>OX608073.1:232665360-237465360 GCA_951509635.1 Eupeodes luniger
GAAGAAATGTCACGAATTGAAGAGCTATCAAATGAGAAACAATAAAAAGACTGTAGCTTTATACGACTATAATTCACCCTCCCCCGTAAGGAGTTCTATTTCTATTAAATCGACGTCGGCGGAAGTATCTCCTTTGACCTCGATTAATCCATTTAAATCTGAGTGTTCAACGACGACGACAACTATGCCGACGACACAAAGTCAGATCCCACAGAGTTTTGATAGTGGTATCAGTTCAATTATTCCAACTTCTTCGGAATCTTCAACACAAATAAGTTGTAATGATAGTGGAGTGAGTCGATTAAAAGTTGAAGAGATCGCAAATGATGTGATAAATCTATCGGATGAGGAAGAGAAGCCCAGGCTTCAAAAAGTAACTCCAAAAAAGACACCAATTGTGGTAATTCATTTGGAATAATATTATTTACAAGATTTTCTGCAATTATATTTCCTGTTTTCTATAGAAATCTCGATCTTTGGGATTATCGAAAGTGAAAAAAACAAACACTTCCAAAAACGACCGAAAACAACCTCCAAACCAGACGCGTTTGAGTATGTTTGGCTTTCAAAAGAAGTAAGTATCGAATGACTGTATATTGTATAAGTAGATGTAAAGAACAAACGTTTTAGGAAGTAAGTTGTATTTTTTGAGATGTCAAGCGTAACAAAACAAAATGCAAGTGTGTTTTGTTGCTCCAAGTAGGCTTATTTATTTGCACTAGCAATCTGTATTTCCACTATGTTAATATATCTCTGGAAAATATCTCCTTTCCGCCTTTTTGTCTTTTGAATTTCGCGGCTATGTACAAAGCGCTACAGAGCTCATATCTAGCAATACTATACATCATTTGAAAGGTCTTGACATAACCTACAAAAGGACGCTATGCATTATTAGTTTGGATTCTTCGTTCAACAGTTATAGACGTGTAAACATGGAGTTTACTAACTCCGAAATTTATTTTAAAGTTTTCCCTCGTTAAAGACAAATTGGCTAGATGAACGTTCCGTGAGATTAATTATTTTGGGGGATAGTACTCTATCACTTCAAACCGCAGAGGAATGGTTTCCACGATTCATAGCCAGTGAAAACGACACCATGGATAAGCCAGCCGGCGGAAGACCGGTGACGACGAGTTAGACCGACATGTGGCATCTCGTGACATCGCTCAGGAAATAGGAGTTAGTCACCAAACCATTTTAAACCATCTGTAGAAGGCTGGATACAAAAAAAAGCTTGATGTTTGGGTGCCGCATGATTTGACGCAAAAAACTTTCTGGACCGAATCAACGCCTGCGATATGCTGCTGAAACGGAACGAACTCGGATGGTGACTGGCGACGAAAAATGTATCACATACTACAATATCAACCGAAAACGGTCGTGATCGAAGGCCGGTGAATCGTCCCAAACAGTGGCCAAGCCGGGATTGACGGCCAGGAAGGTATTGCTGTGTGTTTGGTGGGGTTGGAAGGAAATCATCCACTATGAGCTGCTTCCATATGGCCAAACACTTAAATGTACCATCTTCTGCGAACAACTGGACCGCTTGAAGCAGGCGATCGACCAGAAGCTTCCAGAATTAGCCAACGGGAAGGACATAGCGCCAAGTGATTAAAACCTCTGGCGAACACCGAACGTCCTTGGTGGTGTAAAGCTGAATTCAAAAGAGGCTTGTAAAAAATGGCTGTCTGAGTTCTTCGCAAATAAGGAGGGAGGCTTCTACATGGGGGTATTATGAAGTTGCCGTCTAAATAGAAACAGATTATCGAACAAAACGCCGCATATTTGAACTAAATCCAATCACAGTAACACTTTTTATAAAGCATTGAAAAAAGAGCAAAAAAGCGGAGAGGGAGATATTTTCCATTTTATAATTGAGAAATTGGCTTTAATTTCTGCCGGGCTGTCAATGAAAACGAGGATTTATTTGATACACATACATTACAGACTTCTGAAATCGTTTTGTCCATTTATAAGGAATCGTAAGAAACACACTCCAGTTTTAAAAAATTCTAAACATTTTGAATCGAAAAGCTTGAACCTTTTCAAAACCATTTCCTTCCCTAAAATTAAAGCTGCCCTTAGTGTAGTATTTTCATCATCATCAGACTGTTAATCAGAACCTGGGCTGGTCGCCTTCAGTCGCTTTTTCTTGTCTGCGTCCCATCTTTCTAGGGGAAGCAAGATCAACAATGCTGTCGCCAACAATAGAACACAAAGAACTTTCCCAGTCCATTTAAACGAACTAGGGAACCTACCAACCGAATCACATGATTTGTAGGAGGATTTTCGAACTTCGAATGCCAACTACTATTACTATTCCAGCAATCCTGTAACCCTATAAGGTTAATTTCTGGGTATTGCGGCGGCAATGTCATGACTTGTAAGATATCTTCGCCTTCTCCTGTTGAAATACGAATTTTTGGCAAATCAATCTTAGTTCAGAGGTCACAGCGTTTTCTTCCAATAGCTGCTTGTACAACTCCGTTTTCATATTTCTAATAACGCAGATCAAATTTCCCTCTCCACCTCCATTCTTGACTGTAGAAACCATACACTCGGGAAGCAACTTTTGTTCAGCTCTGCTTCGAATGAAAACCTTCCGTTTTGAGGCAAATACCTTGAATTTAGATTCATCACTCCATAAAATTCGTCTAAAATCTTCTCTATGCTTTTTGGCCGAACTTAAACGTTTCACCTTATTTTGTGATCAAAGAAGTGGTTTTAGAACTGCAACTCGTCCAGTATCTCTTAGCCTACGTTTTACCGTTGTCAATGACACTGACTTGTCCCGTGTTGTATATATATCGGTTCTTATTTTCGGTGATGTTTTTGAGCTTATGTTCAAAAAGTCGGGCTTGCGCGTGCCGCTTAAAGGCGCGTTAAACGCAGCCCTTTGATATCTTCAACTGCGAAGCAGCTTGCCGCTGTGACTTGGCTTCTTTAATAAGAGTGATGATGATAGAACGTTTGAAGTAAAAGGTTCTGGTGACAGATATATTTTTTAAATACGATTATTGCAAAAAGTAACAAACGATGCGAAGGGGGAGGAATCAGTGATCGTGCAGACTTCTCAGTCACGATGTCGCACTGGTGAAGTGAGCGTCGCGTTTTGTTCACACTTCGGTATACGACGAATGAATTCAATTCATTCGTGGGTGCAGAGGTTTCCCTCAACCTGCTTTGGCTATGAACACTGCCCAGCCAGGGCCCAGTAGATCTTCAAGGACTTCCGAAAACATTTAAGTGGTTGAAGAAATTTTACGTGAATATACACGACTTTCTATACGGAAAAAGGCAGCCTCATATGGACTTCCAAGACCGATTATTTATAAAATTAAAAAAAAAAGACTTAAAGTTCCATCCATTCAAAATTCAAATCGTTCAAGAACTCAAGGAAAGTGATTTTGTTTGAAAAATGTTTGTGAGACGATGTTGGAGCGTCTTTGTACTGTGAATCCCATTTTTTTTGGAGTGCCGAGGCTCATTTTTATTTAAACGGCCGTGTTAATAAACAAAACTGCCGTTTCTGGGCTCCAAGAACCCATAACCCTTGACTGAAACAAGAAAAGCCATTGCATTGCCCTAGGGTAACTGTTTGGTGCGCCTTATCCACGTATGGGATAATTGGACCATTTTCTTTTTGAGACAATACTGACAATAACCAACGCATGATATCGGATTTCTTTTTGTCCAACCTGCAAGCTCATCCATCGTTTTCATGGCACACGTGGTTTCAACAGGATGAATTTGCTTCGAGAAGCTATCCACAAAAACTTATCAGTTGCTTTGCGGACATCCCGTAGCCACCGACGTCCCCCGACTTAAACCCCTTTTTTATGGGGCTACCTTAAAGAAAGAACTCTAGTAAACCTAAAAGAAAATATTAATCGAGAAATCAGCGCAATTGAATCAAGTTTACTGCAGCGTGTGGCGCGTAACACAAGGCTCCGTTTTGAACAGTGTGTGCATTGTACAACTCGACGGAAGACATTTGGATGACATAATGTTCGTTAAATATTTCCAATAAAACAATATATCAAATAATTTTAAAAATATAAATCTGTCGCTAGACACAATGTATATTGGACTCAAACTTTTGAACTGCAGTGTATATTGCGTATCTTCAGCCCATGGTTAAAACGTGTCCGGAATCGTCATTCCTCTTATCATTCCTCAAATACACTACTCCAACAATTCTCCATTTCTATCGGAGTAGTGTGATTGCTTTTCCTAAGTATCGGAAGGGACCGTTTTAGTAGCCGCTTGGAATGTATGGTTAGATTTCTGGTTTTAAAGAGCTTCATAGACCCTCATAATAATTTGTTCTTCATTTTAAACTCATGCTTCACTACTTTGATTCTCTTTAAACAACTATTTCCCTTGTTGTAAAGATATTTTGTTTTGCCCACTAAAGAACAACACCAGGTATTTTAAATCGTGCTCGATCTTAATGAAGAAATTGTCTACAGATTTTTAAGTTCTTCCGAAGTCGCTGTTATGTGCGTAAGCCGTGGACCTGGGGCCTGATTATGAGGTTCGCGGCGGATCGTTTTCAATTCGACCTTTCAAATTCGACTCGCGTCGTATTTCTTTATTAACGAATTCGCGGCGAAGCGAAAATAGTTCTTCCTATATTCCAGTGATTTGACAGCTTTTAACACATTTTGTTTTGTTTTGATTGAATTTGAGAAATTTGCGGTGATTTATTCAAAATTTTATATTTTATTGTGGATTGTGGATAAATTATAAGAAAATTAAAATAAAGCAAACTCACATAATTACAATCAAGAAAGAATCCACGAAATCGAACAGTGAATAATAATAAACACTATTTCGCCTATGAATCCGCCAATAAAAAGCTGTCGGATTTCAACTCGCTAACAAACATTATCACATTTCAAATTCGACTTCGAATTCGTTAATTGGTCGAATTCAAAACGAAGAAGGCGAAAGCGAAAGCAATAATTGAAAAATGTCAAACTCGCTAGCAAAACGATTCGCTGCGAATCCCATTATCAGGTCCCTGGTTGGGGTGCCAAAGTCACTGCTTTCTTCGACTCCAGGTTAAAAAGGAGTCATTTTAAACCACCGCTTTGTCATTAGACAGGATGTGCTCTTTGTGGTTTCTTTTTAAACACCAATTTCCCGCTTGAAATTGTGATAGGAAGTTATTTGGCAAACTTCTGGGATAAACTGTAAATTTTTTTAAAAATAAATCTTGTCCTCAAAATGAAGCAAGCACCACGTATGCTGTGCGTTCTGCTATAGCCGCAAATGTGAGCCTTAACTCACATCAAATCGCTATCAATGACAAAGCTCTACATTTCACTCGCTAGCATGTGGAGAAACCTGAACTAAGATCTTGGATTATTCTGTTACATGTTCCGACTAAATCAGCAGTTGAATGTTCACTGCCACCCACTTTGTTATCGCTCTTTGTTTTGGTTTTATACAATTATTATACTCTGTTCAACAAAAATAGTCAGTAAAGGCCTTATGGGCAAGCTTGATGATGAGCATGATGTACCCTTAATACACTGCGTCAAAAAGATACCCCTAAAAAATTAGTAAGCCACTGATATTCCTTAAAGAATTGTTGTTGCAATTCTTCACAATACAATCGAACGCTTATTCTTTACATCTCAACAGAGTTACCGTTAACACTCTCAATTGCAATCAAAGAGCTTATTCATTGGATTTTATTAATAAGCTTTTGGGTTTTGAAGTTTTTGAGAACAAAACCCTGCCAGAGCTTTAAAAATGAATTGCTTATGCAAACCAATGCAATCAGAGTGAAAGGAAAACGTCCTATCTTCCCTATACTGACTATTTTTGTTGAACAGAGTATAGACCATTTTTCTTTGAAAATGAGGCTGGGAATAATGTTTCCACCAATTGTGGGCTTTATAGATCCAATTATCAAAGTAACCCATAGTCTACAACCTGAAACCATCAACAAGGTCTCAGAAAATTGGAGTTACATAATGTGCTAATTAATGGAAATGTTTGCTCTTACTTACTATTTTTTTTTTCATTTAATTGTGTTTTTAAAAATAAACTTGGATTTTCACTACACTCTATTTAAACTTGGCTTTTTGTATTGGTCATAGTTTTTTTGTTTGGGATGCTAAAACTCTCATACGGCTTTGTATAGTTCTACCCTGACGGTCTTAAAGTCTACAAATAGATGTTAGGCTGGGATTTAAAATTCTCGACAATTGTTTGCTTTCTTGTCAACATCAATAAAAGTTCTTAACTTTTTAATAAACTTACATTCATAAGATACGATTTCTAATAAAATAAATCTTTTTAATTTCACAGACCTTCGTTAAAATAGCAACTTGTCCAACTCGTCTTTGTTCCAGTGAGAGTATTTATTTATTAAAAAAATGTTTGTTACCTTAGTTTTTGTAAGCGAATAAATTAATAACTATTCAAATTTATATCACGCGTTAGTTTTATCTTAATTCTACTTGGAAAACCCCAAAATAAAATTTTATTTTGTTACCAGTTATAACATTTCGTCGAAATTCTTTTCGTTCAGAAATGATGAATGTTGGACAGCCTCGAAACAAAAATCGGGATCAATGAAAGGATCATCAGTTTGAATATGTAAGTCTTCATACTCATTTGGAGCTATGATTCTTTGAAACAAAAATATTACACATATGTTAAGGTTTACTTGGAAATTTAGTTATAGTTATGTACCTGATTGCGTGCAAATACATGCGATGCATTTTCCGATCTTCTTGGGATCCATAAGTAAAATCGCCAAGTATTGGATGACTAATTGCAGAGCAATGGAGTCGCAATTGATGTCTTCGGCCGGTGATAGGTTGTAGAAGGACTTTTGAGATTTTTCGGTTTTGGTAATTTCCCAGAGCAAGTACTCTCAGATGAGTTTGTGACTTGCGGGGATTCTTACAAAATTCAGACTCAAACTCAGTGCACATTTTCTTGCTTGTACTTTCAAATCGGATGTCTTCACCTAAAAGAACAAATAAACTATGGAAACACTAATTGATTTTTTGGCAAGACTTTTACCTATGGCTAGATTGATATCCCAGCCTTTAGCTTGTCTCTCTACAACATGCCCATTGACAATTGCAATGTAATACTTCTTGCATCTGTGATTTTCGAATGATTTACTAAGTGAGGCACACGCTTGTTTGTGAAGTGGTATGCACAGAATTCCACTTGTGGAAAAGTCCAGACGATGAGCGAAGTAGAATTCGTGTGTTAGCTTGGGATTACTTAAGTCCGGGAACTGATTTCTTAGCATTGTTTGGACTGTGCTCTGGACAAAAGTATAAATTTGAAAATAAGTTAGGCATTGAAGTTATGAGAAAACAAACCTTCGAACAATCATTACTGTTAATTAGAATATCTGGAGGCTTATTTACGACGAGAAAATGTTTGCTTTGATAGAGAATATCTATGTGCGAAAGAAATCTTTTATTAGTTTCTAAATTCACATTTCTAAAGGAACTAACTAGTTTCGTTAAGTAGTTGCTTGTATTTGTGATGAATTTTTCAAGAAGTTCACCAAAACAATACTGAAGCAAGCGATCAAGAAAATGCTCGATTGTCATTTTGTATAATAATTATTTTTAAATTAAATTATATGTACATAGTTTTTTAAAAAACAAAAACAAAAGTTTTTAAAACTTGTTAAGGACCAAAATATTTTTCGTCGACATTTGTTATGAAATGACAGTTTGTAATTTGACAGATGTTTGTATGACATTTCTGTTGAAGTATGAATGTTCAGAGCTGCCGTCTGCATTTTACTTAGTGGGTTTAATGCATTTACATTATGTCGTTTTTTATTCTTAAGTAGCATTCACATGAGCGCGACCAACGAACGACGAATGAATTACAAAATGTGATACGTTTAAAGACATATTTGAACACAAAATCTTAACAAAACGATAGCAATATAGTTTCTATTTGATTTATGATGCATACTTTTACTTTTCAATATCATTATATTAATAAATTTAAGAAAACAAATTTATTCGTCGCGAACAAAATTCTAGTTGATACGAACTGTCAAACTTTATTCGCGTCCCACATACCATCCATACTGCAACGAATAAATTGATCGCGTTCCACATACTATCCACACTGCAACGAATAAATTGTTCGCGCGCTACATAACCTAAAAGTCAAACTTCATTAGCGACGAATTAAAAGCTCCCATGTGAAAGAAATGTCAAAATCGACGAATATTCGTTCATTCGTTGGTCGTTGGTCGTGCTCATGTGAAAAGTGCTTTAAATTTGTTTAAGCGAAATTATCAGCTAATACGATTTCACCTTTTAAAGCTGTAGGCTAGCCTTACACGATAGAGCCAATTAGCTCCGAGCCATTTGTACGTGCTCCATTTTTTTCATTCTGTTCATAATTTTCATTTCGAGCACAAGCAATAATATATTTATCTGGATAATAAACTTGTCGATTTCTTTGTTCGGAAAAATATGTTAAAATAACGAAACTTGTAAGCAGAAAAACATGGCCGATGAAAAGTTTTTAGATGGCGAAATTAGATTGTAAGAGCAGACAGAACTACTTGATTCCGTTGGCTCGGGCTAGTTGATTTTTGACTTTGAGCCAAACCGAGAAATCTCAGTTACCCCACACACTATCGATTTTGGATTGGTTTGTGTCCATTTGGCTCTTTAATTCTATCGTGTATCTTAAGCTATTAAGATAACAAAGTTTGAAGACAATGGGCAGGTTCAGACGACATAAGGGACTTGAAAGTAAGGCAAGTTTCTGATTGGCCGACTTCAAAAAAATTGCCTTCCAATTAAGGCAACTTTGTTGGAAAGCTGACTGGAAAGTAAGTCATGAAAAATCTCCCTTGCTATCAAGTCAAGTCTACTTATGTCAAAATGACAATCGATCACATTTTCTGCACAATTCCATTTTGTAAAAAAGGGTTCCTTTGTCAAATTGTAAAAGAAATAAGTAAAATTTCATCACAAACACAAATTACAAAACGTGTTGGACTTGTAGCTTGCCTTAGGAGTGTTTTTGGTAGTTTTTGCACGATTAACTGAAAGTAGAGGTTAGTGAAGTAAAGTTCCGAGTTTGAAGTTTATGATACTTGAAAAACTAACTAGTTCCCTTTGTCAAAATGTACGTTCAAAGAATGCAGTTGACTGCAAATGAAGTCCCTTATGTTGTCTGAACCTGCCCAATATATTTCTTTACTCTCAAGATACTTTAGTCAAACATTTTTTTTAAGCAAATTTTAGTTATTTTAATAGATTTTTTTGTTTTAAGTTATCAATTGAATTTTTCTAAAAAACAAAACTGAAAGTTAAAAACATTATTTAGTGTGGCAAAAGATGAGTTTATAGTTTTAAAACAGACTTTTTTATTTAATGGACATTGAGAAAATGAATCAACAAAGTAATTTTTAAGTTAAGTAATCATTACGTTAAGGAATACAACATAATGATAATATAAGTTGTGCGTTATTAACAAATAGATTTAAACATACAACATTTTGCATATGACAAAATAAGTTTAAATTTTGTGTTCGTTTTTATTTCTTAGATATTTTGGTCACAAACCAATTTTTAAAAGCATTAGGCGTGTACCATCAACTGAGCGCTCAGTGAGCGCTCAATGTCAGATTGACGGAGGCAGAATCGTTTTGTGGGACAAGAATCTCCGTACAAACATAAGCTGTCAAAAACATATGTTGTCAATTGTAGTTTTTGATGTGAATTTATTATTTTTTTCTATTGATTATTCTTTTTTACTTTTGGAAAAAAAACTATTAAAATGGATAACAAACAAGAACAAGTTTTGCGTTAAATTTTATTTAGTTCATCAGATAAAATAAGAAATAAAAAAAGGAATGAGGTGCATGAAAAGATTTTGATTTTTGTTAATTAATTTATAAAAATGTTTAAATTGTATTTCTTTTCTTAAAAATTATTTAAATTACGCGCCACACCAGACAAATGACAACTGAACAGCTGTTTTGGGTGAGCAAGCAAATTGAGAAATGAATCCATGAATTTTTTGTCTCAGAAATCTCCGCAAAAAATCTCAGTGCTCAGCTGAGATTTTTTGTCTCACTTAACTGCTGGAACACAATGGTGTCGGAGCCGGAGTCGGAGTCGTAACTGGAATAGCTGTCAAAGTATTCAATGTACGCAAATGCAAATGTACGAACACAACGCAACGCAACTGGAATCCGACTCCAGTTACGACTCCGGCTCCGATTTTGCATTGTGTTCCAGCAGTAAAAAATAGTTGAGCGCTCGGAGCGCTCAGTTGATGGTACACGCCTATTTAATTTTTCTGGGAAAATTTCCTTTCTTTAAGCAATGTTTATTTTCCATTCAAAATGAATAGAGTGAAATAATTTTGAAGTCAATACCTTCATTTGTTTTCGAAATATAAGAGCAGAAAATCAGGTTTTACCAATTTAAAGTTGTATTTTTTTAGGTTTTTATTTTTTGATTTCTACAATACTGTTGGGGTACATTTTTTCAAATTAATACAAATTAAAGGTCACATCACAATGTATAATACAAATGTTAATTGAAGCCGTTAGGTTTGGGAGGTCAAACAAATGTTTCAATTTTGTTTTAAACTGCTATTTTAAGTTTCAATTTATTTGTTCGATTTTATACCGGTCCATTATCTTAAACGGCAAATATTCAACCTACATATATGCCACTTCAAATGACAGCTTAGTTTAGCAGGTGTTGAATGATAATTCTAACTTAAAATCACGAAATGAACGACCCTCTATTAATCCAATGGAAAAAAAATAATTTTTAATTATTTTCCATGCTGCGCACAAAAAATTGACTTTTATTAGCTTAAGAAATTATTTGAAAATCGAAAGCTTCTCAATGACTGGCAGTATGGCTTTCGTAGCAATAGATCCACTGGTGATTTCATGGTTCATCTCACCGAACAGTGGAACAAACTAATACATCGTTTTGGAGAAAGTTGATTATTGCACCCATAATATAAAAGCTGGTGATTGTTTCGCTGACGATAGCACTCCTAACTTTTCATATTTGTTGCCAGACTCACAGCCCTCCTGTTCGGATGTGGTACTGCAATGACAAAATATGATAAGTGTGGAATTTAATGCTTCGAAAACCCAATGCTGTCTAACGCCACAATCTATGAGTGGCACTTGCATCAACGAAACTGAAAATCACGATATCCTCGGAATGTGCATCAGCATTCAGCAACCACTTTGTGGAGCGATCACATACGCGATGTCGCAAAAATGCCACAAGATGTCTAGGTTTTTCGAGACGATGGCGATGCAAGAAATTTGTCTCTCCGTCTGACCTGGCTATAATCTATAAAACCTATATATACATACGTCCAAAGCTTGGATATAACTCCCATCTCTGGGCTGCTCCAGTAACTTATTGAAGCGTCTTCGACAGCATTCAAATCACTCAAAAAAAAAAACATTGTTGTCCGAAGAATTTTCCATTCTTGTAACATTGTAATTTAAAAATTGTTGGCTCAACAAATAGTTGTTTAAGCAAGAACTCATTTTTGATTTTTCAAGAATCAAAAAGTCAATTTAAAAATAAAATTCTTGAAAAAACAATTTAAACATTTTCAAAAATTGAAAATTGTTAGTCTAAGAATAAAATGTTTGTTTTAAATATTTTTTCATGCAAAATATCCTATTAAGAATCAAATTTTTGAGCCAACAATTCGTTCTTCAGCTAACAATTATTATCAAGAATGAAAATAGTTGGAATAACAATGGAAAATGCAATTTTTTTGTATTATTATCTGAATTCAAGAATTAGTTCTTTACCCAAAAAAAATATTTGTTTTGAAATCAACATTTAGTTATTTTGAAAACAACCATGACCATTATTGTTTTGAAATTGAAGATAAAATCATTGTTCTAATGTCAAAAGTTTGTTGTCATTAAGTAAAAACCTATTGCGTAATCTACCCTGTCCAATTTCATACGTCTTAATATCTCTTACTCACACAATAAAATATCTTTCATTTTCTCTGGAAATATATTGCATTTGTATTATCCTCAATGGTATACCTACTTTGTACGAATTGCATTTGTATAGGTACTCAACAATAAAAGTTGTTGGCACAAGAACTGCATACTTGAATCGTTTTTGTGTATAATAATTGCAACTGTTTCTTTAACAATCATTTCTTGAGATTTAAGTACAAAATTGTTAATTTTCCAACAACTAGTTCTTCGCACAAGAATTTGTTCTTGGAACAACAATTTATTCTTAAACTCTTGCAAACCTAACTGTAAAATTGTCTCGTAGAAGAAATGCAAAAAGTAATGGAAATCATTGTCTTGTAAAATGCGATCGGTACAACATTAAATAAATTAGAGAAAACAAATTAAACAAATAAAAGTGCGATCGGCGCGTGAAAGAGTGTTATAAGTGGAAAACAATTAAATTAAAAATTTAAAATGAACGTAAAAGAACAATCTATCTATATATATAAAAATGAATTGCTGTTCGTTAGTCTCACTAAAACTCGAGAACGGCTGAACGGATTTATCTTATCTTTGTCTTGAAATGTTCGTGGAGGTCTAGGGAAGGTTTAAAAGGCGAGAAAAAATCGAAAAATTTCCGGGAAAACCCTAAAAACAGCCCTTTTCTATTTCCCATACAAATGTTTTCTAGAGTCAATTTGAACTTTATTGCTATTCAATAAAGTTCATTTTAAATTATAATCAATCACTGTTGCCTAAGCAATTTAGGTGTGTTCCTAACGTCAAAGAGTCAATTTGCAATTTACTACCGCTGCGTAAAGTTCAAATTTAATCATATCTATGAAAATAGTCTTCGCGTGCGCTTTGGAGGATTTAATGTCGCGTTCCGAAAATAAACAAAAGTGAATCGCGAACGCGACAAAAAATGTAATAAACTATTAGTAGTACCTACCTACTGGTTTCCAATTATTTTGGTCGGCTTAGCGAAACTTAATTTTAGCTAACTTCAGTTGTAACTGTATCAGATTATTTTTTTAAGTTTGATAAATCTTAAGTTTTGTCACAAATTAAGTTTCTGAACACAACCATAATATTTGACATTAGATTTGACAACCAACTAATATGTCAATCATTCTGTCGCACTTCAGAACACGGAGATTTATGGCTTTAAGGTAAACTCCAAAAAAATAAATACAAAAATCAGAACACAGAAAAAAGTATTACGATTGACGATATTGTGTTACGATAATGGTTACGATATTCTATGAGTGCATTCTTCTATCCTTGTGAGTGACGATTACGGCTACGTGAGCGAGAACTTTCTTTACTTTTGTGATCCTTTTTGATAGTGACATTCCAAGAAGTGTGCTCTTTTTTGTTGATATTTTGTGATAGTGACACTTTACTGTTAAGTTACTGTTAAGTGAGGGAGACATTTTCTTACTTTGATTAATTACTTTACGATGCCGAGGAGAAGACGACCTGAAGCGTTGGCCGAAACAGTTCGTACAAATGTTCCACAATTAAATCAACAACAAAGAATTGCGTTGATTTAGAAGCTGTGAAAAGTGGATCTGGTGGAATTTATTTCCTTGATGCTCCCGGAGGAACCGGAAAAACGTTCTTAATTTCATTGCTTTTGGCGAAATGATGTTGCTCTAGCATTGCCTTCATCTGGAATAGCTGCGACTCTGCTAGAAGGCGTACGAACTGCGCATTCTGCCTTGAAATTACCATTAAACATGCAAATCACCGAAACACCAATTTGCAACATCGCCAAAAATAACCCAATGGCCAAGATTCTACAGGTATGCAAATTAATTGTTTGGGATGAATGCACAATGGCCCATAAGAGGTCACTGGAGGCGATGGACAGAACATTGAAAGATCTTCGTGACAACCAAAATATTTTTAGTGGGGCCATGATTCTGTTGTCAGGTGATTTTCGTCAGACTCTTCCAGTTATTCCCCGATCAACTGTTGCTGATGAACTAAATGCATGCCTACAATCATCAAATGTGTGGCAGTACGTATAGACACTCCAATTAACAACTAACATGCGAGTATTTTTGCAACATGATGAAACTGCAAATTTGTCTGCGAAGCAGTTGTTAGATATTGGAAATAATAAAGTTGCAATGGACACCTCGACCGGATTCATCACATTAGCCACAGATTTCTGTCACATCACAGATTTAAAAGAGGAGCGAGAGATTCAGCGTGTTTTCCTAGATATAGCGCAAAAGTTCAATAACCATAATTGGCTAGGTGAACGAGCAATATTGGAAGCGAAAAATAAAGATGTCGAGGATCTCAATGCGACCATTCAGAATTTTCTTCCAGGACAGTTGGTTTCCTTCAAATCAGTCGACACCGTTATGAACCAGGATGACGTAGTCAACTTTCCCACGGAGTTTTTAAATTCACTGGAATTGCCTGGATTACCACCTCACAATTTGCAGTTAAAAGTAGGATCAGTTGTCATCATGCTGCGTAACATTAATCAACCTCGACTATGCAATGAAACAAGACTGGCTGTGAAAAAGCTGATGAATAACGTCGTTGAGGCAACAATCATAAAAGGAAAATACAAAGGAGAGGATGTCTTGATCCTGCGAATACCGATGATGCCAACGGATTAACCATTCGATTTTAAACGCTTACAAAATTCCAGTACTTCTGGCCTTTGCGATGACAATAAATAAATCGCAAGGACAGTCTTTAAAAGTTTGCGGAATCAACTTGGAGTTTACCTGTTTCGCGCATGGATACGTCTTCTTTGTTTATTTACGCACCACAAACAAAACAAAAAATATAGTTTATGAGAAAGCTTTAAATTGATTAACAAATTGTATCATAACAGTGTGTCTGTTAATAAAAATTTAAACCTTATAAATAGCCAGTATTTCAGGTAAACTCTGTTTTTTTAAGTAAGCAACATGATGTGTCGAAAATAATAATAAAACTTCATGCTTCATTAAAAAAATGCTTTTTATTCAATACGTTTTGTTTGTTTTGAAATTAATTTCTACAAAAGTTAAGGTCTTTTATTTATCGATTGAGGCAGTACAAAGTCTGCCGGGTCAGCTAGTTAGTGATAAATTATATCGAAGCTGAAATCCTGGAACTTTTTTCAAGTTGGGGATTATCCTGCGCCGGAATACCTGCACTAGAGGAGCGCCGCATAGCTTCTTTTGATGTTATCAAAATTCTTGGACATGACATTGAAAATGTGTTCCAAAAAAGAGAGCTTATGGCGGACCGAATTTAATTTAGGTACGGTCTTAATAAATGGAGGGAAGCTAATCATGTAAGTACGAACTCATATTTTGAAATAATATAGGTAACTATGCAATACTTTAGGTCGACGTAATACCATGCTGCCAGAGTGACAAAACACTTTCCATGGAATCACAATGGCTTTCATCGGATACATTACATGCCAGCTCTTCAACGTCTTCTCAAAATTTAGTCGAATTTCGAGAAAAAACAAATACAAATATCGAATATTATTAAAATATTTTTTTAATATGTCAATTATACAAATCTTTGTATCTAGAACAATTTCAGGCATATAAAATAGAACAAAATGTAAATTGCTTTTATATGAAACATATTGTTAATTTTCCGACGTGTGTAAAGAGTGTCACTTTAAATAACTCAGAAGAAGTTGTCCGTTTTTATTAGGCGTGTACCATCAACTGAGCGCTCCGAGCGCTCAACTATTTTTTTAAGTGAGACAAAAAATCTCAGCTGAGCACTGAGATTTTTTGCGGAGATCTCTGAGACAAAAAATTCATGGATTCATTTCTCAATTTGCTTGCTCACCCAAAACAGCTGTTCAGTTGTCATTTGTCTGGTGTGGCGCGTAATTTAAATAATTTTAAAGAAAAGAAATAAAATTTAAACATTTTTATAAATTAATTAACATGAGTGAAGAAGTTCAGCAAATTTTTTAGGTCACTATCATCGCTTATTAGGAGTTCATCAAAATCTTTTCATGCTCCTCATTCCTTTTTTTATTTCTTATTTTATCTGATGAACTACTTAAAATTTGACGCAAAACTTGTTCTTGTTTGTTATCCATTTTAATAGTTTTTTTTTCCAAAAGTAACAAAGAATTATCAATAGAAAAATAATAAATTCACATCAAAAACTACAACTGACAACATATGTTTTTGACAGCATATGTTTGTACGGAGATTCTTGTCCCACAAAACGATTCTGCCTCCGTCAATCTGACATTGAGCGCTCACTGAGCGCTCAGATGATGGTACACGCCTATTAATACTATATTTTGCATTAAATTTAATATTTATGTACATTATTTTTAAGTAGGTATGGCTAATATAAAAAAAAATAAAATATGAAATTCGTTACATCCATTAACTTTTAGCGTTTTTTCTGCTTCTTAGTCTATGTTTTATTTTGTTGAAGAAACAAATCTCCATTTACTGAAACCAAGGGGTGTTTTAAAGGTAAGTTTTTTAAATTTAAACCTACACATTTTTATATAGAAATCAACTTTATTCTCACTCAACAATTTCCGGAAATCTCATATTTTTAGTATTTGACCCAACCATTTCATTTTCATTATTAATTGACAATTTGTTCTTGGGTCAACAATCTATAGTTTTAAAAGTCTGACATGTTTTGTTCTTGATCCAACTATTAAATTGTCAATTTTTATTAACAATACATTTTTCTCGCAACAATTTTCGCTCTTGAAATTGTAAGTATTTTAGTATTTGGCCATACAATTTAAATTGTTGAGCTTTTTTAACAATTCTTTCTTGAGGCAACAATGTACATTTTTGAAATTTTTAAATTTTTTATCTTTAAATCAAGAATAAAAGTTCTTGTTGCACGTTCAACACTTGCATTCTTAAGTTAAGAATTTATAGTACTTGGGTTCATTTTAAAGTACGAAAATGTTGGGCCAAAATATACAATTCTTGATATTACAATTTTTTTTCTGAGTGAAGAAGAGCTTTTAAAATGATTGGTGATATTAACATCATCAACTTCTTCATCAGCTTCTCCCCACCATTGAAGAAGGACTGCGATGCAGTAAACCATACCAGACTGCACGAAAAAAACTAGGCCAATTTTAGGTTATTGCAGGTTTATGGTGCCACTGTCAAGATTAAAAAAATATATGCCGGAAGTTAGTTAAGTCAATGCCCAAGAGAGTAAAGAAATCACAGGTAACAAATGGGCACATACCTAGAATCTATTGAATAGCATTAATTTAGCTAGGTAGTATTTGTTTTTTAAAATAAATTTTAAAAATTCGTAAAAATGAATTGTATTACAAAAAACGTTTGAAACACCATTTCAAATAATTCCCAAATGAAATTGCAAAACCAAGTTTCAAAAAATGGTCGGCATTTCTTATAATTCTTGATAGATAAATTTCATATAATCTCGACAAAAATAAAGTACACGACGGGGTCGCACGAACTTGCTACTAAATCCAAAGACTGTTTGTACTCGTTTCTCGTTTTTGAGAAAATTCGAATTTTCTATTTTTTACCAAAACATTTTTATGGGGACACTGATATTTTTAGTCTTAAAAAATGAAAAAAAACGCTTAACGCGAAAATGCTTTAGACCTTATTTTCCGTTTGAACTCAATCGACTCAATGGTTTAGGCTGTTGGGGCGAGGTTAGATATACAAACCGAATCGGGGGACCCACTTTTTTCGACGTCTCTACCATCGTCATGTCATATTTGATTAAAATCTCAAGTTCGAATTTTTTTACGAATGCAATAGTTGTCATATAGTTCCTATATATCGCAAGTAAAAAAAAAGTACTTAATTAAGAACCAACCATCGTGATTTCATTCATTCACATGGCCCCTATTCAATTTGAATTAATTTGTTTCAAATTTGTTTATGGCAGCCCTACTCAAAATCCAGCCAAAACGAAAACTATACCATAACAAACACGAGAACAAGTTAAGCAAGACCCAAAAAATCAAAGACAGAAAGATAACGACCCACAAAACGACAGTTTATTGCACTGACCTTGATTTCACAGTTCACGCCTCAAACTCAAAGCTGGGAGTTAAATACTATTGTTCAGAAATAAACAATTTTAAGCTTTCCCTTGAGTCTTAATAAGTGCGTCATATTTGATTGCATCTTTTGAGAAAACAATTTAAACCCAACACAACACATTCCTATAGAAGTTAGAAAAGCTGCGATTGTAAGTTGAAGCTTTTAAATAATACAATCCAAGAGTAGCTACGTTGTTAGGTATATTGTACACAACGTTGAATTAATCGTTGGATTACTCATCTTTCATTAAGACGTGCGCTGAGAAAGTTAGTTTTTTTTTGTTGTTTGTGATTCCATAACCAATTCGGTTTAAAATCGATAAAATCTCTTGAAAGGAAACTTTTAAACATCAACAAATACTCAAATATGGATTATAAGGTAAGAATAATAATTGGAACAGCAACTATTTATGTTATTCTTCACATTTATGCACATAATAGCCACAACCCTGCGTTACTGCTGCACCCAATTTCAATGCATCTGAAGATGCTTCTGCCCTTCGGTCGGCCATGAAAGGATTCGGCACTGATGAAGAAACAATTATAAATATTCTCACAACACGAACGAATAAGCAACGCCAACTTATTAAGGAGGTCTTCAATAAGGAATACGATCGGGACATCATCGATGACCTTAAAGGGGAATTGGGCGGTAACTTCGAGAACGTAATCGTTGCCCTCATGACTCCAACGGAGGAATATATGTGTTCTGAGTTAAATAAGGCAATGGATGGCATGGGAACAGATGAGGAGACACTAGTTGAGATTCTTTGCAGCAAATCGAATGAAGAGATACAACAAATTGTTTCTGCATATGAGAAGCTCTACGGTCGTCCATTGGCAGAGCATATGTGCAGTGAAACTTCTGGACATTTTAGGCGCCTACTTACGCTTATTGTAACTGGAACCCGTGATCCAATAGGATCTACCAATCCAGAAAAGGCTAAGGAAGATGCTGCAGCGTTATATGCAGCTGGAGAAGCCTCATTAGGCACCGACGAAGAAGTTTTCAACTCTATTATGGCACACTCAAGCTTTGCTCAGTTGCGCCTTGTTTTCGATGAGTACAAAGAGCTGTCGGGAATGACAATAGAACAAGCTATCAAACACGAAATGGACGGAGCTTTGCATGACGCAATGATTGCTATAGGTATGTGTTTATAGGGAGCTCTGTAAGAAATCATAACGACTTTTGAACCTTTCTAGTTGAATGTGTTCAGAGTCCAGCTGCGTTTTTAGCCAAGCAACTCCATAAGGCAATGGATGGAATGGGTACGGATGATGACCGCTTGATCCGTATTATTGTCAGCCGTTCTGAAATCGATTTGGCCACAATTAAAGACGAGTTCGAGAGGATCTATGACCGTACCTTATTGAGTGCGATTACGGTAAGTTAAATTAAAATCTTTGTAGTTAGACTAAAAACTAAGGGGAGTATTTATTTTCTTAACAATAAATTTGGGTTCGTTGGTTCTTCATTGGTTTACACTAGGAGGTAGGTTTAAGGAAACATTATCACATAGTCGTATATAACTATTGTTTTATTTTTATTTCAGAGCGAAACTGGAGGGGATTACAAGAGAGCTCTATGTGCCCTTATCAAGGAATAATTCTGACGTCAATTGTTCGATGGATTCAATTAAATATTTATGTCTATTATTTATGTTGTTTAATTAGAGAAATAAATAGAAAAATAAAAACAAATAATTTCACCTTTTATTTAGGTAATTTTTATTGATTTTCATAATTTTACATGGCTAAAAAGTCGTCGAATTCGAGAACTCTTTACTTGCCTCCTCTGTACTGTGGGATGTGGTACAAGACCCAAGCAGGGATGATGACTACTGAGCCGGCGATCAATGATCCAAGAGCATAGAGTTCCTGAAAATAGAAATATGGCAAAAAGTTAGTACAAATATTCGTTCCATAAGATCCCCAGAACCACGGTCATAGTTTGTCATTAACGAGAACGATTTACGTAATCATGATGAAAAGAAAATTATGGTTGCAAAAACTTACTCCCTTTGGAACATGCTTGGTGGGTGGACCGCAAACAACAGATTGGGAACGCGATTGGATAGCGCTACGCACAACTGGGGCCAAAAGACGAGATGCGTTTTGTTGCAACATATTTTTTAACTTTAATCAACTCGATTTAAAGACAAACTATGAAGATATGAAACTCGAATTGGATTTCGTTCAAGAATGTGTTTTATAATTTTTTGACATTTGAAGAGGGAATTTTTCAGGTGATAAATATCCCAAGTATATTTTTCATCCTGTCAAGAAAAAATCCCTTAGCATTGAAACACATTGGTAAAAGTACTAGAGTACTGTTACAGAAATTCTTAATTTGATAGTCTTTTAAAAGAAATCAGGGGTTGAATCGGCTAAGGGGATTTATGATTAATGACATTCAAAACCTTTCATATGTGCAAGATGACATTTAAAAGTGATAGCTAAATAGTTTTCACGTCACAACAAAAATGTGACGTTTCTGTCTCAACAGACCTACCGGAGGCTTACCTTATTGCAACAAACGAAACTTAAGAGAAAACAAAAAACAGACGTTTTTCTTAAAATTTTGAAAAGCGTTTAAAGTTAAAAAGCTTATGGAGTCATAAAAGACTTAATAAGCGGTCTAACCAACTTATAAATAAATGCGAAAGTATTTAAGATCAATCGAAATTTGGAACAGTAATAAATCGATCGATTTCTAATACTGATGGTTTGAAAAGATTTATTAAAGGTCCATACTTATGAAAGCATGAACAGCCCATGTTTGCAAGCGTACATAAATAATTGTGTGCATGAATACAAACAAAACTACATGAAACACATTTTGCCAAAAATTAAAAGTTCAAACTCTCGCACGAAACATTTGTTTTTATAAAAATAAATTAACATATTTGGCTTTTATTACTTATAAGTATAACTCTTTGAGGATTCATGCATTGTACATATACTAACGGCATGACGCCTGCTGGCATAGAGGAAATATATTATACATTATATTATTACAACGTTTTTTATTGGTATAATGTTTAGCGAGATTTAAATTTATTAACTCCTTGCAAAAAGTGTTAATTCGACGAAAATGGTAAATGTGCACTTGCCTTTAAATAAATTTGAAAATATCCCCATACCAAAGGAAATTTTAAAAGTCAAAACATCGAAAGTGCCTGGTTACACGAGCGGATTGGAATCCGAGCTGTTGAAGAAGACAGACGTGCTTTGCGAGTGCTAATTTGGATTTGAACAAAAAAAATAATATAATAAAATATATAAACTTAATCGTGTATTATATACGTATCTAAGTGAAAATATATAGAAATAAACTTTTCAGTAAAATAAAAACAAAATAGTGAACAAATTTAAAGAAAAAAAAAGATTTGTCCATCCATACATGATGGATGGTAACGAACCGTTACCAAAAAATATAACGGAATTCGGGCAGCAACAAGCGGTTGCTTCCCAAGCTAAAGACAGTAATATAACTCATCCGTTTGCGTCGGAGAGTTACAATTCACCGTTCGAGAAAAGAATAACGGGAAATAGAACACAGCAGCAAATGATGGCGTCGCAAGCCGATTTTGAAGAAATTAACGCAATTAACACTGAATATAGAAATAAAAACTTCCCTGCTCTACCTAAAAGTGGTACATTATTCAATACTGAGGACTTACAACACAAAAACATACCGGATATTCCAAGGATTGACCATAATCAAAGTAAAACACAGGACTTTCAAAAAAAATACAACACCCAAATGAGACCAAACACGGACATTAACCAAGCAACGCCGAAAAGGCTTGAAGCGGCAAATCAACTAATAGAATTATCCAATGATGACGGGCAAATGGACTGCAATGAGTGGAGAACCGTTGCCGGCAAGAAAAGGCGTACCAATTCCTTGGCATCAGCTGGAAGCGGACACACATCACCAGTACGAAGAAACGAAAATAGATTTGACATCTTGGACAACCTAGTAGTTCTCAGCAATTTTAACTGTAAGTCTAATAATCATAATGTAGTTGAAAACAATGTTATAAATAGTAATAGTAAGTCATATGATATACCCAATAATAAAGTTAAATTTTGTCCGCCAATCATTTTATATCAAGCAAACATTAAAAAGCTTGTTGATGATTTGAAGGCATCTATTCCGGAAGTTCAATTGAAAGTGATCAACATAAATCGTTTTAAATCAAAATTATTCGTGAGCGACGCTAGGGCACACTCCAAATTAATGGATTTACTAAAAGAAAATCCGGAAATTGAGGCACATTCTTTCACTCCGAAAGAGTTTAAAAGAGTCAACTTAATTTTAAGGGGATTAACCTCCCAATATGATATTCATGAAATAAAGGCTGAAATTGAGAGCCAAGTCCCAAATGTAGTTGAAACCGTTTCAAAATTTGAAACCATAAGATCAAAAGAAGAACAATTAGATTATAATCTATTTTTAATTAAACTATTACCCAATAAACAAGCAAACGAGTTGCTTAAAATAAGATATATCTGCTACTCCAAAGTCCATTGGGAAAGACCTAGGGGGAATAGGGGAGCTCTGCAGTGTAGGCGTTGCCAGGCTTATGGACACCTGGCAAAAAATTGTGCTCACAAATATAATTGTGTGAAGTGTGAGGGTGACCATAAGCCTGGAGAATGTAAGTTGAAGAAAACGGTAGACTCTATCCCCTATTGTGTGAATTGTAAAAAATATGATCATCCAGCCAACTATAAGGGATGCCCTTTTTACGAAGGGTATATGAACAGTCGAAGGGCCATGGTTAAGGAAGCATTTGAAAAGAAAGAGCAAAGAATAGACTTTGCAAAACGAATTGCTAACAATAATAGTCGTGTAACGGCTAGCAAATCCTATGCAGATAATTTTAAGAATGGCTCTCCGTCTGTTCAGGCCCAAACGAGTTTTTTCCCGGCACTGGGAGAACAAAGCTTCTTAAGTGAGTTCTTTGAACTCTCAAAAGAACTTTTTGGTTCAAGTGTAACCGATCTAATGGCTAAAATTAAAAATTTTGTCAATAACGTTAAAAAGTCAGGCTCAATTCAAGATAAAAGATTGGCCTATTTAGAACTTCTTAACGAAGTTCTTATTTCTTCGAAATAATGGAACTCAAAATCTTAAGCCACAACGTTGGGTCCTTAGTTGAACACTCGAGAAGAATTGAATGTTTAAAAATTCTTCAAAATCACAAAATACAGGTGGCCTTTATTCAAGAAACTCATCTTGAAGAAAGACACAAGGTGTTTCTGGACTCTTATTCTGTCATACGCAACGATGAAAATCAAGGAGTTGCTATTGCAATTGAAAAAAAAATAAATTTTAAGCATATTGAAACTAATAATATTAATATAACGAGTCAATTAATTTCAATCGAATTATTTGGCCAAGCTTCTCACAAAAACATTCTTCTAGGATCTATATATATTCCTGGTGATATATCAAATAGAGTATTACACGAAGAACTTAATAAAATTAACATCTTAGCAGAATCTTATCATGGCTGCATTCTTGGGGGAGATTTAAATGCCAAAAACCCGAAATGGGGAGACAGTGTGACTAATAACAATGGAAAAGGCCTTGAAAAATGGTTATCGCGTCCAGATTGTCATTTTATTAATATCACTTCGGACACACCTACTTTCCCCAGAACTAGCTCTTTCCTAGACCATTTTTTAGTTTCTCCTAATCTAATAGATACAATTAACTCAAACTATACAATTCAAACTTTATCTTCATTCTCAGACCATCTACCTATTCTTTTAAAAATCAATTTGGCAGATGCGGAAATTCCTTTACATCAAGCGGTTGAAATTACATCTTATAAAAGTACTGATTGGCATAGTTTTAGAAATGATTTAAATGCAGAGCTAAGAAATATTAAACTTTGTCCGTTTAAAAATTTGTCAAATTCTGAAATAGATTCGAGTGTAGAAAAATTCAATATCGCCATTTTTAATGCCATTAACTTAAATTCAGTGAAAATTTCACCATCCACTAAAAAATATGCATCGCTACCGGATGACATAAATATACTTTTTAAAAAAAAACATAAAATGCAAAAACAACTCAAAAAAATTTTTCACAATAACCTGAATAGAATTTCTAACGAATACAAAACACTATCTGGCCAAATATCTTTGCTCAGACAAATAATAAAAGAAAAAGTAGCAGTTTGGATTAATAAACAAATGCAAAAAAGATTATCAGAAATTATACCTGGGCCACAAGCGTTTAAAAAAATAAATAGGATTATTGGAAAGTCAAAAAAAATGACTTCTCAAAAATTAACTATTAATGAGGTTCCCATTTCGGATGAAAAAGACAAAATATTAAATTTTGGTCTTTATTATAAAAGGCTTTACAGTATGCCTTCACTAGACATTGACCAAGATTTATCTACCAGAATTGACCTAAAACTAAAAGAAGTACAAGAAACCTTGCCTGACAAAATCTTTTTATTTGATAGGAGTAACTCTGCTCTTCAACCAATTGCGACCCATATATTTTCCTCGACGGAAGAAATATCCACCATTATTAAGACATTAAATGCGAAAAAATCAACCGGACCGGACAATATTTCGAATTTTATTATAAAAAAAATTTCGGTTATGGCAATGGAATTTCTCACAATTGTATTTAACAATTGTATCAACAATGGGTACTTTCCATTAAATTGGAAAACTGCCAGATTGTTGCCCGTATTAAAGAAACCGAAATACTTTGATATTTCAAATTTTAGACCCATTTCAATGCTGTCCAATCTAGGTAAAATTCTTGAAAAAGTGATTGCAATAAAAATGGACAATCACATAGACAACTCTTTTGAATTTATTCCAGACTACCAGTTTGGCTTCAAAAAACAGCACTCCACCACTCATGCCCTAGTCAAAATACACAATGATATAACTAATAACCTGCGAGAAAAAAAATGCACAGTTGCTTGCTGCTTAGATATAGAAAAAGCGTTCGATAGTGTGTGGGCTGAAGCTCTATTGTACAAAATTCTAGAAATAGGTTTCCCTATCGAAATTTACAGAATGATACAAAGCTTTCTTAGCAACAGAACTTTCTTTGTTATGATCACCAAAATCAAATCCGAACTGTTTAACATACAACGAGGTGTTCCGCAAGGATCTGTTTTAGGTCCCAGACTGTACAACATTTTCATGTATGATTTTCCTCATACTAAGTCATTCTCAAATGAATCTCCATCAAAAAGCCTACTTTTTGCTGACGACACCTTAATCATGGCTCACGCTGACTATCCATATAATGCATTAAGAATTCTCAAACAACATATTGAAATAATCCTTAAATTCTACAAAAAATGGAGAATCAAAATAAATATAGCAAAGTCGGAAGCTATTTGTTTCAGAAATGCTTATGGAAAAGGTAAACTTGGAGCTGTCGCAGAAAGTAAACACATCTCACTTAAAATTGAAAACGTTGAAATTCCAATTAAGACAAAAATTAACTACCTAGGAGTACAATTTTCTAACTTACTTAAATTTAATCCCCATGCTCGTCGAACGATAGAAAAAGCAAACAAAGTAGCAAATATATTAACACCATATTTAAGACATAGAAGTTTAAAGCAAAACACTAAAATTCTATTTTATAAAACACTAATAAGACCCATTTTAGTTTATGCCTTTCCCTGTTGGTTCTCGATTTCGGTTACGGTGGCACGAGAAATGGAAATATTAGAAAGGAAAATCTTAAGATACTGTACAAACAAAAACTTTGAAACAAGAACAAAAAAATTCTCGAATAAATACGTATATAATGAGGCCAAAGTAACCCCACTCATGACATATGCATTTGAACTAATGAAAAAGTTCACGTACAGGATGAGTTTTTCGGAAAACATACTAATCAAAGAAATATATGAACAACAAAAACATATCTCTTGGAGCAGCTCATACTACTTGTCCCCAGTAGGAGTTGAATGGGAAAATCATGTAGGGAATTTGGAGTGTGCCCTACCGTCCTTTTATATACCATCAGACATTAATCAACATCGCGGCTAGCTAGAAATTTTGCTGCTTCTGTCTGGTGCGCTGCATCCTGCTTTTTCCTGGGATAAGTCATGATCCCTCGTATGTACGAATGTGGATGGGGGCTTGTTCTGGGTGGGGTGGGGTGCGGCGCACCAGACGGAAGTTCCATTGTGCCTTCACATCGTGAACAAAGTACCTACAAAACAAAAAATAATGATAAAACATATATATCAAATTTCTATTAAACGGACTTATATATCGCAAAATATAAAATAACCAGCTCTGTACAAAAAATAAAATTAAAACAAAACATAACTTTGTAAATTAATGTATATTTAATTTTGATAGAATAATTTTCCGAATAGCTGACGGGAAAAATAAATGTAAACACAAAAATACAAAATTAATGCTAGGAAGTACAAATTTAATTGTATTTTAAATTAAAAGAAATGAAACTTGTTGTGATTAAATAATATTGACTGAATTGTTTTTCTTTTAACACATTTTGTGTTATTATCAGCTTTGGTTCCTAGAGATTTGTATCTCCTTTAATGTTAAGTAGTTTGTAAGATTAGGTTAAGATATTATTTACTCAAATTAGGCTAAGAATGACACAAACGTCAAAAAAAATTGTCAAACGAGCTCCATGAGCAAGAGCTACAAAGCAATCAAATGAAAAAGCAAGTAAGCTATATATACATAAGAAGTAAGAGAGCCATACGTGACAGTTCTCTATAAACCCTAGTGTAAGAATGAAACGATATGTACTGTAAAAAGAAAAAGAAAGTCTCAATAAAATGAATTGAATTGAATTGAATTGGTTACACGAGCGCAAAAAAGAATCAATTCACGAAAGAGAACGGATGATTTTTAGAAAGAAGGAAAGGGATGGAAAAAAATGCCAAGTTTCGTCTTTTTCCTCATCTTCAGATATGAGTTTTGCGTTAAAAATCATGTTTCTTCTCGCAACGTTCTCCTTTTGACAAAAATTTTCATTTCTAATTTGCCGGCGAAGAAGAATGTACAGCAAATTTGCTTCTGTTTTGCTCGTGCTGTACCTGCGGCTGAGTATCCAACGAAGTTTTTTGTGTTTTAATTTCCGACTGTTCCTCTATTTTCTTGCATGCCCACTTAATTTTTTTTTCTGTGTGTAACCACAAAAGTAATTCTTTTTTGCGCTCGTGTAACCAGGCACAAACAAATGTTATCATATTCCCAAACCATTTCATCTACCTTACCAATTATAACGGTACCTCACACTACCTTCCCCGTCGACTCACACTGAACGCATCCTTTTCATCAGCAACTTCAATCACAATTCAAATGGTCGGATATAACTTTGTTCTCATGGTAAAAATTGTATTTTCTTATTCTATTCATCTTTAAAATAATGAAAACTCTTTAAATTTCTCTTTAATCCTTTCGGGACGGGAGTGGTACGTTTACATATAAATATTCTTTGTTCTGTCCCACTCTCGTACCGAAAGGGTTAAGCAATAAAAAACAAGTAATTGAAGTAAATTTCCGTTCGAAATGAGTTATCAATCGAATGCAATGCAGGCAATTACCGGGCAGTCAAGTCCATACAATTTGGAATCTTGTCGCCCGACGAAATCAGGCGGATGTCAGCAACAATGGAATCCGGAAAGCCGGCAATGGGTGGCCTAATCTACCCTCAACAAGGAGCTATCGATCGAAATTCACGGTGCATGGCCTGCACGAATGATCTCATCGATTGTCCTGGTCATTTCGGCCACCTTAAACTTGCGAAGCCAGTCTTCCATGTTGGATTCATGCTGAAAACCATAAAAATACTTCGTTGTGTTTGTTTCAACTGCTCTCGCTTACTGGTTTTTCCCACAAATCCCAAGATAAAACAGATTTTCAATAGAACCAAGGACAAGCCAAAGGTCAGACTCCGAATGATCTGTGAGGCTTCCCATTGTTACGGATGCGCTGAAGCGAAATCATATAGTAAATAACGAATACTCGAAAAATAAAAAAACACAAGATTATACGTCTAGCCGGGGGGAACTCTTGTTTCAAAGTAAACATAATGGGAACCAAAACTGCATCCGAGTACCTGGAAGAGAAAAGGGAAATTTGGCTAGTGGAGCTCAAGGAAGGGTAGAAACGGAGAATCATGAGCTTCACGATAAACATTATGCAGGGAAGCTCCTGATTCCCATCACAATATGATCTACTTAGCTGGGCACCGATCCTTGGCTGGTAGGGGCATCCATTGGGGTGTTGAGGTGCTGGATCTCTGGGAGGCCATTGTAATTGGGTTCCAATTGAGAGACACCCATAAACTGAAAATAGAGAAGCATTAGCTATTATGAAAATACTCACCTGTAATTCCGGATGCACTGCTGACGAACGGACTCCATCTCGGTTAAATCCCAAGATGCGAATTGTTGTTTGTTTTGTTTTTTTGCCGTCGTGTTTTCCATTCCGTGTTGCTTAGGGTTATGGCACTTTTTTTTTGTATGTTATTTATATGGTTTTTTTTTAGCGTGGTATGGTTCCTTGTAGGTTTATTAATTTTTGGGAACTTTTGTTGAAGAAGAAAAAAACTCCACACGAAAGTAAAAATTTGTTTTGGCGTCTGACAGTTCTTAGAAATATAAAATTGGAGGCAGAAGACGGAGTGGGATAGCCCAATGGTTGAAGAACGGGAGGACTATATATATTTTAGACCAGTCGTTGTTAGTAGTATCTGTGTTAGTGTTTTGTGTTGTTATGTAGAGTGAGTTGCGTTTGCGTAGTCTGTGCGAGCATGTATAATTGTATTGGGTATGTAAATAGTAAGATTTCAAAGGCGCGAAAAATAATTTGAATTTTGGTATATAACTAAGGGGTTTCCCAATAGACAAAAAAATATGGCCGGAATTTTTGCGGATACCAAAAGAAAGGGACAGGTAGAGATGTACGTCATTCGATATAATTCCTTATGGTTAAGATTGTTCTTAGGGAATTCCGTCGATCATTTGATCAAACAAAGTCTAGCCGGTCAGGTGCTACAATATCCAGTGGCGTAGGTACTTTTTGTACAGAAAAAAAAGAAAAAGTTTTTTTGGAACCTCAAAGTGAACCGTATACATTTATAAATTATAAACTGGAAACGTAGTTTAATAATTGTGAATAAGCATTGAGGTGAGATTTAATCTTCATTAAAAATTGTTTTAGACAAAGTGGTAATATAAGTGAAAATTTATAGTGAGGCGGCCCATTATCGAATCCTTATCGAACCAGGATAAGCACACGTGGCAGTTGTCGTCGTGGTACGAGTCGCCTTACGTTCTGGCAAGACCAAGGCAGGACGCCGTAACAAGGATTTAGGTCTGAGCCATACCCAGACCAAACAAGTAACACATTTTTCTTATCATTTGGGGTAATTTGGGCCCACAAGAAAGAAGGGCACCAAGGGCCGCCCACCTTGCATAGCACCGAGAAAATAGCCTGTTTTCCTGTCTAACTCCGCCGTTGGCAAAGCGAACCAGACAGAAGGAGTGCGCTGCCAACCAAAAAAATAGTTCTTGAGGAGTATTCCAAAAACGAATTTAGATACATACAAAACAACTTAATTTCAAAAAAAATATTATAAAATTTTGGCGTGAACCGTTCTATTTGTTTTATATATCCGTTGTAACTGTTAGCATATCTTGGTTTAAATAATTTATGGTCGAATCCAACTCAAGTGACTTTGGAGTCAGTTCGATTTGTTAAAACAAAAGCACAAACCGCCGGTCTTTTTGTGTGGGTCTGGGCTTGCCGGAACTACTCGGATCCGAGCAAGATTTTGCCGATCCCTTCAGACTTACATAGAGCTCTCTGTAGGCAGGGAAAGGGATTCGGGGTACGAGAGGTCCTCCCGGTAGTTGAATTTTTATTACGGGAAAGCAAAGCCAAACCTATATACAAGGGCTTTTGAGGGTGAATTAAAGTGTGTGATTATTTTTTTTGCGAGCAGGATAGATGCCGGGGTATAATTGTCTCCAATATCATGACAGGTTGAGAGTTAAATTATTAATTTTAAGTAGGTACTTTTTGATTTTTTCCTTTTTTGTTCATTTTCATTGTTTAATTACTTAATGTTTTTTTTGATGTATCGCAAACATTTCAATTTCCAATTTTTGTTTTCTTGATTTAATAAAAATTTTGTGAGTTTCACGCCGATTTCGATGAAAAGGATCTTTTCTTGGGTTTCAAAATGAGCCCGATGGAACTTTGAGCTTTTCAACAGGGGGTGCGGTAAGAATTTAATCCATACACGGTAGATGGCAACGGATTCCAGGTTGGGAGGGACAAAGGCCAACAGTTGCAACACCAGCGGCAACGAATCGAAGTGGTGGATTGAAAGTGTGACGTGTTCGTATTCTTTTCTGGCATGATACAGTTTTTTTTTTAAATAGGTGAGGTCCTCCTGCGGGGGCAAGAACACCCCCCTTTTCCGACGAGCTGAGCCGAGTGCAGCTAGCATGCCAGTGCCCTCGCAGTGGACATCGTTGGTTGTCTTTATTAACTCTTCTATCGAACCTTCTTTCTTTTATTACGGTAAACCTCTACTTGTCTATTTTCCTTCTACTAAAGCTTTCAACGGTTAGTCCCCCCCTTCTCGACTTCCCGTCTCTTTTCTTCAATTTTCAATTCTTTAAGAAAACCCAACGCGACCAACAAAAAGAAGCTTATTTCACCATGACAAGGTAATATGTGAAGGTGGCTAACAAATAGACTTCCACAAACTCATTGGCGACCGCGCTGTTTTTTTAACATATTTAGAAGTCAAGCATCTAATCATGTCGGTAGAACTCGGTTTAAAATCAATTTTTGAGTTCTAGGAATTTTAGATCTCGTTTGAATGGAACTGAGTTCTAACGTGTTATTTTTGTAGCATCCCGTAGATAGTTCTGACTCAAAATTCTAAAACTTTACGAACAAAATTAAAAACATCAGTCAGTTTTCGTTGGAGCGGACATTTATTGTAGGATTTGGTTTTGATATTCTCACACGGTTAAAAATCTGGGGGTGTTTTTTTTCGAGTATTACAGCTGTATACAATACTCGAAAAATTAGTTTTCAAAATTTTTAAATTTATTAAATTTTTTCTATAATAATTCTGTATTAAATTTAAGTATTTCTTTTATTAAAATGCTCATTTTAATATAAGCCTTCTTATCTTTAATTTCAAAATATTTAAATTTAATTTCAATATTCTACAATCTAACCCGATCCTTATTAAAACCTTACTTCAACCTAGAACTTATTACCTACAAATAAACTATAGTTGACTTTAAATATAATACCTACTCTGATTGCATTTTAATAATAAGGCATATTTTATTCAAATATTTCTTAAATTACTATTCAAATCTTTAGATTTTAATACTATAATTTAATGTTAAACAAACGGCATAAGTATATCATTATTTTCAATATTTTATGATTAAATTTGATTAATTTGAAACAGAATTTTGAATTATTTAAAAATTACTTTCGAATTTTTCAGTATTATATTTCAATATTTCAATATTACATTTTTGGACATAATAAAATCCCATAAGTTTTAAAGTGCGTCACCGATGTTTTTAATATTGGAAACATTGTTTTTAACCTGCAAGTTGTACTCCTTTAATTTTTAATACAACTTTTGAATACATACGAATTACTTTTCAATCCGTGAGTTCTACATTTTAACTTTAATGTATTACTATAACTCGCTGAGCGCGTTAGTCTCCTATATATAGGCATATCCACAGAATCTTTCATTTTCAACAATTGAAATTTTTTTTTTATTTTGAGGCACATCTATTAACAAACATTTTCTTGATTGTTTATCATCTAAATAACAAGAAAATACTTGCGTGATTCATTTTGAAATATCGTTAATATCCGTCACGTAATATCCAGTACGTTAGATCAATGAAAGGCATTCAATGAAAAACCCTCATTTCATAATAAATTTTGATTTTGTCCTGTCGTACAAACTTTGAAATTTCAAAATTTAGATCAACAGCTTTTTTTTACTATTGATTATTTGTAAAATTATCATTCACAATCATTTATTTAGCTGTAAGATCTTGTCGATAGGTGTGCCGCTAAAAAAATCACATATTTTATACCAATCACGTTTTCAATTTTAAACTTTAAAATGGCATTATTTATTTTGAAATAGAGGCACATGATCCAATTAAATTTTAATTGATCTATTGATTGATAGAGAATAATTTAAGCCTATAAAATACTACCAGAATCGATCGTTGAGAAAGTTATATAGAGAAAAAGATCAGATTTTAATATTTGTAAAAACGGAGGTACTCTAATTTAATTGCTTTGTACTATTTTTTAAAAGGTAGCACACCATTCTTTCGAAGTTTTTCTATCAGTGTATATTATAAATAATTATAAATTAATGATGTTAAATTGTTTCAAAGGCCGTTGAAATGTTTTTTGTTTATAAAACTTAATAAATTTGCATCTGGTACGCTTCAAATTTGCAATATTTAAGCCTATTTTTTATTAATTTTAATTAAAATTTTTAATCCAATCAAGTCACAGGTAGGTTACATAATTGAAATAAGTCATGATACGAAAATCTATCCACTTAGAAAGTGCCAATTTCATTTCTAAGGCTTAATATACCGTGGTAACATGAAAGTTAAAAATACTGTGGAAATGCCCATATATTGTTTACATTTCCGTGTATTGCATTTTAATATTCAAGTATTGTTTTTAAACCTTTTAATACTTATTTCTACCCCTGTAGTATTGCTTTCAAATATTGTGGGATTACTTTTTAACCCTTGAGCATTAAATTTTAATTTTTTGGTATTACTTTTCAAACCAAAAGATATTATTGTATCGCCCTGTTGCTGTTAGTTTGTTTGCGTGCGTCACCGTCGACAATCATGGAATTTATTTTAGACATACTCGGAGTGCTTATATAAGTGAAAAATTTGGAAAATAATACCACAAAATATAAAAAAGTTAAAAAACTAAGTAGTAAAAGTGACTCAGTAGTATGTAATGAGGATATTATTCTTTCAAGTAAGTAATATTAGTTAATTGTAAGTGATTTTTTTTTATTAAAGTGCGATTTTTTTTACGATTATTAGTTTTGGAAGGAGAGGATATAGAAACTGACTTTGTTTTAAGAGATCGGGACGACGCACGACGAGATTCCACTTAATATTCTAAGTGAAATAGTGAGACAGTGTTCAAACTGTGCCTGGTCTTGTATAAAGATTTGTCCCGTTATCCAAAAGGTGGTTGATTCTGTCGGAGACTTGAGAAAGCAGGACGCAGCTGTAGGAAGCAGTCTCGTTATATACAAGGAAGTAAGTTACTTTTTTGATAGAAAATATGAGTGTTCTTCACATCCTTAATTCAAAGGGCTTGGAATCCTATATAAGAGCGAGCCAATCGGCATTTATATTAGAAGAATACTCCCGTAGCAACAGCCTAAAGGATTCTTCTCGAGGGACGTTAGTCACTTTAGGAACGGAATACTTACGGTCAATGTGTGGAAATTATCCTTCAAAAGAGGTGAAACTTTCTAAGGAATTTACCTTAATTTTTCACATTCAACAGCAATTTGGTATTTGGACAGAGCAACGCTTCTTAAATCAGTGGAAAAACTATGCAAATGTAGCTAATGTAGGAGTACTTTAAACTTATCATAATCTTTAAATCTAGTTTTTAATTATTTTGTTTTGACGAATAAAATTATTTAATAAATTCATTCGAAATAAAAGATTCAAAATAAAAACATCGTAAATATTTTTCTTAAGAAGAAATTTGGTTTTTAATTAAAGAGCCTATAACTTCAGAAGTGGGATTGAAGACTACCTATTACTGCAATTTTTTTTTCACAAATATAAAATAAAAATGAATAAAACAGATATACAAAATTGGTTAACCGAACACGAAATTCCTTTTTCGAGTTCAGCTTCCTTAATACAATTAAGGAAATTATATAATGAAAAAAGAAATGAACTGGATCTAAATGATGAAGATAATGATGAAAATTTTAATGACGCCGAAAATGAACCGCTCAACCCGCAACAAGAAGAAATTAATCTTGATGCAGAGATTAGAATCTTACAAAAACGACAACGTATACAACAATTGCAGCGAGAGTTAACCATAAATTCTGTAGTCAGCTGTCCAAATTTTGAAGATGTTCAACACTTAATGAATCCGTTTGACGAAACTTATGATGGCTATAAGTGGCTTAAAGATTTTGAACGTGTTTGTGATTCATTGAGTGCAGATGATGTTTTTCGCTTAAGGTCAGTCCGACGTTTAATGAAAATGAACTCTGCTGCTGAATTGTTTTTGCGAGTAGATAATTCTACGAATTTTTCCAATTTTCGACAAAATTTTTTATCGAATTTTGGTCGAAAGCACACCATATCTGAAGTAATCAATGAACTCCGAAAAACAACATATTGCTCATCCAAACTTTCAATTATTGGATATATCCTGAAAATGCAAGAACTTGCTGGTCAAGCGAACATGGATGAAAAAGAAATTATTGAATTTATAATTGCCGGCTTTGAAGATGATTCAGTGGACATTGCTGTTTTGTATCCAGCTAATGACCTTCAACAACTCAAGGAATTGGCACATCGTTATGGTCAATTACGAAGTCAACGGAATTTTAAAAATCAGAAAAGAAATCCATCTTCTTCGTTTTCATTAAATAAGAATGACGACATTAAAAAACAAAAGTGTTTCAATTGTTCACAAATAGGGCACTTTTCAAGTTCGTGTCCAAATCCAAAGCGAGAAAAAGGTTCCTGTTTTCGTTGTGGTTCAAAAGAACACATTTTGAATAATTGCACGAAGAAATCAAATCCTCAAGTTGCATTAGTGGACCAATTTGAAAAGAATAATATTAGTTTTAAGACAAGCAATTCACTTGATGGACATTTCCAAGAGATTAACGATAATGAAGAATTAAAGAACAAAGTCTGTGGGTTAGAGCAAGAAATTTCGTATCTTCGAAGTAAAATTAATGAGATCCAGCGAAGACCTTGTGAACGTTGTGAGCAAAATGCTCGTTTTGAAAATCAAAAATCAAGCCAACGACATTCATTAGCGCATCGAACTAGCTCAGATGAAAAACTTGAAAATATTGAAAATAAGCTTCGATGGAAATGTAAAAATGTAGAAACTTTGAAATCCGAAAATGAGCAATTGAAAAGAGAATTGACAGAAATTCGAAGAAATCAAGCCAAAACGAAACTTCTGCAGAGAAGAGAAAAAACTCCCGATAAAAAACCAGATCAAAAAGAATTGCTATCAAAACTTAATGCTGCCGAAGAAAAGAATCTCGAACAGTCTAAATTCATTCAAAAACTTTCTAAACAAGTTGCATGTTTTCAAACAATAATCGAAGAACTTCGTACAAATGAAGAAGTTCATACAAAAGAAAGAAAATTACTTCACTTTGAGTTGACAACTCTCAAGGAAAATCAAGCCACCCACATGGGAACTCAGAAAAGTCTTAAGGAACAACTTAATCGAACAAATTGTGAACTCTCAGAATGCAATCAGGAAATACAACGTCTTGAAAAGGTCCACTGTGAGGTTATTAAACGATTTAGAGAAACTTATATGGAACTTGTTAAAAAACATAATAATCTTATTGAAGACTATAACGAAATGCAGAAGAAAACTCAGCTTTTGACGCCTCAGAAAAAATATATTCAAAATTGTCAGTTAAGTCAAATTCCGTATGATGGTATAATTGAAGCCTCTCGTATCCGTTCTTGGGTTGACACACGTGATTCCCAAAAATAATTTAATTTCGGAAAGGTTATACTTACTAAATTGCTATTTACTGTGTATTTATTTCGTTTAAAATTAATCTTTGTATTATTGCATTATATAAATTAACTGTTTCATGTTTTGATTTAATTATGTAATATTGTTATTGATCGAGTCGATCAAAATGGTCAGGATGGCCGAGTTGTAGGAGTACTTTAAACTTATCATAATATTAAAATCTAGTTTTTAATTATGTATTTTGTTTTGACGAATAAAATTATTTAATAAATTTATTCGAAATAAAAGATTCAAAAGAAAAACATAAATATTTTTGTTAAGAAGAAATTTCGTTTTTAATTAAAAAGCCTATAACTAAGTTATAGGCTCTTTAATTAAAAACCAAATTTCTTCTTAAGAAAAATATTTACGATGTTTTTATTTTGAATCTTTTATTTCGAATGAATTTATCAAATAATTTTATTCGTCAAAACAAAATAATTAAAAACTAGATTTTAATATTATGATAAGATTAAAGTACTCCTACAACTCGGCCATCCTGACCATTTTGATCGACCCGATCAATAACAATATTATATAATTTAATCAAAACATGAAACAGTTAATTTGTATAATACAATAATACAAAGATTAATTTTAAACGAAATAAATACACAGTAAATAGCAATTTAGTAAGTATAACCTTTCCGAAATTAAATTAATTTTGAGAATTGTAGGAGTACTTTAAACTTATCATAATCTTTTAATCTAGTTTTTAATTATTTTGTTTTGACGAATAAAATTATTTAATAAATTCATTCGAAATAAAAGATTCAAAATAAAAACATCGTAAATATTTTTCTTAAGAAGAAATTTGGTTTTTAATTAAAGAGCCTATACTAAAGAAATTTTTGTGGAATTATTTGAAGAAAAAAGCATTAAGGAAATAGAAGGTTTGTGTTAGTTTTCATTATTGATTGACTTTATCTTACTTGCATAATTCTTTTTCTTAGATTGGAATCAGGAAATATCATCATTCCTTTTGTTGCTCCGCATGCTTCCATCTACTTCTCAAGGCCCAAAATCAAGAGAAAAAAAGAGATCAAATTTTTAAAACTCGATCCCGAAACTCATTAAGTTCGAACATCTTAACACCCCAAGAGAAAATTATGATCTCTCAGAAAAGCAGCCCCACATAATAGTAGTTGGAGCCAACAAACAAGCGGTTTCACAGTATTGGATTGTTTTGGACAAAACCATTTTACCCTGTGCAAGTACTTATAATTTTTGTCAAATTTTTTATCTCTATTTTAAAATATTTTACGTTTTCAATATTGATATCTAGTTAATATGTTCACTGTCATTAAGACAACGATAAAATTTGCTTAAAGTATGATGATATTGTTTCTAAGAAACGATTCGAGTGTTACGAAATAAATAACAAAATGTTCATATTGCAACCATATTTTTATAAATGACTTTATGTATTTTTTTCCATAATTTTAAAAATGTTTTTGAAATAGTTTAAGTCTTCATAAAGAATAAAATGTTTCTTCTAATTTCAAAATATAACAACACGATTTTTTATTCAGAAAAGTTTTATTTTAAAGCAGGTGGATGAGTTACGAATACCTATGATAAAAGCTCAGTAAGTAATTTTGGTTTCATTAAAACACTTTGAATTTGCATGGTTAAAACTAATATTAAAAAAACTACTCAAAAATTACTAAATGTTATGTTATGAATGTAATGCTTTTGTATTACATTTAATAACTGTTTTATACTAAAAACTAATTTATTTTTGTATTAAAATGCAATGCAATTTGCATTTTATAATGATCTTTCAATATTTAAAATTAATTTAATTTTTGGTTAAAATTAAATACAATTTCTATTAAAATTTAATCTTTTTAAATTCAAAACAAATCTTATTTTGTGTTGAAATGTAATACAATTTGAATTATATTATATCCGTCCAATATTATAAATTAATCCCAATCTGTATTAAAATTTAATACATTCGGTGTTGATTTAAATTATTTTTATATTCAAATCAAATATATATTTGAATTAAAACGCAATAGTTTGTATTATATTCTAATATTTTTAGATTTATAAAAAATAAAATAAATATTGAATTTCAGGCGAAAATATTAGATTTCAATACAAAATGTATTTACTTCTAATACAAGTTTATAAGAATCATAGACACAATTTTAATAAAAAAAGATTTGTTTTCAATACTTTTGGCTTCGAAGTTAATCTTAATATATGTTGAAATATAATACTATGGACATAGTATGTAATAAGAAAAATTATTTAATTTCAATAAACCATTTATTAATTTTTCAATTTTAATATATGAAACATATTTAATTCTAATATTTTTTCAGCGTTGTCATATATACAACCCTAAAAATATTAAAATTAACGCCAGAATTTTTAACCGTGCACTTTTCTCGAAAAAAAAAATTAATAAAAATTGTGTTTTCATGTGTTTTTTGGATTTCGTTTGAAATTTGTGTAATTTAAAAATATTCTTATTATCATAAATGTACACATGTGCAAATACGTTCATATGTAGGTTTCGTGTTGCACTGAACATCTTTCTCGAATACAATTCAAAAGATCATTTGAAGCATGCAATTTAAATAATAGAATGTACCTATTATATTGAAAGATTCAAGAAATCGTGTATTCAGTAGATTCAGCCAAAATATTATTGTCGAGACGAAAAATGCAACAATATTGCTTAAAGTTTAGTATTTTTAAATATTCAGATGCATATAATGTCAAAACTGGTGTCTTGTCTTCTATTAACAGATTTTTCTACAATTTTTTTTGGTTATGTTGTCGATGATAATATTGATTATTTAAGATTGGATGTTATTTTTAGACATGATTTAAATAGCTCTTATGTCTATTTGTGTAGACTGAATAGAAGTGGTCATTATAAACGCTAGAATGTTTAATGTCCTCCCACCCTTTGACGTAATAAAGCTCACGAAAAGTTAATATTGTAATGGGTTTAAATGCTTATGTAAATTTTACACTTTATGAAGAGTTCTAACCATTGAATAAGTTCTAACGCTTGAGAACTTGATGAAGAAATGATTTAGAGCTAAATCGAGTTCTAATTTATCAATACACTGAGTTTTAGAGACTAGAATATACACATATAAACAATGTATAAACAAATTTAAAAAATATCTTAGAAAGGAAACTTAAAGGAAAATATATTATATTATATTGTTAAACTTAAACAAAAGGAAATAATTAAGAAATACCTCTGAATTATTTTCCACTAATTTGTCCTTGAAAAAATAATAGAAACGAATTAAGAATGGTACTGTATTTTGGTAAAAGAATTATTTAATGTCTTGAAAAGCGTGGAATACGATCAATTTGTTTTATTTTTAACCTTAAGATGTCCTTATATTTGGGCTTGCAGTTTCTTTTAAGTTCACCCCAGGCATATTCCATTATTTTAAAATCAAATAATTTTGATGGGACTTCCATTAAGTACATTGTACACGTGAATCCTCATTAATTGGCGTGACATATTAGACAATTCAATTTTCGATACGGAAAAGGGCAGCCTCACTGGGAATTCCAATTTAAAAAAAGGATTTGAAGTTCAAGAACTCAAAGAAAGTGATTTTGTTTCACGCAAAAATTATTGTGAGACATCTGGCAGGAGGGCAGGTTCAGACAACATAAGGCAGTCAACTGCATTTTTTGAACGTAAATTTTGACCAAGGCAGCTAGTTAGTTTTTGAAGTGACAAACATTTTAAACTTGGAGCTTTACTTTTCTTACCTTTATTGTCTAGAAAACCCTCCTCAGGCAAGCTACAAGTCCTTCACGACTTGCATTTTGTATTGTAAAGAAATATTACTTATTTCTTTTTCAATTTTACAAGGATCCCTTTTACACAAAACGTTAATTGCAATTGTGCAGAAAATTAATAAATCACATAGTAATAAAGTTCAGCTTTCAGGTTGGATGAAAAAACATGATCAATTGTAGTTTTGACATAAGTTGACTTGACTTTATAGTTAGGGAGATTTTGTGTTGAAGAAACATTCTATATTAACTTGAATGTTTTTATACTTTGTTTTTTATAATTAAGTTTTCTGAAATTGTTCTGTTTTAGAAATAAGTTTTTAGAATTTTCATTCGATTCAAAGCAGTAAAACAATAAAGAACTTTATAAATTGTTTATAAAGACTACGGACTTATTACTGAGGACCATAAGGATTTTCAATAGGTTATGAGCCCAGACACCCAAACCATTGGAAAATAAGGAAAATTTAAAGAAATAATTCAAGATACAGAAAGATCAAGTTGAAGAATAATTCAAGGCAAATTTAAAGATCAAGATAAAGAATAATTCAAGATATGGCTGACTCGAAATTTTCAATCGCAAAACTAAATAATACAAATTATTTTATATGGAAATATAAAATTGAAATGCTACTAATGAGGGAAGGACTATGGGCAACAATTTCTGAAGAAAGACCGGAGAACGAACAAGATGCCTGGAAGACTAAAGATAACATTGCAAGAGCAACAATATGTTTATCTTTGGAAGATGATCAATTACATCATGTCCGAAGATGTACAACAGCTAAGGAAGTTTGGACAACATTACAAATTTATCACGAAAAATGCACACTAAGCAATAAAGTGAGCATAATGCGTGATATTTGTAATCTTCATCTGGAAGAAAGTGGGAATGTGGAAAGTCACATTGGTACGATGCGGGACCTGTTCACAAAATTGCAAAATGTAGGAGAATCATCGTTCACCGAAAGCTGGAATGTCGCTATGCTTCTTAGCAGTTTACCTCGCAGTTTTGATACATTGATAACTGCATTGGAATCAAGACCGGAAGCGGATCTAACGATTAGTTTTGTGGAATCAAAATTAATTGAAGAATACAAGAGGCGTCATCCAATTGAAGAAAAAGAATCCCAAAATGCCTTATTATCCATGAAGAAGAGAACACATTTCAAGAAAAACAATTTCGAGGTAGAGTGCTATTTCTGTCATTCCAAAGGACATCCGAAACGAGATTGTGTAAGGTATATTGAATGGAAGAAAAAGCAGCCAAAACAAAATGTCAATATAGTCTCAACAGAACAGGTGAGTGAAGATTTTTGTTTAGTTGTTTCTGACAGTACTTCTGGGAAGTGGTTTGTGGATTCCGGAGCTTCATGTCACATTAGTAAAGATAGAGATCTGTTTTGCAAATTTGATCCAAACATCAAAAGCAATGTTATACTAGCTAATGGAACACAAATTCAGTCTGAAGGACAGGGAGAAATTCGTCTCAAGCTTTTAAATGAATTTCGTAAAGAAACTACTGTACTTTTTCAACAAGTACTTTATGTTCCATCAGTTAAAATGAATTTAATCTCAGTAAAGAATTTAACGGCTAAAGGATGTGAAGTTAATTTTAAAGATGACACTTGCTATATTTATAAGAATGGACAGTCAGTTGCCGTTGCAAAAATTCAAGAAAATCTATATTCCTTGTCACATCATGAAAATATTTTTGTAACGAAAGTAGAATGTGCAGGAAAATGTATACATTATTGGCACAAACTACTTGGTCATCGATCAAGTGACGCAATTTTAGAAATGAAATCGAAGGGACTTGCTACAGGTATGAATATTGAAAGTTGCGAAAATCAAAGTTCTTGTTGTATTTGTCCAATTGGAAAATCGACTCGTGCTCCATTTCCAAAGAGGATTGATTTTAGTTCAAGGGGGGTACTTGACATAATTCATACGGATGTTTGTGGTCCTATGGATGTGCCAACTCCGTCCGGCAACAGATATATGTTAACTTTCATTGATGACTTCAGTCGTTATTGTCATTTATATCTACTTAAACATAAATCTGAAGTATTTGAAAAGTTAAAAGAATACATTGCAATGATTAAGAACACAATGAATAAGAAACCAAAGATTATAAGATCAGATAGAGGAGGGGAGTACACCGGAAGCAACATGGTTGACTATCTTAAACAAGAAGGTATAATTATACAATATACGACAGCTTACTCACCGGAACAAAATGGAGTAGCTGAGCGGAAGAATCGTTCACTTGTTGAGATGTCAAAATGTATGCTTTCTGATGGAAAACTTCCGAAAATTCTATGGGGTGAAACCATATCTACAGCAAACTACATACAGAACAGGCTTATCACTAGATCTACAGGAAAAACACCATATGAAAGATGGTTTGAGAAAATACCAGATTTGACACATTTTAGAATTTTTGGACAGGAAGCTTTCGTTCATATTCAAAGATTAAGCGAAAAAAGTTTGACGATAAATCAGTAAAGATGATTTTTGTGGGTTATGACTCGAATTCAAAAGCCTATCGTATGCTTCAAAAGAATAATCGCATACATATATCAAGAGACGTTACTTTCATCAAACAAGGATGTATAGAAAACAGATCAGATACAGAAGAGAATTATACAGACAAGGAATCTAAAGAAAAATCAAGAGAATTGTTACAGAAAGATCAAGAAAAATATATGTTTATTGAATTCTCACAGCCAAAAATAAAACAACAAGATACTGACGATTTAAATTCATCTTTTCACAGCCTTATAGATGAAAATGTTTATGATGAAGAAACAAACCAGCAACGACAAGAACCAGAAACTAACCAGCAAGTACAAGAACCAGAAACAGACCAGCCAGGACAAGAGCTCAGAAGAACTGAAAGGATAACAAAAGGCATACCACCGGTCAGGTACATCAATCAAATTCAAGATGCAGATCCAGTCATCTATTTGTGGACCAGATCGAGAATCCTGGTTGAAAGCTATGGAAACTGAAATGAAATCACTGGAAGATAACAATACCTGGAGCTTGGTAGATATGTCAATGGATCGAAAACCTGTAGGTTGTAAGTGGGTTTTTAAGCGCAAAGAAGAAACAAATGGTATAAGATTTAAGGCACGTTTAGTAGCGCAAGGATTCACTCAACGTTATGGTATCGATTACGAAGAGGTATTTGCACCAGTTGTTTCTCATACAACTTTAAGAACATTATTTGCAATAGCGGGACAACGGAAACTTTTGATTCATCATATTGATTGCAAGACAGCATTTCTTAATAGTGATTTGAAGGAGGTAGTATATATGGAACAACCAAAGGGTTTCAAGGTTTCAAATCAAGATAAGAAAGTTTGTTTGCTCAATAAAGCGATATATGGATTAAAACAATCAGCTCGTTCATGGAACAAGAACATTCACAATGCACTTGTCGAAATGGGTTTTACACAAAGTCAAGCAGACCCGTGCTTTTATGTTCAAGAAAAGAAGAATGCATTTGTTCTCATTTATGTTGATGATGTTCTTATAGCAGCAAAATAATGATGAAGAAGATATAATCAAATTTAAAGAAGATCTTAAGAAACATTTTGGTATAAGAGATTTGGGATCAATTCAAAATTATTTAGGACTGGAAGTTGAAAGAGAAGGGAGAGGTGTAATTTCAATTTCGCAGTCGAGTAACATTGATAAAATTGTAGTACAAACCGGACTTTCAGAAGCAAAACCATCAACTATACCAATTGAACCATCCTATGGAAAATCAAACAAAACACAGAAGGGACTTAAAAACAATAAAGAATATCAAAAATTGATTGGCAGCTTATTATATATTGCACTTAATACAAGACCTGACATATCCGCAGCAATTTGCATTCTAAGTCAAAAGACATGTGAACCAACAGAAGAAGATTGGATTGAATTAAAAAGAGTAGTTCTTTATTTAAAAGACGCAAATTGGGGAGAAGATAGAAACAATCGAAAGTCGAATAGTGGATATCTGTTCAAAGTTTTCGGTGGACTTGTGTCTTGGAGTTGTAGAAAGCAGACTTGTGTAGCTTTGTCATCTACCGAAGCTGAATTCATTGCACTTGCTGAAGCCGCAAAAGAAGCTTTATGGTTAAAACAGTTACTATCGGAATTTCAAGAGTCATTAAATCAACCAATTCTCATTTACGAAGACAATCAAAGTTGTATTAAGATGGTCGAAGGTTATAAATTCAACAACAGATCTAAGCACATTGACATTAAATTTCATTTTATAAAAGACTACGTTGAAAAGAAAATTATCAAGAGTGAATATTGTCCAACAGATAATATGCTTGCAGATTTATTAACGAAACCTTTGCCCACAAACAAATTTACAAAATTTCGAATGAACATTGGACTTGTCAACAATATAGAATGAGAAGGGGTGTTGAAGAAACATTCTATATTAACTTGAATGTTTTTATACTTTGTTTTTTATAATTAAGTTTTCTGAAATTGTTCTGTTTTAGAAATAAGTTTTTAGAATTTTCATTCGATTCAAAGCAGTAAAACAATAAAGAACTTTATAATTTGTTTATAAAGACTACGCACTTATTACTGAGGACCATAAGGATTTTCAATATTTTGCTTGACTGACTTTCCAGGAAACTTTTCAATAAAGTTGGCTTAATTGGAAGGCAATTTTTTAGCAGCTGGCCAATCAGATACTAGAAGCTTTCCTTACTTTCAAGTCCCTAATGTCGTCTGAACCTGCCCAATGTTGGAGTTTTTTTGGTACTGTGAATCACATGTTTTGGAGCGACGAGTCTCATTTTCATTAAACGGGCACGTTAGTAAACAAAACTGCCGTTACTAGGCTCCAAGAACCCATAACCCTGGACTGAAACACACATCCATCAGGATGGTGCGACCGCACACACGACTAGAGATTCGATGAATTTGCTTTGGGAAGCTTTCCCTCAAAAACTTATCAGTCGCTTTAGGACATCCCGTGGTCCCCACTACCGACAGATCCTGTCAAGGTATATTGACTTTGGTACCAGGATGTAAGGCACAATTTGAAGGAATCAAAATAACATCTGGGTATCAATTAGGATCAAATGTGAAGGCTGATCCACTTGCGATGACATGGACAAAGAATATACATACATAGATCTGATAACTGAGAACCAACTAACTCTAACGAACTCATCGCTGGTAAAGACTAGAAACAGCATCCGACAATTAATATCACAATTTCGTGACATGCGGGAATATGAGTCAAACATTAAATTAGTTAAATTTCATCAGATAAGCGGCCATGTATCCTTATTGATTACTATTGTAATAATTATTATTTTAATTATTTTGTATTTGAAAAGAAAGAATAAAAAATCTGACATTGACTTCTCCCTGCCTGCTCTATGAGGCGGGGCAGAATGTTCAAACATTGAACACTAGGATAATAAGAAGTGATAAGATAAGTGGACAGGGGCGAACGCAGGTAGGGGTTTTGGGGGTTAAAACCCCCCCAGAAATATCAGAATATGTGCAGTTATCAAATATCCATTAATGATCAAAAGAAAAAAAAACTGAAATGGTACAAAATTAATTTTCAACTCAAATTCTCAAACTAAGTTAAACGAAAAATTTTAATAAATATGCTATACAATGATAAAAATTGTGCACAAAACACAAACACGCTAAATCAGAACAATATTATGTATTTCTGTATTTTTTGGTAAAGAAAGACAAATATTTTTCTTGTTTTCATTCATACTAACAATTAAAATGTTTAGTATTTTTATTTTCCAACACTGAGGTAGAAATATAAGAGTTTTTAACTTTTTGTATGAAACTAAGTATTATCATTTACACAGAGATGCTCTCTTTCGAAATGTTTCTTATGGCTAAAAATGAAGAATTGAAAACACAAAATGACCTTGTTGTACCCGTTTTTGAAACGATCTCACAGACACTTATGACACATTTAAAAAAAAAAAATTTATGTATCAAAACAACGAAAAATTGTTCGGTTCATTTATGTTAGTTTTAACTGTAAATTAAAAAAAATCTTTTAACTTAACTCTTTTCACTTCTTAAATTGTGACACAAGAATATTTTAAAACAAAAACAGCTGTTTGCCTTTAACGCGTTTTTTCCATATTTTTCAAGAACAAGAACCAAATTAATAAAGAAAGTTACGCGATGTTTCTTAAATTCAATATTTTTAAACATTTGAATGCGTTTCTGCATTTAAACATACCTTAATGTAAGACACAAAACAAATTCATAGTCATATTTTAAACCCGAGTCTATTTGAACTGAAGTCTAAATTTAACATATAGGTTAGACACAGCTGCTATTTATAAAGAATTTGCCAGGTCTGTTTAGTTAGAAACAGGTGAAAAACTTCACTTTGTAGAGGGCAACCCTTTGAAACCCTTTAAAATATTTTGTTTGCTGTTAGTTAAGAAATTTTATAAAGTCGGGCTGGTGGTTTTAGACTTGGAAGCACGCAGGTATTAGCAAACATTTCATTGAATTTCGATCTATAATATGTAGAAGGTCAATCATAAACTTGACAATTTTGTTTCTTGAATCGATATCTTTCATACAAATCGTCTTCATCTATTTCAAAGGGTTCCGATCGGGTTAAGTAGAGCTTTCGTTTTTTGTTAGTTGGTAGCATTCCAAACTATAGCAAAATATCAAAATATTGATACATATATGCTTAAGTCTTTTGACATTTTAATGTTTGTTTTTAAATTTTTAAATAAAATGTCTCGTAACTTAATTTTCTCAATCAGTTTGTTTATTTTTGACGTTTAATAGATTTAGAAACAGCTTAAACATAGGTTCCGTCGTGTTTATTTTTAGACTCCAGATTATCGTTTTAAAATGGGATTAAATTGTCTATGAATAACATAAACTGAAGTTTAATTTATCACAGACAAAATCAGAACTTATCAAGGAACTATGAATATGACCCTATGTCTTCGGTCTAAAGGTTCGGAAATCGGAACGCATTCAAAATCATTACTTCTAGTATTTTCATGTTGAGTTTAAGAAAAACGTGTTTGACAATTTCAAAATTCAATCTACGGTAAATTTGAATATGCGAAAACAAACAAAAGAGAACTGTGAAAATAGAAAAATCTCACCTCATCTCTTTGTTTCTGTAACTCACATTTATTCATGTGTGAGTTCAGCCTAAGAATGATGGGATCGACAACGGGAACTATTAAATAAGGCATACAAACTTATACATGCATAATGCATATAAAAATTAAGTTTTAGCTTTGAAGTCAAAGTCAAACTGTTTTGTCAATCGTGAAAGCAAGTCATATGTGTATATACGTAATTTTTATCCATTATACATACATGTTTCTTAGTACTTATATAAAAAAAGAAAAAAAAAACACTTGACATTTAAAATAAAAAAAAATATAATATTAATTTTTTGAAACCCCCCCCGAAATTTTTGTTTGCGTTCGCCCCTGGGTGGAAGGCATTACGTTTGCTTAGAACATCTTATCTAGCAAACATGAGCACACATACAAATTGAGATAACAAACAACTGATTGCTTGTGCTTGGGTTCAGAGTTTGTGTGTGTGTTTCTGATATCGCTTATCGATGTCACGAACAAAATAGTATATATAAGCGTAGGTTAAGATTTTATAGTTCAGTTCGAATAAACAGCATACCTAACCTTAAAACTCTGTGTTTTTTTTTTTAACTCGCGGTTCATAAATTTCCCCCCACCAGAGGTAAGGAATTTTTGAACAGTCGTGTGCACCTAAAGTGACTACTATGGAATCGCCAAAATACTCTCCGACTTCGCCTATTTATTTGCCTACCTGTGAATACCTTGTCGAGAGTCCTCGATGCAATTCTCCATCTCCAGATACTCAAGGATCAACAGAGACAAGGATAAAACAAGAGAAACAACCACGACAGTATTTATCTTCGAGTCCAAGATTTTCACCCGCAAATTCAATATATTCGAACTTTAGGGTGATGACACCAAGTTATTGTCCAACAAGCCCAAATTATTCTCCAGCAAGTCCAATTTATTTTCCAACAAGCCCAAATTATTCTCCAGCAAGTCCAATTTATTTTCCAACAAGCCCAAATTATTCTCCAGCAAGTCCATATTATTCTCCAACAAGCCCAATTTACTCACCTACAAGTCCATCATACTCCTCAACAAGTCCAAACTACTCGTATCAATCACAAGAGCGAACAACAGTTTCGATTTCTGGCTATTCGAAGGTTAGCCACACGTATGCTCCAACTGTAATTAGTGTAGGCTACGCGCCCACAAGTCCAGCATACTCTCCGACGAGTCCACTTTATTCACCATCTAGCCCTTCCTCGACATCAACATACCCACCCAATAGTCCTAATGTTATGTCACCTCCTTGCAGTAATACCTTAAAACAGGATAACTACCCAGAAAGCTCACAATACTCACCAAGCAGCCCTTCTAATAATGAATCACCTGCTTCATCCCCAGGATCATCAAGTCCAACTTACTCGTCAATTTTTGCGAATGACTCGAGTCAAACGTTTTCACCAGCTGCAATAAATTGTGATGTTGTTCCAGGAGCTTCACCCATAAGTCCAGGATGCATTGAATCACCATCAGCAAGCCCTGTTATTTCTCCCTACACAGATTCGGATGACTCTTATTCACCACAGTCTCCACAAGCAGAACAATATGTTGAGTAATTATTTTTGTAATTGTTTAATTTTAATATTTTATTCTTCTATTCTAAAAAAAGAAGAACTCAATTATCTATATCTATACTATTATATAAAAGCGAAACCATTTTAAAGTTTGTTACGCACGATCTCAGAAAGTAGTCAACCGATTTATTTGAAATATATTTTATTATTTTCTATATTGTTATGAGAGTGTTTATGGCTTTAATTTTTTTTTCATTAATTATTTGTCAAACTTAAATATTATTGATTTTACATTTTTTGTCCATTTTTTTTTCATTAGTTGACTTATACAACCACTCATATCTTAAAACCTATGAAATAATCGACAAAGATTAGCATTGCTTCATAAAGTCAATATTGTTGCGCAAATTTTAAGCCTAAAATTACTTCTAAGTTAAACATACAACCTGAGAAATAAATAAAAACATATTATAAAATTATAAACTTTTTGAATTTATTTTATCCAGGAAATTAGATTCCATCACAATCGCGAGATCGCTGCTTTGTTTCATTTCATTATCATTCCAACATTTTTAATTTTCTTTTCTTCCCATGCTCTTTCTTTCTTAATATGTGTTCCATTTAATAGTTACGTTTTTTCTCTTACCTACCTACCTACATCTACATATGTATTCAATTTTTCTGTATTGTATAGTTCATCAACTAACCTACAGTCCTACACACACACATTATTTTTTTGTTTCTCTAATTCTATCGTCACATCGCTGAGCAATGAGCTCTCTTTTTTTTAAGTTACTTACTATAGACATTTAATTAACTACAGTGCCGTGCACATGAAATGCCGATTTATCTAAAGAAAAATTAGATCTTTTTTTTATTTTTCTCCTTCGAGGAAGTGAATAGATTATAATTCTTCCAATTTAAAAATAAAAAAAGTTCTATTATAATAGCTTGAATTACCGATTTTGTATCACTTCCTCGAACAATAAAACTGAAAGTAAGTTAAAATTTTTTTTACAAATAACTCGAAGAAGGTACTTACAATGACGTCGATAAAAAGAGCACACAAATGTGGGTAGGTTAAGTCAGTTGCACTGTACTGAACATGAGCAGATGAATAAAAAAATGTGTCTATGGATATTTACACACGCATACCTATAGATGTATGAAAACATTAAAAACAAACATTTGTTTTTTTTTTACCGCAAACTATATTTTTCGGTTGCAAAAAAACGTTTCTAGGTATGAATAAAAGAAGGAAAAGAAGAAAATAGACAACAATTTCGTTTTGTTTTCAACTATTTCAACAACTTGCGAAGCAACGCGACCACGGGTCGGCTAGTCATTAACATGTATTTAAGCTTGTTTATAAATTAATCAAATATTCATTACTATTTGTTGTTAATTACTTAACATAGCTTTTTTTTACTATTTAATTTAACCTTTTAAAGAGTTAATTTTGTTTGTGTTAACTAAATAACGTCATTATTTAATTTTAGTTGTTTCTTTTATGATGTACTAATATTAAAATAAATGGGTACCTGCCTTTATATAAACTTTTTCTCAAAACTTTTTTTTATTTTAAAAGCATAACAATAATTTCAATTAATTTTTGGAAAAATTAAGGACGTGTAGAGAGGTTATACAACTTTTAAAGCTATTATTTTTATGCTAGAGTGAGTTGATTGAGTTAAGACAAGAAAAAAACGTACAAACGTATTTAAAAATATTGACAATAAATTAAAATCTATTGTTAAGAATTTTTCTAAGAGCGCTAGCATCAAATTACTTTCAGCTCTAATAAAAAGGGTAAAAACCGATAACTTTATGTTTAATAATTTTATAATATATAATATAAATGCATAATAAAAATAATAATAAGCATGTATAGCCGTGTTTTTTTGGTATTCCATATATACAGGTAATGCATAATGGTCTGTTTATTTGCATGTTTGTGTACAAAAAATATAGTTTGTTTTAATCAAATGAAAACAAAAAAAATTGCACAGGTAGTAGGTAGCATATTCTTATATGGTGCTGAACTACTCAGTTCTTCATTGTTTTACACGAATCAAACTATCTCACTTGCACTTCATAAGAAACATCGAAACACCATTTGCATTATAGAAAGTGCTGTCAAACTCAATCATTTTTAAATCTTCTTGTGCAGTGGAAACACCAAAAAGATTTATTTAATCTAAACTGAGATAAACCTTTGGTGGGAACATAGCAAAACTTAATTATCTTTTCTATTGTTTTCTCTTGCAAAATAAGCCCAGTTAGTCCATTTTCATTAACAAAACTAAATAATATCAACAGTAACAGATTGATTTTTTTCCCCAATGGAAAACACATGATTCCAAATGCACAACTACTCAACGAACACAGCCATCAAGATACAAATGCTATATCAATCGTGCCAACATTTGAGGACGAAACCACATAAGATCCATTCGAGACTCGTATAAATGTCAAAAACCCATCCGTAGTAAGATTCTACTTTAATTTTCATACTGCGGATATTGTTTTTGTCATTCGTGTAAAATCCTACTATACTATTGATAGATTTTCCAACAAAACACGGGTTATGTTTGATGTATTTATGGTTATATACATATATACATATGTGATTTGATTTTTATTTTGTGCTTGTGAAGTATTTTATCCATGAATTCAATATTGTTTTTATTAGGATTTTGAAGAAGTGTTGGTTGGTATCTTGAGGATCTTTGGAAAGATAGCATAAGCCCGATAGATGACTTACGTCGTTTTCAATTGGCAATCTGGAAGTGAAAAAAAGCATTCTGAATGCGTTCAATTGGGCAAAAGTGACAGTTCTGATTCTGAAAAGAAGAGAATTTCCCTTCTGGTTTTAAAAACAGAATCAGAAGCAGAATCACTCACACATTCATAAATTTTAAATGTCACTTCCTCCATGTTTGCAGCACAAACACAAAATGAAATTTAGCGCGAATACACATATATGCGACACATGTCATACTCAACCAATACACTCTCACCAAACTTCAGATTCTTCGGAATAAAAAAAAACTGTTCAATTGGGATTCCGAATCGAAAAACAATTCCAGATTGCCAATTGAAAACGACGTTAATGTGATGGAATTGTTTCATTTTGGGCATATCGGAGTGGCTCCTTTTTTAAAAGGTGTTGGTGAGTAATACGGGTGTGCTTTGACGTATTGTGAGGGAAAATTGGTTTTATTCTGTTGGGGTTAGTTGCTTGGTAATGGTGTACATTATATAAAGAGACCATCTTGCTGTCGAGAATTTCTAATTTTATTCATTATAAACCCATTATAAAACATTTCTAGTGAAAGATTCAGATAGAAATGTTGAAGAGTTGTGAACTAAAGTCGTAGAGTGATCAGCGAGTTCGTTTCCTTCAATATCAACATGACCATGAGTCCACATGAGCTTGATTTTAGAAGATGTTTTTATTATCGTATCTCGGGTTTTAGAAATTATAATAGATTCATGTTTAGTATTTAAAATAGCTTTTTAAACCGAAAGACTATAGGAACAGATAATCCATTTCCCTCTAGTATGTGAAAATTTTGTAATTGCTTCATAAATAGCTTGAGCTTCGGCTGTGAATACTGAAGCTCTATTTGGAAGGATGCCTTGAAGGATAGTTATTCCATCATGCGATGTTATTGCAAAGGATATACTAACGGGAGTTTTTGAACCATCAATGTAAAGAAATGTCCAACCTTTAGATGTAAGGTCATGGAATGTTTCATGAAACATCATTTTATAAATTGTATTGCTGGTATAATATTTGTGAAAATCATGCAGGTATAGTAGGATTGAGGATGTAATCAGGTTCCAAGGTGGTGTGGAAGGCTTGTATTTTGTAAATTGTTTGAAAGGAATTTCAAAACTGTTTGCCATCTTTATTGTGGTATTTATAGCTGAAGGAATTCGTCTTTGTCGTTTGGGTTTTATAGCCAGGGAAACATCTTTGTCAATTATTGATCCAGTTTGAAAACATAACTTGACAATAAGTCTTAGTGCCATTTCTAAATATCTTTCTTCAACTGTGGGTAGTCCGGCTTCGACAAGAATATTTTTGATAAGGCTTGTGGTGAAAGCTCCAATGCTTTTTCTAACGGCTTGATGATAATTTCGTTTGAATATATTTTTCGTAGATTTTAGACAAGAACCATAAATAGGGAGGTATAATTTTCTAAATAACTGACGTAAAACAGACGTAACAAAAACAAAAAATAACAGCAATAAATACAGAGGTGTGTCACCGAGGGACGGTTAAAAAAACAAGCTGTTGAATATTTTCTATTTGGTTTCTTAACCCAATGGTTAGAAAATGGGGAATTCACGCTATCTCAAAAAAGAATATCATATCATGCATTATAAATATGTAACTATGCGGGGAATTGGCAAATTTTCCAAGAGTATATTTTGTCACGAAAATTGCTTTCTCAAATAAGCCGTTCGGATTCGATACATGTAAGGGACTTGAAAGTAAGGCAAGTTTCTAGTATCTGATTGGCCAGCTGCCAAAAAATTACCTTAAAATTAAGGAAACTTTAATGGAAAGTTGACTGGAAAGTTAGTCAAGAAAAATCTCTCTTATCTATCAAGTCAAGTCTACTTCTGTCAAATTGACAGTTGATCAAGTTTTTTCATTCAATTGAAAGCTGAACTTTATTACTCTATGATTTATTAATTTTCTGCACAACTTCTTTCAATGTTTTCTATAAAAGGGTCCTTGTCAATTTGAAAAAGAAATAAGTAATATATCTTTACAATACAAAATACAAATCGCGATGGACTTGCAGCTTGCCTGAGAAGTGTTTTGTAGACAGTAATGTTTTTGGTAGTTTTTATTTTATGAACTTGAAGTAGAGGTTTGTGAAGTAAAGTTCTAATTTTAAATTCAAGACACTTGGAAAACTAACTAGTTGCCTAAGTCAAAATTTCCGTTCAAAGAATGAAGTTGACTGCAAATGAAGTCCCTTATGTTGCCTGAACCTGCCCTAGGGAGATTTTTCTTGATTAACTTTCCAGTCAACTTTCCAATAAAGTTGGCTTAGTTAGAAGGCAATTTTTTGGCAGCTGGTCAATCAGATACTAGAAGCTTGCCTTACTTTCAAGAGCCTTATGTCGTCTGAACCTGCCCAATGTTGGAGTTTTTTTGGTACTGTGAATCACATTTTATGGAGCGACGAGTCTCATTTTCATTTAACGGGCACGTTAGTTAACAAAACTGCCGTTACTAGGCTCCAAGACTAGACACACACGACTAGAGATTCGATGAATTTGCTTTGGGAAGCTTTCCCTCAAAAACTTATCAGTCGCTTTGGGACATCCCTTGGTCACCGAGGTCCCTCTACTTAACCCCAATGGATTCTTTTTGTATAGGGCTACCTCACAGAAAGAGTTAACCCCAAATCTAGTTAACCTAAAAGAAAACATTCGTCAAGAAATCAGCACAATTGAATCGTTTACTGCAGCGTATGGCGCGTAACACGAGGCTCCGTTTTGAACAGTACGTGCAACTTGACGGAAGATATTTGGATGACATAATGTTCAAACATTGAAATCTGCATTATTAGTCTGTCAAATAGATTTTTAAAGATTTAATTCTAAAAATATAAATCTACCGCCAGTCACCCTGTAGGTACTTCCCAATTTTGGTGATGTATTTCATAGTTGAATTTGGGGCTCCCAAGAAATAACCTCCCAAAAAGATGGTATGGGAATTTAATTCATGCTTTTTGGTGACTTATTTCATTTTTAATTTGGACAGTTATTTTATGATGAAATAAATCATCATTGAATAAGTGTCCAAATTAAAAATAAAATTAGTCATCACAAAATAACTCTCCAAATTAAAAATGAAATTAGTCCCCAAAAAGCATGAATTAAATTCCCATACCATCTTTTTGGGAGGTTATTTCTTGGGGAGCTAATTCTCGGAGCCATCTACAATTCTACATAACCTTTTTGACCAGTATTATTCAAATTAATATTTTGTTCTTCTCCCAAACAATAACAAATCTGTTATAGTCTCACTTCTGCTATTGTTTGTGTACCTTTAAAAATTTGAATTAAATTGACTAAACAAAACACCCATTATCCAACAGTCAGCAATCGCCAAAACACCGCTATAATGTTATTCTTCCTTTTTCAAAAATAAATTGTTATACAAAAATAATGTAAATGTAAACAAAACAACATTTCTCTCCTCCATACTAAGTGTCATTTCAGTATCAATATTCAATAGCCAGAATCAAAGCCTTTACCTTATATTGGTCGTAGACGTAATAAATAGAACCCCTATATAACTTGTATCCAATTAATCGAACCGTAAACATAGTCAAGAAGCCCAGTAGAAGTCGGTACTTGGCTCGGGAACTAAATAACACTCGATTCCATCCATACCTACACTCTCATGAAAATAAAATCCTACTCAACCTATTTGAGCGCTCGCTCGGTATACTGAAATAAGAAGTCTTTTGGGTTTGGGTGTTTTTTGTTTTTGTTCTGTAATAGAAAAGAACCATTATTGTGTCTCGTTCTAGCTTGTGCAATGTTTATTCCACCTCTAGTTTAGTTTGTCATTGGAGTGCCTTCGCCTTGCCTCAATCTCAATTCTCAACCTCATCTCGAATCTCCTCTTTCCTCCTCTTTTTATCAATCTTTTTCTTTGCACTTTTAATAGATTTTTGTTTTTCTCAGTTGGAATCGAAAAGACTAAAGAGCTTGGACTCTTTGCAGCTTGCAGGCTCTTTATTCACTTCACAGTTCACAAATCACATCCACATCACATTAATTTATTAACTTTTAAGTGTTTCTGTTTCTGTTTAAACGGACGCGGACGCGCAAGCAGTAGTTTCCGGTTGATGTTGAAGATATACCTAGTCTCCAGTTTATAGTGAATGTGAATGTAGTGTTTCTAGTGGTTGGGTTGGTGGATTGGTGGTTAAAAAATGGAACTCGTTAAAGTTGTTTTCCTTCGACACGGCGAAAGTGAGTGGAATAAATTAAATTTATTTTGTGGATGGCACGATGTCAATTTGAGTGAAAAAGGTAAGAGCGTCGAGTTAAAACGCAGCGCATTGGCGTGTTTTTATTTAGATTCTTTGTTTTGTTCTCGCAAGTCATAGCTCACCCACCACAATCACAATGTCAATGTCATTGTGTTTTTGTTTTGTTTTTTGACTCTAGGTAAATCCGATGCGTCTGCTATTTCAGCTGCAGCTCTACGACAACACTCTTTAAAATTCGATGTAGCATTCACATCGGCATTGAAGCGTGCCCAACAATCATTGGAAATCGTCTTGAATGCTTTGGAGTGCTCGAGGATTCCAGTACATTCGAATTGGAGATTAAATGAGAGACATTATGGAGACTTAACTGGTCTCAATAAGAGACAAATGGCTGAGAAGTATGGCGAAGAAAAGGTTGTTTTTCAAAATCTACAATAAAATTGTTTGTTGTTTTTATTGTAAAAGTTTAACATTAATATTTTCTATTCTACAGGTACAAATTTGGCGCAGAAGCTTTAATGTCCCACCACCAATTATGGATGCATCGAGTCCTTATTATGCTCCAATCAGAAATAATCCGAATTTCGCTGACATCCCAGCTGATGAGTTTCCTGATGCTGAAACTCTTGAATCGGTTATGCACCGAGTCGTGCCTTATTGGGAGACTAAAATTGTTACAGAAATTAAAAGCCGGAAGAGAGTATTAGTTTTGGCACATGGTACAATAATAAGAGCTATTGTGAAACATATTGAAGGTAAGTTTTTGTGTTATTTGTTATGTGTTTATTGTTTTGTTTAAGTTTAAAGCTACTATAGGTGTTATGACTATTATATTAGCATAATTTATGTTAAGCTTCATTGTCTTTTAAACTGTATACCTATAACATAAGTAACCATATGGGTTTGATGATAATAGAATTCATCATGAAATTTTTCTATCAAACGTTCCTACATACATACCTCAACATTCTATTTTTGAATAAGACAAAAATTGAAGAAAATTTGATGACATCAGTTGCTTTATCTTTTTTGAGTGCAATTAATGAATTATTGGAAAAAATTCAAATTCACATGCATATTTGTGTGTAACGTTATTCTACATATATCATTCTTTTAATAGTTGTTAGTATAAAATTATTTACGGTCGGTAATTATTGATTTTTAAACTTAAATGTAGTACCTAAACAAAATAAAGATCACATTATTACAGTTTAAAGAAAGTATAAGTACAATATTTATTTTTTAAAGATTTCATGTTTATATACATACAGAATTTCATTTTAAAGAAACAAGACCTTTAGACCAGAAACGTCGTAACTTATTCAAAACAAATTGCGGTTTTTGTAACTGAAAAATTAAAAGAAAACACTTAAAAATAACTTTATCGAATGTTAGTGAAATTGAAACATACAGTACTTAATTATTTTTCGTATACATTTAGGGAAAATAAAATGTTATAAATTATAAGTATTATATGTATAGTATATGTATTTACAATTATTTTTTTTCTTGTATACACTCTTTAAATCAACATGTTTTCTTATCGAACCAAAAAATTATGCACTTGTTATATTTTCTCTTAAATAATGCAATGGTACATTGTGGCGTATACGCACTTTTTATTTTTATTTAATAAATATCAACGTAGACCTGTTCTTTTTTGAACAATTATTAACTATTGTTGCTGTGTCAAAAAAAATTGTTGAAGTGTCATTGAGCGCATTCATAAAGTTAGAGACTACGTAGTCAAAATTCAACTAGTTTTGTGAATGCAAAACTGCAATACAAAGCTAGTAAATCCGGAACTGTCATATTAATGACAAATACAAATATATTATAAAATAAGAAACATTTGTTTTCAGATCTTTAAACGTCAAAACCAATGTGCACTAACTTTGTATCCGAAATTTTTACACTACGTCGGAGGGGAAATTTTAACTACTTTTGTAGTTGCATTTAGCCAATCAGAATCCCTTGACTACGTAGCCACTAGCTTAGTGTATGCCCCCATTATTACGAACTGTTTGAAAGTGTAAGAAGCTTTCAAATTGCTTGAGAAATTTAAAAAAAATTGACGAGTGTATGTAAAGTGGCTCCCACTACTAATCGCACACATGAAATATAAATTTTCGCAATGCATTTTCTTGAAGAAAATGTATGCAGAATGTAAAACATTATAACCATTTTATAAGACATTTAAACACATTTTTATTTTAAATAAGCCAAAATAACAAATTATTTTAAAACCTCAACCATAATCGGACACTTAATATATTTAGTACTTAGTTGCGATTTAATTGCTTTTTCAAGACGTCGAGGTATTGAAGAGACATTTTTTTAAAATACTTTAGGATTTATTTTTTGCCAGTCCTCTTGAAGGCTCGTATTAAGTCCTCACTGCTTCGAAAGTTATTTTAAGCAACTCGACGTCCCAGTTCATCCATTTTTTGTTCGATTGGATTAAGGTCAGGTGAATTTTTCTTTGTTATAAGCACCTTAATGCGGTTTTACAATAATCACGACCTTGCTGTACAGGATGTGTGCTTTGGGTAATTGTCCTGATAGATCAGTTGACTGAAGAAGCGAAATCATCATTATATACAGCTTACTACAGTAAAGTTAACCACTTTTTTGTAAAAAAAAAAAAAGACATATGTACTTCTTGGTCGATCACACCATACGCAAAATCAGTACAATCTTTAAAGTCAGAGGTGAACTCCTCAGCTTGAACTTTATTCCTCATCGTCCAGATCTTCCTCTATGGTGTGATCTATGCAATCGAAGAAACCGTGAAGACGTGTTCCATTTTTTGGGAGTTTGTCCAATTCTGAAAGAATTCCGCAATAGATACTTTGGAATTGATGTGATGAACTCAGCTTAGAGGAAACCATAAATTGATGACTGGAGAACGAGGGTGGGAAAGTCTTACACCAATATTGTTTGAGTGCTTTACGATACAGAACATGTTTATTCAATGAAAGTTTTTAATGTATGTATTGTAGGTATACAAAATTATTTGCAAAATTGTTAAATTTAATTTTTGAAAACGTTATATTAGATTTTTCTTTAGTATTATTATTTTAAAAACTAAAATGTACATAAATGTCAGCCTGGTAGACGGCTATTGGCCAAACCATTTAAAGACTTAAGATTAACTTACAAAGAAAATTGTGCACAGTATTAAAATTTTGAAGTCAATAAAACTTACTAAACTAACTAACTAGAAAAAGAACAGACCTCGTATACCTTTTGAAATGCCGAATTAGTTAATTAGAAGAGATATTTAGCTTTAAAGTCGGCGTTAATGTTTTTGTTTGGGAATATAACTAAAATTAAAATGAATGTGATTATTCCTCCAACAAAAATCTGGAAAATCACCAACCTCTCCTTAATATTAACGCCACAGAAAAACTTAAGCTACAGGCAACTGAATTCAAAATTAACGCCCAAATACCGTCAAAGATTTAAGAGAATAAGACACGAAATATATATATTATTAAACTGATGAAAAGTATTAAGTTCTTTATACTTTTGATCCAACTTTCCTAAAAATAAATTTTTTACATAAAAAAAAAGAATAATAACACAATGAGTTCAAAATATTAATATGCATATTTCGTATTATTTTTGACAATACAATGAAAGACAATATAGTTCAAAAGAGGATTGTTTCCAGCTGCAATAAAATACTAGTGTTTTTAGCAAATTGTGTTCTTTTAACAATAACCCATACTTATAGTTCAGATTCAAGAAATAAAAACCCGTTAAAACCCTGTTATACGTTTGTTAAATATCTACCTTTAAAAAAACGGTTCGGGTTTTCTTTCAAAGTTTTTTTTTCTTATGATTAAGGATCCTTTACTAGAACGAAACTGAAGTAACTTAAGTTGAACATGAGCTCTTATGTGACAGTTTACGTAGAGGAAAAAGTAGAACATAATAGTACGTGTCCACCAACAAATAATTCGAGATTTAAGGCAAGTGATTTAAAATAAATCATGAGGTGTTTCCACCAAAGAAAAGGAGATTAATTTGACGTTTGGTTTATGTCATAACAACCAAACTTCAAATTATTCTCCTTTCGAAAAGAAAAAAAATATGTATTTGCTCACTCGTCATCTGTAAGTAATTAGTTTTATTATATTCTTGTACATATTTATTATTTTTGTTTACTTACATTTTATTTCGTCTGTGATTTCTTGAAAGTTGTTTATTGTTTTGAATTTGAGTCATATGGAAGTGAGACAGATAGTTTTTGTTGACATTTCCATCTGTCAATAAACGAAATTGGCGTTTAAATGTTCAACAATTATTCTCCGAAAAAAAAGTTTGTTTGATTTGACAAACTAATGTTTCCAAGTAGATTTCAATGAGTTTTATTTGTGACAAATCTAGCTAAATCTCGGTTTAGTGCCCGGTGGAAACGTAGTTAAGCGTTTATAGAGAAACATAAACATTTAAGTTTTGTTTCAGCAAATGGGCCTTATAGATTTTTAATTTTTCTTTTTAATTTTGGAACTTTTGCAGCATGTTCTACAGCAAATCCACGAATTATTTAATGTGACAAATTTAAGTTTATTTTTTTAAAATTTATTCATCAGCCAAGGCTCACAAAGAAATAACTATATATAAGTATATGTAGATAAATAAAATCTGTTCATCATTAAAATAATATTAACTAAATTTTCGATAATTCTCATACTATGTATGCATGTAGACATTTGTTTATTTGTAAATGCATATTCATTTTATACCTCAATTATTTATTTTTAATTGCAAAAGTAATTTGTATCTCTTTTAAAAAAGCTATTTTTAAGGCATTTGCAGATGTGATGATTTGGATGAGAAATTTTCAAATTGGCGTTACAAATAAATCAAATTGTATACCTACCCACAAAACATATATGTACATATCTACTCGCAATTTCTTTAAGATTGAACAAATCATTTGGCATTGTCACATTCACACGAACATATTTTAATGAATTTCTAAATAAATATATCAAATTAAATAGTCGATTTATTGAGTTTCGAAAAAAAGTACTGAACAATGCGAAGGCGAATCTATCAGTTTAAGTTAGGATGGTTCACAAAATAATTATTTATGAGTAACTTAAAGCAGTTTCATTTTTTTAAAATACTTAATTTTTTTTTCAATATTTTTATAGTTATTTTAAATCTTGTTAAGTAAATTTATTTAGATAGTCAAAAAATATTGCAATTCAAAACATTACAAATATTATTTTTTTTTTTTTTTTCATTTAGGATAAACTCTTCAAAAATGTTTTTGAAACCTTGCTTTAAATCTCTTATTAAATTAGTTAAAGAAAAAATAATTTAATCTTTAACTATAACCATTTTTTGCTTTCAGGGATCTCAGATGAAAAAATCAGTACCATAAATATACCAAACAGTATACCATGCGTCTATAATTTTGATATTAATACAATGAAACCTGTTGGTCCAATGGAATTTTTAGCTGAAGAAAACTACCTACAAGACCAACTTAAAAAGACAGCATCAATTGGAAACTAAAAATGACAAAATGATGTTAAAAAAATATATAGGTACACATATACATATACATACATAGTTTTAATGTGCTTTTTCTTTTAATATGTATAATAAAATATTTAATTTAGATTTATGTAAGAAATGTTTCATTTTATTTTTAAACTCAAAAATAGTTAATTGCAAAAAAGTAGTAGGCTTAGGCCCCTTTCAAACCAAACGAATCCGAATCAATCTGGATCACTCCGAATCAAGTTGATCAAAAACAGCTGAGATGTCAAAAAAGGAATCCAAAGGTATCCAAGAATTTCTGGGGTATGTAGGTATCTGACAGAACAGCTGATTCAACACATGATTGAATTTCAAGAAACTTGAAAATTGATTTCAGCTTTTTGTATTTGTTGGTAAACAAAAAAGATACAAAATGTTAGTTGAAGTTGTATTTGAGGATGTTTTGTACATAATAGACGATGAAGAAGCTATTTGCCTCCGAATTTTAGAGGGTAATTATGTTTTATCTTACAACAATTTTGATTTCGAAGCTTAAATGTTTCTCTGCTTTTTGTGAACAGCAGAAAGTTGTTTTCATTTTTTGACAGCTATCTCAATACAGCTATCCAACTCGTTCAACAAGGTATCTAAAAATCCACCTATCCAAGATACCCTATCCAACACGAGATTGAACGCAGCCATTATAATTGACTTTTTTCGTTCATCAATTGAACAACCATGATGTACAAGAGCTGTGACTGTGAGTCCCACAAGACGATGACAGCTCTTTAAAAGTTTTGTGTACGTAAACATGTCAAACAATCGCTCTCTTAATATTGCTTGCAATTGCTTTAAAGAGAAGTGGAAAACAATGTTTACGAAGGATTAGTAAAACCAAATACAAAAACTTGTTATGAAAATCATCTTTATTTAATATTATTAAAATACACTTTTACTGACCAAAATTGTTGTAAAAATCCTTTAATGAAACGATTTTGAATTGTTTATGTGGGGTTATATGAAGTATTTGCTTTGGAGATGATGTGCTTGCATTTTCGTCACTTAAAACATGATGATTTCAATGAAAATGAGGTGGATGGCCTTGAGTTTTCTTGCAGCAATTTAGGTGTTCGGATATTTTTCTTTTAATTTTTGATTTAAACGGTGGTACCCTTGATTCATAATCCTGTTGCTATCAGGATTCTTTTCTTTGCAAAGAGCTGGATATTCAATGTTTAGCTCCAGAAATTCGTCCCAATATTTCTGTTCTTCATCCATTTTTATTAAAAATAAGTCCAACAAATCAATGTGTACTCTAGATTGTCATATTCACGTGACAAAATATCTGCACAGGTTAACGAAGCTGAGTAAATGGGCAGGTTCAGACAACATAAGGGACTTCATTTGCAGTCAAGTTCATTCTTTGAACGTACATTTTGACCAAGGCAACTAGTTAGTTTTTCAAGTGTTTTATGAATTTCAAATTCAGAGCTTTAATTTCACAAACGGGGCACTTACGATTACCGCAGCACGAATTTCGTTCTGTTTTTTTTTTGTACAGTTAGGTAGGGGTCTCAATAAAACATGTTTTAAATTTTAAGGCGAGGAAACACCGTTAAGTCATAAAAAAAAATATTTTCTGTTTCGGACTTAACCCTACTTTTTTTGTATAGCGTTTTTTGAGCCTAAAACAATTTTTTTTTAATTGATACTACCGTATACTAAGAGCTAGGTATGTAAGGGGGGGCATGCTGCCCCCCTGCAACCCCCCTGCTTGGAATCACTATAGGATTTGGGGTGGGTGCGAGTTTGGGTATTGTAAAGTACTTTTCACATTTGAGCACTAAAAACAAAGAAATCCCCAACGAAAAATAAACAAGTATGGCAACACTGAACAAAAAACAGGAAAGAAATGTCAAAATCAACCATTTTTGCGTGTTTTGTATGTGAAAAAGTAAACTTTGAAAATTAATTTAAAATAGAAATAAATGTTTCCTCGCTCTAAAATTGCTATAATTATTATTTATTTGTGCATATCTATCAAATAAAAAAAAACCGCGTGTCGAAATTCGTGCTGTGGTAATGGAAAGTTGAGCCGAAAGTTCTGTTATCCTCTTAATTTCCAATAATTAATCATTACTTAATTTTTAAATTATGTGAAGAAATTAAATAATTTTGTCTTTAAAAATGACTTGTAGCCATCGAACATGTCTACAACCCCTTAAAACGAAAATCAACTACTATACCATTTTTCGAATGTTTCAAGCCAATGTAGATAAGGTAGTGTGATACAGTTGTACTAGTTGCCATCGTTGGAAATTGAACACTGGAATTTATTCACAACAAATACAAACAAAATACATCCAACTAACGTCAAAAAATTCTCAATCGCAAACGTCAGTTGAGAGGTGTGCAAAGTGCAAAGAAAAGAAACAAGAAAATTCAACTTCGATTTGCGGTTCGTTCGTGAAGTTTGTTCGATGTTCGCCATTCGCCAAAACGAACAAAAATATTATTTTTTTTTGCGTAAACTTTAAAAATACAAATTCACTACCCTCAAGAATTCAAATTAAGAGAAGTGATTCCTTTTGTTTTTAAATATATCATCATGCCATTGCCATCGTCGTCTCGGTCGCCTTCGTCGTGCCACTTTAATTTATCCTCAACCAAAAGATCTTCCTCTACCACCCAACTAATGTGCTATAAAATAATTATTAATAGCGAAAAAGAGTGTCATGCGATTCAATTAATGCTTTAATTATTTAATCGTTGTGACTACACTTCGATTTGAGTTTGTGTCTGCCTCTGCCTCTGCCTCTGGCTCTGCTTATGCCTCTGCCTAGTGCGCTGCGTTGAACGTGGGAGGAAAATAAAATAAAATTAAACTGAGGCAACTATTTCTGTTGCCTAACAAAAATACTTAGAAAAAACTAATAACCTCCCGAAAAATAAAACTCAAACTTCTACAAGCTACTCAAGGATAAGCTTTTCAAAAGGTAGGATAAAACATTTTTCTTTCATTAAAAACAACAATCAAATCTTAATCCCCTTTAGTTTTGTATCTTAAATTCTTGAAAATATTATAAATACTGCTTGGGTACTGCTACGAGAAAATAAAATAAAAATAATAAAAAAAAAACAAATGCAAAAATCAATTGCGCTCTTGCAAACTCATAATCCTTGTGAAGACGTGCTCCTGTGCAAGACATCGTCGTCGTCGTCTACAACGACGAAAAACAAAAACAAAAATAAAATACATGAATATGTCAGCGCCTTAGCGGATAAGACAAATCAAATCCCGGAAGCCAGAGTAAAGAAATACATAAAATAGGAAACCTACTTTCGACGTTTCAACCGGATTCCTTCAATATTTGCTTTAAGTTGAAGTAGCTAATTTTTAATTCACTTGATGCTTTCAAATGTTAAATGAATGAAAGGGGGTTGTTATCTTTCTTTCGACATGCATAGGTACATTAGGGATTTGTGTATTTCAAAAACTAAAGCATTTACGGACGAAAATAAACACACGAAATTGATCGATTCTATATATTCCATGTCTGTTAATGGCCGATTTCATTTAGATTTCTTTGGAATCAGAAAAGAATAATGAGATCAATTTGCTTTGAAAGATAAATAATTTTTACAAAGGTCGTATAATTCATAAAACATGGGTACACAGACATTATGAGCGTGTGTAAAATTTACTCGGACTTCGATTGTATCAATATGCATAATTGATGGACTTTTTATAGCAACACTGATGATGTTGATTGCAATAATTTGTGCCGTGACTTATCTGATAAATTTTGTATGTTATTGCTTTGGCTTGTTCTTCTCAAAAGTACATAGCGAGCCATGTCTTGTCTAGTGTTTAAAATTGTTAAAAAGCACAAAAAGTTGCAGTAACAAATTATTTTGTTAGATTTACCCAAGGGCTTAGTAAGGAAATTAACTTTAAGTTTTAATGAGAAAGCAACAAAACTCCGTTAGAAACTAAGAAAATTAATGGGAAAATCATCCATATTACACATATGTATGTAAGTAAGATTTCGTAGTATTTTTAGAATCTCATTCAGCCCAATAAAATACTATTTATGAGCTTCAATAGGTCCGAAGTCTTAGGAGCTAGAACTGCTCTAATTAGACCCAAATAGTAATACAAACGAGACAGGAAAAGTGAGTTCAATTGATCGTCTCAGTCCTCAATTTATTAGTAGATTTTTTAAAACTTTTTAGATATCATACTTATTTTGTTTTATTTACCAATTTAATAGTCTTCTGAACTTTTCTAAAAACCTAATTGTTTGAAGTGATTGGGTAGGTTCAGACGACCACTATGCAGTCAACTACAATCTTTAAACGCATGTTTCTTTAAACGATTTTCTTTGAATAAATATTTTGGATGTTTGATATTTAAAAAATCATCTCAAAGATTTTCTTAAAAAAATATACAGAAATAAAATTTCTCATTTTTACTTCCAAAACTCTAATAATGAAATTTGTATAATTCAATTTTCTGTATTCTCAGAAATATAAACAACATTTTTCTTACAAATACATATCTCGTGTTTTTGCTGTCAAAGCTCTGAGAATACAATTTTAATGATTTGAATTTTCTATCGTTAAATTCAAATTAGAAATAAAAGAAACACAAAAACTAATTTGATTTGAAGGTGGGAAGGATTACGAAATTATGTTTACATTTAATTTTCTTGCTCTGCCACAATTCGACTAAAAAAAATCAGAAAAAGCATAAAATGGACCTTTTTTTTATTTTGAAATAGATAACAATAAGAACTTAACCATAAGATTTACTTATAAAATTACAATAAATGTTCAGTTCGGCTAAATTAATGTGATCTGATACAAAATTAAAAATTCCATTAACTTTATATACAGTGTTGGCCAAAACAGAAGCAACTTTAATTGCCTTGATTGTTAAATAATAAAAAAAAAAAAATAGGATTCAATTATTATATATTTTTGCTTTTAAAATTTAAATAAATACTAGCTGACCCGACACGTTGTGTTGTCATATAAATAATTTCTAGAGAATATTTTGCTAGAAATAAATAACTTATTGTAAGTGTGTAAGGATGTGGTATATAAGTGGGAAAGGTATAGAGCACTGTAAAAGGTAATAAAATAATAAAATAAAAAATCACCAAACAAATTTTTTTAATTTATTAAAATTAATTCTTTAAAATTATAAACATATCGCTAATAATGACAATACTATACAAAAAACAATATCAATCCCTTAATGCAACAGAGTGTACAGTATTTGTTGTGATCCGTGTGAAGAACATGAAGTGTTCAAATCTAAGCCGCAGGCAGATATCGTTTTGCCTTGAGACCTATTGATAGTCATTGCAAATGCTAATCTAATTGAAGGCGTTTGAATTGAATTGGCACATCTGTGGGTATAATAAGGATTCTCGGAAATAATATATTTTCACCTCGGAATTTTCCATTTGGAATTATGAGTTTGATAACATTTTTCATTAATTTTTTAATTAATAAACGCTTCCCTTTGCAAAACCGTGGTGGGTTCAAATTATGAAGAAAAATTACCGGAGATCCAACTTTCAGTTGTAAATTATGCGGTGGCGTGCCTGGTAAATCCAATGAGTTCAAAACCTCAGTTGAATAATTTACAGCTTCGGTAGCATCACAAACTGTATCAATAGATTTGTATGACACCAAGTCTCCTGGTAACAAATGTTGTATCATGAAATTTAAATCGTTGACATCCACATTTTTTGCTGCTAAAATTTGCTCTTTCTGCCGGCCACTCATGATTTATATATTTTCTCTGTACATCGGGAAATATCTGGTCAATGAGAGCATCTTGTGAATCAATAATCTTGCAGAAATTGACCGGTAATTTTATGCATCCAGTTTGACCTTTGACCTGTAGTAACTTTTTCGTCGCCTATAGCTAACAGTTGTTTTGAGAATGTTTCAGCGGATGGAAGCATTTGAACACGCATATTTACTTTCAGTTGCGATGATTTTAAGCACGCGTTGATCTCATCGGCGTACGTTGATCGCAGAATAACGGGAAGTGTTTGTCTCAAATCATCTGAAAAGAGTAACAGAGTGCTGCCAAAGAGTTTGTCGTAGTTTTTTATATCTTTCAATGTCCTGTTCAACGCCTCAAGCGAATGTTTGTGTGCCATAGTGCATTCATCCCAGATGATAATTTTACACTGTGGCCATGGATGATTGTTTTTTTATATTGCACACCGCGTCTGGGTTATTTTGAATATTTTGTGATAGTTTAAATACTGAATAAGCTGTTCTGCCTCCATCCAATAAAGTTGCCGCAATGCCAGAAGATGCAACAGCCAATGCGATACCATTATTTGATCGTATTTAACCCTAGAAATATAATCTACGTCTGCGGGACGTATGGCGCGTGGAAAAATTGTTATATCTTTTCAATTATAAGCCGTATTACAATTATAATTATGCTCAAATTTTACTTCTTTTGTACTTAATTATTGATTAATTTTACTTAAAATAACCCAAATAATTAATTAAAATACAAAATAAGCTTAATAAGTGCCATACGTCTCTGAGACGTATGATTGTCTTTCACGCACTAAAAAATATGATTATCTTTCTAGGGTTAAGCAATAATTATCGAATTATGGAATGTTTTGCCAGTTCCACCTGGTGCATCCAAAAAAAAAAAAGAATCCTCCTTGTCCTGCCAGAACTGCGAGCATGATGTGGTCATTAATGTTTTTTTGTTCTTCATTCATTAGTGGGACATTGCGAGCAACAATCGCTGCCATTTCTACAGTGATGTATTGTAGTTCACAATTCAATTCAGTGTCTATTAAATCAGATGCATTTCGATTTGGTGAATGCATACCGTAATGACTGAGTGGTAAGTTGGCAATGATAATGCAAAGATCCTCAATAGCAATCAATGCTTCATTGTATATAGCGTCACTGAATACTATCGTAAGATCGTTGCACCGTGTACGATGTTGATGCAATTAAACCATAACACTTAGGAATATAAAAATTAGACAAAAACCTATTCTCAGACCTACCGAATATACATGCAAAATTTCATTGAAATTGGTAAAGCCGTTTCGGAGGAGTATGGCAACTAACACTGTGACAGGAATATTTTATATATTAGATTTACAGTTTATAATGGAAAATAAAATATAGTTGTTTTTGTAATAGTTCATTAAATATAGCACAATTAGTACAATTAGTTCAATACTAGGCTGGTTAAAACAAAAGCAACTTTTAAAAAATACATATATTTTTAGCCTTATTAGCCTTAAAATATTGATAGTATTTGGTACCAAAGCCCTTGTTTTTAATCACTTAAGAAGCATGGAGTCAATTAAATTGCTTATAGTGCTGTTTGGGATACTTTCCCAATCCAAGTTAATTTGATCAAACAGATCGTTTTTATTTTTGCAATTAATCCTTACAATTCATCGATCTACAATTTCCCATAGATTTTCTATGGGGTTGAGATCTGGGGATTGTGCTGGTCATTGTAACACGTCGATCCGGTTTTCTTGAAACCATGTCTTAACAGTATTGGTGGTGTGCTTTGGGTCGTTGTCCTGCTGAAATGTCCATTTCAGAGGCAACTGATCCTCAGCGTGGCAGCATTATATTTTGCAAAATGTCACGGTACATAAACTTAAAAGCTGTCACAATAAAAACTTGATAGTCATTTTCCAAAAAAATGTAATTTCCGAATAAAGCTTCCAGAAGTCAGCACAAACCAATGGAAATTTTTTTCAAGTTACGACATTGGAAAAAACACAAGAAAAATAAAAATTTTATTAAAACATAGCCAATTTGATACTTTTATTTAGATATTTTATAGGAATTATTTTTAAATTTTAACATAGCAACAATGAGTTGTGACAATTCTAATCTGAAATTGTTCAATCGAATTGAATTGAGTTGAATCATCTTACACTAACATAAAAAACGGAAAACTAACATAAATATGATAGTCAATTAAAAAAACAACTTTGAAAAAAACCTTTATTGATTTTTTTATTTAAAAACTTCAAATATCCTTTGAAAAAAAATCAAATACAATTTTTTGGCTTTGGATTTTTATATCTCGTGCAAACAAATTACCTATGTATACTGAAATAATTTAAGAGTGGGCAAGGCGGTATATTCTTTTGACTTTTTTTTAGTTGAATCTTTTGAAGTATTATTTTTCACCCACTTCGTACATAGTTTCAAAGAATTAAAACACAGAAAACATTTCAAATTTGTTGTAATGAAAACGGCATAAAATTACTAAAAATTGGTAAAATTATATCAGATACCACTTAATTAAAAAAATGTTTGCTTTTTGACTTTAATAGGTGAGTTACCAATTCGAATAGGACTGGTTTTTTCCAAAAACCAAGGTATAACCTTTTTTTTTTTAATTTTATTAATGAGTTATGAGGATTTGTCTTTATTTTATTTGCGCGTTCATATTTTTAATTCTGATTATAAAGGGTGATTTTTTAAAAGCTATAGGAAAGTTAAAAAAAAAACATAAAATTCAGAAAAATGCATAAAATCTTTATTTGAATCGATAGTACGGTCCATATAATTTAATGTTTGAAGATTATTTCATGCAAATGTTGACCTTGACTGCGCCTCCGCTTAGTCCAATTTTGGCATACTCTTTCCAACATTTCGGCCGGTATCTCACGAATAAATGCTTCAATGTTGTCTTCCAATGCGTCAATTGAAGCGGGCTTGTCTCTATAGACATGAGCTTTAATATAGCCCCAGAAAAAATAGTCTAAAGGGGTTAAATCGCACGATCTAGGCGGCCAATTGACCGGTCCCGAACGTGAAATAAAATGTTCACCGAACTCGCCTCTCAATAAGTCCATTGTTGCGCGTGCTGTGTGGCATGTGGCACCGTCGTCTTGTTGAAACCACATGTAATGCAAGTCAAGCTCTTGCATTTTGGGCAAAACAAGTTGAATATCATCTCACGGTAGCGCTCACCATCCACGTTACGATTCGCATCATCTTTTAAGAAGTACGGTGCAATGATGCCACCAGCCCATAAACCGCAACAAACTGTGACTATTTCTGGATTGCATTGATAGCTCTTGCAATGCTTCTGGCTGATATTCACTCCAAAATCGGCAATTCTGCTTATTTACGTACCCATTGAGCCAAAAATGAGCTTCGTCGCTCGCTGGAAGAAGCGCGAGTTATATATTTAAGTAGAATAAAAAACGACCGTATTGTTTAGAGTTCCAAACTCAAATCAATTCTTTATTGCCAAATTAAATTAAAGAAAAGTATTTTATTTACATATGTATGTATGTATCTAAAATTAATGCTTACTATGTACAATTGATATTATGAATTATTAACTTATTTATGCTTAGTATTATTGATTTGACGTTGGAGTAAAGCAACGGAAGTGAGGTGTTTATTTACCTTACCATGAAAGTGGTTGCAATTTATTAATATTGTCTTGATTTATAGACTCATCACTTTTCTTGGTAGGGTCAATATACGTTACTCGCGCGATGAACTTTCTTAGCAGAGCACGCATTTTGATATTAAAATTCAATAATTTGCAAGCGTTGTTCGATTGTAAGACGATTCATGGTTAAATTATAGACCAAACTGAAGATTTTTGACAGTGAAACAAAACACGAAACGTGCGTCAGCTGTGTTGCGAAAGAGATAATAGCTAAAAAATTATAGCTAATCGCTATAACTAAATTATTATTTTTCATTGTGCTTTAAATTGATGGATTAAGTATGAAAGCCAGTAGCGTTGTGAGTGCTGATTTTGATTTCAGACATTCCAGTAAATGACAGATGAATTAGACTGAGAAGGCAAATATTCAATTCTCGCAGTTTTCTTCATATCCTATGGGGCAAAAGTATTTTGTTCTGATAATTGTTTCCCAAATCTAGAACGAAGTAAGCAAATGCCTTACCTTGATAGTTTTAGTACATCATTTTGAAACTATTATTGTTGTCCAATTGCTTATTAAGTCGGCTCGTTAAAACTTTATGCCCAATATTTCTAATCATTTCATGTAAAATGTTTTGTTATTTAATAATTTTTTGATTTAAAAAATAAGTTTTCCCCTTAATAAATACATATTTCGGCTCAACTTTCCATTACCGCAGCACGAATTTCGACACGCGGTTTTTTTTATTTGATAGATATGCACAAATAAATAATATTTATAGCAATTTTAGAGCGAGGAAACATTTATTTCTATTTTAAATTAATTTTCAAAGTTCACTTTTTTACATACAAAACACGCAAAAATGGTTGATTTTGACATTTCTTCCCTGTTTTTTGTTCAGTGTTGCCATACTTGTTTTTTGATTTATTTTTGATTTAAGATTAAATCTGCATTTATTTACTCCTCTTTGTACCAATACTATTAAAATTTTTTAAAAATGTTTGACAGTTCTACCACGTTAACAAACACAAAATTTGTGTTCAACGAGGTTTTTTCTAGATCAGAACAGCACAGGACAGCACAGTTTTGTGAGAAACGTCAGATCAAGTTTGAACAGTCAGTTGTCAAAAAAAAAACAAAACAAATTGCAAATTGTGTGAATTTTTCGTTTCTCGTTTATTTTTTTTCATTTTTTGTGTTTTTACTGTGAAAAATACTATTAAAAATTATTGAAATGGAAAATCAAGTGATTGCTTAGATAATACTAAATGAAAATGTTAGTGGTTCAGACACCGATAGTGATTTTTCGTCGGATTCCTCTTCAGATGATTGGAATGAAAGTGTGACGAATGTTATTACCTTTTCTTTGAAAGTGTGACGAATGTTATTACCTTTTCTTTGAAAGTGTGACGAATGTTATTACCTTTTCTTTGTTGAAATGTAAAAGATTTATTTATGTAAAATGTAAAAAAATGTATTTTATAATTATTTTATTAAACAAATTAAACAAATTGGCAAAATAACTTTATTTTAATTTTTTTAAATCACGAGAAAAAAAAAACACAAAGCACAGCCAAATCAAAACGTAAACAAAAAAAATGACAACTTCGGTTTTGACATTTCTCACGAGTCTGTTCTAACCTGATCTGACTCAAAAGCAAGAAAAGAAAATCCTGTTCTAAACTATTCTAGGTTTGTCAATGAACAGGAAAGTAGATAGAACAGTTCAGCACAGAAAAAACCTCAATGAACAGCAAAAAGCTGTACTTTTCTGTCTAGAACAGTCCAGCACAGCGTCACTGAACACACTTAAAGTTACACTCATACAACAACAACCAAATTTCCAATCGTGTTCCATGCGCCACGAAAAAAAAATCAATTTTTGGAGGAAATCTGAAGTTACCCATTTAAATAGTAATGAGATTTCAAGTATATTCAATAAAATGTGTTATGTTTAATTTATTTGAATTTGATTTTTTTTTAGTATTCATAAATAATACTTTAAAAAAGTAAAATATTTTCTTAATTAAGTAAGGGATCAACAAAATAATAGTTTAAATTGGTTTCAAAGAAAAAAATGTTAAAAATAAGACAGAAATGAAAACTTAATGTTAGTAAGTTATTAATATTTTTGTATGAATCCTTAAGTGTTATAATGGCAGCACAGTCAGAGAGAAAAAACTAAATGAGAGAGCCAAATTTCCTCGTCTCCGTCTCTTCGAAACCTCTTACTCTCATTTTTTATAGTGTGTTGAATTCGTATCGGTGTATACATGTTTTCACCTCGGAGAAGAGTACACAAAAAACATCAGTTCCGGGAAATGCGACATTTCTCATTTTTGTTTATTGATAGCCAAGAAGGTTATGTTTTTTAAAGTCTCATTATAATATTTGTAATTCTCATGATTTTCTTTCTTTAATTTTACTAACATCTTTTCGTTTTTATATCTACAAAAATACTCCTATAATTCAAATTAATTCTAGCAAAACATTTTTGTTTGTCAAAAAATAACGGGAGAAGTTATACCGGTAGTTCGTGGTGAATTTGTTTTTCTCTTCTTTTCTCTAAGTTACAGATAGATGGCATTAACAACCAAAACAAGAAAGGATGTGTGCAGAAAATGTGTAACAAGGTTAAGGTTTTTTAGACTAGACTTTATTTGTATATATGAACGAGTACATGTTTTTTATAAATGTATGTTATGTTTATTTCAATAGTAATACCTTAACTACTAACTTATCTACAGTATTATCTAAAATATACTGCATTGAATTATTTTACATTGAATTATAAAAGGCGGAAATAATAAAGTTCTACAGTTTACAAGGAATATTTATATAAAATATCCATATCTTCTGCAATTGCGGTATCAATCGATATTTTCTGGAACTTAGTAACATTTATTTGTCACTCTTTCAGCTTTTTTCTACACCAAAAAAATCAATTATGATTGTTGACAGGTGCAGTGTAAACACTCGCACCTTCATTACCATATCCACCTTAAACTTTACGTTCTTAAAACTTATATATCCAACCTTAGTTTCGATTTCACCCTTACGATATCCGGCCACCATTTTGTATTTATCCATTAAAATAGTTCTTTTATATTCATATGCTGGAATGGTGAAGTCGTGTCATCTAACTAGATATTTAAAAAAGTTAAAAAATACTTAAAGCTAAACATTGTAAGTAAATACTCTTATATTAAGTAATCCCATTAATGTATAATTATATTTAATAAAGGATTTGTAACCATCTACACCTATAAAATTGCGTTTGGTTAACAAAAAGTTTAGCTGACGGCCCACTTAGCCGTCATAATGATATTTGGCTGCGATATGTTTATAGTTATTCAGGTTTAGCCCTTAACTTTGATTTGCATTTATTTATGAATAGCCTAAAAAGTTTAGCAAACATCTATGAATAAGCCACAATGCACTTTCAGAAAAACTGTAGTTAGAACTTTCCCTCACAGATTGTTTGTCGCTATATACATAACTAAAAGGTTAGATATAAATACTTAGAACTGGAAAATTTATAAAAATGATGCATAAGACTTAAATTTTGGTTTAAGAACAAATTTGTATATTCTTTTCACAAAACCATTGATCTAGCGAGAATACAAATATTTTTACTTTTGTACAAAAATACTTTTCGGCTTATGTAGTTAAGCCTTTAAAAGCAACACACTAGCTTCTTAGTGGAAGGCAGTAAGAATAGCTTATCACCTATTCACAAATCTTATGCAATGAAAATTGGCAACAGAAGTAGCAAGTTGACGGTCTTTTTATTTAGTCTCTACTTAAATCACTTATTTTCAGCATTTTGGAAATGTCGTGAGTAATGTAAAGAAAATAAACAATGAGTACAAACAAATAAAATAGGAATGGAAACAAAAAATGAGTATATAAAAATGTTTTCAATGTTCCTGCGTTGTTTTATTTTCATGATCCATGTTTAGTTTACATTCTGTAACTCTCGTTTTCAATGTTCCTGCAACTCTCGCAGCGACAAAATTAAGTCGATAAACTCTGAAAATTGAGACAAATCTGAGTTTTTTTTTGCATTTTTCAACGGTCTGAGCGAAAATTAAACTCATAAACGCAGCTAATAATAAAAAAAATAATAGTTGTAGTGCTTTTAGAGTTTTATGTTTCTAGGTCCTTATTCTCATTGGACTGTTGTACCACCTAATTTATTTTACTTACTTAATGATTAAAACTGGCTTCAAATAACTAACTAATATTTCTTCATTGTTCTGGCACCTAACAAGAGTAATTCATTTCACTTCATATTCGAATGATATTACTCTCAAACGAACACAATGAGAGTACCAAAAAGTTGTTCATTCACAATTTTGAATTTTCTTTGAACACCTCTGAACAGCTGACTACATCCGCCATTTTTCAAAGGTGGTCGCCATTTTTCAAAGGTGGTGAGCAGAGAGAAAAGAGAAAAAAGTTTATTCTCTCTCGTGGTGAGTATGCACACAAACTTGCATAAGTATTTGTTTCCCACATTTTTTTTATATGGAGTTAATTCATATGCAAGTTGGTGGCCAAATCACAGCTTGTAGGCAAAAAGAGAGTAACCGTCGAAGTTGGTTCTCTCTATTAGTTCTTTTCTCTCTGGCACAGTCGCGTTGAATAGCGTCGTCAAGCCGTTGGCATCGTTTTTAAGGCATTTCTTTCCATGATTTTTAAACCACGACCCATAGCTTATTGATGTTTTTGGTTTTGCTTTCCAAGCCTTCTCCTTGATATCTTCTCACAGATTCTTTATTAGATTTAAGTTCATGGACTGAGCAGTCCGCCCCATAAGGTCATTGTTCTTATCCCAAAAACCATTGCATTAATTTTCTATTTATGTGTTTTCAGTCCTTATTTTATTGAAATATCCTTATTTGAGTGGCATCTCACCGTCCGCGTATCGACGTTGTAGTTGATGATCAAAAATATACGACCAACTCCATAGTAAGAAAAACAGCTCCATATCATAAGACTACTTCCGCCATATTTTAAGGTTTATTTGTGTAAAGAGAGTTAAGCTCTGTCTTTGAGGGCATCAAAATTATTAACGAGAGCCTTTTCCTCTAAATAAAATAAAGAACTTAATGTACAACGCATCGAGTCCCATGAGCTGGAGCTGTTTTTCTTACTATGAAGTATTCTCAAGTTATTTTGGCTAATATTAAAGTGGAAGTCACTTAAAACTGATGAAGATGAAACGGATCCACTCAGAATTCCAACATTGAAGCAAAGTTGTAAATACTTTCTGTTATAAGTTAGCGATAAAAAGTTGTAGTTGTAGTCTATCAAAATAAGGGGGCGAATAGAGTAAACCTTAAGAAGCTTGGTGATCATATCATCATTAGACCGCTTAAACACCGTCTACAAGTTTTCTTTTCTCACCTTTTTTACCGCTATTTTAAAGAATTATTTTCTAAAGAAATAGAAAGAAGCATACCTTCCATTAAACAATTCAACCGTGATAATCGCACCTACAGAAATGCTCGTCAATATACACTCGAACCAATTTGGGTCGTACTTTCAACTACAGACATTCGTTCTATAGCCGTACTACGCGAATCTTATAACCCTCTATCTTTTCTAGTATTGCAATATTCAGGAAATTTAATCCAATTCCACTGACACTTCATTTCAAATCCTCTTTGTGTGTTGGAACTTGGAATAATAAGGGTACAAAAATCCCTTACAGTGTTCGCTTATTTATAAAAAAAAAAATCACATTCTATCAGAAAATCTATTTCTACATAATTAAAAACGAGTTAAAAATGACAACGGACTGGGAGACCCAAATATGCGAGTTATATTTAAGTTTTGGACGAATGAAGGCTTTGTAAATTCCAGCCACATTAGAAGGGGTGAACAATTTTTGGCACCTTCGGAGTGAATCCTAAGCGTCTGGCCTCTGGCAGTATTTTTGGCAATATCGAATATGTGATCATTCTAGAAAAGGTGATTGTGATACACATACTGAGTACTGAAATTTGATAAGTTTCCAAGATGTAAGTGCCACTCATGGATAGTGGCAGCGGGGGTGGGTTACGCTATAACGACAGGAGACAACATTGAGTTTTTGAAGCATTAAATTCTGCACGGTTAATACTTCCCCATTGGACAATGCTGTCGAGATCGGAACTATATGAGCTTAACATACGCTGACGTTGAAGTTCCACATCCGAAGTACAAGGATGTGAATCCTTGTACTTCATCTGTCATCATCAACGAAACAGTTTAATGGTTTAGAAGTGACAGACAAAAGAAAGAAGTGACGTTAGTGCAATTGGACGATAGTTAGAAGAGGAGGAGAATTCGCCTTTTTTAGGGACAGGCTGGACAAATGCTGTTTTCCATCCGCTTGGAGAGAGACCTGTAGATAAGGAAAGATAGAATTGTACCTCTTCAGAACAATGCGTTTTTTACAAATGACCAGAAATGTTTACTACCTTTTAGACATTGTAGTATTTCTCTCTTTAATATTATAATAATCCAAAGTCTAAAGTTTTTTTCACGGGTACTGCCTCTTGCGAGGAATTGACAAATTCTATAAGAGTAATTCTTGTCATGAAAAGTGCTTTCTCAAATTAGCCGTTCGGATTCGGCATATAAACTGTAGGTCCCCTCCATCCCTGACAACAGTACTCGCACACAGGAATGGTTGAGAGATGTAAGTCAATAGGCCCTAGTTCTCCACGGACTGTTGCGCCACTCAATTTATTTTTTAATATTATAATACATAAAAAACGAAATGTGTGAATTGGTTCAGTTATATTTTCAATACCATTAATTGTAGGGGAACGACGCGACGGGTTAAAGCTGGGAAAAGTCTACAACTTGGCTGCAATATCAACCATTGAAAACAATAGTTTCTATTTTGAACTAGAAAGACATGTAATGCTTTTCAATCGCTAGGTCAATTAATTTCCTTTGAATGGCATAATTTCTAAATTGTGGGGATAAAACAAATATCACATGGATAATGAATATTTTCTGTAGAATCCTTAATAATTGAAAAGAAAACAACTACATTCATGTTTAATGTTAAAAGTTCCTATATTGATACTAAAAATGAAACAAGTAACATAAGACAAAAATAAAACAGATTTTTTTGTTTGTCGTGTCGATTAAATTTCCAACATTAAGTTCATTAGTACAATCACGTTAAGTTAATGAATTATTTATCGAAAAAAATAATTTTTTACGAAACATAAACACCATGCACAAACTTTGATGCAATCTAACAGGTAGTCGCGTGTTGGTGTTAGGTATAGTAGGTAATCAAAATTGGGTTTTACAAACATGAATTGCTAAAATATAGTTCTAGTGTTCTTTGTTTTGTTTGTTTCTCTTTGTTTTGGGTTGAAAAGAATATAGTTAGGTGATGGTTTGTAGTCATTGAGGTTTAAAAAAGTCAGCTTGGCACACAGAAATTTTCCCGAGTAATTTTGAAATAAATTCACATTAAAACCACGCAACTCGACTGTGTCGAACATATGTACGTTCTTAAAACGTATGTAAGTTATTTTATTTTAAAAGCAAATATTTATATTGTTACCTTGTACTTCTTCTATATTATTTTATCTTCATATTAATTCAACCAGGTAACCCATATTGAAAATTTTGAATTTGCATTTAAGGTCAATGTGAAAATAGTAATGTTATTATTTAAAATCCTCCTATATTTGTCAATTTTGTGTTGTGTGTTTTTAAAAGAACCAAAACAAAGTTCCAGAAAATCATTGATTAAATAAAACTAAAGAACGAATATTTGTTTTCCCGAACCGGAAGAAAAAAGTATATACGAGTATTTATCAACAAGTTAGTTATTTGCATCCTTCAACCACTCTCTTGGAACTAGTAGCTTGGTTCCCAAAACTGAGTGAAATGAAATCGAAATCTTTATATAAAATCTATTAACATCATTCGATCAATTTCATAACTTTGAATACTTTTCGAAATCAATTCAAGTAAAAATAAAGCAGCCGATATACAAACAGTGAGGGAAAATAATAATAGAAACGATTTTTTTTGCCTACCATTAAGTATATTGTGCTATGGAGATTCTTTCTACAACTTTTATGAGTGCTTCGGCAAAAGGCATAATTTCGATGCATAGAGTCCGAATTTAGTCAAGAGCACAACATAGTCAACAGATGGTGAAAACAAACTAACAAAAACTCATAGTGCTTCCACCAAAATCCTCAACTATCATCTCCGTGTATTGTATCTTTCCACTTGATGGCCTGACATGATTTTTTCCATCTTATCTGAACAAATTTGTCTTTGATTTTCTAAACAGCAATCAAGAAACTCTAAATTCGATCCCAAATACACAGAGTTAAGAATTTTGGTGGAAGCAAAATATCGGTTGGTAAACACTTGGTGTCAAAGGATAGTTCAAATTCAAATCATTTGAAATACACAAAAATCGAAATGTAGATTAAATTCACAGACGTCAAATTTTTGTGCAGCTATTCGGCATCACTGGGCAGGCTCCGACATCAAGGGACTTCATTTGCAGATAACTTCATTCTTTGAACATATAGGTATTTTGACCAAGGCAAGTAGTTAGTTTTTCAAGTGTCCTGAATTTCAAATTTAGAACTTTACTTCACAAAACTTTACTTTAAGTTTATAGTACAAAAACTACCAAAAACATTATAGTCTACAAATCACTCCTCAGGCAAGTTACATTGACAAGGAACCCTTTTACAAAAAATATTGAATGAAGCTGTACAGAAAATAAATAAATCATAGAGTAATAAAGTTCAATTTTCAGTTGAATGAAAAAAAAAAACAATCAACTGTCATTTTGACAGAAGTAGACTTGACTTGATAGTAAGGGAGATTTTTTTTGACTAACTTTCCAGTCAACTTTACATTAACGTTGCCTTAATTGGAAGGTAATTTTTTGGCAGCTGGCCAATCAGATACAAAAAACTTGCCTTACTTTCAAGTCCCTTAAGACGTCTGAACCTGCCCACTGCTTTTTTGCGATACTGATGCTTATGTAGCTGTTGCTGATGCGATGCAGATCGGTTATTTGTTTCAAGTTAAAAAACACTTTTTTTAATTAATAATGGACGTTCTTTTATTAAAAATACTAATTGATAATAATGACCGTAAAAAAAATAATTTCGTGTACAATATGCGTGAAGTAATTACTAGGCAGTTTAAAAAAGAGCGGTTAATTTTAAAATTAGTATCAATTTTATTTTAAGATTATTATTGAAGTACTACTTTTTGTACTACTCATAAATAAATATAAATTTTATAAATATTTGCTATTAAATTGCTAACTTTTCTTTTTCCTTCTGGGTTTTTGCGCATCAGTTTATGCATCGTTGCAATAATGAACAGTTGACGTGAAAAATGATGCCAACATTTGCGTTTGTAAACGTTTGACTTTTACTTAGAGCACACGAATTCACTTTGTATTAAGTTCGAAAAAATTAAATTGATATCGAAAAAGTGAATTTCGAATTTAATTTGGCTCAACTTTCCTTTACGACAGCACGAATTTTCACACGCGATTTTTTTTAATCGATAGATATGCTCTAAAAATAATATTACTCGCAGTTTTAGGGCGAGGAAAAATCTTTTTCTATTTTTAATTAATTTTTAAAGTTTCACTTTTTCACACAAAAAACACACAATAATAGCCATTTTCCAGATGTTTGACAGTTCTTTCCAATTTTCCATTCGTTTCAGTGATGCCAGATATACTTTTTTTGGGATTTTATTAGAAATTGTACATTTTATTTTATTTTTTTAGGGAAATTTTACATAAATTTGTGGGAAATTTGAGAAATTTCCCTATTCTCACTTTTTAATTGTAAAAACAATAATATTAACAATATTACTTGAGAAAAAGCAGTTATTTGACGGAAAATATGTCGCAATTTAAGAAAAGTGATATTGCATTATTTGAAAAAATTAAGTCCAGATAGCTTTGCGCATACCCAACCTCGCACCCACCCCAAATCCTATAGTGAGCCCAGGCAGGGGGGTTGCTTACATACCTCACTCTTTATGCGTTGGACTATCCATTAAAATCAACTTTAAGTAGTCGTAGAGAGTGAATAATAAAAAAAAATTCAAAAAAAGTGGTGTTAAATCCGAAAAATAAAACATCTTTTTTTAATATTTAGGGGGGTTTCCTCGCTCCAATATTTTAATCCTATTCTATTGAGACCCCTACCTAACTGTAAAAAAAAATCAGACCGAAACTCGTGCTGTCGTAATGGAAATTCGCCCCTTTAATTTTATTTCGAGTAAAAGTGAAATGTAGAATCTAGCTGTATTATAATTGAAATAAATCAAGTTACTGCGTTTTAATAGAATTACATTTTCTTTAAATGACTTATAAATATGACTTGAAAATATTTCTATCGGCACTATGAGAATATATAATTTTTGTATGCATATTATTTTTGTTTTATGAATATTTCTTTAGATTAGATTAAATATACTTTATTTAGCTTAATTTAGCTATTTTCACAATTTTAATAACAATTTATTTATCTTATTTTTTAGCATTTTCTTAAATCTTTTAAAATATTATAAAATATTTGTTTACATTATTTAGGAGTTTATTGAAAATTTGTACTCCTGTATAAAATGTTTTGAGATTGATAATTTCAAAAAAAATGCACATTGAAGTTATCATTTGTTCTTAGGTTATAACTTATAAGGTTGTGCACTGGCTCTAGTTTATAATTTTTTACTTAGAAAACTAGGTAACATTTTGTTTTTAGTTAAAAATATAAAAATTAGTGTATTCATGACAGTTTTTTGTTTTATGTTTAACCATTTGAGCATATTCAGCATAATGGGAATGGGTGTATATCAGTATAGAACTAAATGTACTGCCTTATTTTGTAGCTTTTGTAAACCTTCCAGAACACCTGCAAAACCCAACAACAGTATTATTGGACAATACCCAAATTTGAGTCTTGCAATGGTATTGTGAATGAATTTGTATTACTTACTCGTACTTACTTAAGGTCGTGCTAAGGTTCTGTGTGAACTAGGGCCTCACCCAACAAACTTCTCCATCTAGCTCGGTCCCTAGCTAGATGTCTCCAGTTGCGCACTCCAAATTGGGTGAGGTCGCTTTCCACTTGAGCGCGCTGTCCTGTGGGTGTGGTTTCGATGCCCTCTACGTGACCCAGCCATCTCAATCGTTGGACTTTTACCCTTCTGGATAAGTCTACGTCACTGTACAGCCCGTACAGCTCGTCGTTCCATTTTCTCCTCCACTCACCTTCTATGGATAGGGGACCATAGATCACTCGAAGAACTTTTCTCTGGAAACGACCCAAGGTGCTTTAATCCGCTTTTGTCATAGTCCATGCTTCTGCACCGTATAGCGGTGATGACGAGGGTCTTATATAGCAACACTTTGGTCACTCGAGAGAGGGCTTTACTACTCAGTTGCTTTCTTAGCCCAAAGAAACAGCGGTTAGCAAGAGTAATTCTTCGTTTGATCTCAGCGCTGGTGTTGTTTTTTGTGTCCATAGCGGAGCCTAGGTAGACAAAGTCTATAACTACCTCAAAGTTACGTCGTCACCATCGAGGTTTTGACCCCATTGACCATTGATAAGGACCTATCAAGTTGTTGACGATGGGCTTTACACGTTCACATTTTATAGCAAAGGATATTTTGTAAGCGATGTTAAGTAGACTGATGCCTCTTTAGTTGGTGCAGTTTAGAGGGTGTGTTTTTTTCAATATCGGGAAAACAATACATGAAGTTTCTTCCGACCATATTTTACAGATAAGTTGGTGCATATTTCTAACCAAATTATCTCCAGCTGCTTTGAAGAGCTCGGCATTCAAGCCATCTGCTCCATCGGCTTTGTTAGACTTCAGCTTAGATATGGCAATCTTTACTTCGTCTAAGTCGGGAAGACGGGATTGTTTGCTTTCGTCGTCTATAATGAATAGATCATCCTGCCTTACATCGGAATTTGGTTCGTCGTCGCCGTTATACAGTCTGCAAAAGTGGTCCTTTCATATTCTCAGCATTGACTGCGGTTCGCCTATGATGTTTCCACTTTCGTCCTTGCAGACTTCGGTTCGAGGTTTATGTACTTTTGAATTTTGTTTCACCTGCTCATAAAACTTTCGAAATTCATTTCTGCTTTTAAACTTTTCTGCACCTTTGACCACACGCTTCTCATGGATTTCTTGTTGGTGGCTGCTTGAAACCCAGCACGTCATAATGTACCTTGGCAATGTTGCCACTGGTTCTCGATTCATATACAGTTAAAACCAAAGCATAGAACCTTGTGATACTCCTAGATATGTTTCAATAGGTTCAGGTAAATTCTCGTTGAATTTTACAATTTGCCTAGTACATCCAACCAAATACGGCTTAAACCATTTATATTCTACTCCTCTTGTCCCATACGTATATAATTTGTTTCATATTATCTTCCTGTCTACTGTTTTGAAAGCTCACTCTAGGTCAAGGAACAGAGCTGCTATTTTCTGATTTCTCATGCATTTTCTCTTTCCAGTCTGCTTTCACAAAATTTAGAACAGATTCACACTAATGTTTTTGCCTTAACCCCGATTGGTCTTCTATTAGTATATCGTTTTCTTCAACTTATTTCTCCAATTGCATTTGCACTTCTTTTTCCAAGACTTTCATGCAGTAATACTATATTAATCGATTTAAAATGTTCACATTTGTTTGAATTTTCTATTTTCGGAACAGAAACTATAACCGAGGTTTTCCAATCAGTTGGAAAGACTCTATTTGACACTGAATAGTAAATTATATTTAAAAGTGCAGGAACGATGCAAACAAAACAAATCTTTTAACATTTTCTTGCTCATAAAATTAAAATTACTTTTATTATTTTTAAAGGTTCTTCAATAGAATCCAATGTTTTAAACTTAAAAATGTTTTCATATATGTATTTGTACACTATTGTACCACGGCTCAAATAGAATATTGTTATTTATTTCATTTACAATTTTATCAAAATACTCATTAAATTTATTTGCAATTTCTTTTCTTTTTACAGATTTAAAGTAAGTCAAACTTGTTTTATATTTGAAATAATACTTACTAATACAGTATGAGTAAGCAATTTACTCACTCCTTAACTCACTTAACTTTATCTGAGGAAAATTGTATACAGAAATTCAAAACACACTTAATATTTCTGGAAAAGTGATTTCAAATGCGGAATAATGTTAAAAGTCAGGGCAAAATGTTGTCCTCAAAATCGAGTCCGCACATTTATTTGGTGACTACTGAGATAATGAAGTAATTTCATTTTAGTGAACATTTATGTGTCGGATTCTTTACGTTAACAGTTAACATTCATGCTGCCTCATTTAGAAGAGGATATGACGATCAAATGAGTCTCAAGACCCGAAGCGCATCCCTAAACAAGTGGTGGTAGTGGTGAACTTACCTTTAAATCATCTAACTTCAACTTAATTGAAAGCCTTTGGACTGAAGAAGGGTGTAACTTTAAAACCTACTTATAATCAGTGCTTAACAAAAGTGAAAAGTGCATGGAAAAACAGGTCTTGGTGGGTTGTATAAAGCGGCCCAGAACGTAATAATTATTATCAAAATTTCGTACCTTTTTTAGTTTTCATAAAATGCTTGTTTTACATTTTATACACATCCATCTCATTTTGGTTTCCCTTTGTCCGACTTTAAAAAGTACCCCTAAGGTCCATGTCATTTTCGTAGATTTAATCAAACAGTTCACAATCAGATTGGTCAACTTCCATCTTACATAACTTTTTTTAAGTAATCTTATTATGTTTATAATTAGTGTACCACATCTCAACTCGTTCGGATTAAGTGCAACGTCCCCACTAATTAATTCGTGTATCTAGCTAAAACACAATTCTTCACACCTGTACGTAAAGCTAATTTTCCAATACCAGTGTGCAGTAACATTACCTATTTTTAGCAATATCATCACAATGCCTGCGTTGTTCTTTATCAAGATCTTTTTAGAATCTGATGTGATCTCCCAAGGCCCCAAGGCGCATTAATTCATAGAATCTGCAAAATTATAGTTGACAAGTTGTGTATATTTTGTTTTGTATTCGTTTATTTTTCAAAGGCAACCTTCACATTTACGTAGTTCGTGATTGGAAAATTTAATTTATGTAGATTCTCGTCTGTACTTCGATTGTTCATTTTGTTGCATTCCTTCACCTTTGAATTGTCATTTTTATCCACACACATCAGATCACAATTATGCACTCGTTTCTTATTTATTATTTAATATGAAATAATATAATTTCTTACAATTATTTAGCTCGGATATAGATAAGCTGTTGTTTTCGTTTATATATCTGAAATAAATTAACATCTCATTCAAATTGTTAAACATTTTGTCAAACTATAAAATTAGAGCAAATACAGAATTGCAAATAGTGCAGATATACTCGTACATATGTATATGAAATCGCATTGTTATAATTAAGAAGCAAACTGTTGTGTTGATAAGCCAACTCCAAATAGCACATAATTTAAATATAACATGTAGGCTAAGCGCAATTTTGTACTTCTATTAGCGTATTAATATATTCAGCTTAGTTTTCAACTAATTATTATCTTAAAACTATTTTTCTTTTTATCATTTTAGATGTGTTGCTCTAAATGGAAACAAATGCAGTCACGTTTTTATCTAAGAAGTTCTCCATTTGGAAAGTAGGTGCCGGATAGGAGCTTTCAAAATGAGTAAGTAATTATGCATAATAGGTTCATCCAAAAAATCTAACTCACTTATAATGTGTTATTTTTGTTGCAGGAAGGCGAATTCCCTTACCACTTCCCAATACTGGGTCCATGTACAGACGAAGAAATGCATACTGTATACGTGCTACAATAACAATTTTTGTACTTTTCATTTTATTGCAAATACACGTATCGTACTATTGTGAGTGCGCTACCATTAACAAATTAGAATAACTAAATATTCAAACATTTTATTTTAATTTCCAGCTGAGTCTAGAGATCCAATTGTGGGTGACCCTACAAATGATTCTACAGCAGCCATATTATCAATGGTTCCATCGGTTTTTCATAAATTTCTCAAAGTGAAAACTCGAAATCAGACCCTTACTGCAGTCGGTGTGTATCATAAAATTTCATTTTGTATTTAAAATGCATATTTGTATATTTATGTAATAAAAATATGTATATTTTAGCAAATCACAACGGAACAACGCAAAATCTTTACCTAGAAGTCTATCATCCACCAAATATAACAGAAATTAAGCGAATGATTGCCAAATACAATGAACTACAAATAGTTTTAAATGAGGATACTTTTGGTCCCCTTCAAAATGATTCTGTGATAATAGTGATACAGGTTCACACGCGCATCACATACCTTCGCCATTTAATCGTGAGCTTAGCCCAAGCTCGTGATATTTCAAAAACTTTATTAATATTCTCTCATGATTATTATGATGAAGATATTAATGATTTGGTGCAAACAATAGACTTTTGTAAAGTAATGCAGGTTTGTTTTATTATCTATTTTCCTAAATTATATTCATTTATGTCTTAATATCAACATTATTTTTGATTGTTTTTATTTTAGATATTCTATCCATTTTCTATACAAACACATCCGCATGAATTTCCTGGTGTGGATCCCGGTGACTGTCCGAGAGATATGAAAAGGGATCAGTAAGTTTTTTTTTTTTATTTTTGTTCACAACATTACGAACAAAACAAAACTCAAATAATACTAATTCGGGATGTGACTATGGTTACAAAAACATGACTTGAATACGTATGGTATGTGAATATATGTATGGTGTGTGAGGCGTTTAGAATAATGATGGTGAAAAGCCATTTACGGTTTAAGCTGATTGTGGTAAATCACCTCTTAAATACCTTATATGAATACTCTATAAGAATTTATTTCGAAATAATATTTGTTCAATAATTCTTATTTTTATTAAAAACTAAAGGCACATAAAACATGTCTGAGAGCACTTTATATTTCGTTCTAACAGAAAAGAATAATGTTAATGTTCAATTATTCTTTTATACGTTCAATGTCTATTGGTCTTGATTCAAGATCGTAAGCAAAAACTTCTTAATATTTGGTAGTTCTGCAGAAAACGCCAATATAAAATTTGAAATTCAGGTTTTGTACATATTTGGTAACCACTATTTATAAAAAGACGGTAATACGCGTCTATATTTCCATGCAAGTTAAGGACACTTATCAGTTAAAAACAGACTACTAACTTAAGTAAGTATTTGGATTAATCGATATTAGAAATTTGTTAATTTTATTTTCAAATCAAAATATAAATCGATTGCGAAAAATAATGTTTAATGTCTCAACAATTAATTCGATCGACTTAGCAGTCAATCTTAAGTAGCGTGTCCAAAGTCCCCCAAATTCCCTTATTAGTTTTTGTCTACTCGCATTTAATAAAAATGAGATTAGGAGGAGTTGCATGATTTTATGATGGTACAATATAAACATGTGGAACATTTTTTGAGGGTAGGTATGTAAATGTTGCTTCTAAAACAGATACAATTCTTTCGAAAAAAAATTATATAATGTTAAACTTCTACCAGTAACCTCCTCGCAAAAATGTGCATGAGAAGAAGAAAGAACAAAAGTAATCATACAGATATTGAAGGCTAAAGGGTCTATTTTTTTAGGAAATCTGATCTACCTTTTCAGTGCACCGTAGTAAATATATTCCAGTACGAAACTATACAAATAATGTTAGATTTTAAGGGGTTTTGTGTGAAATTTTACACTCGCAGGTTAAGGCAGCTGCTTGCCGAATTTACAATTGAAAATTTAGAATGAAACAACAACAACTTGTGTGTGCTACCACCAAGTTTGGCTGGAGTTATAGCTATTTCACGGGGGCCAACCCGATCATCAGACTCCTTTAGTGGTGCTTAATCGCTTTTTGTTCAATTTAATTTTTGAAGAACTTTTGCCCGAGCTGGGCTTGAACAAGCGACCTAGCGTGTGAGGAGCTAGTGCACTACGCACTACGCCACCGCACCCACATGAAAGTTGTAAGCCAATTACAGGTTTTTTCGTTCTATCGAACTATACTGAACCGATTAGCATTTTTCTAAGTACACACAAGTAATTGTTGTTGTTTTATTCAGGTTCTTTCTATTATCTCCTCTCTTTTTCATAAGCCAACAATTCGATTGGATTCGTATGAGGAGGGAGATGAGGCGAAAGAGTTTGACGCTGGTCAAGATTTTTAATTTTAACAATTTTAAGGGGTTTTGTGTGAAATTTTACACTCGCAGGTTAAGGCAGCTGCTTGCCGAATTTACAATTGAAAATTTAGAATGAAACAACAACAACTTGTGTGTGCTACCACCACCAAAGGAGTCTGATGATCGGGTTGGCCCCCGTGAAATAGCTATAACTCCAGCCAAACTTGGTGGTAGCACACACAAGTTGTTGTTGTTTCATTCTAAATTTTCAATTGTAAATTCGGCAAGCAGCTGCCTTAACCTGCGAGTGTAAAATTTCACACAAAACCCCTTAAAATTGTTAAAATTAAAAATCTTGACCAGCGTCAAACTCTTTCGCCTCATCTCCCTCCTCATACGAATCCAATCGAATTGTTGGCTTATGAAAAAGAGAGGAGATAATAGAAAGAACCTGAATAAAACAACAACAATTACTTGTGTGTACTTAGAAAAATGCTAATCGGTTCAGTATAGTTCGATAGAACGAAAAAACCTGTAATTGGCTTACAACTTTCATGTGGGTGCGGTGGCGTAGTGCGTAGTGCACTAGCTCCTCACACGCTAGGTCGCTTGTTCAAGCCCAGCTCGGGCAAAAGTTCTTCAAAAATTAAATTGAACAAAAAGCGATTAAGCACCACTAAAGGAGTCTGATGATCGGGTTGGCCCCCGTGAAATAGCTATAACTCCAGCCAAACTTGGTGGTAGCACACACAAGTTGTTGTTGTTTCATTCTAAATTTTCAATTGTAAATTCGGCAAGCAGCTGCCTTAACCTGCGAGTGTTAAATTTCACACAAAACCCCTTAAAATTGTTAAAATTAAAAATCTTGACCAGCGTCAAACTCTTTCGCCTCATCTCCCTCCTCATACGAATCCAATCGAATTGTTGGCTTATGAAAAAGAGAGGAGATAATAGAAAGAACCTGAATAAAACAACAACAATTACTTGTGTGTACTTAGAAAAATGCTAATCGGTTCAGTATAGTTCGATAGAACGAAAAAACCTGTAATTGGCTTACAACTTTCATGTGGGTGCGGTGGCGTAGTGCGTAGTGCACTAGCTCCTCACACGCTAGGTCGCTTGTTCAAGCCCAGCTCGGGCAAAAGTTCTTCAAAAATTAAATTGAACAAAAAGCGATTAAGCACCACTAAAGGAGTCTGATGATCGGGTTGGCCCCCGTGAAATAGCTATAACTCCAGCCAAACTTGGTGGTAGCACACACAAGTTGTTGTTGTTTCATTCTAAATTTTCAATGTTAGATTAGATTAAATTGGATGTCCGTGATGGAGTAGGACACACTTAGGCCAGTTTAATGTCCCATTGAGTTACCACATGAATCTTGAAGCTTTCTTCAAATAATGTTAGGTTAGATTAAAGTGGCTGTCCGTGATGGAGTAGGACACTTAGGCCAGTTTAATGGTCCATTGAGATATGACATGAATCTTGAAGCTTTCTTCTTAGCTCAATGAAAGCAGTTTGAGTCCCTTACGAAACGTGAGAGACTGATTATATTAATAAGATTGAAATCGTTTAGATCGGCTTAGAAGAATTCTCCTAGGGGCTAGAGTAGGGCATGTATAGAAGAGGTGAAGAACTGTTTCCTCTTCCTCTTCATCATCATTACAGTTTCTACAAAAGTCATTTGAGAATACGCCTATCAGCGTGGCCTGCCAGTACCCAGTTATGACACTGATTATCGAGCTAATATGCGATCTGCTTCGAGATAGCAATCACCTTGAGCACTTTAAGTCTAGTGTAGGCGATTGGTATGCCAGCATTAGCCAAAAATGGTAGAAAGGGTAGACACCGCACATTAAAATCGGTCTGATTACTGATGTGAATAACCAATGCGTAATTCAAGGTTCTAAGCCCCATTTATTTTTGTAATTCGGCTGGTATTATGCCATCTGGTCCTGCATATTTGAATGGTTCGAAACTGTTAAGAGCCCATTGTAGTTTGTCCCTTGTGATCAGACTTTGTGGATATGTTTCATTGGAACTTGAACGAATTTTATGGTTACAAGTGGCGGTTAGAGAGCTACCACGAAAATGAGTATCCAGCTAAGTTCAGCGATTCTTCACTTGAAATTGACAGGAGCCATCTACAAATATTGTTAAAAATGTGTATTTCAAAGACAGCTTCCGGAATGAGATACTTAAATGATTTTAACTGTATCTAAAAGATAAAGATAGCTACTTTTCAAAATCATCATACAAATTTTTGTTAAGGACTATGTTTGGTTTAACCTTAGCCTTAAAAACATAGTACGGTGTTATGTTTTTCTTTGTCGCATTTTTAAAGAGATATGTTTCAAAAACCTGAGCTGAGCTATTAGAGATTTTTAAGGTGATTTTCTTGTTCAAAACTACAAAATCGTTTGGCAAAATATTGTTTGACTTGTGTTGCAAACAAAATTCTTAAGTTTGCTGCCAATGTTATTAAGTCATGTATAAGCTAACGTATATGTAAATAAAAATACAGAAATAACATAAGACTAAATATAAATTTTTAATTACAGAAAACAAAATTAAAATAATAATTTTTAATTTATTCTTAGAGCAATTATTCGAAAATGTAACAATGCATTACATCCAGATTTATATGGCCACTACCGAGAGGCTCCATTTACCCAAACAAAGCACCACTGGTGGTGGAAGGCGAATAGGGTATTCGATCAGTTGGAAGTTACACGTTTTCATACTGGTAAGCAAAACATTGAAAAACTCTCATTTTCGAATATACAAAAATCTCTTTTTTTATATTTCTAAGGTTTGGTTTTGTTCCTAGAAGAAGATCATTACGTAGCGGAAGATTTTCTCTATCTGCTGGAATTGATGGAAAAACGGGCACATGATCTTTGCCCACAATGCAATATTTTGTCATTGGGAACGTACTTAAAAACTTTTAACTACTATACATACAATAGCAAGGTAAGCTTTAACATTATCTATTTCCATCGTCATATACCAAATACAATATTTCATAAATTAATCATTTAAAATAATAAACAAAAATAAAAACATTCTATTCATTCATATATTATTATTATTTAATTTCAATTATTTTCAAAAAATACAAAATAAAATGAAAAGCTTCGACTGCTTTTTAGTGTACTTATTTAATTAAAAATATGTGTTACACAGATATAATATATACTTTATCTATATTCATTAATATTTTGTTTGTCAATTTGCTAATATTATATCATTTCTTCCATTGTTGTTGTGTTACTGCTCGATATTTAATTCTCAAATCAAACAAAAATAAAAAGACAAATAAGAAAACCTATAATGGTCAGTATTCTTCGCTAATCGGTTCTAACAGTCTGTTAGGATATAGTTTCAAAGGCAATAATATGAATAATAACAAAAATAATATTGATGTTAAGCAAAAACATAACTCGAATAAAAATACTAATAGTAACACTGAGCACAAAGGCAAATCAAATGGCTTGAAAAGTCACTATGCCGATGGTGAATCAAATGCACTAACGACTGATAAAAGTACAGCACAACAAACTTGGAGCTATCACGTCCTACCATCATTGTATTCAGTTTATCAGAAGGTAGAACATCTTTCACTTTTTCACTATTTAAAAAAAAAAAAAACTATTTTGTTATCTTATTTTCCAAATTATTATTCTATTACTTTTCCTATTTTGTTAAAAGTACATTTCTCTAGTTTTTCTTTTTAATCTTAAACATTAGTTTTAAGTTTTACTCTGCTTTTCAAATCGAATGGGTAGTTAAATGAAGGTTTAAATAAAACCACATGAATACTAATTCTGTAGCATTTAAAGCACGTGCATGTTACTATGAATAGCGAATTGCAATAAATAATATATTTTTAACTGCAAATAAATTGTAAAACAATACAAAATTGATAAATAGATTAACACGAAACAATTTATGTTTTCCACATGCATTTTATGCATACACACGAACTTTTAAAAGCTTTATTTTATTATGATGTTATTTTGACCCTTTAAATTATTTAATACTAAGCCAAAAGTTAACAAAATTTTGCTTAAGAAATTTAAACATGAGGAACTTTTATGCACATTGCTTCCAAAAAATTAACTCAATTCTTTAAGACAACTAAACTAAAACTAAACACAAAAAATGATAAAATTTGTCTTGCATTTCAATGTTTGGACATTCACCTACACAACGGAAATATGTAGTTAATTATTAAAAGCTTATCTAATAAAGGACTCTTTCTTCATAAAAATCGAGGTTTCGGGCAAAATCTCGCATTTGTTAGAATTATACTTTTAATTATACAGGATTATCCATTTTGCGCTTTTTTGACACATACTAAACTAACATTCGTCAAGTTATGACTGAGATACCTCCCAGTCATAACTTGACGAATGTTAGTTTTCAAGTGCTCAAGAGTTAAAGGTTTATCTGCATAAACACGATATGGCCACGACGAGAAATTACACGGCCAGGAAATGTCTTTGCAATAAAGCCATATTTGCTAGAGTTGTGTGGCATGTGGCACCGTGTTGTTGAAACCACATATTCACCATGTCGTATTCTTCCATAGCATGCAAACAAAAGTCGGTTATAATATGACCATAATGCTCCAAATTGACGGTGACAGTCGTTCCATTGTCGTTTTGGAAGAAGTAAGTTCCAATCACACCTCTCCGCCGCCTGTTGTTCAATTACCCATTCGACGTATCTACGACGCGGTGAACGGCGACAATTTTTCGAACAAAATTTTCTTCAGCGACGAGGCACATTTCTCACTCAATAGGTATGTTAATAAACAAGATTATCGTATTTGGGGTTCTGAGAATCCTTAAGTAATTGAAGAGAGGCCATTACATCTACAAAAAGTCACTGTTTGGTTCGGGCGACGTTCTGAATGGTCAGCTGGCTACAGTTGTTGTGTGAGCTAGACTTTATATGGATGTATGTGTGATCCAAATGCAATATACGACATAATGTGCCGTAAAACTGTCCTAATTCCTGAGAACGACGAGGATTAGATACATTAGGGTCTTCGGCAACAATTTCACTTACAGCAGTGATATTTTCAGTGGATCGAGTGAAACGATGATGCACAGGCCTAACAATATCTGTAACCAATCCAGTCTCTTCAAATTTCTTCACAATTTTGCCTATTGCTTGCTTAGTTGGACGATTATGTAAACCATAATCTCCTCTTAAATCACGATATGTGGCTGTGCCAGAATCACCATTTTGCACTAGGTTTTAAAAATTTGTATGCGTTGTGCGATGTCAGACTTTCAACTGAAGGCAAAAATTGGTTTAACAACTTAGTTTCACAGATGTCGCAAAATGGATAACCCGTTATAAAAATGCGAAAGATGAGAGTTATTTCGATTTTGTAAAGCATGGTGATATCGCATCGTTTTCTAATATTAAATTTGAAGGTGTAACGAAACCTGCCTACGTACCTACCCGTTTCTTCCCCTAGCACCGTTACAACCTCTGTTTACAGATACATGAGTATGATACTGGCAGCGGGAAGGAGCGATTGTCAAGGCAACGGTAGCATGGCATGCTTACATATGCACTGCACATCCTAGCTCACAGGAGGATGTTTTTGCTACTGCAGCACTGGACGAGTTAAAGATTTCATGGAAATAAAACTTTGTCGAGTAAACTAATAAAATTAGACCCCTATTGATTAAAGGTCTTATATGTTCGGAGGATTTGAACACCTTTATGATAAATTTTTAACTTTCTTCACAACTAACAATTTGGCTTGAACATTATGTGTAATCAAAACATGTTTTTAATTTTGTGATTTCTTATATACACCATACATACGTTACATTATGCAGATAAATGTTCAATGTTTTTACTGTCCATAGGTTATTTCTCGGGTACATAGAACTCTGAAAACAAATGTTTTATATCGAAATCAGGTACTGTAAAAAATATCACCGATTTACGCAATATTGTGTGGATCTATTTTATTGGAGTTAACTATGAATTTAGATTAGGTTTGGTACATCAGGTTGGGCTTGTTCAATTCACATATTTAAACACATTTTATATCTTTTGTATTCAACACACGACACGATATATCAGTATTTTCCTACATCATTGTTTGTATAATTAAAAAATTAGAATAGTTTTTCTTTTGCATGGTCTTGAAATTGTTGCTTGCTAAAAAAAACTCAAAGCAAATTCTCTCTTTAACTTTTTCGAATGAACTTTTTATTTAGTTTATTATATTATATATATTTTTCTTTTGAGAGTTTTCAAAATATCAGTGATGTCCCAGTTTGTATTAGGAAAGAAAGAAAAATTAAAACTCAAATTGGGACTTAACTGAATTAGAAGTGCATTTTATTCATTAAAGCGATTCCAGATTTTAATTTCAACTATTAAAGTGTAAGTCTTGCAAGTAGTTTTGTTTTCAAAGTAAGTGTAAAGCGATTTAATATTTGTAATATGATCTTATAACAAATCTTGAATATTTAGGTTTCGAGATTTTCATTTGTAAAATAAATAAATGATGAGAAATATTCTGCCATTCTTTACAAATTCTTAGACCGAAAATTTAGAATTTTTAATACCATCTTTTCTGTAGATAATTTTCCGATTTTACTAAAAATACTAACTTTTGAAGAAACAACAAAAATGTGTTATTTTGTAATCACTCAAAAAATCTTTAAAAACACAGAACGTTGAAGCATAAACACATAACTTTAAGCCTTACATGAAAATAGCAGAACCGGCGAACTTTTTTTTTAACTTCTTGACATGCCCCACAAGGATATGTATTAAGTTCCTCAAATCCTTAAATGTTCAAACAACTGCCTCCAGAGCTCGTTTATGCGAGCTGTCGTCGATTTTTCTGGCAATAACGAACAACTGATTCCTATAAAAAAAAACTTTCTTTACAAAACAGCGCACATTCTTAACATACAAAATAATGAGTTGAAACATGTTATTTATTTTGAGCCCAATGAAAATCTGGAAGCCTAAGCATTTTTAGAGTGAAGACCGCTTTAATGCTCGCAATGCGATAGATAATACAAAGAAAATTCTTCTAATGATGACCAACCTATAAAAGTCTCTTGCAAATTCTTATAAGCTTTGAAGCCACTTTGAATATGACAAATAGATGCGTGTCACCAAATTTTGCCAACGATTCATTTTGACTTGCATCACATGTGCTAAAACGACACATCCGAAATATGTTATAATCTGGAAACGCAATATTTAGTTTTGAATTCATTTTTAACAATTTTTGTAGATTGCCATTGGTATTATACAAAACATACAAATCTTATGTTTTAATATTTATTCGAAATGTTTTATTAAAATTATTAACAGGTTGAAGTGATGCCGTGGATCAGTAGCAAACACAATATGGGTTTTGCCTTCAATCGAAGCACTTGGCATGGTATACGAGTGTGTGCGAAACATTTTTGTTCGTATGATGACTACAATTGGGATTGGTCGCTGCAGCATGTTTCGCAGCAATGTCTAGTAAAGAAGTTGCATGCTATGATAGTCAAAGGGCCTCGTGTATTTCATATAGGTGAATGGTAAGTTGGTTTTCAATAAGAACTAAAATATTTTAAAAGTTAATATATATTTTATGTAAGTACAAGCGTCGTCGCCATAGTGGTTCTTGTTTATGTTGAATTAATTAAAAGAAAGCATAATGTTAACTTATTTAGTAAAGATATAAATACACTTCGTGTCACATGAATAGGGACAAGCTTTTTCCGTTTTTTATTTGACGATATTGTTCAAACCCTTAGGTTGTTTGGAAAAACCAAAAAGTGGAATAATTGAGATATGTATTAAGTTTATATTGGATTAAGTTGATAAATACAAGTTTTATGGCGGTTTTCCTTAGAAGTTCATAAAAAGTACCAGTTTTTTGTGTCACGTGAGTAGGGACAATGTCTAAATTTACCTATTAGCGTGTTTTAAATCAGATAAGAGGATACTCTGATTGTTATGGAGCCTAGTGCGAGTATTAATTTGATAGTATCAAGAAGTATGGCTAGAGGTAAGGGTCTAACCAGAGAGGAAATTCGAGGTCACCGGGATATCGGCAAAACCATCCGTTTAATAGTCAGCAAAATTAGAAGAAGTTCAAATATTGTATACAACTACCTCAAGGACCCGATATAAAAAAAATTAATTTGGACGGACCTGATAAATATAGCTGTTATTTCCATGATTTCAGAAAAAAAAGAAATCTATCTTGAAAAACGGAACAGCAAAGGAGCTTTTCCGCAGTTTTCTGAATTACTTGGTGGACAACGATGGACTTTCCAACAAGATAATGCACCAATACATGCCGCACGGACAATAAAAGCCTGGATTCAGGGGCAAAATGTGAACCTATTACCATTACCCCCATATTCTCATGGAAAACATGTGGGGATGGCTTTCAAGAAAAGTCTACTACAGTCCTGGGACCAAATTTCGCTCAATTATCTGGCAGCACTCTAAGAATGCATACACCACAGGTAACTTGAAGTAATACAGAAATCAAAATTAATTAAACCTAAACCATAAAATGTTGTGTTATTTTATTTACTTTAAATGGTTTTTTTTTATTCCAAAAGCTAGAAAATCCAGCCACGTTAACCCTAAAGACCTAAGACCTATCAGCTTATCATCATTCCTTCTCAAAACTTTTGAACTTTGATCGATATTCACTTAAGGGCAAGTATTGATAAGTCCCTCCTTTCAAAGGCTCAACACGCCCACAACAAAGGGAAATCAGTTGAAACGGCTCTACACAGTATAGTACGTACAATCAAATATTCCCTCCATCATAAAGAGTACACCTTAGTTGCCTTCTTAGATATAGAAGGTGCATTTAACAATGTCGACACATCTGCAATTGCACGTGTATTGACATCTCTGAAGGTAGATAAGTCGATCAGCGAATTGATTAATCAGATGCTGATAAGCAGGATTATCAATTCAAAACTGGGCGATTTTACTGCACAAAGGGGTGTCAGCAGAGGTACGCCACAAGGTGGTGTCCTATCCCCTCTCCTCTGGAATTTAGTAATAAATGAATTACTAATTACTCTAGAAAGAGAGGGATACAGAGTGTTTGCCTATGCGGACGATGTTGCTATTGCAGTAACGGGTAAACATCTCAATATACTAAAAGAACTCTTACAAAACGCTTTAAATAAGCTCACCAGATGGGCTAATCGGTGTGGACTAGGCGTTAACCCACAAAAAACCGACCTTGTCCTCTTCACAAGGAAATACAAAGTCCCACACATTGATCCTCCCCTCATAAACGGTGTACCACTTAAATTCTCTGAACAAGCAAAATACTTGGGTCTCATTTTAGATAAGAAATTAAGTTGGAAACCTAATATTCAAGAGAGAATAAACAAGGCCACAGTAGCCCTGTTCTCCTGTAAAAAGGCTATTGGTAATAAATGGGGCCTACAGCCCCGCATTACACACTGGTTATACATCTCGGTCATAAGACCGATCCTTACTTATGGAGTAGCGGTATGGTGGACGGCGCTAGATACAGCGACAAATCGCGATAAACTCAGCAAAGTCCAACGAACAGCCTGCCTGTGTATGGGAGGAGCACTTCGCTCCACCCCCTCCGCCTCACTAGATGTTCTGTTCCATCTAATACCGCTGGACATTTTCAGCAAGCAAACGGCCGCTAATACTGCCATACGGCTTCAAGTCTCCTCTCTGTGGATCAATAATGGAATTGGCCACACCACTATTTTGAACTCGTTCAGAACTATAAACAGTAATATTGACTACAACATACCCCATCCTCAGTTTAATAACTAATAGCTTCAAAGTGACTATACATCCCAGGTCTTCTTGGGAGAATACATCATTTTTGAACGATGGTCCTATAAACTTTTATACAGACGGATCAAAAACGGAGGATAGGGTTGGTGGCGGCGTATACTCAGATAGAATAAACTTAAGTCTCTCCTTTCGTCTACCCGATCATTGTAGCGTGTTCCAAGCTGAAATCCTGGCTATAAAAGAAGTCCTATCCTGGCTTAGAGAAAACGTTATAACAACTAAAGATATACGCATCTTCTCGGATAGCCAAGCTGCGTTAAAGTCCCTAGACTCTGTATCCACTAATTCACTAACAGCCCTAAATTGTCGATCATATCTTACGGAGATGGCTACACAGTTCAACATTCACCTTTTTTGGGTGCCGGGCCATAGAGATATTTCAGGAAATTGCAAAGCTGACGAACTTGCAACAAGCGGAACAACTTTACCTCTGCTGGCTCACAATGCTAGCATAGGTATCCCCTAAGAGCCCGTTCACACGATTCGGTATTTTCGCCGTATCGGATATTTTCTCGATTCGGTGTCTTTCGGTTGGAGTGTTCAGACGGTACGGTAATTTAACCGTACACCGTACTCAGCCCTACACCGTACTCGGTGTAAAACACAAAAACGACTATATACTAGCAATACATTATTCCACAGTAGCCCAGACGAAAAATGACGCACTTTCGGTCAAAATACCGAATCGTCTGAACGCACTGTATATAAATACATTGCCACTATAAACCGAATCGGTTTTTTTGCCGTACGACCGAAAACGATTTGCAGAGACAAAACCGAATGACAAAATCGACCTAATCGGTGATTTTACCGTATACGGTTAAATGCGGTATCGTCTGAATATACTCATTTAAATTGTATTGCCACTGGCTTATACGGTAAAATCGCCGATACGGCAAAACCGCCGATTCGGGATCGTGTGAACGGGCTCTTAGCTACTTGTAAACTCATGCTAAAGCAAGATACCATAGAGAAAACAAACTTCAGGTGGAATAACACCACCACCTGTGTAGCGACTAAACTAATTTGGCCTAATTTAGCGCCAGGCGCTCATCAATTAATCAATTAATCTCTCTGAGTAGATTGCACATTAGCTACGTTATAGGTGTCCTGACTGGGCACTGCTTAATAGGAAGGCGTGATATTCGACTTGGAGCCGCTGCAAATGATTTTTGTAGGAGTTGCATGGACGATGAAGAAGAAGAGACAATCTCTCATCTTCTGTGCACATGCCCTGCCTTATCACAAAGACGTAGAATCCACCTTGGAGACTACTACTTTAACGATACCAGCGATCTAAAAAATTCAGACATTATTTGTCTCTTACGCTTCATTCGAAGCTCCAATTGGTTCAACGAGTTAAGCTGATTAACTGATCCATGTGGTATCACAACGGACCATATTTTGGTCTAAGTGTGTTGGACGTCCCAACCAACAGCCACTTTAACCTAACCTAACCTAATGGTCTAACAGGTAAATTTAGATCTTGTCCATAAAACCATAAAACTTGTGTTTACCAATTTAATCCAAAAATTTTATTTAACTTAATACATATTTCATTCATTCCACATTTATTTTTTCTGAAAAAACCTAAGGGTTTGAAAAATATCGTCAAATAAGTAGCGAAACTGGAGACATCTAGCTAGGGACCGAGCTAGATGGAGAAGTTTGTTGGGTGAGGCCCTAGTTCACTCAGGACTCTAGCGCCACCTTAAATAAGTAAGTAAGAAATGAAAAAAGCTTGTCCCTATTCATGTGACACAAAGTGTATGCTCGTGGGTAGAGTGTATAAAAAGATAAAGCACACCTAAAGTTATTTTTTCTGATATGACTATATGCTGAAAAAAAATGCTGGATTATTTGCCATGATTCAAATTCAAATATACTTTATTGTTTTCAGTGGAGTTCATCACAAAAAGAAAAACTGTGAATCTAATCAAGTGATCTCAAAGGTGCAACAAGTACTTCGCATCGCCAGGAATGCTGGTCAAATGTTTCCCAGATCTCTAACACTGACAGTTGTCAGTTTAATTAAGAAAACAAAGTTACGCAAAGGCAATGGTGGATGGGGCGATCTACGTGATTTCCAACTTTGTATGAATACAACAATTCCCACAAGGTGAACAAGTTTATTAAAAAAAAAACAATTAAAACAAAAACCAACAGAGAACTAGTATATTTTTAATTTCAAAAACAAAACTTCAACATAGAACCTGCTATAAATTTTGCAAACTAAACTTTTACATTAACAAAAATTATTTAAAAAATGAAAAAAAAAAAACAAAAACAAAACTATAACACTATAATAATATAGATTTATGCTTATTCAAGTATCGATTAATTAAGGGGTGCATATTAACAAATACAATTCTTTTATTAAAATAACACAACACAACACAAGGTACTATAACATAAATTAACAATTCTTCATGTGAATGTAAACCAAAAATAAAACAAATATTTATGTATATGAAGAGGAATGTTTTATAGTTGACAGTTTATAGTGTTTTTTATAAATTTTATTAAAAACAACAAAAAATCAATGATCCGAAATAAAAGTACCTCCAGTGTACATTCTAGTCAAATTATTTTTGATAACATTCAAATTAAATACATTAGTACACGAACATATTAACATAACACAAATCATGCTTGCATACGAAAATAAAAATAAATAAGTAAATATTCAATTTGCAAAAATTATACTCATCTCTGTTCCTTTCTCATTGTTCTACAAGTAATTTAATTAAATCTTTTCTATGAAACTCGTGCTACAAACGATTAAGTCCTTATTTAGGTTTTGAATACTTTCGATAAAATCAAATGAGGTTGATTCGAGCTGAGCTCTAATAAACCACTTTAATTTGATTGAATTATTGTTATTAAAAATAATACGAGAAGCTTAAGAGAACAAAAAATTCATCGAATATAAATTTTATTGTTCCGTCCAAAATAATCCTAGATTTTTTGTTAAAATTTCTTAATGCTGATCGGCAATTACTTACAGAACGCAACGCATCCTAACTCATTTTATTTCATTTCATTTATATTATATTTTAATAATTATAAATTCATGGTTCCCTATTTTGTAACCCTCGTTGATGGCAGCTTTTTCAATACGAGATTGCAACTTACGTTTAGCAAGTTTTAATTCTGTTTGCAAGAATAGTTTAAATCGTAAATGGTGCAGCAACTTAAGAAAATAGGCCTAGATTACGTGCATTTACGAATGTACAGTTTGATCTTTTAGCAAAATTATATATAAATAAGGTTGGCAATCTGTAAATATCCCAACATTGCCTTTTTATTACTAGAAGCACAAATTAGATCTATTTTTTTTTTGTCTGCATATGATGATGCAATAAATTCAAAATATTTTAAGGGTCTACAACATACATAGGTTCATTGCTTGTAACGTACATAGCTAGTTTATGCTTATTGAATCAAATACGGAATTTTGTTCCAATGCTCCTGAAAGCTGGTACAGGAATTTAAATTAAAGTCTATACACCATATTCCGAATCTGTAATGATTTAATTTCACCAAAAGCATACAAGATCAAAAAAAGATCTTATTCAATTGACTAAAATCGCAAAAACAAACCTTTCAAAACTTAATGTTTCAAAAAATCTGTTTGTACTTACATACACTTTAAATAATTTTTATAAATACACTCACCGAAATAATTATAAAGGCAGTACGATTTTCAAAATAAAACAAGAAAATATAACACTTTTTCAAAAACTTTAATGAAAAACACAATAAAAATACTAATTCAAAATATATGAACACTTTTGATTTCTTTGTCTGAAATTCTAAGGAACAAATTAATTAAAAATTAAAAATTCACTACGAAATAATTATAAAGACATATTTCTTTTTTCGTTTTTAATAATTCTAATACGAAGTTTGGTTGCCATTTTTGGCTATAACTTCTTCTAGTCGTCTAGGCATTGAGTTAATTAGGGTTTGAACATAAGAACTATTAATGTTCTTCAATTCCTTTAAATTCTTAAACTGGCTGTCATGATGGAAAACTTTTGATGATAAAAGTGGCCACAGGTTTTCAATCGGGTTTAAGTCGGGACCAAAAGCCGGCCAATTGAGAGTGGTGATATTTCGAGACTCTAGGAATTACTTTGTTGCTCTTGATCAGTGGATTGCAGCGTTGTCTTGCTGGTAAATTAATTATGGTTTGGCTATTTCCTCTCCAAAGTTGATTAAGACATAATCGAGCAGTTGAATGTAATAAACAGAATCCATTCTTGTGCTCACGAAACAAATGGGAGTAGTTCCATTGTACCATATACCACCCAAACCATAAGGAATCTTCCACCAAAATTTCGCCGTTTGCGCACTATTTTGGGGTTTTTAGAGCTCCAATATTTGTGTCCGCCGTCTGGACCATTCAAATTAAACTTTTTCTCGTTTGTAAAAATCACAGTTATCCACTCCTCCTTCCAAAACCTATGTTTTTCAGCAAATCGAAGCCGGGCTAGCTTGTGTCGTGGCAAGAGCGCAGATTTGGCACATTTGTTTTCGTAGGAAAGCTTCAAATCATTTTTTATTATTTGTTGGACACGTCGTAATCCTTTTCCTAAGTACATTTTTGCCATTACTTCTTAAGCACACAATTGGTATCTAATAAGACGTCTTTTTTCATCTCTCTTTTGGCACGATTGTTGACGAGCGGCGTCCTTCCTGGTCGTTGTTTGTCCCATATTCCGGACCTTTGTTGATGAAGTTATCAATGACGCAGCTCGACCTGCCCAAACGTCGTGAAATTTTTCGTTTGGAAAGGCCCATCTCATGGTATACCTTGATTTTACCTTTTTCTTCGTCGGTCAACGACTTTCCACGCGGCATTATTAAAAAAGCACCAAAAAGCTTTATAAATTCAATACAAAATCAAAAATTAAATTAAAAATGACTGATTAAACATTAATAATCACTTTTAAAAAAATGTCTGTTTCATTTTTAAATAATAAATATGCATGTTTTTAAATACATAGAAATTGAGGGTTGCCAAGCACACAATGTTTAATTTGTTTTCTGAAAAATAACTGTTTTCATATTAAAGATAATAAAATCAGCTTGCCTTTACAAATATTTCGATGGATGTACCTACCCCGAGGTTTTGATATTATATTAAAATATTCACTACTCATTTTCATCATAAAAAACTCAACCCATAACTAACACAATTATTTATCAGTGACTGCATGAATTTTTGTTCTAAAAATATGTACTTGAATTTTGAACGATCTCCTTCAATTGCATCTTTTTTTTGTATTACGTTAAAGAACACAAAAATTATTATACCTTTCTTTTCTTTTGTAAAATAATTATTTAAAGGATACAACGAATCCTTGATAATAAAAACATGTGTCATATATTTCAAAAATTATGATTATTGACCATAAAATTGTATATCCTAGAAACTCAGATTGAATGTACTTAATAGTTATTATTTTTACGTTCGAAGACTGAATATGAATGTATGTAATGAAATTAAAAACTTATTATATTTTTAAACTTTAATATGACATCTAAAAAAAACAAACAATAAATGTTCTTCAATTTAACGTCACGTATTTGTATTACAGTGCGCACTGATTTAATAAATTGATGATGATTATTATAATGAACTAATAAATAAAGAGTGTCCTTTTTATCGTTACACAAATTGAATCTCTATATGTTTTTACATTTTTACAAACTAACACAAAATTAAATTAAAATTTTGTAATACGAACAACTTTTGCCCTCTGAAAACGCGCACATTTATCAAATAAGAACAAATCTAAAATCTTTTATTCAAAAATAAATATATATTGTTTTGAGTTTTGTTCAGTGCGTATACAATTGTGGAACACCGATATGTGAAAAATGACAGTCAAGGAATATTATATTAAGAAATGTAGAAACCTTCAGCTTATGATTTTTTAAAACTTAATCATTTTCAGTCAGCAACATTTTAATGCAAAAATTTCAAGAAACTTAAAAATACCAAAACCTTGTTATTTACTATTTTATAAGTATTTTTTACACTCATGTAAATTTAAAAAACAACTTATTTTATTAACTAAAAATCATGTTTTGCAGATCGTTGTAAAATATATGATTTGATTCGCATATTAAAATCAATATTTTTAACACTAACAATTAAGTAATCCTTAAAGAAATGTATAAATGACTGACAGTTTTCACAAATCTGTTCTTTATTGTTCTGCACTTAAAGTAAGTGCAGAAAATCGTAATCTCAAGTTCAAAGAGAAGTATGTAACTTAGTGATTTTTAATAAATTAATAAATAAAGTACTCTTCTCTTTCGAATAGTCCAAAATATCGTCATTGAATAAAACTTATTTATATATATAGACTTAAAATTGGGTTTACAACATTTAACATACGCAATTACAGCACACATTTTAAAAACAAAAATGATCGTCTTAACGAATACCATTATCGAATACCAAAAAAAAAACAAAACTAAAACATATTTTTTAAAAATCACTGTTTTAACATTTAATCAAAAACAAGAATAAATATATGTATATGTATATTCTTCTTGCATTTGTTTATTTTTATTATTATTAATTATTTAAACTTATTATTGTTTTTACATGAAAAATACTACGCATAGAAACATTAAAATTAAATAAATGGTTAAATAAACAAATATTTTATATTTACGTAAAAATCCTAGTCATAGTTAAAACAAAATATATTATGTAAATTAGAATAATAGTTAGTAATTTGCTAATAAAAATTGTGTATTATAGAAAAATTTTAAACTACATATGTATTTTTTTTCTTTTCTATTGGATACAAGATTGCAATTAAAGTCGATGACTAAGGATGCAAACCTCAATGGTATCCATTTTTGAGAAATACCTAAGGTGATTCAATGTTGGAATTGACTAATCGTACACATTAAATATAAATTCTAGCAATGCATTTTCTCCAATACATTACATTACATTACATTTTCTCCAATAAAATTTATGGAGAGTGTAAAACAGTATAACCATTTTATATGACATTTAAACACATTTTTATTTTAAATAAGCCAACATAACATTACATACTACTCAGCATATAAATGTACAGAGTAGGGAACACAGCACCTTGAGCGACTAGAGACTATATAAGGCGATAACAACCCAAGACATTAATACAAGACAGAAGGACAAAAGAGAGAGAACAACAGACAGAAAAAACACATGACAACAGCACGCGGTAGGTTTCGAGACGGTCCCTCATCAGCCTACTAACCGCGCTCACTGATGCTTGATTTCGTGATCGATGGGAACCGATGTTTTTATCAGTGACTAGGCCGTTGCCTGCCTAAATAACAATTGAAGCGATTAACAAACAAATTAATATTATAAACAAAAACAAATCTATAGTTTTAAACCTCACACATAATCAGACACTTAATATTTAGTACTTCGTTGCGTATCCTTTCGGCTTCATCGCTTTCTCAAGGCGTCGAGGTATTGAAGAGACAAGCTTTTAACATACTTCGGGACTTATTTTTTGCCATTCCCCCCGAAGGCCAATCTTAAGGTCCTCAATGTTTCTAAAGTTCTTTTGAACAATAAGACGTCCATTATACGCTCGATTGCATTAAGGTCAGGTGACTTTTCCTATGTTGTAAGCACCTTAGGGCAGTTATATAATTACCACTTCCTTTGCTTTGGGTAGGTGTCATGGTAGAAGATGATGTTCAGCTAAGTTTCCAAAATTGAATCGAAATCGAGTGAAAATGTTTTCGGGGAAAACTTCGAATACTTTTCGAAATCACTTTAAGTGAAATTAAAACAGCTGTCATTATGTATATCAAATCAGTGTAGAAGCTGCAACTTTTCACGAACCAGGTGCAAAGAAGTTAAGGTTTATTTCTTTTAAGTGAAAATATCACTGCTTTCAAATAATGTCAAATTCCAATAACTCGAAAATCGCAAAAATCGAAATGTAGAACATGGACATTTACTTCGATTTGAGTTCGAAAGAAATGAAATCGATTCCGATAAAAGTAATTTTCAAAACTCCAATTTTTATTTTTATTCGATTTCAATTCATTTCGAGTGAAAGTGAAATGTAGAACCTAGCCGATTGTCTTGTATTCCGAGTTTACTGATACTGTTCCACAAATGTTGTTTCAAAATATTGATGTTAACCATTTGATACATTTAACCCTCCACAAAATATTAGTTCTGATTACGACAAACTTGCAACCAACCGCCATTCTTTACAGTAGCCCGAGTATGCTTCTCATCGTAAGTCTCCTGCTTCTTTCATTTTACTTTTCTGATTTACCGTCCTGGCTATGCAACAAAACCAAAGTTTTTTCCAAAAACTTTTGTTTTTCTTTTGGTGCCATGCGTGCTGAACTACAGCCCAAAGTTCGTTGTTGTGTTTGGGCTTAGAATATTAAACTTATTCCTATCTGCCTACAGGTTTTTAATGGAATTAAGGTCATGAGATTGATCTGGCCACCCCATAACCTCAATTCCATTGACCAGAATTCATTCCTTAATGCCAACTTACTGGTATGTTTTCGGTCGTTGTCTTGCTGAAATGTTCATTTTAGCGGCATGTCCTTCTTAACAAAGGGTAGCATATTAGTCCGTAATATTTCAACGTATGCGTATTTGTAAATAATGTTGTCAATTTTATGAATTGCCCCCACACCTGTGTAGGAAAAGCAGGCCCAAACCATAATACTTTACCCGCCATGTTTTACCGTCTTTATGGTGTATATGGGATCGTATTGTATTAGGAGGGGGCGCCTTACATACTGACGAGGTCGCTTTTTGGAGCACCTTGTCGTACGGTAGTCTCCGAAAGAATCCGATTTTTGACTCGTTTTTCATCCTATTTCGAACATCCGACGAGTTTGTTTTACTTCCTTGTGCGTCTTGCCTTTTTCAATTAGTCCTTGAATCCAAGTTCGTTTTTTTCGCTAGAACTGCGATGTTGAGCGATAAATTTAAGTCTAGGTATATGCATTTGAGGTGCTGAACACGTCTTTTGCTATACACAGGGTGTCCCAAAGTCCTCGCCACATAAGACAAACTGAAGTCATTTTACGCCGAAAAACATAAAATGAGGTAATTTTTTCGTTTCCGCTTCCTTTTCAAGTTATAACGTTTTGTTTTGATTTTTTGGAATCCTTTTCTTAAATTAGATATTACTTTGCCATTCAACCGATTCTTCAATATGATATTTTGTACAAACAAAAATAGGTTTTAGTTACAGCACCATTACCTTTTCTTTAAAAATTCGAATTGGCATTTAAGGTCTTGAATCAATTTTGGAATATTGGTATAGACCTAATTTTTCACTTGTTCTCAAAGAAAACAGTTATGATCACCACTTCAAAAAATATAACGGTCATAAAACTTTTCTCTCAAAACTGCAAAATTTTCATTATTTTTATAGTGAATTTTTGAATTTGAAGATTGTATCGTTCCAGTTTTTAACTACCTATACCTACATTTACTTGTTCGATAAATATAAATCTACTCTCAATCTAGTGGATTTAACCGATTTACAAATTCAATTTAATTTTAAATTTAAAGTAAACCAATTTTGCTGAATAGTTTCATTAAATCAAACAAACTTAATTTTATGCAACTCGTCCATGTGAATGTCTTTTTTTTTTGTACACCATGGAAATTTGATTTAATTTTGGAAACACAGATGAATACTTTGTTAAGTTTATTCATAAAGTTGCTAACAATACACCTTCCGACTCCAAAGACAACAAAATAAAATTAACAAAAATCGTTAAAGCTTAGCATTGCAATCTGCCCGATTGACATAGTTTTAAAAATTGTATACACTAATATAATTTGTGTTTTCTTCTAAAACTAGAATTGGCTACAGCTTATAACCTGCAGTGTACCCTATCTATACTTTTTCATATTTTTATAATAACAAGAGATATATATTACTGTGTAGTTAAAAAATTGTATGTGATTCAACAAAACCACTTCATCTAATACTGAATATAAGAACAACATATAACACTTTGAGTTGAATATGTTCATTTTAACAAACCTGAAACGTGTTCTTTCAAAGTGACAGCAAGCTGTCATTTTAAAATTTGACATTTCTAATCTTAAAAAAAATAAAACTAACTAACAACAACAACAAAACTAGGAGCTTTTTCTTCTTTCAGTTTTTCAAAGTCGGTTGGTTGGTGTTGTCTTGTCTGGTCGGTGCATTTTCATTATAAAAATTTGTTTCGGTTGCAATAGAACAGAAGTGATCATCTACTGCAATCTTCAATCAACTATTTTCCCCTTAATCTTCAAAGCCTAGACCTCTAGATTTCTTTAGCCCTTGACGATAATTCTTTATCATAACAAACTATCTTAAAATGGCGTCTATGCTTTCCAATAATTTAGTTCGATTTAATCGTCATGGAGTTACGGCGGTTCAAAAAATTAATAATTACTTCACCTACACCAATGAGTTGGCTCATCCACTGGACAGGAAGCCACCAATTGTGTCTGCCAAGGAAGCAGTTGCATGCGTAAAACCAGGTATGTACATAATATACACTTAATTAATTCAATATATTTTCAAATAAAGTTTTCTTTACATTCTACATTCAATTTTGTACTCATTTAGATTTGTTTTGGAAATTAAAAGAATCATAAATCGCAGGGAATAGTTATGGGAATGGTTATGTAATTTCTTAAATTGTTATTGTTTTTCATCCACATAGAAGCCACGTACTAGCAACCAAATCAATGTTCAAAGTGTGTTTTCTTTAAATTGAATTTTTGTTTTGTTAGGTTGATTTTTTTGTTTTAAATGAAAATTCTTTAGATCATTTGCATTTTGTATCATTTGTATTCTCTGCAGTTAGCAGTTCCAATTTACATTGAATTATTGTCATCGGAAACAAGTTGTTGGCAGTGGACTATTTTTAGATGCACCACTTTGTGGAGAGTTTTAATTTTTAGTAAAGGTTTAATTTAATTTGTATGACTTATCAACTGAAAGTCATGATGAGAAATTAATATAAATACCCAACCCACCTACCCGGTTGTGTTTGATTTTTGTTTTAATTAAGATAAGTACCTACCTACTCATAGTTTTGTTAGATGTAGGTATGCATATCTGTGGAATATATCTTATCACAATGGTATCTTTTTTTGACAATAATTCGTTTTTATGTAATTATTTATAATCTTTTTTTTTATTCAATTTTTTAATTTTTATACAGTATATTTTGTTATCTATATTATAAAATTAATTGAAAGTTTTATTTCGTGAAATATTTGTAATAACCAAAAGATATATGTAGGTATAATAACGACATTGCAAAAACACAGATATTTGTACACGCTGCAGCACATAAAAATAGGGAGGAATCAGAGTGGGAAAAGATTTATGAATTTTCAATCAGTCTCTCTTTGTTTTGCAATAAAAACAAATAAACTTTTTTAAACAATTTTGAAATAAATAGTATTTTTGTTAAAAAAAATTCGTTGTTACGTAAAAAATCTATAAATTCTTTCTATTGTCCTCACTGCAATGTATCAATAGCTGCTGTGTTTATTTGTAGATTTATGCAAACCAACAACAAAAAAATCCTCGCTAGCGTTGATAAACACCTCCTCTTATGGGCTTAACGAAGATAATTATAGAATTCGAACTATAGTGCATACTTTTTCATAGGCTTGAATTTTCTGTGAACAAAAACACAACAAAGACAAACACAAGCAAGTACATACGACATCATGAACCAACTGGTTGAGAGCATTATTAGGAGCTCAAAGTCAAATTATTATCTATAATTAATGAACACCGGGTCTAGTTTAACATACACTTCGTGTCACATGAATAGAGACAAGTTTTTTTTCATTTTTATTTGACGATATTTTTCAAACCCTAAGTTTTTTTTTTATTGTTAGTGTATAGATTTATAGAGTGCTGTCAGGTAATTGAGCGAAATTTGGGCCCAGGACCGTTTTATGGCTTCGATAATCTCTTCGGTTTGTTGGTATTGCCGTCCTCCTTCGCAGGCTTTTCTTGAAAGCTAACCCCACAATGTATTGGTATTGGTGCATTATCTTGTTGGAAAGTCCATCGTTGTGCACCAAATAATTCAGAAAACTGGGGAAAAGTTCGTTCTAGAACCGATTTGTAAGTGATTTGTAAGTGCCGTCATCTTAGAGCTTTCCAGCTTCACGGTCCGGTAATAGGTGATTGCTCCGCTCCCCATATCATTACACCGCCTCCTTTGCTATGCCGTTTTTCAAGATAGATTTCTTTCTTCATTAAATCATGGAAATAGCAGCTATATCCGTCCAAATTATTTTTTTATCGGAACAGTTCGTTGGCTCATGCGTGCAGCATTAATGTTGGTTTTTTCTTCATTGTTTGGTCTCGTATATAGTCTGTCTTCTGTTTCACCCGAGCAACAGTCGATCTACTGGCATTTACCCCAGCTTCTGCCTTGAATTATGTGGCTTTCTTGACTCCTTTACTGTGGTTTTTTCCATACCTCTCTGGGTCTTAAGGTAGTTCTATAAAACATCTGAACTTCTTATTTTGCTGGCTATAAAACGGATAGTTTTAGCGAGATCCCGGTGAGCTCGAATTTGGCCTATTTCCTCCTTGGTTAGACCCTTACTTCTACCCATACTTATTAATTCTATCAAATGAATACGTAGTTGTCCAGTGTAGTTATCCTCGCTTCAGAATAGAGTCGGTCGTTTCTGTAGTGGTTTTGACGCTCTCTGTCGAAGAAAAGCCGAGTGCAGATTCCCAGTATCTTCCTTTCGAAGGCTTTTAGTTGATTCATGGTTGTTTTGGAGATGGTATACCAAACGGGAAAGCTGTAACCAATGACTGGTCTCAACAGCTAATTGTACATCAGTATCTTGGTCTGTTAGTCCATTATTCTTCTTCATCAATGGATGGACACGATGGAAGGCCTAGCTAGCTTTCTTGGGAACTTTCTGGGCATGCGGGTTAAACCTAAGCAGCTCGTCGCAGTGGATGGGATTATGTTGGTCGGAAGTCAGGATGCTATATAAAGAAACAGGCCGAGCAACTTCAGCCCTAACGTTCTTCATCAACGATGAGCATTTCTCTAGTTGTACGTAGAATTTTCTGGAAAAAAGAAAAGAGAAAATAATTTCTATTAGTGCAACTAGAACGCCAAGCATGTGAAGCTTTTGGATAAGTCCTTTAATTCACACTGTATCAAATGCTTTCTCAACATCCAAAAGGCATCCAAAGTTAACACGATGGCTATTAAGGGCTGAAGTGTGGAAACTTCAGCAAAGGATCCAGCGTCGAGTGTTTTTCCCGAAAATCAAACTGCATGTCAAGAATTTGTAATTTATTTATGCACACATCTGTGCAGTGTGTATGTCCCTTGTTCACGTTTTCAAAAATGAATGTAACTAATGACTATTTTTTATAAAGTAATGTTTTTTTAATGTTTGAATAAAAAACTTAATTCAGGCATTAGAAATAATGTTTTTTATAATGCTAAGTTTGGTATTTATTATTTTTGATTAAAGGAACATGATGTAAATATCTCGTTTCCTTTACATTTTTCTTAAGTTTCTTACTGTAAATATACAATTTTTCTCTTCAAAAAGTCACATGCTTAAACTCTTTTTGTTTCTTATAAAATGAACCAGAACATCTAAACAATTTCTTTTTGTCAAATATTTTATTTTTTAATCAAAAATTAATTTTTGTACATGACATGCCAAGCCCATTTCCTATTTGCAAATCTGTTGACGTTGGGGGTATGGCTGATACAATCTAATTTTGGCAGCAATGGACTATGGAACTTGATTTAAAGTAATAAATGTATATGCATATATACCAAAATCAAAAACAAAAATATTAACTAATACAAATTGTAGGTAGCTCGTGCAGAGTATAAATTGATTTTCTAAAAAAAAATCAAACATTTTATAAAGCTTTTTTTGAAGTACAATAAAAGCTTCTTTTTACTTAAAAAATTATCACTGATATGTATCTATTTTTGATTTGATTATTAGGGTTTCAATTTTTTTTTTTTTTTAAATGTTTACCTATGATCTACACGAAAAAATACTTTTTGTTTACTTATCTGTTTATGAAATTCAGATTAAACAACAAATTGTTAATGATTTCTTGAGTTTTTTGGGTAGATATGACAATGACAAAATATGCTCTCAGGATGTTGATAAGAACAATTATTGAATAAGTAATTTATTTAATTAATATCATTTTTCATTATTATCACTAGCAGGTAGCAGTTTATGGAAAAAAAAAACAATTTAATTTAATACTATTTTTCCAGATGAAAACTGAACACATTTAAACATTTTGCCTTTTCATCAATATTATTTTTATTGAGTAGGTTCATGGACTTCGGACTTAAAAATAAAAAAACTCTTATCGTCAGAGACTATCGTTCTTTTTTAATTATTAATAGACTTTTATATGTGATGAAAAACAAAATCAAAATCAAGAATTATACCAATTTGACGTTGATATTTAATATTTTATTTATTTTTTCGTAGGAGATTATGTTTAACAGCAACTAGCTACTCTAATTTTCGCACTTCTTTGAAATACAAAAAAGGCGCTTAAGTGCTCTAATTACAGTCTAATTGTAATTATTATTATTTAGTATCTTATTTCTCTACTCTTTTAAAGATTCATAACAATCACGGTGGCAAATCTGTCTGTAAACAAAATAAAACAATAATATAAAGTAAATTAGTACACAATTAAAAAGAATATTATTGAAAATAATTTGTTCATACATAGAAAAAAGCGTTTAGAAAGAATTTAAACGAAGGTTGCTTTTATTTTTTTTTTCCTAACAATGATAATACAATACTATCTCAATTTAAATGATTTTATTTTTTTTTTAGATATTCTCCAAGTACATTATGTTTCCACCAATTTTGGTAACATTTGTGCTGCTCCACGTAAAACATGATTTTGATCTTTTTCTTCTATAGTAGAAAATCGTAGTAAACGAAATGTATTTTAGAATTTTGGGTACAGGAAAGAGTAGTTAACCCTTTGTTTCTGGTGGTCTAAATATCTCTTAAAAATTTACTTGGTTTCATCAGGAAATCGTAATGAATGTATCGAAAATAAAAATAACTTTGCGGTTTCAGGGTTAAACATCAATTCAATGACTTGGTTAAGTTTCAGTTATCCCAAAAATGACAAATTTTCTAATATCTACAAAAATGACTTCTGCCAATCTGGAGACTATTTTTATCTGATAAATGTTCGATTAGAGTAACATCGGGAGAATAGTCACTGCCACCCTTTTGATTAGTAGGCTCCCTTTCCATGAAGATCTCTGCCTGAAACACGTTGCTTCCACTCATCCAGACTAAGCACTCTGGCATCCGTGATGGCTGGAGGTTCCTTGTTGTCTCGAACCTCTTCTGAGCCGGAGAGTTGTTGTCCATTTGCTCGATTGGGCCGAGACTAATGAAGCCTACGTGTTACAAATTTTTAAACTACATCCACATTTTCAATGTTATATCTTTTTCTCCATTGGCCCCTCATACTTGGCGCTACAGTCTGGGGCGGACCTGGGCCTCACCCAAAATGCCTTCAGCCAGCTCGATCCCTAGCTAGCTGTCTCCAGTTTCGCACGCCAAGTTGATTGAAGTCCTCTCCCACCTGCGTGCGCCACCTAAGTCGAGGTCTTCCTCTACTTGGCTGGACCGTTGATGTCCATTCGCTCTACATGACCCAGCAATTTAAGTCGTTTGAATTTTTTTCTTTTAACCAGGTCAGCCGTTGTCACTCTCCATCTATGCAGACGGGACCAAAAATCACCCAAAGAATTTTTCTCTTGAAGCATCCTAAGACGCTCTCATCTTTCTTTGATGGGTTCCAGGCCTCAGCGCCAAAAATAAGAACCGGGATGATGAGCTTTTCCTAGATGGTGGCTTTAGATGCTCGAGAGAGAACTTTACTACTCAATTGCCTCCTAAGTCCAACGAAGAAGCGATTTGCAAGAGTTATTCTTCGTTTGATTTCAGCGCTGGTGTCGTTACTATACATAGTCTTGAACTCATTGACTACTAAACTCATCTTCTCCGATTCCGTCGCAAGGCTCAAAAACGCTCCACTGACATCATGCTTTGATCTTCCAACTAGGTCAATATCATCGGCGTATCGAAGTAATTGGATGGACCTTTGGAAGATAGTGCCTCTAGTGTTGATGGTTGAGTTTTGCACAATTCTTTCCAAAACGATGTTGAAGAAGTCGCAAACCTTTTTTGACATCAAATGCATCTATGAGATCATTTTCTGCACAAAAGAATAAGTTTTACAGGGATGCCAAAAATGGAGATTGCTCTGTAGAGCTCTGGTGGGTATCGATTTGAAGTTCCTAGGTTTTTTCCAAGATCTGTCGTAAAGTGAATATTTGGCAATGGTGGACACTGATAAGGACCTATCAGGTTGTTGACGAACGGCTTCAGACGTTCACCTAATATAGCAGAAAGCAATTTTGAGGGTCTCTTTTCTTATGTATTGGGCAACTCTGCTGAAATTCCACTCGTCGGGCATGCTTTCTTCCGACCATATTTTGCAGATGAGTTGCTGCATGCTCCCTACCAAGTCATCGCCTGCTGCTTTAAATAATTCGGCAACGATCCCTTACAGCGATATTCGATTCCTCATAGCTATTATATAATTTGGAGAAGTGGTCTTTCCATATTCTCAGCGTACACTGCGGTTCTACTACGAAGTTAACCTGATCGCCTGTTATGACATTCTCTATCTCCCTCACGCAGCACCGTAAAGCAAGATTGGAAGTATGAGGGTTTTGAAGGGAGTGTACTTTGCCTTTCCAGTGATTAGTTTTGAACCCAATTGTTTTGTCCTTCATTTTAGTTTTTTTTATTAACATTCAAATGTCTCTTGGTTCACAAGTAAGTTGCATCTGACACAGTATTCACATAATCGATTGATTATCAGTTTTAGAGTTTCCGCTGGGTGAGTTAGGATCACTACATCATCTGCACAGGGAAGGTTAGCAATTTCGTCTGGGTGACTCTCAAAACTTAACCACCTGTTTTGAAAGATGTTTAGCGTTCTTTAAAAATACCATACATTCCAACCTATTTACAACTAATATATTTGCCAATAATAACATCAAACTAAATTGTTCGCCTGTTTTGATTAAGATGTTTATTTTATTTAGAAGTGCGATTAGTGCCAATAAATCTATTTTGATTTATTTTGTTAATTTCACTTTCAGTTCAAGGGCGGTCAAATGTTTCTTTGTTTTCGATTAAATTTCTCAAATATGTGGTTATTATGTTGGGTATTTGGTTAACTTACATTTTTTTAATATTTTCTTTCCAAACAGGCAACTTGGTCTTCTGCAGCGGTGCAGCAGCGACTCCAAATGCTCTTATTTCCGCAATGGTAGAGAACAGTGACAAACTTAAAGATGTAACAGTTTGTCACATGCATACCGAAGGCCCAGCGGGATATGCACAACCAGAAAAGGCAGATCTTTTCCGTTCTGCGTCGTTTTTCATGGGCGGCAATGTTCGGAAAGCTGTTGCTGAAGGACGCGGCGATAATATGTCTATCTTTTTGCAAGACATTCCTCAACTGTTCTTTAGGAAAATCTATCAACCCGATGTAGCCTTCGTTCATGTTTCGCCCATAGATCAACATGGTTATTGTTCGTTAGGAACAAGTGTGGATTGTGTTCGAGCTGCATTACAACACTCGAAGATTATCGTAGGTAAGAAAAACATAAATTCTATTTTTCAAGAACTCGCGTCTTGACTAATTGTGTTAATTTGTATTTTGCAGCTCAAATAAACAAAAAAATGCCTCGAACATTTGGTGACTCGATTATTCATTCATCGCATTTTGACTATGCTGTAGAAATTGATGAACCTTTGCCAGCTCATGGTGGAAAAGCACCAACAGATGTGGAAACTAAAATTGGAAAAATAATTGCCGAAAATTTGGTCGAAGATGGAGCAACTCTTCAAATGGGTATTGGAAGCATTCCAGATGCTGTTCTTAATGCCCTACACAACCACAAGGACTTAGGTATTCATTCAGAGATGTTTGCAAACGGTGTTGTAGATTTGGTGGCCAAGGGCTGCGTTACTAACTCTCAAAAGTCAACGCATAAGGGTAGGATCGTAGGATCTTTCCTTATTGGAGACCAAAAACTATACGACTTTGTAGATAACAATCCATTTATTGGTTAGTTTGGTATTCACTGAAATGTTGGTGTGATGTTGTATTTAAAGTGATTTTGTTTATTTATAGAAATGCTAACAATTGACTATGTCAACAGCACCAGCGTTATTCGTCAACTTCCAAAGATGACTGCCATTAACTCCTGCATTGAAGTCGACTTGACCGGTCAAGTTTGCTCCGACTCTATCGGAACACGATTCTTCTCTGGATTTGGTGGCCAAGTAGATTTCATTCGAGGTGCCGCCGAAGGAACAGATGGACGAGGTAAACCAATCATTGCAATGCCATCGACAACAAACAAGGGAGAGAGCAAGATTACACCTGTTCTGAAGCCAGGTATATTGAGATTAAAATTATTTACAAAGCAAGTAGAATTTCAAATTTGTAATTTTCTTTTCCATCAGGTGCCGGAGTTGTAACTTCAAGGGCTCATGTTCACTATGTTGTCACCGAATTTGGTATTGCTTCGTTGTTCGGAAAGACTATGCGTCAACGTGCACACGCATTGATTCAGATCGCTCATCCTGATCACCGCCAAGCTTTAGAAAAAGCTGCATTTGAACGATTGAAGCAAATGCCATCGCCTTAAATTATGTCCTTTTCTTTTTCATAAATATTATGTTTCCCATGTATAAACTTTGAGACGCGAAGCTTTTTCTCAAAGTTTTTTGTGAATTTTGTAAAAAAGAAAAATAAGTTTTTATTTGCATTTGTACAGACGAAGTCGTTATAGGATTTTAAAAAATGAAATAGTTTGCTGGATAATTTTCGTCGGTTAGATTTAAAATGATAAGCATCGTGATTTGAGTTTAATATAATTATATTTTTGTCCAGCAATTAGAAACTAGCACATGCAAGGGATATTTTTTAAATAATATCCTTTGTAAATAAATTTTCTGTTTTCTGCAAAGAAAATCAATTTCTCTCTAAGATAATAAAAATAAAATATTGAAATAATTTGTGTTTTTTTTTACTATGACCATTTTCTAAATAGGAAATTGGATGACTCCCGTTTGGGATAAGTGGACAGCTTGTTGGATTTATAGTTGATGCTGGTTTTAACACTGATGATAACACTGTTAGTATATATATAATTAACTATTTGTATATATATACTTTACTATAAAAACACTTGTGATATTAATATTTATAGTTTTAATATCGAACAATATTGAAGTTTGATATTTTTCAGTTTATAATAGGTTATGGGCCCAGAACCCCAACAATTATAATTAAAGAAATTAATTCAGGAAATTATAATAGATAGAATAGAAAAGATGGAAGAAGGAAGATCGATTTTCAAGAAGCTGAACAACAACAACTATCAAACATGGAAATACAGGATGGAGCTGTTATTAATCAAAGAAGATCTTTAGGAAGTAATAACTGATGTAACACCTAATCCTGGGGTGGAATCGGGTAAGGTGATTTGTGATAGGTGACAGTCACAATCAACAAATTCGGTCTGTGTAAGGTGATAGTCACCGGTGACAATCACGATTTGGTGACTTTTTCTGGTGACAGCTCTTTAGTTGTCACTTTCATTGGAAATTGATTTTTATTTTTAGATGCTGAAATTTCAAGACAATATGAATGTGTTTGTGCCTTTGATTTTACCTTCTGAAAATGTTGAACATGAAAATATTAATCATAATAGAAATGTCCGGCTCTTGAGGATTAACCACCGCAATAAAATAAACATTCTTGATCTTCCAAGTCCAAAGTAAGTACGCATATGTGCTATATATTTGTTCACATATAAATACCTACATACCTATTTATTATAACTTATTTTTTTTTTTTATTTATAATTAATATTATGAATTAAATAGATTCTTAAAAAACTTTCGATTGAATAAGGAAACATTTTTACATATCCTACCGCTTCTGGATTTGTCAGCTGGAATGCGGTCAACACACATTCCCCCTATTCTTCGATTAGCCGTGACTTTAAATTTTCTTGGAGGTGGTGGCTACCGAAGGCAAGTTGGCGCTGACTGGTCAGCTCCAATGAGCCAAAGTACTGTTTGTGAGGTTATTTCTTTGACCTTAAAACAAATGGAGAGGAAATTGTACCCACTTACAATCAAATTTAATCAATCGGCTTCAGAAGCAACAAAAATGTTCTTCTACGAAAAATATCAAATTCCTGGAGGTAGGATTTTGTTTCTTAGTAAAGATCTTCTTCAGATCGGTTTTTGAATACAACCACTGAAATTGTAACAAACGTCAGTGAATTTCTTTTAAAGTGATACCAAATTCTAAACAAAATTTGGTGATCACCTTACACAGACGCAAAAATTAGTTTGATCACTTTTTATGATCACAAAGGTGACAATCAAAAATCACCTTAGCCGATTCCACCCCTGTTCTTGCTAGTAGGACCTTAACAGATGGGAAAGCTCGTGCCACAATCGGACTCGCAGTGGAAGATTCTCAACTGATGCATAATCGGAAATTGAATACTGCTAAAGAATGCGGGGATGCTCTGAAGAAAGCACACGAGAAGTCAACACTCTCGAATAAGGTAACGCTATTAAAGAAATTGTGTCGTATGCAGCTTCAGAACGGACAAACAATGGAAGATCACATTTGTGATATGCTGGACATTGTGGATCGTCTAATGGGCTTAGGCGAGCAATTAGCAGGTTTCTTTGTATTTTGTTACAAGTAAACCTCTTAAAGCATCTTGCACATGAGCTACGAACTGCGAACTGTGGATGTTCGCATATTTTGACTTTTCTTTCACATGAGCTTTATTTCTATTCGCAGACAGCGAAGAATTGTCAACCCTTTTCTCCATATTTTCCTCAGCCATGATCTTTCACACAAAAACAAAACAAGAGTGGTATAATTTTGAGGTTAAGTTGAGCGCGAACAATTTATTCGTTGCAGTGTGGATGGTATGTGGAACGCGAATAGAGTTTGACAATTCGTAGCAACCACACTGCGATTCGTTACTGCCAAATTGTTTTTACAAAATTCTTTTGTTTTAGAGAACAAAATGCAAATTTTATTATCCTAACATTATTGTCAATTGGTTTCTTATAATTTAAATGTGTTTTTGTTTGGAATTGACTTTTTTGAAATATGTAAAATCACGTTTGTTCGTCCATTCGTTGTTCGCTCTCATGTGCAAGGCACTTAAGTCTCGATAACACATGTTTTTTCAAAACAAAAATAATCAACTGTTCATTTTCGTTGGTTTAAATTTAACGTTTTTAAATTTGCACAATCCTAAAAGTATGCAATTTAAATATTTCTTTAAGGGGACTGTTGGGTTTTATCTATTTACTCACATCTTCTAACTTAAGTTTCGTAGATATGTATAATTTACTATAATACGCAAGTACAGGTTGAAGTTTATACAAACTGATTTCATTACAATAAGGTTGAGCAGTTTTCAAAATGGATATACAAACTCGGCCCTAGCGAGGCATCCGTTTGAATTTGTCAGAAACGCTTACTTCGTCGCATCTTCAAGTTGCATTCAATAATCTATCCTCGGAAAGATTTATTACTATAAGCTTTATTCATCCAATTTTATATACAAATTAATTTTTTGCAAAAATATGTAAACACAGTTTTAAATAAAATTAATTTGATATAAACTCAATCGTATTTTTTTTTTTTTAATAAATGAGTTATATGTGGATATAAGCCTCCCCAATGAATTTAATACTGGATTATCTCTGGCAGTTCTCTCCCAACTAATATTTTGCCTGTTGATGTTGTCTCTCCAACGGTTAATCTGTCTTCCTATTCATCGTGAGCCGACCCTTGGTATCCAGTTCGTACGATTATCACTCATCTTAGCTATGTGACCTGCTTAGTTCCATTTTTGTTGTTTTGCTTTCTCGATCACGTCTTCGAAGTGCGTCATGCCTCGTATAATTTCGTTTCTGATTCTTTGTTTAGATACTTGTAAGATTGACCTTTTCATAGATCTTTGTGTAATCGCAAGCTTTTGTGTTAATTTAGTTGACATGCTCCATGTTTGCGGTCCGTACGTTATGACGGGTAGAATTGATGCATCGAAAAGTTACTTTTACAGGACATTTGATTAAAATTTAAGACTTGTAATTTGTCTGTCTATTTCTTTCTTATCTTTGTTTTCCATTGAAATTGTTTGTCCAAGGTAAATGTAGTTATTAACATATTCAATTTAATTTATAACAATTTATCCTCGTTCTCCTTCGTACCTCATCAGCTTTACTTTGTTTGCATTCATTTCGAGGCCTACAGTTTGGCAATTCATGCAATTCTAATACCATGTTTTTTTAAGTCTTGACATGATGGTGATAGTAAGACAATATCGTCTGCAAATCTTAGATTCTTGAGAAACTCTCCATTAATTTGTATTCCAAAAGATTGCCAATCTAGCTCTCGGAATATATCCTCAAGGACCGCACAAAAAAACGCTGGCGATAGTGGGTATCCTTGTCCTACACCCTAATATGGAACTGTCTACCTTTGTTTTCTAAAGAAGTTCTGGATACTGCTTTCGTGCATATGTTCTTTATAATTCTTATACATTTTTATTATTTACATCTTGATTTTGTACGATACGATCGATCATTTATGTAGCTATTTGGAAGTCGAAAAGAATAATGATCCATTAAGATATTTAGAAAATTGGAAAGCCTATTAGCCAAATCGGATGGGTGGCTCAGAAAAAAATCAGGCCCATCACGGTCACGTTTAAAAATACAAAAATCTTTTGAATCGTAAAAAATCGGAGACCAAACTTTTGTCTTTTAAAGTGGACATACAAATGGAAGTCACGAAATTAGTTATTTAAAAAATTTTCACAATGCTACCTTATTCTGAGATTCGAATGATGACTATATCACCAATTATGAATTACGAGTATTCACACTCGAGAGTTTTACATAAGGATTATCGTCAACACAATTTCACTCAAAATTTTTCCTACCATTGAAAATTGAAAACGTGAATAATTTTCAACATATCTCATTGATTTTTTTATTATTGTTAATTAAGTTTCAGGGGTATTCGTACTTTTAATTCTAATTTACTCCAACTTACAATTAAAAGTGCTAAGTATTGGTTTCCAAACTTTGTTCCTTTTTGTTAAGGGCGATATTTTTTACCGTTTTTCATATTTGTTTCTAGATTAAAACCCTTGTCATTCGGATGTGGGACTTCAACGGCAGCGTATGATAAGCTCACGAAATTCCGATCTCGAGAGCATGGGGAATTATTAACAGTTTGTGAATTATTAACGGTGTGGAATTTAATGCTTCAAGAACTCAATGTTGTCTCCAGTCCCTAAAATCCGCTATCCATGATCGCCACTTTAATTGAGGAAGTTTGTCAACTTTCAGCACTCTATAATGTACATCGCAGATCGCGTCTTTTAGAAGTTTCACATATTCGACATTGCCATAGAACTTTTCCAACTCGACGCACGGTGCAAACAAATTTTCACCAATTTCATTCGTCCAAAACTTGGCTTATTTGGGCAAGTGCCATTAAAGCAATTTTAAGTTGAAACGCCGCCAAATGTTTCATGTTTTTCGTTGCTTTACCGATATGTTAACAATGTTCTCTCGAATTAACTAGTTGTATTATACCCTCAAACAATTCACACGTAATACTCGCACTTCCAGGAAAGCTCGTTAGTTTACCCTTGACCTCAATTTTGGAGCTACTGTCGAAAACAGAGATTTGTTCTTAAGTCGTACTACGCAAATATGGATTGCCTTACCAACATTCAAGAATTCAAAACAAATGTGCACCGACATCTCCCTTCAAATCCTCTCTCACATTCCTAGTGATCACACTGTGCCTCTGCCTAATAAGGATAGTAATATCCCCTTGAGTGTGCGCTTATTATAAAATTCCCTATATTTCCTTATGCTCGCACTTTGTTTAAACTTTAAACATGTTAAGGGTAGTAATAACCCTTAAGTGCGTAGTCTTGGGCATTCGCTAAGAAAGTGGAAGGTATCTTCCTCCGTCTCCTCGTCCTCACATCCTCTACATAAACCAGATGAGCCGATAGCCATTCTGTTCATGTGGACGCCCAATGACTTGTGACACGTTAGGATACCTATTAGTAAGGATAGCTGAGGCATACATAGTTGCAAAAGGAATTTTGTTTTACCTTTGGAAATCTTTAGCCATAGACTCTCTGCAAGTTTCAAGAGCTTCCCACCTTTCTGTTTGCGATTTCAATGCAACTTTGGTGGATTTGTTCATTTACCTGCTTTTCAAACTTTTAAGTTCTACCAATTCTACATCCTTTTAACTTTTATTTTATAAAATAATTGAAAATAAAATACTTGGTTTAAAAATGGTAAACAAACTTTATTTGTTTTCAGTTATATCATTTATATACAATGGATTCAAAAGAAATTCAAAGTGTATTCAAGTTCTAGGTCTTAAGTGTGTTCTTCCTGTGTTGTGTTGCTGTTTCAACTGATAATGTATACATTTAATTGCAGTGCAACAGCTGTACAATCTTTCAAGTTATTGTAGATATGAATTACAATTAATTATGTTATTTAACTTTAAAATCTTAGGTAAGTATTCTTAAAATAATTTACATTTTTCTTTAACAAGCTTTTTGAGAGTAAATAGTAATGCAAAATCTTTTAGCGAAACTTTTAAATAGCTTTTTAAAAAAACTGCAATATATCCTCGAATGAAACAGGAACATAATCCTCATTTTAGTAAAAAGCCATTTTCCTAACTAACATCGTTTTGGTCAATGTTTTATTTTGTTTGTTTTGGAAGAAGACCAACAACAATATGTTTTTGTTTAATTGAGAGAACATATTTATTGGAAAAAAACGTTTTGTTTCAGTTTGATTGTTGTTTAATAGTCACTTAAATTATAAAACAAGATATTGCTTGTTGTTGTTGTCTTGGAATTAGACACTCTTATGTGTCTCACTAAAATACGAGTCTTCCAGAGAGCTGCAGAGTAGTTTAACTGAAAACAATGATATCAATTGCAGCTACCTATAGATGTCATTTTCTTTTCTTTTTTTCATTAGTCTGTTTACATTATTTGTTTAAGTTTTGTTTAAAAATTAAAATTTTAACCTAATTTAAACTGCAAAAGGGAAAGTTGTTGTTTTTTTTTTTTTGTTTTGTTTTGTTTGTGGGTTTATGGGAGAAAAAAAGGAACTAGAAAAAATAAAGCCCTCATCGTTTGTGTGGGTTATTTATTTCTTCTTATTGTTCTTAGTGTTTTTGGCGTCGCTGTTGTTTTCAACCTTTTGCTTCTTCTTTGGGGGATGTGCCTCATCTTCTTCCTCCTCACCATCATCTTCTTCGTCTGTGTCTTCATCTTCCATATCTACAACTTCGACATCATCTTTAAGGTTTTGGCCAAGAATGTACACTGGTCCATTGCCCTTGATTAGTTTGAATGTCACTGAAGTATCGTAGAATTCAACATCTGGGTTGAGGGCACGAGTTTCACCGGCTTTTAATACAGCGATTGGAATTCTCAGTGAATCTTTTACTGTGAAGACCTGCAATTAAAATAAATAAAAAGAAGAAAATCAGTAAAATGTATACAATTTGTTTAAACATAATAAATTAGTGAACATGACATATAATATCTACCTCCCCCCTTACTCTCTTATTCTTTGAACTAAATTATTTCCATTATTTTTTTAAATTAATATTTTTTTTTGTTTACTTCCTATCAAAACAAAATTGACAATGGTCCATCAATCCAACACTTTTCAAGGTGTGGAGGAAGAATGATGTTCATTTAAATAATTTACATAACATGCAATTAAAGTGTTTGTGTGTAATTTGTGTACACTACCCATTTCTAAACAAATTCATATTTGAAAACAAATTATTAAAATGTAAATCCCCCACAATAATATGTTTGCGTTTGAATTGTGTTTGGAATTTATAATGAGATAAGTACTTAGTTGAACTAATTGAACTTTGCCAATATTTCTTTTTGATGAATTTGTTTTGAAAGCTGCAAAATTGAACAGGAAAACGAATACAAACTGCGTGTAACTGGGACAGAAGAGCCAAAAAAGAGTTAATATCACAGTAACCCCTGAAGCCAGTCACAGAAGTTGCTGCTTTTAGTAAATATTTCGAAAACAAAAATGTAAACTTCAGAAAAATGTCAATATTTAACAGTTTAATGGAGGAAACATACATACATATTATATTTCAACCATTAAAGAATGAAGTTTAAAAGAAATACATTATGTCTTCGAATAATTTAAAAAAGTATAAAAATAGATATTTTAGAACCCCAGGTCTTTTTTTTTTACTGTGTAGAGTGATAGGTGGTATAATTTTAAAGCCTTGAACAAAAAGTATGCCATAAGCAATCATCATATAAATTTTATGCCCATCACATGACTGTCTCGAATTGTTATTTGAGCCATAGAAGTTTTTGCTTTTCCTACCAATAAATGTCTAATCATTGAAATTTGTTTGCTCAAGAATTCAGATGTTCAGTCTAAATTTAAAAAAATAATTATCACATATTGTAAACTCAAAGGTTGACTTCTTAATATAAGACTCAGCTTTCGGTTATGCAGAACAACAACTGATTTTGTAAATAAAGCGTACTTTTTTGATTTAATAAATTAGTATTTATTTTGTTAGCGTGTGGCGTTTAGCTCCGTGTTCAACAGCTATGTTTTATGATAACAATCGAGGTAAAACGAACACTTTGCGATGGTTTTAACAAATAAATGATAACACAAATATAATTCCATGGCTATGTCCTTCATTCTAAACCAAATGAATTTATGTGCACATTAACCTAGTAAAAGAAATTTGCTATACATACATATTTCGATAGAACTTATGAATTATGAAACTTATCAGAACCTTTCGATGTCAAAAAAGACTTTAGACAAGGTGATGCGTTTTCATGCGATTTCTTTAACATTTTTCTTGCAAGAATAGTGTAGAGCTCCCACGTTAACACTAGATGCACTATCTTTTAAAAGTCTGTCTAATTGATAGCATATGCTGATGACATTGACATAGTTGGAAGAACTCGGCAAAATGTCAATAGGACTTTTGTGAGTATGGAGGCAGAGGCGGCAAAAATGGGTTTAACGGTTAATCAGGCCAAAACAATGTACATGCCGTCATCAAGAAAGGACCTGCAACACTGACGTCTCGGTCAAAACGTCACCATCGACAGACGTAACTTTCAGGTAGTAGGACTTCGTCTACAATAGACTCCGCTATGAACACAAAAAACAACACCAGCGCTGAAATCAAACGAAGAATTACAATTGCTAACCGCTGCTTCTTTGGGCTACGGCCCGGAAAGTCTTCGAATCCACGCCCACAGGACAGCGCAGTAGAGTAGGACCGCGGATCACAAGTGGAAAGTGACCTCTCCCAACTTAGAGTGCGCAATTGGAGACATCTAGCTAGCGCCATATTAAGTAAGTTATGAATTTGATTGCAGAGAATTGAAAATTCGAATACTTCCACAAACACATAATTCAAAGTAAAGTAGCGTATCTATGTACATTTTTAAAATCGGCGCAACCGTAAACTAAACATTTTTTTCTTTCCCGAAACATTGAATTGTGATCTGATTTTGATGTCTAAAAACATCACATCTAAAAACATTTCATTAAAACCGGAGGAACATCTTCGAAACCTTTAAAACAAGTCTGTTTGTTTAAATGAGTAAAATGTGCTCTATTCTAGTATGAAGTCATATTTTATTACAATTAATTTACTAAACTAATTCAGTATCTCGTTTTAATATGCAATTTAATTGATTGATTAAAGCATGTTTAAGTTCCCAGACAGGTTGTTTTTTTAAATTTTATATAGATCATCCTTTAATAAAAGCAGATTAAATGCAAAATGTTTATAATGGATCCAAAACACGTTCTTATATTCTTGTTTTATAGATATTTTGCATTCGATTTAACAAAAAAGTGCAAATTATTTTTAGTAGCTAATTCGATCTTTAGCGTTAAAGAAGTTGTATTTTATAAAAATGTTTCATTTAAAGAAAGAACAAGGAGAAGAAGACATTTTATACTGCTCTAAAGAATCAACTGCAAATAAACAATTTTACAAAGATGAGAAACTAAAAAAGAACACAGATTCCAACTTACTTAAACCATTATTTAGTTATTCCAACACTAGTATTAAATCTCTTTGTACGTTAAAACTTCAACTACATAAATTTGGACAAGTTTGTATTCATATTATTTGTTTTTTTTTTACTCATATTGAATGTTTACTTTTCGGTATTTGTTTGTTTCCAAATTCACTGAGTATTGCATTTATTTATATTCGAATTGTCAAGTAGTGGCGTTTCAATTATAAGTACGTCCGTCTTAAGAACAATACGTTATCAACAATGTACAACGAATTTGTTTCTTAAATAAATATATTCAATTGCCATCTCAAATTTTGAACAAGTGTTTAAAAGTGGTAGTGATTTCTTAAGAAAAATGTACTTTAGCAAGCGTGTGTAATTATTGGTTGAGCTTAATATAAGTTTTATGAACATCAACAAACATTCTTATATTGGATTTTGTATTTTTATCTTTTGATTACACTTTTACAGGGTGTTTTATACCCAGTGGACTTCGAATGCGACTTTGAAAATAATTAGACGTTTCAGAGGCAGCACTTTGTGATTGGATTTTTTTTTTGAAAAGCTTTGCAAGGATTCAAAAAGTAATAACTGTCGAAATAAATAATACTGCTTTATTTTGTTTCGGAACAGGTTATGTTCATAAAAACCAAGGCCAAGTTATTAACAACTCTTAACCCTTTGCTTCCTGGTGGTTTCTCAGTGACACAAAAAAGTTAATATTTTTTCGATATACATACATACATTTGTATGTATTTCATGTCGAAATCAAGTGTATTTTTGTGAACTATAATAATTGACACCTCCCAAAAACAAAGGGTTAACCATGCACATACATATGTGAATATAATGATAAGAATGAAGGGGACCTAGAATTGTTTGTCCAATTTTTTGTAATTTATGTATCGAACTGACATTTCAAGCATAAAAAAAGGGAATCATGTGAAATTTACGAGTGGTTTAAAAATAATATACCTAAATAGAAGAACTAAATTTACACGTTTTTTGTAAAAATATTCGTATTCTTTCTACTTTGTCTTTAAGGCCCTTAGCTTTTCATGTCTTAGAATAGTATAATTAAATAAAAAAAGAAACGCGCCTGGAAACTCTAGTCATATTGCGCCATGAACTTGAAATTAATTGGCAACTGACAATAAAAATTTTCCTATGATAGCTATTTTATTATCGCATATGATTATCACCGATTATACCAACAGCAAATTGGTTATTTATTGTGGCAGTTATTTATCGCAAATCAGTTAAGTCGATTCAAACTCATCACCCATAAGCCATAAAAAAAAAGAAATTAATGTGCAAAAATGATAATATTTGATTTTTGATTTCACATGTAAAATTAGAAACTTTTGTTTCTGGAAAAAAAAACAATACAATACAAGGACATATCCCAAAGATTTGCATATTTATCTTTCTGACCTTGCATAGCAAGTTTTCCATCGATTCCGGGCTGAATTTGAAACTAGAAATATCATCAATGCAATACATTCATTTTTCGGTCTTAACTTGATGAAAATAAAGTCTACAATTGGTTATTTAAGAACAGTGTAGATCCAAGTGGCATTTTGTTTATTGATTGAGTCTTAATGATTAATTTATAGAACTTGCAAAAGTTTTATCTCATCTCATATTTAGATCCAGCGGCGCCATTGTGTTCAATATTCTTTTGCAGTCTAAATTGATGACAGTGGTAAAAAATGTCACTATGATCTTCTACTCTGTTTAAGCTATGCTATCTGTAAAACTAAAGTTCCAATATTTATACATTTTTGATTCTGAAGATGGTTCTGTTTCTAATGAAGTAGAATTATTCCCAAATAGTAACACTTTTGAAGGATCTTAAAAAAGAAACATTTTCGAACAAAATTTAAGTAAGAAACACCATGTTTTTTATATATTTAAAAATAATGCAATCAATTTGAAATACCAATTAACAAGGTCATGCAAAATAAAAAAAAACAGAAACGATAAGAAAGCTGTTAATAAAAATAAAATATGCACTGTTATAGACGCAGTGAATATATGTACATATAGAGAATAAATACACTTCTGACCCTCATCTTCAGAGTTCATAGATAAAGAAAGTAGAACCTTAACAAGGAGTGACTGCCCCACATGAATAATTTTATTAATAAGCTTGTATTTAAATTTTTTTTTTGGTTAAACACTACAAATCACTAAGCATATGAGATTAGAAAACATAAATACATTACCTACCTAAACACATAGAGATAACTTATTCTGATGGAAACTATTCTTTTTTTTTGAGGCGCCGAAATAAAATATACTTTTTTTTCTTAAATTTTGTTCCACAAGTTGGAAATACTTTCTAGTCTGTAGCTTTAAAAACTATTTATTTTTTTGTTGTGCATTTTTTGAGTTAATTTTGTAATTGACTGCATTCAGCGTTGCCACATTGTTACAAGTATAGTAGAGTATTAAACTTTTAAACTTATTTTTATTTTTAAGTTATGTTACTATGTTACTTTTATCCATCGAAAATGTTTTTCCAATTTTCTTTTGTTTGTAAGCTTAAAAACCAAATTTTATAAGTAAAGTTATGCAAGACTAATTATATGTATGTCTCAACCTTTTTGTATTTAATCTTATTTTGTCTTTCCTTTTATAAAGTAAGCAGGTCTCTATTTAATCTATGCTATGAAAATCAACCAATTGCAGCTCTAGTGTTTTAATAGTGCCTTAATACATACATACCACATTCCAGCATCCTAAAAATTATCCTAAATAGTTAAATTAGGTTGATACCTTCCTACTTCTACTGTTATATTTTTTTCTTATCAACAAAAGCTTTGTTTTCCACTCTAGTTCCTCTAATATAAAACATACCAGTAGGGGAATTCTAACGCAAATTTCGCAAAAATTCTGCTAAGAAATCCTCCAACCACGTTGACGAAACTTTTTACTTTAATAAAAATTCATTTTTAAATGATTTACGAAATTAGGAAATACGCAAACCCTGAATTTTCGATAACATTCAATAGCAGTGTTACAGTTTTCTAGAAGTGAGTTTTTTGTTATTGGTACGAAGTGTAACTGACGAATGCTGAAGGATAGGCTGCGTTGGCACCGCCCAGGAGGAAAAACATTTCGCAAGGTTCATACTCTGGCATATTTTATTCTAAGGCCGCTTGTGACGTAAGCAAGAACTCATCTCATATAAAATCCCGCAAACTAACTTATCACAGGCACACAGGCCTTTTCTTTCAATATGTTATTTTCCCAATAATTCATATTTTTATTATTACCTAAAGCTATGATTACACAGTCAACGAAATCGGTCAATGCGTTGACTCTCTGACGTAAAAATGACGTCACAATCTGTCCCAAGAGTGTCACTTCGTGTGATTGTCAACGAAAACTGGTGTCATTGCGTTGACGGGTACGATGACACTCTCGTTGACACACATTTTTGGGTCAACGCATTGACTTTTTTCGATGACCGTGTAATCTCTCTGTCAACGTCATTGGGACGCGTTGACGGAGTCGTGTCATCGCAATGACCGTGTCCCAGCGTTGACGGGGCAGAATTAAATACCGTGTCATCGTCTCAGTTTGACTGTGATTTTTATACATATAAAAAAAAACATGGCCCTGGTTTTTTTACATCATTTAATTCAAAAAATAAAAAAACAAAACAGGACATACATTATATTGAAATTTTAAAGCTGGTGGTAAGTTTTTTTTTTAAATTTAAAATAATGTCCCTTTCTTTGATAAAAAATTTATCAGATTATGATGGAAGATATCGACGATGCTACTCCAAGACAGGAGTCACTTGCCCAAGATGAAGACCAAAAAAAGAAAAAAAGCGCAACCATTTCTGCACTTTATGAATAACTAATCCTTTATAAAGTCAGAAACAAGAACATTGAAAATCGCGTCAAGAACTTGGGGAATAATAGAGGAGATAGCTGGTTGGGAAATTCTAAAAAGGTACTGCAAAGATCTGAAATTTTCGCCAGTGGCCAGGAATCGCAGTGTGAGGACCAATCGCACCTCGGCAGAAATGCTCGTCCGCATTTTTGTATTTTGTTTTTGTATGTGAGGCTTCACCAGCGCCAGCAAGTAATCAAACTGTCTTGCGCCCATGCGGAGGAAATTTCGATATAAAGTTGGTTCCTCAACGCGCAATTCGCGTAATAATTTTACACCAAATCCTTCTTTCTCCCGGACCTTCAACCAATTTTTTGTCCAAACCGAAGCTGTTTTCGTGAACGCCTTGCACTGCGGATGTCGTCCTCGTGCTCATCGTCCGTGCTGCTTTCTAAAATGTATGCGGCCAAAACCGCTATCTCCATATTTCTTTTTGTCATTGCTATTGCTTTTTATCTGAAAATGAATTGCACTTAAGTTAAATATATCTATATAATTATGTGCATTAATTAACTCACAATATTTATTTTGTTTCCTCAAAATAACTTTGACTTGTGCTGACGGCTTTTTTGCTTTGTGTCAAACCGTGTGATCATCAAAGTTTTGCGAGTCAATGCATTGACACTGATGAGTAAAAGTCAGGTTGACACACCTGTGCGTCAACGTAATTTGGGACAACATTGACCCAATAGTTTCAATCGTGTGATAGTCAATGTTTTAAGCATTGATACTGTAAACGTTGACGGTGAGATGACGGAGAAAATATGTATTTTTTGTGACGTCAGAGAGTCAACGCGTTGACCGATTTCGTTGACCGTGTAATCATAGCTTAACATTTTAAAGTTTTTACACAAATTATAAATTTATATTAAATAAAAATAGAATTCTTTTTTTTTTGGCACTTTATTTGTTAAAATTGGTTCAGTGAGCGCCGCCCGCAAAAGGGGACTTACTAACAAAATAATACTAACTGCCATTTTAAAAATACGGAGGAACAAAGTTTTTACATTTATTTTGTTTGAAAACAATATTGTTGCTATATTTTAGCGATTCATTCACAAAAAGTTTATTTAAAGAATTTTTATTCATGTTATTGTCTGTATAGTCCATATCTTAGAATTTGTTTCTATGGAAAGTAAACAACATTGTTTTCGTAAATTCTGTACTTCCAAAGTGCGCACTTTTCGACATAATCAAAACAATTATTCTTTTTGATCCTTTTTACAAAATTTTGATAAATACAGACATTTGCCATACAATATTTTGACCATATGGTATTTTTTCTATACAGAATTTTGAAATACAGTATTATCACCCATATAGTATTTTGACTGGTTTGGGATAAAAATACTGTATGGATCATAATACTGTATTTAAAACACTGTGTCTCAAAATACTGTATGTACACAAAACACTTCATGTCAAAAGTGCGCACTTTTTTGCATTATTTTTCAGCCTATTAACAGCATTTTGAAATACAGAATTTTGAGAACAGAGTACTTTTTTTTTAAGATAACATACAAATAATTGTTCATTAGCATGATGTTCCAAAATACTTTCCTTGAACAATAACATTTACATATGTACCTATGATAATTCATAAGTCATTGAAATAATAACAAAATAAATGGTATCTTCTTCTTATTTTCTCTTTCTCATTTCTTCTCCTTAATTGTTTGTATCTCTCTCACATTTTTAGATGAATTTTTCCTATCATAATCAACAATTGCACCAAACTAATTGATCTGTCAAAACTTCCAGTATTATACAGTATTATAAGATACAGTATTTTGAGACACATTATTTTAAATTTACAGTATTTTGAAATACAGAATATTAAACATAGAGTATTATGACCATACAGTATCGTACAGTATTATACAGAATTTTGACCATACAGTATTTTAAAATACAGAATTTCGACCCGCTCCCTATCATACAGAATTTCGACCATACAGTATTTTAAAATACAGCATTTCGACCCGATCCCATTTTGACTACAACCCATAGTCAAAGAAAAGCAGAACAAATACCAATTTTATTTTAAGAATTATTCAGAATACAAAGCCTTAAAATGTCAATAGGTACCTCTGATTTTGTTTGTTAAAAAAAAAAAATGTTCTTTTTTAATGATGATGAAATAGCTTAAATTAGAATGATAAAATTGAACAAAGACGGTAAATATTCCATAATAACATTCCGAAATATTTCAAGTACTTCTTTTTTGATATGATCAATTTTATTTTCAAACCAAGAAGATAGGTAAATCCCAAAATATTAATTATAAATATCTATTCTATCATGAATTTTATATTAACGAAAAGTTTATTAGAAAATTAATTTCCCCCACCTCAAAAGAAAAAAGAAAACAAATATTTATTACATGGTGTGTGAAATCTCATACAAATGGCCCCTACACATAGATTTTGTTGGAATTTGTAAAAATGTTTGATTTCGTTGGCATTCATAGTTATAATGATAGTGATCATTCTTAAGCAACTGACACTATAACTAATTATTTTGGTATCAATTCAATTAACGATAAGAAAACATAATAGGGGAAAAGGGAACGTTTTCAAGATTTCCGCTCGATTTACCTAATCTTAAGAATGTAATAAATCTTAATCTTAAATTATTATTAGTCACAGAAAAAATAAAGTTAACTACATATTATAAATTTACTAATAAATCAACAAAATTATTTTAGTTGCTAATAAATGGTACTTAATTTATTATTTGGTGATCTGAAACAAATAATTTTCTTAAAATAACATTTTTTTTAATAATCACAGTACATTTGTATGTATATATTATATGTATGCAGATATATACTATATATGTATATATATTACCTTGAATTTTGATAATCATACTTTAATTATTGTCACACTGCATCATTATTGGTTTACTCTTCTTTTTAGCAATCGAGGGCTTATAAAGTAATAATAATAATTTTTTTGTGTACCTACTATCATAATCGGAAGAGTAAGCGAAGTTAGCGGAAAGAACAAATAGCCGCGTTCGTTAGGGTTTAACTTGTGAACGAGCGTGACTAGAATCATTTTGAAGTGAACAATCGACATGGCAAGAACGTAGTCAAACAGATCGGAAAATAAAATCAAGCAAGAAAGCGCAAATACGTTTTGCTAGCATTAAGAGTTAATCAAAAAATATACAGTCGTTTTTGTTTTCTTGACTATTTTACAATGATAAACGAATCATCAGGTGTGTGTTTATAAAAAAAAAAAACAAAAATCATATTTAACCTAAGAAAACAAAATAAAAGTAATATTATTTTACAAACAGAATATTGCTTCAGCTGTCAAACAAAAAAAAAGTGAAATTAAAACCTTTTAAAACTCACGAGTGAAAAATGAGCAAAATATTTTTTAAGTCAATAACCCCGATCGGGTTATGTGTGTTTTTCTTATTATTATGACAATATTAAATAAGATACTTTTTTTTCTTGATTTTTTTTCCCAAAACAATCAACTGCCGGAATTACATGGCGGGAAATCAAAGTTTTTGAATAAATTAATCCCATCATAATTTCCATTGATTACAAATTTAATTGTTGGAGATTACATTTGTTTTTTTGTTCTTGTGAAACATTGCTTGACTGTCTGGTGGAATGAAATTGTTATCATAAATGCAATAAAATTCAGACTGAAGTACACAAAAGCAGCTTGTAATGCAATTTATTTTTATCAATTTTTGTGCATATGAAGTATGTGAATTTAAAAACAGGTTTTTAATTTCCGAAAACCTTTCCTTATTGAACTTGTTGTTTTGTTTTTAAATTTAATTATTACTGTTCACACAGTTTATGTAATTTTCATTTTATTTATTATTGTGTACTTATTTTCTCAGATTGAATCTTAAATTAGTTTTTACTCAGAACAAAGTCTCCCACAACGATGCTAATTGCACTGAAATAATTGCTTTTAATTAATATAAAAATATAAACGTGATTATCTTTTTTTTCAATAATTAATAATTGAATAGATGTATAATAATTATCTCTTGAGAAGTTCTGATAACAAAATTAAAAATTGATTGCCAACATTTTTGAGTGAAATTAAATTTTAAAAAATGTCTGTTTTGCTCTTTTTTAGCCAATCTCTACAAAGAGGACCTGCCCGACGTGTGTGAAATATTGAAGAAAAAATCCCAAAAATTGGCTCGAAAAGAAACCCTAACCAACACATTGCCATTTTTTAAATGGCTCCCAAAATACAAACCTAAATTTTTACTTCAAGATTTTGTTGCTGGCCTAACAGTGGGTCTGACAACAATACCACAAGCAATTGCTTATGGAGTTGTGGCCGGTTTACCTCCACAATATGGATTGTATTCGGCGTTTATGGGTTGTTTTGTTTACATTTTATTTGGATCATGTAAAGACGTAACAGTCGGTATGTATGAGAAACAAGAAAATATTCAATAATATTAATTCATTATTCTTTCTGTAGGACCAACGGCCATAATGGCTTTAATGGTCCAAGGACATGCAACGTCTAGTCCTGATTTTGTAGTCTTAGCATGTTTTATATCGGGATGCGTAATCCTTTTGCTGGGCTTATTAAATATGGGATTTCTCATTCAATTTATTTCAATGCCAGTAACAATTGGATTTAGTACAGCGGCAGCAATTACTATTGGGAGTGGGCAAATAAACAGCTTAATCGGACTCAAAAGTATATAAAAACACACAAAAGCTTCTTCGAGTCTTACAATATTAAATAATTCTTACTATTTCTAGGTCCTTCAAATGCCTTTGTAGCATCATGGCAGAATTTCTTTACTAATATATCGCATGCACGCTGGACTGACAGTTTACTTGGAATAGGAACTCTGATCCTGCTTTTGTGCATGAGGGTACATTTTTTAATTACCAAGTTTATTTTTTTTTATAATTTAATTTTAATTAATTTCAATAGAAAATTAAAGACATCAAGGGACTCAATAAATGCCTAACCAAGTACCTTTCACTCTCTCGAAATGCTTTGGCAGTTGTGGTAGGAGCCATATTGGCATACTGCCTTACACATGATGGTAACACACCATTTAAATTGTCAGGACAAATCACACCTGGATTGCCGCCATTTGAATTGCCACCATTTAGCACTACTGTCAATGGAACATCGTATTCCTTTACGGAAATGATTTCCGAACTGGGGTCATCATTAGGGACTATTCCATTAATTGCAATCTTGGAAAGCATTGCTATTGCAAAGACATTTAGTAAGTTATATTGCTTTACCTTTTCCATGAACTGAGTTAATGTTATATTCTACTTATTTTACTCTAGGTAAAGGAAAATCTATTGATGCTTCTCAAGAAATGATTGCCCTTGGTATGTGCAACATAATGGGATCTTTTGTTTCATCAATGCCAACTACAGGATCATTTACAAGAACAGCCATCAATAATGCATCTGGAGTAAGAACAACTCTTGGTGGTGCAGTCACTGGAACACTGGTCCTTATGGCACTAGTATTCCTCACAACGACATTTTACTATATTCCTAAAGCAACTCTAGCTGCAATTATAATCGCAGCCATGATATTCATGGTCGAAGTTAAAAAGATCAACGAACTTTGGAAGGCCAAAAGTAAGTTCATACTACAAAATAATGCTTATTGAATATCTAATTGAATTTAATTTTATTTTCTCAAACAGAATCTGATTTTATTCCATTTTTGGCAACTTTACTTTGTTCCTTGTTTTGGAGCCTTGAGTATGGGATATTGTGTGGAGTTGGTGTGAATCTTGTATTTGTTTTGTATGCAAGTGCTCGCCCAAAAATCGTCATTTCAGTTCAAAAGGTAACAAAAATTAATATACTAAATTAATCAACTAAATAACGAATTAAAAAATTCCCAATCAATTTATGTTTTATAGATAAGCGGAATTGAAGTGGGTGTTGTCAATGTATTTTCAAATCTTAAGTATTCATCAGCTGAGTACTTACGATCAAAAGTGATAAAATTTGTGAATGAACATTTTGGTCGTGTGTCAGTTGTCATAATTTGTGGAGAGGAGATATTCTCGATTGATTCTACAGTGGCTGTGGTAAGTTTTACATCTCTTCTTATTTTTTTATATTTTTATAAATTTTGTTTAAATTGTATGCATGTAGAATATTCTTTCTCTAAGAGAAGACCTATCATTGATTGGTTGTGAATTAATTTGCTGGAAATGGAATTACAGCGCCGCTGGTGTTATTTGCCGTTTTAATCGTGAAGCTCAAAGTATGTTTAAGTTTATTGGAACAAAAGAAGATGTTATTGTTGATCACATAAATTCACAGAATAGTATTAGCGCAACAATAACAACAACAAATCAGATTCCTTAAAATTAAGTTTTATTTATAAAAAGACTGTAAATATTCCCTTGTGTTATTAAAAGTTGAAGTTTTTAAGTTTAAAAAAAATAAAGTACAAAATAAAAAATGCATTTTATTAAACGTTAAATAAAAATTAAGAAAAACTTTGTGTAAATGGCAAAAGTAAATACCTTTTACTTTAATCTTACAAAAATCTCAAATATTTATTCTTCCATGTCACGAGTCAGTTTATTGAGTCTGTCAACATAAGGGAAATTGTAAACCTTATCAATTTTGGGTTGTAAAATCGGCACTCTTCTGAGATAAATTTATTTTAAAAGTCATAATGCCATAAAGTAAAAACATACATAATTAATCTAGTGCGATCTAAAAATATACTTTTATTAATTATTACCACAATTATTGCTAAGAAAGTGTACAACGCGTTTATTATTTATAGAACTTAACTAAAGATCAATTATCTTAATAATAAGAAACATAATAATAAAAAATTAATATTATATTATCGAAGACATTGAACTTGAGGTTTTTTAATATATGATAGCCTCATGATGGTTGGCAAACGTTTTAGACATTTTAATAATTTGTATCACAGGTGGCGAATACTTATTTAATCAATAATTATTTTTACAAAGTAAATACTCAATAAATTGAATTTGATAATTTATTTGTTGTAGACGCTATTCTTATCTCAGTAATTTTACGTACCTAGGTACATGAGCACAATTTGTAAACAATAAGTTAATTTATTGATATTTGCTTAGAATAGTATGGTAAAAAAAATTATCATGCCTCAAGAGGATTTCGGGATTGAGTTTACACGTTTTTTATACATCACTGAAACTTCAAAATAATTGCAACAATAAGTGGCATATAAGTTATACATCATTGAAACTTCAAAATAATTGCAACGATAAGTGGCATATAAGTTAAAGGTACCAACAAATATCTTAAATAAAAAAAAGTTTATCTTCATTCTATCCCGATACAAATTTGAATAAATACATATATGACTGAGTAATTCAGATAATCCAGCTTTTAATAGAACATAATAATTCATAACAAAACAGTAATTGCACCCGGTAGGCAAATTTCTACCTCCATAATATATCGATATTTAGTGGTTGGAAATCCCATAAAAATATTTAATCTGTCATTCTAAATCCTTTATTACCTCTTAATTTATTTAAACCAATAATTCTCATTAATTTTTGATAAAACAGAAAAAAAAAGAACTCGTGTTATCATAATTTATGTTTATATGGCGCCAATAAAATGTTATCTTATTTGTAGGTACTTGCATTGGTTTATTGAGAAGCAGTTCTTAAAATAAATAAACTTCATTAAGTGTATGTTATCTAGTTTCACTCAACGGTGTGAACAATTATAATACAGGTGGTTTAAGGTTTTAAGTGTAGACAAATATTTTGAACATGTCTAACTAACCCACAAGAGACGCACGAAAATATCATAAATGTGAAATATTATAAGCGTGTTTTTTGCGCTTGCCAAATTTGTCAAAAAAAAAAAAAAAAAAAAAACACATACATACAAAATTAAGTTTTAATAAATTCAACAAACAAAAAATAAACAATTAGGAACAATAAAATCTATTTTGGTAACCCTACGTTTACGATCGTAGACCACTCTTTTTAAAATGCTCTTGATACTTTAAAGTAGATTCTTGTCTATATTTCTGGTGAAAAGTAAAACTAACAATAAATATTAAAACATATTAATTCGTTAAATACATAATATATAATACACATACAACAAATTATTTGTATTAAAAATCAGTTAAACTAAATATTTTAGTCAAACTTGTATTTGACTGACGTTAGCTGAAAACTAGTAAATTTTCATTTTCTTTAAATTATATACATAAATAATAAATTTAATTTTTTGCAATGCAATTTATCCAAAAAAAATGTGTATAGAAGTAGTAGAACATAATCATCATTTTATAAAATATTTAAGTTCAAATTAAGTTTAAATACAAGAAAACTGCATTTCAAAACATTAATTAGCAAATTAATTAAAAAACAAAAACTCCTTAATTTAACCTCTCACAAACAATCGGACACTAGCGGTTTTTGCACTGTAACGGTACGTCAAATGATAATGTTAAACAAAGCTATGCGGTAGCACTTTAACATCTGTGATATAAGTGTTTTTCTTGTTTTTTTTCTTTTTGTTTAATTCAATAGTTTTTGTTTTTGCTTGTTGTTTAAATCATAATTTTATTTATTTTCAATTTATGTCAGTGCTGTCAGGTGTGGAGAGAAAAAATAAAATAGTATGATTTAATACAAAAAAATAGTGAATAAAGAAAATATCCCCTGAAGAAGTAAGGAGTTCTTACGAAACGTTGGGAAAAAGGATGGAATAGTTTTTTATTTGCATTCCCTAAAAAAAAAAGACCAAAATAGCCTATTTTTGACATAATCAATAAGATAATGTTATTATTAACATTCTATTACGGAAGACTTTAACTAACATTTAAAGTAGTTTTTTGCTCTATGTCGAAATTACACCAAAAGAAAACAAATGTCTTTAAAAATTCGAAAATTGGTTCTGTTGCAAAGCCAGGACAGTAAATCAGTACGAGATGCAGAAATTGTACATCGGAGCCCTTCCATAGTTCATTTCATAATTTCACAATTTAAAAACGAAAATAGTTTTCATAATGTGAGCGGACAAGTAAAAGGAAAGAAGATGGAGACATACGATGATAACTTAAATTCCTTCTTACCTTCGGAATCTCTGAAGATTTTTTTGAAAGAGACCACGAGTTAAGAAGTCAGGGAAAAAATAGAAATGAAAATTAAGTTTGCTAATGAACATATAACACAGGATACGTCTTCTTGGAATACGGTGGAACTACATATTTTTGTATTGTTAGTTAGTACTACCCGTGGCATGATGGTTAGTGCGTTGGACTGTCATGCGAGAGGTCTTGGGTTCGATCCCTGCCTATGCCACCTAAATTTTTTTCACGGGTACTGTCTCTTGCGAGGAATTGACAAATTCTCTAAGAGTAATTCTTGTCATGAAAAGTGCTTTCTCTCAAATTTGCCGTTCGGATTCGGCTTAAAACTGTAGGTCCCTTCCATCCCTGACAACAGTACTCGCACACAGGAATGGTTGAGAGTTGTCAGTCACTAGGCCCTAGTTCTCAAACGGACTGTTGCGCCACTCAATTTATTTATTTATTTAGTTAACCACTAGACATAAGACAATATTATAAATTAAGTTTTGTTCACGGAAGGAAGAAAATTTAACCTTAAAGGTTTAGAGGGAAGAATGTATGAATGGCGTCTATCAAATAAAGAATTTTCTAATAGGCATACTCGGGCTACCGCAAAGCATGGGGGTTGGTTGGTTAAGGACTGAGGATGTAATGCAAGTTCTGGTGATCGGAACTAACATTTTGTGAAGGCTTAAATATATCAAATGGCTAACATCAATATTTTGAAACAATATTTGTGGTCGGTCCAGTATCAGTGAAATCGGAATACAAGGACAACTACCCAAAGCACACATCATGTAGAACAAGGTCGTGGTTATTGTATAACTGCCCTAAGGTGTTTAAAACATAGAAAAATTCACCTGACCTTTATCCAATCGAGCAAACAATGGATGAACTAGAACGTAGAGTTGCTCAAAAGAACTTTAGAAACATTGAGGATCTTAAGACGGGCCTTCAAAAGGAATGGCAAAAAATAAGTACTAAAGTATGTTAAAAACTTGTTTCTTCAATACCTCGACTTCTTATAGCGTTGCTTTTGTTTTTGATAATAGGGAAGAAGCTGCGAAGTGAAATGTAATGAAAACCTCTATGGAAGACGGTGCTCTTTGAAGTTAATAAAGTTAGCCAATTCTCGTCTTTTGATGTCTTCGACTAGTGACTACTTAAAATTGTACTTAAGCAGGCTTGCAAACGTTCTGCAGAATTGGCGATTTCATTAATGCAACAAAGCAGAAAGACGATTGTACTAACGCAAATTCTCAACGTTTATAAAAAACATCCTTCTTCTACTAGGCATTTCTTGTTTTCTGTTTTGACCACCAAAGTGTAAGAGATAAAAAGGGCAATGGTTAAAGAAAACAAACCAAATCATATTGTTCCAAAGTGAGTATGTTATAAGGAAAGAATGAACATTTAGTTCATTCAATAATGCCTACTTTTCTTGTCTATGGTGTAAACTAGGACTTTTTGGGTAACGCAACTGCATGGTTTCTGAAGGAATGAACGCATCCAGATGTAGAATCAATGGTTATGAAAATGGATTTTTTAAATCTTTAATAAACATGGTTTATCTAGCAATAGGTTATTTAAAAAAAAAATATCACAATCTAGATCCAAAAAGGGACTTAGTTGATTTAATCTTTCTAATGAATTATATTTCCAAATAATATAACAAAATAACAGAAATAATTGATTGTTGTTTAAGTTGATATGATAAATGGATTCAATGGATAAATGGGCCGTTGCGCGTTGTTTAAAAATTAAAAAAAAAATTCTATTTCAAAAACTATTTTGTACTTATTCGTAGGAAATAGATACAAAATAGCGGAAGTCATGTTGTTTGTTAATACTTCCACAAAATCAAAAATACTGGCTACAAAAAAAAAAATATATAATTGCTTATATTAAATAAAAGCAATTCAAATGACATGTTCCTACGATATTTGTGATAACTACTTCAATGATATACAATTACCGGAATATGGAATAAAAATCATTTATAACGATCAAAAACCACTCATCACAAAAAGTTGAAACACTATGAAGTTGAAAATTGTTTTGCGATGTTCGGTTACAGCGCTTTTAAAAATTGTATAATTAAATATTCCCATGTCGCCAAAGTATCTCAATCTAATTTATTCATTAATAATTCTTTTAGAGGAACACAAAAAAGAATTGCAATTCAAACCAATTCAACGATTTGTTGGATTTTGTTTAAAATGGCACGACAAATATTACATTTATTTGAAAAGATATACAAAATGTATTTACTTCCCTTATGCTTTTATTTACTTAATATAAATATGGGGGTTGTTTCTCTTTCATTAGTGTTACAGTAGATTTTCAAATCGATGAAAAAATCGTAAATTAATTGTTGTCCTTTTAAATGTTCCTGATCGCTATACTGAGTATAAATTTAAAGATATATTTGTTCTTATAAAACGTTGATGAATTATTGACAAGCTCAACAAACTAAGTAAATACTAGGATATTTCTGTAAAAAGGGTATAGTGTTTTAGGAATTATCTTTATGATAAAATAACATATCTAGGACTCTGAAATCGAATAGCAAATGAGGCTGACATGAATACTAATCACAAGTGAATATCAAAATACTGAGAAAGTTAACCAAGATTCGTTATACATTCAAATCAAATCAAATCAAATTTGTGTTTGAAATCTATTTATGAATAAGTTTTTGAATTTAATTACAGAGGCCCTAGCTTAAACGCTATACTCAATTTACGTGCCGGAAAAACATAAAAAAAAATGTAAACACAATTGCACGACACATACGGCAGCGGTAAAAAATAGCACTATAACGAGAACTAAATTTCTTTATAAAATAAGTTTTTGCCAACATCCGTGCTTAACTACTTTAGTAGTGTATTTTGGCTTATATTCCGCGTTCGGAGGTCTTTTAACATAGGAACGAGATCTTTTACCGCCAAACAATACAATTTTACTTTCATCTGTCCATAGAACGTAGCGCCATTTCTGCAATGCTGCCTTGCAAATTGTATACAGTTTTTAGCATCTTTTAGAGTTAAAAGCGGGATTTTTCTGGGAATATAACCTGATAAATTGCGTTCAGTCAATTGGCCAGGAATGGTTTTATGGCGTTCTCGAACAAGGCGCCTAACTGGTTTTCGTCCACGAGTTTCGGTTTTTGGTGTGTAAGTTAATTAATTTCAAATCATTTTGTTGGAATATGTTTACCGCCCAAAATATGAATTTTTTTTCCAAAAACCGTTATCATTTTAATGCCAGAGATATACAATGGAAAGAGATGACAGCTCAAGCAATAATATAATACTGTAGAGGCTGTCTATTCACATATACAGTATATACCCTGGTTACAAGAGCAGATTGAGAAATCGAAATTGAATTGAGATTTATGTAGATCCAGGTATACGTCGTCAGTGGAACGAGGAATTGAATTGAAATGAGATTTGGGTTTTACTATGTTGTGAGTAACTTCTATCTTTATAGATAAAAAATATCAAATAGCGTAGTTTTATAATTTAAAAAAAAACAATGCTTATAACACTAAACGCGCACCAAAATAAACTCATCTGAAAACAAACAAGAGAGAAAAACATAACACACGTAAATACCAATAACTCGATTCCCCAATTTGGGTTTACAAAAACATTTTCTATTCGATTCACATAGTTTTGTGAGATCGGATCGAGCAATCCTATTTCGATCCGAAGCAGATATATGCGGCGCTAAATTCTGATTCAATTCTCTTTCTAAACTGGGTATTAAAGAGGTTAAACTGAAATTTGTGCCAGTGCTGCTATTTTGTTACCGGTACTGTAGCTTATCATTTATGGAGTAAATTCACGGCATTAAACATTTATGTGAAATATGTAAACCTAGGCCGGACAGTCTTTTGCAATAACCATCCCGCCCGGATTAAAACAAAATTAAAAATGTTGCGTCTTAGAAACTTCGTTTATGGTTTTTTAACAACTCTAAAGCAAGTTAAATACTAAATTTCTAAATTTTAATTTGAAAACGATGACTAGGTTTACACTAGAGACTACGAAGGTAAATAAATAGAAGACTAAAGCGGTTCATAGTCTAGAGCAGGGGTCGCCAAGGTCCGCATCCGGACAGCTGACCCATTTTGTACGGACCGAAAACGTCCGGACGAAGTAATCTGCATAATAACGTCAGATGGTTAAGTAAAGGCTGCGTTTTAGAAAGGTTCTTCAGCATTTTAGAACACTTGAAGACATATCTTTTAAATAGTGATCAGACTTCAGCAAACGCTTACTTAAGTTTTCTAAACGAAAAAGAAAATGTTGCTGTCATTGCTTTCTTAACGGATACTTTTAAACATATCAATGACCTGAACCTTAAACTTCAAGGCAAGGGAAAGCTGGTATGCGAGCTCATGTCAGATGTCAAAAGTTTTTCTCGAAAACTTGATCTCTTTATTAATGATCTTGGAAATGAATGCTTACACTTCCCCAATTTAAATAAAATAATAATAAAGCTGCAATTGTTTTCGGAAGTGATAAAGCTACTCTGCAGATGGAAATTATCGATTTCCAAGAAAAAACAGTTTTAAAACACAAACAATCGGAGGTTTCCAGTGAAGAGTTGTGGATAAAATTTGTGTGTGGTAATAAATATCCAGGATTACAAAAATTAACTTTGAAACTTCTTACTTTGTTTGGATCGACATATATTTGTGGAGCAGCATTATCGAAGATGAAGTTCATTAAGAATAAATTTCGATCTCGACTTACTACTGAACATCTCCAGGATTTAATGTCAATAGCTTGCACCAGTTTTACTCCAAACTTCAGACAGATAATTCGTAACAAAAAATGGCATTTTTCGCATTGATACCTATGTAACAAAATACCTTTGTTATTTCCTTAATTACATTTGTTTAATAAATGTTTTTTCTTATAAATAAAATGTGCGGGCCACGATGGTCATTTTATTTTTTAAAACGGACCCCGAGCGAAACTAATTGGAGACCACTGGTCTAGAGTCTAGGGATAATATTGCAAGGTTGTGTAATATAATTAAAGAAAATCAAAAATTAAATTTTGGTATAAATTGCACAATATAAAATATTGTATCGTCTGTGGGTATAATTGCACAATATTTGTTAATGTAATTTTAAAATTTGAAGTGTAAAGACCTTCGCGAGTGAAACTGAGGTTGAAAGAACATTTATTTTAAAATGTATCGACGTGTTTGTGACTTTGCAGGCTTTGAGGAATATGAAGACCAAATAATTTCGAAAAACGAAAAAATGAATATTTTTTTAAAAATCAAAACAATGACATTTTTGATCATCAAATATTATTGAGACAGCTTGTACAGAAAAAAAACATTTTTGAAAGGGGTTCATAAGTTTTTGAAAAAAAAAAAAAAAAAACTTAAAACGGAAAAGAAGTAACGGTTCTATGGGTGCACCCCATTTGTTTATAGCTTTATACTAAAAGAAGCCAAATTAAGATAAAAATGTTAGTGGAAATTTAAAAAATATATCGGTTTGTTTTTGAGAACATTCAAATTTTCTATTTTCGACCAACAAATTTATATGAAAAATACTGTTATCTGTCCAAACGTCCAAAGCGAATCGGCTCAAAAGCTTAATTTCCAAATTTGAAGTCAATCGACCGAATAGTTTGGGCTGTAGGGGCGAGGACAGATAGACAGACAGACGGACGCAATCGGGAGACCCACTTTTTTGGACTTCTCTACCATCGTAATGTTTGATTTAAATCTAAAGTTCGGACATTTTTACGAATGCAATACTTGCCATATAGTTCCTATATGTCGAAAGTAAAAAGTAAACACTATATAAAATTATAGGGCCCATACACTACGCAAACACGTTTGTTCAAACGTGTGTTTGAGCAAACATACATAGTTTCGCCACACACTACACAAACATGTTTGTGAGATATTACTTTTAACACAACACAATACCGGTAAACTTTTATAAAGTTCAATGAATTCAGTCCAAAAAATTTGTTTCTCTTGTTTATTCATGTTAACTCTATGAAAATTGGCATCGGTTTAAGCAAAATTCAATACACACCACAAAAACATGTTTGTGCAGGCACGGAAAATTCAAAAATTTTTGATTTTGTTCAAACCGCTTGCGCAAACACGCATCATCGCTACACAATACTCAAACAGTTTGCACAAACATTTTAACAACAACAAAATACAATCGTTTGCTCAAACAGTTTGTGTAGTGTATGGGCCCTATTACTCTCAAAATAGAGGGAAAGAGATCCCGAAGGTCATAAACGGAAAGTAATACAGAAATGTATTCCTTTGCGCACCAATTATAGAAAAGAATTAAAACAAAATTCAGATTCTAAAAAAAGGGGTGCTGATGTAGACAACATACATAGGGGAACCAACGTTGTGTTATTTTGACGTGAGCAACCATTCAAGTTGCAAAGCAGCATTCATAAAGAAAGCATCACTCAACGCGTTTTCTACACTACACAAGTATCAGCTTTTAACTATATTGTTCAATAAAATATTGAATCGTCTGGGGCATCTAGCCATTAATATTTTGCAATATTTTGCACAATAATATTAAGCATCTAGGTACAGCTTAACACTTTTAATTACATGCATTGGTCTTGCTTTTAGCAAATTGAGGCTGAACAGTTGCTTGTCGATAAGTCCAACGGACACATTGGATGATACGTACATTATGTACACATTATTTGTGTTTGTTTAAGACAGAAGACCTCTTTGAACTAGTCTACTCTATAGTCATTCTTTCAAAAAAAAAAAAAAGTTACCCTCGTAAAGATTTACAATACAATTGATTTCTACCCTTGAAGCATATTTTTTGAAGGTATACATCCAAATAAAAGATTGCAACTTTGTTATAATTTATGAACCTTAAAGTGGGTACAAAAACGACGCCTTCTTTATTTTATTTGTTATTTAAAAAAACATACTTGGATTGATTCCCTCTACCTGCATGAAATATTATGTAAAAACATATCCAATGATTTTAGTATACAAAAATGTAGCTGATAAAGCTTTAAAAGAACAAACAAACAATTTCCTAAATTGTCCTAGCTTCAATTTCATGATTTAAAAGAACAGACATATCAAGTTTAATACTCCTGCCACTGACCTTGAATAGTTTAAACTCGAGAGGGAACAAAATTAATATACATACATCCAAATAATTGCGCCATTTAACTTCTCTTTTCAATTAATATCATTCGAGTACCTATCTACTGTGAGTTTTGAAGTCGATACAGTCCACAAACAACTTCAAAACATCCTCTGTGTTTAATTTTGTTTTGCTGTCACATTGCACGAACACATTTTCTTAAATTCTTAAATACAAAAATAATATTGTTATATTGAAATACTTCTAAAATTCTTACCTCAACAACGTTGTACTCGTCCTCTTTCGCCTCGGCGCCAAGCAAAATTTGTTTGATAATCAGCTTTTGTCCTCTGGGAAAATCTTCGTCATTTGAAATGACGTCCCATTCGACTGTGCTGTCCTGTCCGGAAAGAGTTACTCCTGAAATTTTATTGTGTTGATTAAATTGTAATTAAAAATTAAACATTTATTTAAAATAAATATGTATATTGACACGCATATGTAAGATCTATTATATTGATGATAATGAATCAAACCGAGAAAATAATCGACGCCATTTTTTGTGGAAAAATATGCAAAAACTTATATTGCGATTTAATGAAATATACGCACAAACCAACACTTTATTTATTGAATTTTAATATTTACCATAAAATGATTCCTCAGCCATAATGATTGTGTTGAAATTTAAGGATTATAAACTTTTATTCTCACGACGAAAAATCAAATACGAAACTCTTCGGATACTTGGTATAGAAGAAGAAAAGCCGCCAAGCCGGTAAAGGTGCAAAATAAATTATGGATGAACACCGATGAACTTTTGGAGCGATAGCGAACAAGCGAGTCAGTTGTCAAATTTTGAAGTCACAAAATAAAAAATGGTGGCACTTGAAGCGAATTTGAAATAATTAAGGTGATATTTCACTTTTGTAAACATAACACGGCGCTTTCATTTAGATAGGGATGTTACCAGGGGTTATCATGATTTTGTATTGCCCCCTTCATATCAGTGGGATTTTCAACTTACTTCTTATTGCGCTATTTATATAATCAAAATCAACAAGGAATCATGGTATTAAATTAGTTTTCATCATTTTAGGTTGAGAGGCTATTTAAGGGGCCAGTTATAGTTAGCATTAGCATTTTATTTCAAGATTTAAAAGCAATAAGAAAATTGAATTTGTAATGTTTGGTTTATTTGATACAGATGAAATAGCTTTCAGGAAAAAGGTGAATTTTATTTTTTGGAAAGAAACTCAACATTTTTTATTTTCTTTGTATATTTCATTTGTTTTCCATAATCAACTTTAACTTAAATTACTTGATTTCTATTAGAAGCTTTTCAAGGATTGCTATAACTAACCTGTCAAAATTCCAATAGTTGGTTTCAATGATGGAAACCAATGAAAGCTTTAACTGGTCCCTCAGGCAGGCAGTGTAGGCAACGTGAACTTTAATCTGAATCTGAAAAAAGACAAACAATGCCTGAAAAGTAAACAAACACAAAGAATATATAAGACTTTCATGACTTAAAACCAAAACGTTTCAAATTACAAGGTTAAAATGGAGATTATCAATAGTTGACACACAGTCAACGCTTAAATAACTAGATAAACCAAAACATTATACACTGGCGATTAGCATTTAAATGGATGCTCGTATTTATTTACTTCTTTATCATGTATTTCTCCGCACTCCGGTTAATTTGAGTTTAATTTAACTAGGGACAAATCGCATGTGTTTTTCTGAAAACCAAATTGTGTTCCTACAGGAAATGTTTGCAGCAGTAAATCTGTAATTGTTGAACAAAAATTGGCTGATTTGAACAAAAACTGATTTGGCTGAATATGGAAAACCATATATGTAACAAATGCACAGTTTACATGTAGGTACGCCATTAAGTGAAGCGAATTCGATACATATTAGTTCCAAGCCGCCAGCCGGCATCCATAACCACGGTTGCCACTTGAAAAAAAATTGCATGACCAAAGCTGAAAATAAAAATGACCATGTGTACCAAAAAAGGACCAAAGTAATTTGTGTCCGCAATGGCTTTTAACTTCCCATAGAAAGTTATTGTAATCGGTCCGATTTCTTGAATTGAAAATTTTGACATTTCTCGACGTTTCAAGGTTCCTAGAGTCTAAATAAAAGATTTTTAGAGAGATGTCTGTGCGTGCGTTGAACGTACGTTCGGGAAGAATAACGTTTTTGACATCTGGTAAAATTTTGAGAAAATCGAATTGAAATTTGTTTACAAAAAATAAAAACCTTAAAAAAACAATAGTAAAACTTGGTAAAAATTTACTTTCGACTTAAGTATCTCTTCAAAAATTAAAAAAATATTGGCTTTAACCTAATTCTATCTCACAGAAAATATTGTTTCCGACATTCCGTAAATTGCGCATAAAAATCCAACAGTCAGTTTTTTTCATAAAAAATAAAATCTACAAAAAGTAGTACGCAAATGCTACGAAAATTTGGTAAAAATTGGTTTTCGACTAAAAATCTCGTTAACAAGAACAGATATTGAAATCAAACTATTTCATCATACTCAAAATATTGTTGGTAATTTTTAATTTTTTTAGAATAATTCAACTAAAACTAGCAAATCACGAAAGCCTACAAACCTTTTAAGCAAGACAAATCGGCAGACGGGATGGGAAGTTATCAGTTTGGGACGCACCCCAGCCTCTTTTTTTTAAGATCACAATATGTTAACATTATGTCAGGAGATCGAATAAGTCGGGAGATCGAATACTATCGCTAAATAAAATTCATATAAAATTAATTAAAAAAAATGTTTTTGCAGACCAAACGCTATGGTTATTTTTGTCATCTTGACGCTCTTTGGCCAGCATTATATTATTAATGGTACCCAAATTAAGTCTGCCTTTCGTTTTTATCAAAGTTAATTCAAAAAAATTTCTCTCGGCAGCAGCTGAGCTGTGAGGAAGTAACATCAAGTTATAAACGAACTAACTTAAATTTTGAAAACAATATTCATTTGAAGCGTTTTTATGATAATTGAACTTTTCCCAAAATTCTTTAGGTATGTATTTTATTTTTGAGATTATAAAAGGAATAGTTAGAGTTATTTTTTTCAATTTCTTAAAAAAAGGACCAAATGGAATAAAAAATGACCATGCGACCAAGTGAGAAAATAATGACCAAATTTGGTCTTAAAAGACCAAACTGGCAACCGTGTCCATAACCTATTCTTTTTTATCCTACTCTTTTTATAATTCCCTTTCAGTTTCAATTAATTTAACAAAATGTCATTTTTGCGGTAAAACTTCCTTCCCTCTTGTTTTTCGTTCGCTATCGCCCATCGCTTCGCTACCATTGCCATTGCTTTCGTATTCGTTTTATTAAACGAAAACCACACGTGCAAGTAATCCATTATTTAATTATTTTAACAAATAAAAATATTCAAAAATGTCTGCACCAGCTAATTTAGAAGGCGAGAACTTCTATGGTAAGTTATTAATCAAATTAAATGCATAGACATGATACATATACATATATAAATTTCTACTCACGCGGGTTTTTGCAAATCGATGAATACAATTAAAATGTGATTTATTATTTTTTTTTTGAATAAATTTAGGAGTCACACTCAGCGAGAAAGAACCTCTTCAACAATTCGTTGTTGCTGAGACTGACAAATTTGAAATGGAACAAAAGCTGGTCATAAAACAAATATGTTTGGGTGCCGAAGCCAAAGAGGGTGAATTTAATGTCGTACAGGTTAGTATAGTACCTACATGATGTTTGCGTTTGGTTTGGTCGGGGTGAAAAAGTACAGTTGCCACATACCCATTCCCATACCCAAGTCTTGATCTTTTAGTAGAAAAGGTAAACAACCTTGTCATTTATATATTTGTAGGTTGAAACAAAAGTTTCGGACAAAAAGGACCTTAAAATACCAATTGCTGTGTTAAAGGTTGGCGAAACACGTTTCCTTAGGCCAAATCTCGAATTCCCATCGGCATCGGTGACATTCAAACTTATCCAAGGCACTGGTCCAGTGTATATTCACGGTCAACATATCGTGAACGAGACCGATGCCGAAGAGGTCTACTACGAGGAAGAGGAAACCGGTGACATGGACGAAGAAGCACCCCCACAAACAAATGGCAAAGCAAAGAAGAAGTGGTGAAGACGTGGGCTCCAAGCCTACTCGTAAGCAGATGTTATGACCAAGAGATATAAACTTGGTTATAGGGTTAGAGTACATTCTTGTAATTTTAAGGTCACGAATTCGAAAGAATTCGTACAGACGAGACGGCATCATGTAATATAAATGATTTCTTCCCAAAATCATTTGTTTTATATAATTAAAAAGAAAAAATATATACCTTCAATAAAAGTAATGAGACAATTTACAGTAATTCTATTTTTATTTGTTATTTTTATGAACGCTTTACAATTTAATGAATACAAAATGGTTTTGAAGATAAAATAAGTAAAATTTGTTGAAGATCGTCATTGTTATTGCAAAAAATCTCACATCCGCGCCACAGATATTTTTTGTCGTGGAACTCTAAAAAAGATCAAAATTATTATCTAAAGGTGTATAAAAGTTTTGTATGGTTTAAACCTTATGTGAATAACACGTCTTCGATCGCTCGGATGTATCAGATCTAATTTTTGGCTCCAATCGAGTTCTTTGAGCTCGTGTCGTCGCTTTTTCCGATCGAAGTAAGAGATTACACAGCTGGCTGGTATCCAAAATATCGAAGTCAAAACAACAACAGTCACTGAAAGTAAATGATATTTAATTAGAAGAGGGATATTAATCAAACTTTTAAATATGGATAGTCAGTCTATATGACCTCTTTTTTATTCGTAACTGTTTATCCATAACTGAGAAATTGGTTTAAACGAAATATAACATGACATCATTTCAACGTATTTAAAATGCAGTCTTGGGTTTTCTTTGCAAAATAATCGTTAAGATTAAGGAATGCCTTCTCATTTTTCTGAAGGATAACATTCAAATTTTATACAGAGGAAAGTGAAAAGCTGTTCCTTTTCCTTGCTATCTGGTCCCGACAACTACGGCACCTCATCTAGAAAAAATCTTACGATTCGAATTCGAAACGGCGGATCGAAACACTAAAAAAAATTGTATGATAACTATTTAGTAAAATAGTAGTTTTTCTTTTTTAAGGTCAGAGCAGAAAACTGAAATATTTATTATTTATTTTGCAACAAGAAATACTTTTTTTTATTTCATTTTTGCAGATATATACAGTCAAACTTCTTGACAACGAACTTCCTTATAAATAAAGTAATTCTTTCTCTAGCAAAATTCAGTTAGTTCCTCCTCCCCTTAAGAAATATCCCATACGAATAAAGTTCTTTACAACGAAATTCTCTTTTTAAGAAACTAATTTTTTGGACCGAAAGCAAAGTTTTTTCTTCACAACGAAATGTCAATTTTCAAACTTGTAAATAGTTTAGACAAAAGCTGGGTTTTGGTACTTTTGATAGTTAGTCCGATGAAGACTCAACGCCAACGATAAGATCATTAAAAACTGTTCTTTTTTTGAAACTATAAAAGAACACCTGCAGTGTTACAAAAATTAAATTGTCTATATAATGATTTTTCTATGTATAAAACTTCTTTATAACGAAGCAATTGTGTTTCCTTGAAGGATCGTTATAAAGAAGTTTGACTGTAAATGAGTTTCTTCAAAACAAATTTTACGTTAAAACTAGATTTAAATAGGTTTCGAATTTTAAGTTCAAAAATGTGTTTTAGATGCCAATCAAATGAAAATAGCTTGAATAAATACAATTTTTCTGAAAATTTTCTATAATTACCGTTAAACTGGTTTTGAAGAAAAAAAAAAAAAAACAATAATATGGGTGTTTAAGTGCTCTGATCACACTGCGCTCAAGGAATACTGCTCATAGCTATGTTCAGAGTTAAAAAAGAAAAACGCTTAATGCTGCATGATTTATAATAGTCTATATTTGTAAATATTGTAAATTAAAAATACAATAATGTACATCAAAATCTTTTAAAACTGTGTTTTTCTATAGTTCTGATCTTTAACTTTCTTTGAAATTTCGTATTACATTAGCAAAACTATGTTTCTATTTTATTCTACCTACAGAATTTTTGGAAACCAAATTTTTGAAACAGAATTTTGACCCACATTTTTTTGACTACAGTATTTTGTGCATACATACATATTTTGAGTATAGTAAAATAAATAAATTAGGTGACGCAACATTCCGTTGAGAACTAGGGCCTAGTGACTTCCAACTCTCAACCATTCCTGTGTACGGGTAATGTTGTCTGGAATGGAGTATAGTATTATGACCAAAAACGGAATTTTGATACCAACTACTTCTAAAAACGATGAACTTTTCGCATTATTGGTTTATAGGCCATTTATTTAGTAAGAGAAAATCAAGGTTTAGATTTTGATAATAAATTGCTCAGGAAACTCCTTTCAAAACAACGATACAAGTGGAAAGGGCGTTTTCAAGAAAATGTAAGTGTAACCCTTTTAAGTCATTCCACACCATTCTGACTTTAAAGTCTTTAAATGGAGGCTTAAAGAGGTAAAAAGCGTCAGAGATCGCATAACATTTGGTTTAAATCATCTGAACGAAAACATACAGTTTTGAAAAAGACCGATGGAAAAACGTTTGTTCTAATTGTAAACTATACTTTAAAATTGGTAAAACATGAAGAGCGAATGTTTATGGTCTGAGGTGCATTTTTTTTTATATTGTACGCGCACTCAAGGGGATATGAATACCCTTATAATGATTGCACACAGTGCGAGTAATTAGGAAGGGAGGATAGCATTTGAAAGGAGATACCGATACACATTGGTTTTGAATGCCTGCACATTGTAATGAGTGGGAAATATTGAGTCTGGTAAAGCATTCCACATTCGTGTAGTGCGACTAAAAAAAGAATCTCTGTACTCTACTGTACGACCGAAATTGGGCTCAAGGATAAACTGATGGGCATTCCTAAAAGAAAGAGTATTACGGTTGAATTGTTTGAGGGGAGGAATGCAACTGGATATTTCATTAGAGCACTGCTTATGGAAGTAGTGATAAAATAATGATAGACATGAAACATTTTTCTGGCATGGTAAGAATTAATGATAAAATTGATAAATTCTACTATTTAAATATCTTGAGGAATACTGTGAAACCATATTCCTTTAGATTCATGCCCGTTCATTGGATTTTCATTCATAACAAAGACTCCGAACATGCATCAAATGTCGTAAAATATTAGTTTTCGGATTAACAAATTGATGTTCTCACCTGGCCAGCTCAAAGATGCGTTCCTAACCTAATACAACACTTATGGAAAGATATCAATGGTAAAATTCTGCAAACAATTCAAAAACTTAAACGATATTGGTTAAGTATCTCTTTTCGACGAAGTAGATGTCAAAAGATACTTAAATTTTAATAATTATTCGCTTAGAACTTGTTTCTTTCCCGAACAAATCTGATCAACACTGAAAACTGCATAAATTTTTTTAATAATTGAATTGAAATCAAATATTTTCTAATTAATAATGAAATTAATCCTTAGAAGTCAATCCATGTCCTTATCCTTATTTTAGTTCAGAAGTAAAAAATAAATTTATTTAAAAAAAAAAATATAAGTGTGTTATGTCTTTGTCCAAAGCTCTATATTGCAATAGCCCGTGCTATACCAAGTTTTGACCTGCATAAGAAATCAGTGTAATAAGAAAAAATTAAGTTAAATATTTCAGGGACGAACAAAATTCGTCTCGACTTCTCAAGAAGTATTAAATCAGCCTTTTTATGCTATAGGCCATTCCGCAGCTATATTATGAAAAATAATTTTTGTTTATTTTAAACAATAGTTTTGAAACTTTAGACCCATAGAATCAGACAACATAAGGGACTTCCTTTGCAGATAACTGCATTTTTTGGACGTACATTTTGACTAATGCATTAGTTACTTTTCAAGTGTCATAAATTTCAAACTTGGAACTTTACTTTAGTAACTTCTACCTTCAGTTCATCGAACAAAAGCTACAAAAACATAATTATCTACCAAACATTCCTCAGGCAAGCTACAAGCCCATCACGATTTGTATTTTGTATTGTAAAGAAATACTACTTATTTCTTTTTCAAATTGACAAGGAACCCTATTACACTAGACATGAGATGGAATTGTGCAGAAAGTAAACAAACCGTATAGTAATAAAGTGCAGCTTTCAGTTGAATGAAAAAGCATGATCAACTGTCATTTTAATAGAAGTAGACTTGACTTAATAGTTAGGGAGATTTTTCTTGACTAACTTTCCAGTCAACTTTCTAATAAAGTTGCCTTAATTGGAAGGCAATTTTTTGGCAGCTGGCCAATCATATACCAGAAACTTGCATTACTTTTACCTGACCATTGGGCAGGTTCAGCCGACATAAGGGACTTGAAAGTAAGGCAAGTTTCTAGCATCTGATTGGCCAGCTGCCAAAAAATTGCCTTCCAATTAAGGCAACTTTATTGGAATGTTGACTGGAAAGTAAGTCAAGAAAAATCTCCCTAACTATCAAGTCAAGTCTACTTCTATCAAAATGACAGTTGATCATGTTTTTTCACTTAACTGAAAGCTCTACTTTATTACTCTATGATTTACTTATTTTCTGTCCAACTTCATTTGATGCTTTCTGTAAAAGGATTCCTTGTCAATTTGGAAAAGAAATAACTAATATTTAATTACAATACAAAATACAAATCGTAATGGACTTGTAGCTTGCCTGAGGAGTATTTTGTAGACAATAATTTTGTTGGTACTTTATGTACTATAAACTTAAAGTAGAGGTTTGCGAAGTAAAGTTCTGAATTTGAAATTCATGACACTTGAAAAACTAACTAGTTGCCTTGGTCAAAATTTACGTTCAGAGAATGAAGTTGACTGCAAATGAAGTCCCTTATGTTGCCTGAACCTGCCCATTATCAAAATTTTAGTTGTGAAAATTTCAAAAGGAATTTTTCCTTTCTTGGATTCGGTAAAATAACCAAGTCACTTTTAAAACTTTGCTTATAGTAAGTTTATACGTAAATTACTTACTGACAATGTTATCCTTTAAAAACCTTAAAACTCGATTAATGTTTATCTCTTCGATTATATCCCAAAAGCGCTCCACAACATCTTGAATAGTTTTCTCGCACATGCCCTAAAATGTTGTTCTTGGTCATTTCGTAAAAATACAATATATCTTCTTCTTAAATACCTTATTGCAAAATCCTTGAATACACGGTGTACCATCGGGTAGAACATCAGGTGGTTCGACAGGGAAGCACGTTTCATTAATACTCATTCGACAACATCTTAAAGTAATCATTAGAATTTTAAAAATAATTCCAATTTGAATTACACAAAAATAAACCTTTTGCATGCATCCAAAATAATATCGCACATACAACTCTGCAATCCTTGTGTCTCACAATACGGTATACATTTTCCATTTCGACACTGTCCACGTTCCTGACAAATTGTTCCATCTGCCATTGGCGGTGATTTGGGACATTCTGCGTGATTACCTGTGCAGCGGGCTTCTTGTTCGCACGTAGCGTATTGTGCATCGCGACATTTCATACCAGATGGCATATATTGGCAGTTTTGGCAGCATGGGGAATTCTTATCACTACAAACGGCACCCTGATTACGTCGAAGTTTACATATTTTATCACAACAACCATCATTGTCTTCGGTACCCAAAAGACCGGCATCACATTGCTCATCACCTTCCACACGAAGATTACCACAGAATGATTCTTCCGGTTCAGAGAAACAACGTCCAGATTTAGCTTGTAGAACTTTTCTTATTGAACGTAAGGAGCATGGAGAGAATTTCTATGATAATCGAAGTCATGAAAATTATACTCAACTCAAAAGTAAACAAAAATATGTACCTTGTTGTTAACATCATATCCACTCACTGAATAGGTGTACATGAGGAAACTTCCACCTTGTGACGCACTTGGTGAACATTCAGGAATATCAGGATCATGCTCCGAGCCCCAGTTATGACCAAATTCATGAGCTGTTACCAAATCAGCTTCACGAGTGATAACACGCTGCCCATAATGATTGCGTGAGCTGCTTAGACCCGAATTTAAATAGAGGGTATATCCGTTTTTGAAGTATTCTGGATTTGGAAAGTTTTATTTTTAATTTAATTTTTACGCTTAGGAATTTACTGATATGAAAATGATATCAACAACAACTTAAAATAAACTTATAATCAATGTAAACAAAACAAACATTAATGAAACAATGCAGGGTGCAATGGAATCGATCATAATATTGGTCACTAGCGGTTGTAGATTATTAAATTTGACTAATTTTTGAAGAAAATCGATGGTTTTATTTAGCATTCAAGCTTAAGCTCTTTATTTGGGAACCTATTTTCAAATTCCTTTCTTGCCCAACACCGTTTTCTGCGGTCAAGTTCTTGTTCAAAATGTAAGTTTTTGTTTTCCAGAGTACTTAAAATGTGTCATCTCAGAGAATTGTTTCTACCTCAGAACACATATCGGGGGGATTGAATGAGACATCTTCAAGTCATCTGCCAATGATCTAAGATTCTTTCTTGTCCAAATCTGGATGGGGCTAAAACACAAACAGTCAGAATTTGCATTGACTTCTTAAGTCTAAGGGACTTTATCTTTGTTTTAGCATATGATCAAATTGACCAAAGAACTCCGCTTATTTGGGCTCTTGCGATTTTCCCAGTGAAAATTACTTCGAGTACTCTAAAAAACTTGCAAATGAAACAACTTTTATTTGAGTGCAATGAAAGAACAAATTTGCAACAAAAGTCAATCAAATATGAGATATTGAAAACCTTTTAAAAGTTTTGAAGTTTATTTAATTTTCAGGCAGATTTGATAAATCATTAAATAGTCTTACTTTTGTATTAATACACATAATATTTTTTGTCATTTCCCAAAAATAAAAAACGACTTTACTCTGCGAGCCTGTATCTGCTTCTATTTGTAATTATTCAATAGTTGAACATATAGAACTAAATTTAAGTATTTATACTGATATTAGAACAAAATAAAAAGATGGGTTAGCTTCTAACAATTTGGTCCATACTGTCCATCGTTTCGATCTTCTAAATGGCTTTTATCGAGATTTGTTGTGTCTTTGAGATCAGAGTTTGCAGCATTTAGTAATTACCCCTCAAAGAATTTTGGGAATTTATATCATGACATAAATTGGTCTGAGGGAAATGGGGCTAAAAAATGTTTTTTAGTTCAATAAATGTGAACGACAGGTTTGGTTTTTTCATTGGTGATTATTGGTGCACCAGACTCTACTCAAAAAATCAAAACTTTACATAGAACGTTGAACATCTCAAAACAATAAAAAAAGATAAATACAATTTTCATTGGTGATTATTGGTGCACCAGACTCTACTCAAAAAATCAAAACTTTACATAGAACGTTGAACATCTCAAAACAATAAAAAAAGATAAATACAATTTTCATCAAACGAAAAATTAAAGAAAAAATAACAAAGTGTACACAACAACGAATTCTAATCAAATTAAAATTAAAATATATTTTGATATTATTTTTAATATATCGATTAGACCTGGAGTGCATATTCCTCCAACGGAATTTCTTCTCGGCGAACCAACATAAGCTAAGCCAAGAATGCCACCTTCAAATTTTAAATCTGTAAACAAATGAGCTAAACAGAAATCCTTATGGCTGTATTCCCGTGAAAAGACCTTTTAGAGTGTTTGCAGACAAAATACACAAATAGACAAAAGTTATGATTGTTATAAAAATATTAAAACTTGTCGATACTTTAAATTAATAATTTAAACCTAATAATTTAAAAATGCAACCTACCTCTAATAAATTTCTAACGTCCCATTTTTCACGTATCATATTGTAGTGTGCCTCTCCCCCACGCAATCTTGTCGGTTCCGAATGAACAACGATTTTCTTAATCACAAATCCCATTCCTTTGAATCCTTCTTGATCCTAATTAATGGAGAGTTAAGAATTTTTAAACAAAGAGTTTAAAAAAGTTATTTGTATACATATAATTTGGGAAATGGAATGTTAAATAAAAACTAAGAGGAACGCTTTACAATTCTTTTTTTTTAAAAAAGGTCAGTTGTTGTTTTTATAAGACTTAAACGGAAACATTAACTTTAATTGTCAATACTTTTTTGTGCATTTGTGTGGTTTTAACAGACATTAATAACACCAACAAGTAGATTCAAAAAAGTATAAGACAGAATATTATAATAAATGATTTAACACTAAGCAATGAAAAACCATTGACAATATGAAAAGGTTATTATTATTTGAAGGCAATTGTAAATATTCATACTGTTCCTCCTGTTGCCGTGAAAACAAACAAATTTTTGTAATGCCTCTAGGTAATTTATTGGTTTTTGACTGGTTGCTTGGAGAATGTCCAAGAAAAACCAAGGTTTAGTGCAAAATATGTGGATGAAATTTTTGCCATCATAAATAGAGACAAAGTTGATTATTTGCTTAACAGACTAAAATTTTCGATCATGTCTTGTAGAGATAGTGGAGCTTTTCAACATTCATCTCATTTAAGGTGCCATGTCATAGAGACATTCCAGAAAATTGCAAAGCTGACGAACTTGCAAAAAATTGAACAACTTTACCTTTGATGCGTAACAGATCCAACATCGGTATCCTTCTAGCTACTTGTAAACTTATGCTATAGGATGATACCATAAAGAAAGCAAACCACAGATGGTCTAATACAACCACCTGTCGTACAGCCAAATTAATTTGGCCTATGCTTGCCTAAGCTACTCATTTCCATTGGTAGGTTGCACATTAGCTTCGAATTTTTACATGCTTAATGGGTAGGCATGCTTTTATATTTGGAGCTTCTGCAAACGATTTTTACAGAAGCTGCATGGATTAAGAGAAGAGAGTGTCTCACTTTCTATTCCCTTACCTTTCACAAGGACGAAGACCTTACCTTAATGTTTGAGAGTTATAAGTCACTAAGCCCTAGTTCTCAACAGACTGTTGCGCTACCTAATTTATTTTATTTAAGTCTTTTTTTCAAGTTTTTTTACGATTTTTTTTAATTTCTGTGCAATAAAGTTCCCCTAATGAATGCAGCAACCCCTGCCGAAACGTTAGGTAAAACAAATGTAAATTGACTGTTCCATTTACATTGTGACCAAATGGGCCGAAGGATAAATTAATACTTGTATTTTATCCACACTATGGGTATAAGTGAAAAAAGGTCAACAAATAACAAAACAACTACATATATATATAGTTTACAAGCAGAGAAGTTGTAGAGGGCAGCCTTTTATATATAAACATGCGAAATTCCGTTTATTCACTTTACTAATGTGTAATAAAATCAACCTGTTTTAACTAATATAAGACCAACTTCACCTTGTTTAAGTGTGTACTGGTGAAAATTTACTTTCTTTATTCAACCGGGCACAATCGCGGTCGGTAGGCTATATTGCCAGAAAGAAAATAGTCTAGTATTTAAAGATTTATTTGATTTCCCCGCACTAAAAGTATTTTCAAAAAACATCGAGTGATCAGAACGGTATCAATCCAACAAAATTAATTTTCACTTTTAGCCTTCAGTCATAAGAGGGACAATACGTAATCTATTCGTTTAAAAAAGATTTTAACTCACCGAACGATCTTGCCAGACAGTGTCATTGTAAATTTTGTGAACTCGATCAATTAAGCTTATCTGAAAATTGAAGTCAATAAATAAAATATTGTCAAGATGTATCATAGAAAAATGTAATAAAATGTACCAAGTAATTAATTGTGGTTTTCGTGTTGCCGCCACCCATTTCCTGAAAGAATCTATAATCTGCTACTAAGAGCAATGGACACCTTGTTTTGGTTGGTGTATATTCGTACTGATCAGCTTGTCGCTTTTGCCGATTTGAACCTTTTTTCGAAACCTCATGATCATGAACACCCGTTTGGTAAAAAAAATTATTACTACTGACTTCATTTTTTGTTTCAACTTCGTCTTCGTCTTCTTCTTCCAATTCTTAAATGCACAAAGTTAGATATTAAGAATAAGTTTTTAAAACATTTTCTATAATCATACCTAATCCCTCTTTAACGTATCCACATGTCATCGGAGCGCCTAATTCGCCTTGATTCTTTAACCAATCGAGTTTGACATCTGATGATTTATAAACAACCATTGTTTTGTTGTCATGATCTTTCAGATGTCTCCAAGAAGGCTAAACAATATTGGGCATTAAATTAAATGTATCATGTAGGTATGTATCTATCTTACTTCAATATGATATGATTCTTCTGGTAAATGAATAACCATTGTCATTAGGCCGTCAACTATGTGAGCTCGTACATTTGATTCCATTTCTCCAAACACTCGTCCAGAGTAAAAATGATCATGATCTAGTTTACGTTACGATAGTTTTCTATTAATCCTCAGACAACAAAATATTTAATAGAATTTAATTTACCCATATGAACAATAGCTTCTTTGCCATCGCCGTCCACAGTGAATGCCTTAAATTTACTGTGCAAAACTTCTTTGTGCGGATGTAAGATTAAACGAAAATGTTTGCCTAAAGATTTAAATTCGACTTCTTTGATAACATTATACGGATTCGAACTGTGTTTTGAGCCTCTTTTAACAATTTTATGAGCTACATCGTCTATGTGAAGGGTGTCGTATTTTTTCAACGTTCGATGGAGGGTGGCTTTTTATAGAATTTGATAAAATAATCACTTTCAAATATGAAGACAAATTTAAATTTTATACTTACATGCTTTTTGGATTAAAATATTTAATAAAACTAATAAAAAAATACAATTATTTAGGGTAAATGGAAACTTTGTTTTCATTTTTGTGAATTTTGACAAGTTATTGATTTATTTAATGTTGTTGGGGAAGTTTGTTTCGTATTCGGTGACAGAAAGGTACGTTCCCATGTGAAAGTAAACAAAAACATATTGGGGTCTAAGCACATTGTTAGACGTGTCCCACGAAAACAGATCTCTAAGCAAAACAGAAGTAAAGTTCTCGAGGTGCTTTTTTTTACATTTCAGATAAGGGTGAAAATTCGGGATTTCTAAACTCAGATTTTCAATAAACTAGGTTAGTTTGGCTGTAGTGGCTGCTATCTGAAAAGCTAACACACTTATAGCACGTTTCCACCAACAAATAATTCGGGATTTAAGGCAAGTGATTTAAAATAAATCACGAGGTGTTTCCACCAAAGAAAAGGAGATTAATTTGACGTTTGGTTAATGTCATAACAACTAAACGTCAAATTATTCTCCTTTCGAAAAGAAAAAAAATATGAAATTTGTATTGATTTTATTGATTGATAATTTAATATTTTTTTAATTATGAAGTGTTAATTTCTTTAAAAAAGAATGAGTGTCGGTAACTTAAAACTTTTAGTATCTCGTCAATTGATTCTTCTCAACAATTTGAAAGTGGTAATGGGTGCTTTGGACAGGAGAATTCACTTTTATAGAAAAAAACGCCTGCAGTGCTTAGTAAATATTTTGGTAGCTAGAAAGAACAAAAAATCAATCCAAAATAAATTTTTAAGAAAGCAGCCTATAAGAAAAGTCTGGGTTAAGGTAAGTACAATGTACAACAACCCAGTCCATTGTATTTATTATATTTCCAATTTCACAGGTACGTTCAAGTACTCTTTGCGAAGAGGATGTTATAAGGAACGACGATGAATTCTTTTAAGAAAATTTCCGTATGTACCGACAGAATTTTGATGATCTTTGTTCTCATCTTAAGCACTCAGGACATGGAACATCCGGACTGGTTAATGCGGCAGGAGTAGTGGATGCAGCAGCGGTGGAAGTGGAAGCGGACGAAGCAGCCGACGGAACAACGGCAGTGGCAGGAGGGGAAAACATCTCCAACAATGAGTCTTGAGATGACTCTTGAGTGGAGTAAATTGATTCTGAAATACATAATACATTTTAACAAAATGATTTTTTTTGAGTAGTTATGTATATTGTTTTACCCATAATGATGTCCTCTTGTAGATTTTCCACATTACTCAGTGGTCTTTCTCCCAGTATTGCATTTATTTGTAAATACAGACCCCATTGAGACGGAGAACCTCCAGAAGGGCCCACCAATTTCTTTTCCTTTCTGTTAGTGAAAAGAATTTAATAATAAATTCTAAAAAGAAAACAAAAAAGAACTTTACCTATACCGATTTGTTAAGTTGTGAACTTTCACTTTTATTTCCTCTGGAGTATATCCCACCATAATCTCTACCATTTCCTTGAAAACGTGAGAGTTTTTTCTCTGGCCGATCAAGTCAGCCTGTTTGTCGGCCCACAACTCCAACAAAAGCGTTTCATCCTCCGCTGCCCAGGTTTTTCGTTGTTTTTTTTTTGTATTTGTTCACTCATCATCTGTAAGTAATTAGTTTTATTCTTTTCTTGTACATATTTATTATTTTTGTATACTTACATTTTACTTCGTCTGTGATTTCTTGAAAGTTGTTTATTGTTTTGAATTTGAATCAGACAGATAGTTTTTGTTGACATTTCCATCTGTCAATAAACAATTATTCTCCGAAAAAAAAGTCTGTTTGATTTGACAAACTAATTTTTCCAAGTAGATTTCAATGAGTTTTATTTGAAATCTTTATTTGAGGAGATTAAAATTTGTATGGTAAATCTTCGAGATTTCAAGGAGATTTGTGACAAATCTAGCTAAATCTCGGTTTAGTGCCCGGTGGAAACGTAGTATTACAGCAAATATGGAATGGAGTGTGTAATGTGATGTGGTGTTCCTTACAACTTGTTTAGTTTGGTAAAACCGCCATTGGATACAATAGGTATAACACGAAGTAATGTTGTTGGGCACAGGTGCAGTTCTATATTCAACTCGTTACTCAGTTTAAACTCACTAAGCTTTTCAGCCCACAGTTGTTCTTATAAATACATTTTAGAATATGTCTTCATTAACTCACATATGTACCCATTTTTTGAAAAAAAAAGTTTTTTTTTTTAAATGTAATTTTGTATTTCCAGACGGGAGTTCATTTTCCTAAACAGCTGAGCCAATAATGTCAAAAAATGAAACGAATTGTTCCACTGATTAATGTTTCAATTTTAAACAATTTTAGTGTCAGAAGAAAATTTCGGTGGATTTCAATCAGACATTTTTTGTTAATTGATGGCTATAAACTACGTGTCAAACAAATTCCAATGATTGGTTTCAATGATGAAAAATAATGATAGCTTTAACTGGCATTCAACTATGTGCCTGGTTACACGAGCGCAAAAAAGAATTAATTCACGAAAGAGAACGGATGATTTTTAGAAAGAAGGAAAGGGATGGAAAAAAACGCCAAGTTTCGTCTTTTTCCTCATCTTCGGATATGAGTTTTGCGTTAAAAATCATGTTTCTTTCTCAAACGTTCTCTTTTTGGCAGACATTTTCATTTCTAATTTGCCGGCGAAGTAGAATGTACAGCAAATTTGCTTTTGTTTTGCTCGTGCTGTACCTGCGGCTGAGTATCCAACGAAGTTTTTTGTGTTTTAATTTCCGACTGTTCCTCTATTTCTTGCGTGCCCACTTAATTTTTTGTTCTGTGTGTATCCACGAAAGTAATTCTTTTTTGCGCTCGTGTAACCAGGCACTATAGCATCAATTAAAAAATTCGAGAAACGATGATAAATTGGAACGAAACTCACTTTACCGCAAAATCGGGTTTCTATAATTTTTACAGTCGATAACTTTATTGGTTGAAAAACGCTGAAAATAAATAGAAAATACGATAATATGGATTTTTGTAACTTGGAAATTCTTAAATTTGTATTTTGAACTTCAAAATGCATTATTTGCAAAAATGTTGATGATAAAAAATGAAGGTCATAGCATATTAAACAAAAAAGAGCGTCCACCTCACGACCTATTTTTTATAATTCGTGAAATTTTTGTATGTTGTGGCACTCATCCCCACTCAAATGTTTAATTTCTTTTTAATTATAAGAGTTCTTGAACTTTTTTCACTTTGAATTTAGGATTGATTGATTTTGGAATGTCTACATGACAGTTCATCTTATATCTCCTCAAAATAAAAATGTAGGTCAAAATAAACCCAAATTGAAATTATATCTATGAGTTATAGAAATCCAAATTTTCCAGAGGCTTTAAGTGGGAAAACAAATCGTTACATTTTTTTGACGATGTGATATGTTATCGCCTGGATTATAGAACATGAGAAGGTACAGGATTGTAAAAGTCATACCGCTCTGTATTCCCCTAACCTGCTTCTTTAGAACCAAATTTTCTAAGAAAAAATTGTGCAAATAGGCAAATATCCATGAACAGCATAAACAAAGCTGCTCCTTTATTAAAGTATAAAAACCCAATATTGCGAATAAACACAGTACATATTTAAAGCTAACATGGCTAGAATGAATTTGTCTCAACTGTTTAAATTTGACAAATTGAAAACATTCTTTTCTAGTAGCAGACATTAAATAAAAATATTTTTAGATTAACCTTATCATTTCTATAAGGCTTAAATTAAGCTTTTGGAACAAATAAATGTTAATGAAAAACAAAAAATTTGTTGTCTAATACCGTTGAATAGAAAATTACACCAGTCTCATAAAACTAAACCTCATACAAAAATATTTATTTATGCCTCAAGTAGACATATATGCGGTGTAGGTTTATTTAAATAAGCGACGACGTAGTTTCTACTAACATTTGAACCAGTGAGATGTTTAGCGTACAACGGAAATTGAAAGTAAACAGCAAAGGCAAAGGTAGACTTTATGGAGTTTTCCATTAGAAGAATATAATATCTTATATAAAAAGTAATATACAAGGTGTCTTACAGTTAGTGCCGCAGAAGGAAAACATGTATTTCTTTGGCCATTATAAGTAAGTAAAACTTATGGTACAAATACTAGAATATTGGTTTTGCTATCAAACTAATTTTTTGGAATCTATATCATTGTTTTCACAAAAACACCTCAAATAAAACAAAAACAAATTGTGTAGTCGAATTACTTGCAAAATAAATTAGTTACTTTTGGTTAAAGTTAAATTTGACACCTAAAGTCTGTCTAATTACATGCATGATGGTTAGTGCGTTGGACTGTCATGCCAGAGGTCTTGGGTTCGATCCCTGCCTATGCCATCTAAAGTTTATTTTACGGGTACTGCCTCTTGCGAGGAATTGACAATTCCTCCAAGAGTAATTCTTGTCATGAAAAGTGCTTTCTCAAATTAGCCGTTCGGATTCGGATTTAAACTGTAGGTCCCTTCCATTCTCTGACAACATTACTCGCACACAGGAATGGTTGAGAGTTGTAAGTCACTAGGCCCTAGTTCTCAACGGACTGTTGCGCCACCCAATTTATTTATTTTTTTAATTACTAGCATATGCCGATGACATTGACATAATCGAAAGAACTCAGCGTGATGTCAATGGGGCTTTTGTGAGTATTGAGGCGGAGACGGCAAAAATGGGTTTAACGGTTAGTGAGGGCAACACAAAGTACATGTTGTCATCAAGGAGGGGCCTACACACCGACACGTCTCGGTTAAGGTTAGTTAAGGACTTCGTCTGCCTAGGCTCCGCTATGAACATAGAAATCAACACCAGTGCAGTGCTGAGATCAAACGAAGAATCACTCTTGCTAACCGATGTTTCTTTGGGCTAAGAAAGCAATTGAGTAGTAAAGACCTCTCTCGAGCGACCAAAGTGTCTCTATATAAGACCCTCATCATCCTCGTCCTGCTATACGGTGAAAAGTTCTACGGTCCCGTATGCTTAGAAGGTGAGTGGAGGAGAAGATGTAACGACGAGCTGTACAGCAACTTAGCCAGAAGGATAAAATCAAACGACTGAGATGGCTGGGTCATGTATAGCGAATGGAAACCAATGCTCTGGCCCGGAAACTTTTCGGATCCACGCCCACGACAGCGCAGTAGAGGCAGACCGCGAATCAGGTGGTGCGCACAAGTGGAAATTGACCATACCCAAAAATGCGTAACTGGAGACATCTAGCCAGGGACCGAGCTAGATGAAGAAGTTTGTTGGGTGAGGAGTTCACACAGGATTGTAGCCCCACCTTAAGTAAGTAAGTAAGTAAGTAAGTAAGTAAGTAAGTAAGTAAGTAGGTACGTACATAAGTAAATAAGTAAGTAAAACGTCATCCTGTTAAGTTTATGTTCAAAAATAAAATCACACACAGTCATAGTAGAGAAACAGACCGTTGTACTAACTACGATACTAATTCTCTTACAAAACACCCCTTATCGAAAGTGATTTCAGCTCTTAAGCTATGTTTGCCATCTTGTAGATTTGGCGGAAAAATTAAAATTAATTTTAAAACGCCATCAGTTGCTTTTTTGCTTCAAAAAGCTTTTTTTGTACAAGAAACTAAGGAAATCTATTATTACACAATTTTAGAAAATAAATAATATACAAAAATCAAGTTAAAAAGTTTCTCCATATTTCCGCTGAACCTATACAGAAGGGCTAGTACCGTTGAGGAATAGATGACAACGACGCGAAGTTGGCTACTAGCAGTCTCTTATTTTAAAATTGTTTTAATGTTCGCTATATAACTATACTGAAAAGTCAGGCAAACATTTCAGTTTTTGTTATTCATACAGATAATAAAATTCGATGAATAAATTCCGGATGTATGCGAAGTAAGGTTTTAACATTTTAACTATGGTGATAATGTCAATCATCGGATTCTGTAATCTGTGTGATAGTTGAAGTCAGCTGTTCTTCGAATTTATCATACAACAATCAAAATTAAAATGAGTGCTATTGGGGGATTCCAAATGTGAAAATCAGAAATCATTGAAAAGAAAATTGTACGCAACATTAACAAATAACATTATGTACGTTAAATCGATTAAGAAAATTGTTAAAAAAGTTGAAATTTCGATTCAGTTGAAAAGCTGAATTTGATTGATAATTTTTCAAACCGAGGTTGAATTGAAAAAAGAAAAGAAATTAATAAATACTATTACCGAAAAAATGCAGCACAAATTAAATAGAATATATGTATATTCTATTAAATGTCTCCTTCTGTGTGATCAGCTTATTACTGCTGTTACTCCTTTCTCTGTTTCTAAGGCATCAACTTCTTAAAAGAAATAAAATATCAATTTATTTATGACCCACCCTGAAGTATGCACATAAGTACTTTATAAAACTGTTGACATTTAGGTGACAGCTCAAGAAACTGTTCAAATATATAATTTATTTATGTTATTAACTTTTGACAAATTGAAAAACTCCATTATATTTGTATCAAATCATGTTTACTTTAAATTTGTCGTTTTAATTTTAAAATATAAATTCAAACCTACTATAAATCGCTTAATTCTGAATACAATTGATAAAGTTTGTTTTTTATTAAACAAATAAATCGAAAAACAAGGTGTTATGTACTCAGTTAAACAACATGTGCCGAATACAATTTTGTATACAAAAAAGAAAACAAAAACATTAAAAAAGTACATATATAGAGTGACGAAAATCAATTGTACATATATAAATAAAAAGTAACATTTGAATCCACTTCAGTAAATATGTATATTTGAAAATGGGTTTTCTCTTAATTTAAAGTTGATATGTACATATATTTTGTACAATTCACATGTAGCCGATATCCGAAATAGACAATAATGACCTTGAAACATTGATTATGGCAAATTATGTTTTCTTCTTTTGAGCTAATAAAAATAATTAAAAGTTTTATTTATCAATTGGCTTTAACAAATGTTAAATACACAATTCTGTTATAACTTTATTAAACAAAAGAAAACAAACAAACAAATATTTTAAAATAGTGAAATATCTGCAAAAATTTTGATTTGTAATCTTTGGCAAGAAGATTAAAATTGAAGGAGTTAAGTTTTCAAGTAACGCATCTAACAAAACTGTAAGCCAAACATATGTATGTACAATATTTTTTAAAACGCATTGATATTATGTACATACATACAATTTATAAAAGAATTAAAATACAAAAAAGCCTAATCTGATCATATTTATATTTTTTCTCATGTGTATTAATAAAACACACATTTTCTATAAAGATTAAACAATGGTTTTTATACCTAAATATATTCAAATTATAGCATCTGTTGTCGATTTTCGGTAGCTATAAATGACAGGTACATTATAGGGAGGCCGACATTAGGGTATTGTGCTCCACTTTAGTAGAAGTTTAGTTTCAAATTAAAAAATTTGTTGAAGTAATAATGCTTGGTGTTAAGTTTTTATTAATTGGCTTCTTCATAATACCAATTTCAGGTAATTTAATAGAAGTACTTTCAAATATTAAAAAAGTGATATTTAAATTTATGCTTCGTGTGGTATAAGTTATGTGTTGTTTTTTTTAAATTATTTTTTCAATTTAGTTTATGTTTTTTGTGTTTTTATTTAAAATTTTAAACCTTAAAGCATATTTATAACTCAAAGCAAAAAGTAAAATCAAAATGTAAATAAAAAACATTTTTGATTTGACAGCTTGAAATATGTCAGTTTCAAAATAGATTTTCCCTTCTTTGTCGACAAAATAATTGAAATAAATTGTATACATGGAAAACTTCATTAGACTCGTTCTATTTTTGTTCCTTAAAATATTTCTTCTTTAAATAGCTAATTAAAAGAGAAATCTAAAATATATTACGAAAATTATGGCTAAGTTCTTAAAAAACAATTAAAAAACACAACACCATCAAAATAATCCTGCGCAACATTCAATTAAATCATTTGGACATCCAAAAATCTTAAGACTTAAGAAAAATCATATTAATTTTCTTTTCAACTACATAATTCCATTAGAAACAAATTGTGATTCATAAAGAAAATAAGAGCAAACACTGTTGAATATTTTTTCGGTCACTTTACAATAATTATATATTGTTAATGGGGATGTGATAATTCGTGTGAAAAGTAAAAATTATTACTTTAAATAATCCAAAATAAACTTTATATATTTTTTTTTAAACTGAAAAACTAAGTTCAGTATCATCAGATGTTAGAGGATATCTAGCCTTGAATTTCTTTCAAAATATAAACACACAAAAATACACATTAAAAATAAAAGAATTTTCCTACCAAACATTTCTGACTAAAAATGGCAGCTTCCATAATGTCAACGACTCCCGACAAATTTTACATCATTCTATTTTTGTTTTGCAGTGGATACATTTTAGTCAGTAGGGGTATTCACATTTGACAGCTGTCATACTCTGTCAGAAATGGATGTTTTGGTAGAGTCCACCTTCTTCGGTCATCTCTATCTTATGTTTTTATCTTCTCTTTTATTATTTGCATTTATTACATTTTTACTTAAGTGGTTCCATATGTATATTTTTATTTTTGGATGAGGTTGGAATCTTGTTCTACAGTTTTCAACACTATACCCTGTTATTCATCTTTTGGTTTCGAAACTATAAAGCTTAAGGTTATTCGTGTAACAGTTGTGTTTTGCGTTTAACCGTAGCGACTAATTGATCTCACAATGATACGAAATTGCGCGACCAGGAAACTTCCCAAGCAACAAGGCCGTAGTGTTGGTCGTGTTAAATGATATTTTGGCCCGGTCTGTTTGGAAACATATATCTTTCGTGTCATGATCTTCACCCATACAAATCCGTTCTATTATAATACTAAAGCCAGAAAACCTATGAACTATTTGAAATTGTTAACTCGATATACAAATTTTCTTTATCATTTTTTAGCCAGTGGATTTAGCTATGACGATACCATTACCTGGAATTTAGACACACCCCAATGTGCTGGGTTAAGACAATCTCCCATATCGTTGGATCACACAAGAGTAAGTTACTTATTTGTTTATTTAAATGAATTAAAATAACAAATCTATGTTATTTAGTTATGAGAGGATTCAAATTTAAATGGGAAATTCTTTTAAGCTTAAAAATTGTAAGCTAAAATATTTGTTGTTTTCGTCATTTCAGGCAAATCCTTTGGTTATTTACCCAATCACTTTCCACAACTTCAATGTTCCCCTTGCTCAGCCCGTTCATGTTGTTAACAATGGCCATACCAGTAAGTATACAAATAAATTATACATTCAATAACATTTTTCAGTTTAATAACGATAATTTTCAAATTATTAGTTGAGATGGGAGTTGGAAAAACCGTAAATGGATTCCATCCCTTCATTACTGGTGGTGGATTAGATGGTGTTTATCAAGTAGAAGGTGTGCATTTCCATTGGGGATCTCCACAAACTAAAGGATCCGAACACGCATTGGGTGGACAGAAATATGACTTAGAAATGCACATTGTCTGCAAAAATATTAAGTTTGCCTCCGTTGCAGAAGCCCGTGAAGATCCATTTGGATTAGCTGTTATGGGTGTGTTGTTCAAGGAACTTAACGTTAGTTTCAAATTACTTTGAATATATTTATTGATATTTATATAAATTGAAAATATTATTTACTTCCAGGAAGAAGTACAACGATCTGGATTAAATGAAATATTTGATCTTCTACCATTTTTGGCGCTTCCAAATACTGATCTATCAATCGAAAATCCACTTAAGTTAGGAGAATTGATGGGCGGCATTAATCCTAAGAAATTCTATACTTACAGAGGTATGTAACTACATTAAACAAATTGATATATTTAATAATTTTGTTCATAATTTCCATTGTTTTTTTTTATTTTAAAGGTTCATTGACAACTCCACCATGCTCTCAAGCTGTAACTTGGCTAGTTTTCGAAGATATTGTTCCTGTTCAATCTCAATCTGTAAGCTTAAGAAATATTGTTTAATTGTGAAAAATATTAATTTCTTTTTTTATTTTTCAGTTACAAAAGTTTTGGCAATTATTGGACGTTAGAGGATTACCACTTGTAAACAATTTCAGACCTTTGCAATTGCAAAATGGTAGAAGAATTTTCTCCCGCAAATTCTTCAGTGAACGATAAGGAGTTTAAACTGCTAGTATTTGCTTCAGCAAATTAAACGAAAAAGTTATGACTTGCATGACTGTTTGTATATAACTATTTATCAAATGGTCTTGTTATGTAATTTTTGATTTTGTACATTTATAAATGTATGTAAATGTTTTATCCTAGAATGACATATTTTCAAAATATGACTCAGATTAACCATAATGTTCCTATTATATTGATATTAATACAATTAACTTCGAATTTTAAAGATTAAATAAAAAAGCTTTTCAACGCCATCGTTTTTAATTTGAAAGTATTATCTGTGATTTGTAAGACTGAGTTAAATTTGTTTTTATTCGGAGAACTATGATTCAAAAACTGATACACCAAAAAATACAAAGATAGATTAATTATGTGTTTTCAAATTTGGCACTTGTCAAACTCAGCTGTCATTTTAAGTGTCTTAATATTAGTTGAAAGTTTTCCATTTATGATAAATGGATCTCTTAGCAGTCAAACAACTGTTAAAATTACTCAAACTAACTATAAAAGTATAGTTTTTTTATTTTATCAAAATCTTAAAACTATCTTAAACCTAGACAAAAATTCTTAAAAAAACATTTCAAAAAATAAAAAAAAATATCTTACTGGCCCTATACGGGTGCTCTAAGTTAATCCATTACCTTATAACTACTGCCTTTCGGCCTAAGAACAATTTTAATACTAAATAAACAATAACTTAATCTAAAACCAAGAAAATTAAAAAAAAACATGGTATCTTTAAATAAAAAAAAACCGAAACCCATTATAATACTTAAGCTGCTTAAAACTAACCAAAACCATAAATACTACTTAAAATTACTTAAAAACTAGAACGGCCACAGAGTAAGCTTTTTAGTTTTGTTTTGTGTTTTGTGTATTTTTGTATGTTTGTTTTTTTTGGTGTGTGTGTTTTTTTTTTAATTTTTTTTTTTTTTTGGTACCACCCTGACTGTCTCTAACCTAATCCTTAAACCTATGTAAGCCGGCCAAGACCAAACGCCCTAGACAACTTTAAATGTCATTCTCAATAAAGCCACCAAAACTGGTTCTCCTGCCACACCCTATCTCTTCGGTCCCTATCGGAAACAATCCTACTGAACCGAATACCGAAGGCGCTCGGCTCCGTCCAGTGCGAGGACGTCTCGACTGTAAAGGAGTCGCCTATTTACAGTTTTACGGCTGACGTGGTAGATTAGCGGCACCGCCTCCCTATCCTGTATCAGCCCTCGATTGTCTAAATAGAGGAAAACTTCGGGCGGAATGTTGCCACACGTGCACTTTCATAGTACTCATTGTTGGGGTAGTAAGCCCCAAAAATTAAGCTGTTAGTCAACGAAATCGCTCTCGCAATGTGACCCCTACCAAGCTTCAGCAAGATACATATTATCTATTATGTTTATATTGGCTCTGTTGTATAGAACCTAGTTGGAATAGTAATGTTTGTACTCTGACTCTAGTGTTATGTGTAGTCCAAGGCAACGTCGCAGACTTTGGCCTCTTTCACACGAGACGGTTTCGTCCGTACTGTTAAAATCCGTACGGTTTTTATCCGTGAGCCATTGCTAGTAAACTAATAAAATTAACTAAAGCTTTCATACTAGAAGGAGACGGGTTTTTTCCGTACGGACGATTTAAAACAGCCGTCACAACGACTGAAATATACGGCGACCGTGCCGTCGCCGTCTTATCAGTGGCATACGTGATTACGCGAACGCATTCACAACAGACGATTTTTATTCGTCTGCCGTTCGTTTTTGTGGTCACTTGTACTAAAGAAAAATATCTAAAATATAACCAAACGTAGACTATTCACGGGGAAAATACGTTATGTGTGAAAACAAAGTCCGTACGCAAAAAAATCGTACGGATTTTAACCGTACGGACGAAACCGTCTCGTGTGAAAGAGGCCATAGGCAATCATCGGCCGTATAAGGGCCATGTAGCAAATCACCTTCACCCTGCTGTCAATTCGTGATTTTGTGTATATTTAATAGTTTTGAATACTAAAGCTCTAATCTCTTCTTGTTTCTTGGTGTAAAAGTGGACAAATTTCAGAGTTTTGTATTTTGTGGCATGTTCTATGTCTTTAATAAAAATCGGTGAAATTCATCTACCTATTTGTACTCATGGCGTGATGATAAGTGCGTAGGATTGTCATGCGAGAGGTCTTGGTCTGTTTTTTTCACGGGTACTGCCTTGCGAAGAATTGACAAATCCTCCAAGAGTAATTCTTGCGTCATGAAAAGTGGTTTCTCAAGCTATACGGATTCGGCGTAAGACTGTGGGTCCCTCCATCCCTGACAACATTACTCGCACACAGGATTAGTTGAGTGTTGTAAGTCACTAGGCCCTACTTCCGAATGGACTGTTGCCCCAACTTATTTATTTATTTTTATTTGAATTTATTGTAATCAAAAACGTAAAGTAAGTATAAAAATACACTGATCTAAAAAAATTACATATTTTGAGTACTCTTTAAGCTAGTCCCTTTTTGTTCTCGGTTTAAGAGCAATCTTAAAGTGTTCTTAGGCTTTTTTCAAGAATATCAATTCTTTGACAAAGGTGTCCTTTGTGTATATATTTCAAAAAAAATGTGCATATACGCACGAAAAAGGCTACAAGCTGCTAGTGCACCGTCCAGGTTGAAGTTGGCTAAGAAGTACTTTTTATAGACGTATTAAATGTCCAATATCATACATACATAATTCTTTCAACAGAATGGTTTTAACCCGGTTTTATTTTTAATTTTAGCTGTCCAGCCTTTCATATTCCTTTATTAACTATGCTCATTGCGTAGGACTGACAAAATAACTTTAAGGCTGTGTTTAAGAAATTTGATATGGCTTCATTCTTTACGAGTAAAAGCTATTGCTTTGTCCCTTTCGGACTTATTTAACGATTTTGCTTTACTGTGTTTAGTTGAAGATTGTTCGAAATTTATCATTGATAACTTTAATTAGAACAGAACCATTGGCGTAGTGTAGTGCGTAGGTCTATAGGTCTGTCATGCCAGAGATCTTAGGTTCAATCCCTAGTCTGCTATTACACGATGAATCTAGATGCATGCGACATCTTCGAATTCTTCTTTGTGATCCTATCCTGTTTCTCAAGTGCTATTACACGTTGAAACTAGATTCATGAATCTATTTTGACAGTTCTCTTTCATTTTTATTTCGTCATCGACTTGTTTGTTTGTCTGTTTACTTTTATTAATCGAGACAATTTAGTTATTTTTTAAAATCAATAAAAAACATTTTGTTTTGTAAAATGTATGAGTTTTATTGTATATAGAAGGATTTATATTCTGACTGTGCACTCTAATCAAAAAACAAAGACATAGATTCCTACAAAATGAACTGTCCGTCGAAGTTTGCTTCTCGAACAACGAAACCATATGAAAGAGAATAGCAAAAATACGAATAAGAGAACAGAGAAACGTCAAATTGTCGCAAGGAAAATTTTACCCGTGCGACACAGGTCGATTTTCTTGCGTCTCATGTTTTCGAATTTTTTTTCTCTTTTGCACTTATGTTGTTCGAAGTGTCGCATGCATCTAGATTCATCGTGTAATAGCAGACTATCTAGTTGCCACTTAGTCTTTTTCACGGGTATTGTCTCTTGCGAGGAATTGACAAGTCCTTCAAGAGTAAGTCTTGTCATTAAAAGTCATCTCACATATAGTGACATATGCGGTGGCACAAAAACTGTAGGTCATCTTTTTTTGTGTCAATACTCGCACAAAGGAATGGTTGAGAGTTGTAAGGCACTATTATTTATTATTTTTTAACCTTTAATTAAAAAAACGACACAAAATAATAATAGAGCTCAGAGGCCCTAATTGGATGTCGCAAGAAAAATTTGTCATGTTTGACAGAAAAAAAAATTATACTAAAATGACAGTTAATTTCCATAAGTCAACTTTATATTTAAGAGTGAAAGTAAATAAAGAAATATAAAAAATAAAGGAATGGGAATAATGCACATTAAGAGTTCTTACTTTGTTTGAATTCAAGACTAGAGAGGGTGCTAATCGGTGGTTGCTAAGTTCTTTTCAGATCATGGTTATTCATAACGAATTTCGAAGCTTTTAGCAAAAAGTACAAAAGTGAGAAAACAAAACATAAAAAAAATTGTTCTTGAACATTTTTTGGCAGTTTTTATTAAAGCAAGTGTCTCTAATTATTGTTTGAACTTCAAAATTTTTGCAAAACATTCAAATTTTTGCAATAAAATTTCTATTTACTCAGTCCTTTATATTGTATTATCTTGATCAAATTACTGATACTTGATTGGTTCAAAATGAGATTTTGTGTACACATTTTTTCACGTCTATCTCCAAATATAGGTATTGCTTGTTTATTTATAAACACATGTTTAAATAATGTTTTGTTTGAGTATCTATTGACTATTCGATGAATTTTAACTTTATCTACACATTTTAGAATACGCATGGAGATGTTAAATTAACTGTAAATTAATTATTTTGTTTGTCAAAATTGGAATCATACATATGTGTCATAGATTAATGTGTCACATTATTTGATGTAAGTTTAACTACATAAATTTTGTAGATACATAAAAATATATGGTATATTGCTTAACATGGAATCGAATTAACTTGCTATTGTTTCACTTCCTTATCTCACTTTGAGACACTAATTGATCATTGAGAGGCTTAAAGTGAGTTCTTATTATTTTAAATTGAACATGTGCCAACATTTTGTTAATCGAATATAAAATAATCAAATACAAATAAATAAATTAGGTGGGGCAACTGTCCGTTGAAAACTAGGGCCTAGTGACTTACAACTTTCAACCATTCCTGTGAGCGAATAATTTTGTCAGGGTTGGAGGGGACCTTCAGTTTTTAGGCCGAATTCGATCTGCTAATTTGTCAACTCTTCGCAAAAGGTAGTACTACTCAAAAAACTTTAAGGTGATACAGGCAGCGATTGAAAGTGCTATGCACTTTATAATTTCAATGAAGAGAGCTTACATATTAAATTTTGGAAGTTGTTACTTCGGAAATTTATGTCACCTTTTGAAAATTTACAATTAAAAGCTACGCTATTCTAATACGAATTCAAACTGTCAAAACCTAATGCAAAAATGGTGAGTATTTTTTTTTCAGTCTTAATTCGCAAAAATAAAGTACTTTGAGCCCATCATGAGCCACCTTTTGGATATCTGTAGCCGTAGTGGTTATTTAACTGATATCGTTTTCTATTATTTTTAGCATACCATTCCTCTTTACAATAAAACACACATCCAAGATTTCTTACTTTTTCTTTTAATATGAAAATGAAATATCTTATTGGATATTTTGAAAAACTAGTTAACCAAAGGATTCGTCACACAATTTCCAAGTACAGTTTTCATTTGATATTAAATTACTTTTCTTTTTTTTTAAAGCAATATCATGTAAAAATCACCCTAAAGTTTTATAAACTTTATACCTATTCGGTTACTCTTTTTCATTGATCTACTGCTTGATATGGTATGCTAGTAGCCAACTTCGCTTTAGTGACATCTATTCCTTAACGCTACTAGCCCTTCTGTAGGTTCAGCGGAAATATGGAGAAACTTTTGAACTTGATTTTTGTTTGCTTTGTCAAACTTTGTAATGATAGATGTCTTAACTTTTGAGAAAACAAAAATTATTAAAGCAAAGAGACAAGAGATGGGGTTTTAAAATTAGTTATAATTTGTTTCACCAAACCAACAAGAAGCATAGCTAAAGACGTGGAATCACTTTTAAGGGAGATTTTGGGCCAGTTATAGCTATCATTGAAATCGATCCGGAAAAATGTTTGAATCGATATTTTACAGGGTTTCCCTTTGATTAGAAATGAAAATTATATACTGATCGATCGGAAATGACACAAAGAATTTTTTTCGAGAAAAAAAGTGTAATTGTGCATTTATTTTTCTCTAAAAATGTATTTTTCTATTTTCCGGGCGGAAATTCAATTTCCTGAATAGCTGATATTTTTATGTTCAAAAGTGAAACGAATCGTTCCACTGATTTGTGTTCCAATTTCACACAGTTCAAATGATAGATTTTTGTCAGTAAACATTCGTCGGTGGATTTCAATCAGGCAATTTTTTTCAATGATAGACATTTTTAATGATAGCTATTAACGACCTGTCAAAAAAATTCCGATGTTTGTTTTCAATAATAAACCAATGATAGCTATAACTGGTGCCTTTCTATGAGAATATGAATCGACTAGCAGTCCACTTCTTATAATATGTCAACGCTTATTTTGCTTGTAAAATAATTATATTGCTTACCTGAAGAAGTTTGTTGGTGTGTCCTCGGGTTAACACTTCGCAAGTAAAGGTCTTGTTGTATACTAAAATTGGCTGAACAAATCTGTTCTTAATTAAGTATTTTAAATAGGCTAAAGTAAGAATTGTTCTGAGAGTAAAAATATGGCTTACAAATTCAACTACAATTGTATACATTCACTGAAATCTGATCATGTTAAATGGCCATTAAGTTGAATACATAATTATGTCTCAACCTTAATTTAACTTTGTGATATTGGTTCTACTATTCCCCAACAGATGTCTTTTAAGAAATTTTCAAATTTGACAGGTCATTTACTGCGGCCTTGAAACAAAAATCCGATGCCGCCAAATGTCAAATGGTAAACAACAACAAAGTGCAAATTTCTACATATTACAGCGCAACAGCACGTGTCGCTTTGATTTGATCTCGTCTCGGTTTTTCTTTGTAGTCTCGTAGTCGTCCAACTCCAGCCCTTAACTTTGAAATGTTTTACTTAATCGGCCTAGGTCTTGGTGATCCAAAAGATATTACAGTCAAAGGCCTTGAAATCGTCCGCAAATGCCAGAGAGTATTTCTTGAATCTTACACATCAATTCTTGGTTGTCCAAAGGAGGAGCTGGTATGTGTTGTTTGCATTTGAGAAAAAGAAACAAAAATAAAAAAAAAAAATTGGAACTCCATTATTATATTGTGTATGTTTTCTTTTTTATTTTCTCTTATATCCAAAAGGAAGAATTCTATGGACGACCATTATTAATAGCTGATCGGGATCTCGTTGAACAAGGTGCCGATGAAATACTTGCTGGAGCCGAGAACGAAGATGTTGCACTTCTGGTTGTTGGCGATCCATTCGGTGCAACCACACACACCGATTTCATTTTGCGAGCCAAAGAGAAGAAAATCTCTTACAAGGTCATCCACAATGCTTCAATCATGAATGCAATCGGTTGCTGCGGTCTGCAGCTGTACAAATTCGGTGAGACTGTTTCCATTCCATACTGGGATGAAACCTGGAAGCCTGATAGCTTCTACGATAAAATTAAGTTAAATCGTTTAAATAACATGCACACACTCTGTTTGCTGGATATCAAAGTCAAAGAACCAACTTTGGAGTCTCTGATGCGACGGCGAAAGGAATATCTTCCGCCCCGATTTATGAGTGTTCAAGAGGCAGCAACACAGGTGCTGACAATTGTTGAGAAAAAAGACGCTCTCGAAAAGAATACCGTCTTAAATGAAAAATCCTTGTGTGTTGGCTTAGCTAGAGTCGGACATGATAGCCAGCAGATTGTGGTCTGTACACTGAGGCAAATGAGCAGCACAGACCTTGGCGGCCCTTTGCATTCAATGGTTATTCCTGCCAAGGACATGCATCCGCTGGAAGTTGAATTCCTGCAGCAATATGCGACAATCAAGTTAGACGAGTACAATAATTGACGAGTGTGTATTAATTGTAAAATTCCACCGACATAAATATATGATTATTTTTATAAAAAAAATAAAAACAACCCCAGCATTTTTGGAGCAAAGATAAATAAACAAACAAAATAGTGCATAGGTAAAATTGATATATAAAGTTTTTTTTTGTATTAAGATTTGATATTAAGTTGCTTCATAAACTACTTTTTCTTTTTAAAGATTTCTTCCTCACAAAAGGCATTAAAATTAAGTGTTTGCTGCATTAACTCACCTCGATTGGTTGTTGATAGTAGCTGTGATACTCTCTGCGCCTTTAGCTTTTTAGATCATTGACGTATACCTAAAATCTTTCTTCTCAAAACTGAGTCTCTTTTACTAATTAAATTGTAAATTCGTTTGTTTTAATCCAAATTTGATTTCTTTACCAAATTTAGTTGCATAAATGAGTTTTCCGTACATTGTTTATTACTAACTTTGGTCAGAGAAATAAACGTTAAGAAAATAAGGAAGAAGAGGCATTTTTGGGTTTGAGTTTCCATTAATGAATTGAGTGTCAAATAAAAGGGCTTATACAAGTTATGCCGGATTTCATCTGGGGAAAAAATACAAGCGCACTTTAAGAACATTGGGAGCGCAAATGATTATTAATATTAAAGTTTATTAACTATAAATTAAAATTGGAAAGAGACTCAGATGCTGGGGCATCCGACTCTTAAGTAACAATACAAATATTTAATATGAAAATAACAATTTTTGAACAATTTGTTTATATTGTATAAATTACATAAATGTATGTAATTTTATAAAGTTGTGATTTTTTTTTGTTTTCTTGGTCGAGATTTTCTAGAATCCCTGCGGCTGAGAAAGTTGTGTTGGTAACGCTGGTGTACGATGTCAGGGCTTTACATGTTCCTATTCCTAGGATGTTTTCAATATCCTAAGCTTCTTGACAAGCATCACAATTTGGAGTGTTTTCTTTTTTTAAAAGGTGTTGGCGCGTCAGTGTTGTGTGTCCTAGTCGTAGTCTAACTAGAGTTGTAGTCATCTGCTTTGGGGTAGAGGTAGGGCAGGAAGGTCGTGATTTATCTATATTGGTATGTTTGTAGAAGTGTTGATAGTTGTGCCAGTCGTTAAGCTCGTGTTCCTTAACTTTACGATTAACTTCACGTAATAGGTCTCGTTTATTTCAGTGTAGGATTAGAACATATTGGGGAGAAATGGGCATCATTAGCCGCTTTATCAGCATTATCATTTCCTAGAATGCCAATGTGTCCAGGAATTCACATAAGCTTTATTTTTTAAGCGAATTTAATAAGATGGTCTCTTATTTTGCTTATTATATTTGTGGTATTTTGTGAAATTTTGTATCGCTTTTAACACAGTTAAACTATCAGAACATATTACAAAACTTTCACGTGGTTTTTCTTCAGGTACTTCTAAAATCTAAACCGCTCAAGATATCTTAGCCAAATTATCTATGATTGTTTATACCTGCACCTCAAATTTAAGTTATTTAGTTAGAGATTTGTTAAGCATGTATTCTAGGAGCAGACAATTTTTTCCAGGCTGCAGCTGACGTCGCTTTGGTGTAGTGGGTACCAAAAACTTCTGCATACATGTTTAAATTTACAATTTTGTTAATTTTCAATTTTTTTTTTAAATACAAGGAATTACGTCTAGAATGAATTTGGTTCGACCATCGTTTTCCTATTTCTTCAGTTTTACGCGCTTTTTCATTTCATTATGATGTTGCAATTAGGTGCTGGTATATGACGTATGGAAAAATAGTCTGACATTGGGCAGGTTCAGACAACATAAGGGACTTCATTTGCAGTCAACTTCATTCTTTGAACGTAAATTTTGACCAAGGCAACTAGTTAGTTTTTCAAGTGTCATGAATTTCAAATTCAGAACTTTACTTCACAAGCCTCTACTTCAAGTTCACAGTACAAAAACTACCAAAATCATTGTTTTCTATAAAACACTCCTCAGGCAAGCTACAAGTCCATCAAGATTTGTATTTTGTATTGTAAAGAAATATTACTTATTTCTTTTCCAAATTTACAAGGAACCTTTTTACAAAGAGCATTAAATGAAGTTGTGCAGAAAATAAATAAATCATAGAGTAATAAAGTTCAGCTTTCAGTTGAATGAAAAAACATGATCAAGTGTAATTTTGACAGAAATAGACTTGACTTGATAGTCAGGGAGATTTTTCTTGACTAACTTTCCAGTCAACTTTCCATTAAAGTTGCCTTAATTGGAAGGTAATTTTTTAGCAGCTGGCCAATCAGATACTAGAAACTTGCCTTACTTTCAAGTCCCTTATGTCGCCTGAACCTGCCCATTTTTGTGCTTTCCAATACATGTCGCCTTAAGGAGTTTCCCTTGGTCTTTTGCTGAGCTCCTGTACAGAGCTTGTACAATACAAAAGTCTATTGAAAACAGCAACTAAGTAAGAAAGTATAAAAAGAACGTTGGTATGGTTGTAATCTGTAGGGTTTAAAAATAATCTTTTAGGCGCAGATAACATGTTCTCTAATTGTGCGGTTGTGTCTACTTACTTTGTGTGTTGTGTTCTTTGTAATTTGTAGGCTTTTGTTTCATTTTTATCTTCTTTGGAAAAAAAGCTAAAAGGCTTAAGAAAATTATTTTGAACTTTTAACAAGTACACCACAGCGAAGAAACTTCTACCCATTAATTGTAGAAAAATTCTTTACCGCTGACACTTGTTTCTATAAGAACTTCCCCATTCTTCTCTATAGTTCTCTATAGTTAAATTTTTTGAGGAAATTTAAATTTTATAAAGCTTATGCTTTGGTGATATTGCTCTTTGTACTTTTTGAGACAAATTTTTATTTGGAAAACCACCTATTTCAGGACCAAGGGTATTTTTTCAGTGTAAGATAGAAGTGTTTGGGGTGTGAATGACCCATATTGTGCAGATTCATGATTTGTAAAAATATCCTTTTTATATTACATTTTTTTAAATACATATTTTTATGTATAATATAGAGTGGCTCGCACGATTAATCGGACACATGAAATATAAATTTTCGAAATGCATTTTATCCAAAAAAAGGGTATGGAAAGTGTAAAACATTATAACCATTTTGTATGACATTGGGCAGGTTCAGGCAACATAAGGGACTTCATTTGCAGTCAACTTCATTCTATGAACGTAAATTTTGACCAAGGCAACTAGTTAGTTTTTCAAGTGTCATGAATTTAAAATTCAGAACTTTACTTCACAAACCTCTACTTCAAGTTCATAGTACAAAAACTACCAAAATCATTATTTTCTACAAAACACACCTCAGGCAAGCTACAAGTCCATCATGATTTGTATTTTGTATTTTAAAGAAATATTACTTATTTCTTTTCCAAATTTACAAGGAACCTTTTTACAGAAAGCATTAAATGAAGTTGTGCAGAAAATAAATAAATCATTGAGTAATAAAGTTCAGCTTTTAGTTGAATTAAAAAACATGATCAATTTTCATTTTGACATAAAGTTGACTTGACTTGATAGTAAGGGAGATTTTTCTTGCCTTACTTTCCATTCAACTTTCCAATAAAGTTGCCTTAATTGGAAGGCAATTTTTTGGCAGCTGGCCAATCAGATGCAAGAAACTTGCCTTACTTTCAAGTCCCTTATGTCGGCTGAACCTGCCCATTATTTTCTTTGAGCTGTCAAACTCAATAACGCGCCGGCCGGCCGGCCGTGCGACTAGAAAATTGTAACGAAACTTAACAAATCGCATGCATAATGGTTTATAAATACAGATTGGGAGTATTTCTTTTCAAATATTAATAATTATATATTAATTCCATTTTCATACTCTTTTCTTTTTGGACACGATGTCAATGCTTCAAGATCTTCAAGTTAAAATTCGTAAGGTAATCGATGGTCATAGAAAATTTCATAAAAAGGATATTGTGCTACAACCGTAGCCTTCCATTTGGTTGATATTAATTATATATGGAATATTTTCATTTTTATAGTAAAATAAACATCCATTGGTTTCTCTTTAAAAAAAAACTCATTTGTTTTTAATATAAACATGTAGCCCTATGTAGTTGGGCCTTTAGTCTGTCACGATCTACATAAATGTTCTACCTACCTGGACTGATCTGAAATGATTTTAAAATCTACATCTGATTGAAATGAAAAACAAATCAATGGGCAGGTTCAGACAACATAAGGGACTTCATTTGCAGTCAACTTCATTCTTTGAACGTACATTTTGACCAAGGCAACTAGTTAGTTTTTCAAGTGTCATGAATTTAAAATTCAGAACTTTACTTCACAAACCTCTACTTCAAGTTCATAGTACAAAAACTAATAAAATCATTATTTTCTACAAAACACACCTCAGGCAAGCTACAAGTCCATCATGATTTGTATTTTGTATTTTAAAGGAATATTACTTATTTCTTTTCCAAATTTACAAGGAACCTTTTTACAGAAAGCATTAAATGAAGTTGTGCAAAAAATAAATAAATCATTGAGTAATAAAGTTCAGCTTTTAGTTGAATTAAAAAACATCATCAAGTGTAATTTTGACAGAAGTAGACTTGACTTGATAGTAAGGGAGATTTTTCTTGACTAACTTTCCAGTCAGCTTTCCAATGAAGTTGCCTTAATTGGAAGGCAAATTTTTGGCAGCTGGCCAATCAGATACTAGAAACTTGCCTTACTTTCAAGTCCCTTATGTCGCCTGAACCTGCCCATTTAAACACAGTTTTACTTTAAATAATCCAAAATAACAATAAAAAACCAATTAAACAAATTATTTTTTTTTTAAACAAAAACAACTCTACAATTTAACACCTCACACATAATCGGACACCTAATATTTAATACTTAGTTTCGTATCCTTTCCCTTTAATTGCTTTCTCAAGGCGTCGAGGTGTTGAAGAGAAAAGTTTTTAACATATTTCAGGACTTATTTTTTGCCATTCCTCTTGAAGGCCCGTCTTAAGGTCCTCAATGTTTCTTAAGTTCTTTTGAGCAACTCGACGTACTAGATAGTTAATCCATTATATGATCCATTGCATTAAGGTAAGGTGACTTTTTTTGTGTTTTAAGCACCTTAGGGCGGTTATAAAATAATCACGACCTTGCTCTACATGATGTGTGCTGTGGTTAGTTGTCCTGGTAGAGGATGAAATTGTCTTGTATTTCGAGTTTACTGATACTATACCACTAATGTTCTTTCAAAATATTGATTTTAGCCATTTGATTCATTTTAACCTCCACAAAATGTTAGTTCCGGTTACCAGAACTTTCAACACAGCCTCATATCTTGACCAACCAACCATAATGCTTTACAGTTGCCCGAGTATGCTTATGAGAAAATTCTTCATTTGATAGACGCCATTCATACATTCTTCCATCTGAACTTTTAAGGTAATTTTCTTCCGTCCGTGAACAAAACTTAATTTATAATAGTTTCTTATATGTAGTTCCACCTTATTTCAAGAAGACGTATCCTGTGTTATATGTTCATTAACAAACTTAAGTTTCATTTCTATCATTTCCCTGATGTATAAACAATATAAACGGCTGCACGGCAATTTTGGTCATTATTATTATTATTATTATTATTCCAAGCTTTATTTACTCTTTAAATTACATAAAATAAAATTTTCTAAGAACTACTTTTAGTACAAATTTAAAGTTAAATATTTTTTTTTTTTTTTTTTCAATTTAATATAATAAATTCTATACCACATGAGCATAAGCCTCCCCCATACTTTTCCATCTTCTTCTGTCCAGAGCATCATGATAATAGAGTGGGCATGCTGTCCGTATGTCGTCTCTCCATCGTTTCAGCTGTCCTCCAACGCTTCGATGACCGTCTAATGGTATCCAATCTGTTGTTATTTTAGTCCATCTATTATCATTATCAGCAATCCGCACAATGTGCCCAGCCCATTCCCATTTAAGTTTTTTGAGCATATGTCTAACGTCTTCAAAATGAGTTTGACCTCTAATGTGCGTATGGTTTATGCGCTGGGTAATACGAATGTTTAGTACTATTCTCTCCATTGCCCTTTGACAAGATCGTAGCTTGGTTTCCGTACTTCTTGTGATTTGCCATGTTTGGCAGCCATAGGTGAGAACTGGGAGTATTGTTGAGTCGAAAACGTATTTTCTTAGGGTTTTAGAGATATTCAGGTCCAGAAGATGTTTAACACTCCAAAATTGTCTCCATGCGTTTGTCATTCGATGTTCTACTTCTTTTGTTTCTTTATCACTGAATGAAATGATTTGGCCAAGGTAGGTATAGTCTTCCACGTACTCTAGTATGTTATTTTGAATTCTTAGTTCATTGACATCACCATTTGTCATAATTTTGGTTTTTTGTTGGTTTGCTAATAAACCAATATTTTGGCACTCGGAGCATAACTCATTTAGCATTACTTGCATCTCTTCACTACTATTTGAAATGAGTATAATATCATCTGCGAATCGAAGATTTGAAAGATATTGACCATTTATTCTTAAGCCCTTATTCTTCCAATCAAGTTTTTTAAAAATTTCAAAATTTTGGTCATTACTTCAATGGCAATGCTTCTTCTTGTGATGGATTCGTTATTGACTTCTTAACACGTGGTCTCTTTCAAAAAAATCTTTAGAGATTCCGAAGATAAGAAGGAATTTTAATTGATTAGCCTAAAAAGAAGCTTCTCATCGTACGTTTCCAGCTTCTTTCCTTTTATTTGTCCGCTCACATTTGGATCCTATTTTCGTTTTTAATTTGTGAAATTATGTAATGAACTATGGAAGAGCTCCGATACACAATTTATGCTATTTCTTTCGTACTGATTTACCGTCCTGGCTATGCAACAACACCAATTTTAGAGTTTCCAGAGACGTTTGTTTAAGTTTTAGTGTCATTTCGACTTAGAGCAAGAAATCACTTTAAATGTAAGTAATAGTCTTCCTTAATTATAATATAACGTGGAAAATACCGTTAGAGAGTTACTACAGTGCAAAAACAGCTAATGTTCGAATATGTGTGGGAGGTTAAATTAAGGAGTTGTTTTTGTTTTTGATTTTATTTGCTAATCAATAATTTGAAATGCAGTTTTTTAATTTGAACTTAAATATGTTATAAAATGATGATTGAGTTCTAACTTCTACTACTTCTATTTTTCTTGGAGAAATTGCATTGCGAGAGTTCACATTCTCTGTACAATAAAAAGTGAATAAATAGAACAAAAATTATCTATTATTTGTTGGTAAAGTTCGGTGAAAAAACGAATTGTTTATTAAAAAAGACTCGCACAATAAAATGTTAGTAGTTTGCCCAAAACAATTTTGCCAAGTTTTTAATGTTTCGAAATTATAAGTTCCTTGTTATCGATTTGTCACCTTTTTCTTTGTCGAAAAGCCTTGCCATTAAAAAATGTCCTATAATGTCACATTTAAAAGAAGCATACAAAGAATAACCCCTTTTACTTTATTTTTATTATTAATTTATTGAGAAAGCTTAGCAGCTAGACAAATCAAATTTTATATAACACATTAAATATCTTAATATCCAAGACGATAGGACAGGCGCGATAATAATTCTAATAGAAAAGTCCACGCATCCTTCGTCCTGAACCCTGACGATCGTACAAAACGTTGAATTTATTAACAAAATGATTCATATCGTTGCATCCTTTGGTAAGAGCACCCAAATACGTAATCAAACCAACATCATTGCATTGTGTGTAGAACTCTTCCTTGAAGCCAGGTCCTTGCATAACGGGCAAGCGATGGCTCAACGAATAAGCCTCCCTCAAAATCTCCTGATTTGGTTCAAGTTTTCCGGCTTCAACTTCTTTTATATATTTTAGTACGATTTTAATTCGAGTATTGAGCATTTTAATGGCACTGTCTTGAGCTACTAAATGCTCAGCTACAACAGATTTCTCGCCAGTCTCATTGGTTGACATCCTAGCGACATGGTCAACACCAATGCGTTCTGCTTCCTCAGTCGCTAGAGTGTAAACGAGTGGAACGAGCAACATTGTCGCTTCGCCTTGAACAATATCAATTACAGACTCATAAAGCTTCAGTGGCAATTGATCGACATTGCGTGAGACTGGATTAAGTTGCAGCATAATGGGACATTCGTTGATGTCGGCTATTTGTTTTTGTATTTTGATTTCTTTTTCGGTAGGAAACTCGCCGGTCGTGTACCAGCCAATGAAATCTAGTTCACTGAATACCTGCTTGTACTGTGCTTCCTTGGTGTTGTAGTAGTCCAAGTTGATGATGACATCCTCGCCAACCTCGTCAGTCTTTAATTCAAAGGAGTTCATCACTTCGATGTTGCGTCCCTTTTGTTTGCCAATCAAGGCACCATAGACTTGACGATGTTCGCCGGCTTGAGCTCGAATTCGTGTCCAATGTTCAGATATATTCATTATAACTAGAGGATGCAGTGATATAGTTACCGACGGAACTGTTCCAGGACCGGCCATTATGTTCGAAGCACCAACAACTTTACTATTCGACGCCTTTTCGCTCATGCTGGGTATATCCCCAAAGTCTACTTCCATATTTTCCATCTTGAACAATGATTATAAATTTGAGCTGGTTCTATATACAAATTATTTGCTAAAATAGTTGCAGAAGTTCTTTGTTAAAAAAAATGTTTGCAATTTTCTACAACAGACTTGGAAAATTTGACAATTGTGACAGTTGGCGTACTGTTCGATTAAGATTTTGGTTATGTTCAATGTACTCTTAACTTGAGAACATTATGATGTTGATTAGGCCAGTTGAAATAAAATTGATTAGGCCAGTTGAAATAAAATTACGCTTTGCAAATGAAATTGTGAAATTAAACCTTTTTTTGTTTATTATTATTATTCTATTTGAATATCAACATTTTTTAATATCAAAATGGGAGGGAAAAACAGAGTTTGGTGAAGCATTCCACATTCTTGATGTGTGGATGGAAAAATAATCTCTATACTTTGACAGTAATTGAGTTCAAAGGTAAACTGATAAGCATCCCAAGAAGTTTCAATACTATTACAGAATTGTTTAGGGGGAAATTCAAGTGGCTAATTTGAAAATAACATTGTTTGTACAAATTTCGGTAAAACAACGAAAGAAATGTAACATTGTGATGGTGTTCCAGCGATGTGAAATGTGACTTATATTCTAGTTCTGAATAAATAGAGGCTTTGTAGAAACCAGACGGTGCAGAAGAATTTAAAAATATCCCTGTCCTTGAAATATTTGATGAGAGGTGATAAGTGATCAGTTTTTGATTAGTTTTTGATTAGTTTTCTCGATGAAAATGCAGCTAATGAATAGTTACAATGGAGGTAGGTCCACATTTAAACGATTAAATTCTACACGGTTAATGATTTGCCATTTGGAGTCGAAATCCGAATTCATTGAACTTGGGCAAGGGTGTAAATCTTAAAACAATTATTAAAACCCGTGAGTACTGTCATTATCTAAACAATTTAATGAATGAAGAGATTAGGATGCAAAACGGAGCATTTAATAAATAATCTCTTATGGAATATGCAATTATAGAACAGTGGCACTAGTGGTTTTCTTCAATTCACAATTTGACGATTACCTGGGTGTCACTTCGGTGAATAAAATAATTAAATGCGATTTTCAAATGTCTAATGGATTAATTTTTAATACATTTAACGCTAGTTTATTATCGCAGTAGGTTATTATATATTCATGATTATTTCTAGTTATAAGTTAAAACTAGTGGACATCTTATTGAAAAATAATAAAATAGACTACGTTGAAGTGAACCTAGGACAAAATAAATCTTTCAAAAACCAAGATGAAAAAGAAGTAAATAGATAAATCGATAATGCATGGAAACAGTTTTGGAGCTTAAAAGAAATACTGAACTGTAACCTAAGAAGTGTTACAAGAAAATACTTATTGGACTCTACAATTCTACGTGTTTTTACGTACGGGCTCAAACTCTAGGACTAACGTCAAATCAATATAATAAATTGAGGATATACCAAACTAAAATGGAACGAAAACTTTTAAATATACAACAAATACAAAGGTTTGGCTAAGAGGAAATAAGAAAAAGAACAAACAGACCTGACGTGATAACTCGAATATAACAATTAAAATGGAGCTGGGCTCATATACAAGAATCGAAGGCCAAAAGAGGGGCCAAAAAATAGATGCAGTGGTGATCTTAATTAATTTAACCAAAAAACGGATTTATACATACAGCAATGAGGGAGGCTTACGCCAAATACAGACAAATATTTCAATAAAACTTTGTAAATTAAATATACACAATCTTTTAATTAAATATAAGAAAAATTATGTCAGTTATATATAATTAAGTAGTATTGAGGTTTAATTTATACATATAAGAATTTGTAATTGGTAACACAATAATATTGGCAAATAAAAATCAATGCAATCCATAGTTTGAGACTCTGATTATAACTTACCCCTTGAACAAAATGAGATGCAGCTGTAGCTAAAAAAATCGCTGTAGTATAAGCTGTCAATAAAAACGCTCACTAATAGGGCCCATACACTACGCAAACAAGTTTGTTCAAACGTGTGTTTGAGCAAACATAGTTTCGCCACACACTACACAAACATGTTTGAGAGATATTAGTTAGAACAAAAAAAAAAAGAATTTTTACACACCGCAATACCGGTAAACTTTTATAAAGTTCAATGAATTCAGTCCAAAAAATGTGTTCCTCTTGTTTATTCACGTTAACTCTATGAGAATTGGCATCGGTTTGAGCAAAATTCAATACACACCACACAAACATGTTTGTGCAGGCACGGAAAATTCAATTTTTTTTTATTTTGTTCAAACCGCTTGCGCAAACAAGCATCATCGCTACACACTACTCAAACAGTTTGCACAAACATTTTTACAACAACAAAATACATTCGTTTGCTCAAACAGTTTGTGTAGTGTATGGGCCCTATAATGTAGCAAAGGACGTCTACAATGATGTAGCGCATCGGGCATGTTCAACGCATATGAAATTTATATTTGAACTGAATTTGTATGGTAGCATACTATAAAAAAGTTACAAAACCAGAAAAAATTCTCAAATGCATTGAACTTTCCCAAAAAAAAGTGAAAAGTCAAAAAATTAAATGGGTTTCCCCCATCTGTCACCTCAAATGCAGCTTGTAGCGCCGCCAAAAGTTAAAGTTGAGTCAACTTGCGCTGCAGCTACAGCTACAGCTTCTCATTGTGTCGATGTATAGTATTTTCGTATCTTTTAACTTTGACAGTGCTACAGGCAACAGCTACAGCTACACTATTCTGTTCAGCCAGTTAATATAACCAGCCTTTTACAATTCATTCAATCAAGAACCTTTGAAATTTTTGTCAAAAAATCAACCAACTCTGAATAAACCAGACCTTTGTCTGAAAAAGTTACGAAACATTAATAATATGGAACACCCTATACCTATTTTCACAAAAATTCGCATGACATTTTGCGCTGCTACTTCTTTTGTGTAGCATCCATTAAACGTCAAATACAGAATCAGCTGGGATGCATTTTTCTCTTTTGGCGTAGTTGCTTTTGCTTTTTATACTTTTGAGAACAATTCTATTATTTGTATTTCCAATCGCGCAAACTGATTACAAAGATAAGCATTATCAAAATTACTCAACGGTAAGTGAAATAACTTTTAACTCTCATATTTATAGCCAAGTATGGGGGATAATAAAATTAACTAGTTCTATTAATTCTCAGATGAGCTATGATGGATTACTGTCGAAGTTAACCGATGAAAAGCTGAATTTTTACCCCACACCACACACTGCGGTGGAAGAAGAACAGCCAGCCATACTCCAACAGACTGTGGGTCATGATGTTGCGGTCATTGCTGCTGGTGCTGCACACTCTAAAGGAGGAACCAAATCGGAGACATCTACTCCCCAACGGAAGGTATCGACTTCACGTTTTATGAACGCTTTTAGCCAGTTTTACGCTGGTGGCTGTGGCAGTGGACAAGCAGCTGCTGTTCCCTCAACATCATCGGCTACTCCAGCCTTTGTTCATGCTGCGACTGCGGAAGACGATCCATCGCCTAGTAACTCTGCGGGGCGGACACCAACCAAAGGCATGGAGTCCAAACTTCTCTCGATGTGGCACAATGTCAAATATGGCTGGAGCGGAAAAATACGGTCAAATTTCTCCAAGGAACAGCCAGTATGGCTGCTTGGTCGGTGCTATCATCGCAAATACACACCACCAACATCAATGGAGAGCTCTGCCGAACTTACAGCGAGTCTGGAACCTATCAAAGGAGGACTTACGGCTGTGCATCAGATTGAGATTCAAGTTGACGAGAGCCTGGTCGCTCAAGAACTCGGAATGGATGCCATTGAGAACCAAGCTGCCGAAAATCCCTGGGAGGAGGGCATCGAAGGATTCAAAAGGGATTTCTATAGCCGCTTATGGATGACATATCGCCGAGAGTTTCCCATTATGAATGGCTCAAATTACACTTCGGACTGTGGATGGGGATGTATGCTGCGCAGTGGACAAATGCTTTTGGCGCAGGGATTGCTGTGTCATTTCTTAGGCAGAAGTTGGCGCTGGGATCCTGAGACACAACTACACTCAACCTACGAGGATAACCTGCATAGAAAGATTATCAAGTGGTTTGGCGATAGTTCATCTAAGAACAGTCCCTTTTCCATTCACGCTCTAGTCAACTTGGGCCAAGAAATGGGCAAGAAGCCAGGTGATTGGTATGGTCCAGCTTCTGTGTCTCATCTTCTAAGGTAAATTGTTGTTTATTTCTAACACTATTTACTACTTCATATCTTCAATATCATTTCTAGACAAGCAGTAAAGAATTCGGCACAAGAAAATGCCGACTTTGACAACATTGTCATCTATGTGGCCCAAGATTGCACAAGTAAGTTATATCTGCAAACTCGAAGTCCTGTAACTCAAAACTTATGTGGAACAAATTTTGTTCAGTTTATATTCAAGACATCCATGATGAGTGTTTCATACCGGATAGAACAACAAAATACGTTCCATGGCATACAAATAGAAAACCAGTCGAAGACCCCTCGGGGGCACATCCTCAAACGCAACAGCAGGTCTACTGGAAATCTCTAATAATTTTGATTCCACTGCGTTTAGGAACAGAGAAACTCAACCCCGCATATGCCCATTGCCTCAAGCTTCTCCTCAGCACCGAATATTGCATTGGAGTTATTGGGGGAAGACCAAAACATTCCCTCTACTTTGTAGGATTTCAAGGTAAGTAGTACTTTACTGCGAGTTCTAATCATATCCGTCGACAAATATATTATTAAAATAAAAATGTTGCTAACAATGTTATTTACCCAACACATATTGTGTTCCTCAAACTATTACAAGGCAGTGTTAAATTCTTATAGAAAAGCACTTTGTACATTACCTTTTTCGAGTCACATGATTTTAGCATGTAGACCAAAAACAACAACATCTTAACTTGCATATTGACATTGAGTAATGTAATTTAATGGTTTTTGTTGTTGGTGATTTTTATTTTTGCACATGGGAATTTTTTATTTTCGTTTCCACTTTTTTGCTGATTAATAATAAATTTTCTTTAATTTGTTGTTCTGAGGAGTGGAATAATAATTCATCAGGTTTTTATTTTTGTTGATTTCATTATAAACATACATACATACATACATTCGTTCATATATTTATGTATGAATGTGCAAATCTTTTCATGATCAATGGGACAGCCAGATTAATTTTTGAGAAACAATTGATTCGTCATATAAAAAGTTTTTCGTTGGAATGTTTAAAATACCAACGGTTTTACCAAAAGTTCACTCGTGGCGGCAATGAGGTAAAAATTCTTATTCTCATAAATGACTCATTGTTATGTTTAGTGTGTATTTATGAAGATTTAATCAGCGATTAATAGAATCGAATATTAATTCAAAGAATTGTTTTTTTTTTGTTATTGTATTTTATGTAGATAAAACGTGATAATCATCTTGTTGAAATTTTTGTGGAAGATTGTGTTTTTAATAAATTGTCTAGGTCGTGATTTTTGTAAATAATTAAGCGCAATCAATGTGTCGTTTTGTTTGACGACATCATGAGATATAAACTAATTGAAAACATATCATTTACATACATACATAGATGTATTTAAATGTTGATAACATAAAAAATTAAGTACACTGCTAGATCGCATGAAGTTGCTTTTATAATTAAAAAATGTTTTGTATACTGGCAGACATAGAGCCAAACTAAATTCCAAATATTTAATTCATGAACTTTTATGATTGGAATGGTCAGCGGTAACCATCAGTTAGGTGGCATGTTTATGAAAGTTATTTGATACATTTAATTATCCAAATACATAAGTCATACAGATATTGAAGATAAAAGGGTGTTTTTTTTTTTAAAGAAAATTGATTTAATTTTTCAATGCTGAGTAGAATCTCATGTATACCTAAGATGGAAAATAACTTTACTCTCATGAACATACATGAAATTTTGTATGTACATAATTTTAAGGTACATATTTCTTAACACTTTACGCAATGAAATAAAACACTAAATTTTGATGTAATAAATTCTGAAAAATTGACATCCATCTCATGTTGTTGTTTAAAATTTAAAAAGGTTTCTGGATTCTATTTGCTTTTTTTCTTTTGTGTTTGCTTATTTACATTTAATTTATTTTTTTTTATTGGATAACTTAACTTTAATTTATGTTTTTGTTGTTGTTGTGACATAAATAGTAAAAAAAAACACAAAATTTATAAATCTACACTAACATTATAAAGAGGAATGATTTGTATTTGTGTATGTAACGAATAAACTCAAAAAGTACTGGAGCGATTTTAATAATTCTTTTTTTATTAGAAAGCTACATTATCTGCACCTATTTATGTCTACCCGTGCGAAGCCGGGACGGTCCGCTACTAATACATAAAATGGTATTGTAGAGTACTAATAGTATAGTTAAGATGAAAAGCACTTTAAAATTATTATATTAGGTAGGCGGAGATATATAAAATTTAAAATGTGTGAATAGTGCTACTTTCTAAAAGAAATTCGGGATAGCGATAAAGTATTTAAGTTCTAATGTTTTTGAGTATTTTGGTCTTTGAAACGTCTAAAATCTTTTATTATTAGTTAAACCATTGTGTAAATTAACAGAATTCAAAACATTATTCATGGCGACAATAACAGAATCAGGTAACGAACATTTTTTATCTAAATCGGTTTGTCCATCCAGAATGATGTGTCCGTTAGTAACGAGTAGTTCTTATTTATTTACATATATGTATTTGAAAATTAAGTCAGGTCTTGAAGTCTTAATCAAATAGAGGTTTTATGTACCTGGGAGAAATCCAGAGCCATTAATTCTCTTTTCGAGAGCTCTTCAACAACAGCAGCAGCATAGCAATCCCCAAGCATATTGTTTGTAGTTCGCATGCGATCACTTAAAAAAAATTATTCTTGGGCATTATGGTCTACGCCATCTCTTCATCGGTAACCTACCCATCAAAGTCTATCGATCTTAATTTTTGACACAATATTTTATTGAAGGTAGACTATATACATAGACACAATTTTAGCGTCTCCGGAATCTTCTTTTCTTACCTACGGAGCCAACAACTCATCGTTAGACTTTTCTTTCTAATTCTTTTTTATAAGATAGATGGATACGAATTTTATTAGATTACAATTTGATTTGTTTCCAATAAATGTTTTTAAACAAAATCCTTTATCCTTTTTATAAGCATAAAAATACGCTTTGGGTCAAGCATAGACATGTGCAACAGAATTTTAAATGTTATTGTAAGGTTTCTGGGATGAAATAGGTTTGACAGAGTATACTCGTAGCAGGGTGTTTCTTCTTCTATGTTGGTATTTATACTCCTAATATTGACTAAATATATTTAGGGATTGCAGTACATCGTTCAAATTTATGATTTACCTTCTAGTTTTTTTTTTTTTGTATACTTAGCGCACACGCAAAGGGTTTTGTATACCTTTTATATGCCAGAGACACTGTTTGAGCATTAGGAAAAGAGGGATGTGTTGGAATTCTTAAACAGTACAATGACAGGGAAAGACAGAGTTAGATAAGGCATTCCATATTCGCGTAGTACGGCTAAGGAACCGTGCTTCACTGAACGACCGAAGTTGGGAAGTTGGACTCAAGGGTAAACTGTTTGGCATTCCTAGAAACCCAAAATTCACGGTTGAACTGTTTAAGGGGAGGAATGACCAAGGTCACAACTACCTTTTTCCCTACCTAGGCGCAGCATTAGATTTTGTTTAATCTACACAATCTGAATAAAGGAATGGATTACATCAATATAAGTAAGCGTAAGCCAGTATCTGGATAAATCTGATGCTGTTAATCTCTCATTAGTGTGCAAAATCAAAGAAGAGGCAGACCAAACCACCCCAATATCGAGGTTACTTTAGCTTAATTTTGTTATTTTGGCCATCGTGAACCTGTATCTTCTTAATATATATAATTCTTCTGTGAGTGTGTATGTCACTGAACTTCTCTTAAACGACTGGACCGATTTTGATGAAATTTTTTTGTGTGTGTTCAAGGGGATCTGAGAATGGTTTAGATTCACAATTTTGTCCGCTATGTACAATGGCCCACAAGCATTCACTTGAAGCTCTCGACAGGTCCCTGAAAGATATCAAAAATAATGCTCGGCTTTTCGGTGGTGCTCTATGCTGCTGTCTGGTGATTTCAGACAAACATTACCATTACCAGTCATTCCACGCGCGACATATGCAGACGAAATAAACGCATGTTTGAAAGAATCTTATCTATGGCCAAGTGTCACTAAATTATGCCTTACTATTAATATGCGCATTCGACTTCAAAATGATCCATTAGCGTCAGGATTCTCTGAACAATTGTTAGACATTGGCAACGGTAAAATTCAATTGTATGAAGATACACAATATATTCGACTTCCAGAGAATTTTTGCAACATGGTGGCTACCAAAGATGAGTTAATAACAAGTATCTTTCCAGATTTAAGACATAATTATACTAATCATGAATGGCTGCGAGAGCGAGCTATTTTAGCCGCAAAAAATTTAGATGTTGACGCCATCAATTTTAAAATACAACAGTCATTGCCTGGTGATGAAATTACATTTAAATCGATTGACACTGTTGTTGATCCTGACGAAGTTGTCAACTATCCTGTAGAGTTTCTAAATTCACTAGATTTACCTGGAATGCCACCACATAATTTGCGACTGAAAATTGGCTCACCTATAATTTTGCTTCGAAATTTAAATGCCCCAAAATTGTGTAATGGCACGCGATTAGTTGTTAAAAAAAATTATGGGCAACATTCTTGAAGCCACTATTTTGAGTGGAAAATTTCAAGGTGAAGTTGTACTTTTACCACGGATCCCAAGGATTCCTTCAGATTCGCCTATACCATTCAAACGTTTACAATTTCCAATCCGCTTGGCATATGCTATGACTATAAATAAGTCACAAGGCCAAACAATGACAATTTGTGGCTTAGATTTAGAAAACCCATGTTTTTCTCACGGCCAATTATATGTTGCGTGTTCCAGAGTTGGAAAACCATCGAATTTATTTATTTATACACCTCAGGGTTTAACCAAAAATATTGTACATCCAATGGCATTACGATAAATTAAGTTTTTGTAAATAAAAAAATATATTTTTTAAATAAAATAGTTTGAGTGTAAGCTTTTTTACCTTTAATTAAAACAAGTTGAAGATTTCATTACACATACTCACACGCTATCGATTAGTCTAATTGTAATAAATTTACATGTAATGACGTTAGATATTGTCATAACATTTGAATAATAATTTTCAATTTTCAAAATGGTCCAGAATCTTTTAGCTTATTAAAAAAAGTTTGAAATTTTCAAATTAAAGACGTGTAGACAGGACAACGTCTGTCGGGTCCGCTAGTATTCCTATAAAGTATCAGTTATATTAAATGCATAATTCTCTCATGGTTTTGTATACTACTACTCTGGTTATTTTAATGTAGGCAATTTCAAATTCTGTAAAAAGATGATAATTTACTTACTTAATGGTCGCATTCGGAAAGCTAGTGGCTACGTAGTCAAGGGATTCTGATTGGCTAAATCTAACTACAAAAGTAGTTGAAATTTCCCCTCCGACGTAGTGTAAAATTTTCGGCTACAAAGTTAGTGCACACTGGTTTTGACGTTTCACAATCAGCTGCTCGGTAAGGACACAAGAATTCAAAATGAAATTAATCGTTTAGTATTTAAATACATATAAAAATCACTCATATTATATCTTACATTCGGTTTTATTGAATTTGAAAACAAAACAAACTATTTAAAGTACTGAAAACACAAATGTTTCCTATATTATATATTTGCATTTGTCATTTATATGACAGTTCCGGATTGACTAGCTTTGTAGTGAAGTTTTGCATTCACAAATCTAGTTGAATTTCGACTACGTAGCCACTAGCTTTCCGAATGCGACCAATTACTTAGGCCTTCTAAAATATTACGTCATTGAAGTTCCCCTTACGGGATAAGGACCTCCACTACTAGTCGTAATGATTCCTGTTTGACTGTTTTTCGTCTGATCTGTTCTCGCATATATTTCAGCACTAGAGATACGGTTGGGCTACAAAATTCTCAAGAAGTTGCAAAGACATCTATTTACATAAGTTTGCACATTTTTTACGACAGTGTTTGCGACGTTCCAATTGTTGTCCCATAAATCAGCGCAGATTCAACATTGGAGCGGAACAATCGTAGATTGGACTTTAAGATGGTAATTTGGAATGTTGAATTCCAAAAAATGTCTATCACCTGCTTAAGGCAATGAGATCAGACTGATATTAATGTTAAAGCTAAGGGCTATTCCTTCTTGTAGGTTATAAGAGAGCCTTTTGTACCCAACTCTCCTATTATACGGCTTGATATGACATCTCCATTCTATTTTCTCGTGTCGTATAACTACACTATAATCTCCATGTATAACTGAACCCCCACGTTGAATAAATTCCACTAATATGCCGTAGTGTTGTTGTTTATCGGCTGAATTTAAGTATGCTTCACCTCTTTTTTATGCTTGGTAGTTGTAAGCGGTAGCACCACTTCCTTGGAAAGCTGATCGTTTCGTGAATCACAAAATGTGTGACATTCTACTTAAATACTTCATTCGCATTCAAACATATAGGACTACAAATAAATTATTCAACAGTTAAAAATTTCCTTTTTCTTTGAAAACCTATAAAAGAGAGGGCAAACAAATTGGACAAACTGCTAAAATTTTGGATAAGAAATTATTATTTTTTTTTCTAAAGAGGATCGTTCTTCAGCCAACACTGTAGACGAATAATGATTTCTTAAAAGTTAATTCCAAAGGATATTAAAACTTCTTTCAAAAGGAACATTCGCTCTTTTAGGAATTCTATAAAACTACTCATTCACTTTTTAATAATAATTTAATTTACTTTTTTTTCCAGAGGACAAACTTATACACTTGGATCCACATTATTGTCAGGAAATGGTTGATGTTAACCAAGAAAACTTCTGTGTAAATTCTTTTCATTGTAAATCACCAAGAAAATTAAAAACCGCAAAAATGGATCCAAGTTGTTGCATTGGATTCTATTGCCAGACGAAAACAGATTTCGATAATTTCGTTGAAAATGTTCAAATGGTATACAAAAATGTTTTATTTTGTTTATTTATCAATTTAATATTAAATAATTTTTATTTCAGTACTTACATCCAATAAGATTTGCTTCACCTCAAACAGCTCACGAAGGAAGTCCCTCACAGTGCCCCGAAATGAATTATCCATTGTTCACATTCTCCCGCGGCAGTTATGTAGACCAAGAAAAAGACGAACCCCATGAATCAGTTTATAAACCATTGCAACGGCAATTGGCTCAACTTCAACATGAATTATGTGGAAGTCGCGAACATGCCGCTGACGACGATGACGGTGAAACCGAAGAGTTTGTGATTCTGTAATGGAAACAAGAAAAGAAAGAAGCTTATTCTACATAATGTGCGTTTAAAACTATCTCCCATCTAATAAATTACTGATCTACTCTACCTACCTTAGTGCGGTCATAAAATCACAAAAAGGCAAACAAAATAACTCAAAATCTCATCGAGTTCTCATTTTAAGTTGTTAACGGTTTTCTTTTTCTTTTTTTTTAATAATTATAAGCAAAAAAGTATTCTTAGTTAAGTGTAGAACTAATTTCACATTGATATCATGTCATTCTAAACATATTTTTCTTATTTAGTCTTATCAAATTCCGCGTGAACTTTTTTATGACATTAATTTTGTTTTTTAAATGCGGTTTTCCAAATAATTATTTTAATTGCGAATATTTACATATGTGTACATGTAATAGGTTCTAAGTTCATACATAAATATATATATATATAAATTATATAAACCTCATTATAAATTTAAACACAAAAATAACACAAAAGTTATTTGAAATTACATAATTGTAAAAATTAATTATAATTCATATTTTTGCTAATTATTGTTCGGCGACAGTACATTAAAAATTTAGTTTAAATTATTCTTATAACAAACAAAATGATCTGAAAAATGTTTAGCAATATAAACAATAATAAAATATTTATATAACAAATATTTAAACAAATTAAATTGTTTGTATTTTAATGTTTTATTTTGAAGTGAATTTTTACAATCTAATATCTACTAAAAAGGTACATAAAAGATGGTATTTGGGGGGGCCTAAGTTCAACTTACTTTTGCCATATTCTTAATAAACAAATTGCGGCGTAAATTACCAAAAAGGTTGTTAAATGAAAAAATGTATAAATTCATTGAAAAAATTTATAAAATTGGAAATAAGCTCCATATTCTTTTTGAAATGTGAGTTTCAAGATTAATTTTACTTAAAATTGCTTAGACCTATTAATGCTACTTGATTCAATTCAATATTTGAGCTTTACATACTTATAATACATTTTTAATACAATACTTTGTGCACTATTTGTGTGCGTCAATATTTATTGATCTTCTTTGCTAACGATTCTAATATTTACAAACTATTGGAACATTATATTAATAAAAGAGGTTTGTCATAATACAAATTCTATATACTGTTGAAAAAATTCAAGCAAAGTAGAAGACAATGCACTATATTTCGGACTTGTTGAATTATTGATTCAAAATAGCTTGCAGCCTTTAGTCCTTGAAAAAATTTGGCGTTTCGTCCGGGTGGAACTTTTGAAATTTTGACTTCCGTTTCCGGAAAAAAAATCTGTGGCATAACGGTTTTTTCCAAATATTACTCGAAAGCTCTTAAAGTGTGTACAATAATAGCAGTTTTAGGTAGCTTATGGTAATTGTGTAATGTTTTTTGAGCCTGAGCATATTTAAATTATAATATTAAGTTTCAAAGTAAGCTTTGAAGCTCTGATAAAAAAATATGGTGGATCTAGCATTTTGGTACGGGGTTCCTTCTCATACTATGGTGTAGGTCCTATATACCGAATGAACGGTGTGATGGATCAGCACGTTTACGTTGACATTCTTCAGGGAACCATGCTGCTTTACACAGAGGAAGAAATGCCAATCAGATGGGTCTTCCAACAAAACAATGACCCAAAGCACACCAGCAAAAATGCTAAGGAGTGGTTTCAGGTCACAACTTTCAGAAAGTAATAATTCTTAAACTTTAGCGTTGGTTGTGACCTTGGACTTATACAGAAAGTTATGGTATAGCCCATCAGATTTAAAAAAGCCTTCAATTGAAAAAGGATCTATTTTCGAGTTTTTCAGTTTTAAGTTATGAACCCGAGTGAGTTCGAATAATTAGAGTAGGTAGAGATTGAAGTCACAATCAGCCCTTGATGCGCGACAATTATCGCTGCAAGGCGACGTTTTGGTACCATAAACTTGTTCGACCTGGCAAAAAAGATAATATTATAACGAATTTATATTGACAAAATTGGTGATCATAGAGCCATTTCGTCGTATTCTGAAACGAAATCAGGGGTGGAATCGGCTAAGGTGATTTTTGATTGTCACCTTCATAGAGGAAATATATTATCTAGAGTCCCGACTTAATGGGTTTGCTCTCTTTCGGCCTACAAACTAAATTGAGCGAATTTTGCCCATTAGCATAAGCATGTGTTAGTTGTCCCGTGCATTTCTTATGGGAAAATGCAGATTCTATGTAGTTGTTACGGGCTTTTAAGAGAGTTACCTCAAATAAAATTTGAGGGTGTTTTAGGCAAGACGGGTACCAGTCGGGACTCTAGATAATATATTTCTCTATGGTCACCTTTGTGATCATAAAAAGTGATCAAACTAATTTTTGCGTCTGTGTAAGGTGATCACCAAATTTTGTTTAGAATTTGGTATCACTTTTAAAGAAATTCACTGACGTTTGTTACAATTTCAGTGGTTGTATTCAAAAACCGATCTGAAGCTATCCGGACCGGATAAGTTTGTGTTGTTGTAATACTATGTAAAAACACAGCTGTTGCAATAACAACTCAAAGGAATCTGAAAAATTTTTAGATGCGGATAGCATATGTGAATCAATCGCGAAAGTGGGCGGAGAATCATAATATGACTCCCATCAATGCAGCCGATTACTAGGAAAAAAATAATAAAATAAAAAACAAGTAATAAAATTAGTTTATTTTTACTAAGAAACAAAATCCTACCTCCAGGAATTTGATATTTTTCGTAGAAGAACATTTTTGTTGCTTCTGAAGCCGTTTGATTGAATTTGATTGCACAATTTCCTCTCTATTTGTTTTAAGGTCAAAGAAATAACCTCACAAACAGTACTTTGGCCCATTGGAGCTGACCAGTCAGCGCCAACTTGCCTTTGGTAGCCACCACCTCCAAGAAAATTTAAAGTCACGGCTAATCGAAGAATAGGGGGAATGTAGGTATGTTGACCGCATTCAACCTGACAAATCCAGAAGCGGTAGGATTGTAAAAATGTTTCCTTATTCAATTGAGAGTTTTTTAAGAATCTATTTAATTCAGAATATTAATTATAAATAAAAAAAACAAGTAATAATAAATAGGTATTTATATGTGAACAAATATATAGCACATATGCGTACATACTTTGGACTTGGAAGATCAAGAATGTTTATTTTATTGCGGAGGTTAATCTTCAACAGCCGGACATTTCTATTATGATTAATATTTTCATTTTCAGAAGGTAAAATCAAAGGCACAAACACATTCATATTAGGCGTGTACCATCAACTGAGCGCTCCGAGCGCTCAACTATTTTTTTAAGTGAGACAAAAAATCTCAGCTGAGCACTGAGATTTTTTGCGGAGATCTCTGAGACAAAAAATTCATGGATTCATTTCTCAATTTGCTTGCTCACCCAAAACAGCTGTTCAGTTGTCATTTGTCTGGTGTGGCGCGTAATTTAAATAATTTTAATTTTAGGAGTTCCATCAAAATCTTTTCATGCTCCTCATTTCTTTTTTATTTCTTATTTTATCTGATGAACTACTTAAAATTTGACGCAAAACTGGTTCTTGTTTGTTATCCATTTTAATAGTTTTTTTTCCAAAAGTAACAAAGAATTATCAATAGAAAAAAATAATAAATTCACATCAAAAACTACAATTAACAACATATGTTTTTGACAGCATATGTTTGTACGGAGATTCTTGTCCCACAAAACGATTGTGCCTCCGTCAATCTGACATTGAGCGCTCACTGAGCGCTCAGTTGATGGTACACGCCTATTGTCTTGAAATTTCAGCAACTAAAAATAAAAATCAATTTCCAATGAAACTGACAACTAAAGAGCTGTCACCAGAAAAAGTCACCAAATCGTGATTGTCACCGGTGACTATCACCTTACACAGACCGAATGGCTGCGTTCAATCTCAGGCAGATAGGGTATCCGGATACCTTTTTGTTAGTGTTTTATGTGTAAAATAACAGCTGATCAAAAACAGCTGAGATGTCAAAAAAGGAATCCAAAGGTATCCAAGAATTTCTGGGGTATGTAGGTATCTGACAGAACAGCTGATTCAACACATGGTTGAATTTCAAGAAACTTGAAAATTGATTTCAGCTTTTTGTATTTGTTGGTAAACAAAAAGATACAAAATGTTAGTTGAAGTTGTATTTGGGGATGTTCTGTACATAATAGGCGATGAAGAAGCTATTTGCCTCCGAATTTTAGAAGGTAATTCCAATTGAGCTAAGAGGAAATTTAACATATATTACAGATTAAGGTTATCTCTTAGTTATTAAATTGTTACGCACCTATCAATTCATCATCGTCTGAAGAATCAGTTAAATGTTTTATCTTACAACAATTTTGACTTCGAAGCTTAAATTTTTTTTGCTTTTTGTGAACAGCTGAAAGTTGTTTTTATCAGCTATCTCAATACAGCTATCCAACTCGTTCAACAAGGTATCTAAAAATCCACCTATCCAAGATACCCTATCCAACACGAGATTGAACGCAGCCAATTTGTTGATTGTGACTGTCACCTATCACAAATCACCTTACCCGATTCCACCCCAGGTCTTTAATTTTCATCTCGAAAAGTACATCAAGATCTTTATGGAATGCCCTTCCGAAGCTTAACATTCTAAAACTGCCCAGGGCAGGGCATTTACATAGAAAGTGAAACACAGTTTCCCTTTCATGTTGGTCTTCGCAGCTACGGCAGTTAGTATCGTGAGAGATACCCAGTTTTGCTGCATGCTCTCCTATCGACCAATGTCCGGTATATATTGCAGTGACCCTGGCTATATCATGCCTAAAAGTTCGATAAAACGTTTTTTGTTATAGGTAGGCCATATCTTCCTGGATATGGTACAGTCCGCTAGATTTTTTTACTTGCGCTTGGATTCTGTCAGAAAAATTGAGAAAATTTTGCCCTTCATAACTCCAAGAGGAATATTTACCCTTTCCAACTTATCCACCCGTTCATTTCCGTCAATGTCACTATGATATGAAACTCAAATAAGAGTGACACGGAGGTTGATGTTGAGGCTGGATAGTTCATCCAATAGCCACCTGGCTGTCAGTGCAGATAGCCGTGTTTCTATTTTGGTTTAAGTTTGATTTGAGTATTTTGCATGCTTATCTGGTTGCTAGTAATTCCGCTTAAAATACACTGGCACAATCAGAAACTAAGAGACATTTAAGGACTCGAAGAAGATTCCCGACCCAACTTAACACTTCATTTTTGACCCGTCAGTAAAGATAGTAGAATCGAAGTCTTTCTTAACCATGCTCCCAATCCTTTCTGGCAGGAAAGATGACTTTTAAATCTTTACTGAGGTTCAAGGCAGTAGGGGTGCAGTAGTTGGTGTCCGTCGTAAAAATGTCCTCTGGAATTAGTTCGATAGTGTTGCCATGCCCATAATTGTCTGAAAAACCAACAGTTTGATTCTTTAAGACTTAGCGTGCTGCACAATACTCAACATTTAATGTGTAGGTCTAATGGTAGGAGGTGCAGAAAAACATTTAAGGCATCTGTTGGGCAGGATGGAAGGGCCCTGTAGTGCCGATACTAGCTATTCTTTAATACTTCCTTAGTTTCTCGATATCGAATAAGAAACTAAAAAAAAAAACATTAATAGGTTCTAGGCTGGTTCTATGTTGTCTGGAAAAGGCTGGTGCATGAAGATAATATCAACGAATCACCAAATTCTTGTTGCGTTTACAAATTTATCAATTAGAAACGATCCTTATGAGGGGTTATATCTTGACAATCGATCTTTTCTTAAGTGCAAAATTGAAAAAGTATCGAGCTGTGCTATTACTTTTTTTGGTCGTCTTTGTACTTTTGATAGATTTGCCGATAACTTAAAAGTTATAGAATTCTATTGCTCACCTTCTTAAAAATCTTGTTTATAAACGCTAATTGCTCATGTGACGTGAACGAATGAAAAAGATTCCAATATATTTATGTATGTACATACAAAATAAATAAATAATTTTTATTCACACAAAATTTAAATAAAACACAATCGCTTCTTATTTTTTTCTTAATTTACTTAGATTATCTCGTGCAGTCTTTGATTTTGGATTTATTTTAATGGCAGTTAGGTAGCTTCGAGTAGCTAATTCAACATTGCCCCATCGATGGTAGAGAACTCCTAAATTGCTATGATACAATGCATTCATAGGTTCAGCCTTCAGTACTCGTTTATACAGCTCTTCAGCTTCCACATAGTTCTTCATTTTGCCAAAAACATTAGCTCTGATAAATAGTATCGATGTTTCATTCGGCAGGTACCTCATAGCTTGATTTGATAGTCGAATAGCATCATCATAGAGTTGTTGATTGTCTAATAGAGTTAAAATATTTGCCCATGCTTTGGGCTGGTACGGATTGAGAGCAACAGACTCCTGCCAGTGCTTAATTGCCTCTGAGAATTCTTGAATTTCTAAAAATAGATTGCCCATATTGTAATAACACACTGGGAAGTGTTTACGATATTTCAGTGCATTACGATAGCTTTGTAATGCTTCGGAATGTTTCTTTCTGATTGCTTGAACAATGCCCAGATTCATCCAAGCGGCAGGAAATTCATGGAGAACTTCGATGGATCTTTTGATGAAGTTTTCTGCAGTTTGATAATCACCGATTTCCCTATAAAGATTTCCCAAATTCATAAGTGCCGCTTCGTAGTTTTCATAGAGATCGATTGCCTTGTGATAGTGGTGGAAAGCTTTTTTACGCTCTCCTTTGTCGGTAGCCAATCGAGCGATATTGTAATGGACCTTAGCATTGCTGGGACATACTCTCAGAGCAGAAGAGAATAAAAGCTCTTCAGTCATCCATTCACTTGCTCTTTGCCGAGTGCGTAGTGTAAAGAGTATCATAAGAGCTACCATAGCTAAGAATACAAATTTCTTATAGTTGCCCATCCTCCGTCCCAAACTTTGATATGATGTAGCGACTATAAGACACACTCCAATCGATGGTACATATAACACCCTTTCGGCTATGACAAACCCCACTTTGATGAGTCCACTCGCTGGGAGAAATGGTACAACGAGAAATCCAAGTCCAGTCAGTAATATCTTCGACTTAGTATGGATTATTTTAAAAATAATTAAGTACATTAACAAAATTCCGATGACACGTTTGTCCAAAGCAGAAGTTATAAGCTCTACAGATCCCAACGCCCAATCAAAACTCAACCAAAGGGGACATAAGATAATCCAACAATTCAGAGTGTAAAGGTAATTCTGTGACAGTATTCTGGTAAGAACATCAGTGTTCGCAGCAATTGGATTATCCATTGCATTGAATTTCGGACTTTGGAAGTCTTGAATCCAAAGCCGAAAGTACAATAAAATCAAAGCTGTTATTCCAAAAACAACGTAGATTTTTCGAATAATATCACGCCAGTTAATAGTTTTTGTTTTTGATCTTTTGATGATGTCGTAGAGTACACAAGACGGTAGAATAGTTATTGCACTCTCCTTGCATAGAAGGCCTATTGCGGCGAGGATCATGACCCCTAGATACTTCAATCTATTTAACGAACAATCATCTTCACTGGAGTCGATCAAAATAATAGCCAGCAGAAAGCACAAGCAGAAAAGCAACTCAGTTCTTCCAACTACTCCACAAACAGCTTCAGTGTGAGTTGGATGTATTGCAAAAAGTAATGCTCCAATAAATGCAGTATTTTTATTTCTAGTTATTTTATGAAAAATATACAAAACTAGGAGGCTATTCAAACAATGAAGGAGTAAATTAATGGTCTTCATGTGATAGCTCCTAAAATCGAACACACTGTATTCGAAATAGAATAGAAGGGTTGTGAGCGGACGATAGGATTTATGGCTATCGGCATCTGTGAGATTAGCTCCCCAGAAGTCATGGGTAAATATGGAATGCAGAGAAATTGGTGATTTTGTCACATCCTTATTTTTGACTATGGCTACTGTGTCGTCGAAAACAAACGTTCCAGGAAGAGAGTGATAATATGAGATGATAGTAAAAATCAATGTAAAGCTTGCAAAGTGTATTAAATTAAAATTCATTTTATAATAATTTATATACATTTTTGTGTATATTTAATTTAAAAAGAACAGAAACAGGGACAAACACGAAGATGTGGTGTAAACAAAAATATTTTTGTTGAAAAATGTCAAATGCGTAGAAATTGACAAATGAAACGTCAGTTTCTGTGGGCATGTTTGTTTTAAAATTGCAAAGAGTCAATGGGCGCATTCATAAACCTAGTGACTACGTAGTCAAAATTCAACTAGCTTTGTGAATGCAAAACTACACTACAAAGCTAGTCAATCTGGAACAGTCATATTATTGACAAATGCAAATATATAAAATAAGAAACATTTTTAATTTGATAGCTTTAATTTATTTTTCGTGTGTTTTAAATTCAATAAAATCAAATTTAAGACACAATTTGAATGATTTATATTTGTATTTAAATACTGAACCATTTATTTCATTTTGAATTCGCGTGTCTTTCCCGAGCAGCTGATTGTGAAACGTCAAAACCATTCTCCACTAACTTTGTAGCCGAATTTTTTTCACTACGTCGGAAGGGAAATTTCAACTACTTTTGTAGTTAGATTTACAGTACGTTTCCACCAACAAATAATCCGAGATTTAAGGCAAGTGATTTAAAATAAATCATGAGGTGTTTCCACCAAAGAAAAGGAGATTAATTTGACGTTTGGTTAATGTCATAACAACCAAACTTCAAATTATTCTCCTTTCGAAAAGAAAAAAAATATGTATTTGCTCACTCATCATCTGTAAGTAATTAGTTTTATTATATTCTTGTATATATTTATTATTTTTGTTTACTTACATTTTATTTCGTCTGTGATTTCTTGAAAGTTGTTTATTGTTTTGAATTTGAATCATATGGAAGTGAGACAGATAGTTTTTGTTGACATTTCCATCTGTCAATAAACGAAATTGGCGTTTAAATGGGTCGGTTCAACAATTATTCTCCGAAAAAAAAGTTTGTTTGATTTGACAAACTAATGTTTCCAAGTAGATTTCAATGAGTTTTATTTGAAATCTTCATTTGAGGAGATTAAAATTTGTATGGTAAATTTTCGAGATTTCAAGGAGATTTGTGACAAATCTAGCTAAATCTCGGTTTAGTGCCCGGTGGAAACGTAGTATTAGCCAATCAGAATCCCTTGACTACGTAGCCACTAGCTTTGTGAATGCGACCAATCACAATTTACCATATTGATTTTTTTATTTAAAACATTTTCACTTTTTTCTTTGAGACAACGTGTGATATAAAGTCTATGCCGATATTATACAGTTCATTCAAGACCTCAAAATTGAAATTCGTGAAGTTATCGAAGGCATCATACAACCGCAATTGTGTGAATTGCTAATGAAAAATTTGATAAAAGGATATGTGGATATAATACGATTTCCCTGATGTCGTTATTGAAATTGTTAAAGAAAAACCTCGTTCTTTACATACAAAAATAATTTCTTTTAAAAAATACTCATTGATTTTAAAATATCAAAATAAAATCAGTCACTAAAAAAACAAATTAGGAGGCACAGCATCTCGTAGAAATATAGTGACATTTAAAAAAACCTTAAATGACAGCCGGGTCTCACAGGTGTCAACTGTCAGCGCTAAAAATTTCGAGTTTTCCAATAAGGATGGGTTCATTTTGACAGCTCGTGGGAGATACATTTTTTCTTTTAATTTCTGTCAAAATATCGTCTTTTAAACAGTCATTAATGACAAACTCATGTAAATGATAAAACTTTATTGTCAAAATGGGTGTTCTCTAGTAGCAGCGATGAACGCGTTCCGCTATTTTTATGGGGTACACAGTCGTCCTTCCGACGAATTTGGCGTCGTGATTTAGGCCTGCACTCAGGAGCTGAAACCAAGCGACCATATGCAGCGCCATGTGTTCGTTAATTGTATTTTGGAACAGTTGAAAGTTGATCCTAATTTTTGTCGAAAAATCATCTTTAGCTATTTATGGATGAATGGGTACGTGAATAAGAAAAATTTACGAATTAGGAACGACACGAATTCACGTGAGATTTATAAGCTGCCAAAGCATCCAAATAAAATTACTGTTTAGTGTTTTGTTCTTGCCTTTTCAAGAAGTTTTGATTTTAATATACAAATGTTTATTGCTATATAACTAAAAAAGCAAGCTAGTTTAGGAAGTCATTCACATTGGACTTATTTGAGCATGTTTATTTTAATAAAATGTCTAATTGAAACTTTTTTTCCATTGAACGAAGTTTATGTTGATAAGGTGATCGAAAGCAAACAGCGCTACCAAAACGTCAAACGTCATGCATTTGACATTTTGCACAAAATATATTTGTTTTCATTTTTGTGGGTAGTATTTGTGATTTTTTAAAATTAATAAAAGAAAACATGTCTGAAGAAATTGTATTTGATTGTTTACATTCCGAAATTGTTAATTATTGTCTCCTGGATAATAAAGTAAATCATAACCACTTGTTATATTCTAAAATCCATCTTACTTTAAGAAATCATTTATATTAGGAAAATGATTTCTCCACCCTCGAATACATTGGCTACTCAACTGGCTATCGTCTCATCGAGAGACTTACCCGGGAATGGCCACGATTTAAAGATGAATTGGAAACTATGAAATTCATTTGTACAGATTTTTGGACACTGATTTATAAAAAACAAGTCGACAATCTAAGAACAAACCATCAAGGAGTTTATGTGTTACAGGATAAAGCTTTTCGTTTTCTAACACGAATCTCACCTGGATCAAAACAGCTGGAACATGCCCCAAAGGTAAGAAAGTGCAAAAAACAGTATCAAGACTAAAAATTAATTGAATTTCAGTTTGTTGCCTTCACGTGTGGACTAGTACGAGGTGCCTTGGCAAATTTAGGAATTAACAGCACAGTAACTGCGGAAGTGCAATCGATTCCATCTTGTAAGTTCCACGTCCAAGTTAAATTAAATTAAATCAAATTACAACAAATAAAAACGATAGTTGTTTATTATTTTTTTCTTATTAATGTTGCAATAAAAATGAAACAAATATTATGATTTTATATAAAATGAAATTATATCATCATTGGATATGTTAAAGTACGTCAAAAGCTTCCACCCTGATTCGCAGAAATCAGCCTTAAGAGGTGCTGGATCTGTGTGTATTCCTACTTCCGGGGATGGTCCAACTATTATCACCACAGATCCATGATAAAGTCTCAGGTACTCACGGAAAGCTTTTCCATTATTAAAGAAACAAAAGACCAGCGCAAAATCCCATCTTTTTGTATCACAGCATTCTTGCAGGAAACTTGGTTGCATGCAAATTTCATTGATGAAATTCAACTTAATATAACTTGTTGGAGAATAACTACTCTCCCACCACGATCGGTCAACTTCCAGACCATAAACAGAAACACCTTTAGGACAAATTTTCACTATCATTGAATTCCATTCATAGCTTTAATTTCACAGCCCTTTACCTATGCTCTCTTCAATAATCCACTCAAGAAGTCCAGTTCCACAGCCAATGCTGAGAAGTTTTTCAATTCCCAGTTGATGTAAAGTTGATTTCAAGTTTTCCAAAGCTTCTCTTGTTGGCCATGTCCAGAGGTATTTACTCTTCCTATCCAAAGGCAGTGATTCGCTCAATTCGAGAACTGCTTTCCAGTCCTTTACTTGTGTTAGAACTAAGAGTTGTTCTTCAAATGAATCTTTGAACATTATTTAACGTGTTCTGACACAATATTTGGCGAACAGAAAGTCTCTAACCGTAAAAACAGCAATTAAGACAAAATTATGGACTAATGCCAAAACATTTTTTTTTGTTCGTTAAGGTTCTCTGATAATAATCAAATAATTTCTGAGGTGTCCCTTATGTCGGAATGGGGCGTGCGTCGTCGACGAAGCTGCTGGTTTTGTACGCTTTTCGATTGACTCGTGTTATTAAAATTTCTATAAATAAAATTATCTTATAAAAATTATGTATTTGGAGAATGCTGCGAAGGTAGATTGTTTGATTTATCTGTTGTATAAATTATTTGCTTTTGCACAAAAATAATGTTTATATTTAGAGCAGTCGAAGTTCAAGGACGACAGAGATTACGATTTACTTCCTGTTGTTGAACTTGAAAGCCGATTAGAGAATTTACTTCCTCAGTGTAAATTTAATTTATGATAGAATTAGTTGGATCAAATGTATGTATGAAAACTACTTAATTTGTGTGAGAATTTGTTTATCGCTGAAAAGGTAAAACAATTTACAAGACCATTTATTTGAAAACAGAGCATCAGAAATATAATTTGAAATATAGTCTGCTAGTGCAGGATGGACCAGAAGTTGGGGATAATATGTAAATGTCTTTGATGCAGCGAATATTATTTCGTTAGTTTTACTTGAGATATTTGTATGTACGTTCTACAGAAGGTCAGGTTTATAAAGCGTTGAAAAAGCGAAATAGAGACTTGGATTAGAAATTTAGATTAAAAAGTGGAAATAAAATAGATGCACCAAAATTGTGTACACTGGAAACCTTGGTGTGCGCAATTAGATTACGTTGGCGTTCGATACCGATTAAGGTGGATAGACTTGATGAAGGAGACCAGGGTTGTAAACGATGAATTTGTAAATAAATTTTGAAAAACTGATTTTATGGATCATTAGTGTTCTATATTTTACATAATACATTTCAAAATTTACATTACTTTTAGTTGTTGATTCTTTAAATTTAAAATGTATGTACTTGGTATTCAAGTCCTTAAGCGAAGTGCCCAAAAGTTAAGTTTAAGTCATCATCAAGGTGGTCTAGAACTTAAGCTTATGATTTTTTAAGAAATTAAAACAAGCAAACACTTCGTTTGAAAATAGGCCACGGTAACGGTTAATAAGAGGTTTGGTTTGGTTTGGTTGATGGTGAGAGGGCGATTGATGACGTAGATAGATAAATTCTTTATTTTTTCATCACAAAGTTTACAAATTTATATACTTAAGAATAAGGACATGGCAATAATACTGCCGTCTGCCTGAGATGACATTTCATTTATGATTTAAAAATAAAAGAAATAATAAAAAAGCAAAAATTTTAAAATATAAAAAATAAATAAGTAGCAAAAGATATAAAGAAAAATATTTATATAAGACAATGATATCAATTTTAACGTGATTTGAAACACAAAATATTACACAATTTAATTAATTTGATTAGCTGTTTTCTGTTTATAAACATTTTTATCAATTTTAACGTGATTTGAAACACAAAATAATACGCAATTCGGTTATGATTAGCTATTTATAAAATATTATCAATTTTAACGTGATTTGAAACACAAAAGAAATAATATCAAATTTTGTATGATCAGCAACAAAGCAATAAATTGTTAGGTATAAAATTTGGTTTAAACTGCAATAAGCGGGTAATCGACTAGGTTTAATATGTGAAACTGTTACGGTAAGAAAGAGCATGTTGACAATATTTAAAGAGGCTGCGCCAGCCCATTGCTCCATTTAAAATTTCAAAAAGTTTTTCCAAGGATATAAAACTTTCCCGAAAATGCAACCGACGAATTTCTTGTAGAATAGGACAAGCAGCAACGAAATGGTAAATATCTTCATTCTCTCTTCCGTTACATAGATCACATAGCTGGGGCAAGTCTGGTCGATGAGGTACAAAGTTTAAATTTAAAATTTCAACTCTTGCTCTAAAAATAATACTTATAACCGAGGCTGAAAATTCATTACTAAAGTAAGAGACTTCCGAGGGCAGTTGGTGGTTTAAATGACTATAAATAGCTCTTGAAGTAGATGAAGATGCTCTGGAAAGATTATCCAGAAACATTTTGTGATCCACCTTAGCAATCACATCAGCAAACTGAGCCTGCCAATCGGTCACATTAGTTTCTGATAAGTTTAAACTTGTTTCGTAAGAGTAAGCTAGTTCGTTCCAGTCTTTAAACGGAGAAGCATTCACTCGAAGTAATTTTCTTAAAATGATTTTGTGAAGACAAGTTTCACTTCTTTTCATCACTCTAGTAATGAAGTTCGCACTTGCCTTCAAATTTTGTATATATATAGGGGCTATTCCTGACTCTACATATATGGCGTAGTAGGGTGTTGAGTTAGGCAAACGAAATATCCTCCTAAAAAAGTTCCTTTGTACAGTTTCAAAAGCTTCGAAGTGTGTGTATTCGAAGACTTGAACGCCATATGCCATGCATGCATTTACTGTCGCGTTGAAAACTTTGTACTTGGACGTTAAATCAACACTTTGGTTCGAAAAAAACTTTGGCCACATTATATTAAGTGCCAATTTAGCTTCGTTGCTTTTTTCCTTAGAGTGCTTTAGATAGCTTAAATTGTACGTCAAGAGGACACCCACATATTTAAACTCCTGTACAACCTCAATATGTATATTATTTAGAGACCATTTTTCTTCCGCTCGCCTTCTTGATTGTCTCATTTCAAATACAATAATCTTAGTTTTTTGGGTATTAATTTGCAAGCCCCAAGACTCGCAAAATGAACTTAGACGGTTTATTTGCATTTGTAGCGTGAAAGGATTATCAGCAAGCATAACTAGATCGTCCGCGTACAACATGACTTTGATTAAAATGTTAGTAAAATTAACTCCACCCGGAAGAAGATCGCAGACATCATCTATGAACAGGGTAAATAATAATGGGCTGAGGATACAACCTTGAGGAACACCTGAAGTTGTTTCAAATCGATTTGAAAATGTGAAACCGTCCCATACCCTTGCATTTGTTGACGAAATAAAACTTGCATACACTTGGAGAAACTTTCGTGACAAACCAATACAAGAGAGTTTGTAAATTAAAGCTTGTCTATTGACTTTGTCAAATGCAGCTTTAAAATCAACAAAGCAAGTGTATAGTTTCTTTTTCCTATCTATAAATTGTTGAGCAATGCTTGAAATGGCAAAGATATGATCCACGGTTGAAAAACCTGGGCGGAAACCGGCTTGAAAGATGCTCAAAAGATTGTTATCCTCAATCCATTTTGTTAGCCTTTCATATAGGATTGCAGTAAAAGTTTTTCTTATTGAATTTAAAATTGAAATACCTCTATAATTTTCCGCAGCGTTAGCATCACCTTTTTTAAAAATGGCAAAAATTACAGATTCGTTGAAACTGATAGGTACACCTCCATCATTATACAACTTGTTATAAAAGGACACGAGGTAGTTTTTGAAATCAATGATTGATGACGTTATCGCCCCGAAGTATTGAACTTCTCTAAAATAACTAGAGGCTTACACTGTTTCTTGAAATGTCTTCGAGTTCTTCGAGATTATCGAAGAAGTGTCTGTCTAAGAGTTTATTTGTTTTGTAACATAGTGCTGGGCAGTGCCATACAAAGTTGTCTGTGTTTTCTTACTCTTCCTTATCACTGCAGCCCTTGTACATATCATCGGAAGTAAGAGATTATTTGTCTATGTGCATTATCGAACAGGATCTAGTTTTGTCGAATTTGAGCCATAAATTCCTGGCCGTGGCACTGGTTTCGAAGCTTTTCCATCTTTTATTGTTTTTTTTTTTGTATTATTATGTTGCTAATTATCTATGGGGACAGAATGGTGTGTTGATACTTGTACCTATTCTCGCCAGCTCAGCCGTTAGTTTTGGGAAACAGTAATTTACAAGCTTCGATTCTTTTATTTTGGCAGAAATCGATTTTATTGATGCTTGGCTATCAATGAAAATGGTGATATCAGCTCGTGATATCGCTTTTATTAAAATCTGTTTTGCAGTGTATAAAATAAAATAAACAACATTCCGTTGAGAACTAGGGCCTTCCAACCATTCCTGTGTTCGAGTAATGTTGGCAGGAATGGAGGGGACCTTCTATTTTAAGCCGAATCCGAATGGAAATGAGATATCAATTTCACGAACGACACCTTAGTTGAAATCTAACAAAGAATTGCTAAACAAATGGATTTAAAACTCCTTTCTCGAAAAACAAACTGCTCGTTATACAAAACTCTAGTTTTACTCTACGGTGCCGAGTGCTGAAGGGGAATTGATACTGGGAACTTTCGCGAGAAAAATCCTTCGGCGGTTATTTGGCTCTATACGCGAAGAAGGCGAATGGAGGAGCAGATTCAATCGTGAACTGTACGAACTGTATCAAGATGTGTATGTAAAGAACTAAATACGCCTTGGCTCGGCCACTTCGAGCGAATGGACAACAACGCTCCAGCAAAGAAAATCTTTGAACTCAGGCTGAAAGCTTAAATGGCTCAGGAGCCAGATAACTCAACTCAACTATCTTTTTTTTTCAAACATTTTTCGCCATTTCTTGGTAGAACTAACCAAACAAATTTATTAAAAAAAAAAATAAATTAGGTGGCGCAACAGTCCGTAGAGAACCAGGGCCTAGTGACTTTCAACTCTCAACCATTCCTGTGTGCGAGTAATTGCAGGGATGGAGGGGACCTACAGTTTATATGCCGAATCCGAACGGCTAATTTGAGAAAGCACTTTTTCATGACAAGAATTACTATTGTAGAATTTGTCAATTCCTCGCAGTACCCGTGAAAAAAACTTTAGGTGGTACAGGCAGGGATCGAACCCAAGACCTCTCGCATGACAGTCCAACGCACTAACCATCATGCCACACGGGTACTACCAAACAAATTTAGCTAGAGCTCCTAATATAACCGTTTGGCAATACGAAAAAGCTAACAGGGACAGTTTAAATAATTTGTTCAAGATCATCAACTCGTCGTCACTATGCTTTCTTGGTAGTGACTTTTACTCCAGTGCAAATATGACAAGTAAAATGATACTTTTGGAAATGAAAACTTTTATCCCGAATAGGGTCAATAGTATCAACCCCATATCCAAATAATGGTTCGATTTGACCTGCAAAAAGGTTATCAAGGAAAAAGAGGTAAGCTTCCGGTATTTTAGAATTAGAAAAAATCCGAAAAAGATTTAAACAAGCCAGGAATGCCTGCATTTCTCAAATTCGAAGGACAAATTTATGTATGACCAAAAAATACCAATACTGCAATGTCTCAAAATCAGTACAACTTCTTGGTCAAGAATTCGAAAACAATGTGCACCGATATCGCCTTTCAAATGCCAACTTTTTTCCTGATGCCCACATAGGTTCATTTTTGAGTTCATGCTAATTATAAGAAATTCGATTGGTTAAACTATTTATTTTTATTACATTATATAATAAGTACTAAAATTACATTATAATTATATTTAAAAATACTTCTACTAAGAAATGTATTTTTGTTAATTATTTTAATCGAATTGTATTTGATAATTATGTTTGAAGTTTTTCCGCCAATGAGTTTCGGAGAAATTAGATTGTTGACCATTACAAATGACACTAGATTCTTGTATAAGTTGCTTTGCTTGGCCGTCATTTGCTGGACTTGTAATCTCATCATTATTACTATTAGTATCATTGTCTTGTGTGCTATCATCATCTAAGAGAATTTTTCGATACATCTCACGTGGATCGTATACTTTTTTCAACTTTTTGTGTATCTTAACAACCGACTGGATTACAACAGCATTCTTTTCTTTTTCTACGGCTTTTGGCTTTTCTCCGATTTCTTCAACAATTGTTACAGGTTTAACATTTCCAATGCAACGAATAACTGAGCTATTGGCGACTATAACAGACGTATCAGGAACTATATTTCTTGTGTCTGCAGCTGCAGCTGCACTTGTTGCCTCTGATAATGGTTTTGAAATGTCTCTCTCATTCGAACTCTCACTTTCTGATTGCTCAAAGTCATCACCATTGACTTCTTCCAAACATGATTTATCTTCATCTGGATGCATGTTTCTTATGTGTCGGAGGATGTTGTCCTTTCGAATGCTTGCAGTGTCGCAAAGAGTGCATTTGAACTTAGATTTGACTGTAAACCAAAGCGGGGTGTAAAAAGTATTTAAAATTTTTTAAACTGTTAAGCTTACCATCGTGAATTCTGCTATGTCTTAACAGGGATTTTCTATCGATAAAATGTCTAGAGCATTTGGAACAAGTGTATTCTCTCTGATTCGAATGACTCAGTGAGTGAGTCTTTAGGGATGAATTTCTATTGAATACTTTCCCACAAAGATCGCACTTAAATTTGTTGGCAGCTGAAATGATTTAAGTTGACCAGAGACAGCTTTATTTTGAGGAAGATGACTTACCAATATGAACTATTTGCTGATGCATTCGCAAAGAAGTTCGAAGCGAGAACTTCTTGTCGCACTTATCACATTCAAAAGGCAATATATTCTGGTGTCGCATCATGTGGGCACTCAATGCCTCTTTGTTCCTCAGCTTAGCTCCACATTCGACACATTGCTCACCAACGGCACCATGTAGCTTTTCGTGTTTTCGAAGAACTTGAATTTTGGTAAAGTTCTTACTACAAACCGAACATTGAAATGACTGTTTCAAGTGTCCAGCTTTATGATATTTCAAATGTGCTGATGTAGAAAAATACTGAAAAAAAATGTGTTAGTAGGTTTTTCAAAGCTGTAACTTAATACTATTGACTTTTCTTACAGAATTGCATTCGTTGCACTTAAAGGGCTTGCTGGAGGAGTTGTTGCAGAATAAGTGATAGTACTGTTGAGTCCGGCTCTTAAAGCGTTTATCACAGATAATGCAATGGTAGAAAAGTTCATTGTCATTATCGTGGGTTTTTACAATATGCGATGGAATTTTAGATCTCCGTGATTTGGATCCTTTTTCTGTAGGAATTGAGCTTGATTTTGGATACTCGTCGACAGTGTTTTGTTGATTAGTTGGTTTTAAATCATTTACAAGAATTTTATTATTTTCCTTGCATTTTTCACATCCATTGTCTTCTGATATTAAACATTGGCGGCATTTAGAATGACCACAATCTTCGGTTATGAGGCGATTTTGATTGTTTATTGTCTTTGAACAAACAGGACAAACAATTAGGTCTGCCATATTTCACATAACAATGCACAAATAGATAAATAAAAGATTTGATGCAGAAAATTGCATTCGCTTTCTAAAGTTTGTGGATTTTAGTTAAATAAAAACAACAATTATTGTTTAATTGGTCTAAGATTTGTTTTGTAAACAAAAGCATGACATTTGGCAACAGCTGTTTAATTTTTATTTCCGATGAGTTCGATTTGTGTAGTTGGTATAAGATCAGGATGCAGTTGCAGCGTTCGCATTGGGTGTGTTCAAATTTATGTGGTTTTCTGTTCAACAACAAAAAATCGCTTTTTTTTCAACCCAAGGATAAATATTTACAGTCTTATAGTACGTTTCCACCAAAAAATAATCCGAGAATTAAGACAAGTGACTTAAAATAAATCATGAGGTGTTTCCACCAAAGAAAAGGAGATTAATTTGACGTTTGGTTTATGTTATAACAACCAAACTTCAAATTATTCTCCTTTCGAAAAGAAAAAAAATATGTATTTGTTCACTCATCATCTGTAAGTAATTAGTTTTATTATATTCTTGTACATATTTATTATTTTTGTATACTTACATTTTATTTCGTCTGTGATTTCTTGAAAGTTGTTTATTGTTTTGAATTTGAGTCATATGGAAGTGAGACAGATAGGTTTTGTTGACATTTCCATCTGTCAATAAACGAAATTGGCGTTTAAATGGGTCCGTTCAACAATTATTCTCCGAAAAAAAAGTTTGTTTGATTTGACAAACTAATGTTGCATAAGGATTTATGTAGGCTCTATGTAAACGTTGCGAAAATTCCCATTTATAAAAAATTCTGCTATACATTTTAGTTATACAATGCTTATGTCAAAAAAAGTACCAAAATGGAGCAATCTATTCCATTTATCTGTCTATCAAATCAGCTGTTTGTCATAACAAACAAAGTATAGAAACCACCTTTGGAAACTCCCGTATTTGAGAGAACTTTTTCATAGTTCTTATCTGGTCCGAAAAAAAAGTTGGCATTTTAATGAACAAAGGTCTTTTGGTAGCTAATGCTCTTGCCACTCGCTTGCAAATTTGGCAAAGCGTAGGTTGGCTAAATCCGTGGATGTCTGCTCCATCGTCTTGAATCTATAAACAAATCATAAAAGGTACGGATTTCGAATTGGTGTGAACATTTAGTACAAACTTACCTCCTTCCGTCCCCAATATCTTATTGCAGCCATTACTTGGATATCTATGGGGATGTGGCCTCCTCTATTGTCGCTGCTGAGATCCGAACGGATAATTCCAATTATTTTTATGATATTCTTTTTTGAAAATCTATATTTTTTTTTAAATTCTTCGTTTCTTAGGCTCATTGGGTTGAACCTTTTTTTATAAACTTTTCGACTTCTCGGAGTTGGTAAAACGCGATTTAAATTATTAAAATCGTTAATAAATGAGCTAAATTGGAAAGGCATTATTGTTTTCTTTTAAATTTAAATAATGGAGAGAAATCAAAATGACATTTACGAAATAATAACAACAATAATTTCCTTATGTAGGCTCTATTCAACCTCAAAACGCGTTAAGCTTATTATGGGACTATGCAACCTTGCATAAGTTTTATAAATAGCATTTTTTCGTTTAGAGGCATTATAGATATTACATAACTTTATGTAGGCTCTATACAGCGTTTTTAAATAAGACTGTTAATTTGCCTTCTTCGGTTTATGATCGTTTTTTTAAATGAAGTATTTCTTTGTTATTCTCTTGGTTTGTATCTTTTTTATTAAACATTCTTTAAATATTCTGCAAGGATTTCTTGCAATACGTTTTTTATGTTTATATTAAACAAATATTTTTTAACAGAGACAAATGGAATCTCTTTTTTATTTTTTAAGGAAGGTATGTAGAAGGGCCAAGCAGATCAAAAGGAGACCCTCTAAACTACACCAAATATAAGCCATCAGTGTGGTTTTAGAGCAGGAAAGTCCACAGTCGATCAAGTATTCACATTACGGCAGATCCTGAAAAAACCCAAGTACATTAAATTGACACCCACCATTCAAGGCCGCATAATGACAGCATCTACAGGGACGAGCTGTATAGAGCCATGTCTAGTATTTGCATCCCTGCCAAATTTGTGCAGGATGACCATGGAGAATGCGCGCTGCTCCATAAAAGTTGAGAACAACTTAACATAACCTTTCGATGTCAAAAAAGGCTTTAGACAAGGTGATGCGTAGCATATGCTGATGACATTGACATAATGGGAAGAACTCAGCGTGATGTCAATGGGGCTTTTGTGAGTATTGAAGCAGAGGCGGCAAAAATTGGTTTAACAGTTAATGAGGACAAAACAAAGTACATGCTGTCATCAAGAAAGGACCTACAACACCAAGGTCTCGGTCAAAACGTTACCATCAACAGACATAACTTTGAGGTAGTTAAGGACTTTGTCTACCAAGGCTCCGCTATGAACACAGAAAATAAGACCATCGCTGAGGTCAAACAAAGAATTACTCTTGCTAACCGCTGATTCTTTGGGCTAGAAAAGCAATTGAATGGCAAAGCCCTCTCTCGAGCAACCAAAGTGTCGCTATATAAGACCCTCATCATCCCCGTCTTGCTATACGGTGCAGAAGCATAGACTATTACAAAAGCGGGTGAAAGCACCTTGGGTCGTTTCGAGAGAAAAGTTCTTCGCGTGATCTACGTCCCGTATATGCATAGAAGGTGAGTGGAGGAGAAGATGGAACGACGAGCTGTACAGCGACGTAGACTTAGCCAGAAGGGTAAAATTCCAACGATTGAGATGGCTGGGTCACGTAGAGCGCATGGAAACCAATACTCCGGCCCGAAAAGTCTTCGAATCTACACCCACAGGACAGCGCAGTAGAGGAAGACGGCGGATAAGGTGGCGCGCACAAGTGGAAAGTGACCTCACCCTACTTGGAGCGCGAAACTGGAGACATCTAGCTATTGACTGTGCTATATGGAAAAGTTTGTTTGGTGAGGGCCTAGTTCACACAGGACTGTAGTGCCATCTTAAGTAAGTAAGCTCCACCATGGCTTTCTGCTTCAGTAACATAAATTGTTGGTCCATATGCGATCGAATTTGTTCGTTTTATGTTACAAGAAGCAAATCGTTCGTTAAAAATTGTAAATTTGAACTTGAAACAAAGCGTAATGTAAAGTAACATAGTCACAAAACTTAAAATTATAGACTAAGTGTAACTTTTGTTGCATTTTAGTACGAATCGAACATATTTTCGAAGATAAAATGATCATTAATCACAAAATAATAATAATAACTCATAAGTTAAATAGGTTTTCGTACATATTAATGTGTATTGCTTTGTAAAAAGGTTTACCTTTACCCTTTTCAAATACGATGAAACCTTTTCAAATACGATGAAACAAAATTACCAAATTATATATTTTGCTACTTAAGTCCAAGTGGCTTCTCACCCTGGCATATCAGTTTCTTTTTATTTTAAAGCATTTAATTTTGTAGTACGCATATAATTTAGAGTTAATGATAGGTAAGTATCCTAGTTTGGGAAACAATTTTTTTTTATTCTAATTTAACAGTTTTACCTTGATGTTGAAAATTTTAAATCAGTCTTTTCAAATAAAAACTTCTACGACTTTTAAACAATACATGTTCAACAATTCGCATGTAATTTGACAAAACTTAACAACAACCAAATAAATATTAAAAGGTTTTCTCACCTCGATTTTTTGTATTTGTAATATACTGCCTAATGCGAGGAATTGACAAATCCTCCAAGAGTAATTTTTGTCATGAAAAGTGTTTTCTCAAATTAGCCCTCAAACTGTAGGCCCCCTAAATCCTTCACAACATTACTCGCACAAAACAATGGTTGAGAATTGTAAATCACTAGCCCCTTATTCTCAACGAACTATTGCGCTACCTAATTTATGTATTTATCTTAATATACCGTCAAAGAATAATTCTAGGTTTTATTGTAATGAATTTATATTAATGTGTTTTGTGATCATTATCATCAAGATCCGGTTGAATAGTTAAAAATTTAAATTAACTGTAAAAACATTGAAAACGATATTTTCAAAAAAACACAATTGTATGGTTGCTCTTATTGTACATTGTTTATGATAAATGTCCCATTTAACAGAGCCTTGACAAATTTAAATCCAATCATAAAAAATCTTTCTTTTTTTTTCATTCAAACCGGAATTTAATCGAAATGGTGTCCTGAAAATGCCAATAAAATAACACAATAATAAGACGTTTCTTTTTTCTTCTTTTTTGTTGTATATTTTGTCAAATGAGTATCACGATACAAGTAAAACATGTTATAATTCTTAATGAATCAATGATAGAATTAAACTAAATAAATTTATTAAACTTTATAATTCTTAATGAATCAATGATAGAATTGAACAAAATAAATGTACCTATTAAACTTTAAATAGAAATTTTTTGTAATATTTCATTTCGATAATACTTTCTCTAATATCATCCTCACTGCGATGCACTAATTTCTTTTTTGGTGCACCAGCAGCAACACTTGGATTCCATCGTCTGCACAGTTCTTTAACAGTCGATACATCAATTATTCTATAATGAAGGTAGTTATCGATCTTGGGCATGTATCGATTTATGAACAATCTATCCATATATACAGAATTACCAGCCAAAGGACACTTTCCTTTCGGTATGTTGGATTCCAGAAATTTGACTATCATGTCCTGGGCCATATCTTCTGTTATATTCGATTTTCTGCACTTTTCAATAAGCTTAGTCTCAACGTGGTGCTTCATGCACCAATCGTTCATGTTTTCTAGTACTTCGTCTGGTTGAAACACCTCAATGTTGGGACCTTCGGCAACTATATTAAGGTCTTTATCGGTTATTATGCAAGAAAGTTCTAAAATTTTATCCCGGCTTACGTCTAGTCCACTCATTTCAAGGTCCATCCAAACAATCCAAGAGTCCTTGCCCATTGTTGATGTGGTTGGAGTTAATTTCGTTAAGTAACGCAGGGAATTTTGATTGAAAAGCTTATTTGGAAAGCAAATGCTGCGATTTGCACTGATTGATATAGTGCGGATAACTGAATTCAACATTTGATTCTTGAAAAAATTGTTCTAATTGAATAATTTAATAAACTAAACTAGTAAAGAAATATTAACAATTTAACATTCAAATCTCAGTCTGTCTCTAATGCACACCTCTCTGCACGCGTTTTGTTAAATGTCAAAATTAGTTAAATTTATGAAGTCTAGGATAAGCGTTCTGGGTTCAAGGAAAATCTGTATGCGTTCACATTTACAAAATTTTATTCGTCGTTACACTAGAAAACAAGGATTTGTTGGGGTCTTAAGTGCCTTGAACATGAGAGCGAACAACGAATGGACGAACAAACGTGATTTTACACATTTCAAAAAGTCAATTCCAAACAAAAACACATTTAAATTATAAGAAACCAATTGACAATAATGTTAGGATAATAAAATTTGCATTTTGTTCTCTAAAACAAGAACATTTTGTAAAAAGAATTTGGTAGTAACGAATTGCAGTGTTGTTGCTACGAACTGTCAAATTCTATTCGCGTTCCACATACCATCCACACTGCAACGAATAAATTGTTCGTGCGCAACTTAACCTCAAAATTCTACCACTCTTGTTTTGTTTTTGTGTGAAAGATCATGGCTGAGGAAAATATGGAGAAAAGGGTTGACAATTCGTCGCTGTCTGCGAATAGAAATAAAGCTCATGTGAAAGAAAAGTCAAAATATGCGAACATCCACAGTTCGCAGTTCGTAGCTCATGTGCAAGATGCTTTAGCAGCATTCACATGAGCGCGAGCAACGAACGACGAATGAATTACAAAATGTGAGTTTATGTACGTTTAAAGACATATTTCCACACAAAATCTTAACAAAACGATAGCAATATAGTTTATATTTGATTTATGATGCATACTTTTACTTTTCAATATCATATAGGTATTAATAAATTTAAGAAAACAAATTTATTCGTCGCGAACAAAATTTTAGTTGATACGAACTGTCAAACTTTATTCGCGTTCCACATCATCCACACTCGCAACGAATAAAATAATCACGCGTACTTAACCTAAAAAAATCATTCTTGTTTTGGTTTCGGTGGTGAATGTCAAACTTCATTCGCGACGAATTAAAAACTCTCATGTGAAAGAAATGTCAAAATCGACGAATATTCGTTCATTCGTTGGTCGTTGGTCGTGCTCATGTGAAGAGTGCTTTAGAACTTGAAAAATATTATTAGGCTCCAAGCCATTTGGATCACATTAATTTGGACACGGTCCGAATTTGCCCGACATGTACGACCGAGCCAGAGCTAATTTGACGTATTGATTGTATTCATATTTTGTTATATATAAAAAGGTTTTTATAAAATAAATTAAGATTTGCCGCCTAATTGTTTAAAAAAAATCCTAAAACTAAGAAAATTTGAGCTAGATAAATATGACCGAAAATGGTGAATTGTGTGATCAGACGGAATTACTTGGCTCGTTGATGTCCACACAGGCAGAGCAAAAATTGTTTTTTTGGCTTGAACTCGTTGATTTTTGACTTGCTGAAAATACAAATAGATCGACAGAGTTAAACTAAACCATCTCAGTATCCCAACACATTGCTCTTTGGCTCGGTCGTGTATGGCCAACTTTACATGTGGCTTTTTAGCATATTATAGGAAATCAAAAGGAGTCTATTGTTTAGTCTTTCTATTGCGTATTATAATGCAGATACATGTTAATCTACTTGTAAGGGAATTTCGTAAATTTCCCTTTTTTGTGTGGTCGAAAAAGAGTGCTGTTTTTTTGGGAAAGTTGTTGTTGATTTTTATTGGATTTCCATGGATCTACATTTCGAAGTCTGCAGATGCAAAATAATTAAATTGCACTTTTTGGAAAGAGAGAGAAGATAAAAAACGCTGACGTTTAAAAAAATGGTGGCATCAGTGTTGCCACAATGTTGCAAGTCTAACAAAAGCTTTACATTTCTTCTTTATTTCTAAATTTTGTTACTATGTTACCTTTTTTACTTTTCATTTAAATTGCCTTTTAATTGTGAGGTTCATGCAATGAATTGCAATTTTTTTCTTACATTGCAGAGATGCTTATCCGAATTTAATGCGTTTTTACTATATAAAGAATTGAAAGAACGTTTTAACTCCAATTTTGAGGCTATAGAAAAACACTGTGTACCTAAAACAATGTTTTTAGGTTGTCCCAAAATATTACATTTTTTAGCTTCTGTTAGGTTTGCTTTTATTTATTTCATTACAATTTTGTTAAGGCTTGCGGCAATACTGTAGAGCCAAAGAGTTATAGTATTTTATAGGAAGTAAAAAGACTTATCACTGGTGTATTCTTTCCCACTTTCAGGTTCTGACATAAATATCTGCTCCCTCTACTTTTCTGCAGTATGCAGACGTCAATAATTACCAAAAAGTCAACAACAAATTTTATGAAAAAGCTTGATTTTATAAAATTTTAATCTTTACAATATAATTTCCAAAGTCCGCGGGAAAATTTTAAAGCTGGAGATTTTATACTATTTTTCTTTACGATCGTTTATTGAACTTTAATAATTTCGCAACTTATAAACAATTGATCTGTTTATACTACGCACAGTGCGTCGATCAATGGAAAAAAATCAAAAAATTAGTCTAACTAAACATGATTATAATACACGCAAAAGTCATGGTAAAGTCACTAATAAGTGAACTGTAACTTTTTTGTAAGATAATATTCACCCCCCTGCTGCCTGCCCACCACAAAACATGAGCTTAGTTGATTATTCGAATCGAGAACGTTTGCACTGGTTCTTGAAGCCTTGGCCTGCAGAGTAAAATAATTATCTAAATAAACCGGTTTTCAGTCAGATCTTATTCACTAAGGTAAGTACAACTTATTTGTTTTTTTTTTTACTGTTACTTTTCGACAGATTTTTGACAGTTTTTACTAAGTCTAACATGCGCCTCTTTAACGAGCTACTATTCAACCTTCCGTAGTGATTTTAAAACTAGTGTTGCTGGTTGTCGTGAGATTTTTTTTTTTAAGTGAAGCTAACAGTGTTGGCTTTCCGACGGTGTAAAAATTATCTGCGCCAACTTGCGCCTTTTTTTTAAACGCAATTTACTCCCCTGTTTATTTAAAGGATGTTTACCAATAGGGAGCTTTTTCAGCAATGGTCAACTCATTCTACCAACAGATTTGCTGCTGTTCTAGAGTTTATTAAAAAAACGTAATTGAAGATGCAAGAAATGAAGCCAATTTAAGAAGACATGTTTTTACATTTTGTTAAAACATAAAAAAAAGGTGGCAAAACTGCAGTAGGAAGCTTGATCGTTTTCTAGAATGGAACAGGGACTCGCTCAATCTGGTGCACTCTTTTCCGGACAGCATTTCTCACATGAAATCTAATAATCAAAATCTAAAAAATAAACGTGGAAGGCCGATAAAACCCTTTGACGAGTGTTAAAAAAAAAACTAAGAAGCAGAAAGTGGAAGAGCTGGTGAAGACAAGATCTTTTGACGAACTAAGGTTTGCATCAACACAAGCAGCCACAAATTCATCGTCTTCAAGGTCCTTAGTGGAAGAAAATAAGGTTTTTTCATCCGAAGAAGCTTCGACACTGTACCTTGACCTGGATTTAAATGAACAAAGCTACCAAGTTTTGAGAAACGCTGTAAGCACTCTTCACAAAGATTGTTTTCCAAGCATCTACGCTCTACGCCGGATAAAACAAGGTATGTTGCCAAAATCAATTGTGAATGAAACATCTGCTGGGGTGGATTTTGAAGATGTTATGGCTAAAACCGTTGAAAGCATATCAAAATCTGTTATTATCACAAAAGACACAAAAGCCAGATTGGTCTGCAAGTGGGGCTTTGACAGTAGTGGTAGCCACAGTGTCTATAAAATTAGATTTGACAATGCAGACAATTCGGACGAATATTTATGTATTCTTGGTCGTATTTCCTCCCTTAAAATTAATTGACATTGATTCGGGAGAATCTCTTTGGATAAATGATCGACCTGGATCTATTTTGTATTGTAGCCCCTTAAGTTTTTGTTTCGTAAAGAGTGTTCTGAGCTGGTGAAAGAAGAGGAGGCTAACATGCAAGCTAAAATAAACAAACTTGGTGAAACTGCTGTGTGTGTAGCTGATGGGCATAGATTCAGAGTTTCATTCGAATTTCACTTAACCATGGTTGATGGAAGTGTGTGTAATGTGCAGTCGGAAACCAACTCTTCTTCAAAATGCTACATCTGTGGTACATTACCCAGCGAAATGAACACAGTCAAGTGGTACGAGAAAACTCCTAAGGGAGACAACTATCGGTTTGGCTTATCCACTCTTCATCTTTGGATAAGAACATTTAAATGCATGTTACACATTGCATATAGATTAAATTTTAAAAAATGGCGAGTTCAAGGAGAAGAAAACAAAACTGTGTTCAAAGAGGACAAAAAACGAATCCAATCAGAATTTAAGGCAAAAATGGGTTTAAATGTGGACCATCCTAGGCAAGGTTTTGGTTCATCCAATGATGGCAATACTGCCAGAACTTTTTTTTCTGACCCTAAACAAAGTTCTGAAACAACAAAAATAAATCATACATTGATTGAAAGATTTTCAATAATCTTAAGTGTTATTTCATCAGGTGCTGAAATCGACCTTGAAAAATTCGATTTGTTACTCTGTGAAACTAAGAACCTTAACTTAGAATTGTAATGGTTGGTATTACATGCCTTGTACACTACACAAGCTTTTCTTTCATGGGATTGAAATTATGAAAAGTTTTCAAATACCAATTGGACTAATGTTTGAGGAAGCACTAGAGGGCTTACACAAGACTTTTCGTCGCACTAGGCTCTGTCATGCAAGAAAGTCCTCGAGGTCGAACAACATACAAGATGTTATAAATTATTTGTTGTTAATATCTGATCCCCTCGTTTCATTACAAAGAAAAATTGTGCGCAAACAAAGACATTTTGATGCAAATATAAAAAACTTCCTTATTTTTAGTGAAGAACATGATTGTTCTTGTGATGATTAAGAATATTTTATTTTAAGTTTTATTTTTTAATTTTAAATTCAAGTGTTGACAAATCTTTTCTTTTATATTCCCTAAGCTTACAAACAAATTTGAAAACTATATTTTTACTTTATTACTTTGTGTAAACTTTATTTTTTGTTTTAATAAATCATAAACATAAAAAAAAAATTAATCTGAGCTTTGATTTTTTCCTTACTTTCTATTGACTCGACGCACTGTGCTACGTTCTCACAGACCAATTAAAGAAATTTGATCTGATTAAAGGAGCCTTATTATAAGCTTTCTTCTTTAAAACAAAACAAACTACATATATTATCATAGATTTAATATTTTATCCTACTAAGTATTTATTCGCTTCCTTATAAAAATGTATGCTTTTAATAAATTTTATACTTATGTACATATGTACTTATTTGTTGTGTTCAATGGTTTTAATATAGTTATGAAAAACAGCTTTCATTTCAGGAGCTCTAAAAAAATCATACAACAAAAATTAATAACATTTTTCGAGTTAATAAAAAATAAAACTTACTGATCTCCAGTAAATGCAGAAACTATAGCGAGTCCCAAAGGGCTTAAGGCTTCTGGATGGAAAACATACATTTGAACCATGTATCCCACCGCCAGGCATGTGTAAATCCGATGAAATGGAATTCTCTTTAATAATTCTATATATTTGAGATTGTCTTTAAATTTCTTCCGCTCGAAAAGGTGCCAACTTATTTCGATAGAAATAGAAATTGCATAACAGAGTATTGTGAGTGTGGGTAAGGTGAAAAAAGAAATTCCTCCTAAGAATGCTGCGATTATATGCTTCAATTCTCCATTCATATTTGACTTCTGATTAAGTAAGCACGATGTCATCTAAATTAAATTGTTTATTATTATAGTAAAAACAAATCATAGAAGAACATACAATTTTTAATGTAACTTCTTACCTTGTAAATGCAACTATATGATGAAAGAAAGAAAGTAGTTGGAAAATTCAGATGAACCAATTTGTTTCCAAAAGCGTTGAACAAACTTTTGGTTTTTGTAATACTTCCAATAAATGTCTTAAATAAATCAATTGAAAGTCCAATTAAGATATTTTTTGCTAGATCATTTAGCACAAACTTTGAACATTCTCCATTATGTGAGCATTTAGCATCAATATCACTTTCAATTGGACGAGGAATACTTTTGACAACCCAAAATGCTTTGACATTAAAATTTTGAGTTGTATGCAGCACAAATGCACTGCATGTCATAAACAATAGAGCTTGTATTGTTTTTGAATTACAAAATGTCTTGCACATTTGGTTTTTACTATTACGTACTGCTGCTTCAAATGTCTGTAAGAAAAGAACAAAAAAGGTTTAATCTAATGTTGTTTAAGTTAGCTACATATTTAATAATAATATTTATATCTGTGCAAAACTTCAAAATATAAGTTCAAGTGTGAATTATAGAAAACAAAAATGCACCATAGTTTTTTCACTATAATTTTAATTTTAAAAAACTGCTCTATACGGCCAAACCAAATACACGGTTTTCGCGAAATTATTGGTTTCGTCTGAAAACCTTAATCGAAAACTCAAATTTTCCAATACATTGTTCGTAATAGGCTTTTCACACCAAACCCAAAACCCGGTTTTCGCGAAAATATCGGTTTTGGCTGAAAATCTACATCGAAAACTCAAGTTTTCCCATAAATTTTTGGTAAACCACAAGTTTTATATTTATATAAAACCTCTCGAAAACTAGTTGCAATTCAAAGTTGAACTAAACAAACAAACCTTTCGAAACATTCAGCGCTCAATTTAATGTAAACAAAACAGCTGATGGCTGCTGTCAAAACAAATATTTCATTTTGCGCGTATGAGGTTGAAACATGCATTTAAGGACATTGTATTCTTGAGTATTTTGGCAGGTTCAGAAAACATAAGTTCCAAGTTTGACATTAATGACACTCAAGGGGATATTACTACCCTTATTATGTAAAGACACAGTGTGAACACTAGAAAAGGGTGAGAGGGGTTGAAAGGAGGTGTCGGTGCACATTGGTTTTGAATTCCTGAATATTGCAATGACTGGGAAAGACAGAGTGTGGTAAGGAATTCCACATTCACGTAGTACGGCTAAAAACGAATCTCTGTACGTACTTGACAGTACGTCCGAAGTTGGGCTCGAGGGTATACAGATGAGCATTCCTAGAAGCGCGAGTATTACGGTTGAACTGTTTAAGGGGAGGAATGCAACTGGTTATTTCTCTAAAGCATAAACCGTTAAAATAACGGTAAAAAAGGTTTAGATAAGAAACCTAACGACGCGACGATGTTCAAGTGACGTAAATGATCCAATAATGGTATTATTACCAATCAATCTAAATGCTCTACGTTCAATACTGTCCAAGAGGCTTAAGCAAGTTGCAGTAGCACCTTGCTAATACAGGACGTATATAAGTCTTGTAGATAACAGCCAGATCAGAAAAGGAGACAAATTTTCTTGCATCGCCTTAAGAAACTCAAACGCCATGCAGAATTTTTGGCGACATCACGTATGTGATCGTTCCACAAGAAGTGGAATATCGAGATGTTCAGTCTCGGTGATGCAAGTGCCATCCGTGGATAATGACATTGGGCGTATATCTCGCTTTAACGATACAAGGCAGCATTGGGTTTTCAAAGCATTAAATTCAAAAAGATTTTTTATTCCCCATTGTACAATGCTGTTTAGGTCGAAATTTAGTGAGAAATCATATTTTGTCGTTGCAGTCTGAAAACGAATAGGAAAAGCTTAGAGTACTATCGTCAGCAAAACAATTTATTGGACTAGAAGTTGCAGACAGGCGATCATTAATAAAAATGCGTAAGATTGTTGGAGATAGGAAAGAGCCCTGAAGCACACCAGCAATTATTTTGTGGTTTTCAAATTTGAACCCATCCAATACAACTTTTATTGAACGGATCCGAAAGGCAATTACTAATCCAATGAAGGAGGGATTCATGGAAACAGAAAGCACGCATTTTCGTTTAGAGAGCCCGATGCCAAACCCAACCAAATGCTTTTGAAATGTCAAGTGCAATAATCTTACTTTCTCCAAAACGATGTAAAGATTTGCTACACTGTTCGGTGAGATGAACCATGAGACCACCAGTGGACCTATTGCTGCGAAAGCGTAACGGTCGGTCATTAAGAAGCTTTCGATCTTCGAGATATTTTTTGAGCTGATAATTAATCAGCGTCTCCATGACCTTGGAAAGAAGACACGTAAGTGCAATCGGTCGATAATTAGAGGGTAAGAAAAATTCACCTTTTTTGGGGATGGGCTGGACGAATGGTGTGTTCCACCTGGTATTACTGGAAGAGGAATACGAATAAGTAATATTTCTTTAAAATACATAATGCAAGTTGAGATGGACTTGTATTTTTTGCACGATCAACTGAAGATAGATTTAACTGAAGTAAAGTTCCAAGTTTGAAGTTTATAGCACTTGAAAAATTAAATAATTGTCTTGTCTGAAAATGAATTCCTTATGTTGTCTGAACCTGCTCAAGCTTCAAGTTACAAGTACCTAACTGTCAAAGTAAATGATATGTTTACAAACAACAAATATTTTGTTTGAAAGAAACAATGAAAATAAAAAGTGAGACATTTTTTGTTTCTTGGGCTTTGATGATCAATCAGTTGGATGCGATTAATAATAAAATAAAACTAATCCATCTTGGTTTTACCCTACGTTTCGCCAGTTGTTTTCCAGCTTCTTCAGGGGATTTACTTAGTATTTTATATTAAAAAAACCATGATTAAAAGTTGCACAAAAAGTGCGAAAAGTTTAACTATGGACAACACTAGTATCACAGTATTTAACAACTAGTGTATGGCAACACTTTACAAAGCACTCAAGTGCAAATCGCATGAAGCTTACCCTGAGACTCCACAAGAGTAAAATCCAATCCAACTTCTCTTCCGCAATCTCATCCGCAATCCAGTGTTTTTTTTGACTGGGCATATTATGTCTTGCCATGAGCAAACCCAAATGTCACATTTGACACAACGGCTAATCTGTTGTTTACTTTTAATAACTTAATAGGTATAAAAAATATGTAGGTATAACCGCACTCGACGACAATTGAAACGAAATGAAATTTTAATTTCAAAAAGACTGGAAAATGGACGCTCACCACTACATACAACACAAACGTCAAATTTGATGACAGGATTTTGATCCGCTCGAAAAATCCAAACTGCGATGACCGGATCATGGACTGGATGTTGGATTGTTGGTCTCTATTGGATTATCTGATGACAGGCCGATAGTCCTGTCATCGGAAATGTCCAATGGAGACCCCAGGTTAATGATAAACCTACATAAATTGTCATTTGTCAATGCTCATTCATTTTTAATACGGTGACTTTTTGAAATAAATTAAATTTCAAAATAAAATGTATAAATTTAAAGTACTTACTACTTGAAATATCGAACCAGCAAAAAGCCGGGCAACTCTTGGAGATATAAAAAAAATTGTCCAAGTCGGAAGTGTCATTGGAATGTACACAATATTACACTTTGTAAATTTCCCATTCAGTCGTCTAAAACAAAGAATTACTTAATTAATTTTATTCCAATGCACTTCAGTGTATAATTTATTTGAAAACTAGGTCACCTTATTGCACACCACGCCATAGGAACTTGCTGTGAAATTAAAAATCCCGTCAAAATAAGTTCCATATAATATTCGAATGCTTCACGGACATGTTTTCTTCGAAGATTCTTTCCCTTAAGTATGAGGGGAACCTTTGGGACAACAAAAACAATACAATAAAAATAAGAAACAATTTTTAATTTTTCACAAAACTTTAGAATTATTCCAAAACATATTCACTCACGGTAGCAATTGGGAAAAAGTATTTTATACATTTGATTAGAAGACTTCGAGATTTTCCAAAATGAAACTCAGAACATGTTTTTCCTGGATGAAAAACCTCGTAACACTTTGCATCTCTTAGACCTTGATTAAGGAGCTTACTTAAAGACACCATTTCAATTAAATTTAAGCCTCTCTCAACTTCCGTACCCTACTAAGCGATAGTTCAACGTTTACTAGTTGCACAATTTTTGTCTAGATGTACCTATTCACACTCACGGCTTTGAATGAAATAGTTTTTCTTTTTGTTAAATTCGATTTGATATTTAAATTAATGTTTAAAATACAACACATTTGACATATTAGTTTTCAAATTACGAATGCAACAGTTTCATTGAAGTTAGGATAGAAAAGTGTGATTGTTTAAATTTGTTTTGTGTATACTCGTATTGTATAGCAAAAAGTACAGAAACAATAAGATATACCTATGTTGGTTTTATATCTAATCATAATCATTTAACCTGCATATTAAACCGCAGACTACTTAACCTTTGAATTACCAAAAATTATAACAATTTTAATTTGTCAATTAATTATAAGGGGCAAAGTATTGGTTTCTTAAGATAAACTCTGAAGTCTGAGTAAAAATTGTAAGAACCTTGAAAGTTTCACTTTAATTAAATAATAATATTCACTCAGAAAATCCCTCGTTAACAAAAACACACCATACAGTTCTGGGGGCTTCAAGAGGTAACATTTGATTTAAAAATTGCAAAATGTGGATTTTCCATTTCTTAAACAAATTTGAATGGAATTTTGACAGTTCACCGATCGTTTTCCATTGGTTACGAAAAAAGTCAATGGGCATGTTCAGACAACATAAGGGACTTCATTTGCAGTAAATTGCATTCTTTGAACGTAAACTGTGACCAAAGCAACTAGATAGTTTTTCAAGTGTCATAAATTTCAAGCTCGGGGCTTTACTTCACTAATAACTACCTTCAGTTGGTAGTGCCAAAAACCATTGTTGTCTACAAAACAATTGTTAAGTCCACCACGACTTGTATTTTGTATTGTAAAAAAATATTATTTATTCCTTTTCCAATTTGATATTTTGTAAAAGGGTACCTTACTTTTACACAAAACATTAAAAGAAATTGTGCTGAAAATAAATATACATATCACAAAGTAATAAAGTTCAGATTTCAGTTTAATAAAAAAACATGATCAGTTGTAATATTGACATAAGTGGACTTGACTTGATAGTCAATGTTTTACATAGGATATTTTTCTTGACTAACTTTCCAGTCAACTTACTAATAAAGTTACCTTAATTGGAATTCAATTTTTTGACAGCTGGCAAATAAAATACTAGAAAATTGTCTCACCTTCAAGTCCCTTATGTTGTGTGAACCTGGCCGAAGTTTAAAATAAAATTACTAATGGAAAAACCAAATGTTTTAACATCCCAAAGGAAGTTACTGTAATCGGTCCGATTAGTCGATTGAAAATTTTGAAATTTCTCGACGTTTTAAAATCCCTAAAATCTATATCAAAGATCTTTAGAGAGATTTCTGTGAGTGCGTGTGTACGTACGTTTGAACATTTCATATTCGAAAAAACAATAGAGATATCGACTTAAAATAAATTTTGTTGTCAATATGACAACAAAATTAGTTGATAAAACAACTTCGGTAGTCAATATGACAATTTGGTTGTCATATTGACTATCGAAAATTTTTACATTAATTATCCAGCAGTCAAATTAGACTTCGTTTGTCAGAAAAAATTGTCATATTGACTACCGCACTTTTTCAATTGACTACCGTAGTTGATATATTGAGTACCAAAATTAATATGAATATTATTACATATATTGACAATCCAGTCATCAAATTAGACTTCGGTTGTCAGAAAAAATTTTCAAATTGATTACCACAGTTGTCATATTGACTACCGCAGTTGTCATATTGATTACCGCAGTTGTCATAGTAACTACCGCAGTTGTCGTATTGACTACAGCAGTTGTCATATTGACTACCGTAGTTGTCATATTAACTACCTCAGTTTTTATATTGACGAACGTAGTTGTCATATTGACTACCGCAGTTGCCATATTGACTACCTCAGGTTTTATATTAACGAACGTAGTTGTCTTATTGACTACCGCAGTTGTCATAGTAACTACCGCAGTTGTCATATTGACTGCCGCAGTTGTCATATTGACTACCTCAGTTTTTATATTGACGAACGTACTTGTCATATTGATTACCATAGTTGTGGTATTGACTACCAAGTTGTACACAAATTTCGAATCCTAAAATTGGCAACCGAACATTGTTTTTTGTTTTGACTCGGTCGTTAGCTGAAAATTGACTTTTAATAGCCAATTTGAATACCAAAATAGTCAATAGGATGACTTTTTTCGTTTTGTGTAGTTTTTGACTCAAGTATTAGGAGAAAAAAAGAAAAAAATTGACTTTAAACTTTTTTTTATCTTACACAAATTGTTGTTACTAATATTTTCTTGAACTATTAGACGAATTGACAGGTGAAAATTTGAAGTTTTAAGTCTCAATTGGAAAAGTATTTATAATTACTTTAAAGAAAACCGCTCTCACGATTTTTTTCCCATTTTAAGTCTAGTTTGAAGCAAATCTATGTAACCTTTACATAGACCCTTAAAAATTATGAAATTTATGAAATTTTTATTTTTGCATATACCGTCTAAGGTTTTTTTTTACACCTTTGCCTCTCTTTTTTGTTGTTTCACAAACACCAGACCTTAAGTCATGTTCGATGTTCTCATCGCAAGTTGAGTTAAACTTTATGAATATTCTTGCCCTTGTATGTATGTCTTGCTTTGGTTTTGCGTAAATCACTGTTTTCGAATAATTACAAAAATTTGTTTTATTTTTTTCTAATGTTTGTTTAAATTATATTGTAGCTTTATGAACGTAACAATGCCAATGGAATATAATTGAAAAATTATGGAATATTGGAATATGAGCTATTATTTTTTCTAAAGGTATAGATTTTTGTTTGAAATTTGATTCCAGGGGTTATTGTTTCTATTTTATACATTTCTGCAAATCCCAAAGTCATGCAGGTAGTTTGGTTTTAATTTACATTCAATTTTGAAGTATGTAAGTTACATTTATAAAAGAAAAAGAATGTAAAAAAGTTAATATTTTATAATTTACTGCTAAACAATATTAAATTTGTCTTGGCTGTGCAGGGTTATTCATTTTGCGGTTTCAAAAGTCAACGTAAATAAAACACATATAAAATATTTTTTTTTCATGATATTTCTTTTTTATTATAAAGTTTGAACGTTGACATTATATGTGAAATACTACATCATTTAAATGACCACCACGCAACTTGACGAATGTTGGTTTTTAAGTGCTCAAAAGTTAAGGGTTTATCTGCATACACACTGTCTTTCGCGTGGCCCCACAGAAAAAAGTCCAGCGGTGTCAAATCGCATGATCTTGGTGGCGAGTTGTGTGACATGTAGCACCGTCTTGTTGAAACCACATATTCTCCAAGTCGTATTCTTCAATAGCAGACAAAAAAAGTCGGTTATCATATGACCATAACGCTCCGAGTTGACGGTGACAGTCGTTCTATTGTCGTTTTCGAAGAAGTAAGGTCCAATCACACCTCCGCACCAAACAGTGACTTTTTGTGAATGTAATGGCCTTTCTTCAGTTACTTGTGGCATCTCAGAACCCCAAATACGACAATTTTGTTTATTAAAATACCCACCGAGTGAGAAATGTGCTTCGTCGCTGTTCGAAAAATTGCCGTCCACCGCCTGTTGTTCAACCATCCATTCGACGTATCTACGACGTTGTGAATGGTTACCTGTCTTCAGTTGTCGAGTGAGCTGGACTTTATATGGATGTAGGTGTAGATCCAATTGCAAAATACGCCATAATGTGCCGTAAGACAGTCTTTATTCCTGAGAACGACGAGGAATCGACACTTTCGGGTCTTCGGCAACACTATCACTTACAGCAGCGATATTTTCAGTGGTAGAGGCGAAACGATGATGCACAGGTCTTACAATATTTGTAACTAATCCAGTCTCTTGAAATTTCTTCACAACTTTACCAATTGCTTGCGTAGTTGGGAGATTATGTAAATTATAATCTCCTCTTAAAGCGCGATAAGTGGCTGTGGTTGTGTCAGAATCACCATTGCGTTGTGCGACAGTTAAGCGATCCATTTTCGTAAATGTCAGACTTTCACCTAAAAAAAAATAATTGGTTTAAGAACTTTGTTTGACAGATGTCAAATTCCAACCCTAAGGGATGGAATGCAACTGCCTAATTCGACAGAACAATGTTAATATCGATAAAATAACAAAATGAATAAAACATTGCGGCAGTGTTCGAGTGATGGAAATGTTTGGGTTATAATGGGTGATTTTTTTGAGGTTAGGATTTTCATGCATTAGTATTTGACAGATCACGCGGGATTTCAGACATGGTGTCAAAGAGAAAGATGCTCAGTATGCTTTGACATTTCATCATGAATAGACTTACTAACGAGCAACGCTTGCAAATCATTGAATTTTATTACCAAAATCAGTGTTCGGTTCGAAATGTGTTTCCGCTTTTTTATCGACAAATTTTGTTCAGCGATGAGGCTCATTTCTGGTTGAATGGCTACGTAAATAAGCAAAATTGCCGCATTTGGAGTGAAGAGCAACCAGAAGCCGTTCAAGAACTGCCCATGCATCCCGAAAAATGCACTGTTTGGTGTGGTTTGTACGCTGGTGGAATCATTGGACCGTATTTTTTCAAAGATGCTGTTGGACGCAACGTTACGGTGAATGGCGATCGCTATCGTTCAATGCTAACAAACTTTTTGTTGCCAAAAATGGAAGAACTGAACTTGGTTGACATGTGGTTTCAACAAGATGGCGCTACATGCCACACAGCTCGCGATTCTATGGCCATTTTGAGGGAAAACTTCGGAGAACAATTCATCTCAAGGAATGGACCGGTAAGTTGGCCACCAAGATCATGCGATTTGACGCCTTTAGACTATTTTTTGTGGGGCTACGTCAAGTCTAAAGTCTACACAAATAAGCCAGCAACTATTCCAGCTTTGGAAGACAACATTTCCGAAGAAATTCAGGCTATTCCGGCCGAAATGCTCGAAAAAGTTACCCAAAATTGGACTTTCCGAATGGACCACCTAAGACGCAGCCGCGGTCAACATTTAAATGAAATTATCTTCAAAAAGTAAATGTCATGGACCAATCTAACGTTTCAAATAAAGAATCGATGAGATTTTGCAAATTTTATGCGTTTTTTTTTTTAAAAGTTCTCAAGCTCTTAAAAAATCACCCGTTAGTTCTATCGGCTTTCATTTTCAAGGCTCTTTTTTGAATTCTTTCCAAGAGATTTATATTTGTATTATTTTATTTATATTCAAGCTTTTGACAAATGAAGGCTTTGTAAATTACAGCCAGATCAGAAGGGGTGAAAAATTTCTTCCACCGTCGGAAAAATCCTAAGTACCTAGCAGCATCTTTGGCAATGTCGAATATATGATCATTCCATATGAGGTGATCTGTGATACACATACCGAGTACTGAAAGTTGATTAGTTTCCTGGATGCAAGTGCCACTCATGGATAGTATCATCTGGGGTGGGTTACGCTTTAATGGCAGGAGACAGCATTGAGTATTTAAAGCATTAAATTCTACACGGTTAAAAATTCCCCATTGGACAATGCTGTCGAGATCGGAATTCAAAGAGATCGGGATAAAATTTCTCATTCCACAGAAAATTTGATTTGTATCCATATCTGCACTGGAATCCACCTCTCTATTGAGGAAGCTAGTGACCAGTTAAAGTGCCTGAAGAATTCGATGAGACCATCCCAGTTGGTTTTCTCATATTGCCAAACGGTTCTCATAGGAGTTTTTAAGTTATAATACGTTTCCACCAACAAATAATTCGAGATTTAAGGCAAGTGATTTAAAATAAATCATGAGGTGTTTCCACCAAAGAAAAGGAGATTAATTTGACGTTTGGTTTATGTCATAACAACCAAACTTCAAATTATTCTCCTTTCGAAAAGAAAAAAAATATGTATTTGTTCACTCATCATCTGTAAGTAATTAGTTTTATTATATTCTTGTACATATTTATTATTTTTGTATATTTACATTTTATTTCGTCTGTGATTTCTTGAAAGTTGTTTATTGTTTTGAATTTGAGTCATATGGAAGTGAGACAGATAGTTTTTGTTGACATTTCTATCTGTCAGTAAACGAAATTGGCGTTTAAATGGGTCGGTTCAACAATTATTCTCCGAAAAAAAAGTTTGTTTGATTTGACAAACTAATGTTTCCAAGTAGATTTCAATGAGTTTTATTTGAAATCTTCATTTGAGGAGATTAAAATTTGTATGGTAATACTACGTTTCCACCAAAAATAATCCGAGATTTAAGGAAAGTGATTTAAAATAAATCTTGAGGTGTTTCCACCAAAGAAAAGGAGATTAATTTGACGTTTGGCAACGGCCTAGTTACTGATAAAGCATCGGTTCATCGATCACCGAAATCAAGCATCAGTGAGCGTGGTTAGTAGAAAGATGGGGGACCGACTCGAAACCTACCGCGTGCTGTTGTCATGTGTTCTTTCTGTTTGTTCTTTCTCTTCTGTCCTTCTGTCTTGTATTAATGTCTTGTGTTGTTATCACCTTATATAGTCTAGTCGCTCAAGGTGCTGTGTTCTCTACTCTGTACATTTATGTGCTGAGTAGTGTGAAATGTAATGTAATGTAATATACGTCCAAGTACTTTTTGGGAAGAGGATGTTATTAAGAACGACGATGAATTCTTTAAAGAATTAAAGAAATAAATGGAAGTGAGACAGATAGTTTTTGTTGACATTTTCATCTGTCAATAAACGAAATTGGCGTTTAAATGGGTCGGTTCAACAATTATTCTCCGAAAAAAAGTTTGTTTGATTTGCCAAACTAATGTTTCCAAGTAGATTTCAATGAGATTTATTTGAAATCTTCATTTGAGGAGATTAAAATTTGTATGGTAAATCTTCGAGATTTCAAGGAGATTTGTGACAAATCTAGCTAAATCTCGGTTTAGTGCCCGGTGGAAACGTAGTATAAATCTTCGAGATTTCAAGGAGATTTGTGACAAATCTAGCTAAATCTCGGTTTAGTGCCCGGTGAAAACGTAGTATTAAGATAAATTAAATTTGTCTCTTGATTTCTTTGTTTTTTGAATCAAGGCATATAAAAAAAAATTATTATTATTATTTTTAGTTTGTGGTTTAGTTTGTTTTCAATTTATTTTAGAAAATTTTAAATTAAGCAATTTTATAAACAAATTAAAGGTGAATAGGTATTGATATATTTGTTAAAATTATTTGTTAACTTCCATTGTGCAGAAAAATCCTGAATAAAACTTTATTCTAAATTGTTCGCATCGAAGTTATTAGAAAAAGCTTATACTTTCCTATATTTGATTTCACTACTGTTCCCAATCTTCATCCGATTTAAACTTAATTATTTTTAAATACTATTTTCTCTATCCAATCCAAATATGCATAGATTTTTGTATAAACCCCAGGGGCATTTGGTGCAGCACAAAATTTGCCAAACGATGTTATGCCAATTACAAATTTCACACAGTTAAATTCTGGCACTTCTGCGTGCAGTGGTCCTCCAGAATCACCCTGACAAGTGTCCTTTCCACCTTCCATGTAACCGGCACAAAATTGTCCATCAATTAATCCTTTCGGAAGTCTTCTTTCGGTATTGTAAATTTCACGGCAAACTTTCTGATCGATTATATTCAAATCAACTTTTTGCAGATCATCCGATTTAGATCCCATAAATTCTGTTCGACCCCATCCGGCTGCCACTGATCGTGGAATATCTAGAGTTGGAAGTTGCCATAGGCAAGCTGGTTGAATCTTATCACTGAATTCTACTGGACGTTCCAATTTAATGAGAGCTATGTCATGGTAGTACAATGAAGCCCTGTACTTAGGATGTAGTATGATAATGGTTATTTTTATGTCTTCAGTTTGAGTGTTGTTGGCATTGTTGAGCTTATGAGCACCAAGTCGAACAATATCGGGTGGTTTTCTGTGGATTTTTGACTGAAATTGTTGTTTAAGGGGTTTGGTGTGTGATGTTTTATTATACGTACCCACCTGATTCAGTACAATGTGCTGCTGTGAGGATATATTGATCGCTAATTAGGGATCCTCCACATGCCCATTTGGGATCCCCGTTTTCCTGGGACCAACCAAGGGCAGCCTGAAATGAAAATAAAAATATTGTAGGTTTAGTTAAGTTTAAAGTAAGGAGTATATAAGCTGAATGACTTGAGTGGATTAAAAAAAATTGATTTTATTTTTGGAATTGTCAAAACGTTGATTCTTCATTTTCTTTACTACTTAATTGGGAAAAAATTGTAGATTACATTTTTTTGAGCGATTGGGCAGCATAAGAGACTTGATTTGCAATCAACTGCGTTCTTTGAAGATGAATTTTGACCAAGGCAACTAGATAGTGTTTCAAGTGTCATAAACTTCAAACTTGGAACTTTACTTCACTAAAGTCTACCTTAAAACTCCAAAAACATAATTGTCTACAAAGCACTCCTTAGGGAAGCTACAATTCCAACTGGACTTAAAAAAATATTACTTTTTCCCTTTTCAAGTTGATAAGTAACCCCAAATAAAATAAATCATAGAGTAAGGGGCCGGTTATAGCTATGAGTAAAATCCATCAGTAAAATTTTTGTTTTTAGTTTTTGCACATGTTACATATTTATTTCTAGCAAAAGATTGATGCAATAAGATGAATCCAATATTCAAGTATTTTTTTCAAAAAGAAAAACTGCATTCAAAGTTTTATTTAATTTATAAATCCATTTTAATTTTTTTAATGATGAAATTTCATTTTACAGCTAACTGCCAAAAGCCAAAAAAAATTAGTGTTCCAATTTTTTACTGTTCCGATTACATCATTAAAAATTTTACTGATGAAAGCAACAGTAAAAAAAATTGTCTGAGGCGCGAAGCCTCAAAGTGACAATTAATTTAATGACGCAAATTTACTCATTTCTATAAACGCTCATCAGTAAAACATTTCAGATTCCTGTTTCAAATTTTACTGATGGACTATACTGATAGCTATAACCGGCCCCATAGCTATCATTGAAATCGATCCGGAAAAATGTTTGAATCGATATTTGACGGTGTTTCCCTTTGATTAGAAATGAAAATTATATACTGATCGATCGGAAATCACACAAAGAATTTTTTTTGAAAAAAAAATTGTAATTACGCATTTATTTTTCTTTAAAAATCTCTTTTTCTATTTTCCGGACGGAAATTCATTTTCCTGAACAGCTGATACTTTTATGTTCAAAAGTGAAACGAATCGTTCCACTGATTTGTGTTCCAATTTTACACAATTCCAATGACAGATTTCTGTCAGTAAAAATTTTTCGGTGGCTTTCAATCAGGAAATTTTTTTCAATGACCGAAATTTTTACTGAAAGCTATAAACGACCTGTCAAAAAAATTCCAATGTTTGTTTTCAATGATGAAAACCAATGTTAGCTATAACTGGCGCTTATTGAAATCGATCCGAACAAATTTTTTAATCGAAATTTGACGGTGTTTCCCTCTGATTAGAAATGAAAATTATATACTGATTGATCGGAAATCGCAAAAAGAATTTTTTTTAAGAATAAAAAGTGTAATTGCGCATTTAATCTTCTCTAAAAATGTATTTTTCTATTTTCCGGGCGGAAATTCATTTTTGTATGTCCAAAAGTGAAACGTCATTCCACTGCTTTGTGTTCCAATTTTGAACAATTCCAATGACATATTTTTGTCAGTAAAAATTTGTCGGTGGATTTCAATCAGGACATTTTTTTTAATGACAGAAATTTTTAATGATAGCTATAAACGACCTGTCAAAAAAATTCCAATGTTTGTTTTCAATGATGAAAACCAATGATAGCTATAACTGGCGCCTAAAGCCTAGTACGCTGCTGAAGCGAAACGAAAATTCCCATACAAGACATCCCGAAATCATAAACGAAAAATTTCGCTGTGCTTTTCGTTTTTTTTTCGTGAACGACGAAATGTGTCATTTTAGTGGATAGCTGTACTATATTTATTAGTACAATTCTCCACTCTTTTCGTTCTCAATTTAATTGCCCGGCATATTAATTGCTTGCGAAATTTTGACGTTTAATTTTTTTATTGAAAACACAAAAATTGTTTACTCGTAACTTTCCGTGTTTTGTTTTGATTTATATTTGATTTGCCTCTGGAGTAATATATATATTATGTAGCTGCAGAAATGAAAAAACCATGTACTAACTGCTCAACAAAATGTTAATAAATAAAATTATTTTTCACTTTTGTTTACTAGAAGCTGACTGTCAGAACTTGTCAATTGTTTTTTACAGCTGACAGAACTCTCCACAAATATTTTTCCGCTGTGGTTTTCGTTTTCATTTTGCTCTGCACTTGGAGACCGCCGAAAAAATTCGTTTCACTTCAGCTGCGTACTAGGCTTAATAATGTTCAGCTTTCAGTTGACTGAAAATTTATGATTAGCTGTCATTTTGGCATAAGTAGAATTGACTTGATAGTTAAGGAGATTTTTCTTGACTAACTTTCCAATAAAGTTGCCTTAATTTTAGGGCAATTTTTCAGCAGCTGACCAATCAGATGCTAGAAACTTGCTTTACTTTCAAGTCCCTTAATATGTCGCCTGAACCTGCCAATTTACCCTCCTCTCCTTGCACTGACATCAATACATTTTCCATCTCAGTTTGATGAATGTTTAAAGTGATTTCACAAATGAAAGCAGTTAAAGTTTATATTTTTGTATTGAAGTTGAAGAAGAAAATAAAATTCGAATACAAATTATTATGGCGCTGGTTCCATTGACAAGAAATTTATAAGCAAACCAATGATGAAGAAATCAATATTCTATTTGACAAAAAAATCAATTTTTAAACTCCAATTTTACCAATGGAAAATGGAATGGAATGAACTTTATGACTTACAACTATAATCTTACCATGTGTGGATATTCACCATTTTGAGTAACTTTTCCGCCAACAATCATTGGAATGCTTTGCTCACAAAACTTTCCCGAAAACTGTCTTATTATTCCAAATTTTGTACCTTTAGCAGACTCATGGTATTCCTCACATTCTGTAATTTGAAAAAAAAAAAACACTCAAAACCATTAAAATAAAAACTATTCGAATCGAAACTACTTTTACTCACTTCGAGCACTTATTCTCCTTGTATTGGGATCCTCAATATCTTTAGCAGCCAAAGGACAACAAATAATGGGAATATTTTTCCGATATGTACAAATATCAATTTTTGTCCCATGTAAACGATATTCCCTTATAACATGAAGGCATTGATAGGCCACAAGACAATAACCACTTTCATTGTCAAAACTACGTCGACAAAAAGCTCCTTCTTCCTTACTAGCTTTTGTGACGATTTTATCTGATGTTATTGTTGCATAGGTTCCTTGAAAAATGTGTAACAATTTATTGTTTTAAGATTTTTAAAACCGATTTGGATCTGGGGTTTATTTGAATTTTGTTTTACCATCGTTAGTCCATTTTGGTATTGTAAATTTAGTGGTTTGGTAATACTGAGCCAATTGATTGTAGTCTTGAACTAAAAGAGATTGAATCGAAAAATCTAGGTAATCTCGGCAGAAAGTTTGTACGGTATCTGTAAAGTACGTATATTGTGATATTTATAGTTAAATGAAATATTCTTATTCGTATTCATAATAAATATGCTAGGAGTTTTATTTTTATTGAAACTTTTATTCATTAGTCAAGTTCACTTTCTTACACTGTACAATGACTTAAGAATGACAAAGAAAATTTAGTCAATTCTGCAATTAACTTACACACAGTAAATGAACATGAGAAACTAATATGAAGTAATAAGTTTAACGAAAGGAATATTAACTCCATTTTTTTTCTATAATTTTTAAAAGTTAAACATGATTTTGATGAAAATTAATTTTTGTTTTGATACCAAAATAAATTTAACTAAGATTGCAGAATGTTTTATTTTGATAGATGTCACACAAAAACCGTTCTTATTTAGTAGTTTTTCTCTCTTTTTTTAAATGTATGTAATTTTGTATTCTCTTAGCATACGGACTAATAAGAGAATTACTATTTTACGTAGGCACCTGAGGGAGGTACACTCCGGAGCGTTAGGCAAGAAACTAATTTATATACATAATATATAATTTAACAACAATAAGTTAAAACTATGTTCTTGTAAGTTCGTCACATTTTACAACCTTACAATTAAACTTTTCTTAGTTATACTTAAGTAAGTTAGCTTCATACTTTGATTTTATTTTAAAAATTTAAATTTGCAATTTCTTTTACACAAACTAGAGTTTTCAAATTGAAATTATTATTTTACTCGTTATAAAATTAAAATTATGTTAACCAATTTTAAAAGTGGCTAGCGTCGATTTATTATTAACAATTATTTAAAAAAAGATGCTGGGACGCGATCCACGCCAATTATTTCCCATTTGTGAATTTTAAAATAAACAAAATATTTTCCGAATTGTCATTAAAAGAAATTTAAAAATTAAACGTAATGGGAAACTTAATTCCAAAATATTTAGTATAGTATTTTTCGGAATTTTTTGTTTAAGAAAAATATTAATTGGATTTTTGTTAAAATGTTTAATGTTAAATTTTAAATTAAAAATTATTGTATATAGAACGTCAGGTAATTTTTTCTACACGAAAAGGATTTATAAAATTTGTTAATACAATTGATAGAATTGGAGAAAAACTGTAGAAAACATTTCCGCATTGCCTCTTTAGTCAAAAAATGTATTTAAATTATATTATTACGTGAGGAACTTCTTGTTTTTGCTTATATGTTTAGAAAACATAAAACTCTTTGTTCTCCCAATACTTCAGTGGAAACACATTAACTATATAATTTATCAGTTGAATTTTTCTAAAAAATGATTTCATAATTTATTTTAGTTAACGAGATTTTTAATCGAAAACCAATTATTACCATTTTTGCATCTCTTGAAAATTTGAATTTCTTATATAAACAAATACAAATTGCATTTTTCTTAGAAAAATATCTTACGATAACAACAAAATTTAGCACAACATGAAATCATTTTGAAGTCAATACCTTCATTTCTTCACGAAATATCGAGAATCGAATGTCAATTTTGTTGCTGTTGCACAAACAAAAGAATACTTTTTAAAAGGAATAAGATATCTATAGTTCGAATCTCGCCTTTAAATTTTTCTATCACATCAGGTTTTCAAAACATGCTTAAAACAACCAAAAACGAATTTGATAGTTTAATAGTTTGGGACTTAATTTTTATTGCTGACTTCGAATCCAAACTCTAATTTAAATATTTTCTCCAGTTTTTAAAATACCCGTTTTCAACATTATTTTTAATATATTTCAAAAACTTTATATAATAGAATTGTTTAGATAACACACCGTTTCTCATACCTATTTCAAATATTTCTGAATATTGAAGAAAAGGATTATAGATTTGGAAAACCATCACGGATTCTATTAAAAAAAGCTACTTTATAAATTTAGATAGCCTCAAAAAGCCTTATATACGAGTTTTTTTCGAAATTTAAAAAGTGATATCTCAAAAACCTGACGTGATACACCGATTTTTTCATAGTTTCTACGTTAAAAATAAGAATAGGGGCATTCACAATTCGATGTACACCCATAAAGTCATAAACATTTTATACAACCAATTCTTTTTTTCTTAAGATTATTTACTTTGCAAACATTTTGTGCCTCTATTCTTTCTATACTAAAGCTCTCATTACGTTACCATTTGTAACACAAAATACCAGCAAGCAATAATGAAAACTAATTTTTTAAGTTATGAAATTCAAACCGGGCTAAGAAGTGTGTAGTTCAAAAAATGCACTAAGCCAGATTTTTGTATAGTAGCTACTTACAAAATACAAATGCTTGTAAAATAATATAATATATGTAAGTACTGGTGGCTAAGTTAAATCGTTTCCAGGAAGTAGTTTTAAGTCTTTTTAAAAATATGTTCCAAACAAAACTTTTCGTAACAAAAGTTGTCCTTGGTACACTTCGGATGTTGTCGCAGCTATTAAATCTAGGCAAACACTGTATAGAAAATGGAACAAAATTTACATCCGATTCAAATTGGAATGCTTACAGAGTATCATTGAAATCATTCTACTTATGTGATTCAAAACTTCCCTCCAAAACGTTTTGGAACAATATACAATTGTTCAAAAAGAATTTATCCATACCTTAAAACGTAATGAGTTTTCAAATTGAAACGGTTGATGTGAATGATGTTATTAATTGTGTAGAACTAATCAAATCAGACGCTGTGGGATAAAATGGAATACCACCCCGATTTATAAAGCAAATTCTGCCTTACACAATACCTAGTCCAGCCCATATTATTAATTATTGCATTCTCAAAGTCATGAAAGAAAGCTAGAGTTATACCTTTTGCAACAAAAATTAATTCTGTGTCTGCAAGAATTGCCGGAAAGTATCTTACCGTACTTATCAAAAGTCTTTGAGAGATTAATAGCTAAACAGACTCTTGATCACTTATGTATACTTAAAAAAAGAGGCTGGAATGCGACCACACTGATAGCTTCCTATTTCGTCTGCCGATTTGTCTTGCTTAAAAGGTTTGCAGGTTTTCGTGTTTTGTTAAAAAAAGATCTTATTTAAATTATTCTAAAAAAAATAAAAATTACCAAAAATATTTTTCATATAGCTCGATTTTAAAATCAATTTTTGTAAAATAGATTTTTAGTCGAAAACAAATTTTTACCAATTTTAGTTGCATTTACGTAGTATTTTTTGTAGGTTTTAATTTTTTATAAGAAAATATCTATTCGATTTTCCCAAAATTTAACTGATTGTTGACAACAATATTTTTAATAAGATAAAATTAGTTTGGAGCTAATATCTCAAATTTTTGAATAGATATTGGAGTGGAAAATCAATTTTTACCAACTTTAAGTAATGTTTTTTTTTGGTTTTTAATTTTTTATAAAAAAAACTATTAATTCAATTTTTTCCAAAATTTTGTTGAATGTTGAAAACTATATCTATACTATTATATAAAAGCGAAACCATTTTAAAGTTTGTAACGCATGATCTCAGAAAGTAGTCAACCGATTTATTTGAAATATATTTTATTATTTTCTATATTGTTATGAGAGTGTTTATGGCTTTAATTTTTTTTCATTAATTATTTGTCAAACTTAAATTTTATTAATTTTACATTTTTTGTCCATTTTTTTTCATTAGTTGACTTATACAACCACTCATATCTTTAAACCTATACAATAATCGACAAAGATTAGCATTGCTTCATAAAGCCAATATTGTTGCTCAATTTTAAGCCTTAAATCACTTCTAAGTTAAACATACAACCTGAGAAATAAATAAAAACAAATTATAAAATTATAAACTTTTTGAATTTATTTTATCCAGGAAATTAGATTCCATCACAATCGCGAGGTCGCTGCTTTGTTTCATTTCATTATCATTCCCACATTTTTAATTTTCTTTTCTTCCCATGCTCTCTCTCTCTTAATATGTGTTCCATTTAATAGTTACGTTTTTTCTCTTACCTACCTTACCTACCTACATATTCAATTTTTCTGTATTGTATACATAGAGAAAATATATTATCTATATTATTGTATAGTTCATCAACTAACCTACACACACACATTATTTTGTTGTTTCTCTAATTTTATCGTCACATCGCTGAGCAGTGTGGCTGTGGGCTCTTTTTTTTAAGTTACTATGGACATTTAATTAAATGAAATGCCGATTTATCTAAAGAAAAATTAGATCTTTTTAACTTCCCATAGGAAGTTATTGTAATGGGTCCGATTTGTCAAATTGAAAATTTTGACATTTCTCGACGTTTCAGGTCCCTAGAGTCGAAATAAAAGATTCTTAGAAAGATGTCTGTGCGTGCGTGTGTCCGTATGTCCGTATGTCCGTACGTTCGCGACGTTTTTTTCGTCGTCCATAGCTCAAGAACCAGAAGAGATATCGACTTCAAATAAATTTTGTTATACAGATAATAAGGCAGAAAGATGCAGAGAGGCCTCTAAAGAAAATTGCGTGGGTGGTTTTTTTTACCATAGCATTTAAAAAAAAAGGTGAACATTTTGGTTAACCCTAAATATCTCATGAACCAGTGTCGCTAGAGACTTGAATTAAATTTTATATTATACATTGTAACGTGATACAAAACAAGTACATTTTAGGGAAAAAATCCAACTAACTGTTTTTTTTTTATAAATCAAAAAAAAACTGAAAAAAAAATTCCAAAACAATTTTGTGCAGCGAAGAATGATGTTTTTGTCATCTGATAAAATTTTGAGAAACCCTAAAAAAAAAATTAATAAAACTTGGTAAAAATTGAATTTCGACACAAATATCTTTTCATAACTTTGAGATATTGGCTTTAAACTTCTTTTATCTTTCAAAATATATTGTTTTCAACATTCAGTAAAATTTTGAAAAAAATTGAATTGATAGTTTTTTTTACAAAAAATTAAAAACCTAAACAAAACAACAATTCTAAAACTTGGTAAAAATTTACTTTCGACTCAAATAGCTTTTCAAAAATTAAAAATATTGGCTTCAAACTCATTTTATTTCACAGAAAATATTATTTTCGATATTCAATAAAATACAATCTATACAAAAAATAGTACGCAAATTTGGTAAAAATTGATACATATACACAAACTTTTAAGCAAGACAAATCGAAAGACGGGATGGGAAGTTATCAGTGTGGGTCGCATCCCAGCCTCTTTTTTATTTTTTTGGTTCGAGGAAGTGAATAGATTATAATTCTTCCAATTTAAAAATAAAAAAAGTCGTATTATAATAGCTTGAATTACCAATTTTGTATCACTTCCTCGAACAATAAAACTGAAATTAAGTTAAACTTTTCTTTACAAATAACTCGAAGAAGGTATGTACTTACAATTCCGTCGATAAAAAGAGCACACAAATGTGGGTAGGTTAAGTCAGTTGAACTGCACTGAACATGAGCAGATGAATAAAAAAATGTGTCTATGGATATTTACACACACATACCTATAGATGTATGAGAACATTAAACAAATTTGTTTTTTTTACCGCAAATCTATACTATTATATAAAAGCGAAACCATATATACATATAAACTAAAATTAATATTTATTATTGTAGAAAATATGCTCAGTCCCATTGAGAAATTTTTTCATATGCTAATACTAATATTCAAAAAATGTTCGTGGTTACAATTTGCGAAGCAACGCAAGCACGGGTCGGCTAGTTTATTATAAGCTAAAATTAGTTTAAAGAAAATATCTCAAAGTTTAAAAAAGATATTTGAGCCGAAAATCAATTTTTACCAACTTCGAGTAATGTTTCTTTTAGGTTTTTAGTTTTTATAAAAAAAACTGTCAATTCGATTTTTCCTCAAAATTTTACCAGATGTTAAAAACGTTATATTTTTCATTGCACAAAATAATTTTGGACATAAAATTATTTATTGTTCTTAAAATATTTGAGGTGACAAATATTTTTTTTTAGTTTTTTTTGTATTAATAAAAAAAACGTTAGTTGGAATTTTTTCCAAAAACATATTTGTTTGGTATCACGTTACATTATATAATACAAAATTTATTTTAAGTCTCTAGCGTTATTGTTTCGTGAGATATTTAGGGTAACCCAAAATTTTCACCGTTTTTTAAATTGTTATGGTAAAAAAATCACCCACTCAATTTTTTTTGAGAGTCCTTTCTGCAATATTATCTGTATAACAAAATTTATTTGAAGTCGATATCTCTACTGGTTCTTGAGCTATGGAAAAAACACACGCACTTACAGACATCTCTTTAAAAATCTTTTATTTCGACTTTAGGGACCATGAATCGTCGAGAAATGTCAAAATTTTCAATTCGACAAATCGGACCGATTATAAAAACTTCATATGTAAAAATAAATTAGGTGGGGCAACAGTCCGTTGAGTTGAGAACTAGGGCCTAGCGACTTACAACCCTCAACCATTAATGTGTGCGAGTTATGTGGTCAGGAATGGAGGGGACCTACAGTTTTTAGTCGAATCCGAACGGCTAATTTGAGAAAGCACTTTTTATGACAAGAATTACTCTTGGAGAATCTTTCAATTCCTCGCAAGAGGCAGTACCTTTGAAAAAATCACTTATACTTACATAACCTTTTATTTCCTGGCCAATCTGGTTAAAGGTCTAAAACACAGTTATTCTACTGCCATGGTCAAAATACTGGAAGACATAAGACAGGATTATGTCTTTATCTGCTTGACTTCTCAAAGGCTTTCAATAAATTAAACCGTAAAATTCTTTGCTGGAAACACAAACATCTGTTTAGTTTTCGAAACTCTGCAGTAAATCTACTCGAAAGAGGGTTTTCAGTAATTAAACTTTTTCAAACTGTTTGCCTTTACGAGAGGGTTTTCCACAGGGATCAATTCTAGGCCTTGTTTTTTTCGGTATGTTTATTAATGACTTGCCATCTGTTTGCAAACATTTTGCATCACGCCTTAATGCTGATGATGTTCCACTGTATTTGATTCGGACAGTTAAAAATACATATATCGAAACTTGTATTATATTTCAAAGAGGACCTTTGTAACATCAGTAAATGGTTTATTACAAATGGGTTCTAACTTAATCCCAAAAAGTCAAAAGTTATCTCAATAGCTAAAATAAAATTAATCATGAATCCGTTACCAAGCATTTTATTCTTTAAAAATTCTTGAAACTGTACCAAGTATGGACTTTGTTCTAAAATTGCAACTTATCAGGATAGGATTATGCAAACTACGTTATAGGTCGGATTTATGGGTGTCTTCGAAAGCTATGGATGACTGCAAGCTTTACTCCAGTTGATACTACACGACGACGAGACGGCTTGTTAAAAGTACCCTTCAATGACTCGATTAGGTACATTCATGGACTTCGTAGATACGACCATATTTCACAGTATGCTACGTTCTTTAAGATAAAATTGTCTTAAATGAGGGTACATTTTTTCAAAGTTATTCAATTGGAGACCAATAACATCTGAAGGTAACCATTGCAAATGTTTTTGAGTGTATACATATTAATAAACAATTTTTGTCGACTAAATGTCAGCTTATTAAAACATTAAAACCATGGCAATACTATTGATAGTTTGATCAATAAGTTAGTTACATTGGTTTTCTGAAAATTTAAAATAAATCAATTTCATAAGAAACTCAAGGGAATAATTAAATAGGCCCGTACGAGTACATTTATGTAAAATTAGATGGCCGGAAAAGGTAAAAAGAAACGAAATAGTAAAGATTCAACTGGTCAAACAAACGGAAATGCCGAACCAAAGAAAAAAGGTGGTAAAAAGAAAGCCGCATCTAAAGGCAAATCATTTCAATGTGATATCTTTAATGATGCAGCTATGGAAAATGCTTACTATGTGTGTCATAATATTCAGGTTAGTATTTAAATACTGTAATTTATAAAAAATTGATAGTAATTTGGTTGTTTTTAAAAGGAAGTTCTTAAATCAAGAGGATTTGCATGGCCCGATGGCCAGAAGAAAAAGAAGAAAGGGAAACGCTAGATAGTAACTGGCAAACGTTTATTTGAAAGCTTGTCATCGTTCTTTATTTTATTTAAGTTTATCTAACTTAATTTTACTTTATTTTTAATTTTAATAAAAAGCTTTTATAATTACTGTTCAAGAAATTTAAATGAATTTGTATAATTGGAATGCAATACAAAATACAAGTTACATAGAAGTCATGATACAATAACGTTTAATCAGAAGTAAGTTATATAAAAGTGGGTGCTTAGTTCTTTATAACGACTTATCTAACCTACATTATATACCTTTAAATAACTTAGTTTATTTTATCTGTTTTTAGGTTCGTGACTTAAAAGTGACACTATACAAAATATTTTATTGTGATTTATTATTACACGGAAAGAAGTGTAGAGCATTTATGACAATGCCAGTATGGCCTGGAGACCCATACTAAAAAACTATCTGTGATATTCCTACATTGTCTTGCAACAACTCCTAGAAGTATGGAATTATGTACTACTGTATGGCACCACAATCTTTGCTTGTAACACATGGGCGCATAGTACGTTTGACGAGACAGCATTGCCTTCAGCCCCATACTGTTCCGGAGATGTCGCAATGCTATTAGTTTTTCCCGCGATAATATATGGCGTGATAATCGATACCCTTATTGGATTACTGTCAATAGTTATTACTCTCCAATGTAAGCATAAGGGACATAACAATAATGGATAGATCTTTCTGCTAGGAGCGTTGTTCATGTCGCCAGTCAGTATGGGCCTGACTCCCATACTGTGGCATGATGGTTAGTGCGTTGGACTGTCATGCAAGAGGTCTTGGGTTCGGTCCCTGCCTGTGCCGGCGCAGGGACATAAGGCCCAGGGACATGACGCCCAAATTTTTTTTTTGGGACTTATGTCCCACCCGAGTGGGACATAAAGCCGAAATTTAATTTGGGCCCCAAGTCCCACCCAAGTAAGACTTAAGTCCCAAATTTGTTTGTTAAAAATGGGACATTGTCCCCAAATTTTTGCAGAGCCAAAAATTAATATAAAGTTTTTGTATTTCAATACAATGAACAATAATTTTTTGATACGGTGATAATACAAAAATTAGGAAAAACAAAAAAGTTTATTTTCAACATTATTTGCGGGATCTCAGGATTTTAACTCGCTTTTTCGGGGTCACACCCGCTCACGCAACTCCGTTGCTCCGCTTAGTGTATGTAAAGTCGCCAGGCAGGCGCCAATATCAACAGCTTTTTTGAATAAAAGCACCTGTGGGTGGCCCGCTTCGCGGGATCTCAGGATTTAAACTCCACAAAACAAAGTCTTGTGGTATTGAAGTGCTCCAAGTTTTGTCATTTGGCGATTCTTGTTAAGTGGGACATTAGCCCCAACATTTTTATTTGGGGCTTATGTCCCACCCGAGTGGGACTTAAAGCCCAAATTAAATTTGGGCTTTATGTCACACTCGGGTGGGACTTAAGCCCCAAAAAAAAAATTTGGGCATTATGTCCCTGGGCCTTATGTCCCTGCGCCGCCTGTGCCACCTAAAGTTTTTTTTTCACGGATATTGCCTCTTGCGAGGATTTGACAAATTCTCCAAGAGTAATTCTTGTCATGAAAAGTGCTTTCTCAAATTAGCCGTTCACATTCGGCTTATAAACTGTAGGTCCCCTCCATCCCTGCAATTACTCGCACACAGGAATAGTTGAGAGTTGTAAGTCACTAAGGCCTGGTTCTCTACGGACTGTAGTGCCACCTAATTTTATTATTATTTGAAATTTATTGTTATCGGTCCAATTTGTCGAATTGAATATTTTGACATTTCGCGACGTTTCAAGGTCCCTTGAATCTAAATAAAAGATTTTTAAAGAGATATCTGTGCGTGAGTGTATACGTACGTCCGTACGTTCGAAAACATTTTTCGTAGTCCATATCTTAAGAACCTGTAGAGATATCGACTTCAAAATAATTTTGTTATACAGATAATAATGCAGAAAGTACTCTCAAATACATTTTGGTTAACTTAAAATATCTCACGAACCAATAACGCTTGCGACTTGAATTCAATTTTATATTATACTAGCTGACCCGGTCACGCGTTGCTGTGGCTAACGTTTTTTGTCATATAACATTGTTGTAAACTATTTAAGGGGAACGGTAGGAGAATATCAGACATGGGCACCATGCTTTTTTACATAGATGCCATTTTTTTTTTTAAAACATGCCGACCTTCATGACTGATTTTCTAATACCGTTATCCCACGAAGACGGAACCTTTAAAGCTGGTATACAAATTAACTGGTTTGGGATTTGAAGGGGAAGGACTTTGAACACAATTGATCACAATTTTTGAACAGCTAATGTAAAGCAAAAATCAATACAAGAAAAATATAATATAATTAAAATATACATATTATTATTTTTGTTTAAGCTTGTAACAAATGAGTATGTACATATATTACAAAGTTTTTAGTTAATAACATGTGACAGTTAAGCTTATAAATGGGGTGTGTAGGGCAGATAGTTTAAAATCTTCTAACAATAATATTCATTATTTTGAAGAAATACTTTTAATTTTAATTTTAATTTAATTTAGCACTAATCGGTGCACCTGCAACCTTTATCTGCCCATGAGAAAAACATGGATTTTCCAAATCTAAACGACAAACGGACATTGTTTGGCCTTGAGACTTATTTATAGACATAGCAAAAGCTAAACGAATTTGAAACTGTAACCTTCTGAAGGGTATAATAGAATCTGACGGTATCATTGGAATACGTGGCAATAGGACCACTTTTTTTAAACTTTCCCGTTAAAATGGTTGCTTCAAGAATATTTCCGGTGATCTTTTTGATGACCAAACGTTCACCGTTGCATAATTGAGGTGGATTTAAATAAAAGGTGAACCAATCTTTAATCGAAGATTATGTGGTGTCGTTTCAGGTGTATCTAGTGAAATTAAAAATTCAATTGGAAAATGTACACTATTATTTTCATTAACAACAGTATAGATTGTTTTAAAAGACATCAGATGGGCTGGTAACATCATGCCACGGGTACTACATTTGTTTTATCACGGCTTATTTACGGCTAATTGACGAAAATTACAAAGAAATCAACCATTAAGAAATATTTAGCCATATTCAAGAGGGTGTCCAATTTGAATATAAATAAATCAAAAAGATTCGAAACCATTTAAAAATTTGCACAACTTATATTAACGACAAATTATAAGAAATTTTGAAAGGCTACGTTGTTGAAAGCAAAGAAAATCGTAAAACGGTTAGGTTAGGTTAGGTTAAAGTGGCTGTCCGTGATGCAGTAAGACACACTTAGGCCAGTTTAATGGCCCATTGTGATACCACATGAATCTTGAGGCTTTGTTCTAACCTAAATGAAAATAGTTTGAGTCCCTTACAAACGTGAAAGACTGATTATGTTAATATGATTGAGATTGTTAAGATCGATATAAAAGAATTCTCCTAGGATATTCTTGCGTTTTTGAGCTAGAGCAGAGCATACACAGAGGAGGTGAAGAATTGTTTCCTCCTCTTTTTCATCCAAACAGCTTCTGCAAAAGTCATTTGAGAACACGACTAGCCGCGTGGTGTGCTTTCCTATTAGACAGTACCCGGTTATAACACCGATTATCGAACTTATATGCGATCTGCTTAGAAATAGCAAGCACCTTGAGCGCTTTAAATCTAGTGTAGGTCATATATTGGGTTTGGCGAATTCATCTGCCTTACAATTTCTTGGAATGTCTCTATGGCCCGGCACCCAGCAAAGGTGAATATTAAAATGTTGTGACATCTCCATAACAGTTTGTAGAGACAGATTCCAGAGTTTTGATAGCAGCCTGACTATCTGAGAAAATACGGATTTCAGATGTTGGTAACAAGTTTTCTTTAAGCCAGGACAACACTTTTTTTATCGCCAAAAGTTCCGCCTGGAACACGCTGCAATGATTGGGAAGGCGGGAGAGACTTAATTTCAGTCGTTCAGAGTACACAACTCCATCATATGTTTTTGATCCATCTGTATAAAAGTGGATTGACTTATCTTCTAGGAATGCCCTATCCTCGCAAAAAGATAGGGAAGGTATAGAAATGTGGAAGTTTCTGTTGAATTACAGTTGGGGTATGGTGTAGTCTGTGTGCTTTGGAATTGATTCTAAATATTTAAGAGAATAACGGAGTGGCCAATGTTGTTCTTAATCCACTGCGATGAACCTTTGAGGCGAAGAGCAGAGTTCGGAGCTATTTATTTGCCAAATATATCCAGAGGTGTGAGGTAGGTTAGGGTGTTCAATGCCGTCTATGGGTTCGTGCGAAGCGATCCGCTTATAGATAGGCAAGCTGAAGGTTAGACTTTATTTAATTTGTCATGGTTTAAAGCTTTTTCTAAGTCAATTCACCCCATTTATTACCTACTTATTACCTAGGTTAACACCCAGTCCACACCGATCAGCCCAAAGTATTAATTTGTCGAAGGCATTTTGCATTTTTGTTCTTTTAGGGTGTTAAGATGCTTTCCTGAAACCGCTATATCACCGTCATCCGCATAGGCAATCATTCTGAAACCCTCTGCATCCAGACGAGTTAGGATTTCATTTACCACCAGGTTCGAAAGGAGAGGGGATAGAACACCACCGTGCGGTGTCCCTCTAGGTAATAACGAATCTCCTAGAATTAAATGAATTAACTCTCCAAGCGAAGTGAGACATAGACAGAAGTCTTGTATATCAATACTAGCCCTTATTTGGATATCAATTAATCTTTTTAAGGTCTTAAGAAGGAAGACTTAAAGGTCATAGGTCTAAGGGATACTTCGCATCAAGTTATAAACAAAAACTTGCGTAACATTTTTACTTAACACTCATACCAATTATTGATTTCATTATATTAAAATTAAAGAATAAGAATAAAATTAAAACTCAATTTTATCTAATCTTTAGCCTAAAAATGGCTATTTGAACACACAAAATAATTCAAGTACATATACAAATATTTTTCAGTCAAAATCCAAACAAAAAACAATAACAAAACACCTTTTAAAGAAATTCGTTGCATTCCACCACAAAATATTCGTACACTCATCAATTTTATCGCGGGCGTGTGAAATTCTTAAAATAAACTTATTTTATCTTTAGTAACACTTTCAAATAAACAAACAAAAATATAATTTTCCTCAATTTTCCAACCCCCGCCCCCAATATAAAAAATCTATGACATCATTGAACATATTTATATAGGTCCACCTATAGTTTAACATAATTTTCTAGTATTTTCGATTTCATTATTAAATTAATGAAACACATTAACCCTCCCCCCCCCGCAAAAAAAAAAATAGTGCAAGCTACTTTTCGTCTTGGATTAAATATAATTTTATCAAAGTCGACATACATATTGGCCATCTACCAAGTTAATTTTGTCAAAAAAGAAAAGTAAAATATGAATAATGGGATGGACACATCTCCATCGTTTACAACAAAAATATAAAATTATAAACATAATTCGCTATATCCAAATCCGAATCCAAATAAAATAGTCATCATCCTTCTTTTAACTGAAGGCGCGAGACATGATCTACGAATAGATACAAGATACAAGAAATTATGAATCCAAACAAACATTAAATAGACAAGATCACTAAAGTAAGATACTTAGTCGGGTTTTGTGGGCCATAGCATTCAGACGGATTTTAAGGAGTAATATTTTTGTGCGTAAAATTTGTATTTTGGAAGGAGTGCTCCAAAGTGTATAAAATATTTAAAAAGAAAAACTTAGTTTGCTACATAGTTAGATTTTGACAGGCTTAAAGAAATAATTCAAAAATTAAATTAAATTCAAATTAAAGTTTGCTAAAAACCGTTAAATTGAAGTGTGATATCTTTACATTTGTGTTTTTCTTCTTGAGACCGTTAAATTAAAAACATATAAAATGGGAAAAACTCCTGCAATTGGTATTGATTTGGGTACAACATATTCTTGTGTTGGAGTTTGGCAACACAACAAGGTGGAGATCATAGCTAATGATCAAGGAAACAGAACAACTCCCAGCTATGTCGCTTTCAATGACACAGAAAGGTTAATAGGTGATGCAGCTAAAAATCAGGTAAACATTATGAATTTTAAATGATATTTGTGAATTGTGCTAAGCACACAAATATTCCATAAAGGTAAAAAATATTAAGTTAAGGTCAAAACATTAAAAAATTCGTCTTTTTATGTTTCCTTTATTTTTATGATGTGGTAGTATTATTCTTTGCAAAGAAATTTAAAAAACCGAAGTATTTTGTTTGTATTGATCGCGATTTCAAAATGGATGCATTATTAACTTCCCATCGGTTCGATTTGTCGAATTGAAAATTTTGGCATTTCTCGACGTTTCAAAAGCCCTTAGAATCTAAATAAAAGATTTAAAGAGATGACTGTGTGTGCTTATGTATGTACTAATGTACGTCCGTATGTCTCTACGTCCATATGTCGGAAATATTTCAAATTGCCAGTGCAGATATTTCGACTTTATGCAAATAAATTTTGTTTTACAGAAAATAACAGCAAAAGATGCAGAAAACACTTTCAAAAAAATTGAGTGGGTGGTTTTTTAATTTAAGCAATAAATTATATTGACTTAAAAATAATTGTTTGCATCACGTATGAAAAACGTTTTTGACATCTGGTAAAATGTTTGTGCAAATAATAAAAATCCAAACAAATATTACTAAACGTTGGTAAATATTGATTTTTCTATTTGAATATCTAAGGAAAAAATTGATGCAATTGGCTTCAAACTAATTCTTTTATATTATCCTGCCGCAAAAATTTGAACTACCTATTGTTGAGAGGTTTAACAATTTACTAGCTAACCAATTTGCTAAATATTTAACGATTTACTAAGGGCATTCAAATGTTGAAACTTTCTTTACGTTTTTCTAACTAGTAAATTATTAAAGAACGAGCATCCAAACATGTCTAAAAAGTGACAGTTCGCGAAAATAAACAAAGCAAATATGCTTAAACGGACCTATTAATTGGAATTCCTAACTGTATCCTAATAGTACGTTTCCACCAACAAATAATCCGAGATTTAAGGCAGGTGATTTAAAATAAATCATGAGGTGTTTCCACCAAAGAAAAGGAGATTAATTTGACGTTTGGTTAATGTCATAACAACCAAACTTCAAATTATTCTCCTTTCGAAAAGAAAAAAAATATGTATTTGCTCACTCATCATCTGTAAGTAACTAGTTTTATTATATTCTTGTACATATTTATTATTTTTGTTTACTTACATTTTATTTCGTCTGTGATTTCTTGAAAGTTGTTTATTGTTTTGAATTTGAATCATATGGAAGTGAGACAGATAGTTTTTGTTGACATTTCCCTCTGTCAATAAACGAAATTGGAGTTTAAATGGGTCGGTTCAACAATTATTCTCCCAATAAAAAGTTTGTTTGATTTGACAAACTAATGTTTCCACGTAGATTTTAATGAGTTTTATTTGAAATCTTCATTTGAGGAGATTAAAATTGTATGGTAAATCTTCGAGATTTCAAGGAGATTTGTGACAAATCTAGTTAAATCTCGGTTTAGTGCCCGGTGGAAACGTAGTATTAAACGGACCTATTAATTGGAATTCCTAACTGTATCCTAAAACATTCCATCCACTGCTCTTATAACAATACTTGTACATATGTATGTCATATGGATTTAGCAAATTGGTAAAAGTTAAAGTAGACATTTCGTGATTTTAACTTTATTAAATTGTTAAGAGATAGTAAGATGTTAAAATCGTTTAAGATTAGGTTAATCATCTTTTATGCTTAGTAAATTTCTAAAAATTACTTACATATTACTAAATCGTTTAAAATTTTGCGAAAATGTTTTAACATTTAGTTGACTTTTAAGAAAAAATACAGCTGCCAATTTCTTTTTGTTTTTTTTTTTAAATAAAAATCTACAAAAACTGATGTTCGACTCGAATATCTCGAGACTATGGGGTTGACGAATCCTTTCTTTTCGGTTTAAGTCTGAGAAACACAAAATAAATGTTGGTATGGCCCAGGGCTCTGTTATGTCTCCGACACTCTTTCTCATTTTTATTAGTGATCTCTTTTCTGAAACTTCTAATCCACTTGCCTGTTTCATTGACGATAGTACCTTCAGATTTTCATATTCATTTTCAGGCTGACACGTATTTAGATCTTTAAAAACAATGTATGAAAAACTCAATCCACTTGCCTGTTTCACTGACGATAGTACCTTCAGATTTTCATATTCATTTTCAGGCTCACACGTATTTAGATCTTTAAGAACAATGTATGAAAAACTCATTAAATTCTGACCTAGACAGCATTGTCAAATGGGGAATCAAACATCAAGTAGAATATAATGCGTTGAAAACTCAATGCTGCCTCCTGTTCGCAAAATATAAATTACCACCATTGCCACTAGGCACTTGCATCAAGGAGATTGAAAACCTCGAAATCCTTGGTAAGTGTACTTCAAACTATACCTCTTATGTAGGGACTACATACGCAATGCCGCCAAAAATATTGCCAGGCAAAGCAAAAAGTTTTTTCACCCTCTGATCTGGCTCTGGCCATTGTTTATAACACACACTGGTGACCATAGAATTAGAAACTACAATTTTGTTTGTTTTGTTTTGTTTAGGTTGGTTAGTGGTTCCATGCTATTAAGTACACTTTTGAATAATTTACAAAAAAAATACTAACAGTAGAAAATTATTACCATTAAGCATTAAACATAAATGGTACCTGGCAATAAAACTAGAAATACATACTTAGAACAAATTTGTATGTTTTTTTTAAACAAATTCGATAAAAGATAAATATTTTGTAGAGAATCCCTTAGTATTTATCACTGCGGCCAATCGTGCCTTCATATTTTCTACCAAGGCGTGGCATCTTGATGGTGGTATACCTTCCCAGGCCTCCTTTATGTTTTCAAAAAGTTCGTCTGAATTTTTGGGTTTTTCGACTATAGTTTTCTCTCTACATCTGCCCATAGGTTCTCAATATAATTCAATTACGGACTTTGGGTAGGCCATTCCAAAACACTAGTATTTGTATCTAAAAACCACTGCTTAACAATCCGTGTTGTATGCTTTGGATCGTTATCGTGCTGGGAAAACATAACTAATTGAGATTTGTGCAAATGAATGAGGATCCATGACATTTTCCAAGATGCCTTTTATAAACATATTGGTACGTTCCCCCATTTATCCTTACTAATGGTCCAACTCAATGCCACGACAAAGCACCCCAAACCATTATGTTTCCTCCTTCATGCTTAACGGTCTAGTTAAATTTGGATTCATAACTCCAAAGAATGTTTTCCATGAATCTTATAGCTTTATGTGCGTGAAGCTTAGCAAAAGTCAAACGCCTCTTCAAATTCTTTTTGGAAACATGTTGTTTTTACCTGGCAATGCATCCCCGTAGACCATGTTCTAAAAGACGAACTCCTTATAAAGGGTGATTTTTTAGATATTATCTTTTTGGCAACACTGGTTTAAACAGCTGACGCACGTTTCGTGTTTTGTTTCACTGTCAAACATCTTCAGTTTAGTCTATAATTTAACCATGAATCGTCTTACAAACGAACAACGCTTGCAAATTATTGAATTTTATTATCAAAATGCGTGCTATGTTAAGAATGTCCATCGCGTGCTTCTTTAAGCGAGCGACGAAGCTCATTTTCGGCTCAATGGGCACGTAAATAAGCAGAATTGTCGATTTTGGAGTGAATATCAGCCAGACCAGAAGCATTGCAAGAGCTACCAATGCATCCAGAAAAAATCACAGTTTGGTGCGGTTTATGGACTGGTGGGATCATTGGACCGTACTTCTTCAAAGATGATGCGAATCGTAACTGTGAATGGTAAGCGCTACCATGAGATGATATCCAACTTTTTTTTGCCCAAAATGCAAGAGATTGACTTGCATGCCATGTTGTTTCAACAAGATGGTGCCACATGCCACACAGCACGCGCAACAATGGACTTATTGAGAGGCGAGTTCGGTGAACATTTTATTTCACGTTCGGGACCGGTCAATTGGCCGTCTAGACCTCGAGATTTAACGCCTTTATACTATATTTTGTGCGGCTATGTTAAAGCTTATGTCTATACAGACAAGGAAGACAAAATTGAAGCATTTATTCGTGAGATACCGGCCGAAATGTTGGAAAGAGTATGCCAAAATTGGGCCTAAGCGGATGGACCATTTGGGGCGCAGTCAAGGTCAACATTTGCATGAAATAATCTTCAAATGTTAAATTATATGGACCGTACTATCGATTCAAATAAAGATTTTATGCATATTTCTGAATTGTATGTGTTTTTTTTGGAAAAAACTTTCCTATAGCTTTTAAAAAATCACCCTTTAGTTCTGCCTGATAACTCTTGACCCCAATTGGGATGAAACAACCTCTTTAATTTTTGCTGAAGTCAAAAAAAGGATTGTCTTAGCTAATTCAGCATATTAATCTGTTTGTCGTCTCACTCATTTTTACTCTAGAGAAAAAATCAAGCAATTCAACTGCAATACACGCACCTCCTGCTCATGCTCATTAATATACCCTCGAGCCCAACTTCGGTCATACCGTCAAGTACAGAGATTTTTTCTTTAGCCGTACAACGTGAATGTCGAATGGTTTACCACACTCTGCCTTTCCCAGTCATTGAAGTATTCAGGAATTCAAAACCTTTCAAACCCTCTCTCCCTTTCATAATGCTCATACTGTGTCATCAAAAATCTCCTTGAGTGTAGCTTCAGAACATCATCCACATGCCTCTAATATCGTCAGCATTAATTTATGAAAGGCAACACACAAAAGATTGATTTATACACTTTAATCTAACAATTTGTTTAGATTTTCTTCTCGTAGACTTCTGACGCCTTAAAGCCTATTTTGGGCAACGGGGTGCTGTTTAATGCAACTCATATTTTTCGCATATTTGGTTTCATACTTGTCCACTGGGTGCACAGTTTAACGTCTTCGTGAGTACACCACATCAATATTATAGAGGTAAGTGCATTAATCCAAAAGAGTCGCACAATCCAATATACAATTGCAATGCCACCATATGTCTATATTTACAAAGTTAAAACAAAACATTTAAAACTACATGGTGTTAACTTCTGTCTGGATGATTGTAAACATTCGTTTTTCATCCGTTAAAGGAAAAGAATACATTTATTTTTCTTTTAAAATCTCTATACAAGTATTGAAACTATGCTTTTGGGTTGTACAATAAACATGTGAGTACATATCTTGTGATTTCAATTACTTCGCTTGATAAAGCAAGAGTTTCAGTCTTGGTCACTAGTTAATCATCAGTTAAGCTATTAAATGTCTGACGAAAATTATTTGAATTTAGTTTTGGATATTTTTGTGTTGATTGATTGCATTTGAGAAGAGAAGGTGCAAAATTATGTCTGCGAGATTAAGTTAATTGTTTTGTCAGTAAATCATGCGCTTTCAAATTGGTATTGATTTACCTAACATAAGATGGGAAAGGTCATATGAAGTGAAAAACGCTTTAAAACTCATTTATATGAGCGTACAAGGTGGTACAAACGTCATGGAGGTTATAAATTCTGCAAATGGCGGTAAATGTCAATTCTACAATAATTATTGTTGCCAAATGTCATTGAACCCCCATTGAACTGAACATGATAGTAATTTACAACGAAAACAAACAGTGTTGAGGAACTGTTATGAATCATTTAACATTGTTCGCATTAGGCGATCGATCCAAAGCTATCGATATACTAAACTATTGAAAGTTTGGTTATTGGTTTAAGGGTACATTCATAGTGAAAGTTGTCAAGCGAAAATGTGGTTTCTTTACTTTGAATAGCTTTCTTTCAAAGTAACTGAGAACTTCTATTATTATAAGTTTGACAAAATAGACAAAATATAAAAATGAAGTTGAAAAGCTTCTCCAAATTTCCGCTTAACCTACAGAAGAGCTAGTAGCGTTAGGGAATAGATGACACCAACGTTATTCGCTTGGACAGCTGATATTTTGACTCACGTAAGTAGACTTGTACTTTTTTAACTTACTTATAATAATCAATAAGAAGACAATTTCTTGGCATCTAGTCAATCTGTCAATTTATTATTATGACGCGTGAGAAGTATTGAAGGCCATGTTCACACTTAAGTAGCTATAACACTGACATATTATACATTGACAGCTAGTAGACAACATCTCATTGGTATCATCTGTTCCTTAACGCTACTAGCCCTTGAACTTGATTTTTGTATTTTGCTTATTTTTTCAAACTTTGTAATACATTGATGCCCTTAGTCAGGCAAAAGAAGTTTTTTGAAGCAAAGAAATAACAAATGGCGTTTAAAAATTAATTCTATTTTTTTCCGCTAAGCCTACAAGATAGCAAGCATAGCTAAAGAGGTTGAATTACTTTTAAGGGAGTTTTGTATGTGAATTAGTATCGACTATCAGTGCCCCATATCTAGTACCTATGTATGTCAATGTCCTCAGCCGCAATTGACTCAATTCTGCAGCATTCAAAATTAATTAAGATTTTGACTTAGGAATATGATTTTATCTCTAGCATATTGTTGTAGGTATAAATAGATTAATTTTTCATTTATCATCATCGTATTCATAATTTATAAAATCATAAAATAAACCGAACTAACAGTAAACAATTCTGTCTATTTTCTTTTAGGTAGCAATGAATGCCAAAAATACCGTCTTCGATGCCAAGAGATTGATTGGTCGTAAGTTTGACGATCAAAAAATTCAAGACGATATGAAACACTGGCCATTCAAAGTTATCAATGATAATGGAAAACCCAAAATCGAGGTTGAATTCAAAGGCGAACGAAAGGTATTTGCTCCAGAGGAAATAAGTTCCATGGTTTTAGTGAAAATGAAAGAAATTGCTGAAGTATACTTGGGTGGAAAGGTTTCTGATGCTGTCATCACAGTACCAGCATATTTCAACGATTCACAGCGTCAAGCCACAAAAGATGCTGGATCAATTGCTGGTCTCAATGTCCTACGTATAATCAATGAACCAACTGCAGCCGCTTTGGCTTATGGCTTAGATAAGAATCTCAAGGGAGAAAAGAATGTTCTTATCTTTGATTTGGGTGGAGGTACATTTGATGTATCCATTCTGTCAATTGACGAGGGATCACTGTTCGAGGTGAAATCAACTGCAGGAGACACACATTTGGGTGGTGAAGATTTTGACAATCGACTTGTTAGTCACTTCGTTGAAGAATTCAAGAGGAAGCACAAGAGTGATTTGCATGGAAATGTTCGTGCTCTTCGGCGATTGCGAACAGCCTGTGAACGGGCAAAGCGAACCTTATCATCGAGCACAGAGGCATCTATTGAAATTGATGCTCTGCATGAGGGCATTGACTTTTATTCAAAAATAAGCAAAGCTCGTTTTGAGGAGCTCAATATGGATCTCTTCCGATCTACATTACAACCTGTTGAAAAGGCTTTGAATGATGCCAAAATGGATAAGGGAGCCATCAATGATGTAGTTTTGGTTGGAGGCTCAACTCGCATTCCAAAGATCCAGAAGTTGCTACAAGACTTCTTTGGGGGAAAACAGCTAAATTTGTCTATTAACCCGGATGAAGCTGTGGCTTATGGAGCCGCTGTTCAGGCTGCTATTTTAACTGGTGTTGGAAGTTCTCAGATCCAGGATGTACTTCTTGTAGACGTTACACCATTATCGTTGGGTATTGAAACAGCTGGAGGGGTGATGACAAAATTGATCGAAAGGAATGCTAGGATTCCATGCAAACAGCAACAAACTTTCACAACATACAGTGACAACCAGAATGCCGTTACCATACAAGTGTACGAAGGAGAACGAGCCATGACCAAGGATAATAACTTGTTGGGAACATTTAACTTAACCGGTATTCCACCTGCACCAAGAGGAGTTCCAAAAATTGAAGTAACCTTTGATTTGAATGCCGATGGTATCCTTAATGTCTCAGCAAAGGATAACAGTACTGGAAAGTCGGAGAAAATTACCATTACAAATGATAAAGGACGCCTTACCAAAGCCGAAATCGACAAAATGTTATCCGAGGCAGAGAAGTATAAGGAAGAAGATGAAAAGCAGAAAGCAAGGGTTGGTGCCCGGAATGCCTTGGAGGGTTACATCTTTAGTTGTAAGCAGGTAAGCTTGTTAAATTAAAAAAAGTAATGGTATTTAGTACTTATTGTCATCGCTATCATTCAATAGGCAACAGAAGATGCTCCAGCTGGTAAGCTAACCGATGCTGACAAGGCTACTGTGCGTGAAAAATACTCTTCGGAAATTGCCTGGTTGGATCGTAATGCATTGGCTGAAAAAGAAGAGTATGATGATCATTTGAAAGACTGCCAACAAGTATGCGGACCAATTATGGCCAAAATGCATGCACAAGCTCCCGGCGGCAGCGGTGGTGGTGGAGCAACTGCTGGTGGCCAAGCAAGTGGCCGAGGCGGTCCTTCAGGGCCAACTGTTGAAGAAGTTGATTAAACTAAATATTAAATATAAATAATATGCTTATTGAATATTTTTAGCTTTTAGAATTGTATTATTTTGCCTGTTTTTTTTTTATTAAATGTTTTTTATTATTCATTTACAATTCAACGTGTTTTTCTTTTTAACTTAAGTCTACAGTATTTTTATCAACGTATCTCATCAAAAAATGTATCAGAGTAAATCTTTACGAAAAGACACATTGGTTCTTTTTACAGCTTGTGATTTGTTCTTTTATCACTTATGTATGACGATTTGGTTCTAAAACGTCAAAGCACCTAAGAACAGAGTTATTTTTGCAAATTGGAAACTTGTTAGTGGATGTCATCTCGTAACATTTATACACAATGCGTTATTGTAAATACTTAACAAAATTTTCTACATCTGAACGCAATGTCCAACGGCGTTGTAAAACATTTTGTAGTTTTGACATCTGTCAAGAGTTTCGATATTGTATATTGTCGATGGCCGATATGACAATCTGTATAATTTAGCGATTTTTTTAAATGATCTAATTTGCCGGGACACCTGCTAATTTATTTGTATTTGCACATGAAGGAAAAACTAAAAATATTGGCCCAACATTTTAAACAACCTACATATTGTTAAGGGTTTAACAAATAACTCGTAAGCATTTGCTAAAGGAGTTCAAAATGTTAAACCTTTCATATTGTTTTGCTAACTAAAGAGTCTCAAATTTTTTGTTTTATTTGAAAGTACAATCATTCCGGTTAATAATGGAAAATAATTTCATTCAAATGGCTGCCTCGGCTGGCCATGCAATAGCCTACACGATCGGTTCAATTTGTAAGCACATTATCGATTGTGTGCAGCTGTATTTTACCAATGGCTTTTCAAATATTGTCCTTAAAAGCGTCAATTGTCTTTTGCTTGTCGGCGTAACACTTATATTTTACGGCACTCCACTAATAGTAGTTCAACGGTGTCAAATCCCAGCTCCGAGGTGACCAAACGACATCAGCTCTGCGGCTGATAATGCGATCTTTAAAATCAGGTCGCAAAACATCGAGTGTTGCTCCGGCTGTGTGGCACGTAGCGCCATCCTGTTGAAACCAAATATTTCCAATATCCTCCTCTTCAATTTTTGTGAACAAAAATTCGTTCAACATGGCCCGATAACGATCGCCATTGACTGTAACGGCCACTTGCTCATTTTCAAAGAAAAATGGCCCAATCATGCCTTCGGACCAAAATTCTTTTTCAATGTATGCGTACGGGTTTTCTGTTTCCCAAATGCGACAATTTTGCTTGTTTACATACCCGCCAAGATCAAAATGAGCTTCATCTGAAAAGATGATTTTTTGGCAAAATCGGCATCATGATTTTCAAAGTAATATCGCAATATTTCCCAGCGTTGTTCAAGAATATACACAATCATATTCGTTCAGCGGAAGGATAAAACTAATTATCTGTCAAATCAGACATGAGCTAAGTGTTACCATTCACGAAATAAGCACTAGTTGAAAAAAAAAACGTTAGATGGCGGACCCTTTAGTAAATTTCTCATTGCCTTTCATTAAAAAACCAGCAATTGAACATGTCTAAAAAGTGACAGTTGGTTAAGATAAACAACGGACCTATTAATTGGAACTCCCAACTGTTCGAACCATTCCATACACTGCTCTTATAAGAATTATTTTACAGACGTCATATGGATTTAGCAAATTGCTAAAAGTTATTGTAGCCATTCCGTGATTTTGATTTTAGCAAATTGTTTAGAGATATTAAGATATTAGATAGATAGATAGATAGATAAGTTCTTTATTTTTTCAATTTTCTTATAAGTACAATATTTCATAATAAAAGATATACAAAGCATGGCTTTATAAGCCGTCTGCCGGAAAAAAAAACTAATTAAATACAAAAAAAAATACAATATTTGAGTAAAAAGAGAGAATATTTCATAAACAATAAGTTTTATAGTTAAAAATATGTAAATATAAATATTAAAGAAAAAAAATTTGTTTAAATTATTATTTTCATAATGTGACTTTCAGTTTAGTCAAAACAAAAAAGAAAAAATAATCTGAAACATATGGAGTAATGTTCATCATTAAAGTATATTTTGTTATATATATAATATAAAAAAGCAATAACAGTTATATGTTCACTAAAAAGTGTGACTTTTAGTTTAGTCAAAACAAAAAAATTAGAGAATCACTTTAACATCTTGTTACAACTCAAAACAAATTCAAACACTCGTTTCGATATTTTCTTGCATGTGAGACATAGCGTATAAGAGGCTTCCAGCCACGATCTCCGTTTAGTACACCCACACATTCCTCTTGGGAAAGAAAACTAGAATAAAAGTAGAGCCTTCGGATTTCGTGTAATATTGGACAAAGTGCTAAAAAATGCAAAACATCTTCGTTTTGACCAAGGTTGCAAAGGGAACACACAGGGTTTAAGTCTGTTCTATGTGGTCTATAATTCAAATCGAGCATTTCCGTTCTGATCTTGAAGATCAAGCTCATTTCAGAAACTGTAAACTCTTTCAGTTTCAAATTAAGTTGCCTGTATATATTCCTGGATGTTGATGCAGTCCCTCGCGCAACACAAAGCCTATACATCGAGTCATCTATAACAGAGATACATTCATATAATGCATTTTTTAATGCTTCCACATTTTCCACTGGCAATGATATTGAAAAGTTATGTGCTACAGCAAGATCATACCAGTTTTTGACCGGACTATATCCACAACTAAAACAAATTTTAAGGACTCTTTTTTGCAAGTTTTGGTCGGACCGCTTCATAACTTTGATCATAAAATCGGCGTTAGCCTTTAAGTTTTTCAAGAAAATTTGAGGTAAGCCTGACTCTAGGTGGATAGCATAATTAGGAGTGTTGATAGGTAATCTAAAAATTCGCTTGAAAAAATACCTCTGTATATTTTCCATTTCCTCCAACTGTTCGAAACCATATACTTCATTACCATAGCAAAAACAAGTATTCACGGTCGCATTGAAAACTTTGAATTTTGAAATTGGATCTACGAGTTTATTTGCGAAGAACTGGGACCACATTGTATTTATTGCAATTTTTGCAGCGGTTGTTTTTTCTTTTATAAAGGTTTGAATGTTAAGATTATATGTCATTGTATACCCAAGATACTTAAATTCATTTACGACCTCAATTATCTCACCATTTAAAGTCCAATTCCGCCCATAGCCAATTGATCTATTTCGAGATCTGAAAACCATTATTTTGGATTTGGTGGTATTTATTCTAAGATTCCATAGATCACAAAACTGTTTTAGCTTGTTAATTTGGAGCTGTAGAGTAAGTGGACTGTCTGATAAAATCACTAGATCGTCAGCATAAAGCAAGACTTTAAGAGTAATATCCCCGAACTGAACTCCCCCAGGTATACTGTTTTCGACATCGTTCATATACAGTGCAAACATGATAGGGCTTAAAACACATCCTTGAGGGACACCTGCTTCACAACTAAATTCTCTAGACACTTTTCTACCATTCTGAACAGATGCCGTCATGTTTTCGAAAATTTTTTCGTAAACTCTGATAAATTTAGTAGATAGGCCAATTGCTGAGAGCTTATAAAGTAAGGACCTTCTATTAATAGTGTCAAAAGCCGCTTTTAAATCAACGAAAAAAGCATATAAGTTCTTTTTTTTTATCAATAAAACGCCTAGCAGTGGTGCTGAGTACAAAAATTTGATCAATAGCTGAAAGGTTGGTTCGAAAACCAGCTTGAAAGCAACTAATCATATTATTATCTTCTACCCAGGTCGTAAGATATTAAAATCGTTTAAAATTAGGTAAATCATCTTTAAAGCTTAGTAAATTACTGAAAACGGCTTTAACATTTTACTAAATCCTTTGAAATTGTGCGCCATTGTTTATTTCAGAGCCTAACAATAAATCCATATAGAAAAAATGAAATGTTTTCTAATTTAGATAGTTAATTGAGGAGAACGTCTTGCAAAACGTTTGAAAGTATCTAGATAGGCTATTCTACTATCCCAAATTTTTCAGATGGGTTGATTTGTTGTTATATTTATATTTGTTAATCTATACGATGCCGGAGCGGGCCAGCAAGCAAAATATGAAAAATAAATCTTCAAAAAAAAAATTTAGCATCAGGTGTAATAGAAAAGAAACATGACAATAGCAAATAGGTATAATTTCATTGACAATTTATTTAAATTACTTAAATTCATTTACGACTTGACTTATGTTTTTGACTTGTTATTTTGGTTTGGTATTATTTTTCTTGAAATTTCATGCAGATTTAGATTATCACTATTAAATAGCAGATTGTCTTAAAATGTTTTTCTAATTTTTGCAAATAATCTTTTTAGAGCAACTTTCTGTTGCCCCTAACTGAACTACATGGACCGCTAGTAGCCAACTTCGCGTTTATATCACGTATTCCTCAACCCTATTAGTCCTTTTGTTCAGCGGAAATATGGAGAATCTTATGGAACTTGATTTTTGTATTTTGTTTATTTTGTAAAACTTTGTAAAAATAGTTTCCTTGAAAAAAAAAAACTAGAGATGACGTTTTAAAAAAAATTACTAGTTTCTGCACCAAACCTACAAGAGATGAAGTATAGAATTTTATCGTTATAAGGAATACATGACATGAACGTTGGCTTTTAGCAGTCCATATCTAGTAATGATCATCGATGTTTCGCTGATTGATTTTTGCGAAGGACATCTATTAATACAGAGTTTGACTGTACACACAAAATACATGAATCAAGTTCAAAAGTTTCTACATATTTCTTCTGAGTCTACAAAAGAGCTAGTAGCGTTAAGAAGTAGATGACAGCAACGCGAACTTGGTTACTAATGGGTGATTTTTTTGAGGTTAGGATTTTCATGCATTAGTATTTGACAGATCACGCGGGATTTCAGACATGGTGTCAAAGAGAAAGATGCTCAGTATGCTTTGACATTTCACCATGAATAGACTTACTAACGAGCAACGCTTGCAAATCATTGAATTTTATTACCAAAATCAGTGTTCGGTTCGAAATGTGAAATCCGCTTTTTTATCGACAAATTTTGTTCAGCGATGAGGCTCATTTCTGGTTGAATGGCTACGTAAATAAGCAAAATTGCCGCATTTGGAGTGAAGAGCAACCAGAAGCCGTTCAAGAACTGCCCATGCAACCCGAAAAATGCACTGTTTGGTGTGGTTCGTACGCTGGTGGAATCATTGGACCGTATTTTTTCAAAGATGCTGTTGGACGCAACGTTACGGTGAATGGCGATCGCTATCGATTAATGCTAACAAACTTTTTGTTGCCAAAAATGGAAGAACTGAACTTGGTTGACATGTGGTTTCAACAAGATGGCGCTACATGCCACACAGCTCGCGATTCTATGGCCATTTTGAGGGAAAACTTCTGAGAACAATTCATCTCAAGGAATGGACCGGTAAGTTGGCCACCAAGATCATGCGATTTGACGCCTTCAGACTAATTTTTGTGGGGCTACGTCAAGTCTTAAGTCTACACAAATAAGCCAGCAACTATTCCAGCTTTGGAAGACAACATTTCCGAAGAAATTCGGGCTATTCCGGCCGAAATGCTCGAAAAAGTTACCCAAAATTGGACTTTCCGAATGGACCACCTAAGACGCAGCCGCGGTCAACATTTAAATGAAATTATTTTCAAAAAGTAAATGTCATGGACCAATCTAACGTTTCAAATAAAGAATCGATGAGATTTTGCAAATTTTATGCGTTTTTTTTTTTTAAAAAGTTCTCAAGCTCTTAAAAAATCACCCGATAGTAGTCCATGTCTAGTAGGTCAATGCATCAAACAGTTAAACTCAGGGCATGTTGTTTGCTTATCGGCGAACCCATTCCATCAAAAATTAGATGAATCACTAAACATAGTTAGTGTCTCCTTTTCCTTAACGCCCTTCCTTAGGTTCAGCGGAAATATGGAGACACTTTTGAACTTAACGTTTGTATGTTGCTTATTTTGTCGAAACAAAGAAATACAGATGGTGTTTGTTTATTATAATTTTGTCCGAGAAAATTACATAAAGACAAGCATAGCTAAAGAGTTTTTAAAGGGTGTTTTGTATGAGAAAAAATATCGACTAGCAGTCCATACTTAGTATGTCAATGGGTCGAAGTGCTCTTTAATTTATTTTCTCAGACAGTCCACTGCTTTTTAATTCCTATTCCTTTATCGATTTCACAAAAAAAGAAACTTTGAAGAAAAAGTCACAGTCTAACCATACCCCAAATAAAGCATCACTCTGTTTAAATTCTCTTATGCGACACTAGAGCCACTTTTTAGAGCGGCCCTTTATGTTTACGTTTCAAGTAGTTTTGTGTTTAATTTTCTAAACGTTGTGAACACGAACAATTCAACAAAAATCAACTTTCAAGTAGTTTTGTGTTTAATTTTCTAAACGTTGTGAACACGGACAATTCAACAAAAATTATCAAAATCAAAAAGGAAAAAGTACAAGTAACAACAAGTGCAAGCAAACGCAAAGAGCCCGGTGCTGTTCTCCTAAAATAATTATTTTACTGCCAAACATATTTGTTTTCCTTTTTCATTTACTTTAATCAATTCTGTGTTTTTGTCTAAACATTAATTATATGATATTACCGGATGAAGTAGAAGTGTATTCTAAAAACGTCCACATAAATGTAGACTATTCCCCAGACTCACGGAATTTCATTAAAAATATACCCGACAGGTTTTTGCACAATCATTTTGTACAAAAAAAGAAAAAAAGAAAACTTAAATTGTGAACTGAAAGTTTAGCAAAAAAGGTTTGTTTTTATAAAAATGCAAATAACTTTCGGCTAATGTTTGATTTTTTAATTGATTTACATACATACATTCTTATCTCAAGTGGTCATAACCTTTAAATAAATGGTGCAATCAAAAATGCTCTCGGATCCCTTGATGTCTTCCCCACCAGAGTAAGTCATCGAGAGGAGTTTCTTGAAACCTAATCTAAGTGTAATTATGTTGTTTTTTTTTGTGTCTTTCCTTTTTTGCAGTTTCATTGAAAGTCCAGCTTATAATGATGAACTTCAAGTTAACGAAAACTTTTCCTTTAAAGAGTAAGTGGAAATTATGATGAAATTGTCTGTGAGATTAGTTAAGGTATCAACTCAGAGATAGACCTTAAAATACTATTTTAATACCTACAACTTTTGAGTGAGTTTAATGTAACAGTTCCTTGTTATCTTTTCTTTTTTCTATAGCAGTGAATATGCTTATCTCCATGATCTTCGGGTAAGAACATTCATCTATTTTAATGCGAATAAGTTTCTAATGTTTTTCTTTATAGTCTGAAGACTTGGTGCCACTTTTACCAGGAGCTGGAGAAGTTGTGAGTATCTATTATCTATATTATTGGCTCAGCATTCCATTACCGCAGCACGAATTTCGACATGCGGTTTTTTTTATTTGATAGATATGTGAAAATAAATAATAATTATAGCAATTTTAGAGCGAGGAAACATTAATTTCTATTTTAAATTAATTTTCAAAGTTCACCTTTCCACATACAAAACACGCAAAAATGGTTGATTTTGACATTTCTTCCCTGTTTTTTTGTTCAGTGTTGCCATACTCGATTTTTTTTTTGTTGGGGATCTTTTTGATTTTAGTACTTTGCCAAACTTGCACCCACCCCAAATCCTATAGTGATCCAAGCAGGGGGGTTGCAGGGGGCAGCATGCCCCACTTAAATACCTAGCTGTTAGTACGCCGCCGTACTATCAATTGAAAAAAAACTTGTTTTAGGCTCAAGAAACGAAATACAAAAAAAGTAGGGTTAAGTCCGAAAAAGAAAATATTTTTTTTTTATGACTTCAAAATATTTAAAACATGTTCTATTGAGACCTCTACCTAACTGTAAAAAAAAATCAAAAGGAAATTCGTGTTGCGGTAATGGAAAGTCGCCCTTATTATTTAATAAACTAGATATTGATAAAGCAGTGTCGAAAATACTCATTTACGTTTTTATATACATACACCATGAAGTTAGATTGCTCAAAAGTTTTCTAAGACTAAACAGCATAGGCCCCTGAGTACATTTTTCTAAGGGGGATGGTCAGACAAAAAATAAATGTAAATAGTGTTTCTTAAGCAGTGAAATCGCACTGAACAATTTCACTTTTTCAAAGCAGATGGTGGCAAATTATAGAATCTTAAAGTAAACAATAGAATTTATCCAAAAGCTTTCAGTAAAAAGTTATTAAAAAAAGAAAGGAATACAATCCCAATCCAGAGGGAAAGATATAGTATTTTAGGCGCTAATTGTAGGGGGCAATAAGTATCTCTTCTTATGATTAATGCTTCCCAGATTAAGGTGTTTTGCATTAACACAAAAACATCGAAAAGACACAAACAAAACATTCAAGTCATGAAATAGGTCTAAATAGCGATAAAATCTTAGATAAATCTTGTATAATTCGGTTGTGTTGCCCTTAGGTGAGTTTTTGAACAAAGTGATATAGAAGAAAACGGGTTTCTTATATATTCTCCCATTTGTTGCATTTCTTTTGTTTCTGTCTACGGCAAGTCGATGAACTTTTGCTTTTCATCTTGTTTTGGCATACCATCCGAAACCCTAGGTCGGAGGTAATATGTATATGATCGTATTTTGGCATACCAATCGCTACATGAAAACATCTGGCCTACACTAGATTTAAACCGCTCAAGGTGCTTGCTATATCTAAGCAGATCGCATATAAGCTCTATAATCGGTGTCATAACTCGGCACTTACTAATAGAAAAGCACGCCACTCGGCTAGGCGTATTCTCAAATGACTTTTTCAGAAGCTGTATGTTCAGTTCTTAACCTCATGTGTACATGCCCTAGCTAAAAACCCAGAATTACCTAGAAGAATAATTCTTCTATAACTATCTAAACGATCTCAATCATATGAACATAATCAGTCTCTCATGTTTCGTAAGGGACTCAATTAGGTTTCATTGAGCTTAGAAGAAAGCCTCAAGATTCATGTGGTATCACAATGGGCCATTAAACTATCCTAATAGACAGCAACTTTAACCTAATCTAACCTATATATATATTAATTTGAGATCGTTACACTGCGACCCAAAGATGAATTGCCTTCTTTTATAAAACTTGATGAGGATTTGAGTTTAATAGTTCTTCCCCTGAGTCAAACTTTTCAGACATCGGAGTATTTGTGATAAATACAGAATCAATTAAGCCAGGAACTTTAAACTTGCAACATTTACTAAACTTGTTGATGCATGCATGTATGCTACCAAATTTCACCTGTTTCTAAGATACTTTTAAAATCGCAAGAATTCGTAACTGACCGATAGTCAAAAATTTGAATCACTTCCAGGCATCGCAGAGTCTTGAAATTTCGCAGAAAGGTAGGTCTTGTGCTGCAGTTGAAGGAAAAAAATCGAAATATTATGATTTTAGATTTAGGGTGCATGACCATGGCCGGCACCTTTGGTTATTCGTACTTAATTTTATGCAATCTTTAAAACTTCTTTGGTTATAATTCTTAAGTAATGTTTTTACCTACCTCAATTTAGGGAGTTCTTTGCAAATCATTTTTGTCAGCTCATTTCTTCTGAGTTTGCTCTTAATAATATTGTCTCGTATCCATAAATTCCCACTCTGTTTTTGAACTAATAGATTATGATTGCATTGATTGCAGCTTGGCTGTTTAACATAATTACAATGTTTTCGTTGCTATAGTTTCTCTTGAGTTTACTCATTTTACTATGGCTTCTGCTCAAAAATACTTGTAGACTATCAAATTGATGTGGAAGTTTTGGCAAAAGGCCATTTTTAATAATTTCGCATTTTATTTCCATAAATATCTGCATTATACAGGGTGTATGGTAGCAGATTTATGTTTTTAAATACGATTATTTCAAAAATTAATAAACGGTGTAGGGGGAGGTGGTGACCTTGGAATCAGTGATCGAGCGGATTTCTCAGTCATTATGTTGCACTGGTCAAGAGAGCATCGCGCGTTCGACATCGATAATCAAGAGATAAGCTGAATTTGCTTCCCTTAAAAACTTATCAGTCGCTTTGGGAACATCCCGTAACCACCGAGGTCCCCCGACTACCTAAAGGAAAGGGTTTACAGCAACAATCCCCGAACTCTAGTGAACCTAAAAATAGAAAACATTTGTCGAGAAATCAGCACAATTGAGTGAAGTTTGCTCTAGAGAAATTTGTGTGATTTATTGCAAGAAAATCACTCACATCTTACAAAAAAAGCCTCTTCCAGTGATTCAGTAAATTACTTCCTTGTAGAATGTAGAGTAATCCATAAAATCATACTTAAATGTTGGAATTACCTCATTAGGTAATTCTTGAGGAGGACACAATAGGATCTATAAATTTATCAAATCAAATTTGAAAACGCTCATACTTTTTCACTGTTTTTGTTTGAGGTTAAATTTTGCATATTGAAATGAAAGCTGTGTCTCCTAGAAACTTATTGTCGATAGCTTTAAATTCCATGGCTTATTTTCGATAAGTCCAACATTCAAAGATGGGACAAATTCGTAAGGGCATTTGATTTACGATATCCCCAAATAGGTTCATAGATTGAAGTGAATTCCTATAAAACAGTTCCATTTATTCAATCGTTTATATACTTTTGATCTAAAAGCTTCTGTAGCTACTGAGTTAAGTTTATAAAATAAATTCAGATAAAAAGCAGGCATCAACATTATTCATTTCATTTCTTTTATAGCCAATTAGAGCAAATTCTTATGATCGAGGTGTGCATTTTATTTCTTAACAACAATTTTTTTCATTCTATACACCGAATTTTATAAAACCAAACCAGAGCAAGGCAGGTGACATTTTATTGCTAAAACTATTAGTGCTGTCTTTTCAGTGATTGGTGTTTTTTTTTATGCAACTTTGACCTACTGCAAGAATCTTCTTGACAAATCTGCCTGAATCAATATCAGTAAAAAACTAGTCACTGTTGCAAATACCTAAAATCGAATAAGAAAACATTAACAATAGTTCGAATACATTTACTTATGATTTCGAAGCTCAACTTACCCCATGAAGGAGCGACCAATCGACATAAATCAATCCCAACGGTTTAATTTTGAAGTCTCTCTGAAGAATGCTCAAATTAAAAAATTCAAAAGCTTCCCTTATTCTTACATCTGCTTTTGTTGTATCAGCCTGACCTAGAATGACTCCCGTTTGACGAATCTCAACAAAAACAAAAAATAGAAAACATTTTGAAAATCTTAGAAAAGAGGCTCCAGTTAAAGCTTACTTGTTCAATTGTTGCTGCACATGATCCTGATTGTGTGTGAATTTCCATTAACGAAATCAGCATAAACGCCGAATCCGTCATAACATTATAATAGTCATACTCCTTGCCACTGATGACTGCATCCGCAATGCTCATGTATTGTGTAAAAGCTCCCGACATTATACCAACCACATTACACATCATCGAACATAACCAGGGCAATGATGAAAAATCCAAAAGTTCATTACTAACATCAATAATAACATTATAAACATAATTAAGCTTATCAATTTTATCGCTAAGATCACAATAACGTTGCATGCGATGGAACGAAGTCTTACATAGCCATTCTTTGTGCGTACTCATTCGATTGACTTCGTCAACAATTAACTTGACACGCAAATTCATGACTTCTATAAAACCCGCACATAATAGTGTCATGCCGTAGACACTTGTCGCTGGTACCGTTCGAAGTACATACGGAATTAGTGTATAAATTGTCCACAAAAAATTTCTATCCGGAAAGAAATGCATAGATCGTAGAATCAAAACTATCTCCAGCACGATGGGAAATAGAAAAACTTTTACGGCCACCTTAAGAACACCCCTCTCTATTCGTCCATCATTATCGTCCAAAAAGTCTATAATATTTGTCAAATGAGGTCTGCTAGCATTTATGAAATCAATATGTCGCTGAACATAGAAGATATGAACTATAAACGAAAGTATACCGGCCACAATGTTTAAATTCGAATACAGTTTGCCAACATTGTTAATATCAAAATCGCCAGTGATAGCTTGATTGATTATGTCTTGCAGATAAATAGTACAAAATGTACTAATTAAAATTATAGTATAAATTGTAGTGAATGTAGATTTTTGTATTCTATCATTTTTGGGATTGTACGCGTATGCACCCAATCCGAAGCTAACAATAGTTAAAATAATTACTTTAATAGCCGTGAATACTACATCCATTTTGATGGAATTTTTGTTTTAGACTAACAGACTGTTTAAGAAGAATAAGAAATAAAATAAATAAATGCTCGAACAAGGATCAGGGAATTCAGATAAGGCGAATTAAATTGCGTGATTGACAATATCGTGATTATGTGTATTTAATTAATGTTACTTTAATTGTTTGAACAATTTAGGGTGAAGTTATATTGACTCTTTAGATTTGTTTAATTTTCGTTATACATAGTAATTTAGCAAGGACATGAAAGTTATGTACATACATATGTAAAAACATCAGCTCATGAAAAACTTATTTTTTTTTAACAAAACTTTAAGGATTTAATAGATAGATAAAATAATTAAAAAAACAAGATAATGCTTATTTAAAAATTTAGTTAGGACAATAACTTATTCAAGTTAAGTTGTCTTTGAGGTTAACAATTTAAATATTTTTTTTAGCTTGATTTTAGGTTAGTTATATTCATTTATTATTAAGTTTAACCTTTAAGTAACATTTTCCCTTCAATATATTGAGAAACTCCGCATGATTTATCAATTCAGCTCCTAGAAATTGTATCTGGTACGTTTTGAAAATAGAAAAAAAAATACAAAGGTGTCGTAGGTGGTCTCCGTTGCATCAACATTACATATTGTGTCGTATTACAACAGTGTCGGATGCCATCCTGTGTCCTTTTCACAATAGTGTACCATTTATTGAATTCTTTTGTTTGAGCTCCCTCCAGCTCTTTCCTTTTCCCCTCTTCGGCTGTTCTTCTTTAAGTGCTTTTTCACCGACTCTTCTGCCTTCTTGAGTGAGTGGATTCCACTGTATTGCCTGTCCTGCAATACAGTAATTACCTTTTTGAAGCTTGTGTCCAATCCACTGCCATTAACCCGTTTTCGTATATAGTTTTTCATTGGAGATACGATGGGGTCAGAAAAACTATAAGATGTTTACTAGACTTCTATTGTTGATTTTCTACTTCTCTCTCCACCTTTGTTGCCATTTGACGGAAGCATAAATCGCTTGCGTAATCTAGATGTTTTAGATATGTTGTCCATATTATTTCTCCGTTTCCTGTCAAGGCTGCCCGCAGCATATTACTGGTAACCAATATGAAAAGAATTGGTGACAGTATGCAGCTCTGTCTGACTCCACTTTGGATTTCAATAGTCTCTGACAACCTACCTCCGTGTAAGATGTGACATTTAGACCCATCTTAAGTCGCCTTGATAACAGAGATAAGTTTATCCGGGATACCTCTGCTCCGCAAAGTAAGCCAGATAAACTCCCCGTTGACGCTGTCAAAAGCTTTTTCTCAAAGTCGATGAACAGTTAATATCTCTTCCTTAGGAAGGGGGGCTAGTGCGGTGCATAATCGGGAATTTGTTGCATCGGGCAACACAGAAGATGTCAGTTGCACGTTACACGGTTTAAAACAAAAACAAAATGTTCCTTCCATCTTCTAAGCTTCTCCTCGTCCGAGATCAGCAGGGAACCATCTATATCTTTATCCGGGTGTTGTTTTGAGTTCTAAAAACTAGCGAGCTCTTTGCTTACCCTATAGAAAGCTCTGCTTTCGCATCTATCTGCGTCTTCTTCTGCTTTTTGAGCCAAAGCGTTGGTGTAATTGTGCTTATCGCGTCGTACGCTTGCACACGACCGACTATTCTTTCAGCACATAAGGAAACATTTTGCACAGCACTGCAATGGTTTTCTATGGTTTCGGGTTTCGTGTGCTCATTGTTCTCATATATTGCTAAAAGTGATCCCTGAATTGTTGGCGAGTGGTACGGTCCTTTAGCCTGTCCGTGTTAAAGTTGGGCATTCTTATGTTGAAATTCGATCTCCGAACTGCAGCTCCGCTTAAATCTTACCTTAGTTACCAAAAGATTGTGATTACGAGCAAGCCCCATGTCGGAACCTCTTCTATTTCTGACATCTAAAAGGCTGCTTCTGAAGCGTCGACTTATCGCGAAGTGATTAAATATGTTGGAATAAACTTGTCTTTCCGTTATTTTGTGGCACGTCTTGTGTTCAAACTTGATGCCACCAATCACAAGACGGTTAGCGTTGCAGAAGTCCACAAACCTCTCACCATTGTCGTTGCAACTCCCAACTCCATGCTTTCCAATGACGTGTCTCAGCCCTTCGTTGTCTCCCATTACTATTATGATGTCTTTGCGCGGTGTGTGTTGTTATAGGCGGCACTTAGCCGACAATAGAAGCATTCTTTCTCTTAGCCTGAGGCGAGTTCCGCCGTTACGTAGTCTACTCCGGAACCTGACCATCGGAATACGTTCAGCCCACGAAATCAGACTTCAGATAGCTGTCTTAGTAAGCAGCAGCCCTGCTCCAGCTTCCCGAGCGCTTCGAGGTGTTTTTCTGGAATAGAGAATACAGTATTATGAGTTGAAGAACAGTTATACATTTATTATTAATTAAATTATTGGTTCAGTTCAGCTCAATGAACGCTGAACGCTAATCAGTGTAAGCCAATGCATAGATTTTCTCAATGCACACAACCAACCTGCAATTTTCTGCTCAGAGTCCAGCTAGTTGAACACAAGATCAATTCTTCGCTCTCAGAGACAAACTAATATCTGTAGTTATGTACTCAATATGCCCCACAACAGGGTTGCCATTTATAATAAATATCGTAAAACACCTTCAAGTTTTGTATACCTACAATATTAAACTTTCAATAATGACTCGTGACAATTCCATGACCTTGAAGTATTGAGTCATCTTTTCTAAACTATATAAAAAGCTATCTCTTTTAGACGTGTTCAGACATGCTTAGGGTAACTAAATTTGTTTTTGTCATTTTAACCCCCTTTAATAGATAAACTGGCTTTGTTTTTAAATTGTAAATGATTCACATTGTGAAATGTATCAAATATGCTTGCACACAACCCTTAACTTGCAATTTCTAAATGCAAACAGACAGCTTCAGTCAGTATTAAAGTTATAGTCATGGTGGCAAGTCGAAGAGTAAGGATAATACTGATGTTAATTTTTTAATAATTTCTTTTATTAACTAATGAAATATTTTGTTTAATTTAATTTTAGTCTCAATCGATCAGTGAATACATTGACCACGAAAGTGTCAACGCAACTGCAAACGTAAATAAAATTAATTTAATACGAAAAAACACTTACACAACTAATTCCGAAAAAATTTGTATGTTTTTAGATCAATCAAGTTCTTCCCGATTTGGAGGAACATGATAAAGGTGGAGTGAGCTTTGAGTTGAATTTGATGCCACAACAAAAGAACAAAGTCAATTGGTTCTATTCGAAGGACTCAAATAAAGTTTATATAAAATTAAATGAAAACTTTGAAGTTGAAGTTTTGTATAAACCAAGATCAGCGCAAGAGAAAATGTTCGTACGTTCGATGATGGTTTTTAATAAATATGTTAGTGAACCAGTTGTCCGTTGTGAGAATCATAGCAGCAAGGATAAAGGTAAGGATAAGGATGAGATATAATAAATTCCTTAAAATACGTGTATTAACATAAATATATTATTTCAGATGTTCAGAAAAATATCAAACATAGTGTACTAAGATGTGAAAATCCCTACGTCATCTATGAGGGAACTGTAGAGGGAAAGAATATAAGTGATAGGTTGTCTGTACGTATTCCATTAGGCTGTGTCCAGCCAAATGAGGATGATTTTGTCAAACAAACTGTCGCTCTTAAGTTTGTTTGTCAGAATTCTTGTGTCAGCCGTAAAGAAACATCCATCATTTTCTATTTAGAAAATGCTTAGTGAGTTTTCTTATTAAATCATTGTTGATTTTTATTTATTATTAATTTGTATTTTTCAGTGGAGAGATTCTGGCTAAAAGGGTCACCAATGTTAAAATATGCAGTTGCCCAAAACGTGACATGCGCAAAGATGAAGAATCACTAAACCCTAGAAAAAGAACCAGAAAAGGTATATTACTTTTGGGGGTTCCTCTATAAATAAGAGTAGAATAATTTAATTTTTGTTTAATTATTATTTTCCTTAGATGAATGTCCAGTTGGAAAGAAGATATTGAAAATTGATAGTGACATAAAAGTCGAGCCTACACAAGAACAAGAACAAGAAGATGAAGAGGAAGATTCATTTTCAAATTCTACTGAATCAAATGACATGAATATAACACCAAATGGTGTTAGAATTACAATGGACGTTTCAGATATTGAAGTTGCTCATCAAGTTTTTGATTATGCTTTTTGTAAGGTTACCGGTCAAATGGCTATGAAACCAGAAAATGCCATTAAATACTCTAGAGTCATGAAGTCTTTAAAGAAGAGTTTAAGTAAGTATACAATTATTTGATTTTAAAGACGCGTTTTGTTTTTTTTTTTGTATTCGAAGAAATTATTCTAATTTGTTCCTCTTCCCATATAGTTGGGAAATAAACAAATCTTTCCTTTTTTATCGCATACTTTTTTGTTAATCAGTGATATAATCGGCATATTTAACCAGATTCGTATGCTTGATCTCAAATTCTGTTAAATGCCAGTTCACATAATACGCACAACAACAATAACGAACTTAATTGGACTATACGTATACCGGACGATTTTTTAAAAGCTTGAGTACTTTAAATAAAAATGTACGACAGAAATATTGTTGCCATGAATTTTCCAAGTAAATGTGTTTTTCTTAAACGTGTGGTTTTCAAGAAGAAATAAAAACCCTACGATTTAATGTTATGGCTAAAAAATAAAGACAAGGATTTGTCATTTGTTTTAAAAATGATTTCGAGCAAGTTGCCGCCCCCGCTGACTGGAATAAAATTCTGGCGAGAAGCCCAATTTTCGACCACTACTTGTAGCAATTGGGCCGTATGTAGACGTAGACATAGACAAGTGAACATAAAATATTTCAGCGGTGTTAAATCGCACGATTTTCGAGGCCACGCCACAAGCCCACGACAAACGGTGGGGCAGAATAACATAAAACGTGGCATTAAAACAACCGTTAGAGCTAGAAAGCTGAATGCGTAATTTGTATGCTAGATGTACAAGGCATTCGAACATTCGTATCCAACCGTGCAAAATAGACACGCTATACCGAGATCATCAGCAAAAGCTCTGATTTTTACCTATAAACGGAAGTTGAAAAAGATAATTAATGTAAATAAGAAATAAAATTGGAACCCGGTGGAACTCCCAAGTGGTTAGTCTTAGGGCAACTTAAACTGGACTGAATTTGTACACACTGTGTTCTATTTAAAAAAAAAATAAGACTGGAACAATTTTATAAAGCGTTATAAAGTTTATATAGTAAAATGTTATGGCTTACCATGTCAAACGATTTAGTAATATCTACAAAAAGTCCAGCACAATATTTTTTGCGATCTAAACCATTTTGCAGAATGCAATAAAAGTCCAAAAAAGCATCTTCAATTGAAAGCCCAGACCTAACACCAAATTACATTGGATTAAAGAAATTAATTTTAACAAGATAAGCCAGTATTCTTGTTTTTACAAGCTTCTCAAATACTTTTAAAATTGAAGGAAGTAACGAAATTGGTCTATAATTACATTTATTTTGCCTACTACCTTTCTTGAATAAAGGAATAACTATGCCACCCTTAAGTTGATCGGGAAATTTCCCAGAGTTAACACTCAAATTAAAAAGGTAAGATAATATATCTACTAGGATAGGGCTAACGTTTTTTAAAAGTATATTTGAAATCTCGCCTTTACCATAGTTTTTAACACATCAAGTCCAGTGATGTCTCAAAAAAGGAACTATTACTATAGGTTAAATTGTTGCTAGGCTCAAAATAACAATTACATGAAATAAATATGCTATCAGTGAAAGTATTTTGTCCAATAGACACAAAGAAGTTCCTGAATTCGTTGGGTATATCTTCCGGGTTCAAGATGTTAGCATTATTATTCTTAAGTACAATAGAGTTGGAGTAGGTACTGTTACGGTTTAAGATACTATTTATAACTTGTCACTCTTTTTTTATATTATCTACCTTTAAATACTGCTAATTTAGTGTGGTAGTACTTATCCTTTGCAATTTTAATTGCTTCATTCTCATTTCTACGAAGTCGCTTAAGAGCCCTTTCACACCAAACGAATCCGAATCAATCAGAATCACTCCGAATCAAGTTGAATCTGATTCGTCATCTCCACTCTTTCACACCAGCTGAATCAACCTGAATCATAAATCGCACTTATTTTCTTTAACTTTTAAAATTAATAACTCCACCTCCATCTCGTATGGATGTTTATTCAAGAATCACCGGACGAGGAATCTGATAGGTTGAATCAAGTGCGACCTCGAATCAAACCTGATTGAACCAGATTCGTCCGGTCTGAAGGCGGGAAAAGAATCCCTTCACATTTAAACGGAGCGCTCGAAGCCGAATCTTGGTCAATCAGATTCAACTTGATTCGGAGTGATTCTGATTGATTCGGATTCGTTTGGTGTGAAAGGGCCCTAAACCGTATTTTTCAATTTGAATTTGAAGAGTGTATCAAGCATTTTTTTCCGTAATTTGTTTTTAAGCTTAATTTTTTTTTTGATTAGAGGCAGGTTTATGCAAGGTTTGAGACTATATTCAGATTTCTTCTGTGACATTGTGAAACTGGATAACCTTATGTGGTCTTTTAGGATTTTTAAGAAAATATCATAAGCTTTGGATGAGTTGTCTTCAACCACTACACTGTCCCAATTTTCAAAACGCAATCTGAACTGTTCCTCTATTACAATACACTCAGACCATCTATAGCAATAAGATCTTTTCTAGTCAAAAACAATGTATTTGAAGAAAGTCCTAAAATACTGAAAAAAGTGTGACTACACAAACCCTATAGATGTTTTTTTTTTTGTATTGTTTCTGTTCATATACATTTTAGAATTTCTCAACAACGTTTTATAAAATTTATTTATTTCTTTTCTTTCTAGTTAAATCAAAACGGCTCCTCAATGAACAACAACAACAACAAAAATTAAAACAGGAAATTTAAAATAAATAAATAGTACCTTTATATTATTAAACGATTATTATTGTTTTTGTAACACGTTTTAACTTTATTTAAGCCCTAAAAAGGCGCAATTTGTATCAGCTTCCATAGAATATAAGACTAGCTGTTAATTTATTTTGACGTTTATTATAAATGTATTATGTTTTTCTTTTTGATTTCATATTATTTTAGGTTTCCTGGTGAAACATTATTAATTAATATCATAATTGAATCTGATAAGAAAATTAACCTTTTTTGTTTGCAGTTATAAATACATATAATATTTTGATTTCTTTTTCTTTATTATTGTATACTTATTTACTGCATATTTAAGTTCAAAATATTGGCAGAGAACGCGTGCGTCTTTTGTTCTTTTTTTTTTAAAGAGAAATAAAATGAACTAAATCACCATCCCTAATAATTAAACACCGATGGCCAATTAAAAATAGGTGCATCAAAGATGCTAAATAAAGCGCGTTCAATTCCTTAAGTTTTTGTTTATTCAACTTCGAATTCATTTACATTTAAAACTAATATTTATAGCATTTGTATTTTTATATATCAACTCATTCCATGTTTGCTCTCCCTATCCGAGTGCACATTTTTGGTTGGCCATCATTTCTAGCAGTACAAATTTTGTAAACTATTGTTTACAAAAGCAACAAAACAAATTAAACTTAAATAATATCTTAAGTAATATATAAATTTAAATAAAAATGTGCCTTCATTAAATGTTATGTTAAGATTTAAACTTGAAAAACTTAACCATTGTATTATGTACTTGGAAAATCGTCATGAAAAATAGGGACTTACTTTGAAATCACTTATGAGGTTGAGTATTTGTTATATGGAAAAGCAAAAACAAAATAGATAGTTTCTAGTTTTAATTAGTATATAGACATGTTTAGATTTAAGAATTTGTTTCTAAAAATCAAATGTTTAGATATGAAATATTTTTTTTTTTAATCTTAAAAAGAAATAAATAAAAAAATATGTATGCAAAAGTATACAGTTTAAAAACTAAATGTGTTGGTCTTAAATATTCTCCTGATTTTAAGTGCCTAAAGGGCTAATTAAAGCTATCATTGGTTTTTGTCATTGAAACCAATCATTGGAATTTTTTGGCAGGTCGTTTATAGCGATCATTGAAAATTTCGGTCATTGAAAAAATGATAGATATATAGATAGATAAAAAATTTTATTTTCTGAATATTAACAATTTCATGGTTTTCGTAATAATATAAATTAAATGAATGACAATAACATATTATGTTGCCTGTCAGGTTAAATTGTTTACTTAAGTAAGTTCAGCGTTGGATTGGTGTATTTTTTAAGAATATTCATTAATTATTAGTTTTCTATACTTTAGAGCGTTTCTTAAATAATTGTAAAGTTGTAAATAGTTTTGGCCATTCAGGATTTCTAGGAACTAATCACGGTTAAGTTTTTCGCTCCCAAGAAATCTTTTTCTGTAAGTTCGGAAACAAGGACACACTCCTACAAAATGATACGTATTTTCAGTAGCGTCAAGGTTGCAGATCGTACAAATTCCATCCGTATTATTTTTAAATGCTCGTGCATTGAGGTTGAGCAATCCACACCTGGACTTTAATACCATACTTATCATTTCACGCGAGTTACTATCATTGAAATAGTTTGGTACCTCAGCATAGTTTAAGTTGCAATATTCATCATGGAATCGTGATTGTAAGGCTCTATTAGTGTGTTCCGACCAATGCCTTTCTACAAGTTTTTCGCAAGTTTCTGCGTGCAGTGCCTTCCATTCAGACTTAGTGTTCCAGTCAAACTGAATGTTCAGATCGTTAAAGAGTTCTGACCATTTGTCAGCCCAGTAGATCTTTTTTCTCACGATGATATCCATAAGTCTTCTTGGCAGTCTGTTTTCAGGGAGCGTGCTTACCCTTTGGATGTATTTAAAGTGGAGTTTTAGTGTCGTAATATAAGCTTTTCTTAGTCCAGTTTCAATATTGAGAACATAGTTTGGCGTGTTATTAGGAAGGGAGAAGCATCTTTTAATGAAAAACCTTTGCAACTTTTCAACTTCGTCATTCTCCGAATATCCCCAAACTTGGGCACAGTAATTCATTATAGACTTTGAAGCAGCTTCGTATATTTTGAATTTATCTGAGTGTTGTATGTTCTTATTTCTGATAAAGTTTGACCAAGTAGCATTAATTGAATTCTTAGACATTACTAGCCTTTTCGTAAGATGATCCGTCCACGACATATTGTATGTGAGATTTACTCCTAGGTACTTGAAATTGTTAGATATTTTGATCTCAGTGTCGTTGTACTTCCATTTTTCTTCAGCTGCTCGACGTCCACCATTTCGAAAAATAACTATTTCTGATTTTGTTAGGTTCACAGAGCTTTTACCGATACTCCTTCCATAGTAACTCCACACGGCAAATCAGAATCAAGGTCGTTTAAAAACAGGATAAATAGCAGAGCGCTTAGAACACATCCTTGTTTCACACCTTGATTAATAGGGAAGAAGTCACTGATATGAGTGCTGTTCCATACTGTAGCAGTGTTGTTGGTATAGAGTGCTTTAAGAATCAATACCATTTTTGTAGATATACCTAGCTGTGTCAGTTTGTAGAACAATGCAATTCTATTAATATTGTCGAACGCAGCTTTCAAATCTATGAAAAACGCATACAGTTTATTTTTCCGGTTAAGCTGAAGGCTTATAAGGCAGGAGAGATTGAAGATTTGGTCCGTGGTTGAGTAGTTTTCTCTGTATGCAGCTTGGAATTCGTTTAAAATATGATTTGCTTTGACCCATTGGCTTAGTCTATTCAGAAGAACAGTTGTGAACAGCTTATATATAGTGTCCATAAAAGACAGACCACGGTAGTTGGCTACATCCTTGGGATTTCCTTTCTTAAAAAGAGGGAATATTATTGATCTTTTGAACGAGCCAGGAATTGTACCAGTGCGAAAGGTATCGCTGAATAGACGGTGAATTTCTAAGATTAAGTTGGGCGTTGCATTTTTATAAAATTCAAATGGAATTCCATCGATTCCGGGAGCTTTATTATCCTTTGCCGTAGTACTAACTGCAAGAACTTCGCTGATATCAATTTCTTTATCAAGCAAGGGTACATATACAACTCTATTTGAAGCATATTCGAAAGATGTTTCTGTGGACAATGTTTGATAGAGAAGGTTTTGAAAGTGTGTACTAAACTCTAATGTGTTTATATTTGCCGACATGTTACTTTCGTTTGTATTGTTACGTATTTTCTTTGCCAGTTTCCACCAGTCACTTGTTGTCTTAACTGATTCTAGTTGACTTGTGATATATTGATAATAACTACGCTGTTTTGCTGTGCATAGGGCCCTAAATTTCTTGTACTCATCACGGTAGAGTGTTCTGTTAACGTCAATATTGTATTTTCTGTACATCTTTAGGCTATTCATGACATTTCTCCTGGCATAAAAGCAAGCAGTATCAAACCACGGTTTCTTTGGCGTGAAGTTCGTACTCGGACAATTAATTTCCCCGTTTGCGTTGTATATACATTCCTTAATCTTAAGACAAAGATCTTCGTTTTCGTATATATCAGTAATCGTTTGTGAAATGTGTCGATCTAAACTGTTTGTGTATGCGAATACTCTGTCCTCCCGCCATTTAAGCCTTGGTAGAAGTTTCAAGTTGTCGTTGTACGTCGATGATGATTGTACGTTTAGATTTATAATGAGGGGCATATGGTCGGAGAAAGTTTCACAACCGACTTTAAAGTTAAGTAAAGATCAGGTTAAGTAAAGCACCTCCAAAATAACCTCTGAGAAAAACTGTGTCGTGTTGTATGATGAAGCTCAGTTTGTAGATCTGTTCAATACATTTCTTGTATCCATATAAGCAGCCGCCACTTGCTCTGCCTCGTATTTGCTGTTGTGTTCTTGTCGCAGGGATCCATTCAAGTTTATAACCAGGGAAGAATTTTTCGTATCTTATACTATTTTCTTTTGTTACAAAAGTTTCATATAAAAAAAATATTTCAAAATTACATATACATACATATATTTATAAAAATTACAAAATAAGGTTTTATTTCCAAGACCTCTAACATTGAAAGATAAAACCTGACAGTCATTGAAAAAATGTTCGTGATTGAAATCCACCGAAAAATGTTCACTAATAGAAATCCGTCATTACTTACTTACTTACTTTACAAAGTGCTATTGAACAATATGTACCACCGAAATATATAAAAAAGAATTCTAACCCAATCTGGTTTAATAGGAGGTTAAGTAATCTCAAAAACCAAAAAAATAAAGCATATAAATTATATAAAAAGAACAAAAATAATCCAAGTCTTCGAAACAAATATTCAAAGGAAATTTGACTATCTAAATAAATTTTTATATCATAATTACATACTTTCAGTTGAAATCGATCTTAGAAGTAATAGTAAAAGGTTTAAGAGTTTTTTAAATACCAAACGAAAACCATGTGGATTACCAAGCTGTATGCAGTACCTAGGCACTATTACGAGTGAGTTACCAGAAATTTGTAATTTATTTGCAAGATACTTCCAATCAGTTTATTCCTCTGAATCTGTTTTAATTGAGGAGCCTTCAGGGGTAAGAAAATGTGTTGATCTTGGGTCACTTATTCTAATCCAGGTTGAAGTTGAATCAGCTCTTTTAAGCTTGGATGTGAATACAAGTGAAGGTCCAGACAATATTCCTCCCATACTTCTAAAAAAATGTGCGAGTGCGTTAGCCGAGCCGCTCACGCAGATTTTTAATTTATCTCTTGCGAGTGGCAATTTCTTGTGTTCGTGGAAAATTTCGTTTTTGTCTCCGATTTTCAAATCAGGATCTAAACACGAATTAATAACAAATTACAGGCCAATTTGTAAGATCTCTGCAATACCTAAATTATTTGAAAAAATAGTTTATAACAGAATTTCACTTGTAACTCAAGGTAAAATATCGGTCTTTCAGTATGGTTTTGTTGCAGGTACCTAAATCAACATCGACAAATTTAATGATTATGATAAATGCCATTATAATTATGTAATATGGAAAAAGGCTATCAAACTGACATCATCTTTACCGATTTTGCAAAGGCTTTCGATAGAGTTAATCACAAAATTCTAATTCACAAGCTTTTCTGTTTTGGTATTCACTCTTCTTTATTAATGTGGATTGAATCTTATCTGACTGGTAGCGTTCAAGTTGTTAAAATTAAAAAATATAAATCCAATGATATAGATGTCCCATCGGGTGTCCCCCAAGAGAGTCATTTGGGACCACTCTTATTTCTCCTGTTTGTCAATGATATTCTCACTTTCTTTAAAAACTCAGCCTGTCTTCTTTTCGCAGATGATCTAAAACTTTACCGAAGGATTTCCTGCAATTCTGACTGTTACCTTTTGTTATCCGACTTGCATATGTAGTTTGGCAACTTGTTGTCAAGCAAACTACCTGGATCTTAATGTTGCTAATTGTCAAGTTTTGTCTTGTTACAGGAACTTTAATAAAATAATGTTTGATTATAGCGTTGGCTGCGTTCAATCTCAGACAAATAGGGTATCCGGATACCTTTTTGTTAGTGTTTTACGTGTAAAATAACAGCTGATCAAAATCAGCTGAGATGTCAAAAAAGGAATACAAAGGTATCCAAGAATTTCTGGGGTATGTAGGTATCTGACAGAACAGCTGATTCAACACATGGTTGAATTTCAAGAAACTTGAAAATTGATTTCAGCTTTTTGTATTTGTTGGTAAACAAAAAGATACAAAATGTTAGTTGAAATTGTATTTGAGGATGTTCTGTTACGCACCAATCAATTCATCATCGTCCGACGAATCAGTTGAATTATCCAATAAATGTTTTATCTTACAACAATTTTGACTTCGAAGCTTAAATGTTTCTCTGCTTTTTGTGAACAGCTGAAAGTTGTTTTTATATTTTCACAGCTATCTCAATACAGCTATCGTTCAACAAGGTATCTAAAAATCCACCTATCCAAGATACCCTATCCAACACGAGATTGAACGCAGCCATTAACAACATTAACCTAGAAAGAGTAATACAACAAAAAGAAAAAAAGGTGTTATTCTTGATGTCAACTTGACATTCCATTCCACGCACATTTTGATTATATGATCAACAAAGCAAATCAGATGCTGGGTTTTCTTAAAAGAAATAAAAGAGAGTTTAATGATTCATATATGTACTCTTATATTGTTATATAACTCATTGGTTAGATCTGTGCTGGAATACTGCTGTACAGTTAGGAATCCATATTATTCAAATTCATCAAAAAGGATAGAAAATATTCAAAGGAACTTTACAAGATATGCTTTAGTAAATTGAGATGGAGGATTATAAGACCTTCCTACGAAACCAGATGCTTATTATTTGGAATGAAATCTCTAGAAACTCGGCGGAAATATTTTTCGATAATGTTTGTCAGAGATATAATAACTAGGCATATAAAATGTCCTCCGCTTATAGATTTGTTGTATGAGGGAAATACTCCCTCAAGAGTTACACGCGGAAGATTTTTAATTTATGAACACTTCTATCAGAGAAACTATGGGCGCAATTAGCCTATCACCCGTTGCATCAGAGAAGCTAATGCAGTATGCGCAAGAATTGATTTCATGTTAAATTGTACAAGAGATGCTTTTAAATCTATTATTCTTAGCCAAATTTAAATTTTATTAAAGATGTTTTCGAAATATGTTTTTATGCTGCTATGTTCTATTATTAACTTATTTATTTATCTTGTAATGCCTATGCGATGTTTCACTGTTAAGTTATTTAATTTATTGTATAATACCTAAGAATTTTGAATCTATTTATTGTATATATTATATGCCCACATACAACCATTGTAAATATTATATTTGTATTTAATAAGTCTCTAAGAGATGAAAATTCTCTAATTGATGAAATAAAGTAAAACTAAAACTAATACTACTTAAGGTGGCGCTACAGTCCTGTGTGAACTAGGGCCCCATCCAACAAACTTCTCCATCTATAGCTCGTTCACTAGCTAGATGTCTCCAGTTTCGCGCTCCAAGTTGGGTGAGGTCACTTTCCATTGGTGCACTCCACCTGATTCGCGGTCTTCCTCTACTGCGCTGTCCTGTGGGTGTGGATTCGAAGACTTTCCGGGCCGGAGCATTGGTTTCCATGCGCTCTACGTGACCCAGCCATCTTAGTTTTGGACTTTACCATTCTGGATAAGTCTACGCCGCTGTACAGCTGTACAGCTCGTCGTTCCAGACTTTTGAAAGATAGTGCCTCTAGTGTTGACGTGGGAGCTCTGCACTATTCTTTCAAGTACGATGTTAACAAAATCGCAAGGCAGCGCATCACCTTGTCTAAAACCTTTTTTGATATCGAAAGGTTCTGTTAAGTTGTTTCCAACCTTTATGGAGCAGCGTGAATTCTCCATGGTCATCCTGCACAAACAGACGAGTTTGCGGCCTTGATGAAAAGATGGTGGGTATCGATTTGATGTTTTTGGGTTTTTTCCAGGATCTGCCGTAATGTGAATATTTGATAGACTGTGGACTTTCCTGGTCTAAGACCACACTGATAAGGACCTATCAGGTTGTTGACGATGGGCTTTAGACGTTCACATATTACGGCAAAGAAGATTTTGTAAGCGATGTTAAGTAGACTGATGCCTCTATAGTTGGTCCAGTTTAGAGGGTTTCCTTTCTTTAGAATCGGGCAATCAATACTAAGGTTCCATTCATCGGGCAGGCTTTCTTCCGACCATATCTTACAGATAAGTTTTTTTATGCTCCTAACCAAACTATCTCCATCTGCTTTGAAGAGCTTGGCATTCAAGCCATCTGCTTCAGCGGCTTTGTTAGACTTCAGCTTAGATATGACAATCTTTACTTCGTCTAAGTCGGGAAGACGGGATTGTTGGCTTTCGTCGTCTATGTTGAATGGATCATCCTACATGGCTGCAGAATTCGGTTCGTCGTGGCCGTTATACAGTCTGCATAAGTGGTCCTTCCATATTCTTAGCATTGACTGCGGTTCCACTATGATGTTTCTACTTTCGTCTTTGCAGCCTTCGGTTCGAGGTTTATGGACTTGTGAATTCCGTTTCACCTGCTCACAAAATTTTCGAACTTCATTCCTGCTTTGAACCTCTCAATATCTTTGACCGCACGCTCCTCATGCTCTCTCTTTTTCCTTCTGAGAAGTCGGTGTTCCTCTCGCCTCTTCTGCTCATAGAGCTCATGAGCAGCTCTCGTCCTTCTATGCAGCGCCGCTTTGCGTGCCTGTTGTTTGGCTGCATTTGCCTGCCGACATTCCTCATAAAACCAGGGGTTTCTTGATGGTGGCTGCTTATCACCCAGCAAGTCAGAGGCGGCTTCTCTGATTGCATCTTGGCAATGTTGCCACTGGTTTTCGATACATTGTTTTGGCGGCAGAGAACTTCGAGAGATGTTACTTTTAACTCTTTCGGAGAAGGATTTGGCGATCTCTTGCGATTGTAGCCGTTCGACGTTGTACCTTCTCCCAGCATCTTCCTGTTTTGCCTTGGGTCTGGAAACCCGAAGTGCTACCTTGGCTACAACGAGGTAGTGATCCGAGTCGATGTTAGCTCCTCGGAAAGTTCGGACATCCATGATGCTGGAAGCGTGTCTAGCGTCGATCGCAATATGGTCAGTATGGTTGACGGTAGATTGATCTGGAGAACTCCAAGTTCCTTTGTGGATGTTGAGGTGTGGAAAACGCGTACTGGCTACCATAACGTTTTACCCCGCAGCAAAATCTATGAGCCTAAATCAGTTGTCGTAAGTGTTGTCGTGCAGGCTGTTTTCCCCGATTATTTTACTAAAGATGTTTTCCCTTCCTAGCTTTGCATTAAAATCGCCCAGGACAGTTTTAATATCGTAGCTGGGACACTGCTCATATGTTTTTTTCTAAGAGCTCGAAGAACATATCTTTGGTGTTGTCATCTTTTTCTTCTGTTGGGGCGGCGTGCATATCAGGCTAATGTTGCCGATTTAGCCTTGATGCGGATGGTCATGAGGCGCTCGTTGATGCACCTAGTATAGCTCAAGACTTGTTGCCGTAGTCTGGCTCCAATGACAAAGCCGCATCCAAATAAGCGCTGTTGGTTTTCTCGGTAGCAGTCACCATAGTAAATATCGCAGTTTTTCATCCTTTTTTTGCCCGGCCCATCCCATCGTATTTCCTAGATGGCGGTGATGTCTGCTTTATAGCAGTCTAGGGCCTCCGCTAATTCTTCGGCTGCACGTGGTCTGTTAAGGGACCTAACATTCCACGTGCATATCCGAAGTTCGTTGTCCTTAATTCGTTTGCGTGGGTTGTCAACAGTAAATCCGTCCGTATCCGAGGCTTGTTGGAGCTTCGCAACTATGACAGAGAGAAAAGAACTAATAGAGAGAACCAACTCAACCAAAGAACTAATAGAGAGAAACAACTCTCTTTTTGCCTACAAGCTGTGATTTGGCCACCAACTTGCATATGTATTAACTCCATATGAAAAAAATGTGGGGAACAAATACTTATGCAAGTTTGTGTACATACTCACCACGAGAGAGAAAAAACTTTTCTCTCTTTTCTCACTGCTCACCACCTTTGAAAAATGGCGACCACCTTTGAAAATGGCGGATGTAGTCAGCTGTTCAGAGGTGTTCAAAGAAAATTCAAAATTGTGGATGAACAACTTTTTGGTACTCTCATTGTGTTCGTTTGAGAGTAATATCATTCGAATATGAAGTGAAATTAATTACTCTTGTTAGGTGCCAGAACAATGAAGATTTAGGAACAATTCTAAATTTTGTATTTAGATAAATATTAGTTAGTTATTTGAAGCCAGTTTTAATCATTAAGTAAGTAAAATAAATTAGGTGGTGCAACAGTCCAATGTGAATTAGGACCTGGAAACATAAAACTCTGAGAGCACTAGAACTATTATTTGTTTATTATTAGCTGCGTTTATGCGTTTAATTTTCGCTCAGACCGTTGAAAAATGCAAAAAAACTCTGATTTGTTTCAATTTTCAGAGTTTATCGACTTAATTTTGTCGAGAGTTGCAGGAACATTGAAAACGAGAGATACAGAATGTAGGTAAACATGGATCATAAAAAAAAACAACGTAGGAACATTGAAAACATTTTTATATACTCATCTCTTTTTTCCATTACTATTTTATTTGTGTGTACTCGTTGTTTATTTTCTTTACATTACTCACGGCATTTCCAAAATGCTGAAAATAAGTGATTTAAGAAGAGACTAAATAAAAAGACCGTCAACTTGTTACTTCTGTTGCAAATTTTCATTGCATACGATTTGTGAATAGGTGATAAGCTATTCTTACTGCTTTCCACTAAGCTAGTGTGTTACTTTTAAAGGCTTAACTACATAAGCCGAAAACTTCTTTTTAACAAAAGTAAAAATATTTGTAATTATTATCGCAGCCAAATTTCATGATTGATTTTTTTGGTCGATAAAAAAGCTGAAAAAGTAATTCATGACAAATTAAATGTTACGTTAACACTAAGTTCCAGAAAATATCGATTGATACCGCAATTGCAGAAGATATGGATATTTTATATAAATATTCCCGGTAAACTGTAGAACTTTATTTTTTCCGCCTTTTATAATTCAATGTAAAATAATTTAATGCAGTATATTTTAGATAATACAGTAGTTAAGTTATTAGTTAAAGTATTACTATTGAAATAAACATACATTTATAAAAAACATGTACTCGTTCATACGAGTTTATACAAATAAAGTCTAGTATAAAAAACCTTAACCTTGTTACACTCTTTCTGCACACATCCTTTCTTGTTTTGGTTGTTAATGCCATCTATCTGTAACTTAGAGAAATAAAAGAGAAAAACAAATTCACCACCAACTTCCGGTATAACTTCTCCCGTTATTTATTGAAAAACAAAAATGTTTTGCTAGAATTAATTTGAATTATATTTAGTATTTTTGTAGATATAAAAACGACAAGATGTTAGTAAAATTAAAGAAAGAAATTCATGAGAATTACAAATATTATAATGAGACCTTAAAAAACATAGCCTTCTTGGCTATCAATAAACAAAAATGAGAAATGTCGCATTTCCCGGAACTGATGTTTTTTGTGTACTCTTCTCCGAGGTGAAAACATGTATACACCGATACGAATTCAACACGCTATAAAAAATGAGAGTAAGAGGTTTCGAAGGGACGGAGACGAGGAAATTTGGCTCTCTCGATTATTTTTTTCTCTCTGACTATGACGTTTTTACGTGGCCAGGAACAACCCCCAGCCTGGAGGGCCAGATCCTTAGTATAACTCCAAGGACGGGGACCCGGATAAATCGCTCCTTATAGGCCTGGGCTCTGAATAAGTCGTAGAAGCCCTATAAGGTGTTCACTAAGTAGTTGAACCTTACTGGAAGTGTAGACGCCACAGTTGATTCCATTTCGGGAGTTCTTCCGCTGCCATCTGGATAAGGAGAGGTGCCTTAGTGGAAACACCTCTCCCCCCTCTCGTTTACTACCCCCAACAACTTTCCACTGGGTTTGGAACCCAATCTCCAGTTGAGGTACTAGGCACCCGATGTTCACCGCGGGGAAATCCGTCATTGGAATTGTGTAAAATTGGAACTAAAATCAGTGGAACGATTCGTTTCTCAAGAAAAATTCGTTGTGCGATTTCTTATCGATCAGTATATACATATAATTTTCATTTCTAATTAAAGGGAAACAAAGTTAAATATTCATTCTAATTATTTTTCCGGATTGATTTCAATGATGCCTCTGAAAAGTCTCTATATGTGATATTTTGATTTGTTATATCCATGCGGGCAAATCCGCGGGTAACAGTTATTATATACATATTTGCATATAAGTTATATGTAGAAGCTCTTACATACATTAGCCTTACCTATGAGTTCGAGGATTCTAAAAGATACAAAACTATATACATATGTATGGTATGTACATATAGCATCTGAATCTTAAAGTACACGAAAAATAAGTCGAATATACTTTAACCCTTAAATAACATGGTTATTTATTATCATTTTATAACATTATCATTTTATAATACACAAGAGTGGAGCACGCTCTTTAACTCTTCTTCTTTTAGATGTTAGATCCCCTGTGATACATGTCGTCTTCAGCTAAAAACAACACCACCCACTCCACCCTAACGATGCGGTGCGGTGCGGTAGGTTAAATGTTTTTCTTTAAACCGAATTCAACGTATAGCCGTAAATATGTCATATAAGTAGATAAGGTATGTACGAACTGGTGTATCCATAATTTTGCTCTTTTACTCGATAAATGAATTATTTATTATTTATGAATTAATAAAATATGAACTTGCATATATATGTACATAGGATAGGTATACATACGGTATAAACACCAACTCTTTTACCAGGAAGTAGCTTCCAATATTTTTGGCGGAAGTTTCATTCAAAGAGAGTTTATTTTTTCGACTTGAACGAACAGCTGGCTTCGTTCCTTATCAATATTATTTAAGGTACGAGTTCGAGTACATATATGTATGTAGGTACCTAAATTATGTATATTTCTTTCTTCTTTCATACGTTTATTATGAACCTTCATATTAGAATAACGTTGATATCCCAATACCATATTTGGTAGTTGATTGAAACGCCAAAACAAGAATTAAAAAATATAATTAAGCATTTGCCATGCGTAACACAAAACCTGCAGCAACCATTTAAATTCTTTTAGAACTCCTTTTTTTAAATCATCGGGATATAATAAAATAAAATAATTTTATTATATTGATAGTGCCGGGCTTAGGCGAAGAAGTTGATTTGATTTGAATACAAATCAATCAATCAAATCACATTTTGATCGTTAAAATCCATAAATGCATAAACTAAATATTATGCAATTAGTTGCTGCACGTGCATTTTAAATTTGCATATTTTTATTAAATTATAGTTGATTTTATTTATAGATAAATTACTGTGTAGTTCTGAAAAAGGTATGTTGTTTTTAACTTTCTTAAAGTAGAAACAAATAATGTTAAGAATGTACCATAGATATTTATTAGCCTTAAAAAAAGCTACCAAAAAGCAACTACAAGTGATAGTCTTATGACGTCAACGTACGTTTATATGTATCAATTAAGGCCCACTAAATTAAGATTTAAGAAGAAGATATCTTAATAAGGTACCTTTTTTTTCGAAACCAATAAGTATTTTTGAAATATGTACAATAACACTGGTCAACAAAAATAGAATTTTAAGACAATAGATTCGTTACAAAAACAAAACGTACTTTCAAACCGTTTCTTGTACCTTTTTTCTATTGAAACCCGTTTTAGCATGAATGGCTTAGCGTTTCTTTCAGATTTTCGTAATACAGGTGAAATCTAGCAACTTATAAGGTTTTTTCGAATATTATAGGAAACTAGCTGACCCCGCAAACTTCGTACTGCCTTAATCGATAAATAAAAGACCTAAGCTTTTGTATAAATTAATTTCAAAACAAACAGAACGTATTGAATAAAAAGGCATTTTTTTAATGAAGCATTGAAGCATGAATTTTTATTATTATTTTCGACACATCATGTTGCTTACTTAAAAAAACAGAGTTTTCTTCAAATACTGGCTATTTATAAGGTTTAAATTTTTATTAATAGACACACACTGTTATGATACAGTTTGTTAATCAATTTAAAGCTTTCTCATAAACTATATTTTTTGTTTTGTTTTGTGGTGCGTAAATAAACAAAGAAGACGGTTTTCCGACGCGCGAACACGCGACGTATAATTGTCCATGCGCGAAACAGGGAAACTCCAAGTTGATTCCCCAAACTTCTAAAGACTGTCCTTGCGATGTATTTATTGTCATCGCAAAGGCCAGACGTATTGGAAATTGTAAGCGTTTAAAATAGAATGGTAAATCCGTTGGAATCATCGGTATTCGCGTGATCAAGACATCCTCTCCTTTGTATTTTCCTTTTATGATTGTTGCCTCAATGACGTTATTCATCAGCTTTTTCACAGCCAGTCTTGTTCCATTGTATAGTCGAGGTTGATTAATATAATGTCCTGGAAGAAAATTCTGAATGGTCGCATTGAGATCCTCGACATCTTAATTTTTCGCTGCCAATATTCCTCGTTCACCCAGCCAATTATCGTTATTGAACTTTTGCGCTATATCTGGGAAAACACGCTGATTAAGCTCCTCTTTTGAATCTGTGATATGACAGAAATCTGCGGGTAATGTGATGAATCCGGTCGAGGTGTCCATTGCAACTTTATTATTTCCAATATCTAACAACTGCTTCGCAAACATGCATTTAGATCATCAGCAACAGTTGATCGGGGAATAACTGGAAGAGTCTGACGAAAATCACCTGACAACAGAATCATGGCCCCACCAAAAATATTTAGGTTGTCACGAAGATCTTTCAATGTTCTGTCCCGCGTGACCTCTTATGGGCCATTGTGCATTCATCCCAAACAATTAATTTGCATACCTGTAGGATCTTGGCCATTGCGCTATTTTTAGCGATGTTGCAAATTGGTGTTTAGGTGATTTGCATGTTTAATGGTAATTTCAAGGCAGAATGCGCAGTTCGTCCGCCTTCTAGCAGAGTCGCAGCTATTCCAGATGAAGCCAACGCTAGAGCAACATCATTTCGCGATCTGATCATCGCCAAAAGCAATGAAATTAAGAAAGTTTTTCCGGTTCCTCCGGGAGCATCAAGGAAATAAATTCCACCAGATTCACTGTTCACAGCTTCTATCAAAGTGTCTTACGCAATTCTTTGTTGTTGATTTAATTGTGGAACAATTGTACGAACTGTTTCGGCCAATGCTTCAAAGGTAGTGTAGGATTCAAAGTTTCACGGTGGCGCACACGATGCAAAACATCCTCAGACATGTCATCTCTATACTTAACCCATAAATCTTTTGGATTCGAGGGGAAACATGTCGATATGATAATCGCAAACAATGTACGAATTTGATGCGGCGATGAAGATATTACGGAATCCTTTTGAGCGTATCATCCCAGTGCGAATCGTTCTCAAGTAAATGTAATAGTTGGCATGCCTCACGGTAAGTCGCACACAGCTGTCCATTAACTGTTCTCAGTTGTTTGAACGATGTCAGACCACGAACATTCACCAACAACAATTGCAAACCTTTTTTAATAGATATGATTGAATTTGAACTTTATGCAGCGGTAATAAATTGCAAATTGACTCTTTGACGTTAGAAACACACCTAAATTGCTTAGACAACAGTGAGTGATTATAATTTAATATGAACTTTATTGAATAGCAATAAAGTTCAAATGGACTCTAGAAAACGTTTGCATGGGAAATAGAAAAGAGCTGTTTTTAGGGTTTTCCCGGAAATCATTCGATTTTTTCTCGCCTTTAAAACCTTCCCTAGACCTCCACGAACATTTCAAGACTAAGATAAGATAAATCCGTTCAGCCGTTCTCGAGTTTTAGTGAGACTAACGAACAGCAATTAATTTTTATGTATATAGATAATAAAAATATTTCAACTGAATATTGAAGATAAGGATTATAGATTTGGAAAACCACCATCACGGATTTTATTGATAAAAAGCTACTTCATAAGTTAAGATAGCATCGAAAAGCCTTATATAAGTGATTTTTCGAATTTTAAATTCAAACACCTGACGTGATACATTAATTTTAAAGTCGGATTTGAATTAAGGCCATCAAAACCCATTAAAAAAAAACCATTGTCGACCAGTGTAAATATAAATAATAAATATATAACAGTTTAAACGAGTTAAATGATAACTAAGGGAAATTTATCAAGACCAAGCGACTTTTGTGGAGTGATGGTTAGTGCGTAGGACTGTCATGCAATACAGGTCTTAGATTTAATCCCTGCTTTTGCCAACTAAAGGTTTTTTTTTCAAGGGTAGGTACTGCCTCTTGCAAGAAATTGACAAATCCTCCAAGAGTAATTCTTGTCATGAAAAGTGCTTTCTCAAATTAGACGTTCGGTTTCGTCATAAAACAGTAGGTCCCTTCTATCCCTGACAACATTATTCGCACACAGGAATGGTTCAGAGTTGTAAGTAACTAGTCCATTGTTCTCAACGGATTGTTGCGCCACCTTATTTATTTTTTAATTAATCACCTTTCGGGTGAAATTCGAAGTAGAGAAAAATGGAATAAAATTTTTGAAAGAAAACAAATACAATCAGTTGGAAAAATCGAGTACTGTTTCAAAATCTTAGTTGTCGAAATTCTGAGTTCGTAAAATTGTCCTTCTGCTTTGTTGCAGTTATGCACATACCAGTTCTACCGAATGTGTGAAGGCCTGCTTAGGTAAAAGGTGTTTTTCAAGAAGAAATAAAACGCATATAATTTAATGTTATGGCCAAAAGTTAAACTTTACTATAAAAACAAGGGTTTGGTATTAAGTTTTAAAAATGATTTTGGGCAAATGGCTGCCACCGCGGCTGGCTCAAATACTTTCTAGCCGATAATCCGAACTTTCGACCGCTTTTTGCCGCAATTGACCCGAAAAAGTCATTAATCATGGCTTTACACTCGTTTCTTCTTTGATACTCTGGTCCACAGCAGCAACAGCTTCTTGGATTCGTATACTACGGCGGCGGCCGGCGCGGCGCCCGTCACTGAGGATGCGCGTATTGAGTAGGTACATGCAATATTTAAACCATAAAGAGGTAGGTTCTTATATAGGTTAATTTTGTCTCTCGACAAAAAAACTTAACTGCTTAGTTAATAAATCAATTTACTTTTATTCCTTCTTGTATGAAGCTACGAGCAGACCCAGACGGCATGTAATAAGCCGCACATATTTGCGGTTCTGACGTCACGTAAAAAGTTTAAAAAGCAGCGCAAAAGCTACAAGTAAATCATTGTACACAAACACGCATATAAGGGCGTTCAGACGATGCATGTGCCGAATCTGTCCCAAAAGCCGCACATTTGTTTTGCGTTGATTTGCTCGCACAATAAGTATACGCAAATAAGTGCGCAAATTTCGCGGCCAATGTGTGATGTGGTCACAGGATAAGCGGAAAAATCCGCACATTAACCATTTGCGATGATATGCAGGTTTGCGATAGTAGATATAATAGATTGTTTGACATTATTCTTTGCTCAAGGTTTGTGATTGTTGACGAAGTTTAAAACGTACAATTAATAAAGTGCTGAAATTAATTAAAAATGTCGAAAAGAAAGTGAGCTGCTGTTGCTGTTTAAGCATTGCATTTGATTGAAAAAGATGAAGAGTATGAAAGTCGCCAAGAATCTGATATGGGATCAATTACGGGTGCGCTGCGCAGTGTGTGGATAAAGGACTGGCTTCTGCATCTCCAGACAGAAGGAGTTTAATCAGCGATTGATGAAAGCGTATTTTATAATTACAAAGGCATTACTCGATTTCAAAACTTTCAAATGGCGATCAATTCTTTTTTCGTAAGGGCACGCATAACAATTTGTTGATGGGAGTTGCAGACGCACAATACAAATTATTGTATGTAGATGTCGGTCGAAATAGAAGAAGCACATTTGCGTTGTTTTGTTTTTGTGTCACCGCAAATGAATGGGACGATCGCACATGCTCGCACATGCACGCAAACTGTCACCAAAAATTTGCGAAGCTCTTCAGACGATATGCAAAAAAGCCGCAGACAGTGGAGACTGTCCCAAAGAGGTGTTCAGATAATATGCGTTGATAGTCGCAAATGTTGACGTAAAAATGACTTCGGAACGGCAAACGTTTGCGGCTTTTATATACCGTCTTAAAAATAGATCGTTGCCAATCATGATACAACTAATAAAGATAGCGTATTGCGCATGTAAGGTTTTGGTTGTCAAACTGTTGTGACTTCACGAACACTCAATCAAATGAAGAGAGCTAGTATATTTGGCGCAATTTCAATCTATTTTCTGTTGTGAATGTTAACGGAAATTAATTTTAAAAATGTTTAAATCAATAAAGTTATTTAAAGTGATATTGTTCATAATTTATACAACAAAAAAACACTTATTAATAAACATGGGTGTTTGTTCTGTTTTTGACTGCAACAACAACGAATAAAAATAAGATAACGAAAGATTCCGGCTTTCATAAATTTCCATAAGGAAATTTAAATCTCTGGAAGCAGTGGGTCTTGTTCAAAGCGTTGTCGTGAGCTGTTAGCCTTGGATACCTCGAAGACGAAAGTTGGGAAGAATGCTATCAACTGTTCAAATATGTAAGTCTCTAAACAGTAATGTATCGCACAGTATTTCAGTTTAAATTTTTTTGCAGACAAATGATTGGTTCGACGTCATGAATGTCAGGTCTCCCTACAGTAATTCACGTGAAAGGTTCCACGCATACGGACTACCTTTGGAAACCCAAAATAAAATTTTAGATGACATGTCGGATATGATTTTAAATATGCGGGTAGTTGGCAAAAAATGTTTGCTACCATTTCAAAAACATAAACTACAAAACTATTTCAAATAAACACTATTGAATATATTATATTGAAGGTATCGACCAATCTAATAACTATTAGAACGGCTATTCCAGGAAGTCCAAATTATAAATAAGAAGAAAATTTAATTCGACAAAAATTAAATAAGATGTTTATTGTATACAAGAAAATATAATCAAAAAAAATAAACTGAAAAATATCGAACTTCAATATTGTTCGATAGTAAACCTATAAATATTAATATCACAAGTGTTTTTATAGTAAAGTAACAAATAGTTCATTATATATATACTAACAATAACGCCCTGCAATTATTGCACAAGGATGTATTGGAACGTTTTGGCGTTAAGTTCATAATGACATACCGATTGAACCAAGACGTCATTGAAAACTTCTTCGGTGTCATAAGAGCTAAAGGTGGTCTTCATGATCAACCAGATGGCCAAGAGTTTAAGTACAGGATGACGTCATACATCCTTGGGCATAATGAAGGTGCACTTTCTGACAACGGAAATGTTGGTGTGGATAATTCACCACACTTATGTTTGGAAGAAATTTCTTTGACAGGTTTTATCTCACAATTTTATAATCGATTCATCTTAACAATATTCGCTTTTTCAGGAAGGATTTTTGTCGTTGTCAAAGTCGACAATAGCATGCCTATTGCTTCTGAGCCAGAAGAAAATCTCCCATCTTCTTAAGATATGGTTTGGAAAACTTGGCTGGCTACATTTGCCACCGTTTTTAAAAACACTATACCAAACCTGGAACAAATTGAACCAGACGAAAGCTCTTGGGTCAATCATTTGGACGAAGGAGGCTTGTCTAAAGCAAATCCCACAATGATGGCTTATTTCGCTGCATTAGAAAATGTTTTTAATGCAGGAAATGGAGAAGGTGAAGGCATTTATATCTGTCCAAACTACATCCAGCATTTACTTGAAGTTGCCGAGAAAGCAAAGATCAAATGCGATGAGAAGATTATGAAGCTTTTCTTTCGTTGTTGCATGTACTTCCGAATGCGAAAACTAAACAGACAAATTACTGAAAGCAAACTGTCCAGAAAAAGAAAATACAAACAAATTATTAATTAAATAAAAGGTTGAAAAACCACTGACTAAAAAAGACCATCATATCTTTTATTTAACCATTTATCACTATTTAAACAATCTTCCAGGTAATTCTATGGAGAAAAATGCATCCGAATGAAAATGAAAAAAAATACACCATACTCTTCATTTACTTCGATTTTTTATTAATTTCTTTCACTCAAACCCACAAATTTTCTTTAACTTACGAAGAAACACAAATATTAACTATTTAAAACCATTTACCTAAATGAAAAATATTAGAAATATAAACATTTTATTATAATAACAAAATATCTAAACAAATTAGTGCCATTGTTTTGTTTTGATTTCACATACTGAATAATAAACGTCAAACTCGTTGAGTGTCCGTGACGTAGATGCGCAGAACGAAACAAAAATAGAAACGCGAATGCGCTATCTGTTTTAGTTGTATCATGGTTGCCTATAATATTTATTATTTTAATTATAATACACTAACCATTTTTTTGATATCTTATTTTAAAAATATTTCATATTTTTATTATAATTAAAAGTTAAGTTTTTCAACAAGTTATTAATGAATATTTACAAAATACAAATTGCATATAGCTAGTCAACAGAAAATTCTTTTTCTTTTGACTCCTACTAATTCTAAAAATTTGTTTTAGTGTGAGAGTCGCAAATAATGAGAATCAACAAGAACGAAACTGTGCAAATAATTCCATTTAATTAAAAAAATCAATGAAAACAAAAAAATATTAATTTTCCTGTGTTATATGCACGTTAATGATTCATTTATACCATACTTATACAAATCTGGGTACCCGTCCAGTTTTCGGGTACCTGCAGATGATTTCTCGCGTACCCAATTCCGTTAGCGATATATCAATAAAGATACCTATTTGAGCTGCTTCAAAAGCCACTTACAAAAACACGCACCGATTTGAAGTGTATAAAGCTTAACAAATTATTCATTTGTCCGCATGTACATATGTACGGCTAATAAGGGACAAAGAAAAAGAATAATAATAATTGCGCGAATTGCAATCAATGGAATACAATTTTGAATTGAAAAAGAATTCCATCAACACATCCGCGTTAGCAAAAGTGTTATAGAAATAAATCGGAAATGAAAGCAAAATCAAAAAAGAACAAAATTTAATTTATTATACCGTCAGTATATTTTCATCCATTAACCTTATTGCTAATGCCTTATAGTGTTGATGATACAAACAACAACAAAAACAACTGCAGCGAGGAACATCTTAACACGTGTTCTCTGTGTAATCTCATTAATATGATATCTCACCCGTGATTTTAATTCCCATTTTTGCATTTGCAGAACTTTTGTATATTCGAACGTGCATCCAACACTCCACCACCGTCGTCGTCGTCGTCGCGTCACCATTTGTAGCAGGATCTGGATAACATCTTGTGTCGAAGCAAGAGTTTGTTCACTGCGCTGGAACTGAAATTGGAACTGCGCTGGCATTCGGATCGGATGGGTGCAGAAAAGAATAATGCATCTACATACATAGGAGTAAAGTATCGCCACCGCGTGAATGACACAAGAGACAGACGTCAGAACGCTCAAGATGTTACTCATTGGGGCAGGGCATGGATGCGGATTTGGATACATATTTTTGTGAACAACGTGCTGTTCGTATGCATTCTTCTTCTTCTTCTTCTTCTTCTTCGGGTGACATTCTACACAACATGGTCCACCAGAGAAACTTAAACATATATTTATGGATGTGGTACCAGAATCAGAATCAGAACCAGAAGCCCAGAAGCAATCGACCGCAGAGATGAGATCCAAGTCAAACTTTGCATTTAGCAACATCTGTTGTTTAGCTGGATGACGTTGATGGGATGGGCACAATATGCGCATAACGCATCCACAACGCACATGCAAATTGGTTTTTCTCGTAGCCACTTTTTTGCGTGACGCGCTTGCGTCTTATATACGCTACGGTTCCACTGTCTATATTTATGGAATTTAGATCTTTTTTTATTTTTCCTGCGGTCCAGAATCCCGCGGGAATCTATTATAAATGGGTTCATTGACTGAAGCGCATGTGCGAATTGCTTTTGTATGGCATTAGATTCTCTGGTGCTGTAGCTGTACCGTTCGCGTTCGTTGGGTTGTGGTGTAGGGCAGAAACCATCATGACATGTTGTTATCATTCTGATGTTGATGCATCATAAACTATTGCTGGATAAAAACGTATATTAAGTTAACATCTGCATATGGCAGGAAAGTGTCAACTTTTTTGTTGCGGCTATGATGATGCAGCGGTTTTGAGAGAGAGAGTTCATTAACATTTGCATAAGGATGATATGGATGTGAAATTAGAAATAAACATAATATGTAAAATATTCCAAAAATTTTGTCGGAAGATTTTGACGCTTTCACCCACAAAACAATTCTTAGAAATAAAACCACTACACATTGGGGACTTGACTTTTGACAACTATATATCATCTTTCGGTAGTGTGATGTCTTTAACCTTGGAAGACAACAAGTAATATGCATAAAACGGAGATATTTATTAGAAATAAAAGATTACAGTAGGTATGCATATATTATAACTTTTAGGAGATGGTTGGTAGGTATTAGCTGAATTCATAAAAGTAAGAATTCGAAGATAGATAGATAGATAGGTAGATAGGTAGATAGGTAGATAGGTAGAAATGGCAGTCACAAGCAGCCCTAGATGCAGAACTCAATTTCAATTAGCCCTGGAAAGCGGCTTTTTCGTACCATAAACTCGTTAGACCTATTTAAATAAAAATAAAAATATGAAAGAATAATATTAAATATAAAAAATAAATAAATTAGGTGACGCAACAGTCCGTAGAGAACCAGGGCCTAGTTACTTACAACTCTCAACCATTCCTGTGTGCGAGTAATTGCAGGGATGGAGGGGACCTACAGTTTATATGCCGAATCCGAACGGCTAATTTGAGAAAGCACTTTTCATGACAAGAATTACTCTTGGAGAATTTGTCAATTCCTCGCAAGAGGCAGTACCCATGAAACAAACTTTAGGTGGCACAGGCAGGGATCGAACCCAAGACCTCTCGCATGACAGTCCAACGCACTAACCATCATGCCACGGAATAATATTGAGACGGTTTTTTGTTGACAAAATTAGCGATCATTTCGTTGCATTTAAAACGGAAAGGAAATCATTTCTTTGATTTTCATCTTGGAAAGTTCATCAAAATCTTTAAGGAATGTCCTTCCGAAGCTTAACATTCTAGAACCGATTAATTAATTAATAATTAATTAATACTGTTAAATTTATCATACCAGAAAAAGCAAAGTTGAATATTTTATAATTTTTCTTACCTTAAAACTAAGACTAAGTGAAATTAATTATTAAATTTTTTTTACATACTTACCGTTATAATTATATTACCGGAAAAGAAAAGTTAAATATTGTAAAATTTTACTTACCTTAAAACTATGACTAAGTGTATATATTAGATTTTTATAGATTTTCTTTAGTAAAGTGAGTACCCATTTTATTTTATAACGTGGTTGGAAAAAATAAATAAACCCAAAAAGGTTATTTCCTTTTTCGATCCTGATGGTTGAGGTTCGCTTTCTTTTGGGAAGACATTTGAATTTCTTAGTTTCAGCCATGGTGACATTGTCGGCCTAATACCATCCCATAGAGGTGGAGGTGATGGAAGAATAAGAGGGTAAGGTATGTATATACACAGGTGGGTGCAAGTTTGAAAGAAGGGACTACTGCAGTGAAATGGAGGTTGCAGTAGTCAAGGTGGTATCTTCTAGATACATGGGCGGGCAAACCCTCCCAGGGTGAATACCATCATCGACCCTCACCCCTCTATAGAGAAAACTCCCCCTCATATACGTATAGCTGGACATTTCGGGTCAACATCATTCTCTTTTCTCGATTTTATTTTGTAGGCATGAAATCGTAACACAGTCCAGTACAGCGGTAGCAAGAACCCACCCTCCGGCGAGCTAGCTCGTGCTTTTCGCAAGCATGCCAAGCTGCCGTTGTCTGGACACCCTCACCTTCCTGCTGCCAGGATCAGCCTCTAGTGCCTGTAGCTAGGGGTTGTAATGGTGGTAAGGTAAGGGAATGTGAGGCACAACAGTTATTTTGTTACACAAGGCAGGACATTTACAGAGAAAGTGAATCACAGTTTTCCTTTGCAGCTTTGCTGCATGCTCTCCTATCAGCCAATGTCCGGTACATATTACAGTGACCCTGGTTATACCATGCCTAAAAGTTCGATAGATACATATTTAAGTTTCTTTTTTTAAAGGGTCATTCGTCACTAGCCTTAAATGGTACAGAATGACTTTTTTATATTTTCCTTTTTTTCGATACACTTTAGAGTACCTATGTCATTTAAAATTACTATTTTGTAAATTATTGTAAATATGAAAAAGATAAATAAATAATAATAAAAAAAAATTGCAAAAAAAAAAAAGTATACTTGTAGTTGCTTGCTAATTCGATGCATTCATTTTGTGCCAGTCATCATTCTGTAAATAAATCCTTTGATTTGTCGGCTTGAACTTCGGACTCTTCTGATATGCATCATTTTTGTTTTTGATGCATCCATTACCAAGCCGTTTTCGTGACACCATCTAACAACCATCATGTTGAATTCTTTTTGAATTATCTTTGTTGCCGTATCAGGAGAAATATGAAAACTGAGGAAAGAATTGATTTATTAGTGAATGCCGTCATTTTAGAGCTTTGAAGATCAAGCTCCACGGTCTCGTTATGGGTGATTGCTCCCTATACCATTACACCGCCTTCTTTGCTGTGTCGTTTTTTCAAGAAAGATTGCTTCCTTTCTTAAATCATGCAAATAGAAGCTTTATCCATCAGGTCTATCCACATTAATTTTTTTTTTTTCATCGTAAAGCCTAGTATACATACTTGTGAACCATCTCGTGAACCCATACAAATTTCAGTTTTTGGTTCACCCGTGAACTTGCTCGTGAAGCTGAGTGGAGAACAAAGTGGAGAGTTTTCGTTCACGGGCAATTCACGTGCAAAATGTACGGGAACTGTTGGTGAAGCTTTGACATTTGGTTTCCGCATTTTAAAGTTTGTGGCTGCTTGCGCGTTTTTCTGAAAAAAAAGTTAAAATGGTGTCATATGAAATACAATACCTATTTGAAGATTCAAAAGATGAAGTTGACGATGTTGGCCTCTCAAAAACAGCAAAAAAAAAAAATGTATAACACATCAAATAAGAGAAATAAGAGAAAGCCGACATCAGATGGGGACAAAATCAAGCTCTCCGGTTTCATCAAAGACGAGGATGTGATCCATAATTTAAACAACAAGTTGCACTCGAACAAAAATGCTGTCAGCGCTGCTTGGATGCGTGTGGCCAAGAAAATGGACAGAAGTGGTAAATATACCCACATTATTTCCTAATTAGTATAATAATGTTTGTATAAATTTTTCAGTTGATGACTGCCGAGCCATTTACAAAAGCATCCGAGACAGCCTACGCCACAAACAAAAAAAAGTTTGTGGAAAATCGGGAGACAGTGGCGACGAAATGTTCTTTGGTGAAAGTGGGTGCTCTGAACTGAATGACGCTTTGGCATTCCTCACGCCAACCTCGTCCAAGTTTCCTCGGTCCACTATAATTATGGGTGGCACAGAGGAGGAAACAAAGTCTTTAAGTGAAGGAGAGTCAAGTTCGGCAATATATAAATATGTAATACATTTTTCCTTTAACTAATTAATTATTGTTACTAATTTATTAACATACATTTCAGGCTTCAAAGAGAAGAAGCAATACACCAGATGCGCTGGAAGCATCAGTGTCCGACTTGACAAAGACACTCAGCACATTTGTCCAACAAAATTCGGCTGCTTCGAAATCTGAATTAAAGTTCGAATATATCTGGAAAAACCTCGACGTACTTTTCCAGAAATTGTCGGAGGATGATGTGGTTGATTTAAATCAGCAATTCATTACAATGACCTGCGAAAAAATTAAAAGTGTGTCATTGTAATGAATTGCTGATTTAAATAAACCACATCATCCTCCGACAATTTCTGGAAAAGTTTTTCCAGATATATTCAAACTTGAATTCAGACCTGCGAAAAAATTAAGTGTGAATTTATCCAACTGATTTATATGTATATTCATTATATAAAATTATAAAATAGTTAACATAACCTATGAAATAAAATTGAAATGAGTGTTTTGTTAGATTTTTGTGTTTATATTAGCGTGATTTGGGAAGCTGACGAAATCAAAAGAGTGGAAAATGGATAGGCAAGAAAGAAAACAAAAGGTAAGATGACGAAATGGAAAGGAAAGATGTTAGTAGACGTTTAAGTAAGCTATGGGAGCAAGTTTATGCGAATTAGTGCATTTATTTAATACAAGCCAATAATGACGGTGGTTTGCATGTTAAACATTTACAAGAATTTCAAGCGAAATTATATTAAAATCATATCTCTGTATTATTATTGTTTTTTTTTTTATAAGAAAACTGCGGTTCTCTGCCAGGGAAGGGAACCATCATTTGAATTGACGAATTCCTTGAAAACATCTCTTATTTTTTTTGAACTTTCGTTTGGCCTTGATTGTCGTTGTGATGATCTATCTAGATGGATAATATTTTGTACTTTATTCCGCCATTCCCCTTCAATGAGACGTCCATCTACGTCATAGCGATCTGCAAAATTGTCTGGACAATAGAAATTTCGATCACTTTTTAATAAATAATTGTGCAGAATACAACACGCCGATGTTATTTTTTGTGCTCTTTCAGGACCGCAAAAAAGCGTACGTGAGAGACATGCAAATTTGGCAACCAAAATGCCAAATGAGTTTTCAACACATCGGCGGGCCCGACTAAGCCTGTAATTGAAAATTGTTTCCGAGTCCGAGAGATTTGCTCCACGCTGTGGTGTGTATGGTTTCATAATTCGTTCTGAAAGGGGGAATGCATCATCACCTACAAAAACAAAAGGCATTTGATTGCACCCAATATAAGTGCTTTCAGGTAAGGTAATCGTATTTTGGACGATACTTCGACCAAAACTGCTTGTTAAAAACACAGAAGCATCTCCTTCTGATCCATAGGCTCCAACGTCGACATATATAAATCTGTATTGAGCATCAGCAACAGCCATTAAAACAATGCTGTGGAATTTCTGTTGGAGTTAAAAAACAAATAATATAAAGTTAAAAAAAGTTAATAAATATAAAATTAAAAACAAATTAACCTTGTAATTGTAGAACAAGGACCCGGCATTTTTGGGGCACTTAATGGCTATATGTTTGCCATCAATGGCTCCAACACAATTGGGAAAATTCCATCTAGCATTGAACTTATTTGCAACTTCCAACCAATTTGTTTTCCTCATTTTTGGCATCTCGTCATACTCATCTCGGTGCATATAGCGATACAAACTTGATCAACAATTAGACCAAAAGCTTGTTTGCTCACTCGATAAACAGATGCAATGTGTCTTTGAAGCGAACCACAAGCAAGAAATCTGGGTTAAACAAAAAGGAATTAGTCAAAATGGAAATTCTTGATACTTGGGAACTTACTCTAAGACCATTGCTAGTTTTGCTTTTGCAGGAATTATATCAGCTCTGGAATATTTTACTGGTTTCAGATGTGTTTCTATTTTGTCGTAAATATAATGAAACTGCTCATAGCTCATGTGAAAGTTCTCCCGAAAACTTGCAGGGTAATTCATCATATCATCAAACTGAAAAGAAAAATAAATAATTTTAATTAAAAACTCTTAAGATATTTTGATTTGAGCCTTGTACATGTACATACACTCCGCTCCACTTGAATAGAAACAAACTTTTTTCTTACTATCAGAACGTGTAGCACTTTGGTAAATTTATAAATTCACCTCTTTGTTTTAGTTCCTATAAGAGGAATCTATTGCAAATTAAATTGCATGGTCAGAATATTTCAGGAAAATACCATTAGGTTATTTTTTACCACTTTTCTAATTGCTTCATTAAAAAACACTGTTTTTTTTGCGCCACTTGAATAGAAACAGTGTGCGTTTTGTTTCTATTGCTTACGGTTACGACAAAAATTCTCATTTTAGTAATAGAAATTTAGATTAAAAGCATTAATTGTTCGAACAAAGAAAAAATGGGCCGCGGAAAACCATTAAACCTTGCAGAAAAGGCCAACATAGAAGTATACGCGGAAAACAAGCTTCCCCTACGCACAATTGCCAACAAAATAGAAAGAAGTGTGAAAATTGTTTGGTCGTACCTTAAAAATAAAGACAGCTATGGAACAATTATGAAGGGCAGGCAAACAAGAGCCACAACAGGAGCAAAAAGAAGAAAGATTTATTAGGCTGGCCTCCAATTCAAGAGACTCTGCTGCTAAAATCAAGGCGAAGAATGGTATTGCAGCTAGTCTTAACACTATTAGACGTGTTATTCGTAGGTCATAACATTTGAAGCGCCTTAAATTGAAGAAAAAGCACCATTAAATCCAATACGACGACAAAATAGAATAGATTTTTGCAGAAGGAATATGACGTGGAAGGAAGAGTGGACAAAAGTGGTATTTTCTGACGAAAAAAAATTTAATTTAGATGGCCCGGACGGGTATAATTTCTATTTTCATGACATGAGAAAGGAACCAAGGTTTTTGGAGCGCCACCATAGCCGAGAAGGCGGTGTAATGGTGTGGGGGGCAATTTCCTGGTTTGGAACAGTTGATCTGGAGTTTCCCACGTTGAAAATGACGGCAAACTCTTGCAAGCAAATATTGCAAGAAGCTTTCCCTAAGGTTACCAATGTATTTGGACCAATTCCATGGACTTTTCAACAAGACAACGCGCCACTCAACAACGCAAGGACCATTAAAAGTTGGATAGCCGAGAAAAATGTTACCTTACTTCAATGGCCACCGCCGTACTCCCCGGACCTAAATATTATACAAAACGTATGGGGATGGATGGTTCGTAGAGTGTACGACTCTGGACGACAGTATAATGACAAAGAATCACTTACTGCTGCTATCAAAGAGGCATGGAGTGCAATTTCACTAAATTACTTAAAACAACTGTATGATTCACTTCCCAACAGGGTTTTTGAAGTTATTTCAAATAAAGGTGGTAGCACACATTATTAAAATAACATTTTAAATAAAAAAAAATACCCTCTTTACTGCATTTTTTCAATTTGTTTCCTTATTTAAGCGAATGTTTCTATTCAAGTGGCGCAAAAAAAAACAGTGTTTTTAATGAAGTTATTAGAAAAGTGGTTAAAATAAGCTAATGGTATTTTCTTGAATTATTCTGTCTATGTAGTTTTATTTGCAATAGATCCATCTTATAAGAACTAAAACAAAAAGGTGAATTTATATATTTACCATAGCGCTGCACGGTCTGATAGTAAAAAAAAAGTTTGTTTCTATTCAAGTGGAGCGGAGTGTACATCATTGAATCTTCCGAAAGAACTTCGTCCCTGTAAATATGGATTGACCCAAAATAATCTTCGTTTCATTTTACGTCTCCGTCTCCGTCTCTTTTACGTGAAAACACGCACACTAAGGCACAATTAATGAGGTCCGGTGCGTGGAAATTTAGTTTATCAGTGATTTGAATTTCACATTTATTCATGGACATAATGTCAAAATTACAAATACAACAATGTAAACAAATGGGTTTTGGAGGGTGATACGTACGAAGGATTTATGTCTTCATTAGAGTGTTTTTGAAACGTCAAATGTTCACAACGTGTACTCACAAGTGTGTACCAGTGAGCAATGTCAAAAGTTCACTTTCTCCACTGGCGAACGTTCACTTCACGAGGAAGTATGTACTAGGCTTAAGAGACGACGGTATACCAAGTTCGATTCCACCTGATGTGATTTGTTGCAAAATTTAGTCGTTGGCTCTTACGTACAGCATTCTATGGTGATATTTTCTTCCTTTTTTTTTTGACGTATATGGTCTGCCTTCTGTATCACCCGAGCAACAGCTTCTGCCTTAATTTGACTAATGGAAAGCCTTGAATTCGAAGCAGTTCTCACTATCGCTCGCCCTTCCTGAAATGATTGGGCTTTCTTGACTTTGTGGGTTTGACCATATCTCTCTGAGTCCTTGAGGTAGTTGTATACAAAATTTTAACTTTTTCTAATTTTGCTGGCTTAAAAAACGGATGGTTCTGCCGAGATCCCGGTAGGCTCGAAATTGGCCTAGTTTTTCCTTGGTTAGACACTTCCCTCTACCCATAATTCTTAATTCTATCAATTTAATACTAGTACTAAGCTTCCAAACAATCAAAATATGTATCCTTTTATCTCATTTAAAACACGCTAATAGGTAAATTTAGATATTGTTCCTATTCATGTGACCCAAAAAAACAGGTAATTTTTATGACCTTCTTCGGAAAAACTGCCATAAAACTAGTATACAAAAAGTATCGTCAAATAAAAAAACGAAAAAAGCTTGTCCCTATTCACGTGACACGAATTGTATTTAAAACAATCACTTTCTTAAAGCTTTGATTAGATCTTCTGTTTTGTAATATTATCTATGAGAATGTCATACATAGATCTCATTTTCCATTTCTCTTAGATTTTATTTCTCCCACTGCATGGATAGAACTCTACTTAAGATATCAATAGGTATATGTATCTTCAGTTTACGCGTTTCATTGTTCCAGAACTCTAAACACGAAATCATCTTAGATATTCCATTCTTTGCTTAACCTTTTCCCCAACAAAAACATGTAACCCCTTCGCTTTAATTAACGAAATTTCATAAAAGTTTTAGATACCTATCTGACGCAATTTCACATTTCACAGAGTTTAGCCAAGCCCATAATATAAATTAATATACAAAACCGTTGAAATCATTTAATTGACATTAGTTCAAATCAATTCTTTTAGGTAGAGCATCAAAAATTCAAACTCTGCAGCCAACCTAACATCATTTCTATCTTTTATGATGAACTACACTATACACACAGTGCGCTTTCAATGTCAATAACCAAAATTCGTCAATTGATCACTTTACTACATTTTTTTTCAATCTAACTCTATCAATTTAATTATCTCAGAGAACAAAAGCTTAAACACTTCAAAAGCTCTCGAAAATGATAAATAATGTACGAATAGGTACATAAGTGAGTTATTATCATGATGAGAACACATAACATGGCTTCTTATGTGTATATACACTTTTTTATCTTCGATTTAAAGATAATAAACAATATGACTTCGAGTCTCGAAAAGATACAAGGCTACAGCTACAGTACCTATACAGATGCTCACCCCTCTCACCTTTTAAAATCTTTTTTTTTCAAGCTGGTTCCGTTGCGTGCTGGGAATTTGAATCTTTTTTGTTCACTTAGAAATTCTACCTCCATTCAAGCATTTTTTTTTCCGTATTTGCTTTTGAAGCCTTCCATACCTTACGTCGCGTCTTCGTCTACTCGTCATCATTATCATCTTCATCGTAGTCGTCGTAAACGTCAACGTCGCGGTCGTCGTCGATGGAAACCAAACCAACTGGATGTGGCTACTCCCTAGTTTTTTTACTTGAAGCTAACCAAGCACAAGCAGCAGCAGCAGCACCAGCACCAGCAGCCGTAGTTTCGTTTCGTTGGAAGTGCTCGTTTCCAAAGTATCTAACATTCAACATCAACGTATCGATCAAGTCAGCAATTTTCTTCGATGATCGCAACCGCAGTTCAGTTGGTTTCCGTGTGTTTTGATGAACAAATCGCAAATTAAACACCTGTGTGAATTATAAAATAAATAAAAGTATCTCAAAGATACTTTTTTTATATTTCGTTCGGGCTTTAGATACCGAGTATCTAAAGAATCTAATTTATTTCAAAAAACAAAAACAAGATCAACAAAAATATGGTTGAAGCTGAAGCTAGTGACAAACGCCAAAGATTGATCTTTAATTTAAAGATAATTGTGTGTCTGCTTCTGTTGCCACTTATTTTATTTGCCGTTGCATTAAAACATCTTTTGGATTACTTATTCGGATCAAAGGAAAAGGATGTTAAAGGAAAAGTAGTTTTGGTGAGTCGATCGGTTTTACTTGTTTTTTTTCATTCTTGTTGGTATCAAGTTTAGTGAAGATCATTTTTATTTTTAAAAACGTGTGCCGAACAATAATTTGTGTGTTTCATTGTTTATTCTAAAAGCATTTAAGTGTTTTATCGTGTAGAGCTTGTTTTGTTTAGTTTTGTGTGTTTTTTATTTTTCAAAAAAAAAATATTTTTATATCAAGAAAGACGCTGGGGAATGCGTTTTTCAAATAACTTTCCGGTTTAAATAAGGTGTGTGATGGTATTCACAAGTCAAGTCTTCCCACATACTAACGAGATAGACTAGACATAGGCCGCTTCGCCCACTACGGTTAAGTTAGTTGAATTGAATGAATTCCCTTTGGGGTATTCAATGTCAACATAGAACTTGAATTACCATTTATAGATACCTTGTATATATACATACATTGTGCCACATTCCAATGTTCTTTTACTAAGGTAACCTGAAGGTAATTGGGTCAGTAGTAGCAGTAGTTGAAGATGTGCAGTAAATTTAGTTGTTTTCTTATTTATCAAAGATTTACATTTCCCCCCGCAGCAATTTCACCCCCTTTTTTTAAATAAATATTTAGAATATTTTAACGTTGACTTTATAGACTGCTTGTCTTTGCAAATTATTAACATATTTTATAAACAGATGGTGGTTTTCGAAGGTGTGGTTGTATATCAATTTGTGTAAATTATGACGTAGTTATTAATTTAATTAATGGCGGGTGGGGTTCAGGGTTAAATAATTGTATGACGTTATGTTTTTAATATGGAGTTTGGAAACATTAAATCTTTATTGAATATAGATTTTTGGTATTTATATCAAGTTCTGGTTTTAATTTAAATTTAAAGCAACATTTCGGTAGTTGAGAAGTCTTAAAAGTTATATTGAGTAAGCCATAATTATTTATAATGTTTTCTTTTGATTGTTAGTCACGTTTGGAAGAGTATCAAAGAGTCGACGATCCAAAAGATTTAACTCCAATCCAATAAATGAACTCCAAGAACTTATCGGTGCTTAGTCTCAATGAAAAATTAAATTGGTCCCTAATTAGAAATGAATTTACTATGAACTCAAAGTACCAAAGTTAGTAACTCCACCTGAGCTGATTGTCCTATAGTAGCTAATACTTGTTAAATACTTTTCTTTTATTTTTGTTTCTTATTATAAGCTATCGCACAGTTTACATGTACAGAGATTTGATATAAGATCGATACATTATATCTTTCTACTGAATCAGTATATATATTATTAAAATTAAGAATTGTATAGTGATATTAATATTTGAAGGAAAGTACAAAAACAAACCTTCAATATGAAAAAAAAAAAAAATAAATAAATAAATAAAATAATAATAATAATAATATTCAGGTACATTGTGTCTTAACATAGTTTTTTTTTTTTACAAATTATACATATTTGTTTGAAATAACTGGGTTAGTATTTTGGGTTAGTAACAAAATTCATAAATAATGGAAATATAATTATGTTTATATTTTAGTATGAGTTAGTAATAAATTAAATAAATAAATAAATAAATAAATAACTAAATAAATAAATAAATAAATAAATAAATAAATAAACAAATAAATAATAAATAAATAAATAAATATATATAATAAATAAATTAATTGATTGCAATACATAAAAAATAAGTATATACATAAATAGTTGTTTAACTCACACAGAGGTAAATAAATAAGAAATACACATTAAATCAAATAAGCAAATTATAAAGAATGAGTTAATATCACAGAGAATTTAATAAATAACATAATTTAACAATTTAGAAAAACAAAAGGAAAACGAAATCTAACAATAAATCAATAATTAATATTAAAAAAGAGTAGTACAAAAATAAGATAAGTTAAATTACAAGTTTTAACAAACAATTATATTAGTTGGTAGAAAAATGGTTAGGATATAAGTTGGTTGATCAATGGATTATCCGAAAAATCACATTTTAATACAAATGAATTATTCAGCTTTTCAATTCTATATCACAATTTTTTTCAACATTTGCTCTTGCGTGCAAGTCGGCTGTAAAATAATAACAAGGAAGATTAAGCATCATTTTAAGCAATTTATTTTGAGATATCTGCAGTTTTTTGATGTGACACTTTGCACATTTTCCCCATATTTGGCAACCATACAAAAGAATTGCCTGAAAAAACACTTTATAAATTATAATTTTATTGTCGTTACTAAGACCGGAGTTTCTATTGATAAAGGGATATAGTAGTTTTATCGCAATACCAACTTTCTTTAACGTTTTTTCAATATGTTCTCTGTAGATAAGTTTTTGGTCTAAGCAAACCCCTAGATACCTTACGCTCGTTTCCCACTTTATGTTAACACCGTTAACATTTATCTGATTGCTTGGAAGAAAACAAGACTTTCTTTTTCTACTAAAAAAGATAGCTTGTACCTTATCAGCATTTAGTTTTATTTCCCATTTAGAATAATTCTGAGTTATAAGATCAATTGCATGGGTTAAATTTGTCTCTGTATTGAGACCAAATTCATGCGATGAAAAATTTCCAGTATCATCAGCAAATATAGCTAATTGACATTCAGGAAGCTTGGGAATATCGGACGTATAGATATTGTAAAGGAATGGCCCTAATACAGATCCTTGTGGAACACCATGTTCGACTTGGTAACAATTTGACGAACAGTTATTAACATAAACACTTAAACACCTATCAGACAGGAAACTTTGAATAATTTTTATTAAATAAGTTGGAAAACCTAAGGAAACACAGTATCAAAAGCTTTTTCTATGTCTAGTAAAATGAGGCCAGTTGATTTGCCAAGCAAACGATTCTTTTTCACATACTGGCATACTCGCAACACTTGGTGAGTAGTACTGTGAAATTTTCTAAACCCGAATTGTTCATTAGGAATAATGTTCAATTGATCAGCAATTTCTAATATTTTTTCTTTTAAAATCTTTTCCAAAATTTTGCTAAGACTACTCAACAAACTAATTGGTCGATAGCTTTGTGATCCTTGTTAAATGATTTGAAATTTATTGTAATTTCCTTATAATGGATGATTTTGAGCTATTATCTTTTTGGCAACACTGGTTTAAACAGCTGACGCACGTTTCGTGTTTTGTTTCACTGTCAAATATCTTCAGTTTGGTGTATAATTTAACCATGAATCGTCTTGCAAACGAACAACGCTTGAAAATTATTGAATTTTATTATTAAAATGCGTGTTCTGTTAAGAAAGTTCATCGCGCTCTTCTTGTGTTCAGCGACGAAGCTCATTTTTGGCTCAATGGGTACGTAAATAAGCAAAATTGTCTTTGAAGTGAATAACAGCCAGAAGCATTGCAAGAGCTCCCAATGCATCCAGAAAACGTTACAGCTTGGTGCGGTTTATGGGCTGGTGGCATCATTGGACCGTACTTTTTCAAAGATGATGCGAATCGTAACGTAACTGTGAATGGTGAGCGCTACTGTGATATCCAACTTTTTTTTTGCCCAAAATGGGAGAGCTTGACTTGTGAGAGTCAAATTCGGTGAACATTTTACTTCACGTTCGGGACCGGTCCATTGGCCGCCTAGATCGTGCGATTTAACGCCTTTAGACTATTTTTTGTGGGGCTATGTTAAAGATCATGTCTTACAGACAAGCCCGCTTCAATTGACGCATTAGAAGACAAGATTAAATCATTTATTCGTGTGATACCGGCCGAAATGTTGGAAAGAGTATGCCAAAATTGGACTAAGCGGATGGACAATTTGAGGCGTAGTCAAGGTCAACATTTGCATGAAATAATCTTCAAACATTAAATTACATGGACCGTACTATCGATTTAAATAAAGACTTCATGCATTTTTCTGAATTTTTTGTGATTTTTTATGAAAAACTTTTCTAAAGCTTTTAAAAAATCACCCTTTATATGTGTCAGATGTGGAATAATTAAATACAATATTTACTTTGATAATAGAATACAAAATATTTTAAAGAAATTATTATCGAAATACGTACATATGTACATACCTCTGTTCGATTCGATTTCGGATTCTGATATCTAATAAGTCGCCTTGTGAAACTTAATAGGGCTATATGTTTTATTGAATACCTCCACAAAAATAAAACCAAAGCCCGATTTCATCGAGTTATACATAAAATTGGCATCGACATGGCATGCCTTGGAAGTCTAGTGGGAGTTTTTTTTAGGCATGATTCACAGAGACAGTCCTAAAAATTGTTGACTTCCTAGACTGTTTGGGTTAATCATGAAAAATCATTCCTGAGCTTCAAAATTAAATAAGCACAAAATGTTTGTAATTTTTAGTGATTTTTAAAAAAGTGTAAGAAGTTTTGAGTTTCTAAACCTTCTATATTTTTTTACTTGCGACATATGGGAACTATATGGCAAGTTTTGCATTTGCAAAAAATTTCGAACTCTAGATTTTAATCAAATCAAATATAAAATTACAAAGTCGAAAAAAGTGGGTCCCCCAATTCCGTCCGTCTGTCTGTCTTTCCTGGCCCCTAGAGCCCAAACCATTGAGTCCATATTGACTTCAAATTTGGAAAATAAGGTTTTGAGCCGGTTCGCGTTAGGCGTTTTTTCCTTTTTTTAAGACTAAAAATATCAATAGTCCCCTACAAATTACAATTTTGTTGGTCAAAAATCGAAAACTCTTTCAATATAGAAAAAATATTTTTGTATTGCTCCCGAAGGGTACCCCCCATAGTACCGACATTTTGTTTTTAAGTTTTCTCAAGAACTAATTAACCGATTTCAATCATTTTTTTTCTGCACAAGCTCTTATACTGTTTTAATAATATTTGATGATCAAAAATGTCATTGTTTTGATTTAAAAAAAAAAAATATTAAAAAATTATTTTTCCAAATTCGATATTCCCAAAATGAGTCATAATTTTTTTTAAGAAATTCAAATGTAAAACGTATATTAATAAGCTCTAAATAACTGCATCCCAACAATATTTTTAAAATAAAAATTTGAATGTAATTCATTACAAAAAACAGCTTTAAGGATTTTCTAATCAAAATTTTGAAAAATTAACTTTTTTTTGAGAAATCAAATGACATTTAAATTTTTGGAAACATTGCAGGTACATTTTTAAATCTTAAATTACATTAAATATTTTCAAACAGACTCTTTGGATATATGAGCAAGTTTGTACGACCCAGTAGTCCATTTTATTTTATTTTGAGTACATGGACTTGACAAAAAGTTATTAAGCCATAATCTGGACGAAATTATTTGTCTCTTTAGCTTGATGGGTTTTTTCTTTGTTGAAGTATTGAATTTTGAACCAATATGTTATATTGGATTCCTTTTTGAATTATTAAAATAGTTTTCACTATAAAAATGTAAACAAGCTAAGAGAAATGTCATTACAAATCAAAACGTGACCTCTTAACGTTTTTTTAAACTGATCGTTTAAAACAAATAAATTTACATTAAACTTAAAATTATGTAGATTCGAAGTTTAACAGTGAATTTTTTGAAAAACCCTTAATTTTTAAATATTTTTTCTTTTTTTTTATAATTCATGTTCTTCAAAATCTCAGTAGATAGATTCTCTTAGCAAATTTATTTAAATGTTCAGAACAGCCCTTAGATTTTCTTCTAGACTGGCAATTGGTTGCTAAGATGTTTTCACTTAGGTCGGTCAAAGAAGATGATACTTTTTGTTTTAAAGTTCAATATCAATAAGTTCAATAAGTTTAATATATATAAAAAACAATTCGGTCTGTTTTTTTTATGTTCGTGGATATAGAAAAAAAAAGTTTTAAATTTTTATTCTCAGCTGTTTCCTGAAATTGAAATTACAAGATCTCAAAATTTTAATGTTAACTGTACCTACTCTGGAGCACAGCCAAAACATTTATGAATGATATTATTTTTTTTTTTTTTATTATTTTTATTTTTATTTTATCAAAATCTTAAGGCTAACTTAAGGCTAGACAAAAATTCTAAAAAAAACTAGCTTAAATTTCAATAACTTAAAAAAAAATATCTTACTGGCCCTATGCGGGTGCTCTAAGTTAATCCATTATCTTATATCTACTGCCTTTCGGCCTAAGAACAATTTTAATACTAAATAACAAGAAATTAATCTAAAACCAAGAAAATTTAAAAAAAACTTGGTATCTTTATCATTATTTTTTATTTTTTATTTTATTTATTTTATATAAAACTTAAAAAAAAAAACCGAAACCCATTATAATACTTAATCTACTTAAAACTAACCAAAACCAATAATACTACTTAAAAATACTTAAAACTACTTAAAACTACTTAAAACTACTTAAAACTGCTTAAAAACTAGAACAGCCACAGTAAGCTTTTCTTTTTTTTGTGTTTTTTTTGTGTTTTTTTTGTGTGTTTTTTTTGTGTGTTTTTTTCTTTTTTTTATATAATTTTTTTTGGTGCCACCCTGACTGTCCCTAACCTAATCCTTAAACCTATGTAAGCCGGCCAAGACCAAACGCCCTAGACAACTTTAAATGACATTCTCAATTTGAAGCCACCAAAACTGGTTCTCCTGCCTCACCCTATCTCTTCGGTCCCTATCGGAAACAGTCCTACTGAACCGAAGGCACTCGGCTTCGTCCAGTGCGAGGACGTCTCGACTGTAAAGGAGTCGCCTATCTACAGTTTTACGGCTGACGTGGTAGATTAGCGGAACCGCCTCCCTATCCTGTATCAGCCCTCGATTGTCTAAATAGAGAAAAGCTTCGGGCGGAATGTTGCCACTTAAACGTGCACTTTCGTAGTACTCATTGTTGGGGTAGTAATGATGAATGATATTATAAGTCGTTCATTATGTACATAAAAAAAAAGAATCTAGTGTCACCTTGGCCACAACTCGAAAACTTGGCCCTAAAAACAATCAAACCATCATCATCTTCAAAAACAACAAAACAAACAACAACAAAATAAAACAAGGATTAAACTCATGTCGAAAACAGAATCGAGGCAGAGACAGACACACAGACACACAGACACAGTATGTTCAATAAGGCTAAGTTTCCAGAGGTTGATTTGTTAGCTCAATAACTCAGCCACAAATTTTGACAGAAACGACTAACTGGCATCATAGTTTATTATAAAGATTGCAAAGTGTCGGCCATTTTTATTATTGATAAGAAACACGGACCATTTACACGATTATTGACAAGAAAACCACATTTTACAGTAATTTCTTAACGGTTTTCAGTTTACCAACGACAAAGAAGATAAAGATATTTTTGCTTTTAAAGATTGCCATTATTAAAATTGACAGTTGAGCCAGAGGATGAACTTACGCGTGTATGTCATTTACTTCAGTTTTTTGACAGTTTATCATTTTTCAATGTTATTTTCCCATAAGCCCTCAGAACTATAAAGTCCGTGGGTGATCCCTACCACAACATAGTGAATAAACTATTTCTACCCGCTATCAAATGCGGTTACTGGCAATGTGTTCGAGCTCATTCCAGCTCTTCCCCAATCACGACGATTCCAAGTCTTGGCATTTGCGCCTTCGTGTAATAGTGTGAATGAGTTGCTGACCCATTATCCTATATATTTATTCATTGGTCTGCAGTTGCGCTGGTTCCGTATAAAATTACTGATTCAACGTTTGAGCAGAACAGTCTTATCTTCAAGCTGAGAGAGTTGTTCCTCCAAACATTTTACAACATCCCGAACGCAGCCTTAGATTTCCTAATTCTAGATAATGAAAACTGTCTACTTTTTCAACTGGTTAGTGAGCCAGTTTATTAAAGAGGATGACTGCGAATTTTCGAAGCTTTACTTCTTGGTTATTCAATTGTTGATTTTTGGTCTCAAGATTTCTGCTTTCTTGTTGTGATTTGATGGAAATCTATTATTCTATGAAATAGCAAGCATACATCATCGTCTGCGTAGTTTAGATGTTTCAGGTACATTGTCGGAGTTATTCTTCTGTTTCCTGTAAAGGCTGCCAGCAGCACATTACTGATCTGATCACCAATATGAACAGAATTGGTGGCCCTCGTCTCTTTATAATAGAAATTAATTTATCCGGGATACCCTCCTCCACCAAGAAAGACAGATAAACTCCCTGTTGACGCTGTCAAAAGCCTTCTCAAATTCGATGAACAGGAGGTAAAGTGTTAATCGATATTCAACGCACTGCTCTATTATGATCCGTTAGGTGCTAACGTGATCAATGCAGGAGGATCCAGTGTGGAACCCTGCTTGTTTGGCGTCAAGTACTGCTTCGACAATCTCTTTTAAGACAATTTTCATTAATATTTAAGTGAAACGAAACGCAAATGCCTTTCTAGTTTTCGCACTTCATCAGGTCTCATTTTTTTTGGGAGCCTGAAAATCATTCCGTTTTTCCACTTTTTAAGAAAGCGTTCAGAGATCCAACAATTCTGCTGAAATGCCGTCTAGCCCTAAAACTTTTTTGTTTTTCAGTGCTTTGATCGCGGTACATATCTCTTTCATACTGGGGGGTGCAGTGCATAATCTCGATTTTGTTGGATCGGGCTGCACAAAAGATGCCAGTTGGACGTTGCTATATAATACATGGTTAAAAACCTATGCAAAATGTTCCTTCCACCTTCTAAGCTTGTCTTCATCCATGATCAATAGAAAACCGTCTATATCTTTCATGAGGTGTTGTTTTGAGCTCTTAACACCATCGAGCTCTTTGGTTATCTTATAGAGGGTTCTGCTGTTGCAACTATTTGCGGCTTCTTCGGCATTTATGTAATTGCGCTTATCACGTCTTACGATACTTTGAGTTTCTTTCATCTTCATAAGGTATAAGAATATTAGCTAGTTTCTTTCTTTTTCTCGAGCAACTGCCAAATGAGCTTTGTAAAATTGTTGCCTAAGTTTAAAATCGAAACTAATTTTTCATTTTACTTTTTCTTTCATTTGATTGATTTGTGTAAAGTCAAAATTTCTCAACGAACCATTTTAGTGCGGAATTTATGTTACTTAAACAATTTTTAGTTTATATCAAACTATTTTTTTTCTCCTTAATTTAAAGAAACCCAATGGTCTGTATAGTTGTTCAATGAAACAATAACATAAAAATAAGGATTTAAGAAAATTAACACTAAAAGCTTGAATATAATTTACAGATTTATCATATCATCATCAATCAAATGTTTTTAGCGGAATTTCAAAAAAAAAAAAGAAAAAAAAAAACAGAAATAAATATTTCTCTATCATCATTCATAGCTTAGCTATCAATATCAATATGGCTCGCATTCAATTAATTAATTAGCACATTATTATTAATGAACCAAAAATAAATCAAGAAGGATGTTATTATATGAGCATGACCTGATTAGAATATTAATTAGTATATATCAAAATGTATGTATAGTTCCAATTCAAAACATGAGATGTAAATGTACAATGAAATATAAATTGTAAAAAAAATAAACAAAGTTTATTTATATGTATATATTTATGACGAGTCCATTTTTTTTAAATAATTATTTTAATTGAAAATTTCAAATTCGACTGAAGTGCATACACAACAATTGTTCAGAATGATACATTTCAAAGTATTAAACATCATAATAAACAAAAATACATATATCAAAATTTTCAATCTCAATAAAATAAAAGCATTGATTTTGTTTGTTTAATTTTACTTAAAAAATATAAACATTTTGAAATGTTTATACACAAACAAACAAGTGATATTAATAAATTTTAATTTTCATTTGATTCCTTATAATAGCATAATGTTTTTTCAGTTATTGTTGTTGTAAGGTAAAAAAATTCAATAAAATATTTTATAATTAACTTAAAAAATCTGAGGGACGTTTTTCTTCAATGTTTTTATTTTAGTGTAAATAAAAAGTAAGCTTAAAGAGTTTTGTGAGAAAAAATCAATCTCGTAATAAAAACAAAAGAAGGTTTACTATAAAATGTACTAACGGACTTTCCGAGCTGGTTCCTCTTCGCTCATACGAGGACTCTACCGGGCTTCATTTTATCACAATATCAGCTTCGAGGTATATTGCATACAATTTATGGTTGTAGGTGGCAAACCGTACCCTGGCTTTGCTGTTGTAGATTGTAGGCGGCCTTAAAGTCTATGAACAGATGCAAAATTTTAATATTAAATTCTAGACATTTTTTTATCATCGTCTGCTTAAGGGTAAAAATCTGATCGGTTGTTAATATGCCTGGGATAAAGCCACACTGATTTTGTCCGATAATAGTTTTATACTATGAGACTATCCGATCTTATAGGGTATAGGAGAGTATCTTATAGGTGGTGCTTAACAACGTGATACCTCTATAGTTGCTGACATCTTCTTTCAAGTGTATCGTATATAAAATCCATTTTTAGAAATAAAGTTTCTAACAATTCATTTTATAGAACAATCTTTATTTACTAACGAATTTATAAGAACTATTGAATTAAATTATAATAATTGAAAACAAATATTCCAGAGACATTTGATGAATTACAATATTAAACAAGCAAGTGATATTGAACAAGTAGTTTCTATGATTGGGAAATAAGATTAATAATTGTTGTGGCTATCGCCACACATTTTCGAGAGACTTCTGGCATTTCTTTATGTTTCCATACGTGTACTATAATTTCATGAATTGCTCGATGTAAAGATGGTCCGGGGTTTTGTTCTGTTTGAGCTTTTTAACAGCCTTCTTAACCTCTGCTATGAATAGAATATGTACTTCTTCTAAAAGTGGTGGAACCTTCACTTCTTCAGTGAGCTGACCGTTTAGCAATTAATTGAAGTGCACTTCCTCTCCGTCTTTGCAATATTTGCAGTGTGGTGTGTATTGCATTATGTTTTGGAGGGATAAGTAGAACTTCCCTGGTTAGTGCGGACCTCGCTCTCGGCTTTGTTCAAGTTCACACATCAAGTTCTTCTCCCAGATGGCTTTTTATGTCTGTAAAGGCGTTTTTCTGTTCTTCTGGGCTCTTTGTATTACTCTTCGCGTGCACGCGTTTTATGAAATTGTTGCATTGTTCGGTATGTAACATTCTTACGTTCAGCCAATATTTTGCATTTATCATCGAACCAGTCGCTCCGATCTCTACGAGTGCTGCCTAATATTGGCCCGGGATACTCGCTCATCAAGGGCGAGTCCTGACGCATGACCAAAGGTATTACTGTTATTCTCGTCGCGTAGGGCAGCCGTGTTAATTCAAACCTGATCGACAAATGCAATATGTTTTCGTAAGGCAATCCGCTCTTGGAACACTTTACCAACAAGATAGTGATCCGACTCATGCTCTTCACCAGCTTTTGACACCATCCTGTTGAAACCACATGTAGTCCATGTCTATATCTTCCAATTCGGGACAAACAATAATCGGTTATCATGGAACGATAACTCTGGCCATTCACAGCAACTTGACGATCGTTAAAGTCGACAAAAAAATATTCGTATATTTTGCTTATTGACGAAACCATTGAGCCAAAAATTAGCTTCGTCACTGCGAATTTCGGTACAATTTTGTTTATGATTTGCAGACGTTGCTCGCAGCCGAATTATTCAAAGCAGCAGGCGATGACTTGGTAGGGAGCATGTACTAACTCATCTGCAAAATATGGTCGGAAGAAAGCATGCCCGATGAGTGGAATCTTAAAAGAGTAAGGAAAGAAGAAGAAATTGCGCCAACTGCAAATGCATCAGTCTCTTAAACATTGCATATAAGATCCTTCCTACCGTATTATGTGAACGTCTGAAGCCGTTCGTTAACAACCTGATAGGTCCTTATCAGTGTGGCTTCAGACCAGGAAAGATTTTGGAAAAAAAACCAGGAACTTTAAATCGATACCCACCACCACCATTCTTTATCTTTTTTAAAGCTGCGTATGACACGATCTATAGGGAAGAGCTGCACAGAGCAATGTCAGTTTTAGCGTCCCTGTCAAACTTATCCCTTTGTGCAGAATGACGATGGAGAATGCAGGCTGCTCTATCAAGGTCGGAAAAGATCTCACCGATGCATTTGATGTTAAAAAGGTTTTAGACAATGCGATGCACTGCCATGCTACTTCTTCAACATCGTTCTGCAAAACTCAACCTAGAGGCACATTCTTCCAAAAGTCCATGCAATTATTTGGATACACCAATCATATTGACATATTTGGAAGATCAAAGCGTTATTTCAGTAAAGCGTTTTTGAGCATTGCGACGGAAGCGCAGAAGATGGGTTAAGTGGTCAGTGGGTGCCAGGTATATGCTGTCATCAAAAAAGGACATTGAACGCCGGCGTTTTGGACAAAACATTACCATGGATAGCTCTAACTTTTAGGTAGTTAAGGACTTTGTCTACCTATGTACCGCTATAAATTCAGACAACGACACCAGCGCTGAAATCAAACGAAAAATAACTCTTGCAAATCGCTACTTTTTTGAACTTAGAAGGCAGTTAAGTAATAAAGTCTCAAGCATCTAAAATCACCATCTATAAGACACTCATCATCCTGGTTCTTATTTATGGCGCTAAGCAGGGCCGTCGAGAGGAATTCCGGGCCCGGGACGGAAAAATCTCGGGCCCCCCCATATTTAGCATTTTTTTTTAAAGTTCATGCCTACTGATATGGTTCGTTCTGATTTCAATTACGAATAGCATGAAATTGGTTGGAATTAACGGAAATAATGATTTTTTGTTTGAAAAATTAACCGAAAAAAGTGTTAATCATCAAATCAATCTTACGGGTATCATCCAGTTTAGTTGAAATGGAGGATGGATAGAAAATAATTCTACATGTGATTAGATCAGAATCCGAACAGAATCATTTATTCAATTCGATATTGCCAACGACATGTAAGTAACTGATGATACGGTCGATTAACTATTAAAAAAAATAGTATGAAGATCTATTACCTACTATGAAAATAAAATAGAGCGAAGTAAAAGTATTTGAAATTTGTCTTTAAAAAAAACTAAGTATTTTAAAAGTTTTACATTAAATACTCTTTATTGTTTTTCTTTGTACTCAAATATTATTACAATGTTTTATTAGAGTTAGTTTGCATTCAATAAAATATTTTCTTTTGGTAAATGAGCTTTCCTAGCTTTCTGAGCAGCAAAACAACTTATAATTGCGTCGAAATTCAGTTCCCTTGCCAAAGGTGCTTCGATGCATAGTATAGCAAGTCCAGAAACACGATCTTGTGATGAGCACGAATGATGAAAATTCTTTGTTCTGGCTAAATGAACGTTCGGCACTAGCTACGGTTACAGGTATGGTGGAAAACACACGGAGAGCAACACAAATGTTGGGGAAAATCGTCTCCAAGTTCTGGGAATAAATAGCATTGAGCAAACTCATTGGCGGAAGTTCTGCTTCAAAATTGGCTTCATAAATGTGTTTCAGATGAATTACTTCTTCTTTAAACAATTGAGACACATGCGAGTTATAGCTACTTTTGGATGAACCTTGTAGCAGAGTTTTTAATCTCAAGTTCGTCCATTGTTGAAAACTGTCATAAAAATGAAAATGTAGCATTCAAATTTTTCATCGTATCGAACCGACGAGAAATTCCAGATATAATTGAATCAACTATGACGTAAAAGGTGTTTCTCTTGAAATTTATTTCTTCGTCTGTTTCTATTTGCTTTCCAGCTCCTAGGTTTTCTTCAAAATGTCTCTTTAATTGCCTTTTTCGGTTCGATGAGAAAGATTCTGGAACATCCCCCAATCCAGTAGCAACTGCTTTGCATTCAGATAAAAATTGAACTCATCCGTTTCGAATAATGTTCAAATCGAAGATCAAGTTGTCGAGATCTTGAATTTCAACGTCAATAGTACTGTTTCTGGCTCGAAGAAGGAAACTTCTTTCATTTATAGCGCTAAGAACCTTGCACCAAATCAAAGACATCAGGACGCATTCATTTACATCTCTTCGAGCTTCAGCAGTTAAATTAATATCACTTAAGGCTTCTAATGATGTTCTAAGGTTTTTCAGATGATTTGCAAATGGTTTCACTGCCTCAATTCTAGCTGACCATCTTGTATCGGAAAGTTTGTGAAGGGATCCGGGCACACTTTTCTTAAGAATTTCCCAACGTTGAGCACTGCTGCTAAAGGGATTCCGTTCTTTGCCAATGTTTCGCAGATCAAATCAGCTATTGCGGTGCCAGTTTTTTTTTTGTTGCAATCGACAAATTCCAAAAACCGTTCTTGGATGGTGAACACATTTTCTTCAAAGCGCAGATATCGCAAAATAAATGTGTTTTGTTCCACATCACTTGAATCGGGTGTTGCATCGACAATTATAGCGAAGTATTTGGCGTTTTCTCTCTCCTTCAAAATAGCTGAATTCACATGTTGGGCACAAATTTTAATGAACTCATTTTGAACCTCAACGGAAAGGTAGTGGACTTGGAAACGTTTGTGCTCTTGTTGTGAAATTCTCACTTTTTCAAAGTGCTCCTGGCGTAAGGGGTCATAATGACTAATTAATTCCAAAATGCCCAAAAAATTTCCATTATTTGGCTCTCCAATAAGATTGCTATCGCCTCGTAGTCCTAGTCCCCTTTCGCCAAGGAAGAAAATGGTGTCCAATATTATTATATATAGAATTCCTTGCTTTTTTTGTATGGCTGGTTTAATATACACACTTTGAAGTGACTTGATATCCTTCGAATCTTCAGTAAACAATTTATTCAAAATATTAATTAATTAATATTACGGAAACCACAATTGAAAATCGTTTGCGTGGGATTTTCCGGTCCCCCGAAACCGAATCAAAAATTTCGTTCCCAGCAGAAACAAAAATAGAAGAAAAGAAACTTTATAAAACAGAAACCGAAATAAATATTTGTGTTTTGTTTTAAGTTGCCGGGCCCCTTATTTTGATTTTAAAAATTTTCAAAATAAAACAAATTTAAAATGTACGTTAAATTAAGTAAGAAAAGCGAAACAATTTATTATAACTTTCTTTCAATAGTTCAAAATTGCCCAATTTTTCATTAAATATAAACAAAAATGTACGCCAATAATAATCAGGGGCCCAGATCGGCAAGCTTGTGACTGAAAGATTGGTAGATAACATGCAAACAGGGGCCCGATTGCAAAGCATGAATGATTTTAAATTTTCGAGCCCCTAAAAATAAGTGGGAATAGGTATGTTAATGATGAATTTAGACTACCTATATTGAAAAAAAACACTCCTCATTGCTTTTAATTTTACAGGCCCCTAGAAAATCCCGGGCCCGGGGGGTTTCCCCCCTTCCCCCCCATCTCGACAGGCCTGGCGCTAAGGCATGGACCCTGTTAAAGAAAATGAAAGGATGCTTCGAGAGAAAAAATTCTTCTGGTAACTTTTGTGCCCGTTTGCATATATGGAGAGTGAAGGAGACAAAACGAACTGTACGAGCTGTATAGCTACACGGACCTGGTTAAAAGAATAAAAGTCCCAGCGACTTAGATGGCTGGGTCATGTAGAAGGAAAGCGCAGTAGATAAAAACCGCGACTTAGGTGGCGCAGGTGGGAGAAGACCTCAACCAACTTGGCGTTCAAAACTGGAGGCAGCTAGCTAGGGACCGAGCTGTAGGACCAACGCATGTTGGTTGAGGCCCAGGTCCGCCCCGGATTGTATCGCCACCTTAAGTAAGTAAGACGTTGCTCTTTCGTGTACTTTACCATGATGAAAATTTTGGCTTTATTGAATAAATTAACATTGGAAGTTTGAGAGCAGGTGAAAAGGTGTGTAGACAAATAAAATTTAGATTAAAACCCGATACTAGTCGTTGTATTTTACGATATTTTCAAACATACGCAAAATTCAAGGACTTATATCTCGAAAAGTATCATTGTTATTGGTTTGGTTTAAAATTAATAAATGTAAAATTTTGTATCAACATTTGAAACAAATTTTCAGTATGGCACCGAAAAAAGATAGTCGCAAAAATTGCACCCTAGTATGTTTATTCAAGATTTTCAAATTCAGATTGAGAACCAAAAAATACCAGCCACCCCTTTTATCTTTCTCCTTGATGTCAGAAACTGAATACATCTATTTTGTTCATATCACAAACAAAAATACAAAATAGCAGAAGAAAGTAGCTAATTTAAGCCATATTTAACTAACTAAATGAAAAATAAAATAAAACATACAAAATTGAAATAAAAGTCAACTTACGCTGACCCATATCGCCCGTTGATGTTACTCTCTATTCAGTGCTCTTCATTCATTAAGAATCACAGGTCAAAAGGGTTAATTATGAGTAAATGCCTGAGGGGGTATACAGTCTATGTATGTGTGATCTATATAGTATTCCATATGTATATTCAGAGATACACTCATTTATAAGTTTTTATTCACTCATTATATTTCATTCATCATCCATCAGCACCATCATTCAAGCTATTCAATCACCGCGTAAAAGCTTTGTAGCTTAGCATATTTATGCAACATGAATGCGGCTATTCTTTTTGTTTAATTCGGCTATAAATAGAAGAGTTAAGGTTCATATTATTATGAAATAATAAAGGAAATATGTGTACTCCTTGTGTAAACAGATATTAATAACTATAAATAAATGCGCTTTTATTTAAAGGTACCTATACATCAAAAATTATCTCTTTGTATTTCCGAATTTAAAATGTTTCAATTTACAAAATTAATAATTTATAACATACATAATTGCCCTAAGCTATATTATATAGCTGACTTTATCAAATTGATCCTGTAAGTGTTAAAACAACATACAAATAGATATGTTTTTGGGATCAAATACAATCTGTCATCCTTTGATTTAAATGAAAATTATGCAGTTCAATAACAAACATGCTAAAGAATTACCTTTTTTAATATATTCGGTCTTCTCTAGGTAAGGTTAGGTTAAAGTGGCTATCCGTGATGGAGTAGGACACACTTAGGCCAGTTTAATGGAATGGCCCATTGTGATACCACATGAATCTTAAGGCTTTCTTCTAAGCTCAATGTTTCCTCCTCTTAATCATCCATTCAACTTCTGCAAAAGTCATTTGAGAATACGCCTATCCACGTGGCGTGCTTTCCTATAAGACAGTGCCCGGTTATGACACCTATTATCGAGCTTATATGTGATTTGCTTAGAGATAGGAAGCACCTTGAGCTCTTTAAATCTAGAGTAGACCAGATGTTTTTTTGTGCTTTGACACGTGTTGATATTATTCTATATGATGTTTGCCTTCTTCATAGCGTCCTGCATTAGCAATAGTTTACATGTAGCGATTGGTATGCCAGCATTTGCTAAAAGTGGTAGAATGGGTTGTACTGTACCGTTTCTGGCGAGTTCATCTGCCTTACAGTTACCTGGAATGTCTCTATGGCCCGAAACCCAGAAAAGGTGAATATTAAACTGTTGTGCCATCTCTAGACTGTTATAGATTTTGTAGAGTCTAGAGATTTGATTGCGTCGGTTTACTATAAGGCGATAGAAAATGCCCTTAAACCCCGACTGAAGTAAGTTTGCTTTTGTTGTATTAATTGCAAAAGTATCGTTTTTGAAAGCTAAACTGCCTTCTGGGATTCTATATGAAGTACAATGAGAAATTGCCAAAAAACGACCCCCAGTAATCTGATTCTTATATTTGAAAGTTGATAAAATTGAACATTTGTCGGAATAATTTAAAACCAAACTAAAACTAATTTTAATTTTTAATAAAATTGACAATTTTATAGAGGATATGTTAAGAAAAATTCAGGAATGGTTTGATTTTAATTTGTTTTCCATTTTGTAAATTAAAATAAGCTGAATGAAATAAGAACTTAAGGAAAGGGGTTCGTTCGTAGATTATGGTGTAAATCTTTGCATGCAAAAGATGGCGCTATATTTGTTGAACTAACTTTAAGCGAAATAACAAACAAGTATTACAGCTTATGTCTATTTCCGTATAATTAAACAAAGTATTCGAGTCACCTTACCTTAACAAACCAATGTTTATTTTTATTTAGTCTACTTACTTAAGGTTGCGCTACAGTCCTGTCTGAACAAGGGCCTAACCCAACAAACTTCTCCATCTAGCTCGATGCCTCCAGTTGCGCACTCCATGTTAGGTGGGGTCACTTGTGAGCCCCATCTAACTCGGGGTCTTCCTCTAATGCGCTGTCCAGAGGGTGTTGATTTGAAGACTCTCCAGACCAGAGCATTGGTTTGCATGCGCTCTACGTAACCCAGCCATCTCAGTCGTTACATTTCTATCCTTTTGGCTTAGTCTACGTCGCTGTACAGCCTGCACAGCTTGTCGTTCCATCTTTTTCTCCACTCTAGGTAGACAAAGTTCTTAACTATCTTAAAGTTACGTCTGTCGATGGTGACGTTTTGACCAAGACGGCCTTCGGAGTTGTAGGTCCTTTCTTGATGACATCTTGTACTTTGTTTTGCCTCATCAACCGGTAAATCCATTTTTGCCGCCTCTTCTTTAATTCTTTCAAAAGCCTCATCGACATCATGTTGAATTTTTCCAATTATGTCAATGTCATCAGCATAACCTATTAATTGGACAGACTTTTGAAAGAAAGTGCTTCTAGTGTTGACGTATGAGCTCTGCACTATTCTTTCAAGGGCGATGTTAAAGAAATGACAAAGCATCACCTTGTCTAAGGCCTTTTTTGACATCGAAGTGTTCGTTTAAGTTGTTTCGAACTTTTATTTAATAACGCGGATTCTCCATGGGCACAAACGGACGAGTTTGGCAGGGATACCAAAACTAGACATGACTTTATACAGCTCGTCCCTAAAAATGCTGTCATATGCTGCTTTGAAATCGATTTAATGTTCTTGGTTTTTTGTCAGAATCTGCAGAAATGTGAATATTTGATCGACTGTGGACTTTCCTGTGGTATAAAATCACACTGATAAGGACCTATTAGCTTGTTGACGATGAGTTTTAGACGTTCACATATTACGGCAAAAAAGATTTTGTAAGCGATGTTAAGAAGACTGATGCCTCTATAGTTGGTGCAGTTTTGAGGGTCTCCTTTATTAAGTATCGGGCAAACAATATTGATGTCCCATTCATTGGGCATGCTTTCTTCCGACCATATCTTACAGATAAGTTGGTGCATGCTTCTAACCAAATTATCTCCATCTTCTTTGAAGAGCCCAGCGTTCAAGCCATCTACTCCAGCGGCTTTGTTAGACTTCAGCTTGGATATGGCAATCTTTACTTCGTCTAAGTCGGGAAAACGGAATTGTTTGCTTTTGTCGTCTATATTGAATTAATCAAACTGCCTGACAACGGAATTCATTTCCTCATCGCCGTTATACAGTCTGCACAAGTGGATCTTCCATTTCTTGACTGCAGTTCCATTATTATAATGCACCTATAAATCAAGACTTGTTGCTTTAATCTGGCTCCAATGACAAAGCCTCATCCAAATAAGCGTTGTACTGTTTTCCTGGTAGCAGTCACCATAGTAAATATCGCAGTTTTTCAACCTCTTTTTGCCCGACCCATCCAATTGCATTTCATGGATGCCGGTGTATCTGCTTTATAGCAGTCTCCGCCTATGCTTCGGCTGCACGAGGTCTATTAAGCGACCTAACATTCCACGTGCATATAAGAAGTTCGCTATCCTTAAATCGTTTGCGTAGGTTGTTAACAGTAAATCCATCCGTATCCGAGGCTTGTTATTGCTTCGCAACGGGTTTTTATTTATTTGTTCAGGAAGTCACCCTGACACACGACCTTCAAACTGAATGATTTGAAGGATCTGGTCCTTGATTTAATTCCAAGGGCAAGAGCCGGCTCAACCGCTACTTGCAGGCCTGAGCTCCGAATATTCTTATAAGACCTATAAGTTGTTTATGAAGTAGTTCAACCTAACTGGAACGTTAGCTGCCATCGTTGATTCCATCTTGGGAATTTTTCCGCTGCTTCGTGGATGAAAGGAGTGGTGCCTTAGTTGAAACACATCTCATTTGTAACACCGAACAACTTTCCACTGGGTTTGGAACCCAATTCTGTCGAAATATCAAAGTTCATAGGTACTAAGTTTTAAAAAAGGCGTTATAGTATTTTGTATGCTGGACACTACTCTACGAACACATCCATCAATCCTAAAGGAGGTATCAAAATTACTCACGTCTAAGAATGGAAAACAACTCGAAAGCTGATTTCCTTACTCGAATAAAAGTCAAATCTCTATCCAAAACAAGATTTCACTTTACCTTTTATCTGCCTTTTATTATTCATATAAATTGTTTATTGTACTACGGATGGCTTTTCCAAAAAAACACTCCTAACTTAGAAAATGTTGACAATCTTGAATTTTTGCTAATATGAGCTGTAGAGCGAAAATCCTTATGTACAGACAAAAAACTTATTCAAGGCATAATGTTTATGATATTCAGAGCTCTAAAACGTTAATTAGAAGAACACAAAACTTTTATAGTCGCTGTATAAAAATGTGCCCTTAAATAATTATTGAATAATGCGATTTTCCATTGATAATATAAAGCAATTTATTTTTGATCTAGATTTGTTAAAACTTCAATTGTATGTTATCCAATGAAAGGCAAATAAATTGATTTACTTTTTATTTGAAATTAAAATATGAGTTCTGACAAATACAATTATTTTTTCGCCATTACAGTTCCATCTGTCAGTTTGATGAAAGTGTTGTCACGATTTGTTTCGTTTGCATAATTTTGTTGATTAAATTGTGCGTATATGGGAGAAGTTTGAAAAGAGTTTATTAATATGATAGATCAAAAGTTCACAGAATAACGTTTAAGTTAAGGTATTCAAGAACCGATACAACTGGTCTAGCATTGCTGCAATAATGTAAAAGAGGAAGACGTTTTTGTTTCACAGTTAGTCGTTTGAAGACATTTAAGATGGAATTCATTAAGTAATAGGGGGACATACAGATGTAAATCTGCGAATACGATGTTGCAAATGTAGTCTTGGAGAACATTTGACTGATATCATTTTCCGTTGTTAATAACATAATTTCATAATCACAATCAAATTAAAATCGTAAAATAGTGTACAATTTTCTGGTTTCGTTTGACAGCTGTCAGTCTCTTTCAAAAATGATTGTTCGGAAGAGTCGACATTCTGTCATCTCTTTCTTAAGTTAGCGCTTTCTCTTACATTTTAACACAGGTTCTTTCGAAAAGTCAACAAAACGTCAATTTGATCGTCATTTTTTGACAGAGACAGTGCTATCGACAAATAAGCAAAAGACCATGTCAGCCATTTTGTGCATTTTTCGTCAAAAACTGTTTTATTTCACTAAAGGATAATTCATTTCACAGCAACTGATGTTATCGATTACGAGTAGGTATAATGTGTAATTTGCCGTATCGGAATTAGTGGTTTTGCATATAGATGGCGCTATGTGTTTTAAAACAGTTGACCTTTGAAGCTTATGTAAAAATATCTTCCGATTTTCTGACGTTTTCGTAGACAAACTCTATTGATTTTAATTTGAACACAGTTAATTTAATCTTAAAATCATCTTAAACCGAAGCCTTGAGATTGTGCTTTAAAAAAATTCAAAATATTACTCAGCGTTTTTCTTTGGTCTCTTTTATCAGTAGCAATGCATTCACAACACAGGAATATATAATCAAGTTTAAAATATAATTACTCTGGGGAATATCAGAGACGGGGATTCAATATCCCTATAAAGTATTAAATTTCTATACTTATCAAATATTCAATTATTTCGATCTTCTATTTCAAGAACAATAATTCCTCTTCTATAACTTAAATTCTCTTACAAAAACAATTACGAGTTATATAACAAGTACATCTATATATATAAAAGAAAGTCGTGTTTGTTACAACACTTATAACTCGAGAACGGCTGGACCGATTGCCATGGTTTTTGATTTGTTGGATTTGTTTCCGTCCCGAATAGCAGAATACATCTTAAAAACAATGAAAACTCGATATGTGTAATGAATACTTAATCATTTCAATAGATGCTGATTTGTTTATTACATGTCAAACATTTGTTGTCCAATCCTGTCAAATAGTGTAACAACTATTTTTCTTTTGTTTGAGCTTATGGCCTGGTTGCTGAGACCTTTAAGCCACAACTTTATTTTTTTCTGAAGACATCATGTGTGCGTTGACCAGTTTCTTTGCGATTTGTCAAAGCGATCCGTTCGCACGAACTTTGCTTTACTCAGAAATGCCACGTTATTACACTTGGAACGCTACATCGAAGAAATTTCAACGTCGGAAGCAAGGCGATGCAGTTCCTGGTCATTCAGATATGCGTTCTATTGATGCTCTTGGTCTTATTTACACAGTTCATCTGAAGAATGATGAATGTTTCTATTTCCGGTTGTTGCTGGTACATGTTCGAGGGCCAACATCATTTGAATCACTACGAACTGTTAATGGTATCGTGTGCCCCACATTTTGAGCAGCATGTCAAGAGCTAAATTTGCTTGAAAACGATACTCATTGGGGCACGACAATCGCTGAAGCAATTATTTCTGATACACACATTATTTGCTATCATCATTTCAACATGCTTCCCATCGAACCCACGTGACCTGTGGAACAAATACAAAGATAACATGTCAGAAGATATTTTACATCGAATTCGCGTCAGCTCAAGAAATTCCGATCTTGAGGTGAATGAGGAGATCCATAACCAGACTTTGCTCTTAATCGAAGATATGTGTTACCTCATGTGCGGCAGTTTGTTAGTTAGGTTAGGAATGCCAGCGCCAGATCGCGGAATGAATGACGCATTTAATAGAGAATTGGAACTTGAACGTGAATATGATCCACATGAACTAATCCAATCAGTTCAAACGAATGTACCTCCTAAGCAGAGGGAAGTCTATGATACACTGATTAATGCAATTGATGATGGAAATGGCGGCTTATTTTTTTTGGATGCCCCCGGTGGAACTGGGAAGACATTACTCATGTCATTGATTTTGGCCACTGTACGTGCGAGATCCGAAATTGCGGTAGCAATTGCTTTTTCTGGAATAGCGGCCACATTGTTAGACGGATGCCGTACGGCTCACTCAGCGTTAAAATTGCCATTAAACCTTCAAACTACTGAACAACCGACATGTAACATTTCGAAACACTCCGCAATGGCCAAAGTTTTAGTAGCATCAAAAATCATCATATGGGACGAATGCACAATGGCGCACAAACGCGCATTGGAAGCACTAGACCGAACATTAAAAGATCTGCGCAATGACTCGAGATGTTTTGGTGGTGCAATGATTTTATTATCTGGCGATTTCCGACAAACACTACCAGTCATTCCAAGATCTACTGCTGCCGACGAAATAAACGCTTGCCTCAAAGCATCAAATCTTTGGCGATATGTAAAGAAACTTCAACTGTCTGTAAATATGAGAGTTGCATTGTTGAACGATCTATCTGCTGATGATTTCTCGAAGCAATTGCTGACTATCGGTAATGGCAGTGTTCCTGTTGACAAATCGAGCGGTTTGATTTCATTTCCTCCAAATGTTTGCAATTTCGTATCATCAAAAGACGAGCTTATCAACAAAGTATTCCCGGATATCATTGCTAACCACAAAAATACTAAGTGGTTAAGTGAGCGAGCAATTTCGACCTCTAAAAATAAAGATGTAGATGACCTAAATTTTATAATTCAAAATCAAATCGTAGGTACTCTGTATTCATTCAAATCTATCGACTGTGTAACAAACGAAGAAGAAGCCACTAATTATCCAACTGAATTTTTAAACTCCTTGGATGTGCCTGGTTTACCACCCCACAATTTAAAACTTAAAGTTGGGTCGGTAGTCATCATGCTTAGAAATTTAAACCAACCAAAACTGTGTAATGGAACGCGTTTGGTGATAAGAAAACCGATGAGCAATGTGATTCACACGTCGATACTTAAAGGAAAATTTAAAGATGAGGAAGTTCTTATTCCAAGGATTCCGATGATCCCAACGAATATGCCCTTTGAGTTTAAACGAATTCAATTCCCGATTCGTCTTGCCTTCGCCATGACGATCAACAAATCACGGGGCCAATCCTTGACTATTTGTGGCCTCAATCTAGAAAATGCATGTTTTTTTCATGGTCAATTGTACGTGGCATGCTCACGTGTCGGCAAACCATCCGCTTTATTTGTTCTTGCGCCTGACCAAAAAACAAAGAATGTCGTTTACCACAAAGTGCTTGAATGAAAATCCTATTAATGAATTAATCCGAGTTTTATTTTTTTTTCCAATCTGCACAACATAGTTTTCAATCATTTTTTTCTGACATGAGTTTGAAGTACTTATTTATTATTTTTTATTTGTTTAAATTTTTATTTTCATTCTGTATGTACGTTTTCATCATCATTCATCATAATAAAATACTTTTTTGTTTCTATCTATGTAGGTATGTATATAAATATATTATTTTGTATCATTGTTTTACGTTCATCAAAGCCTAAATTAGGTCAGCTAAAAAGTGACACGACATTCATTGACTGTAAGGTGGTACGAAGTTCGCCGGGTCAGCTAGTTTATTTATATTTTTGTTTCTCTTGTTTGATTTTTATCTTACAGATAACCGGAGGCGGAAGTGGCTTGGGTAAGGAAATGGCAATTCTTTTGGCTAAAAAGGGCTGTAAAATCGCTGTTGTCGATGTGAACACCAAAGCAGGCAATGAAACAATTGAAATAATATCAAAGATTCCTGGTGCCATTGCTAAAACCTACAGGGTAAGTTTTCTTTATAATTTTTGTTTTCCAAATTTCTATTGTCTAAGTGCTAATGCTAATGCAGCACGAATATACTTTATATCTATGTATCTACAGGGTGTGCCAAAAGTGACTTCTTAATTTAAAGTGATAATAATTTTTATTAATAATTTATTTAGGAATCACAAAGTATGATTTACGGAGATTTTTTAGGGCTAAGAATAGAAAATAATATTCCATTGTCAGAGGTCAACCTGTCTCTAGAGCGTTTTCCATAACACTTCGTAGGATGTCGGGCTCGCCGACTGTATTTCAGCACGAATGACGAATATTCAGCTTCATCGGCAGAATAGTTGTGGGTTTAATTACGTTCACTTAAGCCTTCAAATATCAACACAGGGGCCTGATTATGGGATTCGCGGTGAATCGTTTTGCTAGCGAGTTTGCCATTTTTCAATTATTACATTCGCTTTCGCCTTCTTCGTTTTGAATTCGACCAATTAACGAATTCGAAGGCGAATTTGAAATGTCATAATGTTTGTTGGCGAGTTGAAATCCGATAGCTTTTTTTAGGCGAATTCACAGGCTAAAGAGTGTTGATTATTGTTCACTGTCGTGGATTCTTTCTTGATTGTAAATTTATAAAAATGTGAGTTAGCTTTATTTTAATTTTCTTATAATTTATCCACAAACCAAAATAAAATATAAAATTTCGAATAAATCACCGCAAATTTCACAAATTCAATCAAAACAAAACAAATTTTGTTTGGAAAGCTGTCAAATCACTGGAATATAGGAAGAAAAAGTCAAACCAAAAGTGTCAAATCACTGGAATATAGGAAGAACTATTTTCGCTTCGCCGCGAATTAGTTAATAAGAAAACACGACGCGAGTCGAATTTGAAAGATCGAATTGAAAACGATCCGCCGCGAACCTCATAATCAGGCCCCAGAGAAAAGTCCCGAGCAGGCAAATCAGGAGAAAATGAAGGCCAATTGAATTCTGATTTTGGAATTGTAAAAAATGTCCAGTATAAGAGCAACACTTTTAGATTACAACCAAAAACCTTTTCGCCATTTATGGTAACAGAAGTATTTGCGATATCGTCTTCAAAGAAAAATGTCAAAATAATTTGTTCCGAAGTTACACTAAACCAGACAGTGTGTACTTAAGTGAATTCAATTCCTGCGGAAATGAACCTTAAGTGAAAATTAACTTCTTCACTTATTATGAGATAGTGAATAAAATCATTTTGCTGCCTTGAAATTTCTTTTAAACGAACTGCATTATAACACTTCTTATCTTAGAACTCTTCGCAACGAACTACAAGACGCACCTAGTTGTCTAGAGCGCCTTCGCCTTCGACTTCGCCTTCGCCTTCGCCTTCGCCTTCGCCTTCGCCTTCGCCTTTTTTTTTTTTTTTTTTACATCACATCACTCCTGCGAGAGATAACCTTACCCTCAAATCGTTTGGGCAAAATGTCAATCGTAGCGTTTGCTGTGTTGCACGTAGCGCCGTCCTGCTGGAAATGCATGTAGTCTAGGTCCATATGGTTCAATAAGGGCCACAAGAAATTAGTTATCATTGTTATGTCGCGATCGCTGTTGACGCTGAACGCTTCAATAACGCCGTGTTTAAAAAAAGTACGGATCAATTACGCTGCCATCCCAAAACCCACACCAAACGGTAACTTTTGAGGATACATTATCACCTGGTGAACCTCGCGTGGGTTGGTTTTATCCCATATATGCCAATTTTGATTGTTAACACAGCCATTTATCGAAAAATGCGCCTCGTCTTCGTCACTAAAGATGATTTTTCGGCCAAAATTGGTGTCCTCTTCCAAATGATTTGAAGCCCAGTCAGCGAACAAACGGCGGCGTTGTCTATGGTCATGAACTTTGAGCTTCTGGGTCAGTTGGATCTTGTAAGGGTGTAGGCCTAAGTCCCGACGCGAAATTCACCATGTTGAAGCCTGCTAAATGCGCGCAACGTTTGCGTGACCGAATACTCATTTCGATAATAAAGTGTTATCATTTGAACGTTCTGTTCAATCGTGTAACTTGCCATGATGGTTTGGCATAAACAACTGAATAATAAACAAAAGATTTGACAGATGTCACCAAAACAAAATGGCCGCCACGGGGTGCCAAAATCTACCCGCGCCAATTGAAAAAACCCTTTATTCAACCTTAAAAAATGTAATGAAAACAATTAAAATCAGATGACTTATGTTTTTTTTTCAAATTAGGAAGAAACTTTTGGCACACCATGTACAAGTACCCTACTAAAATTTCAATGCATAATTTCCGTAGCGTTTCGTAATTTTACTCGACAGTTATATTATTCGTTTAATCTTTAGACCGACGTCTCTTCCTATAGGGAAATTCAAGTTCTAGCTGTTAAAATTGAAAAGGATCTCGGTCCAGTGGATATACTTATTAACAATGCGGCCTTAATGAGTTTAAATTCGACGCCCAATCTAAAGGCTGAAGAAATCGAAAGGATAATTTTGGTGAATTTGGGTTCGTACATTTTGGTGAGTGTGAAAAATCAGTCTAGTTTCTGAAAATAAAATTTAATATTTAAAAAGAAAAACCCTTTTTTTTAATTCACTTTCATTTAAATTTTATTTTTAAAGACAACGAAGGAATTTTTACCAAAGATGATAGCACGGAAGTCGGGGCATATTGTAGCAGTATCTTCCTTGGCTGGTAAGTGAGAGTGAGTCGTGAGGACGTCAAAGTAAAAGTGAAAGTGAATGTGAGAGTGAAAGAAAACGTAAAATATTTTATTGTGAGATATTTCGGTTTTAAAAGATAGAATAAGTCGCAAATACATATTTTTGTTTTCTTATTTGTATTTATTTTTATATAGGACTTATCGCATTGCCAGGAGCTGGGATATATTCGGCAACAAAATACGCAATAATAGGATTTATGGATTGCCTAAGGGCTGAATTACGATTGTCAGATTGTGATTTTATAAGAACAACAACGGCTCATCCTTATTTCATGAAGACAAACGCGGAGGTTTATGAGACTCTCAATGATTTAGGGTAAGTGGAAAATTAATTTGAGCATTAATTATGAATGGACATGGATATTGGATATGATGGTGAGACAGAGAAGCAAGCAAGAAAGATAGATATTTGTTCTGATGATGCTGATGGTGCTATTGCTATGTTAGGTAATGTTTTTAGCCCGGAAAAGGAAATAATAAATTAACCGGATATTGAGATGTTGTGTTTTTAAGGTTAGATTTCTTGAGATTATGTGCTTTTGAATTTTTCATTAACTTGTTAATGAAGTTTAGGAGTATAGGGAAGTTGTGTTTTGTTGATGGGTAGAGATGATAATTAGTTTTCAACGAACAATAAGAATTACGTAGGTACATTGGGATGCCAATATTTTGATATGCTATGTAATTAAATGGAATAGCTCTGGTTTCGTTTAGATTACTTCTATCTATCGTTAGGTAAAATATTTGATTTGAGTTTTGTTAAATTGTGTAAGTTTTCTGGCAATCTTTCTGGATTTCTCAACTGAAACAGTTATAGTTATTTTTTCTTAAATATGGCTCATTAATAAGGCTGAATTCAACCGACTTCAACTTAAACGTTAGCTTTGAGGGCCACTGTGGCATGTGCATTTTTAATACAAACTTGTGATCACAGAAAATCGTTGGTGTCTATATCCTTCAACTCAGACTTTGAACCAACTTTGAAAATTTGGTTATCATCGATCTATAGTGTTTTCTGTTACCTACCGTTAACGGTGATAGCCTAGTAAATGTCTGAAACAAATATTGACTAGTCGAAATTCCAAACCAAACAGGGACTTTTCGGGATGTAATGCACGCTCTTGGATATCGTGTAAAGCTAAATATAAGTACACTTCGTTATCTAAGGTCGTTAAGCTTTTAAATTCCTGGATCACCAAGTTGTGGTACACACTAGGACAATACTTCCTCGAATTCTCCTGCACAGTCTCCCGGGTAGCGGTGATGATTTCTGCATATCTTGAGTTTCGTTAACTTACGAGTGTATTGAAATCAAATCGCATGATTCAAGCACGTAGTGAAATGTTGGAACTATAAATTAGATACCTACTTGTAACATACTGATGTTGTGGTGCCTTGATCATATCATGTCTTAAGACCACTAATGTTAATGGTTTAAGTTTTTTAAAAGCGAAAGAAATAAGGATGGATACTTTCTTTTCATAAACAGCACGAATGGTTCTAGCTTACTAAAGGTAGAACTACATTCCGAAATGAGCCCGGGGTTCAATCAACATGCGTCTCCAGACAGCTTAGTCTCTAGCTAGCTGTCTTCAGTTTCACATCTGTGCACACAGGAAAACAAATCACCTGAATTATTTTTCTCTCAAAGCATCCCAAGATGTTCTCATCATTCCTTGATAAGGTCCAAGCCTCAGCGCTATTAATGAGAACCGGAATGATGAGTATATATATAGAGGGCGACTTTATATCCTCGAGAGAAGATTTTACTTCTTCTTGCTCTTAGTCAAAAGAAGCATCGATTTGTATGAGTTATTCTCCGTTTGATCTCAGCACTGCGCTGGTAACGTTATCTGAATTTATGGCTGTGCCTAGGTAGGTAAAAAGTTCTCAACTACTTAAGTTATAGCTTTTCATAGTGACGTTTTATCTAAGACTTCGTCATTCAATGTCCTTTCTTAATGAGAGCATATACTTGGTCTTGCCCTCAATGTTCAAAAACGTGACACTCACATCATGTTTTGATCTTATGTCAATATCAACGGCGTATCCCAGTAATTGGACTGATCTTTCGAACATTGCGCCTCTATAGTATTGACGATTGAGTTTTTCACAATTCTTTTGAGAACGATGTTGAAAAATTCTCATGACGGTGCATCGCCTTGCCTAAAACCTTTTTTGAGAACAATGGATAGAGTAACGTACATTCTTTATCGCCATTCTGCACAAACGGACAAGTTTGACAGGAATTCCAAAAACTATACATAGTTCTCCTCTATAGAGATGCTGTTATATGAGGCCTTGAATTCGATGATAGATGGTAGATATTGGTTTTTTCATGATCTGCCTAATTGGTAATATTTTGTCAATGGTGGTCGTCATTTCGTCAAGATCGGGTTGGCAGAATTGTTGTTCTGCATCGCTTGGGTTGAATGGTGCTTTCTTCCATTACAATCAATTTCGATTCATCATCGCCGATATATAGTTTGTTCGGAGACGTGGTATTTTCATATTTTCAGCATAGACTGCGGTTCTAGATTGTCAGATTGTATTTAAAGGCTTTGGTTCGCGGAAATGTTGTGACATCTCTGTATCTCCTTGATCGCAAGCTTTTCATAATCCCTTTTTTTCCTTTTTTAACAGGCGGGTGTTCATCTCTCATCTTCTGCTAGAAGACCTTACGAGCAGCACTAGTCCTTCTGTGCAGCACCAGAAGGGTCAATGGTGTTTTTTCCTTTGTTTTTGACAAAAATGATTGTATTTTTGAATCTAATCCAAGTTCTGGCACTACGTCCTTTTTACAGAAACAGTCTCAGCTGGTCTTCGAACCTCCTCTAAATTCAGAACTAATAAAAAGAACCTTCAAATTAACATACATATATACTTCTCTATTCAAGGATTTTTTTTACTAAATTGAAACTTTATAGCACCAGTTTCGGGATATAGCACATCAAAAATCGCAAAAACCGTCACTACTTTATGCAGCATTTCCGGAAGTAGTGAGGGTTTTTGCGATTTTTGATGCGGCATTACCAGATATCTCAGATTCTTCAAATGTTGCACAAATTTTGGCTTTATGATAAAGTTTGAGATGCATACAAAATCATTTCATTTTTTGTACAAGGGCGTGGTGTCAACCTACTTTTATTAAAATAGTTATTATTCAATGATTTGGTTTTGAGATTTAAAAATACAATAACATTCAACTAATTGACAACTAATATTACTGAGATAGGGGTTTAATCCTTTTTGGGAACACTTACGGGTTTAAGCCTGTAGACAATATATTATTACGAGACTTACTCAAGAACTTTTAAAAACGTGGCTTCATACCGTAAAACCTTACTATTTTTTTTTTACAAACAAACTAATGATGTAAGTAAAAGTATGTTGTTATTGCCAAACATGATTAAAACCACGACCAATAGTACTCGTGGCGTGATAGTTAGTGCGTTGGACTGTCATGCCAGAGGCCTTGGGTTCAAACCCTCCCTGTGCCATCTAAAGTCTTTATCACGGATACTGCCTCTCCCGAGGAATTGGCAAATCCTCCAAGAGTAATTCTTGTCATGAAAAGTGCTTTCTCAAATTAGCCATTAGGTCCCCTCCATTCCTGACAACATTACTCGCACACAGAAATGGTTGAGAGTTGCAAGTCACTTGGCCCTAGTTCTCAATTAATTTATTTATTTATGTGGTTTAAATTTTTCGTAAATAAGAACACCATTCACTATTGCTTCCTTTTTCGAAGTCCTAACCTAGATAGAGTATCAACTTCTCGTGAATTCGATGCCTTGTCTAATTTCATCCAAAGAATTGTTTCGTCCTATCCTCGCACTGAAATCGTAATTACCGGTGATTGCACTGCATGCAATTCTTCATGGCTTCAAAATTCAGGTCAGACAACACCCGAAAGAGTGTGTGCTGAGACCTTCGCTGAGTTAAATCACCTAACTCCGCTCATTAACGAGCCCACTCGAATATAGGACGTGAAAGGTCGAGCAGAAAACAATCTTCACTTGTTTCTTACCTCTGACCCTGGTAAGTACACTATTAGTATTCTATCTATTAGGCACATTTGACCAGAGTGTAATATCTGCTAATTTCTAGTGTCAGAACAATCCAATTAAAGAAAGAGCTCCTAAGAGAACGGTTTGACAATACGAGAAAGCCAATAGGAACCATCTCAATAAGTTTTAATTAATTTTAAGCAAAATCGGAATGCCCATCAAATTTATTTTACTAAAAATTAATTTTCCCGACATTTTACTATTTTCTAAACACATTCAAAGCATTAATCATAAGTCATATCCTGACCTATCACCAAATTCAGTTTGGACCATCATTCTAAACCATGTTATTCTAAATGTATTTGCTATTAAATGAATACCCTAAGGGCCCTTTCACACCAAACGAATCCGAATCAATCAGAATCACTCCGAATCAAGTTGAATCTGATTGACCAAGATTCGGCTTCGAGCGCTCCGTTTAAATGTGAAGGGATTTTTTTCCCGCCTTCAGACCGGACGAATCTGGTTCAATCAGGTTTGATTCGAGGTCGCACTTGATTCAACCTGTCAGATTCCTCGTCCGGTCAGTCTTGAATCAACAACCATACGAGAGAGAGAGCAACTAAAAGAAGGAAAACAAAAAGAAGATGAAAGGATTTTTTATAGATTCAGGTTGATTCAGCTGGTGTGAAAGAGTGGAGATGACGAATCAGATTCAACTTGATTCGGAGTGATTCTGATTGATTCGGATTCGTTTGGTGTGAAAGGGGCCTAAGACTTAAATGGCAAGTTTTCTGTTTATGCGACCGTTTAAGTGCAATATGTTTAACGGTCTTTGTATTAGGAAAAGTTCTTATTTTTTAAATATCTAATCAAAAATATCGTTCATAAAATTAGCTTAAAGACTTTTTTCTGTATATAATTTGTAGAATATTTACCTTCTAGACATAATTATAGTAAAAATCAATGGACCTTGCATTCCAACAGTTTCACCCTCTACAGCGAATTATGCTTTGATTTTTTAATTTTTGAAATTTTTAATTTAATGAAATCATTTTATTTTTATATTTCAGAGTACTCAGTCGATATCCTTGTATGTCTGGATCATATACAGCTGAAAAAATTGTTCAAGGAATTTTACGTAATGAACGAATGGTCTATGTCCCAAAAATGTTTGCTCTTGTTGTTTGGTTACATAGGTAAGAGTACTTTGGACTTGTGTGTGCCTGTGTTTGATTTTCATATTTACATACATAACTTTACGGAACATTAAATTTATGATTGAACTTAAATGTAATTTAAACCTTTTTCCAGATTGTTACCTGTTAAATGGCAGGATTATACACTTTTGCAGTTTTACGATAGCACTTCAAATAAATTGGCACAATTTTATTGGAAATAAAAGTGTTATATTCGAATATTTTAAATATTTAATAATTTAAGCTTTTAAGTTAATATATAATATAAAAAAATATCATTATTATGAACAAAGAACCTTTTTTTAAAAATATAATAAAATAATAAACAAAGTGTTCGTATTTAAATTTTGTTCAAAGACATTTATTTTGCAATAATAAGATGAGAGGTTTTTGTATTGTGTAAATCCTTGCTACACTGAGAAAAATGTTATGATAAAAATAAATGTGTACAGATTTATGTTAAGACCTTTTTAAAAAAATAGTAACTTTTATTTTATGAAAATTGCTATCAGAGTTTATTTTAAATAGATCTTAATAGAGTCTGAGTGTGTACTTAAGTTAACACAATTAGTCAATTGATGGCTCCAGCAGTAAGTGCTTAGCTCAGACAAATGTTAAACAAACTTTGTTTGACATTTTTGTGGCGTTGTATCAAGTGTCGTCGTCATATGCTTTTGTTTGCATGAGAATGTCTGGTTTTTTGCCAATCTTCATTTGCAAAAGTGTCCATTTTCTTCTTTTAAGATACTTTTCTTAGGATTCAGTTATTGTAATTTACTGTGAGCCGAGTGAAAACATCATTGAAGAATAATGGTGAGCAGAGAACTCTGCCACAATACGAGTAGACGCACAATGACAGCGCTTGGACTCACTCAGTGATACCACCTCTATGCTGTTGATTTTCAACCTATTCTACAGGTCTCTTCCCGAGCGGATGGAAAACAGCATTTGTCCAGCGTGTCCCTAAAAAAGGCGAATGCTGCTCCCCCTTCAACTATCGTCCAATAGCACTCACGTCCCTCCTTTCCAAGGCCATGGAAATGCTTATTAATTATTAGCTTAAGAAATATCTCGAAGAACGGAAGCTTCTAAATGACCAGCAGTTTGGCTTTCGTAGTAATACGTCCACTGGTGATCTCATGGTTTATCTCACCGAACAGTGGAACAAATTTTTACATCGTTTCGGAGAAAGTAAGATTATTGCACTTTATATTTCAAAAAAATTTGATAGAGTTTGGCACCAGGCTCCCTTATCGAAAATGCGTGCTTTTGGTATTGATTAATCTCTTCTTCGTTGTATTGGAAACAACCTTTCTAACCGTTCAATACAAGTTGTATTGGATGGTTTCAAATATGAAACTCATACATAAATGCTGGCGTCCCCCAGGGCTCCGTTTCGTCTCCGACTCTTTTCCTTTTATTCATAAATGATCTCTTCCCTGCCCCTTCTAATCCATTAAATTAAATTTTTTCGCTGACGACAGTGCCCTCAGCTTTTCATATTCGTTTCTAGATTCACATCCGTATGATAAGCTCATTAAATTCCGCTTTTGACAGCATTGTCTAATGGTTAATTAAAAACTGCGTAGAATTTAATGCTTCGAAAACTCAATGCTGTCTCTTGTCGTTAAAGCGTAACACACCCCCGATGCCGCTATCTACTTTCAGTACTCGGTATGTGTATCACAGATCACCTCTTATAGAATGATCACATATTCGACATTGCCAAAAGTGCTGCTAGGTGCTTAGGATATCTCGGACGGAGCAAGAAATGTTTCACCCCTTCTGATCTGGCTGTAATTTACAAAGCCTTCTACCGTCCAAAACTTGAATATTATTCGCAAATCTGGGCAGGTGCCCCTAAAACATTTTTAAATCTCTTGGGTAGAATTCAAAAAAGGGCTTTAAAATTGATAGGCGATAGAACAATAACCGAAACATTTACATCGCTAGAACACCGTCGAAATGTTTTATGCCTTTCGTTGTTTTATTTATATTTTTACAAATAATGTTCAGTCGAATTAGCCAGTTGCATTCTATCCCTTAAACAGTTCAGCCTTAATACTCGCACTTCCAGAAATGCTCATTAGTTTACCCTTGAGCTCAATTTCGGGCGTACTGGCAAGTATAAAAATTCTTCCTTAAACCGCACATCGAGAATGTAGAATGCTTTTGCCAACTCTGTTTTTCCCTCCCATTTGTATGTTCAGAACTTTAAGAGGTATCTCATTTTAAATCCTTCCCTATTTTCCTAGCGATCACACTGTGTTTAAATATAAACATATAAAGGGTACTAATTACCATTTGAGTGACTTTAAATTATAAAACCGGAACCGGAAAAATACTACAGAAATCGGTCAATTTATTAAACCGTATGCAAAATTTTACTAAAATTGACTGTTCACATGAGAGCGTACAACGACCAACAAATGAACGAATATTCGTCTATTATAACATGTTTTGAATTGAGTTTGACAGTTTGTTAGAATCAGAACAGTTTGTTTTTTTTGTTTTAAATTTTCTTTATTTTGGCAATGAAAAAGCTAATTTAATTGCATTAAGATTAACTCAAACTATACGAGTATTTCTACCTTTTTGATTACAAATTGCAGTTAATATATGTATGTTTATAAATGACTTATTTATTCATTCATCGGCAATTGGTTGCTCTCATGTGAATAGTCCTTCAAAGTGTTTCAACACAGGCACTTAATCGTTTATAAATAAAATAAAGAAAATAGTTCCAAAATTAACTTTGAACTCGTTTGAGATATCAAGAACCAGTAGAGATATCGACTTCAAATGAATTTTGCTATACATTGTATAATGACATCACAGAAAGATGCAGAAAGGATTCTCAAGAAAATGGGAATGGTTTTTTTTACCATAGCATTTTAAGAAGAAACGAACATTTTAGTTAACCCAAAATTTCTTAAGAACCAATAACGCTAATGACTTGAATTAAATTTTATATTAAGTAATATGACGTGATATAAAACTTATATAAAATGAAAAAAATAAAATTTAAACTAATATTTGTCACCTCCAATGTTGTATGAACTTATTTTATCTCCAAAATAATTGTACGCCACGAAGAATAACATTTTCGACATTCAATAAAATTTTGAAAAAAATCAAATACAAAAAATAAAAACCTAAAAAAACATTACTAAGGGGCCAGTTATAGCTATCATTGAAATCGATCCGGAAATATTTTTGAATCGATATTTGATGGTGTTTCCCTTTGATTAGAAATGAAAATTATATACTGATCGATCGGAAATCACACAAAGAATTTTTGTTGAGAGAAAAAAGTGTAATTTCGCATTTATTTTTCTCTAAAAATGTATTTTTCTATTTTCCGGACGGAAATTAATTTTCCTGAACAGCTGATACTTTTATGTTAAAAAGTGAAACAAATCGTTCCACTGATTTGTGATCCAATTTCACAGAATTCCAATGACAGATTTCTGTCAGTAAAAGTTTTTCGGTGGCTTTCAATCAGGAATTTTTTTTCAATGACAGAAATTTTTAATGAAAGCTATAAACGACCTGCCAAAAAAATTCCAATGTTTGTTTTCAATGATGAAAACCAATGATAGCTATAACTGGCGCCTAAAAGTTGGTAAAAATTGATTTTTGACCCAAATATCTTTTCAAAAATTTTGGACTCAAACTAATTTCATCTTATAGAAAATATTGTTTTCGACATTTGATACAACTTTTGTAAAAATTCAACAGTCAGTTTTGCATACAAACTAAAATCTACAAAAAACAGGCTAGGATGCGACCCACACTGATAATCCCGTCTTTCGATTTGTCTTGCTTAAAATTTTAACAAAAATATTAATAACAATATTTTGTGTGAGATAAATAATTTCAAGTCCACATTTTTCTTTTTTCTCTTCATACTCGTGTCGAAAAACATTTCTTTTGTTTTGGTTTTTTAAGGTTTTCGTCTTTTGTTAAAAAATTTGTCAGTTGATTTTTCTAAGAAGGTAACTAAAAGTTACCAACAATATTTTGCATATGATGAAACAGTTTGATTTTAAAATCTATTTTTGTTAACGAGACTTTTAGTCGAAAACCAATTTCTACAAATTTAAGTAACATTTATTGAAATTTTTAATTCCTTATGCAAAAAAATACAGATTAGATTTTTATAAGAAAATTTAGCCCAGAATAAAATCTTTTTGAAGTCAATACCTTCTTTTTTTCACGAGATATTAAGTATCGAACATCAATTTTTACCAATTTTGCGTACTATTTTTTTGTAGATCTTAATTTTTATGAAAAAATTGACTGATTTTTATGAAAAAATTACAATATCGAACACAATAGTTTCTATAAGATGAAAATAGTTTGAATCCAAAATTTTTAGTTATTGAAAAGATATTTGAGTCGAAAATCAATTACAAACTTTTAGTAATTTTTTTTGTTAGTTTTTTATTTTTTGTAAGAAAACTGTTACTTCGATTTTTCTCAAAATTTTACCAAATGCTAAAACGTTATTCTTCATTGCAAAAATATATTTTGGAGATAAAATAGTTTTTGGTTCGTAAAATATTCGAGGTGACAAATATTTTTTTTCAGTATTTTGATTTATAAAAAAAAAACATTAGTTGATTTTTTTTCAAAATTGTATTAGCTTGGTATCACGTCACAATATATAATATACAATTTAATTCAAGTCGCTAGTACTTGAAGTCGATAGCTCTAAGGTATGGACGATGAAAAAAGCTTCCCGTACGTAACCACGCACGCACAGGTACCTCTCTAAAAATCTTTTGTTTAGACTCTAGGGACCTTTAAACATCGAGAAATGTCAAAATTTTCAATTCGACAAATTCGACCGATTACAATAACTTCCTATGAGAAGTTAAAAATACTACACAAAATTGGTAAAAATTTATATTCGATTATCGAAATGATTTCGTTCTATTTTTCCTAGAAAAATCCAATCTGTATTTGTATATTATGTATAAGAAATACAAATTTTTACGAAATGCTAAAAATCTCGTTAACAAAAATAGATTTCGAAATCAAACTATGTCATCATTAACAAAATGTTGTTAGTAATTTTTAGTAACATTTTTAGAAAAATTCAACAAACAATAAAAAACTGATATGAAATGGTTTTCGACTCAAGTGTTAGGATACTGTTTTTTTTCTGAAATGGAACCACCAAGTTCACTTTATGTAAGATATACATATGTATATACATATATACTTATACTAGCAATCCCGACGAACTCCGTTTCGCCACTAGATGGCTTCGTTTTTTGTAACATTTCGTTTGGGGATTAAAAGATGAAGACAAATTATTTTTTTTTGTTTCATATTTGAAAAGGAAAAATAGTAATAGTAGTTGAACTTCTCTAAGAAAAAAATGAAAGTGAATCCAAAGTAAATACTGAATCGAAGCGTTATATACTTGTCCGCAAATTATCCGTTTCATTGAAGTGCTCTTTGGTTAACCACATTTTTTGTTTTTTTGGTCGGACGTAAACACAAACAAAGCGGATGGTTTCCCAACTCGTGAACACGCAACGTATAGCTGCCCACGTGAAAAACAATGATTTTCTAAAATCATCCCGCAAACACTAAGCGATTGGCCTTGCGACTTGTTAATGTTATCATTGCGAACGCAAGGCAAACCGGAAATTGCAATCGTTTGAAGTCAAGCGGAAGATCAGTTGGAATCATTGGTATTCGAGGAATACATACATTTTCACCTACGTACTTTCCGTTAATAATGGTTGCCTCAATCAAAATAGGCATAAGTCTTTTCACGCAAGTCGAGTACCGTTGCAAAAGTCGCGGTGGATTCAAATTACGCAATATCATAATAACTATATCAACTTTGCAAGTTGTGTGGTGGAAATCCTGGTAACTCGAGAGTTCAAAAACTCCGTTGGATAATTTACTACATTATCGGGATTTTTTATGGAATCAACGGATTTGTATGTCACCAAATCGCCAGCGATTTTTGATTGAATGGTGAAATTCAGTGCGTGTACATTATTATTCTTTGTGGTGAGAATTGCTCGTTGACTTAACCAAGCATAATTCTGATAATTAACCAAGCATAATTCTGATAATTAACCAAGCATAATTCTGATAATTCTCACTAATGTTTGGGAAAACATTTTCAATAAGAGCTAATTGAGAGTCTACAAATCGGTAAAAGTCGTTGGTAAGAGTAATTAATCCAGTTGTCGTATCAACTGGCACTTTTCCATTTCCAACATCTAACAATTGTTTGGAAAATTGTGCAGCACTTTGATCATTTTGAAGTTGAACTCTCAAATTAGTGGTTAGCGATAATGTTTTTACGTTATTCCACAAAAGTGATGTCTTCAGGCAAGCATTCAATTCGTCTGCAGGTCTTCCACGGGGAATTACTGGCAACGTCTGCCTGAAATCGCTTGCCAACAATATCATCAAGCCGCCAAAGATGTTATTACTTCGTCAAAGATCCTTCAGTGTGAAGTTAAGTGCTTCAAGTGATTTCTTATGTGCCATTGTGCACTCATTTCAAACAATGAGCTTGCATTGCATCAACAATTTTCCCATTGCACTGGTTCGGGAAATATTGCATGTTGGAGTGTCAATTGTGTTTAAATTGAGTGTCAACTTAAGCGCAGAATGTGCAGTACGACCGCCATCTAGATGAGTTGCCGCAATTCAAGATGATGCTAACGCCAAAGCTATGTCACATCTTGATCGAAAAGTGGCCAAAATCAATGAAATGACAAAAATGTTTTCCCTGTTTCACGACTGTCAAGTTAGCACTACATTTTTCGAAATTTAAAAAAACTGAGTATGCAGTTAATTGTAGCTTTTTTGTTGTAAATTAGTTGTGGAAAAAAAAAAATTTGTAGCTCGACGATTTTTCAAAAAAGTGGTATGTAGTGCTAGGTTGATATCAAGTTAGCACTATACTTTTTGATTTTGTTAAAACTAAGTACGCAATTAGTTGACAATTATTTGTTGTAAATTAGTTGTGGATAGAAAAAAATTCCAAAAATTTTGTTTACTTTGATTTTTTTTTAAAAGGGGGGTATGTAGTGCTAACTTGACACCGTGAGTCCACGCATAAAACAAGTTAGCACTTCATACCCCCCTTTTTTAAAAAAATCAAAGTAAAAAAAATTTTTGGAATTTTTTTCTTTCCACAACTAATTTTAAACAAAAAAGCTACAATTAATTGCATTTTTACATTTTCGAATATCCTTGTTTTATGCGTGGACTCACGGTGTCAATTAGCACTACATACCCCCTTTTTTTAAAAAAATCAAAGTAAAAAAAATTTTGGAATTTTTTTCTTTCCACAACTAATTTTAAACAAAAAAGCTTCAATTAATTGCATTTTTACATTTTCGAATATCCTTGTTTTATGCGTGGACTCACGGTGTCAAGTTAGCACTACATACCCCCCTTTTTTAAAAAAATCAAAGTAAAAAAAAATTTTTGAATTTTTTTCTTTCCACAACTAATTTACAACAAATAATTGTCAACTAATTGCGTACTTAGTTTTAACAAAATCAAAAAGTGTTGTGCTAACTTGATATCAACCTATCAAAAATCGTCGAGCTACAAATTTTTTTTTTTTCACAACTAATTTACAACAAAAAAGCTACAATTAACTGCATACTCAGTTTTTTAAATTTTGAAAAATGTAGTGCTAACTTGACAGTCGTCCCTGTTCCTCCAGGTGCGTTCAGGAAGAATAGACCACCAGTATTTTTGTCCACCGCTTGCATTAATGTTTCGTATACTTGTTTTTACTGTTCATTCAGAAACGGCACATTATTTCGAACGAAAAAAAAATGCAGCTCTCGATTTAGTTTTTGGTTCAATGCATCGTGCATCGATCGATTTGGTGCAATCATTCCTACTTCAATCAGCAGCTTGTTTGCAATAGTCAAGCATTGATCCTCAATCAGAATCTTTCCTTGATTGTAGATTTCATCGGTTACTTGTCTTATTACTTATCTTCACATATGTCGTCTTTGTATTTGTTCCATAACTGAATTGGTTGTGAAGGGAAGGTTAGGTTAGGTTAGGTAATAAGGGGTGTGCACAGCATGAAGCTGTTGCGTACACGGGGGCCTGCTGGTCCATTGTGATCCCCTGTAAAAGTAAAAGTAAGCATCGATGCTCCTCAATCATTGCCGATTAGCGTAGACTGGCTCGTTACCGAACCAGCCTGTGCTATCTATAAATTTCCTCATGTTTGCCATAGAGACCTGTGCTAGATCATCCAGTTCTCCAACAAACCTGTTTCCGAAATGACGGAGTCGGCTGGTTTGGAGGTTCGGACAGTCACAGAGCAGGTGTTTAATGGTTTCTATTTCCTCCTCATCCTGACAGCTCCTACAGAAATCGGGTGCAAATGCTCCTATCCTATTAGCCATTACGCCAATGGCGCAATGACCTGTTAGTACACCTGTCAAGATTTTAATGTTCTTTTTACTCAGCGATAGAATGTACCGAGTTTCCTTTTCATTTATGTTAGGCCATAAACTTCTAGAGATTACGCAATCGTCTCTGGATTTCCAGGAGTTATTGATTTTCTCTTTAAGTTTAAGATCTATCTTCCTTTTGAGTACCCCAATCGGGACGAGTGGTCCCCTACCCGAACGGTCGCTGCTACTTATATCTGCTTCTGACCCTTTCCTGGCTAGTTCATCTGCTTTATCATTCCCTTCTATATCGCTATGTCCAGGAACCCAGCAGAGCTTTACCTGGTTAGTGTGGCAGATTTTGTTTAAATCCTTCCTACAGTTTAAAACTGCTTTTGATCTTATGGTCTCACTGGCTAAGGCTTTGATAGCAGCCTGGCTGTCCACGAAAAAAGTAATCTCCGAAGAGCTTAGCTTTTCGTGATGTGCCAATTCAGCTGCATTTCCAATGGCAAAGACCTCGGCCTGAAAGACACTACAGTCAGCCGGGAGTGTATATGACGCTCTGATGTTGAGAGATTGGCAAAACACTCCAGCACCTGTTCCTGATTCCATTTTTGAACCGTCAGTGTAGAAAGGGATACCCTGTTTACTTATAAGTGAATTGGGATCCCAACCCTGTCTCTCTGGTATTAAAATAGAATATTTCCTGTCGAAATCTAGTAGAGGGGGGATGTAATCGGTGGTCTCCCTCAGTCCTGGAATCGTGTCATATCTTTGTAAGATTGACCCGTGGCCATAAGTGCTATGCCTCCAAAAACTCAGTTCTCTTAAACGAATTGCAGTTTTGGCTGCCGTGCACTTTATGAACTCATCCAGAGCCGGGAGGTCCAAGATCATTGTGAAGGGAAACAAGTGGTGATGATAATTGCGAACAGCGTTCGTATTTGGTACGCATTTGATGAAACAACTGAAATCTAAATGAGAATCGTTCTCCAGCAAACCCAAAAGTTGACATGCTTCTCGATATGTTTGGCATTGGTGTCCATTCACAGTTTTCAAATTCTCAAATGATTTTGGTCCTCGTACATTTACCAACAGCAGTCACAAATAAAAACATTCATCATTTCTAGGATAAACCGTGTACATGCGACATAGCGCATCAGTGGAAAGCACCACTTGAGCAGCACAATCTTACCGTTTCTCTTTTGAACTTTAACGCATTGCAATATCGGCATACAGTCGTCATTGGTCCAATATCTAAATTGTCATCATCACTGTAGTCCGCAGTGGGATCATATTAGAATGCTAAGCGAGTCGATATCTCTGACGTTTCTAGAAATATGGTTGACTAAAAAAGGTTCCCAAAAGTAAGCTTTGGTTTAGACTATAGGGCGCCCTTTGAAAAGTCAAACAATTTTAAAATTTTCAATTCCATAAATCGGAACTTTTTCAATAGCTTTCTATATGAAACTAAACGGAGTTCACAACTTTTCTGTTGAAATTTTCATTGAATTTTGTCTGCTATAAACCTCACGGAGCCCGAGACCTTTCCAACGAATGCAAAATCGTGGAAATCGGTTCGTACTTTCTGGAGTTATAGCGTCAGGAAGGAAAACCCGACTTATTTTTATATAGTACATTTAATTATTTATGCTAATTTTTGCCGAGTTTCAGTTTTTGTCCTTTAAATTACAATTTTGTGTGTAATAATAACTGGATTAAAAAAAATTTGTTTGAAACCAAATACTTTACCTTTCTACTGCAATAACAAATTGAATTCAGTTAATCATTATTTTTCAAATTCAAATCAAATTTAGTTTTCATTTTCCATTCTTCAAAACAACCCCTGAAAATCTAGACAAATCCAACATAAACAAAACACCTTAAGCTAAGACGTTCCTAATGCTCCAAAAGAATGCATTCGACATGTGGATTTCTTCTTATTTCAATTTTCCAAATATCATATTCCCACGATACCTTTCATACCTCTGTAGAAAAAAGAAAACATAGAAATCATCAACTTACAATTAGAAAATCCATTTTTCATAATTCTAAATTTTCTACACATACTCTAACATAACATGTGTTGTTGATTCAACATAATGTATATTTTTATGAAATTAACTTTTTCTTTGTAACGCATCTGTAAAAAATAAATAAAATGTCACTAAAAACACACACCCCTTTTTACTTTTGTGGCATTTTGACACGAGGAGCTCCTCACGTCCATTAAATAAAAACAAAACATGAAAATATCAAAAAGTACCCCTTATAGAGCTGCAATACAACTCCATTCGATGTATATCTATAGATATTCATTTTATTCAAAACCTCCATTCAAACTGTCATCCTATTCCAGGACGAGGACGCGCATTGCAATACAATTATCCAGTATCCAGAAATAAAAAGGTAAAGACTGTAACTGCAACCGAATGGATGCACTTGTCTCAATGCTGCAGCGACTATGATAAAACAAAAAATAAAATTATCCTGATTGTAATTTCCAAAAAAAAAAAAAACATCAACACTACAAATGTCATCGTGCACCGCGCATAGAGTCATAAACACAGATCGTAAATTATCTGACAGATAAAAACAATATATTCCAATCTTTCGTAGTCGTTTCGTAGAGCAATTTAGCTTGTGCAGCAGAAGTTCCATTCCAAAAACCAACATTGTGCCACTGCTTGACTCTAGCTAGTAGCGACTTCGAACTATGAAGACCGAACACCGAAGATGAAATCGAAAAATAAGAGAATTCTAATTATGATGACTCTCTGATGGCGTAGAAGATGTCAAATGAAGCATCCATTCTATTATGCGTCAGGAGGACCCCCAGCACCTATTGCACGCATTGAGTGCTTGTACACACTATTTTTAGATCTTGGGTGCGTTTGCTTTTCTGATGTTCTGATTGACCCCAAATAAAAATTGAGTGAACCGCAGAGCTAACGAGTGCTTGGCAGCAGCGGTGGTGCTGGCAGTGCGGCGGCGGCGGCGGTGCGGCTGTGGCTTACGGTATCAAACAAAAAATTAACAAACACAAAACTAAAAGGGGAAAGAATGCACCCCAAGGGTGCTGTTTTGTTTATCGTTAATTCAAGGCGGGTTTTGAATTGCTATAAATACTTAATACTTGAACCATTTCTGAATTCGAATTAAAACAGAGACATTACAAGGGTTTTATGCTTGGAAGGATTCATGAATAAAAATCACTCTAGTCGCTGATTGCTGTACTTAAAAATGTATTATTAAGGGACGATGATGATGTCTATTGCTATTTCTAAGTATTGTTATTTTGTTTGATTTCAAGATCAAAAAAAGATATGTAAAGTTGTTTTGAAGAGTACGCCCGTCCTTATCACGTAAGACAAAAACGATTTTTCGATAACTTAAAAGTAGTTTTGAAGTTTCAAAACCTTATATAATATTGTTCAAAAGTATAACTTCAAAAAGGCGAACTATGTGTCAATTAATATTCACTTAAGGTTAGGTAAGGTTAAAGTGACTGTCCGTGATGGAGTAGGACACACTTAGGACAGTGTAATACTGTAATGGCCCATTGTGATACCATATGAATCCTGATGCTTTTTTTCTAAGCTCAATAAAACCAGTTTGAGTCCCTTACAAAAAGTAAGAGACTGAATATGTTAACATGATTGAGATCGTGTTAAGATCGTTATAGTAGAATTCTCCTAGGTAATTCTTGTGTTTTTGAACTAGAGCAGGGCATATACAGAGGAGGTGAAGAACTGTTTCCTCCTTTTCCTCATCCTAACAACTTTTCCAAAAGTCATTTGAGAATACGCCTAACCACTTGGCGTGCTTTCCTATTACACGATTCCCGGTTAGGAACCCGATTTTCGAGCTTATATGCGATCTGGTAGAATGGGTTGTATTGTACCATTTCTGGCGAGTTCATCTGCCTTACAATTTCCTGTTGGTCCATCTCCATTAGAGATGGTCGACAGTTATAGAGTTTGTAGAGACAGAGTCCAGAGATTTAATAGCGGCCTGACTATCTGAGAAAATATTGATATCAGATGTTGATATTACGCTTTCTTTAAGTCAGACAAGGCTTATTTTATCGCCAAAAGTTCCGCCTGGAACACGCTACAATGATTCGGAAGGTGGAATTAGAGACTTAATTTCAGTCGTACAGAGTACGATCGTTCTGATCCATCTGTGTAAAAGTAGATTGACTCGTCTTTCAGGAATAACCTATCCTCCCATAAAGATCTGGAAGGTATAGAATTATGGAAGTTTCTGTCGAATTGCAGTTGGGGGATGGTGTAGTAGGTTAGGTAGAGTAGGGTATCTCAGTGCCGGAGAAGGGGACTTTATTTAGTTTGTCGCTGTTTATAGATTTTTCTAAAGCAATACCACATACTGCCGATGTGTATAACCAATGCGTGATTCGGGGTTGTAAGTCCCAGAGGAGAGGGAATAACACCACCTTGCGGTGCCCATCTAGTAAAGAATCTTCTAGCAGAAGAGTTTCCCAGTTTTGGTCAATTATTTTGCTAGTCAACATTAAATAAATACAATCCTCAAGTGAACCGTCTACGTTCAGAGATGTTAGTGCCGATGTGATTGCAGATGTGTCCACTCTCTATGATGGAGGGCGTATTCGATGGTGCGTACTAATTTGTGTACCATGCGTGCGTCGTTTGCACCGATTTGCCTTTACAGTAGGCATGTTGAGACATAGACAGAAGTATTGTATCAATATTTGCCTTTAAATGGATATCAATCATTCTTTTTAAGGTCTTAAGATAATATTTACTGAGAAACTATTGATTGGCAGCCAATTTTTAATGCACAAATCTGGAGCAAGCTTTTACTATGTTTCGTTACATTATAGAACTAGAACTTCAATTATTTTCCCAATTTAAAAAATCTAAGAAAACTGTTTTGTTTATAATAAAAGTTTGTGCAGGCTAAAAAATGTAATTAAGAAGTTGCTTTATTATGTGAATAACTTTAATAAGTAGGAGAGCACGATTTTTTGATAAAATAGAGGTCCAGAAAAGGTTTAAAAGGTGAAGAAATATGAAAATGCTTGGAATATGCATTAAACCACCAGCTGCAAAGCGAACAACAATACGACATTGAAGCATTTGTAGAAACAGTTCTTACAAATGTTCCACAATTAAATCAACAACAATGAATTGCGTACGACATTTTGATAGAAGCAGTGAACAGTGAATATGGTGGAGTTTAATGCTTTGATGCTCCCGGAGGAACCGGAAAATTGTTTTTAATTTCATTGCTTTTTTGCGTGGATCAAATCGCGAAATGATGTAGCTCTAACGTAAGCTTCATTTGGAATAGCTGCGACTTTGCTAAAAGGCGGGCGAACTGCACTACACATTCTGCCTTAAAATTACTATTAATCATGCAAATCAATAAAACACCAATTTGCAACATCGCCAAAAATAGCGCAATGGCCAAGATCCTACAGGCATGCAAATTGATTGTTTGGGATGAATGCACAATGGCTCATAAAAGTTCACTTTAGTAAGACCATGATTCTGTTATCAGGTGGTTTTCGTCAGATTCATAATCATCTGTAGCTGATGAACTAAGCGCATACCTAAAATCATGATATCTGTGGCGGTAGGTAATGACACTCCAATAAAGAACTAATATGTGTGTATTTTTGCAACAAGATGAAACTGCAAATGTGTTTGTGAATTAGTTGATAAACATTGGAAATAATAAAGTCACAGTGGAAACTTCGACCTTATAGAGCTTCTACGGCATATTCGGAGCCCAGGCCTGTAAGGAGTGGTTTATTCGACCCTCCGTCCTTGGAGTTATTCTAAGGATCTGGATCTCTATGTTGGGGGTTGTGCCATCAGGGTGACTTCCTTACCACGTACAAACATCCTAGTTGTGAAGAACCAACAAGCTTCGGGTACGGGCGGATTTACTGATGACGAACCAAGCAAACAAAATAAGGACAACGAATTTCGACTACGTAGATTGATAGGTCCCTTAATGGACCACATGCAGCCGAACAGTTAGGGGAAGCCCTTAGAAGTGCGATGAGATGGACCCGGCAAACGCATACTACGCGATTGCTATCGAGAACAAAGGCAACGACTATTTGGGTGTGGATTTTCTGTTGGAACTAGACGCAGGCAAAATGCCTTGCCGCATCAAGGCTAAATTTGCCAACATAAGCGTAACATTGGCGCATGCCCCAAAAGAGGAAAAAGATGAAGACACCAAAGACATATTCTTAAAGCTCTTGGACAAGACATATGAGCACTGTCCTGGCTATGACAGCTTCGAACCAAAGCCTGTAAAGACTATCATTCGAACAACGTAGTAGAACCATAGTCTATGCTGAGAATGTTACAAGACCACTTCTCCAAATTATATAACGGCGATGACGAATCGATTTTCGCTGTAAGATAGATAGAACCACTCAACTTAGACGCAGAACAACAATTCTGCCTACCCGACCTCGACGGGATGAAGATAGCTATATCGAAACTAAAGTCCAACAAAGCTTTTGGAGCATCGCTGCCGAATTATTTAAAACAGAAAGCGAAGATGCACTAACTCATCTGCAAAATATGGTCGGAAGAAAGCTTATCCGATGAGTGGAATCTCAGCATAGTTTGCCCAATACTCTCCAGAACATCGCATATTAGATAATTTCTGCCGTTTTATTTGAACGACTGAAACCGTTTGTCAACAACCTGATAGGTTCTTTTCAGTGTGGCTTCAGATCAGGAAAGTCCACCATTGACCAAATATTCACATTACGGAAGATCTTGAAAAAACCCCAAGAAATTCAAATCGATACCTGCCATCTCTTTATCGATTTTAAAGCCGCGTATGACAGCATCTATAGGGAAGAGCTCTACAGAGCAATGTCTGTGCGGAATGATGATGCACGCTGCTCTATCAAGGTTGCAAAAGATCTCACCGATGCATTTTATTTCAGAAAAGGTTTTACACAAGGCGATGTACTGTCATGCGACTTCTTCAACGTCGTTCTGGAAAGAATTGTGCAAAACTCAACCGTCAACAATACATGCACAACCTTCCAAAGGTGCACCCAATAACTCAAATAAGCAAATGGCATTGACATAATTGAAAGATCAAAGCATGATGTCAGTTGAACGTTTTTGAGCATTGCAACGAAACCGGAGATGATGGGCTTAGTAGTCAATGAGGGAAAATCCAAGTACATGCCGGCATCAAAAAAGGACTTCGACCGCTATAAATTTAGACAACGACACCAGCACTAAAATCTGACGAACAATAAGGGCCCCCGCAGAGTGCAGACTTTTTATCGGCCGATAGTTTAGTCGGATTGGGCTGAAACTGCGCACACCGAGCCAACTAAACAGTTGGCTCAGGGCGTGAACAGGACGCAGACTACCCAACAGCCGGCCGACTATTCTCGAACTAGTTTGTAACTGACTGTTGAAGGTCTTTTCTCGACTTTTTCAATCAACTTTTCAACGGAACTTTCTACAATCAACAATTGTGATTTGGGCGACGCCATATTCAAAATACACGCACACGACGCCAAATCACAGAGCGAACTGAACTATCGGCCGACTAAACAATCGTTATGTATGCGCACGCGTGTATGCGCCAATACTGATTAAACAGTCGGCCGATAGTTGGCCGACAGATTAGTTTGAATGTAATCAGGTAGCCCATCAAACTTTTTTATCGGCCGATACTGAATCGCTGTAGTGTGCGCATATGCATTCCTCTCCATACTGATTAAGAAGCCGACCAAACTATCGGCCGATAAAAAGTCTGCAGTCTGCGGGGGCCCTAACTCTTGCAAATCGTTGCTTCTTTGGACTAAGAAGGCAATTGAGTAGTAAAGTCCTCTCTCGAATATTTAAAGTCACCATTTATAAGACACTCATCATCCCGGTTCTCATTTATAGCGCTGAGAAATGGAGCCTGTCAAAGAAAGATGACTATGCTTCGAGAGAAAAATTTGTCGGGTGATTTTTGGAATTGGTTCCGTCTGCATAGATAGAGAGTGGAGGAGACGAACTGTACCGCCTGTACAGCAACATGGACTTCATTAAAAGAATAAAAGTCCAACGACTTAGGTGGCTGGGTCATGTAGAGCGATTGGACATCAACAAAACAGTCCGGAAGGCCTTTGATTCCAATCCCAAGGGACGCACAGTAGAGGAAGACTGCGAGTCTTGGTTAAATCCAATTGATAACTTTGTGTTACAAAACAAGAAAACCTACAAAAACAACTAAAACAACTAAAAAGTGATATAAAAGTGTTTTTGACTCTAGTATTGTAAGAAAAAAAGATTAATTTTCACTTAAAGCTTTTCTTATTTTACATAACAAGTTGATATTAATATTTTGAAAAAATTAAAGAAAAATCTACAGACGGGCACGTATGGAAAAGTGTGGTTGGCAACCCAGCCTCTTTTTACTTATTGGTTTTCGAACTTTTTCCCACCGATGCTTTATATTTGTACACTCTGACTTTTGAAAACCGTGTCGAATTGCCAGTTTATAGCGTTTAAGTCAGGATTTCGAACTCAAACCATCGTTCAGTAAACTTAATTCTTCGCGTTTACTTTTCGTGTAATGACGGGGTTAAATATATTTATAAATTTACTTACAAATTAAATCTTTTTCTTTTATCAAAATATTTGTGCAGCTCCCTAAAATTTGCATATCAACTTTTTAATATTACTCGATTAACTCAGCACTTCCAGCCGATTTTAATTTATGTCTCGTATGTTTTTAATTAACATCCTTATCCCGAACAATTTATTTTAATTCTTTTTTCGATCATCATCTGAATTAAATATTAAAAAAAAAAGAAAATCTGTTGAGTGAAGCATTTCAATAATTTAAATTTTTGGTTTGTTTTGGGCGAAAAATACAACAACAACAACACCACAAATGTAGGTATAGGGACCTACTTAACTACCTACTATCCCCCTCAGTTCGATACATATATGGTTTTATGTCTTAATTTTATTTAACTGAAGGCAAAATCCCGCCAAAAATACAAAAAAAGAACACGTAGAACCGAAATGGCTTTATTAATGGGATTTATGTGCGCGAGAGGTCACAAAGTTCAATTTATTATTAACATAATCCAATGGACAGGAATTAATTCGATGAAATGACCGTGCGTAGGTTGGATGTGATTTTTTATTTTTTTTTTGAATTTTTTTTTAATTTTGAAAAGCTATCGGCGGCGCGGGCGTATGTCTGAAGTAATTTAAAACATTTTAATATTGTTGAATGAGTAAACATATCCTTAAAATGCATCAATTGCATATTTTTCAATTAACGTCGAAATAACGTGGTGGGTGGGACTGTGTGAGTATGGAGTATAAAGGTAGGTTTTATATATTTTTTTTTAATTTTTTGAGATAGGAGATTGATTAAATAAGTTAAATTTTTTGAAAATATACTCGTACCTATCTGCATTCACATAACGCGAGGAAGTCACGCTTAAGAGGATATTAATTATTTTTTGCGGTCGATGTGTTTTATAGCAAATTAAGAGGAGACTATTTTGTTCAACTGAGCACAACTGTTTTTCCTGTTGATTAATCCCTGGACAAAAAGACTCTACACAAAATTGATAAAAATTGGAACCAGTTACAAAAAAAGATGGTATCACAGATTTAAAAACTTTTAATGATCTCAAAATTTGTTGGTTTTTGAAGGTAAAATTTGTATACCAAAGAATCCGAATGTTTCAAAAATGAAGGGTTTTTCAATTGGCGCGGGTAGATTTTGGCGCCCCGTGGCGGCCATTTTGTGTTGGTGAAATTTGTCAAATATATTGTTTATTATTCAGTTCTTTATGCCAAATCATCATGGCGAGTAACACGATTTAACAGCACGTTCAAAAGATAAAACTTTATTTTCAAAATGAGTGTTCGTTAACGCAAACGTTGCACGCACTGCGCCCATTTTACGGTAGACGTAGTGGCCCCTCACAGTTGATTCTTCAACGTTTGGTGGCCAAATTTAAAACGACTGGTTCAGATAACAACAATACCCGAACGTTCAAGGAACGCAAGATCGGCCGAGAACATCGCCGCGGTCCGCGAAAGTGTACAGCAGAACCCGATGCAGTCTATTCCTTGCCGTGCACAAGGATTCGGCCTTTCGCAGACTTCAACTTCGCGAATTTTACGCCAGGATTTGGGCCTACACTCGTAAAAGAACCAACTGACCCAGGAGCTCAAAGTTCATGACCATAGACAACGCTGTTTGTTCGCTGACTGGGCTTCGAATCGTTTGGAAGAGGACCCCAATTTTGTCCGAAAAATCATCTTTAATGATGAGGCGCATTTTTAACAAGCGAAATTGCCGTATATGGGACGACACCAACCAGCTCGAGGTTCACCATCCTGCATCCTCAAAAAGTTACTGTTTTACGCCGGCGGCGGCGTAATTGGTCCGTGCTTTTTTGAAATCGACGTTAGTGAGGCGGTCAACATCAACAGCGAGCGCTACATAACGATGAAAGCTAATTTCTTATGGCCCAAATTGAACTATATGAACCTAGACGACATGTGCTTCTAGTATGACGGAGCTACGTGCCTCACAGCAAACGCCACGATTGACATTTTCCCTGAACGATTTGAGGGTAAGGTTATCTCTCGCAGGGGTGATGTGAATTGGCCACCAAAGTCATGCGATTTGACCCCGCTAGGCTTTTTTGTTGGGGGGGAGTCGCAGGTCTATGCAAATAAACCACAATCGACCGATGCCCTAAAGGTGAACATAACACAGGCCATCGCTTAAATTCAGCCGGTTCTGTGCGGAAGAGTCATTGAAAATTGGACCACTCAGATCCGTGCCACCGTAAGAAGCCGAGGCAGGAATTTGAATGTTGTCATATTCCACACTTAATGGAATACATGTGCCTTTCAAATAAAAAAACAATTTTGTTTATACCTCACACACAGCTTGTTTTGTTCCATTTCGACATCTACCAGTTTTTATTGAAAACCCTTTACATATCTTGAGTCATTTTTAATAAGAGGTTCTATTTTGAATAGCCCGACTGTCAATTTTTAAGCTGTCATTTTTTTACATTTGGCAAGTATAAACTACGTCATTTCTAGAAATATGGAACGATATATATATGAGCGATGTTGAAATGAGTTAACTGGAGGTAGTGGTCCAGTAATGTTACCATGCAAATGTGAAAATCGCTTGGATGGTATTGCAAAGTCTTCTAAGGATGATTTCATATGACAAAAGATCTTAAGCAATATTCACATGAGCACGACCAACGAACAACGAATGGACGAATATTCGTCGATTTTGACATTTCTTTCACATGAGAGTTTTTAATTCGTCGCGAATGAAGTTTGACATTCACCACCGAAACCAAAACAAAAATGATTTGTTTAGGTTAAGTACACGCGATTTTTTTATTCGTTGCGAGTGTGGATAATGTGGAACGCGAATAAAGTTTGACAGTTCGTATCAACTTCAATTTTTTTCGCGACGAATAAATTTGTTTTCTTAAATTTATTAATATATGATATTAAAAATTAAAAGTATGCATCATAAATCAAATAGAAACTATATTGCTATCGTTTTGTTAAGAATTTGTGTGGAAATATGTCTTCAAACGTATATAAACTCACATTTTGTAATTCATTCGTCGTTCGTTGGTCGCGCTCATGTGAATACTACTTTAAAGCGTTGGCAAGATAAATAAGAACGAGCCAAAATATAACAAATGTTTTTGGAATGAATCTTCGGTTAAAATCTAACATTCCTAGAAAACGATGTTTTTGGGAGTGGATAACCTTGAATGGCTTTGACAGGTTCTTGAGGTGGTTTAATTCCATCGACATTGATTGTATATCCAAAAAAATTAACTTCTAGAGTCCCAAAGACACATGTTGATGCATTGATGACCATTTGGTATTCATAAAATTTTTGAAAAATTATGCGTAAATGTTAATTGTGTTGTTCTGAAGATTTGGAATATACCAGGATGGCGTCGTTGTATAAAAAGCAAAAGTTGAGTCCGAAAAAGATTTTGTCTATTAATCTTGGAAAAGTGTTTCCAGCATTCCTTAGTTCAAAAGTCTTGAAAAGGAATGCATATAATCCAAATGGGGTTGCTATTGCAGTCTTGCAAAGGGCTTCAATAAGTCGATGGTTAAAAACACTGCTTCCATAGAAATTTTGCGTGACGTCGTCGTGAATTTGACATGCAGAATAGTTATCCGGAATTGATCGGGTATTCAATGCTTGATAATCTCCAGAGGGACGCCAAGCATTTTCCTCTTGCGTGCCAGATATGTATAATGGTGAAGACCAGGGACCGTCGGATGGTTGAATTGTTCCAGCGAGTAGCATGTCTTAAAATTCTGTTTTGGCTATCTTTAATTTTTCTGGAGATAATCGGCGAGGACGAGAAGTTACCAGGCGTAGTCCGAATGTGATGAACAGTCTTGTGTTTGACAACTCTGGGTAAACTAACTGGATGAGATATTTCTTGACATTCGGTCAGTAATACAGTGAATTGAAATGTGTTTGTTGATTGATTTTACTCTGTTCTGATTAACAAGTGCTAATTGTCGCCTTTTGACTGAAGTCAAGTAAATGTATTCATTAAGCGTTTTGATTGACAATCTGGTAGCAAATGATAATGGGCGAGGAAATTTGAACTGATGATTAGTGTGCTAGCGTCACACCATTATTTTGCTATCATTTGGAGCGCTAAGATCATAGTCAGTTGCAGGACGTCTTTCCGGAAGTAGATACATAGATAGGAAAAGGAGATAGGTCAGATCCGGTTTCGATTAAAAAGTGATGCTTAGGTTTTTTGGTAAGTAACGAAAAGACGGCTTCCAGGAACTTTGCAGTCATTCGCCGTCATTAGAAACTGCTGTTGGTGTTTTTCTGAAAACTGATATTTTTTGTAAAACCAGCACCAGCCTTCTCTCTTGGTTGAATTTTATTTGTTTTACACCACTACATGAACGGCCACGATAGCTTCGATGGGCTGTTAACTCAGCAACTTGCCTGGAGAGATGTTCTTTAGCATCTAAATGGTTAGGTTCAGGATCTTTCTTTGTTGATGTAGCATAGACGGAAAGAGAAAGAGGGGCTTGAGAAACTTTAACTATTTTGTCTTCTAACTCCGATAATTGGTTAACAGAGAAATAAGATTTCGAACGAAGATGGCAAAAGAATTGTGACGATTTACGGTCACCAAATTCTTCGTCACTCATAAGCACACGTTGCTGTTCTGATTCGGATAAACGTTCGATGAGCTTAGTTTTTAAAACGGTGCGTGTACGGACTCTGGGACGGATGGAATAGAGTTAAGGATTTCTTCCACTTCAGCCGCTACGCGAGTATCTAGCTTAGAAACATCATAATTGTATTTTGTTACCTAATTTATTATGTCGGAAATAATAAACTGTTACTAAGCTTGCGAAAACCATAAACTAAGCCTCTCTGCCCAAAATGGTGGTAATTTTACTGCGATAATAAAAGAATGATGACTTTAATTATTCGAAAAAAAAACTGCCACAATTGATGTGTTGAAAACATTGATGTGGTCATGGAAAATTTAAGTCATTTTACTGATATTGTTTTCCATGACATAACTTTCTCATTCCAATGAAATAAAAGTCGTTGATTTCTCTCAAAAAAGTTGTTGTTTTTTTTAACATCAAAATTAAACCTCTTATTGGCAAACCATGTAAAAGTTTTGTTAAAGAATGCAATTAATGCAATTGTTTGATACTTCAATTAAGAAAGAAAGAATTCGTTAACTAATTCTCACACTGAGGTATTAAATTTTACTTCAAAATTGTTGTAATCTTTAGTTTTACACTCTTTTGACAGCAACTAAATAATGTAAAGATTGAATGTAACACGATCTTTTGGTATAATTCAGTTTAAAACTTTTTGAAAAGATAAAAAACCCGAATTTCCTTTTGTAAATGAGTAAATAAGTATTTTTGTATTTAAGAGTACTTTATAAAATTGATGAAATTATTTATTGTGCACATATTTATGGCTTTCAAAAGATATAACACTAAATATCACTAACTGTTGTTCAATACTTCGAGATCCTCACGCGATGTCAATTGATACAAAAACCTTAGGAGCCAATTTGTAGGAAGAAGCCTGTGGAAAAAGTGAAAAAAAAACATAAGTTCTATGATTCGTAAAGTTGGAGTAAAATTTAGTAATATGATGATAAGGCTGTTTTAGAAAGTTATTAAGCTAAAAAGATAATTTTTTAAATTTTAACGAAGAACAAAACTGTTAAGTTCTTATTTAAAATTCGCTAATAAAAGATTGGAGTTAGCGTTAAGTTAGAGTTAATTTTGTTGATCCTCAAAATTGTAGCTACCCTCAAATATGAAAGTTAGATCAAAAACACTTCTTAATTTGAACCAAGTGTAACGAAGCGTCACACTCCTACTACCGACCGACACCAATCAACCGCCATCTGCATACCCACCAAGTGAAATAAGTGACCCCAACACGCAGCCGAAATACAAAAACAAAATACATGCGATATTGTTGTTCGTCATTATAGAGTTCACATTTGGATCCTGAAGGAAAATTGGCTTATGGACCCAAGAAATCCGAAGAAAGAGAAAGCTTGCTCGCCGAAGTTTATTAAAGGTTTTGGGCTTTATATTCAGAAGCGCAAGTTTCCCCCGATATTCCCCTTCTCTATTAAAAGTCGATGGGCCGTTGCTCCATAGCGTGCTAACAACAAACTATTGTGTTATTCCCCTTCACCCTTCTGGTATCGACGGGCACTTGCCGAATTATTGTGTTATTCCCCTTCACCCTTCCGGTGTCGATGGGAGCTTGCTGAATTATTGTGTTATTCCCTAATTCTTTTTATTTGGAAAAGAGTAGTTTGGTCAACTCTCTATACTCGAGTTTCGTGCTTGCTCGAGACGACCCTGGAGTCCGGCGAGCTTACCTCAGCCTAAGGAAAAGAAGCATCACACAAGTTAAACTTTTTCTTAAAATTTCTCCTTATTTTAGGGGAATATTGAATAACAGAAAAACTACTGAAGCTAAAAATCTGAGTTTACAGGCGTGATTTACTTCTACCTGACTTAAAATTACGATTCCTGTTTTTGAAGCAAAAACTGTTTTGTTTTTAAAAGCTACAATCTTTGGCAAAATTAAGTATTAGTTAAGTACTTTTTTTTTTTTGTAATTCAATCCACTAGCTGCAGCGAATCTGAAGTGAACTTATAAAACCTAAATTATAATACAAAATTAACCAAAGGGGCTACTAAATTGATTTTGGGCAAAAAAATAGCATTGACAAATTTTTTCTTATACTATTTAAAATAATTTAACTTACCCCAAAATTCGATATTGAAGTCCGGTTGTTCTAGGAATGAATACTTCCATTTTATTCCTAACAATACCATCAACAATAGCTTTGGCTGCTTCTTCACCAGAAATACTCGGATAAAGGTTATTAATACTTATGAAAAGAAAGAACAAGAAAATGTAATTCGAAAACATCATTTTTATAAAAGAGTACAACAGTAACACAAGATTTGTATAGCCAGCTTAGGGTCGGTAAAAACATCAGGATATCCACATTACACGAGAACATTTTTAAAGAGAATGAAGGTTGGACTACCACAATTCAATACGCTATAATAATTCTTACATTCTACTTATAGTCACTACTTTCCAAAAAGCTCACGCAATTCTTGAATTACGACCTAAAAACGGCTTGTTTTCGGAAGATCAGTGTTTGAAACATCATATTTTGATGCAGTTTTCCAAGAATTCCCTTCCCAGTTGACCGAGTGAAATCAATATTTCGAGCATACTTTAAAATTTTAATAAAAATTCATTGTTCTCTCTTAGACAGTGTTCACATTGGACTACTTATTTTGACATTCAAGTATTGTATATTGCCTTCAAAAGAGTCCAATGTGAACATCATCATCTTCTAAATCACAATTTTTACTAAACCTAAGCTGTCAGCTAAAAAGTAAAAAAGTAAAAGCTTGTACAAAAATAAATGTTTAACGTGATCTGACCCTAGATTATGGTATTTTGAAAATAAAAGTTAGATCTTACCCAATTTTTGTTACTATTTCATCGACTACAGCGTTTGTTTTCAAGAAATATGGAAATACTGTGGTTGTTTTGATGAACTCAGCATTCAAGGCAAAAAGTTCAGTTTCAAGAGCTAACATAAGACCGCGAACTCCAAATTTCGACGCAGTGTATTCAAGCTGTCGATGACAAGGTAATAGACCTAATGTAAGGGACAAAATAATATCGAAATACAGTATTGAACTTTATTTGCTTCGAAAATATAATATTCTTTAAGTTACTAAAATAAGAATTTTAAATTTCACTTACCTGCTATTGAAGAAATAGCAACGATATGACCTTTTCCAAGCTCTTTCATTTTTTCCAAAAATATACGAATAGTCTAAGATTAAAATTGTTAAGAATTGATATAAGAGAAATCAAATCAAATAAAATTAAATAGATACTTACATAAAAGTGCGATGTAAGGTTTGTATTGATCATATTTTGAGTTTCTTCCGGAGTGGGCTTAATTAACTTTTTAAATGTCAACATACCCGCGTTATTGACCAAAATCGTTACGGGTCCCAATTGTTCTTCGACATCTTTGGCAAGTTTTATAATATTTTCATATTTTGTAACGTCTACCTAAGAAGAAAAATATTGTAATTTGAATTTCAAGATCATTGCATGGTCTGATCTGATCAGGTGAATCTTTTGATTACTTTAAAGCCTTTGGATTTAATTTCATAAGCATCGATAAGTTCTTTTGACGTTTTTTCAGCAGCTTCAGCATTTATATCAACAACAGCTATATGACAACCCTTTTTTGCCAACTCAATAGCTATTTGCTTCCCGAGGCCATTTCCACTCCCAGTTATCTGTAAATAGGTAAAAGCAAATATTTCAAAACAGTTGTTAAAACAAATATAAATATGTATGTTTTGTACAGTACATGTTTACATATGTATGTTTTTATTTGACTATACATTCTACGAAAGCGTTGGAGTTTCTTTTGTTTTTATTTGATTCATAAATAATAATTTGTTGATAGATAAGCTGTCAATTAAAATAATCTGTAGCAAAAAAAAAAGTTCAATTAAGTTCATAAGTCTGATGACGTTGCGAGTATGATAATTTTGGCGACAGAAAGTGATAGTGGAATTTCGAAGTGGGTTTAAGACAAAAGCTCTTTTTTTTTAATAGGAGCGGTCTATTTATCTCGTGCCTTCTTAGCGGGGAGGGGTGGTAATCATAATATAATTTGTATGTTCAAAAACTGTTAAAAATTGTTTTAATTCCATTTTTCATTATTAACTTCCCATAGGAAGTTATTGTAATGGGTCCGATTTGTCAAATTGAAAATTTTGACATTTCTCGACGTTTCAAGGTCCCTAAAGTCGAAATAAAAGATTTTTAGAAAGATGTCTGTGCGTGCGTGTGTACGTACGTCCGTACGTTCGCGACGGTTTTTTTATAAATCAAAAAAACTGAAAAAAAATTTGTCGCCTCGAAAATTTTACGACTAAAATATGATTTCATCTGCAGAACAATTTTGTGCAACGAAGAATAATGTTTTTGACATCTGATAAAATTTTGACAAAAATCGAATTGACAGTTTTCTTACAAAAAATAAAAACCTAAAAAAAATTTAATAAAAGTTGGTAAAAAATCGACAGACGGGATGGGAAGTTATCAGTGTGGGTCGCATCCCAGCCTCTTTTTTGATTTTCATTTGACTATTTTTGAAGTTTTGAAAAACCTTGAATGTATTTCGTTTACGTGTTTGAATAATTTTTTTTAAATTTTTAGAAATCCAAGCTCCGATTTGTGCTCAAACTCAGAAATTAAAAAAAAAATTTTTTTTCAATATATTCCAAAAATTTGATGTTATAACCCTAAGACTACGAATTTGTAATAAGATCAAAAATTGCTTTCAGAACGTTTTTCTTTTAAGAACCATTTTATCATAAATAAAGGTTAATATATGGACCCTTTAAAGAGCGCTAAAGCATTTATGATAAAACGGTTCTTAACGGTTTTTGAAACAAATGAGGAATTTTTGAAAAATCAGTAATGTTCTGAAAATTTTAAAACGGAACATTAAAGTAAGAGATTGCAGATTTGAAAAATCAAATAATAAAAAAATATAATTTTTGGTCTTAAAAGTGTTTGAGCTGAAAACATTTTTAGCCTTATAATGTTTTAAAAAATATTTTAAAATTATTTCTCAGTAACATTTTTGTGGTCAATCAGATTTTTTACTTTACTTATAATCATTAAAATAATTTGTAAATTATTTCAATAAATAAATAAATGGTAAATAAATCGATTTTAAAATACATATTTTGAAAAGTCTAAGATAGTAGAATTATTTTATCCCAAAAACAATTTTATTGTAGTGCCGCATGAATTTATTACGCAATTTTGTGTATTTTTAATAAGAATTGTTTTGTTTTATGACCTTAGGGAATCACTATTCATTGTTATGAGAATTTAAAGCTTTAAAGCTAGGTGCAAACGTCGAACTATAGAGTTGTACTTTATTACCGAAACTATTCGATAATATTCTTTGAAAAATTTTGGTGAAGTCTTCATTTTTTAGCGAAATGCCAACCCAGACTTCCTATGTAAGTACTCAGGACTAATCGTTTTCATATATTCTAAAAAGCTGTGTATATTTAGACCATTTTCATTTTGTTTTTAAGGCATAGAAATCATTATATTGATACAAATATTTTATATCATTTCACAAAGTTTCAAAGTGAGTCTTTGCATTCTTTGTATCTTTTCTAATTTATTGTCTAATGAAGTATGACATATTTTGTGAATTTCTTTAAAGTCAGAGTTATGATGTGAATGAAAATGGCTTGAGTTAGTTAAAACTTTGATTGATTGCGGCAATTTAGTCTCATAAACTTGCAGTGTTTCTCATTTCATTACAAGACCCAATAAAACTTAAGGTAGATTTCAAATAAATTTCAAGATATATTTTTTCGGTTTGTGGTCAGAATCCAGAATCGAAATCCAGAAATTCCAAATAACAAAATTCAGAAAAGCCAAAATCCCAAAATCCAGAGAATACAAAATCTCCAAAACACAAAATCCCGAAAAGACATACCTGAAAAATTACACCTCATTTTGATTGAAAAATATTTCAAGATAAATATTTTCTCCACATTTTTGTTATTATTTTAAAGAATACTGATTTATGTCCTACTCGTATTCCTCTGTATCTCCTCCACGAGTGTTTAAAATCAAAAGCTTAATTAATTTTTCTACCGCCACAGAAAATTTGACGTCTGTAAGATTTTAAGAAAATGCAATCGTGTGTTAAGAGACTCAAGACTTAACCAAAAATTAAATCATAAAAAAGCTGAAACAAATTGATATGAATTATAATTAATTAAAAGCGTTGCAGTTATAAAAGTATTTATGAAGATATTAAAAAAAGAATATATGTACACATTTAGAACCCATTCTTAAGTTTATAAAGTTGTCCAACTACAAAACCAAGAGATGAAGGTGTAATTAATTTTATCGATTTAATTTTAATTTTACTATTGAGACGATAAATTGGATGGAGACATTTGAATGTAATTTCCTTAAAGTGCATTTTAAATGAGTGAGTATACAATATTTGCAACGTTGAAACTTACGGATTTATGATTAACAGAATGTTGGTCTTATAGTACGTTTTCACCAAAAAATAATCCGAGATTTAAGGCAAGTGATTTAAAATAAATCATGAGGTGTTTCCACCAAAGAAAAGGAGATTAATTTGACGTTTGGTTTATGTCATAACAACCAAACTTTTAATTATTCTCCTTTCGAAAAGAAAAAAAATATGTATTTGTTCACTCATCATCTGTAAGTAATTAGTTTTATTATATTCTTGTACATAGCTATTTATTAATTAATCAATAAGTTTTATTTGAAATCTTCATTTGAGGAGATTAAAATTTGTATGGTAAATCTTCGAGATTTCAAGGAGATTTGTGACAAATCTAGCTAAATCTCGGTTTAGTGCCCGGTGGAAACGTAGTATTAGGAATTTTGCTAATTTGGGCCTTTTTGGATTTTGAATTTCGAAATTCTGTCTGGCCCCCTCCTTTTTTAGCATAAAACAACAGTTATCTTATTAATTTTTTTACCATTATGAATCAACATTTTTGGACTTATGTTAAGGCGAATTCCCAATGACATACGAGTATAATAAATAAAAATTAAACGAAAGTTTCCTTACATTAAAATAATATTAAAGGTCAAAAACTCGAAGATGACGAAATAATATGTGATTCATGATGATCAACAGAACATTTCTTGCCAAAGTTCTAATCTCTAAGATTCTATTTATCGACAGATTAGAACTCGATTGATTTCATTTCTTCATTACTCTTTGAACAACTTGATGTAAAGGTATATTTTTTTGTTTGAATTGATAGCACCACAATTTTTAATGTGCAGTTATAATATATTATTATAAAATCCATTTACTTAAAAGTACAGCTAGCAACAGTCTCAGAAGAAACATTTAGACTTGAAATGAAATGGAATCGATTCAAAAATATAAATAAATCTTGAAATACAAATAAACTTTTTAAACTTTCAATAGAAAGTTATTGTAATCGATCCGATTTGTTGAATTGAAAACTTTGGCATTTCTCGACGTTCAAGGTCCCTAGATAAAGAAAATATTTTTAGAGGGATGTCTGTGCGTGCGTGCGTACGTACGTTCTGGAAGCTTTTTTCTTAGTCCATATTTCAAGAACCAGTGGAAATATCGACTAAAAATAAATGTTGTAATACAGATAATAATGCAGAAAGATGCAGAAAGGTCTCTCAAGAAAATTTAGTTGGTGGTTTTGGTTAATTCAAAAAAATCTCACGAACCAGTAACGCTATCGACTTGAATGAAATTTTATATTATATATTAAGACGTGATATCAAACCAGTTAAATTTTGAAAATAAAAAACGGTTTTTATGAAAATCAAAAAACTGAACAAAAATAAGTGTCACCTCGAATATTTTACGAAGAAAAAATGATTTTATCTCCAAAATAATTGTATGGAACGAAGAATAACGTTTTTGACATTTAATAAAATTTTTGAAATATTTTCTTACAAAAAATAAAAACCTAAAAAACAAGCATTACTAAAACTTCGTAAAAATTAATTTTCGACTCAAATATCTTCTCAAAAAATTAAAGATGTTGACTTCAAACTAATTTCATTTTATAGAAAATATTGTCTTCGACATTTAGTAATCTTTTTATAAAAATCCAACAGTCAGTTTTTTTTTATAAAAATAAAATTCTACAATAAATAGTACCTACGCGAAATTGGTAAAAATTGATATTCGATTCTCTCTAGGTATTTGTTTATATAAGAAATAAAAACTTTCAAAAAATGCTAATAAAATTGGTTTTCGACTAAAAATGTCAGCAACAAAAATAGATTTTGAAATCAACCTATTTCATATTCAAAATATTCATCTGACAACTTTTTAACAAAACACGAAAACCTAGAAAAACAACAAAAAAAACTGGGGAGTCATTCCGTAATTACCGAAACGATAATCGTCAAAACGATTATCATTAACGATATCGTCAATAATTTGCTTCACGTAACTTTATCACTATCGTCTCGTCAATCGTTTTCAGTATAAGATTGTTCAGTATATTTCAAATACTCTTATACTATGACTGAAATGTCAAAATGAACTCAACGAAATATAATGTTTGTTCAATAACTTGAAAATTGTATTAAACTTGGTTTTTCTCTTTGGGAAATTTTGAAAATTTGCAAAAAATTTATTGTTAATAAACATGCCAACTATTTTGTGATGTTTATTGTTATTATTACTTTTTGTGTTTTTATTTGTTGCCGCTGACGATAAAACTATAATACCAAAATGTTTGTTTCATGTCTGATATTTTTGTAAATCAGCTGCAATAATAAACCCAATTCTGTCCAAGGGAAGGAAGATAAATAAGACTCCATTTTAATCACAATGAACATAACTTGGCTTCAATAATATTTTTTTGTTTAACTACTTTGGATTAGTGCTTTGTGCAAGAGCGATACTGAAATCGTTGCTTGTCGAATATACCAATGTTCCTCCGAAAATAGTGTTTGTCGCGAAAATAGTAGCAAGGATTATCCTAGAACATGTTGGAGAACACCTCACTCGACACTGACATAGACTCTGACAACATACCTAAGATATCTTGATTTTGCAGACTAAGTATGTTTGCTATCTCACAGGATTAAGGATCTCCATCAAATGACGACAAGGTTGGAGAGAGATGCAGAAATCTTTGGGCTTAAAATCTAAGATGCTGAGCCTCAAAACCTTCCACTTCATACAGCAACCAGTAGAAAAAGTAGAGAGTTCTATGTATATTTTGGAAGTACGGCCTATACCGAAGGTGGAACCGGACAAAATATCGCGTATCGGGAAATCTAAGGCTGAGTTCGGAATGTTGTCTAATATTTGAAAGAATCAATCTCTCAGCTTAAAGATAACGCTAAGAATATTTCGCTCAAACTCCGAATCAGTCCTATTGTACGGCTGCTGCACCTGGAAAATAACAGTAAAGATTTACAGGGAACAGCAGAATTTCGTTAATAGGCGTCTACGAAACATCTAGGATAATGGGTCAGGAACCCATTGACACTATTATACGAAGGTGAAAATGACGGTGGATTGGACTTCGAAAAGGTAATGACTGTATTGCAGGACAGGCAATGTAGTGGAATCCACTACCTCAGTAACAAAATTTCGGAGCAGATTTGCAGCAAAAGTGAAGTAAATCAAAAATTTCCGAAGTAGATTCGAAAATGAAAGAAAAACTCAAGTTTTCAAAAACTGTATTTTTAACAAAAAATTATTTAACGGAAATAAATAGGTATTTTTAACAAAAAAATCACATAAATTCATTCAGACTTGAATACCTTAAACTTAATATCTTATACACTAAATTAAATAAGAAATTAGAGTTAATCAATTCAAGCGGTGATTCAAAAATTTGTTTTCGATCTGCTATTAATGATCGTGAAAACACTAAATTTTCAACTGTATTGACATGCAAACGATTTCTTATTTTAGTTTTCAATAAATTCATTTCGGAAAACTTTCTCTTAGCTGCGGCGCTGCTGTGTGGTGAAACGGCTAGAGTTAACATATAGTCAGAACATAAGTTCTTAGTGGTTGTTTTTAATGAGTACTTTTGGTACTAACTAAATCTTGCTGATCAATGTTGCTTATATTAAGTAAGAAAAATTATGATTCCGTTCAGAGACAGAGAGTCAGAGCAGAGTTGTTTGGAGAATACACAGTGCTGTCATTTAATTTCATTTGGTTTGGCTTAACAATTTTTTAGTGTGGAAAAAAGGAGCAGATTTGAAAAAAGCGGAGTGGCGAAGTAGATTTGTTTTCTCCCTCAAAACTGGAGTATAGATTTGCTTCGATCGAAGTGAGGTTTGACCCTGCCACTCACTCAAGAAGGCAGAAGAGTCGTTATACAGAGAAGCATGTGGAGAAGAACAGTCGATGAGCTATCGTCCAAATTGGGGAAGAGCTTAAAAACATCTCTGGAAACCGCACAAGATGGCGCGTAGGATTAGTTTAGACCAGTTTCGCTAGGGAACATATATATGGACTTTATAGGTATGCATACCTAAGCAAAAAAGAGGCTGGGATGCGACCCACACTGATAACTTTCCACCCCGTCTGTCGATTTGTCTTGCTTAAAAGTTTGTCTATATGTATCAATTTTTACAAAATTTGCGTACTATTTTTTATAGATTTTATTTTTTAATGAAAAAACAGACTGTTGGATTTTTATAAAAAAAAAATACTGAATATCGAAAACAATATTTTCTGTGAAATAAAATAAGTTTGAAGCCATAATCTCAAGTTTTTGGAAAGATATTTGAGTCGAAATTCAATTTTTACCAACTTTGGGAAATGTTTTTTTAGGTTTTTATTTTTTATAAAAAAAACTATCAATTAGATTTTTCTCAAAATTTTATCAGATGTCAAAAACATTATTTTTAGTTGCACAAAATTTTTTTGGAGATGAAATCATATTTTAGTCGTAAAATTTTCGAGGTGACAAATTTTGTTTTCCAGTTTTTTTGATTTTTTTCCAAAAATATAATTGTTTCGTATCACGTTACACTATATTATATAAAATTTAATTCAAGTCTCTAGCGTCATTGGTTCATGAGATGTTTTCACCTTTTTTTTTAAACTGCTATAGTAAAAAAACCACCCACGCAATTTTCTTGAGAGCCCTTTCTGCATCTTTCTGCCTTATTATCTGTATAACAAAATTTATTTGAAGTCGATATCTCTTCTGGTTCTTGAGCTATGGACGACGAGAAAAACGTCGCGAACGTACGGACGTACGGACATACGGACATACGGACATACGGACGTACGTACACACGCATAAACAGACATCTTTCTAAGAATCTTTTATTTTGACTTATTTTATTTATTTTGACCTTGAAACGTCGAGAAATATCAAAATTTTCAATTTGACAAATCAGACCCATTACAATAACTTCCTATGGGAAGTTAATAAGTAAATCAGAGAGTAAGTAAGTTTAAAGGAAACTATAGTTATAGTGAAGAAATGCTCGAGTTCAAAAGATTTAAAAAAAAAAAGTTTCAAACTAAAACTGAAATTTATTGAATCGAATTTTATTTATTTATTTTTGAACTTTGTCAAGGAATTGTCAGTTAAACAAATAAAAACACCTATAAATTAAACCTGTATAGCTACATAGCAGTAATTACCTTATATTTAAACGATATTCAAATTCAAATTAAATTTTCCACATCTAATTAAAAGATGTAGGTAACATAAAATCAACTCTATTAATAACACATACTTAACGAGTAGGAATACAAAGTTTAAATTACTCGGTTTGCATGACAAATAAATCTATAAATTAACAATTAAATCATTAATTTAAAAACATTTATCAAGTACAAGCAAAATAAATAATTAGTTTATAAGATAAACCGATATACACTATAAGATAATAAATTATTTCTAAATACCTTATAGTAATAAAATCAATCTTCGTGTTAGCATATCAGATTTATACAAAATTGTATTCTCTTTGCATATCAATTTTATCTATGAAATAATTGCCAAGTTTAACTGTGCATGAGTTCAATTTTAATCAGACAAAAACAACAATAAAAATGGACAAAATTAAATAGCATGATATTTTATTGCACATGCTTGATTATTATTATCAACTAAATATGTTTAGAGGTTGTGTAGTAAATTTAAATGAAACTTTAAGGAATTTGTTAGATTTCTTTGGTAAATATTTGTTTTTAATTAAATAAGCTTTCAAAGTCATTTAAGTCGTCCTTAAAGGATTTAAAATATTCTGATTTTTATTACTTAAAGGATTTCAAATTCTGATTAATTATTTATTTTAATTTTTTGAACATAATTTGTATTTTCATGCGATTGTTCTTTCTTGAATGGAGTGTCTTTCAGTTCAAGCGGGCACACCTCCAAAATGATAGTTTTAAATATTGAAAAGATAACAAAAATTACCAGGGCAACATCACCATCAACACTTTTTTCTTGTTTTTTAAATAAATAATCAAAGATAACGCTAAGACCACCGGCGAGTATTAACACAGGAAATATCAACAACAAAATCACTTCAATAATCCAAAACCGAACTTTAATCAGTTTATTGCTTAGCATTTTAATTAATTTGTTTAATTTAATCTACTATTAAGTTAAGACAATAAAAATATCTTAATCGAGCGTTCTGGTGTCTGGCAAACGACTATTTGCTGCACAAATGAAGCTGAAGCTTCTAGCAGTATTTTAAAGTAAACAGACTGACACAAAAATTAGTATCTTACTTTATAATCGACCTTTTTGCTATAAAATAGGGTAGACAATATAAAGTTGTTCTCTTTCAGCGCACTGCAAATAAAAATGCGTTACTAACTTAAATTATAAACTAAAGGTTATAGGCACCTGCCGACTTTATTAAACTCGCACTAATTTTGTTTAGTAATTGTTGATTTTTATCATAAAGAATTTTGTTTTAATCATTATTTTATTTTAAATATTTTATGGGTCGTTGGGTATGTTTAAACACCGTTAATTATGTTCTCTTGAAAAAGAAACGATATTTTCATTTCATTTCGATTATTTATTTATTATTTGCTTTCAGAAAAAGCAGCAACAGAACAATCATTGTGGTTATCAGCTTGACAACTACTTTCTAAAATATACAAATATTTAAAAGTTGATGTTGGAAATAAAAACAAATTTTACACAATGGTTAAAAAATTTAAGCATGAGTAAAGAATACTTCCCTAATGGTGCTGGTTTAAGTGATGAAGGTATCAAGGTATGTACCTGCTTAAATGTTTAGAAACATTAGATTAAAAAACGGCCCAGGACTGTTTTCCACAAAAAAAAAAAAAAATGTTTCCGAGTGATTTGGATAAAATTGTTCTTCACCGCCTTTCACCCCACCAATAAAATTTGTTTGATTTACTTCAAATTAGGAGGCCTTTGAAGGCAGTGTTTCTGACGCATAAATAAACATCCTTTATCTTTAAAAGGATATTTCCAAGTAAATAGTAGCGTTTTTCTAAAAAAAGCCATCCGTAGTTAGACACAAAAATACTCCATTACCAAGATCGGAATCTCAGACTGACATTTCGGTTTGCCTACAAGCTACGTCGGACTATATGTGAGAAAGTGTGCGTGAAATGATGCAAAAAACCAAACACATTCTCACATTTAGTCTTACAGCCATTAAAAACGCTTCATTATAGTAATCAGCCCCATCTAAATGCTTTATTTTGAATGTTTCATGGCCTCGTTCAAAAACTAATCAATCCTAGCCAACAGAATCTGAAGTGCTGACATGGTCTTAAATTGGAAGATTTGTATAGCTTTTTAATTTCAATCCAAATAAATGTTGTAAATGTATATTAAATAAAATAAGATTGACCAAATACATAGTTAATGATTTATTAGTGCTGTTTTTTGTTTACTTAAATTACTGGTTAAGTATAATTGGAAATAGACAAAAGTGTAACTCAATACTTTGTAAAACAAAAAAACAGACAATTTTTTCAGCTGTAGTTTGCTTAGAGCATTTTTTTCGCAACGTTAGAAGTTCATGTGGAAACAATAGGCGGGTGCCTCCTTATTTTTTTTTTACAGAAAATGCTACGAAAAGCATACTTGTGAAGTTCCATTGCCAACTTTAGCTAGTTCAGATTCCTCAGAGTAGTATTTTCATCATTTAAGCAGTTCGATAATTGCAAGACCAAATTTTAGTTTTGTTTGTTGCAGAAATATTCCTGAAAATTTCTTTTTGAGGGACTATGTTAGAGTTCGAATTTTGTTTGTAGTTAGATTTTGGAATACAAATTTGAGGGAACCATGTTTTAAAAATAAACTGCTTTGTGTAAAGCATCTTTAAGGAATAGAAATAGGCAATATGGTTACACACAATACCAACTAAATGCTGCTATTAATGCTAATTTTGTTTCTAAAAAGTTGATGAAGGTTAGCTGAAGCGGAAATTTCTTTAATGAACATACCTAAAATATTATTATATATTCAGAATGATTTTAAGACGTTTTCATTTTGTGATATTTGTCAAAATTTGCATTTTATTTGCTCTGCATTTATTCAACAGGTTCGCTATAATCGTTCTGATTATTTTTTTAAAACATTGGTCTTCCTTTGATGAATAGTTTTTTTTGATAGCAATACATGTATGCTTCCATCAATCAAGAATGTTATAGTTATGGATAAGGTATTTTTCGATTATAACTCTTTTTTTTTTTAAATTTAATATTTCTTAATCAAAATGAAATTGAAAAATAGTTGCAAGCTTAAATCATTAAAAACAAACTATAAATATACTTGGGTTGGTTAAATTTATACAGATTTTAATTACTTGCAAAAAAAATATTTGGGCCGTTCATTAACGAAAATTTATTAGAATTCAATAAAAAAATTGCGCTCGCACCCTTAACTTGATGGTTCTTCGAACGCATCTTTGATACAATAATTCAAGGTTAATTATGAAATTTAAAGAATTTCGTAGTGATTACTCTAAATTAGTGAATTAATAATAATAAACTGATGTTGAACATGCTTTTTTCAAACAAAAATTTACATCTATCAACAAAATTACTGCAAAATTAAAGCTTAATTCATCGAAAAAAAGGAAAAAAAAAACCTGAAAAAACTTGTTAACCACCCCATTTTGTTTTCGCTGTGCAAAGTGCAGCTAGCCCACGGCATCATTTTTTTTTTATTGTGCTCACATCTATTCATGGACTAATTGTCAAAATTACAAATACAACAATGTAAACAAACGGGTTTTGGAGAGTGAAACGTACGAAAGATTCCGATCTTGGTAATGGAGTATTTTTGGTTAGACATTAGAATAGAAAATAGAACATCCGCAGTTGAATCTTGTAGCGGATAGAGATTTGACTTTTATGCGAGTTTTGAAATCATTTCTCGAGTTTTCCATTTTAAGACGTTGTTACGTTTGATACCTCCTTGAGGCTCGATGGATGTGTTCGTAGAGTAGTACCCAAAACACAATGATACATATGTATGTATTTCGACATAATTTCTTTTTTTATTTATTTATTCATCAATATGAGATTTAAAAATCTACAATTAGACTACTAGAGAAATATTTACATGTGTATAATTTTTATTAAATAAACTTAAGTTGAATATAAATACTTAAAATATAATTAATATGAAAAATATATAAAAACTAGCAAACCCGTCGAACTCCGTTTCGCCGCCAGATGGCTTCGTTTTTTGTAACATTTCATTTGGGGATTAAAAGATGAAGAAAAATTATTTTTTTTTGTTTTATATTTGAAAAGGAAAAATTTTATTTCATTTAACAACAGTAATAAATTCATTTCGATTACAAAAATGAAGTGTAATTTAGTTGAACTTCTCTAAGTAAAAATTGAAAGTGAATCCAAAGTAGATACTGAATCGAAGCGTTAATTGTCACTGCATACGCAAGGCGAACCGGAAATTGCAATCGTTTGAAGTCAAGTGGAAGATCAGTCGGAATCAGTATTCGAGGAATAAATACATTTTCACCTGCGTACTTTCCGTTAATAATGGTTGCCTCAATCAAATTCGGCATAAGTCTTTTCACCGCAAGTCGAGTACAGTTGCAAAGTCCCGGTGGATTCAAATTACGCAATATCATTATTTCGAACGAAAAAAAATGCAGCTCTCGATTTAGTTTTTAGTTCAATGCATCGTGCATCGATCGATTTGGCGCAATCATTCCTACTTCAATCAGTAGCTTCTCGATATGTTTGGCATTGGTGGCCATTCACAGTTTTCAAATGCGCAAATGATTTTGGTCCTCGTACATTTACCAACAGCAGTCGCAAATAAAAAATTCATCATTTCTAGGATGAACAGTGTACATGTACATGCGACCTAGCGCATCAGTGGAAAACACATGTGGCCAATTTGGAATTTTCTCTTAATATATTTTGTCTTTCTTCGCTTAAGTTCTGTGAATACACTTGTTGCTGCCTTGCATGTCTTGTGCGGAGGCCGATGTTCGCACGTCGCGTCGTACTCTAGGCAAATATTCTTATTATCTTTAAAACAAACGTTATTTGAAGTCGATATCTCTGACGTTTCTAGAGATATGGTTGACTAAAAAAGGTTCCCAAAAGTAAGCCCTAGGACTCTTGAAACGTCAAAAAATTTAAAAATTTTCAATTCCACAAATCGGAATTTTTACAATAGCTTTCTATGGGAAGCTAAACGGAGTTCACCTCTTTTCTGTTGAAAATGTTCCTGAATTTTGTCTGCTATAAACCTCACGGCGCCCGAGACCATTTCAACGAATGCAAAACCGTGGAAATCGGTTCGTGCGTTCTGGAGTTATAACGTCAGAAAGGAAAACCCGACTTATTTTTATATTATAGATTTTTCATTTGCAACATATAGACCATTAGACCATTAATCGAAATATAAACTATCCTATATCTTAAGTTAGACCAAATTACACATAAAATGCCAACTTTCATCGAAATCGGTTGACTTGATGAAGAGTTCACTGGGAACATACATATGTCACTGCATTTTTATATATTAATGCAACATTATATACAATTGAGACCATTCATCGAAATATAAACTATCCTATATCTCAAGTTAGACCAAATTACACATAAAATGCCAACTTTCACCGAAATTGGTTGACTTGGTGAAGAGTTCACTGGGAACATACATATGACACTGGATTTTTATATATTAAGATAAAATATAAATAAAAATATATAATTAACTAGCGGACCCGACAGACTTCGTCCTGTCATAAAGATTTGTAATGTGCCAATTTTTTGTTCCTACGTATTTAATGGTCGTGGCTAAGAATTCACCTGAACAAAACAGTCACCCTGGTGATAGGGCGTTGTGAATAAAAAATAGTAAAATGAAATATAATATAAGGATTTAAAAGTAAGTAATCGCTTTATTGTTAATTATGTGAATCGTAATTATTAACAGAAATCAGTTTTGTTATCATTGTAGTGCTTTGTAATATACGATGTTTTTTGTTTGATTACTTGGCGCATAGACAAACAAATCTGATATTTTTCCAACACGGGAACAGGTAACATACAATTGACCATGTGAGAAACATGGGTTTTTAATACCACAAACACTTAATGATTGAACCTGGGACTTGTGTATATGGTCATAACAAAAGCAAGCCGCATTGGAAATTGTAATATACTCAAATGGCACATCAGTCGAAATCATTGGGATGCGCAGGGCTCTTAGAAATTAGGCCCCAGGAAATTAGGCCCCAAAAGAAAAAATGAAATAAGGCCCCAAAAAAGGCATACAAAACAACAACAATGAAAATTCTTGAATTTTGGGGTGCTATTTCATTTTTTGGGGCCTTATTTCATTTTTTTTAAATTAAATATTAAATTTGGGGCTTAATTTCATTTTATTTTGAAAAACAATTTGGGGCCTTATTTCATTTTGCATAATTTACTTAAAATTGCCAAAACAACATTGTTTTCACAAAAAGTATTGAGAAAATCCGCTAATCGAGGACCCAGAGCTATACATAAAAAATTATATTTTTGATTTAAACCCTTCCAAGTGTTTAACGGATTAGTAAAATCGCGCGATTTTTTTCAGCTATTCTGTTACTCGCTGATGGTTTTCAACACGATCCTTATATTGAAAAGCATCAATAAGTAAAAAATCGCGCGATTTTGTCAGCTATTCTGTTACTCGCTGATGGTTTTCAACACAAGGATCGTGTTGAAAACCATCAGCGAGTAACAGAATAGCTGACAAAATCGCGCGATTTTTTACTTATTGATGCTTTTCAATATAAGGATCGTGTTGAAAACCATCAGTAAGTAACAGAATAGCTGAAAAAAATCGCGCGATTTTGTCAGCTATTCTGTTACTTACTGATGCTTTTTAATATAAGGATCGTGTTGAAAAGCATCATAAGGATCGTGTTGAAAACCATCAGCGAGTAACAGAATAGCTGAAAAAAATCGCGCGATTTTGTCAGCTATTCTGTTACTCGCTGATGGTTTTCAACACGATCCTTATATTGAAAAGCATCAGTAAGTAACAGAATAGCTGACAAAATCGCGCGATTTTTTTCAGCTATTCTGTTACTTACTGATGCTTTTCAATATAAGGATCGTGTTGAAAACCATCAAGCTGACAAAATCGCGCGATTTTTTTCAGCTATTCTGTTACTCGCTGATGGTGAAACAAACGAAGAACAAGTGCCGATTCCTGAGGACAGCGTTTGCGTCATTTGCAAAGATCAAAGAAGCAACATAGTGTTTTTGCCATGCAAACATTTAAAAACATGTTCAATTTGTAGTTTGAAATTACAAGCAGAATCGATTGCAAATAATGAAAACAGCTTCAAATGCCCTTGCTGCAGACAGGCTGTGCAGGACACTATGCAAGTATTTGTATAAGTTTGGGGTGTTATTTCATTTCTAAAAATAAAAACACTAGGAAACAAAATATTGGGGCTTTATTTCATTTATTTCTTGGGGCCTTTTTTCATTTTGTTGGGGTTTTATTTCCACATTAAAAATGGGGCTTTATTTCATTATGAAAAATCACCCAATTTTTGGGGCTTTATTTCATTTTATTGTTTGGGGCCTTATTTCCTGGGGCCTAATTTCTAAGAGCCGATGCGCAGTATGAGAACATCTTCTCTTTTATACTTTCCTTTGAGTATAGTTGCTTCTATCACGTTGTTTAGTGATTTTTTTTCATCGCTAACCGTGTACCGTTTCAAATACGCGGTTGGTTGATATTTCGCAACATTATAACTATTGATCCAACCTTTAATTGAAGATTGTGAGGTGGCAATCCTGTAAAATCCAGCGAGTTTAAAAATTCCGGTGGATAGTTGACTACATCATCTTGGTTAGTAGCGGAATCAACTGATTTATATATCCTCGATTCACCTGTAATTTGTTCTTGAATTTTGAAATTTAATTCTCTTACATCTATGTTTTTTGCAGCCAATATAGCTCGTTCGCTCAACCAATCATGGTTTCTGTAATTTTGAGAAACATCTGGAAACACCATCTGAATAAGTTCATCTTTTGATGGCGTTAACTGACAAAAACTTTGAGGAAAGTGAATGCAGCCAGTCAACATGTCTATAGTAAATTTGCCATTACCAATATGTCAATGAGTTGTTTAGAGAATATGTTTTCTAGTGGAGCGCCTGGGGGTTTTCACCTTGGATTAGAGTTACAGTGAATGAATTTATATGATCGATGTGGGATATTGTTTTTTAAACTATAAATTGCAATGTTTACCCAAAATTTTTGTGTGCACTCCATTTTTTAATTGTTTAAACAAATTCTTATAAAATATTAATGTTTGACCATATGTTTTCACTTTAAACAGTAATTTTTTTTGTATTTATATGTTAAATCTTACCTGAATAGACATATAAGAACAAAATAAAAACCTAAACAAAAAAATTAATAAAAGTTGGTAAAAATTGATTTTCAACCCAAATATCTTTTCAAAAACTCACAGTTTTGGAAAGATATTTGAGTCGAAAATCAATTTTTACCAACTTTTATTAATTTTTTTGTTTAGGTTTTTATTTTTTGTAAGAAAACTGTCAATTATATTTTTGTCAAAATTTTACTGATTGTTGACAACATGATATTTTTTAAAAGATAAAAGTAGTTCAAAGCCATTATCTCAAAGTTTTGAAAAGATATTTGGGTTGAAAATCAATTTTTACCAACTTTTATTAATTTTTTTGTTTAGGTTTTTATTTTGTTCTTATATGTCTATTCAGGTAAGATTTAACATATAAATACAAAAAAAATTACTGTTTAAAGTGAAAACATATGGTCAAACATTAATATTTTATAAGAATTTGTTTAAACAATTAAAAAATGGAGTGCACACAAAAATTTTGGGTAAACATTGCAATTTATAGTTTAAAAAACAATATCCCACATCGATCATATTAATTCATTCACTGTAACTCTAATCCGAGGTTTTATGGTTTTGAATGCTCCAGGCACTCCACTATTCAGATTGGTCATTTTGCAACTCGACACACATAGTCTTGCTTAAATGAAGTACTTTGACATGTTTCCACAAATTGGAGGACTTTAGACATGCATTGATTTCATCAGCTGGCGTTGATCGTGGAATCACTGGCAATGTTTGACGAAAATCTCCTGCTAATAAAATCATTGCACCACCAAATATGTTATTATTGCTCCGTAGATCTTTTAAGGTTCTGTCTAAAGCCTCCAATATTTTGTATGTGCCATCGTACATTCATTCCAAACAATCAATTTACATTGCTGCAAAACCTTGGCCATTGTATGAACTTTATACAATAGCAATAAAGCTCAAATTGACTACGTTTTAGTTAGAAAAAATTTGTATGGGAAAAAGAAAAGGGCTGTTTTTATTAGTTTTCCGGCAATTATTCGAATTTTTCTCGCCGTAAAAACCATCCTTGAACTTCAACGAACATTAAAAAAAAAAAAGAATTGGCCAAATTGGTCCAGGAGTTGCGCTTACCAACACATTTTGCGATTCATTTTTATATTATAGATTTGTTCATACATAATCAAAATATAAAATCAATTTACATAAATGAAAATACAATAATAATTTATTTTTCAAAGAAGATCTACTTAATTGAAAATCAAAATCAATATAATTTTAAATTAAGTTTGTTTCTTTGACACTGCGGGATATTGGTTCATTTTTTGCGTAATTAACTTGCGTGTACATCTTCTCGAAACAAACAACGTATTCGAAATTGTCGCAATGGAGCATTCAAATTTATTAAAGACAACAAAAAAAAAGGGCATTTAATATGATATGACAAAATATCACTTACAAACATCACAGAAAACATTTCGTGTCTATTTTCAAGTGATTGAATAGCTAAAACTTTGCATCTAGTTTTCTATGATGGAGTTTCGATGTTCCACCCAAATTTTTGAATCGTGAATCATTGAAAACCTTTTTTTGGACCAATTCAATTCTCTTAGACTGAATGTTATAAAAAGGGTGTCAGATTACACAACAGTATTCCAAGATTGGTCTTACATATGAGGTAAAAGGCGATTTTAGGACAAAAGGTTCTTTAAAGTCTATGCTATTGCGTTTAATAAAACCGAGCATGGAATTTGCTTTGAATACACTAAATTCAATGTGCTTAACAAAAGCTAAGTTTAGGGTCAAAAACTACAACAAGATCTTTTTTCTCCCTTACACTTTCCAGAACTTGATTCTCAATTTTGTAGTCAAAGATGATTTCAGAAAAGTTGCGGCAAAAAGAAAAAACATTGACATTTAGCGACATTTAAATATAATTGGTTTTTCGTGCACCATTGGGATAATTTAAAAATACCGTCATGTAAGAGATGACAGTCATTAATAAATGTTATGTAACGAAAAAACTTTAAGTCATCGGAGAAAGAAGTTGACTAGAATTGAGGAAAATACTAGGTAAATCATTTTAAAAAATTAGGAAAAGAAGGCGTCCAAGATGGCTACCTTGGGACACACCACATGAAACCAAAATTGGTTTTGAGAGAACTTCGTCAATGAAAACAAATTGAACTTAAGATTAAATTCCAACCATTTCAAAAACTTAGAATGAAAACCAAAGTTTTTTTAATTTCTTCATTATATCAAATAAAGTGACTTAATCTATCAAATGCCTTTGTGAAATCGGCATAAATTACATCAATTTGATGTCCTTCTTCGAGATTATTTAAAATGAAATTGGAGAAAATAGAAAAATTAGTCGTTGTTGATCTTCCTGCAACGAAACCATGTTGTAGCGGTGAAATGTGTTCCTTAACTAAAAATATTAGTTTTTCATAAATCATTTTCTCGAAAAGTTTTGGAATACACGACAATTTACAAATCGGACGGTAGTTGGATATTTGCTGTTTAGACCCTGATTTGTATAAAGGGTTTAAAAATGATTTCCTTCATGCTGGAAGAAATTCACCGTTCTTTAAGGAACTATTAAACTCAAGAGACCATCTTGAATTTCGGAAATATTTAATTCTAAACAACCAATATCTGCCTTATATTCAAAAGACAAATATTCGGCTGTCCATGCTGAACTTACATACATTCGAATTAGCGTAACTACATTCAAAATAGTACGACTGTCAAGTTAGCACTACATTTTTTTGTAAATTTTTCATACTTAAAATCAATTTTAAGAAACGGGAACAATTTAGAATGGCCCCGGAACAATTGGGAACAAGTTTTGGAACTTTTAATTTCACAATAGTGGGGCCAGATAATGGTTAACAGAATGGTACAGTGTTAAGTGGTATTTGGACTTATTATCTTTTTTTTATAACATATTTGAATGAAAGTTTGGAACAGTTTGATCTGAGTATAATTATGCATATAAAACAATTTTTTAAATGTGGGTTTTTGTAACCGGGGGGTTTGGGGATGTTTTTTTTTATAATATTTTCATAATCATTATTTATCTCATAAGGTCGGAATATTAAAGACCTTTTGGTCTTTGCTGAAAGAATAAAGCTTTGGCTTAAAATTTTAAATTCTTTCAAAGGGGGGCACTAAGTAGGGGAAATATATTTTTTTTTTTGTGTATGCATCTTAAGCTATATTTGATTACAGTTTTGGATGAAATTTGGACACGAACGGGAGGAAATATGGTTTGACTTGGAACATTTTTTTAATTTTTGAAAAAGACGTATTTTGCATTATCTTTTAAAATATACATTTGACGACTCTTAGTTTTTGGAACAATCGTTAGAATACTTTTTAGAATCTAAAAAATATAAAAAGTTAGAATTTCGAAAAAAGGGGGGCTAAAATTTTTGAAATTTTGATTATAGAGGTCCAAAAATTTGGATCAATGTTCAGAACAACTAGAAAAACCTGGAATAATTTTCAAAAAATCGATTTTTGGAAAAGGGGGGGATTGGTCAAAAAAGTTTTTTCTTGTTTTGTGCCTGGACTCACGGCGGTGTCAAGTTAGCACTACATACCCCCCTTTTTTAAAAAAATCAAAGTAAAAAAAAATGTTTGGAATTATTTTCTTTCCACAACTAATTTTAAACAAAAAAGCTACAATTAATTGCATTTTTACATTTTCGAATATCCTTGTTTTATGCGTGGACTCACGGTGTCAAGTTAGCACTACATACCCCCCTTTTTTAAAAAATCAAAGTAAACAAAATTTTTGGAATTTTTTTCTTTCCACAACTAATTTTAAACAAAAAAGCTACAATTAATTGCATTTTTACATTTTCGAATATCCTTGTTTTATGCGTGGACTCACGGTGTCAAGTTAGCACTACATACCCCCTATTTTAAAAAAATCAAAGTAAAAAAAATTTTTGCGTACTTAGTTTTAACAAAATCAAAAAGTGTAGTGCTAACTTGATATTAACCTAGCACTACATACCACTTTTTTGAAAAATCGTCGAGCTACAAATTTTTTTTTAAACAACTAATTTACAAAAAAAAAGCTGCAATTAACTGCATACTCAGTTTTTTAAATTTCGAAAAATGTAGTGCTAACTTGACAGTCGTCAAAATAGTGTGCGAAGGAATCGCAAATACTTGTTAAATTTGAAAATGTTGAACCAAGGTAATTTATACACCTGGGAATACCAATCGAATTTTGGTTTTGCTCTTGATGTAGGACCAGAAAATACAATTTTGAAATAAAAATTTGTTTAGAACATCGAATTCTCGTTCCAATTGGATATAAATATTTTGTAGTTCATCTTTATTTTCTGCTATCCGTAGACGTTTATATGCCTTGTTTTTTCTATTGCTTAACTTACATAGCTTTTTATTGAACCAAGGAGGCTTTTTTCAACTTTAGGAACATACATACATATCAATTGCCAATTTCAGGTTATCAATAAAAAAGTCATATAAATGTAATAAATCCAAAGAGCAAAAATACTCACGCCACGGAATTTGCACCATGTAACTCGCTATGCCTTCGAAATTAGCTTTTTTGTAATTAAGTTTCAATTTCACACAATTGGTAGATTTGATTAAATCATAAAAAGAGAAACAAATATCTAAAGCATTGTGATGAACAGAGTTAGAAAACATAGAATATATTGATTTATCTACAGATATAGCTAAGTAGTTCTCTATCAACAAAAGCAAGGTCCAGAACTCGATTTAAATTATTCACACAACAATTTATTGGGATAAAGTTACTTACTTGCAAAGGTTATATCTATTAGCGAAGTTTTTTTTTACAATTATTTGGTCTATGTCATATGGAAAGGGAGAAGAAGAAGAAGGTAAATCTAATTCAGTGCAGGTGCAAAGACACTCCACATAAAGACCGGAATCTTTCGTACGTTTCACCCTCCAACACCCATTTGTTTACATTGTTGTATTTGTAATTTTGACATTAGGTCCATGAATAATTAAAGTCCATCAACAATTCGATTTGGTGTATTCACTTGTTTTGACAGATGTTGTTGTTTTTTTTATTAAGTTGTGTGGTGAGGACTTTAGATTTTCTTAATTGAGGTGGATGTCACACTTTTATGTGTTTTATTTTTAGTTTGAAAAACTTAAATTATAGTGAAATTGTTAAAACTTGTTCACTTTTTTATAATTATCAAAATACTTTTATGAAATAGTCATCGTTTTTAAATTCAAAAAAAGAATTATTAGAACATTCAAAAAAGATAATTTTTGGAACGTATAATTTTACCTGGATCACAACTCTTTATATTACATTTAAAATTTTAAAAAAAACAACGTTTTATATTTTTGCTAATATTTTTTCAAGCTTTCTTTACATAATACAACAATTTTTAACTTCCCATAGGAAGTTATTGTAATGGGTCCGATTTGTCGAATTGAAAATTTTGACATTTCTCGACGTTTCAAGGGAGTCGAAATAAAAGATTTTTAGAAAGGTGTCTGTGCGTGCGTGTGTACGTACGTCCGTACGTCCGTACGTTCGCGACGTTTTTTTCGTCGTCCATAGCTCAAGAACCAGAAGAGATATCGACTCCAAATAAATTTTGCTATACAGATAATAAAGCAGAAAGATGCAGAAAGGGCTCTCAAGAAAATTGCGTGGGTGGTTTTTTTACCATAGCAGTTTAAAAAAAAGGTGAACATTTTGGTTAACCCTAAATATCTCATGAACCAATGACGCTAGAGACTTGAATTAAATTTTATACTATATATTGTAACGTGATACAAAACAAATATATTTTTGGAAAAAAATCCAATTAACGGTTTTTTTTTATAAAAAAAACTGAAAAAAAAATTTGTCACCTCGAAAATTTTACGACTTAAATATGATTTCATCTCCAAAACAATTTTGTGCAACGAAGATACAATATTTTTGACATCTGATAAAATTTTGAGAAAAATCGAATTGACAGTTTTTTTACAAAAAATAAAAACCTAAAAAAAACTTAATAAAAGTTGGTAAAAATTGATTTTTGACTCAAATATCTTTTCAAAACTTTGAGATATTGGCTTTAAACTACTTTTATCTTCCAAAAAATATTGTTTTCAACATTCAGTAAAATTTTGAAAAAAATGGAATTGACAGTTTTTTTACAAAAATTAAAAACCGAAAAAAAAATTAACAAAAGTTGGTAAAAATTGATTTTCGACTCAAATATCTTTTCCAAAATTCAAGATTATGGCTTCTAACTAATTTTAACTTATAAGAAATATTGTTTTCAACATTAAGAACAATTTTGAGAAAATCGAATTGACAGTTTTTTTCACAAAAAATAAAAACCTAAAATAAATAATATTGTTTTCAACATTCGGTAGAATTTTGAGAAATGTTGGATTGACAGTTTTTTTTACAAAAAATAAAAACCTAAAAAAAAAAACAATACTAAAACTTGGTAAAAATTTACTTTCGACTCAAATAGCTTTTCAAAAACTAAAAATATTGGCTTCAAACTTATTTTATTTCACAGAAAATATTGTTTTTAATATTCAGTAATTTTTTTATAAAAATCCAACATTCAATTTTTTCATAAAAAAATAAAATCTCCAAAAAATAGAACGCAAATTTGGTAAGAATTGATACATTTAGACAAACTTTTATGCAAGACAAATCGATAGATGGGATGGGAAGTTATCAGTGTGGGTCGCATCCAAGCAACTTTTTTTTTATAATAAACACACACTCAAGGGGATATTACTACCCTTATTAGTACAGTGTGAGCACTATGAAGAGGAGAGAGGGTTTAAAAGGAGAAATGTCTTGTTTAGACAATTATAACTTTTTATTGAATTGGAAAGTGTATTCTACTTAGTACACACTTTTAAATGTAGTGAAGTTACAAATTAACAATTTCTTGACACTTTCAATCAAAAAGACCTCTAGTCCACTAGGTGCTAGGTGATGATGAAATATACAGAGATGAAGATGTTTGATGAGACAATTCTTTATTCTTATTGTTGTTGCTGCTTTCTCGCGGTACGAATTTCTTTATTTGAACAAAGCAGGGCCATATATCCGAATCCATGATAATTAAATATTTTGAGGCTGGGATGCTTAGTTTAAATGTAACGAATTTAAGTTTATATGTATCAGTATTTTTTTTAACCAACGCATAACATTTTAAATGGTTTGGTGAAATATTAGTTTTCTAAGAAAAGTGATTTTTTATATCTTCAGACTAAGTGTCTCTACTAAATTTTGATAAGTGAATCCACGTATAGTCAGGGAGAGCACAGAGAGTAGCCGAAGAGTCAGTACCAATTATTTTTTAATCTTAGTTCTTTTCAATTTATTCAAACTAATATTGGCTAATTTATTTACTTGTGTGTTTTTTAAATTTTGTGGGAACTTGTTTATTAACTGTAGTACGACTACATAGCATAAAATCGACCTTTGAGTTCTCAGCGCTTAGTTGTTATCTTTTTTATAAAAAATTGTAAGAGTTAAACAAAAATATAGTTATGTTTTTTCTAAAGACACCCGTTGATATGTTTGTTTGTTATTTTGATAAAAGTTTTTGTCAACAAATGTAGCAAAATTTTTTGCACGGGAAGATCTATACCATAATCTACGAACGAACCCCTTTCCGTGTGTTTTTATTTGATTCAACTTCAATATACAAAATGGAAAACATGAAAACATTTAAAAATAAATGAATTATTCCTGATGTCTTATTAACATTTAATTGTATCAACTTTCAAATACATGGTTGTGCACCCATTGTGCTACAGTAAGAAATTCAAATAACTTTTTTTTAAATTTGTGTACCTATTTAAATTTTTTTAGTGGATAGAAAATTAAATTTTATTTAAAATAGTGCATTGTTTTTGAAGATAATAGACCGTAAATGACCTCAACGCTCACCCACCTATATACTTCGTGTCACATGGATAGGGACAAGCTCTTTTTCGTTTTTTATTTGACATTATTTTTCTTAGGTTTTTTTGGAAAAAACAAAATGGGGAAAGAATGTGGTATGCATTAAGTTTGTATTGCAAACAAAAAAATGGATTAAGTTGAGAAATATAAGTTTTTTGGCGGTTTTTCCGAAGAAGGTCATAAAAACTACCTGTTTTTGTGTCGCGTGAATAGCGTGTCCCTATGTGTCCCTCTAAATTTACTTATTACCGTGTTTTAAATCCGTTTTATTGTCAGCAAAATTGGACAAGTTCAAATGTTTTATACAACTACCTCAAGGACGCAGAAAGGTATGGAAAAAACCAAAAAGGAAAAGAGTTAAGAAAGCCACATCATTTCAGGAAAGGCGGGCGAAGGTAAGAGCTGCTTCAAATTCAAGGCTTTCCATTAGTAAAATCAAGGCAGAAGCTGGTGTAAATGCTAGTAGATCGACTCTTGCTCGGGTGATACAGTAAACAGACCATATACGACACCAAAATGAAGAAAAAACCACCATTGAAAGCTGCACCCAAGAGCCAAGTCCTTAATTTTGCAAAAAATCTTATCAGGTGGAATTGAGCTTGGCATACCGTCGTCTTTTCCTATGAAAAAAATAAAAAATAATTTGGACTGGCCTGATGGATAAAGCTGCTATTTCCATGATTGAAGAAAGGAAGAACTTTATCTTAAAAAGACACAGCAAAGGAGGTGTTTTAAATGGTATGAGGAACAATCACCTATTACGGGACAGTGGAGCTGGATTTTCAAAGCTCTAAAATGACGGTAATCACTTACAAATCGATTATGGAATGAGCTTTTTCTCAGTTTTTTAAATTATTTGTTGGACAACGATGGACTTTCCAACAAGATAATGCACCAAAAAATACCGCACGGACAACAAAAACCTCTGGATTCAGGGCCAGAATGTGAACCTATTATCATGACCCCCATATTTTCCTGACCTGAAAATTATTTTAAACGTGTGGGGATGGTTTTCAAGAAAAGTCTACGAAGGAGGACGGCAATGCCAAAAAACCGCAGGTATTACTGAAGCCATAAAATGGTCCTTGGCCCAAATTTCGTTCAATTATCTGACAGCACTCTATGAATCCATACACCACAGGTTACTTGAAGTAATTCAGAAATCAGAAGACAGCACACATTACTAAACATTATTTCAATCCATTAAAAAAAAAAACAAGTAAGGTTTTTTTGTTATTTTCTTTATACTGTGTGTTACAGGTTAGTTTAGATCTTGTCCCTATTCATGTGACACAAAAAAATAGATACTTTTTATGAGCTTCTTCGGAAATTTAAGGGTTTGAAAAATAAAAAAGCTTGTCCCTATCCATGTGACATGAAGTGTATGAGGCACCTGATCAAGAAATTGGTCATTGCGGACTGAAGGGTTGAAGCTGGGATCGCCTCAATTATTGTCATTATGGACTGCTGCAATTCAGTCAAATTCCTGTGGTTCGTTTTGCACACCTCCTACTTGACAGAACCCCATACAAAAAAGTCTGGTGCAGTCAGAAGCTTTGCCATTACTGATTACTGGTCTAGCCTTATGAACAGTTGCTTGATCTTGCTGGAACCAAAAGCTGTTCAATGGTACGTCTTTGGCGCAGTTCTGAGTTAAAAATACTAATTCAACATCTTTAAATAACGGTTCTTATTGACAGTTACTGTTACACCGTTTTCTTCAAAGAACTATGGCCCGACCACCTTGATGAAACTGCGTACCACACAGTTACTCGTTCTGGCTGCAGTTCCGTCTCATGGAAGAATTTCTTGACTTGATTCACTCCAAATACGGAAATGTTGCTTGATTACCTTGCCGTTTAGATCAAAATGGGCCTCATCAGACATGAACAAACAATTAATCAATGTGTTGTCTTCTTCGGTCACGAATAAGAAAATCCTGAGAGCTAAACTTACCTGTAATTTGGGCTTTGTACGGAAAAAGGTTTAAGTCATCTTGAAGTATCTGCTGTACTAACCTGTCGGTTTTCAGTCGAAACGCTTGGATTTGCCTGTATTGCCGATGCTACAGCGGCGATTGTATCCTGAGTACGTACATGGGGATTTCGATGATACGGTCTTCGTGCAACGCTTCCAGATTCGCCAAACACTAGCCTCATAATTGTTTTATTGCAAAAATTAAAGCAACCAAAAAAGCCGACGGAAAACTATATATCAACTTGTCACAATAATTACATAATTGTCCATCTACTCGGAAAAATACTGTCAAACTCCCGCCTAAATTTCTTTGGACGGAAATGATAGACTGCAAAGCATGGTGCCGTTGCACTATCCAAATTCTTTTTTCAGTATCCCAAGCATTCATTTTGATAAATCTAAATAGTAACCTGCAAAATCAAAACAAAAATAAGCCGATTACTCGCACAAAAACAAAAAGTTATTGCGTTTTAGCCATAAGATCACTCATTCGTTAGTAGATAATCTGATTAAAATTCAAATATGCAGTAATTATCTTATTGATTAAATTAAAATAAAATCATAGTAACATTTCAAGTTCTCTTGACTAAAATAAAATAAATATCTCAAAAAGAACATTATAATACATTTTTGTTTTGGGTAATTCTTTATGTTATATTTTATTAATTAAACTAGCGACCCGTCCCGGCTTCGCACGGATAGACAAAATTAGGTACAGATATTTAAGTTATAAGCATGCTAATTAAAACGACCACGAATCACTAAATTAGAAAAAATTGTATGCTTATCTTAAAGCCTCCCTGTACCCTACGTTGGCTGTGGTATTTCTAGGTGGCAACAAAATGTATTAATTTTCAGGAGATCCTACTCGAGAAAGTGCCACATACAATTTCCCGTAGGAAAAGCACTCTTTCCTGAAGTCGATACCAACTATGGAAAAAGTTTGTCCCTGGGATTTATTTATTGTTAGGGCAAAGGATATTTTTAAAGTGATCTGCAACCTTTTAAAAGATATGGGCAAATCAGTTGGTATCATTGGAATCCGCAGAACATGTGCGAGCTGACCAGCCACGGGACCCGTAATGATAGTTGCTACAATCACATTATCTCTTAATTCTTTGATCAATAGTCTTGTACCATTACACATATTGGGAGGGCTTAAATTTCTTAAAAGCATAACAGGTGTACCTAGCGGACAAAATTGTGAATCTAAACCATTCTCAGATCCCCTTGAACACACACACAAAATTTCATCAAAGTCGGTCCAGTCGTTTAAGAGAAGTTCAGTGACATACACACTCACAGAAGAATTATATATATTAAGATTGGTAAGATATCAGATACAATTTATTTTATAGTTGTTTTGGATAAAACTAGATAAATCTAATTCTTTTTGCTCTACAGTAAAAGTTCCTTATTTTGAGCACACACTTTTCATTTAAAATTGTTTAAAATTTAGTTTTGTTAAATTTTTAGAACCTAATGGATTGGGGATAAGAATATTATGTCAGGAAAATTTCCAAACATTTAGTGGGTAATATAGGAAATCTCTGCCATTTTTTAAAATTGCTCCGATATCAATCTGCCAAAAATAAGTATGACGTAGATATTAATTTTTTTTTTTTTTTTTTTAAATTCATTTTTATTATTCATTCTTAAAACTATCTTAAAGCTAGACAAAAATTCATAAAACTAGCCTAATTAACCAAACTTACAACTAACTTACTGGTCCCATACGGACACTCTAAGTTAAACAATAATACTTAATTCTAATGCATTTCGGCCCTAAGATCTATTTAACTTCAATTCCATTTTATTTATTTTTTTTATTCATTAGAAAATTTAAAAAAAACTAATTTCAATATCCTTTTTTATTTTTACTTAAAAACTACTTAAAATAAGGTCCTTAATATAAAACTTAAAGCTAACTAAAACTACCTATTCTACCTATAAACTACTTAAAACTAGAACAACCACAGCAGCAAATCTAACTATCTAACGTTTTTTGTTTTTCATATTTTGTTGTCTTTTTTTTATATATATATATTCCATGTTTTTTTTTTTTTTTTTTTTTTTTTCTTAAATTTTTTTTAGTATTTTTTTTGTAATTTTCTTTTTTGTATTTTTTTTTTTTTTTTTTTTTTTTTTTTTTTGTGCCACCATGCCTATTCTACTTAAGACTAAACCCTAAAACTATAAAACAAGTATGTAAGCCGGCCAAGGCTTTAAACCCCATCCCGACTCCCACTATCAAGTGCCGATTGAAGCCACCAAAACTGGTTCTCCTGCTTCACCCTATCAGTTCGGTCCCGTTCGGACAGAGCCCTACTGAACCGAAGGAGCTCTGCTCCGCCTTGTGCCATGACGTCCCGATTGTACAGGAGTCGCCTATCCACGGTTCGTCGTCTGACGTGGTAGATTAGCGGAACTGCCAATCTATCCTGTATCAGACCGCATCTGTCTAAAAAGAGGAATGCCTCTGGTGGAATGAAGCCGCTCAAGCGTGCACTCTCAAAATACTCGTCGTTCGGATAGAACGCCCCGAAAATTAAATTGTTGGTCGAAGACATAGCCCTTGCAATGTGACCTCGGACGAGTTTTATCACGAAATTGTCAATTCTGTTGATTCGAGCCCCGTTGTATAGGACCTCGTTGGAATAGTAATGCACGTATGAAGATTCGGCTGTTCTGTACAAGCCGGTACAGCGTCGTAAACACTGCCGCTCGAACACCCGAAACTTCTCCATCTGGGAAGGGGCAACGTTGAACCACACAGGACAACCATAAACGATCATCGGCCGTATGAGGGCCATGTAGCAAATTACCTTCACTCTGGGGTCAAGCCGACTGCTAAAAAACAGCTGTTTCGTCAGAGCGAAGGCTCCTCTGGCCCTGGTCAGAGCAGCATTTATATGTCTGTCGAAATATAAATACTGATCTAACCAGATACCTAGGTACTTCACTACACTTTTGCTCGCTAATGGCTGCCCGTGAAGATCAACGATAACCATCTTGCGCCAATTCTTGCACGTATCCCTCGTGGCCCTAGCCAACGGAGTCCGGAACAGAATTGTCTCCGACTTCTGGACATTTATTTTCAGTTTCCAGTCGTCGCAATATCGCTGAATCTTGTCGAAATCACGCTGCAAGAGAATTCTAATAACCTCAACCTTTCGGGCCGTTCTGTACGCAATAAGATCGTCGGCGTACGCAATTGCCTTTGTAAGACTACCTATCAGATCGCTGGTGTAAATGCTGAAGAGAATCGGCGAATTCACCGCTCCCTGTTGAAGACCATTTTTAATTAAGAATGTTGTGGTAGAAGTTACATTGCCACTTTTGACAACAAACTTTCTACCGTTAAGCATATCATAAAGTATATACAACAATGGCTTGCTTATGCCAAGCCTGCTCAGTTTAAGGTAAAGACCCTCTAACCATACGGTGTCAAAGGCCTTTTCCAAATCAACCAGAACAGCACCTGTGCATTGTTGTTTTGTTTTATTCCATTGGATATCAGAAACGAGTTTAGACGCAGCATGAATTGTGTCATGACCCGCCTTGAACCCGAACTGTTTATCCGGAATTATTTTGTTGTCCGCAGCCCACTTAGTAGATATTAAACCTTCCTAAATATAGACATTGTCATATTTTAAATCTCATTACGTTTTTTAGCCGACTTTTTGCTTAGGTGCTTTGTGTATAGCAGAACTTGGTTCTTTGTTTTTAACATTTATTAACTTCCCATAGGAAGTTATTGTAATCGGTCCGATTTGTCGAATTGAAAATTTTGACATTTGTTGACGTTTCAAGGCCCCTAGAGTCTAAATAAAAGATTTTTAGAGAGATGTCTGTGCGTGCGTGTGTACGTCCGTACGTTCGCTACGTTTTTTCGTTGTCCATAGCTCAAGAACCAGTAGAGATATCGACTTCAAATAACTCTCAAAAAAACTGATTGGGTGGTTTTTAACCATAGAAATTTAAGAAAAAGGTGAACATTTTGGTTTACCCAAAATATCTCACGAACCAATAACGCTAGCGAGTTGAACTAAATGTTGTATTATATATTATGACGTGATACCAAATTAGTACATTTTTGGAAAAAAAATCCAAGTATAACGTTTTTTTTATAAATAAAAAAAAAACTAAAAAAAAAATTTTGTGGTGTCGAATATTTTACGAACAAAAAATGATTTTATCTCCGAAATATTTGTGTGCAATAAAGAATAACGTTTTTGGCATCTGGTAAAATTTTGAGAAAATCGAATTGACAGTTTGTTTATCAAAAAATAAAAACCTTAAAAAAAACATTACTAAAAGTTGGTAAAAATTGATTTTCGACTCAAATATCTTTTCAAAAATTTGAGATATTGGCTTCAAATTAATTTTTTTTATAAAAAGTATTGTTTTTAATATTATTCTTACAATAATAATAATATTCTTACAAAAAATAAAAACCTACAAAAAACAATATACTAAAACTTAGTACAAATTTACTTTTGACTCAAATATCTTTTCATAAATTAAAAACATTGGCTTCAAATTAATTTTATCTCACAGAAAATATTGTTTTCGACATTCAGTAATTTTTTTATAAAAATCGAACTGTCAGTTTTTTCATAAAAAAAATAAAATCTACAAAAAATTGTACGTTCGGTTCTCGATTTCTCGTGAACAATAGAAGACATTGACTTCAAATTAATTTCATTCATCCAATTTGTATTTGTTTAGATAAGAAATAAAAACTTTTAAAAAATGCTACTAAAATTGGTAAAAATTGGTTTTATACTAAAAATCTTGTTTTCAAAAATAGATTTCGAAATCAAACTATTTTTTTTTTTTAAACTGACACCTTTTTTAACAAAACACGAAAATCTACAAGCCTTTTAATGAAGACAAATCATACAGCCTCTTTTTAAGCATAAAATAACACTCTTTATTATTGTATTGTTAAACCTCAACCCATTACAAGAACGTATAGATAAATTTCTGAATGCTCCTCTCTCTATAATTCGATGTCCTTTAACACTAATACCCGTTACCTGAGAAGCCCTTGTCTCTTCTATTTATCAATACAACACAACTCTTATTGCCTTAACAAATCTCGTATACTTCCGTTGGTCAATTCGAATCCAAATTAATTTGATTTTAACATCAGTATCTATAACCTCAAACTTCTTTTGGCCCACCCCCAGCATAATCATAAAGTTTGCATTTAAGTTAGTTTTTAAGTTATATTTATATTAAGCTAAATAAATAAACTAAAATTGTTGACTCGATATTATGTTCTTTAAGTTATTAAGTTATTAAAGCCATCGAGTAATGTTTAGTTGTTTAATTTTTTTTATAAACTTGAGAGGGTGGGATGTGGTCCACACTGATAACTTCCTATTGATGCCCTTTAAAGTAATTATATTTTTACAACTAGCCACAATTTCATAATTCAAAAAGTATGCAATACAAATTTTAAGCTTGAGTTGTTTCTTTTATTTGAAACTAGCCCACCCGTACTCGCGTTGCTTCGCAAATTGTAACCAACACATTCTTTTTGTGCTTATGGATTTTCTTCCGATGTTAGCCTTTCTTTTACCCATTTTATATTTCTATGCGATAAAAGAAAAACAACGAATTTAAGCTTGTTATGTACTCGTATTTAATAAAAAAATCAATCAAAAAACACTTCCTTACCGAAATTAACACTTTAGAAAAAAAACTTAAGTAAAATATTACGTAGTAAAGGCCAAGCCGCACGTGAAAACAAACAAAACCATTTAAATTTTTTAGTTGAAAACAGAACGAATTTTTGTCTATTTTCTTCTTTTCTTTCTTTTATTCATACCTAGAAACGTTTTTTTGCAACCGAAAAATATAGTTTGCGGTAAAAAAAAACAAATTTGTGTTTTTAATGTTCTCATACATCTAGGTATGCGTGTGTAAATATCCATAGACACATTTTTTTATTCATCTGCTCATGTTCAGTGCAGTGAAACTGACTTAACCTACCCACATTTGTGTGCTCTTTTTATCGACGTCATTGTAAGTACCTTCTTCGAGTTATTTGTAAGGAAAATTTTAACTTAATTTCAGTTTTATTGTTCGAGGAAGTGATACAAAATTGGTAATTCAAGCTATTATAATAGAACTTTTTTTATTTTTAAATTGGAAGAATTATAATCTATTCACTTCCTCGAACCAGAAAAATAAAAAAGATCTAATTTTTCTTTAGATAATTCGGCATTTAATGTGCACGGCACTGTAGTTAATTAAATGTCCATACTCCATAGTAACTTAAAAAAAAGAGCCCACACTGCTCAGCGATGTGACGATAGAATTAGAGAAACAAAAAAATAATGTGTGTGTGTAGGTTAGTTGATGAACTATACAATATACAGCAAAATTGAATATGTACATATGTAGGTAGGTAGCTGAGAGAAAAAACGTAACTATTAAATGGAACACATATTAAGAGAGAAAGAGCATGGGAAGAAAAGAAAATTAAAAATGTTGGAATGATAATGAAACAAAGCAGCGACCTCGCCATTGTGATGGAATCTAATTTCTTGGATAAAATAAATTCAAAAATTTTATAATTTTATAATTTGTTTTTATTTATTTTTCAGGTTGTATGTTTAACTTAGAAGTGATTTTAGGCTTAAAATTTGAGCAACAATATTGGCTTTATGAAGCAATGCTAATCGTTGTCGATTATTGTATAGGTTTTAAGATATGAGTGGTTGTATAAGTCAACTAATGAAAAAAAATGGACAAAAAATGTAAAATTAATAATATTTAAGTTTGACAAATAATTAATGAAAAAAATTAAAGCCATAAACACTCTCATAACAATATAGAAAATAATAAAATATATTTCAAATAAATCGGTTGACTACTTTCTAAGATCATGCGTTACAAACTTTAAAATGGTTTCGCTTTTATATAATAGTATAGATTAAAACTAATTTTTTGCTAACGTGAAATATATGAAGTCAAATGGGTTAATTCGTTCTTAATATATACAGGGTGGGGCGTGGTTACTTCCTTATTTTAAAAAATCATAACACAAAAAGTATTGGCAATATTGATTTAATTATTTTTCCTGTGTATGGAAGTACATTTAAAGTTTTATTTTATTTGGTTTTAAAAACGACATCTCGAAGGTGGCCACCGTTCTCATCAATGCACTGAGATAGCCGGATTTTTTTTCCTTCTACTTTTACCAGCATATCTGTGCTTATGTTGGCGATAGCAGCACGAATATTATTTTTAAGATGACGAAGGGTCTTTGGACGAACAGTGTATACCAACGATTTAAGGTAGCCCCACAGGAAAAAATCACATGGGGCTAAATCTGGCGATCGTGCTGGCCACTGAAGATCGCCTCTAAGAGAGATGAGTAGTTCGTGTTCACGCAAAATATTCATTGAACTTCTTGCCCTGTGAGCTGTGGCGCCATCCTGTTGAAAATTAAGTTCCTCATGAAGAATTCCTCTCACTGTGCGACTAGAAATCCCTAAAGCAGCCGAATGTTTGTGTGCAGATCGCCTAGGGGATTTCAAAATCGCCGCCCTTACCCTTTCAATGTTTTCTGGTGTCCTGACGGTTCTGGAAGGTCAATTATGTTTCTTCTGCACACTACCGATATTCCTGCACGTGTCCACCCACAAAAAAATCGATTTCCGATCAGGCACACGAACTCCAGGTGCGATATTGAAATGGTTTCTGAAAGCACGCTGAATTGCGATGATCGAACGGCTGAAAGAAAAGTAGGCCTCCACAGCGAATGCACGCTCTTGCTTTGCCCACTGCATTGTTGACACTGAACTAGTCATAACGAAAACCTTAGATAACGTGCTTTCGAATAAGCCATAAACCAATGCTCTACTATTAATAGCCGCTCAGTTGCGAGAGTTTCAGATAAGAAAGTAACCACGCCCCACCTGTTATAAGTTGAAAATCAGTTCTTAGGAGTAGTTCTCATACATAGGTTTATATTTTTGTGAAAAAAAATGTCAATGTCAATACCAAATATTACTAAAAATGTATTATGTTGTAAAATCGACCTACTGAATCTACATACGTAAAGGCACGCAGACTTAGACATCTAGTAGAAAAGGGCATTTCAAAATCAATTCTTTTATGTTCAATAAAATTCATTGAGTTGAAATGATTTAATCAAAATCAAACGGAATATTTTATATTACAAAAAAAACAAGATAACAAACACTGTGCAAGTGTGCACAAAGAAAATGATTAAACATCATCATGGCAGGTACATATTCATTTGATAGGCTTCTTTATCACTTCCATAATATGTCATATTAGTATCATGTTCAATTGAATTGAATTCAATAGGTACACTATATACTTATACACTTCAAAGTAAAAAACATATAATAACTTTGCGCACTGTCAATAAAGCATCCTTCTATATAACGTCAAAAAGAAAATATTTTACTATTGTAACTATACTTCACCATCATAAGTACCTATAATATCTAATATAACAGTCATTCTTAGGAATGATATTTTTCAACTTAAAAAAAAAACCCTATTAAGGAAGGAAAATAATATATATTTTTTTTTTATTTCATCATAGCTCACATAAAAGGTTCACTTAACCAGTTTTCTCTTGGATTGCAGTTTTCTATCTATTTCTATAAAGATACATTGATGCAATACAATTTCTCACATTTAACCATAATTCAATTTTATTTCTTTATTTAAGTCATTTTTGAGTTAACCCTATATGTCTATAGATATGTTTGTATATCTTTATAATGTCGTCGTCGCCCGCCATTGCTTACCTACTCTGAACGTGGTCCTTAGATAGAAAATAACAGTGTTGGACATGGCATTGAGAAGGCCTCAAATAATAGTTCAAAATTGAAGTTTGATTAAGAAGAAAAAATTATAGCAACAAAAAAGTGGAAGCTGTGCTAAGTAACGGTTCTATAAAACCAATTTATTGTACTTTTTAACTTGTTTAAAAACTATTTATCTTCTTTAAGTTTTTAGCTCAACTCTTTTGTTTCGACTAATTGAAAATCGAAAAAAGGATGTTAACAACTTTTTTTTATTATTTTAACTGATAATTCTGCTTCTTGTTGCAGGATGATAATAATGGAACACTGTTGCTAGTTTTAAGTCCTATGAAGGCCCAATCTCAACAAATTCCAACTCTGATGTCCATAGAACCGAGAAGTACAAAGTTCCTTATAGGTACTCGTGTATGTGTAAAAGAAAAGCGCATTGAATAGCTTTCTTTCTAAGAAGTCCTTTACGAATCTTTCTCATTGAAAAATAACACAATTTATTTTGTTTAACCAAAAAGGCTGCACAATTCACTATGCAGTGTACACTGTATACAGGATAGCTATATATGTAGTTCTATATCATATGGTATATGTTTTGTTCATATATACAATAAGTTTAACCACCATGGAAAGGAAGATATCTAAGAGGGATTTATATGAAGATGAATTCACATAGTGAAAGGATATGCTCTGATTAGTTTTTTTTTGTGTACGTTCCATTTTGATTTTATTATTTTCTTTTTTGTATCTTCATCTATTTCTCTTTGGTATAAGGATTTCACTTTGGCAATTGCAGTTAAAAATAGAAATGAACGAACTGTTACCTTTACCTGTTATAGTATAAAAACCATGCGGTTGTCATGAAAAATTTGATTTTTGTCTTCTTTTTGAGAAGTCTTAAAAGGATATACATACTTTGTAATAATGTTAACGTTTATAAGATATTTTTAATCTCATATTTGAAATCATAATATATGTTCTATTAACACATGAGTTCTTGTGAAAATAATTGTATTGGCTTTATGCTGTTTTCTTTTAGAGTTTAAATAAAAATGTAGGGTTTTAGTAAGTAAATTGAATTGTTTGTTATGTGAGAAAGATCTTGGTAAACCTTGTTTTAAAAATAAAACAGTAACAGATAAAAATAAGATTATAAGAATGCTTAATTTTTTAAAGTAAAATACTATATTTTATTTTAAATGAAATAAAACTTGCAGGGTTAAATTACAGAGTTGAAAAACCTTGGGTAATGGTTTTGGAGAGTATTATTTGTTATTACTGCTGAAGCTAACGGGTCATTGACTTAATTTATCTTTAGTTATAAGTCTACATACATAAGACAATTTTTAGAAGTTTATGAAGGCTTTGCAATGCAATATGCAGGTTAGTTGTTCAGCAGAAATTCTGATTAATTTTGTATATTTACAGGAGTTAATTTTGCTCCATACTCTTTTAAGTTCAGTCTTGAAACAGGAAAATAGAAAAAAAGATACAGTTATCTCGAGAAACATATTCAACATCCTAGAAGTTCCTTAGTTCAAACATAAGTTAGGAATTGAATTTCGAACCAAAGAGCATGAAAAATCACCACGAAAAAAATAAACTTCTATCACTAACATTGTCTTACTACAGATAGTGTCGTAAGAGTTAAGAAAACCAAAAATTAAAAAAAAACATTCCTTTAGTTTAAGGCTTACGAAATATCAAAACAGAAGTAAGGGTTTGTCTAAAACTTCTAATTGCTTCGCTGATAACAGAACACTGAGCTTTTAGCCTATGATATGGACATTGAATTCTGATTTCGCAACAAATGGGGAATCAAAACCAAAAGAATATAATCGATTGTAAAGCCTCATAAAACAGTATCTACAGGAAAGAATCCTGTATAGTTTTGGTACTCCTTCCAATCCTGTCCGTTTCTACGGAACTCAATAAAGGTTGGAAACAAATTTACCGAACCATTTGATGTTAAAAAAGGCTTTAGACATGTTGTCATGACTGTCATGTGATTCTCTGAACATAGTTATTTTTTTAAGAATAGTCCAGATCTCCCACGTCCAAACTAGAGGCATTACCTTTCAAAAGTCTGACCAATTACTCAGATACGCTGACGATATTGACACAGTCGGAAAAATTCGTCGCAATTTTGACGGAAAATTTAAGTATATTTAAACAGAGGCGGCAAAAATGGGTTAAGTGGTTAAAGAAGGCATGAAAGTAAATCTTGTTTCTTAGACGCCCAGTAGGAAATTTGCTCACCAATGAAATGAAAAATTTGTGTGAAATCGCCAAGGAAATCAGCTACTCGAATCATTGAGGAATAGCATGCAATGAAATCCTTACTGAAAGGCATTGCGTTTTTCCTATGATAATACAATCCACCCTATCTTTTTCTTTGTAAAATATTTTATTCACGATATGAAGCATGAGATGGGTTTTGTGTTTGTTTATATTTGCCTTTCTCTTCTCTACCTGCCACTGAGGAGATTGGCTTCAGTTTCAGAATTTCAATGCTCTTGTTTTTTACATATAATAAAAAATTGCTGTTCCCGTTCGTCAGCCTGGTTTGCTTCGAGAAACAAAGTTATTTTCAACAACAACGCCCGACGGTGATGGCGACGGATGGTTGAAGGATTGCAATGTTCGGGTTTTTTACATATCATACAAATTTCGATTCGCGATCCTCAGGCTGGTTTGCTTAGAAACAAAGTTACAACAATGCACAGTGTTCGGGGTAAGTGATTTTTTTGAAAGCATTGTTGTTTTTTCAAGAAACAGAAAAGATGAAAAATGCGTTTGGGTTTTCCAGTAATAAGGTTAGGCGCGACGCAGGGCTAGCTACGCGCCCTTGTTTTAATTAAATAAAATCCTTTTCTTCTATTGTTTATTTTTTTCAGTTGAATTGCATTGTTCACAGTGTCAAGTGCGTAAAGCCGATATTTAAAATAATAGTTATTAAAAAAGAGTTTAGAAAATAAATTATTAAAGTGTAAAAAAGCGTTAATTTTTATAAAAATCATTAAAGAATCAAAAATGAACAAGGAAAATATTCAGGTAATTTCATTTAAATTACAAATCCCTTTTAACAATTATCTAGTCCTTTTTTATTGCTATTTTTCTAAAGGCTTCCGGATCTAAACAGTCAGCAGTTGGTGATTCACCGATGAATTTTTTGAAAATTCCTACTGGGCGTATGCTTTTCAAGAAGAATTAAAACGCATATACATACATAATTGAATGTTATGGCCAAGAATTTAGATTTATTATAAAGAGAAGGGTTTGCTATTATGTTTAAGAGGTGATTTCGGGTAAGTTCAGCCTTTACATAACCCTGCAAGAAGTATTGTCACGATTTTATTTTATTTATTCAGCTGATTGGCCGATTTGTCGAATTAAAAATGTTAACATTACTAAAACTTGGTAAAAAATGGTTTTCGATTCAAATATCTTTTCAAAAATTAAAAATTTTGGCTTGAAACTAATTTCACCTTATAGAAAAATTATTTTCGTCATTCAGTAAAATTTTTATAAAAGTCCAACAGTCAGTTTTTTTTTAAATTGCAAAGTTGGTAAAAATTGGTGTTCGATTCTCAATATGTGAATAAATGAAGGTATTGACTTCAAAATGATTTCATTCTGTGCTAAATTTTCTTAAAAAATCCAATTAGTAGTTGTTTATGTATCGAGCGACTCGGAGACAGTTGGTGGTGGAATACTATTCGCGGTAAAAAACAACCTTATTTGCACTTTGGTTGATACTTTTAATCTTTCTGACGTCTAAATGCTATGTATTAAAATCAAATTGGAAACAGGTTATCTCTTTATCATCTCAGTATACATACCTCCAAGATCTACCAGTTTTTTCTATGAAAATTGCATACATTTAACTGAGAAGATCCACGATCTATGAAAATTGCATACATTTAACTGAGAAGATCCACGACCAAATGGAACCTAATGATGACTTGCTGATCGTAGGTGATTTCAATCTTCCGAACCTCAACTGGACAAAATCATCAGATTTCAACTATTTTACACCTATCAGTCCAACGGGCACCAATGAATTCACAATTATTGATGGTTTAGCTTCTTGTGGACTTGTTCAATTTAATGGGGTTGCCAATCAATACAACAAATATTTGGATCTAATATTTTTCTCCGACACGATAAATACTGACGTAGCTGTATCTCCAGCCGATGTTAAACTAGTAGAAGAAGACCGTCACCATCCAGCTTTAAATATATCACTGAATATAAACGTGTGCAATATCCCTAATACATAAATGAAAAACTTGAATTCAATTTTAAAAAATGTAACTTTAATGAACTAACTAACTTATTGTGTAATGTTGACTGGAATCAACTGCTCCTAAATCGTAATATTGATGACATGTGTCTAAATTTTTATAGTATTCTTTTTAACTGTTTTTATGAAACTACGCCATTACGGAAATCTCGATATAAATCTAAAACTCCACCATGGTTTGACACTCAATTAAAAAAACTTAAAAAATAAAAGAAACAAGGCATGGCTTAAATTTAGTAAAACAAGAGCAGAAGAAGACTTCAGGATTTACTCCGAACTTACAAATATTTTCATTGACTACTCCAATATTCTATACTCTGACTATATTATAAAAATTGAAAATGAATTGAAACAGACCCCAAAAAACTTCTGGGATTTCGTGAAAAGTAAAAGAAAAACTGACGGTTACCCAAACTCTATGTCTTTTAATAACACAACAAGTCATGACTCCCAAATAATTTCAATTATGTTTGCTAATTTCTTCAAAGATGCTTTCGACGTACCTCCTTCTTTTCAAATTCCCGATTCGTTCTTTCCAGCCCAAAATTATCCACACCTTAACTCACTTGACTTGACAATATGTGAGGATTCAATTGTTCGTTGTGTCTCAGAACTTGATGACTGTTTTCACCCTGGCCCTGATGGAGTACCATCATGTGTTTTAAAAAAATGTGTGTCTCATTTATCGTACCATTTAGTTCCTCAAGGAACTCCTGGTGTTTTAATACCTTTTATGGTTTGTATTGAAACAATTAGTAATGTAATTCGTCCAGGAACTTTAGCAGTACGATTAACCGCAAATAGTTTGTTTTGTTCAATGAATCTCTTAGAAGCTCAATTTTCCCACTATTATGGAAAAGTGCATTTATAACTCCGATTCATAAAAAAGGGTCTAAGAATGAAATAACGAATTACTGGCCGATTGCCAAACTGTCCGTTATTCCCAAACTATTTGAGTCCATTGTCTGTAAGATGTTATCCTTTAATTGTAAATCAATTGTATGTGAAAATCAACATGGTTTCGTCCAGAATAAATCAGCAATTACAAACCTACTTCAATGCACTTCTTTCTGCCTTGACTCCTTCGAAGATCGTAAGCAAGTAGATTGCGTATTCACAGATTTCAGTAAAGCCTTTGACAAATTGTGTCACAAGACTTTAGTCCATAAACTTAAGGCCTTAGGGTTTAACGACAAATTCTTGACGTGGATCTCGTCTTATCTTAAGAACAGAAGTTATCGCGTTATATTCAGAAATGAACTCTCCGACCAATTTTACGTCAACTCTGGTGTTCCACAGGGTAGCCATTTAGGTCCTTTATTATTTATCTTATATATAAATGACATAACATCCGTTATAAAAAACTCCTTCGTTTTAATATACGCTGATGACATTAAAATTTTCAAATCTATTAGTTCAATTAATGACTACTCACAGCTTCAAGAAGATCTTCATAGTTTTAGGGAATGGTGCAATACCGACTTTTATTGAATATTGACAAATGTAAAACTATGTGTTTTACACGCAAAAAAACAATTATAGATTATAATTTATTAGATTCTTCCTCCCTTTGTAAGCTTTCCGTTTTCTCTGATTTAGGTGTTATTCTTGACAGTAAATTAACGTTCTGTGACCATTATAACTTTATAGTTAAAAAAGCTAACAAGATTCTAGGTTTTATTAAACGTTTTTCTCGTGACTTTCGTGACCCCTACGTCTTAAAACTTCTTTATGTATCATTTGTCAGGCCAATACTTGAATACGGCTGTATTATATGGGCACCATACTATTCAGTCCATATAGACAGACTTGAAAGTATCCTAAAAAGATTTATGCGTTTTTGTCTTCGTTTTCTTCCGTTTTCCCAAATATTCACACCACCTCCTTATTCTCAGAGACTTTTGCTAATAAACCTCCCTACACTTTCACAACATAGACAATGTCTCCAATTTTGTTTTATTTTAAAAATAATTAATGGTTCTATTATATCTGCAACAGCTCTGAATCGTCAAAATTTTAGCTATAGTCAAACTAGCATAAGAAGACAGATACCTTTATGCCCGATCTTTAGCAGAACTAACTATGGTATGAATAGCCCTTTAAATCAATTGATTTCAGTCTTCAATACATTTTATAATTTAATTTCATCTGTTAATGACAATGTTAAAAGTAAACAATTTAAAGAAAGCTTTTTTAATTTGTTATAGTATTTATTTATTTCTATGTTAATTACAATTTTAAATTAAAAATTATATAAATAGCTATAAGTTTATATTAACGTTAGATAATTAACGGATTAAATAAATAATTTATGTATGAAATAAAAACATCCAAGAAATGCTACTTAAATTGGTAAAAATTGGTTTTCCACTAAAACAAAAATAGATAGATAGAGATCAAAATATTTCATAATCTGCAAAATGTTATTATAAATATTTTGTTAAACTTTTAAGCATAACAAATCGACAGACGGAATGGGTGTTTAACCGGACGGGTTAATAACAGAAATTCATTGTTGAGTGGTCTTTTTAATAAAGCTGTCTCTATCTATAGTTTCGGAAATAATAATTTTCAAACTTAAAATAAAAGAAATGGATTTATACAAAAAATGTATCGAATGTTTACATTTTTAATACAATTTTCGTTTTTCAATTTGTTTGAATCTTGAATGTTTCTTGATTACACCGAATTTTTTGGTAAGCTTTGAATTTTATTTTTGCGTAGGTATAGCTAAAATGTGTGGTCTTTGTTTTTTGTTGTATCTATGAAAATAAAATAAAATTACACAACAAGAATATTGGTCCCAAAAAATACCAATTTTTTCTTTGTTTTATGCCAAGAAGTTGATTAAACACCCCAGATATTTTTTGATACAAATGTGATGCAGTTACTATAAAATATATACTTTGGATTTCCGATTGATGATATAGTCAAAAATTAGCTCCTGAAAACATGTTGCAACAGAAGAACTTTACGAGGCTGACTCGGAGGAAATCATAAGACCACCCCATTCACAAAAAAAAAAATAGTTTGGAGTGAACCTCAATACCATGAAAACGATTGTTATTTCTGCCTGACCATGACCAATGGATTTACGAAAAATAAGGATCAAATTCAATACCCAAACATATTCCATCTGTACAAAAACTATTTCCTCGAATCAATGATGGTTTACCTCCAGTGCGTACAAACAGCAAAAAGATCGTGAATGATGACCGACGTTATGAAGGAGTCTCTGATCCTAAACAAAGTCAATCGAGTATCTCCTCCACTTGTTCATTTTTAACCGCATACTCTACAAAACCTCATCTTCTTACGCAATCCGATTTAACTGTTCTCGTACGCGATTTAAGACTATCATCCAAGGCTCACTTATTGAGATCAAAATTAAAACAATGGAATTTGTAAGGCAAGAAGATTTTATGGGGTACTTGATTAAGGAGGATTATTTAGTATTTTGCAATGATGTTAAAGAACTTCTATAAGAAATGGGTTTCCTTGAAGATCCGCAATGAACCTGAAAGAAAATGATGGAAATATAGAGTTCTTATTGGAAAACATTAAATATTCACAGCATACGTTGAACATTTGTTTTGATTTACAAGTAATTGCAATGTTAGCTAGACTGAAAGAAGGATATACAAAATTTTGTTGCGAATGGGACAATAGCGCTAGAGAAAAGCATTATAATATAGTAACCAATTTGCCACAATGAATGAGTTTAATTGCTGGAGTCAGAAATGTAAAAGAAGAACCTCATGAAAATTTTTATTAGGTTTCAAAACTTAATGTCCTCGAATCAGCAACTCAAAACTGAAAAAAGGAATCTTTGTTGGTCGCCAAATACGAAAGCCCATGAAGGACTCAATTTTGAAATGTATATTGAATAAGGGAAGAGAGCATGCCCGATGAATGGAACCTCAGTATTGTTTGCCCGATACTGAAAAAAGGAGACCCTTTAAACTGCACCAACTATAGAGGAATAAGTCTACTTAACATCGCTTACAAAATCTTCTCTGCCGTAATATAAGAACGTCTAAAGCATATCGTCAACAACTTGATAGGTCCTTATCAGTGTGGACCTAGGTTTATTATCTTAGATCCATAGATCATCGATTTCAAGGCCGCATAAGATAACAGGGACGACCAGTATAGATCCATGTCTAATTTTGGCATCCCTACCAAACTCGTCCGTTTGTTCAGGATGACCATGGAGAGTTCGCGCTGCTCCATAAATGTTGGTAACAACTTAACAGAAACTTTCGAAGTCAAAATAAGAACAGACAAGGGGATGCGCTGTCATGCGATTTCTTTAACATTGTTCTTGAAAGAAGAGTGCAGAGCTATTACATCAACACTAGAGTAGAGGCACTAGGCAGGTTCAGGCAACTTAAGGGACTTCATTTGCAGTCAACTTCATTCTTTGAACGTAAATTTGGACCAAGGCAACTAGTTAGATTTTCAAGTATCATGAATTTTAAATTCAGAACTTTACTTCGCAAACCTCTACTTTAAGTTCATAGTATAAAAAGTACCAAACAAATTATTGTCTACAAAACACTCCTCAGGAAAGCTACAAGTCCATTACGATTTGTATTTTGTATTGTAAGGAAATATTAGTTATTTCTATTCCAAATTGACAAGGAACCCTTTTACAGAAAGCATTAAATGAAGTTTTGCAGAAAATAAGTAAATCATAGAGTAAAAAAGTTCAGCTTTCAATTGAATGAAAAAATATGATAAAATGTCATTTTGATAGAAGTAAAATTGACTTAATAGTTAAGGAGATTTTTCTTGACTAACTTTCCAGTCAACTTTCCATTAAAGTTTCCTTAATTGGAAGGTAATTTTTTGGCAGCTGGCTAATCAGATACTAGAAACTTGCCTAACTTTCAAGTCCTTTGTGTCGTCAGAACCTGCCCACTGTCTAATTACTGGCATATGCTGATGACATTGAAATAATCGGAAGAACTCAGCGTTATGTCAATGGGGATTTTGTGAGTATTGAGTCAAGTGGTTAATGAGGGCAAAACAAAGTACCTGCTGTCATCAAGACCGCGACGTCTCGGTCAAAACGTCACCATCGACAGACGTAACTTTGAGGTAGTAAAGGACTTTGTCTACCTAGGCTCCGCTATGAACATAGAAAACAACCAGAGCGCTGAGATCAAACGATGGATTACTCTTGCTTACCGCTGTTTCTTTGGGCTAGAAAAGCAATTGCATAGCAAAGCCCTCGAGCGATCAAAGTGTCGCTATATAGGACCCTCGTCGTCCACGTCCTGCTTTACGGTGCAGAAGGATAGACTATGAAAAAAGCGGATGAGAGCACTTTGGTTCGTCCCGTATGCATAGAAGGTGAGTGGAGGGAAGATAAATCGACGAGCTGTACGGGCTGTATAGTGACGTAGATTAAGCCAGGAAGATTAAAGTATTACGACTGAGTTATATAGAGAAGTTTGTTGCGTGAGGCTTACTTAAAAATAAAGGGGCATATTCATAGATGTTTGCTAAACTCTTGCTAAGTTGTTACTAAGCAAGTCCAGAGTTAAGGCTATTTATAAATAAATTTAAACCTAAGTTTAGAGCTAAACCTGTGGTTTAACTATAAACATAGGAAATGCTATTTTTAAGTAATTATTATCACAGCCAAATGTCATATGTATTTGATTTTTGTTTGTGAATTGAAAAGCTGAAAAAGTAAATCATATCAAATAAATTTTACGTAAAGTAAACTTGCTGGTGTAGCTCTTCTTTTTGGCAATTTTCGATAGAAAAGTTCTTTCTCTGACTGCGATACGTTTTCCTGCCGTTCGAGTTTTCTATTTTCCTTGTTGTTCATCTAAAATATTATTGAACGTTGTTGTTTTGTTTTTTTTTTTTTTTAATGACAGCACAAAAAACGAGTTTGAAAATATAACAGTATTTCTTTGCTTTGACCTGTCATTTGAAGTATAATTGTAGTAGAATATAACCTTAAACTGGAGTTTTACTAAACACATCAGGAAAATAGACTATGAATAAGAGCTGTGTTTATTTAATCAACAAGCCTTAAACTGTAGATCAAGAAATCATGACTTTAGTAATTCTCTATGAATACGCGCCAAACGGTTAAAAAATCCAGAAAACTATTTAAAAAAACATTGATTTCATCTTGTTTAACTGAGCACAAAGTGGAATCACTTCATATTCCAAAACAAAGCCCATTAAAAGTCTCCTATTTCTTTGTATTCCATCAATCTTTGCAAATTACAGCACTCTCAATTTCAGTCTCAATTAAATTGTTAAACTTGTAAAGTGTCTCTGTTTATTTTCTAAACAAAAGCAACTATTTCCTTAAAAAAAAACGTTAAAGAAGATTTTTGTATGCCTTCATATTGTGGCATCACAAAAAGCATATTATAAAAGATTATCAATGATGTTGGGGAACTAAAAGTTTTGTGTGTCATAAAGGATTTTCTAAAAACGGATTAAAAACTGAAAATTTCATTGAGTGGAACCACTCAAAATCCAACCATCAACATCAGCCACCTGCCACCTACCACGTCACGCTATGGCGCCACCCTCTGTGCGCCTTTGCATCATGCATGATGTTAGCATGTTGCATATATGAGTTTTGAGTATCAGAGTGATATGGGAGAATATTCTAGCAAGTTTTGCAATCGATAAGCGTATTTAAGTGGCTGCAAACAATTTTACTTCCATTGACACTATTGGTGGATGGCGGTGGCGGTATAGTAGCTCCAAGAGGGTTTCCATTCAAATATGAAATGCATCCACAATACGCGCCTGTATAGTGCTTAGAGGTATTATGTGTATATGGAGCCGGGACTTGTGAACCGAACCGAACCAAGCCAAGTCGAAGCTAGGCACTAAACCGCATTTCCAAAAGAAAAGACTTCTTTAAAGTTTGATTGCTCTCCAAACGCTCGTTTTCTCTTTTTTCCTTTTTAACATCAGACGAGAAGAAAAGTGTTCAGTGAACGGTTCACTGATAATGCAAGTACCACTTAATTTCCCATTTGGATAAAAAAGAAATGGGAATTTGAATATCATCTAAACGGGAGTATAGCTCAACTCCGTGTATATGGTGTATCTACGAAACGGAAATGGTATTTTAAATTACTTAAACGGGTCCTCATAAGACGTGACATTCTAAGTAAGATTAGGCTCTGATGTTGATGCTCAAACTGATGCTGATGCTGATGTATGATGGAGCGTTAATTTGTCTTCCATGTTGGCCTCTGGCGAGATTTGAAGCGAAACGAAAACATTCTACGAAATTCAATTTTTAGTGTGTTTTTGATCATTCAAATAAAATATTTCACACGGTTTTTGGATGTTTTTGAATTGGTTTTTAAAATATTCGAATATAATATGCTCGTTCGATATTTTTAATAAGGGGTTAGATAACAGAACATGTGCAATGTTATCATACACACAGCTTCTTCATATTTTTGTTGGGCTTATTATAAACCCATCATCGTTGTCATCATCACACCCAAAATGTCATCTCGTCCATCTTCTTCTTGAATGCCAAGCCAATAAACCCACTTTTTCTAATATGTATCTTTTTTTTAAATAAAAATCTATCTCAAACTTCAGATATACATATTTACGATCAATTTGGTTTTGCCGGGAAAGAGTCAGAACAAGTGCATGAACTTCTAGCAAATAGACTCTGGGATGAAGATGATGATGAGGATGATGGCACGAAATCCTTGTATGGGGTGAAAAACAATAATTTATTTTTAGGATTTTATTTTCTTCGATGTTTATGAGTTTGTTTTACACTCTGTTACAGATTTGTACCAAAATAAACGTACATACAAACATACATCTATACACTTAACTAACGAGAGATTATAAATTTATTTCATTTTTAGCCTTTTTGACAAGTTGAAAGGAAATTAAAGGAATATTTAGGTAAGGGCGAATGAAATTTAAGAAAAATATAATTAAAACAAAAAGAAGACAAGTTCTTTTATTGATTTTTTTGAATTTTGAACACTTGGACTCTATTAAGTGAAAATATTGTGTGTTCGAAAGGATGAAACAAATCGGGCACGATGGTGACGTGAGATGATTTTCAATTTATAATGCTCATGGTTTATGGTTAATGATTTATTTTATGTATATGCGTAAGACAATATTTATTCATGCATGCCATATCGGAACATTTGACATTTGTGGGTCGTTGTCGGTCGGTGGAAATTCAAGTTGTTTGTAGGTACGTAGGTATATTTCGTATAAGTTTTGAAAAAGTATACAAACAACAATAATCTGAAATATGAATGTTTGACTGAAAAAAAAATAATTGTACAGCTGCATGACACTGCTTACTTACTCTTAGGTACATGTTTTAAGTTTGAGAAAGAAATTAAGGTTGAGTTGATTTTTTAAGTATTGAAAATACCAATATTTGACTTCATTTGGAAAATAGACATGCATATACAAGGTTTTTTGTCAGGACTTCGGTACAAGTCTTATACACAATGCAGCAAATTTGTATTTTGTTTGAGGAGTTCAAGAGAACAAAATTTGGTGGCAGCACCATTTCTAAAAAAAAGGCCAAAATTTAAAATGTTCTACTGCCTCTTGGGAGGAATTGAGAAATCCTTCAAGAGTAATTCTTTTCATGAAAAGTGCTTTGTCAAATAAGCCGTTTGCATTCGGCTTAAAACTGTAGGTCCCATCCATCCCTGATAACATTACTTCCGCACAGGAATGGTTGAGAGTTGTAAGTCACTAGTCTTACTATAAAACCAGTTCTTTCGGTAAAACTAGTTGTAGATGTTTTTCGGTGATGTCAATCAAATAAATGTTATAATACTGTTTGTCGACTACTTTAGAACCGCATATGTCAGCAATAACTGGTTGCCCCGAGCGTCAATCGTCTCAGATTTATCTGCATAGAGATAAGTGACTTTACATAACCATACCAAAAATAGTCCAGCGGTGTTAAATCGCACGATCTTCGAGGCCACACCACAGGCCCAAGACGCGAGATGATGAGCTTACCAAAAGTTTCCTTTCCTCCAATAGATTGATTGTTTCCTTGTGTCGTCACGTGTCGTACAAACCGAACCAATATTTTAGTTAAGGAGTTAGTCTATTCATTAAGAAATGCCAAACCAAATTAAGCATACATCAAGTGACAGCTGTCATTTGACAAAGACCAACTCCGAAAAACATTTTCCAGATTAAAAACTACGTGTATAAAAAAACAATTCAAAATATTTTCGATTTTTAATGGATCTCTAAATTTTTGGTTAGAACTTGGTTAAATATTACACCTATCCAAATTTCAGCTTTTTAGATGAATATTTAGAGCTCGCCTCCAGCGTTTTTATATCTGCTTTACTAATTATTTGGCAGCTTTTGGCTACTTGCTTCTTTGTTTTAACAAATAACTTAAGAACCTTTTATATCAAATCATGAGTGTGACTTTTTTCTTGAAGAAATTTGAATAGTCTCAAAAAAAAGTTTTCACATTATATATGTATGTTCTAACGAAGAACCAAAAAAGTCATAAGCTTTTACACAATTTGCATGAAAAATAAAGAAACGTGATGAGCGAACTCTAAAAATTGATTTAAAAAGCTGAAATTATTATCAGGTTATATAATCATATATAAAAATGTATTAAATCTATGAATGAATAACAATTTTTGAATAAATATTTTTTTACCCAGCCCAGACTGCTCCGTAAACTCTTCCATTTCTCTATTTTATTATGACAAGAAAGTTTCTTCTGATTTTTGTTAAAAAAATCATATTTAAATTTATAGAATTGATTTCTTGGAAACTGTCCTCCTAATTTAAATGAAATTAATTTCTATTCAAATTTGTCCAAACCAGCAAATATAGGTAAGGAAAGGTGTACCTTACCTACTCAATTAAACTTTTCCTTGCTTTCTCTGAAACAGCTTTTACAATTTTTATACAAAATTTCCAGAATTTTGTTTTTACGTCAAGAAAATAAATAATAAAATAAATCACACAATAGAAAAATTATTGTTTTGGTTTTATTACAACGCCATGTCTATTTTTATCTTTTCTTCTATTACTTACAACATTCTTGGAATTGGCTTAAACGTTTTTGATGAACATTTCAGAACTTATTTCTTTGAGCAAATAAGAAAATTTAAGAGATCTGGGTTAAAAAAAATATTAAAACTGTCTTCAAAAAATTCATACATACATATGTATATGTATGTATGTATGTATGTAAAATCTTTAGAAGGGAAACTGGATTTGAGCAGACTTCTACTATTAGGCTATGTTTATGACCGAGCGTAAACGCATCGCGCGATGCGACGAGAATCGCTACTAGCGACTAAATTCATTGTTGCTTATGAAAGTGTTTATGACAAAGCGATTTAGCGAAAAGCGAATTGAGCGATTACAAGCGACAAAAGCGACGAAAATTTGCAATCAAAATATTTTGATCAGTTGAGCGATACGACATACGAGCGATCAAGTATGGACAAGTTTATAGAGAGTGTGCGTGATAAACATTGTTTATGGAATTTGCGTCATGCAGATTACCATAATCGCAATTTAATAAAAAAAAAAAGCATGGGAGGATGTGGAAAAAGAGTGCGGTTTTGAAGGTGAGTACCTTTATTTATATTTTAAATTATAGCAGTCGTGAATGAAGATGATAAAATTCACCGTAAGTTCTTCTTTCTGTTACAATTGGATGCACTTGAAACCTCTTAAAAATACTTTTATTAGTTAAATATTTTGTACACAATAAATAGCTGGTTTCTAATAATAAAACTGTCAATGCGCGCATTTTGCTTTCTTCACTGCCAAAACTTAAATAAAGTTTTAATATTTCAAACATTCAATCGCTTGATGTTTCGCTCTACTATAAACACTCAATAGCTAGCGATAACGCAAGCGAAAATGTACCAAGCGATGGAGCGATTATCGTCGCATCGCGCGATGCGTTTACGCTCGGTCATAAACATAGCCTTACTACCAATTATTTTCATGGATTGTAAACATATGACATTGTTTTTAATGAAATATATAATGTATTATTTTTTAACATCCCTCTGGAAGTATTTTTGTATATCAAATGAATAATACATAAAAGAAAAATATTGACTTTAACAATTACATATATGTGGCAGGGTATGTGTTTTCTCATGAGTGATGAATTTTTTGAATTGGACATAAGAGCCCCATGCAGAAGAGTTCATTACCTCCGATAATTTAAGAGAAGGTACACTTAGTTTAAATGTCTCAAACTTAAGAGATGTGATGCCTATATTTTTTTTTGTTAGCGTGTAGCATTTAAATTGATCAAGTGGAATATCAGTTTTTCGCGAAATATGATTAATGATTTTTTCAGTCGTAGTTTTTATATGGAATTTCGATAGGTGTAGGTAGCCATTTGATGTCTGGTAAAGCTGGAAGGGACGATATAGTGTCAGAACCAATAATCTTTGTAGGTTTAGAATATTTTTTTTTAACTTCCCATAGGAAGTTATTGTAATGGCTGCGTTCAATCTCGGGCAGATAGGGTATCCGGATACCTTTTTGTTAGTGTTTTACGTGTAAAATAACAACTGATCAAAAACAGCTGATATGTCAAAAAAGGAATCCAAAGGTATCCAAGAAATTCTGGGGTATGTAGGTATCTGACAGAACAGCTGATTCAACACATGATTGAATTTCAAGAAACTTGAAAATTGATTTCAGCTTTTTGTTTTTTTTGGTAAACAAAAAGATACAAAATGTTAGTTGAAGTTGTATTTGAGGATGTTCTGTACATAATAGACGATGAAGAAGCTATTTGCCTCCGAATTTTAGAAGGTAATTATTATGTTTAATCTTACAACAATTTGACTTCGAAGCTTAAATGTTTCTCTGCTTTTTGTGAACAGCTGAAAGTTGTTTTTATTTTTTGACAGCTATCTCAATACAGCTATCCAACTCGTTCAACAAGGTATCTAAAAATCCACCTATCCAAGGTACCCTACCCAACACGAGATTGAACGCAGCCAATGGGTCCGATTTGTCGAATTGAAAATTTTGACATTTCTCGACGTTTCATGGTCCCTAGAGTCGAAATAAAAGAATTTTAGAAAGATGTCTGTGCGTGCGTGTGTACGTACGTTCGTACGTCCGTATGTCCGTATGTCCGTACGTTCGCGACGCTTTTTTCGTCGTCCATAGCTCAAGAACCAGTAGAGATATCGACTTCAAATAAATGTTGTTATACAGATAATAAGGCAGAAAGATGCAGAAAGGGCTCTCAAGAAAATTGCGTGGGTGGTTTTTTTTACCATAGCAGTTTAAAAAAAGGTAAAAATGTTGGTTAAACCTAAATATCTCATGAACCAATGACGCTAGAGACTTGAATTAAATTTTATATTATATATTGTAACGTGATACAAAAGAAGTATATTTTTGGAAAAAAAATCCAATTAACGTTTTTTTTATAAATCAAAAAACTGAAAACAAAATTTTGTCACCTCGAAAATTTTACGAGTAAAATATGATTTCATCTCCAAAACAATTTTGTACAACGAAGAATAATGTTTTTGACATCTGATAAAATTTTGAGAAAAATCTAATTGACAGATTTTTATGAAAATAAAATCCTAAAAAAAACATTGCTCAAAGTTGGTAAAAATTGATTTTCGACTCAAATATCTATTCAAGAATTTGAAAGAATGGCTTCTAACTTATTTTAGCTTATAAGAAATATTGTTTTCAACATTCGGTAAAATTTTGGGAAAATCGAATTGACAGTTTTTTTTACAAAAAATAAAAACCTAAAAAAAAAACAAAACTAAAACTTGGTAAAAATTTACTTTCGACTCAAATAGCTTTTCAAAAATTACAAATATTGGCTTCAAACATATTTTATTTCACAGAAAATATTGTTTTCGATATTCAGTCATTTTTTTTTATAAAAATCCAACAGTCCGTTTTTTCATAAAAAAATAAAATCTACAAAAAATAGTACGCAAATTTGGTAAAAATTGATACATATAGACAAACTTTTAAGCAAGACAAATCGACAGACGGGATGGGAAGTTATCAGTGTGGGTCGCATCCGAGCCTCTTTTTTGATATAATCTTGAGAGAGATTATTGAGTGATTTCATTCCCGAAAATGGAATTTCAGTGTAATGATGATTTACAGTAGCGGTGGTGATTGCAGAAGAGAATACATTATTCTCCTTTACTTAACTAATAACACTCTTTTTAGCCGTTTTACGGGGAGGGGAATTAATATTTATTAACGATTTTAAATCAGAGAGCTCTTTTTTAATCTCACTTATACCATTAGAGAGAAAATTAAAACTTTTTAGAATTGAAGAGAAGTTAAGAAAAGAACATGAATTGCATTTCCAGAAAATGAAACGATTTGATTACATTTAGCATAAGTTTTTGCCATTATAAGAGATTTGGATTCACAACTGACTGCGAGAGAAGTTAGTTTAATTATGAGAGGTTTTCATGACATCACAGGATGTGATTATCTACCAGATTTTTTCCGCAAAGGGAAACTAAGCCCTTTCAAACTTTTTGTCAAAAAAAGTTGCTAATGTTATTGTCCAAGGTTCGCAAAACATGGAGGTACTTATTACACGGAAAGAAGTGTATGGCATTTATGACAATGCTAGTATGGTATGGCTAGTATAGTTTTTCCCGCGATAATTTATGGCGTGATAATCGATACACTTATTGGATTGCTGTCAATAGTGTAAGTATAAGGGACATAACAATAATGTATTGCCTCTTCTGCTAGGAGCATTGTACATGCCGCCAGTCAGTATGGGCCTGACTCCCATACTGGCATTGGCGTTTTGGCTAAAACTATTGTCGACGTTACTATTCTCAGTATGGCCAAATTAACTATGCTTACAACTTTTTATCCAACGGAAATCTTCTAAGCCATACAGTATTGCGTTCACACCCATACTGACATTGTAATATTTGCAATGTATTTCTTTCCGTGTAGGCCCATAAATATTTTTGTTCTTCAGACAGACAAATATTGGAAAACGATAAAAGTATAGATGTCAATGATGGCAGTGATGAAAATGGATGATGACTATGAAAGCTATGAAACAAGCGATGCTTATGAATACCTTGAATACAGCGAATTTTTCAATAAAAGTATGTAGAATATCTTTCAGATCTGACAATAATTCTTGCGACGTTACTGTTTTGATTTTTGTGGAATAGAAGGGTGAATGGTTGAGGGAGAGGGAGGTTCTTACTATTACATATCTACACCTATGAAAAGTGTGGTTGTATTGGTATTTTTTTTTCAATAAGAAGCGAGCTAATTATCTTCAACCATGGAAATCATAGAATTCAAGAAAACCTTTGATTTTTTTGGGGAGTCTTACGAAAAGCGTCTTGCTGTGGCTCTGCACCACCAGAAATGTCTGGCTTTCTATTGAAATGATGTAGAACCATTCACGTCATTCTCATGAGATACTGCCCGAATGCGAATTCAGGGGGTGAGGGGTAAAATATATCCAAAATTCAGCCATTCAAATATACATACATACATGTTGCTAGCTATTAGACTGGAAGGAAAGGTCATACAATATACTTGCAATACTACATGAGTGCGAAAAAAGATTTGTCCCATAAAATCAGTTACCAGAAATGTTTAATACCTCTTTGACATTGTAGTAGGTTTTCTTCAGTAGGGTTTGTTCAAAAGAAGGGATACTAACATCATAACCATAAGTTTTCCTTGGGTTTAATAGATTTTTCCCTATTTTTTCCGAGATAAAATTTCTTATTCCCCAAAGAATTATGTTTGTAATCATATCTGCGCTGGAGTCTACTTCACTACCTTCATTCCCGAACAAAAACCCAAGATTTTATACGGAAACAATTATACAAAAAATTATACAAAAAATTACAAAAATTACAAATTGCGATATAAAAACAAAATCACTAAACTAATTATATTCTCTAACATTCCATGAAATCTGTCCTCTTCTTGTTAGTGTAAGATACACCAAAAAATGTTTTTCTTCAAGAATCTTATGGAACGAGCAACCTTCTAATACCTTTTACCTACATATCATAGTAAACCATTGGTGTCCCATTAACGCCAATGTGTCACCCCAATATATAAGTCAATCCTCAATCTCCACCTCCTATAACCTACATAACTAGAGCTACTTGTAAATTCCTTCCATAACACCGATATACCTACTTTTAACGTATTTCTTGTGGTTTTTTCCCAAAACTAATTCAATCCAGAAGTGGATCATTATTTCAAAAACATTGCCAGTCACATTAAAAAACATGTTTTTCGTTATATCCTTTCGCCTCATCCATCATCAGGAGCACGAAAAACAACAAAATACAAATACAAAACACACAACCTCAGGGAATAACTTTTTGTTCAATTTTCACATCCAACCTCCTAGAAGTTAATCAATACCTACATTGACAACAAGCCCCCAAAAAAAGGACATTGAACTTGACATGACAACGAAACCTACAAAAAAATAAAAATATCAGTAATATACTACTCATTCATATACCATACATCCTTTTGCTGCCATACGATACCAACTGTTGCACGTAACTGGGTCTATCATGTTGTTGTGTTTTTTTTTTTTTTTAAAGAAAACCACATCATATCCTTCCTTGTCCTTGTTTTCAACAAAATCAGGAGTAGTTCAGTAGTGGGTATGGACATGGGCATGGGCTTAGCATGTAGTAGTTCATTTGATGCGGATGACAAAAAAGAATAAGGACATGGTTACCGCGTTCGTAAAAAGTGTCATCTTCCCAACCATGTTTATCCACAATGCTAGTCGACTAAATTATGACGTTTAACATGTCACTTTCAACGCTTCGCATCCTTCGTCGTCATTGTCGTCATCATCGTAAACTAGTCGCTGTTGGGAAAACTGTGGGAAAATTGTGTTTAACAAAAAACTAGACTGTAGTCGTCCTTAACATAGAGTAACTTTAGAGCTCTACATGGAGTCCTTCTTGTTCTATGATTAAAACGCTTGCCTACATAGTACATGTGTATAGTGTATACTTTTGTAGCTTCTCGTCTTTGTCCTTGTTTCTATAGTCCTAAGTGAATAAACCTCCATAACCTGTGATGTCGATTATGGCAGTCGAGGAGAAGCTAAAGGACACTTGTTTCTTTATAAATGAACAGTTTTTTGTAGTGCCAGTGCCTGCCTTCCTGCCTGCTTGCCTGTAGGGCTTAGTACACTACTAGTACCTACGCTATGGTATGTGTATAGCATGATGGTGCTCTGTACATATTTCATAACCATCACTCTTCTCTCGGGAACTCACCATCTGGACACAATCGATTCCATTAGAAAATATTGTTCTTCGCTCCTCAAGTGCGTTCGTTCTTTATTGTTGCATCGTTATTAGGAGTTGCTGTGGTTGCTCCTTCTGCTGCTGCCTGCTTCTGATGCTCCTGCTGAAATCACTTAGAACGTGTGATGACAGATTAATGAAAAATGACAAAAATTAAATTGACTTTTGGGATGAAATTGGAAAATCATAAAAAAAAGGAGAGAAAAGGTTTGGTGGGAATTTATTTGACTAAGTCATCGCATCTAAGGGAATCCTTAGGGACTAAACAGAAGATTAAATTAAACGAAGAAAACAAAATAAATAAAATACACCAATTCAAGCCAAAGATTCAGACAGTTATAGAAGCAGTGATTATTAACAGCAACACTTCTTCTACATTTTCTTCTTCATTTTCTTCGTTACCTACTCAAGAATATAGGCTTTAAGGAGACACAAGACAGAAATGTGCTATAAAATATGCTCTTTAGAGTGATTGATTGTTCGATTGCCTTAAGTGACACCTAAAGAGCGATCTATGTTTGAGTTTATGAACTTCTTTGTTATTTTTGTGACCTTTAGGCATAAATAAACGACGACGATAAACAGAACAGTTTGAGAAAAGTTGTGAAAAATCGTTTGCTTAAATCACGCACCAGGCACAACTTTATCATAAAGGATTGAAGGAAATTTTGATAGAAAAGAGATTTGCATACATATTTCATTTATCATCATTCTATTCGAGTTGCGCGTGAAGACAAATATGAAGTTTTTTTTTTGTTTGGTCCTTTTTAGGAAATCATCCTTCATATCATATAAGAAGCTTGTTTATCTAGATGATGGTAATGGCCCATTGATACTTCAAAGCTGTCAACATATATATCAATCAGGAAATGAAACTTCTTTATATTAGATATACATTGTTGAGTGTTCATGAATCATTCTTTTTTGACCGCTGGAGCTGTAATAATTTGCAAGACACCTTGAGAAACTTTGGATCTGTTATTTTCGGAATTCGTTTTTGAACTCAAAGTTTTTAAAATGTAAAGTGATTGTTGGGCGATGTTTCATTAAAATGCCTTACAAAGTCTGTGGTGATTTAAATAAATTATTGTCACATGTTTGATAATCACTAGTCCCTGTCTGTGTATAGTTATTCAACTCAGTTCAATTCTTTTGAAAAAATTTCAATGAAAATTGCCGGAACAATGGTTATTTTCACCCAATTATGTGTAAAATCACTGAATTAGAAAAAGCTGAATTTGTTTATGGATTGTAATGATTTAGGAAAATAAAAATAAAATAAATTAAAAGGCGCAACAGTTCGTAGCCTAGTGGCTTACAACTCTCAACCATTCCAACAACTTTTATGCTGAATCCGAACGACTAATTTGAGAACGCATTTTTTATGGCAGCAATTTACTCTTGGAGAATTTGTCAATTCCTCGAAAGAGACAGTACCCGTGAAAAAACATTAGGTGGCATAGGCAGAGATTGAACAAAAGACCTCTAGCATGACAGTCACGCCACGGGTATTACTAATTTAGGAAAATAAGCTTTTTTCAATTGGAATGTAAGTTTGATAAATCTGTCTGGACAGTTCCTGAAAGAAATACATTTTTACCATTTTTAGTAGCATTTTTTTTTGAAGATTTTATTTCTTATATAAGAAAAATATCGATTGGATTTTTCTAAGAAAAATGGATTCTTCTAAAAAAATAGCTTAGGGTTAAAAACAATATTTGCTATAAGACCAAATTAGTTTGAAGGAAATATCTCTAATTTTTGCCAAGATATTCGAGGTGCGTATCAATTTTTACCAAGCTAGGTTACGTTAGGTTAAAGTGGCTGTCCGTGATACAGTAGGACACACTTAGGCCAGTTTAATGGCCTATTGTGATACCACATGAACTTTGAGGATTTCTTCTAGGCCCATGAAACCAGTTTGAGTCCCTTACGAAACATGAGAGGCTAATCATGTTTATATGATTTAGATCGTTTAGAATGTTATAGAAGAATTTTCCTAGGTAATTCTTGCGTTTTTGAGCTAGAGCAGGGCATGTACAGAGGAGATGAAGAACTTTTTCCTCCTCTTCGTCATTCATACAGCTTCTGCAAACGTCATTTGAGAACAGTGCCCGATTATGACACCAATTATGTTTTTATATGCGATCTGCTTAGAGATAGGAAGCACCTTCAACGCTTTAAATTTAGAGTAGGCCAGATGTTTTTTGTGTTTTGCCACGTATTGATGTTATTCCACCTGGTGTTTGCCTTATTCTTATATTGTCTTGCAATAGCAATAGTTTACATGTAGCGATTTGTATGTCAGCATTTGCCAAACATGTTAGAATGGGCTGTACTGTAATTGTACCATTCTTGGCGAGTTCATCTGCCCTACAATTTTCTGGAATGTCTCTATGGCCCGGCCGGCACCCAGCAAAGGTGAATATTAAATTTGTAACTAGCTTCAATGATTGGGATTGGGAAGGCGGAATGAGAGACGTAATTTCAGTCGTTCAGAGTACACACTTCCACCAACCCCTTCATTTCTTTTTTACCATCTGTATAAAAGTGGACTGGACTCGTTTTCAAAGAATGTCCTATCCTCCCAGAAAGATCTAGAAGGTATAGAAATCTAGAATTTTCTGTAATTGCAGTTAGGGGATGGTGTAGTCTGAGTGGTTTGGAATTGATTCTAAATACTGTAGAATGAAGGAGTGGCCAATGTTGTTGTTAGCCCACTACGATGAAGCTTTGTTGGCTTGCAACTATTTGTTTGCTAAATAAACCAAGAAGTATTAGGTAGAGTAGGGTGTCCAGTGCCGTAGATTGGGTCGCAATCCACCATAATGCCACAGTGTACATTAAAATCGATCTGATTACCGATGTGTTTAAAACATTCGTAATTCTGGGTTGTAAGTCCCACTTATTACCAATAGCGTTTTTGCAAGAAAAGAGAGCTACAGGAGCTTCTTTGACTCTTTCTTGTATATTGCGTTTCCAATTTAGTTTTTGTCTGAAATAAGACCCAGGTACTCAAGGCCTCGTCTGAGAACTTTAATTGGATTCCCTTAATATAGGCAGGGTTAACATATGGAATTTGGTATTTCCTTGAAAACAGGACTAATTCAGTATCAGCCCAAAGTATTAGTTTGTCTAAGGCATTTCGTAAGAGTTCTTTTAGGACGTTAAGATGCTTTCCTGAAACTACTATAGAAACGTTATCCTCATAGGCAATCACTCTGAAACCCTCCGCATCCAGACCAGTTAGGATTTCATTTACCACCAGATTCCAGCGGAGAAGAGGTGGAACACCACCGCCTTGCGGTGTCCTTCTACTAACGAATCTTCTAGCAGAAAAGTTGCCCAGTTTTGAGTTAATTATTCTGCTAGTCAGCATAAAATGAATTAAATCCTAAAGCAGATGTGTCCACATTGTTAAAAGAGCCTTCGATGTCAAAGAAAGCAACCTAAGTGAACTGTCTATGATGGAGGGAGAATTTGATTGTGCTTACTAATGTGTGTAATAGTAGGCATGTTGATACATAGACAGAAGTCCTATATCAATACTTGTCCTTAAATGTATATCAATCAATCGTTCTAAGGTCTTAAGAAGGGATGATGATAGACTCATAAGTCGTAGATCTTTAGGGTTGACTTTCGAGCGTTTACCTGCCTTTGGTAAGTTTACCAACTTTTAGTAACTTTTTTTGGGTTTTTTACTTATTATTAAAATATGTCACTTTAATAAACATACGGACGTGCATACACGCACACACATACATCTCTCGAAAAACTGTTAATTATATTTTAGGCACTTTGAAACATCGAATAATGTCAAAATTTTCAATCCGACAAATCGGACGGATTTTTGAGTGCCAATCCTTTTGACGTTTAGTCGTTTCAAACTTGTGTCTTTTTGCTGTTTTATTTATTATTATTTTACGACAAGATAACCCACCCTGTATCCTAGTGCTGTCCTAGTGTGAGTTCTATATATATAAAAAAAAAAAACAAAAAAAGCACTTAATGCATTTAATGCATTTAATGCATTTAATTTTAACAACCTATGTCACTGTCAGGTTTCGTTCAGCGATATGGTTAAGCTGAGTTATTGCGTGAAAATTTGAAAGCCCAACAAAATTTCTAAATTATAATTCAAACAAATTGCACTGTCAAAGGTGTGAATAATTAATTTCCTTTTCATTAACAAAACAAAATGTCAGTTAGGTAAGAGCATACATATGTACATCGTTACCTTCGAGTACGCTGATGGCAATGAGTTTTTCTTTCTTTGATTATAAACGAGTTCGCGTACAATAAAAATAAAAGGAATATAAAAACACAATAAAAGCCAAACCAAACAATCTTTATCTCGCTGCTGTTAACTTGACAGCGGACATTATTCAATTAATCACGCGACTTTGACACACATTCGTTTCCCTTTTGCACAATCCTAAGCATTATAAAATGCCAACTGCCAACAATGGATGGACTTACCGTTCGTTACCTTTCTATTTTTCTAGGAAAAGAACCAACAAGAACAACTACAACTACATAACAGAAACAGAACATAGAGAGAAAGAACAAATGAAATAACTGTACGTGTTTCATAATCACAAGCATTGCAACGCCCACTCAAGCACTTGACACGAGAACATAAAAAGGGACGATGGACATTTTAACACACATACACACACACACCACACAAACAAACACTTCTGGGCTGTGTATATTTACACAAAAGGACACTGGCTACATGGTTCGTTGATAGAACAAGGATTGTTGTTGACAGGAATAAAAATTTTAGGTTTGGTACTCCTCAAAAATTCAAGCTCACTTCTCAAAAGAAAAATCTTTTGTTACGAGTTTTCAACGAATTTCATAACTTTGTTTCGGTAATTTATTTGATTATGAACTTCAACTTATGAACATAAATAGTCAATTGTAGTGAAACCGAGCATCAAAAGAAGCTAGAACAAATATTATCAATATTAAGAATAGAACCAAACTTGTCAATATAAAACAAAAAATCAACTTAGGGACCTTATGTCTCCAAGATTGCAATAAACCATCTTAATAAAAGACCAAAATTGATGCTTTTTATTATAGACTAGCGGCCCGTCCCGGCTTCGCACCGGTAGACATAAATATATACAGATATTTAAGTTAAAGGCATGCTAATTAAAACGACCATGAATCACTAAATTATAAAACATTTGTTTGTCCTATCATTAATACTCTTCGTAGCGTATGCGATGAAAGACATTTTATGGCTAATTTTTTTTACACTTTCGGTTGGTTTAAATAGGAATTTCTTAAGATTTCTATAGTAATCTAGTACTAAATATACCCTATGTTACTCAGTGATAATGTAGCTTTCTAATGAAAAAAGAATTATAATCGGTCCAGTACTTTTTGAGTTTATTCGTTACATATACAAAAATACAAATCTTTCCTCTTTATAATATTAGTGTAGATTGGTGAACTCTGTTGAAAATACAAGTCTTAGCTTTTATTGAAATTTGACGTTTTATGTGGTTTTAATTTTGTACTTCTGTAAAACTCAGCTGTAATTTGATGTGGTGAAATATTAGTTCTATGTTTATGACAATAGATGGTGGAAAATTGGAGAGTCTTCTATGTGAATTCTTTTCGCATCATAAATGGATTCTCTTCAACATAAGTCTTAAGTCAGAAACTCCTCCCCCTTATAGAAATCCCTAACGCACTGACTGGAAAAAATTCGGTCAAATAGTAAGCCCAAACTAAACAAAATTTCAAATATTAGCATAGAATCTGTAAAAGATCTTGGAATCCAGGATTAATATTTTTGAATCATCAGTTAAAACTTAAAACTGTTTTTAAGATTTCATGTACAGTATAATAAAGTCGGACGAAATGTTCTCCTGTTGAAACGAAGACCTTTCTGCTCTAAAGAAAATGACCAGAACGATCTTCAATATCTACCATAAGCAAGATTTTTACCAACTTTAAAGTTTATTAGAGAGCTATAGAAACTGCCAAAAAACAAAGCTGGAGAGAATACTGTCAATCGGTTTAAGGCATAAAAGATTCTGCCAGACTTAGTTAAGTTTTTTTGAAGGAACATTGCAATCCATCTTTTCTAAAAAAAAACCTGATGGATTGTGGACATCCTCTCCAACTGAGTCCTTGGAAGTACTGATTGCGACACATTTTACGGGCAGTGAGAACTGCAATTGCAACCCCGAAATACTAAGAACTTCAAGCACTAGTCTAGTTCATGTAGAACAAATTAATTCTGTTATTACAAATGAAAGCATTTGCTCGGCTGTTAATACTTTCTCTCCCTTTAAATCTGCAGGTTTGGATGGCATGCTACAAAAACTGCAAGACATAGCAGTAACATGGCTGGAGACTATCTTCAAAGAATGCCTCTATCTCAATCATGTACAGGAAACATGTAGACAGGTTAAAGTAGTTTTTATCCCGAAAAGGAACAGGCGTGGCCATGAATACGCGAAGGAAATTTGGCCAGTTAGCTTGACATCTTTTGCGCTTAATGGCTGAATCATATACACGCTTCAGCTTCGGCTTCGCCTGACGTTTACGAGTTCAGCCATAGGAATTCAATGCATGCTATCACAATGGAGCTTCGACCTCACGTTTGGTTTGGCAATCGTAAGGAAAAGAACGTAATGTAACGTCTCTAAACGGAAGCTCTAGTTCAATTTTCTGAACATTTGCTTCGTCTGACAGCTCAACAGCTGTAAAAAAATGTCAACAAACAAAATATTTGCTCTTTGGAGGGATGAAATAATAGAAATGTCATTCAAAGCAACCTCGAAGCATGCCCAACGTAACGCAGACGAAGCTGAAGCGTGTATGTGATTCAGCCATAAGACACTAGAACGCATCCTAGATACCCATATCAGTGACAATCTCGAAGAATGTCCGCTAGAAGAATCTCAGCACGCATATGTATATCAAAGTCAAATCTACTGAGACGGGACTGCATGAGGTACAGGTAGTGCGTACCATTGAGAAGATAATTCATTATAAATAATTAAATACCTGCCTTCACCCTACCCCGACTGAACGGTCAAATCCTGTCTTTATCCTCTTACTTACTTACTTAAGGTGGCGCTACAGTCCGGGGCGGACCTGGGCCTCAACCAACATGCGTCTCCAGCCAGCTCGGTCCCTAGCTAGCTGTCTCCAGTTTCGCACGCCAAGTTGGTTGAGGTCCTCACCCACCTGAGTGCGCCACCTGAGTCGCGGTCTTCCTCTACTGCGCCGTCCCTCGGGATTGGATTCGAAGACCTTCCGGGCTGGAGCGTTGATGTCCATTCGCTCTACATGACCCAGCCATCTAAGCCGTTGGACTTTTATTCTGCTAACTAGGTCAGTGTCACTGTACAGCCCGTACAGTTCGTCGTTAAATCTTCTCCTCCATTCTCCATCTATACGTACGGGACCAAAAATCACCCGAAGAATTTATCTCTCGAAGCATCCTAAGACATTCTCATCTTTCTTTGACAGGGTCCAGGCCTCAGCGCCATGAATGAGAACCGGGATGATGAGTGTCTTATAGATGGTGATTTTAGATGATCGAGAGAGGACTTTACTTCTCAATTGCCTTCTAAGTCCAAAGAAGCAGCGATTTGCAAGAGTTATTCTTCGTTTGATTTCAGCGCTGGTGTCGTTGTCTGTGTTTATAGCGGTGCCTAGGTAGACAAAGTCTTTAACTACCTCGAAGTTATAGCTGTCCATGGTGACGTTTTGTCCAAGACGTCGTTGTTGAATGTCCTTTTTCGATGACAGCATATACTTGGTCTTGCCCTCATTGACCACTAAACCCATCTTCTTCGCTTCCGTCGCAATGCTCAAAAACGCTCCACTGACATCACGCTTTGATCTTCCAATTATGTCAATATCATCTGCGTATCCGAGTAATTGGATAGACCTTTGGAAGATTGTGCCTCTAGTGTTGACGGTTGAGTTTTGCACAATTCTTTCCAGAACGATATTAAAGAAGTCGCATGACAGTGCATCGCCTTGTCTAAAACCTTTTTTGACATCAAATGCATCGGTGAGATCTTTTCCGAACTTGATGGAGCAGCGTGCATTCTCCATCGTCATTCTGCACAAACGGATGAGTTTGACAGGGATGCCAAAACTAGACATTGCTCTGTAGAGTTCTTCCCTATGGATGCTGTCATACGCGGCTTTAAAATCGATAAAGAGATGGTGGGTATCGATTTGAAGCTCCTGGGTTTTTTCCAAGATCTGCCGTAATGTGAATATTTGGTCGATAGTGGACTTTCCTGGTCTGAAGCCACACTGATAAGGACCTATCAGGTTGTTGACGAACGGCTTCAGACGTTCACATAATATGGCAGAGAGGATCTTATACGCAATGTTAAGGAGACTGATGCCTCTGTAGTTGGCGCAATTTAGAGGGTCTCCTTTCTTATGTATCGGGCAAACTATGCTGAGATTCCACTCATCGGGCATGCTTTCTTCCGACCATATTTTGCAGATGAGTTGGTGCATGCTCCCTACCAAGTCATCCCCTGCTGCTTTGAATAGTTCGGCAGTGATGCCGTCAGCTCCAGCAGCTTTGTTTGACTTCAGCTTAGATATAGCTATCTTCACTTCGCCGAGGTCGGGTAGGCGGAATTGTTGATCTGCGTCGCCTAGGTTGAGTGGTTCTATCTCCCTTACAGCGGAATTCGATTCGTCATCGCCGTTATATAATTTGGAGAAGTGGTCTTTCCATATTCTCAGCATAGACTGCGGTTCTACAACGATGTTCCCCTGATCGTCTTTACAGGCTTCGGTTCGTGGCTGGTACCCTTGGGAGGTTTTTTTTACCTTTTGGTAAAATTTACGAACCTCATTCCTGTTGTGACATCCCTCTATCTCCTCGATCGCGCGCTTCTCATGCTCTCTTTTTTTCCGTCTAAGAAGCCGGTGTTCCTCTCTCCTCTTCTGCTCGTAGAGCTCGCGAGCAGCTCTGGTCCTTCTGTGCAGCGCCGTTGTGTATGCCTGTTGTTTCGCTGCGTGCGCTTGCCGGCATTCGTCGTCAAACCAGGGGTTTCGCTGTGGTGGCCGTGTGAAACCTAGCACTTCAGAGGCGGCATCTCTGATGGCCGCAAGACAATGTTGCCACTGGTCTTCAATGCTTAATGCAGGCAGCATAGGACTCCTTAAGAGGTTACTTGAGACTCGATCGGAAAAGGACATGGCAGTCTCTTGCGATTGTAGCCGTCTAACGTCGAAACTTCTCACAGTACTTCCTTGTTTTGGCTTGGATCGGGATATCCGTAGCCGTACCTTGGCTACAACGGGGTAGTGGTCCGAATCAATGTTGGCCCCTCGGAATGTTCGGACATCCTGTATACTGGAGAAGTGTCGTGCGTCGATCGCAATGTGGTCAATCTGGTTGACAGTTGATTGATCAGGAGATTTCCATGTCCCCTTGTGGATGTTGAGATGTGTGAACTGCGTACTAGCTACCAGAACGTCTCGCCCCGCAGCGAAATCGATCAGCCTGAATCCGTTGTCGGTGGTGGTGTCGTGCAGGCTGTATCTCCCGATTGTGCCACCAAAGATGTCTTCTCTTCCTAGCTTGGCATTAAAATCTCCTAAAACAATTTTAATTTTTATAGGTCTGGGCTCCGAATAAGTCGTAGAAGCCCTATAAGGTGTTCACTAAGTAGTTCAACCTTACTGGAACTGTAGACGCCACCGTTGATTCCATCTCGAGAATTCGTACGCTGCCGTCTGGATAAGGAGAGGTGCCTTAGTGGAAACACCTCTCGCCCCCTCTCTCGTTTGCTGCCCCCAACAACTTTCCACTGGGGTTAGAACCTAATCTCCAGTTGAGGTAGTAGGCACCCGATGTTCACCGCGGGGAGGTGAGAGTAGGAGTTGATAGACAGAGGTGGGTTTTGAGTAAAAAACCTGTGGACGCTTGTGTCCTCTTGAATGCACATGTCTACCATTTGAACATCCTCTAGCGCGATATATCTGTCATGTCATTTCATGTCATGTAGTGTATGAACAAAACTAACAATCGAACAGAACTAAACAAGAAAGATCTCATGTAAAACTCTCGAATAAAAAGACATTAATTCAGACGACACGTGGCTAACGAAGAATAAGAACTAAGAACTTAAAGAGCTTAAACTATTCATAAAAATTAATATTCGTATTACATATTTTAATAAATGTAATTTAAATAAGTACCTAAGAATTTGTTTTACTATGTATTGAAGTACATAACAATATCTAGAAGTCACTCGAAAGCCCAAACTAAACTGGAAAGTAAAAATAAGAGAACGGGTTAAGAAGGCTTGCAATATATTTTACGCCTGTAGAAAAAATGTTGTTATAAAGTGGGGCCTTCAATCGAAGATGAAGGCCTATTTTGCCATATGAATCGATTGTGTGGTGGCCTGCGCTTGACAAGAAATACAATATCTAGAAACTAAGGAAGGTTCAAAGAATAGTGTCGGCACTACAGAGGCCCTTTGATCCTGCCCAACAAATGAATTAAATGTTATTCTGCACCTGCTGCTAGTAGAAAAAAATGTACTGGCTCCAAACAAAAAAATACCAATGACAGTTTTGAATTTTCTTGACTTTTAAATGTTGACTTCAAAATTATTTTATTCTATGCAAAATATTGTTGTTAACATAATGTAATTTTCTCGGAAAACTCCAATCAGTTGTTCCTTATAAGAAATTAAAACTTTCAAAAAATGTTATTACAAATTAATAAAAACTGATTTTCGTCTGAAATATCTCGGAACAGGAACTGATATTGAAATCAAATTCATATTTATACATGGAAAGTATTGTTGCTAACTTTAAGTATTTTTTTTAGAAAAATCCAGTTGTGAACTTTTTTGTTTAACAAAAAACGAAAACCTGAAAAACAACTAAAAACTAATAAAAAATAGTTTTCGACTCAAGCATCTTAAGAAAAAAAAAATATTGATATCAAACTTTTGTTTATCTTAAACAAAATTGCGCTAATTTTTAAACATTTAAAATTTACTCTTAATTATTTTTAATTTCGAAGTAGACTCTAAAAATGAGTTTTAGAATGGGGGTTAGCTATTTGATAATTTTAAACTATATATAAAGTATACTTTAACGGTCAAGCACTCGTCTAGCTTTAAAAGCAGCAACCTGTTTTTTTATCTTTTTGAAAGTATACTTTATTCATTTGACGTTTTTCATTCCATACAAAACAAATTAAATATTAAAGAAAAATATTTTCTGAAGATCAAGGTTTTGACATTTTCGAAGATTTTAAGCAATTTAGAAAGCCAACAGTGTTTACACCTATAGATTGTTCATTCGAAGAGCTTGAAGACTAGCCGAAGTCTAGATTAGCGAAGAATTGTTAGAGCTGGGTTTTTACTACTTTAATTTGTTATCCTCTTCTTGACAGATTATCTTACGGTGAAATTCAATCGCTTATTGTTTTGTCAGTTTTTAAAGGAACTTCTTTCTCTTCTTCACATTCACTGGATTGAAAACATACATATCACTTGATGTGGCGAATGTTGCCAACTTGGGGCTCTGTGGTTATTTTTCTTTTGCGTCTTGTTGGTGCTTTTATTTTTTTCGAGAGGGTTTTCAGGAACAAGAGTTCTTCGCCCCAAATTCATTACGTCTGTTGTTTTTTGTCATTTTCTGTCTCGCGAATGTGGTCAAGTATTCTCTAAAAGACTTTTCTCTCAAACACGAATAAGAGTCTTAGGCCCTTATTACGAGAAGCGAATCGAACGTTCGACTATAAGCGAACGTTTGAGAAATCCAATAAGCAAAATTAAGATGGATTAATTTCGACGTTCCAATAGTTTAACATCACTTTTACCAAAAAAGTTGGATTTTGAAGTGAATATTAAAATGGTATTCACGAAATGAGTGATTTCAAAAACGTTCGTCGAACGTTCGATTCGCTTCTCGTAATAAGGGCCTAAAGTACCCTTGAATGACTGCAATTTCACTGAAAGTCAAAAATCATGTAAAAATGTTGACATTTGACAGTTTTATGTTTGTTTACTATGCCTAAACTGACTCTTTTTAAACTTTGTTAGTCCTGCTAAATATGTAGAACATTGGTAAAAAGTCAAACGGTTGGCCCTTAACAAAAGATTATTTGAACTTTTCGACTTATTCTTCTGCTTCTTAATAAATAGACTATAATGTTTTCAAGTACCTTTAAAAAAGTAATTGAAAATACCAAGTTTGGGTACTTAAGTTTTGATGAGCTTGACATACTTGATAAGTAGGTCCTTTCCACTCATTCATCAATGTCCATTTAAATGTATTCTTTAAATTTCTAAAGTTTATTCATTGCAAACCCAATTTACTATTTATGAAGAGTGGACTACATCAAATTCAACAATTTTAAAATATATATTAAATTAATTAAAGAATCTCGATCTGACGTGAACATTGTTGGAGCAACCAGCCCCATTAATATCGTTCAGAATCATGTCCTAAGTATTTTTGCATTCCATAATAGCCATGGTATTTTGACAGCAGACCAAAAGAGACGCCAGTTAAAATAGTAATACTAATTTAATGTTTTATATACATACTAGCGGCCCGTCCCGGCTTCGCACGGATATGCAAAATTAGGTACAGATATTTAAGTTATAAGCATGCTAATTAAAACGACCACGAATCACTAAATTAGAAAAAATTGTATGCTTATCTTAAAGCCTCCCTGTACCCTACGTTGGCTGTGGTATTTCTAGGTGGCAACAAAATGTATTAATTTTCAGGAGATCCTACTCGAGAAAGTGCCACATACAATTTCCCGTAGGAAAAGCACTCTTTCCTGAAGTCGATACCAACTATTGAAAAAGTTTGTCCTTGGGATTTATTTATTGTTAGGGCAAATGATATTTTTAAAGTGATCTGTAACCTTTTAAAAGATATGGGCAAATCAGTTGGTATCATTGGAATCCGCAGAACATGTGCGAGCTGACCAGCAACGGGACCTCTAATGATAGTTGCTACAATCACATCATCTCTTAATTCTTTGATCAATAGTCTTGTACCATTACACATATTGGGAGGGCTTAAATTTCTTAAAAGCATAACAGGTGTACCTAGCGGACAAAATTGTGAATCTAAACCATTCTCAGATTCCCTCGTCGTTTAAGAGAAGTTCAGTGACATACACACTCACAGAAGAATTATATATAAGATATACATCTCAAAAAACACCAGTTAAACATGACCAAATTTTTACATGACCTAAAATTAAGGCAAAAAATGCTGAAATGTCCCAAAAGCAGTACAAATGTTTGGTCATTCGTTTAAAACATGAGGAATTATTTCTCTTCTTCGCTCGTTGTCAATGATACTCCATTTTTTAGCTTCTCTGGTGTCGTTCCGAGCGGATGAAAAACAGCATTTGTCAAGCCCATCCCAAAAAAAGGTGAATGTTCCTCAGCCTCTAATTACCGACCGATTGCACTTATGTCACTTCTTTTCATGGCCATATAAAAGCTGAATAATTATCAGCTCAAGAAATATCTCGGAGATCAAAAGCTTCTTAATGACTGATAGTACGGCTTTCGCAGTAATAGGTCCACTGGTAGTCTTATGGTTGCATGCTTTTGGTTTTCATGATTCAATCCTTCATTGGATTAGTAATTAACTTTCGGATCCGTTCAATAAAAGTTGTATTGGATGGGTTCAAGCCTGAAAATCCCAAAATAATTGCTGGTGTGCTTCAGGGCTCTTTCCTATCTCCAACACTATTTCGCATTTTTATTAATGATTTCCTGTCTGCAACTTCTAGTCATTTAGTCCAATAAATTGTTTCGCTGACGATAGTACTCTTAGCTTTTCATATTCGTTTTCAGACTCACATCTCTCTTATTCGGATGTGGAACTGCAACGCCAAAATATGATAAACTCATTAAAATCCGACCTAAAAAGCATTGTACAATGGGGAATAAAAAACCTTGTGGAATTTAATGCTTCCGTTAAGTGAGATATATCCCCCTTGCAAGATCCATAGATGGCACTTGGATCGAGGAGACTTAACATCTTGATATTCTCTGTATGTACCAAACACCTCTTGTGGAACGATCACATAGACATACATACGTGATGTCGCCAAAAATTCCGCAACTTGTTTGGGTTTGGCAACGCAAGAAATTTGTCTCCCCTTTTGATGTGGCTGTTATCTACAAGACTTATATACAGTAATCCCCGCTTAATTGCATCTCGCTTAATTGAACATCCCGCTTAATTGATCGAACAAATTGGCATCGAAAATTTCCCGTATACTATAAGAAATTGTCTTAAAAAGGTAATATTGGAAATATTTTACTACTAAACCTACTTTTGCAAGTTCTATTTTTAAAGGCAGGCTTCATCCAAGAAGAAGAACAGCCGGAAAATGATCTCGTGGTTATAGATAACGTTCTTGAGAACAATGCAGATTTCAATCCTTATTTGGCATGTGATGATATAACATATCATGTGATGGCGAACTAACTGACGCCGAAATTAAGTTTACACTGAAATGTTTATATAGTAAATTTCTGGGATGAATATTTCATTTTTTAGTTGACCTATTCGTGCAATTAAACGGTTTCACATAATTGAACAGATATGTCAATTAAGCGGGGTTTCGCTAATTGAACTACCCGGATAATTGACCGAAAAATCTGACTAAATGGTCAGTGCAATTAAGCGGGGAATACTGTACGTCCAAAGCTTGAGTATAACTTTCATCTCTGGGCTGGTGCTCCTGCAACTTACTTAATTCTCTTCGACAGTATTGAAAGTAGAGCATTTAGATTGATTCGTAAAAATACCATTATTGGATCATTTACGTCACTTAAACAGCGTCGTGAAGTTTCTTGTTTCACCCTTTTTTCCGTAATTTTAATAGTTTATGTTCTAGAGAAATAGCCAGTTGCATTCCTCCCCTTGAACAGTTCAACTGTAATACTCGCGCTTCTAGGAATACTCATCAGTATACCTTCGGGCCCAACTTCGGTCGTACTGTCAAGTACAGAAATTCGTTCTTTAGCCGTACAACGCGAATGTGGAATGCATTACCACACTTTGTCTTTCCAAGTCATTGCAATAATTTAATTGATACTTCTGGTTTATTACGCTCCCCAATTTAAAATCGATCTCTGAGCTCCCTACACGAACCCATTTCCTTAAGTTCTAATTTTATTCAGATTCAAGTTAAAAATGGAAACATGAAAACAAATTGAATATAAATTATTCCAAATATTGTCTTAACATATTATCTTAAAAATTGAAAAATTGCATTTTAAATTCTTCTGACATATGTTTAATTGTATGCACTTTCAAATAATAAATGGAATCCCAAAATAATACGGCTATTGCTAAGAATACCAAAAAAGAAAGTATGAGCCAGTTTCCGAGTTAAGATCCTTGTTTCATTAAACTTCAAATATTTTAGTGTATACCTACCTGAAATGTTTACCTAAATATATTGTTTCAAAATATACTAGTGTTTGCCTTCGTTAGTTAAAGCCGAAGAACCGATCAAAAGTTCCAGTATCTTATAGGTACTCGTACTTAAGCAATTAAGTCCTTTAAAAAAATAAGTTTAAGGAACTTTGAACTTTTTTATAAGTCTGAAATTAAAAAAAAAGCATAAACGAATTCCTTTTTTATTTTGGTGAATCACTTCACACGTGTTTAAATTTTAACACCAAGTACGATGCTCAAATGCATTCTTGTTAAATAAGTTTCATTTAAACACGTGCACGAAGTGTGTCCTCTCTCGCGCATATCACATTGTATTCAAATTCAAAAAACAAAAAAAAACAACTTGATTCGATATTATTTATAACTAAAAAATCATTTCAATCCTAAAATAAAGTCTTTTGAAAAAAAAAAAAACAAACAAAAATCATAGCGTTGCGTTGGTGCACTGAGTTAAGAGTTTTCCATCTGCTCGCTTTATAGATACTCGTATACCCTTTCATTTGTATCTTAATCGGAATTATAATATGCATTTAATGCTCAATTCAGAATTTTCAATTCAAATTTTCATGAATTTGTAATTAAAAAAATAAAAGAAACCACAACACGTACAACAACGTAAATGCATTTAAGACAGATCGTAAAGGAACCTCATAATTTCTTGTTGTCAGTTTTGTTCAAAATTCTATTTATGTTTAACCTTTGAAATGAAAATTAAATATCAGAATCTTTGAAGATGGTACGCTGCTTATTCTGAAATAAAACTTACATATCAGAACCCAATATTACTTTTTTGGAAGTCTTTTGGAAAATGTAATGAAATACATACAATTTTTTAAATGTTATTTTGATTTTCAAAGACTTTAAATTTCCGACCTGTCGCATTTAAAGAAAATTAAAGTTGCTTTTAGTTTTGCACATACATATGTACTATATGAATTTAAAAAGTAATGAAACAACCGATCAATCATATTTATTTAAAAAAAGAAATGTTTTGCGCTTAAAAAAAATGGTTGGAAACGTTAAGTTTTAAAAGTCAAAGGTTTGAAAAACAAACGGACATACGAGGTGTGTTGAAGAAGTACCCGGAATTTTCGTTTTTTTTTTCAAAAAAATATTTATTTATTCGTTTACATCAATGTGGTCCCCTTCAAAGTAGTCCCTTCCATATATAATACACTTATGTCAGCATTTTTTCAAATCATTGGAAGGACTCTTGATATTCACTTTTTGATATGTCCTTGAGCTTTTTTAGCGATTTTGCCTTTATTTCTTCAATCGAGGAAAAACGCCGTCCTTTCATGGGTCTCTTCAACTTTGGAAACAGGAAAAAGTCACACGGAGCCATATCTGGTGAATATGGAGGTTGGGGCATGACTACGGTATTGTTTTTGGCCAAAAAATTACGAACAAGCAACGACGAGTGAGCAGGTGCGTTATCGTGGTACAAAAGCCATGAACTGTTTTTCCATAAATATGAGTGTTTTTTTCGGATTGCTTCACGCAAACGTCGCATAACTTCAAGGTAATACTCCTTATTAACAGTACGACCTTGTGGTAAGAACTCTTGATGCACTATACCATTATAATCGAAGAAAACGTGACGTGCTTTTTTCGTTCTTGACGTTAGATGCTTCGTTGACGTCATTTAACAGCTCTTGAGCGATGTTCATGCGATTGTTTTTTTGGTCAAAATTCAGCAGTTTCAGCAAAAATCGCCGAGCTCATAAAAACACGTCGAACCTTAGCAACTACCACAGACAAAGTAAACAGTGAATATAGCTGAAAATTGCATCATACTTTATGGGCATGTATACCAACATAATACAAAAATAATTTTTACCTTCGGACTCTCCAGACCCGCGGAATTTAAAAATTCCGGGTAGGTACTTTTTGAACACACCTCGTATTCTACCACATTGTAATTTAGAATTTATTGAAATAATAATCCTGCTCACATAAGATCACTCCCCAAATGTTTTAATGTCAAGAGTGACTCTCGTTTTGCACACAAATCCACTCAATTTTAAACTACATATATAAAAATTACAGTTTTGTATTTAAAGAGGTAATAGGTATTTTGTATCCTTTCCATCTCTCAATAACGTCGGTGAAATTTCGAATATCTGGTATAATGACGACCATTCTGCGAATGTTAACAACCTATCACCTAACTTTAGCTTTTCAGCTGTCGATGAGGCGGAGGTTTTAAAAAGTATTTTTCAATTAAATCAAATTCGATATGGTTTCGTTAAAATTGATCTTCCTTCTATCTTAAAATATATACCATACATCATTAACTCTATATTTATGACGGAGGTTTTTCTTTAGCTTGGAAACGAGCTAAAATCATACCAGTACCTAAAAACCTAAATGAAAAAAGACCAATTGCCATTCTACCGTTTCCATCCGAAGTCCTTGAAAGAATTATGAGTTCACAGACACAAACATTTCTTCTAATTTTTTCTTACTTAAATTGTAGATCTCAAGCAGTTGTTTCTAATAACTCTGTATCAAACTTTCTTCCACTATCCTTAGGTTTTCCACAAGGCTCGATTCTTGGCCCAATATTTTGCACCATGTTCCTCGGTTGATATGTTCGTAGATGATATACAGATGATATACAGATGTGAAGTAAATAAAGATCTCGACCGGATTCTTCAGTGGTCTCGAGTGAACGATCTCCATTTAAATCCGTCCAAATCAAAATATTTGGTTGTTTCTAGAAAACCGGTAGATACTTCATATTTTCCGAATCTTTATCTTAATAACAGTCGAATCGAATTTGTTAAATCCGCAAGAAATCTAGGTATAACTTTTAACAAAACTCTTACATGGAATAGGCATATCAGGTTGACATTAGGAAGGGTTTACGCAAGTCTTCGCACACTTTGAGCAATGTATAGGCTGATTACATAATTAGGATTTGTAGACATTATGATGATTTAAGAATTCCTTAAAAACAGGTCCGTAAAGTTACAAAACAAGACAATCGAATTTGGCAGTTCTAATGATTCAGGAATTTTGGGCTCATTTTGTGCTAATTTAGTGCTCCTATCCCGATTTGGTTAAAAATCTCTTCCCCCTCAAACTTGTGGTGATTCCAACTAAACATTAAGCTGGGCACACCACACCTTGGGGCTCATTTTGGTTCACGGAACTCCGGATTGGTTTCACAAGCCCATAATGATGCAAATATAAATGAGTTGAACCTGTCGAGTTCTGATTTGAGGGAGTGACGTCGTCACGAAAAGATTCGTGCCCTTTTCAAACTGCGTCGGGTATAGAATTTCTCCTCAGAAATTTTATTTTGAGTTTCAAATTTTTAGGTGAAATTATTAATTGCCAAACTTAGAATTCGCTTGACTTAGAGCACAAAAATTCGTTATCGATATTTTTTTTTTTGTGGAAATTTCGTAAGTTTATTGATATTTCAAAATGTTTTGAGGTTTTGAAACCTCTTTTGAGTTAAAAGGAATTTTTGAACCATGTCCCAAGAAACTCAAAGTGTTTTTTTTTTGAACGCATCGCATACCCTCCAATTTTGTTCATTATGTGTCAAAACACATGTAAATAAATAAATAATAAATTGGATCACAGCAACCCGTGCCGACTTTCATTTGAAGATGTCAGCTGTCAGCCCTACGTTCTCATCGCACATGTATTTTCTTGTAACAAAAACAAGTTCAGTTGAAATTTTGTTTTAGCCAGTGAATATGTCGGGCGAATTACGCAGTTCTTCGAAATTTAATATATTTTTGGTCGGAGAAACAAAACACCAAATAACGGGAACAAAACTTCCCTCTAATAGACAAGCTCTCGCTGTTTTTTTTTTTATAATATCCGTGAAGTAAATTTAACTGTTAATGAAAGCGCTAATCTAACTATTCGCGAGTGTATTATTTTTTACGAAAAAGCAAGGATTCCTAATAAAACTTTGCCTAACAGCGTTAAAAAATGTGTTGATTTATACCAAACTTGGAGAGATTTGTAAAAAAATGCGAAAAAACTGGGGACGTGTTCAAACGACGACGTCAACAAGAGTTTGAAACCAATTTGGACAATTTATTTGATATTTCTCACGCAGATGCTCTCCAATTGATAAAGATAAAAGAAGATAGAATATTTTTGCAACTGCAACGAGAGCCAGGACGACCCGGTCATTTAGCTGGCGTGGATAAAAAGCTGGCTGAAAAAGAAATAAAATGCACGACTGGGTCGCACGAACTTGCTCCTGTATTCAAAGAGTCTGTTTAAAAAAGTATCTATGTATATAAGATTTAAAAATATACCTGTAAAATAAGTTTGTCTTCAAAGATATAAATGCCATTTGATTCGTCGAAAAAACTCCATTTTTCAATTTTTTTGGGAGGGGGTTACATTCAATACAGTTAAAATAATAAAAAAAAAAAAAATAATTTAAGATTCAAAATTTTACCTGAAAAATAGGTTTCTCTTCAAAAATTTAAATGCCATTTTATAAATAAAAAAGCCCTTGATTTTTCAAAAAAATTTTTCGAAAATCGTTAGAGCGGTTTTTTTTTAAATTAATTTTTTATATATAAAATTTTTCAATTTTGTTCTAAAAATATTTTTGGTATGCAGTTGTTTAATGTTTGTAAATATACGCTCTACATTTGAGTTTCGTAAAAAAATATGAACCCGTTTTTGAGATATAGAATTTTGAAAAAAAAAAATTCAATATTTTTTTAAAAATCCAAACAAAAAAAAATTGCACTTTTGATAATCAAATATTGTTAAAGCAATATAAGAGCTTATTCACAAAAAAAATTATTGAAATCAGTACATAAGTTGCTGAGAAAATTAAAAAACAAAATAACGGTTCTATGAGCGGTACCTTTCCTGAGCAATACAAAAATATGTTTTTCTTATTAAAAGAAGCCAAGTTAAAAAATAAAATTTTAGAGAAAATTAAAAAAAAATCTATCGGTTTGTTTTTGAGAAAATTCGAATTATCGTTTTATGACCAAAAAAATTGTATGGGGGCCACTGTTAGTTTTGATCTTAAAAAAAAAATGAAAAAAACGCCTAACGCAAATCTGCTCAAAACCTTAACTTCCAAGTTTGAACTCAATCGACCCAATGGTATAGGCTGTAGGAGCGTGGACAGACAGACAAAATTCTGCACGAATGCAAAACTTGCCATATAGTTCCTATATGTCGCAAGTAAAAAGGTCACGACTGAGAGCTATTGAAGAAGAAAACCGGCGAAACAAATCTTCTTCTGCGACATCTTTGTGTGGACCTTTACAGGTTGTTTTATCTTCAAAATCTGGGGATGAAGATAGTGACCTAGACTTCGAAGAAAATTTAGCAAATGAGCTCGAGACCCCACAGCCCGGGATAGGTACAACTGAGGTGAGAACAAATATCATTACTCCTAAATTATTAGCGGTAGATTTAATTGAGGACACGCAGCCTGGGACCAGTAAAACAGGATTAAAAATAGACTTCATTACTTCTAAATTAGTGACTGCCTTAGACCGGTGTCAGTTGAGCATGAGAGATTCTGTTTATATATTAAACATCATACAAGCTGCCATAGAGAGAGGCATTAGGGCAAAACCCTGGCGAATTTACAATAAGTAAGTCTTCCATCCAACGTATCCGTACTCAAAAGAGAGAGGAACGCGCCAAAGCAATAAAAAAAGATTTTGGCAATAAAGTTCCAGATGTTGTCACGGTACATTGGGACGGCAAACTTTTACCAGGTCTAGATGCAAGAAAATCGAAAGAAGAACGGCTTTCAATTGTTATTACTTTTGATAAAGAAGAGCAAATCATTGATGTTCCCAAATTGGAAAATTCTACCGGCAAGGAACAGGCGCATGCTGTTTGGAACGCGATTTTAGATTGGAACCTTGGAGATAAAGTTCAAATTTTGTGTTGTGATACTACGGCATCCAATACAGGTCGCATCAATGGTGCCTGTATTCTCTTGGAGCAGAAACTGGATAGGGAAGTTCTTATTTTTGCTTGCCGTCACCATGTTTACGAGCTAGTATTAAAAGGTGTTTTTGAAACTAAAATCAGCCAAGTGACAACAAGCCCCGATATTTCACTGTTTAAAAAGTTCAAAGATGGTTGGAAAAATATAAACTCCGTAAATATCAACAGTTTCAGAGAAAACTTACTAGCTTTCCTAACCGTTTCACAGATAGATGAACTTATTAGATTCTATCAAACAGAATTGAACAAAGAAATAGTCAGAGATGATTATCGAGAATTGATTGAGCTCTGTTTGATGTTTTTGGGAGTAAATCCAGAAAAACAGTTTAAGATTAGACCTCCAGGAGCCATGCATCAAGCTAGATGGATGGCAAGAGCAATATATTCCCTTAAAATGGTTTTACTTAGCTCTCAATTAAGAATAACTTCCAAAGACAAAGCATCACTATTAGATGTATGCTACTTTATTGTAACATGTAATGTTAAACCATGGCTTCAATGTATTTTACCAGTGAAATCAACTTACCAGGATTTGTGCTTCCTGAAGGCAATGAAGGACTATGAACAAGTGAATCAAAGTATCTCGAAAGCAGCTCTTAAGAAGTTTAGTCAGCATTTATGGTATTTGACAGATGAAGTAGTCATGCAATCCTTATTTGACGATGATGTGGTACTAGAAACTAAAACTAAAATGGTCGCAAATTTGACGAGAAACGGTACATTCCATCTAAGGAAGAACTTGCCGGTTCATTATACGGTAAGTTTTTAATACATAAAACAGTTTCAGTTGTCCTTTTATTTTGAGTTTTTTTATCTTTATTATTTTTTATTGTTTTAGATAAGAACTTAGAAGATTTCATGTCGATCAGAAGCAAGTTCTTCTTCGCTCGACTCAAAATTGATGACAGTTTTCTTCAAGAAAGTCCATATTCATGGAATACTTCAACTTTATATTTAAACGCCAAAAATGCTGTTTCAACACTCAGAACTGTTAACGACACTGCTGAAAGAGCTTTTAAACTTATGCAAGACTTTCATAGTGTGATATAAGTCGAAGAGGAACAAAAACAATTTTTGTTACGCTGTGTTCAAGAACACAGAAAAATATACCCGGATTGTAAGAAGGCAACCCTCAAAAGGAGATATGGTGAATAATAACATATGGATAATGGATATGATTTATTGAAAGAGCAATTAAGACTTGTTGTTTTTCGTAAATAAATAATTTGAAGCATATTTTATTTCGTTAGAGTTTTATTTTCATGAGTTTTAAGTACTTGAAAACTGAAAAAGAATAAATTCTTAGGCTCTAAGTTTGGCATCAAGTCGGCACGGGTTCCTGTTATCCAATCGCTATAAAATTTTATAGTCAAGCATTTAAAGCTAATACGAACAAAACTGGAGGGTATGCATATCAAGTTTCGAAAAAAAAAATGTTCCCTTATACCTTGGGACACCCTAAGCCGGTATTATAGCATGATTTATGAAGTCTCCAAAAATTATAGCTTTTCGACCAAGTTAAGAAGTTAGTGTTTGAAATACTTATCTGGAGCAAACTAGGGAGCCCAAAAATAGCCCCAAAATACGCCATCATTAGTTTTTTTTAAATTTTGATTGATCTAAAAAGTCTTCAAAAATGTCAGGTTTGCGACTTAATTTGGAGGGTTATGGCTTGTGAAACCAATCCGGAGTACAAGCTAGGGAAGCTCGGCAAAAATCCTCGTTTCAAACCCTCCTAGTGGGTGCCGGGCGGTAATGATCACCACAGTTGTCTTGTACGTTGTCAAGATGGGGGTCAGCTAAGGTCAGGTTGAATTGCTGAAGTTTCCTACTCCTCAATAGTAGCAAGCTTTAGCAATGCAATTTGACCATAGATACGAGGTCCCTAATTTCAGTGGTGGTGTGAGCGTTTTACATAATCCGTGCCGAAGAATGAAAGGCTGGGGGGAAAACCAGTCGCTAACGAGCTCATTCGGATGCCTTGGCAGGGTCCGTCTTATTTTTCGCCTTACCCCGGTATATCGGCTCTGCCGGGGCTGACCTCTTTTTTTCCGACCTACTCGTGGGACCAACATTCAAAAAACTCATACAAAATGGACGAACTAGACTTGACGAACACAGAACCATCCGCAGACTTGGAGGATGAACTCTTGGCCTCCAGCCAGGAGACCGTAAAGGGGAGCTCATTTAGCGCTGGTAGTTCCAGCGCTTGTGAGCAACCCAAAACCACAGGAAGTATAGGCGGTGCTATTCATAGCACTCCTATACTTCCTAAACCGCATAACAATCCGAAACCCTCTAGTAGCAGTGCAACTCGAGGAACAAAAAAGCCATCGGAAGGCGTTCTTCTCAAGAACCGCTTCAAAACGGCCTCTTTTATTCTTGCCAAGATTGCCAAGAATGAAGAGGCTGGAGTAATTCATGAGAAGGATGCCCAGGATAAAATAAAGTACCAGAAGGTTGTTGATGAATACAACAACCTTCTGGCCAGCCGAGAAAAGGCCGTTAAGCGTAACAGATCTCAGGAAGAGATCTGTCCGTCTCAGAAAAAGAGCAAGCTTGACGGCCGGACAAAGCCAGGGAAAGCACCATCTTCTGGAGCAGCGCAACTGCGTACTCTTAGTGAGGTTGTCAGGGATGACCTCCAAGTAGCAGTTGTGGATGAGCTCTCCACAAACAGCAAAGGTCTGCTGAACGTGTGGAACTCTATCGAGGGCAAGCTCTCTGAGATGGTGTTTTCATACACAATAAATAACAGTGAGGGCCCCTACCCTAGTTTCGACTCTGGCGAGATGCTCAGGGGGTATAGGGTAATTAAGTGTGCAGACAGGTTTTCTAGAGATTTCCTTAGTGAAAGCATTGCTAAGGTTAGCAATGCCTGGGAGGGCTTGAAGCTCAAGCTTATCCCGGCTAAGGACATCCCTAGACAACCGAAGGCTCGCATTTGGTTACCGCTCATGAGCATAAAGCCAAGCGGACAGGATTTGATCCGCGGTCTTCAGAGGCAAAATCCGCTGGTCCCCATGCACGACTGGGCTGTGATTAAGGCAGAAGAACCACAGAAGACCAGCGCCTCTTACCTTCTGAGGATTAGCGAGGAAAGCCTAGGGGCTCTCGAAAAGGCCGATTATAAGCTTAGTTTTGGCATAAGGAATGCCAAAATTAAAATTCTGCAGAGTCAGGGAGCAGACACCGACAAAGCTGATGACAACGTCGAGGTTGACGATGTTGTTAGCGGAGTCGAGGTCCCCAGCGAGTTGCCGGGCCCTAGCTCTGCAGCCAAAAATAAAAACTAAAAAACGCGCTGAAGGTCGTCCAGATTAATCTGAAGCATTCTAAGTGTGCTTCAGATAATCTGAGAGTTTTCCTTAGGGAGGAAAACGTCGACATTGGCGTTATCCAAGAACCGTGGATAAACGGCCTCAAGGTGCGGGGCCTCCAAGACAACCAATACGACCTCTTTTATAAAACCGCAGACCAAGACCAAGGTAATCCCAGAACTTGTATTTTAGCTAAGAAACATTTAAAAGGTTTTTTATGTCCAAATTTTAGCACTCCTGATCTGACAGTTGTCAGATTCGAAGATAAAAATACACGGGGTTTGCTGCTGGCCTCTTTCTACTCAGCCCACAATTCACCATCACCTCCGGAGGAGGTGCGCAGAATTATAAACAAAGCTATGTTTGATAAGGCAAACCTTCTGATCGGAGGCGACGCGAATGCTCGGCATACCCTTTGGGGAAGCTCTGAAATCAACGAACGAGGTGAGTCACTTTTTGATTTTATTATTGCACATAATATGACCATTTGTAACAGAGGCAATACTCCCACTTTCGTCTTTCCGAGCTCGGAAAATTATGATGGATGGGAGGATGTGCTTGATGTTACTTTAGTAAACAACCGTAATTTATTAGTGGAGAATTGGAGAGTTTCCCCTTTGAATTCGTTTTCGGATCACAAATGGATTCTTTTTCAAATTAATTTCGAGTCGAAAAAACCTCCACCTTATAGAAATCCCAAAAGAACTGACTGGAAGAAATTCAGTCAAATTGCTAAATCCAAACTGAGCAACTTACCGAATCTCGCAGAATCGATAGCAGATCTTGAATCAAAGGTGAAAACCTTTGAAACTTCTATAAGTAGAGCTTTTAGAGTCTCTTGCCCAGTTAAATACAGCCGTAAAACCCTTCCTTCTTGGTGGAATGAAGAACTGTCCAGTCTTAGGAAAATGACGAGGACAATCTTCAACATCTGCCACAAACATAAGTTTTACCAACCGTATAAGGACTCTCTTAAAATTTACAAGAAAGCCCTGTCATCAGCCAAAAGACAAGGCTGGAGAGATTACTGTCAATCAATCGAAGACATAAAGGACTCCGCAAGGCTCAGCAAAGTGTTATCGAAGGAACATTGTAATCCTTCATTTCTAAGAAAGCCTGATGGAACCTGGACAGCCTCTCCAGCCGAATCTCTTGAGCTACTGATGAAGACGCACTTTCCGGGTTGCGAGAGCGTTAACCCCGAACCGCGTGAAACCACAGAGCTAAACGTAGCTCATGTGGAGCAAATCAATTCCGTAATAACCAGAGAAAATATTGTGTGGGCCATCAATACTTTCTCTCCATATAAATCCCCAGGCATGGATGGCATACTGCCAGTTATGCTTCAAAAGTTGCATGATGTGGCAGCTCCATGGCTGGAACAAATTTTCAAAGGATGCCTCCTTCTCAAACATGTGCCCATGTCGTGGAGACAGGTCAAGGTAGTTTTTATCCCGAAAGTGGGTAGGCGTGGTCACGAATCCGCGAAGGATTTCAGACCAATAAGCTTAACATCTTTTGTGCTTAAAACCTTGGAGCGCATTCTTGATTACCATATTAGAGAAATCCTAGATGGAAGACCTCTCGAAAGCTCTCAGCATGCTTATCTTAAGGGCAAATCTACGGAGACTGCCCTCCATGAGGTAGTGCGTACTGTAGAAAAAACAATCCATTATAAAGAATTTACTCTTGCCACCTTCTTAGACATAGAAGGTGCTTTTAACAACGTCCTTACCGAATCCATAGAAGAGTCGCTCGTGAAGTTCGGTGTAGAATACTTCATTCGAGAATGGATTATCTCCATGCTCAGTGGTAGGAAGATTCAAGCCACTCTAGGCAATACAACCGCAACAAAACACGTAAGTAGGGGAACACCCCAGGGTGGTGTCCTTTCGCCTCTTCTGTGGCTTCTGGTCATGGATACAATTCTCGTTAAATTAGAGAGATGTGGAGTGAAGGCGGTAGCCTATGCGGATGATTTGGTGCTATTGGTGTCAGGAAAGTACACCTCTGTGATTAGTGAAATCACGGAGTCAGCTTTGAAGAAAGTTAGCAGCTGGGCCACTAGTTGTGGTCTAGGAGTTAACCAAAGTAAAACTGAACTGATGCTCTTTACCACCAAAACTAAGGTACCGCCCTTCACGCTACCTCGACTCAACGGTCAAATCCTTTCATTGTCTTCCAGTGCAAAATTTTTGGGAGTTATACTCGACCCTAAATTAAACTGGAAACGAAATATTGAAGTGCGGGTTAAGAAGGCCTGTGTTGCCTTCTACGCCTGCAGCAAAACTTTCGGCAAAAAGTGGGGACTTCAGTCGAAGATGATTTTATGGACGTACACAGCCGTAGTACGTCCAATCTTAACTTATGGTTCGATTGTGTGGTGGCCTGCTCTTAGCAAAGCCTATAATATCGATAAGCTAAAGAAGGTTCAGAGAACAGCTTGCGTGGGCACCACAGGGGCCATGCGTACTTGCCCAACGGACGCCTTAAACGTTATTATGGATCTTCTACCAATCGACCTTTTTATTAAATACATAGTTTCCTGCAGCGCTATTAGGCTGAAGGAATCAAATAGCTGGTTGTCAAAACCTTATGGTCACAGCAACACAGCGAAATTGATTCCCTCAGATATTATCTCGGTAGACACTGACTACTGCACTCCTACTTTGAGCCTTAGTAGGGGTTTTAAGGTCTTTTTCCCATCCAGAGAAGATTGGGAGGATGACATCGTGTCGATAGGTTTCGATACAACCATCTTTACTGACGGCTCAAAGATGGAGTGCGGAGTTGGTTCTGGGATCTTTTCTGAGTCCCTAAACGTAGCTAAATCCTTTAGGCTTCCTGACTTTGCTAGCGTTTTTCAGGCTGAACTGCTGGCAATTAGGGAGGCATGTAAAATACTTAAACAAAGCCCAAACCAAAACCGAAATGCGGCTATCTTCACAGACAGTCAGGCAGCTATCAAAGCCATTAACTCGGCTACATCCTCATCTAAATTGGTCCAGCAATGTCGCGATGAGCTTGAGAGCCTGAACATTAACCTCGGTGTCACCCTGATCTGGGTTCCGGGCCATAGTGGTATCGTGGGAAATGAACGGGCTGACGAGCTAGCCAGGCAAGGATCGGCCCTTCATAGCTCACTTGCGGAAATGGTTAACATTCCTCTTGGTGCTATGAAGGGTAAAATCTTTTCCATCTACCAAACTGAATCAAAACGAAGGTGGAGCAATTTACCCAACTGCATTATATCTAGGAAGATATGGCCCACCTATAATAAAACCCGTACAAACGATCTTCTATGCAGGCCAAGGCAAGACATAGCCAGGATTGTTGCGGTTTGTACCGGACACTGGCCCATTGGAGTTCATGCAGAGAAGTTGGGTATCTCTTACAACACTTTTTGCCGTAGTTGCTGCGACCAAAGAGAAAGTGAAACGATAATCCATTTCCTCTGCAAATGTCCTGCCTTGGCAAGCACTAGAATGAAATGCTTTGGGAAAGCATTCTTTCACGAACTGAATGAGCTATCTGAGACAAAGATTAGAGACCTAATCTCTTTCCTCAATGCGACAAAATGGCTCTAACTTAATCGCTATAAATCTTCTCCTTTATTTCACAGGTCAAACGAGTTTTGGTACCAAAACGGCGCACTACAGCGCTAATTGAATCTCAGGCTAGGTCTGCCCTGGGATCGCCATTTCTACCTACCTACAAGCTAGGGAATGGAGACTGATGTTACACTTGGTAAAAAACATTGATAACGCTTGTGGAGAAATTTTAGGTGTAGACATGTAGACCTTAGTAATTTGAAAAAACCAAGTAAAGCAAAAATGCATTCATAACTAAAGCTAGAGAGTCAGAAAGCAGGATATAAACATGTGTATGTGATATGAAATGATAATATAGTAAAACACATGGACAAAGTCAAGTTGGGATTATAAGGGGAAGTTATAACACTTTATATCAGGATTTGTTGCTATTTAATCAAGTAGGTAAAAAATTATTTTATTCCTGAAAGTTTAGTTTAAACTTTGAAAAAATTTCACAAAAATTAGATGTGACAATTATTGTTCCTTTTTGGACACACCCCTCAAAATATATATGTATTTCTTACTTTATTGCACTTTAATGTAACTTATAGTTTTAATTTAATAAAAGATGAACTTCTGCAGGCAAAAAAAAAACTGGTATTACTTCGAGGCATCGTGGATAACCTCAAAGTTTTAACAATACCAAATTCTTTGATTACTTTTTCTTTATACCTACATATAAACCAACTCGTATCTATACCTTTTATCCTTCGCATATATGCTAAACTATTTTACCCCCAGACACAGTGTTATACCTATCCACCTTCTTTTTCTTTAATTTAAGCTTTTTTGCTTTCCAACAAACCAAAGCGCATAAAAATATGAAAATATCATTTATTTGAATTAATTTCTGCCAGAAATCAGGCTACCACTTCCTTCTGATGATGGGTATCCTTTCCTAGCCTTCGCATAACAATACATACTATGTCTACTATTCCATCCTTTGCCTTTCCTCACTTAATAAAAACAAAAGGGTCTTCCAGAGAAACAGAGTCGAGAATGAAAAGAAAAGAAGAGACTAGATCTGGGATTGCAAAAAAACATAGAACTCGCTGCTTCTAGCTCCTAGGCTTGACGTTGGCAGTTGTTAGCTGGGCTGGGATGTTATTTCCTATCCACACACAAGAACTTCAAGAACTATTTTCATTTCAATTTTTGAAAAGAAAAACAATGACCAGAACTCTAACAAATAAAAATACAAAAAATACCAAACCTCGACTTGTTCGCGAAATATTATACATAAGTTTAACTACACATATACATACATCTAGATCGAGTATAAACGTAGTGTATTTTTATAGGTCGCGGATTTAAAATTTCATTAATATCATCTGTTGAACTCAGATAACGTAGTGCATCTTACATTGGGATATTTGCTTTGAAAATATTGACCAAAAAGTACAAAGTTTTTATCTATTTTGTTTGAAACAACGAAATTGTGCCTTAAATGGGTTTCAGTTAGAAAGTTTTTAGTTAAGGTGACATCAATATCTTTCTCTGTGGCCCAAGTAGGTTAGGCACAAAGTTCTCAGTTGCAAAATGGGATCTCTTTGTATTTCTATATCGAGTAAAGTGTTACTTTGAAATGCAATCTTTCTTACTTACATAAGGTGGCGCTATAGTCTGTGTGAACTAGGGTTTTACCCAACAAATGTCTCCATCTAGCTCGGTCCCTAGCTAGCTGTCTCCAGTTTCGCGCTCCAAGTTGGGTGAGGTCACTTTCCACTTGTGCGCGCCACCTGATCCGCGGTCTTCCTCTACTGCGCTGGCCTGTGGGCCATTCTGTGTGGATTCGAAGATTTTTCGGGTCGGAGCATTGGTTTCCATGCACTCTACGTGACTCACCCATTTCAGTCGTTGGACTTCTATCCTTCAGTTCGTTGTTCCATCTTCTCCTCCACTCACCTTCTATACAGGACGGGGACGATGAGGGTCTTATATAGCGACACTTTCGTCGCTCGAGAGAGGGCTTTACTACTCAATTGCTTTCTAAGCCCGAAGAAACAGAGGTTAGCAAGAGTAATTCTTCGTTTGGCCATCTTGTCTAAAGCCTTTTTTAATATCGAAAGGTTCGTTAAAGTTGTTTCCAACCTTTATGGATAAGCGTGAATTCTCCATGGTAGTCATCCTGCACAAACGGACGAGCTTGGCAGAGATGTCAAAACTAGACATGGCTCCATACAGCTCGTCCCTGTAGATGCTGTCATATGAAGCCTTAAAATAGATGAAGAGATAATAGGTGTCGATTTGATGTTCTTGGGGTTTTTCTATATCTGCATAGTGTAAATATTTTTTCGATTGTAGACTTTCCTGGTCTAAGACCACACTTATAAGGTCATAAGGACCTATCAGGTTGTTGACGATGGGCCTTAGACGTATATAACGGCACAGAAGATTTTGTAAGCGATGTTAAGCAGACTGATTCCTCTACAGTTGGTGCACTTTAGAGGGTCTCCTTTTTTCATAATCGGGCAAACAATACTGAGGTTCCATTCATCGGGCATGCTTTCTTCCGACCATATCTTACAGAAAAGTTGGTGCATGCTCCTAACCAAATTATCTCCAGCTGCTTTAAAGAGCTCGGCATTCAAGCCATCTGCTCCAGCTTCTTTGTTGGACTTCAACTTAGATAAGTCAATGTTTACTTCGTCTAAGTCGGGAAAACGGGATTGTTGGCTTGCGTAGCGTCGTCTTTATTGAATGGATCCTGCCTGACAGCGGAATTCGATTCATCGTCGCCATTATACAGTCTGCAGAAGTGATCCTTCCATATCCTCAGCATTGACTGTGGTTTCACTATGATGTTTCCAACTTCGTCTTTGCAGCCTTCGGTTCGTGGTTTATGTATTTGTGAATTTTATTTCACCTGCTCATAAAACTTTTGAACTTCATTTCTGCTTTTCAACCTCTCAACGTCTTCTACCGCACGCTTCCCATGCTTTTTTTTCTCTCTCTCATCTTCTGTTCATAGAGCTCTGATCCTTCTATGCAGCGGGGTTTTGCGTGCATGTTGTGTGGCTGCATTTGCCTGGCGACATTTCTCATCGAACCAGGAGTTTCTTGTTGGTGGCTGTTTGAAACCCAGCACTTCAAATGCGGCTGCTTTGATACTTCGAAAGAGGTGACTTGTGACTCAGTCGGAGAAGGATTTGGCGATCACTTGCGATTGTAGCTGTTCGACGTTATAACATCTCCTAACGGCTGCCTGTTTTGCCTTGGATTTGAAAACCCGGAACCTTGGGTACAATAAGGAAATGGTCCGAGTCGATGTCAGCTTTCTACCAGCTTAAAAATTTCACTCGCTGGAAAAAAATTGGTTTCGCAATAACTTTGATACTAAAGCTCGCAATTTTAGAGAAGACTGGGCAGATATTTTTTTCAAACTCAAGACTCATAAAATACATTTTTCTTCTGGGAGAAGAAACTTTTGATAACAATTCCTTACGTCCTTCATAAGTGTTAGCAGTAGGCCTATTAACTACTGTTTTGTATTAGGTATATGTATATAGGTAGCAATGACAGTAATGAGTGATCCATCCACTTCATCAGCTTCTCTGCAGAAATATGTTGTACGGATTCCAAAGATGGCATCCCTAGATCCGGTTTTGGCACTAATAATGCCTTAACGCCTTTCAACTTCATTTCATAATTTTTTACCATCAGAAATTGTAGTGATTCCCAAAGAGCCAAAAATTATGTTTTTAAAGTTCAAATTAATACAACATTATTTCTGTGCACAAAAGGTAAAGGCTCTTAAATCGACTTCAGTGGTTTGAGCTATTTATCCTTTTTTATATTTTCTATCAAAAAAAAAATTTCTTTTTTACTCTCCTCGTTGATAAATCTTTTAAAACAAGAAAGTTATGACCTTTTGTAAAATAGCTTAAGTCTAATTCGTAGGGTTTTGCAAAAGGTAAAACTTTTATATATTCTATCAAACAAAATTCTCTTTTTTACTCTCCTCGTTGATAAATCTTTTAAAACAAGAAAGTTATGACCTTTTGTACAATAGCTTAAGTCTAATTCGTAGGGTTTTGCAAAAGGTAAAACAACCTAAGTAGGGGATGCTTCGTCTTATGTATGAATTTATTTAATTTATTAGATAGTAGGCAGAAATGATTTTGGTAAAATATTTTAAGTTATCGAACATACAACATTAATCAAAAAAGTAAAGTTAAGATATTTTACCACAAAACTTTTCCTGCATTTACAGTTCGCATATTGACTCAAGATGTTTTACCATATTTGGAAAATAAAAAAAAAGAATTAAAATAAAACACAACAACGGTAAATCCGACTTAAGAACATCTTAGGATACGTAGTAAATGAAACATCGGGTAGATGAAAAACTGCTAAAGTTGTTTTGGTAAAATCACTGAAGTCAAAAGAAACATTAATAAATTTATAACCTTATTTAAAAAAAAAAATGCAAGATTAACTAAGATTTCTGAAAAATTATAAGAATTGACTTAAGAGCTTTTACGTTTTGAACACAAAATTTAATTTCAACAAATTGTATTACTAATTCACCTATACTTATTTCTTAAAAAAACCTTCTATCCAAAAAAAGATCTTCAGACATTTTTAGAGTTCATTTAACATAATCTTAAAGGGGATGTTATGGCCCGACTAATCATTAACTTAAAATGTGTCTTTTTTTCTTTTAGTGTTTTTCTTCATTTAGGGATGCAGCATTACGATTTTCCGATATAAAATATCGCTTTTTTAATGTAAGTTCCTTGAATTTCCATTTTTCTAAAACTTAAAATGCCCCACTGTTCACTAACTACATGGTTCCTTTGCAAAAGATGCCAAAACAATAAAAGTTTTCATCGCAAGCTATACTGTTTTGTTAATGTACGCCGCGCCGCCACCACGCCGCCGGCCGCCCGGTCTCTATCTCTTCTATATCTATCGCATCCTTTTGGTTTCATCAACTTTGCGAATAGTTTCTAGGCATCCCCGATTCCGATCCTTGCATCAAAAACAAAAAAGAAAAAAAGATTTAAAAAATAAAAATAAAAGAAAATAAAAATTAAAATATACAAGTGAAATTGTTTTTTGCCGGAGCCTGGCCTGGCCATTTCTGACGTGCTGCTGCGCTTGCTGAAACCTGGAACGCTCTCCAAGCAAAAACCCATTGTTTGTATATCCCTTTCATATTCATACATCTCCTGGCTTTTCCCATTTTTATACATCAAATATATGTTTGTTTATGAAAAACATTTTATTAATTTGTTGAAGATTTATATAGAAATGGAGGGACCTCAAAAAAAGAAAATAAAAAGTGCTGATGTGGTTTTTTGGATAACATGAGTTTGAGTAGAAAAGCCGCATCTCTCAAAATAAACATATGTATCTATGAGTCTATACTATCTATCCAGCCTTCAAAGCCTTCACCCATCTTCTTCGTGTAGGAAAAACAAATTTTAATAAAACAAAAATGCAATCTGTGAGGTTGTAAATTTTGTATCTTGTGTTTTTATTTTTGCAAGTTTTATATTTCAATTCTTTTTATTTGTGATTTTAGAAAACAAAATAATTTGCTTTTATAAAGTTTTGCTCTAGATTGGATATCTTTATATTCTGCTGAGTTGATAAAGGACGGTGTTGGAACATAACATTTTAACTAGGGTTTCAGTTAGTTTTATGGGATAAAGTGGTAAGCCACTTTAATTTTTTTTTTAATTTAATTTTATATTTAAGAAGTATACAGTAGTTGTAGTTGTTGTAGTGCCTTACCTACTTATTCTATTGATGGATGGTTAAAGAAGTGGTTTTGTTTTTTGGTGTGCATGTCCTTTTACTTTTCAAATGAACAAAAATACACAAAAAAAATATTAAAATTAGTTTCCAAGCTTAGTTTACGGTACGTAAGCAATAATATAATAAATGGAACCGATGTTGTGGATTTTTAAACATTTATTTCGCTATAAACAAATTACTCTAAGATCTATCAGTATGGAAAATGCGGACAAAACCTATTTTTCTAAAAGTAGGATTTTTTTTTAAACTGAAAGTGTTTCTTATAGTTAATTGGTAACATTTTCCAGTAAAAATACGGATACGTCCGGATGCGGCTTTTAGCGCAATTTTAAGTTGGGATGTCATATAAAAAAATACCAATAAATTAATAATTTAGATTAATTCCCCAATCCATAGTATCGGGATTGGAACCTGATTTGCGTATTTATTTAAATAATTTAGTTTCATATTTATGCCTTTTAACCAGTTCTGACGATCTTATATGGTAAACAGTAAAAGACGCTTATGTGAAAAAAAACCCTTAATTAACCCAGCACAAAAGGGATCACTTCGATCTCTTGTAAGCATAATCACCGGTCATAATCTGTTAGGTTATCATATGAAAAAGATGAGAATCAGTTCAGATGATCTATGCAGAGGATGCGGTGACGAGGAGGTGCATGAAGACACTTCGCACTTTCTGTGTCACTGTCCCGCGCTCTCCATTCAAAGGAAGAAACTGCTTGGCAACTTTTTCTTCGGGGATTTAAAAGAACTCTCTAGTACGCCAGGTACTAGCATTCTAAACTTCGTCAAAGCCTCTAAATGGCTTGACTAAATGAACACATAGGTTTTTCTTATTAGCTTGAGTAGCAATTACTCACGGGTATCACAATGGATCTGTATTGATCTAAGTGTGACGGTTAAGACATCAACTGTCAGCCCCTCAACCTAACCTAACCTAACCTAACCCAGCACTTAGTATATCAACAAGTTTCGTAGAAAGTACTCCGATTTTCTGAAATTGAAAGTAAAAGTGTCTCGTAATGGACCAGAATACCAAATAATTTTTGGTTCATATCTTGTTTTTGTTTTTAAAATAATAAAACACGGCTTATATGTAGATACTTTAAACTAAAGTGTCAACTTCAAACCGTTATTTTTATCATACGCCATTAGCTTTGTTATTGAAACTTGCTTTAAATTAACTGTTACCTCTCAAATCCTTCATAATGATTTCGAAGGTCAATCAACATTCGGTTTAAATCAGCGTTGATAGCAAGTCCACTTAGTCACGATGTCCGTTTTTTTTCGATATCTCGTTCAGTTTTAGCTGATTTAATTTTGAAAAAAGAGGAATCCTTAGAAGTGTTCCTAAATAAACTATATTCTAATTTATCGGAAACACAGGTTAATTCTATTGTGAAAGAAAACCATACACATTTGTTACCGAAATTCAATTCGCAATACCGTGATTTATTTTACAAAAAAAGTGTTATCCTTGATAAGAATCGTGATAAGTTGAAAGGCTTATTTCAAGTAAAATAATCTAATCAAGACAATACTATTGGATCGCACGCCAGGCTTGCTGGGAAGCCAGATAAGCATTTGAAGAATGCTGCAATCGCAGTAAGAGGCGCAAAATTCGTAAACTTCGGGATAATGTCCCTAAAGTTATAATAGAAGCTGCGGCTTCGACATCTTCACCAAAGATTTCAACATTTGATGCTGATTCTGCTCTTGCCTTAAGCATTCAGGCAAAATTGACAAAAGGGCAGTATGAGATTCTTCGAAAAGTTATGAAAGAAATTGGGTACGATATCTTCCCTTCGTATAAGAAAGTTACCGAAGCAAGAAAGAAGTGCTATTCAGATAATTCGACTGCTACTGAAACTTCTGCTTATGTTCCTTTGCAAGATCTATTAGATCACATATGTAAAAGAATTTTCCAAACTTTTGAAAAAATGACAATGGTAAGCCAAGACCAACATCTTATCTTGCACACCAAATGGGGATGCGATGGTGCAAGTGGTAAAGGTCGCTATATGCAAAACTACGAAGTTTCAATGGAAGGTGTTTCTGATGAACATTTATTTCTTACATCCCTAGTGTCTTTAAAACTTGTGCAACAAGAAAATGAAGAATGCATTTGGAAAAATCCACGACCATCCTCAACCCGTTTTTGCCGAGCTCTTCGATTTTCCTTTTCGAAAGAAACTCCGAAAGAAGTTATAGAAAAGAAAAAGATCGTGTAGAAGCTGAAATTTTGAATCTCCGAGATACTGACATTGAGTTCAATGGATTCATTATTAAAATAAAACATACGCCGCCGGTCCAAAATCCACACCAAACGGTAACTTTTTGAGGATGCATTATCACCTGGTGAACCTCGCGTGAATTGGTGTCGTCCCATATACGTCAATTTTGCTTGTTAACACAGCCATTCATCCAAAAATGCGCCACGTCACTAAAGTCTTCGGCCAAAATTGGCTCCTTCCTAACGATTCGAAGTCCAGTCAGAGAACAAACGGCGGCGTTGTTTAATGGTCTTGAACTTTGAGCTTCTGGGTCAGTTGAATCTTATACGGGTGTAGGCCCAAGTCCCGACGCAAAATTAGCCAAGTTGAAGTCTGCAAAAGGTCGAGTTCTTATGCACGGCGCGGCGAGGAATAGACTGCATCGGGTTCTGCTGTACACTTTGACGAACCGCGGCGATGTTCTCGGTCGATCTTGCGTTCCTTGAACGTACGGGTGTTGGCTGATTGTTTACTAAACCGGTCGTCTCAAATTTGTCCACCAAACGTTGAAGAGTCAAACGTTAAGTCGCTACCACGTCTACCGTAAAATGGAAGCAATTCGTGCAACGTTTTCGTTAACGAACACTCATTTGGATAATAAAGTTTTATTCTTTGAACGTGCTGTTCAATCGTGTAACTTGCCATGATGATTTGGCATAAACAACTGAATAATAAACAAAAGATTTGACAGATGTCATTAAAACAAAATGGCCGCCACGGGCGGTAAAATCTACCTTTTAATATCCACAAAATAAACGTGCCCCAGGGCTTCGTTTTGGTTCCGACACGGTCTTCTCATTTTTATAAATGATCTTTTGTCTGAGACTTCTAACCCACTAAATTGTTTCGCTGATGGCAGTACCCTCAGCTTTTCATATTCGTTTTTAGATTCTCATTCGTGTTATTCGGATGTGGACTACAAATTGAAGCGTATGATAAGCTTATGAAATTCTGATCTTGACAGCATTGTCTAAAGGGGAATCAAAAACAGTGTATCCTTCGCTCTAGGTCTGATACCAAGGCATTGTCAAAAGATATGCAAGAAATGTTATATTTTTCCTTAAGTTTAACAATTCTATTTCAATATTAGTTAATGCGTGATATTGACAAGTCGAAAAAATAGAGGGAAGATTGAACATCGTTTAAAGAATTTTATTTTGTGATATTTCTAGCGTACGAGAATATGACTGATTGTACAATTACCCCATGCTGATGAACCATATAACATTATTGCCTGAAAGAAAGATTTGTGAATGAAAACTTTATTTTTTTTTGGAATCGTTATACCTTTAAAAGTGAAATGTGTCTACGGTAACAAGTTTCTCTGCAAATTCTTTTAAGTTTTCTTTAAAAGGTTTAAATGGGCCCAATTATTTATAATCAATTCAATGACTTTCATTTTCCCGACACCACTGGATGACATATGTATGTATACCCCCATACCATTACACGGCCGCCACTGTGTTTCACAGTTTTAATTGTGTTTTTAGGATTGAAGGCTTCGCCTTGTTTTCACCCATCTAAGCCGAAATGTTGAAGTTCGACTCTTCGGAGCATATTAAGTTGTCCCAAAATTAATTTGATTTATTTTTATACACGTTTGAAAAGTCCAGTCTTTTCTTTATATTCATTTCACTTACGAACGGCTTTTTACGAGGTGTGCACGACTTAAATCCAGATCCCTGGAGCGATCTTGCAACATGTACACGGAGAAACTGTTTTATTTAAACTAATCTCCATATCGTCAGCAATCCTTGGAGTACTCTTGAATGGATCTTTTTTTATAATACTCGTGATTTTTCGTAAGTTTCCGCGGGCGGGCGACCACACCTGACTTTGTTTTCGATTCGGTTCTCCTTATTGTAACGGTTAATCACATTTTGTATGGTTGATTTGGGTCGTCCAACTATTTTATTAATTTCCGTATAACTTTTACCTTGCTCATAGCAATTAATAATTATTTGACGCGCATTTACTTTTACTGTTAATTCTTTCCTGGCCATAGCCTTTTCTAAACAACAAAATTTCTTTCGCCTAAACCTCCACGGCCAATTGCTTTCTACTGATTGAAAGTTGAAACACACAAAACTAAGTCCTTAAGTTTTCTATTCTTTCAAAGCTTTAAATAAGATCACTTTGACAAAAGAAAAAACGTAAGAAATTATACAAACTATGACACTTATGATCATATATTAAACAGCTGCTTTAATTTCACTTGGAGAGATTTCGAAAAGTATTCGATGTTATAAAATCGATTGAATGATACAATTTCACTTGATTTTCAATTAAGATTTCGATTTCATTTTACTCGATTTCGGAAAACTACATATTGAACCTTAGAACTAACTAATCAATTATGTGCCTTTAGACTTTTCTCCTCATAAAAACTAATTTTTCCTATATGTCGTAAAAAATATCGAACTCGAGATTTTAATCAAACTTAAAATTACGATATAGAAGTCGAAATAATCCCGTCCGTCTGTCTGTCTGTTCTCGCCCTTACAGACTTAACTACTGGGTAGATTGAGTTTGAACTTAGAAATAAAGGTCTTAGGCAGATTAGCGTTAGGAGTTTTTTTTTTCATTTCTTTATGACCAAAAACAACAACAGCTAGTCTTCATATAAATTGTTTCCTAAAAAATCGAATATTCGATTTTTATCAAACACGGTTCTTATATTATTTAAATAATATTTCAAGACCAAAAATGTCTACCTATAAAAAATTAATTTAAAAAAGAGGCTGGGATGCGACCCACACTGATAACTTCCCATCCCGTCTGCCGATTTATCTTGCTTAACGCACATGTAAAATTTAAATATATATGCAAGTATGCTTCATTGTAAACTCTGGGTCATAGGTATGCTACATTGTAAGTTCTGAGTCATTTGATGCATTTTGTGCACTGATGCATCATTGTAAGTTCTCCGTCAGTCGATGCATTGGTCTTTGATTTTTGGTATAAATAGAGTGGATTTTGTGTGTAAATTTCAAATGTTTAGTGATCATCAAGTGGTGAACAATATCAACTATGAAGCAGAACAAACAAGAGGAGCAGCAGCAACAGCAGCACAGCGATCAGGAGGAAGTAGTGATAATGAATTCATCAATGAATTCAGAAAACAAAAGTATTCCGTGTGGACGAGGTGATATTTTCGGCAGCCGAAGAGGACAACGACGAAGCAACAGAAGCACCATCAACATCGAAGGCAGCGGCAACAGCAGCAGCACCGAAGAAGACTGGTACGACCCGGGTGAAGCGGAAGCAATCCGCTTCTTTGACGGCCCATCAACTTCCAAAAAGAGTAAAATTGTCGTCGAAGTCATCCAAGTCCCAGACGCCACCGACAACATTGAAACCGAATTCGACGGTGGACGAGATACTGGAGTTTTCGACGAAGGGGACCAATTCTACGACGAGTATGCTTACAGCCCCGAGAATCATTTTGATTTTGTGGACGGACGATTTCCTGATGACGGCCCCACTATCCCTGAGGAATTTGGTGAACAAATCCATCAAAGAGAAGAAATACGATGTGAAGAAGATGTTATATACGATGCAGCAAGCGGTTTCGAATACAATAGAAGACCTGAAAACGCGACAACAAAGCTTACAGACATCTTCACAAAGGGTAAGTAATTTTTGATTGGAAGATAACTTTTTTTGATACAATTTTTACTTACAGGATTTCTGCAGAAGCCTCCAAAGAACCGGATACTACACGATGTATACGGACGAAGAGCTGAGTGTGGAGCAGTGCGATTGGATTCTTCAAAATTACGAACTACCTTCACAGGAAGCTATCTCGCAATTTCCTAACACGAAGACCACATCCACGTCGTCCATGATTGCTCATACAGCAACAACAGCTGTAGATGTTCCTTTAGAAGCTGCATTGAAGAATTTACAACCAGACGATACGCTCTTTTTTTCAGTTTTTTTTGTTTGATTTATAAGATTAACCGTTAATTTTAATTTTTTCCCAAAAATATATTTGTTTGGTATGAAGTTACAATATATAATATAAAATTCAATTTAAGTTTTTATCATTTTTGGTTCGTGAGATATTTATGGTAAACTAAAATGTTCACCTTTTTTTAAATTGCTATTGTAAAAAAACCACCCACTCAATATTATTGAGACATTGAGAGTCCTTTCTGCATCATTATCTGTATAACAAAACTTATTTGAAGTCGATATCTCTACTGGTTCTTAAGTTATGGACGACGAAAAAAACTTCGCGAACGTACGGACGTACACACGCACGCACAGACATCTCTCTAAAAATCTTTTATTTCGACTCTAGGGACCTTGAAACGTCGACAAATGTAATAAGAGAAGATACTATTTTCTAGCAAACTTTTTGAATACAGGAGCAATTTTTTTTCAATCTTGTAAGTATCATTTTGAAGATAATATTTTAAAGGGCTGTCAAAAAGGGCTTCTGAACTTTGACAGATAAAAGTTGTTGCCGCTTAACCGCTCATATTGGTTGATAGCTATTCTGTCTATTTTTTCAAATTCCCCTTGACTGATGTAGTATTGATCATTAAATTATTTTATCAAAATGGGTGTTCTGTTTTGACAATGTTTTGAGTTCTTCACTCACCTGAGCGTTAACGAAATACACGATCTGCATAATATATTATAACTTATTGTGAGATTGTACACGAAAATTCGAAGCAGTTGGTTTAACGAGTCGTGCGTTCGTCGCTCACAAGATCTAAGTTCGCAAATAACTTCTTGACGAATTTTGTGTATGTACCCATACAAGACGCATCAGACCCAGGGGTGGAATCGGCTAAGGTGATTGTTGATTGTTGACAGTCAAAATAATCGAATTTGATCTGTGCAAGGTGATAGTCAAATTGATACCTAAAAAGCTGTCACTAGAAAAATTTGATAGTCATTTTCCTACAAATATGTCGTTTCTGAATAGAGCTACCAGACGCTTACAAAAAACGAATGGAAATTTTTTTCAGTTACCTTTTTAGGTACAAAAACACATTCATGTGACCTTCAAAGCTTACGACATTCGAAAAAACACAAGAAAATTAAGAATGTTATTTAAACACAGCCAATTTGATACTCTTATTTAGATATTTTAATTGGAATCATTTAAAAAATTCAGTCACCGACTAATCTTCAAGCCGGTCAGTTATCCCTTCTGTGTGATTGTTACATTCATAATTTTTTGGCGGTATACGATTACCTGCTTTTTTTATAGTGAATTCTCATCGCTTTTAATTTATCCTCTATTTTTCTTTGGTTATATTTTTTTAATTTACCTAGTGAGTGAAAAATCTAATCAACAAGTGAGTAACATCTCTTAAAATCATGGGCCCTGGGCCAGGTGGTCATTCGAGTGGTCGGTATGGGATTCTCGATTTAGAGATCCTTTCCGAACAAAAACACGGTAAAAAAAGAAGACCCACTACTACCTTATCACCTTTGGATTTAAACACATCCCTACCAATTAGTTCTAACTATTCGAACCCCAAATTCATTGTAATCGCACCTTCAGACCCAGACAAAAAACTGACATCCTTTAGCATATTTGTGCTAAAAAAAGCAATTGATAGCATAAGCACTGGTTATGAGTCCATATCTCAACTGCGCGATGGAAATTTATTGATCTTAACAAAATAAAAAAAAATTGCCGAGATCTTCCTATCAAAAAAAATGCTTTCTAACCTCTGTCCAATATCAGTGACACTTCATTCCAATCTCAATCAATCCAAAGGTACAGTCTACGCACCCTGTCTCATAAATGTATCAGAAGATGAAATTGTCCATGAAATGAAAGAACAAGGCGTCACAAGTGTATATAAATTTACTAAGCCATCAGTAGATAAGGAAGGCAAGCCCATATCGGTTTGTACAGGCCTGGTGTTGTTTACATTTGACCTCTTCCGTCCTCCTACTTCACTTCATATTGGCTGGGAACACGCAAAAGTTGAGGAATTCTTTCCCAACCCGATGCGCTGCCGTAATTGTCAGCTGCTTGGGCACACTTCTAAATGGTGTAAAGGTAAAACTTCTTGTGTCACTTGCAATTTACCCCCTCATTCCCCTATTGATTGTACACGTATATTCTGCGCCAATTGCTCTGAACCACACCCTTCGTCTTCGAGGCAATGTCCACGTTACCTACAGGCTAAAGAAATACTCAAAATAAAAACTGTCAAAAAATGTAGCATGGCTGATGCAAGACAAATTTACAACGAACGAAATCCCCCCACAACTCTCTCCTCTTCTTATTCCTCTGTAATAAACAGCTCATCTCAACTAAAACCTACTGAAAATGCAAAAACAGAAACAAAATCTACCACAATACAAAAACCTAATCCACCACTCGAGTCCAACTCAACTGCTTCCAGTCTCATCCCCTCTACCAACCAACAGCAGGCACCAGTCCACAATAATACCTCATCTTCTCTGGCCTCAACATCCCAACTTCCACATATTCAAAACAATCAAATCAAAAACCACTCATCAATCACACAAAACAATGAAACCGATTCTCTCAATTCACTCTCCACTATCAAACCATCAAATCTCTCCCACAGCTCCAGAACATTCTTAAATCACTCAAACTCTCCACTTCATAACTCAAACACAAACTTTTCTAAACCTCCGTTTACTCATAAATCTCCCATTTCAACTCAAACCCCAACAAATAGTGCCTCTTCCCAAATAGGCGCTAAATTCTCTCAAACAAACACAGTTTCAGCATCTAGTCATACTCATACTCAATCTCTTAACTCAATTAAACAAACGACACCTATAGAAATAGATGAAGATGAAATATAAAAACAATAATAACGCTCCCCAATCTGACTCTGCAGTCCCGGAATTGAATCGCCCAAGCTCCACAGAGAGCTTGAGCGCTTCAACATCTGGACTGCAGAGTCATATTACTATCTCGAACAAACGCAATCTTTCCAACACAGTTTTGTCACGGCATAAGTCTAATTATGTTGTACAAAACTCTGAACCCAAAACAAAGTCAATGTTTAAGATCCTCCAGTGGAATCTTAATGGCTTCTACAATAACTATCACGAACTACAACTCCTTATTAATGAAATAAACCCCGCCATTATATCTCTTCAAGAGACCCACATTAAATTCAACCTTCAACCACAATCACCCAAGTATTATTCATCTTACTTTCAAAACTCACCCTCCAATACCTCTTCGACTCAAGGTGTATGTCTTCTAGTACACAAATCTATACCGCATACTTTCAAAAATATTGATTCTAGACTCCCAGCTATAGCAGTTGAAATAGAGCTTAAAATTAAAATTACAATAATCTCGGTATATATTCATCCAGATCAAGCATTCAGTGCCGCAGATTTGGAAGACATCGTCAACGGCTTTCAAACGCCAATTATATTCACAGGAGACTTCAATTCATGGAATCCATTATGGGGTTCACCTTCTCAAAATAGCCGTGGTAGAATATTAGAAGATTTCCTAAACACCTCAAACCTTGTTCTATTAAATGACGGGCAACCTACGCATTTCTCTACTCATAATACATTTACCCATGTCGATTTAACTTTTGTTTCACCTCAAATCTGTCCCAACTCCTATTGGTCAAGACTTCCTGAGTTGCATGGAAGTGACCACTTCCCAATTGTAACCACATTAGCTTTTGAAACTCCACTGATAAACACAAAAGCTCTTCCAAAATTCCAAACTGATAGAGCTAACTGGACTTTGTTTCAATCTGAAGTGTCCAACTTCTTATCTGACAAGAAAAAATCCCTTAACATCAACAAGGAAACAGCTATCATCCAAAAATCCATTCGTTTTGCAGCTAACATAGCTATACCCCAAACGCATTACAAACCAAAACAACATAGAAATGTCCCCTGGTGGAACAATGAGATTGCAGAACTCAGAGCAATCAAACAAAATGCCTGGAAAAAATTAAAAAAATATCCATCAGATCAAAATCTCATAGCTTTTCGCAAAGCCAATGCAGTTTTTAGGAAAAGAGCAAAAATTGCCAAAGCTTCATGTTTCCAAAAATTTACAGAAAACATTAACCCACATTCCAGCTCTAAAAAGCTCTGGGCCGACGTTAAGTCCTTAACAGGCAACTACAATAATCTTTTAGTAAAAACCATAAGAACTCCAACTGAAAATTTAACATGTCCACTTGAAATTGCAGAGCACTTCGCTCAAACGTGGTCACTATATTCCAAGGACCAAAACTTTCCCCCTGAATTCATTATTCAAAAACAAGAAATAAATAACAACTTCGCCCCAACCTATGAAACTGATTCAACAGCAAAACACATTGAACTTCCTATTAATTTAATAGAACTTGAAAGCTGTCTTCGTTCCGCAAAAGGAAAAACCCCTGGTTTTGACAGGATTTCCTACACAATGCTAAAGAATGCACCAATGGATTTAAAACAAAGGCTTCTATATCTTTATAATGAAATTCTTAATAACGCAGTCATACCACAAGTATGGAAAACAGCCAGTGTTATACCAATCCCAAAGTCCAATAAGAGCACCACTGAAATATCGGGCTATCGTCCAATATCCTTACTTCCATGCTCTGGAAAAATATTTGAAAAAATCATATCAAAGAGGCTATTTTGGTTCCTAGATAATAAAAAAATTCTTAGTCCAAACCAAGTGGCATTTAAACAAAAACATTCTACAATTGATGCCTTACTGCACATTGATTACTATGTTTCATCCGCTTTATCGACTAAAAACCATGTTTCAATTCTGTCAATAGACTTTGAAAAAGCCTTTGACAGAATTGGAATCCATATTATTCTTAAAAAACTTACTCAATGGAAAATAGGGCCAAAAATTTATAACCTGATAAAATCATTTTTAAGTAACCGACAATTTCGAATCAAATTAGGTCATATTTATTCATCTGTCAAAAACCTTGAGAACGGAATCCCACAAGGATCTCCTCTCTCAGTTGTTCTTTTCATAATAGCCTTTGACGATCTGAGCGAAATTATAAAAAGATATAAGAACTTGGAACACTCTTTATATGCAGATGATCTAACGCTATTTACCAAATGCAAAGATCTCACAACTACTGCTTCTACATTTTCAAACATTCTTGCAGATATCTCAACCTGGTGTTCTAATTCCGGTTCAAGAATTTCATTCGAAAAAAGTAAAATACTACACATCTGTAGAAAAAATAGTTGTTCAAAAAATATCATTTTATGTTCAAATTTTAATTCTATAGTAAATGTAAATAAACTCTGTTTGCTTGGTATAACATTTGATTGTAAATTTAATTTTAAGGAGCACTGTTTGTATTTAAAAAAAAGCTTGGCTACCAGACTTAACATTATAAAGTATTTATCATGTAAAAACAGTTTAGTTCACATTAACTCACTAATAAGCATCATCAGATCAACCATACTTGCCAAAATCGATTATGGAATGAGTATTTATGGAAAATGTTCAAAGTCTTCACTGAATATAATAAAACCCCAGTACCATAACGCTATTCGGCTGAGTCTTAAAGCATTTAGAACTACGCCCATTAAAAACATGTTAACTGAAGCTGGTCTTCCTTCAATAGAGCAAAGAGTTCAATACCTTACATCCCGTCTCGTTCAAAGATTAGCAACATCCGATAGTTGTCTTGTGTCGATTGATGCTAGGCAATGCTTAAGCCGTAAAAGAATTCCTAAGACCCCGTCAACACTTTACAATATCATACAATATTCAAAACAAATGAATATCCCAATTTTGAAAAATATCATTCGACCTGCCGCCAAACCACCCTGGACCCTCCCAAAAGGCTGTCTAGATACACAACTCACCTGCTTACCAAAATTGACAACCTCAAACGAGCAGTATCAACAGAGCTTCTTTGAAATTATGGATACAGAAAAACAACACAATTTCAATTTCATCTTCACTGATGGATCTAAAAATGATCTTGGCACAGCATTTGCTGTTTCCACCCAGGACGGTACTATAATCTCAAAAGGACTCCTTCGACATTCTGCTTCTGTTTTCTCAGCCGAAGCATTGGCTGTTCTAAAAGCAATCGAAATTTCGGGATCGAAAAAAACAATTATCTGCTCTGACAGTCTCTCTATAATAGAAGCAGTGCGTAATGTTGACAATAGAACCGTCTTACCGGAGATTATTCGCAACAAACTCATTGGCAGCAAGGAAAAAATTAAGCTCATGTGGATTCCAGGACACGTTGGAATAAAAGGCAACGAATCAGCAGATCAAGCTGCTAAATCTGCAACAAGTGAACCACTATATACGTTTTACTTTCCAAACAGCAAAGACACGCGAAAAGAAATTAATAAATATTGGAACGAGAAACTTCATGACGATTGGATGCAATATGTACATCATTATTCTCATATTAATCCAAACGCCCAACGGATCATTTTTCCTACCCAATGCTCATGGAAAAAGATAAAAATATATCTTCGGCTGCGATTGGGCCACACTTATACTACCCACGGTCATCTCATGACAAGAACTGAGCCTGAAAACTGTCATCTCTGCACCACAAATGACATAATCACCATTAAACACCTCGTCTATGATTGTGCTAAAATTAAAGAAGTAGCCAAAACAGTAGTTCCCGACTCATCCTTAACTAATCTACTTAAAAACCCATCAGAAGAGAACATCAACCATACTTATAAGATAATATGCAAACTAAATTTAGAAAATTTTATTTGAAAATTAATTATTTAATTAAAACTACCTAACTTTTATTTCCATATTGTATAATGTAATGTATATTATTCTTATTGTAGTATTTATCCGAGCTGGTAGTCATGGTAGCTAAAGCTCGCTTAATATTAGCATTGTAATTTATTTACGTGTTAATAAAGATATAAATAAATAAATAAATTTAAAAAATTTCACGATAGCAACAATGAATTGTGACAATAATAATCAGAAATTGTTCAATCGAATTGAATTGAGTTGAATCATCTTACACAGACGGAATGAAAATGATAGTCAAATTTGACTATCAAAAATATGATATTCAATTATCAGCTTAGCCGATTCCACCCCAGGATTTATAGGTAAACAGTCGTAGATAAGAACATCTGTTCGCTGAATGGACTCCTTTGGAACTATGAAGCGGGCGAATTGACCAAATTTTAAGTTTAAATTTAGATATAAAGCCAGTTTCTGGATTCGTCAGCAAACAAAATTGTCAAATTTGCTATGAGATTCTGAAATAGTCGCTGTTTGATATGTATTTTGGGTTTTGCGATGACGACTTCAATTGTCTTTATTTCCTTATGGACGGAAACACCAAGTCCATGGGTCGGTAATTACCAGCCTGGATTAGATCTAGATTACAAAAAATGCACGAGTAATTTAAGCGAGTTTCGAAGGAATACCAAACATTTAATGGTTAATACTTTAATTCAGTCAAATGTTTAAACTAATGGGTGATTTTTTTGAGGTTAGGATTTTCATGCATTAGTATTTGACAGATCACGCGGGATTTCAGACATGGTGTCAAAGAGAAAGATGCTCAGTATGCTTTGACATTTCATCATGAATAGACTTACTAACGAGCAACGCTTGCAAATCATTGAATTTTATTACCAAAATCAGTGTTCGGTTCGAAATGTGTTTCGCGCTTTACGTCCGACAAATTTTGTTCAGCGACGAGGCTCATTTCTGGTTGAATGGCTACGTAAATAAGCAAAATTGCCGCATTTGGAATGAAGAGCAACCAGAAGCCGTTCAAGAACTGCCCATGCATCCCGAAAAATGCACTGTTTGGTGTGGTTTGTACGCTGGTGGAATCATTGGACCGTATTTTTTCAAAGATGCTGTTGGACGCAACGTTACGGTGAATGGCGATCGCTATCGTTCAATGCTAACAAACTGTTTGTTGCCAAAAATGGAAGAACTGAACTTGGTTGACATGTGGTTTCAACAAGATGGCGCTACGTGCCACACAGCTCGCGATTCTATGGCCATTTTGAGGGAAAACTTCGGAGAACAATTCATCTCAAGGAATGGACCGGTAAGTTGGCCACCAAGATCATGCGATTTGACGCCTTTAGACTATTTTTTGTGGGGCTACGTCAAGTCTAAAGTCTACACAAATAAGCCAGCAACTATTCCAGCTTTGGAAGACAACATTTCCGAAGAAATTCGGGCTATTCCGGCCGAAATGCTCGAAAAAGTTACCCAAAATTGGACTTTCCGAATGGACCACCTAAGACGCAGCCGCGGTCAACATTTAAATGAAATTATCTTCAAAAAGTAAATGTCATGGACCAATCTAACGTTTCAAATAAAGAATCGAGATTTTGCAAATTTTATGCGTTTTAAAAAAAAAAAAAAGTTCTCAAGCTCTTAAAAAATCACCCGATACAACTATCTCAAAACATCACAATCTCAAACAGCTTTTATAAACTTGTTTGACTTTTTAATTTAAGAGTTATGGTAAGCTGTCGAAAAGATTAAAAATCCAAGCTATTAAGCAAATAACACCCCCCACAAAGTGAAATGGAACTTCTAAAAGTATACATTCCAGTAAACAAAAATTGAGACAAATTTTTTTTCAAACATACTTAATTTTGAAGATTTTCAATATTTAAATTTAACCCACAACTGACAGTTAAGAAATAAAATATCCAAAAAATAAATAGACATCTCTCACATTGTAACTCGACTTATCCCCGACCCCATCAGACATAAGACTATACCAAAACCACCATAATGACCAATCCAGCATCAATTTAACGACTTCCAGAATTATACAGAAGTCCTGTAGAACCCCATAACATTACATATACCAGTAGACCCATCACGTCCATAAGGATCTATGTACTGTAAATATCTGTCTCTATAGCTCTCTGTCTCTTTAATAACAATAATCATTTTGCTCCATAAAAAGGACATAAAAAAGAGACCATCCTATAAAAATGTGTGACTAGGGTAGACAGCCTGTCAATTGATGCTAGAGCTATGTGTCAAAAGGTCATACTCCCGAATCTGGAACTTGTCAAAATGCTTTTTCCCTCTCTGTCCTTCTATACTCGTATATATAATAATCATCATAGAAACAAACAGTGAAATAGTAGAAAAGTGAAATCCTTCTCTCATAAAATTTAATGATTTGAAGAAGAAAATAATAAAAATAAAATAAATAAAAAATAAAATGGGAAATTGGAGTATCCCTATCCGTTATGTCTCCCTTCAAAATTCCATATCCCGGCCCGGAATATGCAGTGCACTCATGTGTGGAAGGATATTTCAACATATATTTTTTGTTTTTTTGTTAATTCGTCCTGCCCACTTTTCGGTTGCTGGTGATGGTCGTGTGACATACATATCTATGGATCTATCCTGACAAGACACAAAAACCAGGACAAGTTTCAAATTACAAAATCACCAGGACTCGCTGGAGCAGTATGTTAAATAATTTCTAAATTCTGATGTTTGGGTTCTGGTCGTTGATTGCCATGTGAGTAAACAAAATGCACAAAACCGTGCACTTTTTTGTGGACATATCCTTGTATCCTTACAGATATGGATATGGATATGTCTTTGGTTTAATGTGTTTCTCGATTTGGTGGTTTTTTGAGAGCATTAGCGAGCATCAGGATAGGAGTGACGTTTTTCGAATGTTTTTTTTGTTTTGTTTTATGTATGAGCTGCTTAATTATTTGTTATTATAGAACGATCACAGCTACTTCAGGAGCAACGTGCAGAGTACTTGTGTTTGTCTAGGTACGAGTATAGTAGGACGATGGCAAAAGGGAAACGCTTGAGAGCTGATGTTCAGATAGTTTTCTATTTGTTTTCATTTCGTCCTTTTTTTTTTGTTTTTTTTTGTTGTTTCTAAATTTATGTCAATTAGTGTTTGGGAATAATTTGGTTCAAGTGCATTTATATTTGATGTTGTTAGAAGGGAATGAAAGACGTTTAAGGACGAATTATTAATTTGTCTCTGTTTTGAAGGAAAATAGTAAATGCTTTCTTATTTTACTCATCCAATTTATGTGTGTAGTATTTTTGTCTTAAGTGTTTATAAATTAAACTATTGGAACATACTTTTAGTATTATATTGGATTGAAATCTGATTTTTTTAAAAAAAGGTCTCTTTAAAAATTTAATCTTAATCAAGTACGTAAGTTACTTCAAATTGAACGGCAAACAAAAATAAATGTAATCATTTACTTTAACATCTTTCAAATCCATAAGTCTTAAATTAAATCGAAATTTTACCACAATTTAATTAATAAATAAGTGTTGAAATTCGCAATGAATATTTGCTATAAGAACATGTTGATGTTGAATGAACTTGAAAATACTTAGCTAAACATTGAAAACATTTGGTTCCAAAAATAGGGGGACCTCGGTGGCTACGGGATGTCCCCAAAACGACTAAAAACTTTTGAGGGAGAGCTTCTCGAAGCAAATTCATCGAATCTCTAGCCGTTTATGCGGTCGCACCATCCTGTTAAAACCACGTGTGCGATATAAACGATGAATGAGCAATGCAATGGCTTTCGAAGTTTCAGTCCAGGATTCTTGGAGCCCAGTAAATTTTGTTTTATTTATTAACGTGTCCGCTTAAATGAAAATGATCCTCGTCGCTGCAATAAATGGGATTCACAGCACGAAAACGCTCCAACATCGTCTCACAAACATTTTTGCGTGAAACAAAATAATTTTCTTTGAGTTGTTAAACGATTTGAATTTTGAATGGATGGAACTTTAAATCCTTTTTGAAAATTTCATAATTAATCGCTCTTGGAGGCAGTGAGGCTACACTTTTCGGTATGGGAAATCGTGGATTTCGCGTAAACTCTCTTCAACCACTTCAATGTTTTCGTGAGTTCTTAAAAATGGAAGCAGTTGCGTGAAACCTACGAAAGAACTAAATTCACTTCGTCGAATGCCGAAGTGTGAACAAAACTGTCGGTTACTTACAAATCGTTACTCTTGAAAAATGCCTCATTTATTTAGCACGCGTTTTCGGTAAGAGAGCTTGATGCCAGACTTTATCAAATGCGTTTAAAATATCAAGTGCAATAATCTTACTTTCTCCAAAAAGATGTAAATATTTGTTCCACTGTTCGGTGAGATCACCAGTGGACTTATTGTTATTAAGAAGCTTTTGTTCTTCAAGATATTTCTTAAGCTGAAAACTGATAGGCGTTTTCATGGCCTTAGAAAGAAGGAACGTAAGTGCAATTGGACGATAGTTAGATGGGGAGGAGGATTTGCATTTAAAGCGACAGGCTGGACAAATGCTGTTTTCAATCCACTCGGAAAGAGACCAGCTGAATAGGACAGATGGAAAAGCTTACGCAGTGGTTTTGCCAGCGTAACTGACTGACGTAAGTGACTGTAAACTTAAGGAAATTGATGCAATATGTGAAATAAGAAAAATACGTTTCCAATATCGCTTTCCATTGCCTATCCATGGCTAAATATTCAGCATCGCTTCCTTATTGAAGGTGACTTTCAGATCAATTCGAAGAAGCAGCGATATCGTATAGAATCGTTGAGTTAAATTGGTATTCTATTGGAAGTTTACTTTCAAAAAATATGCACACGTTATGCAAGGCGCAGTATATATTAACGGTTTGGATCGCTTTTTGGAGTTAAAAGTGACGTTCTCTGGCACCTAGAAATCATCTAAACCTACCTCTCGGAACACTATTTACTTGCTCAATCATTTTGCGATCAGCTTTGTGTGCTTTTTTAAATTTACTTTCCGGTGATTCTTCCTCGCATGTTCAATAGGGATCTTATATCAATTACGTTTTTACCTAATAGCCAAACATTCATCATTAAGATATCGTCCGTCGGAGCAAAATAATGGAAACAAAACTCTGACACTTTTCACACCAATAAGTCATGGCAAGCTCCTGAATATGTAGCACCGACGAAACGTGGGAAATAAAATTCTCAATTCCCAATATAAACTTTGTGATAATTTCTCCAAACAAAAGAACTTTATTGCTGAAACCAATCGGCTTCAAAAAGCTCACTTAAGACTCAAATATTAAATCACCTTAATTAATGCAAATTTGTCAATTAGAAAAGTCCTAGGACATCATATCTTATACTTTAGAACTGAAATCAATAAAAAAAGTTTCAACCATTTCGGAAATATGTCGCTAAAAAAGATGTTAGGTTCGTCGAAGAATAATCTATTATGTTTGCAAGCACCAATATCTGATATAAGATTCCCAGTCTGAACTATATTTTGCTCTCCTTGGCGTTTTGGGTACTATTTCTTCCCAAAGTGGAATTGATAGTTTATTTAAAAGTCACGTTTATAATACGAAAGTTGGTTCATTCAGCTTTCCAAAGATCTAGTAAAAGCTGGTCCCTTAAGTTTTAAAAATAACATGCCTTCATGATTGATTTTAGGTAAGCCAAGTATTGGTATAAAATGTTTATATTGTAATAAAACTGAAAGCACAACTTCACAGAAGGACAACAACTACCAGAAATGTACTAAAGTCCATGGTAATCATACAAAATTTTGATCGAAGTCTAACCGATTATATGTATGTATGTTTAGAACATAGAATATTTTACAATCCTTCATTATTAATTTTATTTCTAGAGCCTCTTATGATACATTAGTTAGTCATGTTCGAATGTACTTAGAATACTCTCTTGAAATTCCATCAAAACAATCCTAAAAATAGCACATATCGAAACAAACACAAAAAAACAACAACAAATTTCCATAAAGGTCAAGGCACTCAAATGTCATGCTCTTGTGAAATCAATACCTATCCAAAATCCCGGAGTTTCCAAACTGAATGTCACAAAAACATCATGAACTCATCATCCACTTGTATTGCTCATCATCATCATCATCGCCATCACACCAGGTGCCAGCATATTTATTTATTTATTTTTTGAAATTTTGCCAAAAGTGTCCGTCCAATTTGCCCCTCGTTAAACACTTGACATAATGAAAAACACGCACAGTGCTCATTTGAGCAATAAAAACAAAATTCAAAACTTATTTGAAAATATGTTCTACTGGTCGATTTTGGATTTTAACAAAAAACACAAAACATAAATAAATATTAACACAACATCAACAACAACGCCGGCCGCAGAGCACATGCTGCTGCAGGGGCTCTTCAAGCTGTGCATAAATGCATGTTGTATAGCGAGTGCATATAATATGCAGGCCAGGCCATAACCATCAGCAGCATAGTTCGTATATACGATTTCTCGAGTTTTCCTCCTCCATCTAAATTTCATTTTCACTTATGCGTCCTGCTCCTGCCCCTGCCCCTTTGCTCTGGGGAAACACGCAAAATTATAAATGATTTTCCAAACGTAAATAGAGTGCACTTATACTATAATATGTTTTCTATAGGGAATATTGAGCGAACATTGGAAATAAATTACTATGCTGTGGTAAATTTTTTGACAGAATCAAAAATAAAAAAAACAAGAGAATTTTTTGTTGAGAAATGGAGATATGTCAAAGAATCAATTTTATGTTAAGTTCAAGGTTCAAGGTTATGTTAAGGACGCTTAGTTTGGCTTCTTGAATTGTAATTGTTTTGGAAGTTTAAAATATATCTTCGGAAATACTATATTCTTATTTTTTAAAAATACACAAATACTTTCTGATTTTAAAAAGGTCAATTATTGCATTTATTCCGAAGGCTGCAAGCATAGCTATTTATTTACTAATATAGAAATTACATATACCTATGGCAAATGACATTCAATCATCGGGCCACAGAGGTAATACATTTTTTTTTTTTTTTGTAATGCAAGAACTTCAAATTGATTGCCAAAAAGGGAATGTAGCTTATAGTTAACTATGAATTAAAATTTGAAATTGGATTCGCTTAAACTATCATATTATTGGAATTCTAAAAGTAATCACTTCCTCACCTTTGAACTTTCCTTGCAAAAGCATAATTAACTTAAACTGTAAAATATATGATAGCAAGCCAGGCACATCCCATGAACTCAAAAACTCGGTGGTATATTTGATTGTTTCGTTTTTATTTGTTACACAATGGATACATTTAAAGGATTGCAGGAAACCAACGATTTGGTTTTGATTTGTACAATTAAAATTGTCGCCAATTGCTCAATCACTTAACTAACCGTAGTTTTTGTGCTGATGTTGGGAAACGCTACCATTTGGAGCGACTGAACCCAACAGTTAGAAAGCATTCTAGGATTGGAAATAGTTAAAAAAAGAAAAGAAACACTTAACGTATCTAATCAAATGGAATTACAATTTATATCGAAAGGTGATTGATGCAGTCAACATTATTTACTATCAGTACAAAACTCCCTACAAAATATATAATTATAAATAATAAATTAGGTGACGCAACAGTCCGTTGAGAACTAATGCCTAGTGACTTACAACTCTCAACTATTCCTGTGTGCGAGTCAGAAATAGAGGGACCTACAGTTTTAAGCCGAATCTGAAAGGCAAATTTGAAAAAGCACTTTTCATGAATTCCCCTTGAAAGATTTGTCAATTCCTCGCTATAGGCGGTACCCACGAAAAAAAAACTTTAGATGACAGAGGCAGCGATTGAACCCAAGGTCTCTGTCAAAACAGTCCTACACACTTATCATCACGCCACGTGTTCTAACTACAAAAATATACAGGAATATGAATTTTCTTTTTGTTGTAAGCTTTTTGTTAATTTTCTAGGGACTAGTGACTTACAATTCCCCAAGGATCGCCATTATAAGTTGCAATCTTCATTATAGCCTACAAACTATATAAGCGAATTAATTTTGCTGTCTAAAAATATTGACCACACTCTTTACGCAGACGATCTTTACATTATTTCAAAATTCAAAGATAACTCCCACACAGAAAAGTCTTTCAAGGATATACTTGAACGTATTAATTTTTGGTGCCACCAATCCGGCGCGCGTTCAAATTCCCTTGAACAAAATCATACTCTTGCATATTTGTAGAAAACATTGATGTTGTTGTCCTGGTATTAACATAAATAATATCGACATTTCGTCTGTTAGTCTAACGCATACCAATTCATTGATCAATTGATTATGGCCTTGTTATTTATAGAAAAAGTGTGTAAATCGCCGCAATCAGAGTCAGCCACAAAAGCTTTTAGAACCAGTCCAATAAAAAATATCCTAACATAAATTGGCTTCTCATCAATCGAGGAAAGGAAAGAACTTCTTACATCAAGACATGTAGGAAAAACACTTGTATCCTATATAACTCTCCAATTCTCTCTGACTACACCAATATCTTAAAACACTTTAAGACACCAAAAACACTATCAGTCCTCTACATCATCTTGATGTATGCTCGAAAAATCAGCATAGACCCACATATTAAATAAAAAGGACTTTGAGAATCACCCACCTTGGCATTTCCCAAGGGAATCTATTAAAAAAAAAAGACTCAACTCTAAACGTATTATATCTTCAGCGTTTTCATCATGAACAATTGGACAGTTCTCTCTACTGATGGATCCAAGTTCGAAGAAGATACTTTCTTTGCAATAGTTGACTCAAACAACATCCTCCTTTTATCAGTAAAACAACCACAATTTTTCTCCATCTTCACTACCGAAGCCTTATCGGTTTTGAAAGTTACGCAAATTGCTTCTAAATCTAAAAAAAGATAGTAAATAAAAATTGTTTAAATCATGAAAATCATGAAAAACATGAAAAAATTTAAACCAGCAAGAGTGTTCATTTTTGCGTTTCGCCCCGGTGTGATGGTTGGGCGTCAAGACAAGGTGTGATGGTCATCTTCTGATGAGCCCAACCATCACACCGGGGCGAAACGCAAAAATGAACACTCTTGCTGGTTTAAATTTTTTCATGTTTTTCATGATTTTCATGATTTAAACAATTTTTATTTACAATAAGTGTTCAGGGAAAAAAACCTATTGACTGTTTACAGTCAAATATTTCTTTTAAAAAGATAGTAATTTGCACTGACAGTCTATCTACTGAAACCTGCCATTAAAAAAAAACTTGTTTAGCAAACTTGGAAAACGAATGACCATTTTTTGGGTGCCTGGGCACATAGGTGTAAAAGGTAATGAACACGCAGATCGTGAAGCCAAAATTACTGCTTTAGACAGCAAACATGCCATCTCATAATATCAACCCACCAAAAAAGTTATATTAAAACTTAGTTGTGCTTATTTACACAACCAAAAAATATTACTCCATATATTCACCAGGTTGAGGATTGGACTAACTTAACTTCCAGCTTTCCATCAAACATTTAACCACAGACTGCGTTAAAATCAACAAACTTTTTAAATAGTTAGTTAGTTAGTTTTAATGACTTTTTATTCAAAGATAAATACAGAAATACAATATTTTACAATATTTTGTTTTTTTTGCTAAAGTCTTTAGGTTTGGCTATAAGCCGTCTACCTGACCGACATTTTTGTATATGCATATAGTAAAAATAAGATTTATATTTAATTTATCGGAAATAGAAACAATCTTTTTTCTTTCTAAAAATCAGCATCTCCAATTCTCCTTCTATAATCTAGTGCACTTTTTGTGTATCTGTATAGAACATCCCAACCACGGTCGCCATTCAGCACACCCATCAAATCCACTTTTTCAAGCGTCCTTTCTCCAAAGTACGATATACGAATTGCATTTAAAACTGGGCACACAGCAATAAAATGGTAAACGTCCTCCCTCTCCTCACGGTTGCATAGATCGCACAATATAGGCAGCTCAGGACGGTGTGGCATGTAGTTAAGATTTTTAAGTTCACCTCTTACCATAAATATAGTTCTTATCATATCAGTATTATTCCTATCCAAAAAGTATGTGTTTCCTTGTAAATTATATTTAACGCTGCTGTAGTGAAGCCTGTGTAATGAAGACTGAGCTTCATCAACGTATCTGTTGTATAGGTACGGCCCAGATTTTTCCATAATGCTCTGGAATTTTCTCCTCAGAGTAATTGCTCCTTCATTAGCATAAAAATTGAGGTCGCATCCGTAACAATTTGCAAGTTCTTGCCATTCCTTGACGCAGTTTGCGTTGTTTGCTAGCAGATACTTCATTACAACTTTTGGTAAGCGCCTTTCTTCCATTTCCATAACTTTTACTATATAGTCAAAGTGCAGCTTTAGCGTTACCAAAATAAGGGGTGAACATCCTGTTTCTATATGGATCATATAATTTGGCGTATTAATGGGAAGTCTAAATATACGCTTTATACAATAGCGTTGGAACTTTTCGACTTGGTCAAAGTTGGCATATCCCCAAACTTGCGCGGCATACAAAAGTATTGACTGGGCAGTTGATTGTATGATTTTTTGCTTTGAGCTGTGGGATACATATTTGTTTTGAATGCATGTACTCCAAACTGAATTTATTGCGCGTTTTGCTTCCGATAATTTGTTTTTTAGATGTTTTTCCATATTTAAATTAGATGTTATTAAAACACCGAGATACTTGTACTCTCTAACAACTTCGATAGGGTCCCCTTGGTAAGTCCAAGTTTCGTTTCTCGAGAATCGCCCTCCACCGTTTCTAAACACCAGAATTTTGGTTTTTTCTAAATTTATCGTTAGATTCCAGGCTTTGCAGTACTTTTCAAGTTTGTTGATCTTCAGTTGCATGCTATTAACTGTATCAGCTAGGAAGACAATATCGTCAGCATACATAAGACCTGGTATTGTTATACGGCTAACTTCCACTCCACCCCCAATTTCATCCGTTATATCGTTGATGAACAGTATAAAAAGTAGCGTGCTCAAAATACAACCTTGTTTCACACCCATTGACGTTGGAAATTCATCAGACAAGAAGAATCCATCCCATACCGCTGCTTTATTGTTCTCGTACAGAGCTCTTATAATATTAACCAATTTGCTGCTTACCCCCATCCTGTAGAGTTTGAAAAAGAGAGCCTCCCGTGGAATGGAATCAAAAGCTGATTTGAAATCTACGAACAAACCATAAAGTTTCTTATGTTTTTGCTTATATATTTGGGCAATGTTAAGCAGCGTGAAGATTTGATCCACTGTGGAATAATTCTCTCTAAAGCCAGCTTGGAATTCATGTAGGATATTTTTGTTTTGAATCCATTTCGTTAGTCTACTGAAGATTAGAGCGGTAAAAAATTTGGATACAGAGTTAAGGAAGGATATCCCCCTATAATTAGCTGGATTTGTAAAATCTCCTTTTTTATGAAGCGGGTATATGATAGCTTTTTTAAAGCTCTGTGGAAAGTCTGCACTCTCGAAAAGTCGGTTAAACTCATCTGTAAGGGCTTGGGAGAATTCAGTACAACAATTTTTATAAAATTCGAAAGGCACTCCATCTTCTCCTGGTGCTTTATTATATTTGGCGTTCTTGATCACTTGAATTACTTCAGCTAGTTCAAATGGTACATCTAGATACTGGGTGATGTTTGTGGCGTGTTCAAAAGTGCTCTAAAGTGTATGTGTAATTCTTGGGCTTGAAGACCAGCTGAAATCTGATTTTTTCTTCCGTTTAAAAGTTTTACTGCTTTCCAAAAGTCTGACGAAGATCGGGAACAGTTTATCTTTGCAATATTATGTTGCTCATACGCTATTCTTTTAGCATGACAAATACTTTTGAAGTTTTTGTTTGCTTTGCCAAAGAGGTTTTTAAATATATCTGTATTATATTTTCTAAGTAATTTAAGAAAAGCAAATGATTTCGATCTTGCCTTCATGCAGTCATTGTCGAACCACTTCTGTTTATTTTGTCCATTCCTTCCACGAGATTGTGTGGGATACGTTGCAGATTTTTTGATAATTTCAGTCAACTGATCTATACTCGGAGTTTCCCCGGATGTATACAGATGGAGAAGTTCGAACTTTAAATTTGTTTGGTAGGAGTTCAACATTTTTTCATTCCAGTATAACTTCGGCAAGGGAGTAAGCTCGTGTTTGTTATTCATGTTTTCATTAGTTGCTAATAAAAATTTTACTTCCAAGGGCATATTTTCCGAAAAAATCTGTTTTCCTATTCGGAAGTCCGAAAGGAGGTCGTGCCAGCCTCCAGTAGCAAAGCAGTAATCTATAACAGAACACGATGCACCTCTTAAAAATGTGTATTCACCAGAAACATCTCCGTCACAACTTCCGTTCAAAACTTGGCAGTCGAAGGAATCTATGAGCTCTATTATTTTATGTCCTTTGTTATCACATAACTCATCCTTCGATTGACGATTGGAATATAAAAGTGCCGAGTTTGTCCCAGATATAAAGTTGTTTTGAGAAAGTCCTATTCGGCCGCTAAAGTCCACAATTAGTATCAGATTTGTTGAATCTAGTGTATTTAACAGTTCACTTAGAGTATCAAAATCGCGTTGCCAGTGATTACAATTAAGATAAATAGGTAATATATACAAATTATTCATGTTTACTTCAAGTTTTATGATGTTAGTATCACCTATCAATTCAAATTCCAAATTGATTCCTAGATTTTTACGTAACGCAAAAAGTTGTCCTCCACTCGCTCTTCCAAATACGTTGTTTTTTACTGCAGGTATCCATTTAAGGTCGTAATTCATAAAAATATTTTTGAACCTACTTTCTTCATAATTTAATAAATGTGTTTCAAATAATAGAAATATATGAAATTCTTTTAAATAGTTAAAAAAATCTACAATAGCTAATTTATTTTTCATTCCAGCAATATTATAACTTAAAATTTTAAATGTTTTATTTTCTTGATTCAGGTAGACGGCAGTTTCTCAGAAAATTGGCTCATCTGAACTCCCAGTTTTGTGTACAGCGGATGTTTTGGGTTTAGCAAGTTTGCCTCCTGACAACCCTGAACTTGAAGCCTGTCCCGAACCTGACAGTGACAGTTCTTGTGTTTGCACATTGTTTACGTTGCCATTGCCATTCATTAATTCAATTATTACATTTTTCACACCTATTGATAATTTCCCTAATGTTTGTTTCAAAACTTGTGTTCCGTCTAGTTTTCCACATTTTAAACCTTTTTTTTTTTTTTTTTTTTTTCATTTTTATTAATTCAATCTTAAATCTATCTTAAAGCTAGACAAAAATTCATAAAACTAGCCTAATTAATCATAACTTACAACTAACTTACTGGTCCCATACGGACACTCTAAGTTAAACAATAATACTTAATGCTAATGCCTTTCGGCCCTAAGATCTATTTAACTTCAATTCAATTTTATTTATTTTTGTATTCATTAGAAAATTTAAAAAAACTAATATCAATATCCTTTTTTATTTTTACTTAAAACTACTTAAAATAAGGTCCTTAAATAAAACTTAAACTACCTATTCTACCTATAAACTACTTAAAACTAGAACAACCACAGCAGCAAATCTAACTATCTAACGTTTTTTGTTTTTCATATTTTGTTGTCTTTTTTTTTTATTTTTTTTTTATTCCATGTTTTTTTTTTTTTATTTTTTTAATTTTTTAATTTTTTGTTTTTTTTTTTATTTTTCTTTTTTGTGTTTTTTTTGTATTTTTTTTTTGTGCCACCATGCCTATTCTACTTAAAACTAAACCCTAAAACTATAAAACAAGTATGTAAGCCGGCCAAGGCTTAAAACCCCATCCCGACTAACCACTATCAAGTGCCGATTGAAGCCACCAAAACTGGTTCTCCTGCTTCACCCTATCAGTTCGGACACAGCCCTACTGAACCGAAGGAGCTCTGCTCCGCCTTGTGCCATGACGTCCCGATTGTACAGGAGTCGCCTATCCACGGTTCGTCGTCTGACGTGGTAGATTAGCGGAACTGCCAATCTATCCTGTATCAGACCGCATCTGTCTAAAAAAAGGAATGCCTCTGGTGGAATGAAGCCGCTCAAGCGTGCACTCTCAAAATACTCGTCGTTCGGATAGAACGCCCCGAAAATTAAATTGTTGGTCGAAGACATAGCTCTTGCAATGTGACCTCGGACGAGTTTTATCACGAAATTGTCAATTCTGTTGATTCGAGCCCCGTTGTATAGGACCTCGTTGGAATAGGAGTGCACGTAAGAAGATTCGGCTGTTCGATATAAGCCGGTACAGCGTCGTAAACACTGCCGCTCGAACACCCGAAACTTCGCCATCTGGGAAGGGGCAACGTTGAACCACACAGGACAACCATAAACGATCATCGGCCGTATGAGGGCCATGTAGCAAATTACCTTCACTCTGGGGTCAAGCCGACTGCTAAAAAACAGCCGTTTCGTCAGAGCGAAGGCTCCTCTGGCCCTGGTCAGAGCAGCATTTATATGTCTGTCGAAATATAAATACTGATCTAACCAGATACCGAGGTACTTCACTACACTTTTGCTCGCTAATGACTGCCCGTGAAGATCAAGGATAACCATCTTGCGCCAATTCTTGAACGTATCCCTCGTGGCCCTAGCCAACGGAGTCCGGAACAGAATTGTCTCCGACTTCTGGACATTTATTTTCAGTTTCCAGTCGTCGCAATATCGCTGAATCTTGTCGAAATCACGCTGCAAGAGAATTCTAATAACCTCAACCTTTCGGGCCGTTCTGTACGCAATAAGATCGTCGGCGTACGCAATTGCCCTTGTAAGACTACCTATCAGATCGCTGGTGTAAATGCTGAAGAGAATCGGCGAATTCACCGCTCCCTGTTGAAGACCATTTTTAATTAAGAATGTTGTGGTAGAAGTTACATTGCCACTTTTGACAACAAACTTTCTACCGTTAAGCATATCATAAAGTATATACAACAATGGCTTGCTTATGCCAAGCCTGCTCAGTTTTAGGTAAAGACCCTCTAACCATACGGTGTCAAAGGCCTTTTCCAAATCAACCAGAACAGCACCTGTACATTGTTGTTTTGTTTTATTCCATTGGATATCAGAAACGAGTTTAGACGCAGCATGAATTGTGTCATGACCCGCCTTGAACCCGAACTGTTTATCCGGAATTATTTTGTTGTTCGCAGCCCACTTAGTCAGAGCCCTATTGATGATCTTTTCGAAAACTTTGCTGATGCTCGGAAGAAGACTTATTGACCGAAGATTTGACGGGTTGGAGTTGTCCTTTCCCTTTTTCGGGAGAGGATGAAACACAGCGGTCTTCCAATGCCCTGGATAATATGCATTATTCAGTGCATTATTGAAGAGTGTGGTGTAAATGTCAATTGCCTCCATCGGTAAATGTCTTAGTACAACGTTGGATATACCATCGACACCTGCTGACTTTTTATTTTTTATTGAGTTGAAGATGAGCTGAAGCTCCACCTTCGTTACTAACAAGGGACTTGGTCCCGTTTGCTCGGCGATTATGGCATTTGCCAAGGAATCGTCATTGAACCGCATGAAACCGTGGTTCTCAGATCGCCATTGTGTTATATCATTTCGAAGGTAAAAGTGATTAAATAGGGCTCTGTTTTCCAGGTCGTGGTTGGGGCGAATGCAAGCATTCACCTTGTACACTTGCTGGAAAGCAGTTCCCACCGCCTCCACTTTTTCCTTCGGATCTTCAATTATAAAAAAGTCATCGTCAAAGATGGCTTCTTCTGGATCTATTTGCGCTGTCCTGAGTACGTTTGTGTTCTCTTCAGTTCTTTGGAGTTTCAGACACGGAAGGTCATTGTCGTTCTTTTTCCTAAATATCTTGTTGATTTTAGGGAACATACCAGGGTCACTGGAATTAACTGACCGGATCTTGCGGTCCCAGTACTTGTTAATTGATATCCTGTAGTTCTCCTTAATTAACAGATTGACATTTTTTATTGACGACTTCAGTGTCCTAACCTCCAAGTCGTGTGGGTCTGTCAGTCGTCTGTACAAGTTTTTGAGTCTTGTCAGTAAGGTACTCTTGTGCTTACGTAGTGCGTCAATAGTCGCGTTTCTGTAAGCGTCCATTTGGTCCCGTTCTTTGTACTTTGGTATTGTCCGTTCCATTGTTCGTTTTATTGTTTCGTCCATCTGTTGTAAATGTTGGTCAATTTCTGTATTTGTCAGGTTTCTGTTATTTGGTGGGGCTATGTCACTCGAACGAAGTTCTCTCGCTAGGGCGTTGGTGAAACGAGGCCAGCGCATCTTACTGTAATTGTAAGAATGCGTTGCAACGTATTCCTCCAACTCCACGCGTTCGTTCGGAATCTGCATTACAGCAGCCAGTCCGCAGTGATCACTGTCGTACTCGACTGTCTGTAAGCAGTTTCGAGCGTGATTACCCACTTTGTCTGTAATTGTCAGTCTTGTGTCGTACAGCAAAAGATCCAGAAAGGACCCGCTTCTTGGATACGATGGCTTTTCAGTAGCCAGCAGGTCGGCGCCATATTCAACGCTGTAAAGATCCATCAAATTAAAAAGATGGTTACCTCTGGGATTACTATGTTGATTTCCCCAATCTTCATGTTTTGCGTTCAAATCACCGGCCAAGATGAAATAGTTTTCTTCCAAGCTCAGTTTCAGTTCCCTAAAAAGAATCTCGAGTTCTGAAGCAAAGTAAGTAACCTGCGGAGCTCCAGCCGCATAAGCCGCAATCATATACATCCGCTTCCCTTGAGTGAGAGAGATGCATACAACGCAAACTTCTAGCGTCTTGAGCTTTCGCAATTTAAACCTTCCGACGTATCCCATGTGAATATTTTATCCTGAACATGCAGCCTATCGTCCCTCAAGACAATCTTTTTCTTTGGATTTTCCATTCGCAGTGGTTTCATCAGCGCATACAATTTTGACCTTCTTTGGCGCACGTTATATGGAAGGTCTTTACTTATTGTGATACCTGTAGACTTAAGTTTGCCAGAGTTACGCAGTATACTAGAAGCTACTTCACGGGTCTTCATTTGTACCATTATTGTTGCTTTTCCTAGGTTTTGACCTTGTATTGTGAAGGCACTTTCAACTTCGCTGTTTGTGTTAAGGTTAAGAAGACTCGAGCAAACAGATTTAGCCTTTTCTGTCATGTCAACATTGTTCTCAACAGGTAGACGTACGATGAGGTTTTTTTCTGTGTTTTTTTGCATGAGCTTATCAATTTGTGATTCTAATTGTTTATTTTTATCTTCAAGTTGCGAAACTTTAGCTGATATTTCTGCATGTTTTGTTTTCAATGCTGTTATTTCTGTGAAAAGATGCTGGAAGTCGTTTTTGGTGGGAAGTTCCCTGACAAGCTCGGCGTTATTTTCACGGAGGATTTCTTTTAGTAAATCCCTATTAAAAACAATATTGTTATTTGCCATGTTGTGATAATAGCTCGATCCTCGTTTTTCTGTTACTACTTTTTCTGGAGAAATGTCTGACAGTCCCCTCTTGTTCATTTGTTGAGGTTAGAGTTTATTCGTTTATGCAGTTTTATTTTGCGAATTTAGTGTCTTATTCTCTAAAACTTACTCAGAATTTTAACGTTTTCAATAAGCAGAGGTTTTAAACATTCAATTTCAGTGTAAAAAGAAATTTAAAGACTGAACTAATTACACTTTCTTTTAATTTTTCTGAGAACTCTTATTTTCACAACTTACTTGACAGCTCAACAAATGTCAGTCATCAAAATATTAAATATATCCTAAAAAATCTACTTTTGGGTCTTCCGAACAAAACTTAAAAATTGTTTTCAAAATGTTCAAACTATGTGATTTAGAACAGCATTTTTAAATTGTATTTCCTCAAAAAATGTCTGCGGGGGCGGAGGGATGTAGTCAGATTTACTACCTCCGACCTCGGCCATCAGGGAATTTATAACAACATAATATTTTTCAAAGTACTTTTCTTCATATTCAGCTAGAAGCCCTGATAGTTATTAGCTTTTAAGTATTGTACTGCACATTAACTGTTTAGCCTAATAAATATTATTAATAATATTAATAGTAATAATAATGTAAGTTGAGTTTTCTAGCTTGACATAATTCTTGAAATATAATATAAATTTTTCCCGGTCAGCAATTAAAAAAAAAAAAACAAATTGTATGAGTTGTAAATTTACTCACAGCAGTGTAAAACAAAATTAAAAAAATAAAAACATTCACATGTTTGTTTTTGATAGCCCCTGACCATAATCACAATATTAATGCCTTAAGGTTGTTTGATGTTTAGTTTATTTTTTTTGACTTTAACTCAAATTGTCATCGAAATATCGCTAGACAATCATTAAAGTGAAAGTAATTGATGAATAATAATGCCTCCATCTTTGGTTTTTGGGACACATACATTTTTTTGAAACTTGTCATTGCATTGTAGCTCTTATAGACGGTATTGTGGTCTTAGGGTCGGTCGGTCGATCGGTTGGTGAGGGTGTATAATTTTTGTGTTTACTCGAAATTATTCTTGTCATGTTGGTTTGTTTAATTAAACAAAAAACGAATGATTCAATGATGATGATGTAGATATACATAGGAGCAAGGAGCAATGTCGCCGATGCTGAAGGCGGTGTAACATTTTTATTTGATTTAACGAGACGCTGTGTGCGCCCTGACATTTTTAGTGGATTGAATCGCTGGAGAAATAAACAACATTTGTTATGAGGTGCGAAACGATATGCCAAGCCGTTGCCTTACACAGTAGAGAAGAGCTCCAACTCCAACAAATTTCCTTTAGGGACAACACGCATCCTACATAATTTTGATTCCAAGTACCTTAAACATACATTATTCTGTACCTACACCCAGTTTCTAACATATACAAAAAATTGAAACACAAAAATATTCGAAACAAGTGACAAATCACAGAACCCTGGATTACGTGTGAACGTGCGGCATAATTTTGAATGCGTTTTATGCGTATTTACACACACCGTATCCGTACCGTATGCCGAAAGGGTAAGAGCGGAAAGGAGTCCTTTTATATTAACATAAACCGCGATTTACATAATATAGAATACATTTTTAATTTAAATTTGACATGTCTGTGAAGTTGGTTGAAATATAGAATTTCACACTGTCGTTTAATTGAAGTTTAGATAAATATTTTATTTATGTTTATTTTAGAGGCGTTTTCAGCAGCCAGTGCTCCAGATTCAGGCGGCTACAACTACTATCCCCGCAACTTGAAAAGCAGCAGCAGTGAGTTGTGACGTTGTGAGCAACTAACAATAAAACCAAAAAACGACAGATGGGAATTTGGTAAATTAAATTTTACTCTTGAGGACTATAAACAAATTAGATCAATAATTAATAGCATCGCACATTGCATTGCAGTGATGTGCTGCTGCTGCTAGAGGTGGCGTTGATGGCGGCATGTGATGTGAGGCGAGCAATGGTGAATATGGGATGCGTTTTGGGTTCAATTAAAAATCTGTGAACGAATTAGATTTGAGTCAATTCGGGTCGATTAGAAACGTGATATGTTTTCTTTTGTTGAAATTCGATTTATCTAATTTTGAAGGACAAAAATTGGGTCATCAGAGTTGTTTGAATTAGATTTAATGTGTTTAAAAATGAATATTAAAGGATTTAAATTGAAATTATTATATTTTATTGAACACAACAATTTTTTTTGTATTGTATAATGTTCATCAAATCAGAAAATAACGAAAATCCATGATATATAAATTCTAGTCCTACCTTTAACACGATATTTTCATTCATATATTAGATGTTTGTCGATGTTTGTATAAGAGTCTTACAAAATATTAATATCAACATTTTGTAATTATTATTAGATTAAAAAGTTTGAAGTCAATATTTTTCTGAAGATACTTGATTAGAAAACTTTTTTATCAGTTTTTGTTGTTATTGTAAGTTTTCGTGTTTTGTAAAAAAAAAGAATAAAAACCTAAAGACAATATAAAGCAAAACAATTTTAATTTCAAAATCAGTATTTGTTTCCGAAATATTTTAGTCGAAAACCAATTTTGATCGATCTTTAGTAGCATTTTTTAAAGGTTTTCGTTTCAAAATTACCATATGCTACCAAATATGTTTTGTAACAACGAAATAATTTTAAAGTCAATTAATTTATTCTCGAGATATTCGAGTCGAAAGTAGATTTTTATAAGATAAAAAAAGTTTTGAAGCCATTGTCTTAACTGTTGCCAAGATTTTGGAGCTAAAAATCAATTTTTACCAACTTTTAATAGTTTTTTTAGCTTTTGTCATATCGATTTTTTTAAAAATGTTATTAGGTATTGTAAAACGATATGTTTGATATATGCAATTATTTTGGAGGTAATATCATTTTTTGTTCGCAAAGTTCTCGAGGTAACAAAATATTGTTGGACGATAATGAATTGGCACTTATTATAAGCAAAAAAATCATTATTATTCACATTTAATATAAGGCTTTAATACAAAATTAATTATATTCAATACTGAAACAAAAAAAACTACGAATTATCACTTCATTAAAACTTTAGCTAGTAAAAACATAATATGTATCGGTTAACTGTACAGCGCAAACTTATAGTACTAATTAGCCTAATTATAAAAATATATGCATGCATTAATCACTTTATTGAAAAACAAAATAAAAATAAAAAAAAAGGCTAGGATGCAACCCACACTGATAACTTCCCATCCCGTCTGCCTAATTATCTCTCTTAAAAGGTTTATAGGTTTTCGTGTTTTGTTAAAAAAGTTATCAATTGAATTAGTCTAAAAAAATTAAAAATTACCAACAATATTTTGCATATGTTGAAACAGTTTGATTTCAAAATCTATTTTTGTTAACGATATTTTCAGTCGAAAACCAATTCTTACCAAATTTAGTAGCATTTGTGTATACTATTTTTTGTAGATTTTTATTGTTTATTAAAAAAACTTACTGTTCGATTTTTTATGAAAAATTTACTCAATGTCGAAAATAATATTTCCTGTTGGAAAAAATTAGTTTGAAGCCAATATTTTGAATCTTTGAAAAGATATTTTAGTCAAAAGTAAATTTTTACCCATCAAGTTTTATTATTGTTTTTTTTTTTAGGTTTTTATTTCTTGTAAAAAAACTGTCCATTTGATTTTTCTTAAAATTTTACAAAAATATTTTTTATATAAGATGAAATTAGTTTGAAGCCAATATCTCGAATTTTTAAAATGATATTTGGGCACGAGTACGATAACTTTGGCGACAAGATATAATAACGGTTTTTGGTAGAGGGGCTTAATACAAGCATTTTTTACTAATGGCGGTAGGGGCAATTTAAAAAAATTGTTATTTAAAATGAAAAAAATTAATTAAAAAATAACGGTAATACTTACAATTAAGTATCATACCTTTTTTTAAAGCCAACATTCTGTTTTATTAGCCAGTTTTTAATTCAAGTCAAAACTATGCGTAGTTTTTGAAAAATTTAATTTTAAACTCAAAATTTGAGTAAAAAAAGTTAAAAAAAGGTTTAAAGTGTAACTTTTTCAACACTTCAAGATTATCTACCATTGTTTTTGATCAAAAACTGAAAACTAGATGATTTTATGTCTTTTGGTTTTTGAGAAAATTGAAAATAAAAATTTAATTTTAAACTCAAAACTTGAGTAAAAAAAGTTAAAAAAAGGTTTAAAGTGTAACTTTTTCAATACTTCAAGATTATCTACCATTGTTTTTATTTCAGAATTTATTGCTCTTATTTGTTTTTGATCAAAAACTGAAAACTAGATGATTTTATGTCTTTTAGTTTTTGAGAAAATTGAAAATAACCACAACTACTATTTTAATTTAATTCTTTTTTTTTGCTTGAGTGGTCTTATTTTGATAGTAATAATGGTATTTGCGTATGCGTAATGCGTGTTTGGGTGTATGCAACAGTAAGGTGTGCGCGAGTTTGGGTGTATGCAACAGTGGGATCTGTAAGAGGGGGCATGCTGCCCCCCTGCAACCCCCTTGCTTGGGCACACTATAGGATTTGGGGTGGGTGCAAGTTGGAGTGTGTGCAAGGTGGGGAGGGTGCAAGATGGGGTGCATGCAAAGTTTCTTTTGCATTTAAATAAGCTGGATTTAAGAAAAATTAATTTACCCTAGGTGTATCTTAATCCATATTCGATTATTACTATCAAAATAAGACTACGTTAATTAGTCCAGTCAAATTGTCATAAATGGTTACATAAATTAGGGTAGTTTCGATTTTTTGATATGTTGTTTGGGTTGGTATGCTGTTGAAAAATCCAAGTTTTCTAATTCCCCCCACCACCGCGGGCGCCGCCATCTTGAAAAAACTGCTCAATTTTTGGACTTTTTTCTGTGTTTTCAAAATATCTTCTAAAGTATTGGTTTGAGAAAAATAAAGTGCACAGCTTTTTTAAACTTAAATTACCTACAATTCGAGACCAAAACGAAATTTCTAGCTCTAATAGTTTCCGAGATAGAGCTCTTTGAATTTTGAGAATTTTTCTCAAAAATGTGAAAAGTACAGATTTTTTGTCAGTTTTTGCTTGATAGCAAGTAAATGGTGAATCCTACGCCAATGTTTGACATAATAACATTTGTAGTCGAAGTAAATAGCTAAAGTTTAAGACTAAACTGGTTCTGCTAGGTCGTATAGACTCTGAGATATAATCTTTTAAATATTTTTTTTTTTTTTTTACCAATGTATTTATTAAAAAGCAAGAAGGTTTAAATTCTATTAATATATATTATATACATATATATGTAAAAAAGTGTTTGCGCAACCAAAACTTTACACTTTTATTCGTTTTGAAGGGCCCGCACCATTTTCCTCTTTGTTTCGGCTCCCATTGCGCAATAATTTAATTCTAATTTTTCTAGAATATTAAGCGGAATTTATTTCTCACCTCCGACGCTGGCTGTTAGTATTCACTATTCTGTTGCATTCAAACGCCTGTTGGTGCGACCTCACGATTTTACAGTATTCGTTACGTATTTAGTTCACAAATTTTCATTGTAGATATTCTTGTGATAACAATAGTTTACAATGACCACTCCAGGCGCAAGTCTGTGTTTTATATGTAGTAAACGCTTGAGTGAGGGTGATGTTGTGACAGTAAAAAAGAGGGGAATTGAAACTCTCGCAAAATCTAGCGTATTACGTATGCTGCCGGACCACACTGATATGTTGAAAGGCTTGAATGAAATCGATGTTCATAGAGGTTGCCAAAAAACCTATACTCATTCAGGGATGATTGCAGCTTCCATTAATCGACGTTCTGAGTTAGAGCAAGAGGTTAGGTATGCAACTAGATCAAAAGAACTAGTTTTCAACTTTAAGAACCACTGCTTTATGTGTGGCGAAAAGATAACTGAAGAATTTTTGGCTGCCCAGACCAAGCTGCCATTTTCAAAAAAAAATAATGTGATTACAGTGGAGATGCCGAAATTGAGGGAAACAGTTTGGAAAGCAGCTGAAAATCGGGGAGATGAGTGGGCACACAAAATAATAAATCGCTTACAGAGTACAGAGGATTTGGTTACAGCAGATGAACAGTACCACCTGTTTTGCCAAAGAAAGTTATTCAAGCAACCATCAACTAGCCATAAAAGAGGACGTAAGCCAGCTAACAATGTGAATGAAGCAATGGAACAAGTAATCTCATATCTGGAAGAGAATTCTGAGGAATGTCAGTTCAGCATGGATGAACTGATTGATCAAATTGAAGGTGACTACGATCCAGACATAAGGACTATCAAAGATCGTCTCTTTGATTACTATGGAGATGATGTATTGATTGCCGAGAGCAGCCGCAAGAAAACCATTGTGTGTTTAAGAAAAGTTGGATACAAAGTTCTCATACAACTTTGGTATAAGCAGCGTAAATCAAACCCTGAGGAAGAAAAGCTACGAGTGATTAAGGCTGCTGCTGATATTATTGTTGAAGACATTCGTTCACAGATGTACAACAGTACAGAATATATGCCACCAGATAACTTTCTAATGGATGCAGAGTCTGTAATACCTCCAACCCTGCTCTATTTTTTTGAATCTGTGATATTAAAACACAAGCGGGGGTCTTCGGATGGTTGGAAAAAAAGTGTGTTGCACTTTCACATGCAGTTATTTCAGCTGTGAGGCCTAGTGACTAACAACTCTCAACCATTCCTGTGTGCGAGTACTGTTGTCAGGGATGGAGGGGACCTACAGTTTTAAGCCGAATCCGAACGGCCAATGTGATAAAGCACTTTTCATGACAAGAATTACTCTTGGAGAATTTGTCAATTCCTCGCAAGAGGCAGTACCCGTGAAAAAACTTTTAGATGGCATAGGCAGGGATCGAACCCAAGACCTCTGGCATGACAGTCCAACGCACTAACCATCATGCCACGGGTACTACGTGTATCGGTTATAGATGTAAATATTCAGCCCTTGAATAATAATAATCAACCTTCTGGTTCAGATATATTTTGGTTGTATGGCAAGAGACCGCTACCCAGGATAAGGAATATGAGCGCTCCAAGATTGTATGTCTTCCTTTCATTAATAATCCACCAACTCAATATGATACAATATACACAGCTCTTCTGATTGCAAGAAAAAAGAGCACAGAAGCTGGTCAAAAAATGTGTTTTGTCACATTCGACCAGCCTCTCTACATAAAAGCACAAGAAATAATAAGAAACTGTGATAATTCTGAAATTGAGAATATAGAGGTTCGACTTAGGGGTTTTCACCTCCTTATGTCCTTCATGGGAACCACTGGAACCATAATGGCCGGCAGTGGAATTAAAGAACTGCTGATAATGATTTATGCAGAAACAGTGTAGAGAAAATAATGAGCGGCCATGCTTACTCAAGGGCTGTACGGGCTCATGTCTTGGTTCATCTTGCATTGGCCAATTTGATTTGGGAGTCAGGAGACGCTCCAGCACCAATTGAGATGCTTGATGAACAACTAGAGTGTGAAGACATGGAATTGGAAGTAGTTGAATGTTACTCTGTCCGCAATGGGAGCCGAAACAAAGAGGAAAATGGTGCGGGCCCTTCAAAACGAATAAAAGTGTAAAGTTTTGGTTGCGCAAACACTTTTTTACATATATATGTATATAATATATATTAATAGAATTTAAACCTTCTTGCTTTTTAATAAATACATTGGTAAAAAAAAAAAAAAATATTTAAAAGATTATATCTCAGAGTCTCTACGACCTAGCAGAACCAGTTTAGTCTTAAACTTTAGCTATTTACTTCTACTACAAATGTTATTATGTCAAACATTGGCGTAGGATTCACCATTTACTTGCTATCAAGCAAAAACTGACAAAAAATCTGTACTTTTCACATTTTTGAGAAAAATTCTCAAAATTCAAAGAGCTCTATCTCGGAAACTATTAGAGCTAGAAATTTCGTTTTGGTCTCGAATTGTAGGTAATTTAATCTAGTTTAAAAAAGCTGTGCACTTTATTTTTCTCAAACCAATACTTTAGAAGATATTTTGAAAACACAGAAAAAAGTCCAAAAATTGAGCAGTTTTTTCAAGATGGCGGCGCCCGCGGTGGTGGGGGGAATTAGAAAACTTGGATTTTTCAACAGCATACCAACCCAAACAACATATCAAAAAATCGAAACTACCCTAATTTATGTAACCATTCGGGTTTTAATGTGACAATTTGACTGGACTAAATACTTAAGCAAGGAAAAAGTAATTTAATTGAAATATTTGTTTTGGTAATTTTCAATTTTCTCAAGAACTAGAAGACATAACGTCATCTAGTTTTCAGTTTTTGATCAAAAACAAATAAGAGCAATGAATTTAAAAAAAAAAATAGTAGATAATCTGAAACTTTTGAAAAATTACACTTTAAACCTTTTTTTTAACTTTTTTTTGCACAAATTTTGACTTTAAAAATTTTTTTTTCAAAAACTATGCATAGTTTTGACTTGATTTAAAATTAAGCTAATAGAAAAAAGTGTTGGCTTTAAAAAAAGGTATAATACTTAATTGAGGGTATTACCGTTATTTTTTAATTATTTTTTTTCCATTTAATGTAAATATTTTTTTAAACTGCCCCTACCGCCTAAACGGGGGGAGATAGACCCCCCCTCACATAGTAAAAAATGCTTGTTTTTAACTGTTCTATACAAATCCGTCATTAAACTTTGTCGCCAAAGTTATCGTACTCTCCCCGATATTTGAGTTGAAAATCAATTTTAACCAACTTTTAGCAATTTTTTTAGGTTTTTATTTTTTTTAAAAAAAGCTAATGATTAGATATTTTTTAAATTTTACCAGATTTAAAAAACGTTATTCTTAGTTGCATACAATTATTTTGGAGATAAAATCATTTTTTGTTCGTAAAATATTCGAGGTTAAAATTATTGTTGTCAGTTATTTTGATTTATAAAAAAAAACCGTTAATAGGATTTTTTTTTTCCAAAAATATACTTTGTTGGTATCATGTTACAGTATATAATATAAAATTTAATTCAAGTCACTAACGTTATTGGTTCGTGAGCTATGGACTATGAAAAAAACTTCCCGAACGTACAGACGTACGGACGTACGAATACACGCACGCACGCACAGAAATCTTTCTAAAAATCTTTTATTTAGCTTAGACTCTGTCTCTAGAGACCTTTAAACGTCGCGAAATGTCTAAATTTTCAAATCGGACCGATTACAATAAATTTCTATGGGAAGCTAATAGTTCAGTAACTTTCTGTTCAATCAGTTACCTGTGAAATTAAGCGTTTAAGTTAACTTTAGTATTGCAAATTTAAAACAAGAATTCACGATCACTATCGGTGATTATTTCTTTAGACGAGTTAGGTGAAAAAGCTGCAGAATACGGAATTAAGGACAAAAACTACCCACTGAATTACAACACAAAAATGTCTTAAGTCAATCGTTAACTTCAAAAGCCAACTAATTTAGCTCATCTTCAATCGTCTCTGTTTCCCAGGCTGTTGACTTCACCGTTCATTCATTCTTCATCAGAAGAGATATCGACTTTAAATAAATTTTGTTATACAGATAATTATTTTGTATTCAAAAATGCAAAATTTATGACATAAAACTTTTAAATACACCACAGGAAGTTTTTGAATTTCTGTTTACTGACAATTTAATAAATATGATCAGCCAGCGATCAAACAAGATACATAATATAAAAAGGCATGTTAGTATCACGAATAACAAAATCGAACACCGTCAACTAGAATGTATTTGAGAGAAGGATTTTGAACAATCTCAAGTCTATGAAACCATGACATGTAACAAATACTTCCATTTTAATAACAATGAATGGCATTTTATATTAAATTGCCTTTAAATTCCTGAAACTAGCCTTCAATTATGTCTTATTTTTTTGACGCACATAAACAGTAAACATTGAAGTGATTTTTACTTGCGATAAATGTATGTATATGAACTATATGGCAAATATTGCATTCGTAAAAAATTTCAAACTCGAGCTTGAAATTACGATGCTAGAAAATTCGAAAAAAGTGGGTCCCCCGATTCCGCCCGTCTGTCTGTCCTGGCCCCTACAGCCCAAACCATTGTGTTGATTGAAATTAAGGTTGTCAACCGATTAGCGTAAGGCGTTTTTTTTTCATTCACAGCAGTCCCCATAAAAATTTGTAATTTAAAAACCGAAAATTCGAATTTTTTCAAAAATGAACTGATAGATTTTTTTTAAAACTTTCTCTAAATTTTGTGTTCTTAATTTGGCTTCTTTCTACAAGAAAAAACATATTGCTCCTTTCATAAAACCTTTTTTTTTTGAAGATTTCTCAATAACTAATGGACCGATTTCAATAATTTTCTCTTTCTGTGCAAGCTCTTGTCAATGATCAAATGATCAAATTGATGATGATTATTTTTGATGATCAAAAATGTCATTATTTTTTTTTTTGATTTAACTGAGATTTTAACACGAATTTTAAAAATATAAATGTCCCAAAAACAGCAAAAGTGACACTTTTGTTAAAATAATGGCTGATTGATAACACAATGAACGTTTCAAATCTATTAGTATTTTTATTTAATTTTTAGAGAAATTATGTACTTAAATGCACCTATTTCCTTAAATTCAATTTTTCTACAGTTTTTAAGTTTTGTGGACTCCTTTAAGATCAAAATATTTTGTAGCATCAGCTCCAATCTACGAATAAGCAGACTGATAACGATAGTACGTAGTCGTGCCATAAATACTGTTACAAATTTTTCTTTGAAAATAAAGAAGACAAATATCAAATATGTTATAAATTTTATTAAGTATGATATAAAATAGAATTAAAAATAATATTTTTGACTTGCTACTCAAAGTGGCCACCCTTAGCCTTAACACAGGCCTTGAGTCGCTTCGGCCAATCGTCTATGGCAGCACGCACCTTTTCCTCAGGAAAATTCCCCACTGCTCGGACAAGACTTGATTTCAGACTTTTCAAATTCGGATGTCCTCTGTGGCAAGCCATCAGCTCTAGCTCTGTCCAAAAAGAATAATCCAGAGGATTGAGATCGGGACTGCCTGAGGGCCAATCTGATGCCTTGATGAACTCAGGAACATTCTTTTCCAGCCACAACTGGGTCGATTTGGCTTTGTGGGCTGGAGCTGAGTCCTGCTGGAACACCCAATGCTTTTTATTAAATAGAGTATTGTTGAGTGGTTTCACCACTTTCTCTAAAACGTCTTCTTGGTAGTTTTTTGCTTTTGTTTTTACACCTTGTTCACAAAAATGCAACTTTGTGGTGCCTTCGTAGCTCACTCCCCACCAAACCATGACCGAACTTGGATGATGGCCCCTTTCGACTCTACCAATTTTATCTTTTGCCTCCTGTGAACTCCGAGCATAGACCTTGTCATTTTGGCGATTGTATTTTTCTTCAATGGTGAAAATGTTCTCATCTGAAAACATGATTTTACGATACCTTCCATCACCGTAACGTCTGAGCAATGCTTTTGCTCTTTCCAGCCTAATTTTTTTCAAGGCATTGTTTAATCTCTGCCCAGTCACTCGGCGGTAGGCACCCATCCCAAAGTCATTTTTAATTAGCCGCGACATAGTTCTTCTTGAAATATTCATCTCTCGTGACATGATTTTCTGCTTACGAAGGGGATTTCGGCGAATTCGAGCTGCCACTGGGCGAACGGCATTTTTTGTCCTCACACTTCGTGGACGACCGGGCCGAGGCTTATCTTTTACGCTTAAGGTATCCATATAACGTTTAATTGTACGCCACACAAACATTCGATTAATACCAAGGTGTTTTAACAACTTGAAAATAAAAGAATTGGATTTTCCAGCTTTATGCAGCGCAACAACTGCAATTCTCTCTTCTTCTTTTGAGGACTCCGTCTTTGCACTTGTAAAGTAGAACTAAGACTATATTTTATTTTAAACCTATATAACAGTAGTTATTAAAAACAATTAATGTGACTTTTTGTATACAGCTGCATGTCAAATTATACAGGTTCAAATAGTTGTAACAGTATTTATGGCACGACTACGTAATAATAGACTAACGAAAATTGAGTTCGAAAAAACCATGTCAAAGAAAGCCAGAAAATTCTTAATATCAGACTCTTTCTCATTTTCTGGGTTTGTAAATGTAAGGTTAACATACACATTATGTTTTTTAAATATTGTCAGCAGTGAGTAAAAACTCGTCTAAATGTTTAGCGTGTCAATCCCCCCCCCTGATTAAAAGTCTGGATCCACCCTTGCCTCCAGTACTCCAAGCAGCTACTCCACAAAGCTTATAAAATTCACCTGTTCACAATAAAATGCCACGAAAAACTCCATAAAGACATCAGGGCTTACCTCTGGATACGGTGCGATCGGATTGCTTGGATTATTTTTCAGAATGGAAGAAAAAACAATGCCAAGTATGCCAATATTTGTAACAAGGGCAACGGCCTAGTCACTGATAAAGCTTCGGTTCCCATCGATCACCGAAATCAAGTATCAGTGAGCGTGGTTAGTAGACAGATGGGGGACCGTCTCGAAACCTACCGCGTGCTGTTGTCATGTGTTCTTTCTGTCTGTTATTCTTTCTCTTCTGTCCTTCTGTTTTGTATTAATGTCTTGTGTTGTTATCACCTTACATAGTCTAGTTGCTCAAGGTTCTAAATAATGGAATAAGCGGTTAACAGAAATACTGATGGTATTATTTTTAAATTCAGTGAGAACAAATAGCAGAAAAACTAAGTTTTTAAAAAATTTATTAATAAATGTACATATGTACATACATATGTACATAAGTACATAAAAAGGGTTTCAAAAACAAAATTGTTTGACCTGATTGCAAGGTTTTATTATATGTACATACTTTAAAATGGGAAGAGTTGCGGAAACTATAATTGAAAATCTTTCTGCAGCAATCACGATGAGTAAAAGTGGTGGTGAACTTGTAACTTAGAGGATCTGTTAAAAGAATTCTAAATCAAGGTAAGCATTTTTATTTTATATTTATTTCCATTTTTCTCCATTCAGATCTTGTAAAACGTCAGAAAATGTTTTGATATTCAGCTAAAAGCAAACTTTGATATTGAATTGTTTTGTTTTAAGTTTCTTCGATGATTATAAACAAAATTAAACAAATAGTTGTAAGGTAAAGTAAGTTTAAGTAAATTTTTAAATTAGTCGAATTTCGATGCTCTTATTTTAAAATTTCTGTTGAGATAGGTTCTTTAACCTTTTAGACTGACTATCATGAATAAAGTTACCGGAAAGAATTTCGAGTGCAAAAGGTTATGACAATAGAAATTATCTTGATAGATCATCTCTTTTAGAAGTCATATCATTTATAGACTTTTCGAAAACTTATACGAGATTTGTAACTTATACATCGAATATGCGGATAAATTCTATACAAAACAAATTTCAACTGTTTACACTTCTTTTAACCCTTCTTATTAGCCCACCTATTCAAATGCAAATCAATCTTCACACAAAAGTACAAAATTTTACACTAAATTAAAAACACATTGTCACTCTCAATTATACGACACTAAAAATAGCCAAACAAATAAAAAACAATTCAAAAATCATTAAAATAAAAACAGCAATGAAGAAAAATCCTATTTGGCCTGATCTCTTCTAACCTCATGCCAGATATCTACACTACATAGATACAAAACTGCAAGAACTAAACATTAAAAAATGAAGATGAAAAACTCCTTATGCCCGATCTTATAGGACAAGTACGACTACGAGTATAGTGTAATGAAAATATGTACCGTTCGTTCAATTCAATTCAAATATAAATTCAAAATCAACACACTTGTGCCATATGTGCTGCTTGAACATCAGCAACAGCATCAGCATCATGCAACTTCAAGATATGGAAAATCCACACGAAAATGCCTGAACTCAAACTAAGTACAACAAAAAACAAGAAGAAAACACACAACAAAAAACTTCAATACTTTTTGTTTTCGAAAAGTATCTTCCTATCCTTAGTTTAAATACTGTGCATCATGATGTCGTATAGTTTATTATAGGTACATCTCTTGTGCGTACAACAACGCTGACGCAGAACGCACCCTCAAGCAACCTCAAGACATTACTTTTTACTTTAGTTTATTCCGCTCCGGCTCTAAAGAGATAGAGTCTTTAAGTCTTTCGAAAAAAGTCTTGTTTTTGTGCGGTGACACATAAGTTCAAAAATAAGTTCAAAAACACCCAAAACGTTGTTTAGTTCATATTTGTTTTATTCGGTTTGTTTTTTGGACTTGGATTACTCCCGTCCGCGTCCTAGTGAAGTGTTCTGTTTTGTTACTGTTCCGTTGCATAGGAAAATATACATCAATTAACGACGACACCTAAAATAGACGATTATTTTAGTCATAGGATTTTCCCGCGCGTTATTTTAAGTGAATCGCGATCTCGGCGAGCTGATTTAGTGCGTTTGAATGTTTGTGAAAAGGACGTGAACTGAACTTGTTTAATATATGTGTGTTTTTTGGCACACGCTCATTCAATCAAACCGGAACCGCTCACCGAAAACGCCACAATGTCGGAGCAGTGAGTTTTAGTGCTTCGTTGGTTTTAAAGAGAAATGTCGCAATTAGTCACAATTCCATCAGCAGTATCTCCGGGCAACAGCCGCATTAAGCACGTCGAAATGTTTGGACAACCAGCCACAACTACACCACCCCTGACACAGACCTCAAATGTGCTCACACCCACCTCACCCTACCCGACTTTCCACTACACCGGCAACAACCACGTTATGTACGGTCAGGAGCTGGTCACCTCACTTGACATGAAGACTTTCTCCAGTCAGTATTCGGACTTCAGCGATCCGTTTCCGTCGTGTGCCGAAACCCCAAGTTCGGTGTTTAGTGACACATGCACGCCCAGTGGGTATAACACAAGTGACGTCGTCCTGCGGGAGGACGTTTTTCGCTTCGAACCGGAAGACATAGAGCGACTGACCAAGACCTACCAGTACGGGGAGCAGACTTCGTCGGCTATGTCCAAGACCACAACCGCGAGCATAAACTTTGACATCGAATACTTTAATTATGATGAGATCAATTGCCAATCGAAGAACCAGTCCCCCTGCTCGTCGCCGCAGTTGACAGACCCTTGGATGACGTTTAACCTGCGGGACTCGTACCCGGCCTCAGGAACATCACCGAAAATCGAAAACAACAATTCTGGTTTCGCCTACAGCTACCCCACTGCCTCTGAACAATTGAGTCTGAATCAGAACTCGCAACCGCAATATCAGAGCCCACGTACCGTAAAGGACGAGACGCCCTCCTTCGTGCTCGTCGAAGACGACAGCAGAACTAATCGAGAAGATAAATTTATTCTGCACTCGTTCCACAAATTTCCATCGATGAATGGTGCCGGAACGTTCGAGGCGTCATCGTTGTCGTTGTCGTCGACGACCTCGACTTCGACGTCGATGTCGTCCTTATCGACAATGAAATACTCCCCGATATCGACGACACCTAGGACAGAACAACTTCTGCACGTGGAAACATTTGCCTATGATGAATTGGTCTCCCCCCACCAGCAGCAGCATCAGCATGCGGAGCAGTTTCATCACCAGCACCACAGCTACAGCCCCAAAAGTGACGAATGCAATGATTCGTATGAACACCTGCCGGAGAACTACAACAGCAGCGAGCTGATGATGCATGAGAAACCGAATCGGGAGCACAAGGACATCTGGACAATCAATGAAATTAAGGGGGAGGACGATCTCCAAGAGGTTGTCATCAGCTCGTTTTCATCTTCACCGCTGTCGCTGCCCCCTCCTCCTCTTCTGACGAAAACATCGACGACGGCTACAACGACGACATCATCGTCGTCATCATCAACAACCTCAACCTCGCTCTTCGATGATAATATTGTCAATAGTGTCCTTGCTGTTTGTGCTGGCAAAGGTAGTGCTGGTCCGGACGATGATAATGATGCAGATGATGATGGTAGAAATGGAAATGGAAGTGGAAGTCCTGTTGGCAATGGTGGTCACGATATTGATGATGACGATGATGACGATTCAGTGTTTATGGAAATCCAAGAAGAAACGCCTTACAATTCATCACTTGCAAGCAAATCCGACGCCGCCAATGTCCATCACGATGACGATGGCCAACAATCAACACCGTCATCGCCATCATCATCAACGGTCCTGATGCATCAATTGGAATGTCTATGGACCGACTGCAATGAGGTATTTCCCAATCAGGAGGAATTTGTAGCGCACATCGAGAAGCGGCATGTTGATGTGAAGAAGGGCGAGGACTTCTCTTGCTTCTGGGTGGACTGTCCCAGAAGGTATAAGCCATTTAATGCCAGATACAAATTGTTAATACACATGCGAGTTCATAGTGGAGAGAAACCAAACAAATGTCCGGTGAGTTTATTGATTCTGTGTAATAAAATCCTTTTTATATTATGCCTGTTATGTTGGAAGGGAGGAGAGGGTAGTGAATGTTGAATTAAATTAATTGTGAAAGGAATAAATTCAGCGTTGTTAAGGAATTTACTGCTCTTTTGTGATGAAAATGTGTTGAAACTTTTTAAATATTTTCTTGCATTTTAATGCACATATTTTTATTCTTTTTTTAATTGAAAAGCAAACGTAAAAACTGTTGTTCTTTTTCGTAAGATGAAAGCAAAATATTAAATAAGATTTTTCGTAAAGTTGCAAGTTTTCACGAACAGTAAAAAAAAGGAAGGAATTTAAAAAAAAATACCACAAGATTTATTCCGATTAAGAAGATATTAAAAATAATACAACTCTTTCTGGTGTAAGGTTTGAATTCTAATTCATATAAGTGATTAAAAACCTACAACAAAAACAAATTTTAAATAAAATATTTGAAACCATTCCTAGAACTTGTTGCAACGTTTGATACATTTATCTAAAATAAAAATAAAAGCCTTAAATATTAAATCAAATTAAAACAATAATTTTATCATTGGAATCGATGCAAATTTAAACTTTTTATAGTTTTCTTAACTAAGTAGTATTTAAAACAAAATTACACTTTTTAAACATAATACAACATTTCTTTAGGATTTTTCTACCGTTTTAATTTTATTTTTTTAAGACTTAGAATTTAAAAAAAAAACTCTTGTGCTAAATGCAAATGCCAAGATCGCGCGATTTTGGGAACTCGGGTCATTCTTCAAGGTACACAAACAAAAAAGTGGCTATAATCATTGAATTACTTAAAAATATTTGCCAAAAAATGGAAATCATAGTTTTAACAAAAGCTAATCAGAATTTTATTTGAAATACATCTTTTTTTTGTAATGTCTCAATTGCTCAATAGGCTGACCTAAAAAATAGTTATTGGATTTGAAAAGGTGTAACAACTACGTCAAATAGCTATAAAAGTCTAACAAATTTTAAAATTGTCCACTTCAAACACTGAATTAAGAAATCATAAAAATCATTCCTCAAAAATAAGAGAGATTAAAATTTGCAAAACATTAAAAAAATATCTTCTTATTTAGGGAATTTGTGTTGCCAAACTGAGTCCTTTAATGAAAATTAGAATCGCCTTAATATGTTTAAATCCTGCCCTTAAGTCAAGTCCCATCAGTTTACAGAAATAGACATAGCGTTTCAACATTTAACTTAAAAAACTATTTCTCATATTTTGATTTTTGAAAACGCTCCACCCAAAATAATTTGGAGTCTCGAAAAACCTTAAGGTGTCGATATTATCTTTAAAAGATTCGAGACGAGGCTGTATATTTTAGACCGAAATTTTCGCCAAGGTATCATTAATCTTTTCGCGTTTTATAGTTTCAGTGAATAAAACATTATTTATTTTGAATGTATGTTCATTTAAATATTTTAAGATATATTTTTGATGGGTTGAAAATCGTCTAAGAAAATGTTGCTATGAAAAATCAAAATTGTCCAGAAATTTATTTAATAATGGTCCATAATTCACGTCCTAAAATGTCAAATTTAATTGCAAAAAAGATAGCTTACAAGAGCAAACAATTTCCCTGCATATTTGTAGGCGTTTATTTTAAGGTCTTAGGAAAATTACCACGATCGACAAAATTAGGTTTTTTGGTCTGCAGCACAAACAAAACAATAATCTTTGAAAGGAACAAAAATTACTTTTAAACCGCTTTGCGTTTTTTTGTTAAGAATCATTTTAGCATAAATGAATCATTTTAGCATAAAAACCATTCTTCTAAGGCTAATAGTACGTTTCCACCAAAAAATAATCCGAGATTTAAGGCAAGTGATTTAAAATAAATCATGAGGTGTTTCCACAAAAGAAAAGGAGATTAATTTGACGTTTGTTTTATGTCATAACCAAACTTCAAATTATTCTCCTTTCGAAAAGAAAAAGATATGTATTTGTTCACTCATCATCTGTAAGTAATTAGTTTACATATTTATTATTTTTGTATAGGTACTTACATTTTATTTCATCTGTGATTTCTTGAAAGTTGTTTATTGTTTTGAATTTGAGTCATATGGAAGTGAGACAGATAGTTTTTGTTGACATTTCCATCTGTCAATAAACGAAATTGGCGTTTAAATGGGTCGGTTCAACAATTATTCTCCGAAAAAAAAGTTTGTTTGATTTGACAAACTAATGTTTCCAAGTAGATTTCAATGAGTTTTATTTGAAATCTTCATTTGAGGAGATTAAAATTTGTATGGTAAATCTTCGAGATTTCAAGGAGATTTGTGACAAATCTAGCTAAATCTCGGTTTAGTGCCCGGTGGAAACGTAGTATAAGGTTTGGCGCAGCTGAAGACTTACAACTAATGAGGATTTTTTGAAAAATAATTGTGATGATGAAAAAATATATTGAAATATTGAAGTAAGGGTTTGTAGATTTGGAAAATCATCACAAATTTTATTAAGAAGAAATCTACTTCATAAATTTACATAATCTTAAAAAGCCTTAATATAAGTTGTATTTTTGAATTATAAGAAGTTGTTCCTCAAAAATCTGATTTGATGGATTGATTTTGAAGTCGTATTCGAACTAAAGCCATCAAAAACCTTGGGAAAAGTATAATTTGATGGCCATTATCAGACTTATGTACACCTCAAAAACACATTTTGAACTGAAGCAGAGTCTAGAAGAAATGTCAATATATAATTTTGGGATGAAAACCATCAGGATGCTAAGACCGATACAATACCGAGAAGAGAATGACATCTTTAGATATTGTGCATTGAAACATTGTGTTCACCACCAAGCAGGTGCTTCTTCAAAACTCGAAATATTTACATTTTTTTCGCATCTGAATCTAACAATTTTGAAAATTAAAGATACATAGTTTTGACTTATAGCTTAAAGCTTTAAATAACAGAAACGATGTACATATATGAAAATCTTTAAAATATAAAAAACACAATTAAGACTTTTATAAATTCATTTCGTAATGAAAATTGACAATCATTTCCAACGTACATACAAACTTACATATGTACATATGTATATGATATAAAATCCTATTTTTATTCAAGATTTGCCGGCTAGGATATAGGGTTTAATATCTAAATAACACTGGTGGATAAAATCACGTCTTTTCCGGTCCCACAAACAAAACATAACTTTTTTATATGATTAAGTTGTTCTTAATTCGAAAATTGCCTTTTAATTTTTCAATCGCATCAGGTTTTTAAAATATGCTCTTAAAAATTCTAAAAACTACCAAAAATGGGTTTTTTAAAGGCTAATTTTAAACTCAAAATAGCTCTTAAAAGTAAATTGTACGATGATCTTGCAAATTACAAATCTTTCTCTTTTAGATACGATTTAAAACGCTTTTGTATCTTATATAGTTTCTGGAAGCTTTCATTAGTTATGAGCAGTGTTAGGATTTTGTTGACCTACAAAATTAAAAAAAGGCAAAACAAAACACTTAAAAAGGCAAAGAAAAGGCATTAACTAAAAAATAATAGAAAAATAAACACATTTAATTATAGTAGCATTGGACAACCAAGACTTTTTTAGAGTTCTCAAACAGCAATCTTCTTCGGTTGTCCCTTAGAAGAGCTTTGCTTCGGCTTCAGCTTCGGCTTCGTCTGCGTTACGATGAGCCAGCCTGCTTCGACGTTGCTTTGAATGACATTTCTGTAATAACCAATGGGAATCCCTCCAAAAGCAAATGTATTTTGTTTGTTGTTTTTTTTTACAGCTGTGGATCTGTCAGACAAAGCAAATGTTCAGCAAATTTTAACTAGAGCTTCCGTTTGGAGTCACATTACGTAACATTACGTTCTTTTCCTTACGATTGTCAAACGAAACGTGAGGTCAAAGCTTCATTGTGATAGCATGCATTTGTATTCCTATGGCTGAACTCGTAAACGTCAAGCGAAGCTGAAGCGTGTTTGTATTTTTCAGCCATAAATGATCCCTTAACTTCAGCTGAAACGAGTGGAGCCCATCTAAAACTTTCAATCACTTCAACGTTTCCTGGAAGTTTTGAATATATGTACATACGTCGCCGTTTATTACAGAATCGTTTTTAGCCCTGTGTTTCCATTGAAAACGGCAGTAAACTTCTTCAAGACTTCCTCTGCAATGGGCACTTTTGCTTTTTTTTAATTTTCTTCAATGTCTTTCAAAACAGGCAGCACTTCGCCGATTGATGTTCCTTGATGAGAATATTGTTAGCTTAAATTATAAGTAGGTACAGACTCTCAAATATACCTTTTTTTTTTCTTTCAGATTTTTGCCAGAAAGGTGAAATCTTACAACTTCTAAAGATTTTTCGAATTATATGAAATAATATAAATGTTTTAGCTGAATATTAATGATAGGGATTATAGATAGCTGTTTTATAAATTTAGATAGTCTCAAAAAGCCTTAAAACGTGTTGTTTTAAATTTTAAGAAGTAATATCTCAAAATCCTGACGTGATACATTAATTTTGGAGTTGAATTTGCATCAAAACCCACTGAAAAAGTGGAATTTCATTGCCAGGAAGAAAACCAACCAGTGTTATCAATTCACAATATGTATGATTGGAATCGACTTGGTGGTAAACCCAGAGTAGCGTGCGTCCAAAGCCCCCCAAAATCCTTGCATTTATTTCCAGACGCGATTCTGTAATGAAAAACAGTTTATTACTCAAAAATTTTGTTGGCCACTAAATTTTAAAATTATAACTTTAAACGAAGAAGTTTATTTGTCCAATGTTATAAGAGATTACCTTTTCTAAACTTGAACAAATGATAACTTTAAGAGAATAAAAACAATTTTTTAAAAGCAATATTAATCTAAATCTCCTTGAGCTATACGAGTACATACATCGCCGCAAGCGCTGTAAAATCCTTAAATTGTTCTCATGATAGAAGTCCATGTACCTTTAGATATTTTGAGATAAATTTATTTAAATAGAAGAAATTGTACAATATGTTAAATAACTAAAAGAATATACAAATATATGTACATCCCAGACAAATTGTTTGAGCCTCATGAATATTCAAATTAAATAAACAAATTTAAACAATTACCATCTTCGTGCACTGAACTCTTGGTAGATACTCGTATCTATGAACCCTGCAGCACTTTATCAAATGATATTCTAACAAAAAGACCATTTTACCCATCCAATCCCCACCTCCTCTGCAAAGGACTTTAACTATATATGTATAACGTTCACCTTCCATAATTATCATTGAAAACAGTCTGCAACCCGTCAGAAAGAGACAGAGAGAGGGAGAGAGAGAGAAAGAGGTCTGCTTGGCTGCTATTATAATATAGATAAGATACTTTCATCTCATAGAAAATATTTACGTTTATTCGACCAGCAAATTGAACAATAACTTTTCAAGAAAAGAACATCCTTTTAGCATTAATTATGAGAACAAGCGAAAGCAATCCTCTTTTCAATATTTCAAAAACAATCTTCATTTCTCTAAAGACTAAAACTTAAAAGTGATGCAAATAATAAAAAATAAAAACAAGATGCACAAAAATATAAACATAGTTCTGTATAGAAATATAAAATGATAAAACAAAATGCTTCTAAGTTAACAAGTTTACTAGGTTAGCTTATGCTCGGTTCCTATACCAAACCAAGTACTTGCTTACTATTTTTAGTAAAGGAACTTTTTTCATTCCTATTAAAACAATAGAATTCTTCTTCTTCTTCTTCTTATTCGAAAGGATTGCAAAACGAACCGAGCAAAATTCGCATTTTGTTTTTCTTTTTGATCAAAAATTAAAGTATGATTTGATTAGGTTGAGTTGGAATGGAATTGTATCTAGAAGATAGCAGAACGAGTAGCGCAACAGAGTAACAATAAGAGTACTAACAACAACAAGTCTTGCAAAACGAATTGTGATAAAGTAAACAAAGTAATACGAAAGAGAAATGTATACAAAAAAAAGGAATACTCCAAAGAGAAAGACAATTTTTATGCAGGAATTTCAAAAATCCTCCATTTGTTGCTAACGATAATGAAAAACCAGAGCAAGGAACTTGAGCTGAACAAAAATAAAAAAAAGAAACAGAAATGATTATGAGACATTACTCATTAAAGGGTCTGTGAATGTAACCTAACGACCTTTTAAGTCATATTCGAGGGAAGATTTATGTTGGGGAGTTATCCATATTCAAACGAGAAAACAATTGCTTTTTATGAAAATTTTTGGTAAACCACAACTTAAAGATAAATGCGAAGTACGAAACAGTTGCATGGGCTTGAAGTACATATATGTAGACGAAGTCTGCATGGAATACTTGTGTCCACATATGTATTTTTGTGGAATATAGCCAAATATTCAAAGTACACAATGGAGCTTTGGAATTCAATTATGAGCTCGCTCAAACGAGGAGACGGTGAAACCCTTTGGAAGTGTGGCTTATAGATTCTTATAGTCCTTTTTACCTGGTCCACATAAATGTTTCATACATTGAAGGGGTAAGACAGAGCGTGGTAAGGCATTCCACATTAAAGAGTTGGATATTAACAACTTGAACTGGGAATTCGTTTCCAGCTCTATCTCCAACAGAACTTTCAATACCACTGCACCGACCGCTTATAATAGAGAAACCTCAAGTAGACGGTCATTTAAATTTACTACTAATTGTTTTGAAGATTCGAACGCAGTAGGTCTTGATCCAATACATCCATCAGTTCTTAAACTATTATTGTCAGTGCTTCTACCATATAAAGGGTTTTTCAATAGGCGCGAATTTAGCGTCGGAACTTGGGCCTACACCCGTACACGATCCAACTCACGCAGGAGCTCAAAGTTCATGACCATAGACAACGCCATTTGTTCGCTGACTGCGCTTCGAATCGTTTGGAAGAGGACCCCAATTTTGGCCGAAAAATCATCTTTAGTGACGAGGCGCATTTTTGGATGAATGGCTGTGTCAACAAGAAAAATTGCCGAATATGGGACAACACCAACCCACGCGAGGTTCACCAGGTGATAATGCATCCTCAAAAAGTTAATGTGGTTTGATGTGGATTTTGGGCTGGTGGCGTAATAGGTCCGTACTTTTTTGACCAAGACGTTATTGAGGCGGTCACAGTCAACAGCGAGCGCTACATAACGATGATAACTAATTTCTTGTATCCCAAATTGAACCATATGGACCAGCAGGACGGTGCTACGTGCCACACAGCAAACGCCATTCCATTCCATTTCAACATCTACCCGCCCTTATTGAAAAACCCTTTATAACTCATAAATTTAATTCAATTGTTTTGACAAGTGAGTTTCCAATTCAATGGAAAAGGGTAAAAATTATACCATCGCCTAAATCCTCCAGGTTAAAAAAAAAAAACATCTAAGCTCAAATATTTACTTCTTAACCATGAAAATTTATTAATTTCAAACAGTTCGGCTTCCGTAGGAAAAATGGTTGTATTACAGTGTCACAGAGGATGTTCGAAAGGCCATCGATCTTCAGTAGGTATATAACATTTCTAGTATACTTTTGGACTTTTCAAAGGTCTTTGATATGCTAAAACATTCTATACTTTGTGAAAAACTCTTAAACTCGTTTTACTTTTCTTCTAGTGCAGTCCGACAAAAAAACTCTTACTAGTAGTGGAGTACCACAGGGATCTATTCTCGGTTCCCTCCTATTTTCAATTTAAGTCAATGAACTTCCATCTGTTTCCCCCTATCACCTTTAAATTGTTGTCGCATAGAGTTCGTTGAAACAGCAAAGGACCTTGGTGTAATTTTCATCGAAACACGTACTTGGAAAAATAGGTCGTGTCTTCTTGTAATTCCACGGTTCAAGTATCCAATATCTGAACAACAATTCTTTGTAAACTTTGTACGAATATGGAAATCATTTCCACTCCAAATAAATATTTTAACAATTTATTATTATTTTAAACTGAATGTGTTAAATTTCAAATAAGTAACGTAGTTAATGTTCAATAAATAGGCTTCACAGTGTAAGTTTATCATGAATAAAATATAAACTAAACATTTGCGTAGTACGGCTAAAGAACTAATCTCTATACTTCACGGTTAAGCTGAAGGATAAAACTGATAGGTATTTCTAGTATAAACAAGAGATATACTCAAATTTTCGACGCACATAATGTCCCTAGATTGTAGCCAGATCAGAAGTAAAGTACAGCTACATTTTTGGCGAATTGCGATCGTTCCAAAAGAAGTGTTTGATGATGTATATCTCGAGAATATCGCAGTTTTCTTGTTACGAGTATTTACATATGCTTTAAAAATGTAAAAATGTAACTGCAAAATGATGTAAAGGTCAAAATTTCATGAGCTTGTGTTGTTGCAGTGCCACGTCTAAGTAGAAAGGATGAAACATAAGAGTCTAAAAAGGAGTGTAAAAAGCTAAGTTACCAAGTAAAAAGTTGGTAAGACTTTATCAAATGCCTTTGAAATATCAGGTTCAATTATTTTATTTTCGTCACGTTTAAGTTTACGTTTACGATTTAAAGATTTGTTTCATCGCTGTTCGGTGAGATGGGCCATGAAATTACTGGTTACTGATTATTGTATGAACTCTTGAATTTACCTGTTGGAGTACCATTATGATCGACTTTAGGACCATTACTTTTAATGATAATTACGTTAATCTTTGAATTACTAACTATATTTTTGGGCAGAACTATGAAAGATGAAGTCGTTGATGTTTTGAAGAAGAATAAGGTGCAATCATGTTTCCAAGAATATATAAATAGTCTTGCTTATAATTTTTTTGTTCGTTAAAAGTTACAAGGTTACCTGCAACTCACGCGGTTAGGCGTATTCTCAAATGAATTTTGCAGAAACTGTATGGATGAGGAAGAGGAGGAAACAGTTCTTCACCTTCTCCGTACATGCCCGTCTTTCACGTTTCGTAGGGAACTCAAACTGGTTTCATTGGGCTAAAAAGAAAGCCTCAAGATTCATGTGTTATCACAATGGGCCATTAACATTACCTAAGTGTGTCCTACTCCATCACAGACAGCCACTTTAACCTAACCTAAGCTACTAAACACATATGAAGTTTACCTTTTGAAATACAAAATTGTATGTGTACACTTTGATTTGAATAACAGTGATTTTGAACATTACAAATCACGTTTTAATTATCCGTCGTAAAAGAACAAATTAAAATGCACTTTATGAACATGAAATATATTTCTTGGTGTCTTTTTTAAATGGCTTCCTAGTAGGTATCATCGTTTTGAAACAAAAAGCATCTTCAAAGTTAAAAATTTACATATATGCAATCATTTATAGAGTACAGATAATTAAAACACTCCTTTTTGAATTGCACCAATATAATAATCAAAATAATTTACTTTCATTTTTCTTTCGTTTTCATCTTCCAATTCGTAATGAAGTTGGATATGGAACTCATTTTAAAAGCAATTTAACTTTTAAACATTTTTTAAAATTGTGTTTCCTTTTTTTTTCAGTTCTCGGGTTGCAATAAGGCTTTTTCACGTTTAGAAAACTTGAAAATTCACCAACGATCTCATACTGGCGAAAGACCATATGGATGTCAGTATAAGGGCTGCTTGAAGGCATTTAGTAACAGCTCGGATCGGGCGAAACATCAAAGGACCCATTACGATACGGTAAGTGCTCCTCTCAACTCGCAGATAGATAGAGATACTCTTGCTATAAATGTGTACTGTATGTATCTGTACATTTATGTAGTACTCGTATATTTTCTAAGTGAAGTTAAGGTACTTTATCTTGTTGCACATCATTCGAGATGAGTGTGGCGTAATTATCCTTGAAGTTCATCCTAAATGAATTCGAAAATTGAAGATGCCAAGTACATCAAGGAATGTACTGTATCTCTTTACTTGCACTGTGCACAGAGGCGCAGAGTCACAGTCACACATGTTGTGCACTTGAATTTTCTATGTGTCCAGCGTGTCTCATAGTGTAGTACCAGAACCAGCAACAGTAGCAAAAGCAGTAGCAGCTGTCCGATTGTTTCAAGTGGCGCGAGGTATAAACGCTTCGGTGGCGATTGCGACTCATGATGTTGATGACGATGAGGACGAAAACGAAAACAAGAGAATGAGTGCGTGTGCAATTTGGTACACATTTTCCAAGCAAAATGTGACACTTTAGCCACATGTTCACCGCAATAAATCAGTCAGGAGCATCCGAATGGAATGGAGATGGAGCTGGAGATGGAGAGTGGAGTTCCATGGACATGACATGAAGTGGGGATAGGGAAGGAAGAGTGTGAACCAAAGGGGGAAGGGGTAATTTAGCGAACGGGATGAGTACGTTTTTATGCTCAAACACGAAACAATGAAACAGAAAAAAAAACACAAGACGAGCGAAAATGATGGCAATGGCTCTCGTTTTCATTTCACGCAACATAAAATTGTTTCATGAATAAAACTACAAAAATAAAAATAACAGAGGAAGACAAAATATTCAAGCCGAATAAAGGAATGGACTTGGGCGCCGTCGTTTTTTTGTGCTGTCACTTCTGTGTTCCGGCTTTAGAGAGGGCATTGATTTTTATTTTTTTTTTAATAATAATACGAAGCGGATATTGATTCTTGTTTTTTTTTTTTAAATTGAAAAATATTTTCGAAACTTATATTTTTCAAGCAGGTGAAGATTGTGACGTTTACATTGATCCAAATGTACGTATTTGGGCAGTTTTTTTGTTAGACAACCCTTTCTTTTGCTCACTCATGTCAAAAATTTGTTGAAAACAACAAAATAATATGCTGCAAATTTCAGCCCTAAATATTAATATTATGAAACTTGCCCACGACACTTTAAAGTTACCCATATAAAATGCACGTAAGCTTTGATAACACTAGTCAGCAAGGTTTTCTTCTTGGCAATGAAATTGCACTTTTTCAATGTGTTTTAATGGCCTCCATTCAAATCCGACTTCAAAGTTAACGTATCACGTCGGGTTTTAGAGATATTTCTTTTTAAAATTCGAAAAATCACATAAAACGCTTTTTGAGTCTATCTTAATTTGTGAAGTAGCTTTTTTTAGAGTATTTCTCCTGCGTAATTTGAATACATCTCAATTATGTAACGGTACACGTTTGGTCATCAAAAATGTCACTGGAAATATTCTTGAAGAAGCCATTTTATTTGGAATGTTTAAAGGAAAAGTAGTTATGTTGCCACGTATTCCAATGATACCGTCAGATTCTACCATCATACTCTTCAGAAGGTTACAGTTTAAGCGTTTGCCATTATAAATATAAGTCTCTATAAGTCCAAGCAATGTCCACTTATGGTTTAGTTTTTAAAATCCATGTTTTTTTCATGGGCAGCTATATATTGCATGTTCACGTGTAGGAAAACCATCGAACCTAATTGTGTTAGCGAAAGACAGGTTAACCAACAATATTGTGCAAAGTTGGATTCGAAAACAGCACTAATAATTAACCCCAAACGTATTTTTCAAAACTATGAAAGTAACAAATTTAAATTTCTTAAGTTCAAAGCCTTTAACACAAAAGTGTTCCTTACGGTTTAGTTTCAACTCTTACAATCGGGGCAGTACTGACCACTAACCAATTTATTTTTTTCGTAAAGTTCATGCAGTTCTGCTATATCTCGGAAATGGCGAGTCCTACAGAAAACTAAGTAGGACACAATTTTATAGCATATTCAATTTAAAAACGTCCTCGGGACCATACCGATTACATTTATTGTTTTCGAGATACTAGTACGATATTTTCCTTAATTTTGTTCGAAAATTTATGGGAATTCAATGTTACTCAAACTTCAACGACTTAATATCTCAAAAACTACAAATCTTAACTGTTATTTCTTTAGGCATTGTAATTTCAGAGATGTAAGCAGAAAAGCAAGAATTATATTGACAATAAAAAATAGGTGAAGTGGCCCGTACTGCCTCTTTGGTGAAAGTTAGAGATCAACCGTAATGGAACGTTTAGTAGAGCGTACAATTCTGAGAAAAACTCTATACTAGGAGAGATAAAACCATAGAAGGCCACTGAACTGTAGACATTTGAGAAAAAGGTCTAAGCTTACGTGTTTTTTATATGGTTAAACTTGGAGTAGTAACCGTGGTGTAATGGTTACCGCGTAGGACTGTCATGCCAGAGGTCTTGCATTCAATCAGTGTCTGTGCCATCTAAAATTCTTTTCACGGGCACTGCCTCTTACGAGGAATTGACAAATCGCTCAAGAGTAATTCTTGTCATGAAAAGTGCTTTCTCAAAAGCTCTTCAGATTCGGCTTAATACTGTAGGTCACCTCCATCCCTGAGAACATTACTCGCACACAGGAACGGTTGAGAGTTGTAAGTCACTAGGCCCTTGTTCTGAATGGAGTGTTGCGCCATATAATTTAATTATTTTAAACTTGGAGTACCGTGAGCTAGTACTAAATATATAATATTATTAAGGGGTGAACTTTTCAGGGAAATAATTTTTGTTGTTATTTCTAACAAATTTAAACCTTCGAACCGCCGAAAGAAAAAAGATGTGGCCCAAAAAAAACACCTCAATGTATATACATATAGACAAATTATAAGCCTTTTATCAAAAAATGTACACATGTAGAAAAATAAAGGTCTCTGATTGAACAAATTCACATTTATACAAACCGCAAAACAATAACATTTCAAACTTTAATGGATGGAGTTTTTAGATTAATATACAAATAAAAAACAACACAATATTCACCTTCATTTGAATGGTCCTAAAAAACTTGTATGGTTTCACAAGAGTGTAATGACAACATTTTCGTTTAAAAAATAACATGGAATGTAGAAATATTTTTGGAATTGAAATTAGTTTTTATAGTTGTTTATTCTCCTCCATTGCTTTCCACAAAAACTATATTAATTTAGATTTTGCCTAGTTCTAGGAAATTCATGTTGAAATTGAAATCATTTTCGGTAAAGGTAACGATATGGAAGAATATTTTGATATTCATTTGTAAATTGTGGTTGAAATAAAAAGAAAAACTTGGAACGTTCACAGAATTTATAAAAATAATGGAAGAGATTTGAGGCAATTTTAAAGGATTCTGTTGAAAATTGTATTATTACTCGTAAATATAAGTTTTGAGTATTTAATAGTTCACTATTCTAATAGACTCAAAAAAAAAAACTCCAACTGCAATAATATCATAAGAATTCAGATATGTACCTTGGATGCTTTAATATTACGGTACTTTCCCGGATAATTTTGTATTTTAAAGGTAAACTTAAACTGGGAACATTTTATAGGGTCAGTCAAATCTAGTAAAAGTTGGCAACCTAAGTGCTAGTCCACTCAAACTCAATGCGCACATAAATAAATAAATTAAATGTAGCAACAGCTCGTCGAGAACCAGGGCCTAGGGGCTTACAACTCGCCTGTAACTATTTTTGGGTGCGAGTTATGTAACCAATCTGATTGGTCGAGAAAGCATGATAAGAAGTACTCATGGAGAATTTATGAATTTTTCAAAACAGACAGTATCTGTGAAAAAACTTTACGTGGCACAAGCTGGGATAAATTCCAAGATCTCTGGAAAGACAGCCTTTCGCAATACCTATCTTGCCACAGGTACTACTGAAACGTAAAAGCTCAAAAATCAATACAAGGGGTCATCTGTCGCTGGCTTTCGAATCAAAAAGCCCAACCGTAATTTTGTTTGGAGAAAGTAAGATTTTTGTGATTTATATTTTAAAAGCTCTTTTATAAAAATACAAATACGGAGCAAGTTTTATATACAATTATTATTATATTAAGGGGGTATTCTACTGTAGAGACATGAATTTCGTCCAGTTTTTGAAGCGTTGTATAAAGGAAACAACAAATATTTTTACCATACATTTTTTTATCATTTGTTTATTGATTTGTTGTTCATACATAAAAAAAATTAATAAAAAAAAATTAAAATTTACAAAGTTACAAGCAGTCAAAGTGGGGGGTCTAAATAAAAGAGGGTGTCTTGGCGTGCATCCTACCAACCCTCCTGGGGATCTGAAAAACAAAAACCAGACGGATTCTTAATTATTATATATGTCGCTATCGTTTGACCCTTGGATAAGTTAAAAAAAAACTTTTTAGCAAAATGGCAGCAGTTTAAAAAAAAATGTTCTTGTTGCATATTTTTCAACAATTCCGAATTTTTTAAAAATACTAAATGAGAAGTTATATTTTTGGGCAAGGACCACACGATAAAGAGATGTATAAAGAACATCCTCTCCAAATTTGAAGTAAATCGGTCTTTTAGAACTCTATATATCCTTACCGCCAGCTCGAAAAAAGTAGTTTCGAGAAAAACGCGTCCAGAGCTTTGAGACAAGTTTTCGTCAATTTTACTTATAGAATGATACAGAATACGTACATATTTTTAATCCATATAAAAATCCTTCCTCTACTTCAAAATACTGATTCGATGTTCTCTGATGAAGACGAGCAGTTCTACCCTCCTTTGACGCCTCTGAAGTCCGGAATTCCGAGCGCTCGACCTTCCGAGTTTCTATGACCTTCAAAACCAGTTTCTATGACCTTCAATTAACTTGTGAAATAATAGGAATATTAAAAAATCCTTTTAAACGCATATTCTTGAATGTCTAAACTTTGAAAATTAGAAAACAAAAATTTTTGACTTTTTCAAAATTCTACACTAGAATACCCCCTTAAGTCTTTTGAACAGAATCCAAATAGTGGCTAAAAAACTATAGACGAAACTGAAGCATTTACATTATTTATATGAACAATGCTCTATTGAAAAAGCCAGTGGCATTCCCACCTTGAACAATTCTAATTAGTCCGTAGAGGATCCCAAAGAGCAACAAACTACAGAACATTAAAATTGAAACTCCAGACCGGTCATCACTGTTGGCCAAGAGGACCGTCCAGTACCTGGGAATTTATTTCCACGAGCTGCATGCCTAGAAAGTACTCAAGAAAGTGAGCTGGGCCTTTTATCGTGTCCATCCATTTATGGAGAAGAGTAATAGTCTAAGCTAGGAGACCAAGATACTGGTGTACAGGCAACTTCTGAGACCAGTCATTGGTTACAGCTTTCCAGTTTGGTATACTATCTCCAAAACGGACATGAAACAGCTAAAAGCCTTCGATAGGAAGATACTGAGAATCTGCTTTGGACTTATCTTCGACAGGGAGCTTCAAAAACACTACAAAAACGACCGTATCTATTCTGAGAATAATCACACTGGATAACTACCTTCTACTTTAGGCTAAGAAGCTCGTAGGTAACTCATTTAGCCACCCGAACCAACTTTTAAGAAGGATGACAACCCAACAGTGACTGCCAGAGCCCAGGTACCTAAGCGTTATGGACATTAATAAATAAATAAATTAGGTGGCGCAACAGTTCTTTTTAGAACTAGGGCCTAGTCACAGCTCTCAACCATTCCTGTGTGCGAGTACTGTTATCAGGGATGGAGGGGACCTACAGTTTTGATCCGAATCTGAACGGCTAATTTGAGAAAACACTTTTCATGACAAGAATTACTCTTGATGAATTTGTCAAGTGATCGCAAGAGGCAGTACCTGTGAAAAAAGCTTTAGATGGCACAGGCAGGGATTGAACCCAAGACCTCTGGCATGAGAGTCCACCGCACTAACCATCATGCCACGGGTACTACCACGGGTTATAGACATTATGGATGAAAATATAATACAAATCAACAACGAACGCGGCTGAGCCTGCCAACAACCCTTAAACCATCAACAATGACAACCCGGACGGAACACCCCTAGGATAACCAAGTCAACCGACTTTTATTTTGAGAATGCCGTTTATATTAAACAATATTTTAATTTAATCCTAAGCCAATTATTATTTTATTATAATTCTATGGATCTAATTAATCTTAAGACTATCGTATCTACGAGTATATATACAATTTCAATGCACAAATCTTGAATCTTGAATTTTAGAAATACTATCTACTATATGTAGATAATGCTTTTCAAGAAGACATGTAGATGGCTTTACTGAACTCTGTTTTTCTCACCGTTTCAAAACTTCGAGACCAATGAACACCGGTATCTACTTTTAAATCCTCTTCTATTTATCTAACATTCTCACTGGGTTTAAACATAGCAAGGGTGCTCAGAACTCTTATAGTTTGCACTAAATATAAGGGAACAATTGGTGTCCATTACTCCATTAGCCTTGCCTTTTTTGTCTATGAGTTCCCAATCTTAAAAACATTGAGCTTTAAAACTCTTCCAAAACAATGTTGCGATATCTCAAAATCACGTTACTGTAAATAATTTGTAATCTTTTCCAACTCAACCGAACATTTACTAAACACTGCTGACTGTACCTTAACATCACTTTGAAAATTTGTGTAATATTTTTTTAATTGAAAAATACGTTAACTTCATCTTACCAAATTGTATTGTTTTAATTTAGTTTTCCCTTTTTGTTTTTGTATTTACAGAAACCATATGCCTGCCAAATAGCCGGATGTACAAAACGTTACACAGATCCATCGAGTCTCCGTAAACATGTAAAAAATCACTCAATCCGCAATGGCAACATCAACGGTCGGCGAAAATCCTCTAGTTCGTCTATAAATAATTCAACATCAGCCACATCGACATCATCAACATCGTCGTCGTCTGCATCACGGCAACAATTGTCGAAAATCCGTCGCCATTCCGAGTCATCACTGATGATGGGCCAAACGAAATTGGTGACAACACCAACAACAACCGCGCACAACACAAATTCCATCACCGCCTCAATGGTTTCATCAAACATTCAATACAATAAGCCGTCCAGTAATCAGCACCTGAGCACCTTGCGTCAGCAACAGCCTCAAGCAGCCTACCAAAACCACCATTACCATCAGCATCGCCTGGGATCGGCACCGGGACAGGGACAGGGCCCACTGATGCACACGTTACACGAATCCGATGATTTTTTCCAAAGTGATTACCTGCTGTTCGAGGATGCATTCACCACTGCTACATCAGCAGCCGTGGGCAAGAATAACAAATCGTCCTCCTTGGCAATGGCCATTTCCGGAAGATCCACCAAAACCGAAACGGAGCCCACATTTAACAGCAATGACAATGGCAACCGCACTGTTTGTGCATCGGCGGCGGCCATTAGTGAACATTACCCGTTGCCGCCACCGTCATCCTTCGGGATCGAGAACATTAAATTACGCCCAACTTACAATCATCATGAAAAGCACCATCATCGGTACGAAAATGCTCCACCAATATCCTCGGACTCCAGCATGGCCATTCTAAATAGTCCCACGGCTTCGGCTGATAGCAATTCAATGAACTTTAATGAGCTGTCTAATTGCATTGTTACAATCGAAAGTACTCGCACCGAGAATTCGATTGATGGATGCCAGTCCGCCGCCGCCGCCGCCGGTTTCGTTAGGCTTCATCCCCTCTCGTCATCTCACATGGTTGACGACGATGCAAGTCCTTCGGCAAATGCCAACCAACCATTAGCAGGATGCAATGCAATGATCAAACATGAAACAGCCCTTACCGTCATCGGTGGTAGCGGCAGTGAGGCTGAAAGTGGGGACGTTGAAATCGAATGCAATGAATTCGTCTCATTTGAATATGTCAAAAAGCTTTTGTCAGATACATTCGATTATAGTGATTCCGATGGACAGCAGCTGGATGGTGGAAATCTGTCAACTGATACCAACAATAGTGGCAGCGAAGGCGTTGACCATGATTTAGAGAGTAACTTCGATATGGATTATTTGAATAGTTTCATTTAAAATCTAAATACATAAATTAAGTTTTCTATTTTCAAAATTACTATCAACTCGTATGTGCAATTTAAAAAAGAGAATGAAACAAAAACACATTTAAATTAACATTTAACTTTAAGCTCGTCTTCCAATTATTTTTTTGTACATTATTTAAAAAATGTGTCAATCATGCATTTCCCAATCAAAAGAGAAGAAAAATATATAAACATTTCTTTTTTAATTTTAAAATATTATCTATTGTAAAAGATTTACACATTTTTGTTTGTATCTTCCAAGTTTTAATTTAGTTTTAAACGTTTTCTTCAAAAGACAATTTTTTAAGCTATAACTTTTATGCAAACATCACTTAATCGATTTAGTTCGATATTCCTCTAAGGACCAAAATAATTATGCAATAAGCTTTAAATAAGTAGTAAGACTTTTTATATTTTTGATATAAGCTGTTTATAAAAAATAAAATCACTTAAATAAAATTTGTGTATCGAAATTTGTTTTATTTTCAAAAGAACTTTATACAGGTTGGTTAAAAAGTGTTAATGTCATGTTTAATTAAAATTTCGAGTTCAAAATTTCTTACGAATGCTAAACTTGCCATGTACATAGTTCCCATAATATGTCTTAAGTAAAAAATCTAAAAACAAAAATGGTCAACCTTAGAATGAAAGTGACCTAACTCAAAAATTGCAACTTGTGGGAAATGAACAAAAAGTCTTGAAGAAAATGTAGTTTTGAGTAATTTTGATTTTATTTCTCACATAATTTGGCAAATCATTAACTTCCATTAAAATATGTGAGAAATACAATAAAAATTACTCAAAACTACACTCTCTTGAAGAATTTTTGTTCATTTCCCACAGGTTGCAATTTTTGAGTTAGGTCACTTTCATTCTAAGGTTGACCATTTTTGTTTTTAGATTTTTTACTTAAGACATATTATGGGAACTATGTACATGGCAAGTTTAGCATTCGGAAGAAATTTTGAACTCGAAATTTTAATTAAACATGACATTACGATGGTAGAGAAGTCGAAAAAAGCGGGTTTCCCGATTCCGTCTGTCTATCCACGCCTCTACAGCCCAAACAATTGGGTAGGTTGAGTTCAAACTTGGAAATTAAAATTTTAAGCTGATCCGCGTAAGGCGTTTTTTAAAACTAAAAATAAAAGCAGTCCCCATACAAATTTGTTGGTCAAAATTCGTCAAAAAATAATAAATATAAATTGTTCCAGAAGGGAACCTCCCATAAAATCATTATTTTGTTTTTAAGTTTTCTCAAGAACAAATGAACCGCTTACAATAATTTTTTCTGCACAAGTCTTTATACTGTCAATATTTGAAGAATAAAAAAGGATTTTTCCCATTTCGATATCTCTAAAACGGGTCAATATTAATTATGGAAAATTATTAAATTAATAATTTTTCTAAATATAACTAACTAGCCGACCCGTGCTCGCGTTGCTTCGCAAATTGTAAACAACACATTCTTTTTGTGCTTATGGATTTTCTTCCGATGGTTAGCCTTTCTTTTACCCAATTTATATTTCTATGCGATAAAAGAAAAACAACGAATTTAAACTTGTTATGTACTCGTATTTAATAAAAAAAATAAAAAAACACTTCCTTACCGAAATTAACACTTTAGAAAAAAAAACTTAAGTAAAATATTACGTAGTAAAGGCCAAGCCGCACGTGAAAAGAAACAAAACAAAACCATTTCAATTTTTTTGTTGAAAACAGAACGAAAATGTTGTCTATTTTCTTCTTTTCTTTCTTTTATTCATACCTAGAAACGTTTTTTTGCAACCGAAAAATATAGTTTGCGGTAAAAAAAAAACAAATTTGTGTTTTTAATGTTCTCATACATCTATAGGTATGCGTGTGTAAATATCCATAGACACATCATCTGCTCATGTTCAGTGCAGTGCAACTGACTTAACCTACCCACATTTGTGTGCTCTTTTTATCGACGTCATTGTAAGCAGCGTAGCCGTTGTGCCACTTTAGTGGCACAAAGCCACCTTTTTTCAGCCTGTACTACCGAGCCACTACCTTTTAATCTGTGCCACCTTTTTAGAATTCTATGTAATTAAACCGAAACATGAAATTCACCACACCTTTCCATTCGTTTTTATGTTTTTTGTTCCTTTCCATTTCCATGCATGCATACGATACTAATTACTAATACCATTTCAATTGAAGACACTTTAATGATTATTTTTCAAAACTTTATTTTAAAAGAATGTATGTTTGGCAAAAATGTCTTGGAAATAGATTACAAAAATGAAAATTTGGTAAAACAAATTACAGATGTCTATATAGGCTCTGAAGCCGAAACTTGTGTTATCAATGAAAAATTAACAGAAAATGAAATTGTTGAAGTTAAAAAAACTATTCTTAACTACTATAAAATACTTTGTGACGAAATATTTAAAAGATTTGACATTAAAGATGAAAAACTTTCTATTTTAAGGCATTTAGATCCAAAAATTATTAAGTCAAAACAAGAGTTCACATATTTTCAACTAGTTTCAGCTTTTAATAATTTTACCAATAATCCTGAAAAGGTTATTGAACGATATAAACTTCTCGAAATAAAGTCATTCCACACAGATTTCAAATCAATCTTCGAAATCGAAAGTATTGAAATGTTTTGGTTTAAGGTGGGTAATATTAAAAATAGTATGAATGAATACCTATTTTCTGATCTGTATGAATTCGTTGCAAACATATTAACTTTGCCACATAGCAGCGCCTGCGCTGAGAGAGTATTTTCAAAGCTTACTTTAATGAAAAATAAACTCACCAACCGATTAAGAACTGAAACTTGCGAAAATATGTTGGCTTCTTTAAATTTAATAAGTAACTGTGATCTTACAGAGTGGAGCCCAAATGAGCTCCTCATAAAAAAATATAGAGAAACAATTACAAACAAATAAAATGTGATAAGAATTCCTAACTATTGTACCTTTTAATGAAGTATTACTTATTTATTTATTTTATGGTCTTACAATTGTAATAGTCAATTTACTGAAACTAGTTTTAAAAAAAATTTGTTTTTGAAACATCAGTAAAATGTTATTTTTCTGTTCTATTGAATACCTAGTAACCTAGTATTATTTATACACATTATGTATGTATATATATAAAATATAAAATGAAGTGTAAAATTTTAAGTTTTTTCAATTGAAAATTTAGAATGAAACAACAACAACTTGTGTGTGCTACCACCAAGTTCATAGGCTGGAGTTATAGCTATTTCACGGGGGCCAACCCGATCATCAGACTCCTTTAGTGGTGCTTAATCGCTTTATGTTCAATTTAATTTTTGAAGAACTTTTGCCCGAGCTGGGCTTGAACAAGCGACCTAGCGTGTGAGTAAGTTTTTAAGTTTGCGTTACAATAAATCATAAAAAAATGTTCGTTTAAATTGTGTGTTTTCTTCAAATAATATGATTTTGGTGTGATATTTTTTCTCTGAAGACAATTTTCATATAAATATGGTGTTCCTTCATTATTAATTTCCTGTGCCACCTTTTTTTTACGAGAGCCACTTTTTTTGCCACTTTTCAAAAATATCCAGCGGTAACACTGATTGTAAGTACCTTCTTCGAGTTATTTGTAAAGAAAATTTTAACTTAATTTCAGTTTTATTGTTCGAGGAAGTGATACAAAAATTGGTAATTCAAGCTATTATAATATAACTTTTTTTATTTTTAAGTTGGAAGAATTATAATCTATTCACTTCCTCGAACCAGAAAAATAAAAAAGATCTAATTTTTCTTTAGATAAATCGGCATTTCATGTGCACGGCACTGTAGTTAATTAAATGTCCACACTCCATGTCCATAGTAACTTAAAAAAAAGAGCCCACACTGCTCAGCGATGTGACGATAGAATTAGAGAAACAAAAAAATAATGTGTGTGTGTAGGTTAGTTGATGAACTATACAATACAGAAAAATTCAATATGTTGGTAGGTAGGTAAGAGAAAAAACGTAACTATTAAAAATGGAACACATATTAAGAGAGAAAGAACATGAGAAGAAAAGAAAATTAAAAATGTTGGAATGATAATGAAATGAAACAAAGTAGCGACCTCGCGATTGTGATGGAATCTAATTTCCTGGATAAAATAAATTCAAAAAGTTTATAATTTTATAATTTGTTTTTATTTATTTTTCAGGTTGTATGTTTAACTTAGAAGTGATTTTAGGCTTAACATTTGCGCAACAATATTGACTTTATGAAGCAATGCTAATCTTTGTCGATTATTGTATAGGTTTTAAGATATGAGTGGTTGTATAAGTCAACTAATGAAAAAAAATGGACAAAAAATGTAAAATTAATTATATTTAAGTTTGACAAATAATTAATGAAAAAAAAATAAAGCCATAAACACTCTCATACAAATATAAAAAATAATAAAATATATTTCAAATAAATCGGTTGACTACTTTCTGAGATCGTGCGTTACAAACTTTAAAATGGTTTCGCTTTTATATAATAGTATAGATAAAGCACACAGGATGATATTTCGCCATATCGCACCACATCCTGTCATCAATGTTGATTGTTATTGTTTTTGTTACTGCTGCTGCAACTGGCCCGTTGCAGTTGTCCGTTGATATTTATTTTCCTTCGATGACGTCGTTCTCGGTCGCAAGTACCGCTTATCACGACACTATGAAAAAGGGTTTGGTCTGCGCACGTGTATGTTGATGGTCTGAGGATGCGCAGCGTTAATGTGGTTGTTGTTGCGCTCGTGCCCAAAAATCTGCCGGACGAAGAATAATTTCTTGGCGGACGGAGCGGCGCCGTTGATGGTTGATGTGCAATAGAATTTTCACTTGGTGATGATGTTTTTGGGTGTCCCGTTGGATGTAAGGATGGCTCATTTGTTTGTCGCTCGGTGACAATAGATTTCCTCAGCTGTGAATCTCTGACACTTGCCATTGCGAAATTGAATTGGAATCATTTACTTAAATTTTGAATTTCAGTTAGTGCGGTTGCAGTGAATTTTAGTAAATAAAGAATAATGGCAGGAATTTTTTCGAAACTATAACAAAATATATCTGATGAAAATAGATCACTTCAAGACGAATGGGAAACAGAATATTTTGTTGTGCCAAGCTAAAACAACGCGGTTCCGTGTTTAATATGCCGTGAAAAAGTTATTTTAAAAAAGTATAATATTGGTCGTCATTTTAACACAAAACACAAATCTTTCAACGAAACTTATCCTCCTGGAACACAATTAAGAAGTGAGATTTTGACTTTTTTAAAGAGGTCATTACAAGAGCAACAAAATGTGATGTCCGTGGCTTTATCTCAAGACTCTGTGGGAACTAAGGCATCTTACGAAATTTGCTATACTCTTGGTAAGCACATGAAACCGTTCACCGATGCAGAAATTGTCAAAGAATGTTTCGTTAGTGCTGCCGATATACTGTTTAAAAAATTTAGCAACAAAAAACAAATATTTTCTGAAATAAAAAACTACAGCTGTCTGATTCAACATGTGTGAGGCGTATTGAAGACATTTCCAAATATATTCGTGACAATTTAATAGAAAACTTAAGGAACTGTATGTTTTTTAGCTTGGCTTTCGATTCCAGCACTGATATTTCAGCAACATCTTAATGCTCGGTGTTTGTTAGATATTGCACAGAACAGAATTTAATCTTTGAAGAATTTTTCAAACTCCTTCCGATGAAAGGTGAGACCCGGGGAATAGATTATCTTGATACAATTTCAAATTTTCTAGAGCAGAATGATATTGATATTAAAAAAATTGTGGGTGTATGTACAGACATCCATGACTGGATCTAAAAATGGATTTATAATCTTGTTTAAAAAAATATAATTTGACAAATTTTAATACATTTCATTCAAAAAGAAAACTTGGCTGCACGGATTAACAATTTAAAAATCGATGCTGTTATGAAGATTGTAATTGATATTGCTAATTATATTCGAGCGAGAGAATGAAACCACAGAAAATTTAAAAGCCTTTTGGAAGAATTGGGAAGTGAGTATGGTGACGTTCTTTTGCATACCTCTGTGCGATGGCTTAGTAGAGGAAGGGTTTTGGAAAGGTTTTTTTCCTTGCGCCAAGAAATAATCCTCTTTTTACAACAAAATAAAAAAGTTTACCCAGAATTGCAAGATGATAAATGGTGGTGTCTTTTAGCATTTTTATGCGATATCACAGTACAACTAAACAGCCTCAATCGAAATTTACAAGGACAAAATAACATTATTTCACAGATGGCAAGTAAAATATTTGCTTTTGAAGAAAAGCTTAATATTTTTCATGAAGAAATAAGAAGTAAACAGCTACACAATTTTCCAACAATGGTAATAGCTGCAAAGAACCTCATCGACATCTCTGAAGAAAACTACTCAACAATATTGAATTACTTAACAGCACTGTCAAAAGAATTTGAAAAAAGGTTTCCTGATATCAGAAAAATAAAAAAATTCTTAACGCTTGTAGAAAACCCATGGCATCTGGAAACAACGACTATCTCACAGGTGGCTTCTGTTTTAAATCAAGATCAAGCAAAGTTTTTTGATGAGTTCATTGATTTTAAAAACGATTCAAATCTTGAAGCTTTGTTTAAGGAAAAAGGGGAATACTTAGAATTTTGGAGCATCGTCCCCGGAAAATATGAAATCGTCAAAAGAAGTTCACAGATTCTGCTGACATTATTTGGATCTACATTATTGTTTGCAAATCTTCGTTTTCGAGAATGAAATATGCAAAAAATATTTACCGAAACAAACTTACGGACTCCCACCTAGATGATGCCATTAGGTTGGCATGCAGCAAAAGCCCAGATTTAAATAAAGTTTTGAAAATGTGTTCTCAATTTCAAAAATCACATTAAAATATTTTCAATAAATAAATAAATACATAATGTATGTATATATGCACATTAAAATGAGTTTTATTATTTACGATAAAAAAAATGTCTTGTGGCCCGGGGTACAGTTACAAAATTATCAATGTGGCCCATTAAAAAAAAGGTTGAGTATGGCTGATTTAGACGATCACAACAAAAATCCACAGTTTAACGGTTTGAGTTTTTCCCGGTAACGCTGTGTCACTGTTGTTGATTATAAAACGAAATATTCTTGGAGAAGTGATATATTGTTTGTGAAGTTTAACTATGAGTTGTAATAATTGTAGTTTGCTGCCCACTTAAATTTATCAGGCCGATTTGGATCTTTTCTTGGGAGTTGGGTCTTGATTCCATTAACCACCCATTAATTAATGTCAAGGTTAGTAATAACCCTTTAAGTCTCTAGATGTTACAAAAAAAAAAGAGACTTGGAGTGACCCATACTGAAAACTTCCCATTGATGCTCGCTAAAGATTTTTGTTAAACTTTAATTAACAACAATATTTATATGGTATAAAAGATCTCCAAAGTCAGTATATTTTTTTATTCGCAAGATATTAAAGTCAAAATTCAATTTTTAAAATTTTAAAAAATTTCAATATCTTTTGTATAGAATAAAATGATAGTCAATAACATTTTTTGTGTTTACCTATTTTTAGTAGTGTTTTTGTAAGTTTTTATTCTTGAGAAAAAAAATGTCAATTAGATATTTATATAAATATTAACCAAATGTTAAGAACAATGCTATTTTTTTTAAATACAATTAGATTAAATCCAATATTTTTAATCATTGTCCCGATATTTGAGGCGAAAATCAGTTTGTACCAACTTTAAATATACATTTTCTAGGTTTTCAAATATGTTTTTTGTCAGTTTTTTGGCCTATTAATAAAACCGCTTGTTAGATTTTGTTCAACCTTATACTGATTTGGTATTACATCGATCGCAATATATAATATAAAATTTAATTGAAGACGCAACATACCTTCAATGGTTCGTAAGATATTTGCTTTTTTTTTTTAAATGTATTCTAAAAAATCCACACACTGAATTTTTTTTGAAAATTCTTTCTTCATATTTTGATGTTATTATCTGTAAAACAAAAATTAATTGTAGTCGATATCTCCACTGGTTCTTGAGATATAGCCGACTAAAAAATGTATCCCAATTCCCAAACTTCTCTAATAGGCGTAATCACTTTTATTCAAATTTTTGAAAATTCAATTCAACTAGCAGGCCATGACTTTCACTGTTTTTTGTATGTATACGTACATATATTCAAAGCATGAATTTATCTTTTGTTAAATTTGTGAAGTGTAAGTTCGAATTAACAAACCTTTAACAGCCGGTAAGGCCGCCAATTCACGACACAAAATAACTGCGCAAACTGGAGGTTGCGCAGTTTAGTTGTGTTGTGAATGGGGTTGTTTGAGCGGTTTGTGCAGTTAACTGTGTAAAAATTAAAAAATTTTGATATTTTTGCTCAAGTCTTAAATTTGTGCAGTTATTTGTATCGTGAATGTCAAAAACTGTGCAACCGCTCAGTATAAAAATTTGATTTACGCCAGTATACATTGTTTTTTTTTTTATAATGGCTGATGAACAAAAGTTCTGGAGCGAGTTCCCCGAACTTTATAAAGAACATCCGGCTCTATCGAAAATAAAAAGCCCGGAATATAGCAACAGGATAATGAAAAGTAAAGCCTATGAGCTCTTGGTTCTAAAACTAAAAGAAAAAAACCCAGAAGCTGACCGAGACACGGTTGTCAAAAAAATTAATAATTTTCGGACAAACTACAGAAAAGAATTAAAAAAAGTTAAATGCAGCGAAAAGTCTGGTGCCTGAGCCGATGACATATATGAACCATCTTTATTATATTATTCAATACTATCTTTTCTGGAAGATCAAGAAACCAGTACTCCTTTTTTGCACTAAGTTTTCAATATTTTTTTTTATTGCAATAGCAAGTAATATATAAAGAGCTAATTTTGAACGCATGTTTACAGAACGAAAACTTTTTTAAACTGAGAACTGTGCAGTTCACTTGTATCGTGTTTTGCACAAACCGACTTGAGTAAAATTTCAGTTTGCGCAGTTATTTTGTGTCGTGAATTGGCGGCCTAAGTCAAGTTTAAATGAAAAACTTATTTTATTTATTCATTATATACCTATGTACATATATTTCCAGAATAATGTATATGCTTAAATCAAAAAGAAACTGTTCAAAAATTTCGGAAGAAGGTCACACTTACAATTTTGAAAAATTGAGTGTTGACGGAACCAAAGCGTTTTGGCGCTGCGATAAGCGCATAGCAGACGGGTGCTATGCACGGATCCACACCTTTGCTGAGTCTGGCAATTTCATCCGGAGTAGCATCTTCAAAGGTATTTAAAAATCCTTTTATAATACATATTTAAATTGTCTATCTTGTCTTACTTTGTTCCATAAATAAATTGTCAATAACAAACACATTGTAATTTATAAAACTAAAAACAAATGTTTTTACAGATCGTGTCAGAAATAAGGGAAAGGGCTGCAACGACCCTTGAATCCACGTGCGTCGGTTATTTTAAATAAAGCATATGGCAATCAATCGCCTGCCGTAAGTTGGAAGTTACCAAACCACGACGCCTTGAGAAAGGTTGTGCAAAGGCAGCTATATCAAGTGTCCCACCTAACCCCAATAGGTTGTGCGACCTAGTGATACCATTACAAATGTGTCAATACCGAGTGGGCCCGGATGAGATGGAAAATTTCCTTCTTCACGACTCAGGGGTTGAGAGTGCGTGTAGAATAATTATATTCGGAAGAGAAAGCTACCGACTCTGGACAAACCGGATGAAACAAATATACATTGATGGTACATTCCGAATCGCTCCCAGGCTATTCTACCAAGTATATGTGGTAATGGCGGAGAGAAGTGGTTTTGTTTTCCCAGTAGCGTATGGTTTGCTGCCAAATAAGACCGAGGACACCTATGTCCAATTTGTTAACGCTCTTAAAGAGGTTTGGCCTAAATTCGATCCGGAATCGATTTCGTGCGATTATGAAATGGCCAAAATAAATGCGGTTCGGCACGTGTTTCCAAATGCGGCAATTGAGGGAAGCTTCTTCCACTTCGTGAAAAATATGAAGAAAAAACTGGCTGCCGAACATTTGATGGCACAATATAATAACGATCTCGCTTTCGGCCAGAAAGGTTGTAGCGATGGCGTTCGTGCCTTCGGACGTTATCGCTTATCGAGCTATTTACACAATCTCCGCCGAATTTAGAACCAATTTTGAATTGGTTCGAAGACTATTATCTGGGTCGGCCAATTTTAACCGGTGGGTGAAGACAGGCGCTTTTTCCATCACAAATTTAAAACGTTTTTGGAAGGACGGTAACCGGCGGTGCTGCCAGAACCAACAACTTTGTGGAGGCCGCGCATCGAAGGATGCAAGTAGAGTTTGGGGAAGATCATCTAACTATTTGGAAATTCGTTAAAACGCTGAAAAAAAATTCAAAATGGCAGGGACAGGGACAGACACTACGAACAATTTGTTCGTGGAGAAGATCCACCCACTAAAAGATCGAATTATGTAAGAGCAGACGAACGGATCTTTTGGCTTATTTCGGAGTTAAACGAAGGTGAGGGAAAGCGGCTGGGGGAGTTTTTAAGGGGCATAGCCCATCATTTTATTATGTAGAGTAGAGTATTGTAGAGTACACTATGTATAAGGTTAGTTTTAATTATTTTTTTAAAAGTATTTATTATTTATGTTTAACATATTTAGTTTGTAAGTTTTAATTGCTTATGGTAGATTTTTAAGTTAGTTTTAAATATATAAATATATAATTTTATGTATGTATATGTGTACCTAAATAAAAACTTTTTTTTTTAAAGTAAAAAAAATGTTTTGAATTAATTTATGCATGCAGCATGTTTACATATGGTCAAAGAGTTGTTAATTATTAAATCACTGTATCATTAAGGGAAGTTGAATCATGCACCGATTATTTAATGTACATAATCTTAGAGCCCGTTCACACGATCCTGAATCGGCGGTTTTGCCGTATCGGCGATTTTACCGTATAAGCCAGTGGCAATATAATTTAAATGAGTATATTCAGACGATTCGGCATTTAACCGTATACGGTAAAATCACCGATTAGGTCGATTTTGTCATTCGGTTTTGTCTCTGCAAATCGTTTTCGGTCGTACGGCAAAAAAAACGATTCGGTTTATAGTGGCAATGTATTTATATACAGTGCGTTCAGACGATTCGGTATTTTGACCGAAAGTGCGTCATTTTTCGTCTAGGCTACTGTGGAATAATGTATTGCTAGTATATAGTCGTTTTTGTGTTTTACACAGAGTAAGGTGTAGGGTTGAGTACGGTGTACGTTTAAATTACCGTACCGTCTGAACACTCCAACCGAAAGACACCGAATCGAGAAAATATCCGATACGGCGAAAATACCGAATCGTGTGAACGGGCTCTTATACAGCTTTCATTGATGTATACAGTGACGGACAAAACAATTTGATCACTTTTAATGTGTTAAGATTTCTTAGGAAAACTACAAATTCGACAACAACTCGACTAAGACTACAAATTCGTAGTAAGAAGTACTAAAAAAATGTAAGCGGAATATTAAAAAAAGATATTTTAGATTATGAAAATGATCACAATTATTTTTGAAAAAAAGTAGGTACTTCATGAATTTAGATAGTCTAGAAAAGCCTTATATTATGTCACTATAATAATATTAGTGGTTTGAATTTTGATATTTACAAAACTTTAATATAAATTTACTCCTACTATCATCATTATAAAAGCTGATACTTGGTTAGTTGTTCACTATATTTCAAATCTCGTGGCCATAAGGATCTAAATAATCGTAGATTGGTAGTGGTGGTCCTCTTCAAAGCGTCCTATAACTGGAAGCAGGCCGATTGGTTCTTGATAAGTTTTATGTCTTGGATAATGTGGAACAACCTTTAAATGAGTAAATCAACCAATTAAAATTCGTTTTGGATTTTAAAAAACTTACTTTTGGTGGTGTAGCGCTGTTCTTGATGCAGTAGTTTTCTTTTTCAAAATCATCTGGGGACAGCGACCGGACTTTTCACATCTTCCTTCTTCTTCTTAGTATCTTCGAGAGCGATTGTTCCTCTTTGCTCTCTTTAATACAATCTTCTTCTTCGGCTTCAAAGTCTAGGGCATCCACATCATGCTTTTTAGCCAACTCATCAATATATTTTCCATTCTTATTGACACTCGCTGATTCATTTTTTTCTTTCAATTTGTCTGCTTTTTTTTGTTAATTCTGTTATGATGGCCTCTGGGTTTTGTTTATCTTCCTTTTCATCTTTTTTCTCGTCATCTTTCTTGAATTCTTAACTATTTCGCCACGTCGTCATCGTTGTCTTCGTGGCGGCTATATCAAGAGTTATTTTCTTCAGTCACTTGCTATTTTCGTTACTTTTCCTTTTTGATATAGATCCGTTCGTAGCTTCATCTTCAATAGTGGTTTCTTTGGTCGCTTGATCGACACAATTTTTGGAATCCATTTTGCTAACATCACTCAGGTCTTCGTGGCGCATGTAAATATCACAATATTAGCGGTGATCATCTAAGCTTCCACCAGCACTGGACACACTAGTTCCTTAAACTTCTAGATTTTCCTCTGGCAGGTGACACGGATTTTTTGCGAGATACTAAGCTCGGTTTCTATGAAGAATACGATCAGGAATCTAAATACAAATGGAATGATGCTCTTAATGAACGGGAACTTACGCGCTTCGACGGAGAAACATGACTTATTCCATCCGGATTTCATTAATGAAGGTGATTTAAAAGATGTTGCCGATTTAATCAATCCAGATTATTATTTATGAATATATTATTTTAATCGACTTAGAATTGGTCGAGGTGAAAACAATGACAACAAATAGCTCGGACTTGACATTGACATATCGAAAAGGTAAGGCAGTGCAATAATGATAATAAGTGAAAAATGAAACCATTCAAGCTGTTAGATAAAGTAGTTTCTGAAACGTGTTCAGCATTGAAAACAGGACAGGGCGACTCAATACATACAACCCACTACGATTCAATTCGATTGTCGAATTTAGTTTGATGAAAATATTTCTAATATTGTGTCTTGTTTAATTTTAATACATGCCGTAATTTTTTTTAGAGAAGTTGTGTATGTATTTTCTTTGAAGAAATCATCTTTATTCCCTACCGAATCTTTTACTATTCTAAAAACGATTTAATTCTCTAATGTAGGTTAGGTAAGGTTAAAGTGGCTGTCCATGATGGAAACGGACACACTTAGGCCAGTTTAGTGGCCCATTGTGATACCACATGAATTTTGAGGCTTCCTCCTAAGCTCAATGGAACCAGTTTGAGTCCCTTACGAAACGTGAAAGGCTGATTATGCTGATACGATTTAGATCGTTAAAGAAGGTAATTCTTGCGTTTTTGAGCTAGAGCAGGGCATGTACAAAGAAGGTGAAGAATTGTTTCCTCCTCTTCCTCGTCCATACAGCTTCTGCAAAAGTCATTTGAGAATACGACTAGTCGCGTGGCGTGCTTTCCTATTAGACAGTGTCCGGTTATGACACCAATTATAGAGCTTATATGCGATCTGCTTAGAGATAGCAAGCACCTTGAACGTTTTAAATGTAGTGTTGGCCAGATGTTTTTTGTGACCTGACACGTGGTGATGTTGTTCCACCTGGTGTTTGCCTTCTTCATAGCGCAATGTGTGCAAAAAATAAATTCAATACCTATTTCTGTTGAAATATTTCTTGATGTAATTTTTTTAAGAGCCCCCGCAGACTGCAGACTTTTTATCAGCCGATAGTTTGGTCGGCTTCTTAATCAGTGTGGAGAGGAATGCATTATGCATATGCGCACACTACAGCAATTCAGTTTCGACCGATAAAAATGTTTGATGGGCTACCCGATTACATTCAAACTAATCTGTCGGCCAACTATCGGCCGACTGTTTAATCAGTATTGGCGCATACACTCCTGCGCATACATGACGATTGTTTAGTCGGCCGATAGTTCAGTTCTCTCTGTGATTTGGCGTCGTGCGCGTGTATTTTGAATATGGCGTCGCCCAAATTACAAAGTCGGCCGACTGTTGGATAGTCTGCGCCTTGTTCACCAACCAAACTGTTTAGTTAGCTCGGTGTGCGCACTTTCAGCCCAACCCGACCAAACTATCGGCCGATAAAAAGTCTGCAGTCTGCGGGGGCTCTAAAGGTTCATTCTTATTTTCCTAGGGGCTTATACATATAAGTAGCCATCTACCCGTCATAATGAAAACTAGTTTGTAGGTTGTTGTTGTATTACATGTTAAAAGATAACACGTATCATTTCCGAAAACAAAAAATAGCTATACTATACCCAACCAGAAGCACTTATACTTCGGAATCGATAAAAGTGTTCGAATGGTACTTGATAAGGACTTAAAACCGACGCGGCGGTGGTAAACTGTCCAAAGGTAAACTGGCAGAGGTAAACTCGCGGAGGTAAACAGTCACGTACCGGTTATAATGGGGTTCATATCCATTAATGCAAACGCAATATAAGTAGTTTTGAATTCAAAGGAATTCCTACGAAAATTAAAAAAATACTTTCCCAGGGGTGGTCATGACCCCTACGACCCCCCCTTTCAATGGATTCGCCAATGGTTGAATATCGATAACCCCTTTACTCGCTGTTTATCGAGCAGGTTTTCGACAGGGAGTTTAACTGGCTTGTATTGTAGAGGAGGCGTATCCCGGATTCATTTCCAATATATGTATAAAGGCGACTTATGAGCGGTCCAAATACCATGTCTTACACGGAGGTAGGTTTTCAGAAGAGTTTGAAATCTACAGTGGATTCAGACAGGCTGCATCCTGTCACCACTTCTGTTTTTATTGGTGATTATTGAAGTGCTGCGGGTAGTCTTGACAGGAAACGGAGGATTAAGATGGACTCTGAAAATATACCTAAAACATCTTAATCATGCAGACGATGTATGCTTGGTATCTCATATTATAATGGATCTCCATCAAATGACAAAAAGGGTGAAGCAGAAATCGTGGGGTAAAAATCAACATTTGAAAAACTAATATATTCTGTCTCAATCGCAATGTAGTGGAATACTCTTTACTCAACTGGGCAGAAGAGTTATGAGACCTTGGAGAAGAATAGTCGAGAAGGAATTGTCAAGATTGGGGAAGAGCTAGAGGGAGCTTCAACACATCGCCGGAAACCGCGCAGGGTCCCGATAGGGATCACCGACGGACTTAATAGGTCTGATGACCAAAGTAATAACAATAAATAATAATAACAACAATCTTTTTACACAGATCTAGGAAGTGAAGGGTAGTAGTCGCGCGGCATGATAATTAGTGCTTTGGACTGTCATGCCAGAGGTCTTGAGTTCAATCCCTGCCTTTGCCTTATTTAAAGTTTTTTTTGCACGGCTACTGCCTCTTTCGAGCAATTGACAAATCCTCCAAAAGTACCTAATTCTTGTTATGAAAAGTGATTTCTCATTTATTATTTTATTTAAGGCATTCCATTTTGGAAATAGCTATACAATTTTTTACATATACCTACTTGAATTAGAAATAAAAATATCCAAAAACCAAATCTTTTCGATTTCATCTTGAAAGTTTCAACAAATGTCACTTTAAAAAGAGTCCAATTTCTTTCCGCGGTACACATTTTTAGGAACATTATTACTCACAGCCCATATGATAAGTTAATAAGCATTCCCAAAACTTACATAAAAGCCAATTTTTGGATAGATCTATTCCAATTGCATGCCTCCAATTCTTGTTCATTTAATAAGCTTTAGCTTTCAAATTCAGTATTTTTTATCAAACGCAACATTGTGATGCCTTAACTAACTAAGGTGAAGGTCAATTTCTGCAATTTTATTGTTTTCTATTATATTAATGAACAAAATAAGTATTCAAAAAATTATGGTAAGAAGAATGTGGTGTAAACAGTGAGGTATTTATGTAAGGGGGACATTCTGCCCCCTGTAAATCCGTTGTTATTTAGTTGCTAAGATTCTTTTGCATTAAAATAAACAAATTAGGTGGCGCAACAGTCCGTTGAGAACTAGGGCCTAGTGACTTAGGTACTTGACTCTCAACCATTCCGGTTTGAATTCATGTCAGGGATGGGACCCTCAGTTTTTATGCCGAATCCTGAGAAATCCCAAGAATTACTCTTGAATTATTGGTCAATTTCTCGCAAGGCCAGTACCTTTGAAAAAACCATAGGTGGTACAGGCAGGTATTGAACCCAAGACCTCTAGCATGACAGTCCTACGCAGTAACCATTACGCTACGGGTACTACTTGTTTGAATTAACTTAATAATTTACAGGGGTATGAACTTTTTTTTTATATAGTAGTCTCTGAGAGTGCCTTCTATGTTTTTTTTATTGGCAACTTAAAATTTATAATACCGTTCTTTTTCCAAAGTCATTGGAAACTGTCACTTCGATCAGTTCGGTAGTCTACAATTTTGGAGAAGTATTTTTTAGTGAAAAAGTGTTTTTTATCATTTTAAAGTGTGAAATAATTATGGCCTGGTAAGTAAACTGTTATTATACACATTTATCTTATTTTTGATGATTAACAAAAAAAAGGGACACCGGTGTCCCAGTGGACGTACAGATACATTATTTATGATAAATGGTTTACCTATCGTAATTATAATTTTTGTTATTAACTTTAATTTTTGTATTCATATTGTTGCAGATTACGTTTCGTAGGGGCCGTGGAGTTTTCGAAATTAGGGAGAATGAAGTCCAACAGATTTTGATGGACACAAGACGATGACCAAGGGATTTTGGATGTTGAAATTGAAGATATGACTCAACAACCTCAGGAGTCAACAAGCGCATCAGAGGAGCCTTCAACGTCTACAGGATTATCTTACAGTGGTAAGCATTAATCAGTTTTCAAGTGGAACCATACAATGTATAGCCCAAACGGGGTATCATATCTTGCCATCATTGAGGGATTACTGGTGGTACAGAATCTGACATGGGAATACTTTTCAAAGCCAATGTAATGCCAAGAGTTCGATTTGAAGATATACGTAACTTGAATTTTTGCAACAATGAAGAAGACAGAGACCCAAATACCCCAAATTATGACAGAGCTAACAAAATTCGGCCAGTGTTAGAACACTTCAATACGTCATTTAAAAATGCCCTCAGCAACACCCGACAGCAGTCAAATGATTCAGCAACAGGTTACCTATTTCAGTGTGATCTACATATAAAGGAAATTCTGGAGTTGAATATGGAATAAGTTGTACTTCAGCTTACAGAAAAGCTTTAAGGCCTGGGGTGCGAAATATACATCGACAACTTTTTCAACTCACCTTTGCTTCAATATCAGCTTATTAACCGGAATACGAAGTCGTGCGAGACGGTTCGAACAAACCGAAAACATCTTCCAAAGACTGCACCAGTTGATAAAAAAATGAAGAGGGGAGACATTTACACCACAAGCTTTCAAGGCATCACATATGTCAAATGGATGGATAAAAAAGGCGTTAATTTGTTGACCAACTTTTTGTCACCTGTGAAAAAATATGTGGTAAAGCGCCTCAAAGATGGTTCAGCAGATAAAATTGAAGTCGTTTGCCCCAAAATTGTTTCGTTTTATAACAAAGATTTGGGTGGAGTAGATCTCATGGATTAAGGTTTGCTACGAACTTGATCGAAGATCAAAAATCAAGTACTACCTTCGACTATTTTTTGATCTTTTTGACATTTCGGTAAATAACGAACACACGGTCTACAGTAAACTTCATGACGAAAAAAAATAGAAGGAAGTCTGTTGACCAGCCTACTACACTTTCTATAAATCGCTTAGCAATAAAATAGAATAAAAATGTTAGAAAATTTCTTCAAGATTCACAAAAAGTCTACACACATAATTTATTTAGCTGTGATGGCCTTGAACCTGAAATTTACGTCAAGAATTCTGTGTGACTTAGAAAGATTTATAAATTTAGGAAATATTTAAATCCAAGCTAAATTTTTAAGGAAACAAAACACATTTATCATTATATAAAACACTACACCTATACCCTTCAGTTCTTCCTTAAATATAACTCTTTCCTTAAAATTAAATCCCATATATTACTATACCTATACCAAACACTAACGAGTATAAAGAAAGGGGAAACTTATGTAGTAATTTATCACTATAAGTCGCATCTCTGTCAAAATATTATGTTTCTAGTTTTGATATTTTTGTGAGGGGAGATAGGTAGGTTTGCTGAGTAAAGGAACCTTCCTTTACTCAGCAAACGTTTCAAGCCCCCAACAAAAACAGACCCTTGATTTAATTTTGAATTTATTCAATTAAAATGAGTAATGAATGTTGCTTACATACGAGTATACTCAACTCATCTATAGTCATCTACCCACACCCCGATCCTACACATCCCTGGAAAAACCCCATTTCCGAGTACGAGGACAAAGATAAAAACCACCCAAAAACTCATATGGGGTAAGGGTACGAGTATATCTACATATTCATAAACCAACCTCATCAGAAGAGGCACGAAGGAGTTCAAAAATACCAATTAACAACTCGTTTTCAACATTCCATTTCCAAGTTGTGAATTTGGAATGGAAAAATTCGCTCGCTCCGCACGTCCGCACGTCCGCACACCACAAACACAATAGCAAAATATTTTGTTAGATTGTTCCTTTGGGTTGGTTCTGGTTAGTCATACATCTACCTACTCGTAACTTATAGTATACAAGTCCTACATAGTTGCTTCTTTATTTTTATATCCATTTTTTGAAAGAGAAAAACTTTTTCTTATATATAGGAGTACTTATGTATGAATATACTCGTATCATCAGCTATAACGTTCGTAACTATGACATTGATCAAAAGCGCAATGAAATAGGGAAATGAAATAGTTGTAGAATTGCTCTAAGCGACCACCACAAAAAGTTGCTTCCATGATAGCCTTCACAGCTTAGCCATGCTTAGCCTTTCTTCATTGTCTGCCTTTGAGCTAACGGCTAACCTATAACGATATAGGAACTATAGCCCACCCTTTTTTGGAAGGAATTTGTCAGGCGCAGAACCGTATCGTCATAGTCATAGTCTTCGTCGTTGTCGTTGGGTAGGGTGGTCGTTGAAGGAGGGCGCATCATTTCTCTATTTGACTTTTGTGTGGCGATAACTACATGAATTTGATCAGGGTTGTTATTTATTTAAAAGCTTATAGATCAAGCTTTAACTTAACCTAGAATTTTTTAAAAATTTAATTGGGTGGCGCAACAGTCCGTTGATAACTAGGGCCTAGTGACTTACAACTCGCAACATTCCTGTGTTCAAATACTGCTGTCAGGGATGAAGGGGACCTACAGTTTTAAGGCGAATCCGAAGGGCTAATATATGAGTAAGCATTTTTCATGACAAGAATTACTCTTGGAGAATTTGTCAATTCCTCGCAAGAGGAAGTACCCGTGAAAAAAACTTTAGATGGCATAGGCAGGGATCGAACCCAAGACCACTGGCATGACAGTCCAACGCACTAACCATCATGCCACGGGTACTACAACCTAAACTTACTAGGTAATTTTAACTTATTTTTGTTTGTCTTTCTTTTTATATCTGATCATTAGGAAAATAAGATGGGCCCAACGGTCGACCCTTAAGTTATTTTATAAGAAAAAATACTCACATGTTAAATCTAAGAAAAAGAAGAAATTAATGTTGCTGGGAATGACAAAGGTCTGTTTTAATTGAGGACTTACTTATGTTAAAATTAAAGGAAAGGAATTTATGGCCTTATTTAATGCTAAGTTGCAAGATTATAGACATACATAGGTTCAAAGTGACCGTAATTGATTCGATCTTAGAAAAAAGTACAAAAAGAAGACGATATCAAAGGAAACGTGGATTTGTGTTCGTGCTGATCTGAAGAACCTTTGTTGCCTTCAAGCAATAATTGGACGATTATATTAAGACGATTCTGGAGTTAAAATTATGTTCTCCATCATAAATAACGTCGGGGTCCCACTTGATATCAGCTATTCGGAATGGTTTCTTGATAAAGATATAATTTTGAGGGTTATTGATGATCTTTTTGAAATTTAAAAAAGTTGGTGCGGGAAAAAGTTACTTTGAAATAATTGCCAAAAAAAGAAAGCAAAGAAGTTTGATATTGTTGTGGGGTAAGAAGCTCGGTGCAAGTCCGTCAGATTTTTTTTATAAAGGGCTTTTCAATTATGGCGTGTAGATGTTGAAATGGAATAAAACAAGCTGTTTGAGGTATTAACAAAATTATTTTATTTTAAAGGAGCATGTATGCCATTAAATGTGAAATATGACATCATTCAAATGTCCGCCTTAGCTTCTTACGGTGGTACGGATCTTAGTGGTTCAATTTTCAATGATTCTTCAGCATAGATGCGGCACGTAGCACCATCCTGCTGAAACAACATGTCGTCTAGTTCCAAATGGTTCAATTTGGGCCATAAGAAATTAGTTATCATCATTACGTAGCGCTCGCTGTTGACGGTGACCGCCTCACTAACGTCTTTGTCAAAAAAGTACGGACTAATTACGCCCCCACGTGGCGGCCCAAAATCCATACCAAACGGTAACTTTTTGAGGATGCATTGTCACCTGGTGAACCTTGCGTTGGTAGGTGTCGTCCCATATACGGCAATTTTGCTTGTTAACAAAGCCATTCATAGAAAAATGCGCCTCGTCATTAAAGATGATTTTTCGGCAAAAATTGGGGTTCTCTTCCAAACGATTCGAAGCCCAGTCAGCGAACAAACGCCTCGGCGTTGTCTATGGTCATGAACTTTGAGCTCCTGGGTCAGTTGGATCTTGTAGGGGTTTGGGCCCATGTCCCGACGCAAAATTCCCCAAGTTTGAAGTCTGCGAAAGGCTGAGTTCTAGTGCACGGCGAAGAATAGACTACCTCGGGTTCTGCTAAACACTTTCACGGACCGCGGCGATGCGTTTCTTGAAGGTACGGGTGTTGGCTGATTGTCTCAAATTTGGCTACCAAACTTTGAAGAGTAGAATGTGAAGGACCACCACGTCTACCGTAACATGGGCGCAATACGCTCAACGTTTGCGTTAACGAACATTAATTTTGATAATAAAGTTAATTTTTGTTTGAACGTACTGTTCAATCGTGTGACTTGCCATGATGATTTGGCATAAACAACTGAAAAATAAACAAGAGATTTGACAGATGTCACCAAAACAAAATGGCTGCCACAGGGCGCCAAAATCTACCTGCGCCAATTGAAAAACCATTTATTTCAAGTTACATATACTACACAGAAAAGGCAGATCTGATGTGGTACAAAATTAGAATTGAACAATTCTTATCTCGCTTTGAAAGTAATGTTTAGTGTTTTTAACGAGTTTCTATTTAGATGGTTCAAGTTCTGTTGCAGCTTATAGCTTAGATTACTAAAGTACCATCCAATGGCTTCCAATGCATATCTCTTAAACAGGATGTTTCCAAACTTAGCGGTAGCTATCTTGAAGTTATTTTCATGGTAGTGCGACATGTTGTGGCAAGGCTAATCCCTTCTTCGAACATTGTTCCTTTTCCTTGAATACAACTCAGTTGAAGGGTATAGCAAGGGTGTCCAGTTTCAAAGGTGGTGTACCTGTTTCTAGCTAAATCATATAGTTTGTAATATTTTTTAGTAATCGAAATGTTCTTTTAACAAAATATCTTAGGAATTTTTTCACAGATTCAAAGGAGAAATGTCCCCCAAACTTGCACCCCGTAAAGCAGAATTGAGAGCGCTGTAAAGCGGAACAACTTTTGTTTAACGTGCTGAACGTACCTGTTCTTGATGCACCTTTCCATAACGAGGAGATTGTGCCTTAGCCTTGACCTCCACCAATTTTCCCTCTAGATGTTTCTTCATATTCAGGTTTTAGGTTACCAAAACTCGTAAGTATTTGTACTCTAACACAATATGAAGTGTCTGGCCATTATACTTCTATTTTTCATTTCTTGAATATCTCCAACACCTCCACCTCTAAAAATCATCATCTTCGTTTTTTGCATATTAACTTCAAGGTTCCATCGATTGCAATTTACCCAAAGCCTATTTATCATGAGCTGCATGCCATCTATTGTTTCGGAGAACAGCACGATAACATCTGCATACATATGGGCTAAAACAGTCAATCCTTCCACAACGATTCTACCTCTTACTTCATCAGTAATATCATTTATAAAAATTATAAATAGCAGGGCGCTAAGAATACAGCCTTTCTTAAGACCAGTTACTGTTGTAAGCTCCTCGGATATAGACTCGCCTTCACAAACGTAGGCCAAGTTGTTGTCGTACATCGCTTTTAGCACGCTTATAACTTTACTTGACACTCCTGTCACACAGAGCTTGTAAAAAAGAGCTTCACGATCGACAGAATCAAGAGCTGCACGAAAGTCTGAAAAGAAAGCGTATAATTTCGTCTGCCTCCTTTTATAAAAATCAGCAATGTTTAACAGTGAAAAAATATGGTCTATCGTCGAATAACTTTTCCTGAAACTAGCCTGGCATTCTGATAGAATTTTTCTGTCAACTACCCACTTTGACAGTCTATTGTGAAAGAGTCCAGCAAATAGCTTAGCGCAGTAGTTAAGATACGAAATCCCTCTGTAGTTTGCTTTGTCCTAATAGCTACCCTTTTGGTGAATTGGGAAGATAATTGATTTTTGGAAATCTTCAGGGATTGACGCACTTTCAAAAATTCGGTTGAATTAAGATATTAAAAGATAGAAACATTTTTCTTCATTCACTTTTTGGATCGAAAAAGGGACATATAAGTAATCATCGAGGATTGAAGGCTAATGAAGTAGTCTTCTAGTTCGGATGGGAAGTTTTTTTTCGAGAGATGGGGACAGATTTAGAAATCATCTAAGAAAGTCGGGATCAAAACGAGTCATTACACATTGCTCTTTAATGCTCGCTTCAGGCAGATATTTAGTCATTTTGGCAACAGATGGCACGAGTGATTGAAGAAATTTGGAGATCGTGCTGTTGAGGTTGTTTGGATATGATGTATGGTTAAGCTTCTCACAAAGACATTGTTATTCAGAAGAAATTACAAAATGAAAAATGAAATTATTAAAAAACTGTTAAAACACATGTTTTAAAAAAACAAGTTTCACCTATTCCGATCCCAACCATTCCTTTACCATAGAAACATTTACCTTCCAATTTATAGTTGTCTAATCGCTGTTTTGAATATATAACAACTCTGGATCTATGTACCTCTGGTTCACGGTTTTGGCTTCTTTTCTATGCTAGGCATTCAGCGAACAAATTGCTCCCAACCGCCCATAAATTTCCGACAATTGTGATAAATCAAGACGATGAACTTCTTGCAGCTATCACGTTGAGCTTTAGCCACTTTTTCACTCTTCCGCCTTAGAATAGAACTGAGTCAAATTTGTGTGTATTCTCTGCACCCCGTGTGTGTGCTTGTGAAATGTGATGTGCTTGTGCACGCTAGGGTTGCCACGTTCTGAATTAGCTCAATAGCCCAGTAGCTTTAAATCGTTGACGAAAAAGTAGCTCAATTTTAATAATAAATCGTAGCATCAATAGGCATTGAAAGATGCTGTGGTTGATCGATTTATTGGTTATGTTTGAACTTAATTCATAAAAGCGAAATGTTTTTCCACTACAGCGTTGCTGACACATAAGCTTAAAAATGAACACGATTTATTTCTGCAAAAACGTATGTTTAGATTCGGGCTATTTTGAGCACATACTTGCCAATCTGGCAAGCCTGGTGCACGCGCGGTGTAAGCTGCATGTGTGTGCTTCTTTAAACATACACCTAGATGGAAGAAAAAAAGCGGAAGAGGCGGAAAAAAAGGACTTGCACTTCAGTGTCATAGATGATGGACGATAATGTGCTCTTTAAGTTTCCGGAACTCAGCTTAGTTACACCATGTCGACGACGACGACGAGCGACAACGAGCGGCGTATAGAAAAAGAAATGTGATGCACAGGACATTTTTTTGCAGTAAGGAACTTTGAAAAAGGCTTTGCAAAATTGGACAAAGAACTCCGAGTGACTGATTTCTTATCTTGAATGGGTGACAAATGATTGAGTCACGTGGATGGCTTTTTATCCATTCATTCCTTTCCTATCCTACGAGTATATCATCTGACTTTATTTGGAAGAAATGTTGAGTAGTTAGGTCGTCTTCAACATATCGCGTTGTCCGTTGTCGTTGTCACTGACATTGTCGTCACAGAATATACGTACTTTGAATACTCTGGTTTTTCTATTGAAAATCCTAATCTATTGGGTTATATGGTATTTCCGGTGGAAGTGGGATAAAGGTAAATGAAGTGTGCAAGTCCAATAATGTGTTGTGTTCATACATTTCATCAGGGAGACCTCATTGGGGAATGGTTGGGAATTCCGTAGTAAACAGCTTCATCTATGATTTTTTTACAGGAATCTATTAGGTTGTAAGGGTTTTCTCAGTGGGTAAATTTAAGGACAAAATTTTGTGGTGTTTTGGTATTGCAACTTCGAGGGTTGGGACTTATGTTTTTTTACAATATTTATGTATAGACGGAAGATACCTTTGCGCTCTGAAGTAGCCTGAAGGAGATATTTAAATGTTTTATATATAGGTAACATAAATGTATTTCACAAAAGGGGGTTGGGACTATGTCTAAGAGGGAGAGGGGTTGAAAGGAGGTGTCGGTGCACATTGGTTTTGAATTCCTCAATATTGCGATGGCTGAGAAAGAAAGAGTGTGGTAAGGTATTCCACATTCGCGTAGTACGGCTAAAGAACGAATCTCTGTACTTGACAGTACGACAGTTGGGCTCGAGGGTTTACTGAGCATTCCTAGAAGCGTAAGTATTACGGTTGAACTGTTCAAGGAGAGGTATGGAGCTGCCTATTTCTATAGAGCATAAACCGTTTTAATAACATTAAAAAAGACAATAAACTTTACGACGATGTTTAAGAGACGTAAATGATCCTATGATGGAATTATCACCAATCAATCTTAATGCCTTACGTTCAATGCTATCAAAGAGGCTTAAGTAAGTTGCAGTAGCCCCAGCCCAGATATGGGAGTTATACTCAAGCTTTGGGCGTACATATATAAGTCTTGGAGATAACAGCCAGATCAGAGGGGGAGGAAAACTTCATGCATTGCCTTAGCAACCCCAACCACTTTTGGCATTTTTGGCGACATCGCGTATGTGATCGTTCCACAATAAGTGGTTGATGGTGGTACACGTACCGAGAATATCGAGATGTTCAGTCTCCTCGATGCAAGTGCTATCCATGCATAATGGCACTGGGGGTATATCTCGGATATATCTTCCGAAGAAGAGGGATGTGATTCTGAAAACGAATATGAAAAGCTAAGAGTACTATCGTCAGTGAAACAATCTATTGGCTTAGAAGTTGCAGACAGGAGATCATTAATAAAAATGAGAAAGAGTGTTGGAGATAGAACAGAGCCCTGTAGCACAGTAGCATTTATTTTGTGGTTTTCAGGATTGAATCATCCAACACTAAATGTGTTGAACGATTCGAAAGGTAATTGCTAATCCAATGAACGAGGGATTCATGAAAACCGAAAGCACGCATTTTCGATAAGGGAGCTTGATGCCAAACCCTATCAAATACTTTTGAAATATCAAGTGCAATAATCTTAGTTTCTCCAAAACGATTTAAAGATTCGCTCCACTGTTGGGTGAGATGAACCATGAGGTCACCTATTGTGGACCTATTGCTGCGAAAGCCGTTTTGTCGGTCATTAAGAAGCATTCGATTTTGGAGATATTTCTTGAGCTAATCGGCGTTTCCATGACCTTGGAATGAAGGGACGTAAGTGCAATCGGTCGGTAATTAGAGGGTGAGGAAGATTCGTCTTTTTTGGGGATGGACTGGACACATGCGTTTTCTATCTGCTCGGAACGATACCTAAGGAGTAGGACATATGAAAAAGCTTACCCAGTAGTTTTGCCAACGTTGAAGAACACCTCTTCAGAACAACAGCGGGGATACCATACGGACCAGCGGATTTATATATGTTTAGATCTCTTAGGACTCTCGCCACAGAACGCCATAGAATCACTAATGCGCTCAATGACAGACAGAGTCATAACACTCACTGGCAGCTTTGAATTGGCGGCGAACTGCCTAGCAAAACGATTAGCTTCCTCGAGAGCTAACAAATGGAGTATCATTGACTACGAGCGTGTAAACCGAGGAAGAGGAAGAATTCCTCATTTTTTTACGTATGACTAAATATTGTTACTGCCTTTGCGACATTGCAGTATTTTTTGCCGTAATTTGTGGTCATGTAAAAATTTCGTCCATCGAATATGAGCGTTGCTAGCCTTACTGGCTTCTTGAACTTATTCCGGTTTTCCACAGTTGAATTGTATTTTTATTTGTATTATCATTTTAAAAGATATTAATGGTCTAATACGAGTTGCCTATATGGTTTACGTAAAAGCAGGAGACTTATTGACATTTTATGAATAATTATTTGTAAAGACATACTTTATTTTAGAAATAATTTCCTCAATACTAAATAACTTTTCCACTACTCTTAGCTAAGTTCAAGGTTTCTATGCCATAACTATTATTTTTCCTACTAATGTTCTCTGCAGTAAGGCGCTTGCTGTTTTTGATAATTCGCGATAAATTTTTTAAGAAGTTCTTCTAAACTATGTAAGTGAAGGGAAGTGTTCAAAACTTGGAATTTTTGCATCGATGCGAACAAATGCATTTCTGACTCTATTCAGATTTTATTCCGTTACGAAATTAACTTAAGAAATAATTTGCATTGGCATTGCAAAGAATTAATTTAATTTATTTAAGTAATTTAATCAAATTTCGTTTTAAATGGCTGTTGAGCTAGTGAACTTTGATATACTCATATACACCCAAGCTTTTTTAAATTTTCGAATAAGTCTAGCACTAACTCTTTGTAATTTAGAAATTTTTGATTTCCAAAAAGGGTTGTTCACTGTGTTAACAAAAGCCAACCATGTTTCAGGTTCTAAGTCATTAATTTAATCCGCTAAATTATTATTTTGGATCAAAATCCTTTTCTTTGCTCCATCAAATATCCAGCCTTAAGCTTTTCTGCACTCAAACCAGGACATTTTTTCGATGTAAAAATAAAATAAAAAAGAGGCTGGGATGCGACCCAAACTGATAACTTCCCATCCAGTCTGTCGATTTTTCTTGCTGAAAAGGTTTGTAGGTTTTCGTGTTTTGTTAAAAACGGTGTCAGTTGAATTATTTTAAAAAAATTTGAACTACCAACAACATTTTGCATATGATAAAATAGTTTGATTTCAAATTCTATTTTTGTAAACGAGATTTTTAGTCGAAAACCAATTTCTACCCAATTTAGTAGCATTTCTTAAAAGTTTTTATTTCTAAACAAATACAAATTGGATGAATGAAATTAATTTAAAGTCAATATCTTTTATTATTTACGAGATATCTAAAACGGAACATCAATTTTTACCAAATTTGCGTACTATTTTTTGTAGATTTTTTTTTTTAATGAAAAAACTGACTGTTAGATTTTTATAAAAAAAACTACTGAATGTTGAAAATAATATTTTTTATAAAATAAAATTAATTTAAATCCTATGTCTTAAATTTGTGAAAAGATATTTAAGTCAAAAATCAATTTTTACCAACTCTTGTTAATTTTTTTTAGGTTTTTATTTTTTGTAAAAAAAACTGTCAATTCGATTTTTCTCAAAATTTTACCGAATATTGAAAACAATATTTCTTATAAGATGAAATTATTTGAAAGCCATAATCTCAAATTTTTGAAAAGGTATTTGAGTCGAAAATCAATTGTTACCAACTTTTGTTAAATTTTTGTTAGGTTTTTAATTTTTTGTCCAAAAACTGTCAATTCGATTTTTTTCAAAAATTTACTGAATGTTGACAACAATATTTTTTGAAAGATAAAAGTAGTCTAAAGCCAATATCTCAAAGTTTTGAAAAGATATTTGAGTCGAAAATCATTTTTTACCAACTTTTATTAATTTTTTTTTTAGGTTTTTATTTTTTGTAAAAAAAAACTGTCAATTCGATATTTCTCAACATTTTTCAGAATGTTGAAAACAATATTTCTTATAAGATAAAATAAGTTTGAAGAATTAATCTCAAGTTTTTGAAAAGATATTTGAGTCGAAATTCAAGTTTTACCAACTTTGAGTAGTGTTTTTTTTTTAAGTTTTTATTTTTTATAAAAAAACTGTCAATTAGATTTTTCTCAAAATTTTATCAGATGTCAAAAACATTATTCTTCGTTGCACAAAATTGTTTTGGAGATGAAATCATATTTTAGTTGTAAAATTTTCGAGGTGACAAATTTTTTTTTTCAGTTTTTTTGATATATAAACAAAACCGTTGATTGGATTTTTTCCAAAAATATAATTGCTTTGTATCACTTTACAATATATAATATAAAATTTAATTCAAGTCTCTAGCGTTATTGATTCGTGAGATATTTTTAGGGTTAACCAAAATGTACACCTTTTTTTAAACTGCTATGGTTAAAAAAACACCCACGCAATTTTCTTGAGAGCCCTTTCTGCATCTTTCTGCATTATCAGCTGTACAACAAAATTTATTTGAAGTCGATATCTTTTCTGGTTCTTGAGCTATGGACGACGAAAAAAACGTAGCGAACGTACGGACGTACAGATGTACGGACGTACGAACGTACGCAGACGCACGCACAGACATCTCTCCAAAAATCTTTTATTTCGACTCTAGTGACCTTGAAACGTCGAAAAATGTCAAAATTTTCAATTCGACAAATCGGACCGTTTACAATAACTTCCTATGGCAAGTTAAAAATTACCAACAATATTTTGCACATAATGAAACAGTTTGATTTCAAGAATGGTTTTTACTAGACATATAGCATAAATAGCATGCTCTGAACATCCTCTAAACAAAGCGTGTTCAGAATTATTTTTGAAGCACACCTGAACACTTAAGCTGTCATTATTTGACATTTTAATTTATTTGTCATTTTCTTAAATTAAAATGGAAAACTAATTATAATCAAACAAGCATTGGATTTCTTTTTTGAAGAAGGACAGTCATATTTTTCGTCCATTTCATGCCTCCTGAAATAAAACCAAGACTTAAAAAATATATTTTATTTCTTATATAAACTTACCTTCTGTAGCATGACTATTTTCTTGCGCCATTTTAAAAATTTGATTTTTGTTCCTTCAATGTTACCTGTCAAATGTTTGTGTTCCGCATTCAACTCGGTCTGCTCAGTTATTTTGTTCTGAGCTCATAGAGCACGCTCTGAACAAGCTCAGAACACGATCAGAACGAAAAAAGAAGCACTAATTTGAAGTTAAGGCTCTGCTCTAAATTAAAAAAGAAAAACGCCTATTGTGAACTGAAATGTCAACACAGTTTGACATTTTTAACTGTCAAACCATAGACAACAACCATTTAAATTTCGTATGCAACTATACAAACACCCTTTACCAGAAAATCAAAATAATTGTGGCCTAAAGCATTCTTACACTTTTTAAAAACGCCTAAACTTGTTATTCTTAAAAAACTTATGATAAGGAAATTTTCTTATAATATCTTATATCTTTTCTTATATAATCACAATTCTAGCTCTAATTACAAAAAAAAATGTATTGAAAAATTATTCAAATAAGTGAAGTTTATATATAATAATGAAGTTTATAAAAAACGAGCGCTAGTTTGTAATTTTTTCTTATGTTGTAATAAATCGAAAATATTTACAAAAATAAATTAATAACTTTATTTCCACCTTAAACTTTTGTCTTTTCCATCTTATATTCTTCCTTATCTTCTCTTAATGATAATTTTAAGAAAAAGATTTTGCTTGTCAATAGCTTTGTCGCCAAAAATCATTCGAATATTTTTTTGATTATACAAAAAATCTCTACATTTCTCCACATCTCCTACTCCTACATCTTCATCATTGCCGCCTTTATCATTACCAAGCCCAACATAAGTTTCTTCCTCAATAGACGAGGACGAGTACAACGAAGACGACGAGGACGACGACGACAACGTTGTAACTTTCATCATTGAACGAACAATTGACCTCGTTATCAGTTCTCGCTCGAGTATCCTATTATCATTGTTGACGACAATTTTGACATAGCCATCGTCTCCGTCTCCGACTTGTTCTTCGTTGTCGTTGTCTTTCTCGTCTCTGTCATCGTCATTGTCGTCATCATCATCATCTCCTTGGTCTTTGCCGGGTCGAATTCTTAATCGAGTTTCCATCATAAAATCTGAACTTTCATCTTCAGATCCTTGAAAAAGTGCTAACGCGGTAATGTTTTCCTCCCTTTATAATAGACAGACGCAAACAGGACACAGCACACCCATCGCATCACATGAAATGAAAAAGGAAAAGGAGACACAAACTTAAAATGTGAATAAGCTCTTATGACAAAAAGAAAATAAGAAAGAAGGAGAACTGAATGCATTTCACTGGATTCCTTGTAGATCCAGAAAAATAAAGAAGGATCATTCAAAGCTTCACCATAATCAACATCTCGTATATATACCCTTTTGGGCCCATTAACATTAAAAAACAAACCAACTCCCAAAGAAATTCAAAAATGCGAAAAAGGTGAATTCCACCAGTAATTGACATTTCACCACGAAATCAACTTCAGCTTCTGTAGAACACATACAGGACATTGAGGAAAATGGCTTTTGGGCCATTTCTTAAAGAGATTTAAAGAACTTCTGGTGGAGAAATTCGTACAAAATTTTGATACAAAGAACCATCAAAGGGAATAGAAAGAGAATACATATAATTGAATGAAGAAGAAGCAAAAGTCATTACCCATGTGTCCTTAATTTTATCCAGAAGTCCTTGCCATCGCACATCAGAAGTACTGCAGCTTTATCGAGTGGAGCTCTCAAAGGCAAAGCGAGTTCGGCACTTGAACTGTTATAGCATAAAATTGGTGCAAAATGATCCACTTTGATATGTTGCTGTAAGTTTGGTCCTAGATGTTCAATGACAGAGAAAAGGGGTATTAGATCGATTTAATCCTTAAAAAGGGGAAGGAGGACAGAAATCATATATTTGCACATACCACTATTGAATTGTTTACCACAACTGAGTGGGCAGAAGAAGAAGGGTTGTTCTGGTTCTAGTTCTGGTCCTGATGATGATGATGTGCAACAGGATATTTGTTTTGTTGGCTCTCGAGGAGACCGTCTATCCTTCAAATGTTTCACACAGCCAGCCGAAGCTGATATTTCACGTCGTCGGTCTGTGCCTAGTGTGAGCGCTGGTGATGATGGCACTAGCAGCAATGGAAAAATTGGTAGTAAAGCCATTTGGACTGTATTTCGATCGAGCCAAAGGTATTGCAGGCGATTCGTCGAAAGACACTCGTGTTGGATGGCAATTAATCCGTCGTTATCCTTTTTTGATAAATCTTGCCCCGATAAGGAGAACTGCTTTGAAATCGCAACGGAGCGGTGGCGGTGGTGTGGCTCGCAGGCAACTGGAACTGGCTTGCGTTGATACCCAAACTCTAATTGCTTATCGATATCTATGCTGCTATTGAAATTGGCTTTGCTTCTGCCTCTTCCACTGTAGTCGTCGTCGTCGTTGTCGTCATAGTCACCGTCACCATCGTCGTCGTCGCTGTTCTCACCGCCAACGATGTCATTCGCAATCCTTCCTATAGTTAGCCTTGTCAAAGACAATAGGGGCGCTGATTGCCGACGACTGCAACGCCGCCGACGACGAGGACTGCAGGGTGAGCTTAGGTTATCCGTTGAATAAGCTCTGCCCAGTAACTTGGCCAGAAATTTATTTGTCGAGGGTTGCTGTGATTCGAATTTATTGACTTCATGCGGAGGAGGTTTTCGTTTTAGACGGATGCTATTGTGCTGTTGCTTTTCGCGTCGTTGTCGTTGTCGTCTTTCGTCCTTTGTCGATGACGAAGTTGTAGTCGATCTCGATATGGATGAGGAACTTTTGTATTTGTATTTGGCTCCGAAGAGTTGTTGACCATCGCAGCCTTGCAATTGGGATTGCGATTTGTCCGGGTTGCGTAAATTAAATGTGCCCATGATGGAATTGTAAATCTGTTCGGCTACTAAGGATCGACCAGGGTAGAAATGTTGCCGGCACACAGGGCAAGTATGCGAAAGGATGCGACATTTTACGCAGAGGATATGGCCATTCTGGCACTGCAGAATTGGTGGTACTATTGTTTCCAGGCAGACGGGACATTCGATTATTGCCAGGATTGTTTGTGTAAACGCCGTGAGGCGTTCTAAATTCAACGGCATCGGTCCGCAACATAGATTCTGTGGATATAAAGAATGAGATTTTACGATACCATCAGTACCATCTATATGTATATGGGCTTTGGGGAATTAACTTCTGCAATAGGTTAGGAGGTATAGCACAGTTGCAGTGAAGTAACATATTGGTGATGGATAATTCAAAGGACTAGTCAAGTTCGAATGACACAAAATTTTATGAGAGCGCATATGGTGTTCGCATATAGCATACGTACCGTTGGATTACAATTAATATCAATTCCAGGACTCCAAAGGAGAAGGGACACATTGTCAATAGACTTAGTTTCACAGTTGACTAATTCAGCTATTTCCGATAGGCGCATACCAAGGACGTCCTCACCATTGACCTATTGGCAAACAGAAAATGATTTCATAGAATTATAGAAAGTAAAAAAGTAAAAGTTGTTTTTGTTTTTCATTGGCGTATTATACTTTAATTAATATGTAGTCAATTAGTTCAATTGTTTTTCAAGTAACGTTTTTATTTTTCATGTTTTTTTGTTCAATTTTGTCTGCTGAATTATTTGTTTATAATTCATATACTTAAACAAAGTGAAATAAAGCCAAATTGGTTTTATATCACTATCAGCAATACACTCAACCTTGCACCTATCCAAAATCCTATAGTGTGTCCAAACAGGGGAGTTGTTGCATACCTCACCGTAAAAATGAATTGGTTTTTTTTTCCCAAAATAATTTGGCCTTATTTCACTTTGTCAAGGTGCAATATGACCAACTGCTGAGAATTAACCGTAATTCACTTTTGTAAAGTGCAAAAACGCTAATTTTTGAAAGTTGGCCTTATTTCACACACCGTATTCTACAAAAGCCTATATTAGAAATATTATTCTCAACAATTAAAAGGGGAAACTCTTTCGTAAAGCGGAACTTTAAAGTTGGCATCTGGTCCTAATAGGGCAAATGACCCGACATAAAGAATATCAATTTGTGATGATGAGTAATATTTATCAACTAAACTGTTTTTGGCATTTAAGTACATTAAGGATCTAACTAGTGGATTTGCAAGGAGACTTTTTTGTTTAAGAAAGCAGACCTATTTGATATATGTATTTTCAATAATGGTGTAACTTGAGTTGCTTCGTATTTTATTTTGTTTGAAAACCACTTCTTACGAAGTACAAAAACCGTATGTTAGGATCAGTTCAATAATCGTCTTGTACATCAGAATTTTAGTTTTTTCTAACATTTATTTCGAATTCTAAATTGATTTTGAAAGTTTTTAATGACCCTATTACCATTTTCTCCTTTTTGGGAATTGCTCTAACGTGTTTATTAAAAAGAAATCGGTTTTGAAAATGTATTCCTAGATACTTGTTTTTCCTATCGTAATGGAATCCCGGAAAATATTAATTTCTAGGCTTAATGATTTGCTCTCTTTTATCGCTAGATAATGTCCTCTTCCACTGCCTTTTCTATTACAAGTCAATACGCATTTGCGTGAATTGATTTTCACTTTCCATTTTTAAAAAAAATATCTACAAGCGGAAGCCTACACTCAATTTTGTTAAGAGCTAAGATTGGTCGAGCATCGCTTGCCAATATAATTGTGTCATCAGCATAATGCAAAGATCCAGGTTCATTGGAAATGGGGTCTCAAAGAGGAAAGTTTTACAGAAAAATGTTGAACAACAGTGGCCCCAGTATCGATCCCTGAGGAACACCTGAGTTCACTGGAAAAAAAATATGTGTGTTCAGAAATGAGCTTAATGAGCAAATTCGGAAAGTTCAAATGAATGAGTTTTGTAAATAAGACCATGATGCCAAAGCTTATCAAAAGCACACTTTTTATTTCTCAGATTCAGAATGATCTTATCCTGAAATAAGAGCAGGGGACATAATGTATTGAGTTGCTTTCTTTTTAAACCAAACTAGATATTTGAAATGATATCTATATCTTCGCTTCGCAGAAGCTATTTAAAGGACTAGCTAATATCCGCTCAAATTTACCGATATTAGAAAGAAGTGAGATAGGTCTAAGGTTCTCAGCTTCTCCCGCAGCTTTGATGTTTGATATTGGCAAAATCTTTGCGTCTTTTCCAAATTTCTGGAAAATAAACATTGTTGATAAAATGATTAAATATCAAAGACAGGACTATATCTAAAGAATGTTCACTGGAAGGTATAGAAGACGTATAAAATGAATGTTAAAAAAAAGATCTGTAGTATTCGATTAATGGAAAAACCTTGCTCTTATTTCAGACTACACGTACATATATGGCAAGTATTGCATTCGTGAAAAATTTAGAATTAGAGATTTTAATCGAACATGACTTTACGTTGGTAGAGAAGTCGAAAAAAGTTGGTCCTCCGATTTCGTCCATCTGCCTGTCCTAACCGATACAGCCCAATCCATTAACTGGCTTCAAATTTGGAAATTAAGGTTTCAAGCCAAAAAATGTACTATACATATTTGTTTGTCAAAAATCGAAAATTCAAATTTTCTCAAAAACGAACCAATACATTTGTTTTATAATTTTCTCTACAATTTTTGTTTCTTATTATGATTGCTCCAGAAGGGTACCCCCATAGAACCAACCGTTATTTTGTTTTTAAGTTTTTTCACGAATTAATCAACCGATTTCAGTATTTTTTTGTGCACAAGCTCTTATACCAGCTATAGTCACCCTGCGACCCGCGGAATTTCTTCGAAACTAATTATAACGAAATATATCTGATGAAAATAGATAATTTCAAGACGAATGGGAAACAGAATATTTTGTTGTGCCAAGCTAAAACAACGCGGTTACCTGTTTAATATGCCGTGAAAAAGTTATTTTAAAAAAGTGTATCTAATATTGATCGTCATTTTAACACAAAACACAAATCTTTCAACGAAACTTATTCTCCTGTAACTCAATTAAGAAGTGAGAAATTGACTTTTTTAAAGAGGTCATTACAACAGCAACAAAATGTGATGTCCGTGGCTTTATCTCAAGACTCTGTGGTAACTAAGGCATCTTACGAAATTTGCTATACTCTTGGTAAGCACATGAAACCGTTCACCGATGCAGAAATTGTCAAAGAATGTTTCGTTAGTGCTGCCGATATACTGTTTAAAAAATTTAGCAACAAAAAACAAATATTGTCTGAAATAAAAACTACAGCTGTCTGATTCAACATGTGTGAGACGTATTGAAGACATTTCCAAATATATTTGTGACAATTTCATAGAATACTTAAGGAACTGTATATGTTTTAGCTTGGCTTTCGATTCCAGCACTGATATTTCAGCAACATCTCAATGCTCGGTGTTTGTTAGATATTGCACAGAACAGAATTTAATCTTCGAAGAATTTTTCAAATTCCTTCCGATGAAAGGTCAGACCCGGGGAATAGATTATCTTGATACAATTTCAAATGTTCTAGAGCAGAATGATATTGATATTAAAAAAATCGTGAGTGTATGTACAGATGGCTGTCCATCCATGACTGGATCTGAAAATGGATTTATAATCTTGTTTAAAAAAAATATAATTTGACAAATTTAATTACATTTCATTGCATTATTCATCGAGAAAACTTGGCTGCACGGATTAAAAATTTAAAAATCGATGCTGTTATGAAGATTGTAATTGATACTGTTAATTATATTCGAGCGAGAGAATTAAACCACAGAAAATTTAAAAGCCTTTTGGAAGAATTGGGAAGTGAGTATGGTGACGTTCTTTTGCATACCTCTGTGCGATGGCTTAGTAGAGGAAGGGTTTTGGAAAGGTTTTTTCCTTGCGCCACGAAATAATCCTCTTCTTACAACAAAATAAAAAAGTTTACCCCGAATTGCAAGATGATCAACGGTGGTGTCTTCTAGCATTTGTATGCGATATCACAGGAAAACTAAATAGCCTCAATCGAAATTTACAAGGACAAAATAACATTATTTCACAGATGGCAAGTAAAATATTTGATTTTGAAGAAAAGTTTAATATTTTTCATGAAGAAATAAGAAGTAAACAGCTACAAAATTTTCCAACAATGGTAATAGCTACAAAGAACCTCATCGACATCTCTGAAGAAAACTACTCAACAATATTGAACTATTTAACAGCACTTTCAAAAGAATTTGAAAAAAAGTTTCATGATATCAGAAAAATAAAAAAATGCTTAACGCTTGTAGAAAACCCATGGCATCTGGAAACAACGACTATCTCACGGGTGGCTTCTGTTTTAAATCAAGATCAGGCAAAGTTGTTTGATGAGTTCATCGATTTTAAAAACGATTCAAATCTTGAAGCTCTGTTTAAGGAAAAAAGGGGAATACTTAGAATTTTGGAAAAATATGCAATCGTCAAAAGAAGTTCACAGATTCTGCTGACATTATTTGGATCTATGTACATTTGTTTGCGAATCTTCGTTTTCGATAATGAAATATGCAACAAATATTTACCGAAACAAACTTACGGACTCCCTCCTAGAGTCATTAGGTTGACATGCAGCAACAAGCCAGATTTAAATAAAGTTTTGAAAATGTGTTCTCAATTTCAAAAACACATTAAAATATTTTCAATAAATAAATAAATACATAATTTATGAATATGCACATTAAAATGAGTTTTATTATTTACGATAAAAAAAATGTCTTGTGGCCCGGGGTACAGTTACAAAATTATCAATGTGGCTCATTAAAAAAAAGGTGGAGTATGGCTGTCTTATACTGTCTCAACAATATTTAATGATCAAAAATTTAATTATTTTTGCATACCAAAAATATTTTTAAACTCAAATTGAAAAATGTATATATACACAATTAATTAAAAAATAAAACCGCTTTGACGATTTTCAAATACAAATTTTGAAAAATTAAGTTTTTTTTGAAACATCAAATGGCGCTTAAGTTTTTGAAAACAAACTTTTTTTGAATGTACATTTTTGAATCTTAAAGTACAGGTATTTCATTTTATTTAGTTTGTTCTTTCGGATATTTCTCAAATAATTGAAAAGATCCTAACAAACTAAAAAGTATTGTTAACATAGAAAAATGAGAAAAAAAATGTTTCTTACAATAATATAATTTATTAGAAATCATCGACCGGAATAAAAAATAAATCAAATAAATCAATTTTTGGTAAAATCAAACTTTTTTTATTGTTGATTTGAATTATTTGTATCGAACAAAGATTCTGCGCTTGATCAATAAAGTGATCAAAAAAATCGAATGACCGAATTACGTATGCTGAATGAAGTCGAATTACAATTTTTATTGATAGCGATCTCTCATTCCATTAATTTAAATAAAAAATCAATGCTACTAAAAAATTGATTTTGGACTCGAATACCTTAAAAAAAGAGGCTGGGATGAGACCCACACTGATAACTTCCCATCCCGTCTGTCGATTTGTCTTGCTTAAAAGGTTTGTAGGTTTTCGTGTTTAGTTAAAAAAGGTGTCTGTTTGAAAAACAAAAAATTAACAAAAATATTTTGTATAAGATTAAATATTTTGATTTCAAAACCTATTTTTGTTAACGAGTCGAAAATTACTTAAGCCTCAATTTTTACCAACTATTAGTAATGTTTTGTTTGGTTCTCATTTCTTATAAAAAAAAACTATCAATTTAGTTTTTCTCAAAATTTAACTAGATGTTGAAAACAATAATCCATATAAGATAAAAATAATTTGAAGATATAATCTCAAATTTTTAAAAGATATTTGAGTTGAAAATCAATTTTTACCAACTTTTAGTAATGTTTTGCTTTGGTTTTTATTTTTTGTATGAAAAGTGTCAATTCGGTTTTTCTTAAAATGTAACCATATGTCAAAAACGTTATTCTTCGTTGCACAAAATTATTTTGGAGGTAAAATCATTTTTAGTTCGTAAAATTCTCGAGGCAACAAATATTTTTATTCAGTTTTTTTGATTTATAAAAAAAACGTTAATTGTATTTTGTTTCCAAAAATATATGTGTTTGGTATCACGTGACAATATATAATATAAAATTTTATTCAAGTCTCTAGCGTTATTGGTTCATGAGATATTTTGGGTTATTGTGAAATTTTCAAATATTCAAAAAAGCTTGTGCCTAGACCTAATTAACGTTCTAAAAATTAACATTTTTTTTGTTGTTTCAAGGTTCTGAAGCTGGAATATCGTGCCAGCCGTTCTTCTCCATCGCACCGGCAGTAGTGCATTCAACGACGGACGCGTCAAGGGCAAATTGTATTAAAAAATCATCCCTTTTTTTGTTTTTCATTAAAGTTTAAGAATTAAATAATCAAATAAAAAAATGTTTGTTCAAATGTCACGTGCAGTTTTTTTGCAATCCATCTTTGAACAATAGGCCTGAAATTTAAGCGCGAAGGTAGACGGCCCCCTTAAAAAAATATTGTTAATAACGGCTGTTTTTAAACGTCTGGTTTTCACTTTGACAGTAGTTTTTGCAGTTGGTCTTTTTGACAGCTGTCACTTGATTAAAACTCATTGTCAGCTTAGTTGCCAAATTATAATGAATAGTGTTACTGCTGATGTTGACGACTTTAGGATAAAACAAGACGGTCATACATGAATACCATCAATTTATTGAAGGAAATCTTTGGTGAGCGCATTATCTTTGGCATGTCCTCTAAGAAAGTGCGATTTAACACTGCTGGACTATTTGCTGTGAGGTAATGTATTGTCGCTTGCCTACAACGTTGTTCAGCCGAAGACGATTGACGCTTTGGAAAAGAATATTCGGAAGAGAATATATGGCCCCAATTAATACAAAAAGTGGTCGGAATTATTTTTGAAAAATAATGGTTAACCCTTATCTCTATGAAAAAGCAAAACTTCTTGGCCATAACATAAAATAATATGCTTTTCTTTTTTTTGGAAAACCACACATCTTAAAAAACACCCTTTATAGAATAAATTTAGGGACAAATCCAACTGACGGTTTTCTCAAAAATGTATTCAAATCCATGGAAACACTGTTAAAACTTGTTAAAGATCGATTTTAAACTTGAATATCTTAACAATAGTCCCGAATAACTCAACAAAAACAGTTTTAACTCCAATGTTTGATCTTTTCGAAATTCCATCAATCACATTTTTGTTTATTACGAAAACAATCATTACTTTAATGGCCACCAATGGAAAGTTTATTTGGGTCGCATTGTAGCTCTCTGTTTTTTTAAATCCAAAACTTGTTTTTTAGTAGCAATCCTAATGAGTTGTAATTAAAACCAAAGCAAATAATAATTGCTAATAAGATAATTAATCACATATTGTTTATCAAACAAATGCTACTTCAATTAACAAACATTCCAATTCGCATATTTCGAAAAGATATCATTATTTGCATAGCTTAAAAATAACAAATGTGTGCCATTACTCTTAACATAGAACAGAATTGAAATCAAAACAGCTTGAAAATGAAAATTTCCACTCAAAGAAATTATCACCTCCATCGGGTGATCATGCTAATTAATTTAATTTCTTAAATAAATAGCTTAAGTGATGTGTTCTATGTATATCTTTATATGTATAAACACTTGCACTATAATTGTCATCACGACTTATGATGAGTTGTTATTTAAAAAAAAAAAAAAAAAACAAAAACAAAACTATTTAAAAACAAGTTTTTAACCCCGTGTTTAAAATTATAATTAATATGAAAATAAAGAAAATTTCTCGGAACATCAGTTAGTAATAGTAATTAGTAAACAGACTTTGTCAATACAAATTATAAATATTGATCGATCTAAGTATGCAAGGAATATTTAAATGTATCTATAAAATCAATGTAAAAACTCCATTTTTCAATGCAAATTTTAAATTCTAATCTTTAAACAGTGCACAAATTCAATATTTAGTCATATAAGCCAGTGTTCTATCTTGTTCAAAACGATATTATTAACGATATTGACTTATGCAGTCCTTATAGTCTTTAAGGACACTCTTTCAATTGGTGCAAACAATTTTGATGCATATTTTTTAGTTTTATAGTATTGGAGAAATGTTCTGTTCGGTAATCCAGTTTTCGAACCATTTTGAGTGTAATCTGAATTTTAAAAATCGGTTTGTTAAGATTTAGAACAACGTACATACATAGAACAAGATAAAAAACAGATTATAATTTTAAACTAATTTTTAAATGTAATGAAATTTGAAGTCTTTTTGATTTTCCAAAAACAACTTTAATGATTTTTTAATAAACTTCGTATTTAAAATTGTCTAAATAATTAGTTTTCCTAACGAATTTCCTTTAAGAAAATATTAATTTTTTTAAATTCAAATTTGTAAATTTCAAACAGAATAAAACGTAAGATAGTTTGTGCGATCTTGTGATGGTTCTTCTTTAGAAACTGCTTGTTTTGGAAAACTCTTTAAAAATGTATCCATTCAAATATCAAATTGTGTCTTAAATTAAAATGATATTTAAATATTTAAGTGACATAAAAAAAAAAAAAAACATACAACTTTAGCTAAACCTAAATAATCACTTGGTCACTGACCTCTAAGACACAATCACCGGCCTTCAAACCGTGAAACTTGGCTGGTGTGTTTGAATCTACGGCACTTATCTGAAAGAAGTAGTTGACCTTTAAAATTGATTTGATCAAAATTTTAATTCCACTAAAATCAGAGTATGCATCACCCACGGATATGGATCCCACTTGCTTCGCGTCAAATGAAAGCCCATAGAACCATTTGATGATCTTGGTATTTGCAACAAACGTAACGTAGGATTATAGTGATCCGATGATGAAGAAGAAGATGATGATGATGAGTCATCTTTTAAACTACCATAATCACTTCCCAATGAAGACTTTCGATAACTTCCGATCGATTCGCGGCGATCGTAAAATATTTCACTATCAACTTTACGACTATACATCACAAGCACTGAATATCAACTAAACTAAAGCTGAACTGAATGACTGAATTGAACTCAATGAAAACTTTATTCTTGGATGTTGATTGAAAATGTAGCTTATGAGCTGCTTCAGTTTTTGTGGGATTTGAAGCTGTGGAAAGCTCTGTTCAGGCCATGTAGAATTACTACTTCACGATCGACCTTCACCTAGTTTACCATTACGTATCGACGAACGATGCCGCGCCGTGCATTTTCATTGTTGGTAATCGAAAAACAAAAGTTCTAAAGCTGTTATAGTAATAATTCAAATAGACTGAGACTCGAGACATTTTTCATAAGTCCATAATAAGACTTTGTATCTATAAGCTCAAATCGTGCAAAGCGAGTTTGTAACGTCTCGCCATTATCGAAACGTAAGTCGTTGTCGGTCGTTTGCGCACGTTGTTGTTTTGGATAATCTGAGCTTAATTTGTAAACAGGTTGAGTTTGTAATAGCTCAGTCAATTTTCTAGTTTTCGTTTTGTTTATAGGAAAAGCGCGTACAAGTCGATTACGAGAAATAAATGCGCCTAGTTAAATATTTTATAGGGTATGATTTTCGAATTTTTCTTCAATAATTTTGAGATAATTTTAATGGTTGGCGACTATTTTTGTTTGCATATATAAAAACAGGCTCCAAAGTAAACGTAAATAAAACACATATAAAATATTTTATTTTTTATTATATACATACTTTTAATGTTGACATTATGTGTAAAACACGACATCATTTAAATGACCACCTCGGGAATCGTTGCAAGCATTTATACTTTTGAGGTAATTTTCGACCACTTTTTGATACATATTGGGCGGTATCTCAGCCATAACTTGACGAATGTTAGTTTTCGAGTACTCAAGAGTTAAAGGTTTTTCTGTATAAAGACAGCCTTCGCTCAGCTCCACAAAATAAGACCAGCGGCATCAAATCGCATGATCTTGGTGGCCACTTGATATCGCCACGACGAGAAATCACCTGGCTAGGAAATATCTATAGCAATAAAGCCATATTCAATCGAGTTGTGTGGCACGTGGCACCGTCTTGTTGAAATTACATATTCTCCCAGTCGTATTCTTCAATAGCAGTCGGTTATCATATGACCATAACGCTCCGAATAGACGGCGACAGTCGTTCCATCGTTTTCGAAGAAGTAAGGTCTAATAACACATCCGGACCAAAGAGCGCACCAAACAGTGACATTTTGTGGATGTAATGGCCTCTCTTCAATTACTTGAGGATTTTCAGAACCCCAAATATAACAACTTTATTTATTAACATACTAAATTTGCTTTGTCTCTGAAGAAAATATTGGTTGGAAAAACCGCCGTCCACGCACCCATTCATAACGTATTTACGAAGTTATAAATGGTCAGCTAGCTTCAGTTGTTCTGTGAGCTGGACTTTATATGGACGTAGGTGTAGATTCAAATGCGAAATACCCCATAATGTGCCGTAAGACAGTCCTCATTCCTGACAACGACAAGGAATCGACACATTTGGGTCTTCGGCAACACCTTCACTTACAGCAGCTATATTTTCAGTGGTACGAGCAAAACGATGATGCACACGCCTTACAATATCTGTAACCAATCCAGTCTTTTCAAATTTCTTCACAATTTTGCCAAATGCTCGCGTTGTTGGACGATTTTGTAAACCATAATCTCCTCTTCAAGCACGATATGTGGCTGTGGCAGAATCACCATTTTTGTAGTAAGTTTTAACAAATGTTATGCGTTGTGCGATAGTTAAGCGATCCATTTTCGAAAATGTCAGACTTTCAACTGAAAAAAAATGGGTTTAAGAACTTAGTTTGACAAATGTCGAATTCCAGCCCTATACTTTTAAAACCGCATGTTCTGTACTAAATTCAAAAAGGAAAGTATATTTGAAATAAATTCTAAATGAAAAAAATGAAAATTGAATAAAATGAAACACACTCTTTAAACGTTTTTAATAGAAGTAAATTTATATTTCATTCGTGACCTTTTTGTCACCTTCGCTTTCTTCACATTATTTACAAAACATATATGTTCATTATAATTAGATGACATAAAATATTTAACGAAATACATTGGGTAGCGTTCTAAGCTATTCGTGGCGGCAGCATCCAACACCGCAAAATGAATACAATCTTGATTTTTCTAAGAAAATTTAGCACAGAATAAAATAATTTTTAAGTCAATGTTTTCATTTATTCCACAGTTATCTAGAATCGAATATCAATATTTATCAATTTTGTGTACTATTTTTTGAAGATTTTAATTGTTATGAAAAAACTTACTGCCGTATTTAAAAAATAAATGACTGAATGCAAAAAACAATATTTTGTATGAGATCAAAGTATATACATACATACATACATATCTTTAATTTAAAAAAAACTTTTAGTAATGTTTTTACTAGGTTTTATTTTTTGTAAAAAAAAAATTGTCATTTCGATTTTTCTTTAAATTTTCCAGATGTCAAAAACGATATTTTTCGTTGCATACAATTGTTTTGAAGACAAAATCATCTTCTGTTTGTAAAATATTCGAGGTGACAATTATTTTTTCTAGTTTTTTTTATTTATAAAAAAAACGCAAATTGATTTTTTTCAAAAATATACTAGTTTGGTGTCACATCACAATATAAAGTATTAAATTATATTCAAGTCCCTAGCGTTATTGGTTCGTGAGATATTTTGGGTTACCCAAAATTTTCACTTCTTTTAAATTGTTATGGTAAAAAAAACCACCAACTCAATTTGTTCGATAGTCCTTTCCGCATTATTATCTGTATAACTAAATCTATTTGAAGTCGATATCTCTACTGGTTCTTCAGATATGGACGGCGAAAAAAGCTTTCCGAACTTACGGACGCATATACATCTCTCTACAAATCTTTAATTTAAATTCTAGGACCTTGAAACCTTGAGAAATGTCATAATTTTCAATTCGACAAAACGGACCGATTACAATTACTTCCTATGGGAAGTTAAAAAGCTCTGTAGCTTCTGGCCTGCGTTTCCATGAACATTTTAATTTCAGACAAAAACGAAAATTATAAACGCACCCCTGCAAATTAAATTTAAGAACTTATATTTTTGGTAGAATAATGCTCCTGTTGACAATACCGCGGCGAAATCAAAAACGCGATTCCTCTTGCACTTAATACTCTATTTTGTAAATCCTGCATGTGAATCTGGTAATATCTATTTTACTTGTCAGCAATGCGTGCTGCTATACTTATGACTTAGAGTATTAACCGTAATTCAATAAAAATATAATCCATCTCAAAACATGATTTTCTATGCCCCTTAACATTGGTATAGGTCGATCTTTTGAAGAGAAAAGCTTTTTGGTTCTTCGTAGCATATGTTAAATATCAACCACTTAAGCTTTTGGAATTCTAACAATGAATATAATACAATAAACTTTGAATTCGATATTTGTTTGACTATTAAAAAACATATGGAATTTAGAATTGAGCAGTTAAAAATTTCATTTTCAAGTAACCAGAAAACCCAATTGTTTACAAGGTAAAATAGATGTACGCAGCATAATTCTGGTATCAAAAGAAAAAAACGTCTAAATTTTAAATCAAATTAAAATAGAATATAAAACTCCAGAAAAAATATTGCTGCCTTAATTAAATGAAGTTCAAGTGGTTCAACTACTCTTTACGCCGATCTTGTTCATTCAAAGTTGAACATGGGAATAACATGAGAATTTTTATTATCAAGTCTTGATTATGAACTTCCGACTCCCAAATTTAGATGTCATTAGAGTTCTTAGATTTACTTATTTTTGTTTATTATGATGTAAATAAGACTCGAATTCTGTTGAAGTTGCAATTTTCTTATTTTAATTGGTTGATGGAAAAACAAAAATCTCTATATAATTTTTAAAGTAGAATGGTTGGATGTGAAAAACAAAACTAAAACGCATATTTTTTCAAACAATTGCAGCTTGTGACTCAAATGTGCTGGAATACTATGGTGAATGCTACCGAGAAAACCAACAACGCTTTCTTGGGTGCGGCTTTTTATTAGGGCCAGACTTAGGCAAAAAGTCTTGAGCTATAAGTGCATCAATGAGCGGCTCCCAATTATCCGCATTAAGGCTAAATTCAGCAACATTAGCCTAATATGCGCACACGCCCCCACAGAAGAGAAGGATGACAACACCAAAGATATATGCCTCTAGCTCTTGGACAAAACATATGACCAGTGTCTTATCTAAGATATTAAAATTGTCCTGGGCGATTTTAATGCCAAGCTAGGAAGGGAAGACATTTTTGGTGGAATAATCGGGAAAATAGCCTGCAAGACAACACTTCCGAAAACGGATTTAGGCTCATCGATTTTGCTACGGGGCGAAACGTTATGTTAGCCAGTACACGTTTTGCACACCTCAACATCCACAAAGGAATTTGGAGTTCTCCAGATCAATCTACTTTCAACCAGATTGACCATATTTCGATCGAACTTTCTGAGAAGCTAACATCTAGTCGGACCACTACCTAAATGCAGCCAATGTAGAACTTCGTGTTTTCAGACCTAAGGTAAAATAGGGAGATGCTGATGAAGAAGATTCTCCTACCGAGTCACAATTAACCTATTTCGAAGTTCTCTGCCGCCAACACAATCTATCGAGAACCAGTGGCAACATTGCCAAGATGCAATCAAAGAAGCCGCCTCTGACGTACTGGGTTTCAAGCTGCCAATAACAAGATTCCCCTGGTTTGACGAGGAATTTCGGGAGCCAATGCACACAGGACTATACCGCCACCTTAAGTAAACAATACCACCTGCATCGTTATCGCTTCTCATATCGGGCCTTAGAGAAGCGTGAATTGGACAGTTGAAGTCTTTTCCGATGATGCGTGTTTTCATCTCAACAGTTTCCTTAACAAAAAAGCGATTCTCAAGTATAATCCCCAGGTAGTGACAATTTGGTGTGGATTGTGGAGTGGTAGCATGATTTGGCCATTTTTATTTAAGAATGAGGCTTAAAGCTTAAAAGCGGGTGCTTTACAAAGTCACATGTGAATATTGTGAAAGGCAGAAGAAAGAAAGTAGTACTCGTGGCATGATGGTTAGTGCATTGGACTGTCATGGCAGAGGTCTTGGGTTCAATCCCTGCCTGTGTCATCTAAAGTTTTTTCACGGGTACCTACTGCCTCTTGCGACAAATCCTCCAAGAGTCATTCTTGTCATGAAAAGTGCTTTCTCAAATCCATCCCTGATAAGGCCGCGGCCACGCAGTAAGCGGCTGAGCGGAAAAAAATTATAAAACATATGAAATCACATAGAAGCGGCCACGCAATGAGCGAGCGGCGAAACAAAATTCTGAGCGGCTAAGCGGCGCCGCTCAGCAACCAAACCTGTTTTAATTTTTAGTAATGTTCTGAGCGGCAAGAAGAAAAAATGGCGAAAGTAAACATTGAGTTGTTAATTTCGTGTGTGCAATCTCTGCAAAAACTCAAAAGCAGTCGCTCAGTGCCTGGCCATACGTCGTCGCTTAGAGTTGCCTCTCAGCCACTTGCCGCTCAGCCGATTAGCCAATTAGCCGCTTACTGAGCGATGTAAGTCACTAGGCCCTAGTTCTCAACGGACTGTTGCAACACCTAATTTATTTATTTAGAAGAAAGAAAAAAAAACGCTTTTGAAAATTGGAGTGACAGAATAAGCTTCTACGAAGCCAGCGCAGCCGAGTCAGCTATTTGAGTGACCTTGTCCATAATGTGAATGATGCACGGAACATTTTTAATTTTGCTCATTTTATTGTATTTATGTTTTCAAAGTTAAAAACATTGCAATACATCGGTCTTAGAATTACGCGAGCAATCAATTGAAGTTCTATTTAATTCATTAAATACAATTTTGCTGAAACAATTTATTTATATCGGCTCAGCTAATAAGAAAAAGTTTAAATGCAAGTGCAAAACTCATTCACCCAAGTATACAAACCATTTACCTATATTCAAAAGGATTGTTGCTGTGACGTCTATTTTACTCAAGCTGTACAAATTATTCGCCTCATAAATCACACAATACCACGGTTGTGCAAGCAGTTCCCAGAAGACAATGTTGCCTCTATATGCCTTTTTAATATTAGTTGACTTTTCAAATTAAGTGTTCATTTTGCCATTCTGCCTCTACTCCACCTCTACTCGGTTAAAACAACATGCATCAAGCCCCTGTAGTTATTCTCTCTGAATTCTGATTCTGATTCATGCAATATTCTGATTTCTGATTTTGAAATGGCAAGCGCCAGCATTCGACATTCGAGTTTCGAGTATCCTTTCCTTTCCTACATCTAAAATCTGAACGAGCGAGATTGTTGCATGAATTCAAAAGTAGAACCCATCCATAGTCGAATGGCTTTCGCACCATCAGATCATTGTTCCTCGGTGCTAAAAGTGTGGCTTGGCTGAGTGTTTTGTTTACACAAAGGTGAGAATACGATTAAAACGTGCAAAAGACTCCGTGTTGCTGTTGCCTTTCTGCAGGCCGCCCGCCGCCGCCGCTGTGCTGATGCTTTCACCATTCGTATCCGGCCAACTGTCACTTGAAATATGCAAATACCAAACACGGTATCCGGTCCAATGAGTCTGGAGTCGTGCGTCGGCTCCACCACCATACGAGTATGTACACGCGACCTCCTAAGCTATAACGCCAAGCCACGTTGATGACGATTCGAATGCGAGATATATGCATTTGTACGATAATGAGGTATCGAGTGGAGAACTCGACAATGAGATACTCTCTGCTCATTCAGCCGTTCTTTGTTCGCTCGCATACTGAACTATCGAAGTCCATTCAGGATTGAAGTTGAAGTATTGCTCCGGCTTAAAGGATTGATAAAAGCTTTTCGAATATAAAACACATATCAAGTGTGGAGGTGAGATAGTACTATGGGGGCAATGTAAATTCAGATCATTATGTTAGCCTAATGGAATGAAGGTAAAGGCTCACACTAGCCAATGCTTCAAGAATCCATTTCTGATGAAGCTGGGACTGGGATTGCGTCAGGACTTCTGGGTTTTACGATGAAAACGATAAAGTAGGGGAATACGTATAGAATACTCAAGAAAAATAGAACGTTTTTAATTAATTAACTTTGAAAGCCACAGTGAGGGATTCCATCAGGTTAAAAAGACGACACACAGGATATTTTGTATACTCCCTCATCCTCACACTCGGTGTCCGTGTCACTCGTCGTAAAGAGGTGTGATGGGTTGGTCATCATCGTCGTTGGTACTGTTGTCATCAACAAGAACTACGACGACGACGACGAAAAGTCCCAAGTGGAAGGTAAATATTTTTAAATTAAGCTGCTGGCATAAATTAAAGTTCAAAACGTGGCATTTACATTTCAACTACGAACTACGTACTCGTATAAGTATACGAACATTTACGGAACCCAACCACAAAGTGTCATTCATTTGAAAATTACTGGCTTCTGGATTGTGTTTCTCTCCATTCCATTGATGGATGGACTGTATACTCAACTGGACTGGGCACTGGATACTGGACATGGACATTCATCCATCCAGTTTACATTCCATGTAGCATTCTCTTTTATTGGGTCAGTTATTCATTCAAATAGGATGGATTGGATATACCTTCATCATTATTTATACCTTTAACATAGTCGTACAAACATCCATCCATATGGAAGGTTGAGGAAAGGTAGGGCTTATGTGGTCGAATAAGTGCTGAGGCTTCAAAGCAAATATCCATTGAGCTTATACGTTTTGTTTACCTTGCCATCGGGAAGGTGTGTAAACTAAATGCACAACCAATGGTCTGTAATTTGTAGTTACAGCTTTTATTATATACCTCATGGATACATAGCTACTATCATACAGTAAAACCCTGATAAGTGAATTAACTTAAATGTCCCATTTTGACAGATATTTATGTGGGTTGGGTGGGTATAAGAATATCGCTTAAGTGCACATAGGTAAGCACTTATCTATTCACACAGAAATTCAAAAAGAAAATAGTACCAACATCTCCGCACAAAAGTCGTTACTATTTTCTTTATTTTTCTATTTTAAGGCTGGAAACACAAGGAAGCCTATTTTAAATTTGTACTTAAAGGAATATGTTGTCATTAAAAGTATACAAAGAAAAAGATAACTAAGTATGGAAGGTAATTAAGCAAGTTCTTAGAATTAAGGTTCTCAAAAAAGAAAGATACTTATCCGGGTCTTACTGTTTTTTTTAAATTTGTATAGTAAGTTTGAAGAGAAGTTCATTTAATATTATGTTGAATTGTATACGAGTTTGTGTGGTTAAGTTGAATTTTGATTTGTTTGTTTTTTGTTTTGTTTTAATGGCGATGAAATTCGATATATCTTATTGTTATATCGTAGCAGAACATGTAAATGAATTTTAAAGGATAAGCAATGTTTGTTTTGGTAATTTTTCCTCAGTGACCATAATTTCAGAAGTTAGTGGTTAAGGGATTTTAGGTTTAAATGGATTTCTGCGATCTCAAGGGTGGATTAAAAAAGAGCTTTTAAACCTTTCAGTTTGGGATATCTACTAGGAAGAGGTTAGCTTTTAACATTATCTTAACCAAAACTTTAAATTTTAATTAGAAGATAGCGCGTAAATATACGTAATGAATCGCATTACTCTCTAATCGTTTAGACATAACGACTTATTTAGTGCTGGAATATATGTAGATCTAGAAATAATGTACCTTAATTAATCAAGACAAAAGACAGGTAAGAATTAGTACCAAGGAATATGGGATGCTTAGCGCAATGAAACAATCGGGTAATCAGGACCAATCTATAAAAGATTGACGAATGATTTTTCTTTCTTAATATATTTTTTTTTTAAAGTAAGTTTATCGGTTTTAATATTTACTTTCCAAGAGCTCATAAGAAACGATTTTTCTTAATCTCTGAACATTGTTTCGTATGGCCGTTTTTTAATGCAGCTTGATTTTTAACCCACCCGAGTGGGACATAAAGCCGAAATTTAATTTGGGCCCTAAGTCCCAAGTAAGACCTAAGTCCCAAATTTGTTTGTTAAAAATGGGACATTGTCCCCAAATTTTAGCAGAGCCAAAAAAGAATATAAAGTTTTTGTATTTCAATACAATGAACAATAATTTTTTGATACGGTATGATAATACAAAAATTAGGAAAAACAAAAAAGTGTATTTTCAACATTATTTGCGGGATCTCAGGATTTTAACTCCCTTTTTCGGGGTCACACCCGCTCACACAACTTCGTTTCTCCACTTAGGGTATATAAAGTCGCCAGGCAGCTTTTTTGAATAAAAGCACCTGTGGGTGGAGCGTTTCGCGGGATCTCAGGATTTAAACTCCACAAAACAAAGTCTTGTGGTATTGAAGTGCTCCAAGTTTTGTCATTTGGTGATTCTTATTAAGTGGGACATTAGCCCCAACATTTTTATTTGGGGCTTCGGTCTTACTTGGGTGGGACTTAAGGCCCAAATTAAATTTCGGTTTTATGTCCCACCGAAGTGAGACATAAGCCCCAAAAAAAAAAATTGGGCGTTATGTCCCTGGGCCCTATGTCCCTGCGCTTACTGAATCGCTGTAGTGTGCGCATATGCATTCCTCTCCATACTGATTAAGAAGCCGACCAAACTATCGGCCGATAAAAAGTCTGCAGTCTGCGGGGGCTCTTAGTTTTATGTCCAAACTGCGAAACAAATATTTCAAAATGTACGTGAAAAATTTATTTGAGGCTAGTACACGAAATATTGAACTATCGAGATCAATGAAGAAACGATGATCATGGATTGAGTCTATAGTCTTCAGCAGCCTCATTCTCGGTTGTGCTCACCGTACGACGAACGGGAATATGAGTGTTAGCCATCGGAACACTGCTTTTATGAAATTTTTGCACAAAGTTGCGTAGTGGATGATTCATTTGCTAGGTTTTAAGGCCTAATTGAGTGTTATCGTTATGTAGCGCTCGCTGTTGACGGTGACCGCCTCACAAACGTCGTTTTCAAAACAGTACGGAGCATACGCCGCCGACCCAAAATCCACACCAATCGGTAACTTTTTAAGGATGTATTATCACCTGGTGAACCTCGCGTGAGTTGGTGTCGTCCCATACACGGTAATTTTGCTTGTTAACACAGCCATTCATCCAAAAATGCGCCTCGTCACTAAAGATGATTTTTCGGCCAAAAACAGGGTCCTCTAATCCTCTTCCAAACGACTCGAAGTCCAGTCAGCGAACAAACGGCGTTGTCTATGGTCATGAACTTTGAGCTCCTGGTTCAGTTGGTTCTTGTACGAGTGTAGGCCTAGGTCTCGACGCAAAATTCGCCAAGTTGAAGTCTGCAAAAGACCGAGTTCTTGTGCACGGCAAGGAATAGACTGCTACGGGTTCTGCTGTACACTTTCACGGACCGTGGCGATGTTCTCGGCCAATCTTGAGTTCCTTAAACGTACGGGTGTTGGCTTATTTTTTACTGAACCGGTCGATTCAAGTTTGGCCACCAAACGTTGAAGACAAAGGACTACAAAGGACTGTGTAGGGCCACCACGTCTACCGTAAAATGGGAGCAATGCGCGCAACGTTTGCGTTAACGCACACTCATTTTGATAATAAAGTTTTATCATTTGAACGTGCTGTTCAATCGTGTAAATCGCCATGATGATTTGGAAAAACTCTTTATCTTGAACCGATAATTTCACTAATTGCTTTTTTTTATTTTAATCTTTTATTTTTATTTAATTGATTAATTTGAATATTTTAAGTGTCATTAAAAAATCATTTTGGAACTGTAGACAGGAAAACTCAATTTTTAAATCTTAATTTGAAGAACATGCTTAACCGTTTCACGGTTACCTTAAAATCAGCTTTGAACTTAATTGTACCTTATAAGGACAAAAAGAATGTCTCAAAACCTCAGTAGTATTACAAAAGGTTGACAAATTTAAAAAAATCATATGCTAAGTATAAAATGCCAAACACGATCATACAGACAATTTTTTTTTGTTTATTTCGCAAAGCATTCATGGTTCTCGAAAAAGACTTGCACAGAAATTAATCCGAAGAGTGATCCAAAAAAATTCTGGAGCTTTATTAATTGTAAAAGAAAATCAATTGGCATTTCAACTTCAATGGACTTTATAGAGGATAGTTCTACTGATTTTAATAAAACTTTCAAACTTTTTGCTAAATTTTTTGAATCCGTTTACACAACTTTACAAGATAACACTGTTTTTCTTTCAGATACTGCGGCAGATATATATTTTCAAAATCTATTTGATATATTTTTTTATTTGAAATATTAAACGACGAGTTGCACACACTGTTCAAAAAGGAGCCTCGTGTTAAGCGCCGCCGCTCGTTGCAGTAAACTTGATTCAAATGCTTTGATTTTTTAACGAATGTTTTCTTTGAGGATCACTAGAGTTCGTGGATTGTTGCACGGTGAATTTTGAATTTTGAATGGATGGAACTTCAGATCCTTTTTTTAAAGTTAAAAAATAATCGCTCTTTGAAGTCCCAGTGAGGGTGACCTTTTCCGTTTCGAAAGTCGTGGATTTTCACGTAAACTCTCTTCAACCACTTCAATTTTTTCGGGAGTCCTTGAGGATCGACTGGGCCCTGGCCGTGGAGTGTTCATAGCCGAAGCAGTTGCTTGGAACCTCTACACCCACGAGAGAATTAAATTAACACTCGCAGTTACGTACGAATCGTTATTCTTGAAAAATGCTTCGATGACGAACGTGCTATGTTCACTTGACCAGTGCGACATCGTGACTAAGAAATCTGCACGATCACTGATTTCAATGACACCACTCCCCTCTCACCGTTTATTACTTTTTGAAATAATCGTTTTTAAAAACAAAAATCTGCCACCAGACACCCTGTATTTTTCTTTTTTGCATCTGATGAGTCTAAAGCAGAAGATTAATTAATAAATAAATAACGCTTTTCCCCGCCTCATATAGTTAAAATTAAATTCCATGATACATGATGCTAGAATTCTGATGCTGTAAAACAAGTTTTATTCATTCATGTTGACAGAACAAAAATGTGTTGCTTGGTGGGTGTTTTGTATTTTAGCTTTCAGCAACAAAATGTATGTATACCTACTTGCCTGAGTAGATCATTTGCACCTAAAATTATGCAATGTTAAATTGTATATTTCAACTTGTGTACATACAACTCTCCTCCATAACCTACTAACCCAACTCAAACGTGTTCCAAACCGTATGTTATCGTATCTCTCGTTCTTCGTACAGTTAACTCACCAGTCTTTTCGGTTCAACTGCCATCAAACTTGGCTTAAACAATCAGAAGATATTCAAACGTTTCGAAGCACGGTCGCAGTTACTCTCGATCGGTTTTATTAATCGCGTGTTTGCTATAAGAGACCTTTACTTAAAGATCACTCTATATACTCGTAGTGTCCGATATTAATACCCAAGACGCACCAACCGGCCTCTAAGCGGAATTAAAACAAGAATTATAGTTTATACTCAAACAAAGTGCGGGAGATTAGAAGAAGAAACAAAAGTGAAAGATCGTTCGTTGTTGTTTTTGTTGTTGCACAAGTTGCAATAGAACCAGTGACAGTGAGTGTTTGCGGGTGTGTCATTCAGATCCAGGTTATACCAACATACGGTTATAACGGTAGTTATGAAATAAAATAAATACTTTTCAACAAGTCACAATCTCCGGCTTTTTTGAGCTTCAGGCGAGGCGACCACAGCAATCATTTATCATTTTAGCGTCCGCATGCCATGCAACAGACTGGACTTGTTGTATTTGTTGTCTACCTCTACAAGTCTGGGGATCTGCGATGTTGTTCGAGCGTTTATGAGCTTATGATGCAATCGAAGCAAAATTATTGCTTAAATCGAATGAGTACCTATAGTGTACAAGTACAACGTTGTTGGCGTTCAATGTTTGCTTTGCTTTCTATGTGTTTTTCGTACTGAAAGAAAAAAAAAAACAAGTCTTGCTTGTGACTTGCTGGGTAATAAAGGTTACTTAACGGTTATCGGTCCGCAAAAAGGTTGTGACTTGTTGTAGTTGATTTAGCTTTTAGCTTGAAGTTGATTTACTATTTACCTAACAGCCTGTGATTTGTGTCTTAACTTTTAATGTTTGTCGGTTATTAATCAAATTTATCATCGAATAAAAACAACAAAACATACAAAGTGTTAAAAGCTCAATAAATCCATCAAAACAAACATAACATAAGGTAAGTCATAATCTGATTGTTTTTATTTTATTGTAAATTTGATTTATTCAAAAAGTAATTGTTTGTCTATGAGTTGCTTGGGTGTTTTACCTTGAGAGAGGAGTACTTAACCCCCATTAACTTCCGGCAGTGAGTGGTATTTTCAAACTGGTATAAGTAATAATTGTTATCTTCGTATTATGGATTTTATTTAACCGGAAGTATAAACTAATCAAACAAAAGAATTCTTTTGATTGTTTTAACTTTTAAGAAAGAACCAGATGCGGATGGAAATTTTTAAGTTGAAAGAAAATGTATATATTTATTTGTTTCATTTTTAAAAAGATATATACTATAGCCATAGGTAGGCTAGGCACACGAATAAGAAAACAAACAAGATAGATCATTAACCTATACGAAAAGGACAAGGTCGGTCAAAAAACTTTGAGAATTAGTAATTTGTTTATGGTTTGCCTATAAGCGAGACACCTCTGCCTTATTATTAATTCATTTTGCTCTTAATCATACTATTTATGATTTCATTATTATGCGTTGAGTGAATATTTTAAATATTTTTTAAGAAATCTGTATAAGTATGGATAGGTATACTGATACAGTTAGTTGCCCAATTTTTTGGAAGTTTGATGAATATAGTTTTAGGTTTCGATAAGTTAACTCGTACAAATTTGGTGTGATTTAATTTGAATTGGTAGTTGTTGTCTAGGTACATGCTATTGGGTTAACGTACTTAGTTTGAACAGTTCAAGGTTTATAACAATGGTTAATATTAGTTTTATTTGAATTGTCTTGAAAATTGTATGAAGCTGTAAAAGATAAGTACAATCAACTACTTTGGTCAATTTAATAAGATGTTTTTTGTTATGTTGTGGGAGTTCAGGGTTTTATCATGGAAGCAACGAACTTTAGCAATGTCTCTTGGCTGTAACGTGACGGTCATTTTCATAAACGAAATAAACTGGGACTAATGACACCAGCGTCATAATAACCTTAGGTTAGGTTAAACTGGCTGTCCGTGATGGAATAGTACACACTTAACCCAGTTCAATGGCCCATTGTGATACCACATGAATCTTGAGGCTTTCTTCTAAGCTCAATGAAACCAGTTTGAATCCCTTATGAAACATGAAAGACCAATTATGTTAATATGATTGAGATCGTTTGGGTCGTTATAGAAGAATTCTCCTAGGTAAGTCTTGCGTTTTAAGCTAGAGCAGGGCATGTATACAGGAGGTGAAGAACTGTTTGCTCCTCTTCCTCATCAATACAGCTTCTGTACAGTTCTTGTAAGAGACGTCAAATCAACAAGCTTTGGATTCTGCTGAACATTCTCACACGGAAAGCGTTTAATGTGAAAAAGGCGCCAATTACTTGGAATGGAATCCTTTTAGAAAATTTTGTTAACTTCCCACTTTAAGTTTTAATCCCTCGAATTATCGAACGATCGTACGTCACTTCTTTTCAAGGTAACGGAAACGCTATTTAATTTTAGTTCAAAAAATATCTCGAAGACCGAATGTATGGCTTTAGTATAGCACCGAACAGTGGAACAAATCTTTATATCGTTTTTGAGAGAGTAAAATTATTGCACTTGATATTTCAAAATTCACAAGAAATTACCTTTCATTACTGTTCAGGTCTAAGAAACACAAAATAAATGCTGGTGTGCCCCTGGGCTTTGTTCTGTGGATGACACTCTTTCTGATTTTTTATTGCTGATCTCCTGTCTGAAACTTCTGATCCACTTACTTGATTCGCTGAAGATAGTACCCTCAGCTATTCATATTCATTTTGAGATTCTCAACCTTCTTTTCGAATGAAAATCTTCAACGGCAATGTATGATAAACTCAATAAATTCTGACCTAGAAAGCCTTGTTAAATGGGGAATCAAAACTCAATGCTGCCTAGTGTCCTTATTGATCTAATTTAACACCTTTTTGCCAATATCCATGAGTGGCACTTGCATCAAGGAGACGTAAAACCTTGAAATTGTCTTTTATATGCAACCACATACGCGATGTCGCCAAAAATTCACCTAGATGTTTGAGTTATCTGAGACAATGCAAGAAGTTATTGTCCCCCTTTGATCTGACTCTTATATTCAAGACTTGAGTATAAGTCCCATCTCTTGGCTGGTGCTCCTTCAACTTACTTAAGTCTCTTTGTCAGTATTCAAAGTAGCAAAGTGGAATTGATTGGTGATGATATCATCATACGAGTCCAACGTTGGTCGTACTGTTAAGTGTAGAGATTCGTTTTTTAGTCGAACTACGCGAATGTATATTGCCTTACAACACTTAGTCTTTAACAGTCGTTGTAATATTCATAGCCAATGTGTACCAACATCTCCTTTGAAATGCTCTCTAACTGAGTCTTGGTACTATAAGGGTTACAAAAATACCCTTAAATGTGCGCTTATTATTAAAAAAAAATATTGTAATCAGTTTGATTTGTCAAAAACAAATTTTTGACTTTTTCCCTAATATCTAATACATGATTTTAAGTGAAATGTCAGCATTTGTATGTTTGAGATACTATTTTCTAGAGTAAAATTCAAATATTGAAAAAGGACTTTTAAAAATATTTACTAGATGCTTTTTAAATGTGATCGTGGCGTGATGGTTAGTGCGTAAAACTATCATGCAGAGGTTTTGGGTTCAATGCCTGCCTGTGCCATCTTAAGTCTTGCTCACGGGCACTATCTCTTGCGATGAATGGAAAAATCCTCCAATTATAGTCATGAAAAGTGCTTTCTTAAATACGTCTTTCGGATTCAGCTTAAAAACTGTAGGTCCCCTTCATCCCTGACAACATTACTCGTACACAGGAATGGTTGAGAGTGACTGAGTCACTAGATGATGCTTTTTAATAATTATTTGTTTTAAAAATCAATACTGATAACTTCGTATCCCGTCTGTCGATTTTTCTTGCTTAAAAGTTTGTCTATATGTATCAATTTTTACCAAATTTGCGTACTATTTTTTGTAGATTTAATTTTTTTATGAAAAAATGGACTGATGGGTTTTTATAAAAAAAATTACGGAATATCAAAAACAATATTTTCTGTGAAATAAAATAAGTTTGAAGCCAATATTTGTAATTTTTGAAAAGCTATTTGAGTCGAAAGTACATTTTTACCAAGTTTTAGTATTGTTTTTTTTTAGGATTTTATTTTGTGTAATAAAACTGTCAATTCAATTTTTCTCAACATTTTTCCTGACGTTGAAAACAATATTTCTTATAAGTTAAAATTAGTTAGAAGCCATTATCTCAAGTTTTTGAAAAGATATTTGAGTCGAAAATCAATTTTTACCAGCTTTTGTTAAATTTTTTTTTCGGTTTTTAATTTTTTGTAAAAAAAACTGTCAATTCGATTTTTTTTCAAGATTTTACCGAGTGTTGACAACAATATTTTTTTACAGATTAAAGTAGTTTTAAGCCAATATCTCAAAGTTTTGAAAAGATATTTAAGTCGAAAATCAATTTTTACCACCTTTTATAATTTTTTTATTTTTAGGTTTTTATTTTTTGTAAAAAAACTGTCAATTCGATTTTTCTCAAAATTTTTTCTAATGTTGAAAACAATATTTCTTATAAGTTAAAATTTGTTAAAAGCCATTATCTCAAATTTTTGAAAATATATTTGAGTCGAAAATCAATTTTTACCAACTTTTGTTCAATTTTTTTTTCGGTTTTAATTTTTTGTAAAAAAACTGTCAATTCGATTTTTTTCAAAATTTTACTGAATGTTGACAACAATATTTTTTTAAAGATAAAAGTAGTTTAAAGCCAATATCTCAAGGTTTTAAGAAGATATTTGAGTCTAAAATCAATTTTTACCAACTTTAATTCATTTTTTTTTTTTTGGTTTTTATTTTTTTTGTAAGAAAAACTGTCGATTCGATTTTTCTCAAAATTTTACCAGATGTCAAAAATATTATTCTTCGTTGCACAAAATTATTTTGGAGATGAAATCATATTTGAGTGGTAAAATTTTCGAGGTGACAATTTTTTTTTTCAGTTTTTTTGATTTATAAAAAAAACCGTTAATTGGATTTTTTTCCAAAAATATATTTGTCTGGTATCACGTTACAATATATAATATAAAATTTAATTGAAGTCTCTAGCGTCATTGGTTCATGAGATATTTAGGTTTAACCAAAATTTTCACCTTTTTTTTAAACTGTTATGGTAAAAAAACCACTCACGCAATTTTCTTGAGAGCCCTTTCTGCATCTTTCTGCCTTATGATCTGTATATATTTGAGATATTTGAGTCGAAAATCATTTTTTACCAACTTTAATTAATTTTTTTGTAAAATGACTGTCAATTCGATTTTTTTTAAATTTTACTGAATGTTGACAACAATATTTTTTTAAAGATAAAAGTAGTTTAAAGCCAATATCTCAAGGTTTTAAAAAGATATTTGAGTCGAAAATCAATTTTTACCAACTTTAATTAATTTTTTTTTAGGTTTTTTTTTTTTTGTAAAAAAGGTGTCAATTTGATTTTTCTCAAAATTTTATCAGATGTCAAAAACATTATTCTTCGTTGCACAAAATTATTTTGGAAATAAAACCACATTTTGTTCGTAAAATTTTCGAGGTGACAAATATTTTTGTTAGTTTTTTTTTTTTTATTTGTAAAAAACCGTTAATTGGATTTTTAAAATTTAATTCAAGTCTCTTGCGTTATTGGTTCGTGAGATATTTAGGGTCAACCAAAATTTTCAACTAAAAATCTTATATTTCGACACTAGGCACCATGAAACGTCGAGAAATGTCAAAATTTTCAATTCGACAAATCGGATAAAATAAAATAAAAAAATAACTTCCTATGGGAAGTAAAAAATTTGAAAATGAATATTTGTGTGTATTCCAATTATTTTACGATAACAAAATAGTATAATCTAAATACCCCCCGAATAACGACAAATGAGCCTTAAAGGCTAACAATTCCAACATCGTCATGTTATAGCAAACATTATTATAACTGACAGCTTTAAAACTTGGTTTTCGATAATGTCACCTCAGGGTTTCATACACAGAACGAAAAAAGTCATCCTTTTGACTATTTTGGTAGTCAAATTGACTACTTGGTAGTCAATTTTCAGCCGATAACCGCGATAGTCAATAGAACGGTTCTCAGTTTTGGGATCCGAAATTTGTTTACAGCTGGGTAGCCAATATGACAACTGAAGTAGTCAATATGACAACTTTGGTCGAAAGAAATTGAAACTACTATTGCCATATTGACTAATGTGGTAGTCAAAACAACAACTGCGGTAGTCAATATGACATTTTTTGCTGAAAATCGAAATCTAATTTGACTACCGAATAGTCAATATAACAATCTTCGATAGACAACCAAAGGTTTTTTTTTCGACTACTTTTGTTGTCATATTGACTACCCGAAATTGACAATCAAAAATTGTTATGTTGACTACTAGTCAATTTTTTAAAATAAGGTTGTCATATTGATTATTTGGCCAAATTTCAAGTTGACTATGGACGATTGTTAATATGACAGCTTTTTTTTCTGTGTACAACATTTGAAAACGTTCAGGTCTTATTGAAATCACCAAATACACGAAAGCATATGTAAATATTTTGAATAGAAGACACAATCAAGATAAATAAGAGTAATTCATTTTATTATTGTATCCTTTTTTTCGATTATAAAACGTTAGTATTTCATCAAATTTTCAATACTTTGATAAACATTTTACATACCTATTCCTGAACCACAATACAATTAAATGTGATTCAATATTATTTTACATTGTATGGATTTTATTTTGATTGTTTCACGTGATATTATGTAAATTCGTGAAACAAAAAAAAAATTAATGACCCGATGACAGCACACATCTCAATTATTCTCAACGTTCATAACAAAATGTGAATCAAATACATACAAAAACAAAATAAATGTAAGTATTTTATTTATTGATTTCATTGTTTTTTAATTTTATTTGAAAATAAATAAAGGATTTTTATGTTTTTTTAAAATGTACAAATACGTGAAAATTGAACATAATAATTTTGAGAACTGAAAAAAAGCAGCGAACTTTTATTGTTGGGATTTTATATTAGCTATCATCGCCAATATTCGATGTTCAAAAAAGTAATAGAATTAATGATGAGTGAGTTTATTTTTCAGTCGACGATGGCTCGATAATTTTTTAGTCCTTCGTCCATATTTATAAAAAAATGAACAGGATAACATTTTAAAATTTGTTTTTATGCAGAAATGTATTTTGTGTTAAAAAAATCAGACAAGCTGATTTGCATAAGTTAGTTGTGGTTCTATGTATTTTTATTTTTCATCGTGACAATCAAATCAATGCCTATACATTTATAATCACTTTTAAACAATTAAATATAAAAATTTAAGGATTATTAATAGATTTTACAGGAAGTTATATAATAGTTTTTTGTTTAAATTAGATTAAATACATTATTTAATATTCTCCAATTTATAATAATTTAGACATAAATATGTAAATTTAAATGTAAACCGTATATTAATAGGCTTTTAATAGCTGCTTAACAAAAATATTTTTAAAGTTGTATATATACAAAATTAATAAAAAGGAAAGTTATTTGGAGAAACAAAAAAAAACGATGCCGTGGGCTAGCGGCACTTTGCACAGCAAAAACAAAATGGGGTGGTTAATAAGTTTTTTCAGGTTATTCTTTTTACTTTTTTTCGATGAAAAATTCTGTTTTAAGCTTTAATTTTGCAGTAATTTTGTTGATAGCAAACCAATGTAAATTTTTGTCTTGAAAAAAGCATGTTCAACATCAGTTTATTGTAATTAATTCACTAATTTAAAGTAATCAATACGAAATTCTTTAAATTTCATAATATTAACCTTGAATTATTGTATCAAAGATGCGTTTGAAGAACCATCAAGTTAAGGGTGCGAGCGCAATTTTTTTTATTGAATTCTAATAAATTTTCGTTAATGAACGGCCCAAATATTTTTTTTGCAAGGAATTAAAATCTGCATAAATTTAACCAATCCAAGTATATTTATAGTTTGTTTTTAGTGATTTAAGCTTGCAACTATTTTTTAATTCCATTTCGATTAATAAATATTAAATTTAAAAAAATAATTATAATCGAAAAATACCTTATCCATAACATCCTTGATTGATGGAAATATACATGTATTTGCTATCAAAAAACTATGCATCAAAGGAACACCAATGTTTTAAAAAAATAATCAGAACGATTATAGCGAACCTGTTGAATAAATGCAGAGCAAATAAAATGCAAATTTTGACATATATCACAAAATGAAAACGTCTTTAAATCGTTCTGAATTCATAAACAACTCATTCAATAGATCATGTAATCGACATGAATGTTTATTGTTGACGTACAGAAGATATAATTTTCAATCATTCCTTAAAAATATTTTGTTACCAAAATTCAAGTTTACTTATTATTGTTTAAAGGGTATGTTTAATAAAAATGCAGCTAATAATGAAAACAAATTAATGAGTTTTACGTACCTATATGTTTTTGTTTTTCGTTGTATAATAAATACTACCGTAGACTACATTTTATAAATGCATAACATAGAAGAAAATATTATACTTAAACAATAGTTTTCAGATATAAAGCAGAGGTTAGCGTAGAATAGTATTTTTGAGAAAGCCAATAATATTTAAAATATGTTCATTAAAGAAATTTCCGCTTCGGCTAACCTTCATCAACTTTTTAGAAAAAAATTAAGCATTAATAGCAGCCAATTATTTCATAGCATTTTTAATTGTTCACATTGTAAAATGCCTAGAAATTTTCATTTGCTACAAAATTCGTAATTTTATGCGTAAACATAGAAGATAACATTATTTAGTCAAGAAGTATGGATTTTGGCGCGTTTACCGGTTTTTTATATTGGGTGTTCGGTTTCCCCATATTGGAATAAAAAAAGTTGCTTTAATCTATTTATTGCATTCATTTAGTTGGTATTGTGTGTAACCATATTGCCTACTTCTATTCCTTAAAGATGCTTTACACAAAACAGCTTATTTTTAAAACATGGTTCCCTCAAATTTGTATTCCAAAATCTAACTACAAACAAAATTCTAACTCTAACATAGTCCCTCAAAAAAACATTTTCAGGAATATTTCTGCAACAAACAAAACTAAAATTTGGTCTTGCAATTATCGAACTGCTTAAATGATGAAAATACTAATCTAATTGAGGAATCTGAACTAGCTAAAGTTGGAAATGAAACTTCACAAGTATGCTTCTCGTAGCATTGTCTGTAAAAAAAAAAAAGAGGCACCCGCCTATTGTTTCCACCTGAACTTCTAACGTCGCGTTGCCAAAAAAATGCTCTAAGCAAACTACACCTACAAAAATGGTCTGTTTTGTTGTTTTACAATGTATTCAGTTACACTACACTTTTGTCCATTTCCAATTATACTTAACCAGTTGCAGCGCATATTGCGTTCGCAAATAATTTAAGTAAACAAAATACAGCACTAATAAATCATTAAATATGTATTTGGTCAATTTTATTTAATATACATTAACAACATTTATTTGGACTGAAATTAAAAAGCTATACTAATCTTCCAATTTAAGACCATGTCAGCACTTCAGATTCTGTTGGTTAGGATTGTTTAGTTTTTGAACGAGGCCATGAAACATTCAAAATGAAGCATTTAGATGGGGCTGATTACTATAATGAAACATTTTGATGGGCCGAAACACTAAATGTGAGAATGTGTTTGGTTTTTTGCATCATTTCACGCACACTTTCTCACATTTAGTGTGTAGTTAGCTTGTAGGCAAACCGAAATGTCAGTCTGAGATTCCGATCTTGGTAATGGAGTATTTTTGTTTATAACGCGGCTAATCTAAGTAATCAAAAAAGTATCACTTAAACAATCGCGGAAGCCTTAAAAGTACTAAGTCAAATGGCGTTTAAATTTTTGAAAACAAAATTTTCTTGCGGGTACATTTTTAAATATTAAAATATAGGCAATATTTTTAAACAGACTTTTTTGTATCTAATAAAACAATCCCTTTATTTTGTAAAAAAAAAGAAATTTTTATATTTTGTATGGTCAAATCATAGAAAATTTATTTACGGTGCATTTAAACTGTAGGTATAACGATATTTTGAATTCTTAAGTGATGCTTCAAAAACAATCAAAATAGTTAAACTACAAAAATGGTGAAACTTTTGCAAAAATAAAATCTTTATGAATTTAGCAAGTTGCTAAAAGTTAAAGTAGCCATTAAGTGATTTTAACTTTAGCAAATTGTTAAGAGATAGTAAGACGTTAAAATCGTTTAAAATAAGGCTACTCATCTGTTAAAATTAGTAGATTGCAAAAATGGCTTTAACATTTTACTAAATCGTTTAAATTTTGCGCCAATATCTTTAGGTAAACGTTGCCAAGATATTCGAGTCGAAAATCAATTTTTACCAACTTTTAGTATTTTTGTTTTTAAGTTTTTATTAACTTCCCATAGGAAGTTATTGTAATGGGTCCGATTTATCAAATTGAAAATTTTGACATTTATCGACGTTACAAGGTCCATATAGTCGAAATAAAAGATTTTTAGAAAGATGTCTGTGCGTGCGTGCGTGTGTACGTACGTTCGTACGTTCGTACGTCTGTACGTTCGCGACGTTTTTTTCGTCGTCCATAGCTCAAGAACCAGAAGAAATATCGACTTCAAATAAATTTAGTTATACAGATATTAAGGCAGAAAGATGCAGAGAGGGCTCTCAAGAAAATTGAGTGGGTGCGGTTTTTTTACCATAGCAGTTTAAAAAAAGGTGAAAATTTTAGTTAAACCTAAATATCTCATGAACCAATGACGCTAGCGACTTGAATTAAATTTTATATTATACTATATTGTAACGTGATACAAAACAATTATATTTTTGGAAAAAAATCCAATTAACGGTTTTTTTATAAATCAAAAAAACTGAAAAAAAATTTGTCACCTCGAAAATTTTACGACTATGATTTCATCTCCAAAACAATTTTTTGCAACGAAGAATAATGTTTTTGAAATCTGATAAAATTTTGAGAAAAATCTAATCGACAGTTTTTTTTTTTTTATAAAAAATAAAATCCCAAAAAAAACATTACTCGTAGTTGGTATAAATTGAATTTCGACTCAAATATCTTTTCAAAAACTTAAGATTAAGGCTTCAAACTTTTTTTATCTTATAAGAAATATTGTTTTCAACATTCTGAAAAATGTTGAGAAAAATCGAATTGACAGTTTAAAAAAAAAATAAAAACCTAAAAAAAAAATAATAAAAGTTGGTAAAAATTGATTTTCGACTCAAATATCTTTTCAAAACTTTGAGATAATGGCTTTAAACTACTTTTATGTTTCAAAAAATATTGTTTTCAACATTCAGTAAGATTTTGAAAAAAATCGAATTGACAGCTTTTTACAAAAAATTAAAAACCTAAAAAAAATTTAACAAAAGTTGGTAAAAATTGATTTTCGACTCAAATATCTTTTTAAAAATTTGAGATAATGGCTTCTTTGTTTTCAACATTCGATCAAATTTTGAGAAAAATTGAATTGACAGTTTTTTTTACAAAAAATAAAAACCTAAAAAAAAAACAATACTAAAACTTGGTAAAAATTTACTTTTGACTCAAATAGCTTTTCAAAAATTACAAATATTGGCTTCATAAAGACAAAGTTTTAAGCTAGGCAAATCGACAGACGGGATGGGAAGTTATCAGTGTGGGTCGCATCCCAGCCTCTTGTTTTTTGTAGAGAGCATTACTAAGATTTTTTGATAAATTTTACACAATGTCAAAAACGTTATTTTCTTGTGCGCGCAATTATTTTTAAGGTAAAACGTCATTTTTGTTCGCAAAATATGAGAGGTGACAAATATTTTGTTTGTTTTTAGTTTTTAAATAATAAAAAATATTTAGCTATTCTTAAAAAAATATGCTATCTCTAATATTTTAACTACGTTATCTTCAAAATAATTGTGTGTAATGAAGAATAACGTTTTAACACCTATTGTGATTTTTAGAAAATTCATATTAATAAGGTCGTAAAATGTACCTGGTTTTACGTGTCACATGAATAGGGACAAGGTCTAAATTTACCTGTTAGACCCTTTAAAGTTAAGAAAATAACAACAAATCTTATGGTATAGGTAAATACTGGTTTTATTGAATGGATTAAAATAATTGTGTTACTTGTGGTGTATGGATTCATAGAGCGCTGTCAGATAATTGAGCGTTATTTGATCCCAGGACCGTTTTATGGCTTCAATAATCTCTTCGGGTTTTTGGTACGACTTACTCCTTCTCAGGCTTTTCTTGAAAGCCATCGCCACTCGTTTTCCATGATGTTCAAGTCAGGAGAATATGAAGGCTATGGTAATAGGTTAACATTTTGCCCCTGAATTTAGGCTTTTGTTATCCGTGTGGTATGTATTGGTGCATTATCTTATTGGAAAATCCATCGGTGCCCACCAAATAATTCAGAAAACTGTGGAAAAGCTCTTTCCAGAATCGATTTGTAAGTGATTGCCGTCATTTTAGAGCTTTTGAAAATCCAGCTCTACGGTCCCCTAATAGGTGATTGGTCTTGCCGAGATCCCGGTAAGTTCGAATTTGGCATATTTTTTAATCCTTCTTCTATCTACCCGTACTTCCTGATTCTATCAAATTAATACTCGTACTAAGCTCCCAAACAATCAAAGTATCCTTTTATCTGATTTCAAACACGCCAATAGGTAAATTTAGATCTTGTCCCTATTCATGTGACACAAAAAAACGGGTACTTTTTATGACCTTCTTCGGAAAAGCCGCCAAAAAATTTGTATTTATTAACTTAATCCAACATTTTTGTTGGAAATAAATATTCATTCCTTATTCATTTCACATTTGGGTTTTTCCAAAAATTCTAAGGGTTTGAAAAATAACGTCAAATAAAAAACGAAAAAAACTTGTGACCCGAAGTGTATAAAGTTAAAAAAAAAATACTACTAAAGTTGATAAAAGAATAGGTTTTCAAAGCCCTTGAATCTTCAATAACAATTGCGCTCACACGTTACCCGTGGCCTGATGGTTAGTGTGTAGGACTGTTATTTTAGAGGTTTTGGGTATAGTTCCTGCCTGTGCCACCTAAAGTTTTTTCCACAGATACTGCCTCTTGCGAGGAATTGACAAATCCTCAAAGAGTAATTATTCTTGTTATGAAAAATGTTTTCTCAAATCAGACGACTTTTTGAAAAAAAAAAATTTATAGTTAGAGTTAACCAATGTGAAGTTATCAGTATGGGTCGCATCCCAGATTCTTTTATCTTAAATGTGCGATTAAGATCCATGTTCATGTTCTTTGCCCCTATATAAAAATCCTATTTCAATTTTGGCGCCAAAGTTAACACACTGTGCCCAACATGAAGTATGTACGTGTATTCCATTTTAAAAACAAGCCCTCAAAAAATTGTATTTGAATTATTTAATTTTAAGGTGGACTACATTATTATACTTAATGTCGCAAGTATAGACACTGATATTTTTAGAATTTTACTGCACGTGAGTATTACAATGAATTAAATCCAAAGTTATATCCATGGTCTGAGTCTGAATCAAATTACCATCTTAATTAATTGAACGAATGAAAAAAAAGAAAGAAAAACATCAAAGCAAAATAAGCAGACAGATATTTAAGAGTTACTCATCTTAAATTAAAATAACTTACTTAAAAAATCGAGCAATACCCAAAACTCTAAACACTGCCCAGACAAAATACAAGAAATATTTTTTGAAATCTGATATACAAAAATACTTAAAAAATACCCTTGCTCAATCCATAACAATTATATTTAACTTACTTAAGTTTAGTAGGTAGGCTTTGAGAAAACAAATTGATTCATTAAAATGTATGTACATATGTACATAGTTTAATTTCTGTCATTAACTATGTCACAAAGTACATGTAAATCCGAAAACCAAACAAAAATCAGAAAAACACCTGCGCAACATTAGGTGGGTATCTATACCCCCAACAGCTTTAAGCCACAACAAATATAAATATTACAGATGGGAGACGGAAATGGATAACAAAGAAAACTGGTTCCGATTCGGTGTTAAAAACTTATTATGGTCAAAAGTTTACTTGAAAGTCAAACTAGTTTCAATTAACAAAGTCATGACTTATAAAGAGTATCTACGTTTAAATATAGAACTGAACTTAAAAACTAAATCTAGGTAGATATCGATTGCTCCACGTGATAAATTAACCCAGAATCATCGATATAAGCATGACACCAGGGTTGCCACATATGTACATATCTATACGACAAACAATACATGACACACCCATTCTGTCAGTTTATATGTATATTTTTATATGATTAAAGTTATAATAAATGTATTTGATTGCCCTTAGGCTTAAGGAAACCAATAAACGGAAATATTAAACCAAAATTAATTACAACAACACTAAATAATAAAAATAAAAACTAATCATTAATAAATCTATCCGTCATCTGTTATTTTATCTATACTCAAGTAGGTATAGTATCATCCACTTGAGTAGTATCTCATCATAACTCTATAGATATACTCAACAACTCATCCATCAGATACTTTTGTATAGTCTTTTTCCCCCGAAAGCAATGTAAGACGAGTGGACCTAATAAAATTCCAATTGAATCGTCACGTTTTATGATATCGAGAATAATATCAAGAATATCCATCAGACAAAACAGAAAATAACAGAAGCTTCACAGCATCAGCTTCAGCTTCACAGCATACACTTTTAGGTATATACTCCCCGATCCTCACCCTTCTCCTACTATATAGAATTTATATAGAAACGGAGGTGCTCTATACCAAGTTCATAAAAATATACAAACAACAGTGAATCCGTCTCGTCGTTGCCAAGGCCACGGCACTCGGCAGCACTCTATTATCAACTTTAACAATCCGGTTCGCAACTTAAGATGGAAAAGATTCTTATAGATTTTATTTGCATTCTTGATGAAACGAATGAAATGCCTCGTGTCTTCTTCATTTAAACTATCTATGGAATTTGACGTAATCAAAATGAATAACAAAATGTATATAGATACAAAGAACACACTTCAAAATAGAAAGGCAAATATGTTTTTTAATGTTCCGATGGAGCTGATAGCAAATTAAATTTAGCATTATTGGCTTTTAACTTCAAAATACCCAACAAAAGTTAGTTCTTATATTTTGTTTTTATATGTTTGGTAAGATTTAGGCTTGAATATTAAATTTAACTGCTGATTCATTTTTTGAAATATCGACACATCTGTCGCTCAAAATTAATTCATCCAAGTCATCGATTTGTAGGAACTTTTTTTCTTTTTTTTGTTCAGAATGATAAGTCTTTAAGAACGAAGGTCTCATGACGCACGTATTTCTTCATATGAAAGGAAACTGTGAAAAAGAAACGAGACAAAGACCAGACCAGACCAGACCAAGACGAGACTTAATTAAAGGGTACCGATGATGATGGTGAGATGATACGGATATTTTCAGCCTTGACAGAGGTTGAAACGAAGGTTACAACGTTAAGGCTTTGTCCATGTACATTGTACATCCCTTAGAATCACATTCAAGGTCATATACTACATAACATTAATTCATGATTTATTTTAGATTTCCTAAATCCTGTGTGTAGACATTATTCTCCGTACTCATCTGTTAGAAGCTTAAATTTAAATCATAGCAAAGGCTGTCTATAACAGAGGTATACCTACCTAGTTATATTGACAACAAGGACATATTTTCCAATATTATTATTATTCAAAACAAAAGCTACATACCGTTTACATATATATTTCAAAATTAACATGAAACATAAAATTCTCAATAAGACTCTTTCTCTGTCCACAAAATAAAATAATACCTATAAAAGAATACCAAAAATTTAAATTAATACAGGATGGTCTATACAATGCCTCTCTGTTATACAAAAGTCAAGATGGCTTTAGCTTTTGGTGCGGTCTGGGAAGCAAAGCAAAACATTCGCAGAATTCAGGAATAGGACCAATAGGAGAGTATGATAGATGTCGATGACAGAAATATATTGACATGACACAAAGATATCAACAAACAGTGATTACTAGCAATGATGCGACGGGTGGCGAAGGAGGCGACGACGCACGCGACGCATGGACGACAAACGATGTTTTGAGATGTTAATGATGTTGTTGTGTCATCATGCTAACAAAACTTATTAAATGCGAAAACGTCATGCTTTTGGTGTTGTCTATACAAATGAGATACAACATAATTGGGGTGACCATCATCAGTTGCATGTTCAATCTTTAATAAAATGTTTAGTTTTGTGTTTTTGGCAACAACTGACATTTTTTAAGAGTATAAAAAAATAAAAACATTTTTTGTTCATAATGTAAAAATTCAACATCAAATGGGTTCAAAAATCTTTCTAAATATAAGAATAACCTCAATTTTCAAAAACGTTTTCAGCAATATGATGTTCAAAATTAAAAGGAAAACAAATGAATATGACCAATAGATACTTACCTGAGGGACAAAATTAGGGTTACACTAAAATGTTCGAAATTTGCATTGAATTTAAAAAAAAATCGTAGGGGAAACTGGGGCACATTTGACACTTAATTTTTAAAAGTCTGTTTTTCCGAAGATTATATATGAATTCCAATACTTTTTTTATTTATAAGATGCATTGACTATTCTAGATAAGACTCACAGATACATTTTAGTGTTATAACAACTGCATCCATTTTTTTAAAATTTGTTTAAAAAAAAGTCATTTTGTCAAAAGTGCCCGGGGCATGGGGGACCTTTGACTTTACGCGGGGAACATTTGACAATTGCAGTTTTATCTCATGATCGTATGCATAAAAAGGATTAGCGGGTCTATTCCGCCTAGTGTTTGAATTGAATGAAAAGACAAAAATTGTTTTAACGATTTATTTTAACAATATAAATAAAACATAAATCAATAAATTCACTTTCTTTAAAAAAAATTAAGTTAAGAATAATTCATAGGAACATTTATAAATATCTTATTTAATATAGAGATTGCCGAAGTCAACGTCAAATAAATATTTTTGACAACAACGAAAAGTTGAGGCTGGATTTGTGGGTAGGGGCAGTTTGAATTTGATTTCACTCTTTAAAGTCAAAGAAATATCTTCAACGGCTGGTTTAGTAAAAAGCCAACCTACCAATGATGCTTTTATTAGATAGTTAACAGTGTAAGTAGAGTCACTGTGGACTTCTGCAATTTCCCCCGCATAGTAAAATGGCTTCTTAGAATTTTCACCGAATTTCACAAGAACATAATGTCCGACTTCCAATTTCTCATCATCTGTAAGCTTAGTCAAAAAGCTCTGTTCTTTCCATTTCGAAATTATCTTGGTCAGAAATGAAACCGTTAGATTTATCAGATTCGGCATAGGAAACGTTTTTATCGCTCTCATCCAACGAGTGTAATTCAAGTTGTCGGGGCACAACAAATGTCAAATGTACCCGTACTATCAGCCAAAGGTGCCCCAAAGGTTTTTCATAACATTTGTAATGTTTTTTTTTATATTAATGTTTTGATTTAACAAAATTGGCTTTAAAATATTAATAATTTAGGAACAATGCTATCATAATATTATTTAACAATAACAAAAACTTTTTTATTTTGTTCACAAATCTCTTATACACCTGTAGTCAAAAATTACATCAAAAATCCCGAAATCACAAAAACACGTGTTACTCGAAGGCGAGTTGAAGCAAAACTGCCGAAGTTCATAACGTTTCTTTATATTAATTGAGGCTTCGTTCACCATCCCAACTTTTCTTCTTAAGGGATGTGTGAAAATCACAAAGTCAAATGTGTACAATCTTGTATAGATATTTTGATAAAAATAATTTTGAAGCATTGAGTTTTTTAAAGGACTTTTTTTCAAAACAATCAATGCCTGCCTTGCGAGGAATTGACAAATCCTTAAAGAGTAATCCTTGTCATGAAAAGTGCTTTCCTTTTCAAATTAGCAGTTTGGATTCCGCTTAAAACTGTAGGTCCCTTCCATCCTTGACAACATTACTCGTACACAGAAATGGTTGAGAGTTGTAAGTCACCGGGCCCTAGTTCTTTACGGACTATTATGGCACCAAATTTTTGTTTTTTTTTTCACAACAAGCTGATCAGAATTTCAGGAAGCAGCGTAAGAGAACCATTTTACAAATTTTGTATGGTTTGGTTCCTGACCCATGGAGGGCCTTAACCTGAGATATTGTGTTCTTCCATCGCTTATGGTCCCTTGCAAGCTCCCTCCAGCCGTCGAGACCAAGTGCTTTTGCATCAATAACCAACTTGTCCCTGTTGCGGAGTTTCGGACTTCCGCGTTGTCTCAAACCTATGGGCTGGGACTCAAACATTTTCTTGGCTGAAGCCTTCTTGAGAATTCGCTGAATGTGGTAGATCAAGTGTAGCCAGCGTGTTTTGGCTCTTTGGGCAAAATCCACACCTTGATACAATTCGTTCTGTTCATGACTGAATCTTCTCGAAAGTGCCCAGCATTAATTTCCCTTTTTTAATTAACGTCCAGCACTCGGCGCGCGCCGTAGAGTAGAACTGGTAAAATTAGAATTTTGTATAACGTACATTTTGTCTTTCTATAAAGCATTTTTGAACTTATTTCTTTGGCCAAACCGAAGTAGCAGCAGTTTTGTAGGGTAATTTTTCGTCGGACTTCACTACGATCGTGGAATTGATATTTGTTCCGAGGTAGGTGAATTCCTTGAGTACCTCGACAGTGACGTTTTGTCCTAGGCGTTGGACAGATGAGGTTTTGTTGTTGAAAGCATAATATTTACTTTGTCCTCATTCACTTCAAGACTAACGCGTTTCAACTATTCATCTAAAGATGTAAATGTTTCTATAACAGCTCGCTTGGAGCGTGAGCGGCCGATGATGTCGATGTCGTTTGCATAACTAAGCGGTTGTGAAGACCTGCTAAAAAGAATGTGCCTTCAAAGTTAACGCCACTCTTTTGCACTATCTGCTAAAGGACTATGTTTAAGAAATCACATGATAGCGTATCTCCTGGCCTGAACTCTGCACAATGCACGTGTCTGTTATAGCTCGAATGAGCTGTTAACCATTTGAACGTTGCAACGCGTATTCTGTAATTCTGGATCACTTTTTTTTGCGGCCCTAAGCTTAGACATCGCTAGTATCAGCTTATGGCGAGTTATGCTATCATATACGGCTTTGAAATCGATGAAAATTTGGTGGGTCTTGACTTTCTTGAAATTATTTAGTCTTTTTTAAGGATTAGCCTTAATATTGTAATGTGTATACACTCTTTATCTCTTTTACTCTAATATCGTGTTATAGTAGAATAAGTACGTAGCAACCGTTTTATTTGTAGTAGTAAACACTTGTGTAGAACATTTAGAATAAGGGGCAACATCTATTGAATAAGAGGAGAACTCGCTTCGTTAAGCATCGAGAACATTCAGCGCCTACAAGAACCTAGAAGGGGCAACATCTAGTGATTAAAAGGAGAACTCGCTTCGTTAAGCATCGAGAACATTCAGCACCTACAAGAACCTAGTAGTTTCTCGAACCGATTTGAGGTATATAAATAGGCGCTTGGAAGCGAAGCGGTGCATTTAGTGATTGTGAACTGCGATAAAGTAAAGATTGTGTTTGAAAAGTAATAATTGAAAGTAAAGACTGTGTTTGAAAAGTTATAATTGAAAGTGTTGAATAAATAAGTTTGGAGCGATTTAAATAAAGTAAATTTGTGTTTTATTTACAAGTGTGAATAAGTTTTAATTATCGGACCAAGCCGAATCTTACAATATAAATATTTGGTCTATTGTTGATCTGCCGGGTCCGAAGCCATACTGCTACGTGCCGATCATAGTTTTTCCTTTCTTGTATTTTATGCATATTGAGCTTTTTCATCTGTCATTGGGCATACTCTCCTTTCCTCACACTTGGTGGAAGAGCTGGTAAGAAGCACTCTACAAAAACACCACCTTAATATTTAAAAAACTTTGCAAATAGGCCATCAGAGCCCGCGGATTTGTTGTTCTTTAGCTTGTAGATGGCTTTCATAACCTCTTTAATACGTTGCACTGATACTAGTTCCTTATTTAATGGTCTCATGCTTCTTTGTACTTTAAGTATTATCCTCTGCAAAATATTCATTTAGGATCTGCTGGAAGTGCTGCTTTAGCACGTCTGCAATACCCTGTGCTTCAGTGACCAGGTTTCCTTCGCTGTTTCGAAGAGCCTGGGTGCAGGTTCTATAACCGAATGTTATTTAACCGAATGTTATTTGCTTGGCAGTTTTGAAGAACGCATGTGGCGTGTGTTGTGCTTGATTTCTTTAGATACCTGAGCTGAGAAGCCGCTCTGTAGCTGTTCTTGTTTTCCGCATTTTTGGTCTCCCTGTTCAGTACTGCGTATTCATTATCACACCAAGGTTTCTTCTTCTTTGGTGGCGTATGGTAGTCCCGACTACTGATTGTTGAAGCTTGTAGATGGGCGTAAGGCTGAGAATTTCCCTGTCAATTGCTCACTGTAGTCTCTCGCATTCTCTGGTGTACGAAGGGATAAAGTATTGAATTTATAAAAAAAGAAAACTATGTAAGTTTACGCGGGTATGAATTATGGTTATGAGTTTTGAGAACAGAACTTTTATTCAATAAGCATTTCAAACCCTTCGTTTTCGTTTATATAGTTTTGGAATGACCTAATACAAATTGAGGTTATGGCTGCTGATCATTTTATAGTTAATTGAAACTTTGGTAAACCTCGAAAATATAAAATCTCAAAAAATGTTTGTGGTCTTGCGTTTCGCGTCTTTTTTTTAATTTCAGACTGAATTTATAATTTTTTAAAGGTTTTAAAAAATAAAATTTCTACAAAATTCCTAAAGTATATATCTTCACAGTAATATTTCATTTAAAGTTAATTTTCACTGTAGCGCACGTGTATAATTTTTATTTTATTATTCTAATAATAACAAAGATTATATTATTATGTCATATAACAAATCACAATAATAAATGTCTGTTTTGTTTTTTAGAATCAAAAAGTTCTTCACAAATATTTGTTCCATAAATTTCGATATTTTAAAATCGAGTTTTTAATTTTTCTTTTAATTTAATCTTTAACTGTAAATGAATTATTGCTTTTAATTTGCATACTATTTTTTATATTATAAAAATAGAAAACAAAAATAATATTATGGTTTATTAATTTTCGATTGCATAAATTAGGGTGTGTTGAATAATTTAAGCTGATCGTGTTACTATTTTATATATGTACGTATCTATGTATGTAAATTATTCCAAATGTTTTTTTTGATCCTTTTGTTCTCTATTTTTATAGATCTTCTTGTATAATTACACGAAGTTATGCCCTTAACAGGTTTCAAATTATGAATAATTGTATGCACAAGTTATTTACAAAAAAAAACTGTAAACAAACTTGAAATACGGTCAAAATATTGGTTTGAATTCGACAACCATTGAAAGGAATTAATAAGACCGAAAAACATCCCACCGAATCTCTGTAGAAACAATATGCTCACCAGAAAATAATAAGGATTAGGATAGATGGAAGAAGGATGGTGTGGTCCCGAAACCATACTGATTTTTGGAAATAAGTATGACTTCCTATAGTGCCGAAGAAGAGAAGTCACATAATTATGTCTTTATTTTCCAAGTGTAATGATTTTTTTTGTAGGCATGCATGAGCATTTTCAAAGAAAGTAAAATATATCTTCCTCCATCTTCTCGACTTCACACGCTCTACTGAAGTAAGATTAACTAATCTGAGTTGTGAGTCCTAAAGAGATGCCTATCCAGATCAATTGCAAAAGATATCTTGTTTTTTCTTTTGAAATATTTATCCATAGATTCCTCTACACCCTGCAAGCTTCAAGGGCGTTTGCTGCTAGAAATTTCGGAAAAATATTGGTGAATGTTTGCCCGATCTCAAAGACCCTCTAAACTGCACCAACTATAGAGGAATCGGTCTACTTAATATCGCTTACAAAATCTTCTCTGCCGTAATATGTGAACGTCTAAGGCCCATCGTCAACAACCTGATAGATCCTTATCAGTGTGGTTTTATACTAGGAAAGTCCACAATTGATCAAATATTCACATTACGGCAGATCCTGGAAAAAACCCAAGAACATCAAATCGACGCTCATCATCTTTTCATCGATTTCAAGGCCGCATGTGACAGCATCTACAAGCACGAGATATATACATCCATGTCTAGTTTTGGCATTTCTGACAAACTCGCAAGATGCGCAAGATGACCATGGGGAATTCGCGCTGCTCCATAAAGTTTGGAAACAACTTAACAGAACCTTTCGATGTCAAAAGAGGTTTGCAGTTGGGAGTAGAGCACTAAAATACCTTTCTATTGATGTGTATCTCTATTGGGTGTGAAATAGTTTTAAAAATACTTCTTTTTTCGGCAAGGGGTTAGCCCACGTTTTTTTTCGAAAAACAGAAACAAAAAACAAAGTACATGCTGTCATCAAGGAAGGTCCATCGACATACGTAACTTCGAGGTAGTTAAGGACTTTGTCTACCTAGGCTCCGCTATGAACACAGAAAACAACACCATCACTGAGACCAAACGAAGAATTACTCTTGCTAACCGCTGTTTCTTCGGGCTAAGAAAGCAATTGAGTAGCAAAGCCATCTCTCGAGCGAACAAAGCATCGCTTTACAAGACCCTCATCATCCCCGTCCTTCTATACGGTGCAGAAGCATGGACTATGACAAAAGCGGATGAAAGCACCTTAGGTAGTTTCAAGACAAAAGTTTTTCGCGTGATCTACGGTCTCGTATGCATAGAAGGTGAGTGGAGGAGAAGATGGAACGATGAGCTGTACGATGTGTACAGCGAGACTTAGCCAGAAAGATAAAAGTCTTACGACTGAGATGGCTGGGTTATGTAGAGCGCATTGAAACGCCCACAGGACGGGCGGCGGCACAGTAGGGGAAGACCGCGAATAAGATGGTGCGCACAAGTGGAGAGTGATCTCACCCAACTCGAATAGCACAACTGGAGACACCTAGATAGGGACCGAACTAGATGGAGAAGTTTGTTGGGTGAGGCCCTAGTTCACACAGGACTGTATCGCCACCTTAAGTAAGTAAGTAATCATGGAAATAATTATTGTTAATTAGATTTAGATTCATTTGGACGACAAACGTATGTGTTTATTAGAGAAAAGTTGTATCCATGTTAAGTTTATAGATATACCTCTGTAATTGTCCACGACATTCAGGGCTCCCTTTTATGATAACAGCTTTTTTGAACAATGATGGAACCTCCACACTCGCAAGAAGAGTATTATCATTAATGATAGTTGGTTTTAGGGTTGCCAACATCTAACTCACAAATTCTTGTAAGTTACCGATTTCTTTTGTTTATTGAATCCCTCGTAAATCATAATTCTCAATATCATGGTTGCATTGACCAATTGAACTTGCAAGGTGAAAAGTTTGTTTTTAGGACAATTAAATTATAATTTTTTTATAATTATATCAAAATGATTTTTTGCATTATGAATTTTTGAAACAAATTTACGTGTGGTTATAATTTATGTTTTACTTGCACGAAACGCTTGAATTAATATTCCATGAAATTTTATTTTAAATGAATAAACATCATTAATAGTTATTTGCAAAAAACCAAACAACATCTTTAATATTCAAAATCTTGTATGTTAATTTTGATGGCATTAATATTGCAGTTAATTTTTTTATTAAATTTAAGGCCCTCATAAAGGCGGCACGGCAGCGGAGTAGTAAAAATAAAACGAGATTAAGTCGAAAGTTTAGTTAAATTTATTCATTTTAATTGTTTTAATTTTTGTTTTTGGTTTTTACCAAACAAATGAGTATGGTCACCACCGTTTATTCCTTTACATTGAGGTTATAATGCTGTTTTCTTTGCTCAACATAGTTTAGGGGACGATTACCTATGTTGTTGTTTATCATCTGATTAAATTTTGGAGCCTTGTGTGCCATTAGATATTTCTGCAGCATCAGTTAATTGAGTGAAATATTATTATGTTCGTTTGGGTGTTTGAGGTTGATCTGATGATGGCATCATGAGGAGCGTCATGGAGCTTCGTTTGAGTAATAACCGTGCGGTGCAAAATGCGGGGGATTTTGGTAGCAATTTGTTATAAAGGTTCCATTTGTGCTTTCAGCTTTCCTTCTAAAACAAACTATTTAATGTATCTATATACGCATGTACATTAGACTGGTCCAAAAATTCACCAAGGTTTGTATGGTTAGAGCTTGGTGAAATAATACTCCTGTTGAAATATTAACTTTTTAGGTCATTGCTGCTGAATTATTCAAATGCAATAGGCGATTTACCAACTTATCTAATGTCGGAAGAAAGCATGCCGAATGAGTGGAATCTCGGCATAGTTCGCAAATACTCAAGAATGGAGACCCTCTGAATTGCGCCAACTACAGAGGCATCAGTCCGTATTATCTGAACGTCTGAAGCCGTTTGTCAACAACCTGATATGTCCTTATCAGGGAAGTTCACCATTGACCAAGTATTCACATTACAGCAGATCTTGGAAAAAAACTCAGGAACTTTATCGATTTTAAAGCCATGTATATGACAGCTTCTACAGGGGGAAGCTTTACAGAGCAATGTCTAGTTTTGGCATCCCTATCAAACTTATCCGTTTGTGCAGAATGACGATGAAGAATGCACGCTGCTCTATCAAGGTCGGAAAATATCTCACCGATACATTCGAAGTCAAAAAAGGTTTTAGACAAGGCGATGCACTGTCATGCGACTTCTTCAACATCGTTCTGGAAATAATTGTGCAAAAGCGCTGAAATCAAACGCAGAATAGCACTGTATAGAAGTTTTGGCTATTTCGCTTTTTTGTGGAAAAACATAAGAACTCGTTATGGTTATCATGAATGTCACTTTTTCTTGAAGAAATTTGAAAGACCTTTAAAAAAGTTTTGAAATATTTCAATTTCCAGTTCCACAACAGCTTTTTTTTGATAAAATTCATTAGGTGCTAAATTTTGATAAATAGTCTTACCTCATGAAGAAGTCTAAATATCAAACTTATTATTTCATCAAGCTCTAACCAAAGAGCTAATCGCATTGAAAATCGAAGGCGTTTTAGGTTTTTCGTGCATCAGTCTAACGTACATATACATAGGTATAGAAGTCCATTCCATCGCGTATTCCTATGCACGTAATACAGATTTGGGGATTTGACATTCAATTTGATTCATTTAGTTGTTGATGATTACAAATTTAGTTAGAATGTCCCGAAGGCATCAACATGGACTTCTATGCTCGTATATATTTAATATGGTGTGGATATTCTGAGGTTTGCCCTAGAAATGCCTAGCTCAACCAAAATATACATACATATTATATCGAATGCAGATTATTCTGCTGGTAATTGATTGTGTGTGATTTAATTACGCATCGAGATATTCAAAACCAATAAAACTATGTAGCTCATCAGTGGATCTACATAGGTGATTGATTTGATATTAATATTGTAAATTAAATAAATAAATTAGCTTACTTATTTTTGTTTTCATTGATTAAGATAGAAGAAGTATGATTTATGTATTTAAATGGAAAATAAAACAAAATTTTAATGAAATACAATTGTTTATATAACTAATACATATGTGCTTTTGAGTAAAGTAAATTTTTTCGATTCGTTTGTTATGAATGAAATACAAAAGTTAATCACATCCAGTGCTTGGTTTATCAAAACAAAAGCAATAGCTTAGATTTATTATCAAAATATTCTATCTGAGTTCATTTCTGAAATTCAAGAAATTAGTTTGCAAATGATAAAGTGAACTCTGGCTTAAAGTTAAGACCTACAAATGTTTAAAAAGCAAACTAAAGAAAAGATAACATAGTACATCGTCAGAGCAGGGCCGCGGCCGTCGAGAGGAATTCCGCGCCCGAGACTGAAAAATCTCGGGCCCCCAAAATATTTGCCTATACTGATATTGTACGTTATAGTTTCAGAAACAAAAATAGAAAAAGAGGCTGGGATGCGACCCACACTGATAACTTCCCATCCCGTCTGTCGATTTGTCTTGCTTAGCACTTTTATCAATTTTTACCAAATTTGCGTACTATTTTTTTTATGAAAAAACGGACTGTTGGATTTGTATAAAAAAATTACTGAATATCGAAAACAATATTTTCCGTACAATAAAAAAAGTTTGAAGCCAATATTTTTAATTTTTGAAAAGCTGTTAATTCAATTTTTCTCAAAATTTTATCAAATGTTGAAAACAATATTTCTTATAAGATAAAGTTAGTTGGAAGCCAATGTCTCAAATTTTTGAAAATATATTTACGTATAAAAACAATTTTTACCAACTTTTATACATTTTTTTTAGGTTTTTTATTTTTTGTAAAAAAAACTGTCAATTCGATTTTTCTCAAAATTGTTCCTAATGTTAAAAACAATATTTCTTATAAGATAAAAAAAAGTTTGAAGCCTAAATCTCAAGTTTTTGAAAAGATATTTTAGTCGCAATTCAATTTTTACCAACTATGAGTAATGTTTTTTTAAGGATTTTATTTTTTATAAAAAAAACTGTCAATTGCATTTTTCTCAAAATTTTATCAGATGTCAAAAACATTATTCTTCGTTGCACAAAATTGTTTTGGAAATGAAATCATATTTCAGTCGTAAAATTTTCGAGGTGACAAATTTTTTGTTCAGTTTTTTTGATTTATAAAAAAAACCGTTAATTGGATTTTTTTCTAAAAATATATTTGTTTTGTATCACGTTACAATTTATAATATAAAATTCAATTCAAGTCTCTAGCGTCATTGGTTCATGAGATATTTAGGGTTAACCAAAATTTTCACTTTTTTTTAAACTGCTATGGTAAAAAAACCACAAACGCAATTTTCTTGAGAGCCCTTTCTGCATCTTTCTGCCTTATTATCTGTATAACAAAATTTATTTGAAGTCGATATCTCTTCTGGTTCTTGAGCTATGGATGACGAAAAAAACGTCGCGAACGTACGGACGTATACTAACGTACGTACACACGCACGCACAGACATCTTTCTAAAAATCTTTTATTTCAACTCTAGGGACTTTGAAACGTCGAGAAATGTCAAAATTTTCAATTTGACAAATCGGACCCATTACAATAATTTCCTATGGGAAGTTAATAACTGCCTAAAAGTATTATTTTTGAACTCTTTTATTTCAAAAACTAGAAAAGTAACATACTCTTAGAATAATTTACAAAAACATGGTTAGGTTAGCTTAGGTTAAGGTGGCCGTCCGTGATGGAGTAGGACACACTAAGGCCAGTTTAATGGTTCATTCTGATACCACATGAATCTTGGGGCTTTCTTTTAAGCTCAATGAAACCAGTGTGAGTTCCTTACGAAACATTAAGAACTGATTATGTTAATATGATTAAGAGAGTTATAGAAGAATTCTCCTAGGTAATTCTTGCGTTTTTTAGCAGGGAAGGCAGGAGGTGAAGAACTATTTCTTTCTCTTTCTCATCCATACAGCTTCTCCAAAAATCATTTGAAAATACGCCTAGCCGCATGGCGTGCTTTCCTTTTACACAGTGCCTGGTTATAACACCGATTATCGAGCTTAGCTGCTTAGAGATAGCAAGCACCTTGAGCGCTTTAAATCTACACGGAAAGAAGTTTATAGCATTTATGACAATGCTAGTATGGCCTGGAGACCCATACTAAAAAAGTATCGGTGATATTCCTACATTGTCTTACAACAACTCCTATACGTATGGGATTATGTACTATACTGTATGGTACCACAATCTTTGCTTGTAACACAAGGGCGCATAGTACGTTTGACTCCCATACTGGCATTGGAGTATCGGCTATAACTATTGGTGACGTTATTATTCTCAGTATGGCCAAATTAACTATGCTTACAACTTTTTATCCAATGAAAATCTTCTAAGCCATACAGTATTGCGTTCACACCCATACTGACGTGCGTTGTAATATTCGCAATGTATTTCTTTCCGTGTAGTATAGGCCAGATGTTTTGTTTTTGTCCTGACACGTGTGATGTTATTCCACTTGATCCTTGCCGTCTTCATATCGTCTTGCATTAGAAATAGTTTAGCGTAATGCTGCTATGCCAGCATTAGCCAAGCGTGGTAGAATGGGTTTGACTGTACCATTTCTGGCGAGTTCATCTGCCTTACGATTTAATGGAATGTCTCTATGGCCAGGCACCCAGCAAAGGTGAATATTAAACTGTTGTGCCATCTCCATTAGAGATGTTCGATAGTTATGGACTATTATAGAGTTTGTAGAGGCAGAGTCCAGAGATTGCATAGCGGCCTGACTATCTGAGAAAATACGGATATCAGATGTTGATATCACGTTTTCTTTAAGCCAGGACAAAACTTCTTTTATTGCCAAAAGTTCAACCTGTAACACGCTATAATAATTGGGAAGGCGAACTGAGATACTTTATTTCAGTCGTTCAGAGTACACACCTCCACCAACACCTTCTTTTGTTTTTGATCCATTTGTGTAAAAGTAGATTGATTCGTCTTCTATGAAAGACCTGGAAGATATAGACATCTGAAAGCTTCTGTTAAATTGCAGTTTTGGGTTGGTGTAATCTGTGTGCTTTGGAATTTATTCTAAATATTTAAGAATAACGAAGTGGCCAATGTTGTTGTTAGCCCACTGTGATGAAGCTTTGAGGCGAATAGCAGAGCTTGCAGCTTTTTGTTTACTAAGAATATCACGACTTGTTAGGGAAAGTAGGGTATCCAGTGCCGCAGATGGGGTCGTGCGAAGCGATCCGCTTATACATAGGCAAGCTGAACGTTGGAAATTATTTAGTTTGTCACGGTTTGTAGCTCTTTTTAAATCAATCCACCATACTGCCACACAGTACATAAAAATCGAGGTTGTAAGCCCATTTGTTTCCTCGAAGGTATAGGACTAATTCGGTTTTTTGTGGGTTTACACCCAGTCCACACCGATCAGCCAAAAGCATTAGTTTGTCTAAGGTAAGAGTTCTTTTAGAGTGTTAAGATGCAACCGCATAAGCAATCACTTTTCGCATCCAGACCAGTTAGGATTTCACTTACCACCAGGTTCCAGAGGAGAGGGGATAGACCACAACCTTGCGGTGTCCCTTTACCAACGAATCTTCTAGCAGAAGAGTTGCCCAGTTTTGAGTTAATTATTCTGCTTGTCAGCATCAAATGAATTAATTTCCCAAGCAAAATTCTTTACGTTCAGAGATGTAAGTGCAGATGTGTCCGCGTTGTTAAAAACACCTTCGATATCAAGGAAAGCAACCATAGTGAAGTCTCTTCGATGGTGCGTACTAATGTGTGTAACGCCGTTTTCAACGATTTGCCGTTACAGTAGGCATGTTGAGACATATACAGAAGTCTTGTATCAATACTTGATCTTAAATGGTTATCTATCAATCTTTCTAAGGTCTCAAGAAGGAATGATGATAGACTTATAGGTCGTAGATCTTTAGAGTTGACTTGCTATCATTTTCCTGCTTTGGGTATAAAAACAACTTTCTCTTTTCTCCATGCCGAGGGAATATGGACCAGATATTAATCAGCTGTAAGAAATTGGTCCAAGGATTGATGTAATTATGTCTGAGACTTTTTGTAGTTCCTGCAGATTCGACAACAAAGAATTATGTGTTTGTGACATCTGGTTAAGTTTTTAGAAATATATTGACCGTTTGTTTTCAAAAAAATAATAATGCTACACCTTAAAATGTATACTATAATTTACGATGATTAGCCCTCACTTATTTCGGCCGAAATTTTTGTATCGAGTACTCATGCTATTATCGATTATTTCTCTTTGAAGTGGGAAGAAGTTTTGGTTTCATTTACGTTATTAAAAACATAAAAACAAGTCAGTTCGAAGTTATGGCTATAAAAACAACTTATTCTATTTACATTAAGAATGCTTTGAACATTGTGAATGAAACAAGTACATAGTTGAAATAACTGATAAAAAAATATATATTGACTTGAAATTCCTTAAATTTTAGACTTTTAATTCCAGAAGATATTTTTAGAATATACTTTTTCCAAATTTTCCAAGATATGTAATACACCCAAACTAAGAGACGGCTTATCGATTTTCCTAAGCTTTATAACTCATAAGCTAAAAGTTAATTAGTCATAAGCAATAAACATACACATTTCCAAACTGTCATCTTTCATAAAGACCAATAAAAATATTGTAACGACGTATCCCTTACTTGTATGTGGGTAAGTGTGACCGTACCAAAATAGGCAGATATAATTTATGTTTCAGTTGCCATTCAAAGTTTTCAGCTAATGGCCTTAGCAAAACGTGCATTGCATATCCTATTAATAGGTCACCCAAGTAATATAAACACATTATTATAATTTATACTATAACTGTCAGTCATCAAAATGCCAACACCGCATCATCACACCGATATGACGACGAGCGACGCAACGACGACCGTCAAGTATACATCGCTATACGCTATATACAACCCTTAACTCGTATATCCATTTCAACCCCGATTAGCTTTTATTATCACACCATATCCATCACCTAAAACTATAATATTTCGTATAGGTGCCTATATGTACATAAAAGGAGTTCGACCTTTAGCCATCTATCTAACCTAAACCGCATCCATCCATAAGGCAGGTGATAAGCTGCCTTTAAATTAACTGTTGAAATACACCTATCGTCAAGGTTATCGCTCGCTCTCGCACTCTGCGCGCTTGCCATTAGCTATTAAATCGGTGCGCTTGCCAAATTGCTCACATTACAAAACCATTAGTATTCCGTGGCGGTAGCGGTAGTAGGTATGTACTATATAGTAGTTTGCAGGGTTTCAGCAGATTCGGTGTCCCCTTCCTTCCTTCCATCCATCCATCCTTCAATATATATTGTTGTTGTAACCTATATAGATGCCTTGAGCATTCAACTGTCTGTCTGCAGCTAACTCGATCGTAAATTAACGCAAGAACCTCAAAATAGTATCTTAAAAGTTCCATCTGGAGTGACTTTGATGGCGGATGGTTTTGCGGTGATTGTGCTATGGTTTAGTCACGTCCCACGATTGACTGCCTCAATAAAAATTACATATTCGTCTGATGTTTGGCTTTGGCTTGCTTTGCTTGCTTCGCTTGACGCTTATATCAGCCTCGATTAAATGGCAGAAACACGTAAAAGAGACACGCGTTTTATTTTTAATGTTACCAATGCGTATGGCACCATTAAAGTAGTATCTTTTGGATATAAAAATAGGCTCTTGTTTTTTTTGGTGGTATCGTGAACTAATGCCGTTTTTGGTATTTTTGAATATTTTTTGACTAAGCTTGACTGAATTGAATTTAAAACAATGAACTAAAAATTGAATTTAGGGGAGTTAATAGTTGATATGAGAGATTGGCAAACAAAAAACTGTTGATATTTTTACTGAAATTTAAAATTAAGATTGTGGGTGGTTAAATAACATATTTTATTTGCAGTAATGACATTTTATCGTTTTGTTTTTTTCAGAACCCGATACTAAACAGAGTTGAGTTTTATCTCTACATTTACCATACTCACGTCATTAATGGTGCTATCGGGCGTATACGTACTTTTCTTATTCAAATATTATTTATCATCGTATTTCAATCTTTTTTAACATATATAAAGTATATGAATCACAAAACCTACGTAAAAAGGCTGCTGTTGAGTTGAATTTTAAGAAACTAAAAAGGAAATATTTCAAAACTTAGTTTTTTAAGTGTAGCCATTTTTTTGTTTTAGAGAGTTCGGTTTTATTAGAAAAATATAATGAAAGTTTAAGTTAAAAAATAGAAACAGGTACGAAATAATTTCATGAACTTTTTAGTTATTAAAATTTCACTCTAATTTATCTTGGTGTTGGAATTTGGTATAGACGGATTAAAAAACTAAAAAGTATGAAGGGTTAAATGCGTTTTTGAGGTCTTAAAATTCAGAATTTGAATTTGTATTTATTTAAAAATTTCTAGTGACACTTCTTGACTCACGGTAACTAAAGCCAAAATAGTGTTTTTTTAATGTTAGAATATAGAAAATTAATTTTTTTTTTAACTTCCCATAGGAAGTTATTATAATGGGTCCGATTTGTCAAATTGAAAATTTTGACATTTCTCGACGTTTCAAGGTCCCTAGAGTCGAAATAAAAGATTTCTAGAAAGATGTCTGTGCGTGCGTGTGTACGTACGTTCGTACGTCCGTACGTCTGTACGTTCGCTACGTTTTTTCGTCGTCCATAGCTCAAAAACCAGAAGAGATATCAACTTCAAATAAATTTTGATATACAGATAATAAAGCAAAAAGATGCAGATAGGGCTCTCAAGAAAATTGCGTGGGTGGTTTTTTTACCATAGCAGTTTAAAAAAAAGTTAAAAATTTTGGTTAACCGTAAATATCTCATGAACCAATCACGATAGAGACTTGAATTAAATTTAATATTATATATTGTAACGCAATACAAAACAATTATATTTTTGGAAAAAAATCCAATTAACGGTATTTTTTATAAATCAAAAAAACTGAAAAAAAATTTGTCACCTCGAAAATTTTACGACTAAAATATGATTTCATCTCCAAAACAATTTTGTGCAACGAAGAATAATGTTTTTGACAGCTGATAAAATTTTGAGAAAAATCTAATGGACAGTTTTTTTTATACAAAATAAAATCCTAAAAAAAACATTATTCATAGTTGGTAAAAATTGAATTTCGACTCAAATATCTTTTCAAAAGCTTGAGGTTAAGGCTTCAAATTTGTTTTATCTTGTAAGAAATATTGTTTTCAACATTCTGAAAAATGTTGAGAAAAATCGAATTGACAGTTTAAAAAAAATAAAAACCTAAAAAAAAATTAATAAAAGTTGGTAAAAATTGATTTTCGACTCAAATATCTTTTCAAAACTTTGAGATATTGGCTTTTAACTACTTTAATCTTTCAAAAAATATTGTTGTCAACATTCAGTAAAATTTTGAAAAAATCGAATTGACGGCTTATGTACAAGCAATTAAAAACCTAAAAAAAATGTAACAAAAGTTGGTAAGAATTGATTTTCCACTCAAATATCTTTTCAATGATTTGAGATAATGGCTTTTAACTAATTTTTACTTATATGAAATATTGTTTTCAACATTCGATTAAATTTTGAGAAAAATCGAATTGACAGTTTAAAAAAAAAAAAAAATAAAAACCTAAAAAAAAACAATACTAAAACTTGGTAAAAATTTACTTTCGACTTAAAAAGCTTTTTAAAAATTACAAATATTGGCTTCAAACTTATTTTATTTCACAGAAAGTATTGTTTTCGTTATTCATATGTATATCATTGGATATAAAAATCCAACACTCCGTTTTTTCATAAAAAAATAAAATCTACAAGAAATAGTACGCAAATTTGGTAAAACTTGATACATATAGCAAAACTTTTAAGCAAGGCAAATCGACAGAAGGGATGGGAAGTTATCAGTGTGGGTCGCATCACAGCCTCGTTTTTAATTTACATTTGTGGCGGCCTGCAAGACATCTTGCGGTACCAAATTTACTTTTGAAAAAATATTAGCTTTTACAAGGTCTGCCCGCTTCTGATAAATGATACTTAAATTAATTCAACATAAAAACAAAAAAGTTAAGAATATTTACAGAAAAAAAAAGTTAAAAAATAAAAACAAACGAATTTTTGTGTTTCATTCAAAAAATTCACACTTAATTTTTAAGGATATCCAAAAAAAGTACATATGTATTTAAAATTACAGAAACACTTCTTCTTTTCAAAACTTAGAAATAATAAAATGTGTGTAAAAATGTGTAAATTAAAAATCATTGAAAATTGTCCAATTTTTCCAAATGACGACGTTTTAAGTTTCTTTGAATACAAATGTATGGTTCTTAGAGATGTCTGTAGTTGAGCGTGTACGTGGGCTCGTACAAGTAAAGAAACGGGCTTCAAAAAAAACAAGGGCGTAAAATTTTAAAAGATTTAGTAAAATTTTAAAGCCATTTTTAGCAATTTACTAAGCTTAAAAGATGATTTACCTAATTTAAGAAATTGCTGTATTTATTAGAGATAATTAAAAAAACGCTCTAACGATTTTAGAAATAAAATTATTAAATTAAGGTTTTTTTTTTTAAATTAAGTGGCATTTAAGTTTTTGAAGACAAAATTATTTTGTAGGCATACGAGTACTTTTAGATTTTGAAATATAGGACTTATTTTATAACAGAATCTTTGAATACAGGAGCATGTTCGTGGCATCGTTATATAAGGACATGATTCTAGTTCCCAGTTACGTATTATTTTCAATTTTTAACAAAATTCTTTCATTTATTTCTTCACTATCATTCATGACATTATTCATTTTTGACACGTACCGCATCAAAAACTTGTGATATTTTTATTATTGGACCATTACCATATTTTTATGGACAAATTGATTGTTTTTGGTAAATTTATTTGCATACCTCTCGACAATATTCAGCTGAATTTAAAATTATTTCCAACGTTACTAAAAGCTATTATGGACAAATCCACCTTAAGACATTAAACTCTTTAAACAATAAAATACAACAAAAAAAAACTCTTTAATTTAATTGTTTTTGTTTCTTTAATTTCTTTCCAGATTAACAATTGCCGTAACTGCCTTCTTCAAAGCGGAACCCAAATGTTCACATTCACTAACTAAAACTATAAAGAAGCCCAAACGAAGTAGGAGTATAGTATAGCTTTAAGTTAATTTAAAAAAGTAATGCTAAAATTGTGCAAGATTCAAACTTACCCGAACGGAACGCTTGGTCTACATTTAAGTCGCGCTCCATGGGATCCATACCCTTGGGTAAGTGGAGTGCAAGATGGTTCGAATGCGTACCAGGCCGGTGTGCGTACCGGTGATACGGTACTCGAGCTAAATGACTGTGATGTGCTAGGTCAGAAAATTTCCGAATTAGCAGCTAAAATACAAAGTCATTGGAAAAAAGGCTGTCGCAATGTAACGATGTTGATATGGCGTAATAAGACTGAAAATACTGTGAGACAGACAAAATGTTTCAGATTTTTGAACCACTTGTAATTTTTGTTTCTTTTTTTCAGGTTGTAAACCAAGATTCATTGCAGAAATTTGCAAAGTGTCTTCAAAATGTCGCTCAACTTTTGGAATGTCCCATCTGCCTTGAGGTAAACTTGGGGTTTTTTAATAATTAATTGGAAATTTTAAGTTAGTTAAGCTATAAACAAACTCGTACCTTTACACAATTTATGATAGCTTGAACATCTTTTGACAGGCTTTTCTCTTCGAGGTAAATTTCATACTCGTCGTCATCGTCGTCGTCGTCCTTAAACTGTTGTTGTCATCTTCATGATGTTCATTATATTTAGGTGCATTTTCCATATCATTTGAAGTTCGGAAATATCCCTGGTGGCTCTGGTGGGGTGTATAAATGTTACAGCAGTGACCAAAATTCCCTAAGGGCAACACATGAAGAGCTATATGAATATATTGCCTTGTGGCTTAAATGGGTTACGTTATTTCTAGTCTTTATATGGGTGGTGCAAATTTGAACAACCAACGGCCGGTGAAGAACATTACCATTTTGAGAGGTATCTTCCATTAGTATACCATCAGGACTAAAGTTCTATATACCTATGCCCTGTATATCTGTAGGTACATGCTGCACAGTGATGCCTGCAGGAAGTACACTAACCTAGTTACGCACGCATTAGAACAAGCCTAGAACATCATAAAGTAATGCAGTGCATTGTCGGCCATGAAAGGAAGAATTTGCGAGACCAAACTAAAGTAACAGACACCATTATTGCAAGTTTATAGTTTTAGAATGTTTGCTCAATATCCTCGCTCGTTTCCTAGCTCATCCTTCCTCAATGGAGGATGTGTTTTGTGTAGGTACTAGGTATAGAATTTTGTAAATCGCCACAAGGCATTTGTGATATTGTGGTTAAATTTGCCAAATGGAGCAAAATTACTAGATGATGAAAATATAGTAAAATAATAAACCGTGACGTTTTTAAGCATATCATGGTGTATGTCTACATATCTTGAGCTATGTATCTATAAATGTCGACTCTTTTATCTTGCTTGTTCAATTTTATTGATTTTTATTTTGACTATAGCTTTTAAGTGATACTTTTCATTTGGATAAAATAAATCGAGGGATAAAGGTTTTGGTTTGGATCTCACTGCATTCTTATATAATATTTGAAACTGTAGATTTTTGCATTAATTTTCGTTAAAATTGCGAACGGTTTTTTTAAAGGCATTGTTACGCTTAAGAATAGAATAAAATCCGAAAACTCAAAATTGAAACAGGAGGTTGCATACTTTTAGGTACTAACCCAGTGTTTCATTCAATTTCAAAGAAAACAATATTTTGGTGCTAAGAATGAGTGGCTTTTTATTAAATATGTGGATCAGTAATTTAAATAAACAGTTTTATTATAATCAATAATAAATTTTGAATATCAAAGTTTAGACTAAATTTAAAAAAAAAATTTGGCTGGCAATGAATTTCCAAAATTTCCATTCAAGTTTGAACCCAGTGCGTATACCAATAATAATGATACCTAATGAAAGGTGATGTTTTGTTTAATATAAGTTTTTACTGTTTTTAGAATTAGATACGAAGATTTTGAGACATTTGAGCTTGAAGTTCAAGTAGTAAAAAAGCCCAGGGACTTTAAATCGATAACCATTATCTCTTAATCGATTGCAGGGCCGCATATGACAGCATTTATAGGCAAGTGTTTAACAGGCTAATGTCTAGTTTTGGCATCCCTATCACACTTGTCAATTTGTGCAGAATGACGATCGAAAGTCGGAAAAAGATATCACCGATCACCCACACAAAACCGAATTAGTAATATTTTCGAGGAAATACAAAATTCCCAATATTAAGTAAATCCAATTGAAGTTCTCAGACGAGGCTTAGTACCTGATTCTTATTTTAGATAAAAAACTAAATTGGAAACGCAATATACAAGAAAGAGTCAAAAAAGCTAATGTAGTTCTCTTTTCTTGGAAAAAAGCTTTTGGTAATAAATGGGGCGTACAACCCCGAACTGAGTATTGGTTATACACATCGGCAATCAGACCGATTTACATGTATGGTGTGGCAGTATGGTGGATTGCTTTAGAAAGAGCTATAAACCGTGACAAATTAAATATAAAGTCCAACGTTCAGCTTTGTATAAGCGGATCGCTTCGCACGATCCCATTTGCGGCACTGGACATTCTACTCTACCTAACACCTCGTGATAAACTAAGCAAACAAAGAACTGCAAGCTCTGCTATTCGCCTCGAAGCTTCATCGCAGTGGATTAACAACAACATCGGCCACTCCGTAATTCTTAGGTATTTAGAATCAATTCCAAAGCACACAGACTACATCATGCCCCAACTGCAATTCGATAGAAACTTCCAGATTTCTATACCTTCCTGATCTTTCTGGGAGGATAGGGCATTCCTGGAAGACGAGTCAGTCCACTTTTATACAGATGGATCAAAACCAAAAGAAGGGGTTGGTGAAACTACTGAAATTAAGTCTCTCATTCTGCCTTCCCAATCATTGTAGCGTGTTCCAGGCGGAACTTTTGGCAATAAAAGAAGTTTTGTCCTGGCTTAAAGAAAACGTGATATCAACATCTGATATCCGTATTTTCTCAGATAGTCAGGCCGCTATGAAATCTCTGGACTTGGTCTCTACAAACTCTATAACAGTCCATAACTGTCGATCATTTCTAATGGAGATGGCACAATAGTTTAATATTCACCTTTGCTGGGTGCCGGGCCATAAAGACATTCCAGGTAACTGTAAGGCAGGTGAACTCACCAGGAACGGTACAGTGCAGCCCATCCTACCATGTTTGGCAAATAGTGGCATACCAATCGCTACTTGTAAACTGTTGCTAATGCAAGACGCTATTAAGAAGGCAAACACCAGGTGGAACAACATCACCACGTGTCAGGTCACAAAAAACATCTGGCCAACACTAGATTTAAAGCGATGAAGGTGCTTGCTATCTCTAAGCAGACCGCATATAAGCTCGATAATAGGTGTCATAATCTGGCACTGTCTAATAGGAAATCACGCCATACGGGTAGGCGTATTCTCAAATGACTTTTGCAGAAGCTGTATGGACAAGGAAGAGGAGGAAACAGTTCTTTTCCTTCTCTGTACATGCCCTGCTCTATAGCTAAAAAACGCAAGAATTACCTAGGAGAATTCTTCTATAACGATCTTAACGATCTAAATCATATAAGCATAATCACCCTCTCACGTTTCGTAAGGGACTCTTTTTCGTTTTATTGAGCTAAGGAGAAAGATTCATGTTGTATCACAATGGGCCATTTAATTGGCCTAAGTGTGTCCTATTCCATAACGGAAAGCCACTTTAACCTAACCTAACCTAACCATGCTATGTTTAAACTGAGGCTTAAAAACACCTCATAATGTTTATCTATATATATAAAAATCAATGCCACTTTTCGTTGTAATGTTATAACTCGACAAGGCCTTTACCGATTTGGCTAATTTTGGTCTTGAATTATTCGTGGAAGTCCAGAGAAGGTTTGTACGTAGAGAAAATTAAAAAAAAAAAATCTTGAAAAGGTGTAAAATCAACATCTTTCTATACTCCCATATACAAACAATTTGTACTAATACTTAAAAGCCAATTTTGAACCTTTGGCAAAACAATTGAAGACAAAAAAAGTGACGTTAGTTCTGTAAAACAAATTAAATGTCATCATTATGTCATTTCATTTTATCAGCGATAATTATTGCTTTGTTGTGTTTATATTTTCTAAAATATTGTTGAGTTATTGCTTTGTGTTTATATTTTCCAAAATATTGTTGAGTTGTTGAGTGAAGGTAACATGCGACGAGCAAGACGACCAAACATAGGCCGACGAACGCGTAATGCAAATCAAGTGGCATTATTAAGGCGATCTCAGAATACAGATGAACGCTCACAAGCTAATGCATCGCAGAGTGAACGTACTGCACAGAATAGATTTGTTGACCCTCTACCTGTACTTTATCTTGCACGAATACGTCTTGCATCTTCGGGAATTGCTGCTACATTATTAGAAGGTGGTCGGACCGCACACTCTGCATTAAAATTGATATCGAATGTACAGGTGATTGAAACTCCAACTTGCATTATTTCGAGAAATTCTGCTATAGCAAAAGTTCTGCGATTAATTTCAATCAATTATTTTATGGGATGAGTGCACAATGGCGAATAAAGAATCAATAGAAGCATTTAATCGAACAATGCCAGATTTACGCGGTAATCAACAGCTTTTTGGTGCTCTGATATTGCTGTCAGGGGACTTTCGTCAAACATTGCCCGTCATTCCTCGATGAACTCCTGCTGATGAAATAAACGCCTGTTTGAAGTCATCAGTTCTGTGGAGATATGTACAAAAATTGACATTGAATATTAATATGCGTATTCACCTACATAACGATGCAACTGCCCATGAGTTTTCAAAACAATTGTTAGAAATTGGTGATGGCAAAATACCAATCGACAGTACCAACGGATTGATCATTTTACCGAACAATTTTTGTACAATTGCGCAATCTATAGATGAGTTGATTGACTGTGTTTTTCCGAATATTCTTCAGAATTACAGAAATCACGATTGGTTGAGAGAACGCGCCATTTTAGCACAGAAGAACATTCATATCAATGCCATTAATTTTCAAATTCAAGCGAAACTGCCAGGTGTAGTAACGACATATAAATCAATTGACAGTTTTATGAATTAAGATGAGGCAATGAATTATCCAATTGAATTTTTAAATTCATTGGAACCGGCTGGTATACCACCGCATTGCTTGAATCTGAAAATTGGTTCTTTGATCATATTATTGCGAAATATTAATCCACCAAAACTGTGTAATGGCACCAGATTGGCAGTGAAAAAGTTATTGCCAAATTTGATTGAACTACAATCTTAACTGGTAAATCAAAAGGAGAAGTGTGTTTGATACCGCGTATCCTTATGATTTCAACTGATATACCTACCATTTGAATTCAAAAGATTACAATATCCTGTGCGTTTATCATTTGCGATGTAAATGTCCATAAATAAGGCTCAACGGCAAACACTTCACGTTTGTGGTGTCAATTTGGAGGAATCATGTTTTTCACATGGCCAACTTTATGTTGCCTGTTCCAGAGTCGATACCCCTGTTTATTTATTCATGCTCAAAATGGAAAAACAAAAAATATTGTCGTGCTTTGCCACTTTTGCACTCATCAGTCTCCTTTGTTTGTGGTGCTGAGCTTTAATCCAATTTTATTTGAAAAACTTTATACACAACATAGGATTCGAACCCACGCATATCAGATTTGCTCAGTCTTAGAAGTCGTGTGCACTTTTTTTTTTTTTTTTTTTTTTAATTCATTTTTATTTATTCCATCTTAAATCTATCTTAAAGCTAGATAAAAATTCATAAAACTAGCCTAATTAACCATAACTTACAACTAACTTACTGGTCCCATACGGACACTCTAAGTTAAACAATAATACTTAATGCTAATGCCTTTCGGCCCTAAGATCTATTTATCTTCAATTCAATTTTATTTATTTTTGTATTCATTAGAAAATTTAAAAAAACTAATATCAATATCCTTTTTTATTTTTACTTAAAACTACTTAAAATAAGGTCCTTAAAATAAAACGTAAACTAACTTAAACTACCTATTCTACCTATAAACTACTTAAAACTAGAACAACCACAGCAGCAAATCTAACTATCTAACGTTTTTTGTTTTTCATATTTTGTCTTTTTTTTTTTGTATATTTTTTTTTTATTATTCCATGTTTTTTTTATTTTTTTATTTTTAATTTTTTTTTTTTGTATTTTTTGTATTTTTTGTATTTTTTGTATTTTTTGTATTTTTTTTTTTTTTATGTTTTTTTGTGCCACCATGCCTATTCTACTTAAAACTAAACCCTAAAACTATAAAACAAGTATGTAAGCCGGCCAAGGCTTTAAAACCCCATCGCGACTACTCACTATCAAGTGCCGATTGAAGCCACCAAAACTGGTTCTCCTGCTTCACCCTATCAGTTCGGTCCCGTTCGGACACAGCCCTACTGAACCGAAGGAGCTCTGCTCCGCCTTGTGCCATGACGTCCCGATTATACAGGAGTCGCCTATCCACGGTTCGTCGTCTGACGTGGTATCTATCTAAAAAGAGGAATGCCTCTGGTGGAATGAAGCCGCTCAAGCGTGCACTTTCAAAATACTCGTCATTCGGATAGAACGCCCCGAAAATTAAATTGTTGGTCGAAGACATAGCTCTTGCAATGTGACCTCGAACGAGTTTTATCACGAAATTGTCAATTCTGTTGATTCGAGCCCCATTGTATAGGACTTCGTTGGAAAAGTAATGCACGTAAGAAGATTCGGCTGTTCTGTATAAGCCGGTACAGCGTCGTAAACACTGCCGCTCGAACACCCGAAACTTCTCCATCTGGGAAGGGGCAACGTTGAACCACACAGGACAACCATAAACGATCATCGGCCGTATGAGGGCCATGTAGCAAATTACCTTCACTCTGGGGTCAAGCCGACTGCTAAAAAACAGCCGTTTCGTCAGAGCGAAGGCTCCTCTGGCCCTGGTCAGAGCAGCATTTATATGTCTATCGAAATATAAATACTGATCTAACCAGATACCGAGGTACTTCACTACACTTTTGCTCGCTAATGGCTGCCCGTGAAGATCAACGATAACCATCTTGCGCCAATTCTTGCACGTATCCCTCGTGGCCCCAGCCAACGGAGTCCGGAACAGAATTGTCTCCGACTTCTGGACATTTATTTTCAGTTTCCAGTCGTCGCAATATCGCTGAATCTTGTCGAAATAACGCTGCAAGAGAATTCTAATAACCTCAACCTTTCGGGCCGTTCTGTACGCAATAAGATCGTCGGCGTACGCAATTGCCTTTGTAAGACTACCTATCAGATCGCTGGTGTAAATGCTGAAAAGAATCGGCGAATTCACCGCTCCCTGTTGAAGACCATTTTTAATTAAGAATGTTGTGGTAGAAGTTAAATTGCCACTTTTGACAACAAACTTTCTACCGTTAAGCATATCATAAAGTATATACAACAGTGGCTTGCTTATGCCAAGCCTGCTCAGTTTTAGGTAAAGACCCTCTAACCATACGGTGTCAAAGGCCTTTTCCAAATCAACCAGAACAGCACCTGTGCATTGTTGTTTTGTTTTATTCCATTGGATATCAGAAACGAGTTTAGACGCAGCATGAATTGTGTCATGACCCGCCTTGAATCCGAACTGTTTATCCGGAATTATTTTGTTGTCCGCAGCCCACTTAGTCAGAGCCCTATTGATGATCTTTTCGAAAACTTTGCTGATGCTCGGAAGAAGACTTATCGACCGAAGATTTGACGGGTTGGAGTTGTCCTTTCCCTTTTTCGGGAGAGGATGAACCACAGCGGTCTTCCAATGCACTGGATAATATGCATTATTCAGTGCATTATTGAAGAGTGTGGTGTAAATGTCAATTGCCTCCATCGGTAAATGTCTTAGTACAACGTTGGATATACCATCGACACCTGCTGACTTTTTATTTTTTATTGAGTTGAAGATGAGCTGAAGCTCAACCTTCGTCACTAACAAGGGACTTGGTCCCGTTTGCTCGGCGATTATGGCATTTGCCAAGGAATCGTCATTGAACCGCACGAAACCGCGGTTCTCAGATCGCCATTGTGTTATATCATTTCGAAGGTAAAAATGATTAAGTAGGGCTCTGTTTTCCAGGTCGTGGTTGGGGCGAATGCTAGCATTCACCTTGTACACTTGCTGGAAAGCAGCTCCCACCGCCTCCACTTTTTCCTTCGGATCTTCAATTATATAAAAGTCATCGTCAAAGATGGCTTCTTCTGGATCTATTTGCGCTGTCATGAGTACGTCTCTGTTCTCTTCAGTTCTTTGGAGTTTCAGACACGGAAGGTCATTGTCATTCTTTTTCCTGAATATCTTGTTGATTTTAGGGAACATACTAGGGTCACTGGAATTAACTGACCGGATCTTGCGGTCCCAGTACTTGTTAATTGATAGCCTGTAGTTCTCCTTAATCAACAGATTGACATTTTTTATTGACGACTTCAGTGTCCTAACCTCCAAGTCGTGTGGGTCTGTAAGTCGTCTGTACAAGTTTTTGAGTCTTGTCAGTAAGCCACTCTTGTGCTTCCGTAGTGCGTCAATAGTCGCGTTTTTGTAAGCGTCCATTTGGTCCCGTTCTTTGTACTTTGGTATTGTCCGTTCCATCGTTCGTTTTATTGTTTCGTCCATCTGTTGTAAATGTTGGTCAATTTCTGTATTTGTCAGGTTTCTGTTGTTTGGTGGGGCTATGTCACTCGAGCGAAGTTCTCTCGCTAGGGCGTTGGTGAAACGAGGCCAGCGCATCTTACTGTAATTGTAAGAATGCGTTGCAACGTATTTCTCCAACTCCACGCGTTCGTTCGGAATCTGCATTACAGCAGCCAGTCCGCAGTGATCACTGTCGTACTCGACTGTCTGTAAGCAGTTTCGAGGGTGATTACCCACTTTGTCTGTAACTGTCAGTCTTGTGTCGTACAGCAAAAGATCCAGAAAGGAGCCGCTTCTTGGATACGATGGCTTTTCAGTAGCCAGCAGGTCGACGCCATATTCAACGCTGTAAAGATTCATCAAATTAAAAAGATGGTTACCTCTGGGATTACTATGTTGATTTCCCCAATCTTCATGTTTTGCGTTCAAATCACCGGCCAAGATGAAATAGTTTTCTTCCAAGCTCAGTTTCAGTTCCCTAAAAAGAATCTCGAGTTCTGAAGCAAAGTAAGTAACCTGCGGAGCTCCAGCCGCATAAGCCGCAATCATATACATCCGCTTCCCTTGAGTGAGAGAGATGCATACAACGCAAACTTCTAGCGTCTTGAGCTTTCGCAATTCATTGTTGTATATGACTTTATAATTGATGCCTTTTCGTATAAAGAGAGCGACACCGCCCCCTTGAGTGGAGTCGGGCCGGTCTCTTCTTACGATATTGTAATTTTTATGAGTCAATTTGTGTTTGTGGTTTAGCTTAGTTTCGCTAGCCATAAACACATCGGGACTGTAGTCTTTCAACAACTGGAACATATTGGCTCTTCGTTCAATCCTAATCAGTGAATTTACATTCACAGCTAGGACTTTTAGGCGCGTCTCCGGCAGCGCGCCCATTATGGTCTAAATTGCGCCAGGCCAGGCAACAAAGAGTAGAGATGGTCTACCCTTTTGCCTTGCTCCTTTATCTGACTTTGCAGTCCTGTAAGTTGACCTTGAATGTTCAACAACAAGGCTACAATGTCAGGCTGCACCTCTGGTGCCTTAGGCACAGGGGCCTTTGGGGCAACCGTTGGTGGAGCCTGTCTCGTGTTCGTATTCCCTGACACCATTTGGGCGTAGGAAAATTTGGGATCCACGAATTTTTGTGTAGGAGCCTGTCGAACTGTTCGACTTTCTTCGGCTTTTTGACTGGCCTGTTTTTGTTTGATTTGTTGGACCTTAGGGCAACCCCTATAGCTAGCCGGGTGCCCTTGGTTTCCACAAAGGACACACTTGAGCTGGGTCACATCCTCAACCCGCTCATTCCCCAGCTTGCACTCTCCCTTGATGTGGGTTTCTGAGCACCTGACGCAGCGCAACTGCATATTGCAGTTGGCTCCGGCATGGCCGAACCTCTGGCACTTCGTACATTGTAAAATGTCGTCGTGCCTTTTTAATGTCTCCCAGTGTATGGCTTGATAGTCGAGGCATTTGATTTCCCTCAGACTCTCAAGCCTACTTTGGGGCGATAATGTTACGAGGAACATTGGCAGCCTGTAACCCCCTCGCCTGGACTTCACCGTAGTGAAAGGCTTGACCCCGATGAAATCGAGATCGTCGATGGCTTTTTGGCGGAGCTCAGCTAAGAGCGCCTCCGGTTCCGTGCAGGAACTTATGCCCTTCAGTAGGACCGTCTTTAATTTTTCGCTTTTAGGCGTGAAGCTAAAGAACTCAGCTGTGGCCTCTTTTAATAACCCTTTGACTAAGTTGTATTCGGCCAGTGAGAAGCACTGGACCGAATAATTCTTTTCTTTTTCGTTTAGTATTTTAATGCAAAAATTGCCCTTAGTGGCCGACTTACATACCTGTTTTATGTCGTCCAGGTCAACTCTATGGGTCCTTATTGGTGGTATTTTTTCTTTCTTGGCCTGTGGTTGTTTCTGGTGTTGCTACTGTTGTTTCTGCTGCTGTTGTTGCTGCTGCTGTTTCTGCTGCTGTTGCTGCTGCTTCTGTTGCTGCTGCTGTTGCTGCTTCTGTTGCTGTTGTTGCTGTTTCTGCTGTTGCTGCGGCCTTTGTTGCAGCTGTTGTTGTTGCTGCTGCTTTGCCTTAACCGAAGTGGATGGGCCCTCAGCAATTGGGCCTGTCACCGGTAATGGAGCCTTTACATTTTCCTCCGCTCCCGTGCTTTTGGTAGCGGGCTTGGACTGTTGTTTTTGCTGATGTGGTTGTTGCTGCTGTGGTTGTTGCTGCTGTGGTTGTTGTTGCTTTTTTTTGTTTTTGTTTTCCTGCTGTTTTTGTTGCTGTTGCCGTTGAGCCGCCTCTTGTTGGCAGCGCGCCTCTTGCTTCAGCTTTAACTGACTAAGGAGGGGCTCCATTTCCTCCTTGAGCTTTTTGAGGTCTTGCTCATATTGGCTGATGGTAGCCTGTTTGGCTTGCAGGGCCTCCACTAGTTTTGCTTCTTCTTGGAGGTCCGCCTCTACCTCCAAATTCTTCCTTGTCGGCGGGACTGGCTCAGCCTCCGATAGGATTAAATCCATATTCGGAGGCCTGAACAGCCCCTCTCCACCTTCGGACACATATTCAGTTTTCTCAGACTCGGCGTAGTCTGAGAATTCACTCTCGGTGGTAAATCCTCCCTTACCACCCTCCATTTGTTTTTGCATATCTCGCCGCTTAGCGGAGTTGGCCCTCTCCACTTTGTTTGGGCTATATTTTTTCAACTTCCTCTTCTTAGTTGTTTGCTGGTGTCCACTGGTCAGATGCCTGACCAGATGTTGTTTCTGTTATTTGGGGTACCGCTGCTGGCACCACCGTAATATCACCTGATGTGTTGGCAGAGGTATCTTTCGATACCCCTGCTCTTTTTTCCTTCTACATTTGTCTATTTTCCCAATCAATAAAATCTGCAATTTCACGATTGTGGAAAAAAGCAATTATATTTTTCGTACACTCAGCCCGGGACTCGAACCCACGACCTCTGGACTCGTCTCCGGATGCCACCTCCACTAGGCTACTGATTAATTATTAAAAACTGTGGCTTACTGCCTACTTAAATGGAAAACCCTACAAATGCACTTTTTAATTTATAATTAACTAGCAATCACTTGTACACACTTCTTCTCTGTTTGGAAGTCAAAGAACGACTGAGTCGTGTGCACTACGCACTCCACTACTTTTGACCACTGACGTCACAGGTCGAGATGTGCTAATTGTTTATCAAATGCATTTGAAGCATCAACATTTTTATAAGCTCCTTTAAGTATGCTGTTTTGTTCCGCCTCCATTTTTCTCCATACCTTATTTGATAGACTTACAGTTCGTAGTACGTATCAAAGGGGGAGAGGTTGGAAGATCGGTAACGAACCAGACTATTAAGTTATTATTGTTATTATTTTTATTGTACTATTCGTACTAGAATGTACAAGAAGCGGCTCCTTTCTGGATCTTTTGCTGTACGACACAAGACTGACAGTTACAGACAAAGTGGGTAATCACCCTCGAAACTGCTTACAGACAGTCGAGTACGACAGTGATCACTGCGGACTGGCTGCTGTAATGCAGATTCCGAACGAACGCGTGGAGTTGGAGAAATACGTTGCAACGCATTCTTACAATTACAGTAAGATGCGCTGGCCTCGTTTCACCAACGCCCTAGCGAGAGAACTTCGCTCGAGTGACATAGCCCCACCAAACAACAGAAACCTGACAAATACAGAAATTGACCAACATTTACAACAGATGGACGAAACAATAAAACGAACAATGGAACGGACATCGGACAATACCAAAGTACAAAGAACGGGACCAAATGGACGCTTACAGAAACGCGACTATTGACGCACTACGGAAGCACAAGAGTGGCTTACTGACAAGACTCAAAAACTTGTACAGACGACTCACAGACCCACACGACTTGGAGGTTAGGACACTGAAGTCGTCAATAAAAAATGTCAATCTGTTGATTAAGGAGAACTACAGGCTATCAATTAACAAGTACTGGGACCGCAAGATCCGGTCAGTTAATTCCAGTGACCCTAGTATGTTCCCTAAAATCAACAAGATATTCAGGAAAAAGAACGACAATGACCTTCCGTGTCTGAAACTCCAAAGAACTGAAGAGAACAGAGACGTACTCATGACAGCGCAAATAGATCCAGAAGAAGCCATCTTTGACGATGACTTTTATATAATTGAAGATCCGAAGGAAAAAGTGGAAGCGGTGGGAGCTGCTTTCCAGCAAGTGTACAAGGTGAATGTTAGCATTCGCCCCAACCACGACCTGGAAAACAGAGCCCTACTTAATCACTTTTACCTTCGAAATGATATAACACAATGGCGATCTGAGAACCGCGGTTTCGTGCGGTTCAATGACGATTCCTTGGCAAATGCCATAATCGCCGAGCAAACGGGACCAAGTCCCTTGTTAGTGACGAAGGTTGAGCTTCAGCTCATCTTCAACTCAATAAAAAATAAAAAGTCAGCAGGTGTCGATGGTATATCCAACGTTGTACTAAGACATTTACCGATGGTGGCAATTTACATTTACACCACACTCTTCAATAATGCACTGAATAATGCATATTATCCAGTGCATTGGAAGACCGCTGTGGTTCATCCTCTCCCGAAAAAGGGAAAGGACAACTCCAACCCGTCAAATCTTCGGTCGATAAGTCTTCTTCCGAGCATCAGCAAAGTTTTCGAAAAGATCATCAATAGGGCTCTGACTAAGTGGGCTGCGGACAACAAAATAATTCCGGATAAACAGTTCGGATTCAAGGCGGGTCATGACACAATTCATGCTGCGTCTAAACTCGTTTCTGATATCCAATGGAATAAAACAAAACAACAATGCACAGGTGCTGTTCTGGTTGATTTGGAAAAGGCCTTTGACACCGTATGGTTAGAGGGTCTTTACCTAAAACTGAGCAGGCTTGGCATAAGCAAGCCACTGTTGTATATACTTTATGATATGCTTAACGGTAGAAAGTTTGTTGTCAAAAGTGGCAATTTAACTTCTACCACAACATTCTTAATTAAAAATGGTCTTCAACAGGGAGCGGTGAATTCGCCGATTCTTTTCAGCATTTACACCAGCGATCTGATAGGTAGTCTTACAAAGGCAATTGCGTACGCCGACGATCTTATTGCGTACAGAACGGCCCGAAAGGTTGAGGTTATTAGAATTCTCTTGCAGCGTTATTTCGACAAGATTCAGCGATATTGCGACGACTGGAAACTGAAAATAAATGTCCAGAAGTCGGAGACAATTCTGTTCCGGACTCCGTTGGCTGGGGCCACGAGGGATACGTGCAAGAATTGGCGCAAGATGGTTATCGTTGATCTTCACGGGCAGCCATTAGCGAGCAAAAGTGTAGTGAAGTACCTCGGTATCTGGTTAGATCAGTATTTATATTTCGACAGACATATAAATGCTGCTCTGACCAGGGCCAGAGGAGCCTTCGCTCTGACGAAACGGCTGTTTTTTAGCAGTCGGCTTGACCCCAGAGTGAAGGTAATTTGCTACATGGCCCTCATACGGCCGATGATCGTTTATGGTTGTCCTGTGTGGTTCAACGTTGTCCCTTCCCAGATGGAGAAGTTTCGGGTGTTCGAGCGGCAGTGTTTACGACGCTGTACCGGCTTATACAGAACAGCCGAATCTTCTTACGTGCATTACTTTTCCAACGAAGTCCTATACAATGGGGCTCGAATCAACAGAATTGACAATTTCGTGATAAAACTCGTTCGAGGTCACATTGCAAGAGCTATGTCTTCGACCAACAATTTAATTTTCGGGGCGTTCTATCCGAATGACGAGTATTTTGAAAGTGCACGCTTGAGCGGCTTCATTCCACCAGAGGCATTCCTCTTTTTAGATAGATGCGGTCTGATACAGGATAGATTGGCAGTTCCGTTAATCTACCACGTCAGACGACGAACCGTGGATAGGCGACTCCTGTATAATCGGGACGTCATGGCACAAGGCGGAGCAGAGCTCCTTCGGTTCAGTAGGGCTGTGTCCGAACGGGACCGAACTGATAGGGTGAAGCAGGAGAACCAGTTTTGGTGGCTTCAATCGGCACTTGATAGTGAGTAGTCGCGATGGGGTTTTAAGCCTTGGCCGGCTTACATACTTGTTTTATAGTCTTAGGGTTTAGTTTTAAGTAGAATAGGCATGGTGGCACAAAAAAAAAAAAAACAAAAAAAACAAAAAAAAAATACAAAAAATACAAAAAAATACAAAAAAAAAATAATAAAAAAAAAACATGGAATAATAAAAAAAAAATACAAAAAAAAGACAAAATATGAAAAACAAAAAACGTTAGATAGTTAGATTTGCTGCTGTGGTTGTTCTAGTTTTAAGTAGGTTATAGGTAGAATAGGTAGTTTTAGTTAGCTTTAAGTTTTATATTAAGGACCTTATTTTAAGTAGTTTTTAAGTAAAAATAAAAAAGGATATTGACATTAGTTTTTTTATATTTTCTAATGAATACAAAAATAAATAAAATTGAATTGAAGTTAAAATAGATCTTAGGGCCGAAAGGCATTAGCATTAAGTATTATTGTTTAACTTAGAGTGTCCGTATGGGACCAGTAAGTTAGTTGTAAGTTATGGTTAATTAGGCTAGTTTTATGAATTTTTATCTAGCTTTAAGATAGATTTAAGATGGAATAAATAAAAATGAATTAAAAAAAAAAAAAAAAAAAAAAAGTGCACACGACTTCTAAGACTGAGCAAATCTGATATGCGTGGGTTCGAATCCTATGTTGTGTATAAAGTTTTTCAAATAAAATTGGATTAAAGCTCAGCACCACAAACAAAGGAGACTGATGAGTGCAAAAGTGGCAAAGCACGAAATAGCTATATCTCCAGCCAAAAACAATGAGTGGTAGCACCTTTAAGTTGTTGTTGTTGTTCAAAAACGTTCAATGAAATTAAAAAGGAATGGTCAAGTCTAACAAGCTGACATTCTAGTACGAATAGTACAATAAAAATAATAACAAAATATTGTTTATCCAACTGTTTTAGACTAACCCATATAGACCAACCATAGTAAGAGTACCCAATTCTTTTTTATTTTTTAGTTTTTACTCTTTGCTGATAAATATAATATAAACAATATATCATTTGGGTCATTTGGACTTTTAATAGCTAGCAATTTAAAATATTTTTTTCTTTGAATAAATGAACTTAGTAATCATTTTTTTTTATTACTATGCCTTATACGTAGCGAAGCACGTACCGGGCCGCTAGTTTTTATACATTTTTTAAGAGGTACATTTCAAAAACCTGACTCAATAGAGAAGAGGTGAGTTTTCAATTAAGGACGAAACACCCTTTGGAAAAGTTTTGTTTGGTTAGTCAATTAAAATACGTTTATGATGAACCTCTCAACTTTTTTAACCATCGCACAAATATAAATAAATTTATTAACCATACAAATACATTTATTAAAATACAAGTCTTTATGTATAAAGTTCATGAACGACGAGAGTAAGAGGTGCAATTGTGTGGAGCGAACGACGAGTTGAAGTGGACGGCTATTCAATATTTTCTGTGGTAAGAGCTCTACGGCCATTCACTGGTGTTGACAGATCTCCTACATACCTGGTTTGCTTAAAATATTTCCGATTATACGCACATTTGGACAATTGAACGAAAAAATCACGGAGTGCACAACATGCATTTTGATTTGAACGCACATTTTCTAGGCCTGAATAATTTAAATCCGTCGCACGATCGTTTATCTTTCAATGGGTTAAATTGAGTCAGTCTAAAATTGAGAAATTTCAAATAAAATGTAGACAAAAATTGACGTCTAGGTGTGGTTCACATTCAACATCGACCCTTAAAACCACCACTTATAAAAAATGTCGTCGATATAGCTTCAGTATTAATTTGAATAAGAGTTTGTGTGCCTTTAAATTATTTATTCAATAACACAAATAAAGCATCATTTAAAAAAGCACTTGGCATTATAGACGCATCATTCATTACACACATTAACAAAACAACCTTAACTCATCTTTCTTCTAAACTCATAAATTATATTGTCTGCATCTTGTTTAAAATTTTATTAAGATTCAAATTACTCAAATCACCTTTATTTAATTTTTATTGTACCTTACTTGTGTACTGACTAAAGTTAATAAGGACGGAATTTATTAAATATATGAAAATATTTACTCCCTCGCTCTTAGTTTTTTAATTCCACAGCAATAAACCATCGTTTGGTCGTATATAATGTGAACAAGGAGCTATATCTACGTATTTTTGTTTAGAGAAATTATTCTCCCACTTTGTCCCAAGCTTAAAAATTCTTTTGTAATTTAATGTTAACTTGGGAATAATACAATATGTTTTTTGTTTTTGTTTTTGTTTTTAGATTGTTAAACCACCCGGATGGCAGTGCTGTAATGGACACGTACTGTGCAATAGTTGTCGAGGTCGTACAGTCAAATGTCCCATTTGTCGAGTCACACTTGGACCACGAGGAAGATGCCTACTCTCCGATAAATTGTTCACACTGCTCGCCGAGAGTTTTCCCTGCGACGGAGGTAAGGATAACGGCATATCACAATGTATATACGAGAGTAGTTATGTACATTTACACATAAATACATACATTACATACGAATTACTATTGTATGGTATGGCAAATTTTTCTTAGTAAAGGACTCTTTGGACTTTAAATGTTATCTGTGTGTCTGTCTGTTCATATATGTATGTATATAGTTTAGTTAGGAATGTTCCCATATAGTGTCCAGGAGCATTAAGTGCCTTTCTTTATGGGTGCGAACACAATGGCATTGCATGAGCTATATGTCATGTTCGCCGATAGTAAACACGTAGTTCGGACACCATAGTTTCTGCAGGATATGTTCTTCTGGTTTATTCGATGTGTGTTACAACACACCAGCCATCCAGCGCTTTAACCAGTGGCAATAAAAATGTCCTGTGGGATTTCAATCATTAATCTATCTCTCTTTTGGTAAAATAACATTAGGCATAGATACATACCAAAGTGCCGTTATAGTTCTATATGTCCTGTCCACATTATACACATGTTGTTGTATCTAGGAGATAACAAAACGAAGAATTCCTTGCTATTATGTACGTAACGTACGTATAGGTATCTCTGCACATATACTCGTATAGGTAGTAATTTATATGAAGTCAAAAGAGGAACGAAAAAAGCTTTTAGGATCCTGCTATTTGACCAAAGGGGTTTTCCCAACCAGAACAAAAAAGATATTCACATTTAGAAAGGATATATTGGAGTGAGTGAGTGAGTTGGACCTGGACGAGAAGTCGAGTCGAATCGACGACCAGAACCAGAACCAGAACCAGTACCAGGACGGACTGAACAAACATATCAGTATAGAGAAAAAGGATTCGCTTAGGTATAGTCTCTAGTGTTCTATACTATATACTCCGCCACTGAGTATATATGTAGATAATGGGTGTGTTTCTATGGCAAATCGGATTTGCCTCTAACTCTTCAGCTTATAAGAGAGACTTCAATTTCAACATCAAGAATCATATTTGTAGATGGACCGACGAAAAAATTTCCGCTAATATCCTTGTCCAAATGGGCTTGTGCACTCCACCTAATGGAGTGTGGCAAATGGAATCCTTTTTTCTTCTGTTCTTTATTTTGTGTACTATATTTATTTTTTTTGTTTTTGTTTAGATAAATCAGACGAAAAACGAAAGAAAATAAAAAAGTACAAATTACTATTTTAGTCGAACATATAGCCGTCTGGATGAAATAAATAAAAATATCCAAGGCATAGATAAGTCGTCCATCAACCTCGTAAAGTGAAAGAAATATTTTAAGATATTAACCAGTGAATAATAGATAATATGTAGAGGTAGAAAGTGATAAGAAACATTAAGGAAAATACACGCTGCTTGTCAAGGTCAACCATTTCTTCAGACATACCATGAAGCAAATGAAAGTCTGATTTACGTCTATTTTTATTTATAGATATGAACCACTTGACCATTCACCTTGCCAATGTAATTTAAAAGTAGAACCATAGAATCTTGTTGTAATTTTTTGAAAAATCGTTTTTTTCAGTGAATCAAAGAATCATTAATTAAAAAAATGTTGTTATGCAGTTTTAGTTTTCGGACTCATACTGCCTCGTACTTTATTTGATTTGTTGTGAGAGTCCAAAAATTAAAAACAATGAAATCCTAAAAAGATTCTGGGATGCATGCCACACTGAAAACTTCCCATCCCGTCTGTCGATTTGTCTTGCTAAAAAGTTTGAAGGTTTTCGTGTTGTGTTAAAAAAGTTGTTAGTTGAATTATTCTTAAAATTTTAAAATTACCAACAATGTTTCGCATTTATAATGAAGTAGTTTGATTTCAAAATCTATTTTTGTTAAAGAAATTTTTAGTCGAAAACCAATTTTTACCAACTTTAGTAGTATTTCTTAAAAGCTTTTATTTCTTATATAGACAAATACAAATTGGACGAATAAAATTTATTTGAGAGATATCGAGAACCGAACATCAATTTTTACCAAATTTGCATACTATTTTTTGTAGATTTTAATTTTTTATGAAAAAAACTGACTGTTTACTGAATGTCGAAAACAATATTTTCTGTGAGATAAAAAATAATTTGAAGCCAATATTATTATTATACTATTATTTAGTATTTATTTTTTTTAGGTTTTTATTTTTTGTAAAAAAAACTGTCGATTTGATTTTTCTCAAAATTTTAGTGAATGTTGACACCAATATTTGTTAAAAGACAAAATTAGTTTTTTTAAAAAGATATTTGAGTCGAAAATCAATTTTTACCAACTTTTTTAAATTTTGTTTGTAGGTTTTTATTTTTTTGTAGAAAAAACTGTCAATTCGATTTTTCTCAAAATTTTGCCAGATATTAAAAACTTTATTCTTCGTTGCATAAAATTGTTTTCGAGATAAAATCATTTTTGTTCGTAAAATTTTCGAGGTGACAAATATTTTTTTTTTCAGTTTTTTTTTGATTTATAAAAAACCGTTAGTTGGAATTTTTTCTTAAAATATATTTGTTTGGTATCACGTTCCAATATGTACTATAAAATTTAATTCAAGTCTCTAGCCTTATTGATTCGTTATGTATTTAGGGTTAACCAAAATGTTCACCTTTTTTCAAATTGCAATGCTAAAAAAACCACCCACTCAATTTTCTTGAGAGCATTTTTCTGCATTATTATCTGTATACAAAAATTTGTTTGAAGTCGATATCTTTACTGGTTCTTGAGCTATGGACGACGAAAAAACGTCGCGAACGTACGGACATCTCTCTAAAAATCTTTTATTTCGACTCTAGTGACCTTGAAACGTGGAGAAATGTAAAAATTTTCAATTCGACAAATCGGACCGTTTACAATCACTTCCTATGGGAAGTTAATAAACTAACATTTGAGGGTCTAATAAATAGAAGTTTTATCTCACACTGCGATCTAAATCAGAGTTCTAATGCCTGAGAGCTTGATGAAGAAATCAAGAATCAAATTAAAATCAATCAAGTAATAGGGAATAGAACTTGGTAAAGAGATTAGCTCTTAGATTAGATTATAAGTTATCTCATAAGGACCTGACAACTTTTTTTAAAAATAAATACGCAAACCATTTGAAATATTTCGAAACCTTAATTATCGATTTGAAGTACAGTGAAAACGTTTGCAGCGATCGATTTGTTGGACCCAATTTTCCATGACTCGGTCACACTTTGACCGAAACGGCCCTATTTCGACTTCAATGTTGGTTTTGATTTCTTCCAGCGTCATGGGCTTGTTTGCATAAGCCAATGACTCAACGTAGTCCCAAAGAAAATAGTCTAGATGCAATAAATTGCACCAACAAGGTGGCCAAATAATTGGCAGTTTTCTTGTGATAACACGGTCATTAAACTTAATCATTAATAAATCGATTGTAACGTGTGCCATGTGGCTTTTAAATACATGTCATCCCAGTCCATGTCCTCCAATTCGGTACAAAAACAATCGGTAGTCATATCGCGCAACTCTGGAGATTCATAGTAACGTGACGTTCGTTAACGTCAAACAAAAAATACGGTCCAATAGCGCCGCCGGCATGCTAATCACACCAAACAGTTATTTTTTGTGGTTGAAGTGGTGATTCATACAGCAAATGTCGATTTTCACCTGACAAATAACGCATATTTTTAGCCTACAATGAACTTCGTTCCTGAAGATGATTTAACAACGAAAATCATCATCTTGTGGCATCTTCTCTAGAGTCCAATTGGAGAACGTATACGTCACTTCAAATGGTCCAACGGCTTTAGTTCTTGAGTTAACTTATGACCATGTATGGGTATGTTGATTTCTAAGCGATGCCCATTTCCTGAGTATGCAGTGAATTAACTGATTTGAATCGTTTGCTACGGACGCCTTAACGTCAGTGATATTTTCGACGCTTGGATTAACCCTCCTCTTCAGTTTATCACATGGATTTCATCTTATCTTCAAAAATAGGTCATATATCAAGTTAAATTCAGAAGTTCTTTATCTAACCCTTTCATTGCCTAATCAAGAGTTCCCCAGGGTAGTCATTAAGGACCTCTACTCTTTATCTTAGCTATCAATGATGTACCCCTTTGTGTACGAAAAAGTTATATTTTAATCTATGTGGATGATATGAAAATCATCAAAAGCATAAAATCTATAACAGTTTTGTTATTTGGAGCAAAAAGAATGGGATAAATAAACCTTAACACAATTAAATGACTTCCTCTAAAAATCGTACTTTAGTTTGATTGCTTAAAAAATATCGCAGCAAACTTTACATTGCGTTTATAGATGTAAAGATCTATGTACGAGTTCTTTTTAATTCTAATCTCGATTTCACGGAGCATATTAATTCGATCGTTAGTAAAGCCAACTTTATGTAAGGTTTTGTAAAACGTTGGTCTAAAGAATTTTAAGGTCCCTATCCCTATGTTAATCTCGCTCTGTATAACAATTTGGTCCGACTTGATCTTGAGTACGCATTCCAGGTATGAACTCCTTTTTACGAGATCCACAAGAAAAGGATAGAATCTGTTCAAAGCAACTTCATGCGTTTCGCCTTAACAGGGCTGTCATGGTCTGATCCTTTTAAACTCCCTCCTTATGAACATCGGATAAAGCTTCTTCAAATGAAGCGTCTATCGCCAAGGAGGGTTAATAATGATATTTTCTTTATTCAGTAACTCTTAACTAATGTAATTAATTAATGCATTTTCCTCAACACTTCACTAATTATGGCATGCCATAAGCCATTAATTTGCATGTCTAAGCTTTTAAAATCAAGCCTATTGGATTTGTTAAAAGTTATTGAGTTGAGAGCGTTCTCAAATTTAATTCCAAATTAAATTCAAAGTTGTCAAGTCAATTGGAAAACCCCCACATTTACGAGTAGTTCTCTCTTAACCCAAGTTTTAAGGAAAAATTTTGCTCACTGTGCCGAGTTTTTTTGAATACTGAGTTTAACCAAAATCACATTTCAGGACATTTAAATCAAAAAAGATATGCAAAAATCTTTTACTAAAAATAACCTACATTAAAGGAAAAAATCGTTTCACTGATCTTGAACCATAAACAGTATAAATTGAAATTCTTCACCGAAACAATTGATACCAGAGAATTATTTTTGAAATTTGTTGTTCATGAAATTTCTCCGACAACCAAACATTTATCAATAATAAATTCCAGTTTCATAAAATGTTATCGGAAAATCCCAATTCTAATTTAAGTTTGCCCTGATAATGATTTTCTAAAAATACAAAAAAAAAACGTATGTCTTGTTTATAGGCGAAATACATTTTCAAAGAGTAATACAGTTGTAAATCCTTGGGCGTATACGTACTTTTTATATCTTTTGATTTTGAGCTCTGTATAAAGTGTCGTAGCAGAAAAGCATGTTTTTACCCGCCTGATTTCTTCCTGTAATTGATGGATGCAATTCGGACTACTTGCATACACTTGTGACTTCATATATCTCCATACAAGAATCACACGGGGTAAGGTCACATGCCCTGGGAGGTCAATTCTAGTCACCCTGGTTTTATTTAAGGTTATCAGAAAATCTTCCACGCACAAACCCCATCGGCACTTGTGAAGTGCGTGAGCCCTATTTTGTCAAAACCTCATTTCGTCAAGACTTCTTTACTTTCGTTTCGATTTCTTTCAATGCTACCAATAGAGAGGATACATAATCAATAACCATATATCAATATCGTTCACCATTCACAATAACGTGTACTACCAGAATCCTCACCCAATTGTACATCATTCGGGGTAGTTTCTTGAATATATCTTGTATTTTCTGTCCATTAAATTTCTCAATTTCTTGTGTCAACTGAATCTTACAAGAATGCAGATTAAGCTGTTTTTTTTTTTTAAATGTGAACGACGTCTAATAGACTTATGCGGACTCACTTGAACACTGTCTTGTGCACCATAGTCACGTTTGCTTGAGAACTAATGTTCCTCTTATGGGTGTCTTTCATCTCCACAACAGATTCAGTTTTCTCAAATTCTTCTGACAAACGAATTTCAGTCAATGGAAAAGGCGTATATTTTCGTTCGAAAATAATTCAAAGCATTCGCTACGTTTCAGCGAAATTGCCCCTAAGACATTCTCTGGTTCAATTAGCGCTAGGTTGTGCTTTTTCGATATTTCGATATGTAAAATGTGAACTTAATTATTATTTTGCTGACGGGATTTTCCAAGGACACGAATTCGGAAACGATATTTTAAATCATTTAGGTATGTACATATACACAAATTTTAAAAATTGAATTTAGCATTAAAAAAATTTATTGTAAACAAAAATTTGGATATTCAAAATTTCATGTTTTAAAGTCTTTTTTGAAAAATTACTTAATTGGAACATTAAAAAAATTGACGAAAATACAAGAAATACATAATGTCGCATTAAAAAATAATGCAAGTTTAAAAATTTGTCTATTTATCTAATATTTATTTAAAAACTTGATAACTCTGTTCAAAATCTGCTTTGTCACAACTTTCGGGATATAAACATGTTTAAGTCTCCAATATTTCTTCCAATTGATAGTAGCCCTTTATAAAATACACTAAAGTTCTTCACAGTTTTGAACCTTTAATCATCAGCGTGCCCGAAGTGATTCACAGTTGGTTCATATTCTTGAATTCTTTCACGAAGCTAGAAATGCTTTTTGACCTAGATTGATTCATTGAAATAGGAGATTTACAATCACTGACGTATTTAATATTGCACTAGAATTGTGCATATAAACCTTAATTCAAAATCTAGAAAACACAACATCCAAAACCCAAACTACTCAAAATGCCGAAAAGCCAAGATCCAGAAAGATATTTTGAACACATATTTAGAATCTGCGATTTTTACGCTGAATTATTTCTTTTCTATTCCGAAATCGAATGCCCGGACCTTGGGTTTCTTGATTTATGGTTTTCGGGACTCCGACTCTAAATCAAACAAAGACAAATTTAATAGCTTTAAACACTTTTTATATTTAATCTCATTTTCTAGCTTCTGGTAAGTCAGTTTTGAATTTATTTTTATTAAATGATGTTCCAGTAAAAGAAGTTAACGAACAATTCTTTCGAAATCCCAAAACTGATCAATAATATTTTACCCAAATTCATAATTGTACAATTTATAATTCTGCTTCTCATTTAAACTATAAAATTAAGTTTAGTTATTTCATTTAAAAAAAAATATGTTCAAAATCATTATTTATTTTATGTAACCACAAAAAGTTTCAACATTATTAGAAATAAAACATATTTTAAATTTCTTGTTCGAAGCCTACAAAGTATTAATCAAAGTTAGCCAATAAAAAAGTTTTCTTTCCATTTCAAAAAATAAACTAAAAACATTTAATTCTAAGTGATACATTTTTGTTTTTATTTATTTTCTCTATTGTTTTAGTTAAAAACAACAATTCATCGTCGAAAAACTACTCAAATGACTGCCATGAGACTCCACTCATCAAAACCATGATTGACAATTCACCACGAACGTCATCGTCTTGTTCATCGTCCTCATCATCATCACCAACTTTAGAAAAAGTCTATCAACGCAAGCAGTTAACGGAGAAAGCAATTTTAAATTATCTCAGAAAACCCAATAACAACAACAACAGGAACAACAACAATAACAACAGAAATAACAATAAACTTTGTGTTGGTAGTAAATCAAGAACTCCTGAGGACGACGACGACGACAACAACAGCAACGAAAACGAGGAACTAGAATCCGACGATGATGGCAAGGACGAAGTTGAACCCGAGGACGTCAACAATGTCGTCCTTAAACTTAATCAAAAGTCAAAGAAGAAAAACGATTTTGTCGACGACAAGCAATATAATTCTTCCTGCAGTTCGCCGCTGACGACGATGCCCCTGCCGCTCCACCAGCATCTTTACCCCGACCATCATCAACAACATCAAAACCTCCCACAGTCCCATCACTGTTGTGCACTCCTCGGACAACAGGAGTTAACTTTTCATTGTCCAACTGGGAAATCATTGTGCTCCTCCGATCGACCACCCGACTCCGAATCTGACCCTGATTCTAAAGTCAAGACGTTAGATTGCATCTGGACACACGATATCAGCCGTTCTTCTTCTCGTTCTCAACTTCGTTCTCATCCTCGTCTTTGTCGAAGAAAACTAAAAGGCGGCGACGACGACGGTGAGGAGGGAAAGTTTGAAACTTCTGGCAAATTTATCACGAAATGGGACATCCTGTCCCATTTGACTCAGGTCCATCAAATTTCTGTTGCACAGCACTATACAGACTTTGGTCAAGCAGTCAGGTTGCAGTTGTTGCAGAATTTAAAGTCCATTCCATGCATTACAATTCAATCAGAACGCAACTGGACTCGGGATAAGGAGAACTTAATGCAAGCTTTTATGTCATCAGGGATTGGTAGAGAAAAAGTCCAAGGACATGAATATAAAACGACAGTTCATCCCAAGAATGTCCTCAACCAAACAACTACCGAACTCTTCTTCGTCGCTTGTATTCCTCTTGACGAAGAAGACCGAAACGAGGACGGGTATCGGGAGGTGTACGATGAATCAAGAACGATTTCTGACGGCAACTTGAAAGAGGAGGAAGCATTCCATCGGAATTCCATGAATGACGTGGTGCATGCAGATCCCAGAAATGATATACCACCAAGCTACGATGTTGCTGGTAATACGAGCACCACAAGACCTCCGCCGCCACCATCGCCATCGTCATCGTCAGTTGTTGTTGCCTCACCCCAGGGAGCATACACCGGGGTCATTAAAACAGAAACGAATTCAAAATCAACCCGGAAAGGCACCCATAGTCAAACCACCGGCTATTTGATTCTGGATCCCGATCCCAATCCGGAGAAGTCCAAAACCTCCTCACAATCACGATATGTCAAGCACTGCCCAACCAATTCCCATGCTCGCACCGGTTACAGGAACACTAGCCTTGGGGTCGATACATGTACTTGGTGTTCCTTCCAATCTCCGTCGCTCTCCTCTTCTCCATCGTCATCATCTTCATCATCATCGTCACCATCATCGTCGTCGTCGTCCTTGGCATCCTATTCGATGTCCAGTTCGACGAGCTCTCATTGTTGTTGTTCGTCTCCTTCCGACACCCTAGTGAACCGACAACATGCAATTTTCATTTGGTATTTCGGCAGCGATTGCGACGTGAAAAACTTCCAAACTGTGATCGAATGCAAACGTACAGGACTCAAATGGACAGGTTGTGTCCACCCACTGACGAAAAGTTGGTCGTCCTTGCAACGGCAACAGCAGCAGGCAAAGCAAAAGCAGCGGCACATGGAACAGCAATTTCTTGTACTGAATTCGATGCCAGATGGCGGCGACAATTTTTTCGATATTCTCATCCAAACTAAATAGCATCCTTTTCTCTTGCTCCCCAGTATACTCGTACTTGTCTACGAGCGAGAAGGTATCGGGCCGGGCCGGGATTGCACCTTTGGAATCATAGTTTGATAGTTTCATAAGAGCAACGTGTGTGAGGGGAAGTTCAACAGTTATTATTAGTTAAATAGTATTTAAATTTAAATAAAATGCATAAATAAACGGTTAATAAGCTTTAATTAAAGAAAAATTAAAAATTGCCTAAGTAAAAATTGTTTGTTAACAATATTTTAGTATTTTTCCAATGTTATGTATGTATGTAGTTGAAATTTGTATTAACTTAAAACTTTTAATGACTTATAAGAAAATTGTGATTTAATAAAAAATATATTTATATAAATTTTTAATAAATAATGTATACTTTAGCAATTAAAAATATGCCTCACTAATTCAAGTCTGTTTGTTATTGTTTTTGAGATTTAAAAGTGTGAGCAGAATGTTAATATTTGACACAATTACGTTAAGACTTAATCTTAAAAATAAGAAAATGAAGAATTGAAACCAAATCGTAAAATCTTAAAGTAAGTATTTTGCAGAATGAATTCATAAAAGGACATTTAAAAATGTTACTTAAATTTTTACTAAATATTGTGAAAACAGTTTATCATGTATTTTAAAAAATTTAGCTTTTAACAGGTAATAGCAAAATCAAATTATTAAAAAAACTTGCTGTTACCATCAGCTTTGCCTGCGTAGTAAAAGATAATCAAAAAATATCACATACATACATTACAGGGGCAAGTTTAGATGAGTAAAAGAATCAAAGAGGCAATGGGGGATACTTTTAACTAAGGACTGGACCAAGGATATAATATGAATCGAAGATTTAGCCCTATTCTAATGCGCAGCACAAATTCATCAATTTGTGACCAATTGACGAAGCAAGGGGAGGTCATATGAACCACAAAGCTTATAATAATTTGTTAGTAATTTATCGATATTCACCAAAAAGCGGTTTGCTGTTAAAAACAATTGAAATCTTTGTTTTCACACAATTTAGAATTTAGAAAAATTCTAGTAATGCTTTAAATTATTTTCATAAGATATAGGATGCACGAACATAAAGTAGATACGAACATACCTTGGAGTTGCAGATGCGTTCCACAGGATCCACAGTGCAAAGTCATAGAATTGCTTTGTCATTCTAATAAATAAAAAGAGGCTAGGATGCGATCCACACTGATAACTTCCCATCCTGTCTGTCGATTTGTCTTGATTAAAAGTTTGTCTATATTTATCAATTTTTACCAAATTTGCGTAGATTTGTAGATTTTATTTTTTTATGAAAAAACGGACTGCTGGGTTTTTATAAAATAATTACTGAATATCGAAAACAATATTTTCTGTGAAATAAAATTAGTTTGAAGCCAATATTTGTATTTTTTGAAAAGCTATTTGAGTCAAAAGTAAATTTTTACCAAGTTTCAGTATTGTTTTTTTTTTAGGTTTTTATTTAAAAAAAAAACTGTCAATTCGATTTTTCTCAAAATTTTATCGAATGTTAAAAACAATATTTATTATAAGATAAAATTAGTTTAAAGCCAATGTTTAAAAGTTTTGAAAAGATATTTGAGTCGAAAATCAATTTTTACCAACTTTTGTACATTTTTTTTTAGGTTTTTAATTTTTTGTAAAAAACTGTCAATTCGTTCTTTTTCGTACGTCCGTATGTCCGTACGTCCGTACGTTCGCGACGTTTTTTCGTCGTCCATAGCTCAAGAACCAGTAAAGATATCAACTTCAAATAAATTTTGTTATACAGATAATAAAGCAAAAAGATGCAGAAAGGGCTCCCCAGAAAATTGAGTGGGTGGTTTTTTTTTACCATAGCAGTTTAAAAAAAGGTGAAAATTTTGATTAACCAAAAATATCTCACGAACCAATAACGCGAGAGACTTGAATTAAATTTTATATTACATATTGTAACGTGATACCAACCAAATATATTTTTGGAAAAAATTCCAACTTACGGTCTTTTTATAAATCAAAAAACTGAAAAAAAAAAATATATGTCACCTCGAAAATTATACGAACAAAAATGATTAATAAAAGTATAAAGTTTTTAATATCTGGTATAATTTTGAGAAAAATAGAATTGACAGCTTTTTTAATAAAAAATAAAAATCTGAAAAAAACATTACTCAAAGTTGGTAAAAATTGAATTTCGACTCAAATATCTTTTCAAAAATTTGAGATTATGGCTTCCAACTTATTTTTTCTTATAAGAAATATTGTTTTCAATATTCGGTTGAATTTTAAGAAAAATCGAATTGACAGTTTTTTTACATAAAATAAAAACCTAAAAAAAAATTAATAAAAGTTGGTAAAAATTGATTTTTGATTCAAATATCTTTTAAAAAAATTTGAGATATATGCTTCAAATTAATTTAATTTTATAAAAAATATTGTTTTTAACACTACGTATTTTTTTTATAAAAATCTAACAGTCCGTTTTTTGATAAAAAATAAAATCTACAAAAAATAGTACGCAAAATTGGTAAAAATTGATGTTCGGTTCTCGATAACTCGTGAATAATAGAAAACATTGACTTCAAATTAATTTCATTCATCTATTTGTACTTTTTATATTAGAAATACAAACTTTTAATAAATGCTACTAAAATTGGTAAGAAATGGTTAACGACTAAAAATCTCGTTAACAAAAATAGATTTTGAAATCAAACTATTTAATCATATTCCAAATATTGTTGGTTATATAAAAAATTTTTAGAATAATTTAACTGATAACTTTTTTAACAAAACACGAAAACCTACAAACCTTGCTTAAAAGACAAATCGACAGACAGGATGGGAAGTTATCAGTGTGGGTCGCATGCCAGCCTCTTTTTTTCATACGAAAAAACATCACATTTTTCTGGAAAACTTTCTCATTTTCTTGGTTTTTGCATCTATATTTTTGTAATATTAAACCACCCATCTAGGTACTATTTTTAATTGTATTTCAGAAAAGTTTCGTGAGTGTATATCATTATAAGAAACGCCTAATGCTAGACAACGATTATGTGTATGTCCAAAAACAGGTAGAACCTAATGATATGCTACTAATTAGTGTTCTTTACAATATTGTAATGTGTATACACTCTTTCAATAATAAGGGGCAACATCTAGTGGTAGTAATAGGAGAACTCGCTTCGTTAAGCATCGAGAAACATCTAGTGGCTTAGAGGGGAACTCATTCAGCGCATACAAGAACCTCGAAAGGGGTAAGCATCTAGTGATAAAGTGGAGAACTTCGTTAAGCATCGAGAAACATCTAGTGGCTTAGAGGGGAACTCATTCAGCGCATACAAGAACCTCGAAAGGGGTAAGCATCTAGTGATAAAGTGGAGAACTTCGTTAAGCATCGAGAACAACCTCGTAGATTCTCGAACCGATTTGAGGTATATAAATAGGCGCTTGGAAGCGAAGCGGTTCAGAGTGGATTATGGATTGTGAATTGCTATAAAGAAAAGACTGTGTTTGAAAAGTAAAGACTGTGTTTTAAAAGTAATAATTGAAAGTGTTGAATAAAGAATTTTTGTGAGTAATTTAAAAGAAAGTGAATTTGTGTTTTTATTTACGAAGTTTGAATAAGTTTTAACTGTCGGACCAAGCCGAATATTACAATATTATTCAATCTCTAATATTATAAGTGTTATTGGCGCAGCGGATCTGCTCAAATGAGCTGTTAAAGATATATTTTACCGCGGTAAAAGTATCTCAAACACTATTAACTCGTTCCCATAAAATTGATCCGTTGCAACGTGAAGGACGGACAAAAAAACAAACTGACTTTTCCATTTATAATATAAGTAAAGGTTAAAATTACTACCAAATGTAAAGGTACATTGTATAAATAATAGTAGCATTGCATTATCAGGTCCTTTTAATATCTATTCCATCTATCTATCTATCTAGGTTTTCGTGTTTTTTTAATTAATTAAATTTAATTAATTAATTAAAAATTAATTTAAAAACTACTGATAATATTTTGCATATGATAAAAGAGTTTGATTTCAAAATCTATTTTGGTTAACGAGATTTTTAGTCGAAAACCAATTTTAGTAGGATTTCTTAAAAAAAATTATTTCTTATATAAACAAATACAAATTAGATGAATGAAATTAATTTGAAGTCAATATCTTCTATTGTTCACGAAATATCGAAAACCGAACATCAATTATTACCAATTTTGCGTCCTATTTATTGTAGATTTTAATTTTTCATGAAAAAACTGACTGCTGTACTGAACGTCGAAAACAATATTTTCTGTGAGATAAAATATGTTTGAAGCCAATATTTTTAATTTTTGAAAAAATATTTGAAACGAAAGTAAATTTTTATTAAGTTTTAGTATTGTTTTTTTTTTAGGTTTTTAATTTTTTTATAAAAAAACTGTCAATTTGATGTTTCTCAAAATTTTAACGAATATTGAAAACAATATTGCTTATAACAAATTAGTTTAAAGCCAATATCTTAAAGTCTTGAAAAGATATTTGAGTCGAAAATCAATTTTTACCAACTTTTATTACTTTTTGTTTAGTTTTTATTTTTTTGTAAAAAAAACTGTCAATTCGATTTTTCTCAAAATTTTACTGAATGTTGAAAATAATATTTTTTATAAGATAAAATTTGTTGGAAGCCATAATCTTAAATTTTCGAAAAGATAATTAAGTCGAAAATCAATTTTTACCAACTCTGAGTAATGTTTTTTCACACTTTATGAAACTGTTAGCGTTCACAACATATCACATTATACAGCTAATATTTATGACTTTCTGGCAAACAGTCCATGTTTACATATTTTTTATTGCTCATTATATGCCCTTGTGGTCTAAAATGTTATCTAAAACCGGAATGAATCTTTAAAAGAAGTAAAAACATTGCTGAAACAAGTTCTAATATCCTAGAACCCCAAATTTATGGGACCATTTAATCAAAATTCTATCTCAGACTGAGATAAAAGTCAGAGGTTTGAAACTGAAAGTTGGATGTTTCTTAATATAATTCGTGTGATTTTTGGGGTCATAAAAATGTTTCACTTTCCTTTTTTTTAAGGCCTTTCTGCATTTTTGATGATATTATCTGCGCACACGCCCCACAGGAGAGAAGGATGACAACACCAAAGATATCTTCTTCGAGCAGTGTCCTAGCAACGATATTAAAATTGTCCTGGGCGATTTTAATGCCAAGCTAGAAGGGGAAGACATCTTTGGTGGAATCAGGATTCAAGTTCATCGATTTTGCTGCAGGGCGAAACTTCATGGTATCCAGTAAGTATTTTCCACACCTCAACGTCAACATTCACAAAGAAACTTGGAGTTCCCCACATTGCGATCGACGCTGGACACGCTTCCAGCATCATGGATGTCCGAACTTTTCGAGGAGCTAATATCGACTCGGACTACTACTCCGTTGTAGCCAAGGTAGCACTTCGGATCTCTTCATCGATTTAAAGGCCACATATGACAGCATCTACAGGGACGAGCTGTATAGAGTCATGTCTAGTTTTGGCATCCCTGCCAAACTCGTCCAATTAAACAACTTAACGGAACCTTTCGATGTCAAAAAAGGCTTTAGACTAGGTGATGCTCTGTCATGCGATTTCTTTCACATCGTCCTTGAAAGAATAGTGCAGAGCTCCCTCGTCAACACTAGAGGCACTATCTTTCAAAAGTCTGTCCAATTACTATAGCATATTCGGATATCATGGACATAATCAGACGAACTCAGCGTGGTGTCAATGGGGCTTTCGTGAAATTCCCTTTTTGTCTCTTCTCATATTGCCAGCTTCAACTTCAAGCCTGTTATAATGATAATATTAATTATGGTTTAACACAAGTAGAGGGCTGAAGAAACCTTAAAATTGTATGTCGATGAAATTCACCTTAATATGAATTCGAGGAAAAATATAGCAGGATGAAAAAACAACAAAACACCGGCAGTCCTTCGAAATAATAAAAACGGAAGAGTACGAAAACAAGGGTTCTAGATGTATTTTCCTAAAATAAAGTCCTTGTGGATTGATCCCGCCCCCATGCTTTCGCCCACTTTCAATCAACACAGGTACAAAAAAGAACATGGAAAAACACATATCTATACCTACATCCTACATCCTTTTTCTTTTTTTGTATTCTTCAAGGTGTATCTTCTCACGTGAAGCGATTTTTTGTTCAGAGCCGTCTCTAGACCTCCCTATCGACTTTTACGATTTGGATTGAATTCAAAATTAGGATTGGTGTTTAAAGTTTTTTTCTTTTCTTCGAATTTTATTTCCTTTTTTCTGTTTTTATTTTGTTCGTCTTCAAAAGCAACGGATGAGTAGAAGTCGAGAGCTGTGCTATCGAATTGGTAACTGGCACTGAAACAGAAACAGAAACAGGACGAAATAAGTACAAATAGAGTGAAGAATTTCCCGAAGGACTTTGGTTTGTTTTGGTATTGAGTAGAGTGGGAGAGGAGTTGTGGACAAACTGGAGAGGGAAGGAGGATGACAAGTTGTTTTGATGATGGGATTATTGGGATGTTTTCAGGTTAATTGGAGTAGATATATATATTTATATGTTTCTCTCGTCGTCGTCCTCGTCGTCGTCGTCTTCGATGTCCATCCATCAACCATAAGGCATTGAAGTGAGATCGATTTGTATTTATTTAACTTAACTTTGAAGGACTAATTTTTTAGGTCATATTGGATTTTGAGCCAGACAGAAAACAATTTCAGTAACTTTTGTGGGTAGAAAAAAAAAAAAGAAACAAAGTAACGCATGTGATGGTTGAAGAGTGTTAAGACTTAAGAAGTTTTCAAAAGAATACCAAAGTTTGTGGTTTGATTGATTGAAGGCAGAGTTATTAACTTTCGGTCAAACCACTTTTTACCAGACAGGTACGTAGCGTAGATATTTGTATCAATAGTGTTTATAATATCTCTATAAAGAAAATTACAAACAACTTTTCAAAAGACTTTTTTGTATTCCTTTCACATGTCCATTGTCCAATAGGGACTTTCAAACTTTAACTGTTGATACAGACGTATCGTTGAATCTTAATTTTTTTTTTTGCTACTTTGTCTTTTTTTCCAAATTACCATGGACAAGAAAAGCGTCCAAGAAAAATTGGAAATATTAAAATTGTTTTATCAAAATCGGTGTTTTATTTACGAAACAGTCCGTGATCTTCATCAATTTTAACAGTGAAAGTGTGCGGAAGAATCATCAGCGGCAGTTGTTTTGTTTAGACAGCTTTTTTAGGGAAGAGCTTTACAGAGCAATGTCTAGTTTTAGTATCCCTGTCAAACTTATCCGTTTGTGAAGAATGAAAATGTAGAATGTATGTTGATGTATCAGGGTTCGAAAAAAAACTCATCGATGCTTTTGATGTCAAAAAAGGTTTTAGACAAGGCGCCGAAATCTTCCAAATATCCGTCCAATGTCTTCGATACTCCGATGATATTGAATTATTTGAAAGATCAAATCGTGATATCAGTGGTGCCTTTTTGAGCATTGCGATGGAAGCGGAGAAGATTGCTTTAGTTATCAATGAGGGTAAGACCAAGTATATGCTGTTATCAAAAAAGGACATTGAACAACGACGTGTTGGAAAAAACGTCACCATGGGCAGGTGTAACAGTGAGATAGAAGGACTCGAGGTGGGAGAATAACTTTTGCAAACCGCTGCTTCTTTGTGCTAAGAAAGCAATTGAATAGTAAAGCTCCTCTAGAGCATCTTTCTAAAGTCACCATTTATAAGACACTTATCATCCCGGTTCTGATTTATGGAGCTGAGGCTTGGACCTTCTCAATGCTAGATGCGAACGTTTTAAAATGCTTCGAGAGAAAAATTCTTAAGGTGATTATTGGTCTCGTCTGCATAGATGGAGAGTGAAGGAGAAAATACAAAGAAAATATAAAGACGGGCTGTACCGCGGCACTGATTTGTTCAATAGAATAGAAGTCCAATTACTTAGATGAATGGGTCATGTAGAGCTAATCTACATCAACGGTCCCAGCTCGAAAGGTCTTCGAATACAATCCCGAGGGACGGTGCAGTAGGACGAAGAAACCTTTTAGCTGACATGGGATATTGTGGTCGATAATTTCCTATTTCTTTTTGCATGACTTTGGTAGGGTTCTTAAAATATATTTTGTATTCATTAGTTCCCCAAACTAAAGTACCATGGACTCGTTTTAAAACACCTTCTTGACCGGTAATAGTGGAACTGCAGGATAAATTTAAACAGTTTGAAAGAAAAGAAATCATTTCCGTCGGCGTTAAACAAGAACAACTGAGTGTTGACGTAAGACCCACGTTTGTCAACTCGACGTCGATTTTTGAAATAAGGTATTCCACAAACGAAATGTTACCTTATTTTGTATAAAAGTCTTAAGGTTTTGAAAGTACAGTTAACATTAGAAAGTCGTTTCATCAACAGAAACTTAGCCGTATCTTCAATGATTGGATCTTAGGTTGGGTAAGATTGAAGTGTCTGTCCGTGATGGAGTAGGACAAGAATTCTCAGAGGTAATTGTAGCTATTTTTTGAGCTAGAGCAGGGCATGCAGAGTGGAGGTGAATAACTTTTGACTTCTCTTCCTCATCCATACAACTTCTGCAAAAGTCATTTGAGAATACACCTATCCACGCTTATAAGCGATCTACTCAGAGATAGCAAGCACCTTAAGCGCTTTAAATCTAGTGTAGGCCAGATGTGTTTGTGACCTGACACGTGGTGATGTTATTCCACCTGATGTTTGCCTTCTTCATAGCGTCCTGCATTAGCAATATTTTACATATAGCGATTGGTATGCCAACATTAGCCAAACGTGTTAGAATAAGTTGTACAAAAGCATTTCTAGAAAATTCATCCGCCTTACAATTTCCTGGAATGTCTCTATGGCCCGGCACCCAGGAAAGGTGAATATTAAACTACTGTGCCATCTCCATTAGAAATGATCGACAGTTATGGACTCTTATAAAGTTTCTAGAGACAGGGATGTTCAAATGGTAGACATGTGCATTCAAGAGGACACAAGCGTCCACAGGTTTTTCTCAAAACAAACCTCTGTCTATCAACTCCTACTCTCACCTCCCCGTGGTGAACATCGGGTGCCTAGTACCTCAACTAGAGATTGGGTTCCAACCCCAGTGGAAAGTTGTTGGGGGCAGCAAACGAGAGAGGGGGGGAGAGGTGCGTCCACTAAGGCACCTCTCCTTATCCAGACGTCAGCGGACGAATTCTCGAGATGGAATCAACGGTGGCGTCTACAGTTCCAGTAAGGTTGAACTACTTAGTGAACACCTTATAGGGCTTCTACGACTTATTCGGAGCCCAGGCCTATAAGGAGCGGTTTATCCAGCTCCCCGTCCTTGGAGTTATACTAAGGATCTGGCCCTCCAGGTTGGGGGTTGTGCCGTCAGGGTGACTTCCTGACCACTTAAAAATTTCATAGTTGCGAAGCACCAACAAGCCTCGGATACGGACGGATTTACTGTTGACAACCTAAGCAAACGAATTAAGGACAACGAACTTCGGATATGTACGTGGAATGTTAGGTCCCTTAACAGACCACGTGCAGCCGAAGAACTAGCGGAGGCCCTAGACTGCTATAACGCAGACATCACCGCCATCCAGGAAATACGATGGGATGGGCCGGGCAAAAAGAGGATGAAAAACTGCGATATTTACTATGGTGACTGCTACCAAGAAAACCAACAGCGCTTATTTGGTTGCGGCTTTGTCATTGGAGCCAGACTTAGGCAACAAGTCTTGAGCTATAGGTGCATCAATGAGCGCCTCATGACCATCCGCATCAAGGCTAAATTCGGCAACATTAGCCTGATACGCGCGCACGCCCCCACAGAAGAGAAGGATGACAACACCAAAGATATGTTCTTCGAGCTCTTAGAAAAAAACATATGAGCAGTGTCCTAGCTACGATATTAAAATTGTCCTGGGCGATTTTAATGCCAAGCTAGGAAGGGAAGACATCTTTGGTGCAATAATCGGGAAAAACAGCCTGCACGACAACACTTCCGACAACGGATTCAGGCTCATAGATTTTGCTGCGGGGCGAAACGTCATGGTAGCCAGTACGCGTTATCCACACCTCAACATCCACAAAGGAACTTGGAGATCTCCAGATCAAACTACCGTCAACCAGATTGACCACATTGCGATCGACGCCAGGCACGCTTCCAGCATCATGGATGTCCGAACTTTCCGAGGAGCTAACATCGACTCGGACCACTACCTTGTTGTAGCCAAGGTAGCACTTCGGGTTTCCAGGCCCAAGGCAAAACAGGGAGATGCTGGGAGAAGGTACAACGTCGAACGGCTACAATCGCAAGAGATCGCCGACTCCTTCTCCGACCGAGTTACAAGTAACCTCTCTCGAAGTTCTGTGCTGCCAACACAATGTATAGAAAACCAGTGGCAACATTGCCAAGACGCACTCAGAGAAGCCACCTCTGACGTGCTGGGTTTCAAGCAACCACCAACAAGGAACCCCTGGTTTGATGAGGAATGTCGGCAGGCAAATGCAGCCAAACAACAGGCACGCAAAGCGGCGCTGCATAAAAGGACGAGAGCTGCTCATGAGCTCTATGAGCAGAAGAGGCGAGAGGAACACCGACTTCTCAGAAGGAAAAAGAGAGAGAGCATGAGAAGCGTGCGGTCGAAGATGTTGAGAGGCTTAAAAACAGGAATGAAGTTCGAAAGTTTTATGAACAGGTGAAACGAAATTCACAAGTACATAAACCTAGAACCGAAGGCTGATCCATTCAATATAGACGACGAAAGCCAACAATCCCGTCCTCCCGACTTAGACGAAGTAAAGATTGCTATATCTAAGCTGAAGTCTAACAAAGCCGCTGGAGCGGATGGCTTGAATGCCGAGCTCTTTAAAGCAGCTGGAGATGAGTTGGTTAGGAGCATGCACCAACTTATCTGTAAGATATGGTCGGAAGAAAGTATGCCCGATGAATGGAACCTCAGTATTGTTTGCCCGATCCTGAAAAAAGGAGACCCTTTAAACTGCACCAATTATAGAGGAATCAGTCTACTTAACATCGCCTACAAAATCTTCTCTGCCGTAATATGTGAACGTCTAAAGCCCATCGTCAACAACCTGATAGGTCCTTATCAGTGTAGTTTTAGACCAGGAAAGTCCACAGTCGATCAAATATTCACATTACGGCAGATCCTGGAAAAAACCCAAGAACACCAAATCGACACCCACCATCTTTTCATCGATTTCAAGGCCGCATATGACAGTATCTACAGGGACGAACTGTATAGAGCCATGTCTAGTTTTGGCATCCCTGCCAAACTCGTCCGTTTGTGCAGGATGACCATGGAGAATTCACGCTGCTCCATAAAGGTTGGAAACAACTTAACAGAACCTTTCGATGTCAAAAAAGGTTTTAGACAAGGTGATGCGCTGTCATGTGATTTTTTTAACATCGTACTTGAAAGAATAGTGCAAAGCTCACACGTCAACACTAGAGGCACTATCTTTCAAAAGTCTGTCCAATTACTTGCATATGCTGATGACATTGACATAATCGGAAGAACTCAGCGTGATGTCAATGGGGCTTTTGTGAGTATTGAGGCAGAGGCGGCAAAAATGGGTTTAACGGTTAATGAGGGCAAAACAAAGTACATGCTGTCATCAAGAAAGGACCTACAACACCGACGTCTTGGTCAAAACGTCACCATCGACAGACGTAACTTTGAGGTAGTCAAGGACTTCGTCTACCTAGGCTCCGCTGTAAACGCAGACAACAACACCAGCGCTGAGATCAAACGAAGAATAACTCTTGCTAACCGCTGTTTCTTTGGGTTAAGAAAGCAATTGAGTGGTAAAATCCTCTCTCGAAAGACCAAAGTGTCGCTATATAAGACCCTAATCATCCCCGTCCTGCTATACGGTGCAGAAGCATGGACCATGACAAAAGCGGATGAAAGCACCTTGGGTCGTTTCGAGAGAAAGATTCTTCGGGTGATCTACGGTCCCGTATGCATCGAAGGGGAGTGGAGGAGAAGATGGATCGACGAACTGTACGGGCTGTACAGCGACGTAGACTTAGCCAGAAGGGTAAAAGTCCAACGACTAAGATGGCTGGGTCACGTAGAGCGCATGGAAACCAATGCTCCGGCCCGGAAAGTCTTCGAATCCACACCTGCAGGACAGCGCAGTAGAGGAAGACCGCGAATCAGGTGGCGCGCACAAGTGGAAGGTGACCTCACCCAACTCGGAGCGCGAAACTGGAGACATCTAGCTAGGGACCGAGCTAGATGGAGAAGTTTGTTGGGTGAGGCCCTAGTTCACACAGGACTGTAGCGCCACCTTAAGTAAGTAAGTAAGTAAGAGACAGGGTCCAGAGATTTGGTAGTGGCCTGACTATCTGAGAAAACACGGATATCAGATGTTGATATCATTTTCTCTTTCAACCAGGACAAGACTTCTTTTATCGCCAAAAGTTTCGCCTGGAACACGCTACAATGATTGGGAAAGCGGTTTAAGAGGCTTAACTTTAGACGTTCAGATGGCACACCTCCACCAACCCATTTGTTTGTTGTAAAAGGGGACTCACATCAGGAATGCCCCATCCTTCCAGAAAGATCTGGATGGTTTAGAAATCTGGAAGTTTCTGTCGAATTGCATGGGAATGGTGTAGTCTGTGTGCTTTAGAATTGGTTCTAAATACTTAAAAATTACGGAGTGGCCGATGTTGTTGATAACCCACAGCGATGAAGCTTCGAGCAGAGCTTGCAGTTATTTGTTTGCTTAGTATATCAAGAGGTGTTAGGAAGAGTAAGGTTAGCGTATTCACTGCCGCAGATGGGGTCGTGAGAAGCGATCCGTTTATATATAGGCAAGCTGAACGTTGGACTTTATTTTTATTGCTCTTTCTAAAGCAATCTACCATACTGCCACACCGTACATGTAAATCGGTCTGATTACCGGTGTGTATAACCAATGCTCAATTCGGAATTGTAAGTCCCATTTATTGCCAATAGCTTTTTTTGCAAAAAAAGAGAGCTAACGTTGCTTTTTTGACTCTTTCTCGTATATTGCGTTTCCAATTTAGTTTTTTCTCTAAAATAAGACCCAGGTACTTAGCCTACTGATAACTCGTCTGATAACTTTAATTGGATTCCTTTAATATAGGGAGGGTTAACATATGGAATTTTATAATTCCTCGAGGCATTTTGTAATACTTCTTTTAGGGTGCTAAGATGCTTTCCTGAGACCGCTGCAGCAATTTCATCCGCATAGGCAACGACTCTGAAACCCTCCGCATCCAGACCAGATAGGAATTAATTTACCACCAGGTTCCAGAGAAGAGTGGATAGATCACTACCTCGCAGTATCCCTCTACTAACGAATCTTCTAGCAGAACTCTTCTGTTTTGAGTTAATTATTCTACTTGTCAGCATCAAATGAATTATAATTTCCCAAGCGAATTCTCTACGTTCAGAAATGTAAGTGCAGATGTGTTCGCGTTGTTAAAAGCACCTTCGATGTCAAGGAAAGCAACCAAAGTGAACTCACTATGATGGGGAGAGTATTCGATGTGTGCGTACTAATATGTGTAACGCCGCCGTTTCCACCGATTTGCCTTTACAGTAGGCATGTTGAGACATAGACAGAAGTCTTGTATCAATACTTGCCCCTTAAATATAGTTATCAATTAATCTTTCTAAGAACTTAAGTACCCGTGGCATGATGGTTAGTGCGTTGAATTTTCATGTGAGAGGTCTTGGGTTCGATCACTGCCTGTGCCACCTAAAAGTTTTTTTCAAAGGTACTGCCTCTTGCGAGGAATTGACAAATTCTTCAAGAGTAATTCTTGTCATAAAAAGTGCTTTCTCAAATTAGCCGTTCGAATTCGGCATATAAACTGTAGGTCCCCTCCATCCCTGCAATTACTCGCACACAGGAATGGTTGAGAGTTGTAAGTCACTAGGCCCTGGTTCTTTACGGACTGTTGCGCCACCTAATTTTATAAGAACTTAAGAAGGAATGATGATAGACTTATATGTAGTAGATCTTTAAGATTGACTTGCGAGCATTCTCCTGCTTTGGGTATGAAAACATTATTGGACCTTAGAACACATCATAATGATCCGGATTTTTATCCAAAAATAATCTTCAGAATCTTTAGTGATTAGGCTTAGTTTATTAGCTGAACTTACTTATTTGAAGCTGATATACAAATCAAGAATGATTGTTGAAGAGCTTCTCCATCCTCAACTTGTCACTTTTTGGTGTGGGTTATGAGCTGGCAATGTTGGTGTTATGATACCTTACAAATCCGAAATGTTATTGATGTAACTGTTACTGAAAGTGGATTGGGCTACCGAGTTACCTATGTATGTCTAGTGATTATATCCAAATTTGGAAGACATTTATGTGGACGACGTTTACTTTTAATAAGACGAGCACGGTGGCGCGGCGGTTTGTACCGCACAAGCATCAAACCAATCGGAATTTAGCAAGACAAGTTTTTTGTCCAAATTATTCTTCGAAGAGGTTATCTTAATTGGTCACCGAGGCCTTAAGATTTGTTAGTTATGGCCATGGGCATCTGAAATACAAGATCTTTGACAACCCTGCACAATCGATTCAAGACCTTAGAAATGGTATTTGTGTAGTTAATGCGACATAATAGCCGCAAAAATGTGAACTGATCAGTGATCATGGAAAATGTCTTGAAAAGGGCATGGTTTTGAAATCATAGCCACATCATTTGACGTTTTAAATTATTCCTTTTTACAATCAAGTAAATATTTTTTGATTTCACGTTAAAAATACATTTTTTAATATCAAAATCTCCTATTGGAAACCCCATTATAATGTTTGTCTGAGCTTTAATATTTTGGGTTTATTTAGAAAGAGAATCTTTGAAATGTTCCAGGAGAATAAATCAATTTGTCATACTAATTCCACCCATTCGCTAAAAAACCGCATAAGATTCAATTGTCAATATCAAAAATGGGCGTGATATAGTGCTGGCGGCAGCCCCGGGATTTAATTTTTAAAATATTGTTCAACAATAAAAACACATTCTTCTCTCGTGTAATATTTCCACTAACCCTTAATCTAAACAAAAACCAAAAACTGTATTTTTGTTGACTTATGGTCTTATTTCCTCAAGAATTCTCTGTTAAACGAATTTATAAACTTCCTTATGCAATGAAGAACGGTGCAATACCTGTAAAAGTATAAAGATTTACATGGAAAAAGATAGACTATAGCTCTATTCAATTACATCTGGTGTCAGATAAAAGAAATCATCACCATATACACAATGCTTACTAAATGACAGGTATTCATTTTATACGACGACTTCGAGGACGACAACGACAACGACTACGACGAGCATTAAACTTTCCCCGGTGAGTTTGAGCTTTTATGCAAGGGAAGTCTTATCGTTGCACTTTAACATGGAATATTGAAATGTCTCCGGCAAATGTCATCTGATGGAAATTGCTTTCCACTTTTGCAAAGTGAAATGATTAAGTCGTAGAATTCTGATTCCTTCCAGCTTCCACCTTTCCCGGCACGGTCGGCGGCGCGGTGGAATGCGGAACCTCGTTCTCTTATTCGAAGCCGCAACAAGGCAAGCTACGACAACGACGACGACGCGACGTTACGCATAGTTTTGTGGGTTGGTCGGTGTCCTTCGAATGTAGCGAAAAGTCTAGCGTAAAAGGATGAGTTCTTTCTTGTTTTGTTTTTCAGTGATTTTTTCGTTTGGGTCCGTAGGTGGGTTCGTACTGACGGAAACTTCTTTTCGAAATTAATTCCGCACACTTGCAACTCTTGGATGCTTTACCAGCCGGGGAATATTTAATAGCATGTCAATAGAATATACATATGTATATACTCTCGACTTGTAATACCATGGGAGTGTTGTTGGCTGGCGCATTTCGCGTTTCGCTTTTTGTGAAAAATGTGAAAATCCAGCGGTTTTCTTAAATTGAAAAATTGCATTTCATTTCCGATTTTTCTCCTTTTGGTTTTCATTTCTCGTTTTTCTTATTATTTTCCGACTTTTCTGTCACATTTAAAAAGATATTTTTAAAACCTTTCTATGTGGTTTTTTCTTCTTCTTGTTCAAGGATGGAAAAGTCGAGTTGTATACAAGATGCCAAGTGATGGCATCCTCTTCTCTATTTTCAGTCTGCAGTTTTTCGGGTATCATTTTGTGTGAGGGAATATGAACAAAAAAGATTGAAATGAAATGAAAACTACATAGCGGATTGGATATATTGTTCGATGATGGTTGCGGGGTGGAGAAAAAAAAGGGACGAACTTACGAAGGAACGAAAAGGAAATTATTTGAGTGTGAGTAACTTTAGAGTTTCTAAAAAAGTTAAAGAAATTATTTTTACGTTTCGGGGTTTTTGGCTTTTTGTTTTTTGGTTTGCTTTTTAAATTCAATATGAAGTTAAAACAAGAATAAGTTCATGCGGGTCTCCCATCTGCGCTTACATCTTTCTAATTACGATTCTTTTGAATTCTTAACTTCTAATGAAATTTGAAGTTTTCATCCAAATGTTTTTATTGGAAAAAGTTTTAAAAAATGTCAGATTTTTGTTAAAATTTAAAAAGAAAAATTTGCGTTCGGGTTTTGGATTTTAGCATTTGATTGAAATAAATAAAACTAACAAAATAACAAAACCATTAATAGAAACTATACGAAAATAACGAACTATATTCCGAAATTGATTTCGATGAAGAAGAAGAGACTGGGATACGATAGACATTGGCAACTTTCCAGTGGTGCCCTTGAAAGCTTGCAGTACAAATACGAATTATTTACATAAACAAAAATTTTGATAATGTAAAGTTGCAGTTTTTTTTGGAATATGTACAAACAAATTAATTATATTAAACAAGCAATATGAAATGTTTGATGTAGTAAAAATGCAAACAAAAATATTGAATCGAATATTGAGATTTCTTGTAAATCAATAGGAGAAAATACTCGGTTGTTAAATTTCGTTGACAAATAAAATTAAACAAATATATATTTTTGAACTCTTGTACTCTGTGTTGAAGCAAAGCGTTGATGATTAATATTATAGACGAGGAAATATTTTTAACAAACTTAAGTACAAATTGTTTGAGTTTTTCATAAATTGATTTTGTTTAAAAATGCAAAAGCATTTCCAAAACAATTTCATAGAGTATTCTTGTGATGTTGTTGTTTGAGTTGAAATTTTGTCTGTCTATTTCAACTTAAGTAAAAAGTTTTATTTTAAGATTTGCATTGTAAATGTAACCAATTTCAATATTTTTACATTTACATTTTAAAATTCATAGAATCTAAATAAAAATTTGTAAGCGACATGCCTGTGTGTTCGTGTGTACCAATTTTTTTAAGTAATAAGTTGAGGATACATTTTCTCACAAGAACAAGAAAAGACATGAACTACAATTAAATTTGTTTTCAAACATTGTAAAGTCAAACAGAATTGATATAAATTTTAAAGAATTTATTTAAATATCTATCATTTCGAATATTTTACGAACAAAGAATAATATTATTTTCGGAATAATTTTTTACTACGTTTTTGACATCAGGTAAAAAGTTGACATTTTTTAACAATAAATTAAAACCTTAGGCCGGCCATTGACGACACAAAATAACTGCCAAAATTGGGGTTTGTACACATTGTTTGTGTTGTGAATTTGGTTGATTGCGCGGTTTGTACAATTAAGTGTGTTAAAATTAAAAGAGTTTTGATATTTGTTCAAGTTCGTCAACTTGTGCAAATATTTTTTGACGTGAATATGAAAATCTGTACAACTGTTTATTTGAAAAATAAAATGTATGGAGTACACATTGATGTTACGATTTTTTTTTTAATTGCAATATGTTAAGAACAAAAATATTTTGGGGAATTTCTGGAGCTATATGTATGCATCAGGGAGTATCCGGCTCTTTGGAAAGTAAAGAGTCCTGATTATAGCAACAGGATTATGAAAAATCAAGGATACGACCGTTTGATTCAAAAATAAAATTATCCAAATGCCCACCGTAAGACAGTTGTAAAAAAGATTAATGATTTCCGACAATTTATCGGAATGAGCTCAAGAAAGTCTAAAGCAGTCAGAAGTAAGGTTCTGGAGCGGATGATATTTATCAACCATCCTTATGGTCAGTAGCGTAGCGTGGCGGGGGCAGGGGGGGCAAATGCCCCGGGCGGCACTTGTTTGAGGGGCGGCAAAAAAGGGGAGGCGGCAAAAAAAAAAAAGGTTACCAAAACAAAAAAACCTGCACTTGTTTGAGGGGCGGCAAAAAAAAAGGTAACCAAAACAAAAGAACCCTGAAATAATTTTCGGTAAACAGAATTTCGTATGGGGTGGCATCCAATCGACCTGTACCTATACCACCACAAACGAGAACAGATGCAGGAACTTTGCTTATAGCAATGCAATCCTTTTCTTTTCTCTGCTTTTTGGGCTTTTGGAAACCTGTTCTTCATGAAATAAATGAATGTCAAATTTACTTACAAACCGAAGGTCTTGACCTTTATCAGTGTGCAGCTAAAATCAGTGCTCTACTGACTTTTCTTGAAAACACATGAGAAAAATTAGTCAATGATGCACTTGTTTACGCAAGGAATTTGTGTGAGAGCTTAGGCATTTCCTTGGATCCTCCCAGAAGGAAAAAAAGGAAGTACATCTTTGGTGATGGAAGCACAGATGTTGGTCTGTCTCATGACGAAGAGTTGAGAAGAAAATTGTTTTCTTCCTTAGATAAAATCATCGTCGAAATCAAGGAGAGATTTAACCAATTGCAAAGTTTGGCCAAAAAATTCGACTTTCTTTCAGCTTCCAAGCTACTGGCTGAAAATTTTGATTACGATTCGGAACTTGCATTCAATGAGCATGATGTATCTCCCGATGATTTCAAAATAGAACGTGGTCGAGTAAGAGCCTTTGCATCTTTATTGGAAAGACTTAACGATCTTGAAAGAACAAACCCGCTTGAAATATTCAATTTCATAGTACAGTCGAAGTTAGAAACAAGTTTGCCAAACATTACCATTATGCTGCGTATTTTTTTAACAATAGCAATAAGCAATGCCGGATGTGAGAGAAGTTTTTCAAAACTTAAACTAAAAAGAGGCTGGGATGCGACCCACACTGATAACTTCCCATCCCGTCTGTCGATTTGTCTTAATTAAAAGTTTGTCTATATGTATCAATTTTTACCAAATTTGCGTACCATTTTATGTTTATTTTTTTGTTATTGAATATCGAAAACAATATTTTCTGTAAAATAAAATAAGTTTGAAGCCAATATTTTTAATTTTTGAAAAGTTATTTGAGTCGATTTTTATTTTTACCAAGTTTTAGTATTGTTTTTTTTAGGTTTTTATTTTTTCTAAAAAAAACTGTCAATTCGATTTTTCTCAAAATTTTATCAGATTATTACATCATTCTTCGTTGCACAAAATTGTTTTGGAGATGAAATCAGATTTGAGTCGTAAAATTTTCGAGGTGACAAATTTTTTTTTCGGTTTTTTTAATTTATAAAAAAAAACAGTTAATTGGTTTTTTTTCAAAAAAAAAAATTGTTTTGTATCTTGTTACAATATATCATATAAAATTTAATTCAAGTCTCTAGCGTTATTGGTTCATGAGATATTTAGGGTTAACCAAAATTTTCACCTTTTTTTTAAACTGCTATGGTAAAAAAACCCCCGCGCAATTTTCTTGAGAGCCCTTTCTGCATCTTTTTGCCTTATTATGTGTATAACAAAATTTATTTGAAGTCGATATCTCTTCTGGTTCTTGAGCTATGGACGACGAAAAAAAAGTCGCGAACGTATGGACATACGGACGTATATACGTACACACGCACGCACAGACATCTTTCTCATTACAATAACTTCCTATGGGAAGTTAATAAAAAACTATTTCAGGTCAACAATGAGTACTCTAAGGTTAAGTAACCTAGGAATTCTAGCCATAGAAATGCAAAAAACTGATGCGATTGACACCGAAAGAATAATAAAAGAATTTCTGTGTGAAAAACAAAGAAGACAAATAATTTAAACATTTTCTACGTTTTATAAATTATTAAATATGGGTAACGTACGTAAGTCAATGTCAGTTGAGTTGCTTGATGCCACAATGTAATTAAAAAAATCAAATTTGCTTAATTTAAAAATCGAAACAAATGTTCATTAAAAATAAAAATATACGAAGCTTTCCTTATTAAAATGAATACAAAAATTAAATTTTTGATTTATATGTACTAGTAATAACCAAAATGAAGTGATTTAAAAAATTAAGTATAATTTCTTAATCTTAATTTATTTTTTGAGCTTTATTTTATAGTGGGTATGACATTTAAAACATTAACCAAATTTGAATGTTAGGTTCCTTAAAATGTAGTTACTTTCAATATGGTTATAATCGATATACATCACCTACAAATAAATGAATACTCTGTAAGTATAGTTCATTATGGAAGAAATGGTAGTGTTCACCAACTTTGACAAAAAAAATTGGGGCGGCAAAATTTGATCTGCCCCGGGCGGCAAAAACCCACGCTACGCCACTGCTTATGGTATTTTTTAACGCTTTCGTTTCTGGATGGTCAGGAAACTAGTACCTCAACAAGATCTTCCTTGAGCGATGGAAACACGGTAACGTATTTAAATTTTTTGTTGAAATAAAATGTATATAAATGTATATATTATGTATCTAATTACAGGCGCCGGCCACGTCCATAAAAGAAAAGGTTTCTGAAGAAGATAACATCAAAAAATTGGCGCGCAAAAACCTTCAAGAGGAGCCTATATCGTTCAATGGCGATGATGCGATTGCTCAGGGATGGGCATTTCAGTTAAAGAAAAGAGGCTGGGATGCGACCCACACTGATAACTTCCCACCCCATCTGTCGATTTTTCTTGCTTAAAAGTTTGTCTATTGTATCATTTTTTACCAAATTTTCGTGCTATTTTTTGTAGATTTTATTTTTTTATGAAAAAACGGACTGTTGGATTTTTATAAAAAAAATTACTGAATATCGAAAACAATATTTCCTGTGAAATAAAATAGCAAATACAAATACAAATAGTTTGAACCAATATTTGTAATTTTTGAAAAGCTATTTGAGTCATTTTTTGTAAAAAAAAAACTGTTAATTCGATTTTTCTCAAATTTTTATCGAATGTTAAAAACAATATTTTTTATAAGTTAAAATTAGTTTTGAAGTTAATTTGAGTCGAAAATCAATTTTTACCAACTTTTATTAATTTTTTATGTTTTTATTTTTTTTTTTTAAACTGTCAATTCGATTTTTCTCAACATTTTTCAGAATGTTGAAAACAATATTTCTTATAAGATAAAATAAGTTTGAAGCCTTAATCTCAAGTTTTTGAAAAGATGTTTGAGTCGAAATTCAATTTTTACCAATTTTGAGTAATGTTTATTTTAGGTTTTTATTTAAAAAAAAAACTGTCAATTAGATTTTTCTCAAAATTTTATCAAATGTCAAAAACATTATTCTTCGTTGCACAAAATTGTTTTGGAGATGAAATCATATTTTAGTCGTAAAATTTTCGAGGTGACAATTTTTTTTTCAATTTTTTTGATTTATAAAAAAAACCGTTAACTGGAGTTATTGTAATAGCTCCGATTTGTCAAATTAAAAATTTTGACACTTCTAGATGATTCAAGGTCCCTAAAGTCGAAACAAAAGATTTTAATTGAGATGTCTGTGCGTGCGTGTGTACGTTCGTTAGTACGTCCGTACGTTCGCGACGTTTTTTTCGTCGTCCATAGCTCAAGAACCAGTAGAGATATCGACTTCAAATAAATTTTGTTATACGGATAACAATGCAGAAAGATGCAGAAAGGCTTTTCAATAAAATTGAGTGGGTGGTTTTTAACATAGCAATTTAATAAAAGGTGAACATTTCGGTTAGCCCTAAATATCTCACGAACCTATAACGTTAGAGACTTGAATTAAATTGTATGTTATATATTGTAACGTGATACCAAATAAATATATTTTTGGAAAAAAATCCAATTAACAGTTTTTTTTTTATAAATCAAAAAAACTGAAACAATATATTTGTCACCTTGAATATTTTACGAACAAAAAATTATTTTATCTCCAAAACTATTTCATGCAACGAAGAATAATGTTTTTGCCATCTGATACAATTTTGAGAAAAATCGTTTTTAACATCTGGTAAAATTTTAAGAAAAATCTAAAAAAATAAAAAGAAAAATTTTACCAAAAATAAAAACCTAAAAAAACAATACCTACTTGGTAAAAATTTACTTTCGACTCAAATTTTTTTTCAAAATTTAAAAATATTGGCTATTTACTATTTTTATCTCAAAGATTTTATTCGACATTCAGTAAATTTTTTATAGAAATCCAACAATCAGTTTTTTTTCATAAAAAAATTAAAATCTACAAAAAATAGTACGCAAAATTCAAACAAATTAATTAATTTCATTCATCCAATTTGAATTTGTTTATATAAGAAATAAAAACTTTTAAGAAATGCTACTAAAATTGGTAAAAATTAGTTTTAGACACAAAATCTCGATAGCAAAAATAGATTTTGAAATCAAGCTTTTTCATCACCTACAAACCTTTTAAACAAGACAAATCGACAGACGGGATGGGAAGTTATCATTATCACTGTGGGTCGCATCCCAGACTCTTTTTTACTTTTCAATTCAACAGCAACATGACATGTAAACTGTACAGGTAACTTGTCCCGTGTTTTGAAACTGACTGGCTTGACTTGACTTTGCGTAAAATATCAATTTGATCATTGGAGAATTATTAACTTTAAAAAAAATGTATCTACTAATAATCACTTCGATTTGTCGAATTGAAAATTTTGTCATTTCTCGTCTTTCTAAGATCCCTAGAATCCAAATCAAATATTTTTAGAGAGAGAGATATCTGTGTGTGCGTGTATATCGTCATTCCTAATAAAATCCGACATTACCTCTAGAAAAAATTTATGCCACGATTAATAACGTTTTTAACATCTGATGGTAAAATTAAAAAAAAAAAAATTACGGTTTTTTTACTCGAAATAGGAACCTAAACGAATCTCTTGGCAACAATTAAAGATACTACATTCAAATTCATTTGTCTGTGAAAAAATATTGTTATTAACATTTGTAAAAATTTTAAGAAACATTCAAAAGTTAGTTTTTTTTATATAAGATAAAAAAAAAACTTTCAAAAAATGCTACCAAAAATTGGTTAAACTTATTTAAACTTATTTCATTTCCAAACTTTTTATATCACAAAAAAAAATTTTATTAACATTTTGTTAAAGTTTTAAACAATTCGGCATATGGGATGGGAAGTTATCGGTGTGGGTCGCACTCCAGCCTCTTTTTTTTGTTGTTCAATTCAATTCCAGATACTTAAAGCATTGACCAAAAACATCGAAATTATTTACAAACAAAAAGGGTAACGACTTTACCTTTAAACACTTTAAAAACAAATAAAATGTTTAACCTCCCAAATAAATGCAATTTTCGAATAATATTTAAATCACTTTTTGTTTGTTCATTTGACCCAATTAAGTTTTTGTTTTTAAATATATAACCTACTAGTCGATATAATATTTAAACAGTTATTTAAAAAAACAAAATACAAAATGTTTTTGTCTTTTATTTTAATGTTCGTATGTAGTACATTGTTTATTTGACTTAACTTTAAGTATAAAGGGAAACAAATTTCGATTGATGTTCATAATAATGGCGCACTACCTACAAATACCTACCCAACCCAGCCTCCTCGAACCAATTCTATCTGCACTCTGCAGCAAAACAGCCTTTAGCTTGGCACTCTCCAATTAAGTTCTCCTGTCTGCCATGTTTCCTCCTCTCGTTTTTAATTAAACTCTTCAGCGTAATTTTATTTCGAAATACGGAGCTGCCGCGGAAATGCTTTCATCAGCAGAAATCGATACGCAAACGAAAAAAAAAAACACGCTAGGCGTTAAAATGATTTCGCATATAATAAAACAAAATATACTTAAAATCATATCTGTCTGTGGATATGATAAATGTGCACGTTCAGCAAAAGTAAAAAATATTAAAAAACGTGCAATTTTGTTTTTTAATAAACACGAAACCGATATCGTTTGTTAAATTGTTTTTCTGTTCACTGAAAAAAACAAAAGTTGATCGACATGGTTTGCTATAATAATGACAGATAAAATACACAATTTTTGTTTCTACATTAAATTCATCTACAAAAAAATGGAGCAAAAACAAGCAATCTTTTGTGTGTTTATGGGATTGGGACACAGTAATTATGACAAAAGTATTGAATTCTATTTGTTGGATTAAACTTTAATCAAATTAAAATAGTTTCAAAAAAAGAATATGAATCCATGTTTTTTTAAGTTGTTTGTACTAGTAAATAAAAATGTATTAATTGATTGCATACAAATACTTCAAACCGTTGCCGATATTTGAAATATTTTAAGGAATTAAACTAGTGGAAAAAATTACGTTTTTTGTCTGTCCTACAAACAAAACAATACTTTTTTAAATGATTAAGATGTTCTTAATTCAAATTTCGCTTTTAAATTTTCCTCTCACAAAAGGTTTTTAATATATGCCCCTTTAAAAATGGTAAAAACAACCGAAATTGGGTGTTTTAAGGCTAAGTTTTAAAGTTAATTTTTATTGCTGATTTCGAATTCAAACATTAGTTTTAACTGTTTATTTAAGTCAATATACTTATTGACTTAAGGTGGCGATACAGTAAGGGGTGGACCTGGGCCTAAACCAAGATGAGTCTCCCTCTCCAGCCAACTCCGTCCTTAGCTAGCTGTATCCAGTTTCGCACGACAAGTTAGCTGAGGTCCTCTCGCAATCGCTTGTGCCAATTGAGTCGCGGAATTCCTCAAATACGCCGTCCCTTGGGATTGGATTCATAGACCTTTCGGGCTGGAGCTCTGATGTCCATTCGTTCTACATGACCCAGCCATCTAAGTCGTACAGCCCGTACAGTTCGTCGTTGTATCTTTTCCTACACTCTTAATCTATACAGACGGGACCAAAAATCACCCCAAGAATTTTTCTCCCGAAGCATCCTAAGACGCTTTAATCTTTCTTTGAAGTCCAAAGAGGCAGCGATTTGCAGGAGTTATTATTCGTTTGATTTCAGCGCTGATGCCGTTGTCTGCATTTATAGCGTTGCCCAGGTCGACAAAGTCCTTAACTACCTCAAAGTTTTAGCTGCCCATGATGAAGTTTTGTCTAAGACGGTGTCAATCAATGTACTTTTTTGATAACAGCATGGACTTGATATTGCCCTCATTGACAACTAAAGCAATCTTCTCCGAATCCGTCGTAATGCTTATAAACGCGACACTGACATAACGATCTGGCAACTTTGTTAATATCAACGAAGTATCCGAAGAATTGGACGAATATTTGGAAGATTGCGTCGCCTTGTCTAAATCCTCCAGCAGGGTGTGTTCTCCATAGTCATTCTGCAAAAACGGATAAGTTCGACAGGGATATCAAAACTAGACATTACTCTGTAAAGCTCTTTCCTTTAGAAGCTGTCATACGCGGCTTAAGTTCCTGTGTTTTTTTTCCAAGATCTGCTTTAATTTAAATATTTGGTCAATAGTGGACTTTCCTGGTCTGAAGCCACACTGATAAGTACCTATCAGGTTGTTGACGAACGGCTTTACACGTTTACATAATACGGCAGAAAGGATCTTATATGGAATGTTCAGGAGACTGATGCGTCTGTAGTTGGCGCAATTTGGAGGGACTCCTTTTTTGTGTATTGGGCAAACCGACCATATGTTGCAGCTGGTACCCTTAATAAGTTTGTTTTACCTTTTGGTAAAATTTAAGAAATTCATTCCTGTTGTGACATCCTTTAATCTTCTCGATCGAGCACTTCCAACGCTCCCTTATTTTCCATCTGAGAAGCCGGTGCTCCTCTTTTCTCTTTTGCTGGTAGAGCTTGCGAGCAGTTGTGGTCCTCCGGTTTTTTGCCTGTTGCTTAGCTGCGTGTGCTTGCCAGCATTCGTCGTCAAACCAAGGGTTTTGCTGTGGTGGCCGTGTAAAACGCAGCACTTCAAAGGCGGCATCTCTGATGGCTGCAAGACAATGTTGCCACTAGCTTTCAATGCTTAATGCTGGCAGCATATGACTTCTTAAGAGGTTGTTAGAGGCTCGATCGGAAAAGGACATGGCAGTCTCTTACGATTGTAGTCGTCTAACGTCGAATCTTCACACAGTACTTCCTTGTTTTGGCTTGTATTGGTATGTCCGTAGCCGTGCCTTGGCTACAACGAGGTAGTGGTCCGAGTCAATGTTGGCCCCTCGGAATGTTCGGACATCCTGTATACTGAAGAAATGTCGTGCGTCGATCGCAATGTGTTCAATCTGGTTGATTGATCAGGAGATTTCCGTGTCCCCTTGTGGATATCAAGATGTGTGAACTGCATACTAGCTACCAGAACGTCTCGACCCGCAGCGAATTCAATCAGCCTGAATCCGTTTTCGGAGGTGGTGTCGTGCAGGCTTTATCTTTTAATTAGCGTTAAAATCTCCTAATATAATTTTATTGGCATAGCCAGGGCACTACTCTTGTCCAAGAGCTCAAAGAATATGTCTAATGTCTTCATTTTTCTCCTCTGTTGCGGCATGAGCGCATATAAGGCTTATGATGGCGAGCATAGAATAAAGATGGAACTCAAGGCTTTTTGCCTGAGTCTAGTTCCAACAACAAATCTACATCCAATTAGACGCTGTCTTTATTCTCGGTAAAAGTCGTCGTAGTATACATCGCAGTCTTTTAGTTTGCGTTCACCCGGCCCATAGCACTTTTTCGATGGCGGATATATATTCCTTGCAGCAGTTTAGGGCTTCCGCTAACTGTTCGGCTGCACGTGGTCTATAAAGGAACCTAACATTCCACATACAGTTCCGAAGTTCGTTGTCCTAATTTCGTTTGCTTGGTCCGTCATCATTAAATTGGTCCGTATCCGAGGCTTGTTGGTGCTTTGCAACAAACGACTAGGATTTTTTTAAGTCACCCCGAAAGCACAATCTCTAACTTGGAGGGACAGATCCTTAATATATGTAACTCCAAGGACGGGGAGCCGGGTAAGCCGCTGCTTGAAGGCTTGGGCTCGAAATATGTCGAAGGAGCCCTATAAGGTGTTCATTAAGTAGTTCAATCTAACTAGACGCCATCGTTCATTCAATCTCGGGAATTCCTCCACTGCCGTCTAAATAAGGATAGGTGACTTAGTGGATACACCTCTCTCGTTTGATACCCTCAACAACTTTCCACTGAGGTTAGAACCTAGGCACCCGATGTTCACGCGGAGAGGTTAGAGTAGGAGTTGTTAGACAGAGGTGTGTTTTGAGAAGAACCTGTGGACGTTTTTGTCCACTTGAATGCACATGTCTATTATTTGAACATCTATTTGATAATTTTCTTAATTTCAACTGAATGTTAAAGAAAAGGATTAAAGATTTAGAAAAACATCACGGATTTTTTTTGAAAAATAGATACTTTGTAACACTTTTTCTTTATGCAAGAGTATTTGACCGAAACCGAATTTAATAGATTGCAATTGTTTGTTTTTATTTTATTTACACGAAAGTTAAAACGAAACAACGAAGCGACTATCACGATGTTTGCCAAAATGCAAAACGTCAAACTAAAGGCTGTCTTGTAACACTTTTAATTCGCTTCGCTTTCCTTTTTAATTCACCTTTAGTTTGACGTTTCGCATTTTGGCAAACATCGTGGCCAGGCCCGTAGCCAGGATTTCGATTGGGGGGGGGGGGCTTGTTCAATTTCAAAGAAGTAATTCTATAAAAAAAAATTTTAAAAAAACTACATAATGTAAATGTTTTATTTTTGTTTGTATTTTTTTTTGTATTTAATTAAATAAATAGTTTGGATTTTTACAGCAATAAACGCCTTGTCTTTTTTTTAGATATAATGTCGATCACTTCATCTGGATCCACATCAATACCTGAGTGAACAGACAGCATTGCAAGTGCGCTTAGTTTTGGATGGCCCATAACGCTTCGGGATACTGTTTTGATCCTTTTCATCGTTGAAAAGGTTCTTTCAACGCTAGCTGTTGTAACTGGTAGTGTGGCCAAAATTGTAAGCAAGTAGCTTATGCTCCTGAAGTAGGTCTTGTCACATACCTATATCTAGCAGTTTCAGAACATCGGAAGAGGGATCCATCGATGAAATTTTTTCGCACCAGAGTATGTACTCCGCTTTAACAGCTGACAAGGATATTGCGTTATCGAAGTAGAGTGTTAGATTTTCCATTTCATTTACTCGATTGGCGGCAGCAAAACCTGGAGGCAGAGCTTGAAACGATAGTAAAACTTCCTCGTTGACCATAAATCTGTCAGTAAGATTTTGTATAAGAGAATCTAGACAGGGAATAAGTATAGAAACTCTAAAATAGTCTTCTGGGCATGATGTTACTGCGTTGTTTGTTTCAAAGAAAGCCTTGGAATTGTTATGCTGACTTCAAATAAATCCCTGGCAAGTTGTGATGCGGATTGAAAAGCGTCTCTGAAAAAGTCTCTGGCAGTTTCTCTTATGTTCTTAAGAGAACTTAAGACTTGTTTCGTATGATTTATTGCAGACACGAAATTTAAAGATTCATTTTGAAGCAAAATTGATAAGGGTAGCGTTAAACTAAAAAGTTTTTCGCATACCATGAGGCTTAACAGAAAATCACTTCTTTGAATTGCTGCTAACAGAGTTGATGCTTTTGAAGACATTGCCCACGTCTTGGTGGATATTTCTTGAAGACTAATAGCAATACATTTGAAGAGCTCTACAAATGAAAGAATGCTGTCATGCCTTTCAATAAACCTTGTTTCACAAAGGCGCAAAAGTCGTTTTTTTCTGCTTTCTGGTGCGTATTTTTGGATGGCGATTTGGAAAGTCTTATTTGCATTTGAAGGGTTTCGGAAGAAATTAGCTATTTCGCTTACTACACCAAGACAATTGCGAATCGAGGGTGTTGACATGGCATTAGACAGAGCCAGGTTCAAGCGATGACTTGCACAGTGAACATATCTGGCATTTGGATACTGTTGCCTTATCCTACTCTGTACTCCACTTAAGTGGCCTGACATATTTGCCGCTCCATCATAACCTTGGCCAACACACTTGTTCATATCTAGATGTAGTTCCTCACATCGCTGCAATATGGTTTTAGTCAGGTTTTCAGAAGTTTGGTCATCAACAGGAATAAAACCTACAAAATCTTCCCAAAGCATATTTTTCGTGGGCTCTGTACAGCAGTCAACATATCGGACACATATTGAAAGTTGCTCAGTGCCAGAAACATCCATTGTTTCATCAACCAGAATGCTAAAACAACTCGATCTTATAACCCGGTTAGATATTTTTCTGGTGACAATATCAGATCATATATCTAAGATTTCGTTTTGGATATCTGGGCTTATATAGGTTGCATTTTTTGACTAGATAGTCTCTTAACATTAATGTGTATTTGTCTTTATTAAATAATAGTACCTAAATAGTCTCCTTTTGATGAAAAAAAAGAGTCTTTTGCAACCAATCTAAGCTAAGAGTTATTTTTAAACACAATTCGAACTTATGCTTGAGCCCCTCTAGTCCCCCCCCTGGCTACGTGCCTGATCGTGGCCATCGTCGCTTCGTCGTTTCGTTTTAACTTTCGTGTAAATAAAATAAAAATAAACAATTGCAATCTATTAAATTCGGTTTCAGTCAAATAATCTTGCATAAAGAAAAAGTGTTACAAATTTTTCATTAACCCCCATAGCTTTCAGCCAATGTGGAGTGACGGATCTCGATTACGTCATCTTTGGCCACTCATAGCAAGTTTGCTGAAGAGCGCCAACGTGTCGGAATGCCGCGGTCCTGCTAACTCGCAATTTCTCTCCCATCAGAATGCAAATCATTCTCAGGAATTCGCCGCACGCTGGTATCACTTCCAGGTCACGGCGATTCCATGAGTGCATTCAGCCAAGACCCACTATTTATTCGCAAGAAAATCAAAACCTCGAAACCTAAAAAAAACTTAATCATCTCACCGAGCATTCTTCCCCACCGAATAAAAAATAAATGTAGGAAAAACGTTTGGTGTAGAAGTAATTTTAAACCCCATTGACGGAGAGGAAAAGTGGTAGCCTTCCTTGTTTTTAATCGACGCTTTTGAACATTTTGTCTCCTACTCAGATTTTGGGTTAAGAGAACTCGCTCTTAACGTTCCATCTTACATACAAATTTGTATCAACAAAATTTGTTGAATGTTTAAAATCAATTATAACAAATTACAATTTTAGTTTTAATGAATTACGTTGGGCCAGCGACCATTCTCAATATGAGTAACTTCAGCGTCGGGGACCAAGTGTTTACCGCGCCTAAGGTTGGCATCCCGCCTACGGAATATCGCTTTGTAAAACGTCCAGTAAGCGGTTTGGTATATGTATTTGGCATCACTCATTCGCCGTGTATTTTGTGACATCCATTTGCCAAATTTATTTTCGATCTTCTTCACTATACTGAAGGAGAGAACAAGTAGCTGGTAAACCATGGCCGTCCTACTCTCTCTCAGTAAGGTGAAGAAAGATGGGAGTGGGGATGAGAATAAGGATAGTTTTTGTTACGGCAAATTTTTACCGTAACAACTTCATAGATTTAGATAGCGGTTATTAGGACGGCTTTGCGTTTCAAGGTCAACCACATTAAAATGATGATGGAAACAATGTTTCGATTAACGGTGCGTGTTACAGAGCCATGTTAATCAATTAATTAATTACTGAAGCTCAAAGCATTGATTTGATGAACCACTGGGTCAAGCAGGATGGAGCGCCATGCCACACATTCCATGCCGCAATGGATCCATAATGAGTTGAAATCTTTGATATTCTATTTTTTTAAAAAGAAACTTGTATTTTTACCTGACTTAATCGGACAAACATAAAGTTTATTTTGTTTGTATAACTAAATTTAAAACAAAACAAGGTGTCACAAATTTTCGCAGGTTCCCTCCTTGATTGAAAACTACCCAAGGAAAACAATCCTCGATTTGAATTTAAAAATAAAAATAGTGAAGAAAACGGCTCTTAGCTCCTTAAGGCTGATATTTTCCCGTCAGAGTTAAGCATAACTTAAGGATTTTTATTTTCAAGTTATATAGTTTGAGTTTTCAACTTGGATCTTAAGCTCTCCCGAAATCTCCAGAAAAAAAGTAGAATTTGGCGGAGCAAACTTGAGATTATTGACATTGGCGAGTTATTAGTTAGCTATTGATAATTTGTACACCGGATCGCAGATTCACTCTAGCACTTGGGTTAAGCGTTCATATAGCATTTTGAAAAGAGGATTTTCAATGTTGGATTCTGACCGTAAGTGACAAATACAAAAATGCAAAACTCATCAAAATTTATAAATAATTTCAACTAAGATCTAACAAATATTTTCTGGCAGACGGTGTTAAAAATAATAATCGATTTAAAATTTCAGAAAAGATGTTACTTTTTCAAGTTGGTTTTATTTCAACCGTTCGCAATTTGGCTTTCAAAAGCATATAGTTCTTTTTGGAATATCAAAATCTCTTTTCATGTCTGGCCTTTTCTCCCTAGAAATGCATACAGTTATCTGTGAGAGCTTGGAGTACGATTCATTAAGTTTGGAAATAGTAAAAATCAAAATTGGCTGATAAATATTTTGTTATTATCTGAAAATAGAACTCTCCGATATCTTGAGATAGAAGCGACACAAAAAGGTAAGCTGATTTTGAAATATCGTGAAATAAAAAACCATATGCCATATGAAGTAAAGAAAACAATATTATACAAAAAAATAAAATAAAATAAAAATACTCTCAAAAAACTTCAAGTCCACACAACTATAGCAATGCAAACTGGAACTGGAACACTCTGTTTTTACTCCAAGCTCTTAATTATACTTCATGTAGAAAAGTATATAGTCCTTTTGAGTAGAATTTGAGAATACCCAATTCCGGAAAATAAACCGTAATCGCTTTTCATAAATAACTTCCTTAAATATCGACACAGATGTATTTTCTAACAAAATAATCTATTCCATGTTATAGATGGGTACTGATGCAACAGCATCCTTTTACCTTTTTATACCTGGTCTAACCTATCTATCTTCGTATACACTCTCCATTGGCAGCAATTTGAATACCTTAAAATATTTTTCTTTAAAATATATGTACATACACACATTATATTGGTACAAACATATGTATGTAAAATGTCTATGGGTAAGATATCTTAACTTGGTTTTTATGAATTTTCATTCATATAAATATAGTAGATATTGTATATATTTAAAACATGATAGAGGAAACTATTTTTACTATTTTATAGACATCCTACCTAAGACGAGGAACGTTCTCGTTAATGCCAATAACTATTTGGCTATCCAACCAGACCCGTCATTTCGAACAAAAAAGGATACATAATACATTTTGACATGCCAAATTTACAGTAAGGTTGTTAAAATGTACTTTATACAGATACAAAATTTCTTAACGGTATTGGGTCTATAAAATTTTTAGTCTTATAAAAGACTTAAAAAGGATTAGGTCGTATTGGATGGTTGGTGTTACGCAGGACTCCGTTTTGTCTCCAAATCACTGTCTTGCATTCAACTTTCCATCTGTTATGCTGATGACAAACTTAGCTTTTCATAGTGCTTTCTAGATGAACACACTTGCATTTTAGATGGGAAATATCTTAGAATGCAGTGCTTCAAAAATTAAATGCTGTTTCCGTCAAAACGTGGCCAGTTATATTTCACCCTTTAAACAATTCTGGAGTAACACATAATTCATTACTTGAAGCTTAAGCTGCTTTTTTAAAATATATTAGCTGTTTGCAAGACACTGCCAATTTATTTTTTTAATTTTCCAAGTGAACGTGTCCAAAACTTCAAAAACCAAGTCCTTTGTTCACCAATAAATGAAATGGAGACTTTCTTGAATGCACTATACAGGGTGTTCCGTAAGTAATGGATAACCCTGAAATGCCGCATAGTAGGCTTTATGACCGTCCTGAAAACTGATAAAAAAAAGTTCTATCCCAACCACAAGAAAAGTTATATGCATTTTTTTGTTCAGTGCATTATTTTTTTTCTTATTTTACATTTTTGAATACCACGACTACAAGTGAATGAGTTCCATCATTTTTTTTTTGCAGGAATATTTTATATTACTTGTGCCAACACATAAGTAGAAGAAAGTTATTATAACTGTTGGACTTCTTAGAGAAAAAAATTATTTAACATTGAATTTCAATGCAAAATGTGAAAACAAATAATTTTTGAAAATGTTAAATCATAGCTGGTATAAAAAAAATGCATGAATACCTGAGTGGCCAACTATTTAAAAATATGCGCGTTAAATGCAGATTTCAAAATGGTATTACTTATTATTATATCTAGAGTCCATAGCAAGTTATTGGTAAAAATCTGCAATACTAGAGTAAATTTAGCAAAAACAAAAGTTTTCAAAATCAGCACAGTAAACGTGAAAATAATACCAAGCGTTGAACATAGCAGATTTTTGATTTATTGGCTGTTTCTACGATGTTGTCCTAATGATAAATCCAAGCTTTCAACTTCTAGGGCCGAATGCATTATTGATAAAAATGTCAAAAAAGTGCAAAAAACGGTTACATTTTCGAGCTTGTTTTGAATTTTACTTGTTCTATTGGGCTTTAACAAACCCATCAAATATTTTGTTGGTTGCTATTAGAGATACCGAAGACTTAGTGCATGTGGAATTTGACCGAGATCCTACAGTATCAATCCGAGCAATAGCACGGAGCACTGGGATCGGAAAGACGACTGCGCATAATGTGCTAAGTAAATATAAATATCATCCCTTTCACCTAACACGGGTGCAAACTCTCCAGCCGCAATTTTTTGAAACGAGAATGAGTTTTTGTCGACAAGTGATAATGAAAATTGAAGCAGATCCGCAGTTTTTTGACAAAATTCTTTGGAGCGATGAGTCTACATTTAAAAGAGATGGCTACACTAATCTCCATAATCTCCACTTCTGGGCACTACAAAACCCAAACATCATGAGGGAAGACAGGTCCCCGTACCAATTCAAAATAAACTATTGGACTGTGATTCTCAATGGGAAAATAATTGGACCCTTTGAGTTGCCGGGGATTTTAACTGGCTAAGGTTATTTGGAGTTCCTCCAAAATGATCTCCCAATCTTGCTGGAAGAAGTTTCTCAAGAAGTAAAGGAATCCCATTGGCTTCAAAATGATGGTTGACCAGCACACTATGCTGTGCCTGTGCGGGCATATTTAAATGCCAGATATCCAGGCAGATGGAATGGACGTCTGGGACCAATTTTATGGCCACCCCGTTCACCAGACCTAAATCCACTTGATTTTTTTTATTGGGGATGCATTAAGGAAATCGTATACAGCAAGCCGATCAGGTCTTTAGAGGAGCTAAGAAATCGTGTGGAGGCAGCTGCATTACAAATTTCTGACCAAAACCTTGCACGTTCACTAAGACGTTCATTTATTCGTAGGTGCAGAACCTGTATAAGAGTGGGTGGAAAACAGTTTGAGCATTTGCTTTAAATAAAAAAAAAATAAAAAATTATTTATTTTTGTTTTTGTTTTCTAACTAAGTAATCATGTGATTAAAAGCTGGCTCAAAAACTTTTTGTTTAGATAAAATAACAAATAAACTAATAGCAACCAACAAAATATTTGATGGGTTTGTTAAAGCCCAATAGAACAAGTAAAATTCAAAACAAGCTCGAAAATGTAACCGTTTTTTGCACTTTTTTGACATTTTTATCAATAATGCATTCGGCCCTAGAAGTTGAAAGCTTGGATTTATCATTAGGACAATATCGTAGAAACAGCCAATAAATCAAAAATCTGCTATGTTCAACGCTTGGTATTATTTTCACGTTTACTGTGCTGATTTTGAAAACTTTTGTTTTTGCTAAATTTACTCTAGTATTGCAGATTTTTACCAATAACTTGCTATGGACTCTAGATATAATAATAAGTAATACCATTTTGAAATCTGCATTTAACGCGCATATTTTTAAATAGTTGGCCACTCAGGTATTCATGCATTTTTTTTATACCAGCTATGATTTAACTTTTTCAAAAATTATTTGTTTTCACATTTTGCATTGAAATTCAATGTTAAATAATTTTTTTCTCTAAGAAGTCCAACAGTTATAATAACTTTCTTCTACTTATGTGTTGGCACAAGTAATGTAAAATATTCCTGCAAAAAAAAAATGATGGAACTCATTCACTTGCAGTCGTTGTATTCAAAAATGTAAAATAAGAAAAAAAATAATGCACTGAACAAAAAAATGCATATAACTTTTCTTGTGGTTGGGATAGAACTTTTTTTTATCAGTTTTCAGGACGGTCATAAAGTCTACTATGCGGCATTTCTTACTCGAACGCTTAATGATACTAGCGGTCTTTCTGAAGGAACCATCGAACTGTACGACTGTACTTTTGCACAGAAGGAGCTTTAAGCAATACCGACCGATCTCTAAGACTGTACAAACTGAACTGAAGGCGACAGCTCTACCATACAAATACTAGAATATATTTTTGCTAATACCAAGGAAATCTAACGCTATGTAAGATACACATTAGTTCTAAAGATATTCGAACCGAAAATTAATTTCTACCAATTTTTACCAATTACAAAACTGTCAATTCAATTTTTCTAAAAATTATACCACTTGTCAAAAACGTTGTTTTTTTTTATTAAACTTACAAATTTTAATAATTCTTATGCGTCAGGTGTTACTGCAGTTTTTGCTGATGAAAGCTTGAATTGTATACGATACAAAAATACGAAGAAAAAGCTGGATTCAGAGGTTTTATGCTGGAGTGGTTTTTTTTGCTACCTCAAAAACAGGAAGAAAATGGTTAAGATAAATGGTAAATTCAGTGAAACCAGAAATATTAATATAGGAGTTCCGCAAGGTTCAGTCTTAGATCCAATTTTGTTTCTTATTTACATATATAAAAAGTGTATTCAGTCTTAGCTTGAAAAGACAAATTTGTAAGTTTGCTGATGACATATCTTGTGTTTTTTCTAGTCCCATCACAATGTTGGATTTAATTTCAAATATCATTTTTGACTTGGAGTTATTCAGACATTGGTTCGGCATACATAAGTTATCAGTGAAAAAACAAGAGTTATATTCTTCAATTTACCTGTTTAGAAAATAGCTGAAAATAAATATCTTGAATTAACTATTGATAACAAAATTAACTGGAAAGCTTACACTTTAGCTAGATTTTAATGCAGCTTTTCTTTGTTTATCAGCTCAATTATTCTCCCGCTTATCATTTCTATTTTTATAAAGTTCTAAAATTATTTTTCCGTATAAATGGTTACTTTATAAATCGAAATACGCCATCATACACTTTACGCAGTAGCGGAAGATAGTATCTTGCTTTGATTCCTGGGTGAAAATACTCACAGCTTTCATAACTTTTATGCATCAGTAGCACCTAGATTGGTTAATACTTTATCCTTTGAAAACGTAGCATTCGTTCAACTCATTCATTCAATAAAAAAAAGTAAAAAAGAGGCTGGGATCCAACCCACACTGATAACTTCCCATCCTGTCTATCGATTTGTCTTGCTTAAAAGTTTGTAGGTTTTCGTGTTTTGTTAAAAAAGTTCTCAGATGAATTATTCTTAAAAATTTAAAAACTTCCAATAATATTTTGTACATAATGAAATAGTTTGATTTCGAAATTATTTTTTTGTTAACGAGATTTTTAGTCGAAAAATAATTTTAGTATAGCATTTCTTAAAAAAAATTATTTCTTATATAAACAAATACAAATTGGATGAATGAAATTAATTTGAAGTCAATATCTTCTATTGTTCACGAGATATCGAAAACCGAACATCAATATTATTACCAATTTTGCGTACTATTTTTTGTAGATTTAAATTTTTTATGAAAAAACTGACTGCTGGATTTTTATAGAAAATGTACTGAACGTCGAAAACAATATTTTCTGTGAGATAAAATAAGTTTGAAGCCAATATTTTAAACTTTTGAAAAGATATTTGAAACGAAAGTAAATTTTTACTAAGTTTTAGTATTGGTTTTTTTTAGGTTTTTATTTTTTGTAAAAAAACTGCCAATTTGATTTTTCTCAAAATTTTACCAAATATTGACAACGATATTGCTTATAACAAAAAATTAGTTAAAAGCCAATATCTTAAAGTCTTGAAAAGATATTTGAGTCGAAAATCAATTTTTACCATCTTTTATCACTTTTTGTTTATAGTTTTTTTTTTTTTTTTTAAACTGTCAATTTATTTTATCAAAATCGAAGTTAAAAAGCCATATTTAACTTCCCACTGAAACTTATTGTAATCGGTTCGATTTGAGGAATTGAAAATTTTGACATTTCTCGACGTTTTAAGGTCCCTACGTACGTCTGACCGAATACACTTATCGGCAAGGTTTTTTCCTGGCAATTAAATTGTAGTTTTTCTTAAAACCTTATATAGAGCCAAATAAAGACTCATAACTACTGAGTAATGACAATGAGTACATATTTCCAGAAACTCAATAAGATACTAAAATGACTTAAATGCTATCTAGTGAAGAAATATTTGTTTTTTGCAAAATCATCATATAAGGTTTTTTTTTTGTGCTGGTAGATTTGGGCGTCCCGTGGCGGCCATTTTGTTTTGGTGACATCTGTCAAATCTTTTGTTTGTTATTTAGTTGTTTATGCCAAATCATCATGGCAAGTAATACGATTCAACAGCACGTTCAATTAATAAATCTTAATTATCAAAATGAGTGTTTATAAACGCAAACGTTGCTCGCATTGCGCCCATTTTACGGTAGACGCGTTGGTCATCTTTAGTGACGAGGCTAATTTTTAAATGAATGGTTGTGTTAACAAGCAAAATTGCCGTATATGGGACGACACCAACCCACGCGAGGTTCACTAGGTGATAATGCATCCTAAAAAAGTTACCGTTTAGTGTGGATTTTTGGCCAGCGGCGGCGGCGTAATAGGTCCGTACTTTTTTGAAAATGACGTTAGTGAGGCGGTCACCTTTAACAGCGAGCGCAATATAACGATGATAACTAATTTCTTATGGCTCAAATTGAACCATATGAACCTAGACGGCATGTCGTACCAGCAGAACGCGGCGGCGGCGCGGCGCTATGTTCCCCACAACAAACGCCACGACTTCTACGCACAACATCTACCCGCCCTTATTGAAAAACCCTATACAATTTTTTTTTAGGAGGTATTTTGAAATTTAACCATTTTAAGTTGTTTTTAGCATATTTTAAAAAACTTATTCGAAATAAAACAAAATCTTAATCATTTAAAATTTTTTGACATCTCCTGTGGTTTTTACAGGTGAAAAATGTTAAATGGTACACACTGACGAAGAATTATTTTTCAAAAAACATATTTACCTAATTTATTTGCAAGAAATTTTGTCTCCCGTATGTAAATATTTCATGTATAAAAACAGAAACCAGGATCTATCTTCCTTTTCTCAACTTCAAGCATTCATTTTCAAAAATTTTATGGTGTCGAATTTGTAAAATAAAAGGTCATCATCATTATTATTGCAAAGGAATCCTAGAACCTATTACTCTATAAATATATTATGCAACATATACTACCACAGATCGGCCCAAAGAGCATTTTCGAATCTGAAGGACTTTTACACAATAGACACACATAACTATGACTAACCGAAGAAAGGATATTTGTAAAATATGTGAAAGCTTGAGTTGAATAGTACCTACGTACTCGTTGTGTGTCCTTAGGTTGTTGTTGGAATTTTAGCTTTTTACTTATTTAGAGACGTGAATTGATTTGTTTTATTGTGGTTTATTGGGCTTACATTCTAAAATGGGTTGTCAAATTGTTAAGAATGATATGAAAAAGGATTTAGTTTCGTAAATGATGATGAAAGAAATAGGTTTTTTATTAACTTTCATACTAGCTTAAAAAATTGTAGATAGAAGACTTTTACAAAATGGGTTTTGATTCAATTTGAATTTAACCTTTTTTAGGAAGTTTTAAAGTAAGATATGTTTGAAAAGTAAAGTAAAATCTCAGATTTGGTAGGCTATGTACAAAAAGACGGATTGAGCCACAAAACAGACGGGATATTGTCTGGCGAGCCTCTGGTCAAGAAAAAAGGTCAATATGTTTGAAGACTATTAAAAAAAAAAAAGAGGATGGGATGCGACCCACACTGATAACTTCCCATCCCATCTATCGATTTGTCTTGTTTAAAAGTTTGTCTAAATGTATCAATTCTTACCAAATTTGCGTTCTATTTTTTGGAGATTTTATTTTTTTATGAAAAAACGGACTGTTGTATTTTTATAAAAAAATAACTGAATATGTGCCTGGTTACACGAGCGCAAAAAAGAATTACTTTTGTGGTTACACACAGGAAAAAAAATTAAGTGGGCATGCAAGAAAATTTGACAATAGAGGAACAGTCGGAAATTAAAACACAAAAAACTTCGTTGGATACACAGCCGCAGGTACTTTCTTTTGGAATGAACTATTATAAGTTATTACCTATTTATTGTTTTTGTTTGCTAGAGCTTATTTGGATTACGGTGTGGTGATAATTTTTAAGTAAAATATACATAATGGAGGAAGATTTGTTGGCAGCAGCAGGATATATGACGTGTGTTGCAGCTGCTTTGGCATTTTGTGCGGCTGCAAAAGAAAAGCAAGAAACATCAAATTCTAAAAAAAGAGAATGGGTTAAGACATGGAGACTGAAAAGGATTGAAAATAGCTCATTTAAGTTTTTGTATGATGAACTTCGTCTGAATGACAAAGATAGTTATCGTCGTTATTTAAGAATGGACGAACAATGTTTCAATGAAATTTTAAAACTTGTGGAACCCTTGATTCTCAAAGAGACGACTCAAATGAGAGATCCGATTGATCCTCGAGAAAGTTTGGCCATGTTACTACGTTTTCTTGCTACTGGGAAATCTTACAGGAGCTTGGACTTTCAAACCCGGATATCGCACTCATTCATTAGTGAATTTATACCCAGATGTTGCTCTGCCATTTATTCATCTTTAAAAGGAAGATATTTAAAAGTTTGTTATGCGATTATGATGATTTTACTTTGAATTTATGCATTTTTGCTTTTAGTTTCCGAGGAGCTTTATGGAGTGGGAGGATGTGGCTGAAGGGTTTTCACGTCGATGGAGTTTCCCATTGTGTTTAGGTGCCATGGATGGCAAGCACATTGGTTTTAGAGCGTCCAAGACGGATGGTGCTCTTTATTATAACTATAAAGGTTAAAAAAATAAAATATGAACAATACCTACCACAATTTTTTTTTTAATACATATACAGGGTTCAATAGTATTGTCTTACTAGCAATGTGTGATGCGAGATATAAATTCACATTTATTGACGTAGGTTGTAATGGAAGGGTAAGTGATGGAGGAGTCCTCAACCGAAGTGATCTTCGCACTATTTTGAGCAACCCGAGCCGATATTTTCCACCAGATGCAGTTATCGGACGCGAAAGAAAATTGCCATACAGTATAATTGGAGACGACGCTTTTCCTCTGCAAAAGCATATTTTAAAGCCGTATCCATATACATCAACGGAAAAACAAAAAAAAACTTTTAATTTTCGACTTAGCCATGCGAGACAATGCATTGAGCATAGCTTTGGAATGTTGGCGAACAGATTTAGGGTTCTTCAGACAACCATACACTTGCGCCCAGAAAAAGTTAAGCTTGTAGTTCAAGCTTGCTGTGTTCTTCATAATTTTTTAATAGAAAATTGTGGAAACTACGAAGTTCCACAACGCCCACCAAGGGGATACACACCTACGGAAGATAACAAAATAAGTGACCAGAGGAGACCTACGCAAGTTGCTTCGGACATAAGAGACGAATTTGCGAAATACTTTACCGAAGAAGGCCAACTTCCATGGCAGGATCTTTATAATAAGTTTTCAATAAAAGTATTAATGCCATTGTTATTAAACTATTTCATTCATTTATTAATAATAATAATACATAGACTTCATTTTTTTAAAAACTAAATAAAAACAAAAATTAAAATTAACAAACTTCATTTTTTTTAAAACTAAATAAAAACAAAAATAAAAATTAACAAAACAAAAAAAAAACAAAACACGAAAAAGACTATCAATTATTTATAAAAAATCTTCCTCATCAAAAACATCTTCCATTGCACTTTCAATTAAGTTTCTGTTTAATGAACTTGTGGAATTGGAATTTTCTTCATCGGTGACTTCAGACAACAACCTTACTCTGGAATAATTGGCAAATTCTGATGGAGTTGAAGACCTTGACGGTGGTACGCCGACATTACGTTGCTTAACTTGGAATTGTTTAACGATGTCATAAATCTTCCACTTCATCTCCCGCATCAGATCTTCATCCTTTACCACCATCATTTCCTCTTCCAAATTGCCTAAGAAATGGCGAAGAACTGAGGATGGTTTGTTTGCTATTGCATTAGCTATTTTATCAGCCGCTGAAAGCGCCTGTAGCGCTTTGAGTTCCAGGTTTGATACACTGCCTTTCCGTTTCTATTCAAAAATAAAACGAAAGCATTTTTGTAGTTAATTGGAATATGATAGTATGATTGTAGATGTATGCATGTATTAAAACTCTCCCAAACCTACGCGAAATTATAGCGAATTATTCGCAGACAGTTTTTTGATTTTGTTAATATCACTAAACGTATATATTAAAACAAAACTATATTTGCACACAAAATGCAAATTAATAGACCATAATGCATTTTCTGTAAAACCAACTATCCTCGACCCAAGATTTTTTTCACAAATTTCTACTCCCGAGGTGAATCAAGCTAGTTTCAACACCACATTGGGTTTTTAAAAATTTTATGAAACCACTTGAAATATGTATATGTACTGTTCCGATGTCACCCTTCTTGGTTTCTTCAAAATCTCGACAACAACGCTCTGTCATTCCTGGACACACCAATCCTCTTACATATGTACATCGCGTATTGATCTGCAAATTGGAAATCGTTTCGGAAGCAGGAAATATTCTATACAGTGCAAGATTACCTAACTACTGTTCAATCTTTTCCACTGAGGCGTACGCAATCCTGAAAGCGACCGAAATAGCAAATACAATACCGAAAAACATTGTTATTTGCTCTGATAGCCTTTCTACACTGAAGGCAATCAACAGAATCCAAAACTGTTCCTTAACCATTACCAATATCCGTAACAATATTCTCAAGAACAAACACAAAATTATGCTACTATGGGTTCCAGGACACTCAGGAATCAAAGGAAACGAGTTCGCAGACACTGCTTCCAAAACCGCTTCAGAGCAATCGCATATACTTTCAATCCCTCCGACAAAAAAAGACTTCCCCAACGTGATCAACACTTACTGGGATAGTATAAGAATTGAAGAATGGAAAACATACGTTCACCACTATTCGTTCATCAACCCAAAGGGTGAGCCAGCCATATATCCTACAGAAACGACAACCATCATGAACAAATGCTTTCTCCGCTTACGCCTCGGACACACACAATTAACTCATTGCTATCTCCTCAAAAAGGAAAACACTCCAATCTGTCATCTCTGCCAATCCAATCACAATCCTATCAATAAAACATCTTACATCCGAATGCTCTAAAGTTAATTATATATGTTCATCACTTTTCAATAAAAAATTAATAGACCTTCTGGCAACAACTACAATCGAAAACATTAAAAACGTATATAAACTATTACTTATACTCAATATAGACTCTATTATCTGAATTAAACTTTGTAAATCCATATGCACGGGGCTGTCAAAGACTGGTTACCTTCGATTGTTCTCCAATCGCTGGTCTTCGAGCCTTTGACAGCCCCATGCATTGTATCTATCCTAAAACATTAATTATAAATAGATCTCTAATTTCCAGCCTAAAGTCTCTGGTAGCTAGTGCTGTTAATTGCTTATATTATAATGTAAATTTATTTTATATTTTAATAAATAATAATAATAATACTCTTAACCTACCGGAACTGTTGTATGTAAGGAACTGGATGTGTTTGGTAAGCTGTGTACCTCTGGCTCATCAATGGTTTCCGATGATGTGGGATCCAAATGCTCCTACAAACATAAATGTTCATGTATGTATTATTTATTTAATTTTAAATTCTAATTTGACTTACCGACAAAAATGAAATATTGGACTCTCCAACAATCTCATCACCGGTGTCATCCCAGAAATTGAGCCTGTCGTAGCACCACAATTTAGGCACATACACCTCATTCGCACCCGCACCACTTCTTTTAGAACGGATAATGTTGTTTTTTTCTTTTAAATATTGAGTTTTAAGCGTTCTAAGCTTAAGAATAACATCTTTCACAGACGTCTCCGGCCGACAACATTTTGTTTTCTCCGCGATCTCGTTGAAACTTTGCGACTTTTTAATCCGGTTTTTATAGTCAGCGTGACAAATTTGGAATACATTTGGATAATCTTGTAGCACTTCTATTAATTTTAGCGTTTGAACTCGAGTCCAACCAGCCATTGCCTTAAAATACTTGTTTTGTTTTTCTACCGAATTGAAAAAAAAAGAAATTAAAACAGCACGAGCAAAACAAAAGCAAAGTTGTTGCATGCATTCTACTTCGCCGCCAAAATAGAAATGAAAATGTCTGTCAAAAGGAGAACGTTTAGAGAAAGAAACATGATTTTTAACGCAAAACTCATATCTGAAGATGAGGAAAAAGACGAAACTAGGCATTTTTTTCCTTCTTTCTAAAAATCATCCGTTCTCTTTCGTGAATTAATTCTTTTTTGCGCTCGTGTAACCAGGCACTATTAAAAACAATATTTTCTGTGAAATAAAATAAGTTTGAAGCTAATATTTTTAATTTTTGAAAAGCTATTTGAGTTGAAAGTAAATTTTTACCAAGTTTTAGTATTGTTTTTTTTTTAGGTTTTTATTTTTTGTCAAAAAACTGTCAATCCAACATTTCACAAAATTGTACCGAATGTTGAAAACAATATTATTTATAAGATAAAATTAGTTTGAAGCCAATATCTCAAAGTTTTGAAAAGATATTTGAGCCGAAAATCAATTTTTACCAACTTTTATTAATTTTTTTTTAGGTTTTTATATTTTGTAAAAAAAACTGTCAATTCGATTTTTCTCAAAATGTTTCCTAATGTTGAAAACAATATTTCTTATAAGTTAAAATTAGTAAGAAGCCATAATCTCAAATTTTGGAAAAGATAATTGAGTCGAAAATCAATTTTTACCAACTTTTGTTAATGTTTTTTTTCGGTTTTTAATTTTTGTAAGAAAACTGTCATTCAAATGTCCATTTTTTTCAAAATTTTACTGAATGTTGAAAACAATATTTTTTGAAAGATAAAAGTATTTTAAAGGCAATATCTCAAAGTTTTTAAAAGATATTTGAGTCAAAAATCAATTTTTACCAACTTTTATTAAGTTTTTTTTTAGGTTTTTATTTTTTGTAAAAAAAACTGTCAATAAGATTTTTCTGAAAATTTTATCAGATGTCAAAAACATTATTTTTCGTTGCACAAAATTGTTTTGGAGATGAAATCATATTTTAGTCGTAAAATTTTCGAAGTGACAAATTTGTTTTTTCAGTTTTTTTGATTTATAAAAAAAACCGTTAATTGGATTTTTTTCCAAAAATATAATTATTTTGTATCACGTTACAATATATAATATTAAATTTAATTCAAGTCTCTAACGTCATTTGTTCATGAAATATTTAGGGTTAACCAAAATTTTCACCTTTTTTTTAAACTGCTATGGTAAAAAAACCACCCACGCAATTTTCTTGAGAGCCCTTTCTGCATCTTTCTGCCTTATTATCTGTATAACAAAATTTATTTGAAGTCGATATCTCTTCTGGTTCTTGAGCTATGGACGACGAAAAAACGTCGCGGACGTACGGACGTACGGACGTACACACACACACACGCACAGACAATCTTTTATTTCGACTCTAGGGACCTTGAAACGTCGAGAAATGTCAAAATTTTCAATTTGACAAATCGGACCCATTACAATAACTTCCTATGGAAAGTTAATAACTTTCCATTGGTATCCGCTAAAAATGTTCAAATTTAATTTTCAAGAGAAATTGAAAGAGTAGACATGCAATCAAAAATTAAAGTGTAAGCTGTTCTGCTGCTCGCAAGGTATTTGAGTCAAAAATGTTTACCAATTAGTACTAATTTTGTTTAGATTTTTATCTTTTGGAAAAAATCTGTCAATTCGATTTTTACCAGATTTAAAAAGCATTATTCTTCGTTATAAAAATTGTTTTGGAAGTAATACCATTACTTGTTCAAAAAATATTTGAGGTGAGAAATATATTATTCAGTTTTTTTGACTTAAAAAAAAAATTATACAAATATGGTTTTACGTCATATTATACTTACTTACTAACTTAAGGTGGCGCTACAGTCCGCGCAGGACATGGTCCTCAACCAACATGCGTCTTCAGGCAGCTAGGTCCCTGGATAGCTGTATCCAGTTTCGAACGCCCAGTTTATTGAGGTCCTCTCCCATTTGCGTGAAACCTGAGTCGCGGTCTTCCTCAACTGTGCGGTCCCTCGGGATTGGATTCATAGACCTTCCGGGCTGGAACGTTGATGTCCATTTGTTCTACATAACCCAGCCATATAAGTCGTACATCCCGTACAGTTTGTCGTTGTATCTTCTCCTCTACTCTCCATCTTTGCAGACGGGACCGAAAATCACCCGAAGAATTTTTCTTTCGAATCATCCTAAGACGCTCTCATCTTTCTTTTACAGGATCGAGTCACAGTGCCATAAATGAGAACCGGGATGATGAGTATCTTATAGATGGTAATTCTAGATGCTCGAGAAAGGACTTTACTATACAATTGCCTTCTTAATCCAAAGAAGCAGCGATTTCCACGAATTATTCTTCTTTTGATTTCAGGGCTGGTTTCGTTGTCTGAATTTATAGCGGTGTCTAGGTCGACAACGTCCTTAACTACCTCAAACTTTTAGCTATCCATGGTGACGTTTTGTCCAAGACATCGTCATTCAATGTCCTTTTTTGATGACAGCATATACTTGGTCTTGCCCTTATTGACAACTAAACCTATCTTCTCTGCTTCCGTTGCAATACTCAAAAACGCTCCACTTACATCACGCTTTGATCTTCCAATTATGTCAATATCATCGGCATATCCAAGTAATTGTATGGACCTTTGGAAAATTGTGCCTCTATAGTTGATGGTTGAATTTTGCACAATTTTTTTAGATCGATGTTGATGAAGTCGCATGACAGTACATTGATTTGTCTAAAACCTTTTTTTACATCAAACGCATCGGTGAGATCTTTTACGACCTTGATAAAGTATACGTGGATTCTCCATCGTTATTCTGCATAAACGGATAAGTTCGACAGGGATGCCAAAACTAGAAATTACTTTAATGCTCTTTCCTATATAGGCTGTCATACACGGCTTTAAATCGATAAAGAGTTGGTGGGTACCGATTTGAGGTTTCTGGATTTTTTCCAAGATCTGCTGTAATATGAATATTTGGTCAATGGTGGACTTTCCTTGTCTGAATCCATACTGATAAGGACCTATTAGGTTGTTGACAAACGGCTTCAGAAGTTCAGATAATACGGCAGAAAGGATAATGTGTGCGATATTCAGGAGACTGATGCCTCTGTAGTTTGCTTAATTCAGAGCTTTTCCTTTTTGAGTATTGGGCAAATTATGCTGAGATTCCACTCATCGGACATGCTTTCTTCCGCCCATATTTTGCAAATGAGTTGGTACATACTCCCTACTAAATCATAGCATGCTGCTTTGAATAATTCGGCAGGGATTCCGCCAGCTCCTGCGGCTTTTTGGACTGCAGTTTCGACACATGTAGATATCTTCATTTCTCGAGGTCGCGTAAACAGAATTGCTGTTCTGCGTCGATTATACAAATATATAATTCTGCCTTATGAGATATTTGGGGACAACCAAAAAAAACCACTCCCTCAATTTTCTTGAAAGTCCTTTCTGCATCTTTCGAAGTTATTATCTGTAAAATATGAAGTCAATAACTTTACTGGTTCTTGAGATATGAAGGGCGAGCGTACATACACGCACTATAGTGTGTCTGTTAGTCAAGGGTATTATTGTTTTTAAGAAGAAATAAAACGCATATAATTTAATCTTAAAATCAAGAATTTAGTTGTATAATAGAGATAGGAGCAATGATTTTGGGCAAGTGTCCGCCCACTAAACGGCTAAAAAATTAATCTTTGTACTTCAGAGTACGGCCGAACTTGGGCTCAAGGGTAAACTAATGGGCATTCCCATCAGTTCTTTTTGCTGTTCAGCGCGACTTTGTGGTCGTATGTCAGCTTTACAGTGTTAAAAATAAATAAATTAGGTGGCGCAACAGTCCGTTGAGAACTAGAGCCTAGTGACTTACAACTCTCAACCATTCCTGTGTAAGAGTAAAGTTGTCAGGAATGCAGGGGACCTTCAGTTTTAAGCCGAATCCGAACTGCTAATTTGAGCAATCACTTCTTATGACAAGAATTGCTCTTGGAGAATTTGTCAATTCCTCGCAAAAGGCAGTTCCCGTGAAAAAGCTTTAAATGGCAAGGCAGAAATTGAAACCAAGACCTCTGGGATGACAGTCCTTGGCACTAACCATTACGCCACGGTTAAAAATGTTACCGGAAGGGAAATGTCACCACCTTGAACAATTTTTCGTTTTGTTTGATAATTTTGATAATTACTGAAAAGTTATTTTTTGTCAGAAAATGATTTAAAACTATTTTGTAAAACAATCAATTTACCGAAGTGAAGTATGAAGTATTAACGAAGTTTGTTTTTAAAGATTTTTTAAAAATATAATTTTGAAATATTATCAATCATAACCTTTTTTTTAGTGTTTTGAATAATTTTTAACTACTAATTTGAAAACTGCAATGGAGGAACCAAATCAAATAAAGAAACGCCGCCGCTGCTCAGAAACATTCTATCTGACACTTTTGAAACTAAAGGCATAAAACAAGAAAAAAGGATTCGAGCTCCTTCTAACCCATTTATTCAATCAATCCACTCAATAGAAAATCCCTAAGTTTCATTAGAAAAGTCCTCTAATTGTGATTTGCGTCCAATGCTGAAAAAACGAGAAGAATTTATAATTCAACACGTATTTCAGCCCGAAAAAAATAGACAAACGAGCCCAAGGGATCTGTCACAAGGACATCTTTCACTTCGTTTTTATATACATTCGGTGAAACGAGTTTGACGTCATCAAAAAGACAGTGACTCTTCTAATTTCTTATGCAATCTATAAAATCTCAAAAACAAAAAAGAAAAGATAATGTCATACAACTAAAGGTGAGGGCATCTGGTTCGGGGCTGAGAATTTAAGCAACCAGCAATAATGATAATCCCATGCAGTAGGAACGAGTTTATATATGCAAACGTGTCCTCTGAAATCGAAATCGATCCTAGATTGGCCGGCTGCTTGGCAAAAGGATTATATCCTAATGGATTCAAATGAATTACTTTAGTTGCAGCCAACAGACACACTGCGGAAGACATACAAAACAGAGAAGAACACTTTGGGTTTATTTCATTGGAAAAGTTTGTCTATCTATCGGTCTAATTTTGGTCTCTGCGGTGCCACAAAAGCTGAATTCTGAACAAGAAGACTCCAGGACTCTTATCCTTTCCATATAAATATACTTCGTATATAGACAAATACATACATATACATGCTAATGCTATAGGTACATAAATGTAGATTGCTGGACATTGATAGTTTCTGGAGTTCTTAATTTCTTCCTTAGTAATTTCATTATTTACGTTTCAAATGTTTGTGAGGATAAAATTTATTCCGACAAACGACCAGAGTGACCGGATGTTATTTTTTTTTTTCAACTTTTGTATGAAGAGATAGACGAGTATTTGAATATATATGTATATATGTGCCTTGCTTTCTCTTATGTTTTTTTTTTTATTGTATTTAGCATTAAAATGGTTCTCCCATCTTAGTTTTGCGAGCCCGAGCACTTCAGGAATGGAGGAGGTATTTTAATGGACTTCGTTTGACTGTTTGGGATGAATATTAAATAGTTTAATGGAAGTCCGATTGAGTGTAGTTATAGAGCATATCCTTGTAGATATGTAGATATAATAAGAGAGTTCAATAATATTTGTTTCAAATTGGATATCTTTTCAAACAGGATAATATTAGTAGGACATATAAATTACAAAATGTGGGACAAATTCAAAAAGACCTTCTATTAATAATCCTATTATGTATGATTATTTTTTTAAAATCAGTGACCTTATGTTTTTGAATTGATTGTTTTGTTCGTTTTTCTGTATTAAAAATTGAACTCATTGGAACTCTAGAGATAGGGGCCATATTTTCAAAAGTTTTGAAACATAAAATGCATAAAATTGAATTTCAAAAAAGAAAAATTGTGTGTGAGGTACCTATTATCTTTGTATTTAAAACCTATAGCATGTACTATCAACGGAATACTCTACGGCAGCGGTTCCCAATCTTTTTTAGTCGCGGGGCACTTTTTGCGTGAGAAATTTCACGCGGAGCACTTCGTTGCGCATATGCCATTTTTCGCAGTTACATGTAGCAAATTAAATACGTTTTTTTTAATTTCGTTTGTTTTATTGAATTCAGGAAACAGTTTCTACAACGAAAAACACAAGAACAATGTTAACTTACTCGTAACTTAATAAGGAATTACATAATTATATTAAATGCATTATAATTATATGGAGTTTCTTTTTAGTGGGAATAATGTGCCTGCTTATTTTTGCATAAAGCTGAAATATCTGGTTGAATTTGAGACAACTGCAACCGTATATCAGGCTCTGCATCGAGACGGAATCTAAATTTTGTTTTGGTTCAAACATTTATGCAGAGAATCCTGATTCGCACATGTACATATGTTGTTGCAAACGGCAGAAGAATTATTTTAGCTTTCTCTGACAGTAAACTGAACTCGTCTTTCATAAGAATTCTGATAAAGACTTCTTTGTTGAAAAAAGTTCTTCTATCGAAGAATCTGATGTCACGTCAATCAAGCACTCAAACTGCAGCGATGTCAAGGAATGTGGGTTTTCCAACGCAGCAGAGTACGGGTTTATTACCCATACGTTTTCCTTAATGTTCAGGTGGAATTCGTCTGGAAAATAGTGGAGGAAGCTGTCCAGCAAACCTACTAGATGGATATGAAACTCATTTAAAATATCATCGGGAATGTCTAAATCTATTTCTTCTTTAAATTCTTTGAGCATTGGAAAGCTGTCTAGGTTTCGACTTTGGATAAAACTGGATTTTATTTTTAAATGCTTCTATTTTGTCACTGGCATCGAAAACAGTTATTGCCTGAAGTGATACACTGAAATCATTTATTTTTTTAAATATGTATATCTGACAGATACGCCAATTTCAATAACCAAACCGGAAAGAAGTATATGGCATTTATGACAATGCTAGTATGGCCTGGAGTCCCATACTAAAAAAGTATCGGTGATATTCCTACATTGTATTGCTACAACTCCTATAAGTATGGGATTATGCACTATACTGTATGGTACCACAATCTTTGCTTGTAACACAAGGGCGCATAGTACAGCATTGCCTTCAGCCCCATACTGTATCGGAGATGTCGCAATGCTACTAGTTTTTCCCGCAATAATTTATGGCGTGATAATCGATACCCTTATTGGATTGCTTTCAATAGTGTAAGTATAAGGGGCATAACAATAATGTATAGACTTTTCTGCTGGGAGCATTGTACATGCCGCCAGTCAGTATGGGCCTGCCTCCCATACTAGCATTGGAGTATCGGCTATAACTATTGTCGACGTTACTATTCTCAGTATGGCCAAATTAACTATGCTTACAACTTTGTATCCAATGGAAATCTTCTAAGCCAGACAGTATTGCGTTCACACCCATACTGACATTGTAATATTCGCAATGTATTTCTTTCCGTAATGAACGCTCATTACACAACATGTCCCCCAAAACAAAGTTGTCGTCAATGAGGAAAAGCTCTCATTTCGAAAAGCCGGGCCAGTGTTTTTCCACGAGAAAGCCACCTTACTTCTGCGTGAGACGTATGTAGACTACCCATGTCATCACACAATACTTTAAAAAGCCTTGTATTATTTTCACGCTTTCGTCCAACACCTCTTAAAGGGAAACCGGCATTTTTTCATTACTAGGGCATGGGGGTGTAGAACGCAATGGCTATTGGTGCATTCTTTAACCATTTGCTTTATTCTTGCGACTGCATCGGACGTTTTTCCAGTCATGGCCTTGGCACCGTCCGTGTATACATCCACGCAGTTAACCCATGGTATGTCATTTACAATAAAAAAAATTGTCAATCAAATTAAAAATTTTAGCACCACTTGTAGTCGTTGGCAACGGCTTGCAGAAGAGCAGATCTTCTTGAAAGGACTGTAGATATTGGTAGCGCACAAATACTATTAAAATAGCCAACCCTGCAACATCCGTTGATTCATCCATTTGCAGCGCAAATTTTGTGACTTTGATTCGTAAAAGTAAAGTAGCTTTCACATTCTCCGCTAAGTCTCCGATTCGTCTTGATATTGTTTTATTTGAGGAAGGAATAGTGGCAACTAATTTGTTGGCCTTTTCACCCAACAAACATTAAACAATGTCTTTAACACATGGCTTTATTAAGTTTTCAGCAATGGTATGGGCTTCGCCAGTTTGCGCTATTCGGAAACTTACAAAGTAGGACGCCATCAACGCATTTTCGTTCACTGTCTTTGAGTGATAAGTAATAATGGTTTGCTTTTGCTATCTGGTTCAAACGTCTCAAAATAAAATCATTGAAATCATTTTGTGCGGTTAAATGCTTAAAAAGCAGAAGTTTTTAACCGGGATTACTATTTTACGTAAATTATGATTTTGTTTCTACATACCCGTCAGTAGGTGATTCTTCGGCAGCTTCGGGTGCTTTTGCGGAGCATTCACTTGCTTTTTTCAAAGATCCAAACTTAAGCCAGCGATCCATTCGAAAATTGTATGTATAAAAACAAAATAAAGTAAAACTCACGCACTAAAAGCAACTGCAAATCAACTTTTTTTCCAGGATCTGCCGAAATTTGAATATTTGATCAATTGTGGACTTTCTTAGTATAAAACCACACTGATAAGGACCTATCAGGTTGTTGACGATGGGCCTTAGACGTTCACATATAACGGCGGAGAAGATTTTGTAAGCGATATTAAGTAGACTGATTCCTCTATAGTTGATGCAGTTTAGAGAGGGTCTCCTTTTTTCAGAATCCGACAAAAAATACTGAGGTTCCATTCATCGGGCATGCTTTCTTCCGACCATATCTTACAGATAAGTTGGTGTATACTCCCAACCAAATTATATCCAACTGCTACAAAGAGCCCGGCATTCAAGCCATCTGCCCCAGCGGCTTTGTTAGACTTCGGCTTAGATATGGCCATCTTTACTTCGTCTAAATCGGGAGAACGGGATTGTTGGCTTTCGTCGTCTATATTGAATGGATCATCCTGCCTGACAGCCGAATTCGGTTCGTCGTCGAAGTTATACAGTCTGCAGAAGTGGTCCTTCCATATCCTCTTTGCAGCTTTCGGTTCGAGGTTTATGTCACCTGCTCATAAAACTTTCGAGCTTCATTCCTGCTTTTGAACCTCTCAACATCTTCGTCCGTACGCTTCTCATGCTCTCTCTTTTTCCTTCTGAGAAGTCGGTGTTCATCTCGCCTCTTTTTCTCATAGAGCTCATGAGCAGCTCTCGTTCTTCTATGCAGCGCCGCTTTGCGTGCCTGTAGTTAGGCCGTATTTGCCTGCCGACATTCCTTATCAAACCAGGGGTTCCTTTTTGGTGGCTTCTTGGAACCCAGCACGTTAGAGGCGGCTTCCCTGAGTGCCTCTTGGCAATGTTGCCACTGGTTCTCGATACATTGTGTTGGCGGCAAAGAACTTCGAAAGAAATTACTTGTGACTCGGTCGGAGAAGTATTTGGCAAATTCTTGCAATTGTAGCAGTTCGACGTTGAATCTTCTCCCAGCATCTCTCTGTTTTGCCTTTTGTCTGGAAACCCGAAGTGCTACCTTGGCTAAATCGAGGTAGTGGTCCGAGTCGATGTTAGCTACTCGGAAAGTAAGGACATCCATGATGCTGGAAGTGTGTCTAGCGTCGATCGCAATATGGTCAATCTGGTTAACGGTAGATTGATCTGGCGAACTCCAAGTTCTAATAAATATGATTTAAAATCACAAAATAATATAAACCAGCATGTGTTCATATATGCGTTTCACCCCGATGTAATGGTTGGGCTCATCAGAAGATGACCATTACACCTTGTATTGACGCATATTTTCTCGAATAAATCGAGATTCCATATAATCCGAGCTGCATAGAGCAACTCCAAGTTCCTTTGTGGATGTTGAGGTGTGGAAAACGCGTACTGGTTACCATAACATTTCGCCCCGCAGCAAAGTCTATGAGCCTGAATCCGTTGTCGGAAGTGTTATCGTGCAGGCTGTTTTTCCCGATTACCATAAAATATCTTTGTTAAATCAATAAGTGGTGTACCTATGTATGTACCTATGTATGTATGTATAGGTATTTAAAAAAAATAATATTTAATTGCTCATTATCTTTTATCCAATTATTATTATTGTCATTGGTTTTATGATGGTTGTTCATTTGAAATTTGAAATTTGACATTTCTATTTCAATTTCATCTATTTTCAAACTAAAAACTATTTTTTGTTTCATAGAATATTGAATAATTAGTAAGAAATTCATTTGTGTGGTACAATCAAGACTAGTTAATGGTTTTACTAAGCCCTTCAACTTTTTGATAGCAAACAAAACAAAAAGAACAAAAAAAATTTTAAAATTATATTGTGGCGCGATAACCAAATAATATCCAATTAAATTTTTTTTTTAAATATTTACATTTTATTTTTAGTGAAATTTAAATTCATATAGATATGTATATATTATTAGCAAATTAACTGACCACAAAACCTATTGATTACTTGATGCTCACCAAAACAATTGATTAATGAGCGATACTTTCCTAATTGGTTTTATCTGCTTATTGAATTTATAACAATGCCAGATATAAATAATAGTTCAAAATTTACAGTTTGTTTTAATTTATCACAAAACAATGCATTTATATGACTTATTTTATGCAATATGCATATTATGATGGGTATGAACAGAACATTTAGCTATACAGAATTAAATGTTATTAAAAAGATACTTATGCGTATTTATATAGTATGAATGGAATGTATTTAAAAATGTACCTACGCAAAAATGACACAGACCATAAAATGAGAAATAAGATCCGCAAATTATAATTTAATATAAAATACCTACAAATTATTGAATAAATTGATGGGTTATAGAAAAAGGTCAATTATAATATTTTGTTATTTAGTGAAACCATAATAATTATTATTGTTCATGCATAAAAAGGTAGGTACTTAACTTTTAAACAAAATATGTTCAAAAAGTTGGATGTGTTTTAAATTATGCATAATTGAAATAACATAGTGACTTCTGGGTTATAAGCTTCTATATTTTTTTGAAAGAATGAACTTATATTTCTATAGGGTGTTATTTTTTCTTAACTGCATGACATTTTAATTTGATGGTTATTGAATATGATTTGACAGTTGAGAATGTTAAACTGTTCTGACATTTCTTGTTGGTAGAAAGCTACGTCAATAAAACAAATTGCCATATCTGGAGTGAAGACAATTCTCAAGGTCTCGAGAAATCAACATTAAAACTATTAAAACTGACTGATTGTTGAGGAATGAATGCCGGTGAATGGCGAGCTCTGATCTTTTTTTTTTAAATAAATTGGCAAAACATCGACAACTTTAAGTTTCAACAAGAATTGTCGTACAGGCTCTTAGCCATCAAAGTGCATCACAATGGACTTCGTTAATAAGCACTAAAATTGATTATAAAATGCAAATGGTTCCACAAGGATTGTTGCAACCTCAGAAAACTTTCTTTCAAATACTTGAAAATATTTAGATACACAGTCGCCATTGCTTTCAGAAATGCATACTGGCGTGCCGATAAAGAGTTTAAGCAACTGTGCCTCAACAAAAGAAAATGCTATCCCTTAAGAAAATTGTGACAAAATTGAAACATTCCAAAAATCCTAAGGAATTTTGGGTTTAATGTAGAGGAGTTGGGAGGCGTTAACTTGGTGTGAAGAACGTTCTAGAAACTGATACAATGGCGGCGCATTTTAAAATGTTGTTGACAGCTGAGGAAAACCTTCATTCTTTTAGCTATGCTTTACAAGATGTGCACGTGCCTGAACTTACTTACTTATACTCGTAACTCTCAAATTTTACTGAGAGAACTTGAGGACACTTTTTGGGTTATGAAGAACAACAACGCTCCAGCAGTGATGGAATTCCAGCTGAATTCTACAAAAATGCAACAACACAGCTCAATGAAAAAAAGTGTAAATTTTTTCAACTTGATTTAAAGCAGTACCTACTTGTGTGCCAGCCAGTTTTATTATAGGGACATTTCTATTCTCAATTCACTAAGAAAGATTATCTCCACAATTTCAATAAAGTTATTAAAGTTGTACATGAAATGTTTGGCTCCATCAAGTGTAGCTTTATGGGATGGTTCTTAGATCACAGAAAGGTTTGATATACGTCTGCAAGTGTACCACAGGGATGCATTTTGAGTCCGATTCTATTCGCCTTAAGCATTGTTGATATAGTTGATATTCTACCTGGGGGGGGGGGGCTTAACTTTTTGGGATAGATCTAAAGAAGGTTCTTCTTTATGCAGATGACTTGGTGCTGGTATCAGATAATAACTTTTCGCTTCAACTTCAAATAAATCGATTCGAAACGTATACTGCAAGACATTGAATCTTCACAATAACATATTTAAAACGAAAATCATGATCTTCGAAAATCGACACACAAGAAGACTACGGGAAGAAACTTGGCGACTCAATAATGAGCTGATAAATGTGGTGACCGAATTCAAATACCTCGGTGTATTGTTTTTGTTGAAAGTTGAGATTTGATACTTTGTTTTTAAATACTTAGTTTATTTTATCGTTATCAAATTGTACTAATTTTTATATGTTTGATGTATTGAAAATAAATATTATTACTGTTCAGAATCTTAAAACATCAGGTTATGGGCCTTATCACGATCTAAATACAAAATAATAAGGAAATTTGTATTGAGAAAAGATGTCTGAAACGAAATTCAGTATTGAAAAGCTTCGGGGAAGCGAAAACTTCGAAGACTGGAAATTTTCCGTTGAAGCTTATTTCCAAATGAAAGGACTTTGGAAGGCTGTTTCTGATGGTAGTGAGACGGAGAAGGATGCAACGAAGCTCTTAAACGCAAAATCGGAGCTTATATTGCTTGTTGAAAGATCCATTTATCCTCATATAAGACATTGCAAAAGCGCTAAGGAGATTTGGGATTCTCTTCAGAAAATTTTTCAAGATTCTGGTCTTGTGAGGAGAGTTGGGCTCATCCAAAAGTTTTGTTCTACAAAATTGAAAGATTTCTCTACCGTAGATGCGTACGTTAACGATGTTTTAAATACATCGTACAAGCTCAGGTCTGTTGGTCTTAACCTAGATGAAGAATGGATAGGATCAATGCTGTTAGCTGGTCTTCCCGAAGAATACAAGCCAATGATAATGGGAATCCAAAGCTCTGGGATTCTTATCACAGGAGACAGTATTAAAACCAAACTTCTTCAAGACGTTAATTTGGATGCAAGTCAAGATACTGCTTTTGTTGGCAAGAACAAGGAAAACTTTGGCAATAAGAACTTTAAGGGTCCTAAATGTTACAACTGCAACGAATTTGGCCATATTGCTGCTAAATGTCCAAAAAAGAATAAGAACCATCAAGAAAAGAAGAATGCGATGTTAGGATGTTTTTCCGTCACGGCTCTTGACAAAGAAGAATGGTATTTCGATTCGGGAGCGTCAGCTCACATGTGCTCAAATAGTGCATGCTTTTCAAGTAAGATGGAAAATCTTAACTCTGAGGTAATTGTTGCAAATAATTCAAAAATGCAAGTCCAAGGTAAAGGTAAAGTCGATATGAAGGTATCTATTGGAAAATTCAAAGAAAGTGAGGTTGAATTTTTAGAAGTCCTTCACGTTCCTGACTTATGCATTAATCTTTTATCTGTCTCGAAAATTGTTCAGAAGGGTTTTTCAATGATTTTTTCCAAGAATGGATGTTTAGTGAAAGACCAAAGGGATAATGTTGTTGCAACTGCAAGCTTGGTGAACAATATGTTCCGACTCAACAGACCACCCAACCAAAGTGCATATGTTACAAAAAATGTAGCTTCACACTTTGAACTTTGGCACAAGCGTGTTGGACATCCAAGTATTGAAACCACACAAGCTATGATTCCGAAAGTGGTGCAGAATATTGATTGTGATAGTTCAAAAATCAATTGCATCACATGTATCAAAGGTAAAATGGCACGCCTGCCGTTTAACTCAATTGGTACTAGAGCAGAATCAATATTAGAACTAGTACACACAGATCTTTGTGGTCCGATTGAACAAAAATCAATTGGAGGTTCAGAGTACATGCTTCTATTTATTGATGATTTTTCAAGAAAAGTCTTTGCGTTTTTCATTAAAAGCAAGAATGAGGTAGCAGAAAAGTTCCTTGAGTTCAAAAACTTTGTAGAAAATCAGACTGGTAACAAAATAAAGGCCATTAGAAGCGACAATGGAAAGGAATATTGTAATTTTAAGATGAAGAAGATTCTAGCAGATGCAGGCATTCAACATCAAACAACGGTTCCATATTCTCCACAACAAAACGGGTTGGCAGAAAGAATGAATAGAACCATAATCGAAAAAGCGCGTTGTCTTCTCATCGAGTCTGGTTTACACAAACGTTTTTGGGCTGAAGCTGCAAATACGGCAGTTTATTTAACGAACAGAACACCTTGCAAAGGTACAAAAGAAAAAACACCTGAAGAAATCTGGAGTGGAAGAAGAGTGAATCTGCAGCATCTTAAAGTTTTCGGTTGTCAAGCAGTTATTCACATTCCAAAAGAAAAGCGGAAGAAACTCGATGCCAAAGGAAAAGAAGTTATTTTAATCGGATACTGCACACACTCAAAATCATATCGCTTCTATGACGTTAAGAAAAAAGAAGTCATAATAAGTCGAGACGCAGTTTTCCATGAGCAAATTTTTCCAAAAGATGGTGAGACAAACGATACATCTTATTGTGATATTTTTACAGGATATGATTCAGTGGGGAATGAAGACGAAATTCCATCAGTGAATTCAAGCAATGAAATACCAATCGAAATAAGTGACGAAACGGCAAGTGAAAACAGTTTTTTGGATGCCCAAGATGATTTCATTGTTGAAGGATCTTCAGAAGGAATCATATCTGAGAGAGAAATAAGACAATCTACCAGAATAAGAAATCCACCTGAAAGATACGGTTATCTATCGTACATGGCCAGCAACAATGATGAAGATCCAAAGACAGTCGCTGAGGCAATGAAGAGCGAACATATGTCTGATTGGAAAAAAGCAATGAACGATGAATATACAGCTCTTTTGAAAAATGGCACTTGGGAAATAGTTTCTTTACCAAAAGGAAAGAAAGCCATAAATTCCAAATGGATATTTAAGACGAAAAAAGATGCAAGTGGTAATGTCGAAAAATATAAAGCTAGATTGGTCGTAAAGGGGTATTCGCAACGTCAAGGGGTCGATTATCAAGAAATATTTTCTCCTGTCGTAAGGTACACGTCCATTAGGGTACTTTTAAGTTTGGCTGTACGATATGATTTGGATATCGATCAAATGGATGTTGTGACTGCTTTCCTGCAAAGTGAACTTAACGAAGAAATTTACATGAATCTCCCTGAAGGTTTTGATAATGTTCAAAATAAAGTATGTAAACTCAAGAAATCACTGTACGGTCTCAAACAAGCTAGCAGAGTTTGGAATAAGAAATTGGATAAAACTTTAAAGAAAATTGGACTTAAACAATCAAAAACCGATCCGTGTATTTATTACAAGACAAACAGCACAGATAAAACTTTCGTCGCTATTTACGTAGACGACATACTGATTTTTACAAATAACAAAGATGAAAAAAGAATTATCAAAGAAAATTTGGCTAAGTCATTCGAGATGAAAGATTTTGGAGAAGCTAAATTTGTGCTTGGTATGCAAATAACTCGCGATCGAGAAAAGGGAAAGTTATGGATAGACCAACGGACATACTTAAAGAATATTCTCAAGCGATTCAACATGGAGGATTGTAATCCGGTATCCACACCCTTAGATATTAACCAAAAGCTTATAAAAGAAACACATCAACAAAGCATACACGAAACTGATTACATGAAAACCGTTCCATATCAAGAAGCTATTGGAAGCATTTTATATGCAGCACAAGTAAGTCGCCCAGATTTATCCTTTGCAGTGGGGGCTTTATCAAGATTTAATAATAATCCTTCAAAATCTCATTGGATAGCGGTTAAACGACTTTTCCGTTATATAAAAGGAACAATAAATTACAAGCTAGAATACACTCGAGACATTGAAGGATGTTTAGAAGGATTTTCGGATGCTGACTGGGCTAGTGACTCAGATGACAGAAAATCAACTACAGGTTATCTCTTTAAATACCAAGGAGGACCTATTTCGTGGAATGCAAAGAAATAACCTACTGTCGCTCTCTCCACCACAGAGGCTGAGTATATGGCCTTAGCCTCAACATCTCAAGAAGCACTTTGGCTTCAATCTTTATTGCGAGAACTAATTAATTGGAATCAAGAACTTATATTGCAATGCGATAACAAGAGTGCAATAAACATATCTAAAAACAACGTTTATCACGCACGTTCAAAGCACATCGATATAAGGCATCATTTCATTCGAGATCTTATAGAAGATAATAAATTAAAAGTAGAATATTTGAAAACTGAAGAGATGCCTGCTGATGTTCTAACCAAAGGACTCCCTGCTACAAAACATAACAACTGTTGTACTCTCATTGGTATAAAAGTATACAAATCTAGTGGGGGTGTTGAAAGTTGAGATTTGATACTTTGTTTTTAAATACTTAGTTTATTTTATCGTTATCAAATTGTACTAATTTTTATATGTTTGATGTATTGAAAATAAATATTATACTGTTCAGAATCTTAAAACATCAGTTTTTATCAAACCTAAACTTTGGCAAATATGCAAAGGAAAAATTAACTGAAGCTAAATTGAAATTTAAATTGATGTGGTCGAAATTTTTCGCAAATCCAAATATTGATCTTGCCTTTAAATATCAAGTCTTTAACGATAATGTAAAAACGTTTATGCCTAGACTGTTCTACAAAAGCCTCAACCATTGATTGCCTACTAGAGAAAGTTATTTCAATAGTAACTACTCGCCTGAGGTGATAAGCCACCATTTTTAAAGCCAGTCTATGCAATAGAAGAGAACCTGAAAACATCTTCCATTTAATGGCAGAATGTCCTATTTTACAAGAAATTTGAAGGTTATACCTCCTGAAAAGTTTTCTAACGGTAAATAGTCTCTACATTTCGACATTTAGTAAACTTTTTATAAAAATCCAACAGTCAGTTTTTTTAATAAAAATTAAAATCTACAAAAAATAGAACGCAGAATTGGTATACATTTATGTTCGGTTCTCGGTATCTCGTGAATAATAGAAGATATTGACTTCAAATTAATTTGATTCATCCAATTTGTATTTGCATATAAAGGGTTTTTTAATAAGGGTTTATAGATGTTGAAATGGAATATAACAAGCTGTGTGTGAGGTATTAACAAAATTATTTTTATTTGAACGGCGCGGCGCATGTATGTCGGATCCGAGTGATCCAATTTTCAATGACTCTTCCGCATAGATCCGGCTGAATTTGAGCGATGGCCTGTGTTATGATCACCTTTAGGGCATCGGTCGATTGTGATTTAAAGTTGAGGGAAAAGTCTAGCGGGGTTAAATCGCATGACCTCTGTGGCCAATTCACATCACCCCTACGAGAGATAACCTTACCCTCAAATCGTTCATGCAAAATGTCAATCGTGCTGTGTAGCACTTAGCGCCGTCTTGCTGGAACCACATGTCGTTAAGCTTCATATGGTTCAATTTGGGCCACAATAAATTAGTTATCATCGTTATGTAGCGCTCGCTGTTCACGGGAGACCTCCTCTTTAACGTCGTTTTCAAAAAAGTTCGGACCAATTACGCCACCGCGCCGGCCCAAAATCCACACCAAACCTCTGCTGATCTTGCGTTCCTTGAACGTACGTACGTGTTATCTGATTGTTTACTGAACCAGTCGTCTCAAATTTGACCACCAAGCGTTGAAGAGTCGACTGTGACGGGCCACCACGTCTACCGTAAAATGCGTTAACGAACACTCATTTTGATATTAAAGTTTTATCATTTGAACGTACTGTTCAATCGTGTAACTTGCCTTGATGATTTGACATAAATAACTGAATAATAAACAAAAGATTTGACAGATGTCACCAAAACAAAATGGCCGCTACGGGTCGCCAAAATCTACCCGCGCAATTGAAAAACCCTATATAAAGAACAAGTTTCGTTGTCGGGAAAAAGTCATCTGCTTCTTTTACGATATCGCATAAGCCAAGTTTTTGGAAATTTAGAAATAATTTTTATATTGAACCACAACTGAGCCTCCGCAACAAAATTGAATAATCCGGGGTGAGACCCGATACATTTTTGAATTTACATTATGTGTATCAACTCACAGTCGATGGGCTGAAGAACTGTGGTATCGATTTATAAAAGACAGGTAATAGAACTGTAATAGTAAATACAAATATTTTGTTTTTAACTATGGCTTTTGAGATAATGATTATTTTTTTCAATCGATCAAACATTTCTAGCCCTTAACTGAAGTCGAGGGTCCAGTGGACCCACGAACATACTTAAAACCTCCGTAAAAAACGCAGCGGTCGCCGTAGCTCTTTCTGCTTCTAGGTACCTTTCTTCAGTAAGCCGACGTGTGTGCGGTGAGAAGGACGCGTTTCGCTCGCTTCTCCTTAGGTCAGTATTAGGATACGTTTGGGTTCCCTGGACCCACGACTGTAAATTCGTAATTTTTTTTGTTCATTTGGTTGTTTTATTGTTTTGCAGGTATTGTGGTATTTTTAATGGAAAATCGAGAAAATATGGCTGAAAATCAAGAAAACATTTTGGAGCAGTGGCTGAACGATGAATTGTCTATAGATGAGGAGGAATTTAAACCAAATTCGGGATCTGTGCGCAATAATAGCCCGAACAATTATTCAGAAAATGATTTCTCTGACAGTGGAGAAGAACTTTTGTTGACAAGTGATCACGATTCAAATTCTGATTTGTCTAAAGTCTAGTACCCAGCTGAAGTGAAACGAATTTTTTCGGCGGTCTCCAAGTGCAGAGCGAATTTTTTTCAATTTTAAGCCTAGTACGCTGCTGATGCGAAACGAAAATTCCCATACAAAAATGACATGACGAAATCATAAACGAAAAATTTCGAACAGTTTTTTCAATAAATAAATTAAACGTCAAAATTTCGTAAGCAATTAATATACCGGGCAATTAAATTGAGAACGAAAAGAGTGGAGAATTGTACTAAGAAATCTAGTACAGCTATCCACTAAAATGACACATTTCGTCGTTCAGCAGCGTACTGAAAAACGAAAATCACAGCGAAATTTTTCGTTTATGATTTCGTCATGTCATTTTTGTATGAGAAATTTCGTTTCGCATCAGCAGCGTACTAGGCTTAAAGATGAAGCCGAAGTTATTGAAAAAAATACATCTGGATACTTCTATGGAAAAAAAAGATTCAAATGGGCTAGAGCACCACCTGCAAGAAACGCTCGTGTCAGGAGCCATAATATAATTAGATTGCCTGGCACTACTTCTCAAGCCAGACCTATTGATCCATATAATCTAAAGGAATCATTGGAGAAAATATTTGATGTGGATATAAAAAACACAATATTAAAGTGGACAAACATCAAAATGGCAGCGCTCAGAATTAAATACAAATCAATGGACCGTTTTGAACTAAGAGACTGCACTGAACAAGAGCTGGATGCATTTTGGATCTACTCAGCTGTATTCAAGTCAAATCATGAAGCCGTAGCATCGCTTTTTGCTACGGACGGTACAGGTCGAGACATTTTCCGCCTTTGTATGTCATCATTGCGATTTTACACGCTTCTGTTATGTCTTCGTTTTGACAACCCAGAAGATAGAAATGACAGGAAAAAAACAGATCCAGGTTGTATAGTCGCAGACATTATAAATTTTTCAACAAAAATTCCCGAGCAAAGTACTCAATTGGAGCTAATGCAACTATAGATGAGATGCTGGTTGGTTTTCGCAGTCGTTGTGCATTTAAGATGTACATTCCAAGTAAGCCCAATAAATATGGATTAAAAATGCAGAGCCTAGCAGATTCGAAAACACATTATGCACTCAACACCTATTTATATTGTGGCCTTACATTGACTGCGGAAGAAAGAAAATTTCCAATACCAGTGCAAGCTTGTCTGCGATTATGCAAGCCAATTTTGAACTCAAATAACATCACGACAGACAACTGGTACACTTCCATGGAACTAGTAGGTAAATATAATGATGTCCAAAGGTCTAACCGTCGTTGGAACAATGAGGAAAAATAAGAGGGAGATTCCGAAAGACTTTTTACCTCATAAAAGTAGACGAGTCGGGTCATCGCTTTCCGGATTTACAAAAGATACGACAATGGTTAGCTTTGTCCCAAAGGAAAACAAGTCTCTCGTCCTCGTTTCTTCTATGCACCATGGTAACACTGTCGATGAATATACAAGCAAGCCTGAAATTATCCTTCACTACAATAGCACAAAATGTGGTGTGGATTCTGTCGACCAAATGTGTTCTGTTTATTCAAGTAGTCGCAGAACTCGTCGTTGGCCAATGCTTGTTTTCTACAGGTTATTGGATATGAGTGCACTGAATGCTCACATCATCCAGCAGAGCCACGAAAAGCCTCGAAGATGACGAGAATGATGTTTTTGAAAGGGCTTGCCAAGATTTTGTGCGAAAAAGGTATTACACCCAAAAACTCCCTGTGAAACTGAGGTTGAGCATAGGTAGATACGATTCTGAAACTCCAACCAGTAGCTTAAGACAGTGATGAATCCTTTAAGTTGGAGAGAAACAAGATAAAAAGATGCTCTTTGTGTCCGCCAAATAAAAAAGCAAAAACTGTACACTGTAATGACGCATTACAAATCTACCATGAAAACACTAACAAATTACATGCGTTCCGTCACTACACCGAGCATAGAGTTCACACTCAATCCAACGAGGCCAATACATGGTGCCATTAATGGACCAAGCTGATTTTGTCATTTGCAAAATTATAATTCACACTAGGTTGTTACCAAAAGGTTGCCTAGTAGAACCGAACAAAACCAACGAGAAGCCTGCAAACAAAGTAGTGAAGGAAGTAGGAAGACGAGAAAGTTCAACGTTAAGCGAGGATTAGAGGTAAGTAGTTTGGATATACACAGAGGCTTCCCCCCACCAGAGGTAAGGGGCTTTTGTGAAATATTCAAGATTAATTAATTTACCAGTTCAACGGTAAGCAAGGATTAGTAGTAAGTAGTTTTGAATATAAACAGAGGCTTCCCCCCACCAGAGGTAAGGGGCTTCTTGTGTAATATTCAAGTTTAAGTAAGTTACCGGTTTCGGCCGTGTGTTACCAGCTTCGGCTGTGTGTTACCAGCTTCGGCTGTGTGTTACCGGTTTCGGCCGTGTGTTACCAGCTTCGGCTGTGTGTTACCAGCTTCGGCCGTGTGTTACCAGCTTCGGCTGTGTGTTACCAGCTTCGGCTGTGAGTTACCGTTTCGGCGTAACGGCGAATACCCCAGTCCTGATCGAATTGACGGAAGAAACGAAACCCGCGCCGCCTGCTGACCGCCACCTACCGTGTAGACTACTTCAGACCAGTGGAACAAGCCAAGATCCAGATGAGGAGAAGTATTATTACCAGAAATTAGATTTAGAACAAAAAGAATGTTAACCGATTATATGAAATAACTTCCAAATAATATAAAGATAATAAAAAATGAAGACAAAGACAAAGACCTATTGCTGTTAAATTTTGGTGTTTTATTTAACTAAAACCTGGACACCGTGAGCATAACCCAGCTGGGAAATTTAAAACACCCTCACATTTTGGCGCCCGAGCAGGGACTATAAGGTCCACCACCGACGAACCGAATAAAAAAAAAACCCATAGGAAAAGGAGACACGAACAACGTTATCAAATTACCGACCGCATCCCGACCGTATTAAAATCCGCACCGCACTTTACCGTTTACCGCACTTTACCATTTACCGCACCGCACTCTACCGTTTACCGCACCGCACTTTACCGTTTACCGCACCGCACTTTACCGTTCACCGCACCGTACCCCTATAACCAGACACGCTATAGCTGCACCGGATACCGTAATTGTTTTTTTTGATTGATAACGTTTTCCTCTCTTGGAAAGAGCTAAGATAGAATGATGTCAGACGACGAACCTGAATTCGACGTATTTGCTAGTATAGGAGCAATTTACCTATTGAATAAGCAAGAGATTGTGGAGCGATTGACCCAATTAAACCTGAGTACAGAGGGAAACATGCCAACCCTCAGAGCCCGATTTAGCGCCTACATTAAAGAGGCGAGACTGCGGAAGTCGACGCAAAACCTCCTAGTAGAGGTAGGAAAACTATCTTTGGACAGAGAATTTCCAGACGACGACTCTAGTCAAGCAGTGGAGCAGTCCAACGACGGGGAGGAATCAGACCAAACCACTCACAATACTACGCGGAAAGAAGGGGTCAAGGATTACTTTTTCTGTGTGCCATCCCGCGATAAACTCCGCGCAGGTATGATTCAAAACAAAGCACAGGCTGGCATGCACGAGAACGAGGTGGATACATTGCCACTGGCAACCGCTCACAGTACTCAGCACATGCCTGACCAATCGGTACGACAAATAATACCAGCTAGACAATATGAACCCGTTACGGAAGGCCGCATGATGCTGAGCCGCGAAGCTGAAGTGATGAATATCGTCCGAAAATGGGGAGTAAGGTTCGACGGTTCCGGCAACGCTTCAGAACTGATCAAGCGACTGGAAGAATTGATCGAGTGTTATAGGATCCCACCACAAGAGATGGTTCGTACCTTACCCGAAATACTAAGAGGTACGGCGTTGGAGTGGTACCGTATAAATCGAGGACAATTCTCGACATGGGCTGATTTCCACAAAGGTTTCTTAGAGCACTTCTTACCAGTCCGATATATCAATAAGTTGGAAGATGAAATTGCGCGAAAACTACAAGGCCCAAAAGAAAAGGCCAAAGATTTCATCCGATCTATGCAGTACCTGATCCATCAACACCCTACCATGAAGGTAGAAGAAAAAACCGACAAAATTTATGACCGACTCAGACCGGAATATCATCTCTACGTCCGGAGGAAGGATTTCCGCACGTTGGAAGAGTTAATGGAGCTGGTAGAAGAGTACGAGTATATTAACCACGAAAACCGCAGTATGGCGCCAACAGCAAGTAGACCCGTTATCCGGAGCACACCTGTACCTATGCGGGGCCTACCCGAACGCCCGCAAGTAAGCGCAAGCAACGAGGCTTACGACCGAAACACTCACTGTTGGAACTGTAAGCAAAGGGGACACAATAAAGCCAACTGCAGACGGCCGTTCCGTATGTTTTGTTCCTTCTGCGGAGAAGATGGGCGAATGACCCGGGACTGCCAGTGCCGCTCGCATAAAGCATCGGCAATATGCGACTGCACCATTGACGGTATAACAGACGGAGGACTATGCGGACCGGAGGAGTCGCTCGGTACAAAGCGACAGGAGCAAGAGAGTATACCCACGTCGGGGACAATAATGGAGGTCGTGGAAACAAAGGTACCAAGTAGAGCGGACCCGCGAATGTTCGTCAAAATAACTATATGTGGATACCCAACAATGGCTTTACTTGACACGGGAGCCACTAAATCGTTCGTAAACGAGGAAGTCCTGACCGTCCTAAGAAGAGTGGGGGCGCCCGTCAAATACGAAGTACATCGAGTGCACCTGGCCGATGGCACGAGTATGCCCACTCGCGAACACTTCCAAGTAGACTTAAGGGTAGGTGATCAGCAAATATGTGGTAAGATGACGTACCTCAGAAACTTAGCTGAAAAGGTTATCCTCGGCATGGATACCTTAAAGGAACTGAACCTTTCGATCGCTCTGGGGAAAGCGGAAATACCTGCCTACGACGGTAGACCGCTATTGACGGAGCCTCCCCGGAATCAGCTGTGTTTATTAGGAGGAACGCCTTTGTCTCGGGAACAAGAAGAACAACTGAACAACTTGCTCACTCAGGAATTGCCCAAATTCGCAATGCTGAATCCTACCACCAATGCGGCCGTTCACAGTATCAAGCTAAAAACACAGGAACCCATACGGCAACGGTATTACCCAAGAAACCCGGCTATGCAGAAGGTGATCGATGAAGAAATAGACGAGCTGTTACGTACGGATAAAATAGAGCCGTCCAAAAGCCCCTATAGTTCCCCGATCGTGCTAGTAAAGAAAAAGAACGACACTTGGAGGGTCTGCGTTGATTACAGGCAGTTAAACCAGATCTCCATCATGGACGCCTATCCGTTACCCCAAATTAATGCGATCCTGGACAAGCTAAAACAAGCCAAGTTCATATCGACCATTGATCTAAAGCAAGGGTATTGGCAGATACCATTGGACAAGGCGTCCCGAGCCTCTACCGCATTTACCGTGCCCGGACGAGGTTTGTTCCAGTGGAAAGTTCTGCCTTGTGGACTCAACTCGTCGGCGGCGACGTTCCAAAGGATGTTGGATTCGGTCTTAGGGCCTGAGATGGAACCGTATGCTTTTGCATACCTAGACGACATTCTTGAAGTAAGCAAGACCTTTCAGGAACACCTTCGACATTTGCAAGAAGTGTTCCATAGGCTCCAACAGGCTCACTTGCGGATTAACGGAGAAAAATGTACGTTTTGCAAGAAGGAATTGAAATATCTGGGTCACGTCGTAAGCGACCAAGGAATCGCGACCGATCCCGACAAGGTGGCCGCCGTCAAAGAACTTAAGGATCCCAGGAATGTGAAAGATCTGCGCCGGGTATTAGGCATAGCATCATGGTACCGTCGTTTTATAAAGGATTTCTCCATTATCGCCACGCCTCTCACGAAATTATTGAAGAAAAACCAGGCCTGGGAATGGTCGGAAGCTCAACAAGAAGCGTTTACACACTTAAAAAAGAAGCTCACAGAAGCTCCGGTACTGAAATGCCCAGACTTCGATCTGCCCTTTACCCTACAGACAGATGCTAGCCATTTTGGCCTAGGGGTGGTACTATCGCAAAACACTAAGGGACAAGAACGGGTGATCGCGTACGCCAGTCGCACTTTGACCCCGCTAGAGACCAAATATTCGGTGACCGAAAAGGAGTGTTTAGCCATCCTATGGGGAATACGGAAAATGAGGCCGTACTTAGAAGGGTATCATTTTACAGTGGTGACAGATCATCACTCGTTAAAATGGCTGCACACGCTGGAGAACCCATCCGGGAGATTGGCCAGGTGGGCCATTGAATTGCAACAATACGATTTTGAAATTCGATACCGAAAAGGGGCAATGAACGTGGTAGCCGACGCCCTCTCAAGAGATCCCTTACCAATACAAGAAAGCGACTTGTATGCCGTTTGCGACAAACCAGAGGACTGGATTCAGACGAAGATTCGGGAGGTACAAGCCAACCCTACCAAGTACCCGGAATACCAAGTATTAGATGAAAAATTATACCGGAAACTCCACACACCCCCGCTCGCTGAAAAGACGTCCCAATGGAAATGGTGCGTCCCCTTCAACGAAAAGGAAGCAGTGATCCGGAATCATCACGACGCCGTTGCAGCAGGACATATGGGGGTGGCCAAAACCATAGCCTGAGTGACGCAGTTACACTATTGGCCAGGTATGTACCGGGACATAGCCAAGTACATCGGAAAATGTGCTACGTGCAGTGAGTACAAGCCTTCGCAGCAAAAGGCTGGAGGCAAGATGTATACGACCCAGACTAAAAATCCCTGGGACGTGGTGTGCGTTGATTTCATGGGGCCATTCCCAAAGTCAATGAAGGGGAATACAATGCTGTCCGTCTTTACCGACAAATTTACTAAATGGGTGGAAGCCATACCTATGAGAGCCGCCTCTGCCACGGGGCTGATAAAGGGTTTTCGAGAAAAGATTATATATCGGTTCGGAGTACCAAGAACACTGCTATCCGACAATGGTTCCCAATTCACCAGCCTAGTATTCCGCGAGTTTTTGAAGGATGTAGGAATCCGGTAGAGGCTTACAGCACCCTACACCCCGCAGGAGAACCCTACGGAACGAGTAAACCGAGTGCTGAAGACGATGATAGCTCAATTCGTCCAAGATAACCATCGTTCTTGGGATGATCACTTGCCGGAACTTACATTCGCCATAAACACTAGCAAGCACCAATCAACAGGGTTTACGCCCGCGTTCCTTAATTTTGGCCGGGAAATAAGGACGCCAAATCAAATCGAAGTGCCAGTGGAAGGAGGGGGACCAGAAAACCTTTCTGAAAGACAAGAACGTTTGAAGGCGTTGTACCAACTCGTTGGGGAAAACCTGCAGCGGGCCTCGGAGATTCAAAGCAAGCACTATAACCTAAGGAAAAGGGCGTGGAAACCGAAAATCGGCGACCGGGTTTACCGAAGGATTCGCGTTCTCTCATCGGCACAAAAACAATTCACCGAGAAGTTGGCACCGCGTTATGAAGGGCCATACAAAGTTACGAAGTTCGTGTCCCCAGTCATCGTGTTGTTACAAGGCGAAGAAAAAAATACCCGCCGGCGCCAACCCACGATTAAATGCCATATTCGAGACCTGAAGGGCAAGGGCAGCGAGGAGCAGGGCAGCTGTTTAATAGCTCTGTCAAGTCAAATAGAATCCCCTGATGGCGCTCTTAAAAACAATTGCGCGCCTAATGATTATTTCATTTTTATTCAAAAAACAACGGTGACTCAGACTATTATAAAAGGGAACGGGCTCGTAAGCTCTCAGTCATTCACCAACAGCCAAGTGATACACGTCTTAAGAAATAAAATGAACCCCGAAAAGAAGAGAAGTGTTGAAGCCGCCACCAATAGTCGGAAGGATAAGCCGGTTATCCAATCAATACTGGTTATTCCGCCAAGGAGTCGAGAAACGCAAGAGGGCACAGGACAGCAGTGGCGACCAGGCGAAAGCGGGGCCAAGCACTAAGATAAAACCGTTACCACACGGGAGGCAATGCAAAGGCGTGGGAAGGGCCGACCAGGGTGGGAGGCCAGACCACCAGACTAAGCGGAACCCAGCTCGGGCCGAGAAAGGGTGCAGTGCCCGCCAACGGCAGCAAGCGAGGTCGCCCAAACCACCAGCAGGAAAGCGAAGCGAGCCGCCTGGCCATCGGAACGCCGACAAGGAGGGGACAAGGACACCCTCCCCACCACCAAGGGAAACCATAACGAGGCCAACCCCGGAGTCGACCCCGGGTACCGAGGTAAATGCTTTTGTCGACCTAACGTTGTCCCCGGCAACAGAGGCAGCGGTACATGGGGAAGGACTGCCCATGACCCCTGGCCGAAGCCTACCGCGCCTGGTAAGTGATGACGAGCCCGCAGCATTGGAGTCAAACGGCATGGTGCCCTACATGACTGCCCCAGCATGGCCACGAACAATGGAACCAACAACGTCGGCACAGATGTGGTTCCAACCAATACTGCCCCCCACCCATACGCTATTTTATGTAAAGGGCGATCCACAACCCCAAGGTCCGGCGCCGGATCAGCAGAGACCCACCGGGACAAAGATGATACCAGCCTCGACCTCAGTAGACCCGTTCGCCGGGATTAATATAAAGGGGCATAGGCGATACAACGCCCACCACCGTCGACAACGCCTCATTTTCCAGCGGAGCGGTGGCCAGGTAAAGGCAGTAATAACGAGGCCAGGGGTGGCCCACCTAACGTACCAGGGGCAGCAGAAAACCATAAGGTTCTAAGAAACGAAAACATAAAAAAAAAAAAAAAAGAAGTTGATAAGTTAAGTTTTTTTTTACGAATTAGTTTTAAGTTTTTGGATAATGAATAAGAAGGAGGGGAATTGTAATGACGCATTACAAATCTACCATGAAAACACTAACAAATTACATGCGTTCCGTCACTACACCGAGCATAGAGTTCACACTCAATCCAACGAGGCCAATACATGGTGCCATTAATGGACCAAGCTGATTTTGTCATTTGCAAAATTATAATTCACACTAGGTTGTTACCAAAAGGTTGCCTAGTAGAACCGAACAAAACCAACGAGAAGCCTGCAAACAAAGTAGTGAACGAAGAAGGAAGACGAGAAAGTTCAACGTTAAGCGAGGATTAGAGGTAAGTAGTTTGGATATACACAGAGGCTTCCCCCCACCAGGGGTAAGGGGCTTTTGTGAAATATTCAAGATTAATTAATTTACCAGTTCAACGGTAAGCAAGGATTAGTAGTAAGTAGTTTTGAATATAAACAGAGGCTTCCCCCCAATAGAGGTAAGGGGCTTCTTGTGTTATATTCAAGTTTAAGTAAGTTACCGGTTTCGGCCGTGTGTTACCAGCTTCGGCTGTGTGTTACCAGCTTCGGCTGTGTGTTACCGGTTTCGGCCGTGTGTTACCAGCTTCGGTTGTGTGTTACCAGCTTCGGCCGTGTGTTACCAGCTTCGGCTGTGTGTTACCAGCTTCGGCTGTGAGTTACCGTTTCGGCGTAACGGCGAATACCCCAGTCCTGATCGAATTGACGGAAGAAACGAAACCCGCGCCGCCTGCTGACCGCCACCTACCGTGTAGACTACTTCAGACCAGTGGAACAAGCCAAGATCCAGATGAGGAGAAGTATTATTACCAGAAATTAGATTTAGAACAAAAAGAATGTTAACCGATTATATGAAATAACTTCCAAATAATATAAAGATAATAAAAAATAAAGACAAAGACCTATTGCTGTTAAATTTTGGTGTTTTATTTAACTAAACCCTGGACACCGTGAGCATACCCCAGCTGGGAAATTTAAAACACCCTCACAACACCTGTGTGGCAAGTGCAAAATGCCTATTTGCTTGACTTGTTCAAAACCAGTTTGTTTTTCATGCCTTAAAATGGGCTTACTTTGACCAATGTCAAAATTTTTCAAGAAGAAAATTTTAAGTTTTTACGTTTTTTTCTAAGAAAAATGCTTTTTTTTTAAATTTGTTTTTTTTTTTTTAAATTATGTACATGTTTTTAGGTTAAGATTTTTATTAAGATTACAAAAAGTACAAATATGAAATTGAAATCGAAGTTCCTTTCGTTTATTTATTTTTAAACTATATTTATAATTGTTCAAGTTTGATAAATATAAATTTGATTAATAAAAAAAAATGTTGACAAAAATAATACTTTTTTTTTAAAATTATTATTCAAAAATGGCTGGGTCCATTGGACCCACGACTTTAGAAGCGTACATATTTATTTTCAACTTCAGTTAAGGGCTAGGAATAGGCAACTCCCCATCCCTGCCCCCCTGCGTACGCCCTTGCGAAATATAAACTATATCAATAAAGCACCCCAAATAATTAGAGATAACAAAAAGAATTATTTTCAACACAGTTATTTACATGTACAGTAAACGACACAAAATACATACATATAAATGTACAATTATTCAAGTTCAAAGCACGTGCTTCGTATTGGTGCCTATTAAATAGACTTACAAATGCACAGATTGTTTTAAACTTTAATTCAGTTCCCGTTCCAAACGCAAAAGAGTAGGCACCTATACTGTGAGAAAGCACTATTCGCCAAACTATTTATAAAACTTTAATTAATTTAGTTTGTTTTAAGTGCGATGACAGTCTTGCGTGCGTGTTGTCGTGCGTCGTCGTGGACCTATAAACAAGCTTTAAAATAATAAAATCTACGATACTTCAAAATTCGGGTTGTTCTTTGATGTATTTTAAATTCAAAACTACAAAGACAGTGTTGTTTACCTCTCCCAAAAGACTATTTAAGTGTTATTTTTCCACTTAAATCTTATAAAACTACAAACTGAGTGCTTTAACTCAAGAAATACAAAGTCCAATTTTCCACTTCATTCCTCAACACCGACAACAACAGCAACACCAACAGAAAAAACAAAAACAACAAAAGCAACAACAAAATACAATGATCAAGAACAACTCGAATTCCAATCGAACAGGTAAATGGCACTCTGAAGAAGTGGGCGCTATTGTGTTTGGCATTTGAGTAATATTTGTTGTTGTTTTGTTTTGTGATTTTATTCTGAAGTGACTTTGTGGGGCGATAAGGAGTTGGTGGCAGCTGAAAGTTTGTCTAATCAAAAATTTCATTGTAGAAATCATTTCAACGTTTCAAAAATTCATAAAAGCCGTAATTAGATTTTGAGTACAATATCATGAAGATGCAAAGAATATTAGTTTGGGAAAGATAGGGTGAGAGGTCAAATTACATAATTCACGACATCCCCCTATTGTCTTTTTGTAAAACAAACTGAAATATTCACTTTTACACAATCAAAACATATGATACATAAAAAAACCAAAATCAAAGAAATTGAATAATCCTTTTAGAAGTAGTAGACCTTTTTATAACAAAGAAGAGTGTTTTTCAAATTTTTATTTTCAAACTAGCAAACCCGGCAAACTCCGTTTCGCCACCAGATCGCTTTGATTTTTGTAACATTTCGTTTGGGGATTAAAAAATGAAGAAAAAATATTTTTTTTGGTTTATATTTGAAAAGGACAAATTTTATTTCATTTCACAACAGTAATGAATTCATTTCGATTACAAAAATGAAATGTAATTTAGTTGAATTTCTCTAAGTAAAAAATGAAAGTGAATCCAAAGTACATACTGAATCGAAGCGTTATACTTGTCCGCAAATTATCCGTTTCATTGAAGTGCTCATTGGTAAACCACATTTTTTGTTTTTTGGTCTGACGTTAACACAAACAAAGCGGATGGTTTCCCAACTCTTGAACACGCAACGTATAGCTGCCCATGTGAAAAACAATGATTTTCTAAATTTATCCCGCAAACACTAAGGGATTGGCCTTGCGACTTGTTAATTGTCATTGCGAACGCAAGGCGAACCGGAAATTGCAATCGTTTGAAGTCAAAAGGAATATCAGTCGGAATCATTGGTATTCGAGGAATACATGCATATGTACATTTTCACCTGCGTACTTTCCGTTAATAATGGTTGCCTCAATCAAATTTGGCATAAGTCCTTTCACCGCAAGTCGAGTACCGCTGCAAAGTCGCTGTGGATTCAAATTACGCAATATCATAATAACTAAACCAACTTTAAGTTGGAAGTTATGTGGTGGAAATCCTGGTAACTCCACAGAGTTCAAAAACTTCGTTGGATAATTTACTACATCATCGGGATTTGTTAATATGGAATCAACGGATTTGTATGTCACCAAATCGCCAGCGATTTTTGATTGAATGGTGAAATTCAGTGCGTTTACATTATTATTCTTTGCGGCGATAATTGCTCTTTGACTTAACCAAGCATAATTCTGATAATTCTCACTAATGTTTGGGAAACATTTTCAATAAGAGCTAATTGAGAGTCTACAAATCCGCAAAAGTCGTTGGTAAAAGTAATTAATCCAGTTGTCGCATCAACTGGCACTTTTCTATTTCCAACAGCTAACAATTGTTTGGAAAATTGGGCAGCACTTTGATCATTTTGAAGTTGAACTCTCATATTAGTGGTTAGCGATAATGTTTTTACGTTATTCTACAAAAGTGATGCCTTCAGACAATCATTCAATTCACTTGCAGGCGTTCCACGGGGAATTACTGGCAACGTCTGCCTGAAATCGCCTGCCAACAATATCATCAAGCCGCCAAAGATGTTGTTACTTCGTCGAAGATCCTTCAGTGCCAGTGTGAAGTTAAGTGCTTCAAGTGATTTCTTATGTGCATTGTGCACTCATCCCAAACAATGAGTTTGCATTGCATCAACAATTTTCCCATTGCACTAGATCGGGAAATATTGCATGTTGGAGTATCAATTGTGTTTAAATTGAGTGGCAACTTAAGCGCACAATGTGCAGTACGACCGGCATCTAGAAGAGTTGCCGCAATTCCAGATGATGCTAACTCCAAAGCTATGTCACATCTTGATCGAATAGTGGCCAAAATCAATGAAATGACAAATGTTTTTCCTGTTCCTCCAGGTGCGTCCAGGAAGAATAGACCACCAGTATTATTTTCCACCGCTTGCATTAATGTTTCGTATACTTGTTTTTGCTGTTCATTCAGCAACGGCACATTATTTTGAACGAATTACTGCAATGTATCAACATTGTATTACTTCAATCAGTAGCTTGTTTGCAATAGTCATTAGTCAAGCATTGATCCTCATGTCGGGATTATTCGTTCGAATGCGCAAGCGATTTAAGATATCTTCCCATATGTCGTCTTTGTATTTGTTCCATAACTAAATTGGTTGTGAAGGGAAACATGTGGTGCTGAAAATTGCGAACAGCGTTCGTATTTGGTACGCATTTGATGAAACAACTGAATTCGCAAGTGTTAAATCCCAATTCTCCAGCAAACCCAATAGTTGATATGCTTTTTGATGTGTTTGGCATTGGTGGCAATTCAATTCAAATGCGCAAATGATTTTGGTCCTCGTGCATTTACCAACAGCAGTCGCAAATAAAAACATTAAAACACTCACTAAATTTTTTTAAAGGTCGTTTTTGCATTTTTTTTCTTATTATCTTTAAAACAAACGTTATTTGAAGTCGATATCTCTGAAGTTTCTAGAGATATAGTTGACAAAAAAAGGTTCCCAAAAGTAAGCTCTGGCTTAGAACATAGGGCCCTTAAAACGTCAAAAAATTAAAAAATTTTCAATTCCACAAATTGGAACTTTTACAATAGCTTTCTATGGGAAGCTTAACGGAGTTCACCGCTTTTCTGTTGAAATGTTTCCTGAATTTTGTTTGCTATAAACCTCACGGAGCCTGAGACCTTTCCGACGAATGCAAAACCGTGGAGATCGGTTCGTGCATTCTGGAGTTATAGCGTCAGGAAGGAAAACCCGACTTTTTTTTATATAGTAGAATATTGTAAAAACCACCTTAAAATTAATGTTTTCTTACTGAAATTTCGAATAGATACATTATTTGGCAAGTGCCTTAAAAATAAAAAGACAAACATATTATAGGCAATAGGTTTTTTTTTTAAGGGAGACAGGTATGTGCAGTATGGTTGCCATAACTTTTCCTAATGACTTAATAGAATCGAAAAATTTTCTTCAAATTTTCGATCCTCACGGCAACCAAGAATCAAAAGTTTTGAAGGATTAAAATTACTAAATTTAAATAGTGTTTTTTTTTGGGCGATAAAGACAAAAAGGAATGTTTTTCAAAGGGTGATGCTTATATATGTATGTAAGTCTGCATGTTATAAGAAAAACTTTTGTTTTTATTTTATTTGATTAAAATACTGTAAGAAAGTTTGCTTATACAAACAAATTAAAGAAAACTTTATCATTGTGATTCATGAAGCTTAAATCTTCTTAGAAGATGATTTTTCGAACAAAATCCAAATAATTTTGATTCACTTCGTTGCCCAAAATTTGTTTATGGGGGGCCCAAAATAACGATACAAAATATACGGCGATCATTTGAATTCTGAATTCCAAAGATCAAGGAATAATAGAAGAAAATAGGTGTTTCATGACTAAAAGAAAGTGCTTGAGTTGTCCAAACCTTTTAGCTTTTCTTATGTTTAGCTTTTAATAAGTTAGTAGCCTTAACTTGTAAGTTCTCAAAAAATGACAGCTTCAATAGCGACAATTGCCCAAATAGTGGTCTAATAAAAATAATACATATTTAAAAAAAAAAACATTTATACAAGTTAGACTTCGTGTTTAAAAATCTAATATTTTCGAAAAAAAAAAATGATCTTGTATAGAAATTTCTCTTTAATCAAACAAAGAATCCGTTCATGAAAATTATATTTATGTGAAACAAACAACAATACTTTGAAAAATCCATAAGTTGCCACCAGCCCCCTACAACTTCCTACATATATTCATAGTCATCAATGAAATCGAAGTGCCAAAGAAAAATAAAAAATATTCATCTTTTATGTTTTTCATATTTTTGCATTTTTTAAGCTGTTGCTGTTGACGCTGACGGAAGAGGTATCGTTGATTTTACTAGGGCTCCACCAACTTCTGATACTGTTTATGATGGTGACAATAACGCTGCTACTGAAGCTGACAATAACTCTGGCTTGGTACGGAATGTAGATGATGGCGATGATGAAAACATCATAGCAAAGCACTCAAATGGAAATGAGGCTCTTGATATTGAAGTTGAAGAGTTGGAGGTTTTGCTTAAGAGTCAGCAGCAACAACAGAGTAAGTCTATAAATCTATATAAATCTATACACTTATACATACATCTGAGAACTTTTTGTTTAATTTATTAATTTTACCCCTTTTGTAACAAAAAGTATTCTTTGATTTAATTAAATGTTCATACAAAGGGAATACGAGTTTATTGTGATATTTTTATTTACTGGGTTCTCGAACTTAAGGTGCCCTTAAGGACATTATGGCAAACATTTAGCATACTCATTACACTGTCCCACTTTATGATTCCTAGATTTGTGTATCAGATCTGTCCATCAAGTATGTCGAAATTGTTCTGATTTCCCTTTCATTGTATTACATACGTCATAAACTTATTATTAAGTATTTTATATAATTGTAGGTCAATTTTTAAACTTTTTCAGCGGCTTAAATTACATTGCATGGCTTGTTTCACAGTTCTTCGTAGATACTCATTTATAATAATTTTCTTGGAACAATAAAATAAATTAATAAGTTTTAAGAATTAATTTCATCTAGGGATGCAAACAATTCCGGAAACTTATTACTCGTATAACAACAATTAAATTAAGTCTTATGAGAACCATACATTGTAACAATTAAATATTTTATACGCTCATTGGATCTGCAGTTAATAGCGAAGTTTTATTTTAATGATAATATAAAAATACTTGGAATAGCTTCGCGAATTCGAAAGGAAAACAAATATTATTATACAAGTTGCTGAAATTTTATCTAAATTTTTAAGATTAGGATAGATTTTGCAGACGTACGACTTAGTATTTAATTTCTCATATGCCAATAAAAAGCAAAGAATTTCTCAAAAAGAATAAATATAATGGTAAGGAAGAAGGGTTTATATCCTCCGCTTTGTAGGTAGGGCAGAGCAGAGGAGGGGATCAATTTTCCCAAAAAGTCACTTAATATATAAACTATTGAAAAGCAAAAGCATCACCACAACGCATAACGAGTATTTTTCTTTGTAGTATGGTTTTCAATCTGGCAGTACTTTTTTCGGAATTAATCTTTTTGACATCTGTCACTTAATTATACACGATGGGCCCAAATCGAGATGGCCGCCACGCCGATCCTGATTTTCGATGGGACCAGCTAAAGAGCCATGATCATGACGCAATGTGGAAGACCTTTGGTTACAACTTCTTGTCTAACCCTTTTTTACCGTTATTTTAACGGTTTATGCTCTAGTGAAATAGCCAGCTGCATTCCTCCCCTTAAACAGTTCTCATGTAATACTCACGCTTTTAGGGATGCTCATCAGTATACCCCTTTTGAATTATCTGAAATCAATATCAAACTAATCAAATTTCCGAATAAAAAGATTTTACGTTTATAAAATTGAACAATTATCTTTGAGTTTATTTTTCAGACTAAAGAAATGAAAAAACATAAAAACTGAGCTTTGCTCAAAAACAAACTTGATTCGAAACTTAAAGTAACAAGTGCAAATAGAAACAAGTATCAAATTAACATAAACAGAAAACTTGTTTTCAATACTTTCCCTTGTTAATTGATACTTAACATTTTCTAAAAAGACCCATTTGATTACATAATAGTTTTAGTCTTGGCAAAGGAATTGGTTTAGTCATTATATCTGCTACTTGATTCTCGGTAGATATTTGCTTGATTTCGATTTGCCCTTCATTTACTTTTTCTCGGATGAAGAAATGTTTCGTTGCAATATGCTTTGTTCTACGATGAAACTCTGGGTTTTGAGCAAGTCTTACTGCCGCAGAGTTATCTACCTGAAGAATTGGAATTTCTCTCAAGTCTATTATTCCATTGAATAATCTGCACAGCCAAATTATTTCCTTTTTTGCTTCGTTCGCTGCTACGATTTCGGCTTCTGTTGTGGATGTTGCAACCATTGCTTGTCTTTGACTAAGCCAGGAAATAGCTCCACCTGCATAGTTGATTACAACTCCAGAAGTTGATCTTCCAGTACTTTTGCATCCACCAAAATCTGCATCACTAAAACATTCTAGAATTCCTTTCTTAAAATCTTTTCGATATTCAATACCTAAGTCCAAAGTTCCAGATATGTAACGAAAAACTCTTTTAACTCTTGTTATATCCTCTCTTGTGGGATTTTCTAAGGATCTTGAAAGGAATCCAACGCTGTAAGCCAAATCAGGTCTTGTGCCTACCATAAGATACATCAGAGCACCAACTGCTTGCCTGTATGGAAATTTACTGGGTTCTTCTTTCCCTGATTGCGAAGTTTCTGAATTCTTCACCATTGGAGTTGAAATTGCTCTACACTGACTGAACTGGAAACGTTCCAAAATTTTTCTTGCGTGCGCTTTTTGGTCTATTTTTAATCCATTTTCTGTTTGCTTTATTTCGAGTCCAAGAAAGTACGATGCATTCTTTGAAGTAATTTTGAACTCGGTTTTCAGTTCTTCAATGAAAATCTTCAACTCTTGTTGATCAGTAGATGCAATAAGTCCATCATCTACGTAGAGAGCAAGTATTATTTTCTTTTCATTTCTCTCCCTCATATACAAACAAGGATCAGCATCACTTGCCTGAAATCCTAGTTTGGATATGAAACTTCCAAAACGTATGTTCCAGCATCTTGATGATTGCTTAAGGCCGTATAAACTCTTCCTAAGTTCACATACTTGATCTGTACCATCTTCGAATCCCTCCGGTTGTTTCATATATATGGTGTCTTCTAAGTCACCATACAAGAAGGCTGTTGATACATCAAACTGCATGAGATGCATCTGTTCACTTGCAGCAATGCTAAGAACTGATCTTATGGTTCCCAACTTTGCTACGGGGCTAAAAGTTTGACTGTAATCAACACCTTCTCGCTGAGTAAATCCTTTTGCTACAAGCCTTGCCTTATATCGATCAATGGTCCCATCTGCATGCTTCTTCAAACAATAAACCCACTTACAATGTATTGCTTTAGCACCTCTTGGTAACGAAGTCAATTGCCATGTTTGGTTTTCTTTCAATGACTGGATTTCTCTTTCCATAGCTTTCTTCCATTCAAATTTTTCTTTACTGTTGATGGCTTCTCGAAAAGTTTCTGGGACTGTTGAAGAGTCTACAAAATCACATGCTGCCATTACAAAGTCTTCAAACTTCTGCGGTTTCTTGATAGTATTTCGATCTCTTAGAAATCCATCTTCGTATTTTGCTGTTTTATTGTGATCTTCTATTTCACTATCTGAGCTGGAGCTGGAATTACTTTCTCTCCCTGTTTCGTACTCATCCGAATATATGCTACTCTCTAAATTAATAGTTCTTTCTTCATCTCTTATTTCTTCAACGTTTTCGGGATCTGCAAGATTTTCTTGACGTTCTTCCTGTTCCGAACTTGTTGGAACGATATCTCGAAAGGGAAGTTTAACTGCATTTTCACATATAATCGGGTTTTCCTGAAACTGCACATCTCTTGAAAGAACTAACTTGTTCTGATCTTGAATAAAGATTCGGTATCTTTCATCTCCGTCATATCCCACAAGAAATCCTTTGACTGCTTTCTTGTCCATTTTCTGTCTCTTCTGAATGGGAATGTGGGTGTAACATGTGGATCCAATTATTCTCAAATGCTTTATCCTCGGCTTCTTCCCCATCCACAATTCGTACGGGCTTTTACCATCGACTGAAGACTTTCCTGTCCTGTTCAGGATATAAATAGCAGTGTTTATCAGCTCCGCCCAAATTGCGTCTGGAAAATTAGCTTCACTGTTCGAATACTTAAAGGTCCTTGCCATTTCAACTATAGTTCGGTTTTCACGTTCACAACTACCGTTTTGCTCTGGCGTATATGGTGCTGTAAGTCTCTGTGTGATACCATTTGATCGTAGGATTTGCTTAAATTCAGAGTTGATGAACTCACCACCATTGTCACTCAGTAGTTCCTTGATGGGATGACCTAAAATCTTGGCATTTGCAATCACTTCCTTCAGAACATCTTTAACTTCTGATTTGAGTGCTATTGCAAATCCGTATCGGAACTTCGTAAAACTATCCTTAAAAATGACAAGGTATTTCTTCTTCCCAAATGAGTCACTGAAAGGTCCACAAACGTCTGTAGACATCAGCTCACCAGGTGTTGTCGCTTTTCTTCTTGTTCCGAATGGAAGTCTATGAGCTTTACCGTAGATACAAGGCTCACAAATCTTTTCGTCGAGCTTGACTTTAATTCCAAATTCTTTCTCAATCATTTGTTTGACGTGTCTTTTGTCTTGATGGCCCCATCGCTCATGGTATAGTTGAAGTGTTGAGTCTTCTCCAACGGCTACGTTCAACTGCAAATTCTTTTTCGATACTAATGGTTTGATTGCTGCCTTATAAAGAGAACCATTCACTTGACGGTTTCCATATAAAACAATCTCTCCATCGATATCAAGCCAACACTCCTTAGTGGTCGACTTGAAAACACTTCTCTGATTTCTGTCTTGAGCAGCTAATATGGAAATTAAATTACGAGAAATAGAAGGTACATACCAAACATCAGTTAATGTCACTTCTTTGTTATTGTGAGATGAAATAGCTCGGATGGTCCCTTTCCCAATAGCACTAAGCATTTCATTTCCAGCGGCTTGAATTTTGTGTGGACTGTCGAAATTTTCAAAATCAACGTACCAGTCTGAACAGTTGGTAACATGCCTTGTTGCACCGTTATCAACCCACCAATCCGTCGTCTTGAAATCAGTAGCAAAAACATCGTTACGTATGGACATGAGAGATGTGTTGGTGTCAGCAAAATTGTGTGTACTTCTGTTAAACATCTTATCTTTGGTTGGTCTTCCTTCAGATATCCATCGCCTACAATCTCGCACCCAATGTCCTTTTTTCTTGCAAAAATTACAAATATCTTCTCTTTTATTTCTTGATGTTCTTGGTCTTGGTAAGTTTTCTTGTTTTCTTGAATCATATTTAACAACTAGCGCCTCTTGAGCTGAGTTGTCATCTTCATCCTTCTTTTTGAAATTTCTTTCGTACATGCACAGCTGTACTGTTAACTCATCGAAAGTCTTTTGTTCATTTTTGGTAAGAAGCATCCAACTTGACTTGAATGTCCCAAATGAACTTGGCAATATATGTAAAACCTTACATACCAACATCATATCTGGAAGCATATTTTCACTCTTGGCTTTGAGTCCATTATTAAGTTCATTCCATAAACTCTTCAATTGTGCAATATGCGTGGAAACATCATTGCTTGTATTCCAGTTAAATGCAAAAAGGTCGGTACATATTTTGAACAGTTGATCCTTGGAAGTTGCTTCGAAATGCAAACGCAACGCTTCCCAAGTATCACGAGCTGTTTCTTGATCCATAATCTTCTGATAGACCTCATCAGTTACTGAACTTGTGATCATGGACTTTGCATAGCTATTTGCCTTCCGAAAGAAATTGTTCATTTCGCTGTGCTTCTTAACTGCTGCTTCTGAAGCGCCTGCTTCTAAGGCTTCGGGTTTCGTCAATATCCCGTCAATAACGTCTATTGCTCCTTCATGGTAATCGAGTAAATCCCTTATCTTCCGTTTCCATATTGGCCAATCTGCTTCACCAGCCAAAGGTTTTATATGTTTCGAAAAATCCATGTTCTCAAACTAAATAAAATGTTCAATTTTAAATAAACTAAATTCAATTCAGAAACCAACTAATTTATATTGGGGACTGGGCCCATAACCTTTTGAATTATCTGAAATCAATATCAAACTAATCAAATTTCCGAATAAAAAGATTTTACGTTTATAAAATTGAACAATTATCTTTGAGTTTATTTTTCAGACTAAAGAAATGAAAAAACATAAAAACTGAGCTTTGCTCAAAAACAAACTTGATTCGAAACTTAAAGTAACAAGTGCAAATAGAAACAAGTATCAAATTAACATAAACAGAAAACTTGTTTTCAATAGTGTCCAACTTCGGCCTTACTGTCAAATACAGAGATTCGTTCTTTAGCCGTACTACGCGAATGTTGAATGCCTTACCACACTCTGTCTTTCCTAGTCATTGCATATAATTCAGGAATTTTAATGTGCACCGACATCTCCTTTCAAACCCTCTCTCCTCTTCCTAGTGCTTGCACTGTGCCTCTGCATAATAAGGGTAGTAATATCTTTTTGAGTGTGTGCTTATTATATAAAAAAAAAACAAGATGGCGCTAAATTCCCTACAGCTCACGAAACAATCAATTTATACAAGGAAACTATTGGTATTATCTCGCGTCGCGTAGTGGTCTTGTGACGTTGCCTCCAATATCGGGCGGTTTTGGGGTTTTGTGAATTCACTTGTCTGCGCAGATGAACACGAGACTGTTAAAGGTTTCGAAGAGATTTTTCGGCGCGCTATTGCTGACATTCCCGATGGCAGAGTGGGTAAAATACTTTTAAGGGACCAAATCGTTATTTTATAATACGAATCGACGCAATGGGGCGTCGTAGGGGTGATGACCCGTCCCCTGGAAATTATATTTTTTTTAATTTTCCTAGGAATTTCCTTGAATTTGTTGTTAAAAATATGATTTTTCACTGAGGACTGGACCAAGAACATAATATCAATCGGAAATCCAGCATAATTCCAATAGCTCAGTACAAATTCAACAACTTTTGTGCAATTAATGATCCATTTAAATTAATTTTTTCTTATTTTATTTTTAGAAAAATTATTTACTTAAATGCACTTATTTCCTTGAACTGAAGAATCGAACACTTTCTCTCTTCAGTTTTAACTGTTTGTTGACTCCTATAAGATCAAAATATTTTTAACCTTCACGCAAAAGAGTAATTTCTTAGAATTTGTCTTCAAGCACCAGCTCCAATCTACGAGCTCCCGAAAATTGAGTCGGGACAAAAAACGTCAAAAGCCAGAAAATTCTTCAAAACAGATTCTGTTTTATTTTCCTACAAAAAAAGATCACATTTTTCTGGCGAACTTTCTCGTTTTCTGAGATTCTGCATCTTTATTTTTGTAGCGTTCATCGCATAATATGTAGAAATGCCAAAAGACTAGAATAGGTATATTAATTTTTGGAAAAAAAACTACGTTTCAACACAATTTCTAACATTTCTGAATGGCACTAAAAACCCTCTTAACTATTGTATTTAAACTCTTAAATATGGGATATTTAGAATCCTGTTGGAATCTTGGAATGCTTTCATATGAAAGGAGCTATCCAAACTAAATAGTAAGACCATATCTTTCTGGATAACAGTGTTCTAAAATAATCTAATAACTAAAGTTGTCACTTTAGCTCTTGAAATATGTTAATGTAAGGTTAAGGTATACACATTATTTTATTTCAATTTTATCAGCCTAATTTAGAGAACATTAAGGAACATTTTTATGCGGAACTTAAAAACTCATCTTTATGTTAACTGTGTGACCCTGATCCGCCGTTGTTTGCGTGTCCAAAGCCTCCAAAATCCCCAAAAATGATTATTCATTTGGAGCAGATGATATTACTCAAGAAATCTATCTTCTCCTTTTCGAATAAATTTTTAATAATCTAGAAGAACACATTGTCTTCAAAAAGGGAAGCAAAGAAATGTCTTTTGTTATAATATATTAGATCCCCATATTTTTAGTTTGCAATGGTTTCACTTTTTAACCTCATCAATGTTATTAATGATAAACAATACATTTTTATGCGGAAACGATATTTATTTACATGTGTTTATACATAAGTACTAATTGAATACTCCAGTACTTGATCAAGAACACGGCTATTTCTATAAACTACACTCCACTCTTATCAAACCTTCAGGGTCAATGTTTTGCAGACGATATGCAAATTTTTAGTCTGTTTTACCTTTTTCACGAGAAAATTATTATTTCGTGAAAATGAATGCACCGATTACATGTCAAGAAATCATGATTTCTAAAAATCGGACTCACTTGAATTTTGTTACTTGAAGAGTTGCAGTCACCTTGGAGAAATCTATAATAAATACAAAATTATAGGTGGCCCAACAGTCCGTTGAGAACTAAGGCCTATTGACTTACAAATCTAAACCATTCCTGTGTTCAAATACTGTTGTGAGGGATGGAGGGGACCTACAATTTTTAGTCGAATCCGAACGGCTAATTTGAGAAAGCACTTTTCATTCACTGTAGCGGTAGCTCTCTTAAGAGAAGAATTACTAAAGTACAGAAATGTCAACACAGTTTGACATGCTCAACTGTCAAACTTTATATAACCAAAAACATAGAAAATTTCTCATGGCAGAAAAAAAATACCCTTTAGCCAATATGAGAGTAACTTTGGTTACATCTAAGATTATTCCTTTGGTTCACCAACAAGTCAATAAGAAATTAATATTTTTGATATAAACACAAAAACTTCATCCGTTTATCCTAATTTAACTACATACCACACTTTTTGATTAAATATTCCAAAGCCACCAAATAATTTACAGAAGAAAGAAAAGCATCAGAGCTCATTAATAACATGTACTTTTTTCCAACATTTCCATGAATTGCCTTGAGCACCACCAACATATTATAATATATACCTACTTACATTCCATTTCACCACTTCAACTGCAGAAACCTTACTTTAAACTTTTATCGCTCACTGCCTCCGGAATAAGTATCTATATGTATAATGTATATGCTTAGTGTACATAAGGTTCCAGAAACAGAAAGTACATCAGCTGCAATTGCAGATATTATTGTATACTTACATACATAGATATAAGTTTATATTAACGGAACTGCATTATAGAAATAGTAGCAAAAGTAGCTCTTTTATTATTCCTTTCCAAGTTGCAAGTTATTGTTGAAAATTATGAACACAAAATCATGCATAGAGAGACCCACTTTAAAAGTAAAGACTTTGTGAAAGTCGTCGGCGTCAGTAAGTCATCTCTTTTTCCTGACGAAGAATTTCCATTTGAAATGATGTCATGCCCTTAAATGATCATTTTGCAGAAAATACTTTTGAGAGTTCAAAACCTGAATGGGAGGAGCTGCAGTAGAAGTAGAAGCAGCGGCAGAGGAAGCAGCGTGTATATATGGTGCGGCGCGGCGTACACGACCATCTAACCATCTAACAAAAAAATACGACTTTTCTATGCAAATAAAATGTTTACAGTATCAAGATAGCTTTCATTCGTTTACTTATTCCACCACTCTTTTCAAAACTTCTGAGGGAATTTCTATTTCTATAGAAGATAGAAGACACCCTCATCCCTCGTGGTTTAGTTGAGGCAGAAGCAGAAGTAGAAGCAGAGGGAGAAGCAGTGGCAGAGGCAAGTCAAACAACACTGACTGGTAGACGGTCCAATGAATTATAAAACGACACCAATGCGAGATGCAAAACCTGTGGCCTCATCGTAGAGTATCTATACTATAGAGATGGGGTTGAGTTGGGTTGGGTTTAGTGTATATGGGAATGCATCAAAAGAGTGGTTTTGGTATATTAGCCTCGAAACGTGTAAATACATTTTCCATTCTCCCATTTCAATGGGCGTTATATGTCATTTCACAAGGTATAGGTACATTCACGAGTTGGGCTCCTCTCGAATTGTATAACAGGCCTATAACATACAAACATCAGCAAAATCCCATATCTCGTACGTATCCCTTTTGCAAATCTAGTTCCTATTTGCATAGCGACCGACCTCTTGCCATTACCATACCATAGCCACCCTCATTCTATCTTCCAATCCCTCAACCCATCCTATCACCAGCAGGAGCAAATAATGAAAAAAGTCACTGAATTGAGTTCACGAGATTACGAATATTAAAACGGATATAAATGAGTGCTTTTGAGATGGCGCGCATTCACAGAATGACAGAATGTACATGCAGTATGCACCATGCACCTGCATCTGCTATTGCTATTGCTTCTGCATCTGCTCCTACACCCTCCTCATCAATGCTGCTTCCAGTTCCAATGATGATGATGATGATGTTGGCAGTATGGTTGTGATGTTGATGTTGATGTTGCACCAACCTATTTGACGCTGTTTTAACTTTTCCATTTCCTATTCATTTCATCGCTGCATGCATATATATGCATCTGTATGCAGTATTTATTTACTTATTCTTTCTTTTGGGTTTTCATTCCCTTTTCAGTGAATTGAAATGGAAACATTTTCTCTGTGGTATTAAATGATCTCGTTTTGAAAAAAATAAATACAAAAATAGATACCTTGAGGTACGGTATAAAGCAATAGAAGGAGGGTTGGGATAAGACTCATGGGGGAGGCTTATATGTTAAGGGTTTTCAAAATATATGGTTTTGCCAAACTCCCATCAGTACACATAGGTTGAAGGTATAGGCACCTAACGAATGCGTTTGCTAATGAAGCACAAGTAATGAAATGTAAATCAGAGCATTTTTGTTGATGTTGTATCCTTACACGTACGGTGACGAGAAGATAATTTCACACACACCATCTCAAAGTCGTTTAGAGTTTGAAAGGTTTTACAGTGTATATGTACAAAACATGGAATTCAGGTATAGGAATAGTAGAAAACTTTCAAGCACTAGAAGTTTCTTTCGATCTTCAATTAATTGAAGTTCTCTTATAATCTCCGATTCAGTGTCATGTCATTCAACTATACGCCCTTTTTCTCGATAAAATTATAAAGGCTTTAACTTGAAAAACATATGTAGTCTTATAAATTCTTTAAGTTTAATATTTATATAATTTCAAAGAGTAAGAACTCCCATTTAGATCTTCATTTAATATTAAACCTTCTGACACCTCGATGTGTAACTTTTAAGAATAACCGTTAAGTATTGTTTGAATTTATTGCTTTTAAATATCCATCCTTGAATTAGAGAAAAATACAAACGAATCAAGATTAGGACACTATCACAGAATGTTTGGAAAATTTACTACGATGTTTTTGAAAATCTTCTCTTTGATCCTTTTTCAATTAGGGGATCTAAGCGGCTGCAATCTACAATTGCCTGGGGTTTTCCAACGTTGCCGCTTAGTTCCTTAACTTTTAATTCTCACCTTTACCAATGTTGAAGTTGTTATCAAATATTCCCATATCTTACTTGACTATATGAACAATTTCAAAACCAATGCATATTATTAATGTGTGGTTGTAAGCTTTTTCTATTATATTATATTTGAATTTAAAGTCACCAAGTTCTGAACAAACACTGTTTTTTTTGTTGTTGTACCAATTTGATGTAAGAAGGTTATATGGAGGTTAAATATAAAAACAAAAACACCTTCTTTTAGTATTCGATTAACAAAGTTGTTTTAATAATATAATATAAAATAATGATTGTTAAGATTAAAGATTGAGTTTGTAATATTTATTTCCACCATAAATTATAATTTACTCCAGAGAATACTTTGGTCCTTCGAGCCGGATTTCCCATGTTAGGGTCAGACAACAGACTAATGCTGGGCGGAGACTGAGGACCAATTAAAGTTTAAGGTTAAGGATTATAACGGGTTGGATCAGCTCCTCTTCTAGAATGACAGAAATTTTGTGAGAAAAAATTAGTTTGAAGGCAATATCTAAGAATATATTTGTGTCGAAAATAAACTCTAATGAACTTTTAGTATTTATTTTAGTATTTTTTGTATTGGACATAAACTGTCACTTCGATTTTTCTTAAAATTTCACCAGATGTTGAAAACGATATTGAAAAACGATGCATACAATTATTTGGAAAATAGTATCAATATTTTTATTAAACGTTTTTGAACAACAACAACAACTTAAAGGTGCTACCACTCATTGTTTTTGGCTGGAGATATAGCTATTTCGTGCTTTGCCACTTTTGCACTCATCAGTCTCCTTTGTTTGTGGTGCTGAGCTTTAATCCAATTTTATTTGAAAAACTTTATACACAACATAGGATTCGAACCCACGCATATCAGATTTGCTCAGTCTTAGAAGTCGTGTGCACTACGCACTCCACTACTTTTGACCACTGACGTCATAGGTCGAGATGTGTTAATTGTTTATCAAATGCATTTGAAGCATCAACATTTTTATAAGCTCCTTTAAGTATGCTGTTTTGTTCCGCCTCCATTTTCTCCATACCTTATTTGATAGACTTACAATTCGTAGTACGTATCAAAGGGGGAGAGGTTGGAAGATCGGTAACGAACCAGACTATTAAGTTATTATTGTTATTATTTTTATTGTACTATTCGTACTAGAATATTGCAAAATATTCAAGGTGACAAATAAATAAATAAAAAAAAAAATTAGGTGGCGCAACAGTCCGTAGAGAACCAGGGCCTAGTGACTTACAACTCTCAACCATTCCTGTGTGCGAGTACTGTTGTCAGGGATGGAGGGGACCTACAGTTTAATGCCGAATCCGAACGGCTAATTTGAGAAAGCACTTTTTCATGACAAGCATTACTCTTGGAGAATTTGTCAATTCCTCGCAAGAGGCAGTACCCGTTTTTTTTTTTTAATTAAGGTGGCACAGGCAGGGATCGAACCCAAGACCTCTCGCATGACAGTCCAACGCACTAACCATCATGCGACGGGTACTACTCAAGGTGACAAATATTATTTTTAATTGTATCTATTTATAAAAATATCATTAATTGTATTTTTTTTTTTCGATTTTATACCGATTTCATATCATATCATGTTAAAACGTTTGATATTAAATTCAATTGAAGTCTCTAGCGTTATTGGTTTGAGAGATATTTCGGATCTTTTTTGGAAGTGCTTTAACAATTTTCTTAAAAGTATTTGCACACACAATTATTTATCTAAAAACATTTAAAAAGGATTCCAAGGACCTTGAAACGTGGATAAATGTCAAAATTTTCAGCAGACTAAATAGTAAATAATATAATTGTTCATAGCTATCGGGTGATTTTTTAAGAGCTTGAGAACTTTTTTTTTTTAAAAAATGCATAAAATTTGCAAAATCTCATCGATTCTTTATTTGAAACGTTAGATTGGTTCATGACATTTACTTTTTGAAGATAATTTCATTTAAATGTTGACTGCGGCTGGGTCTTAGGTGGTCCATTCGGAAAGTCCAATTTTGGGTAACTTTTTCGAGCATTTCGGCCGGAATAGCCCGAATTTCTTCGGAAATGTTGTCTTCCAAAGCTGGAATAGTTGCTGGCTTATTTGTGTAGACTTTAGACTTGACGTAGCCCCACAAAAAATAGTCTAAAGGCGTCAAATCGCATGATCTTGGTGGCCAACTTACCGGTCCATTCCTTGAGATGAATTGTTCTCCGAAGTTTTCCCTCAAAATGGCCATAGAATCGCGAGCTGTGTGGCATGTAGCGCCATCTTGTTGAAGCCACATGTCAACCAAGTTCAGTTCTTCCATTTTTGGCAACAAAAAGTTTGTTAGCATTGAACAATAGCGATCGCCATTCACCGTAACGTTGCGTCCAACAGCATCTTTGAAAAAATACGGTCCAATGATTCCACCAGCGTACAAACCACACCAAACAGTGCATTTTTCGGGATGCATGGGCAGTTCTTGAACGGCTTCTGGTTGCTCTTCACTCCAAATGCGGCAATTTTGCTTATTTACGTAGCCATTCAACCAGAAATGAGCCTCATCGCTGAACAAAATTTGTCCCATAAATCGGACGTAAAGCGCGAAACACATTTCGAACCGAACACTGATTTTGGTAATAAAATTCAATGATTTGCCAGCGTTGCTCGTTAGTAAGTCTATTCATGATGAAATGTCAAAGCATACTGAGCATCTTTCTCTTTGACACCATGTCTGAAATCCCGCGTGATCTGTCAAATACTAATGCATGAAAATCCTAACCTCAAAAAAATCACCCATTAAATGATTATAAAATTAAACAAATTCATTTAATACTACTAAGTTGATTTTTTTTTTTTTTTTTTTTTTTTTTTTTTTTCGCAGGAAGGTGAGAAATCTTCAGAGACACTATAAGCCCGATGCTTATAGTAGTGTCAGATTTTTACTGACTAAAACTCACCTCCCTTATCTTCTATATTATTACTACAACTAAGTCCAGCTTAACAAGTAGTTTTAGCGTCATTTTGTTCGCGTTTTGTCAGGAAGCTCCCCAACGAGAGGACCTGAAGATTCCACAAAATTCGAGTGGAGAGATTAATTTGTTTGCGCTAGATCAGAAGGTCTTGTTCGGTGCAGACGCCGAAAAACGAACGCCTCGCTAACAGATTGTTGGATTAAGTTATTGCTATGATTTCTAAGTCGTGATCTTAGCTCTGTAGCAAATTTTTTAATTTCGTTTTCTACATATTTTATATTTAAATCTCTATGTAAGTCGCTATTTCTTACATACCATGGAGCATTTACTATTATTTTAAGTACTTTGTTTTGGTATGTTTGCAAAATTTGTATATTTCTTTCGTTGGTACAACCCCAAAGTTGTATACCGTACGTCCAAACTGGTTTCAGTACTTGCTTATAAATAAGAAGCTTGTTATAAACGCTTAGATTGGAATATCTTCCAATAAGCCATGTCAATTCGCGGAGTTTATTTTCGAGTTCATCGCGTTTCTTTTTTACATGAACTTTCCATTTAAGTTTCGCGTCTAGAGTCATGCCTAGATACTTCGCTTCATTAGCGTATGGAATTTGCACAGAATTTATATAAATAGGTAAGTTATATACTTTTTTATACGTAAAATTTGTGTGCGTCGATTTCGTTTCATTAAGAGCAATTCGCCATTTCTTTGTCCAATCTGAAATGCTATTTAATGCCGTTTGAAGCTTAGAGGTTGCCGTTTCTATTGAATCCGATATTGCGAGTACAGCTGTATCATCGGCAAAAGTGCCTAAAGTTGTGCCTTCTGTTTGGGGTATATCTCGGGTATAAAGAACAAACAAAATCGGTCCAAGGACGCTACCCTGGGGAACCCCAGCGTTTATTTCTTTAAACTCCGAATACTCCGTTCCTTGCTTAACTCGAAAGAATCTATTTTCTAGGTACGATTCAAGAATGTTATATATTTGCTCTGGAAAGACTTTTAATTTATATTTTAGCCCGTCATGCCAAACTTTGTCAAAAGCTTGAGAAACGTCAAGAAATGCAGTTGAGCAAATCTTTTTTTCTTCAAATGCTTTTTCAATTTCGTTAGTTATTCGGTAAACCTGATCAATTGTCGAGTGATTATTCCGGAAACCGAATTGGTGGTCGGGAATTAAACGTTTTTCTTCAATAATTGGTAGCATTCGTTTAAGAAGCAATTTTTCAAATATTTTAGATATAATTGGTAAGAGAGAAATTGGTCTATACGATTTTTTCTCATTCGGTGGCTTACCCGGTTTGGGGATCATTATTACTTCGGCGACTTTCCATTGCGTGGGTACGTAAGCAAGTCTTAAAGCAGCGTTAGTGAGCTGTAAGAGCTTAACCATTGCTTTTTTAGGCAACTCTTTGAGAACACGACCGTTAATCAGGTCGTAGCCAGGAGCTTTATTATTTTTCTGCCGTTTTATTTCCTGGACAAGTTCAGTCAAAGTAATATTCCTGATAGAAAAATTTTCCGGCGCTGGTTGGAGCTCTCCGTCATTAGTCAGAAACTCTTGACCATCGAAAGGTTTGAACGTTTCCTCAAGGTGCTTAGCAAATAAATCCGCCTTTTCCTTATCAGTTTTTGCCCATTCAGAATTATTTTTTCGAATAGGTGCCGACATTATTTGAGGCTTTTTAATACCTTTTATCGTCTTCCAAAGAGAATAATTAATAATTTCTATAATAAATATGTATATATTAATTTTTGAAAAGTAAGAAACAAATAAATTATTCCCGTACGTTCGCCACGTTTTTTCGTCGTCCAAAGCTCAAGAACCAGAAGAGATATCGTCTTCAAATAAATTTTGTTATACAGATAATAGTGCAGAAAGATGCAGAATGGGCTCTCAAGAAAATTGCGTGGGTGGTTTTTTTTATCATAGCCGTGAAAAAAGGTGAAAATTTTGGTTAACCCCAAATATCTCACGAAGTAATAACGCTAGAGACTTGAATTAAATTCTGTATTATGTATTGTAACGTGATACCAAACAAGAATATTTTTGGAAAAAAAAAAAACAATTAACGGTTTCTTTTTATAAATTCAAAAAAAATTGTCACCACGAAAATTTTACAAATAAAAAAGAGTTTTATCTCGAAAACAATTTTGTCTAACGGAGAATAACGTTTTTGATATCAGGTAAGATTCTGAGAAAAATCGAATGGACAGTTTTTTTTTATAAAAAATAAAAACCTAAAAAAAACATTACTCAAAGTTGGTAAAAATTGAATTTTGGCTCAAATATCTTTTCAAAAATGTGAGATTTTGGCTTCCAACTTATTTTATCTTATAAGAAATATTTTTGTACAGTATTGTTTACAGTTTTTTTACAAAAAATAAAAACCTAAAAAAAAAATTAATAAAAGTTAGTGAAATTTGATTTTCGACTCAAATAACTTTTCAATACTTTAAGACATTGGCTTTCAACTAATTTTATTTTTTTTTTAATATTATTGTCAACATTCAGTAAAATTTTGAGAAAAACCAAAGAGACAGTTTTTTTTACAACAAATTAAATATAGGTACCTAAAAAAAAATAACAAAAGTTTGTAAAAATTGATTTTCGACTTAAATATATTTAACAAAGTTTGAGATATCGGTTTTAAACTTATTTTGTCTTATAAGAAATAGCTATTGTTTTGAATATTTGATAAAATTTTGAGAAAAATTGAATTGACAGTTTTATAACAAAAAATAAATACCTAAACAAATTAATAAAAGTTCGTTAAAATTGATTTTCGACTCAAATATCTTTTCAAAAATTTAAGATATAGGCTTTAAATCAATTTTATTTTATAAAAAATATTGTTTTCAACATTTAGTAATTTTTTTTATACAAATCTAACAGTCAGTTTTTTGATAAAAAATTAAAATCTACGAAAAATTTTACGTAAAATTGGTAAAAATTGATGTTCGGTTATTTATACCTCGTGAATAATAGAAAACATTGGCTTCACATTGATTTCATTCATCCAATTTGTATTTGCTTATATCTATTAGCAATAAAACCTTTGAAGAAATGCTACTAAAATTGGTAAAAATTAATTTTCGAATAAAAATCTCGTTAACTAAAATGGATTTTGAAATCACACTCTTTTATCGTAAGCAAAATATTGTTGTTAATTTTTAAATTTTTTAGAATAATTTAACTGATAACTTTTTTAACAAAACACGAAAACCAACGAACCTTTTAAGTAAGACAAATCGATTGAAGGGATGGGAAGTTATCAGTGTGGATCAAATCCCAGCCTCTTTTTTCATGTCTTATTTATTATTAAAATAAACTTTTTTTTTGTCAAAACAATATTTTTAAAAGATGTTTTAAGATGTTCTAAATTCAAATCTCGCTTTTAAATTTTTATGTAACATCAGGTTTTCAAAATATGCCCATTTAAAAATGTTTAGAACTAAGGCTAAGTTAAAATTCAAAATATCTTTTAACATGAAATTTCTTTTCTAGATTCAATTTAAATACTTTAATATCATACTTAGTTGCTGGAAATTTTCACTAATTATGAGTCTTTTATTCACTCTTTATGAGGTTTTTAGCAAACTTTCCATTTAATACTTTGATAGTTTTGAAAAACACGATTTTGTATAAATTTTCAGTGCAGATCTTGAATCCAAACTTTTATTCCAGCTATTTGCTCAACATTGTTTTTACATTTTTTTAATATATTTCAAAGACTTGATATAAAAAAATAGATTCATCATAATATCAAAACTTACTCTCAAACTGTTTTCCTTTTTTCTATTTCTTTGTAAGACAAGTGAAATCTAACAACATAGATTTTTCAAATATTTTATGAAATAATACAAATATTTAAGCTGAAAGTTGAAGAAGGAGATTATAAATTTGGAAAACCATCACGAATTTTATTGAGAAAAGCTACTTCATAAATTTAAATATAGCCTCAAAAATCCTAATATTATGTACGTGCTTTTTGGAACTTTAAAAAGTAATATTTCAAAAACCTGACGTGATACTTGCATTTTGAAGTAAGATTCTAATTCAGGCCTCCAAAGACTCAATGGAAATGTGGAATTGTATTCGCCGTAAGAAAACCTTGTCGACCATTTTTTTCAATCAACAGTTATATACCTAGATCCAAACTGTTCCCAATTATACATTAACGTTCTGCTTTCATTCACCAACAGTTTAAATTTTCCATTGAAAATTTAAAGAATTTTGAAATTCAATTTGTTTTCTTTCTTTTCTTCATACCTTACATAATACCAATACGTTTCACAATAGCTTCCATTGTAAGGCTCTCTTGTTAGCCAACATAAAGGATTTTTGGGTTATTTAGGCTAAAATGCAGCTCCTCAAAAACAGCACAAAAAAAAACAATCCAATTTCAAAGAAACATTTTTCTGCGTTTCCTTATATTTTGATAGAAAACCTAAAATTCAATCACACAAAGAGATTCAAGGGATTTCTTGAAGAGGCAAACCAGTCTATAAGCTCTATAAGCTCCTATAAACTACATGTTTAGGCTATATATGTATGTAGTGTAGGTGGAAGCTTTACTCAAGTCTAAATAAGAACGACAAAATACCCGTGGGAGTAAAAGAGCAAAATATTAAAGAACAACAGCAACGAAAAAAAAGAAGAACTTATTTTCTTTTTGTCAGAACATGGAACATTTTTCTCGATTTTAATACCGTAATTGCATTGCATTCCCGTGAAAACCCGAAATTCCATTTCGTTGAATTTTCTCAATCGGATATTTATACGAATTATTTTCTTGTTATATTATACGGAACGTCATATTCCGCGTGAAAAGATATCATACTGCAAATGTAGGTATGTGTTTGTAATAGTAGAATTTTACGATTATGTGATGGTATTGGTGCTATGGCTTGAAGCCGGAAGAGAACATAACAAAATACTGTACCGTAGCTGTTGATGGTATTTTTAGTGAATGTGGTCTTATGGAGATCATATTGTTGTGCATATTTTTGTTGTTGTTTTTGTATACACTTACATATCTATATCTATACATCCAGACAGCCAAAACATTCAAGTCCGACCATGTCCTTTGACAGAGTTTCAAAAATAACAAGCACAAAAATGAAAACAATGAATGCAAGCTTTTTGTTTTTTGAAACAAACGAATATACAGATTCACACAAAGTGCACTTTGGTTTCGTGAATAATCCATGTGAAAAGACACAGAGAGGCAAATGGTTTAAAAATAAATGACTCGAGAATCCAAACATTTTTATATAGAAATAATTCCTTGTTTGTCCGTCTGGAAAACCGCATATCGAGAGGGATAGCTATGTGGTTGGGGAAAATAATCTTGAAATTAAATAACGTTATGAAAATGTTTTTCTTTTCTATACTTGCTTCTATGGTGCAATATTGTGCAAGATTTGGAAACGTAAAAAATTATGGAATTCAAGACTTTAGTCTCGGACCTTACATTACAAAGACAAAGGCAGCGAGAAATACCAATGATTTGAAATTCTGCCTGTCCTTTTCTTCCGGTATTGTTTTAAAATCATATGATCTTTAAATGGTGAATCAAAAATTCAGTAGAATATAATGAGTAAAACATAACATTAATGTTAAAACATAATTGACCACCTTTGACACTATCCATAATTGGCACTTGCATCAAGGAGACTGAAAAAGTCGAAATTTTAGGTGTCGGTATCCCAATTTACCTCTTGTGGAACGATGTAACCAAAAATGTCTTTAGATGTTTGGGTTTCCTAAAGGTGATGATCTGGTTAATATCTATAAGACTTACATACATATCTCCAAAACTTGAGTATAACTCCCGTCTCTGGGCTGGTGCTGCTGCAACTCACATAAGTCTCTTGGACAATATTGAACTTAGAGCATTTAAATCGATTAGCGAATCATTAACGTGTCGCTTGAAAAAAGTCGAAAAGTTTCTTCTCTCACCATTTTTACCGTTATTTTAATGAATTATGATCTAGCGATATACCGAATTTCATTCCTCCCTTGAAGCAATTTAACCGTAATACTCGCGCCTGCAGGAATGCTCATCAATATGCGCTCGAACCCAACTTCGGTCGTACTGTCCATTACAGAGATTCATTCTTTAGCCGTACTACGCGAATGTGTAATGCTTTGTTATACTCTGTCTTTCCCAATCAAAGTGGCGGTGCTGCATAGAAGGACGAGAGATGCTCACGAGCTCTATGAGCAGAATAGGAGGTGCTCATCGTGCCAAACTCGTCCGTTTGTGCAGGATGACCGTGGAGAATTTGCGCTCTTGCATAAAAGTTCCAAACAACTTAACAAAACCTTTCGATGTCAAAAAAGGCTTTAGACAAGGTAATGCCCTGTCATGCGATTTCTTTAACATCGTCCTTTAAAAAATAGTGCAGAGCTCCAACGTCAACATAAGAGGCACTATCTTTCAAAAGTCTGCCCAATTACTGGCATATGCCGATGACATTAACATAATCGAAAGAATTTAGGGTGATGTAAATAGGGCTTTTGTGAGTATTGAGGCAGAGGCGGCAAAAATGGGTTTAACGGAGGAGAAGATGGAACGACGACCTGAAGGATAAAAGTCCTACGACTGTGATGGCTTAGTCACGTAAAAAGGATGGGAACCAATGCTCCATCCGGAAAGTCTTCAAATCCACATCTACAGGACAGCGCAGTAGTGGAAGGCCGTGGATCAGGTAGCATGAACAAGTAGAAAGTGACTTCAATCAACTTGGAGTGCACAACAGGAGTCATTTAGCTAGCGACCGAGCTATAGACACAGAAGTTTGTTGGGCGAGGCCCTAGTTCACAGAGGACTGTAGCGCCAACTTAAGCTCAAAAAAGGGCTTTAAAAATGAAATGCGATAGAACTATAACGGACATATTGACATCTCTCAAACACTGCCGCAATGTTTCATGCCATTAGTTTTTGTATCTATATTTTTACTTACAATGTTTTTCCGAATCAGCCAGTTGCATTCCATCCCTTAAACAATTTAGCGGTAATACTCACACTTCCAGGAATGCTCATCAGTTTACCCTTGAGCTCATTTTCAGGTATACTGGCAGTTATGGAGATTCTTTCTTAAACCGCACATCGAGAATTTGGAATGCTTTGAACAACTCTGTTTTTCCCAGTTGCATTCTCCCCTATAATAATTCAGCCTTTCTAACTTCAATTCTTCAATTAGACAGATTATATTTTAAGCCGCACATCGAGAATGTGGAATGGTTTTCTTCTCATTTTAATAATCATAACCTTAAAATTAGTAAGCACTGGTTTTTTGTCTCATATCTTTTCCTATTTTACTTTTTTTTTGTTTTACTTTTAAATATGTCCGGCATAATTTTAAACCCTTTCATGTGCACTTTATATAAAAGAAATCTTTCCTTTTTGGGATTTATTAAATGAACTAAGTTCTGCATTGGCTGAAAATTTTGCGGAGACAAACGATATCTCAATTAATCTGATGTAATTTGCATCGTGCTTATACAAAGAAATAAGTAATTTTTTCTGGTTCACAAGAACGTATGAGCAATTTTGTTCTTCAACACAAAATAATGACCTTCTCTCAAAAATCAATAACCTCAGCTGGCTAATTTCAAATCTAAACTTGTAACCTTCTTTTCTCACTCACCCGGAAAATAAAAAAAAAAAATAAAAACATTTAGATACTTCTGTCAACTCTTTATCGCCTTATCACTTCGTTACCTGAATCAAAGACGGGGGCATGACATCGCACCGCAAGCGCAACTATAACTGATGCACATATGCGATTTCTTCAAATCCCACAAAATATAATATGCACCCAAAATCACACACAAACACGAAGCACGGAGTGTCAAATTAAATTAAATTTATTTTCGAAATTGCCACTTTATTTGAAATTTATTAACAAAGTTTTGCCTGTCATAACAATATTGCTCCCAAACGAGGACGTTAAAGATACGTTCGTCGTTGTTTTTCTATGAGGTTTTAAGCCACCACCCGGGACAAAAGAGGGGCTGTGGCCCTCCATTTTGCATCAGATTCATATAACAGCCATGCACATATAAATACATAGGTACATGCAAAGATACACTCCATATTGCAAGCTACTGTCTTTGCAGGGTTTTATGCATAACTGCAACAACTATACACAATAACCCATGGCAGCCACAACAAAACGAAATTTGGGTTGTCGGAATTTGTTTTAATGAAACCGGCAATTTAACTTCGCAAACATTGGATGGTGGCAAGGACTACCGACGGCGGAGGAGGCAGCTGGGGCGATATGGCGGGACGGGAGAACTAAGCGAGAGCCTTAGGGTGGTGGTATAAGAACTCGTCATATATAAAAGTACAGCTAGCGTAGACAGAAACGATGGTGAAGGCCAAGTTGCTGCAAGTTTTCAGAAATGTTATTTTATTTATGATATTTCGCTTGAAACGTTACCATTATGACACATGCACACACTCTATATACAACAGAACACACTCATATCCACTACACATACATACACACCCAACAGACAAAGGATTCTTGCCACTGAAAACAAACGCATGCCTCATCCAACTTCTTGAAACTATACTCTGTGTTCGTGCCACTCGAAGTTGCTTAATTGAAATGAACTTAGATGAATCCCCATGTGTTGCAATATAACTATATGGTCTGGGTTTGGGATACGGGTCCGTGTCCGTCTATGGGAACAGTGGATCTGCATTTGTCGGATGACGAAGGGTATCTTTTACTAACTAGAATATATGATTGCCAGATAATGATTTCTTGTTTTTTTTATTTAAAAAAATTATATTCAAGCAACGTACTCGTAGGTGAAAATTTAATGGAAAATTCAAATATATGAAAAACCTCAAAGAGGTATTCAGAATCAAGAATGTTTTATGTTTTTATATTTGACATTCGATTTAATATAAATTATGTTTTCTGAGAATATGATCTTAAAACTTGCTCCTGTAAAAATTAAATTTCGTTCAAATATCTGCGGTAAATAACTATCGACATATAATATTGGTGCCAATTCTTTTTGTCCTGTAAGTTCTTGCAAAAGACGTTAAAGCCAAATAGCAGCCATAATTTCTGCTTCCATTGTTGATAAGGCCACGGTTCGTTGAAGCTGACTCGTCCATGATATAAAGGACCACCAGCAAACAATGAAATTACTCCAGTAGTTAAACGTCTGGTTTTAAGATCGCCTGCATAATCAGCATCACTATAAATTGTCAAATTTTCTTTTCTCTTTCCTTGGTATCTTAAAGATATGCCGATAGTACTTTGGAGATAACGAAACAAATCTTTTAAAGCTATTCCAGTCATCTCTGCTAGGATTTTCCATCTTCCTTGCTGCAGAACTTACTACAAAAGCGATGTCTGGTCGAGTTGCTGTTGCCAGATACATCAAGCTCCCAACAGCTGAGGTCAAAACTGGATTACATTCATCAATTCATAAAAGATCGAAAATTCGTTTTGTATATTTTTTTTGGAAGTTCAACTTCGTTATTTCCAAGAACTAGTCCATCATCAATATAAATCGATACATAGAGAAAATTTTTACTTTTACTGCGATAAAATAAACATGGATCAGCTGTGCTATTTTTCAGTCCATCTTTTTTTCATAAAGGCAAAAAATCGTTTATGCCAACATCGTGGAGCTTTTTTAAGACCATATACAAACTCCCTTTTAATCGGCATACTCGCCCAGTTGTATCTTCAAATCCCTCAGGCTGCTCTAAGTATACTTTCTCCTCAAGAGTGTCAAATAAAAATGTTTTGACGTCTATTATTGACTTTTCAGTCTTTTGGTTACAGCTAGGGCTAACAGCATGTAAATATTTCATCGTAATCGATACCTTTTTGTTGAACATAGCTTTTTGCAACAAGTCGTGCTTTGTATCGCCTATTCTCATCGTTCCCTGCATGTTTCACTCGAAATACCTATCGATTTTGGACTACTTTGACGTTTTTAGGTCGTTTAATAAGTTCAAATGTTTGTTTTTCTTTTAGAGATGATAACTCATCTACCATTCCTGAGAGCCACTACGCTCTGTCTGCTGACTTCAAGCCTTCGGAGTATGAACTCGGTTCTTGACTTAGACTTTCTGAAGTCTTTGACATGTATACCTGCAAAAGCTCTGATGGTTTCACAACGTGTATTTTCAAAACATACAGCTCATCCTTAAGATACCCCTCTACTATTACTTCACCACTACAAGTGCTTTGAATTGTAACAGTTCGGTCAGTCATTGTTGTTGTAAGACCATTTCGAGCAGCAGCTTTCACAGAAAATAACTGTGCACTTGCTTCAGGAACGTACCATTCTTCCATTAAAGTTGCTTCTTTCCACATTCCTTCAATTCTCACCTTAATGTTGATGTTGCCTTTACCAAACGCCTGCATCGTGACACCTTGCTTACCTAAACAAATTACATTGGGTACAAAATGCGATTTGTTTGGTGTGAAGCTCCACTGTCACAATACCATTGATCTTGTCTCAAAAAAGTTTCTGAATCAGTATGCGAAACCTGGATTCAAAAATTATATTTCAGATGCACCAATTTCAAAGGAAGAAGTGTATATTGTATATATCGATAAAAAACCAAAAGTATGGAAAGGCTGCGGGCTCAGATGGTATACCCGCAGAATTCTACAGGTATGGTACAGATACTCTTGTTGTATCTCTAACAGCAGTATTCAACCAGATCTTTGAGGGGGAAACCATCCCAAACCCGTTCAGCGATGCCTTTATTTTCCCAATCCACAAGAAGGGAAGCACTGAAGTTCCGGAAAACTACAGAGGAATCTCGTTTTTGAACCCGTCATATAAGATATTTATATCGATCCGGCTCAGTCGTTTCAAATTACTGGATAAATTCTAATAATAATCTGCTCAGTGAGTTCCAAGCGTTCTTCTGATCGGGATACTCCACCATCGATCACATTTTTGTACTTCGCTCTATTGCTGACTTGTTTTTATCGAGAAATAAGAAACTATGTTCATTTTTCGTTGATTTTTAAGCTGCTTTCGGCACTGCAGATCGCAATGCCCTATTTTACAAGTTTTTCCAGATGATTAGTGGAATTATAGTTTTCCAAAAAAGCCGACGGAAAACTATAATTCCACTAATCACAAGAAGTATCTACACAAATTGGTCAATAAATTAACTCAGTTTTTCCAGATAGGAATGTCGCTTAAGTTCGGTGCAGTATTGCAAAATGTATACAAGACTACCAAAGCAACAGTGTGGAATGGCCAATGCTTATCAGAGTGGTTCCAAACGAAACCGGGAGTTAGGCAGGGGTGTGCACTCAGTCCAAGTTTGTTTGCACTCTTCATTGAAGATAAAATCGAAGCATTACCAGCAGAAATCAGTTCTTCTTTTCGCAGAGACATTGTCCTGCTCGCGAATACACCGCAGTCCCTTCAGCTAATAATAAATAAACTTGCTGAATATTGTAAAAAGGTGCGGAACCTAGTGGTAAATTAAAATAAATCCAAAGTGATGGTTTTTTAAGAATGACAGAGGAAGATAGTGCGCAAGTGAGCAATGGTACTATAATGGTGAAAGAGCAGAGTTGATGAAAGAATACCAATATCTAGGAGTCTGCTTTACTAAGAACTTGAGCATGGAAAAACATATCACTGACAAACTTTTTAAAGCGAAAAGAGCTATAAACGTAGCATGGAAGCAATGCTTTAAAAACAAAGAAATTACGCATACAATAAATTCAGGGTCTTCGAAGCTGTATCGGAATCAGTTATGTTTTATGCGGCGCCTGGGGAGGTCGGAATTATGAAGGTCGATTACATCCTCTTCATATCTATATATATAAAAATGAATTGCTGTTCGTTAGTCTCACTAAAACTCGAGAACGGCTGAACGAATTTATCTTATCTTAGTCTTGAAATGTTCGTGGAGGTCTAGGAAAGGTTTCCGGGAAAACCCTAAAAACAGCCCTTTTCTATTTCCCATACAAACGTTTTCTAGAGTCAATTTGAACTTTATTGCTATTCAATAAAGTTCATATTAAATTATAATAACTCACTGTTGTCTAAGCAATTTAGGTGTGTTCCTAACGTCAAAGAGTCAATTTGCAATTTATTACCGCTGCATAAAGTTAAAATTCAATCTATCTATGAAAATAGTCTTCGCGTGCGCTTTGGAGGATCTAATGTCGCGTTCCGAAAATAAACAAAAGTGAATCGCGAACGCGACAAAAAAAATGTAATAAACTATTAGTAGTACTGATTTCCAATTAATTTGGTCGGCTTCGCGAAACTTAATTTTAACTAACTTCAGTTGTAACTGTATCAGATTATTTTTTTAAGTTTGATAAATCTTAAGTTTTGTCACAAATTAAGTTTCTGAACACAACAATAATATTTGACATTAGATTTGACAACCAACTAATATGTCAATCATTCTGTCGCACTTCAGAACACGGAGATTTATGGCTTAATGGTAAACCCCAAAAAAAATAAATAAAAAAATCAGAACACGGAAAAAAGTGTTACGATTGACGATATTGTGTTACGATCATGGTTACGATATTCTATGAGTTTATCCTTCTTTCTTTGTGAGTGACGATTACCGCTACGTGCGCGAGAACTTTCTTAACCTTTGTGATCCTTTGTGATAGTGACATTCCAAGGAGTGTGCTCTTTTTTTTTTTTTTGATATTTTGTGATAGTGACACTTTACTGTTAAGTTACTGTTAAGTGAGCGAGAAATTTTCTCACTTTGATTAATTACGTTACGATGCCGAGAAGAAGACGACATTACTTAGCTCGTCCCAGTCAATCAAATGTGCGAATAGCTACCTCACGTGCTAACCGCACTGCTGACCAGAGAGAGATCAAGAAAATAGTCGTATTGCTATGTCAGAATTGCGTTATTTAGTGAGTGACAATGAAGTGGATTTGCAACATCGCCAAAAATAGCGCAATGGCCAAGATCCTACAGGTATGCAAATTAATTGTTTGGAATGAATGCACAATGGCCCATAAGAGGTCACTGGAGGCACTGGACAGAACATTGAAAGATCTTCGTGACAACCAAAATATTTTTGGGGGCCATGATTCTGTTGTCAGGTGATTTTCGTCAGACTCTTCCAGTTATTCCCCGATAAACTGTTTGCTGATGAACTAAATGCATGCCTAAAATCATCGATTTGTGGCAGTACGTAAAGACACTCCAATTAACAACTAACATGCAAGTATTTTTGCAACATGATGAAACTGCAAATGTGTTTGCGAAGCAGTTGTTAGATATTGGAAATAATAAAGTTGCAAAGTCGACCGGATTCATCACATTACCTACAGATTTCTGTCACATCACAGATTCAAAAGAGGAGCTTATTCAGCGTGTTTTTCCAGATATAGCACAAAAGTTCAATAACCATAATAATTGGCTGGGTGAACGGGCAATATTGGCAGCGAAAAATGAAGATGTCGAGGATCTCAATGCGACCATTCAGAATTTTCTTCCAGGACAGTTGGTTTCCTTCAAATCAGTCGACACCGTTATGAACCAGGATGTTGTAGTCAACTATCCCACGGAGTTTTTAAATTCACTGATGGAATTGCCTGGATTACCACCTCACAATTTGCAGTTAAAAGTAGGATCAGTTGTCATCATGCTGCGTAACATTAATCAACCTCGACTATACAATGGAACAAGACTGGCTGTGAAAAAGCTGATGAGGCAACAATCATAAAAGGAAAATACAAAGGAGAGGATGTCAAGGACAGTCTTTAGAAGTTTGCGGATTCAACTTGGAGTTTCCCTGTTTCGCGCATGGACAATTATACGTCGCGTGTTCGAGCGTCGGAAAACCGTCTTCTTTGTTTATTTACGCACCACAAAACAAAACAAAAAATATAGTTTATGAGAAAGCTTTAAATTGATTAACAAACTGTATCACAACAGTGTGTGTCTAATAATACAAATTTAAACCTTATAAATAGCCAATATTTCAGGAAAACTCTGTTTTTTTTTGTCGAAAATAATAATGAAACTTCATGCTTCATTAAAAAAATGGTATTTTATTCAATACGTTTTGTTTGTTTTGAAATTAATTTATACAAAAGTTTAGGTCTTTTATTTATCGATTGAGGCAGTACGAAGTCTGCCGGGTCAGCTAGTTGATTGATAAAATAAAATCTAATCTAATCTAATCAATGGGCACTTCTTTTTGAAAAATCCAAGGCAGAGGTTAAAAAATGCTTTTCATTTTTGGAAGTGACCGTTCCATTACACCATTACACCTTATGAACGGCTATAATGTTTTTCCAAAATAAGCTCAGCCTTTCTCAGATCATGGAAAAAGAAGTTGGATTGAAGCTAACGTCAAGGTAAAACTTTTTTCACTCTAAAAGACAACGCGTTTATTGCTAAGATCTCTGGATAGTATCACTTTTTTGTATTATCCTTTGAACCGTTGTTATGCTGGCTGATGATCAGCTTTTGGCCCTTAATTTAGTCGCTGGCTGGTTGATTGGAAAATGAGACAAGTCGTAGAATTAAGCGGTGTTGGTGCAACCTTATATCCTATTTTGATTTTCTCATATTTTTACGGATGAACATTATGATTGCTTACAACTTTCTTGCTTCTGTTAAGTCTCCTTGCTATTTAACGTTCTGAAAGTCCTAAATACTTCAAAGCATCTATTTTTACTCTTTCTGTAACTTTCAAAGTCTTTCGAGAGCCCATGTGTTGTTTTCATCACTCTTTTAGATTTTCTATTCCTACGGGAAGTTAAAAATCTAAATAAATAAAAATAACTATTAAAAGTTGGTAAAAATTTAATTTGACGGGAATATCTTTAGAATAAATTGATAGATATTGAAATCAAACTTATATTTAGCGTATGCAAAATATTTTGTTAACTTTTATTTAAGTTTTAAGAATCCAATTGTCAACTTTTTTTTTCAATAAAATAACTGATAAGAAATTGTATCTAATACCAATAATATTTTGGTTAACTTTTAGAAATATCGAAGGACAAACCCGTCACGCTTGAAACAGGCTTTAGAATTGTTGTGTTATGAGCTATTGAACTTGTTGATTAAATGTTAGACAACTATAGTTTGAATGTAACATATTTCAATGAAAGCATCACTTCCCTATCAATTTTTCACTTACTAATTGCTGAGCACTATACACTTTTTCTCTATCGGTGAAAAGGTCAAGCTTATGAAATTTGGAAGCGAAACGATTTTAATAATAAGCATCTTTGGAATAATTTACACAAAATATTGAAAAAAAAATAGTTAAAATAGTTAAAATCCGTTTTGAAATTATTATAGAGAATTGACAACTTAGTTTTTAGTGTCAAAATAACCTAATATAGGACTTACGTATGTATTTCAAGTTTTGGTTTCGATTAAATGGAAAAGTCAGTGATCTAGGGCCTAGGACTTACAACCCTCAACCATTTCTGTGTGCTATAATGATATCAGGGATGGAGGGGACCTACAATTTTAAGCTTCTAGAGATGATAATAAAATTGTTTCAATAATTTTTAGTAGCTGTTTTCTGAGAATAAAGGAGCCATAAAACCCAAAGTATGCTCTTTAACCCACTCTCATAAAATTAGTATGTTGTAGGTATTGAAATCATTAATTGCGATTATCGCCACGACCAACAGTGGATATAAGCTCCATCATTAATCAGATGAAAATTAAAATATTAACGTGCCTGGCAACTGTACTTAAATTTTCTTTGCCATAACATTAGATTTAAATTTCCACCTCCTTCATATACAAAGTACCTACTCGTATCTATAGTCAGTTATCGTCATTATTACAATGTCAGAGTAGTGTTAACTTTCATCAGAACACTCATTGGAAGATAAGTCATAAGAGAAAGTCATCGTCCTAGAGCTCATCCTCCATCATCGCCATCGCCATAGCCATCGCATCATATCAAGTCCGGATAAGAAACACATAATAATGGAGTCCATCCATTCTGATGGATGAGCATGAACAGAACATAGCAACACAGCAACCCAACAATACGATGAGATGTTATATGAGTGTGAGAACGAGGCACAGCACAAGGAACCAACTTCTTGTCCAGACCTAGAATGATACAGATTCAGATGCAGTCAAGTCAAGGTATGTGAACACTGAACACTGGCTTGGCTTGTTCCACCACTCCATCGCACCGCACTGCACCGCACCGAACTACGGCTCAGCGTTAGATTTGTTTAAGGCCAAACAAATATACACTCAAACTCAAAATCATAGGTATAAGGACTTAAAGTAAGGACTTTCCGCAGGATATGTCTGTGAATATAAAATATTGTACTTTATACAACATTCAACATATAAATGCATATACACATTCACTTAAGTTATGAAAAAGAATCCCAGCTATGGCAACAAATATATAAACCCTAGGTATACATTCTTCCAGCTAAAAATATACTTTCGAGAGCGGAAGAAAAGCTCTTCATTTTGCACACTGCGTTGGAGTTAAAGGCGGTAAAGGAGGTAGACGAAGTATGGGGTTAGTACTGTGGGTGCTTGGTGCTTGGTGGTGCGTCCTTCAGCCAGTTTCTAATGTAATTTGTCTGAGTATTTTGATAAAGGTGGCAGAGGGTGTTTCTTTCTTTATATACAAAAATAAATATACAGTATTTTATTTTATATAGGCTTGGCATCACTTGCACACAAAGGTTGATGGATGAGGATGGGATTTAAAGGAAGTTAAAACAAGAAATCTAATTACAAACACTCAAGTAAAGAAGAGATTAAGATGAACAATGGAAAAGGATGCTTTTAATAATTCACACATATATCCGCTCCGCTCTCTTTCTGTTTCTTATATTTTCTTACACTTGTTTCATAAGTGAACATTTTGTTAAATTGCTTAAAATGATATAACGTCTTGTCTTAAATGATGATGTACTATACTCACTCAAAAAAACAACAACAACAAAAATAGAAGAATCTTTTCTTGTTATGAGACAAAAGCATTCAAAAAGCGGAACATATTCTTAATTGGCCCGGTCTGAATAGTGGGAACAGTTTGTATGAATAAGGGAAGTATCATTTTGTAGTAAAAGGACATATGTATGTTAAATTTGCTTTTTACTTTAAAATTTCTAACCTAGATGGACACAAATGTGAAGTTACCTTTCTAAAAAATAAATGGAACTTCTAATTTACAGGTTTTTTATGTCTGGGTCAAATTAACTATGTCGGACAACAGATAATATATTTACGTAAATGAATCCCTATACTTTTGAAACCGCAAAATGGATAACCCGTTATATCAACTTCCTTACCTATTATTATTTTTCTAAAAGCAGATCGCATAGATATAAGTTTTCACTGTTCCCCATTTATTTGGTGCGTTTTATTATTTCTTGTAAGAAATGTATAAGTATATTAAGTGCAGAAGCCAAAATTCCCAAAAACATATCCCTAAGAAAACCCAAAAACCCAGACTATTAAAACCTTTAAATTGAATTTCCAAATGAATTGTTTTTGAATCTAAGATTTCTGGATTCTTTCCACGTTTTTTAAATGAAGAAAATGTTTGTATTTTATTCGGCTCCGACTCAATATTATTATTATTTTAATTAAACTTTTTGAACATTGTTGCTTTCTTCCATTCATATTCAAAAGCTTATTAAACTAATAAACTGTATCCCACAATACGATATAATTAATACCCATATTTAAAAAACGAATTTTTCAAGCATGATTCTTGTTTAATAAAAATCTTAGCTTAATTATATTTTGGCTTAATATTCAAATAAAGATAAATCAAGACAAACATATCCAACATATACCTACCCGAACCTTTACTTCTTACTTAAAAAGATTCTTAAGTATGTTTATAAACTTTTGGGAAAGAAAACTTTATATAATTTTTGTGTCGTCTTCTGTTTACAAAACATTTATCAACATTGCTAATGACGCGGAAGCTATTTGCTAAGAATTAACATTCAAATTCATCTTCGGCTTCGCTTTGGCTTTATGGTCGTAAAGTTTTAGAGCAAACATAATTTAAAATTTTGTATTTCTATAGAGGGGGAAAGAGTAGGTATAGATAAGTAGGTATAGAGTACATGTACATAAGTTGTTTAATGGGCACGACAACACCTTAAAGAACGCCCCGACAATCAGTTCGCTTATCGCTTTGAACAAATTGACTTAATTTCTTCCCTATGGGTCTATGGTCTTTCCCTCTCGTCAACGCCGCCGCTTACTCCTCCACCGTGTTACCGTATCGCGTCGCTTGTTGGGAAAACGGTGGCAATTTTAATTAGGTGCCTTCACGCAAAATATACACGATCCCAATTCCTCTTTACCTTTATTTGAAGCTAAAAGATTCAAAACCAACAATAATAACGCCATACCACCGCCCATGATGCCCCTCACGACACCGACCGCCACGCCACCGCCGCCACCACCATATTCAACTAATTCCAAATTTGGTAATTGAGTTTTCCAAACACAAACATTGTAAAATATTTATAAAGATAAATATGCCTCTTGCTTAAAAACATTCACTTTAGCTGGCTTGGCTGGATCCTGGATGGTCTGGCCCTTTTCTGCTCCTCTGATGTTTTCGAGAATATACTTTTCGAGTTATTATTACCTTTAGCTTCCATATGCTTGTGTGTGCCTTGACTTTTAAAAAAGGGTTTGGTATGGTTGGCGTTAATGTTTTTGGTACGAAGAAACTGCGGAGAGAGGTATTCAAAAATCATGTTCCTAAAAGTAAATCTTCGTTGTGTTTAAACAGTTTCTCATTCTCAACAATTAGGAACTCTCATTAATTGAGGTTTATTTTAAACCGTGTGAGGATTAAGAAATATATTAAGCTAAGTTCCTTGAATCAAATATATGACAGGATATTTCGTCATATACACAGTACACACGTGTGGTGTATGTATGTCTGTCGAGTAACTAAAATTATGGTAAGCTAGTGAGCTTGTTAGCATAATGTGAACCTACAATATACGACCTTATTATGCTTATAAAGCCTTTATGACATCGCGTCATTTAATGTTGATTTTCTTGGTTTTATACAAAAAATGTGTATACACATATGTATATCAAGAACTTTAAGAAGAAATGTTCGTTGATTTGGCTACTGTCGTCTTGACATTTAAACATTAATTTGAATTAACATTTTTTAACATTGAAAAACTGTCAGCTTTATCACAAACGGTAATATTTAAGTGAACAAAAGAATCGTGTTTTAAACTTTTAATTGATTATACTGGTCAAATAGGTTTTGTAACAAATAATTAAATTATAATTTTCCGAAAATTGTCGACCTTAATCTTAAATTCAATAATAAACTCGCTGATTGATTTAAAATCAGCAAAAATTGATTAAAAAAAGAACCATATATATGCAAATAGAGCAGCTTGACGAAACTTCTAAAGTGACATTGAGTCAACAAATGACGCTGCCAGGCTGAGAAAAGTTATTTCAAAGGCACAAATCGCTCCATGTTTCCTGGAAAAAAACCGGACAAAACCTGGACTGACTCTAGCTCTGAAGCTCTTACTTATGAAAACTTATTTCCCGAGGTGTATAAACTATTACATTACTGATTGAAGACCACAGCGTAAGGGGAATCTCAAGCATATAGGCAATCAAATAGTAGATTATAAAAAAGTTTCATGGGAGATTGATTCCTTCTCAGCATAAAAGCCTTTAGGGTCTGATGGAATAATCCCAATGATGCTTGAATGCTCAAAAGTCGCAATTGTTCCGATTCTAACGAATAAATTCAGAAGATGTCTGGACATAACCTATACATATATAGGACATGTAGGGATGCTCCGCAAGGTGGGGTATTATCTCTTATGTTCTGGTTATTCCAATTCTAGACTCAGGACTGGTCTACTATCAATGGTGTTTCCCTACTCATTACTGGTACGGCAAAATATATGGTACTCGAACATAAATAAAACTGGAAAGAAAACATCAAAGAAGGAGAGAGAAAATCCTCAGTTGCTTTCTATACCTGCAGTAAAATTTTTAAGTAGAAGATGTCGTCCAAGCCATAAAACCATTCTGTGGATATACATTACCATTATAAGGCCAATATTAACATACGCTTTTTATGATGGTGGCCAGCTTTTAAAGAGTTACCAATCTTAAAAATATGACACAAATTCAATGATTGCATGCATCGGTACTAGAGGGTTTTTCAATAAGGGCGGGTAGATGTTGTTTTAATGACTTCCGCATAGATCCGGCTGAATTTGTGCAATGGCCTGTGTTATGTTCACTTTTAGGGCATCGGTCGCATAGACTTGCGAGTTCAAGAAACCCCACAGGAAAAACTCTAGCGGGGTCAAATTGCATGCCCTTGGTGGCCAATTCACATCACCCCTGCGAGAGATAACCCTCAAATCGTTCATTCAAAATGTCAATCCTGGAGTTTGCTGTGCGGCACGTAGCCATGTAGTCTAGGTACATATGGTTCAATTTGGGCCATAAGAAATTAGTTACTATCGTTAAGTAGCGCTCGCTGTTGACGGTGACCGCCTCACTAACGTTGTTTTCAAAAAAGTACGGACCAATTACGCCGAAAGGCCCAAAATCCAAAATCAACAGCAAACGTTAACTTTTTGAGGATGCATTATCTGCTGGCGAACCTTGAGTGGGTTGGTGTCGTCCCATGATATATGGAAATTTTGCTTGTTAAAACTTAACGCAGCCATTCATCCAAAAATGCGCCTTGTCTCTAAAGATGATCTGTCGGCCAAAATCTTGGTCCTCTTCCAAACGATTCTAAGCCCAGTCAGCGAACAAACGGCGTTGTCTTATGGTCATAAAATTTAACTCCTGGGTCAGTTGGATCTTGTACAGGTGTAGGCCCAAGTCCCGACGCAAAATTCGGTAAGTTGAAATCTGCGAAAGGACGAGTTCACGAACCGGGGGGATGTTCTCGGCCGATCTTAAGTTCCTTAAACGTACGGATGTTAGCTGATTGTTTACTTAACCGGTCGTCTCAAATTTGGCCACCAAGATATGAAGAGTTGACTGTGAAGAGGCACCACGCGTACCGTAAAATAGGCGCAATGCGCGCAACGTTTGCATTAACGAACATTCATTTTGATAATAAAGTCTTATCATTTGAACGTGCTGTTCAATCGTGTAACTTGCCATGATGATTGTTCATAAACAACTGAATAATAAACAAAAAATTTGAAAGATTTCACCAAAACAAAATGGCCGCCATGAGCGTCAAAATCTACCCACGTCAGTTAAAAAACCCTTTACAAGTGCCATGAGGACTACACAAACTGCAGCCCTAGAGGTTGCTCTCCCTAGCCCATCTGGAAATATTCATGAAGAAACTGGTGGCCAAAAGCGCATTACGTCTTATACATACTGGAAAATTGCTTCCTTTGGTCACAGGAACATAGAGAACACTATTAACATAGATTTTAACATAGTAGCACAATGAAGGACTGGATGGAAAACAGGGTCTGTATGACCCTATCTGTCTTTACAATCAATAAATTCCTATCTGTGCCATCTAAAGTTTTTTTCAAGGGTACTAGCTCTTGCGAGGAATTGACAAATCCTCCAAGAGTAATTCTTGTCATGAAAAGTGCTTTCTCAAATTAGCCGTTCGGACTCGGCTTAAAACTGTAGGTCCCCTCCATCCCTGACAACAGTACTCGCACACAGGCATATCGTTGAGAATTATTGTAAGTCACTATGCCCTAGTTCTCAACGGACTGTTGGGCCATTTTTTGTTTTTATTTTTTTTTACGGATGGTTCTTAAACGTGGGAAGGGGTAGGTTCTGGCATCTTTTCATAAAATCGTCCTCAAGGAAGATCAATAAAGCTTTCCAAATTACTACAGTGTCTTTCAAGCAGAAGTGGTTTATGAAGCCGCTAAGGATCTTTCTTCCCACAATTTGGAACATATTTCAATCCATAGACATATTTATCGACAGCCAAACAGCAATCAAGGCCACGGATCACAACTGACTGGGCAGTGGGCACCCACATTAACAGAATGGGTATCGGCTCATCTGATTTATGTAGTGGATGTGAAGACGAGGAGACGGAGGAAGATACCTTACACTGTGTGTGCGAATGCATTAGCCAAGGCAAAAAAAGAATGACAATATTAGGAAATTAATTTTTCGACAATTAGAGGCATTTTTGTTTGTCAATATAATGTGTTATGGCTTTGCAAATCTTTAAAATCCGATCTTTAAACAAGTAGGTATTTTAAAAATTTGACACATAGCTTGAATGAAAGTTTATCTCCAAATTGAGCACCACTATTAACTCTAAACGGATTTTTTCCAAAAAAAAAAAACTGTTACATTTTTCTGAATTTTAAAACAAATTATTATTCGGTTCATCACATGAAATTGTATACAAAATAATACAAGAAATGGCTTCACAATTCTGTCTGTTACTCTGGCTGGACAGTTCGGCTAAAGAATTTAACTCTTTTTGAAATTCTTTTTTAGATTCCAAAGTGATTCCCCAAAGCATTGCTTACACTATTATTACAGATTTTAAAGTTCCCATAGGAAGTTATTGTAATCCGTCCGATGTGTCGAACTGAAAATGTTGAAATTTTTCGAGTTTCAAGGTCCTTAGAATCTAAATAAAATATTCGTTAAGCGTTTTTCGTCGTCCATATCTCAAGAACCAGAAGAGATATCGACTTCAAATAAATTTTGTTACACAGATAATAATGCAGAAAGATGCAGAAAGGACTTTCAAAAAAATTGCGTGGGTTGTTTTTTTACCATAGCAATTTAAAATAAAGTGCACGACTGGGTCGCACGAACTTGCTCCTGTATGCAAAGAGTCTGTTTAAAAAAGTATCTATATAATATTTAAAAATATACCTGTAAAATTAGTTTGTCTTCAAAGATATATATGCCATTTGATTTGTCGAAAAAACCTCCATTTTTCAATTTTTTGGAAGGGGGTTTATTTAATACAGTTAAAATAATTTAAAAAAAACTAATTTAAGATTCAAAATTTTACCTGAAAAATAAGTTTGTCTTCAAAAATTTAAATGCCATTTTATAAATCAAAATACCCTTGATTTTTCAATTTTTTTTTTGAAAATCGTTAGAGCGGTTTTTTTTTAAATTAATTTTTTATATATAAAATTTTTCAATTTTGTTCTAAAAATATTTTTGGTATGCAGTTGTTTAGTGATTGTAAATATACGCTCTATATTTCAATTTCGTAAAAAAATGTTCACCCGTTTTTGAGATATAGAATTTTGAAAAAAAAAATTTCAATATTTTTTTAAAAATCCAAATAATAAAAAATTGCACTTTTGATAATCAAATATTGTTAAGGCAATATAAGAGCTCGGTCAGAAAAAAAATTATTGAAATCGGTTCAAAAGTTGCTGAGAAAATTAAAAAACAAAAAAACGGTTCTATGAGCGGTACCTTTCCTGAGCAATACAAAAATACGTTTTTCTTATTAAAAGAAGCCAAGTTAAAAAATAAAATTTTAGAGAAAATTAAAAAAAAATCTTTTGGTTTGTTTTTGAGAAAATTCGAATTTTCGTTGTTAGTTTTGATCTTAAAAAAAAAATGAAAAAAACGCCTAACGCAAATCTGCTCAAAACCTTAACTTCCAAGTTTGAACTCAATCGACCCAATGGTTTAGGCTGTAGGAGCGTGGACAGACAGACAAAATTGACCGGACGGAATCGCGGGACCCACTTTTTTCGACTTCTCTACCATCGTAATATCATGTTTGATTAAAATCTCGAGTTCGAAATTTTGCACGAATGCAAAACTTGCCATATAGTTCCTATATGTATGTCGCAAGTAAAAATAATAAAAGTTGGTAAAAATTGATTTTCGACCTAAATATCTTTTGAAAACTTCGTGATATTGGCTTTAAACTAATTTTATCTTTTAAAGAATATTGATTTCAACACACAATAAAATTTTGAGAAAGATCCAATAGACAGCTTTTTTTACCAAAAATAAAAACCTTAAATAAAATTTATAAAAGTTGGTAAAAATTGATTTTCGACTCAAATTTCTTTTCAAGAATTAAAAACATTGGCTTCAATCTAATCTTATCTATTAAGAAATATTGTTTTCAACATTCGATAAAAGTTTGAGAAAAATCGAATTGACAAAAAGAAACCTAAGAAGAGCATTACTAAAAGTTCGTAAAAATTGATTTTCGATTTAAATATCTTTTCAAACATTTAAAATATTGGCTTCAAACTTATATTATCTCACTGATTGTTTTCGACATACAGTAAATTTTTTATAAAAATCCAACAGTCCGTTTTTGTCATAAAAAAATAAAATCTACAAGAAATAGTACTAGAATTCGGTGAAAATTGATGTTTGGTTCTCGATATCTCATGAACAATAGAAGATATTGACTTCAAATTAATTTCATTCATAAAATTTGTATTTGTTTATAATAAGAATTAAAATTTTTAAGAAATGCTACTAGAATTGGTAAAAATTGGTTTTCGACTAAAAATCTCGTTAACTAAAATAGATTTCGAAATCAAACTATTTCATTATATACGAAATATTGTTGGTAATTTTAAAATTTTTAAGAATAATTCAACTGACAACTTTTTTAACAAAACACGAAAACCTACAAACTTTTAAGCAAGACAAATCGACAAACGGGATTTGAAGTTATCAGTGTGGGTCGCTTCCCAGCCTCTTTTTATAAATTAATTTCATAACTATTTTGATATTATTTTATTGAATAGACGCGTTTCACGTGATTCTCCAATATTCGGTAAACGACATTTCTCGACTTTTTATAGTCTTTAGGATATTAATCAAAGGTTTTTCGAGAAAATCTGTTCGTGCGTGTGTACGAAAATTTGTACGTTCGTTTGAAAATGATTATTGACCCCAAACATCTCCAAAACAATTGAATAACGTAACGAAGAATAACGTTTTCACATCTGTTTAGATTTTAAAAATTCGAAGAAGAACTTTTGTTAGGTACTAAAAATAAAAGTCTTTAAAAAGCAATAGCAACAATTAAAGATATTGGCGCCAAAATTAAATGATTTAGTAAATTGTTAAATCAATTTTTACCAATTTACTAAGCTTAAAAGGTTATGTAGCTAATTTTAAACGATTTTAACATCTTACTATCTCTTAACGATTTGCGAGAGAAAACAGAAAACTAGTTAAAAGTTTTGAGTTTTACAGAAATTTGATTTAATGCCAATACAATTAATATTGTTTAATTTTATTGACATTAAAATGAAATCTTTGACAAAATTAAAACTCGACATTTTACAGTAAAACTACTCTTAATCTCAATAATATTTCCCATGTGTACATATACTTCAATTCTTATGTTGCTCTCAGGCCATACCTTCGTATTCAAAACAAACTCGAATTAATTTCGAAAGGTGTTAAAAAATTTTGCCGAGAAGGAACACCGGGGAAAACATATGCATAAGTAATTTTTCTTTCCATTCCGTTTAAGTTTCTGACCTAAACAAACAAGGTTCACAATCTTTTCTAAGGCCTAAAAGAGTTTTCATTTGTAGATAGAATAAGTTGTTATAAGACGGTATCTAAACCACCATAGAATTCATTTCTTTAAATTTGTTTAAAAAAAAAATAGGTATTATCAAAGTTTATCTGCTACTAGTTAAAATTATTCTGTTTAAGTTACCAATGACTTTTATTTATCTTACATAAACTTAACATACATTCAAAAATCAGAAAAAAAGTCAAGAAAACCGAAGAACTATAAGAAGAAGTGATGCATCTGGTATAAGAGATATAAGTAATATATTGGGAGCATAACTTTTGCCCTTTGGACCAAATTAACTTCAACAACAAATTTTTGGACCACTATTCACCTTTTTGGAATCATAGCTCATTGCACAGCTAACTTACGACACATTCCAAAAACCAAAAGTAAATAAGAACTTCTTGAAGTTATTTAATATATATGACCACCATCACCAGAGAAAATTTTACTTATACAAAAATACAGAACTACATTATATGTATGTATGTATACAGAAATGAAGAAAATTTTATCTTGTGTTTTTTTGTAGTGTTGTTTTTTTGCTATTTTGCTTTTTGAAAAAGTTTTTCTAGTCCTGAGTACTGCATCTTGTCTAAATGCATAAACCTTCTCCTTTATGTTTTACGTATAGGTACGAGTACCTACCTTTTTTGGTATATGATAAAGTTCCGGTTTCCTATAGAAAACTTGCCATGCTAGATGCTTCTTCAGAGCTGGATTTTAAAAGATTTCTTTTGAATGTCCCTGCTTATGACAATGATAGCTCTTTTTTTTTCTACATCTTTCACTTGATATTTCAAAAGCCTTTGATAGAGTTAAGCATCAAGCTATTTTATCAGCAATGATAAGCTTTTGGTATTAACGAGCCTCTTTTTCGTTGGTTTAGAAATAATATAATAATGGTTGCAACCTTACAAGTCTGAAGCTCTCAAAATAAATGCTGGTGTTCCCCAGGGCTCCGTTTTGTCACAAAATCTATTCCTAGTATTCATTTATGATCTATTCGTTTCAATTTCTAATCAATTGAATTGTTTGGTTGATAACAGTATCCTTAGCTTTTCATATTTGTTTCTTGAAGGGCAGAGTATTTATTATATTTATCAAATTAAAATCTTGAAAGCATTGTTCAAGGGGAAAATATCAAATGTATGTAGATCTTTGAAGCATTGTTCAAGGGGAAAATATCAATTGTGTAGAAATACATTTTCAAAAACTTAATGCTGTCTCCAATTATCAAAGCGTAACCCAACCCCAATCTTCTTATTCGTAAGGGGCACTTGCAGTGAGGAAACTAATTAGGTTAACAATGCTCAGTAAGTACTTCACAGATAACCTCTTATTGGTATAATGTTTACATATTCGACATGGTAGTCAAACATTTTGCTTAATGTTTTGGATTTCTAACATGATGCAAGAAAATGTGTCATAACTTCTGGTCTGGCTTTAATATACAAAGTTTTCCTTCGTCCAGAATAATAAAATAAATTGGGTGGCGCAACAGTCCGTAGAGAACCAGGGCCTAGTGACTTACAACTCTCAACCATTCCTGTGTGCGAATAATTGCAGGGATGGAGGGGACCTACAGTTTATATGCCGAATCCGAACGGCTAATTTGAGAAAGCACTTTTTCATGACAAGAATTACTCTTGGAGAATTTGTCAATCCCTCGCAAGAGGCAGTACCCGTGAAAAAACTTTAGGTGGCACAGGCAGGGATCGAACCCAAGACCTCTGTCTAACGCACTAACCATCATGCCACGGGTACTACTTCGTCCAGAACTTGAGTATATATCTTATTTTTGCGCAGGTGTAATTATACAAAGCTTGAACCTTTTGGACTGAATCTAAAAGATAGTTTCGAAATAGATAGTTGATAGTGATATAACCGAATCGTTTGAATATCTTCCAATATTTTCATGTTTCATGTTCTCATTAAACTAGAACTTTTTGGAATGCCCAGCAATACATATTTTAACTGTCAAGTATAGAGATTCCTTTTTTCCAGCCGCACATCAAGAATGTAAAGTACTTTTCCTTACTCAGTTAGCTCCTCCCATTTTGATATTTTAAATTTTGAGACCATTGTGAGCCGTTATCTCCTCTAAGTCCTTTCCTATTTTCCTAAGATCTAATTTTTTTTAAGAAATCATTTCACCTAAGTTCATGGTCAAAACATTTCAAAATATTCTTTATTTCTTGGCTTAGGGCCTCCTAGATATAGCCTTAGGCTCATATGTCCTGTTTACTCTTCAACAAGTCCGACACTGATATTTGTATATAGCAAAAACAGACCAACCAAACTATGGAATAACTTTTTACTGAGTTTTCTCTCAACCGCCCGACCGGCTACCCGCCTCCTCCACCGACAACCACAAGAACTTGAAATATTTTTGTTAATAATTTATATCACCTGAAAGCTGAAAGTTGGATAGTATTTCAATTTAGTGCTCCTCATGTGAGTTGGTTGTTGCGCTGCCACTGCTGCTGCTTCTGCTGCTATCAGTGCAGGTCATCCATTGCACGCCATTAGTTTAGTTCGGGCGCACACCTTTGGTTCCGTTTTTATTTAAGGGGTGTATTCTACATCAAGAGTTTGAAGTATTTTTGTTTTTTTTTGGTCTTTTTTAGGTTGGTACGTACCTAAGGTTATAAGTTTTCAGCAAATTTTCACAAAAATATTAGAAGGAGAGTGAGGTTGTTTTGGGTCTGATTTATTGCGAAACAAACCTTGTATATGTTATTTTTATTACACCCCAGCAAAACATATACAGGGTGTCCCGTAAGTAATGGATAACCCTGAAATGCCGAATAGTAGACTTTATGACCGTCCTGAAAACTGATAAAAAAAAGTTCTATCCCAACCACAAGAAAAGTTATATGCATTTTTTTGTTCAGTGCATTATTTTTTTTCTTACTTTACATTTTTGAATACCACGACTACAAGTGAATGAGTTCCATAATTTTTTTTTTGCAGGAATATTTTACATTACTTGTGCCAACACATAAGTAGAAGAAAATTATTATAACTGTTGGACTTCTTAGAGAAAAAAATTATTTAACATTGAATTTCAATGCAAAATGTGAAAACAAATAATTTTTGAAAAAGTTAAATCATAGCTGGTATAAAAAAAATGCATGAATACCTGAGTAGCCCACTATTTTAAAAATATGCGCGTTAAATGCAGATTTCAAAATGGTATTACTTATTATTATATCTAGAGTCAATAGCAAGTTAATGGTAAAAATCTGCAATACTAGAGTAAATTTAGCAAAAACAAAAGTTTTCAAAATTAGCACAGTAAACGTGAAAATAATACCAAGCGTTGAACATAGCAGATTTTTGATTTATTGGCTGTTTCTACGATGTTGTCCTAATGATAAATCCAAGCTTTCAACTTCTAGGGCCGAATGCATTATTGATAAAAATGTCAAAAAAGTGCAAAAAACGGTTACATTTTGGAGCTTATTTTGAATTTTACCTGTTCTATTGGGCTTTAACAAACCCATCAAATATTTTGTTGGTTGCTATTAGTTTATTTGTTATTTTCTCCAAACAAAAAGTCTTCTGATTCAATTTTAATTGGGTTTTTTGAATAGTAAATTGTAAGATCCTGAGAAAGTGAGAACGCATAAAATCATAAGTTTTTTAAATTTTGAATTAAAGTTTTTGTAATAACAAATGATAACGAAAATTGAAGAAGATCCGCAGTTTTTTGACAAAATTCTTTGGAGCGATGAGTCGACATTTAAAAGAGATGGCTACACTAATCTCCATAATCTCCACTTCTGGGCACTACAAAACCCAAACATCATTAGGGAAGACAGGTCCCAGTACCAATTCAAAATAAGCTATTGGACTGGGATTCTCAATGGGAAAATAATTGGACCCTTTGAGTTGCCGGGGATTTTAACTGGCCAAGGTTATTTGGAATTCCTCCAAAATGATCTCCCAACCTTGCTGGAAGAAGTGCCTCAAGAACTAAAGGAATCCCATTGGCTTCAAAATGATGGTTGTCCAGCACACTATGCTGTGCCTGTGCGGGCATATTTAAATGCCAGATATCCAGGCAGATGGATAGGACGTCTGGGACCAATTTTATGGCCACCCCGTTCACCAGACCTAAATCCACTTGATTTTTTTTATTGGGGATGCATTAAGGAAATCGTATACAGCAAGCCGATCAGGTCTTTAGAGGAGCTAAGAAACCGTGTGGAGGCAGCTGCATTACAAATTTCTGAGCAAAACCTTGCACGTTCACTAAGACGTTAATTTATTCGGAGGTGCAGACCCTGTATAAGAGTGGGTGGAAAACAGTTTGAGCATTTGCATTAAATAAAAAAAAATTAAAAAATTATCTATTTTGTTTTCTAACTAAGTGATCATGTGATTAAAACCTGGCTCAAAAACTTTTTGTTTAGATAAAATAACAAATAAACTAATAGCAACCAACAAAATATTTGATGGGTTTATTAAAGCCCAATAGAACAGGTAAAATTCAAAACAAAGTCTAAAATGTAACAGTTTTTTGCACTTTTTGACATTTTTATCAATAATGCATTCGGCCCTAGAAGTTGAAAGCTTGGATTTATCATTAGGACAACATCGTAGAAACAGCCAATAAATCAAAAATCTGCTATGTTCAACGCTTGGTATTATTGTCACGTTTACTGTGCTAATTTTGAAAACTTTTGTTTTTGCTAAATTTACTCTAGTATTGCAGATTTTTACCAATAACTTGCTATTGACTCTAGATATAATAATAAATAATACCATTTTGAAATCTGCATTTAACGCATATTTTTAAAATAGTTGGCCACTCAGGTATTCATGCATTTTTTTATACCAGCTATGATTTAACTTTTTCAAAAATTATTTGTTTTCACATTTTGCATTGAAATTCAATGTTAAATAATTTTTTTCTCTAAGAAGTCCAACAGTTATAATAATTTTCTTCTACTTATGTGTTGGCACAAGTAATGTAAAATATTCCTGCAAAAAAAAAATTATGGAACTCATTCACTTGTAGTCGTGGTATTCAAAAATGTAAAGTAAGAAAAAAAATAATGCACTGAACAAAAAAATGCATATAACTTTTCTTGTGGTTGGGATAGAACTTTTTTTTATCAGTTTTCAGGACGGTCATAAAGTCTACTATTCGGCATTTCAGGGTTATCCATTACTTACGGGACACCCTGTATGTACATATGTGTTTGTAAAATAATAATAAATCTCAGAAAAAGCGAGAAATTGAAAACAACAATAAGACCTTCAAAAAAAGATAATGTTTTGATTAAATTACATTATTAAGGTTAAGCACAAGTTATACCTACATAATTTTGAAACTGAAAAACCCATAAAATCTAAAATGTAACAAGACTCTGTATATGTTTGGTACTTGAAATATAGTTTGTGGGTTATTCAAGTTTCCTTGTAACTCCTCTTAAAAATAATAAAACATCAATTCCATGGATCTGATTTAAACAAAATGTATACACATTTAGATGGTAATAGCGATTTTTGATAGCTTGAGCATTCGAAAATCTTATTTCAGCTTATTTTATTTGCGTTACACATAGCCAATATGTATTTTGTGGCTGAAACAGAACTTTACTAGATATTTTGATCAAACTTGATGGATTGGGACAATTTTCTTCGTGGTACTCGTATCTCTTTATATTTTGAGTTGCTAGCACTGGTGCTGGTTTGACACCTGTCCAACTCCTGTTATCTTAAGTGTGATAATAATAGTTGATAATTAATACCCTGGATTTGGAGCCTGCTGACCATTCACAATGAACAACTCGATATAGATACTCTTATTGGGCGTTGGATCAACATATCATAAAAACTGAATTTTCGAGCAACATTTTAAACAATCGAAAAACATCATCTAGAAAATTTGACTGTTTGGTGTGCTATATGGCCAAAAGGTGACATACATAAATATGTCCATTTTACTTTGAATATGCTAAGACACACTGCCTGCGCTTCACCAATGCCTTAGCAAGAGAACTTCGGTCTAGAAACACATTCCAACCAATCCACAGGAATTTGACAAATACCAAAATGGACGGATATCTACAAGAAATGAATGAGACAATCCAACGAATAATGGAGAGAACGTTACCGAAACTCAAGGAACGAGACACTACGAGCATGTAGCGTAACGCAACAATAGTTTCTGACAAGGTTTAAACGCTTGTACCGGAGGTTTACTGACCCAAACGATCAAGAATTAAGGACATTGAAGTCTTCAATCCATAACGTAAACAAATTGATCAGAGATAACTATAGATTAAATATTAATTTGTACTGGGTCAAACAAATTTGGGCCGTTATTTCTAGCGACCCGAGTATGTTTCTGCAGATTAATAAGATTTGTATAAGGAATTATCGGAAAGAACATCTTTGTCTTAAGTTTCAGAGGTCGACAAAGAACACAGCCGTACTTCTGACAGCTGAAATAGATCCAGAAGACGCCGTCTTGGACGATGACTTCTTTGTTGTCGAGGATATGCAGGAAAAGGCGCAGGCGGTGGGGCTGTTTCCGGCAAGTGAACAAGGTGAATACTTCCATTCACACCAATCAAAACCTAGAGAACAGAGTCCTGCTGCACCACTTTTACCTGTGTAACGACATAATACAATGGCGATCCGAAATTCCAGGTTTTACCTAGATGGCAGATGCCATCAGCGCCGAGCAAAACAGGACTAATTCCCTGTTGCTTCCGAGGGTACACCTCCAGCTCATCTTTGATTTACAAAAGAAAAAGAAGTCAGCAGATGTCAAAAGTACAAAAGTATATCCAACATTGTACTACGACACTTACCTCAGGAAGCTGTTGACATTTATGCCACTCTGTTAAACAACGCGCTGAATAATGCATATTATCTGTTCAAGTAGGCTGAGGACAACAAAATCATCCCAGATAATCAGTTCGGCCTTGGGCGTGACATTTTTTTTTTTTTTTTTATTATTAGCGAACACTAAAAGGTTTTTTTTATACATTTAATATGCCAAAGACACAGTGTGAGCATTAAGAAAAGAGGGAAGGGTTGGATAAGAGGTGTCGGTGTACATTGATTTTGAACTCCTGAACATTGCAATGATAGGGAAAGATAGAGCGTGGCAAGGCTTTCCACATTCGCGTAGTATGGCTAAAAAATGAATCTCTGTACTTCATAGTACGGCCAAAGTTGGGCTCAAAGGTAAACATGACACTATTCATGCCGCGTCTAAACTTGTATCTAATATCCAGCGGAACAAATCTAAAAGGCAATGTACGGGTGCTTGTCCGGTTGACTTGGAGAAGGCATTCGACACCGTATGGTTAGAAGGCCTGTGTATAAAGCTGACCAGACTAGGCATAATTAAACTACAGTTTTTTTATGCTTAATGACATGACGTACAGAAAGGCCCCACAAATTGAGTTTATCATGACAATATTGCGATGAGTGGAAGTTGAAAATCAACTTTCAGAAATGCAAAACCATTCTGTTCTGGACTTCGTTGAATGGAGCCTCAAGGGATACGAGAAAGAACTGGACAAATCTAGTGATCATGGGACCAAATAGACAGCCACCAAAATTAATCAAGTCATGACCGAAATAACGCTCAAATTGTGCGAAAATGTGAAATTTGAAATCTTTTCAAGGAGACTATTTAAATACTATCGTATTTTTTTTTTTTATTTAAAGAAGTCCAAACTTTTTAACGAAATAAAATGTTCAACAAAAATGAACAGCTGTGGTTTATTAACCATTACTTTCCTAGCCGAAATATAAATGATCCTGAATCTTAAAAAAAATGACTGCAAACAGGAAAAAAATCATTTAAAAAAACAACGGTAACATCTAAAGAATCATTCTATGGTATTTTAAAAAGCCATATCTTTAAATAAAGTTATTTGATTAAATAGTTTTTAAAAAATCAAAAAAAAAAAAATATTAAACAAATTTTCAAAAATTATTGACATGAACAATATATGTATATTACTATAGCACAATTCTGTAGATGTTACGGATAGATATTAATAAAGTTATTTTTTTAGAAAATTGCTTCTAGCGCCTTTACGAATTGGATTCTTTTCTTGTATTCTCCTTACCTTATTTCTTTAGAAAGAGAACATTTGTTGGTTCAGCTAGTACAAGTATAAAATGTTTAAGAATATAAAGTAAGAAATACTTTCAATTTTATTCAACACTAAGAATTTTTGAACTTGTTAATTAACAAGAATCATTGAGTAGTGAACATATTATTATTTTTCTCTCTTCATTAAGTTTATTTACTCGTTAATTCATTTTTCTCACTAAAAAAGCTCAAAAATAATTTTGGCTGTGCATGTTATTGTTTGTTTAACAAAATAAATTACTCCGAAATTTCTTATCAAAAATGAGTCAGTGACAATTTTAATCAATTCTCAGGTGGTTTTTAATCTTTCGAAGATGAGATGGAGAACATTTTATTCATAACCTATCACTGTTTTTTTTTTGCATTAATTTTCTATGAACGTCAAATGTTTATATACTCAAGGACGGAGATGTAGATTAAGTGACTTTTTACCCTTTCTTGCAAGACTATAGTGTATACATTTATACAACCTTTAACAGTAAAAAGACATTGTTCTATATCATTATGCTTCAATGTTGTTTAAATTAATTACATGACATTTTCAGACCTTTCAATATTAAAAGATCAGCCAGTGCTGTCAGTTGATCTGATAATAGCTTAATATCTGTCAATATAAACTGTCAGTTTTCACAGTTAGTACATTTTGTTCCGACAATTTAATTTTTGGATGGCCATCTAGTAAAATTTTGCATATGTATGTTATAAATGACAATTAGAGAAATTGTCAAATATCCACATCAAAACCACCTGTCAACTACAAACTTCGTCTGCCAGTGTCTGCAAATGACGATTCGATTTTCACAAAAAATTGTAAGTTCACAAGATTGATACACATTTTTCCACTGTCATACCTGACAATCATAGTACTAAATTTTACCTTAAACTCTTATCTGTTAGTGATAATAGATGTTGGCAAATACAAATCTTGAAAACAACCTGAGAGACCCTTCACTTTTTTAAGTCCTTAATTCAAATCTTGGCTGTATGTTTTTCAATAACATCAGGTTATCAAAGTGTGTCCTTTTCAAAATGAGAAAAGAGGTTGGGATGCGACCCACACTGATAACTTCCCATCCCGTCTGTCGACTTGTCTTGATTAAATTTTTTTCTATACGTACCAATTTTTACCAAATTTGCGTACTATTTTTTTTTAGATATTATTTTTTTATGGAAAAACGGACCGTTGGATTTTTATAAAAAAATTACTGAATATCGAAAACAATATTTTCTGTAAAATAAAATAAGTTTGACGCCAATTTTTTAATTTTTGAAAAGCTATTTGAGTCGAAAGTTAATGTTTATCAAGTTTTGGTATTATTTTTTCTTTTTGTTTGTATTTTTTGTAAAAAAAACTGTATATTCGATTTTTCTCAAAATTTTTCTGAATGTTGAAAACAATATTTCTTATAAGATAAAATTAGTTTGAAGCCAATGTCTCAAATTTTTGAAAAGGTATTTACGTCGAAAAACAATTTTTACCAACTTTTATACATTTTTTTATTAGGTTTTTATTTAAAAAAAAAAAAAACTGTCAATTCGATTTTTCTTAAAATTTTTCCTAATGTTGAAAACAATATTTCTTATAGTATAAAATAAGTTTGAAGCCTTAATCTCAAGTTTTTGAAAAGATATTTGAGTCGAAAATCAATGTTTACCAACTTTGAGTAATGTTTTTTTTTAGGTTTTTATTTTTTATAAAAAAAAACTGTCAATTAGATTTTTCTCAAAATTTTCTCAGATGTCAAAAACATTATTCTTCGTTGCACAAAATTGTTTTGGAGGCAAATTTTTTTTTCAGTTTTTTTGATTTATAAAAAAAACCGTTAATTCGATTTTTTCCAAAAATATAATTGTTTTATGTATCACGTTACAATATATAATATAAATTTTAATTCAAGTCTCTAGCGTCATTGGTTCATGAGATATTTAGGGTTAACCAACATTTTCACCTTTTTTTTTAAACCGCTATGGTAAAAAAAACCACCCACGCAATTTTCTTGAGAGCCCTTTCTGCATCTTTCTGCATCTTTCTGCCTTATTAGCTGTATAACAAAATTTATTTGAAGTCGATATATCTTTTTATGGGAAGTTAAAAATATACTTCATAAATTTACATAGCCTCAAAAGTCCTATATACTCGTTTTTCCGAATGTTTAAAAGTAATATTTCAAAAACCTGACGTTATTCATTAATTATTGTAAAGTCGGATTTGAATTAAGGCCATAAAAACCCATTGGAAAAGTGCAATGTTATTGCCAGGAAAAAATCCTTGCCATCCAGTGTAATTTTTGTTTTACATTAATAGAACATCCCCTAATCCAAATTTTAGATACGCACCTGCTTTTATGTCAATGAATGAAGCTTCTCCAATAAATTGTTAGTATGTTCTTCAGCTGCTAAGCAGAGCGATGTTGTACGCTCCCGCCGCGCCGGCCGGCCGTGAGAATTAGCAAAAAATAGTAGTGATTTTGATTATTCAAGATAACACAAATAAATGTATATGTACCAAACAACTCTTTAAACATAAACTCTCTCTCATATTTATATTGATTTTGTTTGAGAATAATAATTAAGCGTCGCCGTCGCCGCCGCCGCCGCCGTCGCACAGTGCGTTCGATTGTATGGAGATGATGGAAAAAAATCAATTTTCAAAAACTAAGCTGAGTTTGCATACAAAGTTTATTGCAAATGTAATAACAACAAGTTTTACAAAGTTTAGCAAAATTTTCACGCCCCCTGCCACGCCCACTTCTTAATATGATTATTTATATCTAGAAAACGACATGCACGATTTGAATAAAACTGTAGAATTTTGATGATCGAGCTCAAAAATATAAAATGGTGTCGACCATATCCGCCCCCTGCCACGCCTACTTTTGTATAAATGATTTAATTCAGGAACTTGTAATTATAAAACTCGAAAAAAAAAAAATAAAAAAACGATATTTTTTGTGTTTGATAATTTTTTTTAATATTTAAATTTTATTCTTGTGAAGTTAATATGAGCTGTTAATACCTATATTAAAGTGCACAATTAAAAATGGTTTTTCAATTTTCTGTATCCGATGAAGATGATTGATTATCGTCATCGTCATCACAATTAATTATATATTTTTTGATAGTGTCATCGTAAATTTTGGGCTTTCTTTTAATTTTTCTTTGCGATGAAATAAATGGGTCTGACAATAATAATAAGTGATTTAAAACGTCTTTGCAGTTATTTGTTCTTGAAGATTTCCTTGAATGATTAAGCCTGGTTCGGCGAAAAGTCTTATGCAAGCCTTCAAGAGCTTCCTCAGACAATTGACCAATGGGTATATGAAAGCTTTTCATTACATCTACACTATGAAAAAATAGTTTGTGCAATGTACAAGGCATATAATACCATCCATATAAATTCAAATAAAGTGTACGTGTTTCATGGATGAGTACATCAAAATTTTCAAAATGTATTTCAGCACCTGTTGCCATTACTCGTAATATTACACTTAATTTTTGAATCAAAGTTTGGTCGATTTTTGTGATTTCGGAACTTTTCTCAGGATTAGAAAAAAATGTCCGAGCAGTGTTGCCATCGTTTGATGAACCAAAGCCTTGCTTTGGTTGGTCAACATTTAGTCCCATTTTTGTTTTGAATTCAATCTGAATGCGTTTTTTTTCTATTTCGAAAAGAGTTTTGTATTCCTCTCCTTGGACTCGCCATTTTTTAAAGGGCAGCCTATAAGCAATGTGCAACATACATTCAAACGACCTTATCCAGAGATGGAGAGTTGAAAGACCGAAACGATAGTTTTCTTCGTTTGGTTGTTTCTCATAACATTTGGCTGTATTCATTTCGCTCGGGAGTGCTCCGCAAATATAGCATTTAGATGATGAATTTGTTCCGGATAAGACATTGCACACACTTCCATCAACCATGGTCATATAAAACTCGAAAGAAACATTGCAGATTAGTCCTGCTATCATTTCGGTATGGTCATAAAGGCTCATTATTTTTTCTTGCATATTTGTCTCCTCCCGTCTTACAAGATCGGAACACTCTTTTTTAAATAAAAATTTCACGGGCCTACAATGTAATATTGATCCAGGACGATCATTTACCCAAAGAGAAACACCAGGATCGATATCGACCAATCTTAGAGGTACAAATGCTATAAGGAACAAATATTCGTCCGAGTTTTCAGTATTATCAAATCTTAGCTTATAAGCACTATGGTTGCCACTGCCATCAAAACCCCATTTGCAAATTAGTTTAGCTTTTGTTTCTCTACTCACTGTGACAGATTTGCAAATGCTTTTAACAGTTTTCTCCATAATATCCTGAAAATCAACTTCCGCTGAAGATTCCGTAACGTCGCATTTTGGAAGAATACCAGCCTTAGCTTTCCGTAATGCGTAAATACTTGGGAAGCAGTCCTTGTGCAGAGCATTCACGGTTTTTCTCAATACCTCATACTTTCGTTCTGTTAAGTCAAGGTCAAGATACAATGCAAGGGCTGCTCCCGGTGACAAAAACTGTTGCTCTGAATTTGAATTAGTGCTTGAATTTAATGCTGCTTGGTCTGTAGCATACTTTAATTCCTCGAGCGATCTTGTCCTTACCAAATCATGAACTTTTTGTTTTTTAGTTTTTTGGCAACACTCAACAAATTCTTTTTGCGGTCTCCCGCGCTTATTACTAAGGTCTTGGCTTGTCGATGCACTCATTAGAGTTAGGATGTTTTGGGGAAAGGAGTGAAAATTGTCAAGCCAGTCTTTATTCTTTTTTAAAAACCTATCACGTTTTCTGTGGCAACTTTGCCAACGTTTATTTATTTCCGAGCAAATTGTTGATGCGTGTTTTTCTACGATTTCTTGATCTTCAGGCTCTAAATTTGATTGTATATTTAGTTTTAACTCCATAAACTCCAAAACATCACGCACACGGGCTGTTGAGTTGGAAAACCAAACATCAAAAAGCTCCCTATTTGAACACATTCTGTAAAAAATACTTGTAAACAAACACTTGTTGCAAGAGAAAGCGCAGGCTGCTGCAAAAAAATCTTACTTTTTTTAAAAGGTATAATTGTGTACTTTCTTTAAATAAAAACACTTTTTTCCCATCGGACCCCTCCAAAAATATATAGCTTATCGAAGTTAGTACTTAACACGCACAAAGAAGCTTAGATTTGGACTCTCAAAAAAAATATAAATTTACATGCAAAAAAAAAATAATGCAGTTAGAATAATAATATTTTCTCTCCTGAATATGAATCTAGCAAAAAAAATATCATATGTTCTTTTTTTCTTCAACAAATGCTCTTTTGAGCATTAACGAAAAATCTTACTCTCATTTTTTGTTTTTTTTTATTGATCTTCTGAGCATCTCTGACGACAGAAGATTGAACTTTATCATAAATTAACTGTTGATTCATTCACTCAGACTAATTACCTTGAATTTGGCATACTTGCTCCACATTTTTGGCAAATTTTTTTTTTTGATTTTTTTCCACTAGTCGCCGCCGCCGCCGTTCGTCGCGATCGCGATCACAGAGTTTGCTTTTATTTATTTTTTCAAAACACGAAAACCAAACAAAAGCGCATGACAGTGCAGCAGCGGCCGGCGGCGGTGGGCGGCGCTGAGGTTTTTACTTATAAATGAAGATTATTTGAGAATGAGATTATAATTTATTCGGAACAAATTCAAATGAGATGAATTTTTTAGCTTCTAGTTAGAAATTCAAGTCTGGCGAGATCGGTTTTTTCTCTTGTTGGTGAATACAAAATGTTATCTTAAGTCGTTTGAGTTCATTCATTGATATATTATATTGACTGTTATAAATTAATTTAATATTAATTAGAATTCAATAAATTAATTAGAAATTTGTTTAAGTAAATGTTTAGCCTGAAGTATATTAAACATCGTTTGTTGTCGTCATGGTAGTTGTTTGTAATGTATGTTTTTAAAAATAAAGAAATTGGATGTTTTGGATTTTGGTTAGTGAGTATCATAAACAAATTTACTTTAAAATCATTTATTTTTATTTATGAACAAACAAAATTTTTTATTAGTAAAGTTGTTTCGAGTCTGATTTTTGAAGGTGTTGATTACCTTAGTTTGACTCTGAATTTAAAATTATTAAATCAATTCAGGATTTTTTTAATATCACCTTTCTTGAATTAGGCTTTTTTTTTAAATATTTAATGTAAGTTTAACAGTATCATATTTACTAAAATAGTCAATAATTTTAGTTTTCAGTATTCTTATACAAATTTACAGAAATGCTGAGCTATTGGATTTTTAAAGGGTTTTTAACAGAAGAAGACAAAAATTCTTTAACGAAGTATACATTTATTTCAAAAACCTGATGTGATTAAAAAATTATAAGATGAGATTTGAATTCGAATTCAAGAAAATCCTCTGGAAAAGCATTATTTTAATATTTAATTTCGTTTACAAAGATTAAAGGGACATTTTTTATTAAGAGAACAAGTTAGAGGACACTTAAATTTATTGTGTGGAAGTATAATTTTCTTTTTTACGTAGGGGTCATGACCCCCCCACCCCTGGGAAATTATTTATTTTTAATTTTCGTAGGGATTCCCTTTAATTCAAAACTAATCGTACTGCTTTAATGGATATGAATCCTCTTATATTTTTAAAAACTTATTTTTTGTATATGAAAATATAATTTTGTATTTTACTGCTTTAACCTTTGTTTCTAAAAATACTACTTTTAACTGACGGACGACTGTACTAAGAACATAATATGAATCGGAAAGCCAGTCCTATTCCAATTGCTCAGCTAATTAAGCCATAAAGCTTATACAGTTGTACAAGTAAAGATTTTATCTAAAGATTTATTTACCAAAGGCGGTTTGCTGTCAAAAACAACTAAAATCTTTTAATACAATTTAGAATTACGAAAAACTTAAGTAATGCTTAAATTTATTTCCGTAAGATCTTTTCTGGGAGAAAGAGCAAATATTCAGGTTCTTAAGAAGAAACCTTAAATAAGAAATCACCAATTCGATATTAAGTTACATTTATATTCCTGAAAATCGTCTTCAATTAAATCTTATTTTATTTTTTGACGCACATAAATAGTGCAAGGCTTTTATTCAAAATTGATTTTCCTTGTTTAATTTTAAATATACGAATATTTTTAAGATCTTAAAAAATTAATCTAATTTTTGAAGTGAACTGAAATTTAAACTCGAATTTCAAGAATATAAATGTCCCACAAACAGCCAAAACTAATAATTTATTGAAAAACAATTAATGTTTCACATCTATTAATTTAATAAAAAAGCTTTGAATCTCTGGAATAACGTTTTTTTTGAACGCCACACTAAACGCCTTTAAAATCAAAATATTTTCAAAAGGTTCACGAAAAACACTGATTTTTTAGAATTTGTCTTCTAGCATCAGCTCCAATCTGATTATTGATAGAAATAGATTAATAGTCTCCTGAAAATTGAGTCCGAAAAAATACGTCAAAAAAAGCCAGAAAATTCTTCCTTACATATTTTATTTTATTTTCCTACAAAAAAAGATCAATTTTTCGGGCAAACTTTCTCATTTTCTGGATTTTTGCATCTACATTATATTTATGTAGCGTTCTTTTTTTTTTCGAGAAATGCCACCAAGAACAGAATATAACATTTTCGGAAAAACTCTACGTTTGAACGTTATTTCTAACATTTCTGCGTGAAATGCACAAACCCTCTTAACTATTGTAGTTTAGCTCTTAAATATGGCATATTTAGAATCCTGTTGGAATCTTGGAATGTTCTCATATGTAGAGAGTCGTCAAAATTAAATAGTTAGACCATATTTTGTTGGACAACGATGTTCTTAAATAATCCAATAACTAAATTCGTCACTTAAGTCCTTGAAATATCATCTTAATGTTAAGTATGTGAGCCCCCTGAATAAAATTCTGGATCCACCCTTGTTAATTATAATTAAGGATGCTTATAATTAACTTCCCATAAGAAGTTATTGTAATGGATTCGATTTGTCACATTGAAAGTTTTGTTATTTCTCGACGCACGTTTCAAGGCTCCTAAAACCTAAATCAAAGAGTTTTAGAGAGATGTCTGTGTGTGCATCTGTACGTACGTCCTTTCGTCGGTACGTCCTATGTTCGTGAAACCTTTTTTATGTTTCTCAGAAACCAGTAAAGATATTTTGTTTTAAATACATTTTATATATTATAATGTGACATGAGAACAAATTTGGGATGCGACCCACTTTGATAACTTCCCATTTCGTCTGTCGATTTGTCGAAAACTTAAGCAAAATATTCGTAACAATATTTTATGTGACATAAATAATTTGAAGCCTTGCTTCGTTCTCCTAATACTTGAGTCGGAAACCATTTCGTATTAGTTTTTTGTCGTTTTTGTAGGTTTGCGTGCTTTTTTAAAAAAAAAACGTTATCAGTTGAATTTTTCTACAAGATTAACTACAAATTACCAGCCATATTTTGCATATGATGATTTCAAAATCTTATTTTGTTAAAGAGATTTTTAGTCGAAAACAAATTGTTACAAATTTTAGTAGCATTTCTTGAAAATTTGTATTTCTTATATAAACAAATACAGATTAGATTTTTCTAAGAACAATATCTTACGTTAACAACAAAATTAAGCATAGGATGAAATCATTTTGAAGACAATACCTTCTTTTATTCACGAAATATCTAGAATCCAACATTAATTTTTACCAGTTTTGTGTAGTATTTTTGTAGATGTTAATTTTTATGAAAAATTGACTGTTGTATTTTTGAAAAAATTTAACTGTATGTCGAAAACTATATTTTCTATAAGATGATATTAGTATTAAGACAATATTTCTAATTTTTGGAAAGATATTTGAGTCGAAAATCAATTTTTACCAAGATTTAGTAATGTTTTTTATTTTGAAGATTTTATTTTTTGGTAAGAAAACGGTCAATTCGATTTTGCTCAAAATGTTGCCAGATGTCAAAAACGTTATTTTTCGTTGCATACAAATATTTTGGAGATAAAATCATTTTTTGTTCGTAAGAAATTCGAAGAGACAATTAGTGTTTTTTCAGTTGTTTTTAATGTAGGTATACAAAAAATAATTGTTTGATTTTTTTTACAGTTATATCAATTCGGTATTACGTGAGAATATACGTTATAAAATTTAATTTAAGCCAGTAGCGTTATTGGTTCGTGGAGTTATTTTGTTTTTTTTTATTCAATTGCTATGGTAAGAAAAAACACCCACTCAATTTTTTTTTTTAAGAGTCCTGTATAACAACTTTGAAGTCGATATCTCTTCTGGTTCTTGATATCCCAAACAGCATCTCTCTAAAAAAAATGTTTCATAAATTCTAGGGACCCTAAAACGTCGAGAAAAATTTACAATTCCACAAATCAGACCGATTACAATAATTTCCTATGGGAAGTTAAAAATAGTAGAACACCAACTCGTAGAGTGCCAAGGAGCAGTGAAATAAAGTAAAGTGAAACAATGACAACCTTCTTAAATTTACCAATTCTCAGAAGTTGATCATATTGCGCCTTTTAAAAAATTGAGATAAGACCTAATTATTATGTTTGGAAATAGACCAACTTTTGTTTATTTTTAACAAAGTTAAAGCCCCTAGTATTAAATAAATACATAAATTCGGTGGCGCAATAGTCCGTTGAGAACTAGGGCCAAGTGACTTACAACTCTCAACCATTCGTTTGTGCGACTAAAGTTGCTAGGAATGGAGGGGACCTACAGTTTTTAGGCCGAATCCAAACGGCTAATTTGAGATAGCACTTTTCATGACAAGACTTACTCTTGGAGGATTTGTCAATTCCTCGCAAGAGGTAGTACCCGTGAAAAAACTTTAGATGGAACAGGCAGGTATTGAACCCAAGACCTCTGGCATGACAGTCCAACGCACTTATCACCACGTACTACAATAGCCCCTGGCATTAGGGTATATTAACAAAGACCCATATCTAGTGGGATGCATCGCCATTCGACCCTTAAGTTTGTTCTTCTTTCACCTTGTTTAAATGTTATACCACTAATTGCTAAAAATTAACATTATTTCACTGTTTCAAAGTGGATTTGTAATTTTTTTGTAAGAAGCAGCTGCAGCGAAAAAAAAATACATTTGCAGGTGACAAAGCCAAGGATTGAACTCAGACCTATGGATTGCCACGAATATTTCATTCTTCATCAATAAATTTAAAATGTGTGATCTTAATTTTATTTAGTCAGTTAGAACTCTGCCTAATCTTCGTTTCATAAAGCCCCATATAAACAATGTTGATGAAGTTTTTTTCTTTTTTATTAGAACAAATAATTCTTGATTGTAGTTATAGTTACTTTTGTAATTATTATTGAACATCTCAATGATTGTGATTATCAAATAAATTGAATCAATATTTTTCGTAATCAATCATTTATCACCTGAATTACACCAACAACTATATAAAGAGTAAGACATCGCATTCATATCACGTTCTTAAAATTACTATGTGTTCCATTGTTGCGTTGCATTGTATCCAAAGTGCTAAACAACCTGTCTCTCTGATTGATATATATAAAAATATATTTATCTCTTTGTAACTAAGAATCTGTATTCCGTTTATTTTATCTCCTTCTTTCTCTGTCATCTAACCAAACGACTCATAAACATCAAATATCCGTTTTGAGTTTATCAATTTCATTTCAGTTTTTATCGAAATAGAAATCATTTCACAATTATTAAACTTTATATAATTCTATCTTAGGTATACCTACATTTTATCTCAAGTCCGTACAACTATTATACCTACCATTTCCCAGAACTTGTATCGCTCTGAATTCTATCATTGCTCTTGTCACCTCTTTTACAGATAATAGCAGTAGCGAGGACACTGAGCTGACAACTAGTAGTAGTATATACAATCTTCAAAAACGGCATCAAAAGTCGGGCTTCCCATTAGAATCTTGCAAGTCTCCAGGCTATAGTCGTCGTAGTCGTCAGGTGCTGAAAACAACCACGATGAACACCACAACCATCAATGACAATGAAAACCAAAAGCACCAGCAGTGCACCGATCCAAATGGCAGAACAACAACGTCTTTGACTTCGCCTTCATTAAATTTAACATCGCACCATATCCAGCATCAGAACCATCACCATCAGCATCACCAAACCCAGCAGAACAATCCGGAGGACCGCGAAGAGTACAAAGGACCAAAGATGTAAGCATCGAAGAAATTGTCTTGTGAATTTAGCCAGTTTATTAGATTGTGGATATACTTAATTCACGAACTTCTTCAGTTGAAAAACTAAGGCCTGTTTCAAACACGACCGACCAAACGGAGTCAACCGTAGGTACGGATAAAATCCTTAGAATTACATAGATCGCTGATAAGATAAGGTGGATGATCGGTCGCTGTATAAAACATCTTCAGATGTGAAAGATGGCTAAAGCTGACAAATTTGTTACGTAAACCTTATCTTGTTTTTGAAGCAACAGGCTATCTTGAAAAGTAGAACTCTGGCTTCTCTTTAATATCGAATGCAATGCAATGACATGTAGAGTCTTAAGGTCATAAAAGTTTCCGACCTTGAAGAATCGGGCTATCTTGAAAAGCAGAACCCTTGCTTCTCTTCAATGCCGAATGTTATGTAATGACAAGTAGAGGCTAAAGGTCGTAAGGGTTTCCGACCTTTTTAGAATCATGGTGAAATTCTCATCTTAAAGTATAAGAAACTGTGATGACAAATAGAAGCCACTGGATGCAGTGCATAGTGTGAAACCCACTTGTCTACGAGATGCTATAAAATGATTGTTCTTCGGTGATCCCTAGGAACTAAGGTACTCCTATACCATAGCATCTCACTATACAAGTTGCTGCTTCTTCGTCGATGTCGTCGTCGTTCGTTGTGTGTCCTTAGTCCTTTTACAAGAAAAAGAATTCATGCAACACGAGAGAAACTGATAAAGGGGCATTGCCGCAAGGAATGTGGCAGCTCACTTTCTCGCTTTCTATCTGCGGGAATTCGTATAGAACGACATGCATCCGTGGTTTCATTCAATTAAATTGTATTACCACGTTTTCTTCTTACCTTTTTCAACGTCTTCTTTTCTTTACTGAAGCTTTTGTATACATTTTTCTTATTCTATTCTTTTTGGGTGTATGGCGGCGGCCGGCGTGTTCTTTTGGGTTCTTGCAACAGATGGATGAACTTTCTTAGAGACTGGCCAATTATTTCACAGCCCTTGGCAATACTGATTATATTTCTGCTCCTTTGGATAATGGGATACGCTCAAGCACCCAAGTATGCTATGCCCGAGACGGTAATTATGAGGATTGCATTCTTGTTTGTCGGTGCACAGATCTCTGGGATTCTGGTGACATTTATGCGATTGCCCGATATGCTGGGTATGTTGTTCTTCGGTGTGCTCTATACTAATTTGGGATTGGCTGATTTTAGTGGATACGGAGCGTTGGAATTATTTCTTCGGTAAGTTACCATGAGACTTCTACTGCAATACTGCAAGAGCAAGATTGGGTTTGGAAAAATTAATTTGAAAATTTTAAAATAAATTGAAATGACCTTGAAAATTTGTTCACTTTGTAATTTGTAATTTTTTTTTAATTTTAAGGGAACTTGCTCTTATTACTTTAATGCTGCTAGCTGGTTTTGGGCTAGATGGTTCAGCTTTTCAAAAACTTTGGGTAATCATTTTAAAACTTACATTGATACCAACTGTAATCGAAACGGGTGTAATTTGTATCCTTGCTAATTTTCTCTTGGACATGCCTTGGTTTTGGGGACTTTTGATGGGGTGAGTATAATACATACATATAACAAAATAAAATAATTGAAATACGTAATGTTATATGTAAAATATAGTTGAACTCAAGAAAAGAAGACTTACTCGGATGGTGGTTGATCCAGAAGAGAGTTTTTTATTTGACGTTTATTAAGTAGGTACATGAATAAGTGTTCCCTATGCTATAATACGTATACTACCTTTATTATTCAATACATATTATTTAATACATATTATTTAATACTAATACATATTAAAATTTATATTTAAATTGTATGGTCGGGTGGGGAATGAGAATTTTTAATAATTTGTTTAAAGAATTGTCTGTAAGTGTACCATCATAAGTACACTTAGAAAACATATTTGTGATTATATAGGCGTTTTCGTAACTTCTACCTTTTATTGATACAAAACCAAACCAAATTATTGGATTTCTGACAGTTCTCTATTGGTACTGAAAAGTTTTCCTGATCCTCTGAGTCTGAGGATGAACCCAAGAGTTCGTCCTCGCTCAGAAGGATCATGTTGAGGTCATCTTCAGTCTTCATTAAGGATGGACTGTCTACGACTTTTGTAGAGGGTGGAGTCGCTATTGGAGAGGGCATGGGTGCATCGTCACCCTCTGTTAGGAGAGAAGACGATGGCCCAGGCCCACCAACCGCTAGTTCACCTTCGGTTGTTTTATGAGGCCCACTTTCCGCGTTAACCTCATCTTTTTTATAGACTCGAATTTTAATGGTTTCGAAGCCATAGTTTATCGAGCCCTCGTTTAAAGCTAGAGGAGCCAAGGATTCTTTATTGAGTACCAAAATGGCACTCCTATAAAGATTCTTCACCTCCTCTAGCTTGGCTATCTTCCAGGAAGGGACGGGTTACAAACTCTGATCATCTCGAGAATGTCCTCGATACCAGCAGGTTCGATTGGAATCTCCAAATGCGGGCTCTAAGTCTGCTAGGAATGTCTTCCTTAGCGACAACCTCGAGCTTCGTACCTGGCCAAACTTCACCTAACCGGCTGATAGCGAGCTTGTACAAGTCACAAGACCTCTGGTCGCCACAAACCATGAGTTGGCTTTGATGCCAACCCCCATCGCTTATGAAAGGAAGTGGTCCTGGAAGCTCCCTCAAAATGCTTAAAAAGCCACCCGACACCTTAACCTTGACCAACTGCCAACGATCAGCCGATATTGTGCCATCATCATCGCTCCTGTCAATGACCGCAACCACGACTTTGCCCTTCGGCACGTCACTGAAACTGGCTTTCTTGATGGGATTGAGGGAAGTGCTGGTGTTGTTCACCCGAGGCCGTTTTGCTGTCGTTACGACCCCCTCAAGAGACCTTTCCCGTTTAGACATAGAGTCCTTACTGGTTCTTGTTGTAGCAAGTATGCTTTTAGCCCATTCGACGCTAGCGGTTTGCTGCGGTGTCCTTTCAGTCCCCGATGATGCACCAGAGGCCTTTAGGATTTTTGCAGCTTGCCGCCTTTGTCTATATTGGCTTTTTGAGAGTTTCCCCTTTCCATTTCTGGATGTACCCTCACTAGTAGTGGTAGGGCCATTTTTCACAACCCTGCCACTACTGAAATTAGGTATCGCTACCTTCATACTCTCGTTGCTACCAACTGCAGAGGAGGATCCATGGTTAGCCACTACTCCCTTCTCTGTGTTGACCGCAAGAGATACGGAAACAGGCTTTGACGCCAAACTACCGCCCGGTCCTGAAGAGATACCGGTCTGATCCTTATTTTCATTTTTGTTTTTTGTTTTATTCATTTTGGTCCCACGAGATGCGAAGAAAAAAGGTCCATCTGCACAGAGATTCGCATGTACAGATAAGGCTAGGTAATCCGGTCACCAGGTATCCGGATACTCCGTTAGAGACTGGGATATTTTTGAATTGGGCCCCCAGCCAGGCTGATCATCGGCACGGGTCGTTTGACACCTTAGATCCAGCCCAATAAAGATGAGAGGTGGTAGAGGAGTCAGTTGATGTTAATTCATCATTCTGATATGTAAGGAAAAGATTGGGATTCGGTAACAGCAATTCAGCTAGGTTACCTAGAGTGAGAAGGAGCATAGGAGATAGGAGCGCTGTCTAGCTTTTTCGCCATTACAACGTGAGAGGTGAGAAGGGAGTTGGTGACATAAACGTAGGCTGGTATGCCTTGTTTATGTGGGAATGGATGATGATTCTGGGAAGGTAGAGGGATAAGAACGTCTTTTAGTTTCAGGACTCATCTGGAGAAAATTCTCGAGAATCATTGACCTTGCTCAGCTTCTACAACTCGACAAGTTCGACGTTCAGAGTAGAAGAGTGAAGATGCTTACGTTCAGCCCAATCTGTCTGCCAAATGTTTTTGAATTTGAGAAAATAATCAATCATTGACCTTGCTCAGCTTCTACAACTCGACAAGTTCGACGTTCAGAGTAGAAGAGTGAAGATGCTTACGTTCAGCCCAATCTGTCTGCCAAATGTTTTTGAATTTGAGAAAATAAGACTTGAAGTTGAGCTTCGGAAATGGGAAAAATCCAACGTAATTATCCGATAATTTGCACGTATGACAGTGATTCGGGTACCAAATTGTTGGCTTTTTTGATTTTATTTTAAATATTTTCATCAAGCTGATCTCACAAAACTTTTTTTATTTCATACATTTGTATCAATTGGATTAATCTTAGAATCATGCAGGTCTGTTACGTACTAACCGTGTAAAACGAACTTGAAGTTAAATGAATCATATCCCTGATCTCCGCTGGTTTTAAAACTTGTCACTATACCTACTATAAGAGTATGAAATAGAAATAAGCTTTTCTTCAAAACCTATTTCAATTATTTTGTTCTTACGTCCAAAAATTACGAATTCTAAAAATCAGACAGATTATAATATTTCATTTAATGGAAAGTTAAAAATCACACGTTGCTATGCTTACAGTATTTTGAGTATTTTTTTTTAACTAAAATCACAGCTTAAATTACGTTACCTGCAACTCATATCAATGTATGAGTTCATGTATGTATATTTTTCTTTTAAATTATTTATTTCCACATGAATGTGTCTACTGTTGACACTTTTCAAAACCATAATTTCTAAAATTTATTTTCATAACAAATATTCAAATTCTTTTGCATAATTTTGCATTTTTCATAATATGTACCACCAAACAATTTAAGGTTTATTTTAGAAATTCCATTCACTAATAACCAAAATTCCAAATATTCATATATATGAATAGTAGATAGGAGCGGAGGTATATACCATATATCAAAGCCAACAAAGCCAACAAAGCCGCATAAACATACATATCTGAGTGCGTGAAGAAATATAACATTGTCGAAAAATTCAATTATATTCCGTGGTGATTGAGGCAATCAGTTTTGACTAAAATATAAGTTATTAATTAATTTCAACGGAAATTTAAACTGAACTCAATTAAATAAAACTCCAAATTTTCAAAACTTCACATAGGTACCTACGTGTCCTTTACCTTCTACGCATAGGTACGCAATGTTCTATTTATCTATTATTCCTAATAAATCTCAAATTAAACTTAAATAAAATAATTGAAAAGAGGAAACAATATTAATTACAAATAATAAATGATCGAAATAGTCGAATTAAATTTTATTCAGTTATTGAGAAATTAAAATTTTGCAATTTGACTTAATCCGTTGTAGTAAAATAGTACCTATTTATTTTTTGAACATTAATTGTTGTTGATTTTGTTTTCAAATAAAAAAAACGTATTTGTAGAATTAATTTATATCCATGAAAGGGCCTAGAAGGACCTTAATAATAAATTCTAATCAAAAAAACTGTTGAAATCTACTTAAATATAAGTGAGACAAACTTAGTCATAAAGTACTTTTAAGCAAATTAGACCAAATCGGGCTACAGTCCAAAAATGTATAGTTTGGATCTCAACTTACCTTATTGATGGACTTTATAGTGTTGTCTTCAAATATGACTTTTCAAATTCGATCATTGCTAATTCTGGTGTACCTCAAGGTAGTCACCTTTGTACGTTGTTCTTTGTTCTGTTTGAAACAACCTCCCCTCTATCTTAAACAAATTCGATGACATTAATATACATTGAAGAAATTAATAAAATTCGATGACATTAATTTACGTTGAAGACGTTTGGGCCCCTTATTACTCGACTCATATTTTTTATAGACTTGAAGGTGTCAAAAAAAGGTTCTTAAGGTTTACTCTTCGTTTTCTCCTATGGTCGCATCGCATGGAGTAGATCTGCCTATTTATTTTTCTAGACTATAACTAATAGCGTTAGTATATAACGAAATTAATATAAACACCTTTAATTTCTTCAGTCGTTTTTATTGTTAACTAATCACTATGTCCGAAGTTTTGAACGTTTTCGCTCTTTCATTATTGACGGATTAGAACCTGAAGGTGTGAACGAAACCAGACCTGAATGTACTCAAGTATTTGAGCACATAAATAAATAAATAAATGTATACATTTTTAATTCTAAAGGTTTGTATGTATTTGGGTATATCTTTCAATATAAATTAAAAGCAGAACATAGTCTGTATTTCATCAGAAGAAGAAACTGTATTTGTTCTTGAATTCTCACCACTTCAGTACTTAAGTTCTCGAAACTTTGATCATTAATTTCAAAAGGAAGAACTACTCAAGTACTTGGAAGGATTGCATTTTTTTATATTGTGCAGGCACTTAAGGGTTTATGCATACCCTTATAATGCTTAGACATGGTGCGAGCAATTAGGAAAGTACGAACGGATTAGGAACGCATTTTCGATAAGAGATCTTTTTGCCAATCTCTATTAACATTGTTATTAGTGGGAAATCTTGAGCTTGGTAAAGCATTCCACATTCATGTAGAGTGCGACTACAAAAATGGAATCCCTGTACATAATAGTGCGTCCAGAATTGGGCTCAAGTGAAAACTGATGAGCTTTCCTAGAAGTACGGGTATTACGGTTGAATTGTTGGAGAGGAGGAATGCAACTGGCGATTTCACTAGAGCATTGTTTGTGAAAATATCGATAATACAATGTTAGGCATGAGTACCTGTGGTGGTGTTTAAGAACAGCAAATGTATTAATAATACACGATCGCCTATCATTTTAAGAGCCTTTATCGATTCTTTCCCAAAGACTCAAGTTCATTACCAACAAAATTGTGAGAATAATACTCGAGTTTAGGACAATTAACAGCTTTGTAAATTGAAGCAAGATCAAAAGGACTAAAAATCTTCTTGCATTGCCAGAGAAAACCTAAGCTGAGAGTACTTTGATCAGCAAAACTATTAAATGTGTTAGAGGTTTCAGACAAAAGATCATTTATAAAAATAAGGAAGAGTCCCGGAAACAAAACGAAGTCCTGGGGCACGCTAGCGTTTATTTTGTGAATATCAGATTTAAACCCGTCCAATACCACTTTAATTTAATGACTTGAAATGTAATTTTTAACCGACCAAGAACAAATTCGTCAATAAGAAATGCACGCATTTTCGATAAGAGATCTTTTTGCCAAAAATCCCTTTGAAATATCTTACTTACTTTACTTTAGTTGACGCTACAGCGCATTGTGCTCCTGGGCCTCAAGTAATAACTTTCGCCAGCTTACTCGATCTCTAACTTGCTGCCTGCAGTTTCAAATAGCAAGTTGACGTGCGTCGGTCCAATTTGATCACTTTACCGGAGATGAGGCTTGACTCTGCTTCTTGTTTTCTCAGGCTTGGCGTTGAATACCTTACGGGCTGGAGCTTCGATGTTCATTCGCTCGACATGCCCTAGCCATCTTAAGCGTTGAACACGCAGTTTTTTGACCAGTGGCAAGTCGCTGTACAGCTCGTATAACTCGTATAACTCCTGATTAAATCTTCTTCGCCAGATGTTACTTTGCCTGTCGACACAAACCGGACCATAGATCGTACGCAGAACCTTCCTCTCGAAGATACCAAGAGATCCTTCATCCGCCTGGGAGAGGGTCCATGCTTCTGCACCATACAGCAAGACTGGGATGATTAAAGTTTTGTACATTGTCTCTTTGGTACAAGATCTTGTACGCGTTGTTTAAAAGGCTAATGCCTCTGTAGTTGGCGCGGAGAAGACGGTCACCTTTTTTATGGATCGGGCAGATGGTGCTTAAGTTCCACTCGTCGGGAATGCTTTCTTCCGACCAAATTTTAGTAACTATCTGGTGCATGCTCCTTACCAGATCTGCTCCAGCGTACTTAAAAAGCTTCGCCTGCAGACCGTCATCACCGGCCGCTTTGTTCGACTTCAGCCTGGTGATGGCTAGTTTGATCTCACTCTGGTCGGGTGGGTGGAACTCAAGATCGTCAACCAAATGGATTTGACGTGGCTGCTCGCTGGCGGAATTGTTGACTTCATCACCATTAAGCAGCTGGTTGAAATGATCTCTCCAGATTTTTAGCATTGACTGCGTCTCGACTACGGTATTCAGCTCCTTATCTTTGCAATATCAAGTGGAAATATCAAGTGGAATAATTTAACTTTCTCCAAAACGGTTTAAAGACTTGTTTAATTGTTCGGCGAGATAAACCATGAGATCAGCAGACCTATTTATGGTTTTTACTCAAAACTTGTTTCCATACACTTGAGTGTTTCCGAGTAAAGGTGCAGAAAGGAGGATACAAATGAGTTTCTAGCTGATTATTTCTTATTTGAGGGCTTACACCTATTTTCGCCCTTTTGACTGGGACATTCATTTTAGGACACCCTTCAATGCTAATGATTTCTGTAGAAAGTTAAACATTTTTGTTCAAACTGATTTATTTGAATACTCAACAAGATATCTCTAAACACCTTCTTCCATCATACACAAATGCATTATGCATGCATATATTATTAGATATACGTAAAAAGATCCCAAAAGTTTTGCTGCACAGCGCAGGGATAAGAAAAAGAAGTAGTATAGAACTCTCTTAAATCTATTTGGTTGCCTCCAAAAGAAATTACGTTCAATTGAATGTACATAGCTGGAGTACAATCAGAAATGTACGCTTCGTTAAGTGTAGTACCTTCTAAGTTTTGTTAGCTAAGGGTACCGATACACTTTACTGCATGCACCTGGTGTAGGTATAGCTTTTCTATATGCACGAAACACACCAAGGACAACATCTAATACACCCTAGTCCTGGGTATATCGTTTCGTTTCAAGCCATCAGCAGGAGAACTAACCACACCACAACAACCCGGAAGGAAACCGAAATCATACCGCTATGCAATGAAATACTCAAAAACTTTATATTGATTCTTATATGCATATGTATAGCTATATGAATATATGCAGAAGGGATGCATGTTGTGGGTGTAGCTGCACCTATATGCGAATTATGCAGAGGAAGGTGCATAAATCAGCATAAAATTTCAACTTCAAAACCTACAACTGGCTAGGTTGAATATTCTAAACATAACTCTAAGGAGTTTGCATATCTCTAGACATATCCCATAGCATAAACCAATCGGGATATGGGGAAGTGGTTGTATATGGCGGGCGTGTTGTCGTCATAGTTGGTCGTTGGTCGTCGGGCGTCTACGGCGTGTGGTCTTTTTTTCTTTTACCGGTAGTGTTATGCGGTTTTGTACAACATGAACGTGCATACAAAGGTACGTTTTGTTTTTCTACTGCACTATACTCGAACATATAGATGCAGTACTTGTTTTGATTTTAAATTACAAAGAGAAACAGCAATTTACCATAAAACTTTGCCCACATTGCCACCATGCACTTAATAGATGGACGTTATAGGTAAAGGTATAGGTACCTTTGCTAGCCTTGATTCTTTGTGGGTAAGACTTAAAAGTTTTGCCTCGTTATGAAGGAAAAATGATATTCTTTCATCATTGATGTCATCGTGTCGTTACTGTTGTTATTGTTGAAATGTAAAAGAAAAAATCGTGTCGAATTGTAAAATTTTACAGGACTTGACTTTGATTACTTTTGAAGATAAAAGAAAAAAAGGAAATTAAGAACAACATGGGTACGAGAAGTTTGTTGGTCTTAAATTACCCCAGTCATTAAATCACGAAACAGAAGTATAGTTTAAAATGTTGTTAGTTAGAGCGTGAACATATTCCTAGTAAACCATCCCATACGAAAACTACCAAAAAAGACTGTTTAGTATAAGAAAATTTGTCAAATCATATTTGTAAATCGATATGATTTTGCATAAATAAATCTTAAGAAAGTATTGTGATTCCTTGGCAGTGGCATACTATACTCTTAGCGCCCCCTATATGACACATTTAAAAGAAAAAAGAGTACAAATTATCAAGCAATAAACAAGTTGTCGCTTGAGCTAAACAACGAAGGCATATGGATTCTAAAGTCCCATCATGGAAGAAGTGGAAGCTCCAGCACTTAAAGAAAAAATGCTTTTGTCGTCGACAACGAGCAGAACTTCTTATTTTTAATCTTTAAAACCGTCTCGGATGCGATTAGAATTACCCGTATATACAAAGCTTACGCGTGTTTTTTTAAGATGTGTGGTTTTCGATATGGCAATCATTTTTTTTAAGTTGGTCTTTTTAAAAGCTGTCTCTTGATTTATGCTCAATTTGGTTTGCAATTTCATAACATTAATTAAAGTAAGTCCTGTGAGAACTAGAGCCCCACCAAACAGAGGTCTCCATCTAGCCCGGCCCCTAGCTAGATGTCTCTAGTTCCGCACTTCAATTTGAGTGTGCCACGTGATCCACAATTCAATTGCTTTCTTAGCCTAAGGAAACAGCGGTTAGCAGGAGTAATTATTCGTTTGATCTCAGCACTGGTGTTGTTTTCTTTGCTCATAGCGGAGCCTAGGTAAGATAGACAAAGTCCTTAACTACCCGAAAGTTACGTCTGTTGGTGTTATAGGTCCTTTCTTGGTACTTTGGTTTGCCCTCATTAACAGCTAAACCCAAAGAAGAAGACCCGATTCAGTACATTTGCCATTTTGCAACAATATTAGTTGTGCCAATTCGTGTTATTAAAGATTTTTCGAAAGAGTCTTTGTTTGCGGGCTTACAAAATCCAACTCGTGCAAGAATTGAAGACGACGACCATCAAGCACGTCGCATACGTTTGGTGAATGGGCCCAAAACAAGATGGCCACCGATCTAATCTTTCAAAAGAATGAATGTTTAATGACTTTTTCGTGCCTAAATTGGAAGATATATGGATGACCTTTGGTTCCAACAAGACCGTGCGACCAATTAAACAATCAATTTATTGAAGGCAACTATTGGTGATGGCGTTATTTAACAATGGTAACATAAGACCGAGGCCATTGACGCCTTGGAAGAGATTTTTCAGTGCACTGTTGCTGACGATCCAAATTGCGGCAAAAAGAAGTTGAAAATTGGGCCTCTCGGCTGGAATTTATTCGAGACAGACAGTTTTTCTTCTGCCACAGAAACCTATCAATATGTTTTTCATCCTAAGTATTTCGTGTAATACCAAACAAGTATATTTTTGGAAAAAAATCCAACTAACGGTTTTTTTATAAATAACAAAAAACTGAATTAAAAAAATTTGTCACCTCTAAAATTTTACGACTAAAATATGTTTTCATCTCCAAAACAATTGTGTGCAACGAAGAATAATGTTTTTGACATCTAATAAAATTAAAAAAAATTTAATTGACAGTTTTTTTTATAGAAAATAAAAACCTAAAAAAAACATTACTCAAAGTTGGTAAGAACTGAATTTCGACTCAAATATCTTTTCAAAAACTTGAAAATAAGGCTTCAAACTTATTTTATCTTAACATTCTGAAAAATGTTGAGAAAAATCGAATTGACAGTTTTTTTTTACAAAAAATAAAAACCAAAAAAAAAACAATACTAAGACTTGGTAAAGATTTACTTTCGAATCAAAAAGCTTTTCAAAAATTAAAAATATTGTATTCAAACTTTTTTTATTTCATAGAAAATATTGTTTTTGATATTCAGTAGTTTTTTTATAAAAATCCAACAGTCCGTTTTTTCATAAAAAAATAAAATCTACAAGAAATAGTACGCAAATTTGGTAAAAATTGATGATCGGTTCTTGATATCTCTCAAATTAATTTCATTCATCCAATTTGTAAAAATTTAAGAAATGCTACTAAAATTGGTAAACATTTGTTTTCGACTAAAAATCTATTTATTAAAACTAGATTTTCAAACTAAACTATTTCTTTATATGATAAATATTGTTGGTAATTTTAAAATTTTTAAGAATAATTCAACTGACAACTTTCTTAACCCAACACGAAAACCTACAAACTTTAAACTAAACTTCTTTAAGCAAGACAAATCGACAGACGGGATTGGAAGTTATCAGTGTGGGTCGCATCCCAGCCTCTTTTTTTGTTATTGAAGCTGCTATGATTTTAAGTCAGTCATTTTATTTGGCAGGCATGAGTAAAGTAATAATAAGTACATTTTAAATAAAATGCACGACTGGGTCGCACGAACTTGCTCCTGTATGCAAAGAGTCTGTTTAAAAATGTACCTATAAAAGATTAAAAAATATACCTGTAAAATAAGTTCGTCTTCAAAGATATAAATGCCATTTGATTTGTCAAAAAACTTGTGATTCATCCCAAGACACAACTCATCCTAGGACAACTCATCCCGAAAATGAAAAATACTTGTAAGCATACCTAACGAAAACAATAATTGTTTGTGTATTCAACTAGTTAAAAATATTTAAAATTATTAAAAAAATTAAAAATTAAAATAATTAAAAATAAAATAAAATAATTAAAAAAAAATTTTAACTGAAAAATAAGTTTGTCTTTAAATTTAAATGCCATTTTATAAATCAAAAAATCCTTGATTTTTCAAATGTTTTTTTTGAAAATCGTTAGAGCGGTTTTTTTTTTAATTAATTTTTTATATATAAAATTTTTCAATTTTGTTCTAAAAATATTTTTGGTATGCAGTTGTTTAGTGATTGTAAATATACGCTCTATATTTAAATTTCGTAAAAAAATGTTGACCCGTTTTTGAGATATAGAATTTAAAAAAAAAGAATTCAATATTTTTTTAAAAATCCAAACAATAAAAAATTTCACTTTTGATAATCAAATATTGTTATGGCAATATATTCAGAAAAAAAATTATTGAAATCAGGGGTGGAATCGGCTAAGGTGATTGTTGATTGTTGACAGTCAAAATAATCGAATTTGATCTGTGTAAGGTGATAGTCAAATTGATACCTAAAAAGCTGTCGCTAGAAAAATTTGATAGTTGTTTTCCTACAAACATGTCGTTTCTGAGTAGAGCTACCAGACGCTTACAAAAAAAGAATGGAACATTTTGTCAGTTACCTTTTTTAGGTACAACAACACATTCCTGTGACTAACAAAGCTTACGACATTCGAAAAAAAGCAAGAAAAGTAAGAATTTTATTCAAACGCAGCCAATTTGATACTTTTATTTAGATATTTTATAAGAATCAATTTAAAATGTCACCAAGGCAACAATGAATTTTGACAATTTGAATCTGAAATTGTTCAATCGAATTGAATTGAGTTGAATCATCTTACACAGACGGGAAACTCGGTGATAGTCGATTTGACTATCAAAAATTTGATAATCAATTATCACCTTAGCCGATTCCACCCCAGTTCATAAGTTGCTGAGAAAATTAAAAAACAAAATAATGGTTCTATGAGCGGTACCTTTCCTGAGCAATACAAAAATATGTTTTTCTTATTAAAAGAAGCTAAGTTAAAAAATAAAATTTTAGAGAAAATTTAAAAAAAAATCTATCGGTTTGTTTTTGAGAAAATTCTAATTTTCGTTTTTTGACCAAAAAAATTGTATGGAGGCCACTGTTAGTTTTGATCTTAAAAAAAAAATGAAAAAAACGCCTTACGCGAATCTGCTCAAAACCTTAACTTCCAAGTTTGAACTCAATCGACCCAATGGTTTAGGCTGTAGGAGCGTGGACAGACAGACAAAACAGACCGGACGGCATCGCGGGACCCACTTTTTTCGACTTCTCTACGATCGTAATATCATGTTTGATTAAAATCTCGAGTTCGAAATTTTGCACGAATACAAAACTTGCCATATATAGTTCCTATATGTCGCAAGTAATAAAAAAAAGAGTAGCACACACAAGTTGTTGTTGTTTCATTCTAAATTTTCAATTGTAAATTCGGCAAGCAGCTGCCTTAACCTGCGAGTATAAAATTTCATACAAAACCCCTCATAAAAAAAAGAGTTTTCGCTTTTGAAATTGCCTTAGATTACTTATACACACTCACAGGTCTAATGTTGTCTGCAACACATTTAAGTTTTTAAGGCGATACATTTTTCGATGTTTTAAGATATGTATGTTAACTTTTAAGTGAAGGATAGAACATGGTTTTTTAATGAATCAAATGCTTTTAATAATTTTTAAAGACATAAATAAAAAATAAGTAATGCGTAAAAATAAAATTAATAAAGTGGAAGTGAAATAACAAAATATTTCTTGGCCCATGGGGGGATCGAACCCACGACCTTCGCGTTATTAGCACGACGCTCTTTTTTTTTTTTTTTTTTTTCAAATTCATTTTTATTAATTCATTCTTAAGACTATCTTAAAGCTAGACAAAAATTCATAAAACAAGCCTAATTATCCATAACTTATTACTAACTTACTGGTCCCATACGGACACTCTAAGTTAAACTATAATACTTAATAATAATGCCTTTCGGCCCTAAGATCTATTTTACTTCAATTAAATTTTATTTATTTTGTATTTATTAGAAAATTTGAAAAAACTAATATCAATATCCTTTTTTATTTTTACTTAAAACTACTTAAAATAAGGTCCTTAATATAAAACTTAAAGCTAACTAAAACTACCTATTCTACCTATAAACTACTTAAAACTAGAACAACCACAGCAGCAAATCTAACTAACATTTTTTGATTTTCATATTTTGGTTTTTTTTTTTTTTTTCTTATTCCATGTTTTTTTTTGTGTTTTTTGTGTTTTTTGTGTGTGTGTTTTTTTTTTTTGTATTTTTTTTTTTGTGCCACCATGCCTATTCTACTTAAAACTAAACCCTAAAACTATAAAACAAGTATGTAAGCCGGCCAAGGCTTTAAACACCATCCCGACTACCCACTATCAAGTGCCGATTGAAGCCACCAAAACTGGTTCTCCTGCTTCACCCTATCAGTTCGGTCCCGTTCGGACACAGCCCTACTGAACCGAAGGAGCTCTGCTCCGCCTTGTGCCATGACGTCCCGATTGTACAGGAGTCGCCTATCCACGGTACGTCGTCTGACGTGGTAGATTAGCGGAACTGCCAATCTATCCTGTATCAGACCGCATTTATCTAAGAAGAGGAATGCTTCTGGTGGAATGAAGCCGCTCAAGCGTGCACTTTCAAAATACTCGTCGTTCGGATAGAACGCCCCGAAAATTAAATTGTTGGTCGAAGACATAGCTCTTGCAATGTGACCTCGAACGAGTTTTATCACGAAATTGTCAATTCTGTTGATTCGAGCCCCGTTGTATAGGACCTCGTTGGAAAAGTAGTGCACGTAAGAAGATTCGGCTGTTCGATATAAGCCGGTACAGCGTCGTAAACACTGCCGCTCGAACACCCGAAACTTCTCCATCTGGGAAGGGGCAACGTTGAACCACACAGGACAACCATAAACGATCATCGGCCGTATGAGGGCCATGTAGCAAATTACCTTCACTCTGGGGTCAAGCCGACTGCTAAAAAACAGCCGTTTCGTCAGAGCGAAGGCTCCTCTGGCCCTGGTCAGAGCAGCATTTATATGTATGTCGAAATATAAATACTGATCTAACCAGATACCGAGGTACTTCACTACACTTTTGCTCGCTAATGGCTGCCCGTGAAGATCAACGATAACCATCTTGCGCCAATTCTTGCACGTATCCCTCGTGGCCCTAGCCAACGGAGTCCGGAACAGAATTGTCTCCGACTTTTGGACAGTTATTTTCAGTTTCCAGTCGTCGCAATATCGCTGAATCTTGTCGAAATCACGCTGCAAGAGAATTCTAATAACCTTAACCTTTCGGGCCGTTCTGTACGCAATAAGATCGTCGGCGTACGCAATTGCCTTTGTAAGACTACCTATCAGATCGCTGGTGTAAATGCTGAAGAGAATCGGCGAATTCACCGCTCCCTGTTGAAGACCATTTTTAATTAAGAATGTTGTGGTAGAAGTTACATTGCCACTTTTGACAACAAACTTTCTACCGTTAAGCATATCATAAAGTATATACAACAATGGCTTGCTTATGCCAAGCCTGCTCAGTTTTAGGTAAAGACCCTCTAACCATACGGTGTCAAAGGCCTTTTCCAAATCAACCAGAACAGCACCTGTGCATTGTTGTTTTGATTTATTCCATTGGATATCAGAAACGAGTTTAGACGCAGCATGAATTGTGTCATGACCCGCCTTGAACCCGAACTGTTTATCCGGAATTATTTTGTTGTCCGCAGCCCACTTAGTCAGAGCCCTATTGATGATCTTTTCGAAAACTTTGCTGATGCTCGGAAGAAGACTTATCGACCGAAGATTTGACGGGTTGGAGTTGTCCTTTCCCTTTTTCGGTCCAACCAACAGTCCAACGCACTAACCATCATGCCACGGGTACTACTTTAATTTCTATAGTAATTTATTTAAAAATAAAATCTTTGTCTTAATCTAGTTGCAATTTAAATCATTTTGGTATTTTACTTAGTTTTCTGAAATTCTTAATAGATATAAGATGATTTATGTGACTTCATTTGAAAACAGTAGTTGAATGTTATGTTTTCATGCTTTTAAAAATACGTTCTAAAATTAAATTTTGAGAACTGAGTGCAGTTTCCGAATTTGAACAAAATTTAAGCTAAACATGTATTTGCCTAAATTTCAAATTATCGGTTTTCAAAATTAAATTTATCTACATCTTGGCGTATTTAAGAATTATGGTATGGTAACCTTGTTTTGAGTTTTTTTGTTAAAATCCGTTTTATTTGGAGCAAGTAAAGTAAGGTGCTCAAAACATTTTAACGGAATATTCACGACAAGGGGATTATAGATTTTAAAAAACCACAAGAATGTTATTGAAAAAAACTACTTCATGAATTCAAATAGCTTCAAAAGTCATATACTGTAAGGTACCGTTTGCAATTTTGAATCCTGAACTAAGACAACCACAAATAGTATCAAAGAGTTAATTCGATTGGTTACCAGTTACAAAATTATATTAAGTGTTATCAATGAAAGAGCACCAATAGGTGAAGAAAAATTTGGTAACAAATTCTTCAAATTAAAAAAAATAACTATTAATATGGAAGAAGAACAAATGGGGCGTATATATTGGAGTGTGATGCATTTGAGACGACAACCTCATTTTATGGTATATTCTAGTTAATGGTATAAAAGATATTAGAATGAGTTATTAACTTCCCATAGGAAGTTATTGTAATGGGTCCAATTTGTCGAATTGAAAATTTTGACACTTCTCGACGTTTCAAGGTCCCTAGAGTCGAAATAAAAGATTTTTAGAAAGATGTCTGCGCGTGCGTGTGTACGTACGTTCGTACGTCCGTACGTCCGTACGTCTGTACGTCCGTACGTCTGTACGTCCGTACGTCTGTACGTCCGTACGTCTGTACGTCCGTACGTTTGCTCCGTTTTTTCGTCGTCCATAGCTCAAGAACCAGAAGAGATATCGACTTCAAATAAATTTTGTTATACAGATTATAAGGCAGAAAGATGCAGAAAGGGCTCTCAAGAAAATTGCGTGGGTGGTTTTTTTACCACAACAGTTTAAAAAAAAAGGTGAAAATTTTGGTTTTTATCTCATGAACCAATGACGCTAGAGATTTGAATTAAATTATATATTATATATTGTAACGTGGTACCAAACAAGTATATTTTTGGAAAAAAATCCAACTAACGATTTTTTTATAAATCAAAAAAAAAACTGAAAAAAAAAAATGTGTCCCCTCGAAAATTTTACGACTAAAATATGATTTCATCTCCAAAACAATTTTGTGCAACGAAGAATAATGTCATCATGACATCTGATAAAATTAAAAAAAAAATTTAATTGACAGTTTTTTTATAAAAAATAAAAACCAAAAAAAACATTACTCAAAGTTGGTAGAAACTGAATTTCGATTCAAATATCTTTTCAAAAACTTGAGATTAAGGCTTCAAATTTATTTTATCTTATAAGAAATATTGTGTTCAACATTCTGAAAAATGTTGAGAAAAATCGAATTGAAGGTTTTTTTACAAAAACTAAAAACCTAAAAAAAAATTAATAAAAGTTGGTAAAAATTAATTTTCGACTCAAATATCTTTTCAAAACTTTTAGATATTGGCTTTTAACTACTTTTATCTTTCAAAAAATATTGTTGTCAAAATTCAGTAAAATTTTGAGAAAAATCAAATGGACAGTTTTTTTTACAAAAATTAAAAACTTTAAAGAAAATTTAACAAAAGTTGGTAAAAATTGAATTTCGACTCAAATATCTTTTCGAAAATTTGAGATTATGGCTTGCAACTAATTTTTACTTACAAGAAATATTGTTTTCATCATTCAGTAAAATTTTGAGAAAAATCGAATTGACAGTTTTTTTACAAACAATAAAAACCTAAACAAAAAAATTAATAAAAGTTGGTAAAAATTGATTTTGGACTCAAATATCTTTTCAAAACTTTGAGATATTGCCTTTAAGCTACTTTTATCTTTTAAAAAATATTGTTGTCAACATTTAGAAAAATTTTGAGGAAAATCTAATTGACAGTTTTTTTACAAAAAATAAAACCCTAAAAAAAACAATACTAAAACTTGGTAAAGATTTACTTTCGAATCAAAAAGCTTTTCAAAAATTAAAAATATTGAATTCAAACTTTTTTATTTCATAGAAAATATTGTTTTCGATATTCAGTAGTTTTTTTATAAAAATCAAGCAGTCCGTTTTTTCATAAAAAAATAAAATCTACAAGAAATAGTACGCAAATTTGGTAAAAATGGATGTTCGGTTCTTGATATCTCTCAAATTAATTTCATTCATCCAATTTGTAAAAATTTAAGAAATGCTACTAAAATTGGTAAACATTTGTTTTTGACTAAAAATCTATTTAACAAAACTGGATTTTCAAACTAAACTATTTTTTTATATGATAAATATTGTTGGTAATTTTAAAATTTTTAAGAATAATTCAACTCACAACTTTCTTAACCCAACATGAAAAACTACAAACTTTAAGCTAAACTTCTTTAAGCAAGACAAATCGACAGACGGGATGGAAAGTTATCAGTGTGGGTCGCATCCCATCCTCTTTTTTTGTTATTGAAGCTGCTATGATTTAAAGTCAGTCATTTTATTTGGCAGTCATAAGTGAAGTAATAATAAGTATCTACATTTTAAATAAAAAAAAAGGTTTTCGCTTTTGAAATTGCTTTAGATTACTTATACACACTCACAGGTCGAAGGTTGTCTGCAACACATTTAAGATTTTAAGGCGATACATTTTTCGATATGTTAACTTTTAAGTGAAGGATAGAACATGGTTTTTTAATGAATTAAATGCTTTCAATAATTTGTAAAGATATAAATAAGTAATGCGTAAAAATAAAATTAATAAAGTGAAAGTGAAATAACAAAATATTTCTTGGCCCATGGGGGGATCGAACCCACGACCTTCGCGTTATTAGCAAGACGCTCTAACCAACTGAGCTAATGGGCCAGATGATAATATATGACCGTGAAATATTGTCCATAATATATACAATCACTTAAATTTCCTGTTCATCAATTAAATGTATGCTTATATTTTAATTCGTAGAAATTTAATAAACTAGGAGCCGCAGTCTAAAAATGTCGTTAGCTGCTCGATTAAAGTATTTTTGGTATAAATGATATTGAGATTATAATCACAACATATTTTTCATTTAAATTTCAATCGGTATCTTTTTTTTAATTTTGCCAGTGCATGATTCTTTGAGTTTCAAGTTTCAAGTTTAAGACAAAAATATATACAGTATTGGTAAAATCTCACTTAACATTCAAAAATAAAAAATGAGGCTGGGATGCGACCCACACTGAGAACTTCCCATCCCGTCAACCAACGTTACCAACAATATTTTGCATATGATAAAAGAGTTTGATTTCGAAATCTATTTTGGTTAACGAGATTTTTATTCGAAAACCAATTTTTATCAATTTTAGTAGCATTTCTTAAACGATTTTATGTCTAATATAAAAAAATAAAAATTTGATTAATTAAATTAATTTGGAGCTAATGTTTTCTATTGTTCACGAGATATCGAGAACAGAACATCAATTTTTACCAATTGTTCGTGCTATTTTTGTAGATTTTAATTTTTTATGAAAAAACTGACTGTTGTATTTTTATAAAAAAAAATTACTGAATGTTAAAAACAATATATTTTATAAATTAAAGTAATTTGAAGCCAATATCTCAAATTTTTGAAAAGATATTTGAGTCGAAAATCAATTTTTACTTACTTTTATTATTTTTTTTGTTTAGGTTTTTATTTTTTTGTAAATAAACCGTCAATTTGATTTTTCTCAAAATTTTTCAGAATGTTTAAAACAATATTTTTTTATAAGTTAAAATAAGTTGGAAGACATAATCTCAAATTTTTGAAAAGATATTTGAGTCGAAATTCAATTTTTACCAACTTTTGTTAAATTTTCTTTTAAGTTTTTATTTTTGGTAAAAAAAAACTGTCAATTTGATTTTTCTCAAAATTTTACTATATGTTAACAACAATATTTTTTAAAATATAAAAGTAGTTTAAAGCCAATATCTCAAAGTTTTGAAAAGTTATTTGAGTCGAAAATCAATTTTTACTAACTTTTATTAATTTTTTTTAGGTTTTTATTTTTTGTAAAAAAAAACTGTCAATTCGATTTTTCTCTTAATTTAACTGAATGTTGACAACAATATTTAAAAAAAACTTAAAATTAGTTTAAAACCAATGTATTAAAGTTTTGAAAAGTTATTTTTTAATTTTTTGTAAAAAAACTGTCAACTTGACTTTTCTAAAAATTTTACCGAATGTTAAAAACAATATTTCTTATAAGATAAAATAAGTTGGAAGCCATTATCTCAAATTTTTGAAAAGATATTTAAGTGTTAATTCAATTTTTACCAACTTTGAGTAATGTTTTTTTGAGGTTTTTATTTTTTATAAAAACAACTGTCAATTCGATTTTTCTCAAAATTTTACCAGATGTTAAAAACGTTATTTTTTGTTGCACAAAATTGTTTTGGAAATAAAATCATTTTTTTTCGTAAAATTTTCGATTATTTTTATTTATTTGGTTGCCTGCTCAATTAAATCAATTGTAAATATTATTTCTAAACTTCTCTTTTCCAAGTAAAGAATAAATCAGGTATGTGACAAATCTCGTAAAATGACTGTTGCCAACTTGAAATCGGAACCGAATGACTCAGAACAGAACGATTTAAAAAATGGTACATGTAGCCGAAGGCCCACACAATAATTTTTAATGAACACAAACTTAAAATGAGTTGTAGAAATTGTTTCTCAAGGAGGAAGGACATCACCCCTACGAGAGATAACCTTACCCTCAAATCGGTCATGCAAAATGTCAATCGTGGCGTTTGCTGTGTGGCACGTAGCGCCGGCCGTCCTGATGGAACCACATGCCGTCTAGGTCCATATGATTCAATTTACGCCATAACTTTTTGAGGATGCATTATCGCGTCCTCGCGTGGGTTGGTGTCGTCCCATATACGGCAATTTTGCTTGTTAACACAGCCATTCATCCAAAATTGCGCCTGGTCACTAAAGATGATTTTTCGGCCAAAATTGGGGTCCTCTTCCAAACGATTCGAAGCCCAGTCAGCGAACAAACGTTGTTGTCTATGGTCATGAGCTTTGAACTCCTGGGTCTACCGTAAAATGGGCACAAAGCGCCCAACGTTTGCGTTAAAGTTTTATTATTTGAACGTGCTGTTCAATCGTGTAACTAGTCATGATGATTTGGCATAACAACTGAATAATAAACAAACGATTTGACAGATGTCACCAAAACAAAATGTCCGCCACGGGGCACCAAAATCTACCCGCACCAACTGAAAAACCCTTTATTTATCAAGCATTTCTAATAAACAAAACTGTTAACTTTTTTGAAGGTATTCAGTATTTTTAATTCACATCTCTTTTCTTTAAATGTAAAACTCTAACTGCATTATCTACTTCACTTCCTTGCACTCTCATATAAGTTTAAAATTTAATTTCCAGCCACAAACACTTCTCTTCACGTCATTTAGCGTGTTGCAGAAATTCTCATAAGATATATTCACACAATTTGTGACCAGGTGTTGTTGAAAAGTCCGATTTTTCTCCTAATTCCTTCCGTTTCCTTTTTAAATTTTTTGATTAAGCCATTAAAGTTGAGCTGGCAGTTGTCCGCCAAGTGGGATACTGTGGTGTGGTGTGGAGAAGCAAACCGGAGGTATAGCGTTTTCGAGCTCTGATCCTACTTTTGTGAGTAGTTTGGTGGTATAATGCTGCTGCTGCATTAATGCACTGCACATGCAGAGGCACACACATGCATATATGCAACACTTAAAGCAGATTCATTAGTTGGGGTTCTTGTTCTTGCAGCAGCAGCAGCAGTAGCAGCAGCAGCCAGCAGCCAGCAGGATACTTACTGCAAGTATGTAATGAAATGCACGATGCCAAGCAAAAATGTCCTAGTTGAACTTGCACCACTTTGTTAAAAGCGTTCTAACTGCATGCAGCCCGAGGGTTTGAGATTAAGATTTTTTTTTCTAGTTTCCTTTTTATTATTTTTGTGGAATTTTCTTTTACTTCTGTTTTTTTGTGTTGTTAAGTCCTTATGGGAACTTTTAGTTCTGTCTGTGTGCTGCGGTTAAGTCTTTGGTGGCAATTTCGCACTACTATTGCATATTTTGTTTCAGTTTTTTCTTCTTTCATAGTCGTCCTCGCTTCGTCGTCGTCGTTCTTTGAGCAATTCTTCATCCCTAGAAAGATTTTTTTTCTTCTATACATTTAAGTGGGTGGTTGGTAATGGCAACAGCAACGGTTAAAGGGTGCAACAATGAATGCGAGTACATACTACAGCGTATAGCGCGAAAGGACTGCGGTCGGTTAAGGAGTAGAACATAAGGCGAAATGAGAGTTTTTACAATGCTTAATGCCAGTGTCCCGAGGGGGATTTGATAGCACTACTTGAATTTTTGTTCATGTACAACCTACCTCCCTAGGGTTGGTTGGGGGTGTAGGTTGGAGCCAGCCAGCTTACAGCAGTGCATAAGCATAAGTAGGTGGCAGAAGAATGACGTGAACCAAGCATTAAGCATCCAGCACCATGTGTGTGAGGATAGTTTTGTAAATTATTCAATTTAATCTTAGTGGAAGTCTGCAAGCGAAAACTTAATTGTGGTTTATACTATGCGACTATGAGAGTGCTTGTTCGCTCATAATGGGCTTTCTTTTTTGGAAAACACATTTAAACACAGGTATAGAAGGAAGCCTACTTATACGAATAAAAAAATAAGTATACATTCCTTTTTGTTGTAATTTATATATAAAATGCAAGTATAGCGCGTTATTGTTATAAATTGTTTTGAGTAACGTACATATGTATACCTACGTATAGTTTGGTAAGAATTAAGTTGTTGACCTCAAAATAATTTTTTAAGATTGCTTTTAAATGATTTTTGTTCATAAATAAAGTGGTTGTTCAGAATGGCTTTGTAATATTATGTTGCAGGGTATTTAAGAATTTTTACTCCTTTCATATAAAGAGGAGATTTTATTAGGCTATATAAAGGTTTTATAAAATTATGTCCGTTTGTATAGATTGGAGGACCATAGAATATTATAAACTCGGCCATATCTTTTTACTTAATTATATCCTCAATATAGGCTTTATCCACAAAGTCCGTGGGGTTTCCTTTGTGTGGTTTCTTGCGATGTGTTTGAGTTCCATCCAGATTTTCTCAGTCTCTCTTTTTGACTGACCTTATCGGTTACTGGATTTGCCATTTTTTTTAATACAGTCATTACTTTATCAATCCACTGCCTTGAGTTTTCGTATTGTATTTTATAGTGTCAACGGTTCCTGACGCGGTCATTATGCACAATTTTTTTTACGAATGAAGCAGTTTTTGACAATGAGTGACATGACACCTCCTATACTTGAAAGTGTAAACTAATCTTTGGGACGAATCTTCTTTCGCACTCGTACAGTTGCTAGAGTTCTTAAAGATCTTGACATTTACAAATCTTCTGGCCCGGATGGCATCCCCGCTATTATTCTGCAGAAGTGTTCTTCAACGCTGTCAAAACCACCGTGTAAGCTTTTCCATCTGTCCTATTTTACAGGTCTCCTTCTGAGTGGATGAAAAACATCATTTGTCGAGCCTGTCCTTAAAAAAGGCGAATCTTCCTCATCCTGTAACTATCGTCGGATTTCAGTAACGTCTTTTCTTTCCAAAGTAATGGAAACGCTGATCAATTATCAGCTTAAGAAATATCTTGAAGAAAGAAAACTTATTATTGACCGGCATTATGGATTTCGTAGCAATAGGTCCACTGGTGATCTTATGGTTTATGTCACCGAAAAGTGGAACAAATCTTTACATTGTTTTTTAGATTGGACGGGGTTTAATTCTGATATCCCTTAAATAAACGCCCTGTGCCCAGGGCTCCGTTTTGTCTCCGGCACTCTTCCTTATCTTTACAAACGATCTTTCGTCTAAAACTTCTACCCCACTTTAATGTTTCGTTCGCTGATGATAGTTCTCTCAGCATTTCATACACGTCCTTCGGATGTGGACCACCTACGGCAGGATATGATAAGCTCATTAAATTCTGATCTTGATAAAATTGTCCAATGGGGAATCAAAAATAGTGTAGAATTTAATGCTTCACAAACTCAATGCTGTCTACTGTCTCAAAAGCGTAACCCTACCCCAATGCCACTATCAATGAGTGGTACTTGCATCGATCAGACTGAACAGCTTTCAGGTCTAGGTATAAGCATTACAAACCACTTGTTGTGGAGTAATCACATATTCCACATCGCTAAGAATGGTGATAAAGTCTTTGGGATTTCTCCAACGATGTAAGAAGTTTTCACCCCTTCTGATCTGACTATAATTTATAAAGCCTTTATTCGTCCGAAACTCGAGTACAATTCCCATATCTGGGCAGTTGCTCCTATAACCCACTTGAGTCTCTTGGACAGAATTCAAAACAGAGCTCTAAAAATGAAAGGTGATAGATGTCTCACTAAAACTTTTGTATAATGCTCTAGTAAGCAATGCTCTAGTGAAATAGCAAGTTCCTCCCCTCAAACAATTCAACCGTACCATACCCGTTCTTCTAGATATGCTCATCAGCTTACCCTTGCGCCCAATTTCGGACGTACTGTAAAGTACAGAGATTCTTTCTTAAGTCGCACTACACGAATGTGGAATGCTTTACCAGAATCAATATTTCAAACTCATTACCATATGCAGACATTAAAAACCAATGTGCATCGGTATCTCTTTTCTAATCCTATTCTCCTTTCCTAATTGCTCGCACTCTGTTTAACCATTATAAGGGTACTCATATCCCCTTGAGTGCGCGCACAATATAGAAAAAAATAGCAAACACAAATAATAGCTCAATTATCGGAATTGAAAAGAGTTGATCTGGTCATAAAAGGTGCTTAAATATTTTGAGCATTATAACCAGCTTTGATACAATCATGGAGCTATATAAAGTAGAAGAAATTCCCCTTTTCCCTTCAACACTATGAAAATAACTGGTGGACCTAGTCAAAGACAGAGTCATGTCCAGCGATCCCAGGATCAGAACAACTTCTGTTCCAGAAAGCGATGAACACTTGAGCAATCTTAAGCACAGTATATTGTTCCCTACCACTATACGATTCGAGAGCATGGACATCTCATGATGAGGTGATATTAACTACCCGCCAAGAGCGTGGTCCATGCGATTCAACTCGATTTATGTATTAAAACCGTGTAGTACCCGTGGCGCGATGGTTAGTTCGTAGAACTGTCACGCCAAAAGACTTGGGTTGGGTTCAATCCCTGCCTGTGATTCGACATATGTTTATATACCCTCCATCTCTGACATGACTAGCACACAGGAAAGGTTGATGTTGTAAGTCTCTAGGACCTGGTTCTCTATAGACTGTCGTGCCACCTAATTTAATTCTTTTAAAGTGGAAAAACAAAAACCAACATAATTCATGTTCAAATTCAGTCGATTTATTGGCAAGTCATACAAATTGGACACTCCGAACGCGAGCCATCTAAAAAAGCCGTTTTGAACATAAACGATGTCATATTTCATTCATAGAAATTCTGAATGATATCTATTGCAGACTCTGTTTTATTTCAGTTCAGAGGTTGAACGCTCTTAATGAAATACCCTGTTAAAAAGAATAAGAACAGAAAAATGATAAGTCTTAACTAAATTTACAACCATTTCTCAAGCATGATTTTCATTATTTAATATAATTGCTTGCGTGGAGGAATGTGATATGTGAATGTCAAAGGTTCATCATTATCATCATCCGAACTCAAGACGATCTAACTTGTTCTTCTTTTAACTTTTTGGTTGATTCACTCTACAATAACCTCCATACCCGATCCAGCAAAAAGAGAAGAAAACGAAGGAAAAACTTTTAAGTTTCACTATTTTTCCTAAAGTTCATTGTAAAACCGTATACCTACCCTACCCTACACAAACCATGTTATAAAAAGTTCGTTTTCTTGGTTTCCTTAAGAACAAGAAATATAACTTTTTCAGTCTCGCACTAAAATGAGATAAACTCATTAAACAACAAAACGCCCTTAAAATTGCATGTATTTTTCTCAAATCCTTAATCCTTATACCAACCAACCAACCCATCACCAACTGCAACGCCACAAACCATTCCTTTCCTGATGTTTGTGTTCCACCGCCTGCCATGCCACTATACCGCCTGCGGTACGGTGCGGTATATGTATACACTGTACAGAACATTATACAGTACATAATATAGGTGTTGACTCTTATTCCTAGCTTGCACTCATGCTCTTTTATTAAACTTTCGCAGCCTCGTCATCACAGCTGTCTCCCCCAATGTGGTTGTCACCGTTATGCTGAAACTTAAGGAACAAAAACTTGGCCTCAACAATGGCATTCACACATTAATCTATGCGATGACAACTTGCAACGATGTTGTGGCGATATTTACTTTTGGGGTAATTTTGGGTGTCATCTTCAATCCGGGTAAGTGATGCAATTGAAACAATTGAATTTCAATTGATTGAAATTTGATTATCTTCCTACCTACACACATACACATTACGCTAAGATACGAATAGAGGTATGAAATTCATGAATGCAATAATTTGTTGTTATTCCACAGGGAAATTGTCAGATCAGATATTGCAAGGACCTGTTGGTATTGTTGTTGGTGTGGTTTATGGCTACGTTTTTGGATTGATTTTAGTCTACTTTCCATCTAAGAATTCGGTAAGCTATTGATTTACATATTTTTATTTACATAATTTTTTTTTTGAATTGCAATGTAAGTTGACGCAAAGGAAAAAGACATATCGTCCGTCTTTATAATGCAGCCCAGAAAAACCAAAGTACAAAAATAGCATTTCGAAATGAAAGTTTTGAAAAGTGGTGAAGTTAAATGCCGAAAAAATCGCGATATATTATACCGCTGTTGCTATTTTACAAAAATATTGGAGTACTTTTGAGTAATTAACCATTACTGAACTGAGTGTCAAACATAACGCAGCAGTGATACTATAATTGGCATCAGTCCTTCACGATTCCAGTTCCACACAAAAAAAAAGTCCGAAGGTTTTTTAATTGCAGATGTCCAGGTGGCAAATTAAAATCACCAAGACGACTGATATTACGTTATTATCTTCCCATCCCATAGCAAGTTATTGTAATCGGTCCGATTTGTCGAATTGAAAATTTTGAAATTTCTCGACGTTTCAAGGTCCCTAGAGTCGAAATAAAAGATTTTTAAAAAGGTGTGTGTGCGTTCATGTGTACGTTCGTGTGTACGTTCGTGTGTACGTACATTCGTACGTCCGTACGTTCGCGACGTTTTTTTCGTCGTCCATAGCTCAAGAACCAGAAGAGATATCGACTTCAAATAAATTTTGTTACACAAATAATAATGCAGAAAGATGCAGACGGACTCTCAAAAAAATATGGGTGGTTTTTTTTACCATAATTTAAAAAAAGATGAACATTTTGGTTAACCCTGAATTTCTCACTAACCAATAACGCTAGAGACTTGAATTCAATTTAATATTATATGTTGTAACGCGGTACCAAACAAATATATTTTTGGAAAAATATTCAATTAACGTTTTTTTTTTTATAAATCAAAAGAACTGAACAAAAATATTTGTCACTTGGAAAATTTTACGAATACAAAATTGTTTGTATCTCCAAAACAATTTTGTGCAACGAAAAATAACGTTTTGGAAATGTGGTCAAATTTTTAGAAAAATCTTATTGACAGTTTTTTTTTTATAAAAAATAAAAATCAAAAAAAAACATTACTCAAAGTTTTTAAAAATTGATTTTCGACTCAAATATCTTTTCAAAAATTTGAGATATTGGCTTTAAACTTATTTCATCTTACAAAAAATATTGTTTTCAACAGTCGGAAAAATGTTGAGAAAAATCGAGTTGACAGTTTTTTTTACAAAAAAATAAAAACCTAAAAAAAAATAATAAAAGTTGGTAAAAATTGATTTTCGACTCAAATATCTTTTCAAAAATTAAAAATATTGGTTTCAAACTTATTTTATCTCACAGGAAATATTGTTTTCGATATTCAGTTCATTTTTTATAAAAAGCAATAGTCCGTTTTTTCATAAAAAACTAAAATCTACAAAAAATAGTACGCAAATTTCGTAAAAATTGATGTTCGGTTCTCGATATCTCGTGAACAATAGAAGCTATTGACTTCAAATCAATTTTATTCATCCAATTTGTATTTGTTTATATAAGAAATAAAAACTTTTAAGAAATGCTTCTAAAATTGGTAAAAATTGGTTTTCGACTAAAAATTTCTTTAACAAAAATAGATTTCGAAATCAAACTATTTTATCATATTATGCAAAATACTGTTGCTAGTTTTTAATTTTTTTAGAGTAATTCAACTGACAACGTTTTTAAGAAAACACGAAAACCTACAAACCTTTTAAGCAAGACAAATCGACAGACGAGATGGGAAGTTATCAGTGTGGGTCGCATCCCAACCTCGTTTTTTTTCTATAATTTGCACACACTTAAGGGATTATGACTATAGTGTGAGCGTTAGGAAAACATAGAAACATTAAAAATGAGAATTTTAAAGTTTTCAATATAAAAATGGTAGGGAAAAGCAGGGTTGGTTAAAGTGTCCCACGTTCTTATTGTACGGTTTGATGGAGACATTCTGAAATTGACTTCATGGATAAACTGTTCGGCATTTGTAGAAGTGTGACAATTGCGTCTAAATTGTTAGAGAGGATTAATGGAATTGGCTATTCTGATGGAACATTTGTTGCAAAAATATTGGTAAACAACTAAAAACATGTAACATTGTGAAGGTGCTTAAAAGGTGTTAAGGTTTCTCTTATAGGTCTTTTACTTATTATTTTCAAATCTCTTTTTTAAATTTAGTTTAAAAGACCAAAATGTAAAAAACAACTTCCCAAGGTTACCAGACATGAACCGAAGCCTTTAAAGACGATAAGGGGAACATTGTAGTAGAACCGCAGTCTATGCTAAGAATATAGAACGACCAATTCTCCAAATTTTACAACGGCGATGACGAATCAATTTCCACTGTTAGGGAGATAGAACTACTTAACCTAGGCGACGCAGATCAACAATTCCGCCTACCCGACCTCGACTAAGTGAAGAAAGCTTTATCTAAACTGAAGTCAAACAAAGCTGCTGGAGCTGACGGCATCGCTGCCGAATTATTCAAAGTAGCAGGCGATGGCTTGATATGGAGCATGCACCAACTCATCTGCAAAATATGGTCCGAAAAAAGCATGATTGATGACTGGAATCTCTGCATAGTTTGCCCAATACTCAAGAAAGGGAGGGAGGGAGGAACTTTATCAAATGACTTTAAAACATGAAGTACAATAATCTAACATTTGCCCAAACGATTTAAAGATTTCTTCAACTATTCTATGAGATAAAGCATGAGATCACTAGTGGACCTATAGCTATAAGATGCTTATCGCAGTTTCATTAAAAAGCTTTCTATCTTAAAGGTATTTCTAAAGCTGAATACTGGTCAGCGTTTCTATGCCTTTGAAAAGAAGGGACTCATTAAAAGACGATTGGAAGATAGTTAGAGGGCGAGGAGGATTCACTTAATTAAATTTCTGTCAGATTTCGGGAAATTTTCGATTCCAACAGTACCAGCACGGTGTCCCAGTAACCATTGTCCCCAATGACTAAATTAGTCCACCATATAATTTCAAAGTTGCTCAGCTTGAAACTTCATATTCAAAGCTTTAATGTGGATTGGCATACCTAAAATTTGATGACTTTTCTCACTATACTTCCTCTTTAAGCTACATGCATTAAAAAGTACTGGAAATACACTTTTCTGTTAGCTTCTATGTCAGGAAATTTAATTAATATCTTTGAATCTTCTAAAAGTAGGTATTGTAGAAGCTATTCTACATCTTGCCGAAAGAACTGTTGTAGGACAGTTCTTAAGCGTACTGTGAAATGAGCAGTACCTTTCATCAGCTTTTATTAGTCGTGAATAATAAACGATGTTTAATAACAATATCTCGTTCACCATCTTCAGCGAGTGCATGTCTCTTTAGTCCGACTACGTATATCGTAATCATATAGTCAAGTCATAGCTTATATAGCCCTACAGACAATTCACAATAATAATTCTAACTCTCAATGAACTAACTGCAGTACATAAATACTCTTGAGCTCTATCAAGCAAATCCCTGGGGCATAATAACCCCTTATCCACCACCCGGCCGGGGGGCGTCCACCCAATCCTCCTCTTGTCGACCAACATTGACATAGCTGACATCTTATATTTTCCAACTCTGGTGCCCCTCCATAAAAATGAACGCAAAAGCGCGATGGGACAAGTTTGCTATACCCCAGCTCTACAAAAATTTCTACTTTAAGGTACAAACGATGCGCTTCTCTTGCTTTTGTTGACTGCTAACCACTCTGTTCTGTAGGTACTGATGATGATGATGATGATGCTGCAAGGTAAAATCCATCACTTCATGATCCTTGTTCAACGGGTTGTTAATATATGCTGCTCCAAAAGGTCCTTCTGTTTTTGAGTGTAAAATTTTGTGGAAATGACTGAGGTGTTCGCCAAGCGAAGAATAAATTATTCAAGTTTAAGTCGGAAGAGGAAGGGGAAGAGCTAAGAGCTAGTGCTATGCAAGGATCAAATAAGGCAAAGTACAATACTGATGGTATACGAATCTCATCTGCATATATTTTAAATATATCCATAACGGAAGGATTAAGCTGAGCGTGAAACTAAATACAGAATTTATGTATATTGTTCAGTTTACCCTTCTGTTGCGAGTCGGCTAAAAATATAATTGTGATACCTGAACCTGATGGTTTGACACTTCTGTTGAAATTCATGGAATGATACTTTTAGTCTTAGGTGGATTGGGTTCGCCTGGGAGCTGCATGTAGGTCATGCATATATTTTGAGGTATGAGCAATCAAGAGTATGAGATCTAGAGTATTATTAGCTTGTAGAGATTGTCTGACGGATCCAAATAGCTGTGAGAATACCTGACTTTAAGATCAGACATTCTTTATTGATACATATTTTAAGTGACCTTCAAAAATTAAAAAAAAAAACTTCTTCTATTGGCTTATATATATATTACATGGCGGCCACCTAGTGGTTTCTTCTTATATCATAGGGTATCTTGGCACTGACAGCTGAGTTCTGCTCGAATTCTTGACTATTAAAATTCCCCGTCTAAGTAAAGGGTGATTTTTTAAAAGCTATAGAAAAGTCTGTCAAAAAAAAAAACACATAAAATTCAGAAAAATGCATGAAATCTTTATTTGAATCGATAGTACGGTCCGTATAATTTAATGTTTGAAGATTATTTCATGCAAATGTTGACCTTGACTGCGCCTCAAATGGTCCATCCGCTTAGTCCAATTTTGGCATACTCTTTGTCTTTCCAACATTTCGGCCGGTATCTCATCAATAAATGCTTCAATGTTGTCTTCCATAATGCGTTAATTGAAGCGGACTTGTCTAGTGTATAGACATGAGCTTTAACATAGGCGTTAAATCGCACGATCTAGGCGGCCAATTGACCGGTCCCGAACGTGAAATAAAATGTTCACCGAACTCGCCTCTCAATAAGTCCATTGTTGCGCGTGCTGTGTGGCATGTGGCACCGTCTTGTTGAAACCACATGTCATGCTCTTGCATTTTGGGCAAAAAAAAGTTGGATATTATCTCACGGTAGCGCTCACCATTCACAGTAACGTTACGATTCGCATCATCTTTGAAGAAGTAGGTCGGATGCCACCAGCCCATAAACCGCACCAAACTGTAACTTTTTGTGGATGCATTGGTAGCTCTTGAAATGCTTCTGGCTGATATTCACTCCAAAATCGACAATTCTGCTTATTTACGTACCCATTGAGACAAAAATGAGCTTCGTCACTGAACACAATTTTTCGGTAAAAAAGTGGATCTTCACCCAACTTTCCTTGAGCCCAATCACAAACAAATTAACGTTGCAATAGGTCGTTCGGGTTCAATTCTTGCACCAGCTGTATTTTGAAAGGCATCATACCTAAACCCTTCCGCAAAATTTTTCACTTTGTTGAGTAACAGAGGCCCAATTGCTGCGAACGGCGACGAATCGATAATTGAAGGTCATCATTACCACTGGCTGATACAGCTGCGATATTTTCTTCAGTTCGCACTCTACGTAAGCGTGTTGGTGGTTTAATATCCAACAATGTAAATTTGGTGCGAAATTAAGTCACAATAACCCGAATAGCCGCTTCAGTGGGTCGATTAAACTGACCGAAGCGCGCGATGAACTTTCTTAACAGAGCACGCATTTTGAAAAAAAAATTCAATAATTTGCAAGCGTTGTTCGTTTGTAAGACGATTCATGGTTAAATTATAGACCCAACTGAAGATGTTTGACAGTGAAACAAAACACGAAACGTGCGGCAGCTGTTTAAACCAGTGTTGCCAAGAAGATAATAGCTAAAAAATCACCCAAAGTTTGATTTCACCCAAAGTTTGATTTCAAAAACTATTTTAGCTAACGAGATTTTTAGTCGAAAACCAATTTTAGTAGCATTTCTTAAAAGTTTTTATTACTTATATAAACAAATACAAATTAGATAAATGAAATTAATTTAAAGTCAACATCTTAAATTTTTAAAAAGATATTTGAGTTGAAAGTAAATTTTTACAAATTTTTAGTAAAGTAAGTGCGGCAAATATGGCCCACCCTTAACATTTTTTTAAATAAAACCATAAATTTAAGTCTGATTCATTTATTTTTTTTTTAAACAGTCTAACAAAACATTTTTAATTCAGCTTTTAAAAACTTTAACTAAAAAAAGAAACATAACAAAAAGTTAAAAACAAAAACTTAAAGGAACTTCAAAAATCATATTAAAAAAAATTGCGGCAAATATGGCCTACCTGGTGTTAAATATGGCCCAGTGTGGGCCATATACATATATAAACTTTATAATTTTTTTTTTAAATTATAATACCACATATGTATGTTAAGAAAATATTAAACACAATTTAATTTAAAAAAGAAGTTACCAATTTAACTCAAAATTGAATGTTAAAACACTTAACAAAACTTACCAAAAAATTACAACCAAAAGTAAAAAAACAAAGTGCCCGTATATCTATCATAACCGTAGCCCCACATTAAGCACGAAAGACTGAGTCTAAACCGGTTTGAACGTATTCGTAATGCAACATTTTTTTTTTCGCTCCGGCTTCCGGTTTGGGAAATACCGCTATAAGCCATATTAACCACGTAGGCCACATTTGCCGCACTTACTCTATTGTTTATTTTTTAGGTTTTTATTGTTTGTATAAAACACTATCAATTCAATTCTTCTTAAAATTTTACAGAATGTTGAAAACAATATCTGAAAAAATAAAATTAGTTTGAAGCCATAATCTCAAATTTTTGAAAAGATATTTGAGTCCAAAATTACTCAAGCCTCAATTTTTAACAACTTTAAAAAATGTTTTGCTTATGTTCCTATTTTTTGTAAAAAAAAACTGTCGACTTGATTTTTCTCAAACATTAAATGGATGTTGAAAACAATATTGTTTATAAGATAAAATTAATTTGAAGCCAATATCTTACATTTTTAAAAAGATATTTGAGTCAAATATCATTTTTTACCAACTTTTATTAATTTTTTTTTAGGTTTTTATTTGTTGTCAAAAAAAATGTCAATTCGATTTTTCTTAAAATAATACTGAATGTTGACATCAATATTTTTTAAAAGATAAAATTAGTTTAAGGCCAATATTTCAAAGTTTTGAAAAGATATTTGAAATGAAAATCATTTTTTACCAACTTTTATTAATTTGTTTGTAGGTTTTTATTTTTGTGAGAAAACTGTCAATTCGATTTTTCTCAAAATTTTACCAGATGTCAAAAACGTTATTCTTTATTGCAAAAAATTATTTTGGAGATACAATCATTTTTTGTTCGTAAAATTTTCGAGGTGACAAATATTTTTTTTTTCTGTTTTTTTGATTTATAAAAAAAAACGTTTAATTGGATTTTTTTTTTCAAAAAAATTATTTTTTGGTATCTTAATTTTGGTATATAATATAAAATTTAACTCAAGTCTCTAGCGTTATTGGTTCGTGAGATATTTTGGGTTAACCAAAATATTCAACTTTTTTTTAATTAAATAAGAAAAAACACCCACGCAATTTTTTTGAGAGTCCTTCTGCATTTTTTTGCATTATTATCTGTACAATAAAATTTATTTTGTGTCGATATCTCTACTAATTCTTGAGCTATTCACGACAAAATAAACTTCGCGAACGCATGGACGTACGAACGTAAATACACACGCACAGACACCTTTCTAAAAATGTTTTATTTAGACACTAAGTCCCTTAAAACGTCGAGAAATGTCAAAATTTTCAATTCGACAAATCGGACCGATTACAATAACTTCCTATAAGAAGTTAAAAAAATATTATGAAATTGTAAATAATGTTAAGTTAAATTAAAAATAAATGTCAATATGGTAGACGGACTAAGGCCAAACAATATTAATCTTAACTTAAAACCAATAATTGTAATATTATTGTATGCCACTCCAGAGGCCGATACTAAGCCACAAGTGTCATCAGTAAACTCCTAGTTTGATGTTGGTAACATTTAATTTCATGGCGTCGCGTCGCGTCGTCGTCGTCGCATTAAATAAGTTGAACCTTTGTGATATATAAAATGAAAATGAAGACAATTTTAAAAACTAAATCCTTATCCTTGCTCCATAAATCATTTAAGTCAAATGTTTTATTTTCAATATAAATGTTGTACAACGATTCCTTCAAAATTACCATTCGGCTTTTACTTTCTCACTTTAATATTCATCTTCTTCTTTTTATTCACCACCATCGCATATCTAGAAATATGTAAATGGACTGAGATTCACAATGACAGTACTAGGAGGTTGTGTGTCTGTAATGGGCAGCCGAGCAATGGGATATCCTTCGGCTGGTGCCTTGGGCTGTGTTACAGTAACGTTTGTTGCTGGAACTCTTTGGAGGAAACAACAGAAAGGAAATGAAAATGTAAGTTTCATTTTAAAAATATAAATGTTAACTAGTCCGGGATATTGTATATTCAATATGATATCTTGCCAAAAGTTTTGAATAACGAAAAAAAACAGTTATAACGTCTCGCGTGTCGTCGTCGTCCTTTAAAAGAAATGTTTGCGAGTCTTTTAATAATGAATTTTGTTGAATTCCAATTATTATAATTTTTTTTTCTGTAGCCAAGTGTTACAAATCGCTTGGATTTGTTATGGAAGTTCCTAAAACCAGTGTCATTCTCACTTATTGGCAAGGAAATTAATTTCTCTGTTTTGGATGGAAGGACGGTTTTGTATGGACTTATAGTTATTGCTATCGGATGTACGGTAAGATAATAATAGTAATAGATTGATTTCAAGCTTTAAGGATTTCTTTTTTGAAAATTTTAGTTCCGTTTAGCTGCATCGTATTATTCTACTAATGGAGCTAATTTGACAACAAAAGAACGATGTTACATTACAATTTGTGGGTTTCCAAAAGCAACAGTACAAGTAAGTTGTTTATAAGGGTTTTCCAATAAGAGGTTTCATTTTAATGTTTAGAAAAAACACTTATTATTCAATTTAAATCAATCGATTTCATTGTATAAAGAAAGGTATTTTTCAAACAATCAAAAAGTATGAAACAATTGGTCACCACGGCTATGGTTGCAACACGAATTAAATCTCATAAAATTTTCAACTGCCAGTAAGCATTTTTGCTGCTGTATTTCTTCGGTTACATGGAAACAGGTTAAAGTAGTTATTATCCCGAAAAAGCAATGGCGTGGCCATTAATTCGCGAAAGATTTTCGGCCAATTAGCTTGACCTCTTTTGCGCTTAAAAAACTTAGAACGCATCCTGGATACCTAGATATCACTATCAGGGACATTTTCGAAGAATGTCCGCTAGAAGAATCTCAGCACGCCCTTCATGAGGTAGTGTGTACCATTGAGAAGACAATTCATTATACAGAATTTACTCTAGATTCCAAACTAAACTGGAAGGTAAACATCGAAAAACGGGTTAAGAAGGCCTGCTTTGCTTTTTACGCCTGCAGAAAAACTTTTGATAAAAAGTGGGGCTTCCAATCAATGATTTTGTGGACGTACACAGCCGTTGTATGTAATATTTTGTTTTATGGATCGATGTGCTTAAAAAGAAATACAAAATCGAGAAATTAAGGAAGGTTCAAGGAATAGCTAGTGTTGGTGATAAAGGGGCAATTCGATCCTGCCCAACAAATACCTTAAATGTTATTCTGCGTCTCCTACCACTAGACGTTCAAATGAAATATTTAGTATCGTGCAGCGTGTTAAGGCTTAAAGATTGAAACTGTTGGTTTTCCAGTCCCTATGGGCATGGCAACACTAACGAACTGATTTCAGCGGATATTTTTGCCACGGCCACCGACTAATGTACCCCTGCCTTGAACCTTAGTAAAGATTTTAAAGTCATCTTTCATGTCACAAAGGTTTGGGAGGATGGCATGGTTATAAAAGTCTTCGAAACCACTATCTTTACTGACGGGTCAAAGATGGAGTGTGGAATTAGGTCTTAAGTCTTCTCTGAGTCCTTAAATGTCTCTAAGTCTTTTCGGCTACCTGATTGTGATAGTGTATTTCAAGCGGAATTACTAGCAATCAGAAAAGCATGTAAAATACTTAAACCAAAATAGAAACACGGCCACAACATCTAACAATGTCGAGATGAACTATTCTGCCTCAACAACAACCTCCGTGCTACTATTATTTAGGTTCCATGTCATAGTTTTGTTGTAAGAAATGAGTTGAGGCTGAGGGCAAGGAGCTTTGAAGCAGTCTAACGGACTATACCATATCCAGGAAGACATGGCCTACCAATAACAAAAACCGTTCTAACGATCTTTTATGGAGACCCAGACTTGATATAGGGTCACTGCAATATATACTGGACTGGACATTGGCCGATGGGAGAGCATGCATCAAAGCTGGATATCCCTCACAATAATCACTGCGGCCTTAGCTGCGGAGGCCAACATGAAAGTCCTGCCCTGGCTGGGTTCTAGAATGTTAAACTTCCGAAGGGCATGAAAATCGAAGACCTGATTTCCTTTCTGAATGCGACGAAATGGTTTTTTTAAGATCGCTAATTTTGTCAATATAAATTCGTCATAATAGTATCTTTTTATATTTTTATTTTTCATGACATAGGTCAAACGAGTATACGTTGTTTCGCTCACCATAGGGCGCACCTACCTGTAAAGCATTTCAAAGTCCAATCAGCGAAGATATGAATTTGCTGATGATCGATCAAATTGAGTTCTTGTGCTTTATGAAATTTAAAAGCCGTAAGACCTAAGCCAAAATGCAAAATACTTTAAAATGTTTGTGGAATGCTTTATTCTATAGATAGACAAGTTATTGACAAACTTGGGTTTTCTTCAATACTGCGGACTCTAGCAGCAATACTCTCAGTTGTTCTTTTGAGATGACGCAAATGTTTTCGATTTTTTCCCACCATAGTCCATCAAAAGATCAATTTGGAAATTTCACTTTAATAATCAAGAGTTCCGAATTTTATAATTTAATTGGATGATTGGTGGAAATAACATCATAAACTCCTTAAAAACCGTCTTGTAGTTGCTCTAATGAAATAGCGAACAACATTCCTCCTCTTAATTACTTTAACAGCTATACTCACGCTTCTAGGAATACCCATCATTTTACCCTCGAACCCAGCCTGGCTAGATTGTGATGTACAGAGATTCGTTGTTAAGCCGTGCTTCGCGAATATGGAATGCCTGACCACGCCCCTTTTTTTCATAATGCGCACACTGTGTCTTTGGCATATTAAAGTTATACAAACCATATTCTTCTAAAACTTTAACAAAATATTAAAAACGAAATTTTGACTGACATACAAATATTTATAGTCAATAAACGAGTACATCGCTATCTGCAGCCAAATTCGATTTCCTGAAAAAAAGTATCCGCAGTTGGCCATTCCTAGCTGTCAGATAATAAAACAAAAAAAGAGGCTGGGATGTGACCCACACTGATAACTTCCCATCCTTCTTTCGATTTGTCTTGCTTAAAAGTTTGTCTATATGTATCAATTTTTACAAAATTTGCGTCCTATTTTTTGTAGATTTTATTTTTGTATGAAAAAACGGACTATTGGAGTTTTATAAAAAAAATTACTGAATATCGAAAACAATATTTTCTGTAAAATAAAATAAGTTTGAAGCCAATATTTTTAATTTTTGAAAAGCTTTTTGAGTCGAAAGTAAATTTTTACCAAGTTTTAGTATTGTTTTTTTTTTAGGTTTTTACTTTTTGTAAAAAAAACTGTCGATTCGATTTTTCTCAAAATTTTATCGAATGTTGAAAACAATATTTCTTATAAGTAAAAATTAGTAAGAAGCCATTGTCTCAAATTTTTGAAAAGATATTTTAGTCAAAAATCAATTTTTACCAACTTTTGTTAAATTTTTTTTAGAGTTTTAATTTTTGTACAAAAACTGTCAATTCGATTTTTTTCAAAATTTTACTGAACATTGAAAAGAATATTTTTTTAAAGGTTAAAGTAGCTTAAAGCAAATATCTCAAAGTTTGGAAAAGATATTTGAGCCGAAAATCAATTTTTACCACCTTTTGTAATTTTTTTTTAGGTTTTTATTTTTTGTAAAAAAAAAACTGTCTAAACGATTTTTTTCCAAATTTTACTGAATGTTGAAAACAATATTTTTTATAAGATAAAATAAGTTTGAGGCCTTAGTCTCAAGTTTTTGAAAAGAGATTTGAGTCGAAATTCAATTTTTCCCAACTTCGAGCAATGTTTTTTTTAGGTTTTTATTTTTTATAAAAAAACTGTCAATTCGATTTTTCTCAAAATTTTATCAGATTTCAAAAACATTATTCATCGTTGCACAAAATTGTTTTGGAGATGAAATCATATTTTGGTCGTAAAATTTTCGAGGTGACAAATTTTTTTTTTCAGATTTTTTTTATTTATAAAAAAACCGTTAATTGGATTTTTTTCCAAAAATATACTTGTTTGGTATCATGTTACAATGTATAATATAAAATTTAATTCAAGTCTCTAGCGTCATTGCTTCATGAGATATTTAGGGTTAACCAAAATTTTCACCTTTTTTTAAACTGCTATGGTAAAAAAAAAAACCACAAACGCAATTTTCTTGAGAGCCCTTTCTGCATCTTTCTGCATTATTATCTGATTAACAAAGTTTATTTGAAGTCACTATCTCTTCTGGTTCTTGAGCTATGGACGACTAAAAACGCACGCACAGACATCTCTCTAAAAATCTTTTATTTCGACTCTAGGGACAAAAATACAAAAATTGTTTTTTAAACCAAAAATTAAGCTTTTTGTATCATTGTTTTTAATGTTGTGGTATGGAAAACTTTAAAAATATTTAACTTATGTCGTTTTCTAATTGCTTTGGAAATGTTTGTGTAAAAATCTCAGATTTTTCCCTGCAAATAGCAGATGAAATCTAGTTTTGTAATTGTTTACGAAATCTCTTCATATAAACTTAACTTTTTTTAAAGAAAACAATAACTAATGTTCAGACAAATGTCAAACAGAGAAGTGTGTTTCAAAGTGCGTGTGCTTGTACCTATGTGTGTATTTTGATAAAAATCGAAATTCAGATTTTTGTATCTCGAATCCTTTTTTTTGAATCTCAAGTCTCATGAAATCTGAAATTTTTCCTCACTTCACCACCTCTTTAAGCTGTCAGATTTACAAATTTGACTCGACTCTAAGGGTATGACTACAACGAGAAAAAGTCAAAAAGTGAAAATTTTCAAACTCATTTTGTGACAATTTTTCCACTCCACAATTAAAGGAAAGATTTTTTTTAGTTTTTTTCAAATTCAAATGGCGCTACAAAGAAAAAAAATACTTTTGTAAATTTCGCACTTTTTGCAAAAAGTGGCCGTTGTAGTTATACCTTAAATCTCGCAAATAGAAAACGACATTACAGATGAAAAATATTAAACACCATAGAGAAACTTTGTGTGACTCGTTCCTTGATTTGTGCGTTTCACTATTTATTCAAAATAAACTTAAATAAAAGAACGCACTTAAAATGTGTTGCACTCTGCGAACAAAACCTTCGAGACTTTTTGAGTTATCCGATTATCCGAGTTACCAACCTAAGTGTATCGATACTCGAAAAAATGTCAATTTTTTATCCGCAGCCAGATTTAAGTTTAAGTTTTATCCGCAGTTGCCTGTTGTATTTGTAATACATGGAAGCTCCTTCTGCGGATACAAATAGCTGTGCCAAAAAAACACGCCTAATATCTTTCTTTGTTTTCATAATACTTGAGTCGAAAACCATTTCTATCAGTTTTTTATCGGTCAATTGATTTTTTCTAAAAACGCAACTAAAAGTTAGCAACAATTTTTTGTAGTCTTTGTTTTAGGTTTTTATTTTTTGTAAAAAACCGTTATATCGTTTTTTCTCAAAACTTACCAGATGTCAAAAACGTAATTCTTCATTGGACAAAAAGTTATTCTGGAAATAACAATATTACTATAAAGAAACGATTAATTAATTGAATTGAAATACCAACATTTTGAATGATTCACATTACAATAATTTCCTATGAAAAAAAAACAGAACTCAAAAAAAGACATACAGAGAAATATGTCATAAGAACAGCTCTTGAGTCTTGACATAAGACCTTAACTTCACTTTCCTTCATTTCTGTTTTAAATTGAATTCTGCAAACCGTTAGATCCCCAGATAAATGGCTAAAATGATAACCAAACATTTTAAACCCTTTCCTTCTCCAAAAGAACTAGAAGAAACTTCCACATGCTTAAACGAAAGTTCATAGTTTAAATAGCTAAGGTCCCATCACATTGCTAAGAATTTATTCAAATGATACGCGAAAGTAGCTACTCTGAGTAGGATATTAGCTTTGAAATGGATTTTCTAGTGCTGCTATTTCTTCCCCATCGCAAAGTACGAAAAATATAATAATCGTTAATGAACAAAACTAACAACTTCAACACCAACGAACAACATATTTTATTTTAATCTTTAAATAAACACTTAAATCATTTAATTTATTTCTATGACTGTTTTTATTATCCTTATACATTTTCGTATATGTAAATATAAAGGATTTTTGTTAATTCTTTTCTCATTTTTCCATTTTCATTTTCATTTCTATTTTCAATTTTTTGCAGGCAGCCCTTGGTCCCATCGCTCTAGATATGGCCAGACAATTAAATGCGGGACCAGATATCCTTTCCTTAGCTAGCAATATCCTTGTGATTTCTGTAATCGCAATTATATTCACAGCACCACTAGGCGCTATCTTAATGATACAATTAGCCCCGCGCTGGCTTAAGCACGAGGGTGATGGAGGCACTGATGCTCGTCGTCGTGATGCCGAAGGAGCATCTGAATTGGACAGAATACCCGCGCAATCACCAGATAACATCGCCATAATCACAGTTGGAGATAATAGAATCCTGACGGATTCTGCCCATTCCAACAATGGTTTCGACCATGGCAACAGTGGCAGATAATGTCTTGTTCTATGTAATATTGGAAAGGGAATGGTAGTTGGGGTTGCATGACTGCTTGCTATGAAGCCTAATTAAGTACTTAGAATGACAAAACGGAGCAAAGGACGATTATGATGAAGGAGGACGAGGAAGATGAGGAGAAGCTGGAAGAGATGTCATATTTTGTGTGGAAGAGAAAAAACCAACAATATTTTGTTTTTGTTCTTTAAAGAAATATGTACTTAATACTTAAAGAAAGCTTGAACTTAGAACTTTCTTTTTATATTTACCAACCTAAGTTAAGTTGAGTTGTTTTGAAATGTTTTCATACTTTTTGTACGAGTACTTAAGCATGTTTCGTCCTTGGTCTTCGTTTCGTCCAAAATGTTGTTATGAAATATACTTAATTTATGTAGAAAAAAAACTTTTGATAACAATCTGTCTTTTTTTCTGTGTGTGTGGGGGAAAGGAGATGGGGAGGGGCAGTATATACAAAGTTAAGAAAAAAAAGTATACATAAAAGTCGTAAAGCAAACCATAGCAAAAGGATATTTACATTTAAATTAGAGAACGTGATGTGACTCTGTGTTATGGGTGTTGGAGGGGGGAGGGGGGGATGAACTTTAAGAAAGTTTATTTCTTACTTTTTATATATTTGTCATTTTTATTTTTATTTTTGTTTTCAAAACAAAATAATGTAGTTACGCAATTGATTTTGAATTTTTATTTGTAATCTGTTTACTGTTATGTATAAGAAGATCATTTTTAGATTTGTATAGGAAACAAATTTACTATAGATACTTTTAAAACTGAATGAAAAGTTAAATCTAAGAAATATGTGTATAAAAATAAAGTATAAATTGGATAAATTCTAAGAATTTTCTGATCGATTTTTCTTTTGAATGGAAGAGAAAAGTTGAGTAGATTCGAAAATAAGAAGTTTTTTAATGTTATAAACAATAATTTGTGTAGCTCTGTAAGATATTTTGCAACTGACAGATGTCAATGTCAGATTTCTATAAATTTTGTTTTTAAAAGAATAAAGAGAGATGTAATTAAAAAAGTTATCTATTATTATAGAGAGTTTTATTATAAATAGAAATGGAAGCTGAAACTGGGAGATTCGATTGCATAGGAAATATATTTTTCTACTCACGGTATAGTTAACACAACATAAAAGTCGAAGTGAGGGGACATGTTAATTACTATTAGTATCTGTTCACTGAACTAAGATTTACTGCTCAAACGATTCAAAGAAAAGATAGCTGAACAAAGACAAATTGTAATAAACTTGTATTTGTATGTACTTTCTTACTTTATCCCAAAAACAATCAACTTTCAAAAATCAGTGAGACAATTTATTTTACAATGACAACTACAACAAAAATAGATTGTAAATACAATATACCAAGAAATTGTATATTATCTCAAAAACAATCAACTCAAAAACAATCAACTTTCAAAAATCAGTGAGACAATTTATTTTACAACAATAACTACAACAAAAATATATTGAAAATACAATATACCAAGAAATTGTAGATAGGTAAATGCTGATTTTCTGCTGAAACCAAAAGCTTAATAAATTTGTTTCGAGACATTTTTGGGAAAATAAAAAATGTAATAAAGTTTGGCAATTGCATATGGATTTTTGTCTTATTTTTGCTTACATTTATTTCTAGGAAGGCTCTTCGAAACAGCGCAGCAAACCTTGTAACCGAAACACAGGGATTTGACGTGTTTAAGCAGCACTTCTAGCAGCTGCGGAATGGACACAATGCAGATGAAAGAAACGAGCAAAGAACTATCAAACCAGTCAATGACGACTCAGTCCCAGTGCTCGGTATTGAAGAAGTTAAGAAAGCCATCGACTCGCTTAAAAACAACACATCCACCGGCCCGATGGGTAGGCCAGGTAGGTTTAACGATAGACCAAATTTTCACATTTGGCAAATCCTGAAAAAGACCAACGAATTTCAAGTCGAGACCCACCATATTTTGCACACTTGAAAGCCATATCAAGAACTTTTATTGGCAATGACTGAACTCGGGATCCCGAAAAAACTGATTCAGAAAGCCGCATGACGTTACAAAATAGGCGGTGCTGTCCTGGAGCAGATAGTGCATAAGAGTTAACCTGCAAGGCACTATATTTGACAGGTCTTCATAATAGCTTGGTTATGCGAACTACATGGACCTCATCGACCGCTCCACACTGAAAAAACAAACGTGCATTAATATAAAAAACGGGGTTTATTGACTGCTTATTTATTGTCACAACAAACTTTTTCTTGTCAGAGTGAACGGTTTATTAAAAAAAATTTCAGCGTTTGATAATCGTTTGCTAATACTATTAACGGCCGTTTATTAAATGAAAAATAAAGCACTTAATCACCGTTTATTAAAATTAATAACTCTATTAATTGCCGCAAACATCTTAGTTATTAAAAATGATTAATCGTTTATTGCGACAATAAACAAGATGTTTGAAAAGGGATTGTTAAAGATTATATCCCAACCTTCATCCAATATCACAACCAATTCTCAAATTTACAAATAGTTTATTATTTTTTATAACCTTATTCACTGAGACATACAAATTTGTCAATTGAAAAATAATAAACCGTTTATTGTTGCAATGAACAGCATTATTAAGAGACGAATTGGAAAATTTGCAAGCAGTTTATTATTTTTTATAACCTTATTCACGCATTACAAATCTACAACGAAAACACGAACAAATTACATGCATTCTGTCACTACACCGAGCATTGTGTTCACACTCAGCTCAACTTGCCCAGAACTCGGTGACATTAATTTTCAAAGGTTATTTTGTCATTCGCAAGGATATAATTCAGACTATGCTGTTACCAAAAGGTTGCCTAGTAGAATCGAACAAGACCAACAAAAAAGTAGTAGAAGCAGAAAAAGAGAAGTGGAAGCAAAAGAAATAGAAGTAAGGAAGTTGAAAAGAATGAACCAGACCGCAGAAACCAGTTGGACTTTGATCACCGCTAAGCAAGGATCAGTGGTAAGTAAGTTGGATGTTAACAGAGGCTTCCCCCCACCAAAGGTATAAGCGGAAATAATAAACATTTGTTTATATTTATGAACGCATTTATTAAAATTAATAAACTCTGTTCATTGGGATTATAAACAGGTTTATTAATATTATAAACGGAAATAATAAACGATTTTTTATATTAATGAACGCATTTATTAAAATTAATAAACTCTATTCATTAAGGCTATAAACGGGTTTATTAATACTATAATCGGAAATAATGAACGGTTGTTTATGTTTATTAATGGATTTATTAAAATCAATAAACTCAGTTTATTGTGGTTATAAATGAAAATTTTAAATTGTTTGTAAAATTTTCACCCGGAAATGGAGAATAATAAACGATAGTTCACTGACACAATTAATATGTTTATTGGACAAACTCAATCATTTTATTTGTTGTCTCAACGAACTTTTTAATTATATTAACGTACCTTTTTGGTTCAGTGCAAGCTAGCTGATCTAGAAGCATTTACAGCTACATATAGATGAACAAGCAAAACGCGTTGATCTTAAAGTGAATGATGACAAGTCAAAGTAGATATGTATATGCTATCAACAAACAAAGCTTTATCTGTTCACCACCTTGAACAATACGTCACTGTCTGTGGCAGTAATATCGATGTAGTCAAGAAGTTAACCTACCGCGGAACAAATATAAATTCCATGAATGACACCATAGTGAAAATCCGACGATTAATTACCCTAGTGAACCGCTGCTACTTCGGTTTGGCCAAACAAATGTGTTCAAAACTCCTTTCTTGAAAGACAAAGTGCACTCTATACAAAACTCTAATTTTACCAGTTCTGCTCTACGGCCGGCGGAGCTGAGTGCTGGTCGATACATAAAAAAACGCCACAAAGTGTTGGCAAAGGAAGAGACGCTATGGTTTTGAAGTAATAATTACAAAAAGAGAAGTTGCCGATTTTATCTATAAACAAGTACTCTTAAAAATCACAGTACGTCTTCAATATTTGAACATAATACAACTTAACTTTCAGTTCATTGCATACTTTTTGGAAATATCTAATGATAACTTTGCGATTATTAAAAAAAATGTCAATGTTCAAGTTAAGACACCAGTGGGATGTTAACCACTATGAATTACAACTAGTTTCTTTTTAATTCCCTGATATCACTGTAAACTAACGGAGGGTACAGAACAACAATGCCTCTTTTTGGGTATAGAATTGTTTTATGGATTACAATAATTGTTGCATAATTTAAAGGATATTAGTATTTTATAAATAAGGTAGTTGTAAGGCTTCGTTGCATTTCAATTGTTCGGGATGAACTCAAATATATTAACACTAGCCGACCCGTGCTCGCGTTGCTTCGCAAATTGTAACCAACACATTCTTTTTGTGCTTATGGATTTTCTTCCGATGTTAGCCTTTCTTTTACCCATTTTATATTTCTATGCGATAAAAGAAAAACAACGAATTTAAGCTTGTTATGTACTCGTATTTAATAAAAACATCAAAAAACACTTCCTTACCGAAATTAACATTTTAGAAAAAAAAAACTTAAGTAAAATATTACGTAGTAAAGGCCAAGCCGCACGTGAAAACAAACAAAACCATTTCAATTTTTTAGTTGAAAACAGAACGAAATTTGTGTCTATTTTCTTCTTTTCTTTCTTTTATTCATACCTAGAAACGTTTTTTTTGCAACCGAAAAATATACTTTGCGGTAAAAAAAAACAAATTTGTGTTTTTAATGTTCTCATACATCTATAGGTACATATGCGTGTGAAAATATCCATAGACACATTTTTTTATTCATCTGCTCATGTTCAGTGCAGTGCAACTGACAACTGACTGAAAATTTTAACTTAATTTCAGTTTTATTGTTCGAGGAAGTGATACAAAACTGGTAATTCAAGCTATTGTAATAGAACTTTTTTTATTTTTAAATTGGAAGAATTATAATCTATTCACTTCCTCGAACCAGAAAAATAAAAAAGATCTAATTTTTCTTTAGATAAATCGGCATTTCATGTGCACGACACTGTAGTTAATTAAATGTCCATACTCCATAGTAACTTAAAAAAAAGAGCCCACACTGCTCAGCGAAGTGGCGATAGAATTAGAGAAACAAAAAAATAATGTGTGTGTGTAGGTTAGTTGATGAACTATACAATATACAGAAAAATTGAATATGTAATGTAGGTATTAAGAGAGAAAGAGCATGGGAAGAAAAGAAAACTAAAAATGTTGGAATGATAATGAAATGAAACAAAGCAGCGACCTCGCGATTGTGATGGAATCTAATTTCCTGGATGAAATAAATTCAAAAAGTTTATAATTTTATAATTTGTTTTTATTTATTTCTCAGGTTGTATGTTTAACTTAGAAGTGATTTTAGGCTTAACATTTGCGCAACAATATTGACTTTATGAAGCAATGCTAATCTTTGTCGATTATTGTATAGGTTTTAAGATATGAGTGGTTGTATAAGTCAACTAATGAAAAAAAAATGGACAACAAATTAAATTAAATTAATAATATTTAAGTTTGACAAATAATTAATGAAAAAAAATTAAAGCCATAAATACTCTCATAACAATATAGAAAATAATAAAATATATTTCAAATAAATCGGTTGACTACTTTCTGAGATCATGCGTCACAAACTTTAAAATGGTTTCGCTTTCATAAAATAGTATAGATATAGATAGTATAGAAGTATAGATAACATAGGAAGTTCTTGTAATCGGTCTGATTTGTCGAATTGAAAATGTTGACATTTCTCGAAGTTTCAAGTTCCCTAGAATCCATATTATTAGAGCTTTTTAGACAGTTTTCTGAGTGTGCGTGTACCCGTACGTTTTGGGAAGCTTTTTTGTCGCCCATATCTCAAGAAGTCTCAAAAAAATTGAGTAGATAGTTTTCTTACCATATAAAATAAATAATAAATTAGGTGTCGCAAAAGTCCGTTGAGAACTAGGGCCTAGTGACTTACAATTCTCAACCATTCCTGTGTGCGAGTATCTAGAGTTGTCAGGGTTGGAGGGGACTCACAATTTTAAGCCGAATCCGAACGACTAATTTGTGATAACACTTTCCATGACAATAATTACTCTTGGAGGATTTTTCAATTCCTCGCAAGAGGCAGTGCCCGTGAAAAAAAAAACTTTAGATGGCACAAGCAGGGATTGAACCCAAGACTTCTGGCATGACAGTCCAACGCACTAACCATCACGACACGGTTACTACTATTTTATTTTACATCATCTTAGAAAAGAAGAAGATTACAATGACGATTTTAGCAGATTGCATTCAAGCAACAACTTTATTGGACTACTTTTTTACAAAGAATAGGGAACATCATTTCCAGGCAATAAATCATCATAACAGACTGAAAGGGTTTTTTAATTGGCTCGGGTAGATTTTGGCGCAGGCGGCGGCCATTTTGTTTTGGTGACATCTGTCAAATCTTTTGTTTATTATTCAGTTGTTTATGACAAATCATCATGGCAAGTTACACGATGGAACAGCACGTTCAAATGTAAGACTTTATAATCATAATGAGTGTTCGTTAACCAAACGTTGCGCGTGTAATTGGTAAGTACTTTTTTGAAAACGACGTTAGTGAGGTGGTCACCGTCAACAGCGAGCCCTACATAACGATGATAACTAATTTCTTATGGCTCAAATTGAACCATATGGACCTAGACGACATGTGGTTCCAGCTGGATGGCGCTACGTGCAACACAGCAAACGCCACGATTGACATTTTGCATGAACGATTTGAGGGTAAGGTGAAGTGGCCACTAACGTCATGAGATTTGACCCCGCTAGATTTTTTCCTGTGAGGTTTCTTGAAGTCGTAGTTCTATGCACTTATACAACAGTTGACCGAAGCTGAGGCGGTCATTTGAATGATGTTATATTCCATACTTAATGGCATACATGCGCCTTTCAAACAAAAAATTATTCTGTTAATTACCTCACACACAGCTTGTCTTATTCCATTTCAACATCTACCGTTATTAAAAAACCCTTTATTATTTTTAGAAAAAAGTACGTTTCTAAACAATTTCTAACATTCCTCCTTGAAATGCACCAAAACTCTCTCAACTATTGCAATTTAGCTCCACTCCACACCTCCACTCTGATTAAAAGTCTGGATCCACCCTTGTGTTCATAAAGGAGAAATCGGAACCAAAATCCTAAAATTCTTTCCTCCAAAAATATGTTGCAGGTGTAAATAGCAATGCACCAAAGTGCAAATGAAGCCCTCTTTGTAATATCTACTGTCAATAAAATACACTCTAGCTAAAAAAATAATTCACCAAATCAACGAAATGCTAAGTTACCTCTAACCCGCCATCATCATTGACCTATGTCGTAGAACGTCTGTAAAACCTTTCCTTACAGACGTTATCGTGACTTTGAGTACCTACCCCATTTCACTATTTGTATTTCACAACTTAATGGCTACTTGAGAAAAAACCTGGTTCATCAAATATAAATTATCATTGAATTAAAGTACAAAATTGAATAAATTAATTGAAATCCTAAATATTTTCAAGATTTTGAAATTCAAATACAATTTTTTTTTAACATCTTTAACTTTAAAGCAGTATTTGTTTAATCAGGAAAAATTCGAGATCGTGCAAAGTTGCGCATAATTGAGTTTCGGAATTTCCAGCTCATATATTTTTACTCTGGATATTAAATCATTTCGATAAGCAGCCGAAGAAAACTCCTCAATAAATTTGTCAAACTTATATGATATTTCCACAATAGACCAAATTAATCAAATGAAAGTGTTTGTACGACAAAGAAATACCAAAATATTTGCCGGGTCAGCGCATGTAATAAATACATAAAACAGACATTGCCCACAACATACATGACTTATTATACCTGTGAGCATATTAAACTGCCGGATAAATGGAATCTGAACGCCTTATGACAGAAAGTAAGTAATCTTTATAAATTTTGTTCTTCGCGAACAAAAAGTTGATTTTTATGTGGTATCATACTCAGGATTTGATCTCATTTCTCTAGTGAGACATTCCACCACTCTAAACATTACTCCAAGGCATAATTTCGAAAGACGGACGAATACAAGGACAGAAGTGCAAAAAAAAAGAAACACACATTATTGAGATAAGGAAGTGGGAGGATTTTATATACGATGACGTATAAGAGTCCTGAATCACCTCCTGCTTATGCTTACCTAAATCAAACAAATGTTTTTTATTGAAATTTGTTGCCATGCCATGTATAATTTGTTAAAACATCGTGCGTGTGTAGGCGATAAAAGCGTAGGTGTTTTCGAAAAAGTTCTACACCCCAAAACAACAGCAAACATAAACCGTCAAATGTAGGCTATACCTACATTCCCAGAACAAGAAAAACAATAAAGGAACAATGTGATATGACCTACAACTACCATTCCATCCAAGAGCTGTTATTCAAATACGAAATATCTAAACCTTATACCCAACCCTATCGTTAAACTTTCCATCGACACCTTTTGTTTTTCTTTTGAAAGAAATGCAAATGAAATTGAGATTTATAATGTATTTCGAAATCCCAATAGACTCTGGGGGTCAACTTTAGTGAACAGAAAATTTGTTTGGCCCTCAACACTAGCTATAAGGAGGTTTTATTTTAAGTATATACGAGTACCTTACCTATCTACCCTGCACTATAAAATCCACTTCAACTAAGGGACGGTATCGACTTCGACACTCATCCTTACCTATGTATATACCAGATAACCCAAAATCACAAAGGCATGAACCAGAACGTACCTTCCTCTGCTTTTCAACTCGAAGCTCGAACACCAAAAACATCCTGAAACTGATATAAATCAAATTCACATAAATCTTTTTCCAACTCGGAAGATGTTCACGGACACCAAAGGATACACGAGCCGCCTCGCCTTCCAAATCCAAGCTCCAACGTATATAGCTAACAGCCAACAGGGAAATAATGTAGAGGCACATTAGTCTCCCGAGACTTGAATACGTTCCATTTTGAATTTTCTTCCGGTTTCGCAATGACTTTTGTAAGATTATGTATCTAACCCAAAGAACATATCTACATTCACAGCACCGTTGGAACAGCCTTGAAAAACAGAAAGAAAAATAACGGAAACCAAAAATACAAAAGACCCAAACGTAATAATAATAATAATAAGTAGAACTATAAAACTATCGTCTTCCATTTTCTTTGTATACCCTACCCGTTCGTAGCTCGTAGGTATATAGAGCTTAAGCTTTGAAGGAAAGGAACATCGGTTTACACACTGGGAAACATCCCAAAAGCCAAAAGGATTGTGTGCTGATGATTTCATTCGGATTCGATTCATGTATAGAGATACCTTTAACATTTAGGAACTCCAAGGAAAACACCGACACCAAGCACCACCAAGCCATCGAGCTACTGAGCTGAGCCTGAGCCATCGAGGCCAAAAGGATATAATAAAGCGAATAGAATATTTGCTCTGCGTTTGAATACGGAAGCACTCTGTTACTGTGTTATTGTTCACGTTCAGTTGATGTTCAACGCATATTGGCAAGGAAGTCGTGTACATCAGAGTTGGGTTGGGTTTGGGTTTGAGTATTCCTATTCCATTTGTTTGCCGAGGCAATGTGTTAACATGGTTTGACTAATCTTGGCCGACACTCTGATGTTTCCTCTTTTGTTCGTAGGGTGACCTTAGAAATCTGGATGTTGAAAACACACCGACTGCCATTACCATCATCGCTTTGACTCGTGGTGTGGTAATACAGATGCTTGCTAAGACGACTGGAGCCTGTATTGTCTGATGGGAAGAGTTTGAATTCTTAAGGGATGTATACGAATGTACTTCAAAGCTTTAATGGAGTATGTAAACAGGGTTATCAATAAGGTCTGCTGTCAAGTAAAAGCTCCAAGGAAAAACTAGTTAACCTTGTAATAAGTAATGTTGACCCAATAAGAATACTTGTGTTTTTGAAGATACAGATATTGTATTTGCAAGGCTTGAAATTTTACTGGTTTATTTATTTTGAACATTGATACATAACTTTATAACATAGCGATTGACTTAAGCCCAATTAAATCGAAACTACCAAAGTAAGTTCCAGAGTGAAACGATTACAAACAAAGGTACCGGCAGCTGAAAACTGGTAGGTGTTGGCTTGCGGAATTCATTGAAGCTGTTGGACCATACTTTTAAAAGAATAATCCATCTTTTTTTTGATTATTGATATTTGATGTTTGATATTTGATATTTGATAATTGATATGTGATATGTGATATTTGATATTTGATATTTGATATTTGATATTTGATATTTGATATTTGATATTTGATATTTGATATTTGATATTTGATATTTGATATTTGATATTTGATATTTGATATTTGATATTTGATATTTGATATTTGATATTTGATATTTGATATTTGATATTTGATATTTGATATTTGATATTTGATATTTGATATTTGATATTTGATATTTGATATTTGATATTTGATATTTGATATTTGACATTTGATATTTGATATTTGATATTTGATAATTGATATGTGATATGTGATATTTGATATTTGATATTTGATATTTGATATTTGATATTTGATATTTGATATTTGATATTTGATATTTGATATTTGATATTTGATATTTGATATTTGATATTTGATATTTGATATTTGATATTTGATATTTGATATTTGATATTTGATATTTGATATTTGATATTTGATATTTGATATTTGATATTTGATATTTGATATTTGATATTTGACATTTGATATTTGATATTTGATATTTGATATTTGATATTTGATATTATTTGATATTTGATATTTGATATTGACATAAAAAAATATTTTAGGAACTGGGATTCACTAGAGTTAGAAACGAGGTGAGAACCAAAAAGACTTTTGCATGATTCGTCTCTGTATAGTCATTATTTTAAATAAATTATTAGAGCGACTGTAAACTGAACTTTTCATTAACACAGCAGAGTTGCCAATCAAATTTGTAAAATCCGCATTACGATATCGAAACCAAATTTTAAGAGAAGCATTTTAATTATAATAATTATAGGTAACTTGAGTAACTATTTTGTTAAATTACATTTATATTGTCAATCTGACAGACGGCTTTTGCCATGTCATAAAAGATTTGTAAAACTTATGTAAATTCTTATAAATTATTGTATCTAATAAAATCTTATTCTAATCTAATCTAAAATCTAGTCATTATTTGAAAAATAAGGACGTTACATATGTGTTTGTCCTAAGATATTTTGTGTATTGCCCTCATTTTTCAAATGAATATTTCTGAGTTTTTTCCTGCTGACACACCAGTTTTAATCCACCATAAAATTCATTGAAAATATTTAAGTTCTTCAAAAATTAAGTTCAAAAAATATATCTATTCACCGCTGACCAGACCAGACTACCACCACCAGTTATTTAAGGCCCCTTTATTAAATAAAGCCTCAAAAAATAATTGCTGATTAAATTATAAAGAAAAAAGTTAAATAACAACAAAAACAAAAAACAGCAACAACATTCGGGGCTTAAAATGCAATTTATATTCAGTAATTGCTTGTCCAACTCCACATCAACTCGCAACCATATTCGCATGTTATACCACAGAAACAGTTAAGTTTGATAAGTTTTAATGTTCAAAATTAATTTAATGCCATCTGCCATAATTGCAACTCGTATTTTCCATATAAAATCTTCTTACCCGTTTCAGTGTTACATTTAAATGAAAATTATACACATCCAATATGGGTATCCAAACAACAAACACAATGCATCAATGGTAGTGGCAGTCACCTCACCTCACCACACCTAGCCGCCTCGATAGCCATCTCGTCCTCGTCAAAATGAATACAAACTACTCTTTTGCAATTCCAAAATTAATCCTTGAAAAAGCCTACCCGCAAATGAACTCTGATCTAGGACTTCAATTAAATACAGCACTTTGTCGGGAGGATAATGATTTGTCACGAGAGAGAAAGAGAGAGAGAGAAAGTGACTCGACAGTTCGTGGGCCTTGTGCATTTAAAGTGATATTCACCCTCTAGCCTCAAAAGGTCTCTCTCACTTAGCATCGAAATGTAAAACTGTATCCAATATCCCCAATGTCATCGACATCGTGTGTGGTCGTCCTGAAAGTTCTGCAGAAATATGCAATACCACACTCACCTCGATGCTGATGGGAAATAGGACACTGCATTACGATGATCACAACACGACCCATCACTACCCTGGCCATCATTGCATCGGGTTGGCTATACGGTGGGTTGAAGCAGATTTTCGCCCTTCATGTCCTTCCTGATTGCTTCGACCAACCACCCGACTGACCGTCCAACTAACCGCCCAAAGGACGACTACGACGCGACGACGAAGATAGGATAGGAGTTAATTTTCAAAGCTAATCTATTGTAGTGCATGCACACAACTAGTCAACGACTTCGATCCATGATAGAGTTCGCCATTGCCATCGCCATTCGCCAATCACAGCCGTAAATAGTTTGGTCCTTCCTGTGCAGTTCACTATAGTACACCTCCACCTACGCTGTAATCGTATATATCTGTTTCTGCAGAGCAAACAGGATATTTTATAATCATTTTTTAATATCTGCAAGAGAACGTATTGGATTTGAAACTGTTGCATGCATTCGAGTGATTTCTCGATGTTTACGTGGGGTATAGGTAGAGCGTTTTCCCATACATACTCTACTCAACGTCATCGCCGTTTGCTGTGCCTGTGCCGCTGACTGAAAGAATTTTAACCATGACCCATATCTGAAGGAACGAGTAGCGTTGTTGGCTTGGCGGTTTCGTTGGTGGTGGTTCAATGGAGAGAGAAGAGTGAGTATGCAAGCAGAAAGGACTATACGACTACGAGTATGTATTACCGAACTGACTTTATTGTAGACTTTTCAAGCGAAATGAGGTCGTTTTACTTGAAATACGCGCTTAATTCTTGTAAAGTCTTTAGAATTGTGGCAACATGTGAAGTTTACTTCGTAGAGGTAGTACCTAGCTGTACAGTACACGCTTTTGATATCAAAGGGATTTCTGTTTATTCATTTTCGTATTTTTTTGTTTTTATTCAGGGTCAACGATGAAGCAAAATCAAGCTTTTTAACAAATTTTTTCGGTTTTTATTTTTGTGTACCTAGAAAATCTATTCAAAGAATATTTTTTGTATGTTTTTGAAATCTTTTGGAAACTTTGTTGAGTATCTAAATAATATTAAAAACAAAAAAGAAGAAGAGATAAAATGCAACTTTGTTTTTATCTATACAACATACTTTTTCGGAAATTGCTAGATTTCAAAAGCAAACAAATACAGAATATGTTGAAGTTCAAGTAGAAGCAAGAGCAAACTAAAATTAATTGAATTTTCCTGGAAACGCAGTCGGTTCCGCTTAAATGAAGTTGCAAATTCTACACAAAAATGTCTTACATTAGATATATGTATGTACTACATTTTGAAATGGGATTCAAGAAAGATGTTTCAAGGAAGGAAGACGAAGTCCCCAAAATACATGACAAGACCAAGAGAAAACATCGTCAAAGAATTAATTTGTATTGCAAAGAAATTATGGGGATTTAAAATTTGGAAATAGGTCTTGGAGGAAACGTCACCAAGCCGTTATTTAGAACGGTTAATTTCTTAGTTCAAATTAGTTTAGTGGGGCACTCGACCGAAATGCACCATCTTGAAAAAGTATTCCTGCATCAAAATAAATAATATAGTACGACACTTCCTTCTTCCCTTATGGGTCCTTACCAAATTTCACTTTTCGATTTTCAAAAATCAGTCTAAATTAAATGTTTCGATGATAACAGAACCCTCAACTTTTAATGTTCGTTTCTAGATTTAAATCCTTGTCCTATGGATGATCAACGACAGCATATGATTTTGACAGCATTTTGCAATGGGGAATCAAAAAGCGTGTAGAATTTAATGGCGGAACCAGAGTCAGAATTAAAGAAACGTTTTATGTCTCATTTCTTAAGTCAATGGAACGCAGTTCATAGAAAAAAAGTAATTTTGAAGAAAAAGTACTTTCATTGGCTCGAAGGAGTTTTCGAAGTAGAACTCAACCAAAGTGTATTGTCCGAAACGCCAACTAATATGTTAAGACCACAAAAGAGTTTTGACGAATGCTGTGATCGAGCTAAAAGGTACAAGAGGGACGAAATTGGTAACATATTTCCTCAAAAAGAGATAAACTATGCATCAACATCAGAGAGATTTATTTATTTATTATTATTATTGTTATTATTTATTATTATTTATTTAATTTTATAATGTGCATAGTTAATAATAATATTTAATTCAAAATAAAAAGTTAAGATTTTACTAAAAAAAAAACATTTATTTAAATATAACATCCAAACCCTCAAATTTTATAAAAATGGCAATAACTTTTGTTCTAATAATTTTTTCATGACCAAATTTTGAATAAATATGTATGAGACTAATGTTTGCCAAATTTTATTTAAATCCAATGAACCGTTCAGATTAAACAGACTTTTTTCCGCTCTCCCATACAAACCGAACCACTGTGCCCCGTGGCGGCCATTTTGTTTTAGTGACATCTGTCAAATCTTTTGTTTATTATTGTATGCATGGCAAGTTACACAATTGAACAGCACGTTCAAATGATACAGTTTTATTATCAAAATGATACTTCCCCCAGTTCGTGTCCAAATTTCGTCCAAAACCATAGGCAAATATAGCTAAAGGCACACAAAAACGAAAAAAATAATATTTCCCTTCCGTAGTGCCCATCCTTAAACAATATTCAAAAATGAAGATTTTAAGTCAAAAAAACACTTTAAGTCGAAAAATCATGTTATCCTTGTTCTGGCCACCCTTTTCCGAAATTCAAAATTCCAAAACTTGTTCCCAATTGTTCCGGGGCTCTTCTAAATTGTTCCAGAGATTTGTTTCTTAAAATTGATTTTTAGTAGGAAAAATTTACAAAAAATGTTCCCCCTTTTCCAAAATCGAAGATCTAAAACTTGTTCCCCATTCGAGATCATTCAAATCAAATTGGTCCAAAGATTCATTCAAAAATGAAGATTTTAAGCTGAAACAATGTTAACAGAAAAATGTTGTTATTTGCTTTGATATTTTATTAACTTCCCATAGGAAGTTATTGCAATCGGTCCGATTTGTCGAATTGAAAAAAAATTATTTAATTCGATTTTTCTCAAAACTTTTAACAGCTTCAGTCAGTATTAAAGTTAAAGCCTTGGTGGCAAGTCGAAGAAATGTTAATTTTTTAATAATTTCTTTTATACACTAATGAAATATTTTGTTTAATTTAATTTTAATCTCAATCGAACAAATAATACATTGACCACGAAACGAAAAAAATTGTTTTTAGATCAATCAAGTTCTTCCCGATTTGGAGGAACATGATAAAGGTGGAGTGAGCTTTGAGTTGAATTTGATGCCACAACAAAAGAACAAAGTCAATTGGTTCTATTCGAAGGACTCAAATAAAGTTTCTAGTGTCCGACCGAAGCTTCGGCCTTCGGCTCGGACGAAATTCGGCCAAAAAAAACAAAGGTTTGGCCGAAGCCGAAGAATCTGTTTATTATATCGAGCATCGTACTAGGCGGCGGAAAAACTTTAAATTTTTGAAATTTTTGAATACCGAAGAAAAGATTGCAATCTTTTCATCGGTAGGTATTCAAAATTTTCAAAACATAGTAGGCACCGGAAAAAATTTCAATTTTATAGTTTATATAAAATTAAATGAAAAATTTGAAGTTGAAGTTTTGTATAAACCAAGATCAGCGCAAGAGAAAATGTTCGTACGTTCGATGATGTTTTTTAATTCACAAGTTAGTGAACCAGTTGTCCCTGTCCGTTGTGAAAATCATAGCAGCAAGGATAAAGGTAAGGATGAGATATAACAAATTCCTTTAAATATACATACGTGTATTAACATAAAGATGTTATTTTAGATGTTGAGAAAAATATCAAACATAGTATACTAAGATGTGAAAATCCCAACGTCATCTATCGGGGAACTGTAAAGGGAAAGAATATGAGTGATAGGTTGTCTGTACGTATTCCATTAGGCTGTGTCCAGCCAAATGAGGATGATTTTGTCAAACAAACTGTCGCTCTTAAGTTTGTTTGTCAGAATTCTTGTGTCGGCCGTAGAGAAACTTCCATCATTTTCGATTTTGAAAATACTAAGTGAGTTTTATTATTAAATCATTGTTGATTTTTATTTGTTACTAGATTTTACCCGCGACTTCGTCCGCATTAGATAGTTTTTTTGGATAGTAGCATGAGAAAACCTGAGCTGTACTTTTTTGTACGAATGTTTGAATTGTGCCGAGATGGGATGAGGCCATTCTAAGTGTGATTGTCATAAGGTTAGGTTAATTCATTTTAAGAAGAAGATAGGTTACTGCAATACATTTTTATATACAACGGTTTTTCTTTTTCCTTTCTTGGCCAGAACGTAAACATTTTGTGGGTTTGAGACTCGTGAGCACGCTACTTATAATTGTCCATGGGAAAACAGTTTTTTTGTCCAAATTTACACCTGCAACTTTCAGCGTTTGCCCCTGAGCTTTATTTATTGTTATTGCAAATGCTGCTTTCAGAGGAAACTGCACTCTTTTAAACTGAATCGGCAAATCGGTTGGAATTATCGGAATGCGGAGAATTGAAACATTTTTTCCTAGTGCTATTCTACTCATGATTATAGCTTTTATTTTTCGTCCTAGGTGAGTAATATGTAGCCGTGTACCATTAAATAACTTTGGTGCGTCAAGATTTCTCATTAACAGGACTGGAACACCAACCTTCAATCTCAACTTATGAGAAGGCACCCCTGATAATTCCAAAGAATTAAGAAACTCTATGGGGTATGATGTTACTTGCTCCGTGTCCATACCGTTGTCTACTGAGAGGTACTCGACGATATCTCCCTCCAGGTCCGACATAATTTGTTCGTTTATCTGGCTAACTATCTCATTTGTTGGACCTTAAATTGCCCTCTCACACAACCACTCCCGATTGCCCATATTTATATGCAGGTTTGGATAGACATTACTTTTTAATTCATCTGTGCTACAAACAATTTGACAGAATTAATGATTTAACGTAATCGAGCCGTTACAGTCTGTTGGCATACAATTTTCTCCAATTTTTAGAAGAGCAGCGGCGTATTGTCCCGCTTTGAGAATCATTGTGTAGCTGTACTCGCATATTAGTAGTCAGACAAAACTTTTTTACATGTACCCATAACACAGATGCTTTCAAACATGCGTCTATTTCAGCTGCCGGTGTACCTCTAGTAATAACCGACAGGGTCTGTCTAAAGTCGCCAGCTAAGAGAACCACCATCCCTCCCATGATAGCCCGGTTGTTCTTGATGTCTTTCAGTTGGTAATTTAGGAGTGAAAGCGATCAGATTCCCCGGAAACTAATTTTTCCCACGGGAATGCGTTCTTTTCCCGAAGTCAAAAGCAACTCATGTCCTTTTAAGGGCAACCGTTAAGCATGGTGGTGGGTCGGTCATGGTTTGGGGTTGTATGGCAGCATCAGGAGTTGGAAACCTGCATTTTGTTGATGGCATAATGGACTAACATATTATGTATCTCAACATTCTTAAACTGAATTTACATGCTAGTGCCGATAGACTTGGTATAAGAGATGGTTTTACCAAGATAACGATCCCAAACACAAAGCTTACAAAGTCCGTTCGTGGCTGCTGTACAACTGTCCAAAAGTGATTCAGACACCTCCGCAATCACCAGACATTAACGTAATTGAAAATGTATGGAGTTATTTGGAAGACCGGGTAAAATTGCATCATATTTCTAATAAAAATGATCTCAAGAAGGTGCTGCTGGAGGAATGGAACAAAATACCACCCTCTTACTGTGAAAAATTGGTCCGATCTTTGCCAAACAGGTTAAAAGCTGTTAAGGACAGTAAGGGTCTTCCAACAAAATATTAAATCATTTTTTTTTGCCTTTTTTGTTTACTTAAATGCACTTGTACGAGTTTAACTTTGACGTGAATTTTAAATTTTTTTAATAAATGTTATCCTAAAACTTTGTTGCATTAGTTTTTTTTATTTAAATTGAATATTTACAGATAACATAGATGTGTTAAAAAATAAAAATAATTGCTACAAATTTGGTTTTTATTTTTTTTTTATTGAGTGGCGCAACAGTCCGTGGAGAACTAGGGCCTAGTGACTTACAACTCTCAACCATTCCTGTGTGCGAGTACTGTTGTCAGGAATGAAGGGGACCTACAGTTTTAAACCGAATCCGAACGGCTAATTTGAGAAAGCACTTTTTCATGACAAGAATTACTCTTGGAGAATTTGTCAATTCCTCGCAAGAGGCAGCACCCGTGAAAAAAACTTTAGATGACATAGGCAGGGATCGAACCCAAGACCTCTGGCATGGCAGTCCAACGCACTAACCATCATGCCACCACGGGTATCTACTACAAATTTGGTTACCAATAGAAATAGTTATTAGCAAAATACAAAACATAAACATGCTGTACGAGTTTTATTTTGATACACTGTATGTTAATACACGTATTTTAATGAATTTGTAATATCTCATTCTTACCTTTATCCTTGCTGCTATGATTTTCACAACGGACAAGGACAACTGGTTCACTAACTTGTGAATTAAAAAACATCATCGAACGTATATACGAACATTTTCTCTTGCGCTGATCTTGGTTTATACAAAACTTCAACTTCAAATTTTTCATTTAATTTTATATAAACTATAAAATTGAAATTTTTTCCGGTGCCTACTATAGCCTAGTACATACTTGTGAACCATCTCGTGAACCCATACAAATTTCGGTTTTTGGTTCACCCGTGAACGTGCTCGTGAAGCTGAGTGGAGAACAAAGTGGAGAGTTTTCGTTCACGGGCAATTCACGTGCCAAATGTACGGGAACTGTTGGTGAAGCTTTGACATTTGGTTACAAAAAAAAGGACAGTTTTCAATTTGTACTGAATACTGATACTGATTCCTCATTTAAAGTTTGTGGCTGCTTTGCGTGTGGTTTTAAAAAAAAAGTTAAAATGTATTTATATGAAATAGAATACAAATGTTCACAACGTGCATTGACAAGTGTGTACCAGTGAGCAATTTCAAAAGTTCACATTCTCCACTGGCGAACGTTCACTTCACGAGGAAGTATGTACTAGGCTTTAAGCCGAAATTTGTATTGGTTCACGAGATGGTTCACAAGTATGTACTAGGCTTTATCATGTTCATTGTTCATCCAAATCGGGAAGAACTTGATTGATCTAAAAACATTTTTTTTCGTTTCGTGGTCAATGTATTGACTGTTCGAGTGAGACTAAAATTAAACTAAACAAAATATTTCATTAGTTTATAAAAGAAATTGTTAAAAAATTAACATTAGTATTCTCCTTACTCTTCGACTTGCCACCATGACTATAACTTTAATACTGACTGAACACTGAAGCTGTTAAAATTTTGAGAAAAATCGAATTAAAAATTTTTTTTTCAATTCGACAAATCGGACCGATTGCAATAACTTCCTATGGGAAGTTAATAAAATATCAAAGCAAGTAACAACATTTTTCTGTTGACATGGTTTCAGCTTAAAATCTTCATTTTTGAATGAATCTTTTGACCAATTTGATTTGAATGATCTCGGATGGGGAACAAGGTTTAGATCTTCGATTTTGGAAAAGGGGGAAATTTTTTTGTAAATTTTTCATACTAAAAATCAATTTTAAGAAACATATCTCTGGAATAATTTAGAAAAGCCCCGGAAGAATTTTGAACAAGTTTTGGAATTTTGAATTTCGGAAAAGGGGGGCCAGAACAAGAATAACACGATTTTTCGACTGAAAGTGTTTTTTCGGCTTAAAATCTTCATTTTTGAATGAATATTTGGAACAATTTAATTTGAGTAATTTTGAATAGGGAACAAGTTTTAGATTTGCGATTTTGGAAAAGGGGGGCGGGGGAACATATTTTTGTAAATTTTTCATACTAAAAATGAATTTTAAGAAACAAATCTCTGGAACAATTTAGAAGAGTCCCGGAACAATTGGGAACAAGTTTTGGAATTTTGAATTTCGGAAAAGGGTGGCCAGAACAAGGATAACATGATTTTTCGACTTAAAGTGATTTTTTGACTTAAAATCTTCATTTTTGAATGTTGTTTTAGGATGGGCACAAGGGAAGGGAAATATTATTTTTTTCGTTTTTGTGCACCTTTAGCTATACCTATTTCCCTATGGTTTTGGACGAAATTTGGACACGAACTGGGGGAAGTAAGGTTTGACTTGGAACATTTTTTGAATTTTTGATTTTTGAAAAATAACTTTTACAAAATTTAAAGACATCGAGATTTGTTTCTTAAAGGTCGAGCATCAGCGTAAATACTAGGTTATAAGCCAAGTTTTGGTTGTTGTACATGTGCTTAATCACGTTTTATTAAAATGTAGGCTTAAAAAAAAAAACAAAAAAATGAGGAGGTATTTTGCATTTTTGAAAAAAAAATCGGGGGCAATATCATTTAAAATATACATTTCACGGCTCTTATTTTTTTAACAATGGTTAGTACACTTTTTAGAATCTAAAAAAAATATAAAAAGTTGGAATTTCGAAAAATGGGGGCTAGAATTTTTTCAAATTTCGCCCATATCTTTTAAAATTTTGATCATAGAGGTAAAAATTTGAAACAATGTTCAGAACAACTAAAACAACCTGGAACAATTTTCAAAAAATCGATATTCAAAAAAGGGGGGGGGCTAGGTTAAAAACAGTTTTTGGTGTCTAAAACACCCATTTTTTGGTATTTTAAAAAAAAAACTTTGGAACAATGCGGAACAAACCGGGAACAACCTAGAACAACTTTCCAAAATCGGAAAATACAAATAAAAAGGGCCTAACTTCACGCACTCTATTTTTCGGCCAAAATTGAGGTCCTCTTCCAAACGATTCGAAGCCCAGTCAGCGAATAAACGGCGTTGTCTATGGTCATGAACTTTGAGCTCCTGGGTCAGTTGGATCTTGTACGGGTGTAGGCCCAAGTCCCGACGCAAAATTCGCCAAGTAGAAGTCTGCGAAAGGTCGAGTTCTTGTGTACAGCGAGGAATAGACTGCCTCGGGTTCTGCTGTACACTTTCACGAACCGCGCCGATGTTCTCGGCCGATCTTGCGTTCCTTGAAAGTACGGGTGTTGCCTGATTATTTACTGAACCGGTCGTCTCAAATTTGGCCACCAAACGTTGAAGAGTGGACTGTGAAGGGCCATCACGTCTACCGTCACGTCTACCGTAAACCTAAACGAACACTCATTTTGATAATAAAGTTTTATCATTTGAACGTGCTGTTCAATCGTATAACTTGCCATGATGATTTGGCATAAACAATTGAATAATAAACAAAAGATTTGACAAAATCCAAAATCTACCCGCGTCAATTCAAAAACCCTATAATAATAAAGTATATGTACACAAAAATGTACTGAATTTGAATGAAAAGATTATCAAAGCCTTATTATTTCAGAGAAGTCGAACAGAAAAAGTGTTAAGGGTTCATATCATAAAATTGAAGCCAAAAGGAATGGTAATCAAGGACTTACATTGCAGCCGTTGACGATGATGGCTTGACAAACATCTTCAATTAAGGCAACTTTATTAGAAAGCTGACTGGAAAGTTAGTCAAGAAAAATCTCCCTAACTAATAACTATCCCTATCTACTGTCAAAATGACAGTTGTTCATGTGTCTTCATTTAACGGAAAGCTAAACTTTAGTACTCCGTGATTTATTTATTTTTTGCACAGTTCCATTTAATGTTTGGTGTAAAAGTTTAGTTGTCAAATTTGAAAAGGAATTAGTAATATTTCTTTACAATACAAAATACAAATCGTGACGGACTCTTAGCTTGCCCGAGTACAGTTTTGTAGAAAATATTGTTTCTGATAGTTTTTGTATGATTGACTGAAGATAGAGGTTAATGAAGTTAAGTTCCGAGTTTGAAGTTTGTTACACTTGAAAAACTAGGTACTAACCTTGGTCAAAATTTACTTTCAAAGAATGCAGTTAACTGCAAATGAAATCACTTAGGTTGTCTAAGCCTGCCCAATTAAAATTGAAATTGCCCCTAGATAAAATTGAAAAATATTAGTCTCCTATATTGTTTCCGTATTTTTATCCTGAACAACTTTATAGATACTTTATGATCACGTCTAGCCTATGTTTCGAATCGTAGATTTGTGTTTAAGCCTTCAAGTTTTAACTTAAGTCTAATGATAATGGTTGAAAACCGTGAAGAAATGGAACACAAATATGCTTTTGTAACCTATTTAGCATTCTCCTTAACTTACTTTTAGATAATATCGTCTCGTCTCAGTTTAATGAGAGACTTATGTGGCCTGTAGTGTAGGACAAAAAAAAAGTCTCTAATTCTTTTGAAAACAACTGCCTTGCAATCTCCTCTACTTTGCGTTTCGTCTATCTTTTACTGAACTATTGGACTCAAAATTTATTTACAACACTGTCTTTTCAATAGTTCCCTCGTTAGGTTGATTATGGAGTACATTTAACGGACGGCTGTTTCTTCAGCTAGATTTGATATACTGAATCCATGACAGACAATTTGACAGGTATAACTCAAAAGTAGCTAAGCTTTTATATTGTAAAAGACCTATTATTCCAATATGACCAACCTTTACTGCTTAATACGTATTTTGAATCAAATTAAATTGTCAAAGGATCTCCATTTATTTAGTTTAATCCAACTTAAAGAACTGTCATCACATCAAAAACTATTTTAATCGTATACAAATATGATGTATGAGTATGTATGTATGTATATGAATGTGATTCCAACTAATCGCTTATGTTTGTCTACAGATAAAAGCCTATTGACATTCTAACAGCAAAGCTTTTAGGTTCAAATCGAACAAATCTCCGCTGATATTGTAGTTATATTCTCTGATGGCAGTTGGCAATTGTTGCAAACAACATTCCCTCAAGGCAAAATTTTAATCCAGACGATATTTTAAACCACACATAGCCTTTAACTCTCAATGAAAAGAAGAACTTAACACTGACCAAAGAGTGACCATTTATAACTGTATACCTACAATAGGCTATATAATACTCGTATCGTCTACGTACGACGATGGACGGTACGAGTATAAGACCTCTCAGGAAACGGTGTTCTAAAACAGATGCCAGAAGAAAGAAAAAGAGAAACCCTATAAAATAGATGAACTAATCTACTTACAAACCAAGTTGACCAGTTTCGCAACTGATGTTACCCCCTTAAATTTGAAAACCAGCACACGACACAAAGATATGCGACATCTTTGATCCTGCATTTGCCTATATGTACAGGGTGAATCAAAAGTTTCTTCCTTATTCAAAAAAGAAATTGTAACTCTTTAGTTTCAAACTTGTTGTCTTTTCTCAAACAGGAACACCTCGTATCCTAAAGTTACTTTATCACAGCCACTTGGGCCAGATGTCCTAAGAAATGTTATGGAAAACGCTCTTAAAAATGCGTGTCCTTGTGACAATGAAGATAATGCTTATTTGAGGGACATTAGCCCAGCGAAATTTCCATAAATCATAAATTGTGATTCTAAAATAAATTATCAATTATAAAAATGAAATCCTTAAAAGTTATAACCACTTTAAATTAGGAAATCACTTTTGACCCATGCTGTATGATTGTTTATTCGTATCTGTTTTATGTGGGTTATACTATACTCGTACACTAGGCATATGAATATCCAAGAGCCTGCAACGAAATCAGCTTATTTTGTGGTCTTTTGTTAAATTTCGTAGAAAATGCACAATCGCCCAAAAGGGACAGGCAACAACACTTTGCACTCGAAGGACTCAAAGCACACAAACAAACCCACAAACGACCCTCTGATTCCATACACTCACTCGCATACACACTCTCGTAAACGAGCGGAGTTCCGGCTTCCGGTGGACATGAAATTATTGTGAAACACTGTAGACCGCACATAAACACGAAAACTTCCAACCAATCTGTGTGTCTGGTGGTGTCCTGTACTACAATTCTTCTGATGCAGACTAGAGTACAGATACAATACAGACTCTATACAGTTCTATAATATTTCGTTTTGTGCAAAGGCGATTGTACGACTGTGACCATTATCCTTGCTGCAGTCAGATTGCGTGCAGAATTGTCCAAAATTCGAATAGAATTCGGATTGGGGGGGCGGGTGGTAGAAGTATCTATTTGTTTTTTGAATCTTCATAGTCGAGGAGTGAGGGAGTATGAATGGGGGGGGGGGGTAGATGAAGGATTTTGGATGTGGAATGTAGAAGCATTTTGGAAAATTATATATGTGATGGCATACTGGGATACAGCAGCAGTTCAGCGGTATATGGAATGGAAATGCCAACTTGGGACCACTTCCTTTCAAACAGGATGTGACCGTATTTTGCTTTGGCATTTTGAAAATATTTTAGGACCAGATACCTACTTTATTGTTAGTACATCCGAGTAGGTACGTATATATGTATGTTATGATGATTATAAGTTCTTCATGCGAGCCTAAGGCTGAGGGCTTTTGTTATCGTCTTACGAGTGAATATATAGGCAAGGAAACGTGTCGAAAACACTAAAGCGTTTCTGTTGTTTTCCTATCCGCACCTCCTATAATGAGTCGTTTTCGAAAGACTTAAGTTGGAATGCGTTTAGTAATAAACAAATACAGTCAAAATCGGTTATAACGAACTCGATGGGACTGGAGAATCCGTTCGTTATATCCGGTGTTTCGTTATAACCGATTTTCCATCTTTTGTTCTTTATTAAAGTGTATACAAACTTTTTTTATTTTTAAGTTGGATTCTTTAAAATACTTCTTTATTTTCTCTCGGTCTTTGAAAATGGTAGAGATTGTTGACGCCGATACAGAAAACTCTGCTGCCAAACTTTTATTGGAATCACCAGCTTCGAGCCTTGAAATTATTGCAGATTTTTCTTCAATCGTAAAAACTCTACGCTTTGAACTCATTTTGAAAAAAATCTAACACATTTAACCAAGTATGACTATTCCAGTTCCTCTCAGAAACAGAAATTCGAGTATAAACACAACAAAAAAAAGGGAATTCCCATAATTTATCATTTTAAATGCGCAAAATTTCCAATGCCTAGCTACTTATTTTTTTTTTATATGTTCGTTATAAGCGATAAATTTTTAAATATTCCATTTAAAATACTTCGTTATAAACGATAATTCGTTATAGGCGATATCGTTAAAACCGATATTTGGTTAATACATTTTGTATAAACCTCGGCCGGGACTTCGAGATAAGTTTGTAATAACCGATATTTCGTTATAACCGATGTCGTTATAACCGATTTTGACTGTATACAAAACTACTTACGTGATCTTACACAATATTGAACGTGTTGGGTTTAAGAAAACGAAATGTATGTATTTGTTGATTTGAAAAGATTTTAATTTATGAAAACACATGAAAAGAAGTTGAACTCATAAAAAGCTGTAAAGAAGAATAAACAAGATGTTGTATGTAAAATGAATGATTATTTATGAATGGCAGTAATTTTATTTCGAATTGTCTTGAAGCACTGATTGGAATACATTTTTGGGCTCCTCGATGACATTATTCATTATTTTTCCAATCTCTTATTACAATTTTATGGTGATTAATGTTTCAAGTCATTCTATATTCAATTGTGAATTGTGGGGTAGTAGTTCAGGCCAATCGACTACTTAAGTCCTGTGGGAACTATGGCATCCCCCAACAAAACTTCTCCAGTCTCCAGTTGCGCACTCAAATTTGGATGAGGACACTTCCTCTTGAGCCCTCCACCTAAGCAGCGGCCTTCCTCTAGTGAACTGTCCTGTGGGCAAAGATTCGAAGCATTGGTAACCATGCGCTCTACGTGACCCATCCATCTCAGTCGTTGGACTTTTATCCTTTTGGCTTAGTCTACGTCGCTGTTTAGCCCATGCAGCTCGTCGTTCCATTTTCTTCTTACCTCACCTTCTATGTATCTGGGACCGTAGATCAACCGAAGAACTTTTTAATTTCCCATAGGAAGTTATTGTAATGGGTCCGAATTGTAGAATTGAAAATTTTGACATTTCTCGACATTTCAAGGTCCCTAGAGGCAAAATAAAAGATTTTTAGAAAGATGTCTGTGCGTGCGTGTGTACGTACGTTCGTACGTCCGTACGTCTGTACGTTCGCGACGTTTTTTTCGTCGTCCATAGCTCAAGAACCAGAAGATATATCGACTTCAAATAAATTTTGTTATACAGATAATAAGGCAGAAAGATGCAGAAAGGGCTCTCAAGAAAATTGCGTGGGTGGTTTTTTCACTATAGCAGTTTAAAAAAAAGGTGAACATTTTGGTTAAACCTAAATATCTCATGAACCAATGACGATAGAGACTTGAATTAAATTTTATATTATATATTGTAACATAATACAAGACAAGTATATTTTTGGAAAAATCCAATTAACGGTTTTTTTTATAAATCAAAAAAACTGAAAAAAAAAAAATTTGTCACCTCAAAAATTTTACGACCAAAATATGATTTCATCTCCAAAATAATTTTGTGCAATGAAGAATAATGTTTTTGATATCTGATAAAATTTTGAGAAAAATCTAATTGACAGTTTTTTTTATAAAAAATAAAAACCTAAAAAAAAATTACTCAAAGTTGGGAAAAATTGAATTTCGACTCAAATATCTTTTCAAAAACTTGAGACTAAGGCTTAAAACTTATTTTATCTTATAAAAAATATTGTTTTCAACATTCAGTAAAATTTTGAAAAAAATCGAATTCCCAGTTTTTGTACAAACAATTAAAAACCTAAAAAAAATTCAAAAAAAGTTGGTAAAAATTGATTTTTGAATCAAATATCTTTTCAAAAATTTAAGATAATGGCCTCTTACTCATTTTAACTTATAAGAAATATTATTTTCAACATTAGGAAAAACTTTGAGAAAAATCGAATTGATAGTTTTTTTACAAAAAATAAAAACCTAAAAAAACAATACTAAAACTTGGTAAAAATCTACTTTCGACTCAAATAGCTTTTCAAAAATTACAGATATTGGCTTCAAACTTATTTTACCTATCACACAGAAAATATTTTTTTCGATATTCAGTATTTTTTTTTATAAAAATCCAACAGTCCATTTTTTCATAAAAAAATAAAATCTACAAAAAATAGTACACAAAAATTGATACATATAGACAAACTTTTAAGCAAGGCAAATCTACAGATGGGATGGGAAGTTATCAGTGTGGGTCGCATCCCAGCCTCTTTTTTCTTTTGCTTTCATCCGCATTTCACACATACCATGCTTCTGCACCGTATGTCTTATATAGAAACACATTGATTGCTCGAGAGAGGGCCTTACTACTCAGTTTCTTTTTAGCCCAAAGAAACAGCGATTAGCAAGAGTAATTTTTCGTTTGATCTCATAGCGGATCATGTAGTACCCGTAGCGTGATGGTTAGTGCGTTGGACTGTCATGCAAGGGGTCTTGGGTTCAATCCCTGGCTGCGCCACCTAACTTTTTCACGGGTACTGCCTCTTGCGAGGAATTGACAAATCCTCCAAGAGTAATTCTTGTCATGAAAAGTGCTTTCTCAAATTAGCCGTTCGGATTCGGCATATAAACTGTAGGTCCCTTCCATCTCTGACAACATTACTCGCACACAGGGATGGTTGAGAGTTGTAAGTCACTAGACCCTGGTCCTTCATGGACTGTTGCGCCACCTAATTTATTTTATTTATTCATAGCGGATCCCAGGTAGACAAAGTCCTTAACTACCTCAAAGTTACGTCTGTCGATTTTGAAGTTTTGACCAAAACGGCGGTGTGGTATGTCCTTTCTTGATGACAGCATGTACTTCGTTTTGCTTATTAACCGCTAAAGTCATTTTTGCCGCCTCCGTATCAAGCCCCCTTGACTTCATTCTGAGTTCTTCCGATTATGTCAATGTGATCAGCATTAATTAGACAGACTTTTGAAAAGTATTGCTTCTAGTGTTGAGGTGAGAACTTTGCACTATTCTTTCACACGAGAGCACATCAATTTGTCTGAAACCTGAAACATCAAAATGTTCGGTTAAGTTGTTTCCAACCTTTATGGAACAATTCTCTATTGTCATCCTGTACAATCCTGGCAGGGATACCAGAGCTGTTCCCTATTGATGCTGTCATACGCGGCCTTAAAAACGATGGTAGGTATTGATTTAAAGTTCCTGTTTTTTACCAAGATCTGCCGTAAAGTGAATATTTCGGCAGTGGTAGACTTTCCTAGTCTGAAGCCCTACTGATATAGAACTCTCAGGTTCAGAAGAAAGGATCTTCAACGCGATTATCAGGAGACTAATGTCTCTGTAGTTGGCATATTTTAGATGGTCTCCTTTCTTGAGGATCGGGCAAACTATGCTGAGCATGCTTTCTTTCCACCAAATTTTACATATGAGTTGGTGTGTACAGTTTCAATATAGCTATCTTCACTTCGTCGAGGTCGAGTAGATGAAATTCTCGTTCTGCGCCGCTTAGGTTGAATGGTCTTGATCGTCCTAACAGGTTTCGGTTCGTTGCTGGTAACCTCGGAAGGTTTTACCTTTTGGTAAGATTACCGAACCTCATTCCCTCTATCTCCTCGATTGCATGCTTCTTATGTTCCCTTTTTTCCTTCTAAGAAGCCGGTGCTCCTTAATCCTCTTCTGCTCGTAGAGTTCGCGAGCAGCTCAGGTCCTTCTGTATAGCGCTGTTTTGTATGCATGTTGTTTGTTGTTTAACCAGGGGTTTCGCTGTGGTGGCTTTGTGAAACCTAGTACTTTATAGGCGGCATCTCTGATGGCTGTTAGAAAATGTTGCCACTTGTTTTCAATACTTGATGCAGGCAGCATAGGACTCCGTAAGAGGTTGTTTGAGACTCGTGTTACATCGAAACTTCTTACAGTACGTCCTTGTTGTGGCTTTGATAAGGATATCCGTATAGCCATTACTTGGCTACAACGAGGTAGTGTTCTGTGTCAATGCGGGTCCCTAGGAATGTTCCGACATTCTTTATAATGGAGAGAAGTTCCGTGCGTCGATCATAATGTGGTCAATCTGGTTGACAGTTGATTGATCAGCAGATTTCCATGTCCCCTTCTCGATATCGAAATGTGTGAACTGCCTGAATCCGTTGTCGGAGGTGATGTCATGCAAGCTGTAGCTCCTCGTTCTAACAGCAAATACACACTTTGTTCTTGGTAACAGTCGCCGTAGTAGCGATGCATAAATTCAGTCTTTTTATTTGTGTTTAGCCGTTCCATCCCATCGCAGTTTAGGACTTCCATTAATTGTTTAGCTGCACACGTGCTCTAATAAGGAACCTAACAGTCCACTTGCATATCCGAAGTTCGTTGTCTTAAAATCGTTTGCGTTAGTTATCAACAGTAAATCCGTCCGTAACCGAGGCTTGTTGGTGCTTCGCAACAAGTTTTTCTTTACGTGGTCAGGAAACACGACCTTAAACCTAAAGGACCAGGCCCTTGATTTAAACTTCAAGTTTAAAAGCAGGTATAACCGCTCCTTTTTGGCCTGGGCTTTAAATAAGTAGTAGATGCGCTGTAAGGTGTTCAATAAGTAGTTCAACTTAACTGAAACTGTAGATGCCACCGTTAATTATATCTCGGAAATTCCTCCACTGGCATCTGGATAGGGAGAGGTGCAATAAAGGATGCAACCTATACTATATTTAGCTATATTTTGCTAAAAAAAATAACTTGAACTAAACATCTGTGTTTTGAATGTGATTGAATAAGTTTGATTTCGGGGCGACTTTCCATTACCGCAGCACGAATTTCCTTCTGATTTTTTTTTTACAGTTAGGTAGGGGTCTCAATAGAATATGTTTTAAATATTAAGGCGAGGAAACCCCTTTAAGACATAAAAAAATATTTTCTTTTTCGGACTTAACCCTACTTTTTTTGTATTTCATTTTTTGAGCCTAAAACAAGTTTTTTTGAATTGATAGCACAGCGTACTAACAGCTAGGTATATAAGGGGGGTATGTTGCCCCTCTGCAACCCCTCTGCTTGGGATCACTATAGGATTTGGGGTGGGTGCGAATTTGGGTATATGCAAAGTACTTTTTGCATTTGAGCACTAAAATCAAATAAATCCCCAACAAAAAAAAGCAAGTATGGCAACACTGAACAAAAGACAGGGAAGAAATGTCAAAATCAACTATTTTTGCGTGTTTTGTACGTGAAAAAGTGAACTTTGAAAATTAATTCAAAATAGAAATATATGTTTCCTCGCTCTAAAATTGCTATAATTATTATTTATTTGCACATATCTATCAAATAAAAAAAAACGCGTGTCGAAATTTGTGCTGCGGTAATGGAAAGTTGAGCCTTGATTTCAATATTTTTGTTTTTTTTTTCCGATATTTTAGTCGAAAACAAATGTTTACCAATTTAAGTAGCAGCTTTTGAAAGTCGCTTGGATTTTTCTAAGAAAAAACTTTATGTTAAAAACAAAATTTTGTATTAAAATTATTTTGAATTCAATTCTCTAGATATTCGAGTCAAAAATAAGTTTTCATTAGATTTTGTTTAAACTTAACTTAATGTAAAAACCAACATTTTTAATATAACAATAATGGCATTTGAGTCGAAAATCAATTTGTATCAACTTTTAGTTCATATTTTTTTATTAGGTTTTTTTTATTTTGTAAAACAAAACTGTCACTTTGATGTTTCTAAAAATCTTTCCAATATATTAATAACGTTATTCCTCAATTAATACAATACCATTAATACAATTAAAGACAATTTATTTCGAAGGTAATATCATTTTTTTTTATCATAAAACTTCAACGCACTAACCATCACGCCACGGACGGGTACTACTACACTCCACATTTACGGATTATATTAACATATACATATATTTTATATATAAAAATGAATCGCAAAATGTGTTGGTAAGCGCATAACTCAACAACGCCTAGACCAATTTGGCCAATTCTTTTTTACTTGCGACATATAGGAACTATATGGCAAGTTTTGCATTCGAGCAAAATTTTGTCTGTCTGTCCACGCTCCTACAGCCTAAACCATTGGGTCGATTGAGTTCAAAGTTGGAAGTTAAGGTTTTGAGCAGATTCGCGTTAGGCATTTTTTAAATTTTTTTTCTAAGATCAAAACTAACAGTGGCCCCCATACAATTTTTTTGGTCAAAAATCGATAATTCGAATTTTCTCAAAAACAAACCGATAGATTTTTTTTAATTTTCTCTAAAATTTTATTTTTTAACTTGGCTTCTTTTAATAAGAAAAACATATTTTTGTATTGCTCAGGAAAGGTACCGCTCATAGAACCGTTATTTTGTTTTTTAATTTTCTCAGCAACTTATGAACCGATTTCAATAATTTTTCTGAATAAGCTCTTATATTGCCTTAACAATATTCGATTATCAGAAGTGCAATTTTTTATTGTTTGGATTTTTAAAAAAATATTGAATTCTTTTTTTTCAAAATTCTATATCTCAAAAACGGGTCAACATTTTTTTACGAAATTCAAATGTAGAGCGTATATTTACAAACACTAAACAACTGCATACCAAAAATATTTTTAGAACAAAATTGAAAAATTTTATATATAAAAAATTAATTTAAAAGAAAACCGCTCTAACGATTTTCAAAAAAAAACTTTATAAAATCAAGGATTTTTTGATTTATAAAATGACAATAAAATTTTTAAGGACAAACTTATTTTCCAGGTAAAATTTTGAATCTTAAATTTTTTTTTTTAATTATTTTAATTATTTTATTTTATTTTATTTTATTTTTAATTATTTTAATTATTTATTTTTTTAATAATTTTAAATAGTTTTAACTAGTTGAATACACAAACTATTGTTTTCGTTAAGTATGCTTACAAGTATTTTTCATTTTCGGGATGAGTTGTGTCTTGGGATGAATCACAAGTTTTTTGACAAATCAAATGGCATTTATATCTTTGAAGACGAACTTATTTTACAGGTATATTTTTAAATCTTTTATAGGTACATTTTTAAACAGACTCTTTGCATACAGGAGCAAGTTCGTGCGACCCAGTCGTGCATTTTATTTTTCTTGGATCTTCTGTTACCTTATCTACTGAGTTTGCTTTTGTCAACTGATAAACGGCTGAAACAAAACCGTATAGGTATCGTGTTTTGTGCAGAGTGTTAGTGTAAGTGTTTGTTTAGTTAGTGTTAAGTGACAAAATAATTTATATTTGATATGCCTCCGAAGAAATTTAGGTAGAAGAACCCGAACTGCTACAAGCTAATTACCGATTTATTCGTACTGCACAAGAACGTGAAGACTAAATTGAACGTGAAAGAATTAGGATATCACAAACGCGTGAAGCGCGAGCGCGACATTCAACTAATGATTGCTCATGTTTGAATCGAGCTGTTACGATGTGACAATTGACTACAGTAACTACCAATGTGTTGTTATTGGTTTCACTTCATTTGGGGCAACAAATGTAGTTTGGGAAAATTTCATGCCAACTTTCAAGGTATGTATTATAGCAGTTATTCATAATTATTTAAGCGAACAAAATTTTCTATCACTTGAGTTAAGATGTTTATTGATAGATATTAGTTACAACTAAATATGTAATTTTTAAGATCAAATATTATTTAAGTTTGTGTGGATCCCACAGAGATGTCAACGTTTGCAATTGCTAGAAAATTACGCTCATTGGGATCAAACTCTCAATGATGCTGTAATATCATCATACGCTCATCAAATACGAACATTGTTTTCTATAATCATATCTACATGCTTCCCATCAAAACCAATTGGTTTGTGGACCAAGTACAAAGATTATTATGTGTAATGATATTTTGCATCAAATACGGAATAGGATGGGAAATCCAAATATACAAATCAGTGAAGAAATTTACAATAAAGCATTAATTTCAATTGAGGACATGTGCTTGATGATGTCAAACAAACTATTAATTCAGTTAGGGCTGACCGCGCCCAAACGTCAAATGCATGATGCTTTTAACCAAGTGTTGCATCGAAAAAAATGTTATGATCTCAACATTTTGAAAGAATTAATTCAATATTCAAACAAATCTTCCACTGTTCAATGAACAACAGAAGTATGTATTTGATACTCTTATGAAAGTAACAAATGATGAAACTGGAGGGATTTACTTCTTAGATGCACCTGGTGGTACAAGAAAAAATAATAATATTAGCAACAATTCGCTTTCTAAACAACTCATTGACATTGGTAATGGAAAATTTCCTATAAACATGTTGACTGGCTGCATTAACTTTCCTTAAAGTTTTTGTCAGTTAACGCAATCAAAAGACGAACTTATTCAGAAGGTGTTTCCAGATGTTTCTCAAAATTACAGAAACCATGATTGGTTGAGCGAACGAGCTATATTGGCTGCAAAAAACATTGATGTAAATGAATTGAATTTCAAAATTCAAGAACAAACTACACGCGAATCGAGGATACATAAATCAGTTGATTCGGCTACTAACCAAGATGACTTAGTCAACTATCCACCGGAATTTTTAAACTAGCTGGATTTGCCAGGATTGCCACCTCACAATCTTCAATTAAAGGTTGGATCAATAGTTGCGAAATATCAACCAACCGCGTCTGTGCAACGGTACACGCTTAGCGATAAAAAAATTACTAAACAACGTGATAGAAGCAACTATACTCAAAAGAAAGTATAAAGGAGAAGATGTTCTCATACCGCACATGCCAATGATTCCGACTGATGTGCCATTTGAGTTTAAACGACTACAGTTTCCAGTGCGGCTTGCTTTTGCTATGACCATAAACAAGTCACAGGGACAATCATTAAGTGTTTGTGGTATTAATCTAGAAAACCCAAGTTTCTTACATGGTCAATTATTGTATCTTGCCTGTTCCCGTGTTCGAAAACTATCAGATTTGTTTGTCTATGCGCCAAATAATCAAACAAAAAACATCGTATATCACAAAGCACTACTATGATAATAAAACTAATTTCTGTTAATAATTGTGATTCACATGATTAACAATAAAGCGATTACTTACTTTTAAATCGTTATTATTTGTTTCATTTAATTATTTTTTATTCACAACGCCCTATCACGAGGGTGACGGTTCTGTTCAGGAGAATGTTTATCAACGACTATAAAATACGTAAGAACAAAAACTGCCACTTTACAAATCTCTATGACAGGACGAAGTCTGTCGGGCCCGCTAGTATATGTATATATACTCGTACAAATGTACAATGTTAAAGCATAAATTCTCCAAAAAATTTTGAAAGTCACAAATTATTTTCGAGATTTCTGAAATCATTGATCCAAGGATCCTTTGAATTACTATATATAAACTTAAGTTGAAAAGTTCATCTAAGCGAAAAATGCATTGTCCTTTCGATATCTTAAAGAAACTTTCTAACTTTTACAAACTTTGGACTTTTTGTATGCATACGGAATCTTTTATCTTCAATTAAATGAAAATTCCCCTAAGTTTAAATGTCAGCACATCATCATCCGAATTTAAAATAATAAAACAAAAACAACAATTAAAATCAAAACAAAAACACTCACCTCCAAATAAAAACTATAAAAATCTTAAAACTTTGTCATGTTACACGTATTATTATGTGTATTTGGCATCACTGTCATTATCTGTTCATATAATTACCGAACTATAATTATCCTCCCGCAAAACTAGATTATTTATTTAAGTGCATAACTTCTAAATAACAATCACATGCAACCTTTGGATAGCCCCGCATATTTAGATAATGCAGTTTTAGGTATGTATAGATTCTGCACTGCTGCGAGGTTAGGATTCACCCGCTCCGCCCTATGCCCAATTCGTTTAAACATGGCTAACATGGCATGTGTCATAGCATAGGGCAACCGTATACTATTTAGCTTGTTTGAATTTGGCTGAAAAAGAGGGATGGAAGTTTTGGAGTATGCGGTGCGGTGATGGCCCTCGACAGGCAGAGAAGAGAGTTTAAGGAAACTATCAGCATGGCTTTGGTTTGCGTTAGTTTTAGAAAGTAGTGAAGGGGAAAAACTTGAACTGAAACTTAAATTGTTAGAAAATAACTGGAAGCACGAACGTTTGCGTTCCAATTCGACTATCTACTTTATAACCACAGTGGATGGGTGCAGAACTGCAGATGGGATCAACCTTATTACCATCATCGTCCTTGTCATCCTTTCGTCCTACTTTGCAATGCACCAAAGGAATTCGTAATTGCCGGCGTCGAAGAGAGCAGGCGGGTAACAAGGGAATACATTTCTGGCTAAACATACAATACATCCAAATACGAAAAGCATAAGGACATAATATTTATGTATATGTGTGCAGATAAATACAGTTATGTTTGTCCTGTGTCTGCACATCGCATCGGTCTTCGGCTAATTACGAGGGAAATAATTATAAAACATGGCCAATATGTCAACTGTTTGTTCTCTAGAGGCAGCAAAGCACTATATGGCTTGGGGACCGTATGTATAGGGATGAGTTCTATGCTTCAGGTCATATGGAGATGTGGGTGGGTATAAAGTAAAGAATTCAGTTGAAAACCTAACAATCAAAGTGTGCACCTCGATGGGAGATCTAATGCGGGGTATCTGAGGTTGTTTTTTTTTTTTTAAGTAAATATAACTCTGATGGTTCTCTCTGATGGCAGGTCATACATATCTATTGGTTGGGTCCGTTGAAGCTGTGTGGTAAGTCCTCCGTGGTTTATTCTGGAGCAGCACCATCTCGCATCCACCATCCGAACCACATCTCTATGTATACTCAAACTGATGCATCGTGCCCCAACTACGTATAGAAAGAGACCTTTGTTGGCTTTTGTTATATTTAATTTTCTTGCTTGACATTTTGTTAAGTTTACTCTCATCAGAAGAAGGAACTTTTGTATAAATGCATCAAGTACATACACATAGCTAGCTTCAAGCTTGGCAAGTTCTACAAGTTTACTTTTGTGATTAGTTGGCCAAGGATATAATTCTCAAGGGCTTTTATATACATACATTCGTAATATAGAACAATGGAAATAGTAATGGAATAATGTAAATGTTAGTGTTTAAGAAGTGTGTGGTAGAAAAATCAGTTCAAAGTTAAATTGGATGAACTTACATATAAATGACTTTGGTATATATGTATGTACAGACATTTTGTAAAACAACAGACTAATATTTAATTTTGTTATGGTTTAGAAATCTTAATTTGTAATTGCCATGATTTTTATAAAAAAAAGAGGGTCTGAAATTGATTTTAATGTTTTAGAAAATAATTCGAAATAAATGCTTGCTAATTTTATTTGCTCAAAAGATTAAATAAAATGTACAAATTTCAAAATATCTTATAAGGAGGTTCCACAACACTAAAGTCAAAGTTTAAGTCGTAAGAAAGTGACTATCTATCTTTCTGTATAACCATAATTGACAGCTATTGTCAAAATAAATTTTGAACGGGTGTTTCTTTAACTGCATGAGAAGTTGTTGTCTATGGTTTGATAATTGAGAATGTCAGATTGTGTTGACATTTCTATTGAGTTGACAGTTCATTATGAATCCCTAAACTCCAGATGAACGCTTCTAAAGATGGAAATTATACTCAAGCCTTGGCCGTATATAAGTCTTGTAGATAACAGCCAGAACAGAAGGGGAGACAAATTTCTTACATTGTCTTATAGGAAACCCAAACATCTTCCGGCATTTTTGGCGACATCGCGTATATGACCGTTCCACAAGAGGTGGTTGGTGATGCATATACTTAGAATATCGATATGTTCATCCGTGGATAATGGAAGGGGGTATATCTCGCTTAAATGATACAAGACAGCATTAAATCTTCGAAGCATTAAATTCCTCGCTGTTTTTATTTCCCATGGTACTATGCTGTTTCGGTAGGAATTTAATGAGCTTATCATATTTTGTCGGTGCAGTTCCACATTCGGATAAAAGGGACGTGAGTCTGAAAACGAATATGAAAAGCTATCGTCAGCGAAACAATATATTGGATTAGATGTTGCAGACAGGAGATCATTAATAAAAATGAGAAACAGTGTTGGAGATAGAATAGAACCCTGGGGCACACCACCATTTATTTTGTGGGTTACGTCCGATTTTTCTTATAAGAAATATCTTGAGTAACCAAAGCTTCTTAATGACCAGCAATATGACTTTTGAAGCAATAGGTTAGTGCAACAAGTCCTTCCTTGGTTTCGGAGAAAGTAAGATTACTTGTTATTGATGTTTCAAAGGCATTTGAAAGAGTTAAATAATGATGGATCTCTTTCCCGATGGATATAAAATAACTTTCTGATCATTCGCTACAAGTACCTAGTATTGATTGGTTTCAAATTTGATATAATTAAATAAACACAAGATGTTGTGACCAGGGCTCTGTTTTTTCTGCAAATTTTTTTCCTCATGTTAATAAATGAAGTTGTCGCTGATAATGCTTTTAATACTCGTATTTAGATTCCCGGCTGTGAGCTTTCAATGGCAACTTTAATACGCTCATAGTTCAATGAATCCAGATTTTAACAAAATTTCACAACAATGACGTAAAACCCATACAAAGTTTAGTGCTTTGAAATTTTCATTTTAATACCCAAAATATGAATAACCGTTTAGTTAGCCTTAAAACGCGACATAAGCTTCCGCTAGCTAACCATGTTCTTACTTGTAAGGATCGGTGAATAAACCTGACAAACAAGACTAGAAACTAGACTAAAAAAGTATATTACTAAAAAATAATTAATCTCAAGCTTGAGCAACGTATAGGATTTGGGGTAGGTGCGAGGTTCAGTGTATCCAAAATTTATTTTGCAAACCATACTATTTACTGTGAAATACAATCGATTTGGCTTTATCTTTCCTTGTTTAAGTGTAATTAGAGCAATTGCTGAAAAATTATCCTATTGCGCACTTTAAAAAAAGTGAAATAGGGCTAGTTCTTGAATGTTGCCCTTATTTTACTTAGTGTTATTTCACGGCATCCTTGTAGAGATTCAAATAAAGTTGAATTATTAAATTTAATTTGTTTTCGTTAGCATTTGTTTTAATTATCCAAAAATTGCATTTATGAAAAACGTATCTTAACGTATGCATTTGAGATTCAGGAAGTATAAGTATATTAATTTGCGATTTCGAGTTTGGAACTCTTCTTTGAACGGATTGTTTTTTTTTACTTATTGAAATCGGCCCTGAAACAAATGCTAACTTAAGATTTAAGTTTAAAGGGCAATTTTGTTTGAGAATACTTTCTTGTGGTGACATTTTATAAATACATTTCCGTTTGCAATCTGTTACCAGTCTCATCGTTCTTGCAGGAACGTTTTTCTATCACTTGTAAATTACAGTAATCCCCGCTTAGTTCCACCTCGCTTAATTGAACATCCCGCTTAATTGATCGAACAAATTGGCTTCGAAAATTTCCCGTATTAGTAGCAAAGCTTTTTGGACGGTTAATTGAACCCCGCTTAGTTGAATTACTCGCTTAATTGATCTTAAAAATATGCAGCAGAAAAACTAAATACATGGAAATTTTTCGGATAATTGGACGGACAAAAAAATTATTGTGATTGGGAAAACCAAAACGCCAAGGTGTTTTAAAAATAAGGTTGTACCTTTGCAATATATCTCCAACAAAAAGGCATGGATGACCCAACATTTATGGGCCCAAATTTTATATAAATTTGACGAAGAAATGATAAAGCAGAACGGACAAATAATTCTTTTTGTCGACAATGCTGCCTGTCATAAGAAGTTGGAGGATTTAAAAAATATAAACGTGCAGTTTGTACCCACAGATACAACGTCCATCATTCAGCCCCTTGGCCAAGGCATTATTCATTGTTTCAAAGCTTATTATGAGCAAAATATAATAAGGAAACAAATTACAGCCATCGAACGTGGCAAGACTATCGAAGCATTTTCGAAGTCGATCACATCCTTGCAAGCAATGCACATAAGCAAATATTGTTTGTGGCTTCTAACACCTTCTACTATAAGAAATTGTTTTAAAAAGGTAATATTGGAAATATTTTACTACTAAATCTACATTTTTGCAAGTTCTATTTTTAAAGGCAGGCTTCATCCAAGAAGAAGAACAGCCGAAAAATGATATCGTGGTTATAGATAACGTTCTTGAGGACAATGCAGATTTCAATCCTTATTTGGCATGTGATGACAACATATCATGTTATGGCGAACTAACAGACGCCGAAATTAAGTTGACACTGAAATGTTTATAGAGTAAATTTCTGGGATGAATATTTCATTTTTTAGTTGACCTACTCGTGCAATTATACGGGTTTCGCTTAATTGAACAGATATGTCAATTAAGCGGAGTTTCGCTAATTGACCGAAAAATCTGACAAAATGGTCAGTGCAATTAAGCGGGGAATACTGTAGTTCTGACTTAAATTTCGTTTAAGAATTCTTCCCTTCCGCGATTCTTTTGTTGATGCATTCTAAGGGCTTAAATTATTACTTTATGGACTATGCGCCATATGTTCAAAGTCAAAAAAGAAAGGCATTTCAACGTCTGCGTCGGAAAATACAATTATTCAAAAAACTGTCACTAATTTACGACGACTTGGTACACTTAAACACGCTAAACGAACTTAAAGTTTTTTTTTTAATCCAGGATAATTTGATCGTATAGTAAAACGGTTTTTTTGAATTTAAAACAAAGTTTATGTTTCGGGTAAAGTGGTTTACGTCCGTGAAATCTTTTTTCAAAACGAACAATTAATTAAATTTTTTCTATTTTTTTCGTTTGGAAAAGAGGCTTATGTTCACATAATTCAAACAAATTCAATGTTTTTATTTTGGTAAAAGGCGTCAGTTTAGTTAAAATCTTAAAAATTGCCATTTTTTTTTTAAATACAATTTTGTTTTGGAAAAGTGTCCTTATTGTGCTTAATTGTCTTTTCCAAATCAAAAACGACTTATTAAGATACTAGCCGACCCGTGCTCGCGTTGCTTCGCAAATTGTAACCAACATATTCTTTTTGTGCTTATGGATTTTCTTCCTTTCTTTTACCCATTTTATATTTCTATTCGATAAAAGAAAAACAACGAATTTAAGCTTGTTATGTACTCGTATTTAATAAAAAAAATCAAAAAACACTTCCTTACCGAAATTAACACTTTAGTAAAATATTACGTACCTAGTAAAGGCCAAGCCGCACGTGAAAACAAACAAAACCATTTCAATTTTTTTGTTGAAAACAGAACGAAATTTTTGTCTATTTTCCTCTTTTCTTTCTTTACCTAGAAACTTTTTTTTGCAACCGAAAAATATAGTTTGCGGTAAAAAAAAACAAATTTGTGTTTTTAATGTTCTCATACATCTATAGGTATGCATGTGTAAATATCCATAGACACATTTTTTATTCATCTGCTCATGTTCAGTGCAGTGCAACTGACTTAACCTACCCACATTTGTGTGCTCTTTTTATCGACGTCATTGTAAGTACCTTCTTCGAGTTATTTGTATAGAAAATTTTAACTTAATTTCAGTTTTATTGTTCGAGAAAGTGATACAAAATTGGTAATTCAAACTATTATAATAGAACTTTTTTTATTTTTAAATTGGAAGAATTATAATCTATTCACTCCTCGAACCAGAAAAATAAAAAAGGTCTAATTTTTCTTTAGATAAATCGGCATTTCATGTGCACGGCACTGTAGTTAATTAAATATCCATACTCCATAGTAACTTAAAAAAAAGAGCCCACACTGCTCAGCGATGTGACGATAGAATTAGAGAAACAAAAAAATAATGTGTGTGTGTAGGTTAGTTGATGAACTATACAATATACAGAAAAATTGAATATGTATGTAGGTAGGTAGCTGAGAACACATATTAAGAGAGAAAGAGCATGGGAAGAAAAGAAAATTAAAAATGTTGGAATGATAATGAAATGAAACAAAGCAGCGACCTCGCGATTGTGATGGAATCTAATTTCCTGGATAAAATAGATTCAAAAAGTTTATAATTTTATAATTTGTTTTTATTTATTACTCAGGTTGTATGTTTAACTTAGAAGTGATTTTAAGCTTAAAATTTGCGTAACAATATTGACATTATGAAGCAATGCTAATCTCTGTCGATTATTGTATAGGTTTTAAGATATGAGTGGTTGTATAAGTCAACTAATGAAAAAAATGGACAAAAAATGTAAAATTAATAATATTTAAGTTTGACAAATAATTAATGAAAAAAAATTAAAGCCATAAACACTCTCATAACAATATAGAAAATAATAAAATATATTTCAAATAAATCGGAAACCTAGATAAGAGTTTAGTTTTTTCTTGCCAGAGAAGACAAATTTGACAAACAACTGCCTTTCTGTCCATACTTCTGTTGCTTTTAATTACCACATTTCCGTGTGAAGTTGTGAAAATGCAACGTCGTAAGTATCCGCTCCTGGAGTTAAACTGATGAAATTTAATAAGAACGTACATTTATAAGTTCCAATATTTAAATGGTTTCAATGCTAATTTTTAGTGTAGTTTCATTTCTTAATTCTGTTGATCTTTGGTTGCCTTTAAATACCTACCTTTCTGCTCATTAATGCAACAATTTAACCGAAAATAAAGTATCCTTACTTAAAATTTAAAAAAATAACCATTCATTTTGTATTATGTCCCCCTATCATCGTCAACCTGATTGAATGCAGGCATTCATGTGCCGTTCGTTACCGCACGAGTGTACGAGTCCACACTCCCGTAAGATACAATCACGCATAGTCGCCTTCGCGGGCGTTAACTCTTTGGCATTGCAGAACATAAAGTTTTTGTTCGTTTTTGGCCCAAATATCTACCATAGTTCGTGTCATATCCTTATACACACACACATACATACATACATATGTATAATGAAGTACCTATACCGAACGAAGAATCAGCAATACCATAGCGAGCAGGACTCACAAGCAGGACTCGCAAGTCGCAACCAGGACCAAAACCAAACCGATTCCATTGGAAATAATGAGAAAAACATTAAAAATCCATTAGTCGATATTTATAGATTCCAGGGGACCAACGAACATTGTTGGCACTGAGTTTGTGGTTTTTCGAATTTTTCTCTCCAAAGGGTCCATGGAAAAAATACAAACAAATGAAAAAAGAATCCAGGATCCTGAAACAAGAGCGCGCACAGTAAAGAAAAATAAATTAATTTATAATTAAATATATTTAATGGCACTGAAATGGCGCAATGGAAAAGAAAGAATGTTCTTTATGTGTTTGCATTAAATTGAATTCAAGAAATATATGGCATCAACGAAATACCTCATTATTTTCTTAGTATATTTTTATTTGTTTATGTTTGTATAAATATATAGTTAAATATGTTTTTGAAGCTTAAATTTATCTCTTTATTAATATCATACTCTCAACAATATTCGATCCGTATAAATGAAGAGTTACTGAGTCTAAAATGAAAGATAAATCGATTTTTATTTTGGTAAATTGCGGGGCTTTTAAAGATAGAATTATACAATGGACTTTATAATATATTTTTTGAATTACTTAAAATGGTCTTAATTTATAAATTTGAATCTATTACCATTTATATATAGTAAAGCGTTGTAAGGCCTTCAATCAGTGCTGATTACATTTCTACTTCACCACTACCAATCATAAATTAAAGTCCTCCGCATCCGCTTCGTTTTTCTATGTATTCGTTTGTGATCTCAAAAATTAGTGCACAGCTGAACCTAAGGAAGGTTTAGGTGTATACTTTGTTAAGGCTTTGTAAGAACTAGCTAAAGCTTCCGGTTAGCGGAAGCCAATGGAAAGAATTTCAAAAAAATTAATAAAATAGACAAAAACAAAAATTAGAAACTGAAGCTTTTGAAAACAAAATGTTTTCGGGAAGTTTTAATATGGTAAGAAAATACAAGCTCAAAAAGGGGGTGAAGCCAGCATTCCACGATTTTGTAGTTCAACACATTTTTTGTTGTTATTTCATGTTTCACAATATCAATTAAATCATGGTTGGGGTGGTTGAGTGTTATGCCAATTTCAATCTCATCACTAAACATAGAAAATTCATGCATATTTTTTAGCGAAAATCGAACGCCCTGATGTCATCCTTAGCAAGACAATATTTTCATATCATTTGGTGATAAATTGCTATGTCGGCCGATTTTTATAGTAAATTACTTATCCGAGAATAAAACGTCTACATCATTTCTAATAATTTGGTCTATAGTGGGAGCTCCTTATTCAAGGGAAGTAGTTTCTGATGGATAAATGGCGTTATTACATCTGCCGCGCCGTTAAAACGGAGTTAACGGGGATTTTTACAATCGATAACTATGCTCTAAAATTATGACTATAAATATAATCTTCCCGAATGAAAAACTTCTCTAAAAGTTTCGATATTGATCCTAATGCACTTTTGTGTTGTCTTGATTTTGTTTGGCTCACCAGAATTCTATAAAATAATCCATCTATCTTGTAATGACGCATTACAAATTAACAACGAAAACACGAACAAATTACATGCGTTCTGTCACTACACCGAGCATCGAGTTCACACTCAGTTCAGCTTGGCCAAGACTCGGTGACATTAATTTGCAAAGGTTATTTTGTCATTCGCAAGGATATAATTCACACTAGGTTGTTACCAAAAGGTTGGCTAGTAGAACCGAACAAGACTAACAAAAAGGAGAAGCAGGGAAACAGACCGCCCATATTATAAATACGCCTGAACTCACGGAGCAGAAACCAGTTGGACTTCGATCGCCGCTAAGCAAGTATCAGTGGTAAGTAAGTTGGATATTAACAGAGGCTTCCCCCCACCAGAGGTAAGGGGCTTCTTGTGAAATATTCAAGTTTAATTAATTTACCAGTTTCGGCTGCGTTTTACCAGTTTCGGCTGTGATTTACCAGTCTCGGCTGTGATTTACCAGTTTCGGCTGTGATTTACCAGTTTCGGCTGTGATTTACCAGTTTCGGCTGTGATTTACCAGTTTCGGCTGTGATTTACCAGCTTCGACTGTGATTTACCAGTTTTGGCTGTGATTTACCAGTTACGGCCGTGCTTTACACACGATAAGAGGCAATTTACTCGCGTAATGGCGATTGCCCCAGTCCTGACCTAATCGACGGAAGAGATGTCCCGCGCCGCCTGCTGACCGACACCTATCGCGTAGACTACATCGGACCCGTGGCGCAAGCCGAGATTGGGATGAGAAGAATTATTACGAAAATCAGAATTTGACAAAGGAGAATGTTAACCGACTATATGAAATAAATTAAAAATAATATAAAGTTCATTACAAATAAAGACTAAGACCTATTGATGTTAAATTTCGGTGTTTTATTTAACTAACCCTGGACACGGTGGGCATACCCCAGCTGAGAAATCTAAAACACCCTCACAATCTCCATTGAAAATCGTATTTGTCAAACCCTTTGCCAAAACCTTCTACCACATTTCTTTGGTACAACTTGTAAACCGTTTTCACATTTGTTCCGAAAAATGGCGGAATAGGACACTTTATAGTGAGACTTTCAATCAAAACATTACAGAAACGTGGTGATGGTTCCGTTTGTACCGGTTTTTTTGTCATATCCGAAGGAAGGTGCGAGTATGTTGAAATCTTTGCTGAGTTAAGTCAATTAACTCAGCTTGTTAACTAGCCAATCCGAATCCCTGACGTTGAAATTTCTCATAGCAAAACAACCCAATTAAAGAAAAAACTCCTATATGAGAACCGTTTGCCAAATATAAAAAAGCCGAATGGGACGATCTCAATGAATTTTTCATTATCTTTAACTGGTCACTATGCTTCCTCGACAGTGACGTGGATTCTAGCGCAAAGGGTAAAATCTATCAAACTCATGGTTTGATTTGAACTGCAAGGAGTTTATTAGGTTCAGAGATGTGAGTTTCCGTTGTTTTGTTATAAAGCCAACCCAACTGAGGAAAAGCGGAATGAGTTTAAACTAGCTATAAAGCACTGCACATCCCTTCTTTCCAAAGTCATGGAAACGCTGATTAATTATCAGCTTAAGAAATATCTCGAAGAACGAAAGCTTCTTAATGACTAGAAGTATGGCTTTCGTAGCAATAGGTTCACCGGTGATTTGATGGTTTATATAACCGAATAGTGGAACAAATCTTAATATTGTTTTGGAGAAAGTAGAAGTATTGTTCTAAAGACATAATATTTCAATAGCATTTTATAGAGTTTGGCACATTTGATGAATTTTCTTCGTTGGATTAGAAAATGCCTTTCTAACCGTTCCATACAAGGGTGACGTGAAATAACGCCAAATGAAATAAAGCCAAATTCAAAAAATTTGGCATTATTTCGTTTTTTAAAACGAAATAAGGCCAAATTTTCAATTTGGGTTTATTTCGCTTTACAAAACGAAATAATAGCAATTTGACATTGTTTCGATTTAAAATTTTGCAGAGTTAGGAAAAAACATAAAGTAAAATTATCTTTTTTATCTTTTTCTCTCTATGCTAAATTAAATTTTTTAAAGTTCACTTTTTTACGTACAAAACACGCAAAAATGGTTGATTTATTGTCTAGAATAGCTACTTTTGCTAAAAAGTTTTTTTGAATCGATAGCACGACGGCGTACTAACAGCTAGGTATGTAAGAGTGGGCATGCTGGCCCCTGCAACCCCCCTGCTTGGGATCACTATAGGATTTGGGGTGGGTGCGAGTTTGGGTATATGCAAAGAACTTTTGCATTTGAGCACTAAAATCAAAGAAATTCCCAACAAAAAAAAAGCAAGTATCACAGTTATGAAAGAATCACAACGCATTCGTGTTCTTTGCATATGTATACCCAAACTCGCACCCACCCCAAATTCTATAGTGATCCCAGGCAGGGGGGTTGCAGGGAGGCAGCATGCCCCCCCCCCCTACATACCTATCTGTTTGCAAACGAAATATTGCCAACTTTTGAATTTTAAAATATTCGGCGTTGTTTCCATTATTTTTTTGGCCTTATTTCTTTTTATAGATCGAAATAAAGCCAAATTGGTTTTATTTCGTTTTGAACAGCGAAATAAGGCCAAATTTGAAATTTGGTGTTATTTCATTTGGTAATATTTCACGTCACCCCATACAAGCTGTATTGGACGGCTTCAAATCTGATACAAACACAATAAACGCTGGTGTGGCTCAGGGCTCCGACACTATTACTTGTTTTTATTTCGGTGATGAAAGTACCCTCAGCTTTTTATATGCGTTTTTAGATTCCCATCCTTGTCCTTCAGATGTGGACTATCAACAGGAATCAAAAACCGTGTAAAATTTAATGCTTCGAAAACTCAACGCTGTCTGCTGTCCCAAAACCGTAACTCTTTCCCAATGCCACTACGATGGGTGGTACTTTCATCGAGGAAACTCAAGAGTTTTCAGTTCTAGGCTTGTGCATGACAAACCATCTCTTGTGGAGTGATCACATAAATGAAGTAGTCTAATTTAGGTTTAGGTTTTCTTCGTCGATGCAAGAAGTTTTTTTACCCCTTCTGATCTGGCTATAATTTAACAAGCCTATATTCGTCCAAAACTCGAGTACAATTTCCATATCTGGGCAGATGCTTCAATAACTCATTAGAGTCTCTTGGACAGAATTTTAAAGAAAAGCTCGCCGCCGTTGTTCAACTGAAACTTTTGTATCTCGTGAGCACCGTCTTAAGGTTTCATGGCTGTCATTATTTTATCGCTATTTTAATAAAGAATGCTCTGGTGAAATAGCCAGTTGCATTTTTTCCCTCAAACAATTCAACGTTATACCTTTGGTTCTAGGAATGCCCATCATTTTGCCCTTGAGCCCATTTTCGAACGTACTGTTAGGTAGAGAGATTCTTTTTTTAGTCGCACTACACGAATGTGGAATGCTTTACCAGACTCAATATTTCCAAGTCATTACAATGTGCAGACCTTCAAAACCAATGTGTATCGGTATCTCATTTCTAATCCTATCCTCCTTTCCTAATTGCTCGCACTGTATTTAATCATTATGAGGGTATTCATATCCCCTTGAGTGCGCGCACAATATATATGGGTATCACTGACAATACTCACTGCCGTAGCTGCGCAGACCAACATAAAAGGTAAACTGTGATTTACTTCCTCTGTAAATGTCCTGCCCTGGCACCTTCTAGAATATTAAGGTTCGGAAGGGCATTTCTTAAAGATCTTGATGGTCTTTAAAAGATAAAAATCAAAGACCTGATTTCCTTTCTAAATCCGACGAAATGGGTCTAGAATCACTAATTTTGTCAATATAACATAATATTTCATATTTTTATTTTTCATAATATAGGTCCAACGAGTTTATGGTGTCAAAACAGCGCTTTCAATCGCTAAATGAGTAGCGCAGCAAGAGCTGCTTGTGACTTTTCTGTTTTTGAAAGTTTTGACCCTGACATTATGGGCTTTCGCCGTATTTTAGTGGAATATTGGAAAACAACAAAAATAGTTTGACTACAAAAATGGGTGTTTCAGTGGTTTTATATTTTTAAAAAGGGAAAACAAATATGTATTCGACTCGAATTCTACACATAGTTTAAAAATGCAAAAAAACAAAATGTTTATTCTCAGCACAGCACCTGCTTGAAGACTATACGAGTATGATATGAATCAGAAAAATTGAATTTATTCAATTGAATTTATTGAAATTGACGGTAGTGACAAGAAAAATCTTATTACTGTGTGCATATCCAGAAATGTGCACACATCACCTACCAGATGACATTGAAATCATAGCAAATAGGTCATAAGGAAAAGATCAGCAAGAACTTCCTGGTATGGATTTCTATTTCTGTAATATTAACCAGTATTTCAGTAAATATATGTATATCTAAACAAAACGATAAAATATTGGAAGTTTAAAATCATGCTGTTTCCTGGTTCGCTTAGTCGTTTTCTTCTTTATATTTTATTTTTGACAGTTCGGTGAACCACCCGCATACCCTTAGATGATTTCCATTTAAATCCTTTATCAATTGTACCTAGGATGTATGTTGCATAATGGCACGAATAATATTGCTCATAATGATTGTTAACTATCAATGTTTGTTTTCCGAAATAATGAGTTCGACTAAAATTGGTTTTACTACCCAAAATTCTGGAAATTTTGTGATAATACCGGGATGAAATTTGGATATATACATACCGTCCCAAAACCACTCTTTCAAACAAAAAAGATTGGTGAAAGTTCAGGAACTTATACATTTTGAACTGTAGCCGCTAGATTTTCATAATTTAAATTACTGCAGTGTTTTACTTCTTTAGGTTGTAGATAGGTAGGTAGGGATTGCAGTCACAAGCAGCCCTTGCTGCGCGACCCAATTAGCGCCGTTTTAGTACCATAAATTCGTTTTACCTATGTATTGAAAAATAAAAACATAATATTATGACGGATTTATATTGACAAAATAAGTGGTCCTAAAGCCATTTCGAAGCATTCACTAAGGAAATCATTTCTTCGATTTTCATTTCGGTAAGTTCATTTAGATATCTTTAAGGAATGCCCTTCCGAAGCCCGTTCATTTCCGTCAATGCCACTATGACCAGGAAAACCAACAGTTTGATTCTTTAAGCCTTAGCGCGCTACATGGTGCTAAAAATTTAATGTGTAGGTCAACTGGTAGGAGGTGCAGAATAACATTTAAGGCAATCGATCCTAAAGACAAAAAAGGACGTACAATGGCTATGTACTTTCACACAAATAATCTTCGATTGAAGGCCCCACTTTTTACCAAAAGTTGTTCTACAGGCGTAAAAGGAAATGTAGGGCTTCTTAACCCGTCTTCGATGTTTACTTTTTAGTTTAGTTTGGATAGACAGGATTTGAACGTTCAATCGGGGTAGGGCGAAGGCAGGTATTTTAGCTTTGGTCTCAAAGAGCATCAGTTCAATTTTGCTCTAATTAACACTTAGTCCACAGCTCGTGGCCCAGCTGCTAACTTACTTAGGAACCATCTCCGTGATTTCGCTAATTACGATGACGAACTTTCCCGACATATTTTCGAAGCATGTGGGATGTGACAGATTTTAATAAAGTAGATAATATGGGTTCGTTGATTTCAATTCTTTAAAGACGTTACGAAATAAATTTGACCTAAGAATTATTTAGCATGTACATATACAGCATTATTAACTTCCCATAGGAAATTATTGTAATCGGTCTGACTTGTCGAATTGACATTACTCGACGTTTTTAAGTCCCTGGAATAAAAATCAAAGATTTTTAGAGAGATGTTTGTATGTGCGTGTGTACGTACGTTCGTACCAGTAGATTTTTGGACTTCAAATGAATTTTGTTTTGCAGATAATAATATCGAAAGATGCAGAAAGGACTTTTAAGAAAATTTAGAGGGTGTTTTTTTTGTTTTAATAAAGAAATTTAAAAAAGGTACAATTTTGGTTTAACCCAAAAAATCTCACGAACCAATTAAGTTTTACATAATATATTGTGACGTGACTTTTACCAAGAAATTCTCTTACCTACAAAATACTTTTATGCAACGAAAAATAATGTTTGTTAAATCTGGTAAAATTTGAAAAAAAAAAAAATCGAGATAAATAAAAAATAAAAGAAATGTACATACAAAAACACTTTTCTACTCAAATATTTCAGCACAAATTTAAGATATTGAGTTAAAAGTAATATTTTTAACGATTTATTAAAATGTTGAAGTCATTTTTAGCACTTTACTATAGGCTTTAAAGATGATTTACCTCATTTAAAACGATTTAACATCTTATATCTCGTAGCAATTTGCTAAAGTTTAAACCACGGAATGGCTACTGCAACTTTAAGCAATTTGCTAAAGCCGTGTTTCATTTGAACAATTATTCTCATAAAAGCAGTGAATGGAATAGTCCAGTCAACAGTTTTGAATTCCAAGGTCCGTTTAAGCGTATTTTGCTTTGTTTATTGTCACGAACTGTCACAATTTAGACATGTTTAGATGCTCGTTTTAAATAAGAGGCAAATAGTTTTTGCTACTAGTTATGAAAATAAAAAGAAAGGTTTAAAAATTTGGAGTCCCTTAGTAAATTTGTAAATATTTAGCAAAGTGATAACTAGTAAAGTGTTAAACCCTTTACAATAGGTTGTTTAAAATGTTGCGCCATTGTTTAAAAAAAAATTAAAAACAATTTTGTTGTTAACGTAAGATAATGTTCTTACAAAAATTAAATCTGTATTAAAAAACAAAAAAAAGTTTCAAAAAATGCCGTTGAAATTGATAAAAATTGGTTTTCGTGGGTAATTATTGTATTCACACCTTGAAACTTTGGCTATAAAACGACCAAGATCTGTCAACGTGCAAAGTATGTGATGTTTGCAAGATACTTGACTAGGGAAAATTTTGTCATACCATTGAGTACAATGTTAATCATATTCGTCACGAAACCTATCTTTTGAGATGGCTTAGAAAAGCTGCAACTGACTTGATCTATTCGTCGCTGGTTCTAAACCATAAGGACGTCAAGAAAAAAAGAACAAGTAAGGATTTAAAAAAAAATAATTGCTATTAAATTGTCGACATACAGCTCCCTTGGGACGAGTTGGTCTTCAATATTCAAAAATGGTTATTCTACTTCTCTTACATGAAAAACTGTTAAGGCAAACTGATTTTGATACAAATTTACATAACAAAAATTGATGTTTGATTAAGGTACCTATGCACAACACAAAATTAAATTAATTAAATAATATCACTTTACTGACATGATATTAATTTGTATTTTGGCGTTTTTTTTTTTTTAAATTACATTAACGTAAACAGTAAACGGATATAATGGATTTAGGGGTTTCTTTTAATTAGTCTTTTATCAATTTCTATTACCTACGTTTTCTTTCAGTTAAACGTGTCAATCAATCCGTAAAATACGTACGTAAAAAAAGAAGATTTTCACATAGCTTCTTCCTCCCTTCATTTCCGTCAACCTTCTTTATATTCTTTGACATTTGAAAATATTTTGTTTTCACATTATTCTTTCTACATCATGGTTGTAGTGAATTATATTTTGAATACCAATACAACTTTCTACAGCTATGGCTTTAATAATAGGAACATTTCTTACTTTTGAGTTTAAATGTTTTTGTTTTACTTGAGCAAAGGTAAGATATAATATAATAAGTTTTTAAAAGTAACGATTAATGCGTTGTCAAACTATTTAATTTACAGTTTACTTAGTCAAAATAACAGGAAAACTTTAAGAAAAATCGCATAGTCTCTCCCTATTGTCAAATTGTTGGCAGAGTTTTTAAACCGTAAATGAATAAGAATTCACATACTTCTCCATCTACCCCGGTCTCAAGCTAGATGTCACCAGTTGCGCACTGGGTCGAAATGACCCATGGTGCTTTCATCCACTTTAGTCATAGTCCATGCTTCTGCATCGTATAGAAAGACGGGGATGATGAGAACCTTATATAGGGACACTTGGTTTGCTTGAGATAGAGCTTTACTACTCAATCCCTTTCTTAGCCCGAAGAAACAGCGGTTAGCAATAGTAATGCTTCGTTTGATCATAGCGCTGGTGTTGTTTTCTGTGGTCATAGCGGAGCCTAGGTAGACTTAGTCCTTAACTACCTCAAAGTAACGTCTGTCGATGGTGACGTTTTGGCCGAGAAGACGGTGTTGTAGGTCCTTTCTTGATGATAGCATGTACTCTGTTTTGCCCTCATTAACAACACGCTTAAAAGCCATATTGATATCACGCTGAGTTCTTCCGACTATGTGATGTGAATGTCATCAGCATATGCCAGTAATTGGACAGACTTTTGAAAGATAGTGCCTCTAGTGTTGATGTGACGCACTATTCTTTCAAGGACGATGTTAAAGAAATTGTATGACACCGCACAACCTTGACTAAAGTCTTTTTTGACATCAAAAGGAACTGTTAAGTTGCTTGCAACGTTTATGGAGCAGCGCGAATTCTCCATGGTTATCCTGCACAAACGGAAGAGTTTGGCAGGGATGACAAAACTATACATAGCTAGTCCTTGTATATGCTGTCATATGCGGCCTTGAAATCGATGAAGAGATGGTAGGCGTCAATTTGATGTTCTTGGGTTTTTTCCAGGATCTGCAGCAATGTGTATATTTGATAGACCTTGAAATTTGCTGGTCTAAAAAAACACTGATACGGACCTATCACGTTTTTGACGATGGGCTTTAGAAGTTCACATATTACGGCAGAGAAGATTTTGTAAGCGATGTTAAAAAGATTAATGCTTCTATTGTTATTGCAGTTTAGAGTGTCTCCTTTTTTAAGTATCGGGCAAACAAGACTGAGATTTCCTTCATCAGACATGCTTTCTTCCGACCATATCTTACAGATAAGTTGGTGAATGCTCCTAACTAAATTATCTCCAGCTACTTTGAAGAGCTCGGCTTTGAAGCCATCTAATCCATGGGCTTTGTTAAACTTCAGCTTAAATATGGCAATTTTTACTTCGTCTGAGTCGGGAAAACGGGATTGTTTGCTCTCGTCTTCCATGTTGAAGTGACCATCCTGTCTGCAGAAGTGGTCCCCCCATATCCTCAGAATTGACTGCGGGTCCAATATGATGTTTCTACTTTCATCTTTGCAGCCTTCGGTTCGAGATTTATGTACTTGTGAATTTCGTTTTACCTCCTCATAAGACTTTCAAACTTCACTTCTTATTTTATACCACTCATTATCTTCGACCACATGCTTCCCAAGCTCTTTCTTTTTCCTTCTGAGTAGTCGATGTTCCTCTCTCCTCTAATGCTCTTAGAGCTCTCGCCCTTCTATGCAGCGCCGTTTTCCCTGCCAACAATTCTCATCAAGCCAGGGGTTTCTTGTTGGTGGCTGTTTGAAACCCAGCACTTCAGAGGTGGCTGCTCTAATTGCATCTTAGCAATATTGCCACTGGTTCTCTTCTGGCAGCAGAGAACTTCGAAAGAAGTTACTTGTGACTCGGTTGGAGAAGGATTTAGCGATCTCTTGCGACTGTAGCCGTTCGACGTTGTATCTTCTCCCAGCATCTCCCTGTTTTACCTTGGGCGTGGAAACTCAAAAAGATACCTTGGTTACAACGTGGTAGTGGTCTTAGTCGATGTTAGCTCCTCGGATAGTGTTAACACAAAAATTAATTTTTTTAGAATGGATGATGGAAAAATGTTTGTTCGTCGTTCAATATGAAAAGAGTTTAAAAAACCCATATCCAAACTAGAGTGATACCATAATACTTAAGAGTTAGTTTTCTTGGTTGACCGTGTGTCAAGGTCGAATATGACATACTTCGGAATGACTTTAAAGGAACAATGTATACATTTTGTGATGGTATTCTAAATCATTTTATACTTGAAACTTATTGAGACCAAATCCATTGAGCATACTATTAGAGGTAGAGAGAGGAGACATGACCATCCTAACGTAACGAATTTTTATTCTGATTGTTACTAGGTTAGGTTAGGTTAGGTAGTAAGGGGTGTGCACAGCAAGAAGCTGTTGCGTACACGGGGGCCTATTGGTCCATTGTGATCCCCTATAAAAGTAAAAATTTAGCATCGATGCTCTCAGTTCAATTCAACTCTGTCGATTAGCGTAGACTGGCTCGTTAACGAACCAGCCTGTGCTATCTATAAATTTCCTCATGCTCGCCATTGAGACCTGTGCTAGATCATCCAGTTCTCCACTCCAACGAACCTGTTTCCGAAATGACGGAGTCGGCTGGTTTGGAGGTTCGGACAGTCGCAGAGCAAGTGTTTAATGGTTTCCATTTCCTCCTCATCCTGACAGCTCCTACAAAAATCGGGTGCAAATGCCCCTATTCTATTAGCCATTGTGCCAATGGCGCAATGACCTGTTAGTACACCTATCAAGATTTTAATGTTCTTTTTACTCAGCGATAGAATATACCGAGTTTCTTTTTCATTTGTATTAGGCCATAAACTTCTAGAGATTGCACAATCGTTCCTGGATTTCCAGGAGATATTGGTTTTCTCTTTTAGTCTAAGGTCTATCTTCCTCTTGAGTACCCCAATCGGGACGAGTGGTCCCCTAACTGAATGGTCGCTACTACTTGTGTCTGCTTTTGACCCTTTCCTGGCTAGTTCGTCTACTATATCATTCCCTTCTATATTGCTATGTCCGGGAACCCAGCAGAGCTTTACCTGGTTAGTGTGGCAGATTTTGTTTAATTCCTTCCTACAGTTTAAAACTGCTTTTGATCTAATGGTCTTACTGGCTAAGGCTTTGATAGCAGCCTGGCTATCCACGAAAAAAGTAATCTCCGAAGAGCTTAGCTTTTCGTGATGTGCCAATTCAGCTGCTTTTCCAATGGCAAAGACCTCAGCCTGAAAGACACTACAGTCAGCCGGGAGTGTATATGACTCTCTGATGTTGAGAGATTGGAAAAACACCCCAGCACCTGTTCCTGATTCCATTTTTGAACCGTCAGTGTAGAAAGGGATATCGTGTTTACTTATGAGTGAATTGGGATCCCAACCCTGTCTTTCTGGTATGAAAATAGAATATTTCCTGTCAAAATCTAGTAAAGGGGGGATGTAATCGGTGGTCTCCCTCAGTCCTGGAACCGTGTCATATCTTTGTAAGATTGACCCGTGGCCATAAGTGCTGTGCCTCCAAAAACTCAGTTCTCTTAAACGAATTGCAGTTTTGGCTGCCGTGCACTTTATGAACTCATCCAGAGCCGGGAGGTCCAAGATCATTTCCAATCCAGCTTGTGGTGTGGATCTTTGAGCCCCTGTTATTCCTACACAGGCTAGTCTCTGTACCTTATTCAGGTTCTTGAGGTAGCTTGATTTTTCCACCGCCTTCCACCATACAATAGAGCCATAGGTAAGAATGGGTCTGACTATCGCTGTGTACATCCAATGGATGACCTGCGGTCGCATACCCCAACGTACACCGAAGGTCTTTTTGCATGTGTAGAATGCACATAGTGCTTTTTTCATTCTTTCCTCAGTATTACGCTTCCATGTAAGCTTGGAGTCAAGGATTACTCCTAGAAATTTAGCTTCCTTAGAAGGGTTTAGAGGAATGCCATTTAGTTTGGGAGGGTTGAAGCCCTCCAGTTTAATTTTCTTCGTGAACAAAACTAGCTCTGTCTTGGCGGGGTTGACCCCGAGACCGTTCTTAGTTGCCCAAGAAGATAAATCTTTTAATGCATTTTCCATAATGTTTTCGATGATGGTGAGAAACTTGCCTGATACTAAAACCACTATGTCATCTGCATATGCTACTATTTTAATGCCCTGATCTTTGAACTTTGTGAGAATTTTGTTGACTACGAGGATCCAGAGCAGGGGTGAGATGACTCCTCCCTGTGGTGTGCCTCTAGTAACTGTTTTCTCAATAGTGCTAACTCCTATTTGAGAGTTGATAATTCTGCCATTTAACATGGTGAAGATCCAATCGACAATGACAGAGTCAACCCCAACTTCAACTAAGGCAGTCTTGATCGATTCCGTTTTTACGTTATTAAACGCACCCTCGATATCAAGAAATGCTGCCAGGGTATATTCTTTATGTTCAAGACTTTTCTCAATATGTGAAACTACTTCATGCAAGGCAGTCTCCACTGATTTACCTTTGAGGTAAGCGTGTTGGTAGTTGCACAAGTTGTTTTCGTTGAGAAGTTCTCTAACATGTAGATCAATTATCCTCTCCAGTGTCTTAAGAAGAAACGAAGAGAGACTTATTGGTCTATAATCCTGAGCGGTCGAGTGAGTCGGTTTCCCTGCTTTTGGGATAAAGACTACCTTGACCTTTTTCCAGCTATTAGGGACGTATCTAAGTTTGATACAACTTATGAAGATTACCCTAAGCCACGGAGTTATTACTTTGAGAGCATTTTGAAGAAGAGCTGGGAAAATCTCGTCTGGTCCCGCTGATTTATAGGGTTTGAACGAGTTTATTGCCCAGATAATCTTCTGCTCAGTAATAACCCGATTTAGTTCTAACTTTGATTCCGTGTGAGTAAAATCCAGCGTGTTCGATTGCAAGCAATCGGAGCTTTCTGGGTTTTTTCAACCGGGGAAATGAGTTTCCATGAAGAGTTCAAGCGTCTCTAGGCTCGAGTTCGACCATGATCCATCAGGGTGTTTTATGTACCCCGGGATCGTGGGATTAAGGGCCAGGGTTCTACGGAGCCTTGCCGCCTCGCTTGTTTTTTCAATGGATTCACAATGTTTAGCCCACGAATCCTTTTTGGCTTTCCTTAACTCTTTGGTGTAAGTGTTAAGTGCGGCTCTATAAGACTTTAAGTCCTCTTCTAATTTACTCAGTTTAGCTTTATTGAAAAGTTTTCTGACCTCTGTTCTGCGTTTCTTTAGTACACCATTCCAACAGGGTGGTTTAGTGGAGTTATTGGAACGAGATAAAGGGCAGTGTTTTTCAAAAGACATTCTCATTTTACTAGACAAGTTATGGACAACAGTGTCAATGGTTGAAGTACTTAGACTTGTATTGTCTTCTGGTGGATCAATACAGTCTTTCAGCCATTTTTCGTACTCTGTCCAATTCGTTCTAGTTGGATTCCTGTAAGGTTTCTTTTCAGTAATGTTCCTGTCTATAGAGAAGAGTATCCTAAAGTGATCTGAAAAAGATTCTTTAGGTGAGACTCTCCAGTCTTCGACTGAAATTTTACTATTATTACTACTAAGTGTCAAATTTATGATTTCCTCCCTGTTTTTGTTTCGAAAGGTAGGGTGATTGCCCCTATTGCATAACGATAAATTAGAACAGAGAATATATTCAAAAATTGACTCACCCCTTTTATTGATATCCTTTGAGCCCCATTGAGTGTGGTGAGCGTTGGCATCACATCCTACCACCAAAGGTGTGCCGCTTGCTGTGGCATGGACCACAAGATCACGGACAGTTTTTGATGGTGGGCTCTCCTCCTCGTACGGCATGTACGTCGACGCTAGAATGAAGTTTCCTTCATTCGATTCGACGCTGATTGCCGTGTTGTCCTTGTTGCTGTACCTAGATAGGAAGAAAGCGTTAATTGATTTTTTCACTAGGATGCAACTTCTAATATTACCTACATCTGACGTGGAGTGGAAAAGGTTGTAGTGCTTTGACCTCAACCCACGGATACGGTTTTTGCCTAACCATGGTTCCTGGATTAAGGCCACATCCACGTTCTCGTAAGACATGAAGAGCGTAAGGTCGTACGTTGCTGCTTTAGCGTGGTGCAGGTTTACTTGCACCAGTTGCAGCTTTTGACTCCCCTTTGCCTTCATGCCTCTTAACCTTTACGGTTCCGAGACCATACCTCAGCACGTCTTTTCTATCCTTGAGCAGAAGGTCAGATTTCTTGTCTGCCACAAACAAGAGGTCCTTCCCTTCGCCACCATAACTCTTCCTAGAATGTTGGAGCTTCCATTCTAAAATAGGAAGCTCTTTATTCTGCTTCGCCAGCAGCTTAATAATGGCTGCGTCCTCGTGTTCTGCAGGAGGGGGAATCCAGATACTAAACTGCTGGCGGAGTGGTAGAGCTGCGGCGGGTAGAACTTCAAGGGAGGAACCTTCCCATAGTTCGCCAATGTTGGCGATTGTTTGGTTCAGGAACTCCCGTGATTTCTGGTCACCGCAGCAGACCACTTTAACTCCTCGCCGCCATCCGGCACCATCAAAGATATAGTCCTCCGAACTATCGTTCTCTGATGCCGCCATCATGGCTTTGAGGATCTCGTTTTCCACAAGGAGCCAGTTTTTTGCCGAGATTTTCCCATCTGGGTCGTCACGGCTTATTATGGCAATTTGTAGGTCAATCGGGGTGGTGTCGAAGCTGCTGGTTTTCTGTTTTTTAGCACCGTCTTGCTTGACCGTCTCCTCCGATCTTTGCCTCTTGGACGTTCCTGGCTTCGTTCCAGAAGAGGTGCTTGCCGATGCTTGGTCTTTCCTAGCGTTGGCTTGCTGTTTCTTACTGGAAGTCGCCTGAACTTTACCTTTGTCTTTCCGAGCGGTCGAGTTATTGCCAGCCTGTTCACGGTTTGCCTTTTTAGGGACAGACCTAGATTTGGCAGCATCTACTCCTTTGCTCTCCGACTCTTTGGTATTCACTTCCTTCGCTATTTCCCTGGGTGCAGTGACAGTCTCTGCCAGCTGCCGCTCAAAGTTCCTAACTAGCTTCTTATGCTTTTTTAGGAGAGCCTTGTCTCTCGAACTGAGCGTCGCAGGGTCTTTCAACTCGGTCATTTTCACGAATCTTTTAGAGGATCTGTAGTTGCTGCGTTGCCTCGAAGCTTTGAGGGGTGCAGCAGACTTCAGCATAGTCTCTTCTTGACTCGGTTCCATCAGTAGCTCGTCCTCGGTTTGACTACCTATGGAAGGAGGTCTGTCCGAGGTCTCCGTACCTTTGATAGTTAGACCATCTAAGTCGGGAAGGAGATCCACTGAGAGAATGACCGGTTGTCTTTTTAGCTCTCGTTTTCCTTTCTCTAAGTTTACTTTTGTCACTGGCGACTTAGCTTCTTGCGAAGCCAAGCCCTCGCCGGCAGCCGTGACTTCTGCCGACACTTGAACGTATATCCCCGTTCGATTTTCTTCTTTTTGTAAACTTTTGTCCATATTTTCATATTTATTAGATTAGCATCTCTGCTTTTTGGTGGTTTTCTTAGTTGTCTTACTCCGCAGCTGGATTGCTGGAGAGTTAGACGTAAGCCCCCTCGCCACAACAAGGCGAAAACCGTGAGGGGGTGATTGTTACTAAAATTTTGTCCAGTTTTTTACTAAGCCTGCAGAAAACGAACTTCAAAATCTTGAAAACCAACATTATGTAATTTATTTGTTGCCTAACAAAAGCGCTTGAGACATAATTACTCGAAATTAGATTTTGTTCCTATTATTTTAGCCATAGCTGTATTTTTTATCTATGTGTGATGGAATCCCTTGAATTTGTTTGCTGTTGCTGTATACACTTTTCACCACTTCATTCACATATACATACTTTTGTGTATAGGGTAGGTAAAATGGTGGCACTGCGATTTATGCGATTGAATATAGGCAGATAAAAGGGATGCTCAATCAGCATGAATTATGCAAAAAGCCTTGCCACGATTGATGTGGTACAATTTTGGGTTTTGAACTTTCACCTCTATCTCTATAAAAGAACATAAAAAAGTCTATATATAGATATACCTTTTATGTACCTATACCTTCACCTGCCTTACTTATAACAGTATACATACTACAACCAACCTATGTACATATATTTTGTATTTTTGTTCACAAAAATCAGAGATACCCAACAAGAAACTCCCGATGATGGAGGCGAAGTCATCAATAAAAAAAAGTGCTAAGCCATTACCATCAGTTTTTTTTCTTCTATACTTTTGATATTGAACATTTCGAAATTTTAATTTGCATAAGGGGTAAAGGTGTACTCGTACCTACGAGTAGATATAGAGCGAATGAAAGAGTGAGAATCTGAATGTGATGAAGCTTTGGCAATCGCAATTAAGCCCGCCATACAGATGCAAAAAGATTCGTTTATACTTTTTTTTCCATCTATAATTTAAGTCGATTTAATTTCTAAACCACCAGCCAGCGTCCCTGCTCCTAGCTATCCTCTGAAAAAAATGAACCTTTTCTGATTTTTCAAGTAATATCCTATTCCAAAATCAACGCGTTCAATTTCACGAACTTTTATAGGTAGGTACCTGAAATCATTCTTAAAATAAAAATTAATCAGTTCGAAAAGAAGAAGGATGACGTTTGTTCATTAATTGGCATTTGAATTTGACAACTATTGTATAAACATGAAAGAACCTCGGTAATTCCAATTAGTAATCAGAGGTGGTGGAAAAAAAGTATAATTTATAGGCTTTTGAAATTTAATTCAAAAATCTTGAAAAGAGTGCATGGTTTGGTAAACTTTTAGTTGTATGTCCCTTTTCCCGGATGAATTGTTTTTTCATTAATTTGTATATGCACACAAATTAGGATGGAACCGGCATAGGTTTTTGGTGGGATACCATAAATGTCTACTCTTTTTTTTCCTGCATAAGGTGTCGCACCATTTGGATGAACAACTTCAATGTATTTGTTGGCTCATTTTTATTCCGACTTATATTATTTCTCAACAATCGTTAGTTTTGAATGATGTTTAAACCATTTCTGGCTTGTACAAGTTATAGTTCCAGTACCACTTCTTGCTTTGAATTCGTATTTAATATCAGTTTGTGACGTTTTTAGAAAAACTCAACACCATCATGCAACGTAACATTATGTTCTAAACGCTTTCATCATTGGAATTGTTTCTGCTTTATTCAATAAAACTGTTTTGCTTGTTTAATTGGCTGATCAAACTCATGATTTAACAAACCAGTCACTATATAATGGGTGATTTTTTTGAGGTTAGGATTTTCATGCATTAGTATTTGACAGATCACGCGGGATTTCAGACATGGTGTCAAAGAGAAAGATGCTCAGTATGCTTTGACATTTCATCATGAATAGACTTACTAACGAGCAACGCTTGCAAATCATTGAATTTTATTACCAAAATCAGTGTTCGGTTCGAAATGTGTTTATCGACAAATTTTGTTCAGCGATGAGGCTCATTTCTGGTTAAATGGCTACGTAAATAAGCAAAATTGCCGCATTTGGAGTGAAGAGCAACCAGAAGCCGTTCAAGAACTGCCCATGCATCCCGAAAAATGCACTGTTTGGTGTGGTTTGTACGCTGGTGGAATCATTGGACCGTATTTTTTCAAAGATGCTGTTGGACGCAACGTTACGGTGAATGGCGATCGCTATCGTTCAATGCTAACAAACTTTTTGTTGCCAAAAATGGAAGAACTGAACTTGGTTGACATGTGGTTTCAACAAGATGGCGCTACATGCCACACAGCTCGCGATTCTATGGCCATTTTGAGGGAAAACTTCGGAGAACAATTCATCTCAAGGAATGGACCGGTAAGTTGGCCACCAAGATCATGCGATTTGACGCCTTTAGACTATTTTTTGTGGGGCTACGTCAAGTCTTAAGTCTACAAAAATAAGCCAGCAACTATTCCAGCTTTGGAAGACAACATTTCCGAAGAAATTCGGGCTATTCCGGCCGAAATGCTCGAAAAAGTTACCCAAAATTGGACTTTCCGAATGGACCACCTAAGACGCAGCCGCGGTCAACATTTAAATGAAATTATCTTCAAAAAGTAAATGTCATGGACCAATCTAACGTTTCAAATAAAGAATCGATGAGATTTTGCAAATTTTATGCGTTTTTTTTTTTTTTAAAAGTTCTCAAGCTCTTAAAAAATCACCCGATAGTTATCATTCCAACTAGAAGCACCGATCTCGTTTTTCGTGACGAATGCAAAATCGGTGGATACACAGTAATCTTCTTTAATATGGTCAAGGTCTGTAAACCCGACTGTTTGGCACGTAAAACGGCCAACTCACTGTCAACACTATAGCATCCAACAAAAACGAAAGATCCTTTTGAAAGGTTTTTTTTAGATCCTATCTTAAAGACTTAAACTTGTTTTAATGTGAGTTATATTCATGTTTTGGACAAATGAAGGCTTCGTAAATTGCAGCCAGATCAGAAGGGATGAAACGTTCCATGCACCGTCTGTCGGAGGAATCCTAAGCACCTATCAGGGTTTTTGGCGCTATCTAATATGTGATAAGAGGTGATGTGTGATACACATACCGAGTACTGGAAGTAGATTAGTTTCCTGGACGCAAGTGCCGCTCATGAATAGCGGCATGGGGGGTAGGTTACGCTTTAACGACAGGAGACAGCATTGAGTTTTTGAAGCAATAAATTCTACGCGGTTCTTAATTACCCATTGGATAATGCTGCCGAGATTAGAATTTAATGAGCTTATCATACGCTGCCATTGCAGTTCCACATTTGAAGGACAAGGATGTGAATCTAGGAACGAATATGAAAAGCTGAAGGTACTGTCATAAGCGAAAAAATTTAATGGAATAGAAGTGGCAGACAGGAGATCGTTTATTAAAATAAGGAAGAGAGGTGGAGAAAAAACGGAGCTCTGGGGGATTTAAAAACATTCAATACAAATCGTATTGAACGGTTCGAAAGGTAGTTTCTATAATCCAAAGAGGAAGAGATTCATCAATACTGAAAAGCACGCATTATCGATAAGAGAGCATAATGCCAAACTCTACTGAATGCCTCAAGTGCAATAATCTTACTTTCTCCAAACCGATGTTTAGATTGGTTCCACTGCTCGGTGAGATAAACCATGAGATCACCAGTGGACCTATTGCAACGAAAGCCATACGCCGGTCATGAAGAACCATTCGTTTTTGGATATATTTCTTAATCCGATAATTAATCAGTCTTTCCATGACCTTGGAAAGAAGTTGGAGGGGAGGAGGATTCGATTTTCTTAGGAAGAGATTGGACAAATGCTGTTTTCCATCCGCTCGGAAAAAGACCTGTAGATTAGGAAAGATGGAAAAGCTTACGCAGTGGTTTTGCCAGCCATGTCTAAACAGTGTAAATAAATAAACTTAAACAGACTCCCACGGAACTTACAACTGTAGACTGGACTATTTTGTATGTCATCAATGGAAATTTTAAACAAAACAATACACAATACATAGGCATATCATATTTCTCTAAGAAAAGAACAAAAAATCGTCGTTGATCAAAATGTACTCCGCTCTAAAGGTCAAATAATATAATTAAATTATGAATATCTGAGCTGTTTTATTTTCTTGTTCTGATCTTGATTGGATCATTGTGATTATAGAACCCTTCTATTATTAAACAAACAAAAGAAAATGGCCACTTTCTATCTGGGCCCATGTTACATCCATGACAAAAGTACCAAATGAAAGCTTATTTACTGAAGCATTTGTTTCATGTTGTAGTGGGTGATTTTTTTGAGGTTAGGATTTTCATGCATTAGTATTTGACAGATCACGCGGGATTTCAGACATGGTGTCAAAGAGAAAGATGCTCAGTATGCTTTGACATTTCATCATGAATAGACTTACTAACGAGCAACGCTTGCAAATCATTGAATTTTATTACCAAAATCAGTGTTCGGTTCGAAATGTGTTTCGCGCTTTTTTATCGACAAATTTTGTTCAGCGATGAGGCTCATTTCTGGTTGAATGGCTACGTAAATAAGCAAAATTGCCGCATTTGGAGTGAAGAGCAACCAGAAGCCGTTCAAGAACTGCCCATGCATCCCGAAAAATGCACTGTTTGGTGTGGTTTGTACGCTGGTGGACGTGGAATCATTGGACCGTATTTTTTCAAAGATGCTGTTGGACGCAACGTTACGGTGAATGGCGATCGCTATCGTTCAATGCTAACAAACTTTTTTGCCAAAAATGGAAGAACTGAACTTGGTTGACATGTGGTTTCAACAAGATGGCGCTACATGCCACACAGCTCGCGATTCTATGGCCATTTTGAGGGAAAACTTCGGAGAACAATTCATCTCAAGGAATGGACCGGTAAGTTGGCCACCAAGATCATGCGATTTGACGCCTTTAGACTATTTTTTGTGGGGCTACGTCAAGTCTAAAGTCTACACAAATAAGCCAGCAACTATTCCAGCTTTGGAAGACAACATTTCCGAAGAAATTCGGGCTATTCCGGCCGAAATGCTCGAAAAAGTTACCCAAAATTGGACTTTCCGAATGGACCACCTAAGACGCAGCCGCGGTCAACATTTAAATGAAATTATCTTCAAAAAGTAAATGTCATGGACCAATCTAACGTTTCAAATAAAGAATCGATGAGATTTTGCAAATTTTATGCGTTTTTTTTTTTAAAGTTTTCAAGCTCTTAAAAAATCACCCGTTAGTACCCGTGGCATGATGGTTAGTGCGTTGAACTGTCATGCCAGAGGTCTTGGGTTAGATCCCCGTCTGTGCCATCTAAAGTTTTTTTTCACTGGTACTGCCTCTTGCGAGGAATTGAAAAAATTCTCGAAGAGTAATTCTTGTCATAAAAAGTGCTTTCTCAAATTAGCCGTTCGGATTCGGCTTAAAAAACTGTAGGTTCCCTCCATCCCTGACAACAGTACTCGCACACAGGAATGGTTAAGAGTTGTAAGTCACTAGGCTTTAATTTTAAATTTGTTTCACGTTGCAGTAACGGACCATAATATTCAAATGTAGTTTTTTCTTATGAACATCCAAAACACCCGGACAACTTTTCAAAAAAAGGATTTTAACTTTTCGTAGGAATCGTATCGTACTGATTTTTGTCTCATTGGATTTCGAATACAAAAAATACTTCACTACCATGTTCCGTATTTTTGGATTTAAGCAAAAAAATATTATTTCAAAATTCATCAAAGATAATCAATTGGCTTTGGATCTGAAGACTGCACCGGCCATGAAAGCAGGTCAATAGCATCAGAAAACCAACTCATTGAAAGGGCGGACTTGTGGCATGGTGCATTATCTTGCTGGAATAGGTAGCCACGCATATTTGTTTCAACAAAAATTTGTTGAAAAGATAGTACCAGCACATTTTCCATAATATTAACGTATTTTTTAGAATCCATACAATCTTCACAAATGAACATTCTTCCCAGTCCGTCCGCAGCTTTACAGCCCCAGAACATAACACTACGTCTTCGGTGTTTAACAGTCGGAACTACGTATTCTTCTACGTCTTGTTTTAATTTTAAGGTGGAAAATCCATTTGAGATTGAATCTCTTTTAATTTGTATTAGGCTTGTGTCCTTCTCTTAAAAAACTCAACAACACTTTTAACTTTTTCTGTTGTACTTTTAATGTTTTGTTGTTCAGCTTGTTCCGATAGTTCAGTAAGTATAAGAAAAACAACCTATGGACAGCCAGTTCCTTTTTACTTGCGACATATAGGAACTATATGGCAAGTTTTGCATTCGTGCAAAATTTCGAACTCGAGATTTTAATCAAACATGATATTACGATGGTAGAGAAGTCGAAAAAAGTGGGTCCCGCGATTCCGTCCGGTCAATTTTGTCTGTCTGTCCACGCTCCTACAGCCTAAACCATTGGGTCGATTGAGTTCAAACTAGGAAATTAAGGTTTTGAGCAGATTTGCGTTAGGCATATTTTTCATTTTTTTTAAGATCAAAACTAACAGTGGCCCCCATACAATTTTTTTGGTCAAAAAACGAAAATTCGAATTTTCTCAAAAACAAACCGATAGATTTTTTTAAATTTTCTCTAAAATTTTATTTTTTAACTTGGCTTCTTTTAATAAGAAAAACATATTTTTGTATTGCTCAGGAAAGGTACCACTCATAGAACCGTTTTTTTGTTTTTTAATTTTCTCAGTAACGTTTGAACCGATTTCAATAATTTTTTTTTCTGAACGAGCTCTTATATTGCCTTAACAATATTTGATTATCAAAAGTGCAATTTTTTATTGTTTGGATTTTTAAAAAAATATTGAAATTTTTTTTTTCAAAATTCTATATCTCAAAAACGGGTTAATATTTTTTTACGAAATTGAAATATAGAGCGTATATTTACAATCACTAAACAACTGCATACCAAAAATATTTTTAGAACAAAATTGAAAAATTTTATATATAAAAAATTAATTTAAAAAAAAAACCGCTCTAACGATTTTCAAAAAAAAAAATTGAAAAATCAAGGGTTTTTTGATTTATAAAATGGCGTTTAAATTTTTGAAGACAAACTTATTTTTCAGGTAAAATTTTGAATCTTTAATTAGTTTTTTTTAAATTATTTTAACTGTATTAAATGTAACCCCCTCCCAAAAAATTGAAAAATGGAGGTTTTTTCGACAAATCAAATGGCACATATATCTTTGAAGACAAACTTATTTTACAGGTATATTTTTAAATATTATATAGATACTTTTTTAAACAGACTCTTTGCATACAGGAGCAAGTTCGTGCGACCCAGTGGTGCACTTTATTTGAACTGTTTTTGGTATTGTACTATTGTTGCTTACAATAGTTCCAACTTTGTAGTCGATCTTCCATTCGGTAATTCGGTCCTTTAAGAAAGTGCACTTATTTTTACTTCGGCGGTTTTGGTTTTATTTAGTACAACCAGCATAGTTGTGCGTTTTCAGTATTAATATAATGGGCAGTGACAGCATTAAAGCTGTGATTATTATTAATTGATGCCCTAAGAAACTTTCTCAAGATGTTTGTATCGATCATACCCATAAACTGAGAATTATGGCTAAGTATTTAGTTTTCGGGAAAGAAGGCGCGTTTATACAAAGATTATAGTTCTTGCATTTTATAGCCCCATTATGTGTGTCAATAAAACATTCAAGACTGATGGGAAAATAAATGGAAAGAATTAAGTTTATAATAATTATGTCTCTCTTTTAGTTCCTCTAATACAAATGATAAATTTGCAAAACTTCTTCATTTAAAGAAAGAATTATTATATTAACAACCCTGAACAAAGTATCTACCTAGGTAACTATATACTCGTATTTTGTTTTAAAAAAAAGGACTAACTTCCTGCATAATCAACTTGCAATGCAATAATAATTATTGCAGGACTCGCCTCTTTCTCATACACTGTTTGACTTTAAGGTCCTTTTCGATAAACAAACATTATTCTTTCCCTCGTTCTCTTCTTTTTCTGTTATCTTTTCTTTTGTATATTTTGTTTGATTTTGCTTTTCCATATCTTACCGTTTTTGTATTCAACCCAAGAATAACTAGATTTTTTTGTTTATCTTTTGTTGTTGTTCTTAAAAGTTTGTCCAAGTCTGAGGTAGTGGATTGTGTTTTAAAAATGAACATAAACGACAAAACTAAAAGAGAAACAGTGTAAAAAATATCTGAGACAAGAGAAAAAAAGAAGAACTTTAAAGAAGACCGACACTAACTACAATAATAAAAGATGAACACAGAAAAAAGGACTTAACCATACTAAGGATGCGTTTTTCAAATAATTTCAGTGTTCCCATTTTATTTATTTCGAGTTGATTTCTAATTTGTTTTGTGCCGTCAGGGTGATTTCCTGACCACGTTAAAATATCCTAGTTGCGAAGCACCAACATTCAACAAGTCTCGGATACGGACGGATTTACTGATGACAAACCAAGCAAACGAAATAAGAACAACGAACTTTGGATCTATACGTGGAATGTTAGCTCCCTTAGTAGACCACGTGCAGCTGTACAGTTAGCGGAAGCCAGGTAGATGACATCAAAATTGTCTTAGGAGATTTTTACGCCAAGCTAGGAAGAGGAAACATCTTTGGTGGCACCATAGAAAGATACAGCCGGCACGAAACCACCATCAATAACGGATTCAGGCTGGTTAATTTCGCTGCGGGATGAGACGTTCTGGTAGCTAGTACGGAGTTCACACATCTTGATATCCAGGTTTATATGAGAATCAACTGTCAACCAGATGGAACACATTGCGATTGACGAACGACAATTCTACAGTATACACGATGTCCGACTCCGAACATTCCGAGGGGCCAATATTGATTCGAACCACAACCTCGTCGTAGCAAAGAGGTCGAGCTCTAACAACCTCTTAAGAAGTCCTATGCTGCCTGCATTACGCATTGAAAACCAGTAGCAATATTGTCACAGCCATCAGAGATACCGCGTCTGAAGTGCTAGATTTGACACGGCCACCACGCAAATGCAGCTAAGCAACAATCATACAAAACGGCGCTGCACAGAAGGACCAAAACTGATCTCGAGCTCTACGAGCAGAAGAGGAGAGGAGAACACCGGCTTCTTAGATGGAAAAGAAGGAAGCATGAGAAGCATGCTATCGAGGATTTAGAGGGATGTCACAACAGGATGAGGTTAGTAAATTTGACGAAAAACCTCCCAAGGGTACCATCCAAGAACCAATGCCTATAAGGACGATCAGGGGAACATCGTAGTAAAACTGCAGTCTATGTTGAGAATATGGAAAGACCACTTCCTCAAATTATAAAACGTCAATGACGAATCGAATTTCACTGTAAGGGATATATAACCACTCAATCTAGGCGGCGCAGATTAACAATTCTGCCTACCTGACCTTGACGAAGAGAAGATAGCTATATCGAAACTGAAGTCCAACAAAGCTGCTGGAGCTGATGGCATCGCTGCCAAATTATTCAAAGCAGCAGGCGGTGACTTGCTAGGGAGCATACACAAAATCATCCGTAAAATATGGTCGGAAGAAAGCCTGTCCGATGAGTAGAAACTCAGCAAAGTTTGCCTAATACACAAGAAAGTAAACCCTCTGAATTGCCCCAACTATAGAAACATCAGTCTAATGAACATTGCATATAAGATCCTTTCTGTCTTATTATTCGAACGTCTGAAGCCGTTCGTCAACAACTTGATAGGTCCATATTAGTGTGGCTTCAGACCGGGAAAGTCTACCATTGACCAAATATTCACATTACGGAAGATCTCTTGGAAACAACCCAGGAACTTCAAATCGATACCCACCATTTCTTTATCGATTTTAAAACCACGTATGACAGCATCTATAGGGAAGAGCTATACAGAGCAATATCTAATTTTGGCATCTGTTTGTGTAGAATGACCAAGCAGAATGCAAGCTGCTCTATCAAGGTCGGAAAAGATCTAACCGAAGCATTTGGTGTCAAAAAAGGTTTAAGACAAGGCAATACAATGTCGCGCGACTACTTCAACATCGTTCTGGAAAGAATTCTGAAAAACTCAACCGTTAACACTAGAGGCACAATCTTCTAAAGGTCCATCCAATTACTTGGATACGACCATGATATTGACATAATTGGAAGATCAAGGCTTGGGTGCTAAACTTCAAGCAGCTAGTTAGGGACCGAGCTGGCTGGACACGCATGTTAGTTGAAGCCCCGGACTGTAGCCACACCTTAAGTAAGTAAGTAACTGCAGTATAAAACTTTAGTGCTTTTTTCAAATCATTGAAGTAATTTTTCGAATTTAAACAATATTCTTAGCAATTTTAAGCAAATAGTAATAGTATAAAACGCTTCGAATTTTTTTTGATTTTTTTTTAAATTCCAGAAAACCATTAAAGTGTCATCACCAATTCATATTCTTTACCAGTTTCTATGAACGAAGTTTAAAAGTGTCAAGTAGACGTTATTTATGCCTCATTTATAAAAATAATCTAAAATTTTCCAGATAAATAAACTTTATTAAATGCTAAAGTACCAAGCGTTGCTATAATAGTCAATGCTGTACATGGACACCATGACATTTAACGGCACGGGTGGCAAGACACAATGTTGGGCGGCGCGGCCGGCGTGGCACAGTGAGGCACGGCGCAGCGACGAGGCGTGTTATGTACTACAGTTACAGTAGTTAAGTTGCTATAGTGTAGAAAGTGCACGTGGAGAAGAAGTTAGATATACTTAGGTGGTAACTATACCTTTCCTAAAAGCAAATTCCCAAGTAAAACTACTGCAAAAGAGGTTTTGTACCATTAACCCTAGTTTACGGCACGAAAAATAATGCTAAAACAAAACTTGGGGTTCGCGCGAACCCCAAAATTTGCATGCACATCTAATTGGTCATTATTTACAAGATGATGCACTGCCTCTATTTGCTATTGATTAAGTTGACAGTTGTGGTGTCCTATTATAACAAAACACGTGTCTTGTTTCAAAAATATAAAACAATTTGCTGAAAATAGTGAGAACAAAATTTGTAGTTACCAAAAAGTGAGTTGTAAAATTATAATTATTCAAAGTTTTATTAAAAAAATTTGTAAACCTTTATATTGATTTTATATTTCAGTGTCTAATTTCGATAGATTATTGAGAACATATAATTGACAATGAACGAACTGCAGGCATATTTTGGGGTTTTGTTGTACATTGGAGCATTAAGAGATCGTCGTGTACGTACACTATAGGATCCCATCAAGGGGTTCACACGAACCCCAAGTTTGGTTTGTGGCTTTTTTTCAGAAAAAAATTCCAGAAAATTATCTTAAATCGCTTTGATGAAAAAACGATCAAAAACGTAAAGAAAAATGAAATTTGTTCACTGATTTTTTATCCCTGGTCAATTATATGATAAAGAAAAAAGTTATAAGCATTCAAATTTGCGTTGGGGTTCGCTCGAACCCCAATACGTAAACTAGGGTTAAGGGCCAACAGCCATAGTAACGATTTGAAAGTATGCTGAGCTTTTATGCAGACAATTTTGATCCTTTGAAATTTAGAGGTGGTAATCTTAACGTTGTCGTCGTCGACTTTGTGAAGATTTTAGTTGTTTTTTGTATTTTGTGTCCCTTCTTTTATGGCATTATTTTATGAGGCTATTGGGGACCATGGTTTTGGAATATTCATCGTTATATGTCAGCATGCAACTGGGAGTTGCATTAGTGCTTATGCCCTGTTAATAGTTTCAAAAGTGCTTCTTCACAACTCGATAGTTTTTGAACTCCAAAAAAAAAATGTAAAGATTTAAAAGTTATTAATTATTTTGAGTAAATTTTATCGATTAGGGGAAGAGTTGACACTTGTTTGAGGCAGTATTAAATTCCTTAAACTGAAAATCTAGTTAAAAAAGAAACTCTATGAACTCACTTCTGTTGTTATAAGTTTTGAAAACCAAACGTTCGAGTGTAGATACTCCCGCATAAATCTCAACCCAAAACGCTTAAGAGAAAAACAAAGCCATAAAGCAAAGGGATCTCATTCAAACAGTTTTTTGGGTGGAGATTTTTTTCAAAAAGCCTACCTATACCTTACTATAAATATATATTTTACGACTACCCATTTATAATATATATATGTATAAATAAATCCTCTCACCCTACGACCAATACAAAATGCCTGCAGAAGTTCAGTGATTTTACAAAATACTTCATGGACCACAAAATATTATTCAAAATGAATTTTGTTTGTGGCGACAACGTCAGGTCTTTCGTTTTTTTTTTTATTTTTTGTACAATACACCTTTAGGGCCCGGCAAACAGATGATAGCAACTTCATCGGCAAAGTAAAGTATAACTGCTGTACCTATTTTTACAGACAACTACACGACGACGTCGGATGAGCACAGAAAAAATTGAAACTCTTTATCATAAAAATCCCCCAACCCTAGGATGTATACAGAGAGGATTGAACAGACAATATTTTTGTCGTTGACAATCTCTTCGAGTTAGGAGAATTTCTATCTTCAGTAACATTTTATTTAAAACTTCAGAAAGAACACATTTCTACTTTTCTGGTCCCTCGAGCCGGATAGATCTTTGGACGGTCGGTACTGTTTTGGGTTAGCTTGAGATAAATTATTTATTCGGAGTTAAAGCTTTTGTCAATATGGAAATATCTTAAAAGAATATATGTTTATTTCTTAAGCCTAGTAATCAGATAATTTAAGATATATTTCTGGGATTTATAAGTTTTTTAATTTTCAAAAAAGTAAAGCTGAACTGGAGTTCTTTGTGTAGTGAACAGACTTTTTCAATGTTGTTTTGTTATAATTTATAGGTACTCAAGGGGTTAGTACCCTTTATATGTGTAAGCGTTAGGAAAATAGGGAAGTATTTAAGAACAGATGACATCAATGATAAACATCAAAATAGGAACGAAAAACAGAGTTGATCAAACCATTCCACATTCTCGATGAGCGGTTTAAGAAAGAATCTCTATACTTGACAGTGCGCCCGAAATTAAGCTCAAGGGTAAACTAATGAGAATTACTGGAAGTGCGAGTATGACGGCTAAATTGTTTAAAGGGTGCAATGCAACTGGCTAATTCGACTGAATATTGTTTGTAAAAATAGCGATAGAACAACAAAAGGCATGAAACATTGCGGCGGTGTTCGAAAATGTTTCTGTTATAATTCTATCGCCTATCATTTTCAAAGCCCTTATTTAAATTCTATCCAAGAGATTTAAACCTGTTTCTGGGGCAATTGTCCAGATATGCGAGTTTTATTCAAGCTTTGGAAGAATGAAGGCTTCGTAAATTACAGCCAGATCAGAAGAGGTGAACAATTTCTTGCACCACCGGAGAAATCCTAAGCTCCTAGCAGCAATTTTAGCAATTACAAATATTCTATATAAGGTGATCTGTGATACACATACCAAGTACTGGAAGTTTATTACTTTCCTGGTTGCAAGTGCCGCTCAAGGATAGTGGAATATGGGGTGGGTTAAGCTATAACGACAGGAGACAGCATTGAGCAGCATTAAATTCTACTCGGTTGATAATTCTTCATTGGACAATGCTGTCGATATCGGAATTTAATGAGCTTATCATACGTTCCACATCCAAAGGACAAGAATGTGAATCTAGAAACCAACATGAAAAGCTGAGGTCGTCAGCGAAACAGTTTAATCATTTTTATGAATATGAGGAAGAGAGTCGGAGACTAAACGGAGCCCTGGGGCACACAACTATTTATATAACGGGTTTCAGACTTGAATTCGTACAAAACAACTTGTATTGAACGGTTTGGAAGAAAATTTCTGATCCAAACACGAAGAGATTTGTCAATACCAAAACCACGCATTTTCTATACAAGAGCAAGATCCCTGACTTTATCGAATGTCTTTGAAATATCAAGTGCAATAATCTTACTTTCTCCAAAACGATGTAAAGATTTGTTCCACTGTTCGGTGAGATAAACCATCAAATCGTCGGTGGACCTAATGCTACGAAAGCCATATTGCCAGTCATTAAAATGCTTTTGTTCTTCGATATATTTCTTAAGTTGATAATTATTCAACGTTTCCATAACCTTGGAAAGCAGGGACTTAAGTGCAATTGGACGATAATTGGCAGGGGAGGAGGATTCATCGTTTTTATTAACAGGTTCGGAAACAGAACTGTAGAGATGGAAAAGCTTACGCAGTGGCGTTAAAGACCTTGTATGGGAGATACAGGGTTTTTTAAATTGACTCGGTTAGATTTAGGCGCCCTGTGGCGGCCATTCATCATGTCAAGTTACACGATTGAATAGCACGTTCAAATGATAAAACTTTATTATCAAAATGAGTGTTCGTTAACGCAAACGTTGCGCGCATTCCGACAATTTTACGGTACGCGTGGTGACCCTTCACAGTCGACTTTTCAACGTTTGGTGTCCAAATTTGAGACAACCGGTTCAGTAAACAATCAGCCAACACCCGTACGTTCAAGGAACGCAAAATCAGCCGAGAACATCTCCGCGGTCCGTGAAAGTGTACAGCAGAACCCGAGGCAGTCTATTCCTCGCCGCCCTGCACAAGAATTCGGCCTTTCGCCAAGTTGGTGAATTTTGCGTCGGGACTTTGGCCTACACCCGTACAAGATCCAACTGACCCAAAAGCTCAAAGTTCATGACCATAGACAACGCCGTTTGTTCGCTGACTGGGTTTCGAATCGTTTAGAAGAGGACCCCAATTTTGGCCGAAAAATTATCTTTAGTGACGAGGCTAATTTTTGGATGAATGGCTGTGTTAAGAAGCAAAATTGTCGTATATGGGACGACACCAACCCACGCAAGGTTCACCAGGTGATAATGCATCCTCAAAAAGTTACCGTTTGGTGTGGATTTTGTGACGTCGCGCGGCGTAATTGGTACGAACTTTTTTAAAAACGACGTTAGTTAGGTCACCGTCAACAGCGAGCGCTACATAACGATAATAACTAATTTCTTATGGTTCAACCATATGGACCTAGACTACATGTGGACCGCGCTACGTGCCACACAGCAAACGCCACGATTGACATTGACAACATCTGCCCGCCCTTATTGAAAAACCCTATACATGGATTTCAAGAGCAAGTATCCAATGTGATAAAATTCGAAACACTCTAAAAAATTGATAAGAAGTCCTTTAGGTTTTGACTTGAAAGTTTGAAGGGTGTAGACGTTAATGCGTGGCTATTGATTTCATTATTATTGTTGCTATCAATAGAATTAAGATCCGAAAAATTCTAAAAATAAAGAAATGTTTGAAACTGAAAAAATGGGTACACTAGTTTATTTTAATGAAAACAAAATCTCAATATCAAATATTCACAAGTCTATTTAATTTGTTTGAATTCTATTGAACGAAGTCATGAAGTCAAAATCACAAATTATAAACAAAAACAATAATTTTCACTTTTTCAGTCGACTTAAGATGCTTCACCTTCCCAATCGATTATCGATTGTAGCTATCAAATATGACAAAACACAATATTTTAAACTTGATTTTGAGGTCTTTTATACATTTTATTTTGAATTCATCTGGAGAAATTCCACTTCTTCAAACTGCGTAACATGAAGCTGTCTTTAGTGTGAATTGTACCTATGATTGTATACCTAGATGTTAAACAAAATGTATCCTATATTTATGTACATTTGTAAATTATTGTAAACCAAATAAAAGCCGATAGCGACGGAAAATTCAATGAGAATCACAAAAGGATATTGTAGGTGCGATGCTGTGCGGTTGTGACTTGTGACGATGCGATGGTTTGTATAGGTTGTGTTCCATTTTTACGGATTTTTAAATCTGAGATTATTTTTGTTTATCACCAAGGTGGCAATCTGAAGTGACACATAAGGGGAATCAACATCAATTGAGATGCTTTACCCGAGGACCCAGAAGCCATTCGCTATTAAATTGTATGATTTTTGTTTGTGAAATAATAAAAATAAAAATAACAAAATAAAACCAAACCAAACGATACGATGATGATGATGACTACATCACCGAACATTTTGTGATTGGGTTTGGTTTACTGTAGCACTGTAGGTACATCGTAAAGTATTGTTAACTATTCAACTGCAGGCTATTTTAAGCGACACTTGATGTTTCATATAGATTTGTTTTTATTGTTTTATCTTTACATGCAGTATCTTTTGTATTTTATTTTTATTTGAAAAAAACAAAATATCAATGTGATGAGGATGAGATTTTTCAGGTAAAAGTAGAAAGGCAGTATTTTACCTTGTTGAAACTTATTACTTGAAATTGAAAGTTTTAACTTGTATATAGAGGTCAGGGCTTTATGTTAATCATTTTATTGTTATAAACTGTTGATTTCTCAGCCGTTATATAGTGAGATAGTTTTTGACTTATTGCTGATCTCCGTCGGATGAATAGTTAGTTTAGCAATCATTGTAGTCCGATAATGCAGTACGTTAAAGTGGATGTGCGTGATGGAGTACGATACACTTAGGCCAGTTTAATGTCCCATTGTGATATCACATGAATCTTGAGGCTTTCTTCTAAGCTCAATGAAACCAGTTTGAGTCCCGTACGAAACGTAAAAGACTGATTTTGTTAATATGATTAAGATCGTTTAGATCGTTTTATAAGAATTCTTCTAGGTAATTCTTAAGTTTTTGAACTAAACCAGGGCATGTACAGCTTCTGCAAAAGGCATTTGAGAATACGCCTAGCCGCGTGGTGGGTTTTCCTATTAGACAATGCTCGGTTATGACAACGACTTGTGATGAAAAACAAGTGACAGCCTGGGATGAATGGACTGATATTGTTGACGAACGGACAACGATTTACTTATTTGTACATGGAATGTGGGTGCACTGAATCGGTTGCGCAAAGCAGAGCAGCTTTTGGATGCCCTCGCAAAAATCAAAGCTGATGTGACAGCACTACAGGAAATGCTATGGAATGGACTAGGCAGTAGGAAGATAGTAATTTGTGATTTCTACTATGGAAAGTGCTTACTCGATAGGAGGAAGCGTTTATTTGGATGCGGGTTTGCTGTCAGAGAAAAACTTAAGTATAAAGAGTTTAAAGCTTCCGGGATTTTAGCAAAATAATGACAGCAATCCGCATTAAGGCCATATTTCACCACCTGAGCCTTATATCAACGTGCCTGTCTCAATGGAAGAGAAGATTGACACCACCAAAGGAGCTCCTCGCCAAAACCTATCAGCAGCTTCAAGAATGACGTACAAATTCTCTTGGGAGACTTTTATGCCAAGATTGGTAAGGAAGTCATCTTTGGTAGGTCAATCGGAAGAAATAGCCTGTACGCCATCACGTCTGGAAACGAAGGCATACAAACTGTGGCAGCAAAGGAGGACACGGATCTCCCGGCAGCTCTATGTTGATGGAAGATGGGATGAGAACATTTTGTCCAGAAGAAAGAAAGAGGCCCATTAGCGGGGTGAAGTCGAGGAAATCGAAGTATACTTTAGTAGGTGCGGAGTTTTTATAGACGAGTCACCAAACTGAAGACAAAGAAAACTGCCGGTGGTGACAGTTTACAGGTAAAGCTTTTCAAGCACGCGGGAGCCGATCTGGTAAGGAGCATGCACCAACTCATAACCAAAAGCTGGTCTGAAGAAAGCATGCCCGACGGGCGGAAGTTAAGCACTATCTGTCGGATCCATAAGAAAGGAAACCGTCTTCTATGCGCAAACTACAGAGATATTAGCCTTTTAAACATCGCCTACAAGATCCTGTCTAGCGTATTATGTGAACACCTGAAACCATTCACAGATGAACTGATTGGCCATTATCAGTGTGGCCTCAGGCCTGCAAAATCTATCATCGACCAAATTTTCACTCTACGCCAGATCCTGGAGAAGAAGACCTTGGGATGTAACATCGATACGCATTATCTATTCATCGATTTTAAAGCAGCCTATGACAGTGTCAACAAGAACAAACAATTAACGATGACAAAACGAAGTATTTACTGTCATCGAATAGAGTCGATTTCCATCGTAGACTTGGTCAGAACATGACAATTGATATGTATAACTTCGAGGTGGTAAATTAATTTATCTATCTGGGTACAGCTGTTAACTCTGCAAATGACATCAGCGCTGAGATCAAAAGTAGAATTACTCTTGCTATCCGCAGTTTCCTTGGCCTTAGTAAGCAATTAAGGAATAAGGGGCCCTATCGCGAAGTACCAAGGAGAAATTATACAAAACCTTAATCATCCCAGTCTTACTCTATGGTACAGAAGCGTGGACTATTTCCCAGGTGGATGAAGGGTCCCTTGGTATCTTCGAGAGGAAGGTTCTACGTAAGATGTATGTGCCGGTTTGTGTCCACAGGCAAAATAATATCTGGCGAAGAAGATACAATCACGAACAATACGAGCTGTACAGCCACTGGTCAAAAAACTACGTGTTCAAAGATTAAGATGGCTAAGGCATGTAGAGCGAATGAACATCGAAGCTCCAGCTCAGGTTATCAAACGCTAAGCCAGAGGGAACCAGAAGTAGAGTGAGACCTCATCTCTGGTGGAGTGATCAAGTTGAGGCCGACACACGCCGGCTTAGTATTCGAAACTGGAGACAGCAAGCTAGAGATCGAGTTAGCTGGAGGGATCTATTACTTGAGGCCCAGAAGCACGATGCGCTGTAGTGCCAACTATAGTAAAAGTAAGTGACCACTTAATAACATAACCATTTGACTAAGCAGTCTATAAATGATACTTTAAGGTTATGTCGTAGAATCAATTCTTAATTTCAGTGTAGGCAACCAGTGCCGTTTAAGAATCAAAAATTTGTTCGAACCGTCAATTTTGGTTTGTTCTACATAACTTCCAATGTCAGACGAATATTTTGAAGGAGAAACATTAGATTCAGAAGTCGTTGAAGATTTTGGTACACCACGGGTTTTGATTTGTATTTCCATAAGAATATGAAAAACACATGTTTTTATTTTGAAAAAAAAAAAAAACAAAAAAAAACAAAGAACTCAGATGAGTAAGCTATTTCCCTTTCATATATGTAGGGTTTTAAAAATAAAGTTTAATGTCCAGAGGTATTTTCAATGTCCCGTTGATAATTAACAAATGACATCCAAATATTTCAGTTTATCAATGATAACTGACACAGGAGCTCAAAGTTCATGACAAAGCCATTTGTTCGCTGACTGGGCTTCGAATCGTTTGGAAGAGGACCCCAAATTTGGCCGAAAAATCATCTTTACTGACGAAGCGCATTTTTGGATGAATGGCTGTGTTAACAAGCAAAATTACCGTAAAGTTACCGTTTGGTGTGGCGACGTAATTGGTCCGTACTTTTTTGAAAACGACGTTAGTGAGGCGGTCACCGTCAACAGCGTACGCTACATAACGATGATAACTAATTTCTTATGGCCCAAATTAAACCATATGGACCTAGACGACATGTGGTATCAGCAGGACGGCGCTACGTGCCACACAGCAAACGCCACAATTGACATTTTCATCATCTACCCGCCCTTTTTGAAAAACCCTATATTAGAAACCAGAAAAGGAAATACCTATGACCATATTCCTTACGTCTTTCAAAGCGTTCTTCTGATGTCTTTATTAATTTTAGCTCAATCCAAAAGGATACATTTCAAACACAAATCAAAATTTAATAAAATCGTTTTCTTCTCCATACCCACACGTAATGCACTAAAAGCTTGAAGCTATATCCTAGCAATTGAAAACATAATATCAACAAAAATATTCAAAGTAAGTTTACCAAAAACATTTTATAAAAAAATAATTTAAAAAGAAATATTGACATCAGCCTTCTTGCCAATTCAACTGTGTGTAATTTAAAAATAGCAATATATCGAAAGATGGTACACGTCTACGTACACAGATAGACTATACACACACACAACAACAAAATGCATGAAGAAGCCATTTATCCTGCGAATGCATACATTGTAAATGGCTAAATTTGGAAGGATGTTCGTAGCGGTAACGTTACGTTCAATGAACATTTCTGATATAAACGTAGAGACGATATTCGTACATATATATAAATGTGAGTTCAAGGAAAATATATACTTAGTGCATGTATGCAGGCTTGCCAAATTGATATTTTTATCGAAAATTGGACTAGTTTTACAAAATCGCCAACAAATAAATTAGGATGATAGCCCAATCAAATTATTAAACATATGCTTATGATGTTCTATTTTTTAACTTTGGACCTTTTTAGCGGCTATCACCAAGATACCTGTGTTAATATTGATACCAAATCAAGTTGTAATAAATTGTCGAAACGAAAACGTCTCTTTTATTTCTTTGTCTCATTTTTTATGTTCGCGGCATCCTACAATACCTAATCCAGATGAAAAAATGTATGTTTTATTTCCCGGTTTTTGTTTTGAAAATAAATAAATTAGTGGGAGCAAAAGCTCGTAGAGAGTCAGGGTCTAGTGGCTTACAACTCTCAATCATTCCTGTGTGCGAGTAATGTCTGAAATGGAGGGGACCTACGGTTTTTATGTCGAATCCGAACGTCAAATTTGAGAAATCACTTTTCATGACAAGAATTACTCCTGCAGTACCCGTAAAAACAAAACTTTAGGTGGTACAGGCAGGAATTGAACCCAAGACCTCTGGCGTGTCAGTCCTACGCACTAACCATCAGCCACGGATATTGGATTGTACCTACATTATTGAAATTTGACGTTATCTGGACTAATTGTTTCGCTTCCATTTTGGACTCCAAATATTTTTAAATTGAGCTATTTAGCTAGTTCAGAACATGATGGCAACCCTACACGTATGCCGTGTCAATGTCGATGAAGACGCCAAACGACGAAGACGATAGTAAAAATTTTATTTTACCTTATTACGTTGTCATGTGGTGTTATGTGATTTAATCTGGCGCCATTCAATGCGCGACAATCGCTACCACTATCTACCATAGAAACATACCAAATAGAGCGAGAGCCATGATACGTAAATATTCCACCTAATCCTTGAATGATGATTGACTTCGAATATATTCTGGAGCTTCTCGTTTTACGTTTGGATATTCGAGAATTTCACTGATTGTGCAACTTGTTCGATTGTATGAAATTGGATTTTTTGTGGCTTTTCTCAACAAGCAACCTTATAATCATTTTCTGTCATGCAAAGTTGTTTGGAATTTTCAAAGTTTTGTATAGAGAACTTGAAACCTTGAATAGTTATTTCTAAATTGGAGAAGGTATTGTTTGCTCAATTTGTCAAATTTTCAACCAGGTGAAATAGGTATAAAATGAAATATATATATTGTGCTTTTTCAGACTTCCCGTGCTGGAAAATAATACTTCATTTGGCAGACTTTAACAATGCATGCGATATCTTTGTTAAAATAAAAGAAAATTGTCTCCATTCTCTCATTTTAGTGTGCCTTTTTCCAAAACAAATTTGAAGTAGGTTCAATAGTCAAATAGAATAAAAACAAATGACCTTACCTAAAAATAAGTTTAACAGCTTTAGTAGTTGACAAACAAATCTTTATCAAAATAAAATCGCACACAAAATTACAGCTCATAAAATTGTCTTCAATAGTAATTGTATAATAGGGTGGGTCATTTTTTTTAATCTGGCTGATTTTGAATTCTAATAGTAATAAAAAGTGGCCAAATGGGCTTTATACTGACCAAATTAAATATTTTTGAAATCCGAATTTATTTTTAGCATGCGCATCGACAATGAAAATTACCATAGAAAACAAATCCCATATTCAAATTTTTAAATTTTCAAATTTATTTATTTTTTACGATCAAAGTAGGCTGCGTAAGTAACTTCATTTCGTAAACTTATTTAAAAGCGTCAAATAGTTTCAACTTTCAAATAGTTATTTTTATTCATGTGATCGTGACCAAAACGGTGAAAGTTTGTGTGATATTATCAATTATAATACAAAATAATAACAATATTCTATCGTCGACAAACAGGATTGGAAAAACAGAGTATAATGCCCAATTTCATGAACAACTTTTAAACATTTATCAGGATTTTAAACTGTAAAATGGGATATTTTGGTTTCACCAAGCGTTTTTAAAGTAAACAAGCTTTTAAACACCTTTTAAAACTAAATGCCCATTTTCAACTCAATAAATTTTAAAAGTGTCATGAAAAAATAATTATGATAGATTGACGGCTGATGTTTTGTTTTATAAGATTTGTATTCTCAATATTTGGAGATACAGAATGAATAGGTAAGCAAATTCAATTAATTAGATACTATTTATAATATCATTTTTATGATTTAAATTTTTAATTAGAATATTAGATTGGTCATCTTCATCTGAAGAAGAAGAAGAACATATAGTTATTCGCCGTTCAAGAGTATTCCGCGTTCACAAGAATCCATTTTCAGACTATGATGATATTGACTTCAAAATGAGGTTCCGACTTTCCAAAGCATCTGTGGATCAGTTGTTGAGTTTGTTTGGTCATCATTTGGAGCATAAAACTAAGCGAAATAAACCCGTCAGTGCATTAAATCAAGTGCTTATTACTTTAAGATTTTATGCCACAGGATCTTTCCAAATCTGCGTCGGAGATATGTTTAATATCCGTGTAGAAATTATTTATTGACCCCAATACTAAATCCTAATACTACAGCTCAGATTGCCTACAACAAATCTCAAATAAAAACTAGAAATGTAATTGAAAGAGCTTTTGGGGTTTGGAAAAGGCGTTTTCCTTGCCTTTCTATCGGTATGCGCATAGAAATAAAAACAATAATGGCAGTCATTGTTGCAACAGCAGTTTTGCATAATATCTGTATTGAAATTGGAGACGAAGAGCCTCCAAATGATGCTGAAGTATTAGTACCAGCTTTTACAAACTTTGAATTACAAATCGCAAACGAAAACAATACTGCAGCACGGAACCAACTAGTAGATACATTTTTCAACGGCTAAAGGTATTTGAACACGTTTCGTATGTAATATTCTTTTCTTTATACAAAATAAAAAAAAACTTGAGATTAACGCAATATATAAATGGGTTTCTTTATTTTTTGATATATGTACATATAGAACTATTGGTGAGCTTGTTTGTACAGCTCTTTTTCTTTAAGTTGAAGCTCGATCTCCTTGATTTTTAGCTCTACCTCAAGGATCTCTAGCTCCTTCTCCAATTTTTTTTTCTTTAGGGAGCAAATTTCATCACATTTGTGAAGGTTCGTTCCAACCTTTTTGGTCATTCTTCCTTTTGCTGTTGCTTTCTGGACGAAGTTCTTTGAAGTTGATGGAGCAGGTGGCGATAACGCAATGATTTCGCTAATGTCGTTCGACGGAGTAAGTATTTGGAATTCTTCCAAGTACTCCGGAAGTACATCAACGGAATCGCTTTCTATTTTGCTGTAAAAATCCGCATTGGAATCGTATACGTTGTCTTCGGGTGTGAACTGCAATCCCCCCATTCCAGCGATTTTTTCCTCCAGGCAACTCAGGGCTGAAGTTGATGGTCCACCACCAGTTTTATAGACTTCGGTCTGTAGAAAACAAAATATCATCAAACAAGTTAGGTAGGTACATATGTTGGTATATATAATTATGTACTATTTATAAATCATAGCACAGAAAACTTGGATTCAAGTGCAATCACCTTTGAGAAACGTTAATTTAACTGTTGCTCAAATGACTTTGTTTTTGAAAGAAAAACAAATTTTGCCTTGACTCAAGTTTTGAGTGTTGAAATTCTTTTGGTTCTTACCTTATGAGTGGACATTTTTTTCTTCGTCTTATGCTTTAAGGACTCATAAGTGCTTCTTAACTGCACAAAACTCCTTTCGCCCGAGGTTGCTACGCTGGAGTTAAAGATATTTGTAATCTCCTGCCAAGTTTTGTTTTTTTTTATCCACAGTAACCCCATCTGTGGCTTTATTTTCAATAATGTTCTTAAATTGGGCAACAATATCTATCAACCCATTTTTTTCAGCCTCAGTATAATTTTTTCCTCGTTCTCTTTTTTTTAAATTGTTTTCCATATTTAATTTTTGAACGACACGATTACTGCAACGGTTTGTTTTTGATTTTGAAGTAGTTTATACTGTTGTATTTTGCGATTCTTGTCATTTATTTAAAAATATAATGCTTTCTCTTTTTTTCTCACACAATTCGGTTAATAGAAAGAAAAAAGGGGTTTTATTTTTACAGGGTTGTGAAGAGGACTCTATTTTAACAAAAATATCCCTGAAATTTCCCATTTTAAGCTTGGTGAAACTGACAAAATTTAAATGCCTGATAAAACTTAAAAAGCTTTTAGATAAAAGTGCTTTTAGTGTTTCTTTATGAAATCGGGCCTAAGTTCTTTTAAAGTTAGCATTATTTCGAAATGGAAAAAACAAGGCATTGTTATAAATATCCAATTTTTGGAGCAGTGGAGGAACTTAAAGAAAATATTTTACCAACTTGCGCAGATGTTATGAAGTTTTACGAATGGACCAGATTTCATCTTAGGTTTGATAGAAACACAAAGAAAGAACCGTCCTTTTATGATGTAGCAAAAATAGTTTCTCAGAAGATAGAAAGTATCTGGAAAAAAATCTTTAAAAAGATGTTCCGACGAAAAGAAGCAGATTTTTTTGAAACAAAGCACAGTTTTGTTTGACATTTGCTTATGCAAATGCAAAGACATTTCCAAATGTATCTGTGCAAAAGAAAACAAAGTGCATAAAGAAGATCAAACCTTTTTATTAGATCAAAGATCTGAGAGAAAAATGAGGATAGGTGGTGCCGATCGTGTAGCTTCTGCCAAATTGCAAAAAAAAAAATAGAAAGATCAATTAGCCGTTCGACTTCAATAATACAAAAAGAGCAACAGAAAGAACAAAGGAAGGACCAATTAAACAATTTATCTTCATCGTGTGATTCTGATAGTGACAACCTTTCCATAAGATCTACGTCAAACGAAAATGGAGAGAAAGATATAAATAAACCCTCAACGTCAAAATCAAAGACCAAAAAGACCACTATTCAAAACCTACCTCTATTATTCAAGACATGTGATCGGTATGGAGTTTCTGATAGGGCAGCAGCCGCCATCGTTTCTGCCGCACTTCATGATCTAGAGTCCGATGTAGAGGTGATTGATAAATCTAAAATACGCCGAGAAAAAAACAAATTACGGACCGAATTAACATCCAAAACTTAATGTCAAATGTCCCTGCTTTGTATTTCGATGAGAGAAAAGACAGAACTCACGGTGTCGTTAAAAAGGGTACCAAAGGATACAAACAAGTTTTGACAAAGGAACATATTTCTATCCTAAAGGAGCCGGAGTCTATATTTTTAGGATACACGAAACCACAGCAGGCGCAGGGTACGGCAAAAGGTATAGAAGCATCCATTTTTTCACTGCTTCTAGATAAAAATATCTCACTAGATGACTTACTAGCTGTTGGCTGTGATGGCACAGCTACAAATACAGGCAAATTAAATGGTGTTATTAGAATAATGGAAAAAAGAATAGGGCGTTGCAATGGATAGTGTGTTTGTTTCATTTAAATGAACTTCCACTCAGACATCTATTGCTTGATGGTGCAACTACAGGTCCTTCTTCGTACACGGGTGAAATTGGAAAAAAGCTAGAGGGTTGCGAAAAGCTAAGTATTATAAAATATAATTCCATTTCCAGTACGCTGGCAGATTTGTCAGCAAAGGATTTAAGTACAGATCAGAAGTACCTGTATGAAATTACAACTGCAGTGATCACCGGAAATTTTCCATCTAACTTAGCAAATAAAGCGCCTAGAAAGATGTCTCATGCCCGATGGCTTACGAAGGTGAACAGAATACTACGCCTTATGTCAAAATTGTTACCGAAGCTGCGATGTCTGCATGTGATGACAAATCTAGACAGGGTCTTATTCAAGCAAAAATATCGTCCAGAAAATTCATGCCGAAATTTGAAAGCAAACGTGACTTTAATATTAATTTTAATTAACTTCTAACATACAAAAAAGTGTTTAAAGTACATATTTAATTTGTATGTACATTTTTATAATAAATACTTGGTTATCTAAGCTGGTAAAAAAAAACAACTTTTAAAATAAATATTTAAACATTTTTAAAATAATTGATTTTTTTCTAAATTAACGTACTTTCAAACTCAATGCGCAGGCTGAAGAACGTAAGTAAAATTTTGTTTTTCTCTTAAATATTAAAAAACAACTCATTTAACAACGTTTTATCACTATTAGAATTTAAAAAAAAAAAAAAAATTCATATAAGAGTGACCCGCCCTATTGTATAATAATTCGTTTTATAAAACTAGAGTTTCCTTGGAGTAACATCTTCTATAGCTTATTATATTATATTAGCGTTGCCGTGCCATAAATCTCTTAAGCTAATTTTGTTTCCAAGTGAGGTTATTCAAAATTAATTTTGAGTATGTATTAACTTTTCTACAAATCGTCAGTTTTTCTTGACTTGAAAGTATTGATCAAGAACAGTAGCAATTGATTGCTTTTTATAAGGGTGCCTATTGTTTCGTTTTTTTTGTTTCGATAATTATTGTTTCGTTTTTGTTATAATTATTTACGTTCATTTCTAAAACGTTTCTTTTTTTTTGTAGGTACTTTGTTTCGAATTCATTTCGTTTCAATATTATTTCGAATTTCTTCTTTTGTTTTTTACTTGTTTCGCTTTTCCCTTACAGCTTTTATGTATTACTTAGCCCTGGGTTATTTCGTCAACAGTTGTTTCGCATTTTGTCTCTATGTAAATGTATTTTTTTGGAATTCGATTTTTTTGTTATCGGTTAGTAAGTTTATAATTGATTAATTGGCAGTCGTCGCGTGCGGTTCGCTTAAGAAGAATATTACCAATTAAATCTTAAATTATGGAATCTTATTCCATTTGCAGTACATTTATGTAAATCAAAGAGAGGAGGTGAAAAGCTTAATTTTGAGGGATTTTCCTATTTCCTATGATCTATTTAAAGAAAAAAATGAAAAATATAATTGGTACTGTGAACTTAAAAAGAATAAAAGTTATGTTTGTAAAGTGCGTATTGTAACATTTAAACAAGAAGAAAAACATGTCATAGAATCCATTTTCGGTGAACACAATCATGAACCAAATGCTTTGCGAAAGCCCGTAGCAGATGTGTTATCAAAAATTAAAGATTGTGCTAAAAGAAGCGCCAGTAAAAGTAGTAAAATAATTCAAGATAATGTAGCGAGTTGTAGTTTATTTCGATTTCAATCATTTCGCCACTGTTTGTTTATTTTTGTTTTCATTTTTGTGCATGAAAAGAACCTAAAGGCGTTAAAATTCGCGCGAATTTTTGACGCCTTTAGGTTCTTTTTATGCACAAAAATGAAAACAAAAATAAACAAACAGTGGCGAAATGATTGAAATCGAAATAAACGAAAACGAAACAATTGAAGGCGAAACAAACATAAGACGAACTAATTCCAAAGCGAAATGATCGAAAAAGAAAACAATAAAAACCGAAATGAAATTAAAACAAAATACTTAAAAAATAAAACAAAAATTGTCGAAACAAAAAAAAAACAATTAATTGAAAAGAGTAACAGTGAAATGCGAAACAACAAAATGCGAAACGATTAAAACGAAACAATTAAAAAACGAGAGATAAAAGACGAAACGTACCATACCCTTTTTATAAAGTTAGAAGACCAGTTTTGGTCAAATATTATTTTGTTGTACGCTATCATGCTTTCAATTTTTCAAAATCTTGAGATTAAGAGATTTCATCGGCCCTGCTATTTCTTTTTCATTATCGAGGTATCTTGGTGGAATCATTCACCATGTTTGTCACTTATATCAATGCAGTTAGAAGGAAAAAAATCGAGATGGGAATGAAGGAAATACATTTTTAGGGACATATTGCATCCCAATTGTTGATTCTTTTATAGGAGATTGAATAACCGCTCTAAAAGATTCATATGCTTCTTTTCTAAAACTCTTTAAATCTGAATCAAAGTGTTGGTCCTTCAGAATCGCTTTTATTTCAGATCCGATAAAGATTCCTTTTTATTTTGGTGTCGCTTAGACGGGGAAATTTACTTCCTAGCTATTTGAATGATGATGGGCCAGCATTGAGAGCCTTCACAAAGTTTTTCATTAGTCCACAAATCTGCCATTCGTGCTCTGAGTGTGATATAGAAAGCATGTACAATTAATTTCATATTTTCATATGTTTCTTAAGTATGCAAAGCATGACATAACGGAATCGATGGTTGTTTTTCCATTATGGAGAAGAACAGCTTTGATTTTGAAGAGTCTACAAACAGCCGCCATTCCTATCCATCAAATCATTTATGTTATCACAGAATGCAAGCTGGTCTTACTTGGATCTGCACAACGTAAAGATGTGTTTGATTTGCAATTTATTAATCAAGCTTTTTGGAAATATTTTGAAAAGGAATTTGATCGGAGTCTAATATTATATCCAGGGATAGTGTCTCGTTGCCTATGTAACGGAATTTTTGCTAATTCTGTTCTAAGTTTCTCTTTCTTCAGACTAAATTAAATTTTTGCTTGGTACGAAAGTGATTTGCTGATTATCCTGGTTGAAGAGATGGTTTTGATTGGGAAGAAAAAGTGGTGGGTGATTCTGGGGAAATATTTGATTTGTTTAATGTTATCATTCTTTTAAATATTATCATTATGCTCCAGACCTTCAATAATACTACTGATTGCAAGGAAGCTCCAAATCTAGTATAAAATCCATCCTCGTTGGCTTAATAATCAAAAAGATGCTGTTCAATTTCATTTTCTCGCAAGCTTCAGAAATATTTCTATAAAAAAAGAGAGGAAATAAATTTAAAGTCAATATTTTCTATTATTCACGAGATATCGAGAACAGAACGTCAATGTCTACCAATTTAGCGTACTATTTTTTGTAGATTTTGTTCGTAAAATATTCTACGTGACAATTATTTTTTTGTCAGTTATTTTGATTTATAAGAAAACGGTTACTTGAATTGTTTTCCAAAAATATGTTTGTTTGGTATCCTTTATATATCTTTCTGCATTATTAGCTGTACCTATAACAAAATTTATTTGAAGTCGGCATCTTTACTGGTTCTTGAGCTATGGACGACGAAAAAACTTCCCGAACATACGTACACACGCACGCACAGACATCTCTCTAAAAATCTTTTATTTAGACTCTAGGGTCCTTGAAACGTCGAGAAATGTCCTTGAATTATTGAAAAATTAATAAATTCGTTGAATGAAGATTTAAAAAAAAAAAATGGCATTTTTCTATGAGGTACCTTCCTTTTTGTATGAAGAATACATTTTAGAATTAACTTCTTTTGTTAACAACTACTTTCTAGCCACTTGTATAGGTTTTTTTTTTGGCGCGGGTAGATTTTGGCACCCCGTGGCGGCCATTTTGTTTTGGTGACATCTGTCAAATCTTTTGAAAATTATTCAAAATCATCATGGCAAGTTACAGGACTGGGGTGGAATCGCGTAAGGCGATAGTTGATTGTCACTAATTGATAGTCAATTTTGATCATCACCTTTTCTTTGTTCTGTGTAAAGTGATCACTAAAACTTTATTATTTGCTGGCAGCACTTTCCCAAGTTTGGGAAACTTGGTACAAATTGCAACAGGCATAAATGTCATCTCGATCAGCTGTTGTGTTAATTTCATGAATTTTCAATTTGCAAAGTTTTTTTTCATTGAAAATGTAAGTATACCTATAACTATACTTAATCATAGTTATACATTAATAAAAATGTTTGTTATATTTTGCAAAAATAAATTCTTTTTTTGAATCCAAGGGCTCAAATTAAAAGAAATAGAACGGACTGCATTTTCTTTTCTTAATAACTGGAGCGCTTATTTCAGCTACAGTACTTTGGCCCATCGGTGCAGCTCAATCAGTCCCAACTTGTCGTTGATAACCACCACCTCCATGAAGATTTAAAGTTGCAGCATGTTGAAGGATAGGTGGAATATGTGTTGATCTTATTACTGATGATAAATCGAGCAACCGCAAAACATACACAAACGTTTCTTTGTTCAATCGAACATTTTTAAAGAATCTGAAATAAATAATTTATATGTACATACATTATGTTCTAAATAACTTATTTATAAATATTCATAGAAAGTTTCATAGTTGCATTGGGTTAGAAAGTTCCAAAATATTTGCTTTATTCCTTAAGTTGGTTCTCAGCAATTGAACTTTTTTGTAGTCATTTCTCGTTCTGGTGCACTGATAGAAAATTTGAATTGAAGTATACATTACAGTTCACTTATTTTTATTTTAACTTTGATATCTTTTCACTTTTTTCACTAAATTTAAAATTTATAGTGGAGCTAAAGTTCACACAAATTATTTTTCTCACAAAAAATTAATCAAAATATATGAAAGTGACACCTAAATAGCTGTCACTAACCAACCATAGCAAAAAAGTGATAGTCAATTTGATAATCACCTTACGTGGAGCAAAATCATCTATTTTGATGGTCAATAATCAACAATCACCTTACGCGATTCCACCCCTGAACAGCACGTTCAAATGTTAAAACTTAATTATCAAAAAGAGTGTTCGTTAACGCAAACATTGCGCGATTGCGCCCTTTTTACGGTAGACGTGTTGGCCCTTCACGGTTGACTCTTCAACGTTTGGTGGCCAGATTTGAATCCGTGAAAGTGTATAGCAGAACCCGAGGCAGTCTATTCCTCGCCGCGCCACGCCATGCACAAGAACTCAGCCTTTCGCAGACTTCAACTTGGCAAGTTTTGCATCGGGGCTTGGGCCCACACCCGTACAAAATCCAACTGGAACCAGGAGCTTAAAGTGCATGACCATAGACAACGCCGTTTGTACGCTGACTGGGTTCCGAATCGTTTGGAAGAGGACCCCAATTTTGGCTGAAAAATCATCTTTAGTGACGAGGAGCATTTTTGGATGAAAACACCAACCCACTGAGGTTCACCAGGTGATAATGCATCCTCAAAAAGTTACCATTTGGTGTGGGTTTTGGGTCAGCGGCGTAATGGTCCGTACTTTTTTAAAAAACGACGTTAGTGAGGCGGTTACCGTCAACAGCGAGCGCTAAATAACGATGATAACTAATTTTGTATGGCCCAAATTGAACTATATGGACCAAGACGACATGTGGTTTCAGCAGGACGGCTGCGGCGGCGCGGTGCTACGTGCCACACAACAAACGCCACGACATCTACACACAACATCTACCCGCCCTTATTGACAATTCCTATAGGTAGGCCTCTTTCACACGAGACGGTTTCGTCCGTATGGTTAAAATCCGGACTTTGTTTTCACACATAACGTATTTTCCCCGTGAATCGTCTACGTTTGGTTATATTTTAGATATTTATTCGTGGCGTACGTGACTACGCGTTCGCGTATTCACGTCCGCCACTGATAAGACGGCGACGGCACGGTCGCCGTATATTTCAGTCGTTGAGACGGCCGTTTTAAATCGTCCGTACGGAAAAACCCGTCTCCGTCCAGTGTGAAAGCTTTAGTTAATTTTATTAGTTTACTATCAATGGCTCACGGATAAAAACCGTAAGGACGAAACTGTCTCGTGTGAAAGAGGCCGTACTATAATATTTTGTACCTTATAAATAAATCAAAATTAACTTTTTCGACTACGTTTAACTTAGAATATTTTTCAGTTTTTATAAAAATAGTAATAATTAATAAAGTACCTTCACTTATGCTCTTAATACTTAGAACCGTATTTTGTTTATGTGAATATTATTTGTCGGTACTAGAAATCATAATAGCAGTGCCAAGCAAAACAAATTTAATATGAGATTTAATTTTTGTGGAATGTATAACTATACGTTTATACACATAAAGCAATACTCAGCAAAAATACTATTCCTCTTTGAAAAAAACAATATCTACAAATCATCCTTCAACTCAAATAGACATCAACAAAGACATTTACTTTTCATCCTCTTGATATAGTCGTACTTTCCGAGAAAGGTGCGGGTAGCATTCGTAGGCAAAAAAAAATAGTTCCTGAAATTTACCCAATAAAAAAAGAGTCATTGCGAAAAAGCCAGTTAAACAATATCCTCAACTCAAGCCATTGATTTCTTTCTTTGACATTCAAGTATAATGTATCCTGAAACAGAATCACCACAAAGTCATTATTTGCTACATAAAGTCAAAATGGTTTCTCAACGACAACGATGTTGACGATGATTTTGAAAGCTAAAGGTTTTGTATACCTATACCTATCTCATACCTAACCATCATCATCTATGCACAAGAAGCTTTGGAAACATTGAACATTGATGGCAGTTTATTTTCCCTTGTGAGTAACTGCTGTCAAAATTTTCGAAAAAAGAATAGCTCGTACCTGCTATACCTACCTACCATTCATTCTTCAGGTTCAGTTGTTAGGTATAGGTATAGGATCTTTTATAGAATACGATTCGTAAAATCATTTTTTATGAACTTTTACCCACAGAACACTCATTTAAAGTGAATTGTCGTTACATGAGAGTTTATATTCATCCTTGGGCCTCATACATTGTTCCAATATCCCAATATGTATCTTTTTACTCCTGTGTTTCTATTTGTACCCACAACAACATCCTGTGATAAAAAGCATTCTTTTTCTTACGTGTTTGAGTTTGAATGGTATCATCAAAAAGTACTTCGATCAACTCTGAGTTGAAAATAAAAAAAATACAAAATTAAACGTCAACAATCAAAGCAAAATGTATTTTCTCTTATATTTTTGAAAATTGTAGCAAAAATGAGTTCGTTCATCATTCTTTATCCAACAGAGCTGTTAATATAATTGCATTAAAAATACTTTAATAATGGGCGAGTATTTTTATAAAAGAAAGATACAAGAATGTTGTTCTACTTTTTAAACTAGCTGACCCAGAAGACGTTGTTCTATCATTAAATTCATGATTTTTCACTATTTGAAGTCATATACATACATTTGATATAATTTTTAGAAAAAATGAATAACAATTAAATAACTGCTAAAATAAGTAACACATATATTTTCGACTCCAATATGTAAAGAAGAAATAAAGGTATTGACTTTAAACCATTTTGCTAACACATTTGCTTAACAAATTAAAAAAGTACGACAAAACTACTACAAAATTTTGATTATAAACTCAAATATTTTGAGAACGAATATATGCATTGACTTCAAACTTAGTCCATCAAATACATGACGTTTTTGGTAGCGTTTTGTAAAATTTGTATTGAAATATAATTGAGTTTTTTTTAGAAAAATTAAAAGTATGTACCTACACAATATGCTTTAAAAAAAAAACTTGGTAAAAAATTATAACTAATCTATAATCTTTTGAATAAACAATTGATTTTAATCTTATTTCGTCTTATACTTAATATTGTGTTTAACTTTCAGTTAATGAAGTTTTTATAAAAATGAATTATTATTAAAATTATCAAAATGGTTTGCGGCTGAATTCAAATAGTAGTTTCGCAGTGAAGAATAATTTCTGGATTTGTTTTGTTTGTGACTTAAAGTTGTAGATGTGTTTTATTGCGTGAAATAAGAACTCTTTACATAATATTAAAAATAAAAAAGTAAATGGACACAATAATTTCATAGATATTTAAGATAATGAGGTGCTTTTAACAACGTGGACACATCTGCAATCACATCTGCACTAACATCTCTAAACGTAGAGAGTTCACTAGGGGAGTTAATTTATTTAATGCTGACCAGCAGAATAATTAACTCAAAACTGGGCAACTCTTCTGCTAGAAGACTCGTTAGTAGAGAGACACCGCAAGGTGGTGTTCTATCTCCTCTCCCCTGGAACCTAGTGGTAAATGAAATCCTAACTGGTCTGGATGTGAAGGGTTTGAGAGTGATTGCCTATGCGGATGACGTTGCTATAGTGGTTTCAGGAAAACAACTTAACACCTTAAAAGAACTCTTACAAAATGCCTTAGACAGACTAATACTTTGGGCTGATCGGTGTGGACTGGACCCACACAAAACCGATTTAGTCCTATTTTCGAGGAAATACAAAATTCCATTTATTAACCCTCCCTATAAGGAATCCAATTAAAATTCTCAGACAAAGCTAAGTACCGGGGTTTTATTTTAGACACAAAACTTAATTGGAAACACAATTTACAAGAAAGAGTCAAAAAAGCTACTGTAGCTCTCTTTTCTTGCAAAAACGCTATTGGTAATAAATGGGGCTTGCAACCGAGAATCACGCATTGGCTATACACATCGGTAATCAGACCGATTTTAATGTAGGGTGTGGCAGTATGGTGGACTGCTGCTTTAGAGAAAGCTATAAACCGCGACAAAATAAATAAAGTCCAACGATAAGCTTGCCTATATATAAGCGGATCGCTTCGCACGACCCCATCTGCGGCACTGGACACTTTACTCAACCTAATACCTGCTGATATATTAAGCAAACAAATAGCTGCAAGCTCTGCTATTCGCCTCAAAGCTTCGTCGCAGTAGATTAACAACAACATTGGCCACTCCGTAATTCTTAGGTATTTTGAATCAATTCCAAATCACACAGACTACATCATACCCCAATTGCAATTCGACAGAAACTTCCAGATTTCTATACCTTCCAAATCTTTCTGGGAGGATAGTGTATTCCTGGAAGACGAGTTAATCCACTTTTATACAGATGGATCAAAAACAAAAGAAGGGGTTGGTGGAAATGTGTACTCTGAACGACTGAAATTAAGTCTCTCATTCCTTCTTCCGAATCATTGTAGCGTGTTCCAGGCGGAACTTTTGGCGATAAAAGAAGTCTTATCCTGGCTTAAAGAAAACGTGATATAAACATCTGATATCCGCATTTTTTTTAGATAGTCAGGCCGCTATCAAATCTCTGGAATCTGTCTCTACAAACTCTATTACAGTCCATAACTCTCTTTTTGTGCTAATTTAATGCTCTTATCTCGACTTGGTTCAAAAATCCCTTCCCCTCAAACGTGTGATTTTCCCAGCTTGACGTCAAACTAGAAACACCACACCTTTAAATTCATAATTTCAAAAAACTGATGATGAGGGAATTTAGGGCTCTTTTTGGGCTCCTAAGTTACTAAAACCTAATTTGGTATCTCCGGTTGCTGAACCGTCAAACCATAGTGATGAAGAAGTGACAAGGCAAATTCATTATGATTGCAACAGGCAGCAAATAAGTGTTGCTACCTCATCTAGGCTCAGCTTAGAAGTGGGTTCAACAAAGGATAGATATTTAATTAGATCGATTAATCAAATAATAATAGTAATACAAAATTTAATTTGCACGATTCTTACCAGAAGCGTAACTGAAAAGAATAGAAAAGGAAAGAAAAGAAAAAAAAAAAAGATTTTGTTTGAAAGATAAGGAAATCATAAACCTTCGAAGCGGAACCGAACGACACGGTGAAAATTTCAAGAAAGATACATTTTTAAATTTGCAACTTATTTAAAGTTTCAATCGACAAATTTACTTGGAGGTGAACCGTTAATGTTTGGTTTCCAGAAAAGAACGTTACTATGAAACGGGTCCCGTGTACCACTGTTCGAAAGAGTTACGAAACCAAAAAAAAAAAGAAAGAAAGCTAATCGAAATAACGAAAAAAAGAAGAAAATAATCACAGCCTTGATAGGCTGTGGATCGACTTTACGATATCACCTGTCATAAAGCACGACCTATTGTAAAACGAAATGTAGCTTCAAACGTATGGCGTTGAAAAGTTGCAAGTTTGACAGAAGGTGGCTCTGGATCTCCTACGTTCATAAGTTCTTTAGCTTTTTCGGTTCGAAAAACTAACGCAGTTTTTTGAACAAGCTCCTTATCGACCATTTCTCTAATCGGTCCCCATAAGTGTCTTTTTCCGGAAACACCATCCCCAGATTTCAGCAAACAAGATAAGCCTAGTAATTGATCACTGTTACTAGTTAAACGGCATTTTATTAAACCCCCGCATTTTCATTTGCATTCCGTACTACCGCTTATAGGATCTGTAGTAATTCTTAACGATTTAAAATTAAAGGCACACTTTATTTTTTTGTTTATCCAAATATATTTTGTTGTGAGTTCTTGCCAAGCTCCAGACTTTAAAACATGACAGTGACGGTCATAGGTTTTATTCCTATTAGCATGTTTTTTATAAATTTAATTTTTAATAGGTAATATGTTCAATATCTGTTCTTAATATTTTGATTTTAAACGATGAATCGTATATCTCCTCCGTTGAGTCACAATCATCTGTCTCATCTGAATCTTGTGTAATATATGTATGAAGGATGGCTTACCGTTACCTACCTTATTATGGAAGCAAAACCAAACAATACAAAAAAGAAAAAACAAATAAAATAGCCCACACCACACATTAGTTTTGATGTGGTCCTCATCTTTCTAGTAATCACTCTTCCTACTGCTTGATTTCGGTGTTCGGTTGGAAAGGATGTTATTAATTTAGCTTAATAGATACTGGGTATTACTTTAAATTTAAAGCACATCGCATCTAAGCCTAGTATATTACCACTCAACTCATACAAGGACGGCTGTATTTACTATTTTCGTTTCCGGTAACCTATGAATAATAAGGAAAAAGAGCTTCCGCAACCGCATGCATACACTTTCGGCTGAGAGGTTAGAAAACTACTGAACTGACAAAACAAAACAATTACTTTGATTTTCCTCTTACTAACTTACACAAACCACGCTGTGTTTTCACGAAGCGGGGATAAATTTGAAATGTGTGCACATTTCGTATCTCAATATGCGTAAATTCAAATTTGATTAGTTAAATTTTGAATTCCGATGAAGGCTACTTTGATTTCAAAAAAGAAATTCTTGATCTGATTGGTTGAACAGTTTTGTTCTCCAAAATAAAATAAGAGCAGCGTTGCCGCTGGGCTTCACGAAAGTGTAACACATTTTTTTAAAAAACGTAACGCGAAAAAAATGTAACAAATTGAAAAAAATTATTTAAATCAAAGAATGCTCTTGAACTCAATTTGGCTCAACTTTCCTTTACGACAGCACGAATTTTCACACGCGGTTTTTTTTAATCGATAGATATCCTCTAAAAAATAATATTAGTCGCAATTTTAGGGCGAGGAAAAATCTTTTTCTATTTTTAATGAATTTTTAAAGTTTCACTTTTTCACACAAAAAACACACAATAAAAGCCATTTTCCAGATGTTTGACAGTTCTTTCCAATTTTCCATCCGTTTCAGTGATGCCGTATGTACTTTTTTTTGGGATTTTATTAGAAATTGTACCTTTTATTTAATTTTTTAGGGAAGTTTAACATACCTTAATTTGTGGGAAATTTGGAAAATTTCCCTATTCTCACTTTTAATTGTTAAAAACAATAATATTTACAATATAACTTGAGAAAAAGCAGTTATTTAACGGAAAATATGCCGCAATTTAAGAAAAGTGATATTGCATTATTTGAATGCAATTTTATTAAATCAAAATGGAAAGCAAAGGTGAAAGTGTTCCTGGGTGTTCAATAAAATAGTTTAATAAATTATTGTTTTTGTTATTTAAGTTTATTTAAGGAATTTGGTGAAGCTATACCGAAGCATCAGTGACGAACCCTTGGCAGTGAGGCTGGCAGAAGAGCTGGGTTTGTTGCCAGATTTCAAAAAATGCCGAATCCACAGAATCCCAATGGCCATCTACACCCATGAAAACTCCATCGGATTCTTTCAGTGCGACAGGGGTACGTGCCGAGGCAAAAAAAGAATATCACGTTCTGTTGGGACGTGGTTCGAAGAGGCGCGTATCCCCGTGCAAAGAATTATGTACTTGATGTACAGTTTCGCCCGGAAGTTTCCGTACGAAACGGTGATGGTGGAAGATTTTACTTCCTCTTCAAGTTGTGTGTCAACGAGAACCATCGCGGATTGGTATAGTTACTGCCGTGAAGTTATCGTTGGCCACTTCTTGGAGAACCAAGAAATTGGTGCCAAAATTGGTGGGCCTGGACGCGTCCGCGTCGTTCAAATTGACGAAAGTAAATTTGGACGACGAAAGTTCAATAAAGATCGGCGGGTAGATGTTCATTGGGTTCTCGGTATGATCGATGATGGATCTGAGGATCTCAGGTTGGAGGTGTGTACTGGGAATGTACGCAGTGCTGAGGTAAGTTTTTATAATTATATAAACTATTCAATATACATAAAGTTTTTTTTATGTCAGGTACTGATTCCTTTGATAAGGAAGCACGTTGAGGATGGGACGACCATCCATACCGACTACTGGAGGGCCTATGATTGTCAGGGAGAGCATGGTTACATCCATAAAAAGGTGAACCATAGCGATCCCGACAATCCTTTTGTAGCGGAGGATGGTACGCATACCCAAAGGATAGAATCCCAGTGGAGTGTGGTAAAAAGGGCTTTCTACAACGACAGCTATAACCCACAATTCAATTTCGCGGACTGGGTTGTGGAGTACCAGTGGCGACGAAATATAAAAAAAAAATGCCTAGATCCTTTTGAGGAATTAGTTAAGGCAATAATACATATATATATGGCAATTTTAAAACAGATTAAGAAAAAAAAATTCATTGTTTTTTACTTTGTATTTCGTATTAATTTTGTAAAGGTAGGTACTGTTGAATGAAAAAATTAAGTACAGAAAGCTTTGTGCATACCGAACCTCGCACCCACCCCAAATCCTATAGAGAGCCCAAGCAGGGGGGTTGCAGGGGGTTACATACCTTACTCTTTATGCGTTGGACTATCCATTAAAATCAACTAAGTAGGCGTAGAGAGTGAATAATAAAAAAAAATTCAAAAAAAGTGGGGTTAAATCCGAAAAAGCAAACATTTTTTTTTTAATATTTAGGGTGGTTTCCTCGCTCCAATATTTTAATCTCGTTCTATTGGGACCCCTACCTAACTGTAAAACTGCTGTCGTAATGGAAAGTCCCCCCTCAATTTTTTATTTTTAATAGGAACATAAGTTTTCTTCATCACAGTTTTCAAAGTAAACTTAAAAACAATTGCAAATCATATCGAGAAAATATTCTACTTGTCATCATAATCATCAAGCCATATTGCATCGCAATCAAATTCTGCGGTATCATCAACAAAATCCAGAGCGGAAATTTCAGCAATTTCATAATCGATCTCAGAAGGTTCCTCAGGAGGTTTTCCACCACCGGTCTCCCTCTGAGATCGATTAAATTGACTTAAATTGGTCCGTGCCTCCTGCTTATAGCGGCTCCATCGGTCCCTTATTTGTTTCGGCGTCAATTCAGAAACGTTGCAGCAATATTTAAATGTTTATTGGTATGTCAAAATATTTAAAACCCAGTTAAATATTTAAGTGAGCTTTAATTTTGATTATTAGCAAGGCCCTTTGTATAGACTGCTGTTTTTTCGTATTAAAAAATGAAAAAAATAAAGCCCAACGCTAATCGCCATAAAACCTTAATTTCACAGTTTGAACTCAATCGACACAAGGCTTTGAGATGTATGGGCCAGGACAGACATACGGACGGAATCGGAGGACCACATTTTTTCGACTTTTCTACCATCGTAATGTCAGGTTTGATTTAAAGCTCGAGTTCGAAATTTTTTACGAATTACGAATTTTAAAGACGTAATTTAAATTGAACTTAATATCTATTTGACTATCTCTTATTCAAGGTTTTTTTTAAAGAACCTGAATATGTGCTCTTTTTCTGGAAACAAATGTTATGAAAATTTGAAGCATTACTAAAGTTTTCCCAAATTCTAAATTACGTGAAACAAACATTTTAGTTGTTTTTGATAGCAAATCACTTTTTTGAAAATTTCGTTAAATTACTAACAAATCTTTGGATGAAATATTTAATTAGGGCCCTTTCACACCAAACGAATCCGAATCAATCAGAATCACTCCGAATCAAGTTGAATCTGATTGACCAAGATTCGGCTTCGAGCGCTCCGTTTAAATGTGAAGGGATTCTTTTCCCGCCTTCAGACCGGACGAATCTGGTTCAATCAGGTTTGATTCGAGGTCGCACTTGATTCAACCTGTCAGATTCCTTGTCCGGTCAGTCTTGATTTCTTGAATCAACAACCATACGAGAGAGAGAGCAACTAAAAGAAGGAAAACAAAAAGAAGATTAAAGCATTTTTATAGATTCAGGTTGATTCAGCTGGTGTGAAAGAGTGGAGATGACGAATCAGTTTCAACTTGATTCGGAGTGATCCAGATTGATTCGGATTCGTTTGGTGTGAAAGGGGCCTTTAGTTGCAGGCAAACCAAGGTGGCTACCTAGGGTTTATACCTTTCTTAGAGTGTTTTTGATCAGATACATTATTGATAACTTCTGCATCTTCGGAAGATATAACTTTTGACGGATTTACTTTGAGAGCCCGTGTGTGCAAAACGTCCACCTCCTCGAAATACTCGCATGTTTTGTAAAACATAGCAGTCTTTTTGTTCTCCTCTTTGTAGTCCTTTTATGTTTTTTTTGTTCCCTCTAATTAGTATACACTTGTTCGTGAGGTAAATTCACAGTTCCCACTAATCGCCTTATTTATGATGCGGCCATATCTTCAAAGCCAAAAACACTCTAATAAAGATATAAATCCTTGGTAGCCATCTTGGTTTGCCTACAAGCTTAAGGGCCCTTTCACACCAAACGAATCCAGAACACGAAATAGGAGTAAAGTTAACTGGGCTCAGATTTTTACTCAGTTAGATTGGTCTTTTTTTCAGAGCTTATACAAGGTGATGGAGTGCCATCCGGGGTAGGAAAAGAAACAGAACCGCTCTCTAATGTATCTGAGCTGAAAAAGGAACACAGATCTTTTTTTGACAGTGCAGTTCTCTGCTCTGAGATTAACAAGAAAAACATTTTATTATAGGATCTTATGATTTCTATTCTATTCTAAAAATCAAATTCCAATACTTAACATTTACAATCCTCAAATTCTAAAACATAAGAAGCATAGTTTTGTTGAACATTTGTATGAAGCAAACAGAGTTGTAAATAGAACCAACGTTTTTCGCTTTAATATTATCGTTACATAATAATGTCCTCATCATTTGTTAACTATTTATGAAAATGAAACAAACCATTTTTAAAATACCAGAAATATGAAAAAGAAAGAATTAAGTAAAAGTTCATCAATACGTACACAATAATTAAGAATCATTAAGATTTTCTTTGAACATTTGTTAAAATTCGTATTAATTTTGCACTCAATTACAAATCATAAAAGTAATTAAAATTCTAAAAAAAGCAAAGAGGTTTACACACTATATGAAAATGGTATTTATCTACGTAAGAGTTTAAAGATAGACATCGCGTAAGACAGACAAGAAATAAAGTCACATACGTTTTAGCGTAATTTGCCTAAAGCTACAAATTCACATAAACACAAAATTTTGGTTGATTAATATCCGATTCCTTTGATTTTGTCTTCATTTCTCGCAGATAGTAAATTTTCTTACATTATTTTGTGAACTGATATTTGTATTGCCCTCGGGTAGAAAATCAATAAAAACCTTTTAAAAAGATGAGTGACAGATTATATTAGAGATATCAAGTTTGCATAATGCGAGTAGTCAATTTGCGTGGGATGTTTGATAACGGATGCATATCCTTTGGGATTATTTCAATCTATGTTAAACCGTTTGAATATCTTTTTTATATATGTACATAAATATTTTTTTCTTAGGAATGGAGATTATGCTTTGATTGAAAATTATATACAATCTTTGATGTTTTGAAGGAAATTTTAATAAAAAATCGAAATCAAAACCAATATGTACGGAACGTTTATAGAAAGAAGTTTTATATTTTTAGATTTATATTGACATTGGAAATACTCTTTCATCCATTTGCAGCTGCAGTTTTTTAATTTTTTGAAAACATTATTTTGTTTTTCAATAATGTATACCCCCTTTTAGGGCTATGCACAAGTTCTAGGAAGTTCTAAGCTCTAATAAAGAGTTCAAACTAAGTCAAGATTTCACTAGGTTTTAATATTTTTTTTATTTTTCTTATTTTTTTTTTTTTTATTTTTATTTTTATCCATTTCAAAGCTTGAATTTTGAGCAAAACACTTTAATTCAAATGGCATCTTCGGAAGCGAATGCCATTGCGGTAATTTGTCAGCACTTGGGCGTCTAGAGTTTGGCGATTATATGAACAAATATGGTCTTTTGCGTAGCCTCTCATAAGAAAATCTAACTGTCTCAAATCACATGATCTTGGTGGCCAATCGAAGTATACCTAAAATGTTGTTGCTGGTTAGTGGAGGGGAGAGGAGCGTGGATGAGGACAAGTCGATAAGGCAGTAAAACTACCTTACCGTGGCAGGAACATCTGGAAAAGGAAAGAGGAACACCAGGAAAAAGGGAAAGAGTGTTTACTCCCTAGAACGTGGCCTGCTTGCTATGCTCAGCATCAGCTCGTCGGATGTGGGGGGGATCTTGTTCCCGGAAGCAAACTTCACCAGCAGCCAAAAACATAGATCAGGCCGGTTTACTAAAACCAAACGGACGGACGTTCACCACCCCAAGGGCACTGCCGATGTTGATGCAGTGTGGCCTTTACCCACCCAACCATGAAAATCCTTGGCCATGTTTGGATTTTCCCAATATATGTTACCGTTCCAGTAGAAATCTTTTTCCGTGTTATAAGCTAATTGCGTCGAATGAAGATATGAATAAGTTAAAATTTATCAATTTCAAAATTGGTACTCCTCTGGAATATGTGCATTTGATATACAACTCTGAGCTCTGGCCTAAGGGTATTCGTATTCGCCCATTTAATTACAAGCCAAAAAACGATCCACAACCGGAAAGAACTCAAACGACCTAGGTATTGCTCTTGCTGGTGTTGTTGTTGCCGATGTTGTTGCTGATGTTGTTATTGTTGCTGATGATGTTGTTGCTGCTGATGTTGTTTCTGATGATGTCGTTGATGATGTTGTTGCTGCTGATGTTGTTGCTGCTGATGTTGTTGCTGCAGATGTTGTTGCTGCTGATGTTATTGTTGCCAATGAATTACGCTCAAGAGTAGTTTTTGTTGCTGACGATGCTGCCGTGGATGTCGCCGTAGATGTTGCTGCTGAAGCTGTTTTTGATCAAGAATTACTTAGTTTTGATGATTTTAATATTTATTATCAAAATGTTGGTGGAGTAAGAACTAAATTAAATAATTTATTTTTATATTTTGCTACTTGTAATTATCATATAATAGTTTTGATTGAAACCTGGCTTAATGATAGCCATCATACAACTGAACTTTTTAATTGTAATCAATATGCTGTATATAGGAAAGATCGTTGTTCAACAAAAACTGGTCTTAATAGAGGTGGTGGAATTATTATCGCCATTCAAACTAATTTTATTTCGAACCAAATTGAATTGTACTCAAGCAATAACGACACTTGTTTCGATATTGATCAATTAATTGTTAAAGTGCTTCTTAGAAAAAATGTATATTTATATATCTCCGCTAGCTACATTCCACCAGGAAGCCCATTAGATTTATATAACATTCACATTGAAAATTGTCGTAATGTGTTTAATTCCTTAAATCCATCTGATCACATAATTTGTTTGGGCGATTTTAATATCGGTGATGTAAATTGGAAATTTGATGATGAAGATAAATGTTTAATTCCTTTTAACGTTAAAACTGAAATTGAGTGTTCTGTAATAGATTTTTACAGCCAGTTTAATTTATTGCAAAAAAATAATGTTCCTAATTTATTGAATCGCATATTAGATTTAGTATTTGTTGATAATGAGCTAGAAGTGAACGTTGACAAAGCTCTTTCACCGGTGGTTCAAAATTCTCAGCATCATATTAGCCTAGTCATAGATTGTAAGCTCTTAGCCTATTTTCAAACCACTAATGATATCGACTATTTTTTTGATTATAAGCGTGGTAATTTCGATGCAATGAATTTATTTTTAAATTCATTACCGTGGGAGTCCATAATAGAAAGCCAAGATCTGACCCAAGCGTTCGTATCTCTTAAAACTTATTTAAAGCAAGCATTTGAAAGTTTTATTCCGAAAAAAATAAGTAGAAAGAATTCCAACCCACCATGGTATAATGACAGACTTTCTAAGCTCAAAAATAAAAAAAATAAAGCTTATAAACGCTACAAAAAAGACAAAAATAATTTGGTTTTCAGACAGAACTATCTTGTAATCGAAAAGTCTTTTGATGTCTTAAATAAATTTTTGTATGGTAATTATGTTTCAACAGCTGAATCCAAAGTTAAGAAGGACAGCAAAAGCTTTTGGAATTTTATTAACTCCAAAAGAAAATCTAGTGGTTTACCAAATTGTATGGAGTTTTCGGGTTCTATATCTAGTGATTTGCAAACTATCTGTAATCTTTTTGCAGATTATTTTGAATCTGTTTACGCAGTTACGTCTCCTAACGAGCTTCCTGATTTTACTCCATCTAATGTAGTTGATATAGGAATTATTCAGTTAGAAATATCAGATGTACTTGAGGCGTTAAATGGGATCGATGAAAACAAAGGACTTGGTCCAGATAGTATATCTCCCAAGATAATCAAAAAATGTGCAACGTCCCTTGCGTTACCTTTGTTGCTAATTTTCAATAAGTCTCTTAAAACAGGTGAATTTTTAAATGACTGGAAAATATCGTACATATCTCCGATTTTTAAGTCTGGAGCAAAGCAAAAAATATGTAATTACCGACCAATATGTAAGTTATCTATTATTCCTAAAATTTTTGAAAAAATTGTGTGTGATAAGCTCATTTTTCTTACAAAACAAATAGTATCCGATTCTCAGCATGGATTTGTTTCCGGCAGATCTACAGCTACAAATCTCACTATTTTGTGTGATTTAGTTGTTAGTGGATTTGAAAGTGGTCTCCAGACCGACATCATCTTTACCGACTTTGCCAAGGCATTTGATAGAGTTAGCCATGAAATATTATTATATAAATTATCCAAGCTTGGTATCCACTCCATACTTTTAGAATGGATACGTTCGTATCTTACTGATCGAACCCAATTCGTTAAGATAAACAGATATGTTTCAAAGTGTATAAAAGTAACCTCGGGCGTCCCTCAAGGAAGTCACATTGGTCCTTTGTTCTTTAACTTATTTATCAATGATATTCCTGACATTTTCCAGTTTTCCAAGTATTTATTATATGCTGACGACGTAAAAATATTCAGAACTATACATTCTCTAAGTGATTGTTATTTATTGCAAGAAGATTTATGTGAACTTGCATCATGGTGCAATAAAAATCTTCTTTTCTTAAATGTAGCCAAATGTCAAAGCTTTATATGCTCAAGAAAAATTGCACCAATAGTATTTGATTACACTATCAATAATATAACATTAGACAAAGTAACTGAAAAGAAGGATTTAGGAGTCATATTTGATAGGAAGTTCACTTTTAGTAGTCACATTGACTATATAGTTAATAAAGCATATAAAATGTTGGGTTTTCTGAAAAGGAACACTAGAGAATTCTCCGATTCATATGCTCTTAAATCTCTTTATATGGCTTTTGTGAGATCTACCCTGGAATACTGTTGCGTGGTTTGGAATCCGTACTATGCAAATCATTCATTGAGAATTGAAAGGATTCAGAGAAGTTTCACAAGATATTGTTTTTTTAAGCTAAATTGGAACATTATTATGCCCGCATATAATGTGAGATGTTTGCTTTTTGGTATGCAAACGCTTGAGGTCAGAAGAAAGTATTTTTCTATTATGATGATAAAGGATATAGTAAGTAGTCACATTGTGTGTCCTTACTTGCTAGAGCAAATAAAATTTTATTTTCCCAGTAGAGGCCTTCGTATAGGCTTTCATTTACGGGAGATTTATTCTAGAAGTAATTATGGTAGAAATGTACCGATTATGCGTTGCATCAGAGAAACTAATGCTGTAATTGAAAAAATAGATATTTGTATGCACAGTTCACGAGAAACTTTTAAAAAACATGTAATGTTAATTTTGTTATTTCATTAATTATTGTGATATATACATATATGTTAAATTTATGTTTTCTGTATTTATTTTAAATATTTATTATATCTTTAAGTTACTATTTTTCGTTATCTTTATTTATATTATATTTATGTAATCTAAAAGAGAATGTTAATCTCAGATTGATGAAATAAACTAAACTAAACATAAACTAAACATAAACATGAAATCAGGTCCTTACCATCGTTGAAAATCAGCTACCATCGGCACCCCTGAAAATGTCTTCAACAAGCCATCGTTTCACTCAATCGAAACGGAAACCAAATAAAAAACTAACGAATTCTTTTTTCATCCGGGGCGTCAAGTTTTATTTTTTACATTTAAACAATTTGAATTAACCAAAGAAAAAATCAAAAAAAACGAAATCAAATTAACAAAGTACAAACCAAAAATTGAAAGAACAAAACTAAGAAAAAAAACAAAACGCAACGAAAAACAATTCCTTAGAGTCAACAAAAAAATAACCAACACTAACATTCCAATACCCTTTTCGGTATTACCGTTAACCACAAGAGAAAAAAACGTTCCAGGATCACCTACCCCTAGAGAGCTCTGTAAAGGTTGGTTCTATCCAGAAAAAAAATCAACAACAAATTTTTCTTTCCCGCGTTGACTCCTTTAGAAAATGGTTTCTTTATTGCTTACAAACTCAATATAGTTACTTAGAATAATTAGAAATTTTTAGAAAAAAATTTAATAAATTAATAAATAATTAATTTGGTACTTGAAACGCCAAATAAATATCAATAAATAAGGACAAACACAAACACATAGATTGACTTATCCGTCTGAATTTTTGCGACTTTATTATTTTTAAATTTCTCTCTTCCTTTTTTTTTCCAGGTTAGTGGGTGCTCCGATGGACGGGTTGGACTAGAATATCCTCACTTGAACTCTCAATCGTTGTAAAAACAATTTAATTTTTATGGCGTGGCGGCTCAGTCCTTTTAGGACGATCGGGGATCGCCGATGTTTAAATACTTTGTGCCTGAATTTAAATTGTATTTTTCACCACTTACATATGTTTTTTTTTGTTTTTGCGTGTTAATTTTAATTAAATAATTTTTATTTCAATGTAATGTAGTTTTATCAAAAAGAAATTTGTTCTCTTCAAAAACACTATGGCAGCACTATTTCAACTTGCTTATTTATTTCTTTTCAGAATCTCTAAAAAAAAAACATTTCGGCAACAATCTTTCATCTGAACTGCTTCACAATCGATTTTTCGAATCCCAAAAAAAAACACTTCACCACTCTTGATTTTGTTTGTTTCCCAAAATATTTTAAAGTTATTTCAGTTTATTCTTAATTATCTTTCTTTTTTTTTTATTTTTTCCTTGAATCTTAAAAAAGTAATCTTCACCACTCTATAGTTTGTTTTTGTCTCAAACTAAAGGAAGTTTATCTCAAGTAAATTTAGTTTCTTTCTTTAAAAAACTGGCAGAAAAAATCACAACCGCACGGCTTCGCTCAGTATTTCGCAATCCCCCTTTCCAAAAACAACCTCAGTCCCTTCTCGTCAAAATCACGATCACCCAAAAAACAAGAAAAAAACGAAAAACAAAACAACTTCGACACTTGTCGGCTAACATTCCACCAAAAAAACTCTAATCGTACGATCAACCTAACTGAACAAAACATCACCCGATTCACATCTCTTAATATTCTTCTTGTTTACATGTCTCTGTATTGGTGAGCATAAATCACCATTTCCCCACTCATCCCTTTCTACCTTCGAATTCGAACACGAAAATGAAATGAAATTCCTTGTGTAACTTTCGACAGATAGATGGTGTTTAATGGATCTAATTACATCTAGGCCCAGAATTGACATTTGCACGAAATGGTCTATCTCAACTCGACCCCCATGTAAACTCGACCCTCATGTAAACGTATAAAGTTAGATGTCTTAACAACTAGTTGTCGGTGTCATTCTAGATTCTACTTTATCCAAATCTCAACAATCAACATGGTAGGTAAATAATGTTTGTTTTGTTTATTAGTTTGTGCTTCATTTTATTTCTTATAAATCTAATAACAATTGTTTTTTCTTGTTTAGGATCGGTCTCACATGGATTTTCTCACAACAGGGTAAGTTTGATTTGAATTTCCCTCTCAGGGAATGTTCATATTGTTTTTTTTTTTTTTTCTTAACTAATCTTTTCCTTTAGCATTCTAGGTCAAGGAGGTAGTACCCCAGGCGTCCGCAACAATGTGTAATTATATACAACCAGGAAACTTCTCAGGCAATAAAGCTTTAGATTAAGATAAAGCGGGTAGATTTTGGCGCCCGTGGTGGCCATTTTGGTGCCGTGCACAAGAACTCGACCTTTCGCAGACTTAAACTTGGCAAACTTTGAGTATCCGGACTTGGCCATACACCCGTTCAAGATCCAACTGAACCAAGAGCTAAAAGTTCATGACCAGGGCCGTAGAGAGGAATTCCGGGCCCGGGACGGAAAAATCTCGGGCCCACCTATATTTACCATTTTTTTCAAAGTTCATGCCTACTAATATGGAACGTTCTAATTTCAATTACGAATACCATGAAATTGGTTGGAATCAGTGCTGCCACTCAGAAATTTAAAAAAAACATTATAAAAAACATTATTTTAGCTAAAAAAAACATTTTTTTTTAGTTGGAAAGTAGTTAAACCAGAAAAAAAGAGATCTTAAACAAAATTGACACCACATCTCGGCTAGTGACAAGTGAAAGAAATATTTTCAAATAATTATTAGGAGTATTTTATTATTAAAACAACAAAAATGGAAGGAATAACATTAAAATAAATTATGATACTTAAAATATTAAATATACATAGAATGTAGTGATACATTACTTTTTTGGCACTATATGAGTTCTTTTAAATAAATAATTGAAAAGGAATAACTTAATTTATTTAATTAAATATACAAATACAGGTCCTTAGGTACTAGTTAGATTTTTGAAATTTTGTACATTTTAAGTTAACAAAAATTTCTTAAGAAATAAATAAGTACTTAATTTTTTATTTGAACTCTTTGTTGTAGATATTCCTGTAGTACCTGTCAAAAAGATCTATAGAAACCTTAAATGCATAGCATGTTTCGTTCTTAACCATATATTTAGCATGTAACAACCCGTTTAGTGAATCAATCTCAAATTTGGTATGGTGAATTCACATCTATTCACATACAAGAAGATAAATTACAGAAACAAAAATGTAGTTGTGCTTTTGAGACAAAGCGCCAATTTAGCATGTTTATTTGAAATAAATAAAGTCGTGTTCATGGTTTCTAGGTTGTAGGGTAAGTTAAACATGTTTTTTACGAAGCGATCATAAGAAATAATAATATTTTATTTGAAATTGAAAAAAAAAAAATTATTTTGGACTCGAAAACATTTAAACATTTTTTGGGTCCAAAAAACATGAAAATAATGTTAAAACATTGTTTCTGGCAGCACTGGTTGGAATTAACGGAAATAATAATTTTTTGTTTGCAAAGTGAACCGAAAAAAAAATGTGTTAATCATCAAATCAATCTCATGGGTATAGTCCAGTTTAGTTGAAATAGAAGATGGATAGAAAATAATTCTACATGCGATTAGATCAGAATCCGAACAGAATCATACATTCAATTCGATATTACCAACGACATGTTAGTAACTGATAATACGGTCGATTAACTATTAACAAAAATAGCATGAAGATCCATTACCTACTATGAAAATAAAATAGAGCGAAGTAAAAGTATTTCAAATTTGTCTTAAAAAAAAATAAATATTTTAAAAGTTTTACATTAAATACTCTTTATTGTTTTATTAAAATATTATTACAATGCTTTATTAGAGTTAGTTTGCATTTAATGAAATATTTTCTTTTGGCAAACGAGCTTTCCTAGCTTTCTGAGCAGCAAAACAACTTATAATTGCGTCCTTCAATTCCCTTGCCAAAGGTGCTTCGATGCATAGTGTAGCAAGTCTGGAAACACGATCTTGTGATGAGCACGAAGGATGAAAATTCTTTGTTCTGGCAAGGACGCTAAATGAACGTTCGGCACTAGCTACGGTTTCAGGTATGGTGGAAAACACACGGAGAGCAACACAAATGTTGGGGAAAATCGTCTCCAAGTTCTGGGAATAAATAGCATTGAGCAAACTCAATGGTGGAAGTTATGCTTCATAAATGTGTTTCAGATTAATTATTTCTTGTTTCAACTCTTGATACACATGCGAGTTATACTTTTGGATGAACCATGTAGCGGAGTTTTTAATCTCAATTTCGTCCATTGTTGAAAATTGCCATAAAAATGAAAATGTAGCATTCAAATTCTTCATCGTATCGAACAGACGAGAAATTTCAGATATAATAAGGTGTTTTTCTTGAAATTTATTTCTTCATCTGTTTCAATTTGTTCTGCAGCTCCTCGATTTTCTCCAAAATGTCTCTTTAATTGCCTTTTTGGGTTCGATAGGAACGACTCTGGAAAATCCCCCAATCCAGTAGGAACTACTTTGCATTCAGATAAATTTGATCCCATCCGTTTCGAATAGAGTTCAAATCGGAGATCAAGTTGGCAAGATTTCGAATTTCAACGTCAATAGTCATGTTTCTGGCTTGAAGAATGATACTTCTTTCATTTATAGCGCTAAGAACCTTGCACCAAATCGAAGACATCAGGACGCATTCAAATTTGTGCATATATTTTAAAACGTCATTTACATCTCTTCGAGCTTCAGCAGTTAAATTAATATCACTTAAGGTTTCTAATGATGTTCTAAGGTTTTTCAGATGATTTGCAAATGGTTTCACTGCCTCAATTCTAACTGACCATCTTGTATCGGAAAGTTTGTAAAGGGATCCGGGCACATTTTTCTTAAGAATTTCCCAACGTTGAGCACTGCTGCTAAACAAGTTTAAACACTTTTGAACAACACCAAAAAATGTGATTGCGGCAGTACAACACCCCGCTTAATCGATCCCACGCAAGTTAAGGCTGTGAGCTGCACATGGTGAATACACGGCATTCGGAGTTTTGTTTAAAATATGACTTTGTGCACCATTATACTGTCCTTTCATATTGCTTCCATTGTCATAGCCTTGTGCATAACAGTCTTCTAAAGGGATTCTGTTCTTTGCCAATGTTTCGCCGACCAAATCAGCTATTGCGGTGCCAGTTTTTGCTTGTTGAAATCCAAATTCCAAAAACCGTTCTTCGATGGTGAACACATTTTCTTCAAAGCGCAGATATCGCAAAATAAATGTGTTTTGTTCCACATGACTTGAAGCGGGTGTTGCATCGACAATTATAGGGAAGTATTTGGCGTTTTCAATCTCCTTCAAAATAGCTGAATTCACATGTTGTGCACAAATTTTAATGAACTCATTTTGAATCTCAACGGAAAGGTAGTGGACTTGAAAACGTTTGTTCTCTAGTCCCCTTTCGCCAAGGAAGAAAATGGTGTCCAATATTCTATATAGAATTCCTTGCTATTTTTGTATGGCTGGTTTAATATACACACTTTGAAGTGACTTGATATCCTTCAAATCTTCAGCAAACAATTTATTCAAAATATTAGTTAATTAATATTACGGAAACCACAATTGAAAAACGTTTGCGTGGGATTTTCCGGTCCCCCGAAACCGAATCAAACATTTCGTTCCCAGCAGAAACAAAAATAGAAGAAAAGAAACTTTATAAAAACAGACCGAAATAAATATTTGTGTTTTGTTTTAAGTTGCCGGGCCCCTTATTTTGACTTTAAAAATTTTCAAAATAAAATAAATTTGAAATTTACGTTAACTTAAATAAGAAAAGTGAAACAATTTATTATAACTTTCTTTGCATAGTTCAGAGTTGCCCAATTTTCCATTTAATATTAACAAAAATGTACGCCATAATAATAATCAGGGGCCCAGATTGGCAAGCTTTTGACTGATAGATTGGCAGATAACATGCAAACAGGGGCCCGATTGCGAAAGCATGAATGATTTTAAATTTTCGGGCCTCTAAAAATAAGTGGAAATAGGTATGTTGATGATAAATATAGAGTATATTCTCATTGCTTTCAATTTTACGGACCCCTAAAAAATCCCCTTTCCCCCCTCTCGACGGGGCTGTTCATGACCATAGACAACGCCGCGCCGTTTGTTCGCTGACTGGGCTTCGAATCGTTTGGAAGAGGACTCCAATTTTGGCCGAAAAATAATCTTTAGTGACGAGACGCATTTTTGGATGAATGGCTATGTTAACAAGCAAAACTACCGTATATGGGACGACACCAACCCACGCGAGGTTCACCAGGTGAAAATGAATCCTCAAAAAGTTACCGTTATGTGTGGATTTTGGATTTTGGGCCGGTGGCGTAATTGGTGCTTAATTTTTTGAAAACGACGTTGGTGATGCGGTCACCTTCAACAGAGAGCGCTACATGACGATGATAACTAATTTCTTATTGCCAAATTTAACCATATGAACCTAGACGACATGTGGTTCCAGCAGGACGGTGGCGCTATGTGTCACACAGCAAACGCCACGATTGACATTTTGCATGAACGATTTGAAGATTTGTACCAAACGTTGAAGAGCCGACTGTGAAGGGCCGCCACTTCTACAAATCGAATTCCATAGGGAAGTTATAAAATTGTATGTTCTAGGAAGTAAACAAAATCATTTCTTGTCTTTTTTTGGTTACATCCGGTTTGATCCTAGTTCCCCAGTTCCGAGTAACTAACCTGCTATATTTGCGATTTCAGATTTTAAGTTTGACATTAAAAGATTCTTTAAGGTTGACTTGAATAATGGCATTATAACTCTATCGTCAAAGGTACAATTCATCATCTGTTTCTATTTATGTAAGAATAATATTACTTGCTCTATAAAATTATTTCACGAATTTGACGAACATAAATACCTATGTTTTACATCCAAACGCATAATAAATACATTTTTTGATAATATAAAAATATATAAACAACTTGATATGCGGACACGGATACATAAAGTTGTTATAAAAAGAGACATTTTTACAATGTCAAGTGGAGTTCTTTATTTTGTTGTATAGTTTTATTATAAAATTTAAGACCTAAAACATGCATGTTAACTAACAATCGATCTTTTACCATCATTCCATAAAAGTTTTGACATTTTACATTCTCTTCGACAATAGGTATAAAAGTAGGTATGCTTATAAGTATTCGTATATAGGAAAAGTTAATTTCATGTTATCTAACATTTAAAGAAAAATTCCCACCGGTAATGGCGTCAGCTAATAATCAACCGAGCACGTCCTATTTTCTTTTTTCATTCAACCAAAAACAAAAAGAAGAAACTATTCACTCCCATAAACTATCAAACTCAACAAGAGGTAGCTTTTTGTAATAACATTAGCTAATCTAAAAGACGTAAATATTCAAATAGGTAAAGTGGGCCGGGGCACCCGACCCGGGCAATAACTGTCGCCCCGTGATGTCAAATAATAAAATAAGTCATTAACACGAAAGAAATATGTTCCGTTTACTTACTTCGTTTTTTTATTTTTATTTTTAACTGAGCAGAGCACACTCCCATGTCCATGTCCCAGCACCAACTCCCAGGACCCAGTCCCTGAGTCTTCATTTCCCAAGTAAATTAAACAAAAATGAAGCAAAACTTTACTACAAATAAAAATATGAAAACAACAATAACAAAATTTACAGAAAAATACAAAAATACTTTAACCACATCGACGACGTATACTCAAGAAAAATATTTCTAACAAGCACAAGGATTTGATAAGCAGAACGAAGGACGATGAAGTAAAACATACAACTCGGTCGTATGCAGTTGCTGACACAGCTAATAAGATTGTTGCAAAGCTTATAGTTAGGTTAGGTTAGAGTAGCTTTCAGTTTTGGTGGAGGACACACTTAGGCCAGTTTAATGGCCAATGAATTTTAAAGCTTTCTTCCAAGCTCAATGAAACCAGTTTGAGTTCCTTCCGAAACGTGAGAAACTGATTATAATAATATGATTGAGATCATATAAGTCGTTATATAAGAATTCTCATAGGTAATTCTTGCGTTTTTGAGCTAGAGCAGTGCATGTACTGAGGAGGTGAAGAATTGTTTCCACAATGTACAGAACTGGTTAAAACTACCACTATAAGGACTTCCATTTAAGTTGAAAACTTCATATCTTGGTTTAAAGATTAGGGGTATTTCTCATAACTCAGTGAATCCTTGAAATAATTTATAGAACCAAGATTATTTATAGTTGAGCTGACTGTAGATTATTCTACTGAATGAGTCTTGAGCTTCTTCTATAATGCCTCATTATGACCTTATTTTTCAATATAATGCTGTACATTTGTTCTTTCAAATGGTAAACATTGCTGAAATCGTCATCCAATCTTACTCCACACTCATTGCCAACAGATTGCCATCTTGCAAACCACCAGTCCTTGTTTCTCAACTCATATAAAAGAAGTATTTTCGAAAGTCTTATGATCTGATGGTTGCTGCAGACTTTGATGATGTACTCAGCTTGGGACTTCAAGGTGTTTGTCTCATTATGACCTTATTTTTCAATATAATGCTGTACATTTGTTCTTTAAAATGGTAAACATTGCTGAAATCGTCATCCAATCTTACTCCACACTCATTGCCAACAGATTGCCATCTTGCAAACCACCAGTCCTTGTTTCTCAACTCATATAAAAGAAGTATTTTCGAAAGTCTTATGATCTGATGGTTGCTGCAGACTTTGATGATGTACTCAGCTTGAGACTTGAAGGTGTTTGTTAGAAGTTTTGGAAGTCCTGTTTCTAAATATGTGGGCATAACTATGTGTATTCAGAGGTAGGTTGAAAAGTTTCTTTATAAAATTCCTGTACAATTTTTCGATTTCTTCATATTCTTCTGATCCCCAAACCTGAGCCTTACATATTTCCTGGAATGTCTCTATGGCCCGGCACCCAGTAAAGGTGAATATTAAAGTGTTGTGCCATCTCCTTTGCGGAATATCGACATTTATGGACTGTTATAGTATAGAGTTTGTAGAGAAAGAGTCCAGAGATTTTATAGCGGTCTGACTATCTGAGAAAATACGGATATCAGAAGTTGATACCACATTTTCTCTAAGCCAGGACAAGACTTCTTTAGAGTAGGGTAACCAGTGGCGCAAATGGGGTCGTGAGAAGAGATCGGCTTATACATAGGCAAAACTTTTAATTAAAGACGACAATGAACGATGAAAATATATTTATTTTTTGTAATGGTAAAATGGAACCCGTGCCGTGATGGTTAGTGCGTTAGACTGTCATGACAGAAATCATAGGTTCAAGCCCAAACTGGGAGACCTAAAGTTTTTTTCATGGGTACTGCCTCTTGTGAGGAATTGACAAATCCTCCAAAGGTAATTCTTGTCACGAAAAGCGCTTCCTCAAATTACAACAAACGCCTCCCTGACTTAATTACTCGCACACAGAAATAGGGCCACACTCGATGCCGAACAAACAGGATTCCGCACTGGATCGTCCTACGGGATGTACTCCGGGCTTTTACAACCTATTTAAAGCACTTGGATTACGCGGACTATGTTAGCTTACTCTCTCATAGGATCATGGATCTTTATCAAATGACAACAAGTGTGGAGAGAGAAGCAGAAATCGTGTGGCTGAAAATTAATTGTGGCAAAACAAAAACGATCAGTCTCGGAATCCGACCGTCCTCTCAAATAAATATTTCCCCACAACCGGTGGAAAAAGTGGAGAGCTTTCAATGCCTTGGAAGTATCGTCTCCATCGAAGGCGGAACCGAACAACACGTCATCTGCCGCATCGGCAAAGCAAAAGCGGCGTTCGGTATGCTGTCGAAAATTTGAAGGAATAACTCTAAGACCCCTTTCACACCAAACGAATCCGAATCAATCAGAATCACTTCGAATCACTTCGAATCAAGTTGAATCTGATTCGTCATCTCCACTCTTTCACACCAGCTGAATCAACCTGAATCATAAATCGCACTTTTTTCTTTAACTTTTAAAATTAATAACTCCACGTCCATCTCGTATGGTTGTTGATTCAAGAATCAAGGAATCTGACAGGTTGAATCAAGTGCGACCTCGAATCAAACCTGTTTGAACCAGATTCGTCCGGTCTGAAGGCGGGAAAAGAATCCCTTCACATTTAAACGGAGCGCTCGAAGCCGAATCTTGGTCAATCAGATTCAACTTGATTCGAAGTGATTCTGATTGATTCGGATTCGTTTGGTGTGAAAGGGCCCTAAGCTTAAGAACAAAGCTACGACTGTTTCGAACAAATGTCGAATCTGTGCTTCCTTAAGGGTGCAGCACCTGGGAGGTTACTTCAGCCATTACAAGAAAGCTACAAACCTTCGTAAATATCCTAAGGAATTTCTGGCCAAACCGAATATCCAATGAGGTACTTCATAGAAGGACAGGTCAGGAAACTATAGACTCTATTATACGAAGGCGTAAGTGGCAATGGATTGGACATACGCTTCGAAAAGGAAACTTGGATTGACCTGAAACATATCTTCGGAAACCGCACACGATGGCGCTTAGGCGTAGTAGATAAGGTCCTATGCCCCTTAAGGGATCCCCAACGGACTTAACAGGTCTGAGGACCTAAGTAAAGTAAGTTAGTATATCCGTCAGAGTTTCTGCAATTATTACTCATCTAATTGCATGATTTGGGTTCTTTAGACTTACGTTCTGCCATAATTATACTGTCTGAATTGATTTGTCCTTAAAAATTATTGTTAGGACTTAATTTGTTCCTGAATGCGTTGCTTCCGTTTAGTTTAGGACACCTCTAAGAAAATCAAGGTTCTATGTATATTGGGCATTCTGATTCTTAAAGGATGTAGATTAGATCTCTATGTTTGAACTTTAGAAAAGCTATCTTTGAAACACTTTTGACCTTTAATTCTATCACAAAACCGTGGTTTACTTTGAAAAAAAAACAGACGCAACGCACGACACAATAATATAGGACATCCTCATACAAATAAAACAACAAATGTCCTCCATCATTCTTCTAAAAATATTTATTTATTTTTCTTCAATCTTGATAAGTTTTTCTTTCTAGTTGTTCCGTGAATCCATAAATTACCCTTAAAGCACCTATACGGTAAGTTATAGGAGAGGAAACAAACCGTGGAGCCGTCAACGAATAACTACCGCCCCCACATCCGTATCAGCAGAATATACTCGTTGTACCAAGGCGGCCTTTATGGTCTGCCGTCATGATAGTAGTTGCTATTTGAGGACTCCTTATTTTTCTTTTTATTATTTCAAAGCTGTGTTATATTGTGTTGGAATGTGGCTGCTTACATAATTTGATATTTATTTTTGTTGTGTTGTTTTTATTTTTATATTTTTAATGGAGAGGGTACGCTATCTTGGGTGGATTTATGTCTCAATTTTCCGACCATTGTCGTGAGACATTAATTTTAAAATTATGCTTGAATTTCGGGTTAGCGAGCTGAAAAACAAAACGACACTGTATGGTGTAGTGGTGGGTATACAATATACATTTGTCCCACGCCCATTTAGTCACCCTACACCCCATCGTCGTCGTCGTATCGCGGACCACATTCCACACCCTGGACTGTCTTTACTTCTGAAGAGATTGTTGGTAGATATGTTTTTTGTTTCGAATTTTCCAATAAAAGTCTCATACAATTTGTGCACGTGTTCTTTGGAATTGGAAACACGAGTATCTAACAAGGATTCAGTTGTTTAGTACTCGTAAGTATTTTCCTTACACAACAAAATTCCAACCTTAACAAAAAAAAAAAAAAAAAAAATAACTCCCACGTGGAGCTGGTTAAGAAAGTTTTTCTATAAAACCTTAGAAGGTGTCAAAATTAAGTTAGCTTAGGCGCAATAGGTAGACACGTTAAGGTGTTTACATCTAAAAAGTAATGTATGCCGTAAAAAGATGTTAGAGTGCAAACAATTAGGATTTTTTTCATTTTTATAATCTACTTTAAAAACTCCGATAAAAATATAAAGCTTAAGAACAGCGAAGGAAACAAACATAAATTTATAAAAAAAAACAAAAACTTTATGTTTTGAAGGTATGTAAGTTGGACGTAGATAAAAGAATTTGGCTGAAAATCACTGTATACTGTACTGTATTATGTTTGTCATGCAAAATTCACAAACACAATGATTCTCTAAAAAAAGGGTAAGAAAAGTCGTGAAATTCACATTACTTTTAGGCTAAAAACCCTTTTTCCTTCAAATATTCACAATCACACCACAACATACGCCCATGTTCCGAATTTCTATCGAAAGTGAATTGATACCACTTTTCAATTTCACGTGAAATGAAATTGCACGTTCTTCAAATCGATCGATTTCGAAAAATTCGAAATTGCTTCGAACTGTCAGAACTGAAGGATCATCCATTTTTATTTTGTTTCTGAAGTAAAATGTTTGCTGTTTTGAAGATGAATGCAATATATTATTGGCAATTTTAAGTAAAAAAAGGAAGAAGAATTCAAGAGAAAAAATAAGAAGACGAATTTTGCGAGACAAATCAAATATATTGGATTTACCTGACACAATGTAAGTGTGTGAAAATTATGTAGAATTGTTCTGACACATAAAGTAAATTCTTGATTTCGTCTTTTAAGCTTTCATTGTAATTTTAGATTAAGCAAGGATGCTTTTTTATATGTTCTAAGAAAAATGGACCATTTATAATACCTTCATCGATTCCTTCAATTCAACAACTTGCTGAAACCCTCCGATTTCTAGCAGAAGGAAGCTATCAAAGATCAATTCACAGTAATAAAAAATGTGATCTGAATGCGTTCAAAAAATGGAACAAACCGAAATACAGAACATCCATTTGCATGTTCGAAAATCCAATTCACGATAACGAATTGTGGAACAACCAAATTCACTTTTGCAAAGTGTATTCGCAATATGTGAAATGCAGAACATGGGCAATAATAAAGGTTTTTTACTTGCGACATATAGGAACTATATGGCAAGTTTTGCATTCGTGCAGAATTTTGTCTGTCTGTCCACGCTCCTACAGCCTAAACCATTGGGTCGATTGAGTTCAAACTTGGAAGTTAAGGTTTTGAGCAGATTCGCGTTAGGCGTTTTTTTCATTTTTTTTTTAAGATCAAAACTAACAGTGGCCCCCATACAATTTTTTTGGTCAAAAAACGATAATTCGAATTTTCTTAAAAACAAACCGATAGATTTTTTTTTTATTTTCTCTAAAATTTTATTTTTTAACTTGGCTTCTTTTAATAAGAAAAACATATTTTTGTATTGCTCAGGAAAGGTACCGCTCATAGAACCGTTTTTTTGTTTTTTAATTTTCTCAGCAACTTATGAACCGATTTCAACATTTTTTTTTTTGAATGAGCTCTTATATTGCCTTAACAATATTTGATTATCAAAAGTGCAATTTTTTTTTGTTTGGATTTTTAAAAAAATATTGAATTTTTTTTTTTCAAAATTCTATATCTCAAAAACGGGCCAACATTTTTTTACAAAATTCAAATGTAGAGTGTATATTTACAATCACTAAACAACTGCATACCAAAAATATTTTTAGAACAAAATTGAAAAATTTTATATATAAAAAATTAATTTAAAAAAAAACCGCTCTAACGATTTTCGAAAAAAAATTTTGAAAAATCAAGGACTTTTTTATTTATAAAATGGCATTTAAATTTTTGAAGAAAAACTTATTTTTCAGGTAAAATTTTGAATCTTAAATTAATTTTTTTTTTAAATTATTTTAACTGTATTGAATGTAACCCCCTCCCAGAAAAATTGAAAAATGGAGGTTTTTTCGACAAATCAAATGGCATTTATATCTTTGAAGACAAACTTATTTTACAGGTATATTTTTAAATCTTATACATAGATACTTTTTTAAACAGACTCTTTGAATACAGGAGCAAGTTCGTGCGACCCAGTCGTGCATTTTATTTAATTGGCGCGGGTAAATTTTGGCGCCCCTTGGCGGCCACATTGTTTTGGTGACATCTGTCAAACCTTTTGTTTATTATTCAGTTGTTAATGCCAAATCATCATGGCATGTTACACTTATGAGCAGCACATACACATGAGAAAACTTTATTATCAAAATAGTATTCGCTAAAGCAAACTTTGCGCTCATTGGCCCATTTTACGGTAGACGTGGTGGCCCTTCACAGTCGACTCTTCAATGTTTGGTGGCCAAATTTAAGACTACCGGTTTGCTAACTGAATCAGCCAACACCCGTTTGTTCAAGGAACGCAAGATCGGCCGAGAACATCGCCCCGGTCCGTGAAAGTGTACGCCAGAACCCGAGGCAGTCTATTCCTCGCCGCGCAGCCGCGCCATGCACAAGAATTCGGCCTTTCGCAGACTTCCACTTGGCAAATTTTGAGTCGGGACTTGGGCCTACACCCGTACAAGATCCAACTGACCGAAGAGCTAAAAGTTCATGACCATAGACAATGCCGTTTGTTCGCTGACTGGGCTTCGAATCGTTTGGAAGAGGACCCCAATTTTGGATGAAAAATCATCTTTAGTGACGAAGCGCATTTTTGGAAGAATGGCTGTGTTAACAAGCAAAATTGCCTTGAAGTCGCAGGTCTAGGCAAATAAACCACAATTGACCGATGCCCTAAAGGTCAACATAACACAGGCTATCGCTCAAATTCAGCCGGATCTATGTGGAAGAGTCATAGAAAATTGGACCATTCAGATCCGTACCACCGTAAGAAGCCGAGGCAGACATTTAAATGATGTCATATTCAACATCTACCCGCCCTTATTGAAAAACCCTTTATGTACTTAGATGAGAGGCAGGCCAGAATCGTCTCGTCATCTATTGTAAATGTTGGATAGATGCTTCAACGCAAAGACAACTTATGTATTAGAGCTTACATATTCACTTTATCAAAAGCAGTTTTGAACTCCAAAAAGAACACTCATAAACTTTTGTTTAAATGTATATAGGTAACTTCTGGCGATGCTTGACAGCACAAAGATTAAGTCTGTTGTATAGAAAAACCTGTACAAAAACCGCCTCGAAAAACATGGAGATGATTTTTGACTTCTATTCATTTTGAAATTCTCTCTTAAAGAATCGGAGCGAATATTGTTCATCACTACGTAAAGAAAAAGAAAATGTTCCTATAGTTATCTGGACAGATAGAGGCTCATTGTTTTAAATTAGCAAACATTAGTGATTTTGTGAAACTAGAAGGTGTGCAGATAGTGTTGTTAATGAATTAAAGAACTCAACAACATACATTTTTAGTCAAACAGTTCTATTTTTATAAAAATCCACTGGAATCGCTTCCTGATGGATCTTTATTGTATTCTTCATGTTTAATAATGCAGCTTTGACTTCACTCAGTAAATATAGCACGGAGCCCAAATTCACAAAATAAACCTGCATTGCGGAGCTAAAGCTTCTAACATTCTCCTTTGTTAACAATAATGTTTTAAATACAAATTTTTAACATTACTGTCTTAAATCAACTTCCTCCTTGTATGATATTCAAAAGAACATAAACGTCCCTACATATGTCATATAAACGTTTAAAAAGACAAAATCGTCCTTAGATGTTTTCAACTCAACATATACAAAAATTAAAAAGTCCTGAAACCTCAAAAACAAAAACAAATCACAAATACCCTTTTCTAAAAAATCACGCCGTCTTTTCTAGGACTAGGTATCGTCGTCACCCAAGCAAATTGTGATGTCGATTCATTTTTGTACACTATGTTTGTACTTTATCAATTTCGAATTGAAACCAGAGTAGGGCATACTCGTATATAAAAGTACACAAAATTGCACAAACAAGCAAAACCCTTTAGCGAATTTGTTTGTACCTTTTATACACTACACTCTTTACAAACAACTTTACATTCATACCTACAAACATATACTATGTAAGCCCCAGAGTGCTGACATTCTTTTGATAAATGGCGGCTTGTTCACTTTATTGTTTTCCCAGCCCCCAAAGCTGCAACAAAACCCCCACCACCTACCGCCACCTCCTCACTCTCGAATATCTTTTTATTGGTACAACGTGGTTTTATTGTATACCAGCATTGAGTCATTTGAATTGAATATCCTAATAAAAGAAAATAAACAAACAACGAAAAAATAAACATTTTAGAGGGAATAAATGGCTGCATTCAGTGCAATAAATAGAATTTTATTGTCGCCATTTAATCTACCTCGGAACGGTTCTGGAATTGAAGTCGGCATCGACATCGGCAGTCGGAATCTCGAAATTGGAGTTGGAGTTGCGGAGTCAAGATTCCGTTTTACACGGAATTGCAATGTTATTATTTATTCCCTTCAAAAGTTATACTGTCGAGCGGAGCGGCAGTAAATTAGAGAAATGATGTGTCGCGTAGCGTCGATCGTCGTAACTCATACAGTCGTCGTAATACAATAAAAAAGTTAAATCTAGTACAATGCAATTAAATTTTTATTGATTAATTTGAAAATCATTTCGTTGTTTTTTGTTTGTTTTTCGTCCTCAGTGTTGTCCTTATTGTTTTGTGGGCTCACAATAATGATTGGAAGTGGAACTTGAGAACGCCCAGGCTTTAGTTAGCGTGTGAACTAGTTACTTATAAAATAACAACAAATGTTTACGGTCAATGCAATATTGCCTTTGTGATGGCTTGTTGGAATTAGGGTTACCACATTTCAATAGGTCTCGAGAGCCCAAATCACTTCACTTCTTTTTTTTAACTTCCCATAGGAAGTTATTGTAATGGCCCCAAATTGTCAAATTGAAAATTTTGACATTTCTCGACGTTTCAAGGTCCCTAGAGTAGAAATAAAAGATTTTTAGAAAGATGTCTGTGCGTGCGTGTGTACGTACGTTCGTACGTCCGTATGTCCGTATGTCCGTATGTCCGGTCCGTATGTCCGTACGTCCGTACGTTCGCGACGTTTTTTTCGCCGTCCAAAGCTCAAGAACCAGAATAGATATCGACTTCAAATAAATTTTGTTATACAGATAATTAGGCAGAAAGATGCAGAAAGGGCCCTTAAGAAAATTGCGTTTTTGGTTTTTTTACCTTAGTAGTTTAAAAAAAAGGTGAACATTTTGGTTAAACCTAAATAACTCATGAACCAATGACGCTAGAAACTGAATTAAACTTTATATTATATATTGTAACGTGATACAAAACAAGTATATTTTTTGAAAAAAATCCAATATACGGCTTTTTTTATAAATCAAAAAAACTGAAAAAAAAATTGTCACCTCGAAAATCTTACGACTAAAATATGATTTCATCTCCAAAACAATTTTGTGCAACGAAAAATAATGTTTTTGATATCTGATAAAATTTTTTAGAAAAATTTAATTGACACTTTTTTTTATAAAAAATAAAAACCTAAAAAAACATTACTAAAAGTTGGTAAAAATTGAATTTCGACTCAAATATCTTTTCAAAAACTTGAGATTAAGGCTTCAAACTTATTTTATCGTATAAGAAATATTGTTCTGAACATTCTGAAAAAAGTTGAGAAAAATCAAATTGACATTTTTTTTACAAAAAATAAAAACCCAAGAAAAACAATTAAAAAAATTTGGTAAAAATTGATTTTCGACTCAAATATATTTTCAAAACTTTGAGATATTGGCTTTAAACTACTTTTATCTTTCAAAAAATATTGTTGTCAACATTCAGTAAAATTTTGAAAAAAGCGAATTTACAGATTTTTTACAAAAAAATAAAAACCGAAAAAAAAAAATTAACAAAAGTTGGTAAAAATTGGTTTTCGACTCAAATATCTTTTCAAAAATTTGAGATAATGGCATCTTACTAATTTAAGCTTATAAGAAATATTGTTTTCAACATTAGGACAAATTCTGTGAAAAATCGAATAGACAGTTTTTTTACAAAAAATAAAAACCTAAAAAAAAATGTATAGAAGTTGGTAAAAATTGTTTTTTGACGTAAATATCTTTTCAAAAATTTGAGATAATGGCTTCTAACTAATTTTTACTTATAAGAAATATTGTTTTCAACATTCGATAAAATTTTGAGAAAAATCGAATTGACAGGTTTTCTTACAAAAAATAAAAACCTAAAAAAAAAACAATACTAAAACTTGGTAAAAATTTACTTTCGACTCAAAAAGCTTTTCAAAAATTAAAAATATTGGCTTCAAACTTATTTTATTTCACAGAAAATGTTGTTTTTCGATATTCAGTAATTTTTTTATAAAAATCCAACAGTCCGTTTTTTCATAAAAAAATAAAATTTACAAAAAATAGTACGCAAATTTGGTAAAAATTGATACATATAGACAAACTTTTAAGCAAGACAAATCGACAGACGGAATGGGAAGTTATCAGTGTGGGTCGCATCCCAGCCTCTTTTTTTTAATAATTATTTAAGAAAGTAAACGATAAAAATTTGAAACCTTTGAACGATTTTGAAAATCAAGAGTTGAATGGGGCCTTTTTGATCAGACATTGAATCCAGCGAATAACTTGAGTAAATATTATCAACAAACATATCACCCAAAAATATGAAATTATATAAGAAAACTTAAAAAAAGTACATTAAATCCCACAACCTGGCAATCCTTCCAGGGCTTTTAAAAAAAAACAGAAAAACAAAAATAAACTTCAACTTTAAGGACTGCACTCTATGGAAGTCTCATGCAATATTTGCATATTTTTATTTGTTATGGTGCCATAATTCATGGTTCGTTCGCATGTTAAAGGAAATTAATTATTGTTGGGTTATAAATTATAATTATTATTATCAGTAAGCAAAAGGCAGATCTTAGGATTTTAGTTGTTTGTACTCACGACATACAAAGAAAATTCTCTGTGAACGATTTTCTGGATGGCAATAGTTAACATTTTAAATGGCCAGATTTTTGTTTGTGTTCAAATCCTCCTGTAGTACTTAAAGATGCAAGAAACAAGGAAGAAAAGGGTTGATTTTGTGATTGTTTATTATGTTTTGGAATTTCTATTTCTACATATAATCGACTTAGCAGCTAATATCACGCCACCATCATGGGTACTACAGTCTTTTTTGTATATAATTTCGCATAAAATCAGAGCTAAATAGCACTTGGGCCCTAGTTAGCGCAGGAAACTTAAACTCAAACAGTACGTTCTTTATTTATAAAATGTCCTTTAATTATACAAAAAGATAAAATCATGCTCTTTTTCTCATTTCATTCGTTGTTTTGATACCTTTCCCTGCTTTTACTTTTCAAAGTAATAATATGCAAAGAAATCACTTATAAGAAAAACGCTGCAATAAAAAAATAATTTATACGTACCAATATCAATCCTTAGATATAGGTACGGAAAAAAGAAGACCCTCTGAACTGCACCAACTTTAAAGCAATCAGTCTACTTAAAATCGTTTCCAAAATCTTCTCTGCCGTAATATGTGAACGTCTTAAGCACATCGTCAACAACCTGATAGATCCTAATCAATGTGGTTTAAGACCAAAAAGTCCACATTTGATCAAATATTCACATTGCGACAGATCTTGGAAAAACCCCTAGAACATCAAATCGAGAACCACCATCTTTCAACTATTGCATGGCCGGTTATGACAGCATCTACAGGGGCGAGCTCTATATAGATATAGAGCCATGTCTAGTTTTGGCATCCCTGCCAAACAAGTCCGTTTTGTGCAGGATGACTATGCAAAATTCCCGCTGCGCCTACGTTAACACTAGAAGCACAATCTTTCAAAAGTCTGTACAATTACTAGAATATGCTGACGGTATTGACATAATCGAAAGAACTCAACGTGATGGCAATGGAGCTTTTGGAGTATTGAGGCAGATACGGCAAAAATGGGTTTAAAGGTTAATGAAGGCGGATCTGGTGGCGCGCACAAGTGGAAAGTGACCTCACCCAACTTGGTGTGCGCCAACTAGAGACATATAGCTTGATGGAGAAGTTTCTTGGGTGAGGCCTTAATTCCCACAGGGCTGTAGCGCCACCTCAACACATCACTCCTTAGAGTAAAAAACAACTCTTAGGGGCCAGTTATAGCTATCATTGAAATCGATCCGGAAAAAATTTTGAATCGATATTTGACGGTGTTTCCCTTTGATTAGAATTGAAAATTATATACTGATCGATCGGAAATCACACAAAGAATTTTTTTTGAGAAAAAAAGTGTGATTGCGCATTTATTTTTCTCTTAAAAAGTATTTTCCTATTTTCCGGACGGAAATTCATTTTCCTGAACAGCTGATACTTTTTTGTTCAAAAGTGAATCGAATCGTTCCCTGGTTTGTGTTCCAGTTTCACACAATTCCAATGACAGATTTCTGTCAGTAAACATTTTTCGGTGGTTTTCAATCAGGAAATTATTTTCAATGACAGAAATTTTTAATGATAGCTATAAAAACGACCTGCCAAAAAAATTCCAATGTTTGTTTTCAATGATGAAAACCAATGATAGCTATAACTGGCGCCTTAAACCAATTTAAATTATCAGAAAAACGTTTGTCAAGACCTTATAAAAAATACTCTAAATGTCAGCTTTTTACTTAAATGGCAGCAATATATTTTGAAAGACCGTTAATACTATTTTAATTTATTGACAGTTTTATTAACTATAAAGGATTTATCAATACGTTTCATTTTAAATACATAGTTCGCTATTTCGGTAGCGTTCATATTTTAGCATTTCACAAGTAAAAACGACTCCATTATTAATAATGAAAAGATAGTTTAAACTTTAGTTTAAGTCGTTCAGGTATATAAGGTTTTTCAATAAGGGCGGCTAGATGTTGTCAATGTCAATAGTGGCGTTTGCTGTGTGGCACGTAGCGCCATCCTGCTGGAACCACATGTCGTTTAGGTCCATATGGTTCAATTTGGGCCATAAGAAATTATTTATCATCGTTATGTAGCGCTCAAAAAAAGACGGACCAATTATGCCCCGAGACCAAAATCCACACCGGATGGGATAGTGTCGTCCTATACATGTACTGAAATTTTGCTTGTTAACGCAGCCGTTCATCCAAAATGCGTCTCGTCACTAAAGATTATTTTTCGGCCGAATTCCTCTTCCAAACGATTCGAAGCCCAATCAGCGAACAAACGGCGTTGTCTATGATCATGAACTTTGAGCTTCTGGGTCAGTTGGATCTTGTACGGATGTAGGCCCTAGTTCTTGTGCACGGAGAGGAATAGACTGCCTCGGGTTCTGCTGTACACTTTCACGGACCGCGGCGATGTTCTCGGCCGATCTTCCGTTCCTTGAACGTACTGGTGTTGGCTGATTGTTTACTGAACCGGTCGTCTCAAATTTGGCCACCAAACTTTGAAGAGTCGACTGTGAAGGGCTACCACGTCTACCGTAAAATGGGCGCAATGCGCGCAACGTTTGCCTTAACGAACACTCATTTTGATAATAAAGTTTTATCATTTGAACGTGCTGTTAAATCCTGTAACTTGCCATGATGATTTGGCATAAACAACCGAATAATAAATAGAAGATTTATCAGATGTCTCCAAAACAAAATGGCCTCCACGGGGTGCCAAAATCTACCCTTTACTTGAGTTCAATTTTATATTGTATATTGTGATATATTTTGAAAAAAAAAAAATTTAAGCAACTGTATTTTTTATAAATCAAAAATACTGAAAAAAAATAATAGTCACCTCGAATATTTTATTAACAAAAAATGATTTTATCTCCAAAATAATTCTGTGCAACGAGAAATAACGTTTAAGACTTCTGGTAAAATATTGAGAAAAATTGAATTGACAGTTTTTTTTTACAAAAAAATAAAAACCTAAAAAAAAAACTCTACTAAAATTTGGTAAAAATTGATTTTCGATCCTTTCAAAAATTGAAGATATTGGATTTGAACTAATTTTATCTTAAAGAATTTATTGTTTTCGACATTCAGTAAAATGTTTATATAAATCTGACACTCAGTTTTTTTTTTCATAACAATTAGGGTCTACATACAATAGTACGCAAAATTGGTAAAAATTGATGTTCGATTCTCGATATCTTGTGAATAAATATAAGTATTGACTTCAAAATGAATTGAAAACATAACTCTCCCATTAAATTTTCTCAAATTACCTTGAAGGAAAAAATATTTAGCATTTTGGGATACAGCATTTTTTAATAGTAACCAAACCAGTATCGCAAAGAATTCAATACAGTATTTCGATCCGCTCCCAAACTTATTCCTATATTCGTAATGATCTTTCTGAACTGCAAAACAACATAAATTTCAGTTTTTCTCCGCTGCAACAAGGCAACACAAATTAAATCTTAAGCCTTAGAAAACACTTCGTCTTAAAACAAGCATCATAAGAGTGAGCACTTTCCATTTCCAATTCAAGGACCACAAGTATGGAAAGGATCTAAAGGCGATAAGTTAATACTCACATTTGAAATACTTCACTTTATGGGTAAATACTGAAATTCAAGAGTAAAAGAAAAATACTTAAGTTGATAGATTTGACAACAAAAAGTAATTTCTATAGAATGCTTGGTAAGCAAAATGAAGGTAAAAATAAACAAAATAGCTATGCCATGTTTACAAATTTGTGTGTTTTCAGCTTCACTTCCTTTTGTTCATAAACAGTATTCCACTATTTATAGAACCCAAACTAACATAAATTCCCATAATATAAACAATATAAATAAATGTCACACAAAGTAGTCGCCATCATCCATTCCAAAGTACAGTTAACGCCTTCAAATAAACTCTCCACACACCAACAACAAAATAAAACAAAAAAAATCACTTCAATCAAACATCACATCAAGCCTTTGTACAAGATTAAGTATGCTGATTAATTGATTAGAGTTTCAATCCTTGCGTAGGAAATAATTTACCCAAGCAAAATTATTACTTATACGAGTCGAGTAGGTACCTACCTACCTACCTAGAGCCTAAGGACTCCAATGGAATTACAAAAGCACGCTTCGAGCTAAACTATTATTCCTTTCCTATCCTGTCCCATATACAACCAAGCATGTTATATTCTTGATTCCACCCTTCTTGATCCCTCTTACCCCCCGAACTCGTATTGTTCTATGTCGAGAAGGATTTTTCGCTCCCGTCAGGTGAACATTTTTACTGCGGTGGCACTTAATGGTAGAGAGGTCAATGCTTACTTCTTCAGACTTAACTATTATTTCCTTGGAATTTCTCGGATCATGTTCTCGCCTGATAAAGGCGCATTGTAGTCCTCCAGTTAACGTTTGGGGTTCTTTTTGTTTCTTTTTTGTTTATTACCACAATTTGTTTGACGATAAATTAACCCCGCCGCCCGTTGCCGCCGCCCGTCGCCGCCACCATCATCGCCATCGCCAACGTCACCCGGCGTAGTTCTGCCTCAAGCCCTCTAAGAGTTAGCTCGACAAAGTTAACTTACTTCTTATCCTCCAGCGCTAGTGCCAGCACCCAGCAGCGAGGAAAAATAAAATCCAATCCATAGGAGCACCTTCATACCACATTTATATAAACTGTGGCGCGTGGTAGAGGCAAGTGGCTGCGTTTGGATTTATTAATTGTTGGACAAAGTCAACCCCGTGTTATTCTTAAACATAAGTCATTGGTCGCACACGTTGCGTGTCACGCTCGCTCCCGAAAGTACTCACTCGCACGAGAGTACCTCTGATAGCTCTGGATGTGGCTATAAGAAATTGGTACATTCTTTTTGGACTAATGGGCACGTTTAATAGCAAATTACTAGTTGGTTAAGATATACGAAGAACTTTGGCATGGGTTGGGTACTATTAAGGTTGGGATAAATTTGGGCATTGATTTTTGGAATAACTCATGTAATTATTGAGATTGGCTTATGGCAAAGTGTGATTGATTGGAAATCAATGTTAGTTTTAAAGGTAGAGTTATAGATAGATAGATAGATACAATTCTTTATTTCGATAGATTTTACAATAATAAAAAGATAAGGTTAAGGACATGGCTATGCTGCCGTCTGCCTGATTGACAATTCTTGGACTATGAAATAAATAATAACATTATGTAGTTATTCAAATTAAGTGGTAAATATTGAATTAACAATTATAATCAGAAAAAGTAAATTCGTTAAGTTTTTTTTGTATTTGTAATTGAAACCAGCTAAAACAATTTTTAATATCAATTTATGACAATACAGGTTTAGATGAATATTTGCGTGGTAACATAATTTCGGTATGATTTGTTGAACATTTTTGTGCTTAAACAATATTATCGAATAATTTGAAAAACCAATATGAGTATCTGAATGAAATTTTAAAAGATACAATCTTATAAATAATTTATATTGCGAAAAGAAAGTTAACTATAAATTCGTAAGTTTTTTATTTTTTTTTAATTGAAACCAGCTAAAACAATTTTAAACATTAATATTACAAATTTCAATTTTAAACTATCAATTTTTGAATGATTTGAACCATAAAAAGGGGAATTTTAACTGTTGAAATGAGTATACGCGTTAGAAGCTGTTGCGGTGCTGTAGTGCATGGTTACAAAATTTAAATAAGTTTGACCAGCCAGAGGACCCGTTCAATACGATAGTTAGCTGACTGAAAGACAAAAAGCTTTCGTGGAAGTAAATGCGACGAATCTCTTGAAGGATGGGACACACTGCAATAAAATGATAACTATCTTCCAATTCCCTTCTATTAAAAAGACCACAAATTTTGGATAGATCTGACCTATGAGGAACATAATTTAATAACCCTTGCTCTAAAAATGGTACCTATAGCTTCTACGGAAAGTTCAGGGCAGAAATAGTTATTTTCAGTTGACAATTTGTGATTTAGGTTTATATAGATATTTCTACTAGCTGACGAGGATGCTCTGAGCAAGTGTTCAATATATATTTTTTCATGTACATATTTTAGAAATTAAAAGAGAGAACATATTTAGTTCTCAGTTGTTTTCAGTTAATGAAAGGTTTACGTCCTGAGCTAGAGCCAACTGATTAAGTTCTTTGAAGGGCGTAGCATTTGTTAAGAGTAATCTTTTCATGAATGATTTGTGAAGACCGTTTTCTCTTTTCATAATTTTTACTAAATAATCTGTATGAGCTTTGAGATTTTTAATAAAAATAGGTGGTATACCGGATTCTATGTGGATAGCATAAGTTGGTGTTGTGATAGGCAGCCGAAATAATCCATCCCAAACGGCAGCATTTGTAGATGTCAGAAAGTTTAAATAAACAAGCAGAAATTTTCGAGACACACCAAGAGATGCCAATTTATAGATCAAAGCTTGTCTGTTTATTGCATCAAAAGCGGCTTTGAAGTCAACAAAACATTTGTTTGCAATGGCAGACAGGGCAAAAAAGTGGTCTAAAGTGGAGAAACCGTGACGAAAACCTGCTTGGAAAATGCTCGAGAACCATTTTCGACCCAATTTGAAAGCCTGTCATACAGTAAAGAGGCAAACATTTTTCTGATTAAATTGAGAATAGAAATACCTCCGTAATTTTCGGGAAAACTTGCGTCACCCTTTTTGAAAATAGAAAAAATTATTGCTTTGTTAAAGTTAAGTGGTACAGAAGAATCATTATAAATGCGGTTGAAAAATTCTACTAGATAATTTTTGAATTGTGGGGTAGCATTTTTATAAAATTCCACAGGAATACCATCTATTCCCTGAGCTTTATTATTTTTCATATTTAAAAGTACTGTCTCAAGCTCAGTTAAGGACACCGATGTATCCAGTTCATCCACGACCGTGTTAGGGCACGCGTATAGCTAAATGATTGAAAGCTCTCATTCGCTGATAACAGCGATTTAAAATGATCTTTTAGTAGGTCAATCTGAAGTGACCCAATACTGTTGCTGAAACGAAAACGGCCTCCAAGCTCCCGTAGGTTATTCCAAAATTCCTTAGAGTTTTTGCACCTTCCCAATTTTAATGCCATATTTTCAAGAAAGCATTTTTTTTATTGTAGAACAAAGGACTTTGCACTCTTTATTTAAACGAAGGTATAATAGTTTAAAGAATATTGCATTCGTGGACCTAAACAATTTTAAATACGTGAACGATTTTTTCCGTAAGATATGACATTCGTTATCAAACCACTTGTTTTTGGATATGAAACCCCTTCCATTGTTTTGAGTATATGGTGCTGACAGCTTAATAGCTTCTGTTATACCAGCTGCGATTTGGTCAATAGAACTTGTTGATTGAAAAGGGAGAAAGTCACAATTGTGATTCAAAAGCGATCTTAATAGTGAAGCCTTATTCTCAATCCACTTAAGCCTTGCGAAAACGTTTGATGACCTCGTTGGCATTTCACATAATAGACAAGCTTTTACTAGAATTGGCAGGTGAGCCGAAAAATTTGCTTCAAGAACCTCAAAGTCAACAGCCGAAACTAACCATTCACCTGACACTGCACATCCTTGGCCACTTATGAAAGTGAAGTAGAGTTATTGAAAATTGTCAATTTTTACCTCATACTCTATCTTTCTTCTATCTTCTTTTTAATAAAGGAACCTTTTGGAAGAGGCTATAGCATTATCATGCATCCAAATTTCTCATAAAGCGCTGTTAAATAGTTTTTACTTAGGACATTAGTCCAAGGACAAGTTTCAAATTTAAAACAAATATTGAAATCGAGGTTTCAATCAAAATACAGAGAGGGAAGGCGGAAATGTATGAATAGACAAATTTCAATCAAACTTTGATACTTAAACTATTATAGATAGATAGATAGATATATTTATTTAAGTAGAAAATATAATACATTGATATCTTAACCTATATTGCACAATTTACAGAGTTACGGTATATAACTACCTTGCCACTGAGAATAAGAATAACAATATTTTAAGCAAATGAAAATGTAGAACAAAAATAAAATGAAGGAAAAGCTTCTAAAAACCTATTATTAATTATTGACAGCCTTCCTTATTGTAACCTTCCTTATATAACCAACCGATTGACAGTTGAACCGATGTAGCGGAAGTGAATTTAAAAAAATGGATGAAGAGAAACACGTTAGGAAAATTATTTAGAAAATGAGTTTAAATTAATTCTTTCTTGAAGAACATAAGGAGTTAAATGATCCTGTTTTTTGTGGAAATGTATTTAAAAGTATTTACCATTTTTTTGTTTGGCAGTCACAATGTCATTTATAAAAAAATATCAGTTACTAGCTGACCCAGCTGACTTCGTACTGCCTCAATCGATAAATAAACGCGAACGACGCATAATTGTCCATGTGTGAAGCAGGGATAGTCCAAGTTGATTCCGCAAACTTTTAACGACTGCCCTTGCGACTTTTTTACTACTTTTAACTGAAAACTGTCTGGTGGTAGGTAATCCAGGCAATTTCAGTGGATTTAAAAACTCCGTGGGATAGTTGACTACGTCATCTTGGTTCATAATGGCGTCGACTGATTTAAAGGAAAAAGTTACATTGTAATCCTCGAGATCTTTAGTTTTCGCAATACGCCAATATTGCTCGTTCATTCAGCTAATTATGGTTATTGAACTATACTTGGGAAAACACTCTGAATAAGCTCCTCTTGTAAATCTATGATCTTTACGTACCGCCGCATATGTATGTATATGATGATTTTAGGCATGCGTTTAGTTCATCAGTAACAGTTGATCGGGGAAACAACTGGAAGAGTCTGACGAAAATCACGTGACAACAGATTCATGGTCCCACCAAAAATATTTTGGTCCTCACGAAGATCTTTCAACATTCTGTCTAGTGCTCTAGTGACCACTCATAAGCCACTGTGCAGCATTTTATCAAAGACAATTTTGCTTACCAGTAATATCTCTGCCATTTTGCTATTTTTGATAATGTTGCAAAATGGCGTTTCGTTGATTTTCATGTTTAACGGTAATTGAAAGCAGAATGCGCACTTCAATAAAGCCAACGCTTGAATTAAATCATTTCACTATCTAATCATCGTTAAACGTGTTATATGTTTTAATCAACTCGAAACTTTTGTTTTTAAGGTGTATACCCTAGGGCGTTTCAAAAAAAAATAATTATTTTTTCTCGGACCCAGGCTCAAAAGTTTCGTTTACATGCCAAAATAGGCCTCTGAAAATATGAGCCCTTAATATTAATATTTAGGTAATCCGCATCGCACTTTTCGATTTCCCATAAGAATAACACAGGAAATTTTTTTTTTCTTCTGATTTTTATAACTAACAAACGATAAATTGCATTGTAATACCTCCTATGTATTTTATAGAGAATTGAATGCTCTACAAAAAAGGTTTGATGTCACTTTTTGATAAATCACTTCAGTCGAAAGTTATTCAAGATCAAAGTTTAATTTACCGTCAATTGAGCCGTTTTTCTGAATGATTCAGCAAAATATCATGTTTTAAGAAAAAATTGAATAAGACTTCTGAAGACTGTTCTCTAATTGAGAAAAACAATTCAAAATGATTAAAAACAGATTGAAACAATTCAAAATGATTTGAATTCACTACACGGAAAAAAATTTAGCTATAATCACGATTCGTATCGCAATAATCAGGATTCACTCAAAAAATGGTGGGGGAGTTGAGGCGTTGTAAGAGGTGAATCGTGATTATCACGATACAGACCGTGATTATCGCTGTACTTCTAGCGTCCGCCGTGATGCGTTTTGTTATGGCACAGAGACGATGTACCAATATTCGTTAGATTTAAAAATTACTGGGGTAAAGTTGACAAATCCAACTATCAAAGCGGAATGGTAGATGAAATTATCGCCAATACTTTGATAGAAAAAAAATCTGAAATTGTTACTTTCATTAACAATTGCTTACAGGTACAAATTGTTTATTGCTCCTATTGTAGATTTTTAAATGCCTAACTTTCAATTAATTACTTTTTTTTCAGATGTCACAGCCTCGAGATAATTATCGAGAGCTTTTACTCTTATCTTTAGTATTTCTCGATAGTTCTTATGAAGAAACATTTTCTTTTAAAGGATCTGGTGCCATGCACCATGCGCGATGGATGTCAAAGGCCATTTACAGCCTGAAAATATTTTTATTTCGTAATCAGTTTAATCTTACTGCTCAAGAGTAGAAAAATTTACGCCGAATTTGTATTTTTGTCATTTTATTTTTTATTAAAGTATGGTACAATTCAACTTCTGCTATCCAAGCGCCAAACAATGACTTACAATTCATGAAGAATTTGATTCAATCAGAAACCACAGATCCACCGGTTTTACAAAGAGCTTGCAAGAAAATGATTGAGCACTTGTGGTACTTAAATGAAGCATTGGTTACTCTTTCATTATTTGACAGTAACGTATCAGTTAATGTGAAGAAAAAAATTGTTGCGGCAATTAAAAATTGAGGAAGTTCTTCACAAATGCATCAACGATATCAAATTACTAAATAAAATTTAGAATCTTTCTTACAAAAAGATTTGAGTGACTTCGTCTCCGAAAATTCCGTAGAGCTGTTCAAAAAATTCGATTTACCAAGCGATTTTTTGGAGTATAATGTTTCAACATGGTGCAGTAATCATTCATATATGGAAATGGAATGTTTAGAATTACAAATGATGTAGCTGAACGAGGGGTTGCTCTGATTGAGGAATACAACAACTGCCTTACGAGAGATGAAGAACAACTGCAATACTTATTGCAAGTAGTTCGCGAACATCGTCTGAGATATCCTGACTACAATAAGACAACTCTTCAGCAAGTTCAATTTAATGTAAATGCGTAAAAATTATTTTTAAATGGAAAAATTTCGAATATATTTGAAATAAAATAATTTTTATTATTTTTATTGTACTATTCGTACTAGAATGTCAGCTTGTTAGACTTGACCATTCCTTTTAATTTCATTGAACGTTTTTGAACAACAACAACAACTTAAAGGTGCTACCATTCATTGTTTTTGGCTGGAGATATAGCTATTTCGTGCTTTGCCACTTTTGCACTCATCAGTCTCCTTTGTTTGTGGTGCTGAGCTGAGCTTTAATCCAATTTTATTTGAAAAACTTTATACACAACATAGGATTCGAACCCACCAGATTTGCTCAGTCTTAGAAGTCGTGTGCACTACGCACTCCACTACTTTTGACCACTGACGTCACAGGTCGAGATGTGCTAATTGTTTATCAAATGCATTTGAAGCATCAACATTTTTATAAGCTCCTTTAAGTATGCTGTTTTGTTCCGCCTCCATTTTTCTCCATACCTTATTTGATAGACTTACAATTCGTAGTACGTATCAAAGGGGGAGAGGTTGGAAGATCGGTAACGAACCAGACTATTAAGTTATTATTTTTATTATTTTTATTGTACTATTCGTAAAAATAATTTTAATTTGTTATAAGTAATGAAAACTTAATAACTCTGATAACTTTTCTGGCCATGTGAAAAATTTCAGCTGTTTTCGAGCGCAATTTATTTAAAACTGTTTGATAAATAAAATTTCAGCAATCTATGAGGGCAAAATATAAAAGTTTTGTTTTTTTTTTAACTCTGAGAACTTAGAAATAAACTTTCAGAAACTAGTAATCTTATAAATTTAAGAGTATTGTAAAGAAAATTCCTTAATTAAGGGTAAATTAAACTTTAATCTTGAATAACTTTCGACTGAGTTGATTTATCAAAAAGTGACATCAGACAATTTTTGTAGAGCGTTCAATTTTCTACAAAATACATAAGAGGTATTACAATGCAATTTATCGTTCGTTAGTTATAAAAATCAGAAGGAAACATTTTTTTTCCTGTGTTATTCTTATGGGAAATCGAAAAGTGCGATGCGGATTACCTATAAATATTAATGGCTCATATTTTCAGAGGCCTATTTTGGCATGTAAATGAAACTTTTGAGCCTGGTTCCGAGAAAAAATAATTTTTTTTTGAAACGCCTTATACCTTACCTTATACCTTACTTTACAAGATTTTATTCAAGATTCATTTTTAAAATTTAAGTTAAATTTCATGTGATCTTAGATTAATATTTAAAAATATTTAAACAAATTGATACAGTAATCCCCGCTTAGTTGCACCTCGCTTAATTGAACATCCCGCTTAATTGATCGAAAAAATTGGCTTCGAAAATTTGCCGTATTAGTAGCAAAGCTTTTTAGACGGTTAATTGAACCCCGCTTTGTTGAATTACTCGCTTAATTTATCTTAAAAATATGCTGCAGAAAAACTAAATACATGGATATTATTCGGATAATTGAACGGACAAAAAATGATTGTGATTGAAATCACCAAAACGCCAAGGTGTTTTAAAAATAAGGTTGTACCTTTGCAATATTTCTCCAACAAAAAGGCATGGATGACCCAACATTTATGGGCCCAAATTTTATGTAAATTTGACGAAAAAATGATAAAGCAGAACAGACAAATAATTCTTTTTGTCGACAATGCTGCCTGTCATAAGAAGTTGGACGATTTTAAATATATAAACGTGAAGCTTCTACCCACAAATACAACGTCCATCATTCAGCCCCTAGACCAAGGCATTATTCATTGTTTCAAAGCTTACTATCAGCAAAATATAATAAGGAAACAAATTACAGCCATGGAACGTGGCAAGACTATCGAAGAATTTTCGAAGTCGATCACATCTTTGCAAGCAATGCACCTAAGCAAACATTGTTTGTGGCTTATAACACTTTCTACTATAAGAAATTGTTTTAGAAAGTTAATATTGAAAATATTTTACTACTAAACCTACATTTGCAAGTTCTTTTTTTAAGGGCAGGCTTCATCCAAGAAGAAGAGGAACCGGAAAATGATCTCGTGGTCATAGATAACGTTCTTGAGGACAATGCAGATTTCAATGCTTATTTGGCATGTGATGACATAACATATCATGTTATGGCGAACTAACAGACGCCGAAATTAAGTTGACACTGAAATGTTTCTAGAGTAAATTTCTGGGATGAATATTTTATTGTTTTGTTAACCTTCTCGTGCAATTATACGGGTTTCGCTTAATTGAACAGATATGTCAATTGAGCAGGGTTTCGCTAATTGAACCACCCGGATAATTGACCGACAAATCTGACAAACTGGTCAGTGCAATTAAGCGGGGGAATACTGTATATAGATATTTTATTTCTACACCAGAAAAAGTAGTAATGCATAAAAAATGTTTAATTAAGAGAACTGTGTATACGGGAATGCGACATCTATATGATCTCACAAGCATTATATTGCAAAAACTCAAAACGCGAAATACAATTTTATTTGGGCGAAAAAACTTCAAATTCCCTTTAGCTAATATGCCTATATTTACCCAAGAAAATCATTTGCCTGCAAAGATTAAAATAATGAAGAAAAAAAATGTCTGGAAGGATGTATACTCGTCCCTTAACAATGTTCTTTTTTTTTCTTTAGTTTTCTTTTACGATAGCAAAAAAAACGTTCTTTTTTTCCTTGTACACTATTGATAATAAAATAAGGAATTAATTGAAATTGAAATGGAAAAAAAAAACATGTAATCTGAATTTTGAAGGTTTAAATTTTAATTTTGAAAATATGTACAAAAGAAAGATTATCTTGAAGTTATTGAATATGAGAAAAATTGGTTTAAATTTGAATTTTGACAATTTGAAAAAAAAAGTTACCTTGAAATTGCCTGATATCCGTTATGCTCATCCTGCATTTGACTTGGGGTGAATCCAGTGAAGAAGGGAAATGGTTCTGACGGCGGTGGTGGTGAAGTAAGATGGATTTGTGTCCCGTTCGTAGAAGCGGAGCTATGGTGTCTCCGATTTTTTTTTTGTTCTAAATTCGTTTTAATCGTGTGTTTTAGTATTTTCTCTTTCATTGGGGAAAACGATTGATAGTTTTGTTTTTTATATACGGGCTTATAAAATTATCAATGCACAATGTTTGCTCTTATTTTCCAAATTTATAAGCTAATCAAAACGATTCACTCTTTACTATACAAATTTTCTTTTCAATTATAACTAGCAATAGTTTCTTTTTTTCTTTAACTGTACTTTAAAAGTAATCAGAGGTTTTATCAGTTATAGTTTTTGTTTTTGTTTGTTTTATTTTCGGGAGCAAATCATGATGTTGCCCTTTTTAATGTTCTTAACCAACTGTCCAGTGCATAACATTGAATTATTTATAAATTTTTGCCAAAAATGGTCCCATCTCCCTCTTAACTAATAATAACTGGGCGATTTAACCGTTGCTTTGATTTTCCTTTGTGCACTTGTTTCTAAATTCTTGTGCATGTATGTACATTAGAAAAGAATGCATTGGGTGGGTAATGTAAAATGTTAGTTTGCGGTGTTTTTTTTTCAAGAACTGCAAAAAAAAACAAATTGGTTTGAGAAACAAAAAAATATGTAATACCTACTAGTGATGTGCTTGGAAGTTAGTGGTGGTAAAAAAAATGAAATGTTATCGGAATAGCACATTACAAAAGTTATAAAATTAAGAACGTTCTTCCGGTTACTCCGTGAGCATCAAGGAAATAAAATCTACAACATGTCGACATGATAATCGCAAACAATGAACAAATTTCTTGTGGTGATGATGATATTACAGAATAACTCTCTCACAAACATGCATAAAAAACAACCACAAATAATAAAACTCATCGTCATTTGGATATACTGTGTAGATGCAACGCAGACCGAGCATTTTCATTTTAATAAATATTAGACAAATCGGTCCAGCCGTTCTCGAGTTTTCGAACGAGACTAGCGAAGAGCAATTCATTTTTATATACATAAATATGTTTCGCAATAGGGATGTAAAATCTGGACGATTTTGCACTTCGTTTTGTAAACAACCACATCCAATTTAAGCCAAATCAAGTTGGTAATGGACGGCTAACGTCAACCTCACAGAATTATTGAACATTTTTTTTTAGGTTTTTCAATAAGGGCGGATAGATGTTGAAATGGAATAATACAAGCTGTGTGTGAGGTATTAACAAAATTTTGTTATTATTTGAAAGGCGCATTTATGCCATTAAGTGTGGAAAATCCAGCTGAATTTGACCGATGGCCTGTGTTATGTTCATCTTTGGTTTATTTACCTAGACCTGCGACTTCAAGAAACCCAACAGGAAAAAGTCTTACGGGTTCAAATCGCATGACCTTGGTGGCCAATTCACATCACCCCTGCGAGAGATAACCTTACCCTCAAATCCTTCATGCAAAATGTCAATCATGACGTTTGCTATGTGGCACGTAGCGCCCGCCATCCTGCTGGAACCAAATGTCGTCTAGGTTTATATGGTTCAATTTGGGCCACAAGAATTTAGTTATCATCGTTATGTAGGGCTTGCTGTTAACGGTGACCGCCTCACTAACGTCGTTTTCAAAAAAGTATGGACCAATTACGCCGCCGGCCCAAATTCCACACCAAACGTTAACTTTTTGAGGATGCATTATCACCTGGTGAACCTCGCGTGGGTTGGTGTCGTCCCAGCCATTCATCCATTCAAAATGTGCCTCGTCACTAAAGATTCTTTCGGAAAAAATTGGGTCCTCTTCCAAACGATTCGAAGCTCAGTCAGCGAACAAACGGCACGCGTTGTCTATGGGCATGAACTTCGAGCTCCTGGGTCAGTTGGATCTCAAGTTGAAGTCTGCGAAAGGGCGAGTTCTTGTGCACGTCGAGGAATAGACTGCCTCGGGTTCTGCTGTACACTTGCACGAAACGCGGCGATGTTCTCGGCCGATCTTGCGTTCCTTGAACGTACTGGTGTTGGCTGATTATTTACTGTACCGGTCGCCTCAAATTTTTCCACCAAATACAGAAGAGTCGACTATATGAAGAGCCACCACGTCTACCGTAAAATGGGCGAAATGCTCGCAACGTTTGCGTTAACGAACACTCATTTTGACGTGCTGTTCAATAGTGTAACTTGCAATGATAAGTAGGTATAAGCAACTGAATAATAAAAAAAAGATTTGACAGATGTCACCAAAACGAAATGGCCGCCACGGGGCGCCAAAATCTACCCGTGCCAATTGAAAAACATTTTAAATTAAAGTTTTTTGACATTATGTGTGATACTTGAAATTCCTACACCTTAATTGAGAAAGAAAAACTATGTAACTTTAAATACGTTAATCAAACATTGAATCAGACATTTTTAAAAACAAGCATTTTAAAATGTTTAAATGCAAATATTTACAAAACAACACGTGTACGGAGCATCCAGGCACGTAAAATGGCATTTAACGTGGGTTTAGTCTCGGAACTTGGCAACAGCAATTTTGTTTAAGTTTGTTGACCTGTGTGATAGATTAAAGACTTTGTTTTAATCTCTAGCATTTCATGGCATTCTTTTTTAATTCCAACATTTCACCAGCTTACCACAAAGGTTACCTCCCGCCATCACCGCATCCAATTCGACTGAAAATGTTTAGCAAATATAGAAACTAAATTCTACTACAAAAAAACCCAAAAAAGTATTCTTTCAATTCAACTCAAATATTTTATACTTACATATGTATAGAAGCCCATATGGGCGCCATAAACCAAATATGTACAATGTACACAATACTACATATTCATATCTCTATTATATGAAACTAAGGTACTTTCAATTAAAAAATAAAATAAACCACAACAAACATGTGGAATATTGTTTGTATTCCCACAAGGAATTTCGGGCTAATTGAAAACTTTTGCAATCCCCCAGAGGAATAAAACTGATACACCGGAAGTTAGTTAGTTTTTATTTTGTATTTCTTTTTCTGGCCCCGGAAGCCGGCTCAACTTTGATTGTACATGTACATATATAGAGAATTTCAATCACGAATAGGATTCACAGAGGAAAATGCTGTGAAAATTCAATGAAAAGCAAATAAAAGAAATATATTACATATGTGCGAGTTTTTGTTTATGATAAAAATTCAATAGAAAAATTATATACATACATACGAATAATACGACAGAAAAGCTTTAAGTATAATCAATAAAATGTAATTTATGTGCATGTATCCTGCCTCTTTAAACCTATTCACGTGTATCACAAAGAAGAGTCATAATTTAAGTCAAATTTAATATGTTCGTGAAAAAAGGACCACTGTTCTATTTCATCAGTATGAAGTAAGGTTCGAGTATCTTGATTTCATATTTCTCGATAATTTGCATGACATTTACGAAGCACCCAGAAATTCTTGAACCACCAATCAGATGCTAGAGAAGAGATAGCAATTTTCGGCGGTGGCGGTATGGTGATGACTTCATGGCTTCTTTCTTGATGATAAATCACGTTCACTGACACCATTAATCTTAAGACTACGTTTCCGAAGGGCGGGTGTTTTTAGAATTCTATGAATAGGTAGGTTATGGTAGGTATAAGTTTCAGGATATACACGTTCAGTTGGAGTATATGGTGCTTCAAGAATATATACTGTGGGAATTTCGGTTGCTATATGAATTGAGAAGTTGTAATCATCCGAAAGACTGACAATCAATTTTCAAGGCATATATTTGATATATGTTCGTGCACGTGTGTAGAGATGACTTTAAAGAGTTTCAAATGATGATAGGTAGGTACAAGGAATTAAAGTTTTTAGGAACATTTAAATTTTATAGAATTCTAAGATAGCAGTTGTCTGTAAAATGAATCTTATGTAGGCGTTAGATTAAATTATTGTTGTGTGTCTAATGTAAATGTCATGACTTTCCGAATGATAATAATTAGTTTAAATTGTTTTGTTGATAAGTATGTTGTACAAAGGACAAACACAGTAATGTAAAACGCACATATGTATGCTTCAAAATTTGTGTTCTTATTGAAATTACATTAAAAGTGCTTAGTCTTGTTACTGTTTCTAAATTTAATAAGAGTGATTCATTGGATTTGTTTTTTTTTCTTCTCCTTTTGTTTTGGCCCGTGAAGCTAAATACCTCAAAGAAGAAACGCTATACTATTGGACTGCTTCCCTTCTTCATACAATTGGTTGCAAGCTATATGCTTGAACTTTTGCTTTAACATTGAATCAAAGTAAATATGGAAGCAAATTTAACAATTTCAACTTTAAGCTTGCATCAAAGGACCTTTACTATTCGTTTAAATAAATAAATTGGGTGGCGCAACAGTCCGTTGAGAACTAGGACCTAGTGACTTACAACTCTCAACCATTCCTGTGTGCGAGTACTGTTGTCAGGGATGGAGGGGACCTATAGTTTTAAGTTGAATCCGAACGGCAAATTTGAGAAAGCACTTTTTATGACATGAATTACTCTTGGAGAATTTGTCAATTCCTCGCAAGAGGCAGTACCCTTGAAAACTTCTTTTTCTTATTTTAAGTGTCACAGGTAGGGATTGAACCCAAAACCTCTGGCATGACAGTCCAACGCATTAACCATCATGCCACGGGTTTCCTACCTACCTACTATTAGGGACCGGATAAAATGAGGCAGCAAAACCTTTTTCTTAACTCCTAAAGTCATGGTCTTTCATTATATTCCCGATTTTTGTAAATAGTATATAAGGACATTTCGTCTCAAAAATGCACTCAATGTTTATTAAATTATAGCCAGGTTATATATGTTCCAAAACATCAAGCGGAAATTATCAACCTAACTTATATCGTTTATAAAATAATGGTCATGTCGAGTTTTTTTTTTAGTTAAACCATCTGACTCAGTTAGTTAACGAGCCAACTTGGATTCCTGATGTTGCCAGGTCAATCCGTCAACACTCTAGATTCGTTTTACCTCTGATCCTATTAAATATGTGGTATTTGTGTTATCGCTTCTAGGCACATCAGATCATTGTATTATATCTGCAAATTTCTCGTGCCAAAAAACCCCCTGGGACGGTCTCAGCGACTTCTTCAGGTATTGTGTACTTTAACTGGTCACTATGATTCCTGGGTAGTGACTTGGATTCCAGAGCAGATTCGGTTACAAACATAATTCTTTGTGAGATGTTATCCCGAATACGGTAAAATCTATGAAACCCAAAGAAAACTCATTGTTTGATTCGAGCTGTAATGAGGTTATTAAGAACAAAGACGTAAGTTTCCGGATATAGAAAACCAACCCCACTGAGGAAAACTGGAATAAGTTCAAACAAGCTAGAAATCCCTGTAACGGACGCGTAACCAGACATTACTGCAAAAAATAGTACAATGTCCCAAAGGCAGTACACATGTCTGGTCATTTGTAAAAAAATTGCGCAACACTTAGTCATTGTCGGTTCCTACGGTAGTTTTTAATGACACTCCTTTTATATAAACTCTATTGATAGAGCCAATTTGCTTGCAGCACAGTTTGCTGTTAATTCGATGCTGCCAATGAGTGACATGACTCCGCCTGTACTTGAAAGCGCAAACGATTCTAGGGCACGAATCTTCTTTTACACTCGAACAGTTGCTAGAGTACTTCAAAACCTTGAGATTCACAAATCCGCTGGCCCGGATAGTTTCCCCACAATCGTTCTGAAGAGGTGGCCTTCAGAGCTGGCAAAAGCACTGTGTTAGCTCTACCATCTGTCCTTTTTTACAGATCATTTTCCGAGTGGATGCAATCCAGCATTTTTCTAGTCTGTGCATAAAAAAGGCGAATCCGCCTCACCCCCTAACTATAGTCCAAATGCACTTACGTCCTTTCTCGTGGTGAACATCGGGTGCCTAGTACCTCAACTGTTGTTGGGGGCAGCAAACGAGCGAGGGAGGTAGAGGCACCTCTCCTTATCCAGACGGCAGCGGAGAAATTCCCGAGATGGAATCAATGGTGGCGTCTACAGTTCCAGTAAGGCTGAACTACTTAGTGAACACCTTATAGGGCTTCTAGGACTTATTCAGAGCCCAGGCCTTTAAGGAGCGGTTTATCCGGCTCCCCGTCCTTGGAGTTATACTAAGGATCTGGCCCTCCAGGTTGGGGGTTGTGCCATTGGGGTGACTTCCTTACCACGTAAAAATATCCTAGTTGCGAAGCACCAACAAGTCTCGGATACGGACGGATTTACTGATGACAAACCAAACAAACGAAACAAGGACAACGATCTTCGGATATGCACGTGGAATGTTAGGTCCCCGAAGAATTAGCGGAGGCCCTAGACTGTTACAAAGCAGACATCACCGCCATCCAGGAAATACGATTGGATGGGCCGAGCAAAAAGGATGAAAAACTGCGATATTTACATTTGGATGCGGCTTTGTCATTGGAGCCAGACTTAGGCAACAAGTCTTTTGCTATAGGTGCATCAACGAGCACCTAATGACCATCCGCATCAAGGCTAAATTCGGCAACATTAGCCTGATATGCGCGCACGCCTCCACAGATGAAAAGGATGACAACACCAAAGACATGTTCTTCGAGCTCTTAGGCAAAACATATGAGTAGTGTCCTAGCTACGATATTAAAATTGTAATGGCTAGGAAGGGAAGATATCTTTGGTGGAATAATCGGAAAAAAGGGTCTGCACGACAATACTTCCGACAACGGATTCAGGCTCATCGATTTTGCTGCGGGGCGAAACGTCATGGTAGCCAGTACGCATTTTCCACACCTAAACATCCACAAAGGAACTTGGAGATCTCCAGATCAATCTACCGTCAACCAGTTTGACCATAGATCGACCACAGACACGCTTCCAGCATCATGGATGTGCGAACTTTCCGAGGAACCACTACCTTGTTGTAGCTAAGGTAGCAATTCGGGTTTCCAGGCCCAAGGCAAAACAGGGAGATGCTGGGAGAAGGTACAACGTCGAACTGCTACAATCGCAAGAGATCGCCAAATTCTTCTCCGACCGAGTTACAAGTAACCTCTCTCGAAGTTCTCTGCCGCCAACACAATGTATTAAAAACCAGTAGCAACATTGCCAAGATGCACTCAGAGAAGCCGCCTCTGACGTGCTGGGTTTCAAGAAGCCACCAACAAGGAACCCCTGGTTTGATGAGGAATGTCGCCGGGAAAATGCAGCCAAACAACAGGCACGCAAAGCGGCGCTGCATAAAAGGACGAGAGCTGCTCATGAGCTCTATGAGCAGAAGAGAAGAGAGGAACACCGACTTCTCAGAAGGACAAAGAGAGAGCATGAGAAGCGTGCGGTCGAAGATGTTGAGAGGTTTAAAAGCAGGAATGAAGTTCAAAAGTTCTATGAACAGGTGAAACGACATTCACAGGTACATAAAGCTAGAACCGAAGGCTGCAAAGACGAAAGTGGAAACATCATAGTGGAACCGCAGTCAATGCTGAGGATATGGAACGACCACTTCTGCAGACTGTATAACGACGACGACAAACCAAATTCCGCTGTCAGGCAGGATGATCCATTCAACATAGACGACGAAAGCCAACTATCCCGTCCTCCCGACTTAGACGAAGTAAAGATTGCTTTATCTAAGCTGAAGTCGAACAAAGCCGCTATAGCGTATGGCTTGTATGCCGAGCTCTTTAAAGCAGCTGGAGATAAGTTGGTGAAGAGCATGCACCAACTTATCTGTAAGATATGGTCGGAAGAAAGCATTCCCGATGAATGGAACCTCAGTATTGTTTTGCCCGATTCTGAAAAAAGGAGACCCTCTAAACTGCACCAACTATAGAGGCATCAGTCTACTTAACATCGCCTACAAAATCTTCTCTGCCGTAATATGTGAACGTCTAAAGCCCATCGTCAACAACCTGATAGGTCCTTATCAGTGTGGTTTTAGACCAGGAAAGTCCACAGTCGATCAAATATTCACATTACGGAAGATCCTGGAAAAAGCCCAATAACATCAAATCGACAACCACCATCTTTTCATCGATTTAAAGGCCGCATATGACAGCATATACAGGGACGAGCTGTATAGAGCCATGTCTAGTTTTGGAATCCTTGCCAAACTCGTCCGTTTGTGCAGGATGACCATGGAGAATTCACTCTACTCCATAAAGGTTGGTAGGTAAGGTTAGGTTAGGTTGCAAGGGGTGTGCACAGCATGAAGCTGTTGCGTACACGGGGGCCTATTGGTCCATTGTGATCCCCTGTAAAAGTAATTTTTTTTTTTTTTTAGCATCGATGCTCCTCAATTCTGTCGATTAGCGTAGACTGGCTCGTTAACGAACCAGCCTGTGCTATCTATAAATTTCCTCATGCTTGCCATTGAAACCTGTGCTAGATCATCCAGTTCTCCAACAAACCTGTTTCCGAAATGACGGAGTCGGCTGCTTTGGAGGTTCGGACAGTCGCAGAGCAGGTGTTTAATGGTTTCTATTTCCTCCTCATCCTGACAGCTCCTACAGAAATCGGGTGCAAATGCCCCTATCCTATTAGCCATTACGCCAATGGCGCAATGACCTGTTAGAACACCTATCAAGATTTTAATGTTCTTTTTACTCAGCGATAGAACGTACCGAGTTTCCTTTTCATTTATGTTAGGCCATAAACTTCTAGAGATTATGCAATCGTCTCTGGATTTCCAGGAGTTATTGATTTTCTCTTTTAGTTTAAGGTCTATCTTCCTCTTGAGTACCCCAATCGGGATGAGTGGTCCCCCAACTAAATGGTCGCTACTACTTATGTCTGCTTCTGACCCTTTCCTGGCTAGTTCATCTACTATATCATTCCCTTCTATATTGCTATGTCCGGGAAAGGTTGGTAACAACTTAACAGAACCTTTCGATGTCAAAAAAGGTGATGCGCTGTCTTGCGATTTTTTTAACATCGTACTTGTCACGTCAACACTAGAGGCACTATCTTTCAAAAGTCTGTCCAATAATTAGCGTATGCTGATCACATTGACATAATCGGAAGAACTCAGCGTGATGTCAATGGGGATTTTGTGGGTATTGAGGCAAAGGCGGAAAAAATGGGTTTAACGGTTAATGAGGGCAAAAAAAAGTACATGCTGTCGTCAAGAAAAGACCTGCAATACCGACGTCTCGGTCAAAACGTCACCATCGACAGACGTAACTTTGAGGTAGTCAAGGACTTCGTCTACCTAGGCTCCGCTGTAAACGCAGAAAACAACACCAGCGCTGAGATCAAACTAATAATAACTCTTGCTAAGCGCTGTTTCTTTGGACTAAGAAAGCAATTGAGTGGCAAAGTCCTCTCTCGAGGGACCAAAGTGTCGCTATATAAAACCCTCATCATCCCCGTCCTGCTATACGGTGCAGAAGCATGGACTATGACAAAAGCGGATGAAAGCACCTTGGGTCGTTTCGAGAGAAAAGTTCTTCGTGTGATCTACGGTCCCGTATGCATAGAAGGAGACTGGAGGAGAAGATGGAACGACAAGCTGTACGGGCTGTACAGTGACGTGGACTTAGCCAGAAGGGTAAAAGTCCAACGACTAAGATGGCTGGGTTACGTAGAGCGCATGGAAACCAATGCTCCGGCCCGGAAAGTCTTCGAATCTACACCCACAGGACAGCGCAGTAGAGGAAGACCGCGAATCAGGTGGCGCGCACAAATGGACACTCGCACACAGGACTGTAGCGCCACCTTATGTACGTAAGTAAGACATTCCATTAAAGTGCGATTACATTCTGTAAATTTTTGTCTTAATTTAAACCAACATCCAGAAGATTTTGATAGTAAGTTTAACTTGTATCTTAGATTTTCTTTTAAAGATCTTTGTTTTTTGTTTTTCTCGTCGATGATATATGTATACATAATATATCTTCAGCTGAAAATTCTTTGTGACTTTTTTTAAATCAATAAAAGAAAAATTATAGATTTTCATCTCTCTGATGTTGCTTATATTGTTTCCGTTTTAACTTTTTTTAGCTCACATAATCTTTTCGCTTAACTATAATGGTGGCGTTTTTGGCGTTCGCTGCCCTACACCTATTCACTTGCATGTTGAATGCAACTTTCTTAAAAACAAAAATGAAAAAATACGTAATACTTGGGCATATAGATATTGTACAGCATAACAATATATAAGTATGTTCGCGATAACAGAGTTCTTTAAAATTTCCAGAAAATAACAATGAAAAAAATCTAAATACAGTCAAAAAGGACGAAGGAAAAAATAAAGGACGAAAGAAACGCACGAATTCACGGCAGTAAGTTTCAGTTAAAGTTTCTGATAACTAAGGTACTACCGCCACCCACCGCCATTGACCAACGCGCCCTAAGGCAGCAGGGTGTCCAGTCCATCGCTTGAACCAAGGCAAAGAAAAACCATCAGAATAATAATTACTTCGGTATACACAATTTTTCTCGGAACACTGTGGACAAAAATGAAAAACAAAAATCCGCGACTTGATTCCGATGTCAATGAAATCGTCCTACGAATTGGTTCAAATCCCAGCAGAAGAAAAATTAAAACCTGGCCAAACAAAAGCGAAGGCTGCAACTGCAACTAGCAGCATAGAAGCAAAACAGCGCACTGCACAGTAAAGAGAACTATTTGAAGGACGATTATGGACCACCATCCGCCACTAAGCTAGAGGATAAATGGCGGACTATAACACAAACACGATGGTGGCTAAAGTAAAGGATAATTGCCTGCTTAAACATTAACAAGATGAACTTTGAGCGTTCATTGTCTGACGCTGCTGGTTCTGGCTTTGGCCGATTCGAGCCAAGTCGAGTATAAAATACTCGTTGGTCTGCTGGGCTGATGGTTTGTTGGAAGTCGCTGCTGTTGCAAACTGCAGCAATAATTGCTGCATTTTCTGCCGTTTTCTATCGCAATCTCTTACACTTTAAGTGCAAACTACAGTGATGTATACATATGCATGCCATTCGACCTTTTTCTGTTTATTTTTTCATTTTTGTGCTTATACTTAGTGAATGTCCTTAACAAGGCAGCACAGTGGCAGTCTTTTACGGAAGATAAATTACTATGTAATTAGACGTTGTGTTTCTCGTTCTTTATCCTTCGATTGCTGTGTGCTCTGGCAAATAGCTCGACAGAACAAAAAAAAGTACGAAGAGATGAGCTCGACAGGATGCGCGAGGGTGGACGACGAATTTCTAGATATTCTTTGAAGAAACCAAGCAACGCCGTAGAAAGTTCTATACTTTAAAACCATCATCCATGATGGCTTAGCGTTGTGTTAGTTTGTCGAAAATACTTTTAAACAGGAGCGTCAGTGGTATTTTATTCATAGCCAACTTCACCAGGGCTAAGGCCTTTTAAAAGTACTTTAATAAAAACAAGTGTTCCGATTATAGGGCTTCCGATATATTCGAAATGTTGGGCCATCTATATAGTGGTTTCTTTCTAAGTCATAGGTTGTTTTTGCTAGAAATATTGACAGAAAGTCAGTAGCAAATCTCTGCGAGCCGAAATGAGTCCCTTTACGCTTAAGCTATATGGAAATATTGAAAACTTATTTAAAAAGTGAGTACTGTGTGTGTGTCCTGTGTAGCCCAAAAAGTGCTATAAGTTTTGAGCGAAATAAAGCACCTACCAAGCCTGCTGAACGCAAGTTTGTGAAAACATGAGACTCAATTTACGTACACCAAATCAACTTTTTGGTTTCAAGCTCAAAGTTGTACGCAATAGGCTGAGGAAAACTCTGTACAAAAATCTCGGATTCGCTTGCAAATTGACTAAAAAATTGAAAACTTGGACGTTATTGTCGAGCTAATCTACAAAAAGTGACTTTTTGCAGTGGGAACAGCGCGCGTTTCGATCATCTGCCCAAACCATCAACAATTTATGTTTTTAAATACGATTATTTCAAAAAGTAATAAGCGGTGCGGAAGGTGGTGTCATTGGAATCAGTGATCGTGCGGAATTCTCAGTCACGATATCGCACTGTTTAAATGAGCATCGCGGATTCGCGATGGGTGTAAAGGTTCTGAAAACTGCTTAGGCTAAGAACACTTCACGGTCAGAGCCCAGTCGATCATCAAGGACTCCCGAAAACTTTGAAGTGGTTGAAGAGAGTTTACGCGAGCATCCGATGTGGAAAAGAGCAGCCTCATTGGAACTTCTAAAAGCGATTATTCATGAAATGTTAAAAAAGGATTTAAAGTTCCATCCGTTCAAAATTCGAGTCGTTCAATAACTCAAGTGATTTTGTTTCACGCAAACATTTTTGTGAAACGATATTGGAGTGTTTTCGTACTGTGAATCCCATATTTTGTAGCGACGAGGCTGATTTTCAATTAAACGGGCACGTTAATAAACAAAACTTCCGTTACTAAGCTCCAAGAACCCATAACCCTCGACTGAAACACCAAAAGCCATTGCATTGCCCAAGGGTTACTGTTTGGTGCACCTTAACCATGCTTGGGATAATTGGATAGTGACAATTACCGACGCATGATAATGGATTCCTTTTTGCCGAACCTGCAAGCTCATCCATCGTTTTCATCGCTCACGTGGTTCCAACAGGATGGTGCGATCACACACACGGCTAGAGATTCGATGAATTTGCTTACGGAAACTTATCAGTCGCTTTGGGAACATCCCGTGGCCACCGATGTCCCCCGAACCCAATGGATTTTTGTATGGGGCTACCTCAAAGAGAGAGTTTTCACAGCAACAATCCCCGAACTTTTATGAACCTAAAAGAAAACATTCGTAGAGAAATCAGCGGCAATTGATTCAAGTAACACGAGGCTTCGTTTAGAACAGTGAGTGCAACTTGACATAAGATATTTGGATGACATAATGTTCAAAAATTGAAATTTAATTTTTTGAAAATATAAATCTGCCGCCAGATACTCTTTATGATGGGAATCTTTGTACCTACTACTGGTGAGAATTGGAAACCGTCATAAGCACCAAAATTTCTGCGCACCGCAGAAGTAAGTGACTTTTGGTGGATGCATTGGACACGTTTGAATCTAATGTTGAAAATTTTGCTTAAAGGCTTTAAAAATCAAACCAGAAGTATTTTAAATGTCATAAACTCTTAAATTTTAAAATACCGTTTTTATTTTATACTTTTAACAAAAATCTATTCCCATTTTCTTTGGACAACAACATTTTTGCACAAAGGCTCCCGTATAACCTTCAGTTGCATCTGTAGTCTTAAAGTTTAAAAGAAAGAAAGGATAAAGGGTAAAAGGACTTATTCTATAAGAAATTCTCTTCTTTGTCGTCCATTAGAGTGCTACGTATATACCACCTCTTTTATATATTGTTAAGGATTTTTCTTCCATCATCTAAAGTTTTCTTTTTCTTTTATTTTTGACGCCCGCCCGCGAAAAAAGATTTGGAATAAAGTTTTTCTTTTAAGTCGTCTTTGTATGCTGTGTGCTGTGTGCTGTGTGCTTTGCGCGCGCTCTCGGTCCTCGGATTCTCGGTTACAACTTGACGAGCTTTTGTTGTTTTGCATTAATTATTTGGGTCATTAAATCTATTTTTTCTTACTTCACTTCTTACTTTTTTGTTTAAACCAAGACACATATCTGTTTGAGTTTTATTATTTTCCTTAATCATCAGTGTTTTTCTTTCTGGTCCTTTACAAAGGAAATGATATCTTATACATATTCAAAGTTTTATTTTGTCTCAGTTTTTAATTGACGTTTTTTATTTTTGTCGGATGAAAAGAAAGATTAACAGATTGTTAGTTTGTGCAACATGGCGGACAGCTGATGGCTTGGGAAGGTGTATAAAGAAATAAGTGTTTTTCGTATAAGACTGGAGGGAGGTCCTTGCTAGGAATCGCTAAATAAACAGCACAAAATTCAACATTCTTTTTAATTAGATTATTTTTGATGTTCAAATGGTAGACATGTGCATTAGAGAGGACACAAGCGTAAAGAGGTTTTCCTCAAAACTCACCTGTCTATTAATTACTACTCTCACCTCCCAGCGAGGGATTCAGTAGAGAAAGACCGCGACTCAGGTGGCGCACACAGGTGGGAGAAGACTGTAGGCGCCACCTGAAGTAAGTAAGTAAGTTTTGATTTTAAATCAGTCGTATTGAAATACATCTTTAGTTTTTGTTCTTAAACTTTCGAAGAGTACAACCAAATAAGTGCCAGCCTAACTTTATTAATTTTGTTTTCATCCATGATATGTTATCATAAAATTATGTCTTTGTCCTTTAAATTTGCGTCTTCGACGAGGAAGTGTTTTCTAAGAAAAAGAAATTAAAAACCAAAATCAAACTATAGCCACGTGAGTAGATGTTGTACTTTAAAGATATCTATTTATACATCAGGAACCAGGAACGTGGTGTACTACTCCCCTAAGTTCTCTAGGTTCATAATAAAGTTTTTATATTAAATTTTTTTGAAAGTCTTCATTCAGAATTTGATGAAAATAAAAAAAGAGAAAAATAAAATAAAAATATGAAAAAAGAAAGAATTGGAAAAGAAATTTAATTAAAGACTGCGGCAAATGTTTGGTTCGTATTCTTTTCTTTTTTTTTTATTAAAAACTTCCAAAGGTTGAGAGAGTCCAACTTTGGTCCCATCCATCAACGTTTATGCGACCAAGTTTTCAATTGATTTATACATTCCATTCCTATGCAAAGTTAAGGACGACAAGGATGCCTGCCTGCGAGCTATACGACTATACCATCATCATCATAGCCCGCTGCTTGTGCTTGAACGTTCGTCGGCGTCGTCGACTACGCGACGGACGTAGAATTTTACCAACGATATGGTATAAAATGATGCTCGTTTATGGTGGATTGCGGGGCATAACTTCATTGAGTTTGTCTGAATTTTGTGTTTTTTCTTCACATTTTGCCTACACCACCAGATATTAAGTTGAGGTTTTTCTTTACAGGTGAGGAATAGTGAAAATGTGGTAGACATTTTCATTCTTCTTCTTTTCTTCTATTTTACATCCAGAATACAAATAAAAAGAACATTTTATACCTATGTATGTAAGAGAATAATAGAAAAGGTGTTCTTTGCTGAGAATAGGTATAGTTTTTGAAAATATATCAAAAATTTCAAAGAAGAGAAGATTGAAGTTTGTTTGATTGAAGAGTGAAATAGACTCTTGTATAATATTATTTTTAAGCCTTGGGGAATATAAAATTGTGCGTTGAATTATTCTAAAAAAAAATTAAAAATTACCGACAGCATTTTGCTGAAACCGTTTGATTTCAAAATCTATTTTTGTTAACAAGATTTTTAGTTGAAAACCAATTTTTACCAATTTTAATAGCATTTCTTCAAAGTTTTTATTTCTTATACAAATAAATTCAAATTGAATGAATGAAATTAATTTGAATTCAATAACTTCTATTATTCACGAGATATCGAGAACCGAACATCAATTTTTACCAAATTTGCGTACTATTTTTTGTAGATTTTAATGTTTATGAAAAAACTGACCGTTGGATTCTTATAAAAAATTTACTGAATGTGGAAAACAATATTTTCTGTGAGATAAATTAGTTTGAAGAAAATATTTAAAATTTTTGGAAATATTTTTGAGTCGAAAGTAAATTTTTACAAAGTTTTGGTAATGCTTTTTTTAATGTTTTTATTTTTTGTAAAAAAAAACTGCCAATTTGATTTTTCTCAAAACTTTACAGAATGTTGAAAACAATAGTTCTTATAAGATAAAATTAGTTTGAAGCCAATATCTTAAATTAAATTAAATTTTTGAAAAGATATTTGAGTCGAAAATCAGTTTTTTCGAACTCTTAGTAATTTTTTGTGTAGGTTTTTATTTTGTGTAAAAAAAACTGTCAATTCAATTTTTTTTTTGATCTTTCAATACTGGCTGAACGTGAAACAATTATGAACCACGCAATAAAGACTAACAATAACTTCTTTTTGTTATTTTGTCAAACGGTGACTTCTTATTTCCTTCGATTTTAGTCGACCAATTTTTTGATAGAAAATTTTCTGACGATTGATTGCCAATTTTTTATTTTATCACTTCTTCTGACAGATAAAATTAAGTGTTTACTTGGTTGATAGAAAATTGGTGAAAATGTTTTGAGAAAAATCTGCTAATATTGGAAGATCTTCCAATCGTGCATCCTTAGCTTTGACTGTCAAGGGCGGATCCAGACTTTTATTCATGTGTCACACACTTAACATATAGACGGAGGCTAACAAAATTTAGATAACATAATGTGTATCGTAACCTTAAATTTACACAGTTCAAGGGCTAAAGTGACAACTTTAGTGATTAAATTATTTTAGAACACTGTTGTCCAGCAAGGTATAGTTTTACTATTTAATTTGGACGGCTCCCTACATACGAAAGCATTCCAAGATTCCAACAGTATGCCAATTTTAAGAGCTAAAACACAATAGTTTAAGTTTAGGGGGTTTTTGTTGCTTTCACGCAGAAATGTAAACATTTGTTTTGAAACGGAGCTTTTTTTCAAAAATAATATTTTCTTTTTTTGTTGCCATTTCTATTAATGCAAAAAACGCTACAAAAATTCAAAAACCCGGAAAATGAGAGAGAATCTGATATTAAGAATTTTCTGGCTTTTTTTAACGTAGTTTTTTTTTGAATTCAATTTTCAGGAGTCAACAAAACTTAAAAATTATAGAGAGAAAAATGTTTGGTTCTTGAATTTAAGGAAATAGTTGCATTTAAGTACTTTATTTCTCTAAAAATTAAATACAAACAAATTAAGGTAAACAAATAAATTGGGAACAGACTTTTGTCTGGCACTCACAAATTACACGTTTCAGAATCTCTTTTCACTTCAGTTCTCAAGAGATTCAAAGCTTTTATATTAATAGATATGAAACTTTCATTGTATTTTTCAATTAGTCATTAGTTTAACAAAAGTGTCACTTTTGCTGTTTTTGGGACATTTATATTCTTGAAATTCGTGTTTAAATCTCAGTTCTAGAGCATCTAAAGCAAATTCACTTTAAAAACGAGATTTTTTTAATTTTTTAAGATTTTAAAAGTTTTTGCATTCAACAGGAAATCAATTTTGAAAGAAATTAAATGCATGACTGGGTGGCTAGAACTTGCTAATTTCTTCCAAAACTAAATATATTTTAAGATTTGAAGATTTACCTGCAAAATTAATTTTTCTCAAAAAATTAAATCCCATTTTATTTAAACCTAGATTAACTTAATATTTTTGATCAATTTGATCATTTGATCATCGACAAGAACTTGCAGAGAAGATTATTGAAATCGGTGCATTAGTTATTGAGAAAACTTAAAAACAAAATAATGGTTTTATAAGGATAAGGAGCACCCTTCTGAAGCAATATCAAAATAGGTTTTTCTTATAGAAAGAAGCCAAATTAATAACAACAAATTTATAGAAAGTTTTAAAAACACCTATCGGTTCATTTTGAAAAAGTTCTAATTTTCAACCTTTAACCAAAAAAAATGAATGGGGACTTTTGTCCCCATGAAAAAAAAACGCCTTACGCTTCTCGGATGAAAACCTTGTTTTTCAAACGATACAATAGATTGGGCTGTAGAGTCCAGGGCAGACAGACAGACGGATGGAATCGGGGAACCAACTTTTTTTGACTTTTTTACCATCGTAATGTCATGTTTGATTAATAGCTCAAAACCGAATTTTTGTATGAATGCAATACTTGCCATATATGTAGTTCCTATACATATGTCGCAAGCAAAAATCAGTTCAATGTTCAATATTTATGCGCGTTAAAAAAAAAAGATATAATATAAAATTGACGATCTCTTATTAAAGGTTTTTTCTTAAGAACTTAAATATTTTGCTCTTTTACTTAGAAACAAATTTTATGAAAATAATTTAAGGCATTACTAAAGTTTTTCCAAATTCTTAATTGCTTGAAAACAAACATTTTAGTTGTTTTCAATAGCAAACTAACAAATCTTTAGATGAAATCTTCACTTATACAACTTAACTGTATTAGCTTTATGGCTCAAATGACCCCCCCCCCTGGAGTCATGAAGTTAATGAATTTGTGCTGCGTTTTCGGAAAAGGGCTTAATTTCCGTTGCATGTTATGTTCTTGGTCCAATCCTCAGTTAAAAGTAGTACTTTTAGCAATAAAGTTTAGGGAAGTAAAATACAAACTTTGTTTTCATATAAAAACAATAAATAATTCAAAATATAATATGGGTCATATCCATTAACGCAATACGATTAGTTTTGAATTGAAGGGAATTCCTACGAAAATACAAAGAAATTATCTCCCAGGGGGGGGGGGTTGTCATGAATCCTACGACCCCCCCCTCTGGATCCGCCATTTTTTACTGTAGACTATAAATAATGTCCGAAAAATAGTTGCTAAAACTGCGATCGTATTCACTTAAAGTCCTTTCGCTAAAATAGTACCTCATGTGAAAAATTGAGATTTTTAATACATTTTGTTATTTCAATTTGTTCTTACTGTTTTTCAATATTTTCATCAATTCTGTAAGTAATTTTCGTATATAAAACATTTTGTATAGATAGGTATACGTCAAATAAATTCTTAAATGTTGACTACTTAGCTAAATTTTAAGTACTCGTACATTATCTTGGAAACAATAAGGTAGTCTTATTTGTCGTACTCAACTGTCACATACTTCAATGGCATGTTTAGAGAAATGTATATTTACTCTTTCATTTATCAAGATTTACTTTTAAGTTTTTAAATTGCCAAATGTTTTCTGGATATCAGTCATTGAATTAAAAAATAAAGATTTTTGGATTTGAAATCAAATACAAACAATTCACATGCAAAAAATGTGTTTCTTTCGATTAATGAAGTGTAATTTTAAAGTAGTTATAATTTTATAGTATCAAAAACTAACGTATAGTGTATAAACTTTTCCTCGGGTGTGAAATGTATTAGAAAATATTTAAATTTAATCATGCAAACAGAAAAAGGACCCTTATTTGTTTATTTGTATTCATATCCTTTCGCGCCGACCCCATGTTTTTCATATATTTACGCGTTAGGGCTGAGGGTAAATCATTGGCTAGTATCTTAATTGCATTTAATCTTATTTTCTTTCACTTAACCTTTTATTTGCGAAGACGTTACCCTTTCTTTTTACTTAATGATTAAAAAACAAATACTAAAAGGGTTTTTCTTAAAACCTTAGGGAGAGGAAGAACAAAAAATAGTCGGGGAGTATATAAGAATATATATACTCGTAGCATTGAAAACTACCCTAGCCAAATGTACTAAATTGTTTAAGGATCACGTGGAGACAATTTTATATTATTATTTTTAGTATTTATTGCCTCATTTGTTGATTACATTTATTGATACAATTTACAATTTTACTAACTTTATGATTTAAACAGTTAAAAGAAAAATAATATTTGTTGCTAAAATTTAAAAACTTATAATATTAAAATGATGCAGTTATAAAAAATATTTGTATATTGAATTTAAAAATAAAATGTTTAGGTAAAATTTTAAAAGTTCATAATGTTGTTTATTGGCTTAAGCCTCTCCAAAGGATATCCATGTGTCTGTATTGTTGGCTTCGTTGTAATAATTTGTTCTTATTTTTTGTGATAGATGGTCAATAATTCTGATTCTGTTGCGAATATTTTCATTTCGTATCCTGTAACTACGACGTCTGTTCAGAATTTTCCTTTCAACTGTAGTCTGACATTTCCTTAGCTGGTCAAATGTTTTTGCTCATTGCTTGTAGTCCGTAAGTAAAGATTATTTGAATAGCAAAGTCGAAGATACATATTATATTTCATTGTGTGTGGACTTTGGTCCAATTGTAAAATATGTTTAAAGCTCCAAAATTGTTTCGAGTTATTTGTGATGCGTCTGTTAATTTCTTTATTTTCTTGGTCCTTAAATGATTTTAGCTGTCCCAAATTTATGTAAACTCTTAAGTTATCAATTTTTTCTTCGTCCAACGTTATATCATTTTTTTGTGTTGTTTGTCATGACTTTATAGTTTCTGATTTGTTTATTTGAAGTCCATAATTTTACAAAACGTAATTAGTTCCGTCAACATGCCTTGAATGTGTGTAGCTTTTGAAGAAATAAGAACTACATATAAATCGCCTGTAAATCTTAAATTGTAAGGATCTTGATCACATATCCGTATTCCATATTTTGTCTTCCAGTCAGTTTTTTTGGAAATAGAGGTGGTGAAAGCGGATCTTCTTGCCTAACTATTATTGTTATATTAGCGTCTAATTTTGTACTACTTACTTACTTACTTAAGGTGGCGCTCCAGTCCTGTGTGAACTAGGGCCTCACCCAACAAACTTCTCTATCTAGCTCGGTCCCTAGCTAGATGTCTCCAATTTCGCGCTCCAAGTTGGGTGAGGTCATTTTCCACTTGTGCGCGCCACCTGATCCGCGGTCTTCCTGTACTGCATTGCCCTGTGGGTGTGGATTCGAAGACTTTCCGGGCCGGAGCATTGGTTTTCATGCGCTCTACGTGACCCAGCCATCTTAGTCGTTGGACTTTTACCCTTCTGGCTAAGTCTACTTCGCTGTACAGCCCATACAGCTCGTCGTTCCATCTTCTTCTCCACTCCCCTTCGATGCATACGGGGCCGTTGATCCCACGAAGAACTTTTCTCTCGAAACGACCCAAGGTGCTTTCATCCGCTTTTGTCATAGTCCATGCTTCTGCACCGTATAGCAGGACGGGGATGAGAAGGGTCTTATATAGCGACACTTTGGTCCTTCGAGAGAGGATTTTTCCACTCAATTGCTTTCTTAGTCCAAAGAAACAGCGGTTAGCAAGAGTTATTCTTCGTTTGATCTCAGCGCTGGTGTTGTTTTCTGCGTTAATAGCGGAGCCTAGGTAGACGAAGTCCTTGACTACGTCTGTCGATGGTGACGTTTTGACCAAGACGTCGTCGGTGTTGTAGGTCCTTTCTTGACGACAGCATGTACTTTGTTTTGCCCTCATTAACCGTTAAACCCATTTTTGCCGCCTCTGCCTCAATACTCACAAAAGCCCCATTCACATCACGCTGAGTTCTTCCGATTATGTCAATGTCATCAGCATATGCTAGTAATTGGACAGACTTTTGAAAGATAGTGCCTCTAGCGTTGACGTGGGAGCTCTGCACTATTCTTTCAAGTACGATGTTAAAAACATCACATAACAGCGCATCACCTTGTCTAAAACCTTTTTTGACATCGAAAGGTTATCTTGAGTTGTTTCCAACCTTTATGGAGCAGCGTGAATTCTCCATGGTCATCCTGCACAAACGGACGAGTTTGGCGGGGATGCCAAAACTAGACATGGCTCTATCCACTTCGTCCCTGTAGATACTGTCATATGCGGCCTTGAATTCGATGAAAAGATGGTGGGTGTCGATTTGGTGTTCTTGAGTTTTTTCCAGGATCTGCCGTAATGTGAATATTTGTTCGACTGTGGACTTTCCTGGTCTAAAACCACACTGATAAGGACCTATCAGGTTGTTGACGATGGGCCTTAGACGTTCACTTGTTACGGCAGAGAAGATTTTGTATTAGGCGATGTTAAGTAGACTGATTCCTCTATAATTGGTGCAGTTTAAAGGGTCTCCTTTTTTCAGGATCGGGCAAACAATACTGAGGTTCCATTCATCGGGCATGCTTTCTTCCGACTATATCTTACAGATGAGTTGGTGCATGCTCCTAACCAAGTTATCTCCAGCTGCTTTGAAGAGCTCGGCATTCAAGCCACCTACTTTGTTAGACTTCAGCTTAGATCTGGCAATTTTTACTTCGTCTAAGTCGGGAGGACGGGATTGTTAACTTTCGTCGTCTATATTGAATGGATCATCCTGCCTGATAGCGGAATTCGGTTTGTCGTCGTTATACAGTCTGTTGAAGTGGTCCTTCCATATCCTCAGCATTGACTGCGGTTCCACCATGATGTTTCCACTTTCGTCTTTGCAGCCTTCGGTTCTAGGTTTATGTACCTGTGAATTTCGTTTCACCTGTTTATAAAACTTTCGAACTTCATTCCTGCTTTTAAACCTCTTAACATCTTCGACCGAACTGAGAAGTCGGTGTTCCTCTCGCCTCTTCTGCTCATGATAGAGCTCATGAGCAGCTCTCGTCCTTTTATGCAGCGCCGCTTTGCGTGCCTGTTGTTTGGCTGCACTTGCCTGCCGACATTTCTCATCAAACCAGGGGTTCCTTGTTGGTGGCTTCTTGGAACCCAGCACGTCAGAGGCGGCTCCTCTGATGGCATCTTGGCAATGTTTTCGACTGGCCACTGGTTTTCGATACATTGTGTTGGCGGCAGAGAACTTCGAGAGAGGTTACTTTTAACTCGGTCGGAGAAGGATTTGGCGATCTCTTGCGATTGTAGCTGTTCGACGTGTATCTTCTCCCAGCATCTCCCTGTTTTGCCTTGGGTCTGGAAACCCGAAGTGCTACCTTGGCTACAACGAGGTAGTAGTCCGAGTCGATGTTAGCTCCTCGGAAAGTTTGGACATCCATGATGCTGTAAGCGTGTCTGGCGTCGATCGCAATATGGTCAATCTGGTTGACGGTAGATTGATCTGGAGAACTCCAAGTTGCTTTGTGGATGTTGAGGTGTGGAAAACGCGTACTGGCTACCATGACGTACTATATTTGGGTTTATGTTTTGATATGGAGAATATTTAAGAGTTTTTATCCCTTAGTCTGGATCCACCACTTTTCTTCCATGAAAACTTGATTTTAAAATATTCTCTGATGATCTCAATTATTCAGTGTTCAGTGGCTATTCCCCAGTTGTGTAGTCTATTTGCAATCTTTGTTATGTGATCGCTATTTAATCTTTTGCCCAATATCGGTCTCATAAAAAATTAGTAAAAAGAATTTTTAAAGCTTATGTGCGATGAGAAAAGAATTCAGGATTAAGAGCATCAAAATACCTATTATGCAGCATATTTATTGTAAGTCTCATTTCCAGAGAGACTGTAAAGCTTCTAAATGAAGCCTTAAACGAAAAAAGAAGTAAAAAAATATGCTTTTTTATCGAAACAATTCGCTCACTTCTTATGTCTAAAACATTTCTAAAAGTGTTACAACATATTAATAATAACATTTTGAGTAAGATAGAAAAGTTTGAAGTCAATACCTACCTTTGTTCTCAAGATACCCGTGTCGAAATTGAGCGACGAAAAATGGTGTCCTGAACGTGCGGACGTACGAACATATGAAAATTCGAACGTACTTACACACACAACACACCTACACACAGAAATCTTTCTTGAAAATTATTTAGGTTTAGATTCTAGGTACGTCGTGAAATTTTCAATCCGAAAAATTGGACCGATTACTCTAACTTCCTTCGGGAAGTTAACAAGACTTTTTACTACAGAACCATTTGACAGAGACGAGACTTTATTTAACGACACCGGGTTGATATTGATATGGAGATTTTTTTAATGTTGAAGAGTCCTAGACCAGAATCACAAAAGTTTCATCGGGTCTCATCTCGTAACCATCCCCACTATCAACTTCATCGTAGTTTGAATTAATTTGTCTTTTTTAAACTTTTCCTCAAACGCTTTAAAGATATTGATGGCTTGAAACGTTGTAGAAGATAAACAAATCGAAAGAATAATAGAGACTTGGAAAATGTACCACATATCTTACAAAAATGAAATCTTTCGGGTGACTTTTTTCTAACCATTTCAGCTAAATTTCATTAAAACCAGATTAATAGTATCAGTCGTGCAGGCAGTGTAGCTATAATAAGCTCTTTAAAAACATTTATTCACTTGTGAAATGTAAAGAAATTGGATGAACTTTAAAATCGATTTTCTGAACTCAAACAGTCTAGCCACATATTTTTAATATTCGACTTCAGAAGAAGAATCTCGGCATCCATTGATTTAATAACAAACAAAAAACAAATATTGATCTAAAACGGATGGAGTATATACTCCACCAATTTAAATGCTCTTCAGCCAGTATAAGAATAATACTTTTGTTTTAAATCCTAACCCTTTTGCCCTGAGGTATAAAAATCGTTATCGCTCTGATAAAAAATGAAATGTGTACCTATAACAACAAAGGAAAGCTCTCTGGATCTGGATCTTCTATATCTCTTTTATGATTACCACGCTAAAAAATTTAATCTACATCCCACTGATGTCTATAAAAATGAATTAAACCAACCAGCCAACCAACCAACGAACATGAACAAGGACGATATGACGAGGATGAAGATGAGAAGACTGGAAACCGTCTGTTTCGATTCCCATTTATGGTTTTTATCCCTTGAAAATGCACAATGAGTATATATACTTATACTTGTAGGAATATAAGTACATCTATAAGCCCGGGCATGGTTGATGTGCTCACAATTATTATTCTTTTATTACTGTGATAACGGCCAAGGATAATCAAGTCATAAATCTTGAATTAAAATTAATTTTCCAGCAAAACATACCGCTCTGGCTCTCTTGTGAAGGCAAGGAAAAGGGGATTTGTTGTTATTGGTGGTTGCTTGGTTTTGGAGCTTGGACAGTTGCTCCTCTTAGACTTTGTAATATACATTATTATACCACTACCACTGCCACATTGCCTTTACTTTGCCATCAGCATAAATTGACTTCATTAAAATTGTTTTCTTTTTGTTCCTTCGTCCGTCGCTCATCGCTACGACGACGACGGACGCTTCGCCTGCCTTTGCCATCGCCGCCGCCGCTGTCATCCTCAATTTTTGTTTATGCTCTAACGCTCTTTTACAGACAATAGAAAAAACTTATATACACCTATTCCTCATCAATTAAAAAGATGAAGCTTAGAAGAATTAATACTCGACTAGACGGTAAACGAACGGCCAAGGCATTCCTATACCTCGGTGTTTTATTTTTTTTTTTCATTTGGTTTGATGGCTAATGGCTTTATTAAAGACTTTGATAAGCTTAACGCCAGGTACGTTTGCTGTGGTAATTATAAAGATGTGTTTTTCGATGTGTTTATAAAGTTTAAAAACTTGTGTTTTACAAGCAACGAACCCTATTATCAGTAATGAAGTAAATACGATGTGGTGTTTGTTTTGTAGTAATTCTCGTCACAAAAATATTTTTCTTAAAGCAAAAGAACATAATTGTTTTCACACTGACACAACTACTACATCTTAGCCCGTTAGTTTTCTAAAGACCTTATTGGATTGAATTTATAATAATTTGTTTGAATCCTATTTTGTTGAATAATTTTACATGCACTTTTTGAGATCTACCCTTTTCAAAGACTATATGGCCCGCAGAGACTTTAGTCAAAGAATTTACACAAAGTCAAAAACAAGGTGTTTCTTTGAAAACCAAGTCAAAAAACTTAACAGCCTGCGCTCTTCTACCGAAACGAAAGGGGACTTCGCAGCAAGACTGCTGACATTTTCCTTAACTCCCAATCATTTCCACATGACGTATTCGTTTTGACAGAAACTTGGCTTAATTCAAGCTTTTCCGACACAGAACTTTTCAGTCAAGAGTTCGAAGTTTACAGAAACGATCGTCATGTTGGTAATGCAAAGGATTTAGGTGGAGGTGTTCTCATAGCGGTAAAAAATACATATTTCTCTTCTTCTGTATCTTTTCCATTTGTATTATCAATTGAACTGGTATGTGTAAAGATAATGGTACAGACTAAGACTATTTTCATTTTAAACGTCTACATTCCTCCAAAGAGTTTGGAGTCTGTTTATAACGATCTCTCCTTGGCATTAGACTTTCTTATAAATTTGTCCAGCTCTGACACCAATATTTTACTTCTAAGTGATTTTAATTTACCACACATTGACTGGATTCCATCCGAAGACGAATCCTGCCTTGAAGCCTCTCCTTCTTCTTCACAATTGGAGTTATCTCTTCTCGATAAAGTCCTTCTTACTGACTTACAGCAAACAAGCTGTATTAAAAACTCAAAAAATCGAATTCTCGATTTAGTCTTTTCTTCTGACGCTATTAGTACTCTTGTTCTAGAATCTAGATCAGGAATTACTAATATTGATAAATATCACTCCCCTTTGGACATTTTTTTTTTGACTTAAGTAATCACCTAACTGAACACAGTAATTCCTTTGATTGCTTATATAATTTTGATTTCAGAGGAGCTAATTACCAAGATTTAACCATTTCTGGAATTGCTGATACATAAGCATTTTCTAACATTGACGAAGCAGTTTCAACTTTTTGTAAGATCCCTAATTTATTATTGTTTGGAAAAAAATGTACCTTTAAAGAAATCAAAAAATTCAAACTTTAGCCACCCTTGGTACACGAAAGAACTGCGTTTACTGCGTAATAAAAGAAATAAGGCATGGAAAATGTATCTCAAAACTCTGTCTCCAACCAACTTCTCTTTCTATGTTGAACTCTTTAACCAATTTAAGTCTTTTTCTAATTTTTTATATGCTAGCTATGTAACTGATATGGGCACCTCTTTGAAAGAGAATCTTAAAAAAGAGGCTGGGATGCGACCCACACTGATAACTTCCCATCCCATCTATCGATTTGTCTTGCTTAAAAGTTTGTCTAAATGTATCAATTCTTACCAAATTTGCGCTCTATTTTTTATGAAAAAACGGACTGATGTATTTTTATAAAAAAATTACTGAATATTAAAAACAATATTTTCTGTGAAATAAAATAAGTTTGAAGCCAATATTTTTAATTTTTGAAAAGCTATTTGAGTCGAAAGTAAATTTTTACCAAGTTTTAGTATTGTTTTTTTTGTAAAAAAAAAACTGTCAATTTTACCGAATGATGAAAACAATATTATTTATACGTTAAAATTAGTTGGAAGCCATAATCTCAAATTTTTGAAAAGATATTTGAGTCGAAAACCAATTTTTAATAACTTTTGTTACATTTTTTTTCGGTTTTTTAATTTTTTGTAAAAAAAACTGTCAATTCGATTTTTTTCAAAATTTTACTGAATGTTGAAAACAATATTTTTTGAAAGATAAAAGTAGTTAAAAGCCAATATCTCAAAGTCTTGAAAAGATATTTGAGTCGAAAATTAATTTTTACCAACTTTTGTTAAATTTTTTGTAGGTTTTTAATTTTTTGTACAAAAACTGTTAGGTAATTCGATTTTTTTCAAAATTTTACTGAATGTTGACAACAATATTTTCTGAAAGATTAAAGTAGTTTAAAGCCAATATCTCAAAGTTTTGAAAAGATATTTGGGTCGAAAATCAATTTTTACCAACTTTTATTAATTTTTTTTTTAGGTTTTTATTTTTTGTAAAAAAACTGTCAATTCGATTTTTCTCAAAATTTTATCAGATGTCAAAAACATTACTCTCCGTTGCACAAAATTGTTTTGGAGATGAAATCATATTTTAGTCGTAAAATGTTCGAAGTGACAAATTTTTTTTTTAAGTTTTTTTGATTTATAAAAAAAACCGTTTATTGGATTTTTTTCCAAAAATAAAATTGTTTTGAATCACGTTACAATATATAATATAAAATTTAATTCAAGTCTCTAGCGTTATTGGTTCGTGAGATATTTAGGGTTAACCAAAATGTTCACCTTTTTTTTAAACTGCTATGGGAAAAAAACCACCCACGCAATTTTCTTGAGAGCCCTTTCTGCATCTTTCTGCCTTATTATCTGTATGACAAAATTTATTTGAAGTCGATATCTCTCCTGGTTCTTGAGCTATGGACGACGAAAAAAACGTCGCGAACGTACGGACGTACGGACGTACGTACACACGCACGCACAGACATCTTTCTTAAAATCTTTTATTTCGACTCTAGGGACCTTGAAACGTCGAGAAATGTCAAAATTTTCAATTTGACAAATCGGACCCATTACAATAACTTCCTATGGGAAGTTAAAAATATTGGAAACTTGTAAACCTGAAGAAAAAATCAGATGGCTTTCCAGTTAACTTCACTTACAAGAACCTTTCATTAGATAAAACTGTTGATATCTGTAAAGCTTTCGCAACAGATTTCCGTGAATCATTTGTTAATAGCCCTCAAGAAGTTAATGAAGTATATTTTCATAATCTTGACTCCTTTTCGCAAACTAGCTGTAGTCACATCCCTGTGCTACAGAGTACGGTCCTTGATCTTTTATCTGCGTTGAGTGATGACTGCTCAGCCGGTCCCATTGGTATTCCCCTGATAGTATTAAAAAGGTATAGTAATGCTTTAGTTGAACCCCTTACGTTCTTATTCAAACTTTCTATAAAAACAGGCAAATTTCCCAGTATGTATATGGAAGATGTCATTTCTAACACCAATTTTCAAGAGAGGAAACAAGGCGGATATAAGCAACTATAGGCCCATTGCAAAGCTTTTTTGCATTCCTAAAGTGTTTCAACAAGTTGTTTGTGAAAGTGTAGCATTTTTTAGTAAGAATCTCATTTGCGAACAGCAACACGATTTTGTGAAAAAAAGATCAACAGTTACAAATTTCCTTACATTCTCAAACATATGTTCAAACGCTTTAGAACAAGGTTATGAAGTTGACTGTATATACACTGACTTTTCTAAAGCTTTTGATCAACTTAGCCAAGGAATTATTTTATTTAAACTTAAAGCTCTTGGTTTTCCACCATTTTTCTTAGCTTGGATCAAATCATACCTTGAAAACAGATCCTATGAGGTAAAATTTAGAAATGGTCATTCTCAACCTTTTGTTGCTCAATCTGGTGTTCCCCAGGGAAGCCATCTTGGCCCTTTTCTGTTCATCCTGTCTATTAATGATGTATCGTCATTAGGGTGGAGCGTCAAATTTTTTTTTGGATTTTCAAATTCGAATAGCTTTTAAAGATTGCATAATTACGTTAACTATACGCAAAAAATAAGAAAAAAAATATTTTTCACTTTTCTTAGCCCTCTACCACAGCTCAAAGTTTTGAAAAATAGGCGAAATGGTCACTTTTTTTTGTCGGCTCTGTAACTCTAAAAGTATAAATCATACAAAAAAGTATTCTTGACAAAAAAGAAAGACAATTTAATTTTCAATGGAAATAACACTAAAAACTTGAAATTGCGATGAGCCGTTCTCAAGATATTTGTTAAAAAGCATCCTAAGAATACTACCTGAAGCCATTTTTTTTTTTTTTTTTTTTGAATACCTACCTACCAAGTCATAGAATAAAATTTGAATATTTCTGCATTACGAAATCGTTTCTTTTTTTGAGCGACTGGACCGGAAGAAAAAAGGGTTCACACATGGTTTTGTTATTGCAATTTATTGTTTCTTGGTGTCGGTCTTTAATGCAGCAGGTAGGTACTTATTCGATGAGAAATGTTTTCTCGCGCCAATCGAATGTACCGATATTTGATATTTGTTCGTGCAAGTGCATAAATTTAAATAAATGTGTTTGTCCAAGAGATAAGAAAGTTCCCCTACTAGAAAGATCTTTTCTTTTAGATCAAAGAAATGACAGAAAAATGGCTAGAAAAAAAGTTTGAGAAAAAAAAATCAAGTGAGAAGGTACTAACACAAGAAACTTTGACGACATCATCAATTAGCACAAAAATTAGATCAAGATCAAGATCTCAATCAAAACCTCCAGTTTGCCCACCTACTGATTATGATGATGACCCACAGCCAAGTACTTCTTCAAAATGCCAAGAAATTAGTGTAAGAAATCGGTTATGTCTTCCAAATTTGGCAAGAGTTTGTGATCAATACGACATTTCGGATCGATCAGCAGCAGCAGTTGCGAGTGCAGTCTTACAGGATGCTGGCTTGGTAACCACAGCAAATGTCGAAAACGTCATAGATAGAAGTAAAGTTCGTAGGGCCAGAAAACGACAAAGAGAAGTTCTCCAAACTAAAGACTGTCTTTCGAACATTGAAAGCATTTATTTCGATGGAAGAAAAGACAGGACATTGGTTTATGAAAAACGAGGCCAACGATTTTACAGAGTGACTAAAGTAATGGAACATATTTCACTAATAACGGAGCCGGGTTCAAAACGGAGCCGGGTGGAAAAAGCAAAACTATAGCGGATTCTATTAACTCTTTTCTTGCGGACAAAGAACTGGATTTAAGTAAACTGTCTGTTGTTGGTTGCGATGGAACTGCTACAAATACTGGTTGGAAATGTGGGGTTATCCTGCTAATTCAGTTGAAGCTGGGAGACCACTGCAATGGTTCATATGCCAACTACATGCTAATGAATTGCCTCTGAGTCATTTATTTATTAAATTGGATGGAGCTACATTAGGACCTCAAATCTATTCAGGACACATTGGAAAGGCGCTGGAAAATTGTTGTGACCTTCCTGTTATTGAGTTTTTACCAATCCCAGGGAACCTACCTGGTTTGTCAAAAGAAATCCAAGATACTTTAAGTACGGACCAAAAATATTTGTTTCAAATGTGTGACGCTATAAGTAAAGGATCCTGTCCTAGAAATCTCTCCAACAGAAACCCAGGAAAAATGGCACAATCTAGGTGGTTGACAACTGCCAATAGAATTCTAAGGCTTTATGTTGCCACATCTAATCCGAGTGAAAACTTAAAAATACTTGCAGAATACATTGTAAAGGTGTATGGCCCAGTTTGGTTCAGTGTGAAAAAAGACAGTTCTTTCCAAAATGGTCCAAGTCACGTTTTCGAATTAGTAAATTTGTCAAGATGCTTCAATTCGAGCGTAAGAGAAATAATTGACCCCGTTATTCAATTCAACGCAATTCTTATTTTGCCGGAGAACATATTAATGGCAATGCTTTGTGATGAAAGACCTAACATCAGAGAACTGGGGTTAAGAAGAATTATCCAAGCTAGAAAAAAACATAGGTTTTCAGTTATAGTCTTTAAACTACCGAAATTAAACTTCAATGCCAAAGATAATATTGACTTAATTATCTGGACCGAATCACAAGTTACAGCACCCCCATTATTGGAGAAAATGAGTGATCAGGATTTAGTAGACATTTTACAAAAAAAAACTCCAATCGACATGTCATTTCCAAACTACCCTTGTCACACTCAAGCAGTTGAGCGCTGCGTGAAGATGGTGACCGAAGCTTCAAGTACAGTAGCTGGTGAAAAAGCAAGAGACGGAATATATTCGCGAAGTATTTTGCCGTTTTTCCACACAAAAAGAAATTTTAACATTAAACAGTAAAAATGAAGGTATATTAAGGCTGGTTTTTGAATTATTTCTGAATTTTTAAGTTTTAATTACTAAGTTTTTTTGTGTTTTTTGTCAATATAAAGCTAATAATATCATAATTTTTGTGTGTTTTATTTCATAAATGAATAAGTATGAATTTATTTCACACTTGTGGATGAATATAAATCAAACGGAAAAAAGCACTATTTTTCAATATGAGTCGAAACTTTGAGCTCAGGTAGAGGGCTAAAGACTTTATCCGAATTATTTTTTTTTAATGTAGAATTCTTTAAATTACCAATTCGCAACAAAATGGAGGTATTCGAATTTAATACAGCAACTTTTTTATTTCTCCATACATTGACGCTCCACCCTAATCGTCATGTCTACGCTCAAGTGAAGTACTCATTTTTGCTGACGTCTGACGACATGAAAATTTTTAAAATAATAAAATCCACCCATGATCGTATTCTTTTACATTGTTAGTTTCACATTCTGGTGTGGGAAAAATAGCCTTTCACTCAACCCTTTAAAATGCCAGACGATAACTTTTACTAAAAAACGAATCGGTAGTGTATTTGATTATTGTATATCTCAGCAAAAACTCTGTCGCGTCTCAACATTTAAAGATTTAGGTGTTCATTTCTGTTCAAACTTAGAATTTACACATCACATTAATTTTATTGTTAATAAAGCAAGTTCTATGCTTGGTTTTATAAAACGCTGGGCAAAGGAGTTCAATGATCCCTATGCTACTCTTTCTTTGTACAATTGCCATGTTCGTCCTCATTTTGAATTTGCTTCGCAGGTATGGACTCCCTATTACGAAATCTATATCTTTACTATTATATAAAAGCGAAACCATTTTAAAGTTTGTGACGCATGATCTCAGAAAGTAGTCAACCGATTTATTTGAAATTTATTTTATTATTTTCTATATTGTTATGAGAGTGTTTATGACTTTAATTTTTTTTCATTAATAATTTGTCAAACTTAAATATTATTAATTTTACATTTTTTGTCCATTTTTTTTTTCATTAGTTGACTTATACAACCACTCATATCTTAAAACCTATACAATAATCGACAAAGATTAGCATTGCTTCATAAAGTCAATATTGTTGCGCAAATTTTAAGCCTAAAATCACTTCTAAGTTAAACGTACAACCTGAGAAATAAATAGAAACAAATTATAAAATTATAAACTTTTTAAGGTCGCTGCTTTGTCTCATTTCATTAGCATTCCAACATTTTTAATTTTCTTTTTTTTTTTCATTTTCATTCACACATTTTTTTTGTTTTTCTAATTCTATCGTCACATCGCTGAGCAGTGTGAGCTCTTTTTTTTTAAGTTACTATGGACATTTAGTGCACATGAAATGCCGATTTATCTAAAGAAAAATTAGATCTTTTTTATTTTTCTGGTTCGAGGAAGTGAATAGATTATAATTCTTCCAATTTAAAAATGAAAATAGTTCTATTATAATAGCTTGAATTACCAATTTTGTATCACTTCCTCGAAAAATAAAACTGAAATCAAGTTGAATTTTCTCTACAAATAACTCGAAGAAGGTACTTACAATAAGTGCGTTTTGTTCGCATTCTATATATAGTAAAGTAAGAAATTGCCAACAAAACGATCCGCAGTAGTTCGGTTTTTATATTTGAAAGTTGATACAACTGAATATTTGCCAGAATAATTTATCAAAAAAATCTAAAAAAAATAGCGAAATTCAGACCAGGGTTGAAATCGTGTAAGCTGATTTTTGATAGTTATGACTATCAAAATCACGAAAATACGTCTGTGTAATGTGATATTCGATTTCAAAGTTTTAACCAAACAATTTGACATTAAATAAAAACTTCAAGAAGGGGGTTTGTTCGTAGACTACTACATTAACATGTGGTGTTGAAGCGAGCTTGAAGCTCGCCTAAATTCTTTATATAGTTTTGTTTTAATCAACATCAAACATCAATCAAACATCGGAACACCATTTACATTTTAGAAAGTGCTGTCATGCTTAATCATTTTTAAATCTTCTTGTGCGGTGGAAACACCAAAAAGATTTATTTAATCTTAACTGAGATAAACCTTTAATGGAAATATAGCAAAACATAAATATCTTTTCTATTGTTTTCTCTTGCAAAATAAGCCCAGTTAGTCCATTTTCACTAACAAAACTAAATAATATCAACAGTAATAGATTGGTTTTTTCCCCAATGGAAAACACACATGATTCCAAATGCACAACTACTCAACAAACACAGCCATCGAGATACAAATGCAATATCAATCGTACCAACATTTGAGAACGAAATCACATAAGATCCATTCTAGGCTCGTATAAATGTCAAAAACCTACCCATAGTGAGATTCTACTCTAACTTTTATCGGTGTTATTCATACTATGGATATTATTTTTGTTATTCGTGTAAAATCCTACTTTACTATGGATAGATTTGCCAACAAAACACGGGTAATGACGTCGATAAAAAGAGCACACAAATGTGGGTAGGTTAAGTCGGTTGCACTGCGTTGAACATGAGCAGATGAATAAAAAAATGTGTCTATGGATATTTACACACGCATACCTATTGATGTATAAGAACATTAAAAACACAAATTTGTTTTTTTTTACCGCAAACTATATTTTTCGGTTACAAAAAAACGTTTCTAGGTATGAATAAAAGAAAAAAAAGGAGAAAATAGACACAAATTTTGTTCTGTTTTCAACTAAAAAATTAAAATGTTTTGTTTGTTTTCACGTGCGGCTTGGCCTTTACTACGTAATATTTTACTTAAGTTTTTTTTCTAAAGCGTTAATTTCGGTAAAGAAGTGTTTTTTGACTTTTTTATTAAATACGAGTACATAACAAGCTTAAATTCGTTGTTTTTCTTTTATCGCATAGAAATATAAAATATAAAAAGAATGTGTTGGTTACAATTTGCGAAGCAACGCGAGCACGAGTCGGCTAGTTCATAATAAAGGTATTGAATCAATTCAACATAATTTCATTCGGTTTGCCCTAAAGGGTTTTCCTTGGGATGATCCTTATGATCTGCCTCCCTATGAACATCGTATTCTGCTTCTTCAAATGCAATCTCTCCATCAAAGGCGTTTTATTAATGACTTAGTATTTTTTCATCAACTCATTAATGGTGAAATTGATGCTCCTTATTTGCTATCTTGTGTACATTTGAATTACCGAGGCGGAACTCATCACCTGCGTACATTTGATTTTATACATATTGACTTCCATAGAACTAACTATGGGAAGAATGAAGCTTTATGTCGAATGAGCATTTTATATAACTTAAACTGTTCATCGATAGATTTAAATTTAAATAAGGTGGGATTAAAATCATTGTTTAGAACCAGTGCTCCACTATCGTAAACGTCTTTATTTTATTTTTTTGTACTGTAATAATTCATGTTAAATGTTAATAATTATTATGTTTTGTATTGTGGGACGCATTCTAGCCTCTATTTCATTTCTTGCATTTAATCCATCAATTCAATAACTTTTGTTGTTTGTGTGTATAAACTATACAAATAAAATAAGTATAACATTTTGAATTTCTTAATCCGTTAAAGGCAATTCTTGTTCCTTATTTTAATTCCTTACTAAGGCCGTACATCATAATATCCTTTGTTTTTCAACAAGTTTTGGAAATACTATTAACTCACAGAAATTTCTTAATCTGTCTTTTGCAATAAAATCCAAATGTAGTTTTCTTCACTTCATGCAGAACAAACCAAAAATTTCAATGTTAACGTCTTTGTCTCCATAGTGCCATATTGTGTCATATTTGGTAGAGACAGTTTAGTATTAATGGAGGTGCCTGTTGTCAGAATTGGCTCCTTTTAGATGATATTATATATAAGTATGTAGATTCATTGTCAAAGGAGCACTCCATTTCCCGAACAAGTCTAAACGAAACTAAGAAAAGAAAAGCTAGATTTTTAGCTATACACACTATCTTACATGCAAGGTTTCATGTTTAAAAAGTTAATTCGAAAAAATATTCCATAAATCAAATAAATTAACAAACATGCACAACATTTTCGACTTTTTGTTCTTATTTTCCTTTTTCTTAAGCAGAATAAAATAAAATGTGCCACAATAACGACCTAAGTCGCGAATATTTTAGTCTCCATAAACATTTATATGAACATACTCCTTGTACTTTCTTTGATTCAAAGAATATTCTTTTCATTCAACCCTTTTATTTTTAGAGTTAGAGTTTTATGTAATTTATATAAATGTACAAATGTAACGTATACGCCCCAATGTACAAAGACGTCGTCGAGGACGTCTATGACGATGACGACTACGACGTAGTAGAAGTAGAAGTACATTATGTGAGACATCTTGTGTTTTGTTGCAAGTAACTTCGTCATGTCGTGTAATGGTTTGGCAAACGAATTCATCATTTTGAGAGTACGAATATATTCGCTACTCGTATGAAATAGACTGGTAAACTTTAGCTTGATATACGGTGAATGAACTCTTTCAATTTTGGTTCAACTATAAATCTTTATCATTCATCATAATTTGTAACCGTTAGTTGAAAAAATAAATCAATTACCCAACTGTAGAAGGTTGATTTGAAGATTTAATGCTGAAAAATAAGGTTTTTTTTCAGTTATTCCACAAGAGAAGTAAAGTGACAAGGTCAGTTTGAATTTTGTCTGGTAAACTCGAAAACCAAATTTAAGAAAATTTCAGAATTTAGGGATTCTCTTATAAATAAACCGTTAAATATCTAATTTGAGTAGTAAAGTATTTAAATGTTTGGGTTTATTCTCAAAATATTAAGGGCGTTGTTTACGTATAAGAATTTAATTTGCTGAGGTTTGTGTGATTCAGTTTAAGCAGCCCTTAACATATTTGTCATTGGAGCCAGACTTAGGCAACAAGTTTTGAGCTATAGGTGCATCAACAAGCGCCTCATGACTATCTGCATCAAGGCTAAAATTGGCAACATTAGCTTAACACCCCACAGAAGATAAACATTACATGATATGTTCTTCGAGCTCTTGAACAAAACATATGGGCAGTGTCCCAGCTACGATATTAAAATTATTGTCCTAGGCGATTTTAATGCCAAGATAGGAAGGGAAGCAATCTTTGGTGGAATAATCGGGAAAAATACACTGCGCTACAACACTTCCGAAAACAGATTCAGGCTCATTTTGCTGCAGGGAGAAATGTCATGCAGTACACTGGCAGTTTTCACACCTCAACATTGACGAATAAACTTGGAGTTCTCCAGATCAAACTACCGTCAACAAGATTGACCATATTGTAATCGACGCTAGACATGCTTCCAGCATCATGAAAGTCCGAACTTTCCAAAGACCTAAAATAGACTCGGACCTCGTTGTAGCCAAGGTAGCACTTCTGGTTTCCAGACCCAAAGCAAAACAGGGAGATGCTGGGAGAAGATACCCGTCGAACAGCTACAATAGCAAGAGATCGCCAAATATTTCTCCGACCGAGTCACAAGGAACCTCTTTCGAAGTGCTCTGCCGCCAACACAATGTTTCGAGAACCAGTGGCAACATTGCCAAGATGCAATCAGTGAATCCACCTCTGACAAACTGGGTTTCAGGCAACCACCAACAAGAAACCCATATTTTGATTAGGAATGTCGGCAGGCAAATGCAGCCAAACAACAAGCCCGCAAATCAGCTCTGCATAGAAAGACGAGATCTGCTTACGAGCCATATGAGCAGAAGGGGAGAGAGGAACACCGACTTCTCAGAAGGAAAAAGAGAGAGCATGAGAAGCATCCTGTCTAAGATGTTGAGAAGTTCAAAAGCAGAAATGAAGTTCGAAGTTTTTATGAGCAGGTGAAATGAAATTCACAAGTACATAAATCTCGAACCGAGGGTTGCAAAGATGTGAAAGTAGAAACATCATAATGCAAACGAAGTCAACGTTGGGAACTACTTCTGCAGACGGTATAACGGCGAATACGAACCGAATCCCACTGTCAGGCAGGATGGTCCATTTAATATAGACAGCGACAAGGTATCAGTCTAGTTAACATCGCTTACCGTAATATGTGAACGTCTAAAGCCCATCCTCAAGAACCTGATAAGTTCTTATCAGTGTGGTTTTAGACCAGGAAAGTCCACAGTCGATCAAATATTCACGTTATGGCAGATCTTGGAAAAAAAAACCAAAAACATCAAATCGACACCCACCAACTTTTTATCGATTTCAAGGCCACATATGACAACATCTACAGTGACGAGCTATGTAGAGCCATGTCTAGTTTTGGCATTCCTGCCAAACTTGTCCGTTTGTGTAAAATAACCATAGAGAATTGTCGCTGTTCTATAAAGGTTGGAAACAACTTAACAAAACCTTTCGATGGCAAAAAAGACTTTAGACAAGATGATGCACTGTCATCCGATATCTTTAACATCGTTCTTGAAAGAATAATGCAGAGCTCCCACGTCAACACAAGATGCACTATCTTTTAAAAGAGGAAGACCGCGGTTCATGTGGCGCGCACAATAAGTGAAAAGTGACCTCACCCAACTTAAAGTGCGAAACTGGAGACATCTAGCTAAGCTAGGGACCGAGGTAGATGGAGTAAGTAAATAAGCCCTTTACAAATTATTATTTGAGAGCTGATAGTTACTTAAAATGAAGCATGATTCTATAGCTAAAAGTCTTTTCATTGTTGAATAATAGTGGCAGTTTGACGTTCTCGACGATTTCCTTGGACTTTTATCAAACCGCTCGAAATTACTTTATCACGACTATTCTGTGACTTATTTATAAGATAAGATAGGTAAGATAAGATAAGTTCTTTATTTTTTCAATTTTCTTATAAATACAATATTTCAAAATAAAAGATATACAAAGCATGGCTTTATAAGCCGTCTGCCGGAAAAAAACTAATTAAATAAAAAAACAAAAAAAAAACAATATTTGAGTAAAAAGAGAGAATATTTCACAAAATAAGTTTCATAGTTAAAAGTATGTACATATTAATATTAAAGAAAAAAGAAATAATTTGTTTTTAAAAAAACTTTTAGTTTAGTCAAAAAAAAAAAAAAAAATCTTTGAACCATACAGAATTATGTTCATCATTAAAGTATATTTTGATATACAGGGTGTCCCGTAAGTAATGGATAACCCTGAAATGCCGCATAGTAGACTTTATGACCGTCCTGAAAACTGATTAAAAAAAGTTCTATCCCAACCACAAGAAAAGTTATATGCATTTTTTTGTTCAGTGCATTATTTTTTTTCTTACTTTTTATTTTTGAATACCACGACTACAAGTGAATGAGTTCCATCATTTTTTTTTTGCAGGAATATTGTACATTACTTGTGCCAACTTGTTGGACATCTTAGAGAAAAAAATTATTTAACATTGAATTTCAATGCAAAATGTGAAAACAAATAATTTTTGAAAAAGTTAAATCATAGCTGGTATAAAAAAAATGCATGAATACCTGAGTGGCCAACTATTTTAAAAATATGCGCGTTAAATGCAGATTTCAAAATGGTATCACTTATTATTATATCTGGAGTCAATAGCAAGTTATTGGTAAAAATCTGCAATACTAGAGTAAATTTAACAAAAACAAAAGTTTTCAAAATTAGCACAGTAAACGTGAAAATAATACCAAGCGCTGAACATGGCAGATTTTTGATTTATTGGCTGTTTCTACGATGTTGTTCTTATGATAAATCCAAGCTTTCAACTTCTAGGGCCGAATGCATTATTGATAAAAAAAATGTCAAAAAAGTGCAAAAAACGGTTACATTTTCGAGCTTGTTTTGAATTTTATCAGTTCTATTGGACTTTAACAAACCCATCAAATATTTTGTTGGTTGCTATTAGTTTATTTGTTATTTTCTCCAAACAAAAAGTCTTCTGATTCAATTTTAATTGGGTTTTTTGAATAGTAAATTGTAAGATCCTGAGAAAGTGAGAACGCATACAATCGTAAGTTTGTTTAAATTTTGAATTAAAGTTTTTGTAATTTGATCTTAATTCATAAGATTAAGACCACGACGAACACTTATTTATATCGTATTCATGCATTTTTTTTATACCAGCTATGATTTAACTTTTTCAAAAATTATTTGTTTTCACATTTTGCATTGAAATTCAATGTTAAATAATTGTTTTCTTTAAGAAGTCCAACAGTTATAATAATTTTCTTCTACTTATGTGTTGGCACAAGTAATGTAAAATATTCCTGCAAAAATAAAATGATGGAACTCATTCACTTGTAGTCGTGGTATTCAAAAATGTAAAGTAAGAAAAAAAATAATGCACTGAACAAAAAAATGCATATAACTTTTCTTGTGGTTGGGATAGAACTTTTTTTAATCAGTTTTCAGGACGGTCATAAAGTCTACTATGCGGAATTTCAGGGTTATCCATTACTTACGGGACACCCTGTATGTATATATAGTATAAAAAAGCAATAACAGGTAGTTATATGTTCAATAAAAAGTGTGACTTTTAGTTTAGTCAAAACAAAAAATTAAAGAAAAATGAAAGATATTGGTAATGGGCTTTTAGTTTACAGATAATGATTTTAAGTGAGAAAAAAAAAAACAAAAAATAGGAAGAAGAACCGCATATTTCTCAAGTTTTTTTTTTTTTTTTTTTTTTTTTTTAATTTTAAAGGCTTTTAGTTTGGTTAAAAAGAAAAAAAAGGAGAAGATACAATCTTTTTAACATCTTGTTACAACTCAAAACAAATTCAAATACTCGTTTCGATATTTTCTTGCATGTAAGACATAGCGTATAAGAGGCTTCCAGCCACGATCTCCGTTTAGTACACCGACACATTCCTCTTGGGAAAGAAAACTAGAATAAAAGTAGAGCCTTCGGATTTCCTGTAAAATTGGACAAAGTGCTAAAAAATGCAAAACATCTTCGTTTTGACCAAGGTTGCAAAGGGAACACACAGGGTTTAAGTCTGTTCTATGTGGTCTTATTTATTTAGGTTGTTGGAACTACTAAGTATGACATAGAACCTTAACGACTCCTTAGAGCCATGGTTTACAATTTACAGCGATGTATTTGAGCTCCCCAGTTCTTTGTTTGCCTTTTTGAGAACATGAATTTTTTTTTAGCGTCAGGGCACTTTAAACTTTGTTTTCTTACCCGTTTTCCGGTATTTTTTTGCAATAAATCCTTCATTATACACTCTGTATCCCAACTAGCTTTTAAAATGTCTTCTTTTAAAGCTGACATTTTAAAACTTTCTAAAGACTTTGAAGGGCTACTAAAGTCATTCAACACTGCAGTTTGTAAGTTAAATTCATACTCTGTAACCAACATCATGGTTGACAATTCTACTTCGACAAATGATTTACGACAACCCAATATTCCTTCCACTTTCTTTTCTGTAGGTGAAGATATTCTCGCGCAATCAGGTTCTGGTGTTAATAACGCAGAAAGTGTACCTGACAAACGAAAGAAAAAGTCTAAAAAAAGAAGCCGAGAAAATTCTGAGCTTGCTAGAAATTCTACCCCCCCCCCCCTCAAACAAAAACAAATGTCAACATCACCCCAATACCTATAGATCCTACCCGAACCCCCCATATACCTCAAATTTCTGACTCAAATTCAGCTCCCAGTAACGACTCCGCTACAGTAAAAACCAATTCCATCCCCATCAAAGCTGTTTTGAAACCAAAAATTATTTTTATATCTCGTCTGGACCCAGTTACAAAGCCAGAAGATATAACTTCGCATTTAGTATCTACCAAGAGCATACCTTGTAGCTCATCCATTAGGTGTTCTAAGATAAGTAAACCAAACAGCTTTGTTTCCTCTTTCAAAATAGTAACGAATCCCACGTTCTTCGATCCCATTTGCAATACTAATATATGGCCCGCTGAGACTTTGGTCAAAGAATTTTCACAAAGTCACAAACGAGGTGTTTCTATGAAAACCAAGCCAAAAAACTCAACAGGCTTGCCCTCTTCTACCAAAACGTAAGGGGACTTCGTAGTAAGACGTAGACACATGACGTATTCGTTTTGACAGAAACTTGGCTTAATTCAAGCTTTTCCGACACAGAACTTTTCAGTCAAGAGTTCGAAGTTTACAGAAATGATCGTCATGTTGGTAATGCAAAGGATTTAGGTGGAGGTGTTCTCATAGCGGTAAAAAATACATATCTCTCTTCGTCTGTATCTTTTCCATTTGAACTATCAATTGAACTGGTCTGTGTAAAGTTAATGGTACAGACTAAGACAATTTTCATTTTAAACGTTTATATTCCTCCAAAAAGTTTAGAGTCTGTTTATAGCGAACTCTCTTTGGCATTAGACTTTGTTATCAGTTTGTCGTGCTCTGACACCAATATCTTACTTCTAGGTGACTTTAATTTACCACACATTGATTGGATTCCATCGGAAGACGAATCTTGCTTTGAAGCCTCTCTCTCTTCTTCACAATTGGAACTATCTTTTCTCGATAAAATCCTCTTTACCGACTTACAGCAAACAAGCTGTATTAAAAACTCAAGAAATCGAATTCTCGATTTAGTATTTTCTTCTGACGCTATTAGTACTCTTGTTCTAGAATCTAGATCATGAATTACTAATATTGATAAATATCACCCCCCCTTGGACATTTTTCTTGACTTAAGTAATCACCTTACTGAACACAGTAATTCCTTTGATTACTTATATAATTTTGACTTCAGAAAAGCTAATTTCCAGTTGTTTTCTGAAGATTTAATCACTTCTGGAATTGCTGATACATTAGCATTTTCTAATATTGACGAAGCAGTTTCAAATTTCTATAAGATCATTAATAATTGTTTAGAAAAAAATGTACCTTTAAAGAAATCAAGAAATACAAACTTTAGCCACCCTTGGTACACGAAAGAATTGCGTTTACTGCGTAACAAAAGAAATAAGGCATGAAAAAATTATCTCAAAACTCTGTCTCCAATCAATTTCTCTTTTTATGTTGAACTTTTTAACGAATTTAAGTCTCTTTCAAATTTTTTATATGCTATTTATGTTTCTGATATGGGCACCTCTTTGAAAGGGAATCCTAAACAATTTTGGAATTTTGTAAACTTAAAGAAAAAATCAGATGGCTTTCCAGTTAACTTCACTTACAAGAACCTTTCGTTAGATAAAACTGTTGATATCTGTAACGCTTTCGCGACAAATTTCCGTGAGTCATTTGTTAATAGCCCTCAAGAAGTTGATGAAATATATTTTCACAATCTTCACTCCTTTTCGCAGACTAGCTGTAGTCACATCCCTGTGCTACAGAGTACGGTCCTTGATCTTTTATCCGTGTTGAATGATGACTGCTCAGCCGGTCCCGATGGTATACCCCCGATAGTATTAAAAAAGTGTAGTAATGCTTTAGTTGAACCCCTTACGTTCTTATTCAAACTTACTCTAAAAACAGGCAAATTTCCCAGTTTATGGAAGAAGACATTTCTTACACCAATTTTCAAGAAAGGTAACAAGGCGGATATAACAAACTACAGGCCCATTGCAAAGCTTTCTTGCATACCTAAATTATTTGAACAAGTTGTTTGTGAAAGTGTAGCATTTTTTAGTAAAAATCTCATTTGCGAACAGCAACATGGTTTTGTGAAAAAAAGATCAACCGTTACTAATCTCCTCACATTCTCAAACATATGTTCAAACGCTTTAGAACAAGGTTATGAAGTTGACTGCATATACACTGACTTTTCCAAAGCTTTTGACCAACTTAGCCACGCAATTATTTTATTTAAACTTAAAGCTCTTGGTTTTCCACCATTTTTCTTAGCTTGGATCAAATCATACCTTGAAAATAGATCCTATGAGGTAAAATTTAGAAATTGTCATTCTGAACCTTTTGTTGCTCAATCTGGTGTTCCCTAGGGAAGCCATCTTGGCCCTTTTCTATTCATCCTATCTATAAACGACGTATCGTCATGTCTACGCTCAAGTGATGTTCTTATTTTTGCTGATGACATGAAAATTTTTAAGATAATAAAGTCCACCCAAGATCGCATCCTTTTACAAGCTGACATTGATAGGTTTACATTTTGGTGTGGCAAAAATAGCCTTACCCTCAACCCTTTTAAATGCCAGACGATAACTTTTACTAAAAAACGAATCGGTAGTGTATTTGATTATTGTATATCAAAGCAAAAACTCGGTCGCGTCTCCACATTTAAAGATTTAGGTGTTCATTTCTGTTCCAACTTAGAATTTACACATCACATTAACTTTATTGTTAATAAAGCAAGTTCTATGCTTGGTTTTATAAAACTCTGGGCAAAGGAGTTCAACGATCCCTATGTTACTCTTTCTTTATACAATTGTCATGTTCGTCCTCATCTTGAATATGCTTCGCAGGTATGGAATCCCTATTACGAAATTCATAAGAAACGTATTGAATCAATTCAACATAATTTCATTCGCTTCGCCCTAAAGGGTCTTCCGTGGGAAGATCCTTATGATCTTCCTCCCTATGAGCAACGTATTCAACTTCTTCAATTGCAAACTCTCCATCAAAGGCGTGTTAACAATGATTTAATTTTTTTTCATCAACTCATTAATGGCGAAATTGATGCACCTCATTTGCTATCTTGTATACATTTAAATTACCGAGGCGGAACTCATCACCTGCGTACTTTTGACTTTATACATATTGACTTCCATAGAACTAACTATGGAAAGATTGAAGCTTTAAGTCGAATGAGCATTTTATATAACTTAAACTGTTCATCGATTGATTTAAATTTAAAAAAGAGGCTGGGATGCGACCCACACTGATAACTTCCCATCCCGTCTGTCGATTTGTCTTGCTTAAAAGTTTGTCTATATGTATCAATTTTTACCAAATTTGAGTACTATTTTTTTTGTAGATTTTATTTTTTTACGAAAAAACGGACAGTTGGATTTTTACAAAACAAATTACTGAATATCGAAAACAATATTTTCTGTGAAATGAAATAAATTTGAAGCCAATATTTTTAATTTTTGAAAAGCTATTTGAGTCGAAAGTAAATTTTTACCAAGTTTTAGTATTGTTTTTTTTTTAGGTTTTTATTTTTTGTAAAAAATATGTCAATTCGATTTTTCTCAAAATTTTATCGAATGTTGAAAACAATATTTCTTATAAGATAAAATTAGTTTGAAGCCAATGTCTCAAAGTTTTGAAAAGATATTTACGTCGAAAAACAATTTTTACCAACTTTTATAAATTTTTTTTAGGTTTTTATTTTTTGTAAAAAAACTGTCCATTAGATTTTTCTCAAAATTTGTTCTAATGTTAAAAACAATATTTTTTATAAGTTAAAATTAGTTGCAAGCCATTATCTCCAATTTTTGAAAAGATATTTGAGTCGAAAATCAATTTTTATCAACTTTTGTTAAATTTTTTTTAGGTTTTTAATTTTTTGTTAAGAAACTGTCAATTCATTTTTTTTTTAAATTTTACTCAATGTTAACAACAATATTTTTTGAAAGATTAAAGTAAATAGAAGCCAATATCTCAATGTTTTGAAAAGATATTTGAGTCAAAAATCAATTTTTACCAACTTCTATTAATTTTTTTTTTTAGGTTTTTATTTTTTGTAAAAAAAAATGTCAATTCAATTTTTTTCAAAATTTTATCAGATGTCAAAAACATTATTCTTCGTTGCACAAAATTGTTTTAGAGATAAAATCATATTTTAGTCGTAAAATTTTGGAGGTGACAAATTTTTTTTTTCAGTTTTTTTGATTTATAAAAAAAACCGTTAATTGGATTTTTTTCCAAAAATATACTTGTTTTGTATCGCGTTTCAATATACAATATAAAATTTAATTCAAGTCTCTAGCGTCAATGGTTCATGAGATATTTAGGGTTAACCAAAATTTTCACCTTTTTTTTAAACTGCTATGGTAAAAAAACCACCCACGCAATTTTCTTGAGAGCCCTTTCTGCATCTTTCTGCCTTATTGTCTACATAATAAAATTTATTTGAAGTCGATATCTCTTCTGGTTCTTGAGCTATGGACAACGAAAAAAACGTCGCGAACGTACGGACGTACGGACATACGGACGTACGGACGTACGGACGTACGGACGTACGGACGTACGGACGTACGGACGTACGTACACACGCACGCACAGACATCTTTCTAAAAATCTTCTATTTCGACTCTAGGGACCTTGAAACTTCGAGAAATGTCAAAATTTTCAATTTGACAAATCGGACCCATTACAATAACTTCCTATGGGAAGTTAATAAGGTGGGATTAAAATCATTATTTAGAACTAGTGCTCCACTATTGTAAACGTCATGTTAATAATTCATGTTAAATGTTAATAATTATTTGTTTTGTATTTTGTGCGTGCAACTAACACATGCACTTATGATGAGCCTCTGATCGTAGTGTGATGCTTCCTGTAAGCTAACTACTTTCTGAAAACTCTGAAGTGTAAAAAAAATGAATGCTTGAAGTTCTTAGTGATAATTGATGTTATCTAGATGCTCCATTTGCTACAATATTGGTTAAATATTTTTTCTGAACGTTAGTATAGTTTTGTGCTTAAGCTAGAAATTTTTGAACCCAATATCGGATCATTCCCCGCATGATTCGCTTTTTGAATAATACTGGTGATGTCTTGTTAAGGACCGCTTTCAATAATCCCAAGGTATTGAGAACTAAATATATGTTTCCTCTACCAATTGTTGTCCCATCTTTATATGAAAGGGTAACTGAGAGTTTCAGAAACTGATCATCCATTCTTTCAGTATTTTTTAAGTCCCACGATTTCCTTTCTCTGCTCACGCCATGTTGTCATTTGGCAGATATTAGTGATCCTATGAGGCAGCTTTTCTCTCCTTAAGAATTTCAACTGTTACAATCGTGTTCACGTTTTCACTTGACAGTGAATCATTCTTTTGCCGGACTATGCGAATTCAGAGTACCTTACCACATTTCGAATTCTCCTTTCATTACAATATTCACAAATTTAAAACCAATGCGCACCAAAAAACTTTTGACTTAAAAGTCAAATCATATTATATTTGTAAAGTTTCAAAAGAAAAAGAAAATTTTATATTTTTAAGAATAAATTTACCTTTTAACAAATATCTTTGAACAAACTATTGAGAAAAAATACTCCCACTCCTACATTAGAAGAAATTTGAAAATACCTCTGTAAAAAGGAAAAGGAGTGAAATTTAGAAATAAGGAAAAATTTGAACGTCTTGAACGATTTATGAAAAATAATAAAAAGACCAAACTATCTTAAACAAAATTAACATTTTACGTCATTTAACACAAAAATTAAATAATTTTTTAGCTGTCAAGCCTTTTTTTGGAAAACCCAACACACTATTGTACAAACAGCGACAAATTTAAATCTTTAGTTCATGTTGAAACACCCTTTTCATAAGAAACAACTGTCAAAGACGTCTCGTCAGTCATCCTCATCACTTTGTATCTATAATTTGCCTACTATCAACTAAATTTCCATTAGCAACTTTCAAAGCACTGTCATTTTCGATACGTACCAACTTTTATCCTCCTTAAGTTTTCTATATATAGGGTAGGGACATTATACAAGCCCTAGCTATTATTCTTTTTATTTCAATATTGTTCTTTCTATTATTTTCAAGAAGGATACAAGACTCATATAAATACATATTAAAATATATATGTACCTATGTATAAGAAAGAGGAATAAAACTTTTTTGACTTTGTCTTTGAGTGAAGAAAATTGTTAAGTAAAAGAATTCCTAAACCATCAGAGTTTTGTGGTAGATGCCATCAAATTTTCCTCTAGGGAATACAAATTAGGAAAAAAGTTTTTTATTTTTATTTTCTTCTTTTCGTTTGTTTTATTTTTTCGAATAGTTATGTCTAAATAAGGGTTATTCAAAAGGAGGTGATGTTAGTTGTAGATGTCGTTTGAAGTTTTTGATGTTAAAAGAAAAGAAAAAGCGGAAACAGAAGAAAAGTTGAGACACATTAATGTGAACACTTATAAGTCTATTTTGATTGTTAAGAGTTTCAGAGAAAATTAAAATATATATTTGTGTGTACATAAGTTTTCCTTAAGGAAAAGAAAAGAAAAAACTGTTTAAAAATAGAAGCAGCTAATGCTGATGATGGTGTTTTTTGAAAATTTAATAGGGTTTTATTAAATTGTATGGAAAAAAGATTCTTACGGGTATTACCAATATGCACATGCACCAAGACTCTGTAGATTGTGCGTTTAAAAATATCAATAGTCAATTATAGTGGAAGAAGTTCCTCTTACCAATCAATAACTTTTTATTCAGATGATTTTAAAACGATCACACCTATCATGAATTAAAAAGATAAAACTTGCTTAATTTTAAATTATAACAAATATTTGTTTTTATTTCATGTTTTTGAAAATCACTTCGCAGGAATACGAATTCCAAAAAGAGGCTGGAATGCGACCCACACTGACAATTTCCCATCCCGTCTGTCGATTTGTCTTGCTTAAAAGTTGATAGGTTTTCGTGTTTTGTTAAAAAAGTTTTCGGTTGAATTATTCTTAAAAATTTGAAAATTACCAACAGTATTTTGTATATGATTTTTATTTCAAAATTTATTTATTTATTAACGAGATTTGTCGTCGAAAATCAATTTTTACCAATTTGAGTAGCAATTCTTAAAAGTTTTTATTTCTTATATAAGCAAATACAAATTAGAGGAATTAAATTAATTTGAAGTGAATGTCTTCTATTATTCACGAGATATTGGGAACCGAACATCAATTTTTACCAATTTTGCGTACTATTTTTTGTAGATTTTAATTTTTTATGACTGTTGGATTTTTATAAAAATTTACTGAATGTCGAAAACAATATTTTCTGTGAGATAAAATGAGTTTGAAGCCAATATTTTTAATTTTTGAAAAGATATTTGAGTCGAAAGTAAATGCTTTTTTTAGGTTTTTATTTTTTGTTAAAAAACTGTCAATTTGATTTTTCTCAAAAATTTTGACGAATGTTGCAAATAATATTTCTTATAAAATAAAATAAATAAAAGAGACTGGGATGCGACCCACACTGGTAACTTCCCATCCCGTCTGTCAATTTGTTTTGCTTAAAAGTTTAAAGGTTTTCGTGTTGTGTTAAAAAAGTTGCCACTTGAATTATTATTCTTAAAAAATTTAAAATTATAAACAATATTTTGCATATGATGAAATAGTTTCATTTCAAAATCTATTTTTGTAAACGAGATTTTTAGTAGAAAACCAATTTTTACATATTTTAGTAGCATTTCTTAAAAGTTTTCATTCCTTATAAAAACAAATACAAATTGGATGAAGGCATTTAATTTGAGACATATCGAAAACCGAACATCAGTTTTTACCAAATTTGCGTACTATTTTTTGTAGATTTTTTTTTTTTTTATGAAACAACGAAATGTTGGATTCTTATAAAAGAATTACTGAATATCGAAAACAATATTTTCTGTGAAATAAAATAAGTTTGAAGCCAATATTTGTAATTTTTGAAAAGCTTTTTGAGTCGAAAGTAAATTTTTACCAAGTTTTAGTATTGTTTTTTTTAGGTTTTTATTTTTTGTAAAAAAAACTGTCAATTCGATTTTTCTCAAAATTGTATCGAATGTTGAAAACAATATTTCTTATAAGTAAACATTTGTTTTTGTTTTAATTAAACTTTTATATTAACTTTTGGGTTTAGAAATTTTCAGTTATTAAGTATACTTTTTCTGTAAGCGAGCGCAATTTTACAATATAGAAATATTTTTTTGACATCCATTTCATTTAGTAGCTCAATAGTCTGTTCACTTGATAAATAATCACGTCCTAAGATACTTTTCCTTGTCTCTCTCAAAACTGGGCATCTGCCTAGAAAATGAAGTATGTCCTCTCTTTCTCGTAAGTTACAGATGCTGAATAAGATGGGTAGATCCTGCCTATGTGGTATGAAATTGAGACTTAAGAGCTCTCCTCTTACACGAAATATAGTGGAAATTTCATCAACACTGCACGAATCTCGAAAGTAATTTTTATCCTGTAGGTTGTGTTCCAGTCGACTGTAAATAGTTCTGTACAAGGAGTCCGAAGCTTCTTGCAGGTAATTCGTTCTTATTTGTTCGTCTAGTCTTTTGATTACTTCATACATTGTGTTTTGACAAGATCCAATATCCTCTATGTCCAAGGTAGCAATTATTCCACTCTCTCGTGCAATATCCATCCAGTTCTTAAACCATCCCGTTTCAGTCTGTATTGAGTGTAAAGCTATTGTGACGAATTTACCATCGAATACTGCTTTGGCGGAAAATACGAGAAGAACTACACAAGCTTCGTCACTGTTGAAATTGTTTTCATCTGCACCGCCCGCCAAGTAATCCGCCCGTGAGGGACTCGCCAAACACCAATGCTGGGCACCGCACCGTGGGTGGTGTATAGAATTTACACCTGTGCACTATTAAATAATAATGAATTAATTGAATTAATTAATTTTGCCGGAGATCTTGTAGACTGTTTAATGGTTATGTGAGGAAATGAATGAAATCTGACATTTGACATTCGGTACCACCTGGCTCAATTGTGTTCCACAATCCACACACCGGAACTAAAAAGTCGACTGAACGGTTAAATGAAACCGTTCAGAAGATCCCGTAACGTATCAAAAATCTCTTATAAAGAAATTAAGGGGGTCATCCCATGTGACGGCCTGTATTTTAAGGAATTTTAAGGATTTTTTTTTACGACCAGTAAATAGATACAAATTTATTAAGTTTATTATCATTTAATAACATAGTTCGACAGTATAAATATAAAATTTGAATTAAAAATATTGTAGAGAACACGAGTTACACCGGTGTGAACAACACCACCTCGAAAAAATGTGCTCGCACTTCCTCCACGATTCCGGCTGATTGGCTTATCTAAAACAAAAAAAGTAAACGGCGTTTTAATCTGTGAGCCTAAATTCATGGAATGAACTATCATCAAATGAATATACCAAAAATTGGACTTTTGGGAGACATTTGAAAAAAAAGTCGCGAATTTTGCGTTTTTTTTTTGTTTTTTGGTATGAAAAAATCGAAATATTTGGAATTTTTGCTTGTCGATAGTTCATTTTATGCGTTTACATGTGCTGAATCCAACCCATTAAGTTTCAAGTCATTCGGTCAAGCCGTTTTTGAGATACGATGGAGGAAAGTTTGAAAAACACAGTTTTGAGAAAAACTCGTTTAACCCTAGTTTACAGCCCGAAAAAACTTACTACTTTTCTTGCCTGGGGTGTGTTACACCCCAACAGTTTTAAGCGCGTCTAATTGTTTAAATTAGTGTTCTGGTGCCTTGTTTACGTTTTTTTTCCAATCGAGTTGACATTGGAATAATTGTTACTGTTTATGAACACGTGTATTGTTCGGCAAAATTTAAAGCGATTTTGTAGAGAAGTGCAAAAAAACTTTGGAATTTAGGTATCAAAAAGTAAGTATGAAAATATTGTTTTCTAACACAAATGTTAAAAGTTAAAGAACTTTGTAAATGTATAATTTATTTTAGTGTCTAATTTAGATGAATTATTGAAAAAATATAATAAAGGTGATGCAGAAGAAAGGGCAATAGCGTTGAGAGCAATGCTAGACTTGGAATCAGATGAAGAAGGCGAGACTGATCCATTTTATGCTGGCGGAGATGACGAACAAAATGATCCAGATTTTTTGCCAAATGTTGAATTCGATTGTAATTATTTTCTTTTAATATTCTGTATAAATCGTTCTTTGAATAAATTTATTCCTTAGCGGATTATGAGGACATCGATGAAACTGCGGCAGAGATGTTGGAACCAATTGAAAGTTTGCCTGAACTTGATGAAGTTGAAAGTGATATTGATCAAGAATCAACGACGTCAGTTTCAAATGACGTATGTTTTCTTGCTCATAATGGTCGAAAATGGATGAAAGATCCGGAGACAGCAGCTCTGTCTCGTGTTCAAGGAAGCAATGTTTTCAAGCCTGGTGGAACTGTTGGACCTACGATTAATTTGAAACACTCGTCTCTTATCCAAATTTTTTATCAAATTTTTAACCTGGATATGAGAAACGAAATCATAAAACGGACAAACGAAAAGGCCAATGATATCTACAAAAAATTAAATGCAAAGCGAATAAAGCAACGTTTTTGGAAGCCTTTATATATGAATGAACTGCAGGCATACTTTGGGGTTTTGCTTTACATTGGAGCAATGAAAGATGGTCACCGCCGTCTACGTACACTTTGGGATTCAATACATGGCCATACAATTCTTCGCGCTGTGATGTCATTTACACGCTTTGAGGAGTTGAATTTATTTTTGCGATTCGATGATTCAATTGGCCGTCGAGGACAGTCAGCCGCAAAAAAAAACATTCTCCAGCCCGTTGAATTCCTTTTTACATTCCATCAGAAAATCTGACCATTGACGAGCAATTGAAAGCCTTTAGTGGGCGCTGTAAGTTTCGTCAATATATGCCAAGCAAACCTGCTAAATATGGTATCAAGTTTTGGTGGCTCAATGAGAGTTCAACTGGATATCCATTGCAACTTTCAATATACACTGGCAGTAGTGATCAAAGTGTAGGCCTTGGCCGTGGATACGATGTTGTGATGTCATTGATGCCGAGATATTTTCACACCGGAAGGAATCTTACAGTAGATAACTTTTTACGTGATGTTTGACCAAATGGTATCTATATACTCATGCTCTCGTCAAACCAATCGGTGGCCCATGGTTGTTTTTTACATTTTGTTGGATGTTTCAGCTTTAGCCACAGTTATTATTTTTCGCCATTTTAACCCTCCTTCAAAAAATATAAAGGTATTTAGAAACGAAAAGCTTATCCAACTTGCACAAGAACTAATGGAAAAGGAGTTGGATGTTCGTTCACATCCTTCAATGGAAAAAAGGTTATCCAAAGTTAGTCTTGATGCTCTCCGCGCTATGGGAAGACAATTGCAGGTTTTTCGTTCAGTTGACGAGAAGCTTCCACGAAAACAGGTATTGATTATTGTAAAAAAAAAAAACAAAATGTTTCTAAACAGCTTTTTATTTTCAGGCCAGATGCCACCTTTGTCCGAGAGCAGACGACATGAAATCCGGATCAACTTGCGATGTTTGTGAAAAACACATTTGTCATCGCCCCATCAATACAGTTTGTACTAAATGTCTGCCAGAACTTCCATCTATACCAGATTAATATTACGCATCGAAATGTTAATTATAATTATTATTAATTCATGAAAAATAAAATAAACATTAAAAAATTGATTTATTTTACATTTTGATCATTGGGGTGTAACACACCCCAGGCAAGTGTGGACGACCTTTTTTCACACGAAATTTCCAAAAAATCAAGTTGAAGCTCTTTGATTAAATAAAGAAGAAATTTATTCAGAAAAAAGAATTTTGTTCACTGATTTTTTATCCCAAGTCGAAAAACTGATTTTCAAAAAAGTTACAAGCATTTAAAAGTCGTCTGGGGTGTATCACACCCCAGGATGTAAACTAGGGTTAAAGTTTCAAGTCCTCTTAACTATGAAAATATCCACTTACCTTTCAATTGACGATGCCTGGTCCATAGAGTATTCCTTCCTCTTCTTCTTGAAACTCTTTCAAAGCAGATTGTTCAGCTCTTGAATCAATTCTGGCTTGTTTAACGGCATCACTTACGCGCCGCTCAGAACGTGAGATTCGCTTTTCATCACGTTTCTCAACATAAGTATGGGCTTCGCGGCCTATAGGGCATCCCATAACCGACATGACTTTCAGATTACCTTCGAAACCTTCATTAAAGATGATAAGTAGGATCCCTTTGTAAGTTTTACTGTCACCATCGCCGATGTATGTAAGATACATTACCCCATATTTTTTTTTTTTACACTTCAGAATTTTCAGAAATTAGTTAGCTTATAGCAAGCTTCAAACTACGATCAGAGGCTCATCATAAGTGCATGTGTTAGTTGTTAGTAAGATAATAATACAATTAAAGCCTAACACACGCACAAAATACAAAACATAATTAACATTTAACATGAATTATTACAGAACAACAAAAAATAAAATTAAGACGTTTACGATAGTGGAGCACTGGTTGCAAACATGGACCTGCTGTATCTTTAAAACGACTTCGAATTTTGAAAAATCCCTTTACTACCGTATTCTAGACATATTAAACAAGCAATTTATGAAAAAAAAAAATCGATTTTTTGAACCCATCACATGGGATGACCCCCTTAATTCATTTCAGGCGAATTACATTAGATCTGGACGAACTTAGGAGTATGGCACATCAACCGAAAGGGAATTTAATGCCGAATACGAAGAAACGGTTATCTAGTCGATTTATTGTGACCTGCGAAAAGTTAATTCGGTGACAGCTGGACAGAGATGGCGGGAAATGGAAAACTTCCAGGAGTTAGACAGTGGAGAGTGGAAAACACGGAAAATCACTGGAAGACAGTGGATGCCCTATAAAAGAAGACTGCATCTTTGAGGAGAGTTCAGTTGATTTGGCTACTTGTAAAATTCCGGCGACTTAACTAAAATAAAAGAAAACTTAAATAAAACAAAAACCAATAAATAAATCCTCTCGGGAACCGCAAAAATAACAACTTGTAATTATTTTTCTTTTTTTTTTTTTGTCGTTCGCCCTAGGTTCGCTTTCGTTACACTATTTTCTTTGGAAGTCTATAGTTAGGCATTTTCATCACTTTAATTATGTATTCGACGTGTAGTTTTAGTGTTTTGATAAAAAGTGGAGATAGTCCCGTTTCATGTTTTATTGATTTTTGTAAATACGTATATATTTGTACACTAATTAATATTTGTCCGAATAAAAATCAACATCTAATCTAAATCTAAATCTAAAATCTATAAGTAAAAATTAGTTAGAAGGAATTACCTCAAATTTTTGAAAAGATATTTTAGTCAAAAATCAATTCTTACCAACTTTTGTTAAATTTTTTTTTAGGTTTCTAATTTTTTGTACAAAAACTGTCAATTCGATTTTTTTAAAGGTTAAAGTAGTTTAAAGCCATTATTTCAAAGTTTAGAAAAGATATTTGAGTCGAAAATCAATTTTTACAAACTTTTATAATTTTTATTTTTAGGTTTTATTTTTTGTAAAAAAACTGTCAATTCGATTTTTCTCAAAATTTGTCCTAATGTTGAAAACAATATTTCTTATAAGTTAAAATTAGTTTCAAGTAATTATCTCAAATTTTTGAAAAGATAATTGATTCGAAAATCAATTTTTACCAACTTTTGTTAAATTTGTTTAGGTTTTTAATTTTTTGTAAAAAAACTGTCAATTCGATTTTTTTCAAAATTTTACTGAATGTTCATAACTATATTTTTTGAAAGATAAAAGTAATTTAAAGCCAATATCTGAAAGTTTTGAAAAGATATTTGAGTTGAAAGTCAATTTTTACCAACTTTTATTAATTTTTTTTTAGGTTTTTATTTGTTGTAGAAAAACTGTCAATTCGATTTTTTCTTAAAATTTTTCCCAAGGTTGAAAACAATATTTCTTATAATATAAAATAAGTTTTAAGCCTTAATCTCAAGTTTTTGAAAAGATATTGGAGTCGAAATTCAGTTTTTACCAACTTTGAGTAATGTTTTTTTTAGGTTTTTAGTTTTTATAAAAAAAACTGTGAGTTAGATTTTTTTCAAATCTTTATCAGATGTCAAAAACATTATTCTTCTTTGCACAAAATTGTTCTGGAGATGAAATCATATTTTAGTCGTAAAATTTTCGAGGTGACAAATTTTTTTTTTCAGTTTGTTTGATTTATAAAAAAACCGTTAATTGGATTTTTTTCCAAAAATATACTTGTTTGGTATCACGTTACAATATATAATATAAAATTTAATTCAAGTCTCTAGCGTTATTGGTTCGTGAGATATTTAGGGTTTTTCACCTTTTTTTTAAACTGCTATGGTAAAAAAACCACAAAAGCAATTTTCTCGAGAGCCCTTTCTGCATCTTTCTGCATTAATATTTGTATAACAAAATTAATTTGAAGTCGATATCTCTTCTGGTTCTTGAGCTATGAACGACGAACGTACGGACGTTGCGAACGTACGGACGTTGCTAACGCACGGACGTTGCGAACGCAGGGCCGTACGAACGTACGTACACACGCATACACATACATCTATCTAGAAATCTTTTATTTCGACTCTAGGAACCTTGAAACGTCAAGAAATGTCTAAATTTTAAATTCGATAAATCGGACACATTACAATAACTTCCTATGGGAAGTTAAAAAGAAAACTACGGTTTATTATAACTGCAGAAATGTATGATTTTTTTTCAATTGGGGAAAAGAAAACTTATTTTTCCGGCCGTAGTAAATTTGTTATATTTAACAATTACTATTCTCAGATTTGTTTTGTATTTGAGCGTGATTAATGTTGCTCACAGCAAGTCAAGTTTAAAGTATTGTCTTTATAAAAATAAAAATGTTAACAGGGTTTCTTTTCGTGTCGTGGAGGCAATTAATTTTAGTGCTGTTAAGTCATGACCGTGAATCGTAAAGGTCGAGCAAAATTAGTTGTTACCTAAGAAACAATCGAAAAAATATCAATGCAAAATCTGCTAATGCAAGATCACACCTCTTAATAACGGGAAATAGAGACTACATAGATGTCTTCAATTGCGCCCTAAATTTGGGTGAGGTCACTTTCTACTTGTACGCGCAACTGATCCCCGAACTTTTTCTATTGTGATGTCTTGTGGACGGGGATTCGAAGACTTTCTAAGCCCTTCTATTGGTTTCCATGCGTTTTTCTTGACCCAGTCGGTTTACAGCCCGTAAAGCTCATCGTTCCATCTTCTAGACCGTAGATCACGTGAAGAACTTTTCTCTCGAAATGATCCAAGTTGCTTTCATCCCCTTTTTTCATAGTCGATGCTTCTGCACCGTATAGCAGGAAATGATAAGGGTCTTATATAGCTTCACTTTGGTTGCTCGAAAGAAGGCTGTAGATACTACTGAATTTCTCTCTTTGCCCAAAAAAATCATCGTCAGTCAAAGAAATCTAAACGATATAACTTTCGTAAACTTTAATATAGCAAACTTCTGAAGCTTTAATCTCCTAACAGTGCTGAATAAAACTCTCGATACGTAATAATAAAGATTGTACATAAGCAATTTTGAAACCAGTTACCAGTCTGATTAATTGTTTCGGAATTCAAAGTAGTACTTTAAAATTGTCATAGAACGAAGATAAAAGGTATTATTGAATTTCGTTTCTCTTTCAAATAAACCATAATTTGAAAATAATGACTAATTTAATGATAACATTCGCACTGTAGAAAACTATGCAAACTATAAAAACGTGTTTCATACTTATAGTATTAGAAAATCTGTAAACATTACATAATTAATTATATTACTTCTAACATAGCTTATGTCTAATAATTTGTATCCAGAATTTAGAAATTCTCTGTATTTCTACGAATCCACAATTAAATAAAGGTAATTCTTCTGAATTTAATTTTCCCAAATCAAACAAAATTTAGATTCCAACAAAAGGACATTCAATATACATAAGGTGTGTACCATATCAATATATTGTTATAAACATAAATAAAATAGAGAAATAAAAACGACCACTAAAATAATATTTACATTGTACATGAATATTAAATACTAACTAATAAATCAATTATGCTGCAGTTTCAAATAATTCTTGTTTTTTCTGTTGTACATGTTTCTATGGCCAATACCTGCCTACTTGTCAAAAACCATGTCCTTATTGCATTGCCTCTATGTGTGATTATTTATTTGTAAAATTTAATTCTTATGAATGCATTCCATTCGAAAATTACCACAAAAATACAAATCATACGAAACGGATTAGTTAAATAAATGTATTTTATCAAATTTACAATTTCCATCACGATAATAAAACTTATAATAAATTATGTAGTCGCACAGAGTTAGAAACAGGTAGCTTTTTGTTGCGGAATGTTATGTGATACAGTGGTGAGCAAAAAATATGAAACAAATTAGCTATTTAATTGGTTAGAGTATCGACAAGAAGTTCATCAACATAATTATGTCTCGAACGGTAATGTAACGTACTTGGGAGTGGTACTTAAGTAATCTGATACTCATTCCTTAAAAAAAGCAAGTACTTCTTAACAATTACATTGTATCAGATACTAAAGTACTTGATCCATCAGTGCCTTTTACTTGTTGTGCTTAAATACTCAATACTTGCAATGAATAAATTGAAAAAAATAGTGACATGTACTTAGTATTTAGAAGTATCAGGCACTGAGATATAAGTAGACACATGTCCCTAAACTAATACTGACCAAGACTACTCCCCAAAAATTATACCAAATTTAAATATCGCGTACATTTTGGAAAACTGTGTATTGTGACGGCTGGTAAGTTTTATGTTCAGTATAGCAACATTCGGGGGCTTAGAAAAAATGTCTATGCTGCATACGTTCATACTATTTTGAACAGGCCAGCTGTTTTGGCACTAAGCGAGACTCAGGTTGGTGAAACCACCGATTGACTCAGAGTTTAACCTTCAGAGTTATAGTTAGGTGCCTTTTTTTTCTCTCATCATGGTCTAACCGTACATGTTTGTATGAAATGACGTTGCCTATCAAATTCTACTCCAGTAAAATCAGTGCATCAACACAAATTTTAATTATATTTGGTTTAAATTCACCGTCCAAAGGCACATCATTCATAAAAAAATAAATTGGGTGGTGCAACAGTCCGTTGATAATTAGGGCCTTGTCACTTACAACTTTCAACCATTCCTGTGTGCGAGTACTGTTGTGAGGGATGGAGGAGACCTACAGTTTTAAGCCGAATTAGAACGGATTATTTGAGAAAGCACTTTTCATGACAAGAATTACTCTTGGGAGAACTTGTCAATTCCTCGCAAGAGGCAGTACCAGTGAAAAAACTTAAGATGGCATAGTCAGGGATCGAACCCAAGACCCTTGGCATTACAGTCCAACGCACTAACCATCATGTTACGGGTACTACAGCATCATTCATACCTGTTTTATTTATCGTAGTCCAAGTCTTGATAGCAATTCGACTTCCAACGAATTTGGTGCGCTGTCCAACTCTATCCAAAGAATTGTGTCCCATTTTCCGCACAGTGAAATCGTTGTTACGGGCTATTTTAATGTACACAATTCTTCGTAGCTGCGCTATTCTGGACAGAAAACATCCGAAGAAATGTATGTCTAGCCAATTCATATTCCTGGTGTTGCAGGTCAATCCGCCGACACTCTAGACTTGTTTCTTACCTGTGCTCCTTATTAATATGCGATCAGTGTATTATCGTATCCATGCACGTCAGACTATTTTATCATATCTGCAAATTTTTCATACTAAAATAACATAGTTACGGAGAAAACCCCTACAAGAACCGTTTGGCAATATGAGTTAAAGAGAAAACTCCTACAAAAACCGTTTGGCAATATTATAAAGCCAACTGGGACGGTATTACCGACTATTTAAAAAAACTTTAACTGGTCAATATGCTTCCTTGAAAGTGACGTGGTTTCCAGCGCAGATATGATTAGAAACTAATTTGTTTGAGGAATGAGAAATTCTATCCCGAATAGGGTAAAAATTCAATCAAACCTAAAGAAAACTCATGGCTTGATTCGAGCTGTAAAGAGGTTATTAAGATCAAAGATGTAAATTTCCTGATTTTCAAAGCCAACCCCACTGAGTAAAACCGGAATCAGTTCAAACAAGCTAAAAAGACCTGAAACGGACATATTCGAAGCATCAAACCATCATTTGTTCAGCCTTTCCCTAAAAAGGCGAATCCTCCGGTGCCGTGCAATAACGCCGAGCGAAATAACGCCGAATTCTGAAATTCGGCCTTATTTCACTTTAATAAAGTGAAATAACGCCGAATTTTAGCATTCGGCCTTATTTCACTATTGGAAAGTGAAATAATGCCGATTCGGCGTTATTTCACTTTTGGTCCTATGCAAAATGCTTATTACATCTCAGTCTCAAATCTAAGTATTTGGAGATTTTGCTAGCATTTTTACTAGAAAAATCCAAAAATATTGAGATCTAGATTTCTCCAGGTGTCAATGACACTTTCTATACTTTGAAATACAAGAAAAAAAACAGTGTTTTAGGAAGCCTTGGCCTTTAACAAAACTTTGGTTTTCAAAAACTTTATTTTATACAAAATAAATAAAATAAATAATACATAATTCATTTTTCTTGCAAAATAAAATTGAACTAAAAAAACATTTTCTCCTCACATTAAAAATAAATTTGTTATTTTATTAATATGTTAACATTACTATTTCTGTTTCAAATTTTTTTACATTTTTTGATTCTGGTAAGACCAAGATCAGTTAAGAGAAGTAACGTGAAGTGAAAGTTTCAGTATTGATTGAAATTAAAAAGTATAGAACTAATACCTAATTATGTACATCTACAACATCAAGGCTAATAATTAAATATTTCAGTTTCATTCAAAACCGTTAAATTACCACATACGAATAAGGTTTTGGAAATGCATGTTTTTTAAGGTAAGAAAAATTTAGCGGCTTGGACCAGAAAAAAATTTCCAAAACCTTATTCATATGTTGTACTTAATTAAACTGAAATATTTAACCATTAACTTTGATGTTGTAGATGTACATACATAGGCATCATGCGTGTATACTTTTTAATATACTATCAATATTGAAACTTTCAATTCATATGACTTCTCTATACCGATCGTCTGACTTCTCTTTGCTGAGCTTGGTCTTGCAAAAGTAAAAAAATATTGCTTCAATTTATTAAGAATATATCCTTATAGTACCTTCAACGATTTGCCTGCAAATCGGACAAAGAACTACATTATTATGTTTGGTATATTTTTCAGACCACTGTGTAAAGCAATTTAAACATAATTTAAAATGGTTACATGGTTGAAGCGCAATAGTTCGAGAATTTTCACAACATATAATACAAAGAAGTGATGTATCGTCAACATTAAATAAATCGTCATTATTTTGCATGTCATCCACAGTCTCCTCTTCTTCTTCTATACAAGAAATGTCAACGTCTTCAAATAAATTGTTATGCTCGTTGGTCATTTGATTCAAAAAATCATAAATTGAAATCAATTTCTTATCTAATTTTTCCAAACTTTTTTCGATACATTGTTCTCTTAATATGTACTTTTTTTTTTTAGGCTGGAATATTTGAAAAGTCCCATCGGTTGACATTATAAATTCTCTTGATTTTGTAAAATCTTCATCCAAAAGGCAGTCAACAAATTTAAAAAAAATTTCCAAATTTAACCAACTTCCAGCCCAGTCGACTGTTGTATCCCTCTAGGGCACTTGTTGTTTTTATATGGGACTTAAACAATGATAAAGAGGCTGGAGTTTCCTACATGAAAAAAGGAATGAAACAAATTTTAAGTTTTATAGGAATTTGAATAGGTAGTGTACATTCATAAACAATGGTTTATGATTAAAAAAAAAGGAACAAATTATTATTTTTCTCACCCTTTCAATCCACTGCCTTTTAAAATACGCCAGGAAATTCTTAAAATTATTTTTGTAGTGCTTCCCGTTAGCTTCTTTTTCCAGAAGTTCAAACGCAGATTGCATATCCGTTGGCTTGAGGAGAGGAAGAACCAAAAATTTGCGGTAAATCCTTTTTGCTTCCTTACTCTTATTAATGAATGAAAGGAATCCAGTGAATTGCGCAGATTTTTTTCTAATTGCTTGGCAAAAATGAAACCAGCATGTTGTATATTTTGCAGCAGAATGAATTCTTTTTAATGAATTCCTCAAGCCTTTTTCAAAATCTGTTACAAAAGCACTGGGCTTCAATTTAAAAAAATTTAAAATCATGGAAAAAATGAACGATCAAAAGTTGCTTATAGCCACAAGCTGTAACAACTTTGAATGTCCCATCAACAAGATAGATCCTTGAATTTTGTTCCGGAAGTTTGTTTATTTCCGCAATGATAGCAGGTGAGATGAAAACAGTGTACGAAAACGTAGGCTCTATTACAGTACCCCTATAAAACTGTTGGCTACTATCATAACGTGACATTCCGAACCCACGCATTAAACTTTGATCTTTAAACATACGAGAAATTTCTGTTGCACATGTTGGTGTTTTCGGAAATTCGCTATTTCGAATATTGATTAATTGCCTTCTCATTTTCCCAAACTGTACCAAGGGCTTACTTTTTTCACCGCGTTTGCAAACTTCATCGAAAACTTCGCGAATTCCGCTTCTTTTAAGCGAGGCCTTAGCACATTCGGTTTTAATATCGTTCACAACTTTTAATTATTCAAAAATTGTATCTTGTGTTGTGTGGTTGTGAGGAGCACTTACTTTGGGGATTCGCAACAGGTTTTCATTTCCGAAATCTATCACTGCACTTGCTTTGCAATTTTTAGCGTAGCACGTGTACCTTTTACACAAGGAAGAGCTTGATTTTACCTTGTACAATTGTTTTGTTTCTGGTACATAAACAAGCTTACTGTCTTTTCGAAAGCCCTCACACATTTCGTAGGAAAACACCGAATCTGAATGATTATTATTCATCTTTTAATTTTTTTAATAAATATAAATTGTTCAAATATTACTCCGACACTACACTGCACTCAATTCACTGAAGCTACTAAAGTGATTGTTTTTTCATCAACAACCGACCGCGACGCGACTGTTTATTCTACGGTAAACTTTGTTTTACAGTTGATTTTGAGTTAAGCCCCGCTTAGTTTCTCCTTGCAAAAGTTTAATTAATTCGAATTCTCTGTTTTCTCTCTTTCGGCCTTATTTCCCAATGCTAAAATTCGGCGTTATTTCACTTTATTAAAGTGAAATAAGGCCGAATTTCAGAATTCGGCGTTATTTCGCTCGGCGTTATTGCACGGCACCGAATCCTCCTCTTCTTCTTATTACCGACCGATTGCACTTACGTTCCATTCTTTCTAATGTCATTGAAACGGTGATCAATTTTCTTGAAGAAAGCTCTTTAATGAACTGCAGTAAGGCTTTCGTAGCAATAGGTCCACTGGAGATCTTATGGTTTATCTCACCGAATAGTGGACAAAATTTGTACATCGTTTTGGAGAAAGTAAGATTTTTGCACTTCTTGTTTCAAAAGCATTTAATAGAGTTTGGAATTTTGCTCTCTTATCGAAAATGCGTGCTTTTGATTTTGAGGAGTCTTTCCGTTTTTGGGTTATAAATTACCTTTAAGACCGTTCAATTCAAGTAGGTAGTAGTTTGCGGGCTCAAATGTGATATCCACAAAATAAACGCTGCTGGTGTGCCCCAGGACCCCGTTTTGTCTCCGACGCTTTTCCTTATTTTTATAGATGATCTTTTTTGTCTGAAAATTCTAATCCGCTTAATTGTTTCGCTGATGGCAGTACGCTCAGCTTTTCATATTCATTTTTAGATTCTCATCCTTATTCTTCGGATGTAGACTACCAACAACATATGATTCTGAACTTGACAGCATTGTTCAATGGGGAATCAAAAACCGTGTAGAATTTAATGCTTCAAAAACTCAATGCTATTCTACTGTTGCAAAAGCGTAACCCTATCTCAATAACACTGTCCATAGGTGGCAATTGCATCGAGGGGACTGAACAGCTTTCAGTTCTAGGTATGTACCTACATTGTACATAACAAACCGCTTGTGGAGTGATATTTAACATTGCCAAAAATGCTGTTAAGTGTTTAGGTTTTCTCCGAAGATGCAGTAAGTTTTTTCTACCCCTTTTGATCTAGCTATAACTTACAAAATTTTTATTCCTCCAAAACACGAGTTTAATTCTCACATTTGGACTGGTGCCTCAATATCGTACTTGATTCGATATTGAGATGATAAGCGATCGACAATTACTGAGACGTTTGCTATTCTTGAACGCCGCCGCAAGGTCTCATACCTATCATTGTTTTATCGACATTTTCACAAACAATGCTCTAGTCAAATAGCCAGTTGCATTCCTCCCCTCAAACAGTTCAACCGTAAAACCCGTACTTCTCGGAATGCTCATCAGTTTACCCTTAAGTCCAATTTCCAATGTACTGTTATGTACAGGGATTATATCTTTAGCCGTACTACACGAATGTGGAATTCTTTACCAAGCTCAATGCTTTCTACTCATTACAATTTGCAGACATTCAAAAGCAATCTCCATGGGTTTCTCCTTTACAGTCTTATCCTTCTTTCCTAATTGCTGGCATTGTGTCTAATCATTATAAGGGTATTCATTACCCCCTTTAGTGCACGCACAATATAATACAAACAAACACCATCATGACTACCCTTTAAAATTGTATAATTATTTATTGATTGTAAACTTTTGAACAACACTGTACAATTCTGCAATAACTTAACTTATTGGACGCTTTTCGTATTCCTACGAACTACCGACCATACAACTCCTATATACTCTGGCGGGCCGGAAGTGACTACGACGCGCGAGCGTTTTATTGCAGGGGACAATAAATTTTCGTATCAGTTTGTTGCAAATTGCATTTGGAATAAGTTTCAAGGTGTGAGGTGTTAGGTGCTAGGTTCTGTAGGTGCTGCTAGCTAGTTGGCAAAAGAGGAAAGGTTGCACAAGGCTACACCATATACCGCACCAACTTACCGCACCGCTTGTCCGGAACGTGAGCAAATATTTTATCTGCATTTTATGAGATATTTTAACTGAGTTGTGTATATGCTCGGAATGTTGTTATTTTTGTTGTTGTTGTTGTTGTTGTTGTATCGTCCAATTGCTGCTTGCAGCAAAATAATGAAAATAGCTAAGTTGCGGCTCGGCGGGCGGCGCGCGGTAAGCAAAAAAGAGTTATTTTGTTATATGGCTCTAATGAAGTGATTTTGTTGCAAAGAATTATATTGCGGTACAACAGCAGAGAAGTGTATTGGGGATATATAATTCAGTTTATTCGAGGTCCAACCGCATCTATAGAAAATTATTATTTGGAAATATTATAATATTTTTGAATATTGTGTGTTATTATATGCTAATTTGATTACCGCTAGTTATAGGTGGAACTATATGCGACACTAAAAATTTAACAAAATTAATTTAATTGTTATATTTTGAATTACCTGCACTAGGTAAGGTACTTTTGAATAAATCTATAAAATTTCTTTTTTGTTAAAAAGCAAATAATTATTAAATATTGTTTTTTGGGAAAACAGAAATATACTTAGTTTTAAATAAGGGGTTAAGTTTCGAAATAGAATGCTATCAATTAGCAGTGGTGTTTTGCAGCCTTTTGGTATTAACTCAAGTATAAGCTTATAGATTTTTTAAGATAACTTTACGGTTGTGGTATTTCTTTTATCATCTTTTACCAGGTTTAAAATATTTACCCTCTAAGTGCCGCAAAAATACCACGGAAACGAATATTTTTTAATAACCAGCATGTTATGGTAGAGCATGAGACTTTCTTAAATTAATGTGTGTTTAGGGTTTAATTGATGAATTCCTCCTTCGATTTATCAGGAATAACAAAGAAACACAATATCGTTTAGTTATGTCTCCGAAACTCTTCCTCATTTTCTTAAATGGTCTCTTGCTTTGTAAACTTGTTAATTTAATTTATGCAATATTAAAGCTTTATGTCAAGGTTTAGAGTGTAATCTCTATTCTCGACTTCTTTAACCTTATTTGGATAATTTTGGAAAAAGTTCAATGACGTCTTTGAATTAACTCTTCATAGGAAATATACAAGCTTAAAAAATAATCTCCTACAGAAGTGAGGTCTTACTGCTAGTGTTTAAGCGTTTAATTCCTGCAGAAATGACTATTATCTGCAATTGCAACCATTTTTGAGTCAATCTGATACACTTTTCGATATATGCTCTTGCCAGTGTGACTTATCTCAACACCGCTCTTGTGATCAAGTTAGAAAAGTATCTGCTCTTGAACAAGACTTTTTATTACATCAAAGAACTACAAGGAAGTTATTCATTGGTAATATTGATATTGGTGCTACTCGAAGATTGCAAAAAACCCTTAAAAGAAAGAATAAAAGAGCTGAAAACATAAACCGGAAAAATCAAACAAAAAAAGCAGAATCTATATCTGTATCTGATGCTCCTAACAAAAATGTTCTTGAAATATCGACTGATACTTTTGATTCTGACGAAACAGAAAGCGACAGTGACAGCGACTTCTTAATTTCTCCTGAAAAAAAAAACAAAGACAATTAAACCAAACACAAACCAAATGCGATTAAAACAACCTAGTTTGGGAACTGCTTGCGATCGAACAGGTGATAGAAATGCAGCTATAATCGCAAGTAGTGTTTTGCAAGACGTTGGCTTAATTTCTCAAGAAGACCAATCAAAAGTCATAGATCGTTCTAAAATAAGGCGTTCGAGGTTTGGAATCAGACAAAAATTACAAATAAATGTTCTATACAATCAATCTCAGCTTGAGGTCATTTATTTTGATGGTCGAAAAGATCGAACTAAAACTATGTCAAAGATTGGTGAAAACAAGTACCATACAATTTCTGTTAAAGAACATATTTCTCTTGTCCAAGAACCTGGTTCACACTACGTGGGACATCTTTCTCCTAGCGATGGAAAATCAAAAACTATTTGCGAGTCCATACTTATTTTTTTTGATTCGAAACAAATTTCAGTGATTAACTTGTTGCCATAGGTTGTGACGGAATTGTTTTAAATACTGGTTCAAAAGGTGGTGTAATCAGATTGATCGAAGAAACACTAAAAAAGCCTTTGCAATGGAACATTTGCTTGCTTCATTGCAATGAGCTGCCACTTCGACATCTTTTACAAAATTTTGATGGTCAGACAACAGGTCCATATGGGTTTTCTGGGCTTATTGGCAAGAATTTAGAATGTTGTGAAAAGATGGATCTGAAAAACTTTGTTGCAATACCAGAAATAATAGATCTTTTACCTGATAAATCAAATATAAATGACCTTAGCTGTGACCAAAAATATCTTCATAATATATGTCAAGCTGTGGCTACGGGAAATGTCAAAATATCTTTACTGTCAAGAAACCCTGGAAAATTATCACATGCTCGTTGGCTGACTGCCGCAAACAGGATTATGAGGCTTTATATAGGAACTGAAAATCCATCCGATCTTGCAAAGATGGCTCGTATCACTTATGGAAAATGATTTCGTTGTCGCGATATATGCATCCAAAACTGAAAAAAATCATTGACCCTGTTATACAACGAAATGCATTTTACGCTCATCCGGAAAACTTGATTTTAACTATGATGGCCGACTCGAGGGCAGCGATTCGTGAGTTAGCGCTCAGGCGATTGATGAAAGCACGATCAGAAGAAAATAAAATGGAAACTCGGAAGTTTTCAGTTCCTAAAATAAACTTTAAGGCCAATGATTATGTGGATTTAATCAACTGGCAGGAAGTTAAAGTTACTGAACCACCTGTCACCAAATTCCTTACCGATGACATTATTTCCAGTTTTATTAACTGCGGAGACTTTCAAAATATAACTTATCCTCGATTCCCATGCCATACTCAAAGTTTTGAGCGATGTGTGAAACTGGTAACCGAAGCTTATAAGAGCTAGAATAGCTTCAATAAAAGCAATGCCTAAGTTTAATACAAAAAAGAGTTTCGCTATAGAAACACCAAATGAGTAAAAAAGCACTCAAATGGTTGGATGGTTGGCTTGGGTGTTGGCCGGAACTCAAAAGCAGCTACCTCCACGTGGTGAGTTCTGGGTGGTTTGGAAAAAAAAAACTAGCTAAACGCTGCAAAATTATTAATTTTTGCTTTATATTATACTTCCAACAAGCATATATACATTTTCAAGAGCGTTGTGAACTCTCAAGACATTTTTTGATCGGACTAAGATTTGTTGTGCTCTTTTTTGATGACTAATGGCACCCGTTCCTGGCATGTACAAGAAAAAAAAATATTCACTCCACCCTTGTCGGGGGCTTAAGTGAACATAACTTGCAGATCCAGTCTCAAATGTATTAACAAGTGATACGGCTGGAATAAAAAAAAAACCGTTCGGTGAAAATGGAGTAAAAGGTTGATTCGTTGGTTGAGCGTGAAAGTTTGCTGCTTTCGGGTTCTCCATGCTACCTTTATGTGAATGCTTGAAAAGTGTGAACAATAATAAATGGATAAAGAAAAAGCGATAAGATATGCCAATTTTGACATACTATCAAAAATAGATGTTATTTGTAAGCCTTCAGCATATAATTATCGTCTTTCGCACATGATGGAAAATTTTGCAAGATCCTTAATGCTTGATCTAAATTGGTCTTCTCTGTTCTCTTGCCAATTTGAACTGAGAGGCTGGGTTGTGAATCTTTTATTTAGACTCTAGAAATGTCAAAATTTTCAACTTAACAATTCGGACCGATTACAATAATTTTCAATGGGAAATTAAAATGGGTCAAAATCGGCAAACCTTTTTTACTCCGAACAAAAAACCGCACTACGAAAAAATAAAAAAGGCCGCTCAGCAGTATTTGTAGTAGCCTAATAAAAGCAATCGAAGCTTTTACCTTATGATCGTACATGGATTTTTTCTACGTCAAAAAAAAGAGCTATTTTAATGATTGGAATATAAAGTGACTATGCCTTCGAATCCTTAACCGTAGGAACCAAACTATGGTGTGTCAGCTGTGATAGAAGCATAAGTGTTAAGTAAATCTTAATTTCCCATCAAGAAAATAACGATAAGAGCTATTCATTGGTTCTTGAATTTCAGAAAGTCATAGTTTTTCCTTAACAGAAATTCGAATTTAAAGTTAAAACTTTGTCTTCCCTCAAAAATAATGTTGTTTTTGTATAAAATAACAAAATTATAAAAAGATACACTGTTATCTTCATCTGCTCATGTCCACGAAATTACATTTAATTTAATTTGAATTATATTTTCAAAACCAAAAATTACTCTATTACTTCTCAACATAGCCTCTTTTGAACTTATTTTGTGTCGTCGTCTTTTGTGTATGTATGTAAATAAAACATATACAAAACCTACACACCGTGTGAGGGGGTGAATAGAGGACAACTAGAGGAACCTTTAATAACAAAAATAAAAATAGTCCCCCATTATGACAGACAAACAAATTTATCAACATCCGGTTCCTTCAGTGTACAGAAAAGATAAAAAACCAACAGAAATATAATTCTTCGAGATGAATTTGCATTCAGCTTTCCTTTCTCACAAATTATGTGAATTCTCATTGCTCGTCGCTATTAAATGTCCTTAAAGGATGTCCTCCTTCGCTGCCATTTTTCGTTCGAAAAATCTACGCAATTTGATGCCGTCTTATATTCGTATAGGTACCTAGTTCGTTTCGTAGACGTTATCGTTGTTCTCTGTTCTTAGAGCAAGCACATCGCCTTTCCTGCCGAGCCTGTCGCCTGCCACCGCACCGCCGCCGCCGCGTCGAAGAACTGTCACTATAAATATAATCTTCTTTTGGTAAGTCCTCAGTTCCATGAGTTCCTTGGTAGAGAAGTACAAAATTTAAATTAAATTTTGAAATAATGTTAAAACTTTAATGTCATATATTCGTACGAGAACTCAAAACCCATCACTTTTATTTTGTTTAATGCTTAAAATTTTTTATAAAGGGTCGGAAATGTTGGATGGAACATTGGAATGAATAGGTAGGGTGTTTTCTTTTTGTTGTTGTTGCAATGCTACCTTTGTGATTTAACTGAATGCATTTTTACTTACCTGCACGGCTAACACGGTGCGATATCTTTCAAAAGAGGCGAGAAAATTAAATTTTCCATTTCATACGAGATGTGATTTATTTAATTAAGTTTCACATGTCAGGTTGGGCGTTCGGTGATTTCATATCAAATAGTTGTTTATGTTTACGTCTATAAGGACTCGTTGGCAATCCTTTGTCTACATATGTATAGAGGACACTGATGCTCGACTGCACTAAGGATGCGTTGGTTGGTGCGTAATTGTGGGGGTTGATCGTTGGCTGATTGAACTCGAAGGACGCTTGGGCGGATAAGGAACGAACGAAAAAAGAACTGGCTGTTTGCAAAAAAGCGAGAAAAAGCTGAATTATTTTACGGTTTTAAATTAATTTTCATTAACAAGTAGATTTTCACATGGACGGACTTTAGACAACTCTGAAATCGTTCAATGAAAACTTATTTTGTAGAATTTGCGATTTTCCTCATTAGTCCTGAGTCACTCTTTTTTTAAATTAAACAGATTAAAATCTCCCCAAATTTGAAGAATGCGTTCTTTTTTCAATTCTATTTGCATTCGTTTGATGTCTTTGTACTCTTTTGTAATTAGTTACATTTTATCTTCATTCATTCAATTGCATTCATTGTGAGCGATTTTATAAAAGGAGGAAATTAAATGTTAATATCGGAAATTACCTATAAATGCAATCAATTGATTATAATAATTTTTTTGCGAAAAAAGTGAATGCATTCTTCTCAAGTAACTGATTTTTGTCAAAATTTTGAGTCGCAATGCAGTCTAGAAGTCAATTTCATGAATAATTCATATAGACTGAGATTACGCTCATAAAAGATTGCATTCTTTTACAACTTTGTGAAATTTACAAATTATTTGTTTTCATAAATCAAAGGCCTTCAGTTTTACGGAGTAAGCTTCTATTAATTTCAGCCCTGTTATTTAACTTCGAATAATATTATTTTGTTATTGTGTGTCTATATAGTTTAACGAGACGTATATGCACATAACTAGAGGAGGAGGAAGCGTTTTACAATAATTATTTTATGCTGTGTATGCGTACACACAAGTCTCATTTTATGTACATATATTTTGGTACGTGCGGCCAAGCAAAAATTAATTTATTGTCACATTGATAAAAGATTTTAATTAAGCTACGCGAATAAAATGACAGAAAAATGACGTGTGCTCCCAAAATAAATCAGAACAGAATCAACCTGAAAATATACCTACATATGTATTTATTTATGTTCGTTCATACACTATAAGCCCAAGATAGAATTAATATTCCTGAATTTATATTTTTTTAATAAATAATGTTATATTTTTGTTTTATTAAATTTTATTTTCTCTTTTGGTTTAATTTGTGTTTTTTTATTTAAACTTTTTATGCTTTTATAAAATTGTATAATTAAAGCAGATGAAATGTTTTATTTATCGGAAGTTTACGCTGATATATTTTTTTCGAAATCATCTGATATTTTTAACTGGAGCTAAAAATGCTCTTTTTACCTTCACACATTAATTAATACAAATTTATTGAATTTTCGGAATTATTGCTTATAAGTGTTATGTTTTTTTTGATAACACTTACATTTTAAGAAAATTTGGAGATGCAAATAGAACAAGAATACATTTTATTTTTAAATCTTTAAATCGTTTTGGAGAAAGTAAGATTATTGCACTTGATATTTCAAAGACAATTTGTCATCAAGTTTTGATGAGCTAGAAACTTCCTTTTAGAAGGTTCAATTTAAGTAGTATTGGACGAGGGCTCCGTTTTGTCTTCTACGCTTTTCCTTGTTTTATGAATGATCTTTTGTCTGAAACTTGTAACCCACTAAATTGCTTCTCTGATGATAGTACACTCAGCTTTTTATATTCGTTTTTAGATTCCCACCCTTGTTCTTTTCATGTGGACTACCAACGGTAGCGTTAGAGAAGCTCATTAAATTCTGATCTTGACAGCATTGTCCAATGGGGAATCAAAAACCGTGTATAATGCTTCGATAGCTCAATTCTATCTACTGTCGCAATAGCGTAACCCACCCCAATGCCACTATCCATTGATGGTTCTTTCATCTGACTGAACAGCTCCAATTCCCATACCTATCTGGGCAGGTGCTCCAATAACCAACTTGAGTCACACAATTCAAAAGAAAGCTCTTAAAATGATAGGTGAATGACACATATGTCATGACCGTTGTCTAACTGAAACTTTTGTATCTCTTGAGCACCGTCGCGATAAAACAATGGCAGACATGAAACCGTCATTGTTTTATCGCTACTTTTATAAACAATACTCTAGTGAAATAGCTAGTTGCATTCCTCCACTCAAAAATTTAACCGTAATACCCGTACTTCTAGGAATGCTCACCAGTTTAGCCTGGTTATAGGGTTATAGGGATTCTTTCTTTAGCCGCACTACACGAATGTGGAATGCTTTACCAGGTTCAATATCTCCCACTCATTACAATGGGCAGAGTTTTAAAACCAATCTCCATCGATTTCTCCTTTATATCATAAAATAATATATTCTGTTCTTGTTGGCATTTCTATAAATGCGAAGAACGCTCCAAAAATATAACTGCAAAAACCCAGGAAATGAGAAAGTTCGCAAGAAAAATGTTGCAAAATCTCTTTTCACTTCAGTTCTCGAGATATTCAAAGCTTTTTTATTCAAATAATATGATATTTATTTATTATTTATGTTTTACAATTAGCCATTAGCTAAATGCAAGTGTTACTTTTGCCGTTTTTGGGACATTTATATTCTTGAAATTCGTTTTTAAATCTAAGTTCTAGACCATCTAAAGTAGATTTTTTTAATTGTTCAAGATTTTAAAAGTTTTTCTATTTACTAGAAAATCAATTTTGAAATAATAAAACACATTAAGAAAGCCTAACACTATTTATGTGCGTCGAAAAAAAATATGGAATTGAAGACGAGTTTCAGGAATTTAAAGGCAACCTGAATAAATTACTAACAAATCTTTGGATGAAATCTTTACTCATACGAGTACAACTTAACTGTTAAAGCATAATTGCTTAAATGACCCCCTGTATCTTCCATTTGTCAAAAGTTGATGAATTTGTGCTGCGCGATCGGTATACGGCTGGATCTCCGATTCATATTTTGTTCTTGGTCAAGTCCTTAATTAAAAGTAGTAATTTAAGCAACAATGTTTAAGGCAGTAAAATACAAATTTTAAGTTCATATTTAAAAAATAAAAAAGAGGCTGGATGCGACCCACACTGATAACTTCCCATCCCGTCTGTCGATTTGTCTTGCTTTAAAGGATTGTAGGTTTTCGTGTTTTGTTAAAAAAGTTATAAGTTAAATTATTCTAAAAAAATTTAAAATAACCAACAATATTTTGCATTATGATGAAATAGTCTGATTTCAAAATCTAGTTTTGTTAACGCGATTTTTAGTCGAAAACCACTTTTTACCAATTTTAGTAGCATTTCTTAAAAGTTTTTATTTCTTATATCAGCAAATAGAAATGAGAGGAATGACATTAATTTGAAGTCAATGTCTTCTATTATTTACGAGATATCGAGAACCGAACATCATTTTTTACCAAATTTGCGTATAATTTTTCTAAATTTTATTTTTTTATGAAAAATGGACGGTTAGATTTTTATCAAAAAATTAAAGAATGTTGATAACAATATTTTTTATAAAATAAAATTAATTTGAAACCCATATCAAACATTTTTGAAAAGAAAAAAGAAAATTTTTACCAACTTTTACTAATTTGTTTTAGGTTTTTATTTTTTTTGTAAAAAAAACTGTCAATTCGATTTTTCTCAAAATTTTACTGAATGTTAAAAACATTATTTCTTATATGATAAAATTAGTTTGAAGCCAATATCTCAAAGTTTTGAAAAGATATTTAAGTTAAAAATTAATTTTTACCAACTTTTGTTAATTTTGTTAAGGTTTTTAATTTTTTATAAAAAAAACTGTCAATTCGTTTTTTCTCTTAATGTTACTGAATGTTGATAACAATACTTTTTAAAAAATAAAATTAGTTTAAAGCAAATGTCTCAAAGAAGTGAAAAGTTATTTGAGTCGAAAATCAATCTTTACTAACTTTTGAATTTTTTTTTTTAGGTTTAGATTTTTTTTAAAAGAAACTGTCAATTCGATTTTCTCAAAGCTTTACCGAATGTTGTTAAGATAAAAATAGTTAGAAGCCATTATCTAAAATTTTTGAAAAGATATATGAGTCGAAAATCAATTTTTACCAACTTTTGTTAAATTTTTTTTAGATTTTTAAGTTTTTGTAAGAAAACTGTCAATTCGATTTTTTTCAAAATTTAGTGGATGTTGAAAACAATATTTTTGGAAAGATAAAAGTAGTTAAAAGCCAATATCTTAAAGTTTTTAAAAGATATTTAAGTCGAAAATCAATTTTTACCAACTTTTATTAATTTTTTGTTTAGCTTTTTATTTTTTGTAAAAAAAACTGTCAACTCGATTTTTTTCAACATTTTTCAGAATGTTGAAAACAATATTTCTTATAAGACAAAATAATTTGGAAGCCATAATCTCAAATTTTTGAAAAGAGATTTGAGTCAAAATTCAATTTTTACCAACTTTGAGTGATGTTTTTTAGGTTTTTATTTTTTATAAAAAACACTGTCAATTCAATTTTTCTCACAATTTTACCTGATGTTAAAAATGTTATTCTTCGTTGCACAAAATTATTTTGGAGATAAAATCATTTTCAATGCGTTAAATTTTCGAGCTGACAAATATTTGCTGTTCAGTTTTTTTGATTTATAAAAAAACCATTAATTGGAGTTTTTTCCAAAAATATATTTGTTTAGTATTACGTTACGATTTATAACATAAACTTTAATTCAAGTCTCTAGCGTCATTGGTTCGTGAGATATTTAGGGTTAACCAAAATGTTCACCTTTTTTTTAAACTGCTATGCTTAAAAAAACATCCACGCAATTTTCTTGAGAGCCCTTTCTGCATCTTTCTGCATTATTATCTGTATAACAAAATTTATTTGGAGTCGATATCTCTACTGGTTCTTGAGCTATAGACGACGAAAAAAACGTCGCGAACGTACGGACGTACGTTCGACTCTATGGACCTTGAAACGTCGAGAAATGTCAAAATTTTCAATTTGACAAATCGGACCCATTACAATAACTTCCTATGGGAAGTTAAAAATATAAGGAGGATCATATCATTAACGCATTACAATATGTTTTGAATTTAACGAAGTTTTTACGAAAAAAAAAATAATCTTAAAGGGGGCATCATGACGCCTAAGAACCCCCTCCCCCTGGATACGCCATTGTGTGAGATGACTATGCTCTCGAACTATACTCATGAAAATGTACTAATCTGATGCAAGCTGTTTGCAATTTAGGCCAAATATATGAAAACCTGCTCCAAGCTGAAGACTAACTGTAGCTGGCCTGCAGCTCATGTATTATGGGGAAGAAGAATTTTGTACTGTTGCATTATCATGTCTCAACGCATTAGGTTGTGGTTGGCGAAAAGCCGATTGCTATCAATCGTTAAAAAATCGATTACCTATTTCGAATTCTCCTTCACATTTTTTCGGACAGTGGCGATCTAAAGTTTTATCAAAGTACGGGCGTTGGTTTATTTAGAGAATTCAAATTTGTCCAACCCACAGCAAATAGTCTTCTCCGTAGTTTGATTATTTCAGTTCTAAAATGGGAGAAGCACGGGAGTGTTAAGTGACCATAGACGACGCAATTTGAAATAATAATTTTATTATTTGCAAGTGTTGTTGAACGCTTATTAGTAATTAGGTAACCCAGACAAACATTATTTATGAATGACTGCCAATTTGACAGAAAATAAACTTCATTTCAAAAATATGGCCGCTATCAACTATTAAAAGTTCGAAAGTTTCCTACTTTGGAATGCCATCTATATAACATAATTTACCATTTTTTTTTTGCAAAAGAACCAATTGTCAATAATGGTGTCTCTTTTATAACGATTTTCCGGTATTTATGTAATCTAATTAAAAGCTTTCAACTTTGTGATTACCATCTTCAAGTGACAAAACTTAAATAAGAAAAAAAAAGACAAAAAGTAATTAATAGTTGTATGAAAGTTATATTTATAACAGACGATAACATAGGTATACTGGGTATGTATCTATGTATACCGTACGATGTATCTTCATTTTTAATGTGCAACTGTCTTTTACGTCTAAGTTATACTTCAATTATCTATGCCATCTAACTTCAAACTATGTACAGACATCAAGGACTACCATACCACCCCACGCCAAAGTTACCGCTCTGCGCCGTTAAGAAAACATCCAAAGAAAATGAAACTTTTATTTTCTGTTTTCTTTTTTTTTTGTATTTTTGTATGTTCGCTAACGCAGCGTAATAAACTTTTCTTTGTCAATTTAATTAGCTGAGAGAATAATTCAAACTAAATTAAACGGTTGCCAATCAACATCAATTGTTGAATTTTGTTTTTTGTATTCTTGTGTGATGTGTAAGGTGGTAACGTCTGATGAAAATAATGACAAAATAATTAAGAATATGAAAGTGTGAGTTCTGAATTTTTAGTACTGATTAAAATAAATAGTAGTACTCGTGGCGTGACGGTTAGTGCGTAGGACGGTCGTGCTAGAGGTCTTGCATTCAATCACTGTCTAGGCCACCTAAAGTTTTTTTTTTCACGGTTACTGCCTCTTGCGAGTAGTAATAGTAATTCTTGTCATAAAAAGTGCTTTCTCAAATTGGTGTTCGGATTTGGCTTAAAACTGTAAGTCTCTCTAATCTCATCCCTGACAACATTACTCGCACACAGGAATGGTGGAGAGTTCTAAGTCATTAGGCCCTAGTTTTCAACGGACTGTTTCGCCACGTTCTAACCTAAAATAAAACAGGTGGACAAGCGTTATTATATTTGAAGCTATAGGGACTTACCAATCTATGTAATATTTATTATTGAGAAAAGCAATTTTTAAACCCAAACTCAATAAACCCTTGGGACCCTGGTGGGATATCATGTAAAGTTTTCCAAATGACGGTTGCTAGCGATAATACCCTTATCTTTTCTTACTCGTTTTTAGATTCACAACACTGCTGATCGGATTAAGATCTTCTAAGGCAATGATAAGCTCATTAAATTCTGACCAAGACATCATTTTTTTAATGGAGAATACAGAGGTGTCTGGATAATTTAATGGGAAGAAAACTCAATGGTGTCTATGAATTGTAGGTTAAGCTCAGTTTACCACCTTTGCCTTTGAGTTGAAAGAAAACTGGACATAGCCAAATTTGCGGTATGTCTTTAACTAACCAAGTCTTATAGAACGATCAATGGGTTTCCTGCAAGTATACGTCTCACAATAATTTTTGTGTGAAGCAAAAGCACTTTCTGTGAGTTCTTGAACGATTTGAATTTTGAATGGATGGAACTTTAAATCGTTTTTTAAAATTTTATGAATAATCGCTCTTCAAAATTCCAGTGAGGCTGCCCCCTTTCGTATCGAAAGTAGTGGATTTTCACGTAAACTCTCTTCAACCAATGTAATGTTTTTGGGAGTCGACTGGGCCCTGGCCGTGGATTCTTAATAGCCGTAGCTATCTTGTAAATTAATTTTACATTCGGCCCATCACTTATACCTCATAAACAGAAGTGTGAACAAAACAGTTACGTACGAATCAGTACTCTTGAAAAATGCCTAGATGGTGAATACGCGATGCTCACTTGACCAGTGAGACATCTACTTACTTACTTACGGTGGCACTACAGTCCTGTGTGAACTAGGCCCTCACTTAACAAATTTCTTTATCTAGCTCGGTTTCTAGCTAGATGTCTCCAGTTTCGCGCTCCAAGTTGGGTGAGGTCACTTTCCACTTGTGTGCGCCACCTGATTCGCGGTCTTCCTCTACTGCGCTGTCATGTGGGTGTGCATTCGAAGACTTTCCGGGCCGGAGCATTGGTTTCCATGCGCTCTACGTGACCCAGCCATCTTAGTCGTTGGACTTTTACCCTTCTGGCTAAGTCTACGTCGCTGTACAGCCGGTACAGCTCGTCCACTTCTCCTCCACTCCCCTTCGATGTATACGTCTCACAATAATTTTTGTGTGAAGCAAAAGCACTTTCTGTGAGTTCTTGAACGATTTGAATTTTGAATGGATGGAACTTTAAATCGTTTTTTAAAATTTTATGAATAATCGCTCTTCAAAATTCCAGTGAGGCTGCCCCCTTTCGTATCGAAAGTAGTGGATTTTCACGTAAACTCTCTTCAACCAATGTAATGTTTTTGGGAGTCGACTGGGCCCTGGCCGTGGATTCTTAATAGCCGTAGCTATCTTGTAAATTAATTTTACATTCGGCCCATCACTTATACCTCATAAACAGAAGTGTGAACAAAACAGTTACGTACGAATCAGTACTCTTGAAAAATGCCTAGATGGTGAATACGCGATGCTCACTTGACCAGTGAGACATCTACTTACTTACTTACGGTGGCACTACAGTCCTGTGTGAACTAGGCCCTCACTTAACAAATTTCTTTATCTAGCTCGGTTTCTAGCTAGATGTCTCCAGTTTCGCGCTCCAAGTTGGGTGAGGTCACTTTCCACTTGTGTGCGCCACCTGATTCGCGGTCTTCCTCTACTGCGCTGTCATGTGGGTGTGCATTCGAAGACTTTCCGGGCCGGAGCATTGGTTTCCATGCGCTCTACGTGACCCAGCCATCTTAGTCGTTGGACTTTTACCCTTCTGGCTAAGTCTACGTCGCTGTACAGCCAGTACAGCTCGTCCACTTCTCCTCCACTCCCCTTCGATGCATACGGGACCGTAGATCACACGAAGAACCTTTCTCTCGAAACGACCCAATGTGCTTTCATCCGCTTTTGTCATAGTCCATGCTTCTGCACCGTATAGCAGGACGGGGATGATAACGGTCTTATATAGCGACACTTTGGTAATTCGAGAGAGGATTTTTCCACTCAATTGCTTTCTTAGCTCAAAGAAACAGCGGTTAGCAAGAGTAATTCTTCGTTTGATCTCAGTGCTGGTGTTGTTTTCTGTGTTCATAGCAGAGCCTACGTAGTAAAAATCTTTAACTACCTTAAAGTTACATCTATCGATGGTGACGTTTTGACCGAGACATCGGTGTTATGGGTCCTTTCTTGATGACAGCAAGTACTTTGTTTTGCCCTCTTTAACTGTTAAACCCATTTTTGCCGCCTCTGTCCCAATACTCACAAAAGCCCCATTGACATCACTCTGAGTTCTTCCGATTAGTCAATGTCATCAGCATATGCTAGTAATTGGACAGACTTTTGAAAAATAGTGCCTCTAGTGTTAACGTGTGAGGTCTGCACTATTCTTTCCAGTTGACTGATTCCTCTATAGTTGGTGCAGTTTAGAGGGTCTCCTTTTTTCAGGATCGGGCAAACAATACTGAGGTTCCATTCATCGGGCATGCTTTCTTCCGACAATATCTTACAGATAAGTTGGTGCATGGTCCTAACCAAGTTATCTCCAGCTGCTTTAAAGAGCTCGGCATTCAAGCCATCCGCTACAGCGGCTTTATAAGGCTTCAGCTTAGATATGGCAATCTTTATTTCGTCTAAGTCGGGAGGACCGGATTGTTGGCTTTCGTCGTCTATGTTGAATGGATCATCCTGCCTGAATTCGGTTCGTCGTCGCCGTTATACAGTCTACAGAAAAGGTCGTTCCATATCCTCAGCATTGACTGCGGTTCCACTATGATGTTTCCACTTTCGTCTTTGCAGCCTTCGTTTCTAACTTTATGTTCCTGTGAATTTCGTTACACCTGTTCATAAAACTTTTGAACTTCATTCGTGCTTTTAAACGTCTCAACATCTTCGACCGCACACTTCTCATGCCCTCTCTTTTCCCTTCTGAGAGGTCGGTGTTCCTCTCACTTCTTCTGCCCGTAGAGCTCATAAGCAGCTCTCGTCCTTTTATGCAGCGACGCTTTGCGTGCCTGTTGTTTGGCTGCATTTGCCTGCTGACATTCCTCATCAAACCAGAGGTTCCGTGTTGGTGGTTTCTTAAAACCCAGCACATCAGAGGCGGCTTCTCTGATTTCATCTTGGCAATGTTGCCACTGGTTTTCGATACATTGTGTTGGCGGCAGAGAACTTCGAGAGAGGTTACTTGTAACTCGGTCGGAAAAGGATTTGGCGATCTCTTGCGATTGTAGCCGTTCGACGTTGTACCTTCTCCCAGCATCTCCCTGTTTTGTCTTGGGTCTGGAAACCCGAAGTGCTACCTTGGCTATAACGAGGTAGTGGTCCGAGTCGATGTTAGCTCCTCGGAAAGTTCGGACATCCACGATGCTGGAAGTGTGCCTAGCGTCGATAGCAATATGGTCAATCTGGTTGACGGTAGATTGATCTGGAGAACTCGAAGTTCCTTTGTGGATGTTGAGGTGTGGAAAATGCGTACTGGCTACCATGACGTTTCGCCCCGCAGCAAAATCGATGAGCCTAAATCCGTTGTCGGAAGTGTTGTCGTACAGGCTGTTTTTCCCGATAACTTCAGTGTGACATCGTGACTGAGAAATTCGCACACTCACTGATTCCAATGATACCACTGTCCCCCCGCACCGTTTATTACTTTTTGAAATTATAGTATTTTAAAACATACATTTTTTTGAGTACCTACATTGGATCTGTTCCATCTAATGCTCCAGTAACTAACTTAAGTCTCTTGGAGAGTATTTAAAAGGTTAGTGAAAATTACATCGTTGAATGATCTATGCCGCTATAACTCCATCTTTTTAACTTTCTTTACCGTTTTTTGACGTATTATGTGGTAGCGTAACAAATCAGTTCTATTCTTAACCACCAGAAAAACTCAGAAATATATCCTCGAACTATATTTCGATTGTACTATCAAGTTTAGAGACTCGTTTCTTAGCTGTACTTCGTGAATGTGGAATACTTTCTGAAACTTTGTCTTTCCCTGTGTTTATCATTGCAGTACGAGTATTCAGGAATTCAAAACCAATGTGCATCGATCCCTCCTTCCAAACTATTTCTCACTTTCCTAAGGGAGATATAAGCCACTAAACATATAGAAAAAACTGTCTGTATGGGCCATGCTTCTTCTTCAACAAATCATGGTTTAGTGCTCCGAACTAGAAGGAAAAGTCTTACAGAAAATTTTCGGCTTGTGTGTGACTAAAGACGATTCAGAAAACCCTGAAATCATAAACTTTACATAATATATAACTGAAAGTGACAAAAATTAAGCTTTGCAGGCTCCAGTAAACAGGTTACCTACATAGTTCGCATGGCAGATTCCGTAGACCAGGATGCCCAAAGTATTTGGGTTCCTAACATACCTAAACTTGGATAAGAAGTCATGTCTTCTATTTGCATGACGAAATTAAAAAATACTAAAAGTTTTCATTACTGTTTTACCATCAACCTTCCTTGTCAAATATAACCCCTGATTTAGCTAAGTGCTATGTGCCAGTATACCCGCATAAGACATGTTCACAACTCCAAAACTAAGACCAAAAAACAACTCTTTCCTATCTTCCTTTTTAGATCTAGTTGTACCCACAAGTAAATTGCTCTGCTGTTAATTTAAAAATTTAAAAGACCATTGGTCTTACAGTCACACGAGAATAAAAACTATTATTATTATAAATGTTGATTTATGGGGGTTTTCCTTGCTCACGAGTATATACTCGTTTTCAGTATAAGCTGCAGTATATGAGTTATTTTTTACCCATCAACCATGACGATAAATTGCAAGGATATACTATACGGGGATAATGACTATGCCAAAGGATAATATAAGTTTGTTCATGTTAATCGAAAGATAAAATCAAATAGGGTCTTTTTGCAGTTGGCCTCTTTATGTTAGCCATCATTCTGTGCGATGCATTTATTTTAAAGACACAATTATGTGTAGACATACCTAGAATGTACATGTATTGAGTATTGTGTACGTAAACTACAGGAAATCGGGACATTTTTGTGTCCTGAATTGTGGTGAATTTTTGTTTGTTTTGTGGAGCAACATGAAGACTGTGGAAATGGACGGACAAGGACATCCGAAATGACAACAATAAATCATGCAAGTCCGTCAACCCAATCCACCGCCGCCGCCGCCAATGCGATGGTTTACTCTGACTATCGTTTTTACCAGATTCAGCACAACTATGTGTAGGTATGTTGTATATATGTATTGTATATACATATGTAGTAAAAGTAAGCGTCAGGATCAGGAAGTGAGTTTAAACAGCATAGGTACTAAAGGTTTTGCGTGTGATTGTCATCATCAACTATACAACAACTATACCCAACTGTCGAAGTTTAGCATGATGGGAGTGAGGTGAGTCCTTGTTTGTTTTTTGTGTAGGTATCCTTTTGATTCAGATTTTTATTTCGTGCCACCAAAACCTGCTACATGAGCCGCCTGCACCTGAAAGGAACTTGTAAAATGGCAAATGAATGATTTGGGAAGATATATATAACAAACAAATCGAGTGTTATTACTGTTAATTGGTGGTTGACCTGTTGTGGTATAAACAAGAGTCCATCACTGCATGATGTGGTATTTACACATGCACACACAACTACACACGCATATATATTGTGTGTGATTCAGTTCAATTAAATGAATCGAATTTCTGATATTTGCGGTTTAATTCAGGACACCTGCTGTATGTACATTACATACATATATGTATGTATATACAATGAGCAGTTTAAATTGAGGTATAATAACGTATGTATATACAAAGTATACATCTAAAGGTTTGTACATGTTATCCAATATACTTGTCCATTGAGGTGTTCTTATATTAAAAAAGTAAATTAATTTAAAGTCTCCCAGAAATACAAAAGCACTTTTACCCTATAATATTTGAAAGATATTTGGTTCGAAAACTTATATCTAATACCTATTTTTAGTAATAGAGAAATTGAAGAGCCTATACAATTTTTTAACGGGCTCAAAACATACTTATGTGATATAGCGACCATATCGATCTTGAAATTGAATTGTTTGTGAGAAATCTAGCGTTTTTACACCATCTTCTTAAACTCGTGAATTTTTGTCATATTATTGGTTTTAAAATCACTTTATGCCTTCTGTTTTTCGCTATCGTTGCTAGGTTTTTATAACATCGCTGGCTACTAGATTTTTAGCAATTTTCTATGTGTATACACTCAAAAAATTTTCCTGGTAGGCAAAATCTGGTAGAAAATACCAGGCAAAAAACTGGTACAATAGTCCAGATTTCGTGGTAAATAACTCCAGATTTCATGGTAAAAATCAAAAAACCAGAAATCTGGTAGAATCTACCAAGTACCAGAAGAATTTTTTTTTAACCAGATTTCCTGGTAGAAAAAAACCAGGAAAAAATGTGGTAAAATACTCCAGATTTCGTGGTAAATAACTCCAGATTTCCTGGTAAAAAGAAATCTGGTTTTATTTACCAGAAATCTGGTTTCCTGGTAAAATTTTTGACAGAAAATTTTCTGGTAAATATTACCAGCGTCCTGGTAGAAAGTATTTTTTTTCCTGGTAAAATGAAGATTATCTGGAATCTGGTAAATAGAACCAGGAAATTTATTTTCTGGTATATTTTTTCCTGGTAGATAAAACCAGTCTTCTGGTATTTATTACCAGAAATACTGGTAGTGTAAAAATGATCTTTTATCTGGTAAATAAAACCAGGAATTTTGTTGTCTGGTATATTTTTTTACTGGTAGATAAAACCAGTCTTCTGGTACTTATTACCAGAAATACCGGAAGTCTAAAAATTATATTTTATCTGGTAAATAAAACCAGGAATTTTATTGTCTGGTATATTTTTTCTTGTCTGGTATAAATTTTTACCAGAAAAAAATTCCTTTTATATTTTACCAGAATTGTGGTACCTACATTTTTACCAAAAAAAAAAAAATATCCCTGGTATATTCTACCAGAATTCTGGTACATTTTTACCAGGAAACAAAATATTCCTGGTATATTCTATCAGAGTTCTGGTATATTTTTACCAGGAAAAAAAATATTCCTGGTATATTCTACCAGAATTCTGGTAGGTACATTTTTACCAGGAAAAAAAATATTTATGGTATATTCTACCAGAATTCTGGTACATTTTTACCAGGAAAAAAAATATTCCTGGTATATTCTACCAGATTTCTGGTATATTTTTACCAGGAAAAAAAATATTCCTGGTATATTCTACCAGAATTTTGGTACATTTTTACCAGGAAAAAAAATATTCCTGGTATATTTTACCAGAGTTCTGGTAGGTACATTTTTACCAGGAAAAAAAATATTCCTGGTATATTCTACCAGAATTCTGGTATATTTTTACCAGGAAAAAATATTCCTGGTATATTCTACCAGAATTCTGGTACATTTATACCAGGAAAATAAAATATTCCTGGTATATTCTACCAGATTTCTGGTATATTTTTACCAGGAAAAAAAATATTCCTGGTATATTCTACCAGAGTTCTGGTACATTTTTACCAGGAAATAAAATATTCCTGGTATATTTTACCAGAATTCTGGTATATTTTTACCACGAAAAAAATATTCCTGGTACATTTTACCAGGAAAAAAATATACCTGGTATATTCTACCAGAATTCTGGTACATTTTTACCAGGAAATAAAATATTCCTGGTATATTTTACCAGAATTCTGGTATATTTTTACCACGAAAAAAATATTCCTGGTACATTTTACCAGGAAAAAAATATACCTGGTATATTCTACCAGAATTCTGGTACATTTTTACCAGGAAATAAAATATTCCTGGTATATTTTACCAGAATTCTGGTATATTTTTACCAGGAAAAATATATTCCTGGTACATTTTACCAGGAAAAAAATATTCCTGGTATATTCTACCAGAATTCTGGTACATTTTTACCAGGAAATAAAATATTCCTGGTATATTTTACCAGAATTCTGGTATATTTTTACCAGGAAAAAAATATTCCTGGTACATTTTACCAGGAAAAAAAATATTCCTGGTATATTCTACCAGAATTCTGGTACATTTTTACCAGGAAAAAAAATATTCCTGGTATATTTTACCAGAATTCTGGTATATTTTTACCAGGAAAAAAATATTCCTGGTACATTTAACCAGGAAAAAAAATATTCCTGGTATATTCTACCAGAATTCGGGTACATTTTTACCAGGAAATAAAATATTCCTGGTATATTTTACCAGAATTCTGGTATATTTTTACCAGTAAAAAAAATTTTCCTGGTACATTTTACCAGGAAAAAAAATATTCCTGGTATATTCTACCAGAATTCTGGTATATTTTTACCAGGAAAAAAAATATTCCTAGTATATTCTACCAGAATTCTGGTATATTTTTACTAGGAAAAAAAATATTCCTGCTATATTCTACCAGAATTCTGGTATATTTTTACCAGGAAAAAAAATATTCCTGGTATATTCTACCAGAATTCTGGTATATTTTTACCAGGAATACTGGGGAAAATTTTACCAGGGAAAACAAATATTCCTAGTATATTCTACCTGAATACTGGGTCTATTCCCGGTATAATTTTTACCAGGAAAAATAATTCTCCTGGTATATTCTACCAGAAATCTGGTGTATTTTACCAGGAATTCTTCAAAAAATCTCCTGGTAAAATTTACCAGAAAGTCCTGGTAGGAGTCTAAAAACCACTTTTTCTGGATAAATTTAGCGGGAAATCTGGTCACTGGTACCAGTTTTTTTTTTTGAGTGTATGATATGAGTGAAAATAGTTTGAGAGCTCTGTTAAACTAATGTTAAGAACATAAATAGCATAAAATTAAATAAGCGTTGCATATGCATAGAAGCAAAGAATAAACTAAGCTTTAATTGATATTGGGTAGAATTATTTAAAATCTATACAAAACCTTAAGGATACTCTACACTTTCTCCAAGACTGTAGTTAGTTGCGATTTTGATAAAGTTAATAAAAAAAATATATATAAGATCAAAAATTTCGAAAAAAAAGTATTTAAAAAAATGAGAAAATACAAAAAAAGAGATTAGTGATCACACCAGGAGTCGAACCAGGATGGGTCGAAGATGGGTCCAGTGTCTTTACCCTTTCCACCACGAGACACCTTGAGAAGTCGGTAGAGAAAACAAAAGTTATTGTTAATATGTGTAAGGAAATTTCGTAAAACAAACAAAAAAATCAAAATAATTTTCAAGGACAAATCTATCTGAGAGAGTGTTCGAAGTTAGAAATTTCAAAAAACTTACACTTACATGAAAAATAAATATTACAAATATGTCAAAATGATTGGATTTTAACCAGATAAATTTTTAAATAATACACCTATTTTTCAAAAATTCTGAAATTGAATATGACATATAATTTGTATTTTAGTGGTCAAAATCCATTGAAATATCTATAATCGGAAACCCAAAATTTTCGTCCATGATGGTTTTTTTTGGGTGTATGTGTGAGAAAATCTCTGATCATCTCAAGGGTATAAATACTTGGGTCAAAACCAAAATCTTTCTTTTTTGGTGTTTTTTTTCCAATCCCCTAAGACGATATAGTGACGTCCGAAATTATTAAGATTAAAAGTTATTTTTTTTCAAGTGTTTTTTCCAAGTTTTTTTTAAGTGAAAAAGTTTAATTAAAAGTTCAAATAAACCTATGTACACGTTTTAAAATAATTAAGGTGAGATTATTAATGAATTCGTTCAAGAACCTCTGTCCTTATACCTAATTATTTACCTACCAGGTGCTCAAGAAGGAAAAGTTTAAAAGTCTTTGAGATATGTTCCCAGATCCCTATGTTAGAGTTATTAATTTCTGACCATTAGAACAAAAATTACAAGGTGAGTTTTTTTTGTATGATAAGTGCTCCTACATGTGCTTGAAATTAAGTCCTTGTGATCTTTTTAAAAAAAGGTGCTCCAGGTGCCCAAAATCGATTGATTTTCCAATTCAATCCATCAAACCTATAACACTTTTTAAAGTCCACAAAAGCCGCTGATCTGTGGGAACAAGGTGTGATGCGCCGGCATGACCATCGTACCTCTACGACTCAGCCACATCACGATTCTTATACAGCCTAAGATTGCAAGAGCTACAAAAAAACACCATCGATTAACCACACTATCGTCAAAATCTTCATCTTGACACCTTTATCACAAAAATCATAATTTTCATAATTTATCATAATTTTGATAATTTTCATGATTCATAATTTTTCTTACGACCAATGTGATCTACATAAAAGAGTAAGATCTACAATAAAACGTCACACATACAAACAAAAAAAAAACAGCATCCATACAATCAAAATCATTCAAACAATCAAAAGTATCCATACACCAAAAATGCATCCTAGAAGAATCCAGGAAAATATTTAAAAAACCTAGGATCCAGAACAAATATACATACATACATCATAAATTATCATCATACAATTTATTAAAAAAAAGCTAAGTACATACATATCTTTCTTTCTTTTCAATAACTAAACCATTATTTTTTTTTATAATAAAACGTTATTACAATTTGACCTTGTAAATTCAATTCGTTCAAATTTCTATTTGTTTTTATCAAGTTTTAGTTTAGTGAAAAAAATTTACAAAGCAACGAAATTCAATCCTGCGATGCTGTGCACACCATCAGGAGGAATTGAGCAACTATAAATTGAAACAGCGAACAATAAAAATACAACAAGTTAAAAGTCAAGTATACAATACGTGCGTTTTGTTCGCATTCCTTATATAGTAAAGTGAGAAATTGCCAACAAAACGATCCGCAGTAGTCCGGTTTTTATGTTTGAAAGTTGATGCAACTGAATATTTGCCAGAATAATTTATCAAAAAATTCCAAAAAAAAAATAGCGAAATTCAGACCAGGGGTGAAATCGTGTAAGCTGATTTTTGAAAGTTGACTATCAAAATCAAGAAAATACGTCTGTGTAATGTGAAAGTCGATTTAAAAGTTTTAACCAAACAATTTGACATAAAATAAAAACTTCAAGAAGGGAGTTTGTTCGTAGACTTCTACATCTACATTAACATGTGGTGTTGAAGCGAGCTTGAAGCTCGCCTAAATTCTTTATATACCTGAATCGAGTTGAAATGAGCTTGATTTGCTCGATTCCGGTCGGGGATCGGAAAGTTATGAAGAAAAACTTGTGTGGAGGAGTTGGTTTTACAGATAATGCGTTATGGTCTGTTTAATTGCATGCTTGTGTACAAAAAATATAGTTTTGTTTTAATCAAATTAAAAAAAAAAATTGCACATGCAATTAAATATGCACAGCACATACATATTCCTCTATGGTGCTGAACTTTTCATTGTTTAACACGAATCAAACTATCTCACTTGCACTTCATAAGAAACATCGAAACACCATTTGCATTTTAGAAAGTGCTGTCAAACTAAATCATTTTAAATCTTCTTGTGCGGTGGAAACACCAAAAGAAACTGAGATAAACCTTTGGTGGAAACATAGCAAAACATAAATATCTTTTCCATTGTTTTCTCTTACAAAATAAGCCCAGTAAGTCCATTTTCACTAACAAAACTAAATAATATCAACAGTAATATATTAGTTTTTTCCCCAATGAAAAACACACATGATTCCAAATGCACAACTACTCAACGAACACAGCCATCGAGATACATATGCAATATCAATCGTACCAACATTTGAGAACAAAATCACATAAGATCCATTCGAGACTCGTATAAATGTCAAAAACCTATCCATAGTGTTATTCATACTATGGATATTGTTTTTGTTATTCGTATAAAATCCTACTATACTATGGATAGATTTGCCAACAAAACACGGGCAATAATGCAATTTGTGCGGTAAGTCATTTTTTTTAAGTATTACATTATATTACATAATTTGAATGAACGAATATTTGATTTAATTTAATTATGTGTTACCTTAACTATTATTAATTAAATGAAAGAATTTTGATGAAAAGAAAACAAGAAAGAAAAAGCTTAAACCTAGAAAAAAAATAAGCCTACTTAACTAAGATTTAGATCATTTTCGTTGTTGATATCAATATGGTTTTACACATATAAATTTTAAATTCTGATTTAAATATTTTTATTTTGTCTTAAAACTTAAATTTTGTATTATATTTGGATTTTTGTTTCTAAAGAAAACAATTATTTTTTTTTATTTTGATTTAAAGATATACCCACTTGTTAAGGTGAATTCGTTGTAACCTTAATTATTTGTTTTTTTGAATAAAATTTTGTTTTTATATTATATTTATATTTTGAAAACAACAATATCTTATCATTTGATTGGGAATTATGAGTTTAATTTTAATCCTCGGAAGTTTGAATGTTTGAGTACAATCTAACTAAAGTTTTAATTTTCGATTTTTAAAGTTAAGTTAGAAACCATGGTAATGGTTTAGGTTTTTAGTTTCTGGTGGATGTAGCTCTGACGAGAATGAGCTATAGCGATGAAGACGAAGACTATACAATGAAAACTTAAATTTGGTTTTCTGGTTGCTTTTGGGGTTTGTTTAAGATTAAAATTAAAATTCTATGTTATATTGAGAAGTTAAACTATAATGTATAAATGTATATTTTTGTTCATTCAATTATTATTATATAAATTATAAATTATGCGTGGTCCACGGTGTGCTGAATGATGAGAACGAGAATGCTCTCAACGAGATGAAGTCCACAAACAACAACAACTTGCATACGTCTGCAAGGATGATGGGTGCAGAAGTTCATGCACGTCTTGTTTTTAATAAGCATTCGTTCTATTGGAATTCAACCGCAGAGCAGAGCACATCGTGGACCAAAACTTAAGGTAATAATTTTTTTGTGTTATTTAATAGAATTAAAAATAATAATTATAACGTTAAGCAGAAATGTTCTAACTTTTTTTGTATCTGCTTTGTATGTCCGGTGTGGTCTGCTTCTGCGCATAAGGTTTATATGAAACCTTTTCATGGTCCTTCGATAAGCCGAATATTAATGTGAACCAATTACTTAATTAATTGATAGGCAAATAATCGTGTGTGTCTATAAAGTTAATAGAACATTTTTACTGGCAGTAAAATATTTTTGTTTCTTTAAAGACGAAACCTCGTGGTTTAGAAAGAACTCTTTATATGGGTTTATATATGTATTTAAATATATACATATTATTATTGCCCTCTGAGATCTCGTGTTGAACTTTTGTTTATGCAATTTTAATGCATTCCTTCGTTTTCTTTATACATATATTTCACCTTGGAACTCATTACATTATATTATTATTTGTGAAATATGAATGCGTTGAAACAAAAACGTGGTATTGCAAAAGCCACTTTAACTCGTGCGGCAGAGTTCATAATGTTAATTGATGAATCGACAACAACAGATATGTTAGAAATCCGATTAAAGAGAGTTGTCGAAGCATGGTCGGAGTTTACTAGTTTGCACTATGAATGCCTCCAGCACATGGAGGAAAATGAAGATCTAGATGCATTTAATCTTGACTTCAGTAGTTACGAGGAAAAATACTTTCTGGCTCATGCGGGATTAAATCGTGCGATTCGCGAAAGAATTGCTAAAGGCGGTGATAATAATAATAACAATTCTATGTTTGAACGTCTTGCAAATGATCATAGCGAACTTTTAAAAACTTTAGGCTCTACGTCCAAAGATCCCACAAAGGTTCGACTACCGCCAATCGTCATTCCGAAGTTTTCCGGTGAATATAAGGACTGGCCATCCTTTCGTGATTTGTTTTTGGCCACGGTTGATATAAAAGAAAATCTATCTTCCACTCACAAATTTCAATATATAAAATCATTTTTGAGTGGAACAGCTGCTGACGTCATACAGTATATAAAAGTTTCTGAAGCTAATTATACGGAAGCTTGGGATATGTTAGAAAAACGTTTTGATCGCGGACATTTGATCGTTCAATCATTTATCCAAACATTTATGTCTCTTCCGTCTATTAACTCGCCAAACGTACAATTACTTCGAAAATTAACAGATGGTGCTGATGAAGTAATTCGAGGTTTAAGTGCATTATCCAAGAACAATCGGGACCCTTGGTTAATTTATATTTTACTAGGAAAACTCGATATAGTGATACGAAACAGGCGTGGGCAGAAGAAGTTGGCTGTCGGGAAGATCAATCTATAACTGAGTTCATTTAATTTCTTGAGTTAAGGTGCTACGCGTTAGAATCTTGTCAGACGTTGAACCGCACACCTATAGCAACTCGTGGAAAGTCGACAGGTGTTCGAGCCTTAGTAGCAAAGCCATCGGACAAACGTTCACAATGCCCGTTGTGTAAAACAAATCATAATTTGTTTCAATGCTCTCAATTCCTTGACTTAGATATTCCATCGCGAAGAGAATTTACAAAAACCAACTCGATCTGTTTCAGCTGCCTGCGACCAGGCCATAGTATAACTAAATGCAATTCAAATTTTCGCTGTCGTATATGCAAGGCTCGACACCATTATTTAGTTCATCAAGATGATGCAGCTAATGGTACACCAGCATCTTCATCTAATCAATCGTCTTCGTCGTCGTCGGTGCCGTCGTCATCGTCGTCGTCATCATTGTTAGCTACAGGCCAAGGTAAAACTCCGGAAATTTTGAATCGTTCTTCAATTGGGCAGTTGGTTAATAACCACTGTCGTGAATCAATCGCTTTAAAGCAAACAGTGCTGCCAACGATCTTAGCTAAAATTAAAAATTGTCAAAATCAATTCATCGATGTTCGTATTTTATTAGACACAGGATCTCAATCTTCATTTGTGTCAGAGTCATGTGTTCAAAATCTTGGACTTCGACGAAAACATGCTCGAGTTCCTGTTTTAGGCTTAGGCTCAATAGAAGCAGGCCAAACCAAAGGACGTGTGTCCTTGAACTTGATGTCACGTTATGATTCGACTTTGCTGTCTATCGATGCGTTTTGCTTGACAAGATTGACGTCCAATTTACCGTCAAATTCGTTTCAAATCTCAAATTGGGATTATCTTTGCCATTTGAATCTCGCAGATCCATACTTTAATATATCGGGTCCTATTGATATTATTCTTGGTGCCGATAAGGCTTGGTCGATATTGAAACCTGAACAAGTTATTGGCCCTGAAGGAAGACCCATTGCTCAGAATACGACCTTCGGTTGGGTTATAAGTGGAGAACTCAATGAGTCGAATGATGTTGGTTCAGCATTATCTTCGTTCCACTCAACCTGTGACGTGGATTATCTTCTTCAAAAATTTTGGGAGTTGGAAGAAGTATCTTCTCACGATTCTCCTGTTAGTCTTAACGATCCCGCTGAAAAGCATTTTCAAGGAACATTCGGTCGCGCGTTAGATGGAAAATACGTTGTTTCACTTCCATTTAAGAATCAGGTACCCAAGTTTGAAGGTACCCTTCAGTCCGCAGTTTCGCGTCTTTATGTTATGGAACGACGATTTACGAATAATCCTGACTTACACCGACAATATGTTTCATTTATGAATGAATATCTTGACTTAGGTCATATGGAACTGATTCCTAGTTCGGAAATCGATAAAAACCGGTCGTGCCAATTTTATTTGCCTCACCACTCCGTGCTAAAGCCAGATAGCTCGACTACAAATCTTCGCGTTGTATTCGATGGTTCGGCTAAAGACATTAATGGAAATTCGTTAAATAGCCAACTACTTATCGGTCCATCCATACAACGTGATTTGTTCGGTGTATGTTTAAGATTCCGTCAACATAGATTTGTGTTTACCGCGGATATCGTCAAAATGTTTCGACAGATCTGGGTACATAAAAATGATAGAGACTATCAGCGAATAGTTTGGAGGGAAGACAAGAAAAAACCTATTGAGCATTATCGCCTTAAAACGGTTACTTATGGAACGGCGGCGTCGGCTCCCTTTTTATCGGTTCGTGTTCTTCAACAACTCGCTACCGACTATAAATCCAGATACCCAAACGCAGCTCGGGTTTTACTTCACGACGTCTACGTTGATGACGTCATGACCGGTTCAAATTCAATAAAAACCTTACTAGATTTACAAACGGAACTTGTATCATTATTGTCAGAATCCCAGTTACAGCTCCGAAAATGAAGTTCTAATTGCTGGGCACTACTAGCTACCAAAAATCGTGAAGATTGTGATTACTCGTTTGTAGATCCAGAACGATCCGTGAAAGTGTTAGGGATGTACTGGAATCCTGCGTCAGACATGTATTCTTTTCGGCTTTCTAATCTCAAATCGCTACCTGTAATAACAAGGAGAACATTACTTTCCGAAATATCCAGTATCTTTGACCCATTAGGTTTTTTGTCCCCTTCGGTAGTACTTTTTAAAATGCTTTTTCAAAAACTGTGGTCGTCTCAATTCAATTTAAGCTGGGATGATCCCCTTCCCTCTGAACTCTCGGAAACATGGTTGACCTATAGCGAACAACTATCGTGTTTTGAAAAGGTTCGTGTGTCACGTAATGTATTCTTGTTTGATGCAACTGTTGAACTCCATGGATTCTGCGATGCGTCTTCATCAGCCTATGCCGCCGTCGTGTACGCTGTTACCAGGTCTTCCGAGGAATTCGTAAATGTAAACATCGTAGCAAGTAAGACTAAAGTTGCCCCTTTAAAACCAGTGTCTATTCCTCGTTTGGAACTTTGTGGTGCGTTATTGTTATCTCGGTTGATAACTTCGGTAAAATCATCGTTTAACGTAAAAATTCATAAAACGATGGCATGGTGCGATTCGGAAATCGTGCTGCATTGGCTGGCATCACCACCACGTAGATGGACAACATTTGTCGCTAATAGGACGGCCTTAATTTTAGAAACTCTGCCGAGAAGTTATTGGCATCATGTACGATCCGAATCAAATCCTGCTGATTGTGCGTCGCGCGGTATAACACCCTCAACACTCTTCAATCACCATCTTTGGTGAACCGGTCCACCTTGGCTGTCTGAGTCTGAAGATGCTTGGCCAAAATCAAATCTTTGTGTAACTACAATGGATTCGGACGCAATTAAACGTGAGGAAAAGAACGTTGGAAGGCATGCACTCGTCACGTCGTTTGATGGACATGTCTTCCACGAACTTGTAGAAAAATTCTCGTCTTGGTATCGTCTTCTACGAGTGATTGCATACATCAGAAGGTACACTTTTAATTTGAATAAAACCAGAACCCATTTTATCGATGGCCTAAAATTCGAGGAGATCCAAAAGGCAAAACACTCATTATTGTTATTCGTCCAAAATACCGCCTTCCAAGATGACATTCAACATTTGCGACTTCATCACCAACTACCAGCAAAATCAAAATTACTAAAATATTCACCATTCATTGACAATGTGGGTCTGCTTCGTGTAGGTGGGCGCATAAAACAATCAACAGTATCATTCAACATAAAACACCCTATTATTTTACCTAAAACTAACCCGATTTCTAAGATTATAATTACAGATATTCACGAACGTTATCTCCATGCAGGACAATCTCAAACGTTTGTCTTTGTTAGACAGCAATATTGGATAATGGGTAGCCGCAATCTCATTCGAAAAATCGTGGATCGTTGCAAGACTTGTTTTATGCAACGCAAAGCAACCAGTCAACAGATCATGGGTGATCTTCCAAAATGCCGCATCACACCCAGTCGCCCGTTTTCAAACACAGGATGTGATTATGCGGGTCCCTTCACCATATGATTGTCCCGATGCCGGAAGGCTAAGACTTCAAAAGCCTATTTTGCTCTGTTCGTCTGTATGGCTACGAAAGCCATCCATTTAGAGCTCGTCAGTGATCTGACTACGGATGCTTTCATCGCAGCTCTTCGACGATTTACATCACGCCGCGGAAAATGTGCTAACATTTACAGTGACAACGGGACGAATTTTCACGGAGCCCGCCGATGTTTAACGGAGATGCATAAGTTGTGCCTAAACCAAGCGCATAACGATCTCATAACTTCCACCCTGGCTAAAGACGGCATAAACTGGCACTTTATTCCACCCTCCGCCCCACACTTTGGTGGATTATGGGAGGCTGGAGTAAAGTCGGTCAAATTACATTTACGACGAGTTGTTGGCGAATCGATATTAACTTTTGAAGAGATGTATACTTTGTTAACCCAGATTGAATCTATTTTAAACTCTCGTCCTTTATGTTCTTTATCAGATTCAGATCTAAATCCACTAACCCCGTCTCATTTCCTCATAGGTGAACCTTTGACAGTCATACCCAAGCCGAGCCATTCAGACACTCCAATCAACCGCCTATCACATTGGAATCATATTCAGAGTATGGTACAAGGCTTTTGGAAACGCTGGCAATCGGAGTATCTCACAACCTTACAAGAGCGACCCAAATGGCAAAAACCAAAGATCAATTTCAAACCTGGAGATTTGGTGGTTATTAAGGAACCCAATCTACCACCAGCTACTTGGGTCATGGGTCGAATACCCTCGGTAACGTTGGGTGCAGATCACCATGCACGAGTGGCCACTTTTCGTACAGCATCGGGAACATTTGTTCGACCCATTACAAAATTAGCCTTATTGCCAATATCCTGAAACTCGTTCAGGGGGGGCGGAATGTTTAAGATTAAAATTAAAATTCTATGTTATATTGAGAAGTTAAACTATAATGTATAAATGTATATTTTTGTTCATTCAATTATTATTATATAAATTATAAATTATGCGTGGTCCACGGTGTGCTGAATGATGAGAACGAGAATGCTCTCAACGAGATGAAATCCACAAACAACAACAACTTGCATACGTCTGCAAGGATGATGGGTGCAGAAGTTCATGCACGTCTTGTTTTTAATAAGCATTCGTTCTATTGGAATTCAACCGCAGAGCAGAGCACATCGTGGACCAAAATTTAATAGAATTAAAAATAATAATTATAACGTTAAGCAGAAATGTTCTAACTTTTTTTGTATCTGCTGTGTATGTCCGGTGTGGTCTGCTTCTGTGCATAAGGTTTATATGAAACCTTTTCAGGGTTACTATAAAAATAGAAAGAGGACGTAGTAACCAGGATGTGTCACATGGTTCTGCTTATAGAACATAGCCGTGTGATACTGGGGTGGGATATCCTCGGAGGGTAACATCATCTTAACTCTCCTCACTCTATTAAGGATAACAAATAGTGTCATCACTACACCAAGACAAATTTCAGCTTTGCGAATATTTTTCGTACAATTTTATCGGCATGATATAACGTAACGGCCGTCCAATTTCCAAACCACAAGACAAGAACCCCGACAAAACCGACGAGCTAACCTTTCGCTATGCAAGCATGCCGCGGTAAGGAAATTGGGCACCCATACACTTTGCTACCAGGACAGTTTTGGAGTCCCTGTAAGCTCCAAGGCTTACTGGTGGTGTGCGGGGTGTATGGTTATAGGGGTTTGAAGTTTTTGTTCTCATCCCTCACTCGACAACATCGCGAGGTACGTTACATGTTAGACAACATTCTCAAAGCTAAAGGTTATTCTAAGAACGAAAGTCTCAAAATGATATGGTTTAAAATTCATATTTCTATCACCTTTAAAAATGATTAATTATCTGCAATTACTAAAAGATAAATTCCCGTTGCAGATACTGGAGTATAAACGGTACTATGGACGTGTATAGGACAGACTCAGAAGAGCCCCACTCTTAAAGGTACTTTACTGGCTGTAGACAAAAACAAAGTCCATCCAGATGAAACCCAGGTGAATTTCTTTTCCAAAGAGTTATTCTTGTCATTAATTTACAATCACTTCTGACACACCGGTGAATTGTTGATTTTGAAATACTCTGTCCATCGGCAACTACATAGTACCTACTGAGTTCCAGTTCCAAACCAATGTAATGCACATAGAAGTTGGGTTTTAGCATCCAGAGAGTAATTAATGTTTGTGGGATGCTGTAAACGTGCACCAATTCTCAATAAATTACTACTCAAGAAATTATTACTCATTCTTTGTTGAAAATTCCGACGGAGCAGGTGACGTATTACAAGGATACTGAAAAGAAAATCGTCATAACTTTTATTTTAGGTCTTTTCACTGTCAACACTTTATCGTAACCGAGTTTCCTTTCTCTAGTAAATATTGACAAATATTAAAATTGTAAATTTTAACTTCCCATAAGAAGTTTTTGTAATCGGTCCGATTTGTCGAATTGAAAATTTTGACATTTCTCGACGTTTCAAGGTCCCTAGAATCGAAATAAAAGATTTTTTAGAGAGATGTTTGTGGGTGCGTGTGTACGTACGTTCGTACGTTCGCGAGGTTTTTTTCGTCGTCCATAGCTCAAGAACCAGTAGTGAAATCGACTTCAAATAAATGTTGTTATGTAGATAACAATGCAGAAATGATGTGTTTTTTTATTTACTATAGCAGTTTGAAAAAAAGGTGAACATTTTGGTTAACCCTAAATATCTTACGAACCAATAACGCTAGAGACTAGTATTAAATTTTATATTATTTATTGTACCGTGATACCAAACAAATATATTTTTGGAAAAAATTCCAATTACCGGTTTTTTTATAAATCAAAAAAACTGAAAAAAAGAATATTTGTCACCTCGAAAATTGTACGAACAAAAATTGATTTTATCTCCAAAACAATTTTATAATACGAAGAATTACGTTTTTAACATCTGCTAAAATTTTGAGAAAAATCGAATTGACATTTTTTTTACAAAAAAAGAAAATCTAAAAACAAATTAATAAAAGTTGATAAACATTGATTTTCGAGTCAAAAATATCTTTTCAAAAAAAAAAAAATATTGGCTTCAAACTTAATTTATCTCATAGAAAATATTGTTTTCGACATTCAGTTAATATTTTATAAAAATCCAATAGTCAGTTTTTTCATAAAAAAATAAAATCTACCAAAAATATTAAGCAAATTTGGTAAAAATTAATGTTCCGTTCTCGACATCTCGTGAATAATAGAAGATATTGACTTCAAACAATTTTTCATTCATCCAATTTGTATTTGTTTATATAAGAAACAAATTTTTCAAGAAATGCTACTAAAATTGGTAAAAATTGGTTTCCGACTAAAAATCGGATTTCGAAATCAAACTATTTAATCATATGCATAATATTTATTGTAATTTTAAAATGTTTAAGAATAATTCAACTGACAGCTTTTTTAACAAAACACGAAAACCTACAAACTTTTAAGCAAAACAAATCGACAGACAGGATGGGAAGTTATCAGTGTGGGTCGCATCCCAGCCTCTTTTTTTTTAAATTGTGCATCATTTTCCAAGGCTTAATTAAGCACCAGAGAAAGTTCTTTAGTAAAAATGTTTCTAAAAGAAAGTTTACAAAGACTCATTACTTTCGCTAATTTATAGTAAAATAATTTGTATTATTTATTTACCATATAAAGGGTGATTTTTTAAAAGCTATAGGAAAGTTTTTCAAAAAAAAAAAACATACAATTCAGAAAAATGCATGAAATCTTTATTTGAATCGATATTACGGTCCATATAATTTAATGTTTGAAGATTATTTCATGCAAATGTTGACCTTCACTGCCCCTTAAATGGTCCATCCGCTTAGTCCAATTTTGGCATACTCTTTCCAACATTTCGGGAGGTATCTCACGAATAAATGATTCAATGTTGTTTTCCAATGCGTCAATTAAAACGGGTTTGTCTGTATAAACATGAGTTTTAACATAGCCCCACAAAAAATAGTCTAAAGGCGTTAAATCGCACGGTCTAGGCGGCCAATTGACCGGTCCCGAACGTGAAATAAAATGTTCACCGAACTCGCCTCTCAATAAGTCCATTGTTGCGCGTGCTGTGTGGCATGTGGAACCATCTTGTTGAAACCACATGTCATGCAAGTCAAGCTCTTGCATTTTGGGCAAAAAAAAGTTGGATATCATCTCACGGTAGCGCTCATCATTCACAGTTATGTTACGATTCGCATCATCTTTGAAGAAATACGGTCCAATGATGCCACCAGACCATAAACCGCACCAAACTGTGACTTTTTCTCGATGCATTAGTAGCTCTTGCAATGCTTCTGACTGATATTCACTCCAAAATCGACAATTCTGCTTATTTACGTACCCATGGATCTTCTGCCAACTTTCCAAGAGCCCATTCACCAAAAATTTTACGTTGCAGTAGGTCCTTCGGCTTCAATTCTTGCACCAGCTGCATATTGAAAGGCATCACACCTAAATCCTTCCGCAAAATTTTCCACGTTTTTGAGTAACAGAGGCCCGATTGCTGCGAACGGCAACGAATCATTATTAACACTGGCCTATACACCAGCGATATTTTCTTCATTTCGCACTCTACGTAAGCGTGTAGGACGTTGGTGGTTTAATGTCCAACAATGTAAATTTGGTGCGAAATTTAGTCACAATAGCCCTAACAGCCGCTTCAGTGGGTCGATTAAACTGACCCTAAAATGGAAGAAGCGTGAGATGAACTTTCTTAACAGAGCACGCATTTTGATAATAAAATTCAATAATTTGCAAGCGTTGTTCGTTTGTAAGACGATTCATGGTTAAATTATAGACCAAACTGAAGATGTTTGACAGTTAAACAAAACACGAAACGTGCGTCAGCTGTTTTAACCAGTGTTGCCAAAAAGATAATAGCTAAAAAATCACCCTTTACATATCTCCTTTTGAGAATAGGGGTTTTATTGATAACTGAACTTAAACTCTTCGGTCAATCATCAATGTTCTTACTCTCAGTAGTTATATTAATTTTGAAACTCAAATTCTCATATTTGTCCTCCATGAATTGAGGCCAACTTCTTGTTTTTCCAAAATCACACTTGAAAATGTTTTCAACAAAGGTTTCCATCTTTTCCAACAATTTTGAGATTTCCAAACCTCAAGAAAAAAAGAAAAAGTAACCAAAAAAACAAACGCTTAGAAATAAACTTTGAATCAGGCAACATGTTTATAATGTTCAATGTTCACTGGTTCAGAATTTAGCAATAAAGTTGGCCTAACCGTGCAAAAGTATAATAAACTTCATTAAAATGTTTAATTTAGTCGTAGAAGGTAGTTTCACTAAAATGGTACATTATTTATCTGAAAGGTGAACCTAGAGAGCACATTCATCTACCGCAAAATCCACCCGCACGTCGCGTTCGCTCGTTGCCATCGTCTATCGTTCGTCGTTTGTCGTCGTTGTTCCCTTATACCTATTTCTTTGGCTATACATATACTTCAAGCCACGTTAAGATCTAAGAATCATTAAATTCTCCAGTGGAATTCATGTTAGCCACATAAAACTGTAGCAGTTAAATCATGACAATTTATTGTTCTTGCCCACAACATGCAATTACAAAAGGATTTTCAATTCAAAAGGAAACAATTATTACACAAACTCTCTCTCTCTCAACCCCCCCCCCCCCCCTCCCGTCGTCCCCGTTCCTGTCCACGACCAAACAAGGACCCACTTAAATCTCCATTACCCTTCACATATACATACATAACATAGTGAAAGACGACCAAGTAGCTTGAGCAGACGACATATTTCTTATAGTAATAGAGGTACATATACATATATAGTAAAAATGTCTTTTTGTTCCCAAAAAACGAAAGAACCATGTCGATTGTTTTGTTGTCGTTGTCGTCTTGTCGATGTCGTCTTCATCGTCTTTGTCGTTGTTGGTCGGTCGTCCTTTCGTTTTGTTGTCGCTGTCGACAGAGTGAAAAACACGACACGAAGAACAAGAAGTCAATCCCAGCAAGTCCTTATGAAAAGCAAAAAGAAGGACTATAGGTTAGGTTCGAGTATATTCACCATCACCATCACCATCAGACTTTATACCGAAAAAACCGAAAAATAAAGCAACCCCAATCCAATAAAGTGCTTTGCATGCCGATGGCGATAACTGGAAATGCTGTTATAAAGAAACACCCATAAAATAGAATAAGAATCACCGAGTCACCGGGGGTCCTTTGTCGCTCGCTCCTTCTTCACAGTCCACCACTCCGAATCCGAACTCTATGGGAAAAAGGTTTGACTTGACATCCTCTTTTCGTGCATTATAAGCTTGAAGCTCTTCGTTCTCGGCTCTGAATGAAAATCACGAATCTTTCATAATTCGATAGGTTCTTCTTCCCTAACCGCCTCCTATATACTTACTCGTCCTTGTTGTATAAACGACCCCAATTCAGTTGCAGAAAACACTTATATTTCTTTCTATATACAATATATAGGGTACCCTACCCAGGACCCATACCCGCACAATAATTACTGACTTATACTCTGTACCAATACCCTATCGAAAAACGGCTTCCAAACCATAAAACTCAACTTGCAGAGCACGAGCACAAGCACGGTTATTCAGTTTGTTCTGTATGTTGGGTATTCGTTCTGTTCTTTTCGGTATAAAGGACACAAGTTTGCATGTCGAACATCAATTTCACAGCAGAATAAGTATCTACAGCAAATTGCGCCACGGATTTCTTTTGTGCGGGGAAAAAAGGCTGAAGGAGTCAGAAATTACAATTTCGATGAAATAAATTTTACTCGAACACTTTCATCTTATAAGTATAGGGGCATGTAGCACCTAAGGATCTGGAAATGGCAGAGAGGCAGTGGCATGTGAGATGTGAGGATTGGGATGGATATTGTAAATATTATAGGCGTCGAAAACGTGGTGGGTATAAGCGGTTTATACACTTTCAACAATGTGGTCGGGGAAACACGATCAAATTCAATATTATAAAAACAAGAGTCATTGTGTATTTGCTAAATCTATAGTTTGTGAAATTAAAGAAAAAACTTTAATCAAAATGAAAGAAAAGAAATCATGACAATTTATAACAAACGCAAAAAGCTATGGTTTGTGCTTAGAATTTTTCATGTCTATTAAATCACGACTCCAAGAATGTTGGGATTTTTATTTTGCTCCTAAAAATTGGTATCAAACTTATGTTGAGTTTTTCAATAGAAGTTTTAATTTTAATAGTTAAAAACTTAAACGAATTACAAGAATTGATTGTTTTAATGCAAGGAACAGTATATATTATATTTGCAATATAAAAGTATATCGCAAAAGTTGGAACCGCACAGTGGGAGATCTCAAATCTCCATAGCGCGCCAAGGCTATACATAGGCTTGCAGGACCATAACCTTCTTATGAAATTTTCGATGGCCAATTCACGAATTCCAACTTTAAGGTCTTAAATCGATTGTGGAGCATTAATGTAGGCCTTGATTTTCGCGTGTTTCCAAAGAAAAATGTCTACACCTGACCGCAGTCTTCATCTACTGCTCTGTCGTGAGGGCGTGGATTCGAAGACTTCCTGGGCCGGAGCATTGGTTTCCATGCGTTCTCTGTGGCCCAGCCTACTCAGTGTTTGGACTTTTATCCTTCTGGCTAAGTCTACGTCGTTGTACATGTACAGCCTGTACAGTGTACAGCTCGTTTTTCCATCTTCTCCTCTACTCACCTTCTATGTATACGGGACCATAGATCACGCTAAGAACTTTTCTATCGATACGACGACGCAAGGTGCTTTCACCATAGTCTATGCTTCTACACCATATAGCAGGACGGAGATCAATAGAGCCTTCTGTAGCATCACTTTGGTCTCCCGAGAGAAGGCTTTACTACTCAATTGCTTTTTAGTCCAAAGAAACAGCGGTTAGCAAGAGTAATTCTTCGTTTGATCTCAGCGCTGGTATTGTGTTCTGTGTTCATAGCAGAGCCTAGGGAAACACAAACTTTAACTACCTTATAGTTACGTCTGTCGATGGTGACGTTTTGACCGAGACATCGGTGTTGTAGGTCCTTCCTTGATGACAGCATGTACTTCGTTTTGCCCTCATAAACCGTTTAACCCATTTTTGCCGCCTCTGCCTCAATACTCGCAAAAGCCCCATTGACATCACGCTGAGTTCTTCCGAGTATGTCAGTGTCATCAGCATATGCTAGTAATTGGACGGAAGAAATGGTGGCTGTCAATGGTGGCTGTCAATTTATTATTCTTGGTTTTTTTTTCAGAATCTGACTTAATGAGAATATTTGACTGACTTTGGGCTTTCCTGGTCTTAAACCACACCGATAAGGACCTATCAGGTTATTGGCGATGGGCCTTAGACATTCACATATTAAGGCAGAGAAGATTTTGTAAGCAATGTTAAGTAGACTGATGCCTCTACAGTTGGTGCAGTTAAGAGGGTCTCCTTTTTTCAGAATCCGGCAAACAATAATACTGAGGTTCCATTCATCTTCCGTCCATATCTTACAGATAAGTTGATGCATGCTCCTAACTAAATAATCTATAGATTCTTTGAAGAACTCGGCATTCAAGCCATCTGCTCCGGCTGCTTTGTTAAACCTCAAAATAGATAAGGCGATCTTCACTTCGTCTAAGTCGGGAAGACGGAATTGTTGGCTTTCGTCGTCTATATTCCTGACAGCGGAATTTGGTTCTTCGTTGCCTTTATACAGTCTGCAGAAGTGGTCCTTCCATATCATCAGCATTGAGTGCGGTTCCACTATGATGTTTCCACTTTCGTCTTTGCAGCCTTCGGTTCGAGATGTATGTATTTGTGTAGTTCGTTTCACCTGCTCATAAAACTTCCGAACATCTTTTTTCTGCTTTTAAACGTCTCAACATCTTCGACCGCACGCTTCTCATGCTCTCTCTTTTTCTTCTCTCTTCATAGAGCTCGTGAGCAGCTCTCGTCCTTCTATGCAGCGCCGCCTGGCGTGCCTGTTGTTTGGCCGCATTTGCCTGCCGACATTCCCGATCAAACCAGAGGTATCTTTTTGATGGCTGCTTGAAACCCAGCACGTCAGAGGCGGCTTATCTGATTGCATCTTGGCAATGTTGACACCAGTTCTCGATATATTGTGTTGGCGGCAGAGAACTTCGAAAGAGGTTACTTGTTACTCGGTCGGCGAAGGACTTGGCAAGCTTTTGCGATTGTAGCCGTTCGACGTTGCATGTTCTCCCAGCATCTCCTAGTTTTGCCATGGGTCTAGAAACCCGAAATGCTACCTTGGCTTCAATGGGGTAGTGGTCAAAGCTAGAAGCAGTTAGAGATGTTTATCTAAGAACCAAGTTTTGTGACCAGTCTCATTTCTGGATACCTACAATGGTACGTCAACAAACACGATTGTCTAATTTATGACAATATCAATCCCCATGAGAGATGAGATCCATGATATTTTAATAAAACGTAAAAGTAGCAGTTCGGTGTGGAAGTTGGCCAAGTTAGTCAACGATAAAAACTGAAAATCGGTAATAAACCCTTAAATCAAATCACAGCTAAAGGATTTTCTTCCAATTTTTTAGACGGAGCGTAAAAGTCTTTCAATTGATGGACAAATTAGTGCTTGGAAGCAGTTTCACCTATCTGCATACAAGAGTCGCCATCATATGGTTTATAAAATCTCATATTTTAAAATCTTTTTCCTTAGGAACTATTATGTGCTTCAATTTTTGTTTTGATAATCATAATTAATGAAGAAAAAAAACAAAAAAAAACGTTGCCATAAAAATTGAAAAAATAATCATAATCATTTGAGCATTTTCATTTCGTAAACACTTAGCGTTATCGCAACTTTTTGACATTGACCTTGCCCTACAATCACAATCTAGCCACAATAAAACTACGACGTATGAGTTTATTAATAACAATTTTATTAAAAAATAGAAAATAAATTTTCACTTTGTACACCATCACCATCTTATCATCATAAGAAATTGAAAAAATCTGTTTACCAAACTTCACGACATCTTCCTCTAAAATCGGGCAAGTATCCTTCTTGACATGGAAAGTCAATCATGTTGACTTGCACAATATTAGTTTTACCATCACTCCTCGCTGGAGGTGCTGCTGTTTCAAAATCTTCTAATTGATTCTGATCAAGAAGAACACACCAATCGGGATCAATGGGATCTGTTTTGCCAACAAAATTTTCTGGGCATAAGAATCTTCTTACACAATACTTGATGCAAGGCTTAATAGTCTGATTGGCAGGACTATGTTTGAGTTTTTTCTTGCAGATGAAGACGTTCGTACAGCCACTTGGAGGCTTTGGAATTCTATTTTCAATCCATAGAGATTTTGAATCTGTAGATGTTTTTGTTGTTGTTGTTGTTGTTGGTGTTTGTCTTATCTCAGACGATGAGAATTCAATAAAAGTTATTGTGAAGAAGCAAACAAATAAAATAATTCGGATTGTATTAGACATTTTATTAGCGCGAACGAATGCTGAAACCGGACGTGTCGTTGCCGCTAGAGAGCTATGTGAATGTACGAAGAATCTGTTTATGACTGCCAGTATCAGATAGAATTTAGTTGGATGATTTTCTAAGACAATAATATTTTGAAATTATTTTATTTTTTTTCCTAGTGATTATACAATTTATGGTGATAAGACGAAAATGTAGAAAGCAAAGTTTTTTTTGATAAAAATATACCTGTCCCGCAACTTATTGATTTGTCAAATTTCGTATATATTTTATTTAAAGTACATAGCTTTGTTTAATCAAAAATAATATTGGAATATTATTGGCCTTTGACCATTGAGCTTAATTTTGGAAGTATTGTTAAGTTAAGATTCTTTTTTTGTAGCCTAACATCAAGAATGATGAATTCTAAACACAGTTCTGCCTATATTCCCAATCTGATATTTAAAACTTTGAGACACATTTTTACGGTAAATATAAACTCTTGAACGAGGGCGAAACACAAAAAAATTATATTTTTTGACTGAAATTGGTCACTTTGACACATCTAATAAAAATACAGAAAAGAAACTTGGATACGATCAACACTAGTAACTTCCCATACCATCTGTCGATGTGTCTAAAACTTTGACAAAATCTTTATAACAATAATTTGTGTGAAACAAACAATTTTAAGTCAATATATTTCTATGTTCCTCTAATGCTTGAATCGTTAGCCATTTCATATCAGTTTTTTTTTTTTTTTTTTTAAGATTTTCGTGTTTAAAAAAAAAATTTGTCAAATGAATTTTTCAAAAATAAAATAATTGAAAGCTAGCAAGACTATTTTGCATATGAACAAATAAGTTTGATTTCAATATCTGTTTTTTTTTTTCACGAGATTTTTAGTCGAAACCCAATTTTTACCAATTTTAGAAGTAGGTACTTTTTTAAACAATTTTTATTTCTAAAATTGGATTTTTCTAAGGCTATTATTTTACATTCAAAACAAAATTTTAAACAGAAATAAATCATTTGAAGTCAATACAACAATTTTTATAAAAAATATTTTTTTTTTTAATTTTTTGAAAAATATATATTTAAAATCGGTATTTTTGCTAGTTCTTGAGATATGGACGACGAAAAATTGTATCCTGAGCGTTTGGACGTACGAACGTATGTACAAACATTTGATTCAGATTTAAGTGGTCAGAATTTTCAATTCCACAAATCGGACCGATTACAATAACTTCTTCAGTTAAGGATCCCAATTACAGGAATTCCAGCCATATGGCAGAACAATCAAGTTTTTTTGTTTTACTAATAAAAAAGCAAAGTCTGGGCATTGTTTTGTGTGATCTTAATGAAGATTTTTTTGAAAGAAACACAAAAATTCCAATATTTATGAAAATGGACACAGACGTTTAGAATATCATCATTAAAAAACTATAAAAAATATATGAACATATGAAAAAAACTCATATTTTGAAATGTTCATCATAGCTGTTGGTATGTTGATGGTATGAAATAGAAATTACTTGGTTCTAAAATAAAATTGTTTAAACTAGAAAATGCATATTGATTTTATGTCGAAAATTTCTTCACTTGAAAAATATGAAAAATCTTTCTTTTTTTTGACAAAATTTGATAAACGAAGCTACAAAAATCATGTCAAGGCTTGCTGACTTAGCACCCACGTCAAATGATTTAGAAGGCCGTTATATGATGTCATGTTTCCGAGATAATAAACTCTTTGGTAATGTTTGACTTTACCTCAAATATTTATACGACAAACCTGATTCAGTTTGCATCGAAGGCAAAACTAAAACTAGCCTGATCGTATCGATCCAAAAAGAAGGCCTGCCAACAGATCCCACTTGTCTTTGTAACTTATACCCGTTTAAGGATTCAATATTTCATATAATACAAGAGGTTTTCGAACAAAAACGACCTCAGTGTTTATTAATTTCAAGAAACTTCCCCCATGATATCTTCGCATTACCCGAAACAAACCTTTGCAGTTCAATCTTTGATGAAGAACTGTTTTCATCTGAATTCGTTTTCTTCCGGGTTGACGGTGTTAGTAAGCGATCATTCTAGACATGTGTTGATCAAAATCAAAACCCATTTTATCCACTTTTAGTGATTTTGAGTAAATCAAGAAAAACTTATATCTTCTAAACGAAACATTTTTTATAACTTTTTTGTTTGCAGGACTGTTCGAATTGGGAAAATCTACAGTTAATGTTTAGAAATCGTGATCTGAGTGTTTTAGTTTTCGAGTGGTACCAAAAAGAAATATGGATAAAATGGGTTTTGAAAATTACCTCTAGATTTCAATCTAAAATAAAAAATTGTTGCAAATAAAAACCTAATTTTATGAAGGTAAAACTTCATTTTTATTTTTGTATTTAAGCAACAATACTAAAAATACTAGTGAGAGGCAATGTGGGTTGGAATGAAAATATCATTAAATTTTTCAAACACGAATTTCGTCGAAAACTGGTTGAGGCTCACATAAAGGGTAGTCATTGTCCACTATGAGCGCTAATTCGGTATCGTCTTCTATTTTTTTTATAGAACTTAAGCTCTTCGATGGACCTCCAGTCTTCTCCATAGTGTTAAGTTAACAAATTGAAAACATCTTTCAACTTTTCCGCTTTAATATTTACTCCTTTTTCTATTATCGGTGGCTCCATCCTTGAAATCTATTTTTTTTTTTAACAAATCTCGGAGCTCCTATGTCGGACAAGTAGTATGGTTCACCGCGGACTAAAATGACCCCACTATTGCTTTTAGTTAAAATGAATCTCTTAGATTCATGGAACTTGAAGTGCCAGGTACCAGTTGGGCGAATATAGTCCATCGTAGAACCTTTCCAGTCGAATACGGGACAGCTTTCATCTCCTAAATGAATAACCGTGGCGCACTCTTCATGAATTTTCCGGTATTCTTGTAGCGTAATGATTGTCTGCTTATGTTTGACCTTAAAACATTTACCAATTTCAAAAACATTTAAAAAAAACAAACAAGGGCAAACGCCCGGTCAGGTGGAATATACGAATGTCCAGGTACAGGAAAAAATATTTCTAGGCTTTCTATATTTTGTGCAGCTTTTTTAAAAAGCCAATAAGAAGTCATTCCAATCATGGTAGAGTTTTTGTATTGGCCACCGCATCCATCACAGACTAAGCGCACTGTCTTAGCATGGCTCACATTAAGGCTGCACAAACGGTTGAACACAGCGGAAGCTATCTGATTAGATCCTTTTGCAAACTCATTTTCGGTCCATGTGATGAAAAACACAGTTTCTTTACTCAAGGAAGCTTTGGAACTTCCGACAACAACACCAAAGTTGTAAATGCAAAATTGCCGAGAATAGTAAGCAGCTTGATCTGCTACCTTTGGCAAAACCATGTTTTTTTGGCAGTCAAATGAGATGGTAACAAGGTCATCCCTTTCTTCCTATAGTAAAGAAAGCTTTGGCTCTTCTTCTATGGATCAGCTTCTCAACCATAAGCTTTCTTTTTTCATTCTTTTCGTGTTTGATTCGTTCTGTAAGCTCAATACATTTATAAAAATTTAAGAAAGCCTATTTCGGAATAATTTTTCAATATTTCTTACAACTATTTGGATATTTCCATCTAACGTCATACCATGGATAAAAGGTTTTTTGAGTTGCTATCTGATAATCAAAAATATATTTTGAATGGATGTAATGGATTTTGATGCGAACAAAAAAATAGAATACAATGGATTTTGAAACAAAAACTCAAGTGGATAAAATGGGTTTTGAAATTAACTACAGATTTTGTGGTCTGATTTCTATGGCAAAAAATGGGATTTGGGATTCAAACTTTGGCCCATCGTATGTGTTTGAATGATAGCAACAAAACCTCATACCTAAGTAATTTTTTTTCAAAAGTGGATATAATGGGTTTTGATTTTAATCAACACACATGAAGTCCTTTTGGCTTTACACAGCGGCTTTGAAGCCAGTCTAGTTAGAAGATCAAGTGGTCCTTCTTTTGAATTTATTTCTGTCAAATTATCGTCGAAAAAACCGAGAGTACACTTTGTCTGTTGCTATATTTGTCCCTCTTAGATTAAACAAGCATATCAACTTGCTGTTGATGAAATCGACTCGCTGCTTGAAATCGTAGATACTTTTGACGATTTAATTATTGTTGGTGACTTCAACCTTCCACAACTACAATGGAGTCTATCGGATTATGAAATGTCATTAGTGCGTACTAATTCCTCCTCTTAAAAAGAAATCTTGTTAATTGACAAAATCCCTGACTTATGTCTATTTCAAGTCAGTAGTTTTAGCATTACAAACAAGGTAGTCAGACAACTCGACTTACTTTTCTCTTCAGATGACTTTAATTCCGTTGTTTTAGAAAGTACTTATTTACTACCTTGGCCAATTACACTTCCCTCTTTCTGTAACTATTTCACTTAATTGCGATAGTGACATGGTGACGTCTGCACAATCATTGTATTTCAATTTCCGCACCGCTGACTTCTCTTTACTTAATAATATAATCACCAAAACTGATTTAAATTCGTTCTTCGATAACACCACTTCAACATAATATTGCTTTGGAATTTTTCCATATGTCTATTTACTAATGTCTTGTCAATCCTTACCATATGCCCCATGTGAAATTGTGTCTTCCTCCCCAACCAGGTATAATAAAAATCTACGAACTCTGCTAAATGTCAGAAATTCATTGTGGAAAACATATTTGAAAACCAGGTCCGGTCCGGTGTTAACTTTTCAAACTATCAGCAAGCTCAATGCAGATTTTCAACTCTTTTTGAATTACTATAATCTAGAATAGATTGACAAAATGGAAGATAGCCTGATTACGGATCCCAGACGCTTCTATCTATTTATAAATATTAAACGTTAAACCGATGGCTTCCCTTCAACACTAAGATTTCACGATATAACATCTACCGATCCTAAAACTATTACAAACCTCTTTGCCTCATTCTTCAGCCAATTGTACAGCAATCATCCTTAAGTACCTAACTATAGTATTCACAATTGTTGTTGTTGTCAGTTACAAACTAGTTCGAGAATAGTCGGCCGACTGTTGGATAGTCTGCGCCCTGTTCACCAACCAAACTGTTTAGTTGGCTCGGTGTGCGCACTTTCAGCCCAACCCGACCAAACTATCGGCCGATAAAAAGTCTGCAGTCTGCGGGGGCTCTAAAAGGTACCTAATTCACCTCTCTTACCCAAATCGAAATAAGTGATGATTGACAACAAATTAAGTTTACTTAAAGATGATTTCTCTTCTGATCCGGATGAAATATTATTTAAAATGTGTGTTATCTCAGTTTGTAAACCTTATTGTTAACCTATTTCAGTACTGTTTCGTCGTTTTCTCATTTCTCAAGCTATCTTTCCAAAGCTTTTATTTTTCCGGTTCATAAAAAAGAAACTCCAGGCACATAGCCAAGCTTTCTTCAATTCCCAATCCCAAGCTCTTCGAAAGCATTGTCTAGAACTATTTTGTCTTCAAAACAACATGACTTCTCAAAAGGCAGGTCCACTACAAACAATCTTACTTAATTTGCTTCCAAAACTTTAAACGAATTAGAGAAAGTGAATGAAGTAGACGCTATCACTACAGACCTTATTAAAGCCTTTGATACAATCAGTTAAATAAATAAATAAATTAGGTGGCGCAACAGTCCATGAAGAACCAGGGCCTAGTGACTTACAACTTTCAACCATTCTAGTGTGCGAGTAAGGTTGTCAGAGATGGAAGGGACCTACAGTTTATGTGCCGAATCCGAACGGCTAATTTGAGAAAGCACTTTTCATGACAAGAATTACTCTTGGAGGATTTGTCAATTCCTCGCAAGAGGCAGTACCCGTGAAAAAAGTTAGGTGACACAGGCAGGGATTGAACCCAAGACCCCTTGCATGACAGTCCAACGCACTTTTTTTTTTTTTTTTTTGTAAATTCATTTTTATTAATTCATTCTTAAGACTATCTTAAAGCTAGACAAAAATTCATAAAACTAGCCTAATTATCCATAACTTACAACTAACTTACTGGTCCCATACGGACACTCTAAGTTAAACCATAATACTTAATAATAATGCCTTTCGGCCCTAAGATCTATTTTACTTCAATTAAATTTTATTTATTTTGTATTTATTAGAAAATTTGAAAAAACTAATATCAATATCCTTTTTTATTTTTACTTAAAACTACTTAAAATAAGGTCCTTAATATAAAACTTAAAGCTAACTAAAACTACCTATTCTACCTATAAACTACTTAAAACTAGAACAACCACAGCAGCAAATCTAACTATCTAACGTTTTTTTTGTTTTTCATATTTTGTCTTTTTTGTCTTTTTTTTTTGATTATTCCATGTTTTATTTTTTTTTGTATTTTTCTTTCGTATATTTTTTTTTTTTTTTGTATTTTTTTTTTTTTTTTTTTTTTTGTATGTTTTTTCATTTGTGCCACCATGCCTATTCTACTTAAAACTAAACCCTAAAACTATAAAACAAGTATGTAAGCCGGCCAAGGCTAAGACCCCATCCCGACTACCCACTATCAAGTGCCGATTGAAGCCACCAAAACTGGTTCTCCTGCTTCACCCTATCAGTTTGGTCCCTTTCGGACACAGCCCTACTGAACCGAAGGAGCTCTGCTCCGTCTTGTGCCATGACGTCCCGATTGTACAGGAGTCGCCTATCCACGGTTCGTCGTCTGACGTGGTAGATTAACGGAACTGCCAATCTATCCTGTATCAGACCGCATCTATCTAAGAAGAGGAATGCTTCTGGTGGAATGAAGCCGCTCAAGCGTGCACTTTCAAAATACTCGTCGTTCGGATAGAACGCCCCGAAAATTAAATTGTTCCGGACGCCACCTCCTCTGGGCTACCGATTACTTGTTAAAAATGGTGGCACACTGCCGTCTTAAATGCAAACCCTACAAATGCACTTTTATTATTATATTTTTTTTTAATTAAAAGTCAACTGCTAATCACTTCCAAACACTTGTGTTCACTTTGAAAGTCAAAGAACGACTGACAGTCCAACGCACTAACCATCACGCTACGGGTACTACTGATACAACCAGTTACCAAATTATTTATCTTACACTTAAAGCCCTTGATTTCCCACCCTTTTTTATTTCATGGCGCAGATCGCACCTATAGTGTTGTTTTTAGGTTATCAATCTCTGATTGCATTTATAAAATCTCAGCAGTCCCCCAAGGGAGCCACCTTGGTCATATATTTTTTGTCTTAACTATCAACGACGTTAGTAATGTCATTGATGATTGAACTGTCTATTTACGTTGATGACATGAAATTAATAAAGGTTATTTCTACTCCATCTGATTCTGCTTACTAATAAGTGATCTTGACTCATTTCAGGCTTGGTGCGACAAACATTGCTTATAGAATTCTATGTTGTTAAATGCCAATTCATAGATTTACCCGTAATTGTTCACATCTTCCCTACAGAACTTACAGTCTGCATGATGTTACCATTGATTCTGTCTGTTCTATTCCTGACCTAGGAGTTATTGATGGCACTCAGTTAAATTTTCGAGCCCATTTTGATTATAAGAGGTGTGTTCAAAAAGTACCCGGAATTTTCGATTTTTCAAAAAAATATTCATTTATTCGTTTACATCAATGTGGTCCCCTTCAAAGTAGTCCCTCCCAGATATAATACATTTATGTCAGCAGTTTTTCCAATCTTGGAAGGACTCTTGATATTCACTTTTTGATATGTCCTTGAGCTTTCTCAGCGATTTTGCCTTTATTTCTTCAATCGAGGACAAACGCCGTCCTTCAACTTTGGAAACAGGAAAAAGTCACACGGAGCCATATCTGGTGAATTTGGAGGTTGGGGCATGACTACGGTATTGTTTTTGGCCAAAAAATTACGAACAAGCAACGACGAGTGAGCAGGTGCGTTATCGTGGTGCAAAAGCCATGAATTGTTTTTCCATAAATCTGTTCGTTTTTTCCGGATTGCTTCACGCAAACGTCGCATAACTTCAAGGTAATACTCCTTATTAACCGTACGACCTTGTGGTAAGAACTCTTGATGCACTATGCCATTATAATCGAAGAAAACAGTAAGCAAAACCTTCACATTTGATCGAACTTGACGTGCTTTTTTCGTTCTTGACGTTAGATGCTTCCAGGTGGACGATAGTGCTTTGGTTTCGACATCATAATCGTACACCCATGTTTCATAACCAGTTATGACCCTTTCAAGCAAACTTGGATCGTCGTTGACGTCATTTAACAGCTCTTGAGCGATTTTCATGCGATTGTGTTTTTGGTCAAAATTCAGCAGTTTCAGCAAAAATCGCCGAGCTCATAAAAACACGTCGAACCTTAGCAACTACCACATACAAAGTAAACAGTGAATATAGCTGAAAATTGCATCATACTACAGGGGCATGTATACCAACACAATAAAAAAATCAATTTTGACCTTCGGACTCTCCAGACCAGCGGAATTTAAAAATTCCGGGTACTTTTTGAACACGCCTCGTATTATTAACGAGGCCAACTCATCCCCTGGCTTCATCAAAAGGTGGTCTAAAGAATTCTCGAACCCCTATGTCACTAAATCCCTATACACCACCTTTGTTAGACCTCTACTTGATTACTTTTACTCTCAAAAAGTTTAATCTGTACAACACAGATTTTTTCGATTTGCACTCCGCGTCTTCCTAGGGGTGATAATATCTTCTTACCACCTTATGAAGATCGGTTAAAACATATCAATCTGCAAACCCTCCAAAAACGCCGCGTAGTTGGTGATATTCTCTTTATATACCAGCTCTTAGAAGGTACCATTTACTCACCTTTTTTTTCTAGAAAAGATTCATATTTATACTAATCCAAGGAACGTCAGACAGGTCCCTTGCTAGATTTAAGTCTAGTTTTAAGTAACTTTTCTTGTTAATAGCCTGCATTAAGCGATATAAGATAAAAAGCTGTAAGACAAAAAAAATACGACTAAGACAGATCGTCTGAAATACCTATTTATAAACAAAAATCCTGGGACGCACAGCTGATATAATGCTATGCCCTATTGCGATGCACTTCCTTTTTCTATTTTCAATGTCTGTTTTCTTTATTACAAGAGTTTCCAGAAACGTTCTTAGGGTTTTAGGTACACAATCGTCATCAACGTGTTTGAAAAAATCATCATGTTTTCCTTAAATGCTGATAGAGTTATTTTACAAACTAAAACAAGTACAAAAAATATAATATCATATTTCTTTAGGAAATTTAATAAGCTTTAATTTTGTAGAAAATTATTTTTTGATACAACAAATAGTTTTCAAGATAAACCCGAAAAACCAAAAAAAACGTATGTTTCTCTTCACTGCCGCTAGAGTTATTTTATAAACTATAAGAGATTCGAAAAAAATCGTTCAAGCTTTTTTTTTTTAAATTTAATGAGCTTTAATTTTGTGGAACAACATTTTTTGATACGACAAATAGTTTTCGAGATAAACGTGAAAAACTGAAACAAACTCCCTGTTTCTCTTAACTGCCGCTAGAGCTCACGTCGAAGTGTCCTTAGTAAGTGTGCCAAGTTTAAAAACTGTTGGATTTTTTTTGAGGTGAAGGCAATTTTTTTCGTTCATTGACTGGACTATTATTTCCCAACTTACGATACTTTACCATTCAACGTCAAGCCATTCTTATATCAATGCCATAAATAAGAGAAGAACACAATTAATTTTACATCTAGGTAAGTTCATTTTATTCTCTTAATGATATAATGTTTACTTTTTACATAAAAGGTATACGAATTTTGCATATTTTTCTTTTATATTTAATTAAGATTATTTTTTTGTTTTTATATATATATAGGTTATAATAATATTGTATAAACTAATTAAGGTACATCCATATAAAAAGTATTTTTTTATCTTTGATTTTTGTTTTTTTTTTTGTTTTTTAATGTTATTTTTGTTTTTCATCGATTTATAACCAAAATAAATTAATTTCCAATGTTTATGTTTTTGTTTTGTTTTTATTTTTGAAAAAATAAGCAATCATTTTTATTTTAAACGTGGGATTTCATTCTTTGGAAATTAAAAATGAGAATAATTTTAATTTTCTTATTTAATTTTATTTTTTTGTTGTAATTATCTAATATTTGCTCTTAAGTTTCACTGAGTAACGCTTAAGGTGTATTAATATTTTATTTTATATATATAATATATATATTTACTAAAACTGCTTTACATAATAATATAATATAATATCATTTTATTTTATTTTTTTAATGTTTTATTTTATTAAATATAACACAAAAATCGTTTTGTGTGTGTACTAAATATTAATTTTAATATTTTTGTTACTTATAACTTTACTAATTTCATTTATTTACAAAATTAATAAAAACAAATTTTTAAGTTGTAAACAAAAATGTAGTAAAGTATTTTTTCATGTATAGATAACTTTATGTTTTGTTAATGTTTTCAGTTGTGTTTTTCTATAGTTAAATAATTTACAGGTTTTGTTTTTCTTGTAACGAATTCGGAGGGGGAATTTTAATTTCTGCCTTTTCCAAGAAGTATTTAAATTGACTGTGACTTTTTATTTTAATATTTTTTTTTAATTTATGAAAAATTCAATTAAATACCAATATTTTACTTCAGGCCCTCTTTATATGTCATGTTATGTTATAATCATAATATATTAATTCAATCATTTTGATATTTGAATTATATATTTATTTAATTTAGCTTATAACGAACGACTTTTAATTTTGGTGGTATATTGCGTTTGTTTTTGTGAAACATAATTAAAATCTTATAATTTAAATTTAAAATGCGTTTATTTACAGTTACAGAAAAACAAAATAATAAAATGTTAAGTGTTAAATTTAATATATGTATATATAAATTACGTAGTGGTCGATGTATGTACAATATAGTAATTTAATTGGTTTTTAAAATTAAACTTTTAAGATAGTTTTTCGTGTAAGTTTATGGTTTTCTTTTTCTTTGTGTAAGATTAAAGCAAATTCATATTTTATTTCTTTTGTTTTTGTTTTTCATTTTTAAATTAGCAATTGCAACAGAAAAATTATTCAAGATTTAAAAACTACAAAATACGTTGTTTTTGGTTTTGAGATTTTTATTTTTCATTTAAATAGAAAATGTATTTTTTATATTTTATTGAATTTTTCTTAAGGTTTTTCATAATATAATTTTTTAAGGCTAAAATTACTTATTTCCTTTTAATTAAAAAATGAAATAAAAATAAGTTATAAAATCCTTGAATTTCTTTGCATTTATGATCTTTTTTGTTCTATTTTTATTATGGTTATGTCGTTTTCTTAAATCTACGTACATAGATCTAACATAAACTACCTATGTATATATTCAATACAATCTATATCATAATTGTTTTTGTTTTTGTTTTGTTTTCATTTATTTTAATGATTATGCATCTGAAGAAAAATATTTACGTTTTTTGTTTATTTTTTGTTTTTGTTAATAATATATTTTGTTACATTAGTTCTTTGTTTTGGTTCGAAGGAAAATTAAAAATATTTTTAGTTTGAAAAATTAATAATAAATATATGTAACATAAGATCAATTTAAAAATTAAATTATCCCACACGAAAATGATTCGTTCGTAAAAGTAACATCGTAAATGCAAGCGATATTATAAAAATAATCGTTTGATGAATGCACAATTGGGATGAAGAGTTGCTGCGAGATTTTGAACTAGCAACAACTTCGGCATCTTCGGGTGGTAGTTCGACGTTGTTGTTGGCAACAATGAACTGGAAAATATCACTTACCTAAAATGAATAAAAAAATATTAAAATAATAAAAATGAGACGTAAGTTATTCTTAAAAATAAAAATAAAATATTTTGCTGTTATTTGAGGATGAATTTGTACTAAAATTGGTTTTATATCAAAAACACTATTTTGACTAATTGTTAATTTTAAGAAAAACGAACATTGGTAAATCATTGTATTTATGAAATGTAATATTTTATGTTGTATGATAAAATATGATCACTACAAATTGCCAAATTGGATCATAATCCTAAAAATTTATTTGGTCTTTTGCTTCGGGTTTATAAATATTTGAATTGAAAAAGTTTTTGTTTTTCAAAATTTAGCATGCATAATGTTCCTGCTTTGTTACTTAAAAATAAAATCAAACAGACAGACGTAGCTATACTGAAATGAGAAAGTCGAAAGTCAAGGTTCTTAGGAGCAATTTCAAATATCTTAATGGTGTTGAGTGGCGACAAGGCTGAATGATTGTTCTAATTATTTAAATTTTGAATGAATGTTGAAGAATTTCAAAAAAATTGTTTTAGAATTAAAAACAAAAAAAATAAAAAATTAAATTATAGGAAAGAGAATTAAATTATCAATGAAATAATGTTCTTTATGATTAGTTAACAATAATTGTTTTTAAAATATTGGAATTTAATTTTATGGATTTTTGGGGATCTGAAATTGGAAAATTAATTTTTAAATTTGGTCAGCTTTAAACTTATTTAATATTCAACAGTACAAAAATGCATTATTGGGTCGCATATGTATGTACATTTGCCACTATTTGAGGGTTGAATATAGGTCGATATGATACGGAGGCTTTGTGACCGAAAGATCTACTGACCTCCCCTAATGGATTGAATGAGCGTACTAACTCTACAATATGCAAATTAGTAACTTTGACGATATTTAGTCTTTGGCATAATTGTTTTAAGGTTGCTAAGAACATTTAAGATATTTTATGTAGGTTAAAGATTGCAACTCTTATTATTTACAATAAGTCAGCTTGTCATTAAAATAATTTGGAAAACTGTGCCATTGAAGTTCAAGTGATATTTTTGCACTTATTTAATTCAATAAAAAGAGCTTGGGAAGCGACCCAAACTTTTAACTTAAAATTCCGTCTGCCGATTTGTCTTGCCTAAAACTTTTGTAGGTTTTCGTGTTTTGTTAAAAAAGTTGTCAGTTGAATTATTTAAAAAAAAATCAAAAAATTAAAAATTAGCAACAACACCTTGCATATGATTAAACAGTTTGATTTCAAAATCTATTTTTGTAAACGAGATTTTTAGTCGTGAACCAATTTTTACAAATTTTAGTAGCATTTCTCAAAAGTTTTTATTTCTTATAGAAATAAATACAAATTGGATGAATGAAGTTAATTTGAAGTTAATATCTTCTATTGTTCATGAGATATCGAGAACCGTAGATCAATTTTTACCAATTTCGCGTAAAATTTTTTGTAGATTTTAATTTTTTATAAAAAAAATTTGACTGTTGAATGTTGAAAACAATATTTTCTGTGCATTAAAATTAGTTTAAATCCGTTTCTTGAAAAGTTATTTGAGTCGAAAGTAAATTTTTACCATGTTTTAGTTTTTTAACTTCCAAAAGGAAGTTATTGTAATGGGTCCGATTTGTCAAATTGAAAATTTTGACATTTCTCAGCGTTTCAAGGTCCCTATAGTCGAAATAAAATTTTTTTAAGAAAGATGTCTGTGCGTGCGTGTGTACGTACGTTCGTACTTCCGTACGTCCGTACGTTAGCGACGTTTTTTTCGTCGTCCATAGCTCAAGAACCAGAAGAGATATCGACTTCAAATAAATTTTGTTATACAGATAATAAGGCAGAAAGATGCAGAAAGGGCTCTCAAGAAAATTGCGTCTGTGGTTTTTTTACCATAGCAGTTTAGAAAAAAGGTGGTTAACCCTAAATATCTCATGAACCAATGATGCTAAAGACTTGAATTGAATTTTATATTATATGTATATTGTAACTGATACAAAACAATTATATTTTTGGGAAAAAATCCAATTTTTTTTCGTTTTTTTTTATTTATAAAAAAAAAACTGAAAAAAAAAATTTGTCACCTCGAAAATTTTACGAATAAAATATGATTTCATCTCCAAAACAATTTTGTGCAACAAAGAATAATGTTTTTGACATCTGATAAAATTTTGAGAAAAATCTAATTGACAGTTTTTTTTATAAAAAATAAAAACCTAAAAAAAACATTACTCAAAGTTGGTAAAAATTGAATTTCGACTCAAATATCTTTTCAAAAACTCATGATTATGGCTTCAAACTTATTTTTTCTTATAAGAAATATTGTTTTCAACATTCGGAAAATGTTGAGAAAAATCGAATTGACAATTTTTTTACAAAAAATAAAAACCCAAAAAAATAATTAATAAAAGTTGGTACAAATTGGTTTTCGACTCAAATATCTTTTCAAAACTTTGAGATATTGGCTTTAAACTACTTTTATCTTTCAAAAATTACTGTTGTCAACATTCAGTAAAATTTTGAAAAAAAATCGAATTTTCGATTTTTTTTACAAAAAATAAAAACCTAAAACAATATTAACAAAAGTTGGTAAAAATTGATTTTCGACTTAAATATCTTTTCAATATTTGAGATAATGGCTTCTTACTTATTTTAACTTATAAGAAATTTTGTTTTTAACATTAGGAAAAATTTTGAGAAAAATCGAATTGACAGTTTTTTTACAAAAAATAAAAAACTAAAAAAAATGTACAAAAGTTGGTAAAAATTGTTTTTCGACGTAAATATCTTTTCAAAACTTTGAGACATTGGCTACAAACTAATTTTATCCTACAAGAAATATTGTTTTCAACATTCGATAAAATTTTGAGAAAAATCGTATTTTCAGTTTTTTTTTACAAAAATAAAAACCTAAGAAAAAAAACAATACTAAAACTTGTTAAAAATTTACTTTCGACTCAAATAGCTTTTCAAAAATTACAAATATTGGCTTCAAACTTATTTTATTTCACAGAAAATATTGTTTTCGATATTCAGGAATTTTTTTAACAAAAATCCAACATTCCGTTTTTTTATAAAAAAATAAAATCTACAAAAAATAGTACGCAAATTTGGTAAAAATTGATACATATAGACAAACTTTTAAGAAAGACAAATCGACAGACGGGATGGGAAGTTATCAGTGTGGGTCGCATCCCAGCCTCTTTTTAGGTTTTTAATTTTTGTAAAAAAAACTGTCAATTCCATTTTTCTCAAAACTTAACTGAAAGTCGAAAACAGTATTTTTTATAAGACCAAGTAGTTTGAAGCCATAATCTCAAGATTCTGAAAAGATATTTGAGTCGCAATTTATTTTTTTATCAATTTTTATAATTTTTTTTTTAGATTTTCTATTTTTTGTAAAAAAAACTGTCACTTTGATTTTTCTCAAAATTCAACCAGATGTCAAAAACGTTATTTTGCGTCGCATTAAATTATTTTGGAGGGTGAATCATCTTTTGTTCGTAAAATATTCGAGGTGACAATTATTTTTGTTCAGTTTTTCTTTGATTTAAAACAAAAAAACGTTAATTTGATTTTTTTTTTAAATATACTTATTTGGTATCACGTAATACAAAATTTACATATATATACGTAATACAATATTTATATCGCTAGCGTTATTGGTTCGTGAGATACTTTGGGTTAAGCAAAATGTTAACCTTTTTTTAAATTGCTTTGTAAAAAAAACCACCCACCCAATGTTTTTGAGAGTCCTTTCTGCATTTTTCTATATAGCAACATTTATTTGAAGTCGATATCTCCATTGGTTCTTAAACTATGGACGACGAAAAAACTCCGCGAACGTACGGACGTACGAACGTACGTACACACGCCCCCACAGACATCTCTCTAAAAATCTTTTATTTCGACTCTAGGGACCTTGAAACGTCGAGCAATGTCAAAATTTTCAATTTGACAAATCGCACCGATTACAATAACTTCCTATTGGAAGTTAAAAATAAGATCGATTACTATAAAGATTTTATTTTTACAAAAACTGTTAAATGTTAATGGAAAGCTGTATCGATGTAATGGACACTTAATTTTTTTTTTAAATCAGTCTGAAAATCCAATTTATTAAAGTGAAACAACACTCTCAACATAAACCTCTCTCATTTACTTATCCAATTCGAAATTAAGCAAATTAAATACAAATAAAAATCTGTCCTTGTCGATGATAGTCCCGAAAGGATCAAACAATTAGTGTTTATGACACATTTAATGATAAATAAATTATTTCTACTTGAATATACAACATAATAAATAAATATACATACATATGTGTATTACAAATATATAAATGTACGACTACGAGCGACGCACGCGACGCGACGTACGGTACGTACCTCATTCCATCCATATCTGTTTTTAGCCTGAACAATCGCTTCATAATACGCGCCCGGATGAAGATTCTTTATTGTATACGACATGATGTGTGTCAATGGTTCTGATGCTGGTCTGTGTTCGGGTGTAAGGATAAAGTCATGCCATCGTCCTGGCTGTTGAAACGTGTCATTCATCTGGAAATTAAAAAAAAAAAAAAAACATATTTTTTAAAATATAAAATTATAATCTCCATTCACATACAATTAAGTGATAAATGGACGCATCAATTAAACGTGTAAATTATGTTTATCCTTTTATTTATGTAGTCGTACATACGTATACAACTACGAACAGATATATAAATGCACCATCTCATAATTATGGTTATCACGGTGAATAAGTCTAAGTCTTCTTCATTTTCATCACTCTCTCACACTCACTCTCACTCTCACTATGAACTTATGTATATAATTTTTCGAATATAATGGATGTGTACTCAAAAATAAAAAAAAAAATTGTAGAAATTGAAAATAATTGCATCAACTCTCTACTTTTGTAAAATAAAACCTAAATGAATCTTTTACATCAAAGGCGAATGTATATACCTATGTACATCCAACAAGAAGTGGGGGTGTTATGTATAGATACTATACGTAGATAGGTGTAAAGAAGTAGATACACATGAATGGAAATAAATACCACCGATGCGATGTGCGATGAGATGCGATGGAAGAAGCGTTAAGGTGAATAAATAACTCTACATCAAGCTACCATCTGCAGAATCAAAGCCCAGGAGTTTGATGAAGATGCGAAGGCAAGATATAGGTAGGGAAGGTAGGTTAGTTAGGTAGGTATAAGTTGGTAAAGATACAAATAAATCCTCATCTTCCCAAGAGCTTAATGAAGCACGTGATTAAAATTGCATTTGTATCATCTTACTCTTAATTACAAGTGAACGCGATGTTTTTAATGAGATCTTAGCGTGAGATTTATAAAAAACCGATGATGATGGTTAGATAGGGTATGGCAGAGGGAGGAGGTTTATAAAGCTCCTCGTCTGGGTGCACATCTTTGAAAAGATTTCGATTTTAAATAAATAGTAAAGTGGAATGGGAATACTTCGCTCTGCTGCAAAGACTAAAGTATCGTTTTCTTCTTAGATTCAATATTATCTTTGATGAGTTCTTCTTTTAGAATAACACATTGATGCAAAAAGTATTGATCCTTCTTTATCTTAAGATTTCGAAATGCACTTCATATCTACGTCTTCCATCACTACTTCAAAGCTAATGGTTATCAATTAAAATTTGTAATCGTACGATAATCAAAGTAAACAACACGCAATAAAAAAAGAAAACACCTTAATTATGAACTTTAATCTCAAAAGATTCAAAGTACATATCCGTTTACATTTAAAAATATAGGTATTTTGAAAGAAAAAAATCATTCTATATCTCTCTGATTGAAGCAGAGTCTATATTTTATGGCAATTCTGATGGTTGTAATGAAGCTTCCTATCTCTACTATACATAAAGTAAATCCAAACCAAGATTCATCGTTAATTTGTATTGAAATTTATAGCTTGTCGACATGAATAAACGTAGCACGCGGAAAGATTCATCCCCAGCATCATTATCAGCAGCTTGATTAAATTGTAGGTAAATGCTATATCAATTCCAAGTATAGAGTTTTTCAAAAGGCTGAATGGAGAGATGGTCGAGGGGGGGGGGTGTAGGATTGATTTCACTTGATTTTGTATTAATATTAATTATGATGATTTTTCAGAACCATTGGAAAAATTGAGGTCAAGCAATGTTGGAGTTTTTTTTTTTTTTGAATAATTTATTTGAATATTTAAAACCACGATGTGTACGAGTACATAAATCACGTTTAATCCAATAATTATTATAGGTGCTTTTTATTTTTAATATTTTTATAAATAAAGACAAATATTGCGTGTTTTTTAATTTTACTATAGATTAGTCTTCTATAAACAAACTTTATTTTGCAAATAACGTACAATTCATTCTAAGTCCATTTAACATATTATTTATTATTGTTATTATCAAACAACGATCTTAGCCTGATTCTGCGGCCACAATGAAAAACAACATAAATCAACTTATGTCGAAGTTAATTAGAAGGGGTTTAATTTTTGTAATTGAAAAAAAAAACCTGAATTTCTTAAGAGAAATCAGTGAAAGTTAAGTTAATTTTATTCTAAACAATTCAAAATGATCTTTTTTCGATAAATTCACAAATTCCACCTTTAAGGTCTTCAATCGATTGTGAATTATTAGCATCAAAGACCTTATTTTTCATATAGCTATAAAGGAAAAAGTGTAAAGTTATTGAATAACAAGGCCTCGGTGGCAAATTGTGATTAACTTTTCACAAAATATCACAGTCTAGAAGGTTTTCGTGCAAAATTGTTATTGTTTCGTTGTGTAGTACGTAGAGACATTCTATTCAATAATCATAACAAGACAGAGTGTGGTAAGGCATTCCACATTCGTGTAGTACGGCTACAGAATGAATCTTTGTATTTGAAAGTACAACCGAAGTTGGGCTAGAGGGTATATTAATGACCATCCCTAGAAGTATTACGGTTGAATTGCTTAAGGCGAGGAATGAAGTTAACTATTTCTCTAGAGCATAAACCGTTAAAATAACGGTAAAAAAGGGTAAGACAAGAAACTATATGACGATGTTCGAGCGACGTAAAAGATCCGATGATAGTATTATCACCAATCAATCTAAATGCTCTCTGTTTAATATTGTCTAAGAGGCTTAAGTAAGATGCAGGAGCACCAGCAGAGAGATGGGAGTTGTACAAGCTTTGAACCTATATGTAAGTTTTTTAGATAACAGCCAGATAAGAAGGGGAGACAAGTTTCTTGCATCACCTTAGGAAACCCAAGCACCTTGTGGAATTTTCGGCAACATCGCGTATGTATCGTTCCACAAGAATTGGTTGGTTACAAACATACCGAGAATATTGAGATGTCCAGTCTCATTGATGAATGTGCCATCGATGAATAATGGCAAGGGAGTAATACTTCGCTTTAACGATACAAGACAGCATTGGGTTTTCGAAGCAATAAATTCCACTTGGTTTTTTATTCCCACATTGGAAAAAAACGGATGCGATTCTGAAAACAAATATGATAAGCTAACCTAAGAGTACTATCGCCAGCTGTTTTGGACTAGAAGAAGCAGACAGGAGATCATTAATAAAAATGAGAAGGAGTTGGAAATAGAACAGCGCACTGGGGCACACCAGCATTTATTTTGTGGTTTTCAGACTTGAACCCATCCAATACTGCTTGTATTGAACGATCCGAAAGGTAATTACCAATCCATGAAAACCGAAACAACGCATTCTCTATAAGAGAGTTTGATGCCGAATTCTTTCAATGCTTTTGAAATATCAAGTGCTATAATCTTACTTTCTCCAAAACGATGAAAGATTTGCTCCACATGTTCAGTGAGATATAAAATGAGATCACCAGTGAACAAGCAATAGTGCTGCGAAAGCCGTACTGTCGGTCATTAAGAAGCTTTCGATCTTCGAGATATTTCTTCAGCTGGTAATTAATCAACGTTTCAATAACCCTTTAAAGAAGGGAGGTAATTGCTATCAGTCGATAATTAGAGGGTGAGGAGAATTCGCCTAATTTGGGGATGGGATGGAAAAATGCTATTTTCAATCTACTTGGAACGAAGCTCACGCAGTGGTTTTGTCAGAGCTGAAAAACACCCCTAAAGAAAAATAGCGGGGATACCATCCGGACTATAGCAGATTTGTATGTGTTGAGATCTCTTAGGACTGTTGCCATAGTACGAGTGCGAAAAAAGATTGGCCCCATAGAATCAATTCAATTTCAATTCAATTCTTTTATTGAGGCTTTTGAAACACAATTTTCTCTTATGTATATAAATATATAAATGAATTAATAATTATGAAGTCGGCTTGTAAATATGCCAGACAAAGCAAATAAAGAAATATTTTGTATATAATATTTAAACAATTAATTAAATGTTACTTAAGTGTAAAGCAAGTTGTAGAGTACACTTGCTCCCGGCGTACGTTACATTTGTATTTAAATTTTATATCCTAAACTATACTATATGACTAGATATCTAACACGAAAATATAGACAAAACAAAAGATGGCTAACATGCCACTCAACTTAATATTTACGCTTCATGAAATACAATAAATACTGAATAAGATTAAATAGATATAATTCGAGTGTTTACATTTCAATCAAATAAAAACAATAATTTAAGTTGTTTATTCTCTTAAGTTAGAGCATAACGCTTTCTCGTAAAAAGGTATCAAGCAATCCCTGTTATTGTCAGGCTCTATAAATGGTAATGATCTCTCATTAAGGATGTTATAAGGAGAAAGATAGTAGTTGTCTTCCAAACTGTCTGCAAGGTTTGAATCAAACAAGGATCTTATAAGTGCGTTTGGATGATGTTCAGTGCGTTTTAATTTAGTTTTTGCAAGGTTTGTTAAATATTGGATAAGCGGAATTATTTTGCAATCTTCATAAATTATCTTATTTGCGAAATATTTTTTATTCGCTCTTCTAAATTTTCCACAGCAAAATCTCAAAATTTTTCTCTCAAATCGTTCAAGCTCTTTAGTTATCGTAGGTGAAATAGTAAACCAGAAGCAAAATCCGTATGCCAATATTGGTCGAATCAACGTTTTATATACCAAAAGTTTTGTATTTTTGAGCATTCCTTTTGAGTGCAGTACTGGCTTTAATCTCGCAGTAACAAATTTGGCCTTACATAATGTCTTTCGGGCGTGTTCATTAAAAAGGAATCTGTTATGAAAGTGAATACCTAAGTAATTCATTTCGGTTCGTAGTGGAATAGGGACGTTATTTATGTTTAGGGAGAGAGTTTTACTTTCTTTAACTGCCATACGATGGCCTTTTCCACTTGCGCTTCGAAAGCATGTTAAGCTACATTTTCCCGTATTTATATTTAAACCCCACTTTTTGTAATAGCCTAAAAGTAAGGGTAATTGTTGCTCTATTTTAAAAAGAGCTTTCTGTGGTCGTACGTCACTGGCTACTATGATCGTATCGTCTGCAAATAGGATTCCATTAGGTTCTTCATTCGAATAACCGAATGGAAAATCATATAAATATAGATTAAATAAAATGGGACCCAATATTGATCCCTGCGGAATACCTGATAATATTCGGAAAGGATCTGACTGCTCAGTTTTAACAAATATTGATGAGAATCGGTTTTCAAGAAAACTTTGAATAATACGGACTAGCCATGTGGGAAAATCAAGTGTTAACAATTTATAGATCATCCCTTTGTGCCAAAGATTATCAAATGCCTTTTCAATGTCTATGTTTAATGAAATCGTGCATCTTTTAGATCTCAGGTTTTGAATAATTGTATTGCAAAGTAGGAGAGTAGCATGTTCAGTTGAATGTTCTTTTCTAAATCCAAATTGAGTTTGAGGAATAATGTTTTTATCCTCACAGAGAATATTGACTGGTTCAACTATTATTTTTTCGAAGAGTTTTCCAATGTTGGAAAGCAAGGAAATAGGTCGAAAGTCTTTTAATTCTGTTGTAGATCTAGTTTTAGGTATTGGTAACAATTTTGCTCTTTTCCAAGCTAAAGGAAAGTAGTCATTGTTAATGCAATGATTAAACAGAGATGCCAGTATTTCATCGAGTGAATGGGAGCTTTTTCGCAGGATAAAGTTTGATATTCCATCAATTATAGAGGATTTTTTATTTTTCAGACCTATTCTGCAATTATGAACATGTTGGGGTGTTGTGAACGGTGGAGTGGCTGGGTTATATGATGGCCTAGATGGTGAAAAGGTAATGATTTCTGAATTATTTTCAGGTGAAGAAAATTCGGAAACTTTAAGAAGGACGTCGTTGGTTAGGTCTAAATCGTAAGTAGGCTGTTTTTCGGTATAGACTGCAGAAAAGAAATCTCGAAAAGCATTGATTTTTGATCGAGTATCAGATAACTCTAACCCATTATGGGTAAGAACATCTTGTGAGATATCTGTACCAAAAAATTTTCTTCCAGTAATTTTATCGATTTCTTTGTCCAATTTGGAAAACGAGAGCGAACAGACGTGTGTTACACTCAATTATTCATTCTTGTACTGCGGAATCCCGCATTCCTAATTCCTAACAAAATTTTGAACCTTTTATTTTCCCTGTGAGATAGAGATTCAATAAAGTGGAGAATAGTGAACAAGATCAAAAATATATTCCAGCTCGGCTGGAATATAACGAAAACATTGATAAAAACTTGCATTTATTAAAAAAAATCTGTGAAATCCCATTAAATTGTGCACGTGTTGATACTCGCTCTATCAATATCAAAGAGCACGAAACAAAAACCAGTTTAGAGAGAAATTACTCTCCCCAAAATAATACAATGATTAATAACAACAACTCTAGCGAATGGACCACGGTCCTCAGTAATTTAAACCGAGCAGCAAACAACTTTAAGAGCAGCTCTAGTAAGAGAAAGCGGAGAAACGATGAGCCTAATTTCGAGAACAATCCCTTTGGGCCTCTAATGAACCTTGAACAGATGAACGCTGATATCATTGATGCGAGCATAAACGAGTCTCCAAGTAATTCCAACAATCAACCGACTAACAATATTAATCGTATGAATGCTATTACTAACAAAAATAAAACAATATTGTACTGCCCTCCTATCTTTGTCTTTGGCGCAAACTGCGCATTGATTAGTGAATTAATTAAACTTGCAGCCTCAGAATGTAAAGTCTTAGATATTCAGTATAAGTTTGTTAACATTGGGTACCAAAAAACTAAAGTATATGTAAATAATGTGAGTGTGCATAGACTTATAATAGATAGATTACGTGATACGGGCTTAGGTGCTTATTCTTTCTCTCCTAAAGAAACAAAACAAGCTTTCATATTATTGAAAGACATTGATGGTGATACTCCCATTGAATTAATAGAAAAAGCTCTAAAGGAATCTGTGCCTAATGTCAAAATAGACAAGGTTACTCCGTTTTCCACTGCGAGAACGAAAGAATTAAATATAAAATTAAATATTTTTGTTGTTCGCTTAGACGTGGGTGAATCAATCAAGAACCTGACTGGTGTTCGAAGTTTATTACGCCAAAGAGTGTACTGGGAAAAAAAAATAGTAGACTTGTAGTAAGGTGCTACCGTTGCCAAAGATTTGGTCACACAGGTGAATGTTGCGCCTATAATACTCGCTGTGTTGTATGTGGAGAAGATCATGCTTCCGAACCATGTATTGAATCATATAAAACAAAAAAAGAAAAAAACCTTGAATTGCCAACTCTAAGATGCGTAAATTGCAACGAAATAGGCCATGCGGCAAGTTCTCAGACCTGCCCATCTTTTATAAGGTATAGAGAAAGAAAACAAGCTTCAAACCTAAACTCGGCTTTTATATCACAAACAAACAAAAAGGTTGTTCAAGATATGGTGTCCCAGTTGGCTACGCCTAAACATTCTTTTGCTGATGTAGCTAAAAAAATCAGCAACAAAACCCTCTACTCTTGCTTATAATGCACCCCAAACAGGAAATCTTAGTGATTTTCTGAATGAATCCAAAAATCTTTTTAATATTCCGTTTAATGAACTTTTGGTTAAAATTAGACAATTTTGGCCATTATACCAAAACCTTCAATCAAAGGAGAAAAAAATGTTTGCGTACCTAGAGTTTGTCTCTACTATAGTTATATAATGGCCAAAACAAAACATAACATAATATCGATGAATTTTAATTCAATAATTTCACATGACAAAAGACTTTCACTTCTTAATATACTGAAAAGTTCAAAACCCGATAGTTGTTTCCTTTCAGAGACAATATTAAGCAGTAGACACAAACCTTCTTTTGAAGGTTATAATATTCTAAGAAACGACTCAGGTAGAGGGACTGCAATTCTTTTGAGATAGAGTCTTTCATTTAGCGCAGTTCCTTTTCGCTGTGAAACTTTTTCGGTGTGTTTAGCATCGATTTCATTAAATAATTCGGGGAACACAAACTATAAAATATTGATGGGGAGCATATACATACCTAGTAATGCTGGCCAAAGTCTACAGAGAGAACTTGATAGACTTCTTTCCTTAGCAAATACTTTTGATGCGGTTATCATTGGTGGAGACTTGAATGCTCGCCACCCTCACTGGGGGGATAGTATTATTAACCGAAACGGAAGTTTAGTTTATGACTGGTTTTTCAGTGGTGCTTATTTAAACCTTGACCTTATTCCTTCGGATGGACCGACTTTTCCACGGTCTTCGTCCTACATTGACTTCTTTCTTCAAACCTTAACAGTAATGAAACATCAAAATACTGCACAATGTTTGCAACTCCATCCGACCATTTTGGTATCTCCATAAATGTACAATTCGGTAATTATTCTCCTCTCTTGGCACCCCTAAAAGAACCTTCTCGTAGCTTTAAAAACACTGATTGGGAAGCATTTAGGTTAAGTCTTCACAATAAACTTTCCACGTTAAACATACCGTCGGATAGGAATATATCGAACAACGAAATTGATAGTGTTATTTCCAATTTAAATTCATCTATATCATCGGCAGTTGAAGCTAACTCAGAAATAATTGTACCTAGGAATAACAAATATAAGGATGTGTCTGAACTCACGATGAAACTTATAAAAACTCGGAACGCTTGGCTTAAAATGTTAAAACGACTGTTTCATAAACACCTTAACAGAATTAATATTGAATATCAACAACTATCCGCCAGAATTAAATGCCTTAATAAGCTTATCAAACAAAGAGTAAATATTGATCTTAATAACACTTTTAAGACAAGATTACAAAATATTCGTCCGTCGCCACAAGCCCCATAGAATCACTAAAGCGCTCAATGACAGGTGGAGTCATAACACTCACTGGTAGCGTTGAATTGGCTACAGCGAACGGTCCAGCAAAAAGTTTTGCTTTCTCTAGAAAGCTAAGAAATAAAGTGTCATTGACAACGAACGTAGGAACTGAGAAAGAGGAAGATTTCCTCATGTTTTTTTACGAACGTCCAAAAATTGTTACTGTTTTTGAGACATTGAAGTATTGTTCCCGTAATTTTTATAGTCACGTAAAAATTTGGTCCATCGAATGTGGGCGTTGCAGGCGTTCCTGACTTGCTTGAACTTATTCCGGTTTAAATTAGTTTGATTCGCTTTAAAACAACGGAAACTTACCTCTTGGACCATAATAACCTTTATACAGTTTGAATCAAACCATGCGTTTTCTTTAGGTAGGTCTGGTGCTTTTAATTCTATCTCATTTTCGAATAATTAACACTTATACATTGAGAACTTATCGAGCCGCCAAATGCGATATTTTTGCGTAAAACCCCCGAGGAGAAAATAAGCCTCATCATTAAAGATGACTTTTTTCGGTGAAAATCAATCGATCCGACCAGTTTGAGTTTTAATGCCAACTGAACTGAGTTAAGCCTTACGAAATGTGTCTCTGCGCATAAAATGGTGTGATGGAGTTTGTGGAATGCCTTTTTTTTATAGATCCCAACAGTTTCAACAATTTAAATGCTTTTTTAAATAGCGTATCGTTTCATTTTAAGTAATAGCGTAGTTTTTACTAGTGAAGTGTAAAAACCTGGAACATCCTTATAAGCAGATTTTTCAAAATGAAACCTCTTATTGAAAGAACCTCTGTCCATTTCCTTATAACATGAAATTTTAATACTCGAAGAAAAGGAGTAAAATAAATAAGACAGATCTGTGATGCCCATGTTACACAATAAGTGGATCTAAGATGTTATACACTTATTCAGTCGAGAATAAAACAAATTGTTTAAACAACTTTATTTGCAGTTAATAGGACAATAATAAAGTATTCCAGAGAAATAAAAAGTCGGACAGGATCTAACATATTTTCTTTTGTTTGGCTATACTTCAAATTATGAAACTTTTCTTGAAAAATCATAAACGAAATTAAAGGAAAAACAAGTTCAATTTATTTTCCAACATATTTTCTTTCTAAAAATATCTATAAATAGTTTCATGTAGCCCAGAAATTCAAAAAATTATGTTTTCATATTTTCAATAGAATTGAAAATAATAATTCCAAGAATTGTTTATTTGAAGACGAAGTCTTTGGATACATTTATTATTTCTGGTTAATGATTCTAACGAATTCAAAGAAGTTTCATTTTGGTTTCAGTTATGACAAAAATAAAAATAAAATGTTTCTCGGAATCTTTGAAGCTTTATATATATTACCTGAAGCAAAATATCTTTCTTTATTAAGATATCTAATGTGTTTTATATAATTGTAAAATATTGTCGTTGCATATTTTTCAACTGTCAATGTTACGTACATATTTGTAGAAAAAGTAATTTTGACACGTTTTTGATGACCTTTAATTAATTTTTCTAAAATGTATTTTTTTAAATCTCAATAAGATCATCACGAAACTCAAACTGAAACAATTTCGTAATATTTGTTCGTTGTTTTTAAAACAGATAAATAAAAGTACTAAAGGGACTTCTAATAGGGACTGCCGAGTTTGACAGTTGAAAGCGGCAAGATTGAAAGCTCCTGTCTGTCAATGGACCGATAAAGTGTTCAAAAAGACATTAAAATGTAAAGCACTGATTTATAGAAATGATTGTTCTGTTTGTAAACAGTTCGCTTGTTGCGCCCTTTTTACGGTTCCCATAATAGTTCTAAATTATTGGTAGTCTGGAAAATGCATTTTTAACCATACATTAATTTAACGGTCAACCTGCGTGATAGTGCACCGCAAAGTATAATTCAGCCTTAAGCGGACCACTATTAGGTGCATTTTGTGTCGTGAATCGAGCCAGATGATCAATTTAATATAGACAATGAAAGCCAACAATCCCGTCTCCTCGACTTAGACGAAGTAAGATTGCCATATCTAAACTGGAGTCTAACAAAGCCGCTTGAGCAGGTGTTTCCCAATCTTGGCATGCACCAACTTTTGTGTAAAATATATGGCCGGAAGAAAGCATACCCGATGAATGGAACCTAAGTATTGTTTGTCCGATACTGAAAAAAGGAGACCCTCTAAACTATACCAACTATAAAGACATCAGTCTGCTTAACATCGCTTACAAAATCTTCTTTGCCGTAATATGTGAACGTCTAAAGCCCATCGTCAATACCCTGAAAGGTCTTTATCATTGTGGTTTTAGATCAGGAAGGTCCAAAGTCGATAAAATTTACACATTACGGCAGATCCTGGAAAAACCCAGGAAAATCAAATCGAAACCCACCATTTCTTCATCAATTTCAAGGCCGCATGTGACAGGGACGAGCTGTCCCTAGCCAAGTCTAGTTTTGGCATCTCTGCCAAACTCATCCGTTTGTGCAGGATGAACATTTGGAGAACAAGGAAACAAAACAAAGAACATGCTGTCATCAAGAAAGGACCTACAACACCGACACGTCTCGTTCAAAACGTCACTATCGACAGACGAACTTTGAGGCAATTTTGGATTTTGTCTACCAAGGCTCCGCTATGAACACAGAAAACAACACCAGCGCTGAAATCAAACGTATAATTACTCTTGCTAACGGCTGTTTCTTTGGGCTAAGAAAGTAATTGAGTTGTAAAGCTCTTTCTCTCGAGCGACCAAAGTATATGGTTATATAAGATCCTCATCATCGCCGCCGCCGTCCTGCTATACGGTGCAGAAGCATAGACTATGACAAAGGCGGTTGAAAGCACATTGGGTCGTTTCGAGGCAAAAGTTCTTCACGTGATCTATTGTAGAAAATAAGTGGAGGAGAAGACTGAAGACGGGCTGTACAGCGACGTAGACTTAGCCATAAGGTTAAAAGTCCAACGACTCTGAAAGCTGGGTCACTTAGAGCGCATGGAAAACAATGCTCCGGCCAAGGTAAGTTTCCGTTGCTATAAAGCCAACCGTACTGAGGAAAACCGGAAAAAGTTCAAACAAGCCAGGAAGGCCTGCAACGCCCATATTCGACGGACCAAATTTTTACATGACCAAAAATTACGGCAAAAAATACTGCAATGTCCCAAAGGCAGTAAAAATATTTGGTCATTTGTAAAAAATATGAGGAATTCTTCCTCTTAATCGGTTCCTACGCTCGTTGTCAATGACACTCCATTTATTAGCTTTTTAGAGAAAGCTTATCTCTTCGCTAGGCAGTTCGCCGCCAATTCAACGCTGCCAGTGAGTGTTATGACTCCGCCTGTCATCGAGCGCGTTAGTGATTCTATGGGGCAAATCTTTTTTCGCACTCGTACTGTGGCGAGAGTCCTAAAAGATCTTAACACACATACATCTGTTGGTCCGGATGGTATCCCCGCTATTTTTCTGAAGAGGTGTTCTTCAAAGCTGACAAAACCACTGCGTTAGCTTTTTCATCTGCACTACTTCTCAGGTCTCGCTCCGAGTAGATGGAAAACAGAATTTGTCCAGCCCTTCCCAAAAAAAGGTGAATTTTCCTCCCCCTCTAATTATCGACCGATTGCACTTACGTCCTTTCTTTCCAATCTCATGGAAACGCTGATTAATAATTATCAGCTGAAGATTTCTCCAAGATCTAAAGCTTCTCAATGACCGACAGTATGGCTTTCGCAGCACTAGGTCCACTGGTAATCTCATGGTTCAACTCACCGAACAGTAGAGCAAATCTTTACATCATTTAATAGAAAATAAGAATATTGCACTTGATATTTCAAAAACATTTGATAAGGTTTGGCATCAGGCTCTCTTATCGAAAACACGTGCTTGCGGTTTTCATAAATCTCTCCATCATTGGATTAGAAATTAACTTTCGGATCGTTCAATACAAGATGTATTGAAAGGGTTCAAGTCTGAAAACTACAAAATTAATGCTGCTGTGCCCCAGGGCTCTGTTCTATCTCCAACACTCTTTCTCTTTTTTATTAATGATCTCCTGTCAACAACTTCTCACCAATGCATTGTTTCGCTGACGATGGTGCTCTTAGTTCCTCATATTCGTTTTCAGACGATCTTCTCTTCTTCGGATGTGGAACTACAACGACAAAATATGATAGGCTCATTAAATTCTGACCTAAACAGCATTTAGTGTTAATGCGTTGTACTGTCATGCCAGAGGTTTTGGGTTCGATCCCTGCCTGTGCCATCTAAAGTTTTTTTTTCACAGGTAGGTACTGCCTCTTGCGAGGAATTGTTAAATTCTGCAAGAGTAATTCCTGTCATGAAAAGTGCTTTCTCAAATTAGCCGTTCGAAATCGGCTTAAAATGTAGGTCCTCTCAATCCCTGACAACAGTACTCGCACACAGGAATGGTTGAGAGTTATAAGTCACTAGGCCCTAGTTCTCAACGGACTATTGCGCCGAATAAAAACCGAATGAAATTTGATGCTTCGAAACCCGAATGAGGTCTTGTATCGTTAAAGCGAGATATACCCTCTTTGCCATTATCCCTTGCATCAATGAGACTGAACATCTCGATATTCTCGGGATGTGTGTCACGAACCACGTTTTGTGTAACGATCACATACGCGATGTGTTATTTACAAGACTTGTATACTACCATAGCTTGAGTATAATGGTGCTTCTGCAACTTCATTAAGCCTCTATGACAGCATTGACCGTAGAGCATTTAGATTGATTGGTGATGATAATCATCATCGATTCATTTACGTCTCTCGAACATCGACGTAAAATTTCTTGTCTCACCGTTTTTCCCCGTTATTTTAACAGTCAATGCTTAAGAGAAAAAGCCAGTTGCATTCCTCCCCTTAAAGAGTTCCACCGTAATACTCGCACTTCTGAAAATGTTCATCATTATACCCTCGAGCCCAACTTCGGCCGTACCGTCACATACAGAGATTCGTTCTTTAGCCGTACTACGTGAATGTGGAATGCCTTACCACACTCTGTCTTTCCTAGTCATTGCAATATTCAGGAATTCAAAACCAATGTGCACCGACATCTCCTTTTAAACCCTCTCCTCTTCCTAGTGCTCAAACTGTGCCTTTTCATAATAAGGGTAGTAATATCCCCTTGAGTGTGTGCTTATTATAAAAAAAAAAAGTCTTCGAATCCACCCCCACAGGGCAGCGCAGTAAAGGACCGTGGATCAGTAGGCCCTCACAAGTGGAAAGTGATATCACCCAACTTGGAGTGCGCAACTAGAGACATCTATAGCTAGGGACCGAACATGATGGAGAAGTTTGTCAGGTGAGGCCCTAGTTTACACAGGACTGTAGCGCCACCTTTTATAAGTAAGAATCGGGCCAGCACTAGTACACAATATTTCTTAATATACTGATGCGTAAACAGGAAGAAACGAAACCATATAAGATTCAACAAAGTCAAATGATGTAGATTTTGGGATGTTCGTCTTTATTTTCTTGGGAATAACGTTATCAATGCCATCATTGTCAATGGTGTGCTCTCTATGTTTAAGACAACCAACTTGTTTAAGCTTGAATTGGATGATATAAACACCACATAGACTGAGGCCAATTTGGATTATTCTTGTGGAGTTTTCTAAAGTCAAAGATTTATAGGAAGAAGCCACATTTTACATATATGTACTTTTAACACAACATATCTTAGAAGAAAAGAACGCGCCACAAAAAGTTTAACAACGTTATATTTCATACAAATAATAATTTAAATATTCTTATAAACGTCCTTTTATTTGAATCAATATTAAAAACAATACAAATAAAGTAAAAAAGTTCGAAAAAAAGATAAATATTTCGTCTTAACACTGCTTGAATTCATCTTAAATTGCAATGGTATTTTTTTTAAATATTTTGTTTTCGAAATTCCATTATTTTTGAAATGAATAAAACTGCCAAATTAATAAAAAGCATGTTTACTCTATCGTTGCACAACATAATCCATGAATGAATTCTACATTTTTATTTTCATAAATGGTTTTTCCTTAAATTTAAAAAAAGAATCAATATTCAAAAAGTGTCCATCATTGACCATTAATTTTTCTTTCTGGGTATTTAATCCTTTATCATACTTATTGACCCTTAAATTTCGAAGAAATCTGAGCATAAATTTATTATTAAAACTGAAAGACTGCAAATTAATTTTCAACCCATAATTTCTTCCAAGAAAAAAATCAAACTTCTTTCGAAATCATAAACCATGATGGAAAATTTATGAGAAAAATACGCTTTAAGAGTAAACCAAACCATCTGTGTATATGAAAAACAAAAATTATAACGTTTCAACGGAATTTAAATAAATATATTTTCAACGTCAGTTAATTTATTTTTCTTTTTAAATCTGTAAAAAAAAAATAAAGCGAAGACCATAGTAGGTATCCATTGAGTTAAATACTATCCCAACAACAAATACAACATTTATAATAAAATCAAAAATGTCATTCAGTGGCAATGTTACCTAGGTACCTATATGGTATAGCACAATCTCCAATGTCCTTTACATGAAACCTCACAATTATTAAAAATGCAAACGCCCTCAAAGTATGAATCGCAGTGAAATTAAAATTAAAATCAAATTAACTTCCTCACATAAAATGGCATACATAAAATGGACAATATGTACAATATTGGCAACATACACTATACGTTTTTTAACAAATCACTGGGGACCGTTTTCCGACAGCAATTAAGGTAGCAAGGTATATTATGTATATCCTCTTTGATATAGAGATACATTCATTCATCAAGGATGCGATTGACTAACAAAAATCTGCAATCGAGTTTATTACGAAACTTAATCGAAAAATTGTACGTTCTCAATATTTTTTTTCTTTTTTTAGTCTTTTTATTGGTTCAGGCACATGAAGCATCATCACGGTAAGGCGAGGTGACTGGTATATGGCATTATGTGACCTGACCTGAGCTCAGAGAGCTATACAACATGTAACTTAGTTGCAACAGCAGCAGAAGCATCACCACCACGACCGATAAAAATTGCATATTTCGCTCCTTTTTCGACTTTTAAATTTTGTACACACAGGCGACGAAAATCACCTTCTCGTGTCCATTCCATTAATTGTACGCCATTCAATTTGAATATTGAAACGAAAAAAACAAATTGGACAACAACGTCCCCAACATACCTACTATACAAATATTGCCCTTATTGGTGTACAAAAAGAAAAACCTTCCCATGTCCTTACAAGAAACAATTGCGTTATGTTTGTTATCCTGGTACATAACGTGGTCAATCGAAATACATATATGTATTTTTTCGTAACCATACTACACTAGTGAAAAATAGTTTTCAAATATTCTTCTTTGCCATTTTGATGAGTGTTATTGGGTTGAAGAATTTTCAATAATCTTTTTTTGGTTGCTATAGTACTTACCATCACTCGACGGTACAGAAGACGGACCTCCTCCAAGGGTGGGTAGCTGTCGATTTTCCATGTGAGATTGTAACTATCTGAAGATCTTCCCCATTTGGGAGAATAGAATTCAGCTGGTCCTGGACGACCGGATAGTTCCATGTATTTTCGAGATCGTCCAAGTGAGTTATCAGCAACACAACTGAAAACATAAGAATTATAATATTTTTGAAAAACATTTTTGTATGTAAACTTTTACTTATTCGAATATTTAAGGGAAGTCATAAGTTTTGTCAGTTTAGTCGGTTTTTAAAAATTTATTTTCTTGTTTTGTTTATGTTGTACATACCCGTTATGGAGGATATAAGTCCATGCACAACATAATTCGTGATTGTTTCCTTCTTTTGTTTCGTTTTAGAGTTTTCATAAATATATTTCTTGAAGTTAAAAGAAGCAATGCTTTTTCTTCTATTCGCTGTGTTATAATATATGTAAATCTTTAAGTACTTACTGTTTATTAATTTTCAAATAATAGTTTGTTTTTTTTTTAAAGACTGATACAGGAAGAAAAAAGAAGTATACGTATTTCTATGTTACTAATTATTTTTTTTTTGGAAAGAATGTTACTAATTGAATTCTTAACTTAAAACCAGTTTTGGCAGACATTTTGTTTTGTTTGTGCCTGGATACAGGAGCGCAAAAAAGATTTACTTTTGTGGATACACACAGAAAAAGAAAATTAAGTGGGCATGCAAGAAAATTTGACAATAGAGGAACAGTCGGAAATTAAAACACAAAAACTTCGTTGGATACTCAGCCGCAGGTACAGCACGAGCAAAACAAAAGGAAATTTGTTGTATACATTCTAGCCCTCACGCAAATAGAAACGAAAATGTCTGACAAAAGGAGAACGTTTTGAGAAAGAAACATGATTTTTAAGTGCCTGGTTACACGGGCGCAAAAAAGAATTAATTCACGAAAGAGAGCGGATGATTTTTAGAAAGAAGAAAAGGGATGGAAAAAAATGCCAAGTTTCGTCTTTTTCCTCATTTTGTGCCTGGTTACACGAGCGCAAAAAAGAATTACTTTCGTGGATACACACAGAACAAAAAATTAAGTGGGCACGCAAGAAATAGAGGAACAGTCGGAAATTAAAACACAAAAAACTTCGTTGGATACTCAGCCGCAGGTACAGCACGAGCAAAACAAAAGCAAATTTGCTGTACATTCTACTTCGCCGGCAAATTAGAAATGAAAATGTCTGTCAAAAAGAGAACGTTTGAGAAAGAAACATGATTTTTAACGCAAAACTCATATCCGAAGATGAGGAAAAAGACGAAACTTGGCGTTTTTTTCCATCCCTTTCCTTCTTTCTAAAAATCATCCGTTCTCTTTCGTGAATTAATTCTTTTTTGCGCTCGTGTAACCAGGCACTTTTAGATATGAGTTTTGCTTTAAAAATCATGTTCTTTCTCAAAACGTTCTCCTTTTGACAGACATTTTCATTTCTAATTTGCCGGCGAAGTAGAATGTACAGCGAATTCGCTTTTGTTTTGCTCGTGCTGTACCTGTGGCTGAATATCCAACGAAGTTTTTTGTGTTTTAATCTCCGACTGTTCCTCTATTTCTTGCATGCTCACTTAATTTTTTTTTCTGTGTGTATCCACAAAAGTAATTCTTTTTTGCGCTCGTGCAGAGAAAATGGCAAAAAACAACATTTTTAAAAAGATCGTTACTACCCTGCTGGTGATGGTTTGAGATAAACCACACACAACAGTTTTGTAGAGCCTTCAATTCTGACAAAAACCCTTCACTTACTGTTCGAGATGAAACTAAAAAAGAAGCAGGGATAACAATGATAACTTCCCATCCCGTCTGTCGATTTGTCTTCCTTAAAAATGTGTCTATATGTATCAATTTTTACCAAATTTGCGTACTATTTTTTGTAGATTTTATTTTTTATGAAAAAACGGACTGTTGGATTTTTATCAAAAAATTACTGAATATCGAAAACAATATTTTCTGTGAAATAAAATAAGTTTGAAGCCAATTGTCGAAAACAATATTTCTTATAAGATAAAATAAGCTTGAAGCCATAATCTCAAGTTTTTGAAAAGATATTTGAGTCGAAATTCAATTTTTACCAACTTTGAGTAATGTTTTTTTTAGGTTTTTTTTATAAAAAAAACTGTTAATTAGATTTTTCTAAAAATTTTACCAGATGTCAAAAACATTATTTTTCGTTGCACAAAATTGTTTTGTAGATGAAATCATATTTTAGTCGTAAAATTTTCGAGTGAACATTTTTTTTCAGTTTGTTTGTTTTATAAATTGGATTTTTTTCCAAAAATATAATTGTTTTGTATCACGTTACAATATATATTATAAAATTTAATTCAAGTCTCTAACGTCATTGGTTCATGAGATATTTAGGTTTAACCAAAATTTTCACCTTTTTTTTAAAATGCTATAGTATAAAAACCACCCACGCAAATTTCTTGAGAGCCCTTTGTGCATCTTTCTGCCCTATTATCTGTATAAAAAAATGTATTTGAAGTCGATATCTCTTCTGGTTCTTAAAGGTACACACGCACGCACAGCCATCTTTCTAAAAATCTTTTATTTCGACTCTAGGGACCTTGAAACGTCGAGAAATGTCAAAATGTTTAATTCGACAAATCGGACCCATTACAATAACTTCCTATGGGAAGTTAATAATTACAAAATGTGGCACAACAGTCCGTTGAGAACTATGGCCTATAGGGACTTACAACTGTAAGTGATGGAGAGGACCTCCAGTTTTGTGCCAAATCCGAACGGCTAATTTGAAACAGCACTTTTCATGACAAGAATTACTCATGTAGGATTTGTTAATTCCTCGCGAGAGGCAGTACCAGGGTTTGAACCCAAAACCTCTATCATGAAAGTCCTACGCACTAACCATCACGCCACGGGTACTACACATAATTTAATGTTATGGCCAAGAATTCATACAAGAATTTTGTAATTATGTTTTGAAAATAATTTCGTTCGAGTGGATACCGTGGCTGTTGCGAATGAATTCCAATTGAGACGCCATGTTAAATCGAACAATCTTGAAAATCACACCATAGGCCTACCACTCTAGAAAATTCGTGTTTCCGTCAATATTGATTCGTTGTGCGAACGTATGTAATACATTTCCACAATTTACAAACGTTGTTTTAAAATAAGCCAATTGATTTTAAAATAGCAATCCAAATTGAGTATAAACCAAGTGTAAGCTGTCAAAAAGACTGTCTTTAAAAAAGTATTTCCAGATTTAGAAGCACACGTCTAAAACAAACACCATTTATTCATCTATTTAGTTGATTTTTTTGAAAATAATTCAAAAGTAAGTGGATTATATAAAGCTACTAATATTTTGTTGTTGTTTATATCGTTAAGATATTTTTTTATCAGACTTTTAAATAAAAAAGAATAATACTTTCTTCTAAAGTGTCTCATTTGTTTTATGAAACTCGTTGAAAGCCTATGTCATCAGCTTAGTCGTGACGTCAGAGAACGTACTGTTAAGTAAAGGCCCATAGCTTAAATGGAGAAAACACTTTTCCACATTTTGTATGCCCTCTTTCCATTGGAGATATTTGCAATGTTAAACAGATATTTATTCATAATATTACTTTTTTTTAAATTATCAGTTCTAAATAAAGTTTTTACTCCAATTCAATCATAATTGTTTACATATTTTCTCTCAAAAACATAAAAACATCAAATTTTCTAAAGATTAAATTTAAATGGGTCCATTAAACAGGGTACCAGCATATTTTTATATTTTATTCGAATTGAATACATTTTTGCGAAAAGTCTCAGTTTAATAAAATGTTAAAACCAACTTTAAAAAGAAAAATATTTCCGTCAGCTTTTAGAATTCCATACATTTCAAGGTTTCCGTGAATATGACTTAACATTAACTGATTAGAATTAAACTTTTTTACATAATTAAAGAGTAGTTACGTATAATACTGATAATAATTTGAAGGCTATGCAAAGTCACGAAAGTGGAAGAATTATTTGATACAAAATACTTTACATAGATATTAAACAATAACCATAAACCATCCTTTATAAATCACAAATGTGTAGGAAATCATCCATTTTCATCCATCAAGAATAAAAAATTACATCCTTTTTAAATGTTCCACTAATCCAATTAAATTAAAAATCATATTCACTCACTTTTTCTCAAGTTATCAAATTAAATTTTTAATTTTTGTATATACTTCCCCCTAAAAATTAAAAATGTATATGTTTTAATGGTTCATACAGATGGGTTTATATAAAATTCGTATATACAAAATTTGGTATAATAAAACATCCCTCTCTCTGAGTCCCCAATTAAAGAGAAAATATTTAATTTCGTTAATATTATAAAATCAAGTCTCAAATTCCTGCATTCACAGAAGAAACATTATGGCAAGGCAGAGTTGTTAAAGTTCCTGATATAAAATGTTGGTACGAATTTTGTGTGAGCCTTAATACGGGGTGGGTCAAAAATATTGTGAGTAGATTTAAATCCAAGAAAAAGTTCTATACCATATCGTTTATAGGTACAGGGTTTTTTAACAGGGACGCTACAAAAGTAGAGCGACAGGGACAGCAAACGTCGCCATATTTCTTGCCGCTTTTTTGACATTTCTCTTCAGTAAGGTTTGCCATTTCATGATGGAAAGATATGCGTGCCAACAACGAGTCGAAATCATTAAAATTTACTACCGAAATTCGGATGCAGTGGCCTCAACGTTAAGAGCGCCACGTCCCATTTATGGTAGTTATAATCGTCCTGGCAGATCAACAATTGAGCGTCTAGTGGAAAAATTTGAATTCACAGGCAGAGTAAAAAATGTTCCCGTGCCAGTGGGACAAAGAAGTGACCGTAGTGTCGAGAATATTGCTGCCGCATGAGGCTTCGGTTGCAGAAAGCCCAAATGTGTCTCTCACACGTCGTTCTCAAGCGTTGGGCATCTCTGTGACGTCGTTGTGGTGAATTTTGCGAAAATATCTTGGCCTGCATCCTTACAAAATTAAATTGACCCAAGATCTGAACCGCTTGACCACCAGAAGCGTCGCATGTTCGTGAATCGGGCTGAGCAACAACTTAAAAATGAATCGGATTTTCATCGAAAAATCATCTTCAGCGATGAGGCTCATTTTTCTGGCTGAATGGCTTCGTCAATAAACAAAATATGCGGTATTGGTCAGGCAGTAATCCATACGTACTCCATGAGTCTTAATTGCATCCCAAAAAAATTACGGCGGCGTCATTGGGCCGTACTTCTTCCATGATGATCAAGACCGGCACGTTACTGTGAATGGGGATTGCTACCGTTCAATGATAACCGAATATTGTTTGCCCCAATTGGTTGATATGAACTTGGAGGACATGTAGTTCCAATAGGACGGCCCCACAAGCCACACAGCAAATGTCAGAATCAATTTATTGGAAACCAAGTTTGGAGAACGTGTTATCTCACGAAATGTTCCAGTTGCTTGGCCACCTTGGTCGTGCGATTTGACGCCGTTTGACTATTTCCTGTGAGGCTTCGTCAAGTCTTTGGTCTATGGCAAAGAGCGACGAGTGACGATCGATGAACTGCGTACGAAATATATCGAACGTGAAATTGCAGCAGTATCGGCCGATTTATGCTTGAAAACCGTCGAAAATTGGGTTCAACGTCTGCAAGCGTGACCGTGGTGGCCATGCAAAAGAAATCAAGTTTCATACATAATGATATCGAACTTACTTTCACAGAAATAAATAATTTCATTGATATTAAAACCCGTTTTTGTTTTATTTAAAAAAAAAACTCATGTAGAGCTCTTTTTAAAAAACCCGATGCTACCGAACTTTGAATATATGTAATTTTAAATAAATTATTACTCTGCAAATTTTCTTCTAACAGAAATGTTTAAAATATGATAACATTTTATTCCTTTCTCTTTTTCATGCTTAAATCAATTCTTATTAAATTTAAGTGAGAAATTATAAGACATACAAATATTTCGAACTTATTTGCTGTTAAAAATGAGAATTTTTGATGTATGCACTTTCAAAAACGACTGATATTATATTACAACCACATCACCCTGTGTCATAACATCTGATTTAAATGAGCTTTCTTTCTCTCTTCTGCGTTATATGCGTTATTTCAGTTTATTAAAAGTCTACATAGGAAGAGGAAGAGGAAGGTAGGTAGGTGTATTATTTCAAATACCGGAGGCAATCTCCTTAACAAAAATTACAAAACGAAAATTCCGTTTTTATCCTATGTAGCTAAGGTATCTAAATTCTACATCCTTTATGCATGCGTCATACGTTATTCTTTTTCCGCTAAAAGCTAAAACGTCGTCGTCGTAGTCCTTGTCATCGCCATTGTCATCTCTATCTCCAGGTATCTATATATCTACATACACAAAAAAGTGAATCCTATGCCACTTACCTGTAGTTTCCGAAATCTTCCTGTTGGATATGACGTACAGTCAGTGTGTGTCGGTTTCCTCTTGATGACATAATTCTTCTATCTGTCGTTTGGATTGGGAATGAGTTTTGATACCAGGATACCTGAAATGAAAAAATGAAATAAAATTATATCCTTGCAGAAACCCATTTGTATTATTTCAAAAAAGAATTCATGAAGGCTCAATGTTTCTTCAATACAATTACTTCAATAAAAACCATGGTTATATTATTGAATTTTATTTTATTTCCCCTAGAACTCATTTTTATTACTTATGCAAGGTGATTGTTCGTTTATGTATTCTGATACTTTTGAATAGAAAAAATGATAGGTAGCTATTATGTTCTTGTTCAAATTTGATGTCAAGCCCACAAAAGCTATGGAGTAATAAATTGAGCGAAACAATTTTTCAAAAAAAAAGGAACATGCAAAAGATTATAGAGTGTCTGTGTGATTAAATGAGTTTCAAAAGTTCAAAGCATTTCATTTCATATAAATTTAAAGCGTTTTTAGTATGATTTTTGGAAATTTTTGAAATGAAAAATTGTTTTGGGAAATTAGGAAAAAAGTAAAAACTTGTGTCAAACCTGCGGAAAAATTAAGAAAGATATACATCTATATTAATATTGTCATTCTCACTGAAAAACTAAAAGCTCAATTGATAGATCATTTCAGATTTTATGACAAAGTTCTTGTTTTTCAAATAAACCTTGAAAACAACAAATGCTATTGAATATTCAATTCATGATATAACTGAATATAATAAAGTGTGTTTTTTTAAGCTCTATTACAACTTTTGATTGTTGTTGTCTATCTTTTGACAGTTGAGAATATAAACTGACACTTCTGTTCAATAAGGTTTTGACAGTTTAAAATATATGGTCTAACAACAGAATAACTACCACTTTCAAAGTGTGCAAATGTAAGTACATATATTGAAAAATAACAATTTTCCGAATTTTATAGAGCACTTAGTCTACTTTACGGTTGTGTACTGCTCACTTCCATACATGGATCGAAAGCCGATATTCAAGCCATTAACGAATCACTATAGCATCCATTAAGACTCACTCTTTCGTCTAGCTTTAATGCTTAAAAAATTATTGGTCCTTATTTTTATTGAAATGAGGAAGGAGCTGTCGTTACCGTGAATGGGAAGAGGTATAGACCCATACTGACTGATTTTCTGTTTCCAAAAATTAATCAGATAAATATCAATGAAATTGGTTTTGAATTCCTGAATATTGCAATGACTAGGAAAGACAGAGTGTGATAAGGCATTCCACATTCGAGTAGTACGGCTAAAGAACCAATCTCTGTATTTAAAAGTACGACCAAAGTTGGGCTCGAGGGTATACTGATGAGCATTTCTGGAAGTGTGAGTATTACGGTTGAACTCCTTAAGGGGAGGAATGCAGATGGCTATTTCTCTAGAGCAGAAACCCTTAAAGTAACGGTAAAAAAGCGTGAGACAAGAAACTTTCAGACGATGTTCGAGCGACGACATAAATGATACGATGATGATATCATCACCAATCAATCTAAATGCTTTACGTTCAATGCTGTCAAAGAGGCTTAGTTAAATTGCAGGAGCACCATTATACTCAAGCTATGGACGTACATATATAAGTCTTGTAAATAAAAGCCAGATTAGAAGGGGAGACAAATTTCTAGCACACCGCCTTAAAAAAAACCGAATATCTTGCGGAATTTTTGGAGACATCGCGTATGTGATCGTTATACAATAGGTGGTTGGTGACACACATACTGAGAATATCGAGATGTTCATTCTCATTGATGCAAGTGCCAACCATGGATAATGGCAAAGAGGGTATATCACGCTTTAACGATATCTACAAGACCTCATTGGGGTTTTGAAGCATCAAATTCCATTCGGTTTTTATTTGGTGCAATAGTCCGTTAAGAACTAGGGCCTAGTGACTTATAACTCTTAACCATTCCTGTTGTCAGTGATTGAGAGGACCTACATTTTAAGTCGAATCCGAACGGCTGATTTGAGAAAGCACTTTTCATGACAGGAATTACTCTTGGAGAATTTGACAATTCCTCGCAAGAGGCAGTACCTGTGAAAAAAAAAACTTTAGATGACATAGGAAGGGATCGAACCCAAGACCTCTGGCATGACAGTACAACGCACTAACACTCAATGCTGTTTAGGTCAGAATTTAATAAGCCTATCATATTTTGTCGTTGTAGTTCCACATCCGAAGAAGAGGAGATCGTCTGAAAACGAATATAAGAAACTAAGAGCACTATCGTCAGCGAAACAATGCATTGGTGAAAAGTTGTTGACAGGAGATCATTAATAAAAATGAGAAAAAATGTTGGAGATAGAAAAGAGCCCTGGGGCACACCAGCATTTTTTTGTGGTTTTCAGACTTGAAACCATCCAATAACACTTGTATTGAACGATCCGAAAGTTTATTCCTGATCCAATGAAGAAGGGATTTATGAGAATCTAAAGCACGTATTTTCGATAAGAGAGCCTGATGCCAAACCCTATTAAATGCTTTTGAGACAAACCATGAGATTACTAGTGGACCTATTGCTTCGAAAGCCGTACTATCGGTCATTGAGAAGCTTTCGATCTTGGAGAAATCTTCAGCTGATAATTAATCAGAGTTTCCATGAGCTTGGAAAGAAAAGACGTAAGTGCAATCGGTCGATAGTTAAAGGGGGAGAAGAATTCACCTTTTTTGGGGATGGGCTTGACAAACGCTATTTTCCATCTACTCGGAACGAGACCTGAGAAGTAGTGCAGATGAAAAAGCTTACGTAGTTGTTTTGCCAGCTTTGCAGAACACCTCTTCAGAACAATAGCGCGGATACCATCCGGACCAACGGATTTATGTTTGTTAAGATCTTTTAGGACTCTCGCCACAGTACGAGTGCGAAAAAATATTTGCCCCATAGAATCACTAACGCGGGGCAAAGGACAGGGACAGGCAGAGTCATAACACTCACTGGCAGCGTTGAATTGGCGGCGAACTGCCTAGCGAAGAAATTAGCTTTCTCTAAAAAGCTTAAAAATGGAGTGTCATTGAAAACGAGCGTAGGAACCGAGGAAGAGGAAGAATTCCTCATATATTTTTACAAATAACCAAACATTTCTAATGCCTTTGGGACACTGCAGTATTTTTTGCTGTAATTTTTGGTCATGTAAAAATGTTGTCCTTTGAATATGTGTTGCAGGCCTTCCTGCCTTGCTTGAACCTTTTCCGGTTTTCCTTAGTTGGGTTGGCCTTAAAACAACGGAAACTTATTTCTTTGGCCCTAATAAAGTCCATAGGTCTGCTATTTTTAACTCTGTTCGGGATAAAAGTTCTCATTCCCAAGAGAATCGAATTAGTGATCTTATCAGCACTGGCTTCAACGTTACTATCAAGGAAGCATAGTGACCAATTAAAGAATTTGAAATAATTATTGAGACCGTCCCAGTTGGCTTTCTTGTACTGCCAAACGGTTCTCTTAGGAGCTCTTTCTCTAACTGGAGAGTTTTGACATATTTTTTTGGGAGAGTTGAGTGGGTAGTAAATTTTTCAACAAAAAGCCTATCTTGATACTTTCGATGTATATCCAATAATCTGTACCTAACTGCTATTTAATTTAATTTAAATTTTATAAAAATTTATAATGAAAGTTAAGTTCCTTCCTTCATTCGACAAAAAATGTATTATTCAACTGATACCAAACTACCTAAGCCTTTAATAATTTGACGAAAGTCATTATCCGAAAAATGCTTTAGAAATGACTCATGTGACACAATTAAGAAACTCTGCCCATACTTATCTTTTTATCTTTTAGGTATGGGTATCTTTATCTTATTTAATTTCTTGACATTCAAATCTCTAACATCTTAAGAAAATAGTAAAAAATATTCTTTAAAAAGTTAAATGCTTATCAAATCTTCTTTTAATATTTTAATATTATATTATCATTATAATATATCGAATAAAATAAAGAAACCCTAAAGGCTTTAATTAAATTTGTCTACTCCCAAGGATATTATGCATCTGTTTGTTGTTTTTTCACCTACCCCAACACCTCATTCATTATGGTCTGCTAAAATAAAATTTTGACACCTTTGGGAACCCCTCTTAAAATTTAAAGGTGTTTTGTTTATTGTCTTAATCACTACAGAATAATAGCCAAAATACTAAAGTACTCTTATACTTATATACCTAACAATTAAGCTCAAACGCGGTTAACCGTAACTGGCAGATGACTCGGTTTTTATATTTTATAAAAGGCTTAACTTTTCTTTTGAAATACAAACCATTTTTCGTAATGACTCTATTAAAGATAATAATTATTTAAGAAAAAAGTAGGTAAAGATACAATCCAAAAAACGAGTAATTTTATAAGTAATCTTCAATTTTGTAAAATGAGCAAGAACAAAAAACAAATGATTATAATCTTTAAATAAAATCTTAATTAAGGATAAACCGCATCTTATATAGTGGGCTATATAGCTTTAGGTACCTACTTACATTTTTTGAAGGTTAAAGGTAACGACGAATATAACCTGAAGTCAATATTTTTTAATGCCAGGCAGAGATAATAACCAATTCTAAAGAAACTCATTTAAAAGTTTTATGGATAAATAAAAAAACAACAGAAAAAAATACCTAAACCTTTTATCATTAAGGACCTGAAAAAAAGGATTCCTTTATATAAATAGCCCTCGCCCCATAAGATTGCATCGATTGTTTGAAATAAATTGTCACAGCCTTTAACCTAGCATCAGTCAAGTAAAATTCTAGCTGAAAAAAATCAATTTGATTAACCTATTTCCCCAACAAAAAAGAAAGTCTCGTTTTTCCCAATGGACCGGAGAATGCTGCCACCGCTGCGCTGCCCGCCGCCGCGCCGCCATCACACCGCCAAAAATTTATTTTATTACCAAACGATTCCAAAGTCAATTTATTACTCAAAGCTATTTTTTCTCTCCTGATGACTGAGATATAAATATATATATAAACAGAAAGTGATGGTATATATCTTCATTGATATTTATGTAGCACAATAACGTTAAGAGTATCACTCATCCGGACATCATCATCAGTCCCCATTGTATCTTTTACTTTACTTTAGGCCATGGCCTGAACGAAAGAAGAGTGTTAAAAAATCATAAAAAAATCTCTTTTCTAAAAAATCTTGAGCGTGCTGCTCGCTCCCTAGCTCCTGCTCCTGCTTCTGCTCCTGCGATGGAATGAAGTGCTAAAATGGTCTTGCCTGTAAAAGTCTTCCTTGTTTTTTTGTTTTTGTTCTATGAAACTGTCACTTCGACTTCGTTTGTAGATTTGTTTTCCTTCAAAGAATAGGCAACAGCATGAGCTTCAGAGGCACGGCGCGAAAGTTGTTTTTGTTTTCCTTCCTATGTATATTACGAGAGTCCCTTAATCCCCGTTTAATAATTGCAATGATGAAGAGTGCCTGAGAGTAATAAAAATCGCACAAGAAAAAGGATATAAAAAAAGAAAAAGAGTCTTAACTGAAGGAAGACCTGGGACTTAATCGGAAAAATCTTTATCGTCATATCTACTTATTTCATTTTCTTTTTTATATTTTGTTTGTATTATTTTTTTTCTGTCATTTTTTGACAAAATTATGAGTTTTATAATAAAAGTCCAGTGGATTAAGAGATGTTCATTTGGAGTTTGCAAATAAAAAGATTAGACAACCTTAAACTCAAAGGTAACAGAAGTAAATATGTTTTGTTTATAAATTAAAGAATTCATGGTCCTACTATTGCATTTGTTCTTGAAAAACTAATCAAAGAAAAACTGCAAAATGTCCTTTTTTACTTTAGGTGAACTATAAGATTTCCTGTTCTGCGATCACTTAAACATTCTCGACTTCAGTGCTAAAGAATAGCTTTCTTTAATCTAATGAACACAAGTCTTGTTAACGTTCACGGAGCTTTACGAACAAGCTCAACGGTCCTTAATTGAATGTTCTGTTCAAAGACAAATAACGATGGTAAAGTTAGAATTATTTATCAAGATGTTAACTAAAAAAATAGTTTAACGGGTTTAAATATTCATCAAAATATAGACGTTAGGTAAAATAAACAAAAAATAAATTAGGTGTCGCAACAGTCCGTAGAAACCCAGGGCCTAGTGACTTACAACTCTCAACCATTCCTGTGTGCGTGTAATTGCAGGGATGGAGGGGGCCTACAGTTTATATACCGAATTCGAACGGCTAATTTGAGAAAGCACTTTTTCATGACAAGAATTACTCTTGGAGAATTTGTCAATTCCTCGCAAGAGGCAATACCCGTGAAAAAAACTTTAGGTGGAACAGGCAGGGATCGAACCCACGACCTCTGGCATGACAGTCCAACGCACTAACCATCATTCCACGGGTACTATAGACGTTAGGTAAGGTTGGGATAAATTGGCTGTCCGTGATCACACTCAGGCCAGTTTAATGGCCCATTATGATACCTCATGAATCTTGAGACTCAATGAAACCAGTTTGAGGCCCTTACGAAACTTGAGACACTGATTATGTTAATATGATTGAGGTCGTGTTAAAATCGTTAAAGAAGAATTCTCCTAGGTAATTCTTGAGTTTTTGAACTAGAACAGGGCATATTCAGAGGAGGTGAAGAACTGTTTGCTCCTCTTTCTCATCCATACAGCTTCTCCAAAAGTCATTTTAGAATACGCCTAGCCGTGTGGCGTGCTTTCCTATATTAGACAGTGCCCGGTTATAATCTGCTAAGAGATAGAAAACACCTTGAGTGCTTTCCGTTTTGTTTTTATTCACAAATCTAAATTTTTGAAAGTACTATTGCTTTTTGATTGACTGACATTTTTGGAAAAAAAAATATTTAAATACCTATATAAATTCACCTTTTATTTCACATTTTCCAATCTAAGCAAGTTAAGTAATACATTTCACCTGTCATTTCAGACGATGATAGATTCGAATAACTTACCATTTGAGTAAGTAATTGAAGATTTCCGCAAAGGTAACATTTGTAAAATGTATAGGTATCTACTATTATAGACACTCGTATGTACCTTCAAATCTTTTTCATTTGTGTTCGTTTTTATTTTATTAAGTTTATTTGTACAAGAAAGTACAAAACTTTATTTCAAATAACCACAAAAACTGCTTTGGCTTTAATGTGAAAATTTGGGCCGCCACGAACTTTCAAAAGAAAAATGTGTTTGGTGTATCATCCTTCTTTCCATATTCCACTTTCTATACAAACATATTTCTCCCATTGTAAGGATTGAAAAAACTAATCCTGTATTCGATATATAAAGAGGGTTTCGATTACCGTTTTTATTTTACTATATGTTGAATTTCTCAAACATTTTTACCTTCAAATTTTGGACATATCTTCTCCCTTTGCCAGACTGCCCCAATCATCATCATTGCAAACATAAAAAGAATCACCTCAAATTCACCCCAAGTTGCATTTTTTGATCAAGATTAAAGGATATCCTTTTTTTCTCTTTATTTTATTCCTGTTAACAGTATATTTTCTTCTTCTAAATAGAAAGTGTGAAGTGCCCGACACAAACATTGAATTATCTTCTTGATAAAGGCTACATTGGTAAGCGCAAACATCGTCTGAAGTTCCCTATACACTTTATTTTATATAGCTACAAAAATCCAGTTGAAAAAGGATAACCAAAAAACAGTTATAATATAGATTGCACAAATAGCTTTCTGCAGAAGAACATAGTTATGGTGGAATATACACAAATATTCAAAATATAATTATTAATAAAACGAGAATGATAAGAAAATAAAATAAAAAAAAAGAAAGATTGTACATCTATCGTTGATTTTTTATTCAAATAAGAAAATAAAATAGAAAGAATCTCAACATAATATCTAACATACCGTTGCAACTGGATCCGCAAACACAATGCACACTAGTTTCGCTTCGTATCCTTCTCCGGAATGTATCCATGATTTTTCCACTTGTATATCTGGTGGATCTGAAAAAAGGAAATATTTTCAAAAAAGAAAGATTAACAAAAAGAACTAAAATCATGAACGACTTAGAAGAAGAAAAAATGAGGAAATAACCTTCGCATATACAAATACAGTACGAATCCTCATATCCGAGTGCTTAATGGTTGAGTACAAAGTAAAATTTCTTGGTATTTTTTAAGATATTAAGCATTAACTTTTACTTGTAGGTACTTCAATTCTCAAAGTTAACTCAAATTTTTTAAGTAGTCTAGGAATATAAGAGAACAAAATTACGTTACATCGAAAAAATCCCGACAAAGCTGAAGTTGAGTGGATAGCTTAGTTATAGTTATTAACACAACCTAAAAAGTCGTCTTATTTCATAATTTGAAGTTGTTTAAGAGCATTAAGTACATTATTTTGCAAATTTCTAAAACTATAGCTTTTATTTGAAAACATGGTGGAAGGATGACTTTGGAATTTTGTTCTTCTTTCTTCAAACACCTTTGCTTTTTATTTAATAAAACTTAACATTTCTTGCTATGCACTTAGAAACTATTAAAATGAACCCTATTTCATGATTATTGGACAAAGTATCACCAGTTGTACAAATCATAAGTCTTTCTACTTTCCTCCATTTTTAGCGGGTCAGTCATTAAACAGCATGCCAGTGCCTTAAGGCAATTTTAACAGTTGTTGTTTATATCTGGTCCATATTCCCTTGGCATGGAGTGCAGTGAAAGTTGTTTTCTGTCTATGTCTCAACATGCCTGTAACGGAAAATCGGTGGAAACGGCGCGGCGTTACACACATTAGTACGGACCAGCGAATACTCCCACCATCATAGTTCACTATAATTGCTTTTGTTGACATCGAAGGTGCTTTTAACAACGAACGTGAACACATCTGCAATCACGTCTGAGGTAACATCTCTGAACGTAGAGGGTTCGCTTGTAGAGTTAATTCAATAAAAGCTGACTAGCAGACTAATAAACTCAAAACTAGGTATCTCTTCTGCTAGAAGATTCGATAGAAGAGGGACACCGCAAGGTGGTGTTCTATCCCCTCTCCTCTGGAAACTGGTGTTAAATGAAATCCTAACTGGTCTGGATGCGAAGGGTTTCAGAGTGATTGCATATGGGATGACGTTGCTATAGCGGTGTCAGGAATGCATCTTAACACTCAAAAAGAACTCTACCAAAATGCCTTAGATAAGTTAATAATTTGGGCTGATCGGTGTGGACTGCGTGTTAACACCGATCATTAGTGAATTCGAATTAGTCTTATTTTCGAAGAAATACAAAATTCCATATGTTAACCCTCCCTACATTAAAGGATTAAAAGTTCTAGTTAAAGTTCACAGACGAGCCGAAGTATTAGGGAAACGTAATATACAAGAAAGAGTCAAAAAAGCTTCCTAAACTCTCTTTTCTTGCAAAAAAGCTGTTGGTAATAAATGGAGCTTACAACCCCGAATTACGCATTGTCAGTCCACTTTTGCACAAATGTATATCAACAACCAATGAAGGGGTTGATGGAGGTGTGTACTCTTAACGACTTAATTAAGTCTCTCATTCCGCCTTCCCTATTTTCTTAGCGTGTTTTAGGCGGAATTTTTGGCGATAAAAGAAGTCTTGTCCTTGCTTAAAGAAAACGAGGTATCAACATCTGATATCCGTATTTTCTCAGATAGTCAGGCCGCTATCAAGTCTCTGGACTCTACGTCTACAAACTCTTTAACAGTTCATAACTGTCGATCATCCCTAATGGAGATGGCACAACAGTTAATTATTCACCTTTTGCTGGGTTGCGGGCCATAGAGACATTCCATGAAATCGTAAGGCTGATAAACTCACCAGAAATTGTACAGTGTAACCCATTCTAACACGTTTGGCTAATGCTGATGGCATACCAATCGCTACATGTAAACTATTGCTAATCCAAGACAAAGCCTCAAGATACACATTAGAAAGTACTTTAAAAATTGATGTATGCACTTTAAATTAGTGAAAAAGAAGTCAAGCAGAACTAACATCTATAAATATCTAAGGAATTTGGTGCAAATTTTGAAAGAACTTATGTGGAATCGAAGGAAAATACTATACTGATATTAACATGTTTTAAGGAATACTGCTCATGTTGTGCTTAATCATATCGTTTTAAATTTTGATCGTAAGATACAAGTCTGCATCTTTTAAGCAATTTCTAAACAGTTTCTTAGCTGAAGCATAAAAATCAAAACAAAAAATTCGTAGGGCTTAAGCGAATTTGCCAAGGGTAAGAGAGTTCTTACTGTAAATGTAGAAAAAAACGGATATAACTTTAAATCCTTTTCGCATGCAAATATTTTGTATTTCATTGGATCTATTTCAAAGGCAGCTTCCATGTTTTCTCCATCACCTCTCAGTTGTTTCCCCTTTGCACCCTCTCCCTTCCAGCTAAATCCTTAGCCAAACCGTCTACGTCGTTCGTTGCCGGTTCCTGGTTGCTGGTTGCCGTCGTCGTCATCATGTCAGCAAGCAACGAGAGGGTACGAGTACGAGGAGAAAAAATTCAATCTTTTTTGCTAAACCACATATAAGGATAACCCAGAAAAATTGAAAAGCAAAATAAAAAAGGAACAATACAAAAACAGGGAACAGAAAACAGGAAACAACCTCAACATGAATAAGATATGGTTTAATGCTTCAATTTCAGTTTATACAATGTAGAAAGTGTAGAGACCATAAGACCGTACATGGGAGAGAGTACGTTAGATGTCAGACATATGTGCTATGCTGTGATTTATGTTGCGAGTTTTTTCTGTGAGAAGTTCGTTTTAAAGCTTAATATGTTCCCATACCTAGGACCTACAGATACCTACCTACCAGAACTTCAGTGATGTATCTGAAGTTCTGATGAAATAAATTCGAAGAACAGAGTCTTGAGCGGAATGAATGAAAAGAGGCATTTTTTTGCTTATACTTAACAACAACAAAAAGACAGAAAAGATGTTTAATTTAATTGACAGCTTCGTTAGTTTTATCTTTCAGTATTAAGGCGTCAGAGTAAAAGGTTTTATTTTGTATTTTAGGAAGATTTATGTTGTTTCATTATTTACGCTTGAATTTAAGCATAGGTACGTAGTACCTACCTATCTTTCTATTAAAAGTCATATGGAAATACATTGAAGGTCTTTGTTAAGGATATTCAAAAATAAAATTACCCCTATACAACGAAAACAAAAAACGGTATAAATTCGAAGAATTGATATAGAGAAGAACAAGGTTTTTGAACAATGCTCTTACTCATTTACTCATAACGTCCTGAAGACTATAATATAAGGTATTGAACAAAATTTTGAATAAGAAATACCAACAAATATTTTTACAGAAACAAACTTAATGGAATTCTAAAAAATCCTTTATTAAATCCTGATTTAAATGGTTTGTTTGTTTTTCTTTAGAGGGAAATATCGAATGTCTAGAGTATGTACTTTTCGGTAAGACTTTGAAATACCACCCACACTAATAACTTCCCACTGATGACCTTTAAAATATGTTTGTTTAGTTTAGCGAAAAATCCAAATATCACTTAAGGAACTTCGAAAAGTATTGATTTTTCTCCAGATATTCGGGACATAAGGCTGCTTTAGGTAAATGGGCTGGCGATAAATGACGTTATAGCAACAAGTAGATCCATTGTGATAGCCCAAAGTATAAAACTGCCCTGAAAATAAAATATAAAAACCTATGATGTCTATGGTGATCATGACCATTATGAGGCTTTTATAAAGCCCAATAGCCGGTTTCCTACAAAATGCCTGCCAGTTCTTCAAGATTATTCAAGAAGTGTCTGCTTAAGAGTTTGTTTCTAGTGCTGGGCTTTGACATAAGAAGTGGGCTGTATCTTCCTGCTCTTCCTCGTCATTGCAGCCTTCGCACTTTATGTAATCCAACAGGTTGTGACCTGTTAATATGATCACAAGTAATTGAAGATGCATAATCGAACGGGATCTATTTTAGTCGAATTTGGGTTATAGTTTCTGGGATGTAGCTTTCAAGGCTTTCCCGTCTTCCATTGGTTTTTTGAAGTATCTTGTTGCCAATGATCTATTTAAGTACACCAGATAAGCTGTTTATACGTGAGTCTATATGGGATTGGTATAGAGTTGTAACTGTCCTCACCAGCTCATTAGCTCTCTCGTTTCCAGATACATCACTGTAACCTGTTACTCAGCAGAGTCTTATGTTATGCTTAGAGCTAGGAACCGTTAGTTCTTGGCGCCAGTAATTTACAAGCTTCGATTTGATTACTGTGGCAGAAATTTGCTGCTTCAATGAAAATGGTGATATCAGCTCGTGATAACGCGATCGTTGAGGTATGTTTTGCAGCGTTTGTCACTGCCAATACCTTGGCTTATAAGACGCTTCTTTGTTCAGGGGTCTAAAAGCGTTGGCATGTTTAAGACGTTAAACTAATACTGAATTTTTTTGATAGGATTTTATTTTCTTGGCTTAAAAAATAACAGTCAGATCAGAAGGGGAGAAATATTTCTTTCATCGCCTTAGGAAACCCCAATATCTTACGACATTGGTTTGTACTCGTTCCACAAGAGGTGGTGGGTGATACACATGCCGAGAATATCGAGATGTTCAGTTTCATTGATGCAATTGTCATCCATGGATTTGGATAATGGCAAAGAGGGTATATCTGGCTTTAACGATACAAGACCTCATTTGGTTTTCGAAGCATTAAATTCCACATCCGAAAAAGCGGACTTTGAGTCTGAAAACGAATATGAAAAGCTAAGAGTACTATTGTAAGCAAAACAATGTATTGGATTTAAGGTTGCAGACATCAGGTCATTAATGAATATGAGAAAGATTGTTGGAGATAGAACAGAGCTTTGGAGCACACCACCATTTATTTTGTGGTTTTTAGAAAAAATACTACTGGCATTGAACGATCCAAAAGTAAAAAGTTAATCCAATGAAGCAGGGATTCATGAAAATCGAAAGCACACATTTTCGATAAGAGAGCCTGATGCCAAATCCTATCAAATCCTTTAGAAATAGCAATCTTACTTTCTCCAAAACGATGTAAGGATTGGCTCTACAGCTCGGTGAGATGAACCATGCGATGACTATTAGACCTATTGCTGCGAAAGCTGTACTGACGGTCATTGAGACGCTTTTGATCTTGAAGATATTTCTTCAGCTGATAATTAATCAGCGTTTCCGCATGACCTTGGAAAGAAAGGACGTAGGTGCAATCGGTCGATAATTAGAGGGGGAGGAGAATTCACCTTTTTTTGGGATGGGCCGACAAATGCTGTTTTTCATCCGCTCGGAACGAGACCTGCGAGGAGTAGGACAAATTTAACCAGCGTTGAAGAACATCTTAATCCAACAGATTAATGTGTGTTAAGATCTCACAGTACAAGCGCGAAAAAAGAATAGTCCCATAAAATCACTAACTGGCTCAGGTACATTCCGAATCATAACACTCACTGGCAGCGTTAAATTGGCGGCGAACTGCCTAGAACAAAGATTAGCTTTCTCTAAAGAGCTAAAAAATGAAGTTTCATTGACAACGAGCTTAGGAACCGATAAAGAAGAACAGTTCCTCATGCTTCCTAGTCTCTTTTTGAGAATTGGATCGTAAGCAATTTTGAAAAACGGCACTGAGCAAGTATGACGGCTTAGTACGAGGCTTCCTGATCAAGGCTTAAAATAAATTACTGCTTTTATTGATTTATAAGCCAGAAGCTGAGAAGTAAGTCTTTTTCACAAATCGGCTGCAGTTATCAGATGACTTTCGCTAATTAAAAAAACTAAGAAATTTTAAAACCACCTGCATTCTTTTTCAAGGAAAGCAAAAAATGAAACTATTAAAATAAAGAAACGTGAATAATAATAAAGGAGGAAGCTTTAACAGAATCTTTTCTTTTTCCTCACAATTTGTTTTATTCTTATTTTTCCTTCTAACACATTTTCCTTCTTTTTCCTCAACAATTTTAAAAAAATGCATTAAAATAGAAAAACCATTTTTTTCTGCAAGAAATTTACAGAAAATAACAAAGAAAATTCTAGAAAAATCATTTATTCACCTTTTGCGCTAAAAGTCTTCAATTTCACTGGACAAAAAAAAGATCGAAGACAAAAAAAAAACACACAAATCTTCTATGACTGGTATCTGTTCTAACAACGCTCGAATCTATTTTCTCCTCCATTAAATCCAATCTTGCATATCGATTTCACTTCGACAGGACGTTGTTTTCTCTGGAATTTTTCCTGGTCATCTCTATACTCCATACAACAGTCTCTTTCTTTTGCTTGTATTATATACCTCTATCCTATACAGGAAATATATCAAATTGAGTTCTTGTCTTCTTGAGAATCCGTGCAGTATACCTAACCTACCATAGCTCTAACCACCTTATACATCAGGAACACAACGTAAAAAAAAGCTTTTGCAAAAAAAAAAAATAGAGAGGAAGGTCCTCGTTCTAGTATCAGCATTATGTATATATAAAAAGAATAGGTACCAACTATGAGTATTCCAACCTACGCCCAACAATCTATAGCCAGGCCAGGTCCTTTTACCAAAATGGTATTCTTTTCATGATTGGACGCATTTTTTCTGATTCTTATTTTTCAATTCACAGGAGGTGTATAGTATAAGGATCAGGATGTGCAATGTGCATCACAGGAACTCTTTTTTAAAAATATTTTCCTAGTCCTATCTATAGAAAGTCCAAGTATCTTAGGTACATATATACGAGTATACCAAGTTGTTTCTTTCCATAGGGAAAAAAGGTATATTGATTGAATGCATTTCAAAAAATGTATCGACTCTTCACTGTACACCTTTAGGATTTTCCATAACTTTTTATTTTCAAAATTAAAGAGAGAAATTTTCTGTTTTTATATAATTCTTAACTATTTCGAAGTGCATAGAGAAGGTATTGTAAAGTAAAATTCCAAGGTTGTAATACTCGAGGGATGGAATTAAAAGCAAATTTCTTGAAACTGACAACCCGCAGTTTATATTCAGAAATCGATACAAAATCATGAATCCTTTGATTGCTTCCAAAGACACACACTTATTTGATTGTCGATAATAGAAGACATTTATTAAATGCAATTTTCACAATACTGAAATGTCGAGAAAACAAATCTGAAGAAATATAAGAGACATGAGAGACTTAGAAAGCAATCTTAACTCTTATTTTTGTATTGAAATAGTTTCACAAGAGTAAAGATTTTGAGAAGTAAAATAGAAAGGTAAAAGGAGTCCGAATTGAAGCCTATCTGTATTGTTAAGAAGTTCGAAATTGAATTAGAATGCAGTGAAAATAGTTTTTCTCAAGATTTCAAAGGGCTTTCCACTATAGACTCCCGAACTTAAAAAATTGATAGCGGCCACATCACTAAAGTAATTGTGTATGACTTTCATCCCAGAGATCTTCGCTCAACCCCTGCCTGTGCCACCTAAAACCTATTTTCACAAATTCTGTAAGAGTTGTTCTTGTCTTGAAGTGTGCTTCTTAAATTAGCCGATCGGATTCGGCATACAAGCGATCTGATAGGCAGCCTAACTCAAGCAATTGCGTATAGAACGTCGTCCCCAAAAATTGAGGTTATCAAGAAACTTTTGCAGTGCAACTTCGACAAGATTCAGCAATATTGCGATGACTGGAAGTTAAAAACCAACTTTCAGAAATTCGAAATTATTCTCTTCAGGACTCCGTCGTATATATAGCCTCAAGGGATACTAGAAAGAACTGAAAAAATCTAGTAATCGTGTGACCAAACCGACAGAGCCACTGGCGTATAAAAGTGTACACTGAACCAAATTTGGTAGTGATATTGATGAAAAAGCAAGTAGATTTGAAGAAAGGGTGATCAATATACGGTCAACACCTCCTATCCGTCAATTTGACGAATATATTCTTAGATTGAAGAAGTTCCGTCATTTTGAAGAAATGATTAAAATTTTTCGTTACGCAGTAAAATCTACAAAATTTTGTCAAATTTACTAATATCCATCATCGAAATTTAGTGAATAATAATTCTTCAATTTAACTAATAATTCTTCATTTTTACTTACCCGTTATTTTATAATAAAGAAACTTTCTTCCAATTGACGGGTCAAGCTTTTTAAGTTAATGAATATTTAGTCATTTGAACGGTTTTATTTCTTTAAATTGAAGAAAAGTTGTTATTTTAACCTCCTTGTTTCTTCAATATAAAGCATTATATTCTTCAAATTATTGATTTTTTTTTTAAATTTTTTGAACAACAACAAAATTTTGTTTTCATTTAATGCTAATTCGCTTTAAAGTAGAAAATATTTTTCTACTTTAAACAAATTTATTTCCTGAAAAATAATTTTACTGATTACTGTATTATTTATATAAATATTTAAAAGGTATTTCAAAAATGTAAGTTAGTAGCCATACAATATAAATAAGTAAAACAGACAAACAAATAGTTTTTTTTCTTAAATACAAGAATATGTTTATATTTTATTCTCTTATGTATGTACTTACATATTATATATATTAAATACTGAACTTAAGATTTATTTAACTTATTTATGAGTGAGTTTACTTTTGGATGGTGCTTATCATAACTACTTTCAATTTTATAAAAAAAGTTTTGAATAAAGGCACAAACCAAACTTGAACCAGTAGGGTATTCCAAATTAAATAAATTAAAAATTTTGAAACACAGACCGATTGCTAAAATAATTGAATTTTGTTTGAACTTTATACCATCGAAAAATACAACGATGTCCTTAGGATCCAAAATTGTTCCAGTAACAATGACCAGTGGTTGAATGTTTTTTTTTTTTTTTTGTCTCCGGAGAATCTCTTCGTCGCATGCCGCTACAGTTGATCCAACTAAAAGAAAGCTAGCTTGGGAGTCCCGAATAGAAAAACGAGTAATGGCCTTCTGTGATCCACTGCCAGTGATGAGTTTAGCTGTTGGTATAAGAAGGCTGTGAATTAAATAAAAAATGCCACAGGCACATCCATCTGACAAAAAAAAATATAACTTTAGGTGGGTCTAAAGAAATTCGAAAATTGGTTAATTTAATCTTTTATGTCAAACTACTCAACGATTAAAAGTAAACTTACTTTCTGGTAAAATGTTTCCATTATTCATCATTTCGCTTAAGGTCTGGCGACTAGTTGGATCCTTTATTTCGTCTTCAAAAATGGGTATAATTTTTACAGAAAAATCATCATATTTTAATAATAAACTCTCAGCTTTAGGATACAGGTGTTTGAAATCCATATTGATCTGAAAAAAATTATATAAGTGCATTATTATCAGTCGTACTCGTCAACACATTTTAGTGACTGCAATGCTTGAGGTTACAATGCCTCGAAAGGCGATAATGTTTTTATATTGTTTCTTGTTTTAGCTCTTAAAAATACAATTAAAATAAACTTACCAATTTAAAGCCCATCGGGTTCTTATACTGCTTCCATTTGGCTAGGATATCCACTGTTGATTCGGCTTTTGTGATCACAATTATAGTCTAAAGTTTTTTGAAGCATCCCAATGCCTTTCCATTTCCGCCCAAGTACAATTGTCCCTTATAATTTCTTCAATGTGCTCGGAAACATCGGATTCTGGTTCATCTAAATTGACCACATCACGAGGAAAAAATTCTGTTTTGAATATATGTAATCTCTCTTACCAAGGTTAAAAACTCGTTTGTGCGGTGCTCCTGGAGACAAGGCTGAGTAAGATCTTTTTTGTAAAATACCACTCTTCTTGAGAAGTCGTGTAGAATTATAATATTTATCATAGATCTTCCCCTGAGGCTTTTTACCGCTTTGTTTGGTATAATAATACCCCTAAAAATGTGGTAGTATATATCTAAACATTTAAAGCCAAGTGTATTTTAAGGGTTTTCTTACCAAATACTCCGTCTTAAAAAGGTTCCCAATTTTATCTGCTATTTGTTTAGCAATTCCAACCGTCATTCGTATTTCTTCTTGTAGCATGTACTTAATAATAAGGTCAATAATAAATTGTTTGTGAACCTTCATTCAGGTTTTGACTGCTTTTATACAGACTTAAAATAGACTTTCCTTGGCATGATGCTTTTAGAATTTACATGTTTATTTGAGGTATTTATTTCCAAAAGTTTTGTATTTTTATAAGTATTTATTTATGAATTAATTTTAAATTTTCCAAGACGCGATTGAACTTTTCGGCACAACTTCACTAACAAAAATAAAACTTATCACTTAATAAACAGTTAACGGCAAAATATTGGACAAACTTCTTCAAATTGAATAATTTCTTTAATCTGAAGAAAATATTTTCCTCTATTTAAAAAACTTTCTTCAATTTGAAGAAAATGGAACGAAAAATGCGAATAATTATGAAAATTCTTCGGTTTGAAGAAAATTTCATCAATTTGAATAAAACACATTCCGACATTTGAATAAATTTATTCAATTTGAAGAAAAATCTATGGAAAATCCGTTAGTTTGCAGTAATTATTTTGTCTGCAAAAGATTTCATATTTGTAGGCATATAAGTTATCGCTAACATATTGAGGAATATTCTTCAAGTTGATAAATTTTGTCAACATGAAAAAATCAGTTATTAGGTACCTATCGGGGATTTGAGTCAGTCAACGATTTCTGATTGTCAAAATGAAAAAAATTTGTTCGGTTGAATAAAATACTAAATCTATTAGTAGTTGAAGAAATTTTTGTGATTTGAATATTTAATATTCATTATCACGAAAATTTTCATGAAATATTGTGGATTTGAATAAATTATTCTTCAAAAGTTAACAAAATATTTCCGTCAATATGACCTACCCGATTTGGTTCAGTGTAGGAAGTACCTTGACGTCTGCTTGGATCAGAACTTGTATTTCAACAGACATATGAGTGCTACTCTAGCCATAGCTAGGGGAGCCTTAGCCCTGAGAAAAGGGTGTTTTTTAGCAGCCGTCTTGACAGCAGGGTGAAGGTGATTTGATTCATGGTCCTCATCCGGCCGATGATTGCCTTTGGATACCCGTATGGTTCAACGTTGCTCCATTTCAAATGAAAAAATGCTGGTGTTTGAGAGGCAATGTCTTTGACGATGCCTTGAATTACTCAGAACACCAGAGTCGGAGTACAAACATTACTATTCCAACCAGGTTCTATTCAACAAAACCAACATAAGAAGAATAGATACTTTTTTTCCTGAAGCTTGATCGAAGGCACGTGGCAAGAGTAATGTCCTCGACTTAACAGCTTAATTTTTGGGGCTTATTACCCCATTAATGCACGTTTAAGCTGTTTTATACCTCCCGATGCTTTCCTCTATTTAGACAGTGAAGGGCTGATACAGAATAGAGAGGTTGTTCCGCTTATCTACCACGTCAGCCGTAGAACTGTAGATAGGCGACTCCTTTACAGTCGAGAGGTCCTCGCACTGGACGAAGATGAACGCCTTCGGTTCTGTAGGACCGTGTCCGATAAGGACTGGAGAGATACGGTGAAGCAGGAAAACCTGTTTTGGTGGGTGCAAACGGAAAACAATTCTGGAAAAAACCCAAGAACATCAAATCGGCACCCACCATCTGTTCATCGATTTCAAGGCCGCATATGACATCATCTACAGGGACGAGCTGTATAGAGCCATGTCTAGTGTTGTCATACCAAGCACATCCGTTTGTGAAGGATGACCATGGAGAATTCGCGCTGTTCAATTAAGGTTAGAAACAACTTAACAGAACCTTTGGATGTCTAAAAAGGCTTTAGACAAGGTTTCTGTAACATCGTACTTCAAAGAATAGTTCAGAGCTCCCACGTCAACTCTAGAGGCACTATCTTTTTAAAAGTCTATCCAAGTACTAGCATATGCTGATGATGATGACATTGACATAATCGGAAGAACTCAGCGTGATGTCAATGGAGCTTTTATATGAGTATTGCGACAGAGGCGGCGAAAATGGGTTTAACAGAAGATGGAACTACAAACTGTACGGACTTTACAGCGGCGTAGACTTAGCTAGAAGGGTTAAAGTCCAACGATCGAGATGGCTGGGTCCCGTAGAGCGCATGGAAACCATTGCTCCGGGCCGGAAAGTCTTCGCATCCACACCCACAAAACAGCACAATAGAGGAAGACCGCAGATCAGGTGGCGATCACAAGTGGAAAGTGACCTCACCCAACTTATTGCGCGAAACTAGGGCCATCTAGCTAGGAACCGAGGTTTATAAAGAAGTTTGTTGGGTGAGGCCCTACTTCACACAGGACCGCAGCGCTACTTTAAGTAAGTAAGTAAACGGAAAACGTTATTTAAAGTTGTCTGATGTAAGTTTTAATTTACTTGATAACATGCTATCTTTTAAGAATTTTTGTCTAACTTTAAGATACTTATATATGATGATAGTTGCTAGAAAAATGAATTAATACAAAAAAAAGATTGGTAAAGTGCAAGTAAGATCCAGAAACGTCGAAAAAATACCGAAAAAGTCATCGTTAAGTGTAGATTTTGGGCTCTACGGTATTTTATCTACATCGCTTCATATTTCTTTAAAAACTGCAACTGGCCAAGCGATCAGCGTTATCGGTGGTTAGCGGTACAATATTTATTAGTCTGAGTTATGGACAAGAAAGCAAAGATTTTTCACTTCAAACGGATGATTATTAGCCAACTCGTATGTTTTCCATAGGAAAGCACTTTAATCTCATACCATACTGATTTTCACTACAAAAATTCTGCACCAGTGACATTAAGACTTGGTCTTGGTGAAATCGTGTAATTTAACTCAGTTTGATTTTTTTTCTGTAATAAGTCCCAACCACAGCAACTTTCAAAGTCAACATAACTCATGTCATCAGTGAAATTAAGTCTGATTTATGAGCTTATGGCATAGAAAATTGGACATTTCGTATGCGTGCTGAATACCATATACAAAATGGCATAGGCCCTTTAAAATTCAAAGGAATACAAAATATGTTGATGATATCTCACACGTAATTGGTTTTATTTAAAATATTATACAGAATGATGCTTTTTATACATTTGTATGTATGTATGTGTATTCAAAACATACAAAAATGTAATAACTTAAAAGAAAAAGTCAAATTCTTATAAAAGAGAACCTTTTTTAAAACAAAAATCAACGAATAAATATCATCAAAATCACTAACCCGTAAATCAAAAGAACTTATGCATGTGGCATCTGGTAACCAAAAACTCTTTCTTTGACCACAAATAAAAAGACACATACTATAATATATAGAAAACTATCTTCAATTGAAAAACGACTCATATCCTTCTCAAATATAATATTAGATACCGAAAATTCCTTCCGAAAACCACTATAACTATACTTATACATATAGAAATAACATATAACCACAATTGAATAGAATTTCAATTTGATTTTTGTTCTTTTTTTTTTCGTCCAGTTTAATCAAAAGCCATCGTCGTCTCGGTTGTAGTACTCATGAATATTACAAGGATCTTATATCTAAATTCTTTACTCGCACACTCAAGAATATAGAAGATGAAAATCCCCCCAAAAATAAAAATAAAAAAAAAAAACTTACATAAAACATCAAGCCTCATATCGACTGTAACCGGATCACCGACTCCATTGTCTGCCGTACACTGATATACTCCAGCCTGTTGACGTTCCAATTTCTCCAGAGTCAGTATTGGACCATCGCCAATACGAGCTGATGATTTCCCAGCACCACTCTGCAAGGACACACAACATAGAAAAAAATTAAATAAACCACACAAAATTTATTTATATGTATAAAAGAGATCCTTGTTACAAAATTTTCTGCCAACACAACAACAAACTATTATACAGGATAACAAGGACACAAATTTGAAAAAAGGGAAAAAAGCAAAAAATATGAAGGAGCATCTTTGTCTTTTTAAAAGTAATTTCGTCTGCCTGAGTTTGCCATCATAAATTCTTATAATAATTTCGGGTACCTTTTGGGACAAACATACAGGTACCTGATGCTCATATATCCAATCCTACGCCACCCATTACTAGTACCTACCACCCTCCCCCATTAATGTCTTTTTTTTTTATATGTATGTAGGTGCCTTCAAAACGATTTCGCATGGAAAGCAGAATAAAATGCTCTCCGTCGGATTTAAAAACAACAACAACAACAAAAATACACACGTTTTCCTTATGACAGGACAAGACTTCTTTTATCGCCAAAAGTTCCGCCTGGAACACACTACAATGATTGTGAAGGCGGAATGAGAGACTTATTTTTAGTCGTTCAGAGTACACACCTCCAGCAATCCCTTCATTGTTTCTGAACCATTTGTATAAAAGTGGATTGACTTGTTTTCCAGGAAGGCTATAATACTCTCAGAAAGATCTGGAAGGTAATAGAAAGCTGTAACTTTCTGTCGAATTATATTTTATTCACCGCCAGGTTCCAGAGCAGAGGGAATAGATACAACCTTGTGGTGTCCCTCTACTAACGAATCTCCTGGCAGTAGAGTTGCCCAGTTTTGAGTTAATTACTCTGCTAGTCAGCATTAAATGAATTAACTCTCCAAGCGAAATTCTTACGTTTAGAGATGTTAGTTCATATGTGATTGCAGGTGTGTCCACGTTGTTAAAAGCTCCTTCGATATCAAGAAAAGCAACCATAGTGAACTTTCTATGATGTAGGGAGTATTCGATGGTAGGTATACTAATGTGTATAACCCCGTTTCCACCGATTTTACTTAAAAGTATTCATGTTGAGACATAAATTAATACTTAGATGAATGATCTATTCACATTTTTCTGATACCGTTTTAGAATACCTATCAGAAAAAAACATAGAAATAATTGGCCATTCCTTTTTTGTGTTATGAAAATTCATAGAAAACATAGAAAATTTAAGTTTCTGATTATTAAATCTTGAACATTGAAATGACAGCAAATAATAGAGCGAGAAAAAACATTCCCCATTCGCTGTTTTATTTAGATTCTGGGGACCTTGAAACGTCGAAAAAGTTCAAAATTTCCAATTCGACAAATCAAACCGATTACAATAACTTCCTATGGGAAGTTAAAAAGGGTGAGGCAAGAAACCTAACGAGCTATCGATGTTATTATCGCCAATCCTCATTGAATACTGTCCAAGAGGCCTATGTTAGATTCTGGAGCATCAGTCCAGATATGGGAGTTTTACTAATCTACAAAATAAAAACTATTACAAAAAGGTAATGACCAAATTTTGCAAAAATTATTATAGTTTAAGAAATATTTTTCGCTAAAACGAAGAAATAGGAAACATCAAACATTGAATACTCAATTTAAAGTTTTCACAACTTTAAGGAATATTTTTACACTTTTGTAAATTTTTAAGTAGAAATTGATTAATATTATTTGAGAATGAAAAACATCAAATGTCAGGTTTCACAAAAATGTGTGTACACTTAATTCAAAAATGTAACCACTTTTCAGAAAGATGCTTCCCTTAATTATTGATAAAACATAAATACACGATTATTTAACAGCAAATTATTTTCAGGAATTGAATACGGAAAACAGCGCTGAAATCAAACGAAGAAGAACTCTTGAAAATCGCTGATTCTTTGAACCCTCTGTCAAAGAAAGATGAGAGCGCCTTAGAATGCTTCGAAAGAAAAATTCTTAGGATGATTTTTGGAGGAGAAGACACAACGACGAACTGTGAAGTTAAAAGAATAAAAGTCCAACGACTTAAATTGCTGGGTCATGTAGAACGAATGTACATTGTACATCAAGGCTCCAGCCCGGAAGGTCTTTGAATCCAATCGCGAGAGACGGCGCAGTAGAAGAAGACTGCGAATCAGGTGATGCAAAACTGGCGACCGCTAGCGAGGGACCGAGCTTGTTGGGAAACTCATGTTGGTTGATGCCCACGACGTCCGGGCCAAACTGTAGCGCGCCACCTTAAACAAGTAAGGAAGTATAAACCATTCATCTTGTTTATTGGTGAAAATCTTAGACAAAATACAAAAAATTGATACCTTAACCACTAAGCCACGACTGATTTATGAAGCCATTAACCATTTAATTAAGTTTTTCACCAAGTTAATAAGACAAATTTTATACAAAAGAAAAACATAGAAAACATAGAACAAGGGCATATACAACAACTGGAGATTTACCACATTTCGTTTAAAGATCGTTTCTCGCTTCTAAAAGACTAAATATGGTGCTCCTCTCCAGCTCAGAAAAAAAAAAACAAACTGAACTCTGTATTGGTAACCACAAATTTGTTTAAGTGCATAAAGTAACTTTTTGAAGAACTTAAATATATACATATATCTTAAATTTCCAAATAACCACAAAAGACCCACCAAAAGGTATCTGAGTGTTGCACACCACACGACCGACGTCGTCGTCGCCGCCGCCGTCTGCCTGTTTATGCTTCTATCAGGAAGCTCATATATTAGTCTAAAAATAAAAGTGGAAAAACCAGGACACAAACTCTCTCATATTCAAAACCTACACATCGCATTGGCAAAAGGAAAATATTTATGCACAATTTAGGCAGCTACCTCCTTTCGTCGTTGGTTGTCTTGCCGTCATCGTCGTTATCATAGTCATCGAGTTGGTCGCGTCGAAGACGAGCGACGTTATTCACGAACTCGGTGGCCTGTTCTCCATATTTTATGCTCCAAGGAGTGAACATCAGAGGAGCGAACACCGAACACTACACACAAAAGTGAACTAAACACTGAATATAGTGGAAAATCTATATACGAGTACCGTTGGTACAACCAAAGAAAGAACAACTAAAATGGCAGCATAAATCTTATAAGAGCTTAACATGCACGGGCGGCTTGGGCGGTTTGGGCGTTAAAGGACGTTCGTCGGAAGTTCTCTTCTCTCATCAACTTTTCTATGGCAAAAATAAAGGAGTTAGTACTTTATACTCAACTGCAACTCCGACTGTATATGGCTTGGAATTTATTCATTTGTCCGTCCGTCGCGTCGCGTCGTTTGCGTTTTCGGCTTTGCTCTTTGCTCGTCATCGTTGAAATCCTCATAGATCGTAGTCCAACGTTTTATAGTCGAATTTCTGAAATGTGACCCGACCCATTTGAGAAAATCCAAAACAAGCACCACCATATATGTACGAATGTGTATAGTTTTTGAGATCCTTATGGCAAGACCAAAAGTTCCACAAAATGCAGGGCCAAACGGGCGCAGTCGAATTAATTATGCACCGCATAATCGCATTCAAGACAGGTTTGCATTGGGAGTCCGTCTAAACTCTAAACCGTATATCTACCCAAATATTGATGCCACACTATTCAGGATTCACATATCTACTCGTATATATGTATGTACCTAAGTCATAGAGACCATTGTGATTCGTTTTGGTGTAGTAAAAGCTTGTTATAGGCAATTTTGCAGTGGGCGAAGTTTTGCCACTCACAAAACGGATATTCAACCTAAAATGGTCGGGGCCTAGTTCTTTCTTTTTGCCTTTTTAATATTTTAGCCCGCTCCATGCCGACAAGTTTGGGAATTGATTTATAACCGTTTTGGGAGAGTGGGTTTGTAGTATACATGTATATGGTATGTACGACTATGCGGGTATGTGAAGGGAGCACTGCTGAGGAATGATTTAATGTGTTCCACGTACCCTTACTATGACAGATTGAACATGCGGATATGTTTGGTGCAGACGACGAGAGTCATTGGTGTTTTATGTTTTTTTTGCCGTTTGGTTCTCGGGGCAAACTGGAACTCTACCACTGCTCTGTGCTCATGGTGATGGTGCGCTATCCTGGAAAATGGCTCATCCACTCACCCTAACCTTACTCAAACCCAATCCAAAAGCACGAGTACCCAACCGTTGATCCGTTTTTAGAAAATATACACGAGCACCATATGACCAATTAATTTATTTGGCATCCCTGTTTTGTGCCCCAAGGACGAGGGTCTGCCATTCATCGTGGCGCTTTTCGAATTTTTGATCGAAATAAGTTTTTTCTTTTGTTTTTACGGCTTGTTGTGAGGTTAGTCCAAATTAAACGGCATCGGCTTCAGAGCTTCAATTTCGACATCGCATATAGTACCTTCCTATAGTTGTTATTGATGGCCGTTGTGAGATGTGTGGAGAGTGAATGAATGATTCCATACGAAGTTGGAGTATATACTTCGTTCAGGTTCTGGATCAACATATAGTCGATGGGGAGAAAAGTTATTGAGAAAAGTTTGTTATCGCATGCTTATGGTGAGAAAGTGGTTTAAGCTACAACGAGCCAAAAACACTATACTTATTCAGGAAGAGCATTTATTGAGATTTCACCGTAGGCTCCCACTCTCATGGATATAGAGCTTCATTAATCGGTTGTTGGATAAAGTTTTGAAGTTTGAATGGTTAGTGGTTTTGTGTTTCCCTCCCGATAGAACGATCAAGAGATACTATACATATCTATACTATATACCAACATAAGTTTAAATGTACGAGTTCGAATAAACGCAGTTTGATGACTTTTATTCTAATAAAAACAAATATATAAGTGTGAGGTAATGGTTAAGCGGTGAGACAAGTTACGAGTTGTATAATAAATTTTATTTGTAAAGTGCATGTTCGGGATAAAATTAATTGTTAAAAGTTTTCACCTTTTTTTTTGTTATCTTTTATTAAGTGATGAAAACGAAATATTCAAAATTGTTCTTATTGTAATTTATTCAAAACACTATTTTTTTGCAATGATTACAGAGGCTTATCAAAACTGTAAGGGTTGCACGTACCTCAAGTTTTACATTAACACATTAGGACAGAGTTTTTTCATTGTTTAAACTTGAACAAAATTTATTGACCACAGTTCAAAAACTCAGTGAACTAGTTTGAAAAAAAAGAATTACTTTTTTATAGTAGAAGATGAAAATTCAAAATCGTAAAAGCAAATTTAATGCCGACGAGAATAATCTACTCAAAACTGAGCAACTTTTCTGCTAGAAGATTCGTTGGTAGAGAGACACCGCAAGGTGGTGTTCTATCCTCTTTATTCTGGATGCGGAGGGTTTCCGAGTATTTCTCTAGTCGGATGACGTTGCTGAAGCGATTTCAGTTAAGCATCTTAACATCCTAAAAGAACTCTTATAAAATGCCTAACACAAACTAATACTTTGGGCTGATCGGTGTCGACTGGATGTCAACATACACAAAACCGAATCGGTCCTATTTTCGAGGAAATACAATACTCCATATGTTAACCCTCCAAATATTAAAGGTATCCAATAAAAGTTCTCAGACGATGCTAAAAACCTGGGTCTTTTTATAGACAAAAACTACTTAAATTGGAAACGCAATATACGAGAAAGAGTCAGAAAAGCTACTGCAGCTTTCTTTTTTTGCAGAAAAGCTATTGGTAATAAAATGGGGCTTACAACTCCGAAATAAACATTGGTTATACACATTGGTAATAAGGCCGTTTTTAATGTACGGTGTGGCAGTATGGTGGATTGCTTTGGAAAAAGCTATAAGCCGCGGCAAACTAAATAAAGTCCAACGTTCAGCTTGCCTATGTAGAAGCGGATCGCTTCGCACGACCATCTGGATACACTGCTCTACCTAACACCTCTTGATTTGCTTAGCAACCAAATTGCTGCAAGCTCTGCTATTCGCCTCAAAGCTTCATCGCAGTCGGTTAACAACAACATTGGCCACTCCTTAATTCTTAAGTATTTAGAACCAGTTTCATCTACCAACTAAAATTCGACAGAAACTTACAGATTTCTATACCTACCTTCCAGATCTTTCTTGCAGGATAGGGCATTCCTGAAAAACGAGTCAATCCACTTCTATACAGATGGATACAAAAAAAATGAAGGGGTTGGTGGAGGTTTTGCCTTTGAACGACTGAAATTAAGTCTCTCATTCCGCCTTCCCAATCATTGTAGCATGTTCCAAGCCGAACTTTTGGCGACAAAAGAAGTCTTGTCCTAGCTTAAAGAAAACGAGATATCATAATCTGATATCCGTATTTTCTCAGATAGTCAGCAGCTTTCAAGTCTCTTTACTCTGCTCTACAAACTCTTTACATGCCCTGTTCTAGTTCAAAAACGCAAGAATTACCTAAAGCTAGGCATACATGATGAACATGCTTATCAGCGAACATGTTCGTTTGCGTTAGCCCACACACCACAAAGGATATCTGCAACTTTGCGATTCCACGCCATTGGACAAAGCTACAAAGATTTCAAATTTCTGATGATTATTTCCGCACAACGCGTGGGAAAAATTACCATCTTTGCAATGGTCACTAGATGACATTCATATGAGAAATGAGAATTTGTTCGCGAACATCACCATACACGACGAACATGACAGCTAACGAACATGAAAAAATCAAAAATGTTCGCCAACAGCAAGCGGTTCGCATACAAGCCCATACACGAGAAAACAAACAGCGAACACGAGCAGGTTCGCCGAACTTGTTTATCGTGTATGCCTAGCTTAAGGGGCCTTTTATGTAAGACAACTAAGAACAAAGTTGAGTTGTAATCCGGCAATCGGTATTAGCGATCACAACTAGTTGACTGTCACAAGTCAACCAGTAGTCAACGGAGAAATGGTTGACTTTTAAAGTGTGTTTGGGGGTATTATGTAAGCCAGTTGAGTTGTCTCTCAGTTGTGTTTGTTATCAAAATTCAACAACTGCTATTTACCGGTTGTGTAGTGCATTTGAGTGTACAAAAAAAATATCGGTACGCACCAACAGCCAATTGAAGAGCAATTTTATTAAGAAAATGGAGAAAAAAAATATAAGTTTTACAAATAATAAAATAAACGTTTGTAAGAAAATAATTTGTTTAGACAAAAATCACAAAACCCGCCCAATTTGAGAGGTTGATTGAGGTTCATCAGCAGAAACATACACTTACAATCATGAAATTCAGACTGTAGTAACCTTTTCTATTTATATAGAGATGTTGAAGATTTTTTTTTGGTGCTATGATTCGAACATGAGTTCCAACGATGCATCCTATTACTTCAGGAAATCTGGTTTTCTGGTAAAAATGAATCTTCGATAAATTAAAATTGGTCAGAAATGTTCTTCTACTACGTCTAGCACTTCTACTACCGAAAGTGTTGGTTGAGCAGACCTAAATCATTACCACTGCACTTTTGGCAACTTCCTTCTGCCATGAAATGTAGGGCAGTGCAGAGTTTGAGAATTGGTGGGACTGCGGAGGAACGCTATGGTTGTTTCAAATATTGATTTCGTTTAGCACATAAACAAATGTGTCTTTGTCGAGTCTAAAATAACTTATAAATCTGCAACAAAACGGAGTCGTTAAATCAACACTTCTCACCAAAAAATTTGTTTACAAAAAATACTTTTTGTTTCGAAGTTCCAATGGATTGGAGCGATCTCTAATATTTTTTCTCATCAGCGCAACATTGAGGGGATTTTCTTTTTCCGAATTTACAAGAAAAAAATCAATACAACTCTTCATTTCGTATTATTTTGTCTTTTTAATACAATTTTGCACTGAATTCAAAACTTTGAAATACCTACATACCTACGTATTTTATTTTACACAGCTGATTTTGACACAAAACAAGCACATAAAAGTAGGCAATGTATTTGGTCTACTCAACTGAAAAAAAAGTTGTCTCACATAATACGAATTTTTTATGCAGTTGTCTTCAAATTGAGTTGTGTTGATTACAACTCAACTAAGTTGAGTTGTGGTCCATAATAGGCCCTTAAGAGTCGATATAATCGATCTCAATCATACTAAGATAATCAGTCTTTTACGTTTCGTAAGGGACTGAAACTGGTTTAATTGAGCTTGAAAGAAAGCCTCAACGCAATGTTCCATTAAACTGGCATAAGTGTGTCCTAGCTTAACCTAAGTTTGAGCTAAAGATCTCCCAATTCAATTTTTGTATTAAAAGTATTGTAAGCTAGCAGTATAATCGTTACAATCGTTACCGTTTGGTCTTGAAAAATATAACAATAACAATTGTTTTTCGTGACGTATGAGTTACATTTTTTCTCCCAATATTAGAATATTTATGTTAACATAATTTAAAAGGCTCCTTCATAGAGAAATTCAAACTTTATGTGACATTATCTAAGCAAAGATCTAGTTGGGTCTCGTCTTTTGACCAGTCTTAAATGGTTCAGTAAATGACCCACCCGTTTACAAAAAGGCAAGATATGCTGAGAAGAACACTGTTGTATGTTAGCGTGTGCCAGGGTATCTAATTCACTATCACTAGATCTCAAACTATTCTCTTTCACAAGAACATGACCTTTAGTAGACCACATTGACGAAGGGTACAATAATGGGCTCTGGACTAGATGGAAACTGTCTTTAATTTGTATTGAAAACTTATCAAATTTGAGAAGATAACAATTCCATTCCACATTTTATCCAAGAACTTCCGATGCATACGAAAAAAGGAACTCAAGTTGGCAATTACCGTCAGCGTTGGTCGATGATTATATTCACTTCATTTTGCTTGAAGTCGAAAGCCTGTACGACTAAGACGCAAACTTACAGAGGCTCTCAATGGCAAGCTGTATGACTCGGCTTAGTTTTGCACAAAAACCAAAGAAAATTATACATTTCGGATGGAGGCTGTACTAAGGAGCCACGGCCGACATTATACTACATGCCTCAATATACAAATAAGCAAATTTGCAATGACAGAAAGTAATGTTTTCGTCAAAAGAATATCCGCTTTTCCAAGTAATATCCACACAGCACCTTTCTTCTAGGGAAATACAAAAAAACAAGACTTTTATTTTTGGAAAATAGCAAGCTTAAATACAGATGAATCCATTAAGACCATAGTGAACAGTTACAGAGAAAATTGTTTAAAAGATGTTTAAACATAGTATTCAATTACTTTTCCTAGAATATCCATTTTTTCATCTATTTTTCACACTATTGTTCAGTTATGCATTCCTAGAAGCTCCAAATTTCGTATCGCCTAGCATAGAAATCACCCTTTACAAATACCAATCCCCCAAATGCATTCTGTTGTTTTCAACACTTTATTATCTAAACTTTTTGAATTTTAAACAAACGTTTGCTTTTATGATTACCCTGGATCTAATTTTGTATAAGCAAGCACAAAATTCAATACCTCGTATCCTAATCTAACTATAGAACATTAACTTACATCAATACAAATTTGACCCAACATCCAGGATGATGCATAAATGTATTCAAATATAGCTAAAGCTAATCCAATTTTCCATCCAATCAAATTATATGTTCAGTTATTTATGAGGCACTTACAAATTAAATCCATCACCTAAGCCCTCTTACAGACCCATACCTTGTTATGAAAAAAAAGTAAATTGTCTGATTCTTCTAGCTATATAGGCTATACGATACATACCTTCAATGATATGTACCTAACTTACCTACTTAAACCTACCTATCAACTAACTGGACCTCTACCAATCTGAAGTGTAATAAAAATGAAAAGAAAAGAAGAAAAATAAAATAAAACTCAGCCCATTATGTTGCCCTATATTCTTTGATAGGTCTCCATTATCATCTAAACAAAATCTTACCATTCATCCTTTAGTCAATCCTTTAACCCAAAGAATTCTAATTCAATTGAAAATTCTTAGTATCTATAGTTTATTTTATTTTCTTTATTTTGTTGTTGTTGTTGTTGTTCGTCCTTTTGTCGTTTTCGTAGTTTTTCGTTGTTTTTTCTTTGTGTCCTTTTTGTTTGACTACACTTTGGCCCCACTTTGCTTATAACAAATCTTTAACTTGATCCCCCCTAATCCCAATTAAGAAGAGAAATAAAATACAAAAAGAAAATCCATACAACAACAATAAAAGAAAAGAAATAAGAAGAAAAAATGTAAAAAAGAAAACAAGAAAGTCCAAAAGACAAACCTTTTTTGTCCAGTATATCGATGGCACTGGATTGCCAGATCCTTTGCACTCCAATGTTATTGGGCCACCCTTTCGCGCCTGCAATTGTCCGGATGTTGGTATCGCTCTAACACTTGGTGGAACTGGAGAACAAAAAGAAATTTAAAATAAGTGACAAGTTGAAAGTTTAATCCTTGATAATTATTCAAAAGGATAAACAAACAAACATACAACATGCACAGAGACTCACAAGTTTCTTTTTTTTTAAAGAATATAGCAAGATAACTTTATCCTTGAGATAGAAGCTCTGCCAGGATAAAACAGGACAATATAAATGGGACAAAATAAAAATTAAAAAAAAAAAAAAACATACAAAATATGTAGCTATGGAGTGTTAACAAAGCGGTCCTTTCTATAAGGATTGCCAGGATTAAAAAGGAACAGCGGGTGGGCATTAATATGAGACGATGATGATGATCATTCCCTCTTTCCTCCAAAAATTTACATAGATACAAAACCAAAACTTACCAAGAATTTCGACTGTGTGCACTTGGTCCCTGTTCACTTTGTCACTGATTTGACATACATAATCTCCGGCATCCTGCGGCTCCAAATCAGATATTTCTAAATTGTAACCATCTATCAGTCTTATTCTTTCATCCCTTGTCACCATAATATTTGAGGCTGTAAGCACATTTATTCCACGTCGCCAAAGTAACACGAAGCTGCCTGTAAATAAATATAAGGACACAAAAAAAGAATTAAGGACATGAATTTACCAACATTTTCTTAGTAGATACCTTCAAACATGTATGAGAATCAGAATGGTAAGAAGAAGAAGAAGACTCTTTTTAGAAAAAAGGGCGGAGAGGGGTAGGAAATTAGAATGAGCGGCAGTTGTCTTAGTGGAGTGCTAAATAAATAAATCACTTAAAGCTGTCACAAAAGTTCCCGTTCGTCTAATTTTAAATTTATTGCTGTGCTGGGACATTGCTACCGAGTCGACCAAGTGTAATTTTGATTGAGGTTTTTTGTTGTTGTTTTTGTTTTGGTCCTTAAAAAGCAAAAAGGTTGTTGTCTTTTCAAAGGTAGAAACTTTGTTTTTCTCTTTTTGTTTTTCCATTTTAGAAAGCCTTTAAAAGATATCTTATTGTGTCTTAAAATAGTAATACGCGTGTATCAATCATATATTTCTGAAGCGTAATTTTATTTTTGGGGTTTTAACTTTTTCCTATAATATCAAAGTTCAGGCAGGGGATAGTTTAATAACTCATTTATTGGACATAAATAGGAAATCCAAGAATAAAGTTATTCAAAATTTATGGTAATCAGAAAGTTTTGGCAAATTGATGTTCAAAAGTCAAATACTTCGAAAAAATGTATTATTACAACAGTTTTAAAATGTAGTATGATATTTTTTCTATTATTATCAATGATTGGGAGTTCCACCAAAATAACTCTGATTCTTTATTAAAACTAAAATAATTATAGTTTTCTAAGTGGTATGAGACTTTATAATACCTTTATTGTCAATTTTCTTAGTTCGTTGAATTTAATCCAAAGCAAAAGATACAATTAATTTAAGATGTATATTATTTGTTCACTATTTGGTTGGTCTCAGTAAGTTTGCTTTGGGATTTAGTTAACAGTTTGTATTCTGCTTTGAATTTAAGATTCTTTAATTTATGTACTTCGGTTAACATTTTATAGAATTTTGAAACAAAACTAACGATTCGGTTGTATTTTGCAATGGAAGCCATTTGATAAAACGCAAAAATATTCCGACCCCGAACAGGTAATCAAAATGACCAACAATTCAAGAAATTTTGATATTTTTTTTCGGCTAGTTGTTAGTTTTTCCTAAATAGAACATTTTCGAATAAGATTATACAGTTTGGTCCCCAAAATCGAGTGGAATGAAATGGAAATCAAAATTGAAATTGGAGTGAAATTGTTTTTAGGCTTCTACCATGCGCTCGATTTTGAAAACTATTGAAATACGTTTCTAATTGAAAAAAAGTATAAACTAGCAGTAAAATACTTTGTTACCATCGAAAAGCGCTAATGGAATTTTTTGCCGAAAAATTTGTTGCAGTAGGAAATCTAAAATTGGCATCAAATTGGCAATGGATGGAAGCGCCTATATAATTCTGAAGTATAAAGTCCAAGACACCGACACTGGTAATTTTCTTTTAGGTATTTTCAAGAAAATAAATTTCAATTGAATTAAAAAAAAAAAAACGAAATGCATGATATGCTGCAATCTATTCTAATATTATAAATGGAAAAGTTAATTTGTTTGTTTGATTGTTTGTGCGTCCTTCACGTTGCAACGGAGCAATATTATAACATAATTTCTTTTGTGGAGGTAGTTACGAGGCTGGAACGTGTTTTAAGCCATATTTTATCGTGGTAAAATATCTTATACACAGCTCATTCGAGCAGATTTACCGGTAGTACTTATATTAATTCAATACATTCTTTTTTTAGAATACTAATTACTAGCATATCATTAGGTGCTGCCTATTTTTAGACCTTTCATAGTTGCCTATCATAGGGAGTTTCTGATATGGAGATTGTCGTACGAAACTTTGCTGAAACTGTATTAAAAATACATATAAATTTAATACATACCTCATTCATTCCACATTAAGGTTTTTCCAAAAAACTTAAGGGTTTGAACAATATCGTCAAACAAAAAAAGCTTGTCAATATTCGTGTGACACGAAGTGTATTTGTCAATAGACATAGAATTATTCGTGCCAATAATGCTTTGCGAAATTTAGAAGCCCCCGATTATGTGACGGAAAAAAATGTCTTTGTGTCACACGGCTTGGCCAACACATCGTTAGTGCTAATATCTTTTTCGTTGGAAAGTGCGAAAAGGAAAGGATGAAAATGTAACAATTCCTAGAATCACAGATTTACCATTCCAATTCAAAAGTTAGTTCCGCTTTGAAAATTTTTAAAAAAGCAGAGGGGGGAAGCTAGAAAAGCCGTGCTTCATCACTTTAACAATAGAGAACGTTGCTTTTAGTTCCTTTTTGTTTCTTTTGATTGTGGAAAGCTTACTCACTAACTCATGTATACTTGCCCCTATCTCTATGTGATATTAACTTCCCATAGGAAGTTATTGTAATGGGTCCGATTTGTCAAATTGAAAATTTTGACATTTCTCGACGTTTCAAGGTCCCTAGAGTCGAAATAAAAGATTTTTAGAAAGATGTCTGTGCGTGCGTGTGTACGTACGTCCGTACGTCCGTATGTCCGTTCGCGACGTTTTTTTCGTCGTCCATAGCTCAAGAACCAGAAGAGATATCGACTTCAAATACATTTTTGTATACAGATAATAAGGCAGAAAGATGCAGAAAGGGCTCTCAAGAAAATTGCGTGGGTGGTTTTTTTTACTATAGCAGTTTAAAAAAAAGGTGAACATTTTGGTTAACCCTAAATATCTCATGAACCAATGACGCTAGAGACTTGAATTAAATTGTATGTTATATATTGTAACGTGATACAAAACAATTATGTTTTTGGAAAAAAAAGCCAATTAACGGTTTTTTTTATAAATCAAAAAAACTGAAAAAAAAATTTGTCACTTCGAAAATTTTACGACTTAAATAAAAAATTTTGTGCAACGAAAAATAATGTTTTTCACATCTGATAAAATTTTCAGAAAAATCGAATTGACAGTTTTTTTTACAAAAAATAAAAACCTAAAAAAAAAATTAATAAAAGGTGGTAAAAATTGATTTTGACTCAAATATCTTTTAAGACTTTGAGATATTGGCTTTAAACTACCTTTATCTTTCAAAAAATATTGTTTTTAACATTCAGTAAAATTTTGAAAAAAATCGAATTGACAGTTTTTTTACAAAAAATTAAAAACTGGACAAAAAATTTAACAAAAGTTGGTAAGAATTGGTTTTCGACTCAAATATCTTTTTTTTTTTAATGTGAGATTATGGCTTCCAACTGATTTTGTTTTATTAGAAATATTGTTTTCAACTTTAGGAAGAATTTTGAGAAAAATCGAATTGACAGTTTTTTTACAAAAAAAAAACATAACAAATATTAATAAAAGTAGGTAAAAATTGATTTTCGGCTCAAATAGCTTTTCAAAAATTACAAATATTGGCTTCAAACTTATTTTATTTCACAGAAAATATTGTTTTCGATATTCAGTAATTTTTTTTACATAAATCCAACAGCCCGTTTTTTCATAAAAAAATAAAATCTACAAAAAATAATACGCAAATTTTTTAAAAATTGATACGTATAGACAAACTTTAAAGCAAGACAAATCGACATACGGGATGGGAAGTTATCAGTGTGGGTCGCATCCCAGCCTCTTTTTTGATTTTCTTTTAACACGTGGACAAAGCCGCGGGTAACGGCTTGTGTTCAAATGAAATCTGACCTTTTTATAAGTTAAAAGAGTCAGTTATAAACAAATAAATAAGCTTATAAGAGCTTATACACATGTCAAATAAGAACGAGGAAGAATAGTAAAACATTTTTTTAAATAATAAAAGTGCGTATACGCCACATGACACCACTTTTATTTTGTCGTTTGTTGTTCATCTCTAAAATCTCTGCATCTAATCCTTGTTGCAACTGAATCTTATATTGGTGGATTCAGATGAAGTTCGTTTTTCGAAATATAATGAACAGAACTGCATAACATACCCAGTTGCTGTTAAGGAAAGGGAACAGACTTTGCGGACTCAGTTGAACATTGTCTTGAACTACAGCTATGTACGTTCGCTGACAATCAAGTCTCCCTCTGATGGGTTGTTTCTACAACTTAGCCAGTTTTCTCGAATTTGTATAACAAACGAGTTACAGTCACGCGAGTTACATATGATATAGCAACAACTGCAAACATGACTACCATACGGCCAAAAGCAACATCAGCACAATGGGGTCAGGCGAAACAAAATGGATTTTGTGCAGTATCAGCAAGTCTGGGCCAGCACAAACAGAAAAGTGAATCAAAGGGTCAACAACTTCCTACACCAATAAATGCGGTGTCAGCGATCGATTGCCATAAAAGCGAAGGCAATACAGATCGGCAGAACCCAATACTACGCTTACCTTCGTGATAGTCGCAGCGACGCTTATGGACGGCGGGCTATTTCGATTATGTATTTGATTGTATTTTAAACTGTGAATAAAGCATAAGAGGCTTTGGCCCAATGAAAATAAAAAATTGTTTTTTTTATTTTAAACGGTAACCACACAACGTAAATGGCGCAGTCGGTTGTCCTCATAAATAAATCTTGAGGATAGTGATACGAACAAACCAATCAAAGATTATAATAAAGTGTTTTGTTTTAGAAAGAAGCTAATAATCGAAATAATCGGGATTATAATAAAGTGACTTTTCAATAAAAAACAAAATTACTAATAATCGAAGTACAAACCAATCAAAGATTATAATAAAGTGTTTTGTTTTAGAAAGAAGCTAATAATCGAAATAATCGGTATTATAATAAAGTGACTTTTCAATAAAAAACAAAATTACTAATAATCTAAGGATAAACCAATTGTGATTGAAATAAAGTGACTTTTTTCAAAGGATCTATTAATCCAATAAGAATCGATATGCATAATTGTGATTAAAATAAAGTGACTTTTTTTTCAAAGGATCTATTAATCCAAGTGAAAATCGATATACATACAATACATACATAATAAAGTGACTTAAAATCCAAAAGAAAAATATAATATAAATTATAACAAGTGAATAGATCGTGAATTATAAACAAACAAAATGGAACAACCCCAAATAGAACAGTGTCTGTTAACTTTAACACAAATCTTAGAAAGACAAAATACAGCTCAAAGTCCAAGAGTAATAGTCGAAAAAAGAATAAAATATATCGAAAGCTTTACGGGAAAGCCCGGAACGTTACCATCGTTTATCGCAACGGTAGAACAAATCATAGAGGAATTTGGGACAATAAATCAAGATCTAGTATTTTCCGTCATTTATAATGAGAAAATTGGAGGACAAGCAAAAAACTACCTGGCAATAGAAATCCCAACATCATGGGAAGAGTGCAAAAGGAAGCTGAAAATACACTTCAGACCAACGAAGGACCAAGGAACAATCCTAAAACAGATTAATAACATAAAGGTATATAGTATTAGTCAACTATTAGATAAAGTTCAAAATATTATAAATTATACAACAGAATGTGCAACGTTCAATGAAAATGGTTTAGAAATTGCTAACTGCCTAAATAGTGCATTAATTCTTAAAATAAAAGATGTAACAGCAGGAGCCTTAGCTGCAGAGATTTACAATGAATATAATTTATCAAGAATTAGAACAATTTTGTTTAAATATATAGGTCAGGATGAATACAATTTACGATTAGAAAAAACACATAACACCCAATATAAAAATCAATACCAAAATACAATTTCTCAGAATTTTCCAAATAAACACAACAATTACACTAATCAAAATCATCTTAATAAACACAACAATTACACAAATCCAAATAGTTTTTATAAACACAATAATTACACTAGAAACCAAAATGAAGTTAATAAGAACAATAACACTAACCAAAATCAACCTAATGAGTATAACCCAACAAGACAAATAAGAAATAATAATGCATCAAGCCAAGCAAGAAATAATTTTTATAACAATACTCAAAATATTCAAAATTCAGGGCAACACAGATCAAGACAAAATAGAATAGAACCTATGGATGTAGACTATTTAAGCAATAGAGAAGAAACTAACCAATTAGAAAACCACGAGTTTTTTATCAATTAGCCTCGGATAAAAAAAAAATTTGTATACAATTAACGTTTGAAAAAACAGATTATATAGCATTAATTGATACAGGATCAACCATAAGCCTTTTAAATTCAAATAGAGTCCCCTCAAACCTTTACGAACACATAAACGATATCCCAATTCAAATAAATACTATTCAAGGTACTGTTAATGAAACGGCACAAGTAAAAACAAAATGTCCTACTCAATTTGATCAACCTTGCAACGCAAGAATTAAATGGACTAAAGTAGCATTAAATAAACCTTACGATTTCCTCATAGGAATGGATTGGATAAGGAACAATGCAAAAACTATAGACTTACAAAATAAAGAAATTATTTTAATGAATGATAGGCATCTTCCATTCTTAACCATATCACTTGAAGAAGTTAATGTGTTGGAAGTAAGCGAAGTTTGCAACATTCAAACAAATCATCTCAATGAATTAGAAAAAGAATCGGTAGAAAAACTTTTAAATAAATATAAAAAATTGATTTTCAAAGAAGGAGATCAATTAACAAGCACAAGTACAGTAGTTCATGAAATAAAAACCACTACAGACCAACAAATAAATTCTAAATTATATAGGTACCCCCCAAAACACGAAGCCGAAGTACGTAAGCAAATGGAAGAAATGGAAAAACAAGGAATTATTAGAAAGAGTAACAGTCGTTATAGTTCACCAATAATAGTTATTCCGAAAAAACTTGACAGCTCAGGAGTACAAAAATACAGGATATGTAGTAGTAGACTATAGAAAACTAAACCAAGTTACAATAGATGATAAGTACCCAATACCCAATATCGACAGTATATTGGATAAATTAGGAAAATCTCAATATTTCAGCACTTTAGACTTGGCAAAAGGTTATCACCAGACCTTAGTAGCAGAAGAGGACATCGAAAAAACTGCTTTTGTGACTCCATCAGGTCTATATGAATACGTCAGGATGCCATTCGGGTTAAAGAATGCGCCTGCCACGTTTCAAAGATTGATGAATGACATACTACGTGACTATATAAATAGAATATGCGTCGTCTACTTAGACGATATTTTAATATTCTCAACAACCTTAGAAGAACATATGCATTCACTAGAAAAAATATTTAGAAAATTACAAGATCATAACCTTAAAATACAAGCAGATAAATGTAGCTTCATGAAACGAGATACTGAATTTCTCGGTCATATTTTGACTAAAGAAGGGATTAAACCAAATCCAAACAAAGTAAAAGAAATTGATAATTTAAATATACCAAAAACAGAGAAACAACTCAAAGGTTTCCTTGGGATGACAGGATATTATAGAAAATTTATCAGGGATTATTCCAAAATTGCTTATCCGATGATAAGATATTTAAAGAAAGGAGAAACAATTAATGTTAAAGACCCTCAATATATTTCAGCATTTGAGAACCTTAAAGATTTAATAACTTCACATCCTATTTTAAAGTATCCTGAATATGACAAACCCTTTGTAGTTACAACAGACGCAAGCAATTATGCAATTGGCGCTGTCCTATCGCAAAACGGACACCCGGTATGCTTCGTATCCAGAACGCTAAATAAACACGAACAGAAATATAGTGTAACTGATAAGGAATTCCTTGCAATTGTTTACTCAGTCAATTATTTTTGACCATATTTATATGGATGTCATTTTAAAATCATAACTGATCATATTCCCATAAAGTATCTGAATAATAAATATAAAGGAAAGGAATTCTCTCAAAGAAACCAGAGATGGCTTTTAAAACTTCAAGAGTATAATTTTGTCGAAGAACAACAGTTAGATCATATAGGAATAAAAGAAGAAATTATTAATAAGTACAAAACGCAATTAATCTTAACTTATGGTAGAATAACAAACGAAATTATAATTTTACATGAACGAAGAATAATATATCTTAATCCGCTTGAAGGAGTAGACAAAATAAAAGATGTTTTAATTAGATTCATCAAGAAAGGAACAACAGGTATATATTCTGAGGTAGAAGATCATGATTATAATAAGGTCCAACAGGTTATAATTCAATTATTTTCCATGAACGAGAAAATAAAATTCATAAAATGTACTAATAGGGCAACTGAAATCGAAACTGAAGAGGAGATACATAAACAGATTTCTCTATATCACACCAAAGAATCTATGCACAGTGGAATAAATGAAACATACTACACTCTGAAAAATAAAATTTTTTTTCCTAAACTTCAGGAGCAAATACAGTTAGTAATTAATAATTGTAGAAAGTGTCAGGAAATAAAATACGATAGGAATCCCATTAAACCAAAGTATAACATAACGGAAACACCAAAACATAAAAATGAAATAATACATTTAGATATATTTCATATTGAGAAAAAAGCATTCCTTACTATAATCGACAAACTTACAAAATTTGCTGTAGGATATATAATAACCGATAGAAATTGGAGAAGTAAAAAAGCAATTATAATAGAACATTTCTCAAAATTTGGTAAACCAAAAAAAATAATATCAGATAACGAATTTAAATCAGAACATATTTTAGATTTTCTTAATAAAAGTGAAGTCGAAATACACTTCACGAAACCCAATAGCCACACAGGTAATGCGGATATTGAAAGACTGCATTCAACTATTTTAGAAAAAATAACAGGCATTGAAGAAAAAGATTTATCAATAGAAATGAAATTGCAATTAGTTCTAGATAATTATAATAACAGATATCATTCCACGATAAGAACCACACCTAAGATAGCTAAAGAAGAAATTAATGAATCAATACTTAGTGAAAGAATTGAACAAATGAAACTTAAAAAAATTAACAAACTTAATGAAAATCGCGAAACCTACTCTGAAAAAAGGGAAGTAGGACCAATCAAAAATTACAAAAATGTTCGACATAAAGAACAACCTAGATTTAAAATCAAAAATTTGAATAACGTACACCCTAGCAATATTAAAAGACCTTATAAATTTGCAGGTAACAACTCTCCTAATTCTGTTACTAACACAGACAACACAAGGAATACTACAAACAACACTAATCAATGAACGAACAGGTTTCTTGAAAATAAAAATTAAGGATTTAGAAATTACTAATCAGACAAATACTATTTTACATATCATAAACCCAGAAGAAATTCTTAACACAATCACACTCATAAAAACCAACATAAAACACTTACAAATTGAAAACAAAAATATTATATTTAATGAAATAGAAACACTTATAGCTAAAATTAAGTCAATTACACCTAAAGAACAGAGAAGATTTAGAAGAGGTTTAATAAACATGGTAGGAAACATAGAACGATGGCTCTTTGGAACCATGGATAATAAAGATAGGGAACAAATTTGGAATTATTTAAACATAGCAGAAGAAAATAGTCATAACCCAATTGAGACACTAAATGAACAAATTAAAATTAACAAACATTTCAATGAATCAATAGAAACATTAAAAACAATAATTTTAGACGATAGACAAAATATACTTATTACCAATAATAAAATAAAAAATTCTATTTCAAAAATTGTACAACAACAATTATTTTTAGATCAAATAACCAAATTAAGGTTCATAGAAAACAAAATAAATCAAATTCAAGATAACGTTGTATCAGCAAAATATAATATAATACACCCCAGTATATTAACATTAGAAGAATTAAATGAATATGAAATAGACTTGCACAAACTTAAACTAATTAAAATGGGTATACTAGAATACAAAAACAAATTTCTTGTAATTGCTATTAAGATTCCTAAAAATTATGTAACAGTAGAACAAAAACTAATTTTACCTTTACCCAATGATAAACATTTTGAAATTGATTACGAAAACGCATATATTATTGAAATAAATAATAAAACATTTGTATATGAAAATGACGTAACCTTACAGCAATTAAAACCAAGCAAACATTGTATTCTAACAAAAAACTGTAAATTGAGATATAACAATAAAACTCAAATTCAAATTATAGATGATGAAACTGTAATTGTAAAAAATGCATACAAAGAAGAGTTAAAACATAATTGTGATGATAGAAAAATCGTATTAAATAATAATTATCTTATTAATTTTTTTAATTGTCAAATATATTTGTTAAAAGAAATTTTTTATAATAACCAAACAATTGTTCAAGAAAAATATTTCTACCCCGAAAATAATTTTAATACTACTTTTCAAAAAACAATCACTTTTGATGATATTGTTTTAAATAATTTTGAAAATATTAAAGAAATTAAAGAGTTGAAATTTCATAAAAATATATCATATGTAATAAACGTAAGCATGATTATAATGATTATTTGTACAATAGTAAGCATAACCTATTTTTGCAATAAAATGTATAATAAAGCATACAATTACAATATAAAGCAAGAAAATTATAGAATTCAGGAAATTCTTACTCAAACCGAGGAGGAGTTACATATGATATAGCAACAACTGCAAACATGACTACCATACGGCCAAAAGCAACATCAGCACAATGGGGTCAGGCGAAACAAAATGGATTTTGTGCAGTATCAGCAAGTCTGGGCCAGCACAAACAGAAAAGTGAATCAAAGGGTCAACAACTTCCTACACCAATAAATGCGGTGTCAGCGATCGATTGCCATAAAAGCGAAGGCAATACAGATCGGCAGAACCCAATACTACGCTTACCTTCGTGATAGTCGCAGCGACGCTTATGGACGGCGGGCTATTTCGATTATGTATTTGATTGTATTTTAAACTGTGAATAAAGCATAAGAGGCTTTGGCCCAATGAAAATAAAAAATTGTTTTTTTTATTTTAAACGGTAACCACACAACGTAAATCGCGTGAAGGCTCATTGTTTCGTCCAAAGATCATCTTAAGCTTTCACAACGTTTCAGGGACACACTCTGCACTTCTTGTGTGTTTTTTTTTAACTATTTCTACGGGTTGTTCAACTGTTCAACAAATGGTGGATGTAAGATAACAATAACATTAGTCAATCCAGAATAAAAAAATCCCACCGTTCTTAAAATATGTGCTTCTGTTAGGACACTCTATATAAAGCATCACATTCAATGCTCTCCATAGATAAGGAATATACGTATGTATGTATGATAATCACTTAGACAAAATACGATGTAATTATTTCATATTTTATTAATTATTTAATTGAACTTCTTATACGTGCCTCAAATTTTCGAAATCCAAGTTATGTAAGTACAATTAGCAAAGTTATAAAACCAAATTGCTCATGTAAACATTAATTTCAAAATATCAAATATAAAAATAAACTTATACCTGAGGCAGTTTTTACGATTATTAAAAATAAAATTATTTGCCTCGTAATTTTTATATTTTCAATGAAATCAAGGATGGAAACTTTAAGCTTACACAAAAAAAAAAAAAAGAACCTATGTTTGTTTGTGAAATATTCGATGGCAAGGACATTACTACAAAATTTTGGCTGTATTCCAGTTTTTAAATATAGAACAAGTTTTAAATACTCATTCGTATGTAAATAAACAAGTACATACTTAAGTTTTGTAGTAGGTAGGATATACATAGATATAAAGGACATAATAAGAGACAAAATAAACTTTTCTTTTTTAATTTAATGTTTTGGTCAGGAAATGTTTTATTTTTATTTTTACTAAAAATATATGAGCGTTGAACGTAAATCAGATGTTTAATATCATTTCCTGTCAACAACATATTTTTTGTTTTTATATTTGTCATAAAACTTTCGAAAGATGGCTCTGTGAATAAAGATAGGAAAATTGAGGCTATTAAATTCTCTTTCTTCACTATATATTAATTTAGCTTGAGAGCTTAAGGACGAACAAATAAGAAGAAAAAAAATCAATTTTAATTTTGTTTACAATTTTAAAAAAGGGACATTTATTTTTTTTAAAGATTATTTCGTTCAAAATAACTTTTAAATAGGCTTTTGTTTTTTTTTTTTTTTGCTTATAAACTTTATTTGGAATTTATTTTGATTACTTTCCATGTTTATTTTTTCTTTTGTGCTTAGATTAATCTTATTATATGTGACATCATGTTATGAATGAGTAAATAATACATTTCGCATGTAATAAAATAAAAATGTACATGAACGTTAAATAGATAGGAACTATATAAAATAAAGTTGTTTTTGATTATTATTAATATTGCTTTGCATCATTCTTGTTATATCGGTTGAATAAAGATGGAGAGTTGGAATCATGCAACGTGTATTTTTAGCATATATGAAAGGTGGAAGGGGGTTATAAAAACGTGATTCAAGATTTATTTCTAAAAAAATACATTTCGAATTTAATTTTAAATTATCCTGATTGATTCAAATAACATACAAAACTTCCGCCATCTTCATATATGTATATGTCGGTCGCGATATGGAAGTAAAATCCTGATGATCCTGGTTGTCTCCAAAGTGCAAATGGAAGGAAGCGTTGTTGAATTCTCTCAATTCTGGGAATAGTACGAACGAAACCACAATGTTAGAAAATGTGTTTAAAGAACTTGTTGTTTCGAGTTCCCTTAAAATCAGGAATTTGAGCTATTCATCATATCAATATTTCGAATAATCTCAAAGGAGGGAAATATTGACGGGTTGTAGTTTTAACACTGACTGACATTTGACTAAGTTAAGACATATACTTTTATTTTGGACACCACAGTGGGAAATATCGAGGCCCAGTTGATCAAGGGAAGATTCATGCATTCACGTGATGATCTTTATAAACTTGGTGTCTTCAACGTACGGCCATACTTTTGTATATTTTCGTAATTTTTATGAATAATTAAAAGATGGGGACCTAAGTGGCAACCTTGTGGAATGCTACTAGTAGCCTTAAAGGTTAGGTTAAGTGTTTTGTTTAAGTGTCTGTGATGGAATAGGACACAATAAGGCCAGTATAATGGCCCTTTGTGATACCACATGAATCTTGAGGCTTTCATCTTAGCTCAATGAAACCAGTTTGTCCCTTACTAAACGTGAGAGACTGATTGTGTTGATATTATTGAGATCGTTATAAAAGAATTATCCTTTGTTATTCTTGCGTTTTTGAGCTAGAGCAGGTCATGTTAACAGGAGTTGAAGAACTGTTTCTTCCTCTTTTCATCCATACAGCTTCTGCAAAAGTTATTTGAGAAAACGCCTAGACACGTGGTGTGCTTTCCTATTAGACAGTAAATGGTTATGACGTCGATTATGGAGCAAATATGCGATCTGCTTAGAGATATCAAGCACCTTTAGAGCCTTAAATCTTGCGTAGGCCATATGTTATGTGTGATGTTTTCCTTCTAGATTAGCATTAGCAATAGTTTACATTGTATGCCAGCATTAGCCAAAGGTGGTAAAAGGGATTGGGTTGTATTGTACCATTTCTGGCAAGTTCATCTGCTTTACAATTTCCAGGAATGTTTTTATGGCCCGGGACCCAGCAAAGGTGAATATTAAACTGTTATGCCATCTCTATTAGAGATGATCGAAAGTTATAGACTGTTATAGACTTTGTAGAGACAGAGTCCAGATATATGATAGCAGCCTGTCTATCTGCAAAAATGGAATTGATTCTAAATACTTAAGAATTAAGGAGTGGCCAATGTTGTTGTAACCCACTGCGATGAAGCTTTGAGGTGAAAAGCAGAGCTTGCAGCTATTTGTTTGCTAAGTATATCAAGAGGTGTAAGGTAGAGTAGGGTATCCAGTGCCGCAGATGAGGTCGTGCGAAGCGATCCGCTTATACATAGGCAAGTTGAACGTTAGACTTTATCTAAAATCGGTCTGATTACCGATTTGTATAAGCAATGCTTAGTTCGGAGTTGTAAGCCCCATTTATTACCAATAGATTTTTCGCAAGACAAGAGAGCTAGGGTACCTTTTCTGACTCTTTCTTGCATATTGCGTTTCCAATTTAGTTTTTGTCTAAAATAAGACCCAGGTTTTTAGCCTCGTCTCAGAACTTTAATTGGATACCTTTAATATTTGGAGGGTTAAAATATAGAATTTTGTATTTCCTCGAAAATAGGACTTAATCGGTTTTGTGTGGGTTAACACTCTGTCCACACCTTTCAGCCCAAAGTATTAGCTTGTCTAATGCATTTTGTAAGAGTTCTTTTAGGATGTTAAGATGCTTTCCTGAAAATGAAAATATAAGAGTAGCATGAAAAGTATAGAATAAACTTCATCTGAACCGAATATTTAAGAAACGGCTTTCTAAGTAAAAAAATGTATTTATCTCAACAAAGACTAAAATTATAGAGGTTTTTTTTTTTAAGTTCATGCTAAAATCTGTGGAAACAACTTCAAATTCGGTTGACTTTAGAGGTCCAGAGTATAAACGACATTAATTCCACCCAAAAAGCTAAGGGTTGTGTAGAAATGAGAACATCACAATTCAAACTTAAAATATTGTACAAAATGCTTTAAGATATTTTGGTATGTTTGAAAGTTGGTAGTTTTTTTTAAACGATATTTTCATGACTTTTTTTTTTGAGTTATAGATAAATTAGATACTTGCAAAGAGGGGGGGGGGATGTACTCAAAATATGCAGAATTTGAAGATTTAAAAAAAAAACAGAAAACATCTTATTATGGGGGTAAAAATGACAAAAGACAAAAGAGAAACGATTTGAGACTGATATAAAATGGACATCCGTCTTAACATTCCAATGCTCCTCTTATTTAATATTCCTTTCTTAAAAGTCAAACTCCCACACGGTTTAAAGTATTACAAGAAACCCAACCCCTACTCCTTAATACTTAACACATACAATTTAATCTACTGTATTTCACCTGCATACCGCAATCAAAAACACCCATTATGTCAAATTAAAGTAAATTTTTATCTATACCATTCCACTATTTGTTTGGTAAGTGAATTTTTCTTATGCATTCCTTAGTCGTCCTTCTATATTTTGTCCAAGGATTAACACATAACCAAAGTAAAATGCATATACAAATATACATTACCCCTATAATAAGTATTTACAGACACACGTACCTATATACTGATGACAATTTGCTAACAAATAACAATCTCAAATTACTTCTTTTTCTTCCGGGCTTTAAAATGGGTACAACAACAACAACCCACAAGCTCAAACTCAAAAAAAAAAAAAAAAAATGCGAACAAAGCTTGACGACAAACTTAATTTAAGGATACAAGACTATAGGACGATAAAGAAAACGACAATACCTCACTGCCTTCCACACTCTTGCCACCATTGCCTCTTTAAATTCCTCGTCGCCTCCATATCACTTTTTTTTTTAAACTTGAATAAAAAGAAAAACTCTAAAAAAAAGTGTAATCTAAAGGAAACCCAACCAAGTGACCGGAAAATTTATATTAAAAATCCCACAGCTGTCGCACTAAACCACAGGCGATAACTCGCATGACTCTCGACTTCCTCCTTTGACTTTGTGTTGTATGTTTGTGTGTGAAACGTTTTGCTACCTGCACTGCATAGCCAGCACATGGAGGACTTTCATCCACCCCCTCTTAACATACCTCCATATTCCCCCCTGCCCCAAGCTCAGGCCATATATGTATGTTGAACTATAGCACAGGTGGTGCTATGCAGGCAAAAATTCAATGACATCAGGACTTCATAGGAGGGTGGCAGGATATAAAATGAACGACTCAACATATCTAACAGAAAAAAAGCAAAGAATTTAAATCTCTAAGTACAGATAATACCGGAAAGTCAATTGTTGTAGATACAAGATACATACCGACATATTTATGTGTGTCGTTCTAACGTTTGTCGTATGTTTGGGATGTGAATTTGTGGCAACACACGTTTCCCACAATCAAAGAACACACACTATAGTACTATAGCACTATAATAGTACATAGCTGCAGAAAAGGAAGGATGAAGTCCTTAAATCTATATTTTTCTACTTGGTTTTATTTTCATACCTAATTTCATGTTCCAATAAATGTCACTTAATGCCGATTACCAGGTGCGCCAAGTCGCAAGAAATCCCATTAAAACCATGGGGTGGTCGTGTTTTTCCGACAGCACAAAAGTATCTATACCTATACTTTTACTTCTAGCTAGGGTACATTTAAGATAGTGCGATGCGGCGCGGTGGTGGTGGTGGTGGCAGTGGAGACAAAACAGAAGGAAGAACAAAAAAGGAAATAAAACCAATGAAAATGCTTATCAAGGCGCGATTGCAGCTCATAGAGCTTCGACTTCACCTGGTAAGCTTTTTTAAGAATTTACTTCGATTCTTTATAAAACCGATTTCTTAAAAATTTAGATCTTAAAGCCTTTTGTCTTGAGTGATGAAATTAAGGTAGCGACAAGGCAACTTGGGTAACAAAAACAGATCACGTAATTGGCTTTCAAAAAAGCCAAACGAAAACTATGTATACCTTCGTTATTTCGTGGTTCCATAACCGTCTTCGCTCAGTCTCACGTGACAAAAATTAAGGTGTAAAGTAAATTTCATTCGCTGTCTGTTGTATAATGTATAGCTACTATAAGCAAAGATTCGCTTCATGAAAATTCAAAACATAAGTTTATCTTTAGCTATAAAGTAAAAGTTTTAGGATGCAGCGCATCATAAACTTTTTCTGGCAGGTTAATTGTGAGCGAGAAGAGAAAACGACTGAAGACGCACGCAAAGAGGATGACTCGAAGAAGAAAATAATCGGATTAATATCATTTTCTGGAAGAAACACCAAATCACATCATCGCCCATCATACGCTAACACTTTAAAAAGGGGATTAGATGTTTCTCTGATTAGATGAAGAAAATTGATCATAAAACTTTAATTTTTATCTTTAAGCAAAAAAATATAGTTAAAGGTTATTAAAACTTTTTTATTCGAAGTTACCTGCAGCATTATATTGGGTTAAATTAAGTTTAGAGGACATTAGTACAAATTAAAAGCAGAAGTTTTGATTTTTGTTTTGAAATACCTAAAGCGAAAAAAATATTTTTGGATGTCAACTGTTTGATTCAATTTAAGTATAATTAAGGGTAAGAACTTATGAATCGGAAATCCTTTTGCTTATATTGACCTTCTGGAATATTATTTTTTAAATATGAAAACTTTTGTTCACACGTTAGTGCAACATTTTGTCTTACATTCGTTTTTTATTCCTGCTTTGCTTTTGAAATAATGTTTTAAGCAGTACTACATTGTGGAAAGGTTGTAGATTTGTACCGCTCCCATCAAAGGGATTTCGTAATATCCATGAAAAATAAAATAAAATAAAATCCATGAAAAATAAAATAAAATAAAATTACCAAATTTATGTATATTGGAACCACCAAACAAAAATTAAAAAATAGACTTTCAGGACATAAATCAGACTTAAAAATAGTAATGACTCACAGAAGACAGCACTGGCATCGCACTGTATTACTCTTAACCACACTCCTGACTTTGAAAATGTAAAAGTACTACAAAGAGAAGACAACTATAATAAGAGAATGATAATCGTAACGCTGCATATCATCAACGCCAACAACACCATGAACCAAAAAACTGACATGGAAGAGATAAGCCCTCAGTACAAACACTTTTTAGGGAGTACGAGAATAAAAACTTCTAATAATATGATCTCTTGACACTTATTTTTCTATGCCTGTTACTTGTCAGTTGAATTTTGTGTAGTTAGGTCTAATTTTTTAATTCTTTAATTTTTGTAAAAATTGTTGTGAATCAAATGATTTTATTCTTAAGTGCAATATTCATGTAACAAGTGTAAGTTTTCATAGTTTTTCAATGTTATCAAATTGTAGCCAATTTATTAATGCAAAATAGATTAATTGCCACACCTGATGATGTTCATAGACATGAACGAAACGTCGTGACAATATAAATAATTGTGTTTTTTCACTGAACTAAGGCCCGTCATCAATATTCTTATCACTTTGGAAAAGGTCACTTCCACCAACAGTTATTGTAATATGTCCGATTTGAAAATTTTGACATTTCTTGACGTTTTAAGGTCCCTAGAACCTTAAGAAAAGATTTTTAGAGAAACGTCTGCTCGTCCGTACGTTCGGGAAGCCCTATTTCGTCTTCCATATCTGAAGAACTGTTGGAGATATCAACATTTTACTATACAGAAAATTATAAAGAAAGGACTCTCAAGAAAATAGAATGGGTGTTTTTTTGTTAGCATAGCATGGGTTAACACAAAATATCTCACGAACAAAGCTAGCAACTTGAATTTAATTTATTATTATAACGAGTTATCCATTTTACGATTTGAAAAATGTAGAGCTGGAATTCGATATTTGCCAAACTAAGTTGTTAAACCAGTTTTTATTTTTCAGTTGAAAGTCTGACATTTACGAAAATGGATCGCTTAACGATCGCACTACGCACACAAATTGTAAAAAATCTACCACAAAAATGGTGATTCTGCCACAGCTACATTTCGAGCTTTAAGAGGAGATTATGGTTTACATAATCGTCCAGCAACGAAGATATTGGATTGGTTTGGTAAAAGATATTGTAAGGCTTGTGCATCATCGTTTCGTTCGTACCACTTAAAATATCGCTGCTGTAAGTGAAATTGTTGCCGTAGACCCGAATGTGTCGTATGTCGATTCCGCGTCGTTCTTAGGAATCTTACGGCATATTATGGCGTATTTTGGATTTGGGTCTACACCTGAAGCCAGCTGACCATTCACAACGTCGCGTGCGTCGTAGTTACGTCGAATGGGTGCATGAACAACAGGCAGTGAAAGGTGATTTTTCGAACAAAATTTTCTTTAGCGACGAAGCACATTTCTCACTCGGTTTGTATATTAAAAAGGGGCTGGGATGCGACCCACACTGATAACTTCCCATCCCGTCTGTCGATTTGTCTTGCTTAAAAGTTTGTCTATATGTATCAATTTTTACCAAATTTGCGTACTATTTTATTTTTTTTGTGAAAAAACGGACTGTTGGTTTTTTATAAAAAAATTACTGAATATCGAACACAATATTATCTGTGAAATAAAATAAGATTGAAGCCAATATTTGTAATTTTTGAAAAGCTATTTGAGTCGAAAGTAAATGTTTACCAAGTTTTAGTATTGTTTGTTTTTAGGTTTTATTTTTTTGTAAAAAAAAACTGTCAATTCGATTTTTCTCAAAATTTTATCGAATGTTGAAAACAATATTTCTTATAAGATAAAATTAGTTTGAAGACAATATCTCAAAGTTTTGAAAAGATATTTGAGCTGAAAATCAATTTGTACCATCTTTTATTAATTTTTAAAAAAACTGTCAATTCGATTTTTCTCAAATTTTTCCTAAAGTTGAAAACAATATATCCTATAAGTAAAAAGTTGGAAGCCATAATCTCAAATTTTTAAAAAGATATTTGAGTCGAAAACCAATTTTTACCAACTTTTGTTAATTTTTTTTTTTTCAGTTTTTAATTTTTTGTAAGAAAACTGTCAATTCGATTTTTTTCAAAATTTTACTGCATGTTGAAAACAATATTTTTTGAAAGATAAAAGTAGTTTAAAGCCAATATCTCAAGGTTTTGAAAAGATATTTGAGTCGAAAATCAATTTTTACCAACTTTTATTAATTTTTTTTTAGGTTTTTATTTTTTGTAAAAAACTGTCAATAAGATTTTTCTCAAAATTATTCCTTATATTGAAAATAATATTTTTTATAAGTTAAAATTAGTTAGAAGCCATTATCTCAAATTTTTGAAAAGATATTTGAGTTGAAAATCAATTTTTACCAACTTTTGTTAAATTTGTTTTCGGTTTTTAATTTTTTGTAAAAAAACTGTCAATTCGATTTTTCTAAACATTTTTCAGAATGATATTTCTTATAAGCTTAAATTAGTTGGAAGCCATAATCTCAAATTTTTGAAAAGATATTTGAGTCGAAAATCAATTTTTACCAACTATGAGTAATGTTTTTTTTAGGATTTTATTTTTTATAAAAAAAACTGTCAGATTTTTCTCAAAATTTTATCAGATGTCAAAAACATTATTCTTCGTTGCAAAAAATTGTTTTGGAGATGAAATCATATTTTAGTCGTAAAATTTTCGAGGTGACAATTTTTTTTTTCAGTTTTTTTGATTTATAAAAAAACAGCTTATTGGATTTTTTTTTCAAAAATATAATTTTTTGTATCACGTTACAATATATAATATAAAATTTAATTCAAGTCTCTAGCGTCATTTGTTCATGAGATATTTAGGTTTAACCAAAATTTTCACCTGTTTTTTAAACTGCTGTGGTAAAAAAACACCCACGCAATTTTCTTGAGAGCCCTTTCTGCATCTTTTTGCCTTATTATCTGTATAACAAAATTTATTTGAAGTCGATATCTCTTCTGGTTCTTGAGCTATGGACGACGAAAAAAACGTAACGAACGTACGCACACACATCTTTCTAAAAACCTTTTATTTCGAGTCTAGGGACCTTGAAACGTCGAGAAATGTCAAAATTTTCAATTCGACAAATCGGACCCATTACAATTACTTCCTATGGGAAGTTAATAAACGATGGAACGACTGTCACAGCAGTCAATTCGGAGCGCTATGGTCATATGATAACCGATTTTTATTTGCCTGCTATTGAAGCTAATACGACTTGGAGAATATGTGGTTTCAACAAAACGGTGCCACATGCCACACATTTCCTGGCTGAATAATTTCTCGTCGCGTAGTGGTGATATCAAGTATCCACCAAGATCATGAGATTTGATACCGCTATACTTTTTTTGTGGGGCTACGCGATAGACCATGTATAAGTATATGCAGATAAACCTTTAACAATTGAGCACTTAAAAACCAATATTGGACAAGTTATGGTTGAGACACCGCCTAATATGTGTCAAAAAATGGTCGAAAATTACCTCAAAAGAGTCGATGAATTTTTAATTGAGGTCCATAGAATTGTTTCTTCATGAAAAATTTGAAATGAAGCAAATTTTTAACTATTTTTTCTAGGACCAATTTTATAAAACTCTAAAAAGAAACGCCCTATGCTTTGAGTCTTTCATCAAATAACAATTTTGTCTTCCAATTTTTGTAAAACAATTATATTTGAGATATTTTTTTCAAAGCAATAATTTGGATTTTAAGGCACGATTCAATTCTTGAACTTAATTTATTAACAAGTTTTATTTATTGGTTTCATTAATTTTTTGGTAGCCTCTCTTACGGTTTAGATATTTGTGTTTTTTTTTTTTATAAGACCTTGGTATATAATTAAGCTTTAAAAAAATTATATAACAAACATATTTTTCATTGAAAAGTAATGTTTATGAAATTAATAGTTTCTTTTTAAAATATTTATTCAATACGTTAGAGATCATAAAAATTATATTATTTAAAAAATATCAAAACTGTTCATATTACAGATTTTCCTTTCAAAAGATGTTATTTTTAATATTTTGATTTTGTTCTCATATCAATACTATTTCTAACACTGAATCCAAATTAAAATTATTTACAAAAGAAAATTCTTGGAATTAATATTTCTGCTAATATCAATGCCAAATAAAAATAACCAAAACAAAAATAACATCTTAAAAAAAGAATACCTACGTCATTAATTCATAGCAAAATAAAATCTCATTTTTAGAAATTAAAAACAAAAATATGAATGAATTGATGCTTTTTCAATCAATTACATAAATAACCAAATAACAAGTAAGAGTTTTATCAAAATAAAATACATTATAATTAGTAATTGATTTCAAAGGAAAAATAAATCAAACTTTGAATATTTTGTAATCTATTTTTTCCAAAGCTTCTCCTTTTTCGTTAATAACTTTGTTTAATATTCAAATAGATTCTGTCTCACAATATGCAAGATAAAATATCCCAAAGCAGAAAATGGCTTTAAAATAAAAATAATATTTTATAAAGAGGAACAGAGCTTAAAAGTCTAATATTTTATTTTTGATAAGAACCTACTTAACTTAAGTTTGTAATTCAAATTAATGTCAATTTTCTCACAAAGGATAACATTTTATTCGAGTTAAAGGACATACAAAAAAAAACCTCAACAAAAAGAAATAAAGTTTTGTCACCTTAGTGAACGGACATTTTAATATTCATATTTTTGCCCCACTTGTTCCGAATAAGATATTATTATGTCAGAACTCAAAATCTTGTTCGTTTTCGTTTTTGGCAGTAGGAAGATATATTTTTTACACCCTTTTATAGGGGTTTTCACTAAAACGACGACGTTCGTTTTCGTATATGTATATCCTTGCAGATGTATAAAACGTGACACAGTTGAATAAATGAGTGAGCTTGAAAAGATACACTCACCGAAAAATATAATATTCAGTATATTCTACGGATATTTCTTTTTCGTATCATATAGAACTCTACGTTAAAAGCAACTGCCTGCGAAATTCATCGTGACACATTCTGATAGAGCATCATGTCATATTCTTAAAAAAAAGGATATCTACAGTTGTATGTGTATGTAGATATACATGTGCTGGGTGCTGGCATTCCATAAAGGATTCATTCGATAAAAGTGCATTAAAACTGGAAGCCGGATATGTGTAAGAGAGAGCATCGCCATCGTCTCCAGTTATTGTGTGAATATATGATTAGCTAGCAGGAAGTAGGTAGGTTCATATATTGTTCCTATTTTTATAACACAGTAAGGTGCCTTTAGGCAAAGTGACAGGACAGGTAGTGCACACGCTCTGTAGAGTGTAGGTATCTGTATTGTACGTGCTATAGGTTTATACATATTTCATTCACCCAAAGGATAAACGAGACATAAAAGATGCATTTTTATATATAAAACTTTTATTTTCGTTTTTGTTCCTTTTTGTATTCTGCTTTTTTACAAGTCTCTCACTTGTCGCATTCCATCATGTCATATAATATAGAGTGGATGGACATACAAACTATTTTAGTTTGAAAAATACAAAATACAAATTGTAAGATGAGGATGTCCTGGAGCTGGAACAAAAGGATATCAGATAATGGTGGATATTTAATATTTTTCCTGGTTCCAAGATGGAGAAGTATTTTTCTAAATGTTATGTGAAGGAATAGTTTCAAATACAAATACATTTTGACAAACTTAGAAATAGATATGAAATTATTTGAATATCAGTAATTCTTTTTAAATATCATTTCAAGCTTTGATTTTTGCATATAGTCTACGATACCTTGGGAGTTTATTTTAACCTTGATAAGAAGCCAAATGATATCGATGATACAGATAGTCCTCCTAGAAATTTTGTTTTCTTTAATATATAAAAAGGTTTTTAGAGAGATGTCTATGTGTACGTGGCTACGAGCTTTCGGAATAAGTCTATCGACTTCAAGTAAATTTTCTCTTACAGATAATAACATCAAAAGATATAGAAATAAGGACTTCACAAAAATTGAGTGAGGGTTTTTTTTTACTAAAAAAATTTAAAAAAATAAACAAATGTTTGGTTGACCCCGAATATCTCACAAACCAATTCAATTTTATATCATACAGGGTTATCCATTTTGCGGTTTCAAAAGTAAACGTAAATAAAACACATATCAAATATTTTTGTTCATGATATTTCTTTTTTATTATAAAGTTTGAACGTTGACATTATGTGTGAAACACAACAACATTTCAATGACCACCAAGCGATTTGTTGCAAGCAACTTTCGACCACTTTTTGGCACATATTGGGCGGTATTTCAGCCATAACTTGAAGAATGTTGGTTTTTAAGTGCTCAAGAGTAAAAGGTTTATGTTTATCTGCATAGACACTGTCTTTCGCATAGCCCCCCAAAAAATATCCAGCGGTGTCAAATCGCCTCGACGAGAAATTACGTGGCCAGGCAATGTCTCTTGCAATAAAGTCATTTTCGCTCGAGTTGTGTGGCATGTGGCACTGTCTTGTTGAAACCACATACTCTCCAAGTCGTATTCTTCAATAGCAGGAGTCTCTTTTCATATGACCATAACGCTCCGAATTGACAGTGACAGTCGTTCCATCGTCGTTTTCGAAGAAGTAAAGTCCAATCACACCTCCGGACCAAAGAGCGCATCCTATTTTTGTGGATGTAATGGCCTCTTTTCAATTAGGTACTTGAGGATTCTCGGAACCCCAAATACGACGATTTTGTGTATTAGCATACCCACCGAGTGAGAAATGCCTGAAGAAAATTTTGTTCGAAAAATCGCCGTCCACATCCTGTTGTTCAAGCACGACGTATCAGCCAATCTACGACGCGACGTTGTAATTGGTCAGCTGGTTTCAGTTGTTGTGTGAGCTGGACTTTATATGGATGAAGGTGTAGATCCAAATGCAAAATACGCCATAATGTGCCGTAAGACAGTCCTAATTCTTGAGAACGACAAGGAATCGACACATTATTCCGGGTCTTCAGCAACACGAGCGAAACGATGATGCACAGGCCTCACAATATCTGTAACTAATCCAGTCTCCTTAAATTTCTTCACAAGTTTGCCAATTGCTTGCGTTGTTGGACGATTATGTAAAACATAATCTTCTCTTAAAGCACGATGTGTGGCTGTGGCAGAATCACTATTTTTGTAGTGCGTTAAGCGATTTATTTTCGTAAATGTCAGACTTTCAACTGACAAAAAAAAATAATAGGTACATAATTTAATAGATATAATGGATTTATATAATAAAAATGGATTAATAACTTAGTTTGACAGATGAGGAATTCAAGCTCTACACTTTTGAAACCGAAAAATGAATAACCCGATTTTATTTTTGTACATGAAAATCAATCCAGCAAAGAAGGAAAACACAATATAAATTTTTAGGAATCAGTAAACCTCATTGAAAAATGCGTAAATTTGACGAATCCAAAATATTTCGTTCAGTTCAAAAAAACAAATTAAGAATCAGAATAGATTTGGCTAGTTAAGGACAATTAAAGATGACTTCTTCTATGATTATAAGAACTTGAAAAATAACACCGATACCAAAAAAGAGGCTGTGATGCTACCCACACTGATAACTTCCCATCCTGTCTGTCGATTTGTCTTGCTTAAAAGTTTGTAGGTTTTCGTATTTTGTAAAAAAAGTTCTCAGTTCAATTATTCTTAAAAATTTAAAAACTATCAATAATATTTTGCATTTTTAATGAAATAGTTTGATTTCGAAATTATTTTTTTGTTAACGAGATTTTTAGTCGAAAATCAAATTTCAACAATTTTAGTAGCATTTCTTGCAAAAAATTATTTCTTAAGTAAAAATAAGTCGGGTTTTCCTTCCTGACGCTATAACTCCAGAACGCACGAACCGATCTCCACGGTTTTGCATTCGTTGGAAAGGTCTCGGGCTCCGTAAGGTTTATAGCAGACAAAATTCAGGAAAAATTTCAACAGAAAAGCGGTGAACTCCGTTTTGTAAGAGTTCCGATTTGTGGAATTGAAATTTTTTGACGTTTCAAGGGCCCTATATTCTAAACCAGAGCTTACTTTTGGGAACCTTTTTTAGTCAACCATATCTCTAGAAACGTCAGAGACATCGACTTCAAATAACGCAAAAACGACTTTTAAAAAAATTTAGTGAGTGTTTCAATGTTTCATTTGCGACTGCTGTTGGTAAATGTACGAGGACCAAAATCATTTGCGCATTTGAAAACTGTGAATGGTCACCAATGCCAAATACATCAAAAAGCATGTCAAATATTGGGTTTGCTGGAGACCACATGTTTCCCTTCACAACCAATTTAGTTATGGAACAAATACAAAGACGACATATGGGAAAGATATATTACATCGCTTGCGCATTCGAACGAAAAATCCCGACATGCAAATAACGTATGAAATCTTCAATGAAGGAATGATTGTGATTATTGCAAACAAGCTACTGATTGAAGTAGGAATGATTGCGCCAAATCGATTGATGCACGATGCATCGATGTATCGATGCTGCACAATTTTCCAAACAATTGTTAGCTGTTGGAAATGGAAAACTGCCAGTTAATGCGACAACTGCCGATTTGTAGACTCTCAATTAGCTCTTATTGAAAATGTTTTCCCAAACATTGGTGAGAATTATTAGAATTATGCTTGGTTAAGTCGACGAGCAATTCTCGCCGCAAATAATAATGATGTAGACGCACTGAATTTCTACATTCAATCAAAAATCGCTGGCGATTTTTTGACATACAAATCCATTGATTCCATAACAAATCCCGATGATGTAGTAAATTATCCAACGCTCTGAAGTTACCAGGATTTCCACCACTAACTTGCAACTCAAAGTTGGTTCAGTTATTATGATATTGCGTAATTTGAATCCACCGCGACTTTGCAACGGTACTCGACTTACGGTGAAAAGACTTATTGCGAATTGGGTTGAGTACGCATGTGAAAATGTATCTATTCCTCGAATACCAACGATTCCGACTGATCTTCCGTTTGACTTCAAACGATTGCAATTTCCGGTTCGCCTTGCGTTCGCAATGACAATTATAACAAGTCGCAAGGCCAATCGCTTAGTGTTTGCGGAATAAATTTAGAAAATCATTGTTTTTCACATGGGCAGCTATACGTTGCGTGTTCACGAGTTGGGAAACCATCCGCTTTGTTTGTGTTAACGTCAGACCAAAAAACAAAAAATGTGGTTTACCAAAGAGCACTTCAATGAAACGGATAATTCGTGGACAAGTATAACGCTTCGATTCAGTATGTACTTTGGATTCACTTTCATTTTTTACTTAGAGAAGTTCAACTAAATTACACTTCATTTTTGTAATCGAAATGAATTCTTTACTGTTGTGAAATGAAATAAAATGTTTCCTTTTCAAATATAAAACAAAAAAAAAATAATTTTTGTTCATCTTTTAATCCCCAAACGAAATGTTACAAAAAACGAAGCCATCTGGTGGCGAAACGGAGTTCGCCGGGTTTGCTAGTTTGTTGTAAGTTATTAAAGAAACGTTATCCTAAAAACTATACATTTCTGTATGTATTTTGTTTATATCAACACAGTGTGATTAACTCACAGTTTTTGTTTTTTAATAAACCTTTTATAATTCTTATGGAAAAGTTTTCGTATAAAATGTCAAACAAATAAGATCGATAGTCAGTTTTCCAGTAGTTTTTAAAAATACCTAATTTCAAATCGAACGATAATCTTTATTGTAACATCTAATCCCTATCCCCTATACATAGCTTCTCGTGTACCTGTTATGGTTTCTATTTCGATGCAATTTTATTTTAGCCATTAATCAAACCAAAACTAGTAATTCATATTACATTTTACGTACCTACATAAAAAACTTTACACTGGTTGCAAAGCAATCAGCATTTTTATTGGTTTTGAGAATTTTTGTTCGCTTGTTGTTTTTTCAACTTTTTTTCAAATTTAATAAAATTGAAACAAAAAACCAATAGAAATGTCACATCGTTTTAGATTTTAATTGTGTTCATTTCGACATTAAGTTTAAATTGCATAATTTTGAAATCCAAAGAACAAGTCTTTTTTTCGTGGTATTTAAGTATAGCAGTAGTAGTCGCAGAAGCAGAAGCAGTTGCAGCAACAGCGCAGTGCCACAAACTTTTGTTCTAGTGATGGTGAACTTTTCGTATAAATTTTAATTTTCTGTAATTAGGTCAAATGCTTTGACACACTAATAACTTTTACAGAAAAAAAGGGAGAAAGAAAAATATAAATAGAGTGAAAAGTTGTTCGTTTAAGGATTATTTTTTGTCTGTATGCAATGCTTGTATGTTTGTGTATATAATCCTAATATCAACCACAAGGATGTTGAAACGATAACGTTCAAAAAACCCAACAAATAAGTTTCATGAACACCCATTTAGGTAACCTGCAACTTATAGGGTATATTTTATGTGTATTTTGAAAGTATTTTTTTTTGTTTTAACAAGATTTTGGTGTAATTTTGTATTTTTAATAATTGATTTTGATTTGTATGAGGAATATTTATTAAATGTTCTACACCATAAGGAATATGAGTATTTTAGTTTACAAATTTTAAAGAATGGCTCGCTATTTGGACACTTTTGAAATCGTGATAGTTTGACTTTTGAAAAGTAAAAACTACGTCATTACCTAAAAAGGGACGAAATATTCCTGACCGTGTTATTTCTCGAAGAGGTGCCCACAATTATAATATGTCGATGTTTAATGAACAACGTCTTTAATTTTTTTTTTGTTTGGGTCCACGTGAGAGATAAGCTCTATGCCAATGATCCTCAATCAGTCCCAAACCTTAAGGGAGGAATTCATGAAGCTATCTATCCATTGATTTTAGTTTAAATACTCTTTTTAAAATATCAGAATGAAACCCCTTATTCGAAGAGCCCTATATATATAATTAATTCTTTTATATTTTATCTTAAGGACCTCCAACAAACTTTAAAAAAGAGGCTGGGATGCGAACCACACTGATAATTTCCAATCCCGTCTGTCGATTTGCCTTGCTTAAAAGTTTGTGTATATGTATCAATTTTTACCAAATTTACGTACTATTTTTGTAGATTTTATTTTTTTATGAAAAAACGGACTGCTGGATTTTTATAAAAAATTACTGAAGTAAGCTTGAAGCCAATATTTGTAATTTTTGAAAAACTATTTGAGTTGAAAGTAAATTCTAACCAAGTTTTAGTATTGTTTTTTTTTGTCAGGTTTTTATTTTTTGTAAAAAAAACTGTCAATTCGATTTTTCTTAAAATTTTACTGAATGTTGACAACACTATTTTTTGAAAGATTAAAGTAGTTTAAAGCCAATATCTCCAATTTTTGAACAGATTTTTGAGTCGAAAATCAATTCTTACCACCTTTTATACATTTTTTTTTAGATTTTTATTTTTTGTAAAAAAAACTGTCAATTCGATTTTACCCAAAATTTTTCCTAATATTGAAAACAATATTTCTTATAAGTTAAAATTAGTAAGAAGCCATTATCTCAAAGTTTTGAAAAGATATTTGAGTCGAAAATCAATTTTTACCAAATTTTATTAATTTTTCTTACTTTTTTAATTTTTTTTTTAAACTGTCAATTCGATTTTGCTCAACATTTTTCAGAATGTTGAAAACAATATTTCTTATAAGATAAAAAAAGTTTGAAGCCTTAATCTCAAGTTTTTGAAAAGATATTTGAAGCGAAATTCAATTTTTACTAGCTTTGAGTAATGTTTTTTTAGGTTTTTATTTTTTATAAAAAAACTGTCAATTAGATTTTTCTCAAAATTGTTTCAGCTGTCAAAAACATTATTCGTCGTTGCAGGAAATTGTTTTGGAGATGAAGTCATTTTTAAGTCGTAAAATTTTCGAGGTGCATTTTTTTTCAGTTTTTTTGATTTATAAAAAAACCGTTAATTGGATTTTTTTCCAAAAATTTAATTATTTTGTATCACGTTACAATATATAATATAAAATTTAATTCAAGTCTCTAGCGTCATTGGTTCATGAGTTATTCAGGTTTAACCAAAATGTTCTGCTATGGTAAAAAAAAACCACCCACTCAATTTTCTTGAGAGCCCTTTCTGCATCTTTCTGCCCTATTATCTGTATAACAAAATTTATTTGAAGTCGATATCTTTTCTGGTTCTTGAGCTATGGACGACGAAAAAAACGTCGCGAACGTACGGACGACGTACGGACGTACGAACGTACGTACACACGCACGCACAGGCATCTTTCTAAAATTCTGTAGGGACCTTGAAACGTCGAGAAATGTCAAAATTTTCAATTTGACAAATCGGACCCATTACAATAACTTCCTATGGGAAGATTAAAATTAAAAATTACCAACAAGATTTTGAAATATGTAGTTTCATTTCAAAATCTATTTTTGTTAACGAGATTTTTAATCGAAAACCAATTTTTACCAATTTTAGTAAAAAAAAAATTATTTCTTATATGAACAAATACAAATTGGATGAATGAAATTAATTTGAAGTCAATATCTTCTATTGTTCACGAGATATCGAGAACCGAACATCAATTTTTACCCAATTTGCGTACTATTTCTTGTAGATTTTATTTTTTTTATGGAAAACGGACTATTGGATTTTTATAAAAAATTTCGAAAACAATATTTATCGGTGAGATTAAATAAGTTTAAAGCCAATATTTTTAATTTTTGAAAAGCTATTTGAGTCGAAAGTAATTTTTTACCAACTTTTAGTAACTTTTGTTTGATTTTTATTTTTTGTAAAAAAAACTGTCAATTCGATATTTCTCAAAATTTGACTGAATATTGAAAACAATTTTTTTGTAAGATAAAATTAGTTTAAAGCCATAATCTCAAATTTTTGAAAAGATATTTGAGTCAAAAATCAAATTTTTGCCAACTTTTGTTAATTTTTTGTAAAAAAAACTGTCAATTCGATTTTTCTAAAAATGTTACCAGATGTTGAAAAAGTTATTCTTTGTTACACAAAATTGTTAAACAATTGAAAAAAAAAAATTACCCACGCAATTTTTTTGAGAGTCTTTTCTGCATTATTATCTGTTTAACAAAATTTATTTGAAGTCGATACCTCTACTGGTTCTTGAGCTATGGACGACGAAAAAAACACACGAACGCACAGACATCTCTCTAAAAATCTTTTATTTCGACTTTAGGGACCTTGAAACGTCGAGAAATGTCAAAATTTTCAATTCGACAAATCGGACCGATTACAATAACTTCCTATGGGAAGCATTTCAGGGGCAAGCATGAATGAGTTAGTTGGTAAGCTTTCCACAAGCAAAAGAAACAGAGGGGAACCAAAAGTAACTTCAAATTAGGTGTAAAATGAACACGCAACATATAGCTGCCTGGAGGAGAAGCATCCCGCGATTTCTAGTGATTGCCCTTGCGATTTAATAATTGTAATAGCGATACTAATTGCAATGGAGGAATTATTGGCATTCGTGGAATACGCCGCTGGTTAAGATACAAGCACCAATAAGGTTTCACCCAAGTTTTGTGATATGAAGTCTATTACCGTTATATATGTAGTCGAAATGCATCTTAGTTTCGCATAAGCGTTACTGGCATGCTGAATTTCAATTGGAGCTTATGTGAGGGCATACGGGACAGCTTAAATGAGTTAAGTAACTCTACTTTACTGGATATGAAGTGCTCTGTTCTGAGTCAATCACTGGTGTCTATTGCCAAATACTGCAATGTTTTTGAATTTATTTTCAAAACAACATCGTCTATGGATGCTAGAATCGTAATTTGACAGACAAATTGATCGTTTATATGTTATTTTGTGAATCAGGGTAAACACTTTCAATAAGTTCGGAATTATTATGTACTGAATTACAAAAATCTTGCGTTAGTGTCACTTTCACATAGCCCTCATCATCGGTTTTTAACTGTTTCAGAGTAGTTTCATGCGTTAATATCTAATGATAGGCGCAACGATGCATGCATGAAGCACCTAATCATATGTTACTTATTAGTGTTCTAAGAAAAGAAAAGAATACATTATCAAATATTAAAGTCTACGTCTTACCGGCAAATCAGTTCGAATTTGTCGGGAATAAGAGGTTTTACCGCTGTAAAAATTAGCTTAAACACTTACCAGCCTTGTAACTACCTCCACTCAAAAAATAATTTCATAATATTGCTCTGTTGCTACGTGAAGGACGGACAAACACGCAATAAAACAAACTAACATTCCCGTTTATAATCTTAGTATAGATTAAAAAATCAGGGGAAAAGACTAAAAGGACTTGAATATAATAAAAACTTATGTAAACTAGTTCAAGTTGATACTGCAGTACAATAAACAATGAATGAATAAAAATGAATATTCTATTCAATTCAAAGAGATAAACTTCTTTTTAAATCAACTGTACCAACATATTTCCAGTATGATTTATTTTCATTTATTTATAAATTCAACACTGATCTCCCCTATTCCAATGCTTCATACTCATGGTGTTTTGCCATCAGCTCCAGCATCCATCTCAAAAAACCTTAAAAAAAAAAAGTTAAGGGCAATGTACTTCACATAACTTTTTTCTTTTCTTTTTTTTTATTTTCCACTCAAAAACTTAAGCACGATTGCGGTTCGTGTTGGAAGTCCTTGTAGCCCAGTAGTATTTTGCTGATTTATATTACCAACAGCGAGTCTCTTCACTCTCTGCTCTTTCATTGCAGAGTATATGTGATGCTTGACAAAACTTAACTATATTTTTACAGTGCCTGTCAATTTCGTTAAGTGTTTGATAACACAGAATGACAGAAAATTTAACTTAAAAAGAAAAAAATCAGAAAAAGATACTTTTGTTAAGTTTTGGTTTATTATACAAACAACAAATTAATCAAAATCAAAAATGAATTTAATTTCATGGAAAATTCAATTTGAAATGTTTTTATTTTATTATTATTTGTCGTTAAATGTATAAATAATTAAATTTTTACAAATTCTAAGAACGAATCGAATTTGATTTTGGACAGTTTTTGTTTTTAGTTTCGAAAATGTAAACTGATTCCAGGTTTTGGAAAAAAAGCTTCAGTTGGTTTGTTTCGTGAAATTTTATTTATTAATGTTAGTCCCGGAAAATTGATTTGGACAGAATTCAAATAAAGATGAATCTTATAAAACATTTTTAACCCTTTCCAAAATGTATAATAAATTTGGAAGGAAACAACAAATTGGGTGCAGTGTAGTTTTATACAAATTACTTTAAAACTTTTTAATTCACAGAATTGACTGACTTTAAGAAAAACGGTCGAAAACATTAGGGTTTTTTACATTGGTCCAAATTTTCTTTTAAAGAACTTCTTATCGACATTTTTAGAAATTTAAGAAATTTTAAAAAATTTAAAATATTGTTGGTAACATTTTTATTTGTAAATAAAACCTTTCGGTTGGATTTTTTATTTAAATTTTATTAAATGTAATAATCAATAATCATCAATCAATCAATTTTTACTAATATATTTTGTATATTCATTTTTGTTTTTAATAATTAATAATATTTCAAATATAAAGTTTACAATAGATAGAATAGAAAAACCGTCTGCCAGATGCCAACTTATTTTTAACATGTTTAATTTTACTAAAAAAATTTCTTTAAAAAAAAAACACTTTAATAAAAAATCATAATTTTCTATTTTTAATTAAAAATGGTATAATATTTGAGAATATGACTTTGCTTATTTATCTTTAAAGATATGAGGAGCATTTTTGAAAAATTCGTAGGAAACCCGAACATACATACCCTGGAGCCTTATTGTCCTTCGCTTTGTTTAAAACAATGCGTATCTCTTCTGAACTTATATCTTCGTCTAACGCGTTTACCTCTACGAGATTTTCAGCTAACTGCACAGGATTTGAAGTTAAAATAGGGTTAAGTAGAGTATTAAAATTATCAGTTAGTATATGGGTATTTTAAATTTTACCAATCCTTAACTTTGTTCCATTTAGTTCCTTAACAATTTTAAAGAAATGGGGGGAATCTCTTATATTATTTAATTTCGTTGCAATTTGCGAAAAGTATTCTTGTTTTTTACTTTTACAAAGTTCTTTGTAGTAACTTTAGTAACATAAGATTTCCGGAATAAATCTCCGTTTCGAGTTTTTGCAAGCTTTAGCCATTTTAAAAGTCTTAACTCTAGCTTTCTCGCAATCAAAATCGAACCATTTTTGTTTTCCTCTGACAACACACATGTTATCAGTTGAGGTACCGAATATCAAATAGCATTGGTGAAAAGATCAATTTGCTCATTAAAACTAACTGAATTAAAATCGGTTTGTGGAATATTTTCATCCGGTCTTGAATAATAATTGAGCTTATCCCGTTCTTTCCATAAGAGCTTATAATAATAATACGATTTTTATAACAATCTTCATGTCGAAAAAATCGTCATTTTTCGAAGCATTAGATTATTCTGAAGGTAATATCATTTTTAATTGTTTGCGCTGGCAAATATTACGTACAAAGATTATATTCAAAGAAAACTAATTGTTTGACTTTTGTAAAGTAATACAATACTATTTTAAAGATACCTTATTGGTTCGTGAGATATATTGGGATCAATCATTTTTATTTTAAATTTCTATGATAAAAACCAAACGCACTGAATTTCTTGATTATCTTAATTCTAACGTTATTGTTTGTAAAACATAATTTATTTGAAGCCTTTGAAGTCGATATCTCAAAAACGAAGACAGAACTTGCTATCGTTTTGACGTAGGTACTGAAATAGAGTAGCGCAAAATCCCATCATAACTTATTTTAGTGAACAGTGGAACAAATCTTAACACTGTTCTTTAGAAAGTCAACTTATTGGGCCTAATATTACCTTTCCATAGGAAGTTATTGTCATTGGTCCGATTTGTCGAGTTGAAAATTTTGACATTTCTCTACGTTTCGATACCTTGAGAATAAATAAAGGTATTGACTTAAAAATGTCTTGATGAAACAAATCTTAACACTGTTTTTTTTTAGAAAGTAAGCTTATTGCACCTAATATTTCTAAAACGTTTGGTAGTAAACATTATCGGATAAATCTTTCTTATTTTTCTTTGTTGAATTAGAAATTGGATTTCTTCACTGTTAATGCAAGTCTTGAAACAAGATGGTTTCAAGTCTATAACTCACAAAACAAATACTTGTGTTCTCCAGTGAAACAATTTTGTTTCCCATTGTTTCAATTTCGTTAATAAATTCACTCTCCTGTGCTTCGGATGTGGAACTGACAACGCCAGCGACTCAATGCTGTTGAACGTCGTCAAAGTTTAACCCACTCCAAATTCCGTTTTCTATGAGTGACACTAGCATCGAGGAAATTAAATTACCCTGTTAGTGATGGTTGGAAAGGTGTCCCTATAACAAGCTTTAGCCTTTTGCTCATAATTCCAAAGAGAGCTTTGACAATTGTAGGTGATAGAACTAATATAACCGATATTTTAAGACCGCTTGAAAACCACATCAATTTTTCATATCTTTTATTGTTTTATCGTAATTTTTATAAACAAAGTTCTATATCGAAATATTTGAACTTCTAGGGATGCCCATCGGCAATTTAGCCTCAAGTACAACTTAGGTTGATGTGACCTTTAACCCTTTACACAATTCATGAATAGGATTGGGTTTGCTCCAATAAGTGTTGGCGCAAAGATTCAAAACCTATACGATTTGACAAAGTCTATTTCATTGGAATCTGGTTAAAGTATTGATATTTCAGTATATACAGTAACATTCGGATAAGTGATTAACCCATTTTGATGGACACTTACGCGGGTAAGCAGTAATAAAAACCCGCTCAAGTCCACGTATACTCACTTATCTCTCTATCAAAACCGCAATTAATCTTAAAATTAGGCCTTTGGAAGAAATAAAAACATTGCTAGATCGATTTCTAATATCCTAGACCCTCAAATTTGACGGTATAATAAATCTAAGTTCTATCACAAACTGAGATCTAAATTAGAGTTCTATCGCCTGAGAACTTGACGGAGAAATTAATCGAGTTCTAATTTATCAAAAATAGGCTGGGATGCGATCCACACTGATAACTTCCCATCCCGTCTGTCGATTTGTCTTGCTTAAAAGTTTGTCTATATGTATCAATTTTTACCAAATTTGCGTACTATTTTTCGTAGAATTTCGAAAATAATATTTTCTGTGAAATAAAATAAGTTTGAAGCCAATATTTCTAATTTTTGAAAAGCTATTTGAGTCGAAAGTAAATTTATACCAATGTTTAGCATTGTTTTTTCTTAGGTTTTTATTTTTTTTTTGTAAAAAAACTGTCAATTCAATTTTTTATAAAAATTTTATTGAATTTTTTTACAATAAATTTTGAAAGATAAAAGTAGTTTAAAGCCAATATTTCAAAGTTTTGAAAAGATATTTGTGTCGAAAGTCAATTTTTACCAAGTTTTATTAATTTTTTTTTTAGGTTTTTAATTTTTATAAAAAAACTGTCAATTCTATTTTTCTCAACATTTTTCAGAATGTTGAAAACAATATTTCTTATAAGATAAAAAAAGTTTGAAGTCTAAATCTTAAGTTTTTGAAAAGATATTAGAGTCGAAAATCAATTTTTACCAACTTTGAGTAATGTTTTTATTTAGGTTTTTATTTTTTATAAAAAAAAAACTGTCAATTAGATTTTTCTCAAAATTTTATCAGATGACCAAAACACCATTCTTTGTTGCACAAAATTGTCTTGGAGATGAAATCATATTTTAGTCGTAAAATTTTCGAGGTGACAATTTTTTCTTTCAGTTTTTTTGATTTATAAAAAAACTGTTAATTGGATTTTTTTCCAAAAATGTACTTGTTTTGTATCACGTTACAATATATAATATAAAATTTAATTCAAGTCTCTAGCGTCATTGGTTCGTGAGATATTTAGGGTTAACCAAAATGTTCACCTTTTTTTTAAAATGCTATGGTAAAAAAACCACCCACGCAATTTTCTTGATAGCCCTTTCTGCATCTTTCTGCCCTATTATCTGTATAACAACATTTATTTGAAGTCGATATCTCTTCTGGTTCTTGAGCTATGGAAGACGAAAAAAACGTCGCGAACGTACGGACGTACGGACGTACTCTAGGGACCTTGAAACTTCGAGAAATGTCAAAATTTTCCATTTGACAAATCGGACCCATTACAATAACTTCCTATGGGAAGTTAAAAATAATGCGTACAATTTTGGTTCTCAAAAATAGAAAGTAAGTATGTACTTATGCGAGGAAGGCAGTTATAGATAGGTTAACTGGGTGTTACGTATTTCGAAACGAAAACGAACATTTTGTCCTATTTAGACAGTAAAAGTGGAAGACTAGGACCTGTGATCACTATTTAATTAGTGATAGCCATACACCGAAAAACCAAGCAACGCCTGCTTGCCCTACAAGTCAAGTATGTATTTAAAACACCACTGTTGTTTGTAATGCATATTTATGTATGTAAATTATCAAACTTAACACCAAATTCCCATTTATTCACCCGCGTATATGCAAACAAATTTCCCCTGAACCCGCATCGCTTTGTTCAAAAATTATGTAAACGTTATGCATTACCAAAAGTAATAAAATTCAAATCGTCATTTAATGACTCAATTTTATTTTTCATATGAAAACCCATTCATCAAAAAACATCAAAGTTAACAATCTCATAAATTGACACATTAAAAAAAAAACACAAATAATAAACATGTCCTTTTGAACTCGTATAATTTCCAACGAATGATGATGGTTCCATACCATAATGGAGCTTCTATAAAATTGATGGAAGGGAATATAATTATATGTACTACATATTTGTAATTTAACACAATTCGGCTTTTATTTTTGTTAATTTGTTTACGTTTTTGTCCACTTTGACAATACAAAAACTGTATAAATGTTTGTTTGTTTGTATGTTCATTTAATTACAAAACCTCATTAAGTTATTTTCCAAATGAATATACAACAAAAAGGACGAACGAAACAACGAACCTTTAATTCTCTTTCATTCAAAAATAAATATTGTAAAAATATATTTGCAGGGTAGGTAATGTTAAAATAAGCAACCCCACATTCAGTGTACTGTACATGTACTATATAAGTCTCCACTTCAACGTCCGACGCCGCGCCGCCCACCGCCGCCTCGCCCCGCCTCGCAGAACCACAGAAAAATGAACAAACTCATGAAAAATACCTTTTTACAATATTAAAAACCGCAATTGGAGTACTACATTCTCACCTGATGCCTGATGTTTGTGCCATAGTATACAAATAACTGTACAAAATGAAAAACGTGTATAATGTCCACCACGAGTTGTTGCAAACCGGCCACCATTTCCCCTCAGTATAGCTAAAGTATTACTGTAACTGTACCAGTGCCATATAGCACCAATGTGCAAAAGTATGTTCGGCTGTAGCAATTTAGAAGAGAATCACGTTTTGAAATTGCTCCACAAAAATATACGGTGTTTGAAAAAGTAATATTAAAACAAAATATACACCAAACTCTTTTCATGTGAGGAGTTGAGTGTTTTTTAATTAACTAATTTTTCAGCATAATATTATTTTACTTTACGATTTTAAGGTTTTTATTTAATATTTTATTTAATATGTATGTACATATGTACCTATCCTGTAGGTATCAGAGGTACCAGTACCATCATACATGGGTTGCCACTCGGTTCAAAAAATAAGGATAGTGGCAGGATACGAGTGCAAGTGGTGTGGTAATGGTAATAATAATATGTATCGCGTATTTTTATGTTATGATTTTTATTTTTTCGCTGTGTTTTTGTTTGCCCATCCAATTGGATTCAAAGAAGCAATAAAATATATTAAATGGGGATTGGAAGAGGGACGAGGGCGGTTGTTATTTATGGTCTTATGTGAAAGTCATAAATATAAAAAAAGATGTTCTTTTATGTTTTGAAATAAAAAAGAGCAAAGAAAAAAGGAATGTGATACTTACATATAAACATAACATATATTTATGTTCTCAATAATTATTTTTAAAATTGTTGTTTATTGGCTTAGGTCTGGCTTTTTGGCTGAAAACTGAAAACGATTCAGACTTCTAAGGGTAAGGAAAATTAATTTTACGTAAAAATGAATAAACATACTTTCACGTACGTATTTTTAAACAAACATTTATTGAAGTAAAAAGTTAAAAGAAAATTAGTTTTCATCGAATAAATGTAATCTTGAAAACAGAGATAAACTTCAAAGGTAAATGATTTTAAATTTTGACAAATCAAAAAGTCACATTGTCGAATCCACCAAAAAAGGATTCAAAAACACGTGGGAATAATAAAATCACCACTTTATCAAAATGTGTTTTTATCCACTTTATGCATTTGTTGTCTTTCAGTGTGGTTATCCAGGTCCACCGTCTTATTCCCAATAGACACTAGACACTTAACTTAATGAAGAATTAGCACCCTTAAGTCAATAAATGTATGATGTCACGAAAACATAACTAATGTTCGAGATAAAAGAGAATTAAAATTATTCCATTCCAAGACGCTCACATGAACTCGATCATTCGCAATATCACAGATCACAATTTGGACAATAGTGAGTCAAAGATGAGTCTTAAGCCTGGGCCCTTAAACAATTCACGACACGTTACTTGTGTTTTCTTAAAGAGGTCTGGAGAAATTGAAAGCAGGCACTAATTTTAAAACATGAGGACTATTTTCTTGTAAAATGTTCTACCTATGTAAATAATCCACCAACAACGGTAGCTCTCAAAACCCACATAAATCAAATCATCAATGTAATTCTTAACTTTGCTATAGGGTCATAGAAAATTGAGCTTTTATATGCGCTCAACTCAAGTTCAAGTTTCAATGTAACAAATGCACAAGATCTTATCATAGGGGACAACCTACAATGGGCTCTCAGCAGATTTGAACCATCTGCAGGAAGCACCAAATGGCATGATACTAGCAGAATTACAAAATGCCTCAGACGTAATTGCACAAATCCTTGAGGCAATTTTTAACAGCTGTTTGTATCTGGTCCATATTCCCTAGGCGTGAAGAGAAGTGAAGGTTGTTTTTATACCCAAAGCAGGAAAATGCTCGCAAGTCAATCCTATAGATCTGTACTTAGACTTATAAGTCTATCATCATTTCTTCTTAAGACCTTAGAAAGATTGATTGATATCCATTTAAGGGCAAATATTGATACAAGACTTCTGTCTTTGTCTCAACATGCGTACTGTAAAGGCAAATCGATGAAAACGGCGTAACACACGCACTATCGAATACTCCCGCCATGATAGAGAGTTCACTATGGTTGCTTTCCTTGACATAGAAGGCGCTTTAAACAACGTGGGTCCATCTGCAATCACATATGAACGAACATCACTGAACTTAAAGAGTTCGCTTGGGGAGTTAATTCATTTAATGCTGACTAGCAATCTGGGAAATTTTCTGCTAGAACATTCGTTAGTAGATTGACTCCGGAATGTGGTTTTCTATCCCCTCGCCTCTAGAACTGGTGGTAAACAAAATCCTAACTGGTCAGAGTGATTGCATATGGGATTAGGTTGCTATAGAGGTTTCAGGCAAGCATCTTAATAGGTACCCTATAAGAACTCTTAGAAAATGCCTTAGACAAACGAATACTTTGCACTGATCGGTGTGGACTGGATGTTAACCCACACAAAAATAAAGTAGTCCTATTATTTCCATTTGTTAACCCTCCTTATATTAAAGGAATTCAATCGAAGTTCTCGAAGTAATACCCCTGGCATGATGGTTAGTGTATTGGACTGTCATGCCAGAGGTCTTGGGTTCGATTACTGCCTATGCCATCTATTTTCTCAGATAGTCAGGCCGCTATCAAATATGTGCACTCTGTCTCTACAAACTCTATAACAGTCCATAACTGTCGATCATCTCTAATGGAGATGGCACAACAGTTTAATATTCAGCTTTGCTGGGTTCCGGGCCATAGAGACATTCCAGGAAATTGTAAAGCAGATGAACTCGCCAGAAATGGTACAGCACAACCCAATCCCTTTTACCACCTTTGGCTAATGCTAGCATACCAATCGCTACATCTAAACTATTGCTAATGCAAGACGCTATGAAGAAGGCAAACATCAGGTCACGTGTCAGGCCACAAAAAGCACCTGGCCTACAATAGATTTAAAGCGCTGAAGGTGCTTGCTATCTCTAAGCAGATCGCATATTAGCTCGATATATAGGTATCATAACCGGGCACTGTCTAATAGAAAAGCACGCAACGTGGCTAGGCGTATTCTCAAATGACTTTTGTAGGAGCTATATGGATGAAGAAGGGGAAGAAACAGTTTTACACCTCCTCTGTACATGTCCTGCTCTAGCTCATAATCGCAAGAATTACCTAGGAGAGTTCTTCTATAACAATCTCAATAATATTAGCATAATCAGTCCTTCAAGTTTAGTAAGGAACTCAAACTGGTTTCATTGAGCTTAGAAGAAAAGCCTCAAAATTCAGGTGGTAAGAATCAGTCCAAATTTGCTATTATGGTTTTCATACTAATCTTTACTCTATTTTATAAATATCTGAGTGAACCGACATTTTAATGCAGTGTAGGGGAGGATGTTGAAGTAGAACAGAACGTATTACCGTGTGCTGATTTCGCTGTACCTTTTAAAGCTCTCATCCTTTGAAATTCGACAAATAAAACCAATCCATTGTTCTTAATGGAACGATTACATTTTGCTTCACATAAAATTAGACTTTAACTCGATCTGTTTAGCTTTCGTTTGAATATTCAAATATACATATATTAAAAAGACATAGGTTATTTTTTTAGAAATGAAAGTGGAAACATGTTTTGAAAGTGTTTTTTATCAATTTAAACATAAATTTTAAAAATATTTTACTTACCTAAGTTTTCCACCTGACAAGGCAGAACTAATGTATCCCCAACAACCGCTCGATACGTGTGGCCTCGTGATAAAAATCTTGGTAAGGATCCTACAGCCGGTGATGTTGCCATTGGTCGGGTAGCAGAGCCTGGAAATAGACAAAAAAAATAAAAACACTCATAAGTTTCGTCATTTTCCAATATCTTAATTTGAAATTTTAGTCTTTCGATTCAGTATTTTAACTTTAATAAACTAGTATTTTTTTGCAGTACCGGTGGAGTAGTCTTGGTTCACCTTGGTGCCACCTAAAGTTTTTTTTCCCGAGTAAATGACATATCTATAAAGAGTAATTCTTGAAATGAAAAGTGCTTTCAGCAGTTTGATTTATAATAAAAACTGTAGGTCCCTTCCATTCCTGAAATGAATTGCTCACAGGAATTGTTGAGAGTTGTAAGCCACTAGGCTCTAGCTCTCAACGGACTTACCTAATATAGTATAAATTAATATTACATTTTAACTAATTGTACAGGGTTTTTCAACAGAGACGCTACAAAAGTAAAGCGACAGGGACAGCAAACGACCCTTTCTTTCTTGCCGATCTTTTGACATTTCTCTTCAGTAAGGTTTGCTTTATTTCATGATGGAAAGATATACGAGCCAAAACAGAAATTTGGAGTCAGTGGCCTTAACGTTAAGAGCGCTACGTCCAATTTATGGTCGTCATAATCGTCCTAGCAGATCAACAATTGAGCGTCTAGTGGACAAATTTGAATCCACACGTTGGGCATCTTTGTGACGTCGTTGTGGCGAATTTTGTGAATAGATCTTGGCCTACATCCTTACAAGATTAAATTGATGCAAGAACTGAAGCCGATTGACCACCAGAAGCGTCGTATGTTCGTGAATTTGGTTGAGCAACAACAATTCGGAAATGATTCGGATGTTGATGGAAAAATCATCTTCAGCGATGGGGCTCATTTCTGGCTGAATGGCTTTGTCAATAAACAAAACATGCGGTATTGGCCAGGCAGCAATCCACACGTACTCCATGAGTCATCATCCCGAAAAATTAACGGTTTGGCGTGGTTTATGGCCCGGCGGCGTCATTGGGCCGTACTTTTTCCATGATGACCAAGACCGGCACGTTACTGTGAATTGGGATGGCTACCGATCAATTATAACCGAATATTTTTGGCCCCAATTGGATGATATGGACTTGGAGGACATGTGGTTCCAACAGGACTGCGCCACAAGCCACACAATGAATGTCACTATCAATTTATTGGAAACCAAGTTTGGAGAACGTCTTCTCACGAAATGGTTCAGTCGCTTGGCCGCCTCGGTCGTGCGATTTGACGCCGTTAGACTATTTCCTGTGGAGCTACGTGAAGTCTATGATCTCTGCCAATAAGTCAGCGAAGATTGATGAACTTCGTACGAATTTCGAACTTGAGATTGCAGCAGTATCGGCCGATTTATTTTATTATTTATTTATGCTTGAAAACCGTCGAAAATTGGGTTAAGCGTCTGGACTTCTGCAAGCATGCCTCTGGTGGACATGCAAAAGAAATCGAGTTCCATACATAATGGAATCAAATGTACTTTCACAAGAATATAAAGAATTTCATTGATATCCAAAACTTTTGTAACGCTTTTATTGAAAAACCCGATACAATCAATCAGAATTGGTTTGTTCTTGATCCCTTTAGCCATGTTACTTTCTTGCTTTAAATGACCTCACCTATGTATATGCTCCTCTCCAACCCATCATTATTTTGCTTCTATACATCTTTTAACAAGAAAAGTTGAGCCATCAATAAAATTTCATCCCCTTTTTACTTGTAGGGTACCTATATCATGTAAAAATTCTGATCAAATTTCAATATAAATTCTCGGCAAAATCTCATTAACCAATACACGTAAATATTTTGTTTTTTCATTTCGCAAAACTTAGGTAAATTAAAAAATTCCTTTTTTTTTACATAAACATAATTCCAAAGGTTGTTTCTTAGACAATTTTCAACTTCATTTAAAAATTTCCTTGAACTAAGAGAATAAAAAGAAGAAAGGAAGAAGAAGGAAAAAAAGGCCAATTGAAACCCAAACGCAAAAATTTATTTTTTTGTTATTTGCTTTTTTCTTCTCCTTCTCTTATGTTTCTTAAGTCGAATGACACAAGGAGTAGCATCCTTCCAATTATCATAAAAAAATATTCAACCATCGTTATCGTTATCGTCATCGATATACATATACACACCTCTATACAAAATTCCAAAAGTCACAAGCTCGCACGAGAGGAGCGAAGCGACCCCAAGCCCAAACTTACACCTTTTTGCATCAAAAATGTAATTTGAATTTTCATTGATTCTGAAGTCATGCTATCATCATCATCATCATCATCATCATCACCACCACCAGTTCCTACTAACCAACACCTTTCTTCAAAATCTTCGACTCGTACAAAAGAAAACAAATTTCATGAAATTGAAAATTTTGTTCGATTCCTTTTTTTATATTTTTTATTTTATTTTCCAAATATCAGCTATACGCATTTTTGAAGAAATTTCAAAATTCCATTACTTTACGACTTCTGTGCTTCGTTTTATTATCAAAAAATAAAGAAAAGAAAGAAAAAGGAAAAGCTCAAGTAAAAGGAAAAGGAAAAAACATGAAATATATTTTTGTTATGGAAATCAATTTGTTTCCATCGGAAAATTGTTTCAATTAACATAAAAATAGCCATGCAATGGTCCCGGTGCGAGCATAAACGTATTCGCAGTCAAATTTATTCCCTGTGACACGACACAAATGATTTTGTACGTATGATTGTATGTATAGGGAAAGGAGAAGAAAAAAAGGACTTTTGGCGGAGGTGATGTAAGAGAGACGAATGAACAGAAGATTCGCAGAACGTTTTGAAAAGGACCCGGACCGGAATTTACTTGTGCTCTTATGCCATTACCTCCTAATCGGAATATCTAAATATTTCATGTAAGAGGTTAGGTTTTTGGCAAAGGGGTAAGGTATATCGTCCATAAAGACTGCAAATTTTACAGAAGCGGCTCTATTTTTCCTTCCAAAGGGGAAGAAGAAACACATACAATATTGAACCTAATGTAGATATGCCCAAAAACATCAAAACATATTAATTTGATTAAGGATCGAACAGAGTATGAGATGAATCATCCATTATCCTGTTCACTTGTTTGTTCACTACAAATCGAATTAAGTCATAAATGGGTTTACTTATTTATTTTAAATAGAAGTGAAACACGAATTTTTGTATTGAGTTCTCATTATTTTATAAACTTTTTTAGGTTTTTATTTTTTGTAAAAAAAATTCAAATTTTTCAATTTGGTTTAAAATCGCTGTTTTTATTATTTACCTGCGACTATAGGAACTATAATTTGACAAGCTTTGCATTCGTAAAAAATAATTGACTTGGAAATAAGGGTTTTTAGCCGATTCACATTAGGCGTTTATTTAAATATTTTAAGACTAAAAATAACAGTAGCCCCCACACAAATCTTAGGCAGAAATCGAAAATTGAGTTTTCTCAAAAATCAACCGACAACTTATTAAATATTTTTTCTATATACATATGTATCTCGCATTATTGGAATGGAATGGAATAAAACAAGCTGTGTGTGAGGTATTAATAAAATAATTTTTTTATTTGAAAGGCGCATGTATGCCATTAAGTGTGGAACATGACGTCATTCAATTGCCCGCCTCGGCTTCTTACGCTGGTACCAATCCGAGTGGTCCAATTTTCAATGACTCTTCCGCATAGATCCGGCTGAATTTGGGCATCGTTCGATTGTGGTTTATTTGCATAGACCTGCATAGACCATAGGAAAAAGTCTAGCGGGGTCAAATCGCATGACCTTGGTGGCCAATTCACATCACCCCTGCGAGAGATAACCTTACCCTCAAATCGATCATGCAAAACGTCAATCGTGGCGTTTGCTGTGTGGAACGTAGCGCCCGCCGTCCTGCTAAAATTTTGTGCCACAAGAAATTAGTTATCATCGTTATGTAGCGCTCGCTGTTGACGGTGATCGCCTCACTAACGTCGTTTTCAAAAAAGTACGGAACAATTACGCCGCCGGCCTAAAATCCACACCAAACGGTAACTTTTTGAGGATGCATTATCATCTGGAGAACCTCGCGTGGGTTGGTGTCGTCCCATATACGGCAATTTTGCTTGTTAACCTAGCCATTCATCCAAAAATGCGCCTCGTCACTAAAGATGACTTTTCGGCCAAAATTGGGGTCCTCTTCCAAACGATTCGAAGCCCAGTCAGCGAACAAACGGCCGGCGCGGCGTTGTCTTTGGTCATGAACTTTGAGTTCCTGGGTCAGTTGGATCTTGTACTGTACGGGTGTAGGCCCAAGTCCCGACGCAAAATTCGCCAAGATAAAGTCTGCGAAAGACCGAGTTCTTGTGCACGGCGAGGAATAGACTGCCTGTACACTTTCACGGACCGCGACGATGTTATCAGCCGATCTTGCGTTACTTGAACGTACGGGTGTTGGCTGATTTTTACTGAACCGGTCGTTTCAAATTTGGCCAACAAATATTGAAGAGTCGACTGTGAAGGGACACCACGTCAATCGAGTAACTTGCTATGATGATTTGGCATAAGCAACTGAATAATAAACAAAAAATTTGACAGATGTCACCAAAACAAAATGGCCGCCATGGGGCACCAAAATCTACCCGTGCAAATTGAAAAACCCTTTATAACTGTTTGAAAACAAACTGATTTTGCAGGAACATTTTTAAATTTTAAATAAATGAAATTTTAAAAAATCCCGATTGCTTAAATTTCGAAATAATAAATAATTTTTCGAAATAAGTTAGTTTGTTTGCAACTTAAAGTTATTCTGTTTGCATTCTAAGTCAAACCACCGAATAAATCAAAGCTTACCAAGGACCCAAAACAAAGTTGAGTCCTGGCATAGAAGATTTAAAGTTTTAGTTGGTAAGTCGCAAGTTGGCCACTACAAGCTGATTGATATTTTAGAGCAGGAGTCAATTCAGGCAAAATCTAAGGTAGACAAACTTGAGATGCAGGAAAAATTTAAAATCAAGCGGGAGGAACTAAAAAAAAAAAATAAATCTTGAAAATAATGGAGGGAAAAGAAGAAAAGAAGCCATATTGGATTCTTAAGAAGCTTAGCTCAAAACTCTTTTTTTTAAACTTCGTTCAATTTTTCAATTTTTGAAATTTGTTCATTTATTTTTTTGTAAAATTTTCAAAAGTTTTTTGTTTTATTGCTACCTTGTTAATAAGTGAAAATAAATAAAAATATGAGGTCAAATACAAAAATATGTGTTCTTTAACAAATACTATACAAATTTCGACTTTACAATTTTTTCGATATTGTCTTTCGAGATTCTTGTGCGTTCCAGATTTTTGAATTCGAGATTTTTATTTTATGTTTCGAGATTTTGTACATTCAAGATTTTTGATTTTGATTTTTATTGTAGCTAAAAATATTACATTATTTCTTTATCTTAAATATATATTGCACAATTTACAGATATTGGTATATTATCTACCTTACTACTGCCAAGTTTAAATGAGTTTTTAACAAAAAATTCAAAGATAAAGTATTGGTTGAAGGAAAAGCTACTTAAAAACCTTCATTAAAGAGCATAACAAAAGAGTATACATAAATACATACATTAATATATATAAAACAGAGAGAAGGGGCATTCAAAAGCTAACAGTGCGAAATTTCAATTATTATAACTTTAACAAATCTGTATCAGTATACAAATTAAAGATAAATAACAGATTTTTGTATTCGAGATACCATTTTTAAGTTAACATTATAGGAATTGAGAGATTTTCAGTTTGAGAGAACGCTTGGAAGTGATAAGGGACAAACTCAGCTAACTTTAAGGAAAGAAAATTAAAAAAAGTATTATATCTCCTAACGTTGGAGTCCTATTATACGAAAAAAATTGTATTTAAAAAAATACAAGAATAACAAGCAAGAAGCGTTTTTAACACTTAGTTTTGAAAATGTTAAAAAATGCAACCATCATTTTTGATTTTTTATTGAAAGTTTATTTTCGTTGTGAAAATAAGAAAATTCCTTAAAGTTGTCATATACATTTTTGGAACTTATTATTTTTCCAAAAATTGTCAAATCAGTTTGATAAAAAGAGGCTGGAATGTGACCCACACTGATAACTTCCCATCCCGTCTGTCGATTTGTCTTGATTAAAAGTTTGTAGGTTTTCGGGTTGGGTTAAAAAAGTTGTCAGTTGAATTATTCTTAAAAATTTTAAAATTACTAACAATATTTTTCATATAAAGAAATAGTTTAGTTTAAAAATCTAGTTTTGTTAAATAGATTTTTAGTCGAAAACAAATGTTTACCAATTTTAGTAGCATTGGATGAATGAAATTAATTTGAGAGATTTCAAGAACCGATCATCAATTTTTACCAAATTTGCGTGCTATTTCTTGTAGATTTTATATTTTTATGAAAAAACGGATTTTTATAAAAAAAACTACTGAATATCGAAAACAATATTTTGCGTGAAATAAAATAAGTTTGAAGCCAATATTTGTAATTTTTGAAAAGCTATTTGAGTCAAAAGTAAATTTTTACCAAGTGTTAGTATTGTTTTTTTTTTAGGTTTTTATTTTTTGTAAAAAAACTGTCAATTCGATTTTTCTCAAAATTTTATCGAATGTTGAAAACAATATTTCTTATAAGTTAAAATTAGTAAGAAGCCATATCTCAAATTTTTGAAAGGATATTTGAGTCGAAAATCAATGTTTACCAACTTTTGTTAAATTATTTTAGGTTTTTAATTTTTTGTACAATAGCTGTCAATTAGATTTTTTTTTAAATTTACTGAATGTTCACAACAATAGTTTTTGAAAGATTAAAGTTAAAGTTTTTGAAAGATTAAAATAGTTTGTAAAAACTGTCACTTTGATTTTTCTCAAAATTGTTCCTAAAGTTTAAAACAATAGGTAAGTCTTATAAGTTAAAATTAGTTAGAAGCCATTATCTCAAAGTTTTGAAAAGATATTTGAGTCGAAAATCAATTTTTATTAACTTTAATTAATTTTTTTTAGGTTTTTTTTTTTTTTTAACTGTCAATTCGACTTTTCTCAACATTTTTCAGAATGTTAAAAACAATATTTCTTAAAAGATAAAAAAAGTTTGAAGCCTTAATCTCAAGTTTTTGAAAAGATATTTGAGTCGAAATTGAATTTTTACCAACTATGAGTAATGTTTTTTTAGGATTTTATTTTTTATAAAAAAAACTGTCAATTAGGTTTTTTTCAAAATTTTATCAGATGTCAAAAACATTATTCTTCGTTGCACAAAATTGGTTTGGAGATGAAATCATATTTAAGTCGTAAAATTTTCGAGGTGACAAATTTTTTTTTCAGTTTTTTTGATTTATAAAAAAAACATTAATTTGATTTTTTTTCCAAAATTATATTTATTTTGTATCACGTTACAATATGTAGTGTAAAATTTAATTCAAATCTCTAACGTCATTTGTTCATGAGTTATTTAGGTTTAACCAAAATTTTCACCTTTTTTTAATTTCTTGAGAGCCCTTTCTGCATCTTTCTGCCTCATTATCTGTATAACAAAATTTATTTGATGTCGATATCTCTTCTGGTTCTTGAGCTATGGAGGACGAAAAAAACGTCGCGAAGGTACAGACGTACGGACGTACGAACGTACGTACACACGCACGCACAAACATCTTTCTAAAAATCTTTTATTTCGACTCTAGGGACCTTGAAACGTCGAGAAATGTCAAAATTTTCAATTTGATAAATCGGACCCATTACAATAACTTAAAAATACAAGAATAACAAGCAAGAAGCGTTTTTAACACTTAGTTTTGAAAAAGTTAAAAAATGCAACGATCGTTTTTGATTTTTTATTGAATTTTTATTTTTTATTGTGAAAATAAGCAAATTCCTTAAAGATGTCATCTACATTTTTGGAAGTTATTATTTTTTTAAAAAGTTGTCAAATCAGTTTGAAAATAAATGTATTTCTGTTAAAAGTTGTGTTAAACTTTAAAAATCTAATCATTGAATTTGATATTTTTTTGTCATTTTATTTTAATCAGCCCAAATTTTTGGTAATTGGACCAGTTATTACAAATTTATACAAAAATCCATGTGTGAGTGATGTCAACATTTTTGAATTTTAAATCAATTGACAAAAAAAAAAGTACGAAAATTAAGAAACATATGCACCAAAAGTACTTCCTTTAATAATCAAATTGATTATTGGGCTTAGTCAATAGAGAAAAATATTCAATAAGAAAATCTTTGCGAAAAATTTTAAGTTCATAAGATAAGTTTCTTAATAAAACAAAGAAAATAATTTGATTTCAAAACACTAAGAAAGGAACAGTGGGATGGTAGAATTTTTATAAAATTAAAGTTTGTCCTTGTTTTAAGATTTATAAGTCAAACATTATTGAAATTAGGGCTTGTATTCAAATGTTTGAGTCTGGCTTAACATTGTTTAAGCAGTGGAGATCTAGGGCCTAATGACTTATGACTCTCAACCATTCCTGTGTGCGAGTACTGTTGTCAGGGATGAAGGGGACCTACAGTTCTTAAGCCGAATCCAAACGGCTAATTTGAGAAAGCACTTTTAATAACAAGAATTACTCTTGGAGAATTTGTCAATTCCTCGCAAGAGGCAGTACCCGTGAAAAAAAAACTTTAGATGACACAGGCAGGGATGGAACCCAAGACCTCTAGCATGATAGTCCAACGCACTAGCCATCATGCCACTGGCACCACTTTTTAAGGAAGTAGACAAATATTAACATTCAATTTAAACAAAATTTGAGTTAAGGGGTGAGTTGGTCCCATGCCCCCGTCTTAATAACTACCCTGAGAAAAAAGTATTTCCAAGATTTCAAAAACCGTCACACAACATTACCAGCATTATGACCGTCCTATATTATACAAATATGTATATGTACAGTACAGTACATGTACTCTGTATACACAGCCCGACACAGTTGAGTTGTCCCATCAGCTATCCCATTCACCTCCCCATATCATACACATTTCCTTTTAAAGCGGGTTAAATAAGATTTCGTAATAAAACAAGTAAGAAAGCAAATTGAAAATGATACGGTTTCGTAAACGCAATTTGTACTTTACGCACTCCATTCGACATTCAACACGTTGTGTGTGATGTGAGTTTTTGAATGTTCTAAAGGCAGAGATATACATAGACAGATATACAGTAGTAGAACCAGACACATTCGGCTTCAACCAAGTTTCGGTGCTTGGGTTGATGAAGTCTCAGGAATTTATATCCTCGCAATGAATGAAAGAAAGGATATATTCTTCTTCGTATATTCGTCCTTTTTGATGTGTACGAGTATATGGATATGGATGGAATGGAAAATTGAAGTGGAAGTGGATGTAGATGTTTCTTCTTGTCGATTTCTCTCTAAATTCCCAAGGAGCTAATAGATGGTTCCTTTTGAAGGGTGTAAATGGAAATTCGAGGAAAATTTAAATTCATTGCTGGGAAAATTTGTATTTCGAATGTTAATTCCATGGCGTTCTTACACGATTTCTAGAGTTTATTATTTTTGTACAGGTTAGTAAAGGTACCTACCGATATCTTTGTATATGGAGGAGGTATCTACGTAACGTAATTTTGGTAGGTTCTTTAACTTATTTGAATGTAAAGTGTTGATGTGTTTTTTTTTTTTTCTTTTTCTTTTGGTAGGTTAAATTACCCTTATCATCCTTAAGGGGGCTATTTTTGAATTTGGTGATGTACCAACATATAAAACTTAAGTGTTATGTTTTTTTTTTTGTACATCATTCACTTAGGAGAGTGAGAGAGGGAAAAGACTGGAATTTTTTTAAATATACATTTTTGGGTCATGAAAGGGACTTTTGTATGATGCATAAGTCATAAGCATCATATGGAAGTTTCCTTTAGAAATAAAATGAAGAATAATGAGGGCAATTCTTTTTCTTTAAATCGTACCTACAATTTTTGTATTCTTCATCTTTTCGTTTTCATATTTTTCGTTCAAAAGCCATAATGTATGAGTTGAGGGTATTATACGTTTTGGACACGTGAGTTTAGAAAAAGTATTTTGTTTTTTTTTTTCAATTTTATGAAATTTTGAAATAAAAAATGGTCTTAAAAAACAGTTTGGATTTTTGCAAGCACTAAACAGAGGGAAGATTAATTTATTTATGTGCAGCAGTGAAAAAATTTGCAGGTAAGAAGTAGATCAAGTGAGTTCAGTTTATATATTTGTCTATATCAATTTTATGAAAAAGCTGAAAAATGTTATAAGTAGGCCAATAAAAATCTGCACCTTATGTTTTTAATTTACAGAAACATCAGTTTTTATAATTTTCTCTTTTTTGTTTCATAAAACTTATAAATATTTTTTAAACTTAAAAAAAAAGATAATATTATTCAATTTTAATTATTCAATTTTGCACAACACATTCCAATCCACACTAAAATTTACTTATTTTTTGTTTTTTGTTGTTATTTTTATCACAAAGTAAAAAAATGTCCAACAAAAGATGAATAAAAGCTTTGGTGCTTTTAAGCCAGAGGAGGTCATTTCTGTAATCAAAAATGAAGTATTGTATATGAAAGTCTGACAGTTTTTAACTACAAAGCCCACCAAAAAACCAACGATGTTCACTTTGGCGTATACTTAATTTTTTTAATTTTATTCAATTTCAAACAAAAATGTTTTCCATTTCTACTTGTACAAGTTTTATTCAGATAAGAGAGGTTTCCAACAACGACTTGACAAGCCATTGAGCAAACTTTCTATACAAAATTAAATTAAACAACGTCAGAAAAACATCTTCAATTTATGATCGCATTTTTGAGTAAACGGCTTCGTCAACAAATAAAATATGCATTATAAGTTAGCCTATTTATAAAAATGGTGTCAACAGACCTTTTGCTAATTTAACGTATAATTAAAGAGAGAACTTGTCGGAAACAACCCAATAAGAATGACAAAGCCGAACACTATAAATTTCAATGTATACATATATTTTACATATATTTTATTCATGTTTGAGGATAGTTTCGTTGAACACGAGAAGACTCTGAGCTTTAACCACCTCATCTTATTTATTTTTAATTGCTAACTTACTTACCTATTAGAGGTGGCGCTACAGTCCGGAGTGGACCTGGGCCTTTTTCTTCTGCACTCTCCATCTATGTAGACGGGACCAAAAATCCCCCAAAGAATTTTTTTTTGGATGCATCCCAAGACGCTCTCATCTTTCCTTGAAAGGGTACAGGCCTCAGAGCCATAAACGAGAACCGGGATGGTGAGTGTCTTATTGATGGTGATCTTAGATGCTCGAGAGAAGACTTTACTACTCAATTGCCTTCTAAGTTCAAAGAAGCAGTGATTTGCAAGAGTTATTATTCGTTTGATTTTAGCACTGTCGTCGTTGTCTGAATTTATAGCGGTGCCTAGGTAGACAAAGTCTTTCCCTTTAAGTTGAAGCTGTCCATGGCGACGTTTTGTCCAAGACTTCGTCGTTCAATGACTTTTTTTGATGACAGCATATACTTACTTGGTTTTGCCCTCATTGACCGCTAAACCCATCTTCTACGCTTCAAAAACGCTTCACTGACATCATTTCTGTGATTTTTCAATTGTGTCAATATTATCGGCGAATCCCACCCGAGTGGGACATAAAGCCGAAATACTTGGGTGGGACTTAAGGCCCAAATTCAATTTCGGTTTTATGTCCCACCGAAGTGAGACATAAAGCCCCAAAAAAAAAGTTGGGTGTTATGTCCCTGGGCCCTATGTCCCTGCACCGAGATCTTTTCCGATCTTGATAGAGCAGCGTGCATTGACCATTGTAATTCTGCACAAACGGATAAGTTTGACAGGGATGCCAAAACTAGACATTGCTCTGTGGAATTACCAGAGCCTCCTTCTTATGTATTGGACAAACTATTCTGAGATTCCACTCATCGGGCATGCTTTCTTCCGACTATATTTTGCAGATGAGTTGGTGAATGCCCCCTACCAAGTCATCGCCTGCTGCTTTGAATAATTCGGCAGCGATGCCGCCAGCTCCAGCAGCTTTGTTGGACTTCAGTTTAGATATAGCTGTCTTCACTTCGTCGAGGTTGGGTAGGCAAAATTGTTGGGCTGCGTCACCGAGTTTGAGTGGTTCTATCTACCTTACAGCGGAATTCGATTCGACATCGCTGGTATTTAATTTGGAGAAGTGGTATTTCCAAATTTTTAACACAGATTGCGGTTCTACTGCGATGTTCCCCTGATCGTCCATACATAGGCTTCGGTTCGTGACTGGTACCCTTGATAGGTTTTTTGCCTTTTGGTAAAATTTACGAAACACATTCCTGTTGTGACATCCCTTATCGCCATCAAGCTCCAATGCTTCTCAAGCTCCCCTTTTTTCGTAGAGCTCGCTAGCAGCTTACTTAATTTGTTTCTTCAATTCTCAATATCTTTGTCGCATATAGTGTTGTTTTTGGAAATAAGTGAATAATTTGATAAAAGGGTTTTTCAAGAGCGCTCTTGTAGCATATTAAACCAACCAATTTTTTCAACTCTATAGTTTAATTAAATTATTTAAGTGAAAACCAAACTTCTATGAACTGAATCTTTATTAAAACATGATTGCTATTAAGCTGATTGATACCATATCAAGCTGGTTGTGATAGTTTTCTTTTTTTTCTTTTATAAATCTATTTTAAAACCCTCTTTTCCAAATAAAAATTATTTTCCATATAAAATATATACCTTTTTATATTGATTTATGTTTTTATGTTGGTGTTATGAATGGTATACCTCTATATCATAAAGAACTCATCATTCATTGATATCCTCGTTAAAAATTGTTTACCGGAAGCATAGAGTCGCTCAATAAATCAACACGCATCTATACAAATCCAAAAAAAGGATAAAAATATATCAGTTCGATATTTTATTGAAAACAGTTAAAAGTATCAACATATTTTTCTTATTGAATATTCTATTGGAACATTTTGGGACTTTTTCTCTCTCTCTCTCTCTCTCTTCAACCCGACTCTCTCTGCCACCAGTTCTCGTTCTGACAATTTATTTTTTAAAAACTCAATTGAAAATCATTTAAAATTCTTTCATTGTTTGGTATATTTTTATACCAAAATGCCATTCGCAATTTACCCTTTAGAATATTGGAAAAAGTGTTTATCGAAAAAATATAACGAAAATTAAATAAACAATAAAGAAAAGAGGGAAAATAAAATCACTGTACGAAACATATTTCTATTTAGTACTCTTCCACGGTTTCAATTTGTTTCACGTACGCTTCACCAATTATCTGGGCTGGTATTGCAATGGGCGCTTAAATATTCCATTGGCGCAAACTACAAAACATCATGGCCGAATACCCTCGGACAAAAATAATAAAAACAAAATCGGATATAGGACCAAAATAAATAAGTAAAAAAAAAAGAACTGCATCCCGCAATATCCGCTCTAAGTCCCGTACTTATTGGGCAACAAAAATGTTATAGGTACATCATATGACATATACATATATCCTGTGCATATAAAATTCAGTTGGATTTCACAACTGCAAACCTTATAGAGTACATTTTGTTTATATTTATTATTATTATTTTTTAGTTGGGACTTTGGTTTTTCCATCAAAAAGATTAGAAACCTTCCTACTGCAACCACCGCTCCCCACCTTTTGATCCTGATCCTTTGGGGAAAAATTGTTGCTCCCATCAACCCTCAACCCTCAGCCCAAGCTCCTACTCGTGCTCCAGAGCTTGTAACCATTTGAGTGTAAAAATATTTTCCATTCATCGTGAGAGATTTCGGTAAACCGAAGCAGGGAATTTGTGTACAATTACACTATGTCATCCATGTCCTTTTGTTCTATATCCTGTTCATGTGCAGCCCATTCAAAAGCTGATGCTCTTATAGTGGGTGATGAGAGAGGGTGGCGATATTGATGGTGATGGTGATGGTGTGGTCATCTCCCCGATTTAGAATGGAAAAATATTTAGTGAAAGGGATTGTGATAAAAATCTATGCCTCAAAGCATTAAAGTTTTTTGGGAAATGGATTTTCCTCGCTGACTATTTTTAAACTAGTCGTATATAGTTTGTAAAAAGGAATATTAGGTATTTAGAAAAATAACTATCGACACAGCGACACATGAGTATATGTTGTAGGTTTTGAAGGTCCATTTTTGTTAGTAATTTGAATTTCGTTTCATGCGGTATAAATATAAATGTCCCAAAACAAATATCCTCCTCGCTAAAAGAGAAAATAACAATTATTTTAAAACGAATATCTATGGACTTTGCCATTGCCCAAATGTCCAACGTCCATTGTCCAATGCCCAAAACCCATTTCCAATCCAATTAAATAGACAAAACTATTTCGATACTACTCTGAAACGATGCTGTAATTTTTTGGAATTAAAAATGACAGCCAAATAAAAAACTGTAGGTATTTAATCTTAAACTAAAAATAAAAATTGCTGGAAATTAAAAATAATTGAAGGACATCCATTAAGTTACGTAAATGGTATTTTGGTTAAAAATAAATAGAAATAGATTTTTTAAGCACTTTTTTTTTGTTTGAAAAGCAAACAACAAAATAGGCAGAATGATGCAATGCAATGTTGTTGTTTTGTTGTTTAGTGGTTTATTACATTTACACATGGCTAGGAGTTAAATTAAAAAAGGTTTTTGGTTAACAATTTGAAAGTTTTGTTCCATACCTTTCCAATTGCTCATTGCCAAAATCGCTTTAGGTAGTATTTATTTTAAATTATAAATTATTTTCGGTTTTGATTGAATTGTAAAATTTGAGGCTTTGTGAATATTTAGAATTGTTATTATTTAATGGAAACTTTGTATGCGAAAAAATTGTTATTTCTTTTAAGTAGATATATACGAGTGTATATATTCAAAATTTATGAAACCATCGTCACAGCTATTACATAGTTATAAGATTTTGAGAATAAAAATAATATAAATATACTAACTAACGTTTTTTGTCATATTACATTGTTGTAAACTATTTAAGGGAAACGGTTGGAGAACATCAGACCATGCTTTTTTACATAGATGCCGTTAACAAAAATATGGCGACCTTCATGAATGATTTTTTACTATCGTTACCCCTTATTACAATGTAATTACTATTTACGAACGAAGACGAAAACGTTAAGACTGGTATCCAAAATTTTCGTACAGTTGATGTAAAGAAAAAATCAATAAAAATCTACTGAATGTCGAAAACAATATTTTCTCTGAGATAAAATTCGTATGAAGTCAACATTTTTAATTTTTGAAAAGATATTTGAGTCGAAAGTAAATTTTTACCAATTTTTAGCATTGTTTTTTTTTTTAATTTTTATTTTTTGTAAGAAAACAGTCAGTTCGATTTTTCTCAAAATTTTTACGAATGTTGAAAACAATATTTTTTATAAGACAAAATTAGTTTGACACCTCAAATTTTTGAAAAGATATTTGAGTCGAAAATCAATGTTTAAAACTTTTAGTAAAGCTTTTTTTAGGTTTTTATTTTTTGTAAAAAACTGTTAATTTGATTTTTCTCAAAATTTTATCGAATGTTTAAAATAATATTTTTTATAAAATGAAACTAATTTGAAGCATATATCTCAAGGTTTTGAAAAGATATTTGAGTCAAAAATCAATTTTTACCAACTTTTAGTACCTAATGCTTTTTTTTAGGTTTTTATTTTTGGTTAAGAAACTGTCAATTCGATTTTTCGCAACATTTTAACGAATGTTGAAAACAATATTTTTTAAAACACAAAATTAGTTTTAAGCCATTATCTCAAATTTTTGAAAAGATATATGAGTCGAAAATCAATGTTTACTAACTTTTAGTAATGTTTTTTTTTAGGTTTTTATTTTTGGGTACAAAACTGTCAATTCGATTTCTCTCAAAATTTTACTGAATGTTGACAACGGTATTTTTTAAAAGATAAAATTAGTTTTAAGCATATTTCTTAAAGTCTTGAAAAGATATTTGAGTTGAAAGTAAATTTTTACCAACTTTAAGTAATGTTTTTTTAGGTTTTTATTTTTTGTAAAAAACTGTTAATTTGATTTTTCCCAAAATTTTATCGAATGTTTAAAATAATATTTTTTATAAAATGAAACTAATTTGAAGCATATATCTCAAGTTTTTGAAAAGATATTTGAGTCAAAATTCAATTTTTACGAACTTTTAGTAATGCTTTTTTTAGGTTTTTATTTTTGGTTAAGAAACTGTCAATTCGATTTTTTTCAACATTTTAACGAATGTTGAAAACAATACTTTTTTAAGACATAATTAGTTTGAAGCCATAATCTCAAATTTTTGAAAAGATATTTGAGTCGAAAATCAATTTTTACCAACTTTTAGTACCTAATGCTTTTTTTAGGTTTTTATTTTTGGTTAAGAAACCGTCAATTCGATTTTTCTTAACATTTTAACGAATGTTGAAAACAATATTTTTTTTAAGACAAAATTAGTTTGAAGCCATAATCTCAAATTTTTGAAAAGATATATAAGTCGAAAATCAATTTTTACCAACTTTTAGTAATGTTTTTTTTTAGGTTTTTATTTTTGGGTACAAAACTCTCAATTCGATTTTTCTCAAAATTTACTCGAATGTTGAAAATAATATTTTTTATAAAATGAAACTAATTTGAAGCATATATCTCAAGTTTTTGAAAAGATATTTGAGTTTAAAGTCAATTTTTACCAACTTTTAGTAATGTTTTTTTAGGTTTTTATTTTTGGGTACAAAACTGTCAATTCGATTTTTCTCAAAATTTTACTAAATGTTGACAACAATATTTTTTAAAAGATAAAATTATTTTAAAGCATATATCTTAAAGCCTTGAAAAGATATTTGAGTTGAAAGTCAATTTTTACCAACTTTTAGTAATGTTTTTTCAGGCTTTTATTTTTGGGTACAAAACTGTCAATACGATTTTTCCCAAAACTTAATTGAATGTTGAAAACAATATTTTTTAAAATTTAAAATTTGTTTAAGGTCAATATCTCAAAGTTTTGAAAAGATATTTGAGTCGAAAATAAATGTTTACCAACTTTTATTAATATTTTTTTTAGGTTTTTATTTTTTGTAAAAAAAATTGTCAATTTTATTTTTCTTAAAATGTTACAGAATATTGAAAATAATATTTCTTATAAGATAAAATTAGTTGGAAGTCATAATCTCAAATTTTTTGAAAGATATATGAGTCGAAAATCAATTTTTACCAACTTTTGTTAAATTTTCTTTTAAGTTTTTATTTTTTGTAAGAAAACTGTCAATTTGATTTTTCTCAAAATTTTTCCAAATGTTGAAAACATATTTTTTTAATAGATAAAAGTAGTTTAAAGCCAATGTCGCAAGGTTTTGAAAAGATATTTGACTCGAAAATCAATTTTTACCAACTTTCATTAATTTTTTTGTTTAGGTTTTTATTTTTTGTAAAAAAAACTGTCAATTCGATTTTTCTTAAAATCTTACCAGGTGTTAAAAACGTTATTTTTCGTTGAAAAAAATTGTTTTGGAGATAAAATCTTTTTTTATTCGTAAAATTTTCGAGGTGACACATTTTTTTTTACAGTTTTTTTCTGATTTATAAAAAAACCCTTAATTGGATTTTTTTCAAAAAATATATTTGTTTGGTATCACGTTACAATATACTATATAAAATTTAATTCAAGTCTCTAGCGTTATTGGTTCATGAGATATTGAGGGTTAACAAAAATGTTCACCTTTTTTTATAATTGCTATGGTGAAAAAAACATCCACGCAATTTTGTTGAGAGTCCTTTCGGCATCATTATCTGTATAACACAATTTATTTGAAATCGATATCTCCATAGGTTTTTGAAGTATGGACCACGAAAAAAGCTTCTCGAATGACGGACGGACGTACGAACGTACTAACGTACACACGCGCGCAAAGGCATCTCTCTAAAAATCTTTTATTTACATTCTTGGGACCTTGGAACGTCGAGAAATGACAAAATTTTCAAATCGACAAATCGGATCGATTACAATTATGTACTTCCTATTGGAAGTTGAAAACCTAAGAAGAACTGTTAAAAATTGATTTTGAATTCGAGTATTTTTGCAAAAATTAAAGATATTGGCTTTAAATTAATTTTGTCTTATAAAATAAATATTTTTAACATTTGATAACATTTCTACAGAAAATTAACTGTCAGTTTATTTTATAACGAATACAAATTTTTAAAAAAACAATGCACAAACTTAGTAAATACTAAATACTGATTTTTAACGCAAAATTATATCGCATGAATTTATTTAAAATTTTATTATAGACAAAACTTTGACAGGGCTCTCGCTAGTCTTGTCGACCTCGTCACTTCTTTGGGTCTATATGTATGTTCCACTTTTAAATTTCAATCCATAAATATGACAAATGTATTCTACTAAATTTAAAGGAAGTTTTTAATAAAAGTAATATATGGCTTGTGGTCCTTGTTCCAAGTGAAAAAATCCTAAACTAAAAATTCAAAAAAAGCTAGCTTAAAAAATTAAATTCTGTAGCTATATGAAAAAGGACGATTAATTATTACCTGAAAATTTTAATAAAACCCAACTTAAATAGATGAAACGATGTTAGAAATCAAATTTGTTATGAGGAAAACCACAAGACCGATACCGAGAAGAGGCTCTGTGATACGATACCAAGATGAGACCGAATGTTAATAAAATCGATCTAGAACTTGTTAATAGCCTTCGTTTTTGTTTACTACTCATCTCACATTCCCAAAATATTCATTAAATTTAAGACTTCTCGCCTTCAATGTTTATTTTTCGAATCTCTATACCTCTTTCATAATTATAGCCTGGGCTACCAAAAAAACTAGGTAAAATTATGACCTTTGACCAAAAACTTTCATCAAAATATATTCAACTTCGAAATTATTCTTTTTTGATATAAACAAAAATAAATTAAAATAATGAAGCGTTTAATTAAAATCGTAGCGAGAAAATTAACCAAAAATCTAGCTCTTCATGACACATAAATAAATCCTCATTATATAATTTATGAACCCTATATTTTATTTCGGAGGTGGTACGAGTATATTAGAACCAATTTATTTTAGGTTTCTATTTTCTTTTTTCTGCTTTTAGTTGGGATTTGGGAAGAGCTTAGCAATAAAAAGCTAAAGCTGAAACTGAAATTGAAATTGAAACAACAGCAGCTGTGAAAAATATAATTTTGGCTAATTATCCCTCAAAAATACAACTATACACAATAAACATAGTCAGCAGAACATTTATCAAGAACTTTTATACTTTTTTCTGCATTTATTTTTAATAATCCATTTTTGTTGTATAAAATAATTATATATGTTTGATAAAAATAAAATTACCCTAATTTATTCAGAAGAGATGCGGTGCGTCCAAAAAACGGTCCTATCCCAATCCCAAGCAAGAATACAAAAAAGGAAGTCCTAAACAAACGACCCTGTTATTGGCGGTCGTCATATTTGTCACATTTAAACGTGGCAAAGAGTGAAGGAAGTAGTCATGAGCGCGCGTCAAAATTGAAAAATGCTCTAATTTGGGGGTAATTTTTATACACAAACTTATAATTCGACATTGAGGGATGACGATGGATATATAAAGTAATGGGGAGCAGGGAGGAGAGTCTATATAGAAGTGGCGGTGACGGATAAATGATGAAGGTTAGCAAAGCTCTTCGCTCCTCCAAACTGCCATCACGATCCACGACTGATGTGATGAAGGATTTGTGTGTGCTGCCGTTTCCTGCTCTACGAGTATAGCAGCGCACTAATGGGTCGTGAGCGCGTTAACAACCCTGTGATTGATATCTCGTAAGTTGAGTTGTATATGACCTCCAAATACGCCCATCACTGATGGAAACGACTATGTCCCAATATGGAAAACTTAGCTAGCTAGAGGGAGGTATAATGGCAATATGGCATCAGGCTGAAGGCAAAAGTTAGAAGGTATAGAAGGCAGCAGTCGCGGTTAATTGATTTTGATATTTAGGTCTTAGCCGTAATTGCGGCACAATTTTCGCGTTGGAAGCTTATGGCGCACAGGTATAAGGTATATATAACGGAAACCCTGTGGATTGATGGCTGATGGCTTTGCCTCATTTTTCTTTCACCACATCCTCTTCTTTTTGACGTCGTCGTCGTCGTCTGTTGTCGTCTGTCGTTCGGTCGGTCGTACTCTTCGAGGCTGGCTTTAGCCCATTAACTCTGAAATGGCTTTTGCCGTTGTTATTCATTCAATTGCTCCATTTTTGTTGTATTTATTTTTATTTTTATTTTTATTTTTTTTCTCCGCTCCGCATTCTTTTATTCAATTTATAATGAAACCTAGATGACGCAGTAAATTAAAATAATGACGACCACGACAACAACAGTGACGATGGAATAGGTAAGGGGTAAGTAGGTATACAGCTGAAGTAGCAGCAGCACAGCAGCAAGGATAATGGTACTGATGAAAGTGCGCTCATGAAATTGAATTCTCTGCATGTTTTCGCGTCCGCCCGTTCTTATTGTCCTTCCGTCTGGTTCGGGTAATGGTTATGGAAGTGGTAGTGGTGGTTGGAAGGTTATATACAATATATATGTATGTTATAGTGGAGAGTGGTATTTTACTACTTTACTGTATACGAGTACCTATATAGACAAAGGTACTCTGTAGAAAAAGAGAAAATGTATAAATCTCTGCTCAGACATAATTATCCTGAAGTAATGGACGAATAGGGACATGGACATGAGCCTGAACTGAGCTGAGCTGAGCATGGATGCTGACATCAGAAAAGCTGCTGTTAGAGTTGAGGTGGGGGAGTTAACCCAGCAATCTTTTAATTTTGTTGATTTTATGAAAATATCAAGTCCCGGTGTGTGGTAAGTATCCTGCTGCGTAACAATACAAAGCAAAGCAATTATAGAAGGAGAATGGCTACAATCATGGAAAAACAGCAGAGGACCATCATGTGGACTAGCACCAGCAGTGCTTTGCGCAATAACTAAAGTCAAATCGGTACCTATACTACTACCTACTGGTACATAGAGAAGGAGAGCAACGTCAATTTAGCCAGATCCAAGGACTCCTTTATGAAGAAATTTTTTCTTATTTATCAAAATAATTTTGTAGGCTTCACTAAATGGTTGCCACTGTGTGGAAACATATTTCAAGATTTTTGTTCACATTTGGTAAAATTTTTAAAAATATCTAATTGATTTGTTTTTACATATAAATTAAAGTCCTAGCAAAAATACTACTAAATGAAATTATTGTCTAGAATATCTGGATAGAAAATAGCTACAAAAATGTCATGTTCTAATTTTTAAGTGCACCTATGGGAAGCTTTTTTTAAGGAATCAGCCTTAGACTTGGGGTGGAACTTAGTCTCTGTGCATCTTAAATACTTAATAAGAAGTCCCTTATTTTTATATAGAACTTACATTTTTAAAGACGAAAAAAAAGAGGATGAAGAAGCTACTACTATTCGTCAATAAAAGTATTTATGGCTAAAGCGGCCCATAGACACCATACGTGTGTGCACAACAACGGTGTACTCTGGTATTCCGCCGATTCAGATGGAACTGAATATTAATTGTGCACGTGTATCCCTATACACATCACACCGATCTGGACACCGACATAGAACAATCAAAAACTTTTGATTTTACTCGGTCCGTGTATGACACTGAAAATCGGTGTCTGGTCGAACCTACACACAGCACAAATTCCTGCACACCGACACAAGTGTGAACATAATTGTGACCCATAAACAATGGGTCCCTTAATGTTAGCATTGTATTATATTAAAAACAAGTTTAAGGGCTTTAAGTAGTAAAAAATAAATTACGTGGCTCAACAGTCCGTTGAAATCTACGGCATAGTGACTTACAACATTCAACCATTCCTGTGTGCGGTAAAGTTGCCAGGGATAGTGGGGACGTACGGTTTTAAGCCAAATCCGAACAAATAATTTTAGAAAGCACTTTTCATGACAAGAATTACTTTTGTGGGATTTGTCAATTCCTCTCAAGATTCAAGAAGCAGTACCCACGAAAAAAAACTTTAGTTGGCACAGGCAGGGATTGCACCCAAGACCTTTGGAATCACAGTTCTAGGCACTAACCACCACGTCTCGGGTACTTCAAGTAGTACGAAATTTTGATTATCCTTTCATTTTGGTTTGCTAATATGGTGGAAAGTGTTCGAAATTTCATTTTAAACTACAAAAATATGTATGGCAACCGTGTTCTTTGTGCACCTGGGACTTTATGGAATAGTTAAGATCCCAACAAAATATCACCCCCCCCCCCACAATATATAACTTTATTTAAATCACACACAAAATACACAAGAAATGTATGAAACATAAAAAAACACACCTTGATACCCACCCTAAAGACCTGGGTCCACTTTGGCGAAAGAGTACCTACATCCATATACCCAACCCAAAGTTTGAATTGCAAAATTGTACTCATGAGGGTTGGAAATTATTCCCATTCCTCCCTCCAACATCTAGAACAAGACTATATACGACATGAGATTTGGTTTGTTGTTTGAAAGTGGAATAAGGATCCAAAAATAAAACAAAGACACAAAAAAAAGGATAAAACTTTCTCTCTCTCTACTTCCATACTTTTGTGTTTTTAATGCAAACAAAACAAAACCTTTTTAATGTTCTATATACAGTACATATCTATCTATAGAATAACGGTATCGTAGAGTCCATTTACAAAATCCCAAACAACTAATGGTCACAGCTAATTACAATCATTTATTTGTAGCATTATAATGTTTGCGTTTATAGCTGTTTTGTGTTTGTGTATAGGGCTGTGTCCTGTGTCTCTGTCCATGTGTGCGAGAGAAGCTCCTTCTTTCAAATATGGATTCAATGTGGCTCTGCCTAATATGGCCTTTGAGATTTAAGGGGCTTTTTATACATCAGAAATGCTGATGGAAGATTTGTTTTGCTTTAAGTGGACGAGAAGAAAAACAAAAAGTAGAAACTTGGATTAAAATGACCAGACCATGGTCATATCGTCTCAAACCTACACCCAATTTAGGCTTCTATATGTACCTATCTATGAGGGTAAAATATAACAACGGCACAAGTCATTAGGCTACTCTATTTTTGTGTGTAAGAACGATGTGTGCTTGTTAACGTGTCATGACGATACCTTTGGTTAGAAATCCAGTGGTATGGATAAAAGGTCCTTTTTAATGATAATTATATGGGTACCGTGTCTTCTATATATGTATGCAAAAGGTGTAAAGGTGTTAAGTTTTTGTACCCAAGGCCGGATATGTTCTGATAAATAGCCAAAATATTATGCTGAAAAGTTTTTGGCTTGGGGATTTTAATTTAGAATCTTATGGTCAATTTTGATAAAATAATGAAAAAGATTACACCTACCTAACTTAAGTTTGGTTGGTTTGGAATTGGTAAAAAGGAGAAACTTAAAAAAAGGGCAATATTTAAACTAGGTCACATAATTAATTAAGCTTTAAATGAAGATAGGTAATTATTTTTCTTTGGAAATGGGAAAGATCTGATAAGTTATTTTTTCTGTTTCATATACTCATTTGGGACGATTAAATAAGGTTTTGAGTATTTTATGTGTGGTTTCTATTGTCCAATCCGATTAAGAAATAAAGTAATGATTCAAATTATTTGGCTTCTATCTGACCTTTCAATTTAATAGTTAATCTCTACTCTTGCTTTGATATATTTTTACACTTTATTTAAGTAAAAATGGAAACAAATACATACGTACATTAAAGCTTATAAGTAAGTAATTGTAGAAGTATTGATACACACAGACTACTTATATTCCTATTATTTTAAACTAGAAAATCCTAAGTTATGCCTTAAAGAACTTAAACCTATTCTGTCTTAAATTAAAAAAAAATGTTTATGTACTATCTGGGGTAAACGAACTTTTGTTGTGCTATGATTCAGGTGAACAAGTAGGAGGCAAGAAATCTTTAAACAGGAGCTTCCAAACTTTGTAGGTATGCTGTTCAAAGTCCACATACAAGATCAATTTCTGTCGAAAACATCTTCTGTGTCTATCAGCATTCCTTTTTAATACCTTAGAAAGATTGATTGATATCCATTGCAGTATTGCTACAAGACTTCTGTCTATGTCTCAACATGCCTGCTGTAAAGGCAAATCGGTGGAAAAGGCGTTACATACATTAGTACACACAACCAAATACTCCCTCCATCAAACAGAGTTCACTATAGTTGCTTTCCTTGACATAGAAGGCGTTTTTAACAACGTGAACACATCTGTAATCAGATCTCCACTAACATCTCTGAACGTATAGAGTTTGCTTGGAGAGTTAATTTCATTTAATGCTGACTAGCAGAATAATCAACTCAAAAATGGGCAACTCTTCTGCTAGAAGATTCGTTAGTAGAGGGACACCGCAAGGTGGTGTTCTATCCCCTCTCCTCTGGCACTTGGTGGTAAATAAAAACCTAACTGGTCTGGATGCGGAGGGTTTCAGAGTGATTGCCTATGCGGATAACGAGCTCTTACAAAATGCCTTAGACAAATAAATACTTTGCGCTGATCGGTGTGAACTGGGTGTCACATACAAAACCGAATTTGTCCTATTTTCGATGAAATACAAAATTTCATATGTAAACCCTACCTATATTGAAGGAATCCAATTAAAGTTCTCAGACGAGGTTAAGTACTTGTGTCTTATTTTAGACAAAAAACTAAATTGGAAACGCAATATTCAAGAAAGAGCCAAAAAAGCTACAGTACCTTTCTTCTCTTGGAAAAAAAGCTCTTGGTAATAATTGGGGCTTACAAACCCCGAAATAGGCATTGGTGATACACATCGGTAATCAGACCGATTTTAATGTACGGTGTGGCAGTATGGTGGATTGCCGGGCCATAGAGACATTCCAGGAAATTTTAAGGCAGATAAACTCGCCAGAAATGGTACGGTACAACCCATCAACCACGTTTTGCTAACTCTGGCATACCAATCGCTACATGTAAACTATCAATAATGCAAGACTCTTTAAAGAAGGCAAATAGGCAAATATCAGGAGGAATAACATCACCACGTGTCAATTAAAAAAAATACATCTGTCCTACACTAGAATTAAAGTGCTCAAGGTGCTTGCTATCTCTAACTCTCTAAGCACATCGTTTATAAGCTCGATAATCAGTGCCATAACCGGGCAGTGTCTATAATAGGGAACACGTCACGCGGCGAGGCGTATTATCAAGCGACTTGATGATGAAGAGGAGGAAACAGTTCTTCAACTTCTTTGTACATGCCTTGGTCTAGCTCAAAAAAACCAAGAACTACCTAGGAGAATTTTTCTAAAACGATCCAAACCTTTTCAATCATATTAACATAATCAATTTTTCGCTTTTCGCAAGGGACTCAAACCGGTTTAATTGAGTTTAAAAGAAAGCTTAAAGATTCATGTGGTATCACAAAAAGCCTTTAAACTGGCCACTTTGTGCTAACCTAACCTAACCATCTCCCGTGTCCGCGAAATCAGGCTGGATAATCTTAAGAAATCGATTTCCAATCGCTCGCAAGAACTCAGAATCGGTCTTTTGCAGACCATAGCTTAGAAAATTAACGAAAAAAAGAGGCTGGGATGCGACCCACACTGATAACTTCCCATCCCGTCTGTCGATTTGTCTTGCTTAAAAGTTTGTCTATATGTATCAATTTTTACCAAATTTGCGTACTATTTTTTGTAGATTTTATTTTTTTATGAAAAAACGGACTGTTGTATTTTTATAAAAAAAATTACTGAATATTAAAAACAATATTTTCTGTGAAATAAAATAAGTTTGAAGCCAATATTTTTAATTTTTGAAAAGCTATTTGAGTCGAAAGTAAATTTTTACCAAGTTTTAGTATTGTTTTATTTTAGGTTTTTATTTTTTGTAAAAAAAAACTGTCAATTCAATTTATCTCAAAATTTTACTGAATGTTGAAAAAAATATTTCTTATAAGTTAAAATTAGTTAGAAGCCATTATCTCAAATTTTTGAAAAAATATTTGAGTCGAAAATCAATGTTTACCAATTTTTGATACATTTTTTTTTTGGTTTTTAATTTGTTTTTTTAAAACTGTCAATTCGCTTTATATCAACATTTTTCAGAATGTTGACAACAATATTTCTTATAAGAAAAAATAAGTTTGAAGCCTTAATCTCAAGTTTTTGAAAAGATATTTGAGTCGAAATTCAATTTTTACCAATTTTGACAAATGTTTTTTTTTGGTTTTTATTTCTTATAAAAAAAACTGTCAATTAGATTTTTCTCAAAATTTTATCGAATGCCAAAAACATTATTCTTCGTTGCAAAAAATTGTTTTGGAGATGAAATCGTATTTTAGTCGTAAAATTTTCGAAGTGACAATTTTTTTTTTCAGTTTTTTTGATTTATAAAAAAAATCGTTAATTGGATTTTTTTCCAAAAATATAATTGTTTTGTATCACGTTACAATATATAATATAAAATTTAATTCAAGTCTCTAGCGTCATTGTTTCATAAGATATTTAGGGTTAACCAAAATTTTCACCTTTTTTTTAAACTGCTATGGTAAAAAAACCACCCATGCAATTTTCTTGAGATCCCTTTCTGCATCTTTCTGCATTATTATCTGTATAACAACATTTATTTGAAGTGGATATCTCTTCTGTTTCTTGAGCTATGGACGACGAACAAACGTCGCGAACGAACGGACGTACGGACGTACGTACACACGCACGCACAGACATCTTTCTAAAAATCGTTTATTTCGACTCTAGGGACCTTGAAACGTCGAGAAATGTCAAAATTTTCAATTTGACAAATCGGACCCATTACAATAACTTCCTATGGGAAGTTAATAAATGTTAAAACAATTTCGTTGTATATGTACTTTTAACAAAGACCTTACCAGTAAGCTATCCATTTTTATAATTTTAAATGATTATGTGAAAAAAGATAACTTCTGCATTTGTGAACTTTCTTACGTAAGACAAATTATTTAAACATTTAACAGGAATAAGGTTCTAAATGATTCCAAGCCGGATTTCATTTGAATTTAATAGCTACTGATCTTAATCAATTATTTAACCGAAATTTTCTTCTAAATTAAGTCAAAAACTTCAATCAAAAAGTAACCTATAAACATTTCTTTAATTTACTTCGAAGTGCACATCTTTTGGAAACAAAATTAAATTTTTACTTATATGTACATATCTCAACCTTACCCTTTATACTCTTTGGAAATTACTTTTCGATTGATGAATGATTCAAAAACTTAACGAAAGATATGTGTATTGTAAGTTTGTAACAGGTAATATATAGGTTAGGTATCCATGCCAATGTTGTACTGATTGAAAATTGAAGATGTTCTTCTTCTTAGTTTCTTACTTCGAAAGTCGAAAGTAAAGAACAATTTAATCTTCTTTCTCTGAGCAGACTCTTGAAAGAAGAGCACTACTCTATGTAGTCTCCAATGTATAAGAGAGCTGTAAAGGTTCCTATACAAGTTTTGTTTTCTTGGAAATTTACCCCAAAAAAATAACAGTTTTTTGTTTGAATTTTCTTTAAACCTCCTTTCGAATCAATATCAATAGATAATTCCAAAATCATTGCAGTAAATCATCTGAATCGATCGAATGGCATGGTGCTTTCGTTTTCGAAGGATAAAATAAAAATACATTCAAAGACCACATCTCAGCAAATAAGACCGAAGAAGAATAAAAACAAAACTATATTTCCTTCTTAAAGAATTGGAAAAAGGAATCCCGTCTTTAACGATGTCGTCCTGTTATATAGGTACATACATATGTATGTATATACAAGTACAAGCTTGTATACCTATTCACTTTTAATCCCACAAAAACCTCAGTGACGCATAATAGTTCTTTTTGAGAATTTTCACTTAAATGCTGGTGCACATGTTGCGACGAAGACGACAACTGAACTGCAACGACGCCAGGACGATGACGATAAGCAAGAACCAGCTCCTACCTATACCTTCAACTTGGTAAAAATCCCTTTCCCAACTCAAAAAGAAGAAGAAGAAGAAACAACCTAAAGGATGAAATGTTAGATGCAACAGAGAAGAAGAGGATTTTATTCTTAGTGAAAACAATACGCCGAAAGGACTATTTGTCATCTCTTCGTTCTTTGGCGGTAGCGTTGAGGCGAAGTTGTAGTGCAGTACATAGGCAAACTGGGTTTGGTTTGATGTCCTCACAACTTCCCAGAAGTAGTCAGAAGATTCGTAGAGTAGTTAGGGAGGTAGGTACTAGATGCAAGTATGTGATGGTTTGAGAAGTCGTGCAAAAACCATATAGACAGGTGATTTTCAACTCCATTAAAGGCTTGAGGGGGGTGCTCGGAGGGACAAGAGCCGAGGCAGACATTATGTTGGGTAGGTACACATCATGAAACCATATCAAAAGCGCATTTTATTGTATTCCATCAAAGTGAAACTAAATGGAGCAAGGAAGGGTTGAAAAAATCCTCTTGTCCCCTGGCCCGTCGTGCTATGCTACGTTCGTCGTCGTGTCTTCACCGTCGCGTCGTGTCGTTCGACGACCACAATAGAAAGAAAACACCAGTGAAAGAATGATTGAAAATAAACAGAAAAGGTAGATAGATATCAAATGATTTGTGGTTAGGTTTGGTTTGGTGTGTAAATATAGGAGGGCGAATATTACACTGAAAGAAAAAATAATAACTTTGAACTTTTGTGGTACCTTTTTCTTGGTCTCTTGAAAGTTAGTACGTTTTGAAATTATATTGTTTTTTGGTTTTGCCTTTCCTTTTTTCAGGTTGACTAAAAACCTCAAAAATGACCGAAGTCAATGGAATAGACACATAATTTCTATCTAAAGTGGCATTAAAACCTTTAACCTAATGATCTTATTCGTTTGACGGTCCATTCAAGTCACGGTCACTTCAAGGGGTCTGTATAAGCTGATTTGAAATTTTTTTAGGTATAGGTAGTTTGATGTCAAAATTTGAATACAAAATTTTTCAGTTTATTTTCTACTTGACCTCTTTCAAGTCTATGAAGCATTAGAAAAAACAAAGATGACGTTGAATAACATAATTCTAACCCATTAATTAATCTTATGATAAATATAAAGCAAGAAAGTTGTCAATTTTAGTTAAGTTTTAATGTTTTTTTTATATTTTTTAAGGGGTTGGTTTGGTTGGATGATATAACGTTGGCGAAGAAGCAACAACATAAGCTTAGAAAAAACATTAAACACAAAACTGGTACCTGTCAAAATTAAAAACCTGCTAATAACCTCAAGCTTTTAAACGCTCTTTTTATAACTTTTTGTACTACACCACCTTCGCTCGGCTCAACAACCTTGCCTTCTTGAGTGACACTTTCTTCTGCAAATAGATTCAGTTTTTTAAAAAAATAATTTATTGGTTACATAAAAGAATTTTATATTTTTACATTTCTAATTTTGTTCAGTGTCTTTTCTTGTAGCAATCTAGCCCCAACAAAACAACAGGTACACCTACCTTTATACAAAATAAAAAGAAAGGAATCCTTTTTGGTGTGAAGTGTGTTCGCCCTCAAGGCAAATAAACTTCCCTCTCTGATGTGAACGCGATGTTGACTCTCTAAGAAAGAAAGAAGAAACTTAAAAGTTCTATATGTTCATATTATAAAATATAAACTCGACAGGTAAAATGCAACGAGTTGAAGACACGATTGCTGAAAAGTGATAGCATCAGTCTACTGTCTTTTATGAACTCTATGGACTAAATTATATCTTTACCACCTGCATTCATATAATCTAAGTGCTCGTATTATTTTTTAAATTTTATTTCATACACTTTGAATGCAAAGGGTTGTTTTATATTTTTACTTAAGACCAATTTGAAATCATGTTTTTGTAGATGTTATTCTGATTCTTAGAACATAAAATTGATAACAAAGGAAAGGTCGTTGTTAAATTGAAGAGACAAATTTGAATTGAAAACGTTTACAAAATTAATACTGGAATGGACATTATGCTAGTGGAGTGTCGAAACTTACCTCATGTGAAGTTAGAAATTTGAATGTCAATCAAGTTAGATATGGTTTATGGAAAAATGAAATATTGATGCCTTTCGTGCGATATTCTGACCACATAGGTTCATTTTTGGTGTAAAGGATTCAAATTTTGGAAAAAACAAGATGGAATTGTTCTTAACTTTTTTCCCATCTTAAAAATGAAATTTTCGCAACACTTAAATATTGATTGAGTAGACGAGCTTATAATGCTTTAGAAAATAAGCCAAGGAATAGTTTGTATAGGTATTTAAAAATATATAGATTATCTGCTGTGTTGTGTCCGTTAAAAATATTGTGTTTTTCTAGGGCTTTTTCAAAATCTGTAATGAGACATACATTTTCAACATTCTGGATTAAAATAAAATAACAATAATGAATGTTTGCATGCATTTTTTATATAATCCGGCATAGATCGCGTACGACTTACCTGGCGGACAATTAAGTGTGCATTGATTGATTGCATTGGCACATATATTTTTCGTAAGAAAATTTTTAAATAGGACTTTAATTTATACAAAAAACACTGCCAATTAAAAAAGCAATATTTTGTCTTGATGTACACCAAAAACACAGTGTTGGCATTTTGAAAAAAGGGAGGGGTTAAAATAGAGGTATCGTTGTAAATTGATATTGAATTTTTGCACATTGGACATTGACAGGAATAAATAAAAAGCGTGGCAATTAGTTCCACATTCCCGAAGTACGGTTAAAGAACGAATATCTGTTTGGCACAGCACAACCGAAATTTTACTCAAGGATAAACTGATGAAAAATCTTGAATGGGCGAGTGTTACGATTAATCTGTGTAAGCAGTATCAGTGCAGCTGGCTTTTTCACTAGAGCCTAGTCCGTTTAAAAAGCGGTTAAAAAGAGTGAGGCAAGAAACGTAACACCTTATGACCAAGTGACGTAAATCAGTCAATGATGATATTGTCACCAAGCTTCTTTCTGAATACTCTCCCATTGAATTTTGTCATTGATGTTTCATATCCGAAGAAGAGGGATGCGGACTGAAAACAAATATGAAAAACTAAGAGTAATAAAGTAAAAAGTTGCAGGCAGGAAATCAGTAGCAAAAATATAAAGAGGCTGTGATAACTTCCGTTCCCGTCTCTTGATTTGTCTTGCCTAAGACTTTAACAAAATTTGTGAGATAAATAATTTTAAGTCAATATTTTTGTTTGTTCTTTTAATGCTGAGTTGAAAACCATTTCCTATCAGTTTTTTGTTGTTTTAGCAAGTTTTGGTAAAAAAGTTGTCAATTGAATTTTTCTAAAAATATCTAAAGTTTGATTTCAAAATCTGTTGATGTTAACGAGATTTTTAGTGGAAAAAACAATTTTTGCTATTTTTTTTTAATTTAAGTACCTAACATTTTTTGAAAGTTTTTATTTCTTGTATAATAAAATGCACGACTGGGTCGCACGAACTTGCTCCTGTATTCAAAGAGTCTGTTTAAAAATGTACCTATAAAAGATTTAAAAATATACCTGTAAAATAAGTTCGTCTTCAAAGATATAAATGCCATTTGATTTGTCAAAAAACTTGTGATTCATCCCAAGACACAACTCATCCTAGGACAACTCATTCCGAAAATGAAAAATACTTGTAAGCATACTTAACGAAAACAATTGTTTGTGTATTCAAAATTATTGAAATCAGGTCATAAGTTGCTGAGAAAATTAAAAAACAAAATAACGAATCTATGAGCGGTACCTTTCCTGAGCAATACAAAAATATGTTTTGCTTATTAAATGAAGCCAAATTAAAAAATAAAATTTTAAAGAAAATTAAAAAAAAATCTATCGGTTCGTTTTTGAGAAAAATCAAAATTTCGTTTTTTTACCAAAAAAATTGTATGGGGGCCACTGTTTTGATCTTAAAAAAAAAAATGAAAAAAACACCTAACGCGAATCTGCTCAAATCCTTAACTTCCAAGTTTGAACTCAATCGACCCAATGGTTTAGGCTGTAGGAGCGTGGACAGACAGACAAAACAGACCGGACGGAATCGCGGGACCCACTTTTTTCGACTTCTCTACCATCGTAATATCATGTTTGATTAAAATCTCGAGTTCGAAATTTTGCACGAATGCAAAACTTGCCAATAGTTCCTATATGTCGCAAGTAAAAAAATACAGATTGGATTTTACTAAGGCCATTACCTTACGTAAAAATTAAGCACATAATGAAATCATTTTCAAAGTCAATAACTTAATTTTTTCAAGAGATATTATCAATTCTAACCAATTTCGCGTATCTACTATTTTTTGTAGACCTTCATTTTTATAAAAAAAAACTGACTGTTGAATTTTTATAAAAATTTTACCGAATGCCGAAAGCAAAATTGTTTATAAAATTAAATTTATTAGTTTGAAGCCGATATCTTAAATTGTTGAAAAGATATTTAAGTCCAAAACCAATTTTTACCAAGTTTTAATAATATTGATTTTGGGTTTTTATTTTTTGTAAAAAAATTGTCAATTCGATTTTTATCAAAATTTTACTAGGTTTCAAGAACACGTTATTTTTCTTGTATGCAATTATTTTGGAGATAACATCATAGTTGTTAGTAAAATATTCGAGGTGGCGATCATTTTTGTTTCAGTTTTTTTAAATTTTTCTTTCAAAATTATATTAATTTGGTATAACATAAAATATATAATGTAATTCAAGTCGCTAGCCTTATTGGTTCGTGAAATATTTTGGGTGAGCAAAATTTTTACTTTTTTAAAAATTGCTATAATAAAAAAAACGCCCACTCAATTTTCTTAAGAGTGCATCTTTATGCATTATTATCATTAACAAAATTTATTTGAAGTCGATATCTCTACTCGTAGTTGAGATATGGGTGACTTTAAAAGCTTCCCGAACGTACGGATGTACATATGTTCGTACGGCCTTATGTTTGTTCGTCACACACATACATCTCTCAGTTTTTTACAAAAAATAAAAACCTAAAATAAAATTACTTAAAGTTGGTAAAAATTGATTTTCAAATCAAATATCTTTTAAAAACTTTGAGACATTGGCTTTAAATTAACTTTATTTTATAAAAAATATTTTTTTTTAACATTCGGTAAAATTTTGAAAAAATCGGATTGACAATTTTTCTACAAATAATAAAAACCTAAAAGAAAAACAATGCTAAAACTTGGTAAAAATTTACTTTGGACTCAAATATCTTTTCGAAAATCAAAAATTTTGGCTTCAAACTAATTTTATCTCCCAAAAAATATTGTTTTTGACATTCAGTAATTTTTTTATAAGAATCCATTCATTAACTAATAAAATCTACATAAAATAGTACGCAAAATTGGTAAAAAATTATGTTCGGTTCTCGATATCTCGTGAATAATAGAAGACGTTGACTTTAAATTATTTTCATTTATCCAATTTGTATTTGTCTATATAAGAAATATAAACTTTTAAGAAATGCTATTAAATTGGTAAAAATTGGTTTCGACTAAAAATCTCGTTTACAAAAATACATTTTGACATCAAACTATTTCATTATATGCAAACTATTGTTGGTAATTTTAAATTTTTTAAGAATAATTCAACTGACAACTTTTTTAACAAAACACGAAAACCTACAAACTTTTAAGCAAGACAAATCGACAGACGGGATGGGAAGTTATCAGTGTGGGTCGCATCAAAGCCTCTTTTTTCTCAAGATTTTTGAGCCGAAAGTCAATTTTAACCAATTATTGTACTTTTTTGTTGGTTTTAATTTAAAAAAAAAATAACTATTGAAATCTTTCAAAAAATTTAATTTAAGACGGAAGTACCTATTGTTGGTTCTTGAGATATTTGGCGTCAACTTGGGTCACTTTGCATAAATTGTTGTAGTAAAAAAATAGCAGATTGAATTTTTCAAAAAAATTGACTTATCCTTCTTCTATTCAAGCCCCCTTATTTCAGTCATAAAACGTTTACCGAAATGTATGGGAGTTTTAGTTCTTTTACTGTTAATATCATATCCATTTAAATACAATATAAGACTGATTAATTCAAAACAATTGACCAAACGTTTATTTTTGTTTATGCATATGTTAATATATAACTTCATTTTTACGTTAAGTAAGATAATTCAATTTTTGTTTACCAATATTTAAAAATAATTAATATTTGTTTCCTTTAAAATGTGGGTAAATTCGAATAAATTTATCTATATTGTGTTATCGTCTAAACCAGCGGTTCCCAATCTTTCTTAGTCGCGGAGCACTTTTTGCGTGATAAATTTCACGCGGAGCACTTCGTTGCGCATTTATGCCATTTTTCGCAGTTACATGTAGCAAATTAAATACAACGAAAAACACAAGAACAATATTAACTTAACTTAATAAGGAATTACATAATTATATTAAATGCATTATAATTATATGGAGTTTCTTTTTAGTGGGAATGTGCCTGCTTATTTTTGCATAAAGCTGAAATATGTGGTTGAATTTGGGACAACCGTATATCAGAATCAGGCTCTGCATCGAGACGGAATCTATATTTTGTTTTGGTTCCAACATATGCAGAGAATCCTGATTCGCACATGTATGTATGTTGTTGCAAACGGCAGAAGAATTATTTTAGCTTTCTCTGACAGTAAACTGAACTCGTCTTTCACCAGAATTCTGATAAAGACTTCTTTGTTGCAAAAAGTTCTTTTATCGAAGAATCTGATGTCAGGTCAATCAAGCACTCAAACTGCAGCGATGTCAGGGAAGGTGGGTTTTCCAACGCGGCAGAGTACGGGTTTATTACCCATACGTTTTCCTTAATGTTCAGGTGGAATTTGTCTGGAAAATAGTGGATGAAGCTATCCAGTAAACATCCTAGGTGGATATGAAACTCATTTAAAATATCATCATGAATGTCCAAATCAATTTCTTCTTTAAATTTTCTGAGCATTGGGAAGCTGTCTAGGTTTCGATTTTGTATACATTCAGCCCAAAACTGGATTTTATTTTTAAATGCTTCTATTTTGTCACTGGCATCGAGAACAGTTAACTATGGTCTTTCCCTGAAGTGATACACTCAAATCATTTATTTTTTTAAATATATCTGACAGATACGCCAATTTCAATAACCAACGCTCATTAGTCATTACACAACATGTCCCCAAAAACAAAGTTGTCGTCAATGAGTAAGGTTCTAACTTCAGCTCTCATTTCGAAAAGCCGCGTCAGTGTTTTTCCGCGAGAAAGCCACCTTACTTCTGCGTGAAGAAGTAAAGACGTATGTAGACTACCCATGTCATCACACAATACTTTAAAAAGCCTTGTATTGTTTGGCCGTGATTTAATAAAGTTAATTATTTTCACGCGATCGTCCAACACCTTTTTAAGGGAGACCGGCATTTTTTTCATTACTAGGGCATGGCGGTGTAGAAAGCAATGGCTACTTGTGCATCCTTTAACAATTTGCTTTATTCTTGCGACGGCACCGGACGATTGTTCCAGTCATGGCCTTGGCACCGTCCGTGCATACATTCATGCAGTTAACCCATGGTATGTCATTTACAATAAAAAAATTGTCAATCAAATTAAAAATTTCTGCACCAGTTGTAGTAGTTTGCAACGGCTTGCAGAAGAGCAGATCTTCTTGAAAGGACTATAGATATTGGTAGATGGTAGTGCACAAATACTATTAAAATAGCCAACCCTGCAACATCCGTTGATTCATCCATTTGCAGCACAAATTTTGTGACTTTTATTCGTAAAAGTAACAGGCCGACTCCACTAGAGATAATTTCTCTCAGAATACTCATCCTGACATGAAAAGTCTAATGGAGTCGCGTTGTTATGATATGATGTTAGCGATCTCTCTCTGCTATTTTGTCTTGACATCGATGTCTGATATCAAATTTGACGTTTGAGTTTTTTTCCTTTTTTGTGTGTGGATGACATCTCAATTTCATTATTTTGTGTGTCTCAAACCGACAAGTATTCATTTGGCGCGAACAAAAAAAAATTACTGTGTTAAAAAAATTATTATTATTATTCTTTTGACAAAACAAATTGTTATTAAATTGGAAAACAAACGAATTTCTACACAAAAGCCGAAAAATTGTGGGAAGAATTTTTTTATTGTTTGACGTTTTTCAGAGATGAATTCACTTTAACCTCTCTTGTTCAAATGAGATGTCAAGACATAAACTGCCCAGCGAAGAAAAAAAAAAAACTTCTAATTTTAATGTCAGAGATCTGGTTGGCGATACAGGTATCAAGTGGAGCCTGTAAAGTAGCTTTCACCTTCTCTGCTAAGTCTCGGATTCGTCTTGATATTGTGTTATTTGACGAAGGAATAGTGGCAACTAATTTGTTGGCCTTTTCACCCAACAAACATTAAACAATGTCTTTAACACATGGCTTTATTAAGTTTTCAGTAATAGTATGGGCTTCGACAGTTTGCGCTATTCGGAAACTTACAAAGTAGGACGCCATCAACGCATTTTCGTTTACTGTTTTTGAGTGATAAGTAATAATGGTTTGAGATTTAGTAAGTTCAGCATACTTCCTTTTGAAGAAATCAGTCGGTTTGCTTTTGCTATCTGGATGAATCCCTGCAAAGTGACGTCTCAAAATAAAATCATTGAAATCATTTTGTGCGGTTAAATGCTTAAAAAGCAGAAGTTATTACCCGGGGATTACTATTTTACGTAAATTATGATTTTGTTTGGACATACCCGTCAGTTGGTGATTCTTCGGCAGCTTCGGGTGCTTTTGCGGAGCATTCACTTGTTTTTTTTTCAAAGATCCAGACTTAAGCCAGCGATCCATTCGAAAATTGTATGTATAAAAACAAAATAAAGTAAAACTCACGCACTAAAAGCAACTGCAAATTAACTTCACCGTACTACGTTTAAAAGTTTGCATGAATTGAACAAAAACTGTTTCTACATATTTAAATCGTCACTCTCACTAGTTCTCGTGGTAATGTATGAAAATTTATACGAGTGAGATAGAATAAAAATAGAATTTGTCCATGAATGTGTTTTTACCGTTTCAAGTGGATGAAAAAGTGTTCCTTACAACTACAAAATTATACTTCTTTTTGTCTTTTCTCGGTATTCGACTGATTGTGATTGCCTGCAGGCCTACTATGGCTGCCGTTGAAAAAACAAAAAATTATTTGAAATTTGTTTGTAGTTACCTAGCTATGCTGATTTTTTTTAAATATAAATTTCAATTCGACTGCTGTGATCAAAATTGCAAGATCAGAAGCCCAAAATTAACTAGTTACTAGTCGTTCTTGGAATTTGTATACTTTTTCAAATATTTCCGCGGAGCACTTGGATATTCTTGGCGGAGCACCAAGTGCTCCGCGGAGCACACTTTGGGAAACCCGGGTCTAAACCATTTCGACCAAAAAAGCAGAATGAAAAACTAAATGTTGAATTAATTAATCAAAAAAATTGTATTTTAAAAAACCTTTCAAAACCAAAGATAAATAAAGTATATAAAGTCCTTAATTTAAAATCTCAAAACAATTTGCAAACGCAATCTCATTTTTTATCAAAAGAAAGATTTTTCATAAATCAATAAGAGACAAAGTTCTCTGAAAAAAAAAAACAAAATTATACCATACATCTTGAAATCCTTTTATATGGTACTTTATATCAATTTATATCATAATTTTCAATAAAATCAAAATTTACATGTTTGTATATCGTATACATAATCCTTTACAAATTCTGTCCCTGTTCAAAGTACAATTTTCTGTTCTGCCAATTTCCTTTTTTCCTTCGAAACAGACACATCATGTCACATTGTTGATGAAACTAATATTATAAATACTCAGAATACTCATACATCGCATCGCATGTCTCTCTTCTCATGTCTCATGCTCGTACAAACATTTTAGCATCAATTTCTTCATTTTAAGGACCTGTGAATATATCTCTCAATTTGGAAGACTTCAGTAATAAAAAACGCAAAAGTGACACAATCACCACTATATCTACTGTCATATAATCCTTTTAATAAACCCCCACCTCTGGCATTTACTTGCAGGATGCTAGTGTATGGTAAGGAAAAAGAAAAAATCTCAAAACAAACATAAATATCTGCTGACATGACTCATACGTCATACATCAAACTGTTGTACTCTTTCTCTTTGACATACACACGTTATACTCAAGGATACTCATATACGGTATATAGAATATAGATGCATGCAAGCAGGATATATTATGAAGGTAGGAAAGTATATCATCTAGAATTTAAGTTCATTCATCAACATCTTTGCCAGCATATATCCTCTCTCTCCTTTTTTATTCATCTGCTTCACTAACAAAAGCGATGAAAGAATCTTTTCCCATTCATTTACGAAAGGATAAAAGAGTATGTTCGCAGACACTTTAGTGGTAAATTTTATCGCATACACTTTGCATAATATTATTATTTTGTGTTTATATACTAAAGTATATACCCTGTTTTCTATATAAGCAAGGACCTTATACCTATACCTACCTATAGAAGCCAGCAGAACGGAAGGCAGGTCCTTGTCGATATTCCATTTTGGGCTAAAAGACATATTCGTCAACAACATGTACCTACTCGTATGTTCTATGTGTTGCATCAAAGATGTTCTATACGCCCATTGTCTTGCCAGACATCACTCAGGCTCAAGCTCTGGTGGAAAGGATATTCCAGCTTTGTAAAAAGGAGCAAGAAGAGACTTTGTGGTAACACTTACATGTTGGTTACCATCAGTAGCAAAAGAATACTGAAGTGCATTTGAGATAAAATATGATATTTACTTCTTCTGTCAGCACAAAATCCTTGCATAAATGTGTATCCTTTCCTTTTGAATGGGATCGGCTTGGTTTCATATTTTTCACGGCATGGGAATAAAATAAAACAAACTTTGCTTATACCCATGAAAATGTCCTTCGATATAAAATTTAATTCTTTAACTTTACAAAATTTTTGTTAGGTGTGTGATAAAGATACAAGGCATATATATATGTATTATGCTGGCTCCTTTCTACTGGTATTCAATTTTTCCTTACTATATTGGGTATATGTAAAATGGGCAGGTATAGAATGAGGGCTTTTCAACTTCTATAAGGAACAAGACACAAGTTATGCTACTTTTTTTTTGTTGTTGTTTGCATCCTGCTAAGGAAATTGCTGCGACAACTATAAATGACAGCACGTAAGTGTCTACATGTACAATCCTAGTGCAAGGATTTACATATACCCTATACTCTATCTATTTACCCATATCTCTTCTTTCACTGGCATGGCTGAGCTGGGAAGGCAAGAAAAGCGGCAGCCATGCAACATAAAATATTGAATTGCATTTCAATTTCCTCTCAATACCATTTCGGTTATAAATTATTATTACCTGTATTGGCATGTTGTTGGGGTAAGTGGCAGGACATCAGGACTATATGGCGGCGACAAAGACGACGACAACAACAACGACTATGGCGATGTGGTTACGAATCGTTAAGAAGTCTCAGAGCCAGAATAGTGATGCACATGTGGCCTCTGTGGAAGAAGGAGGCGTTGAACAAAAAAGGACACATTCTATATGCACCGCACAACACATGAGCCAGATTCAGTTATGTACTGCTCACATTTTTCTTAAAGTATTGAAGGTAAGGTTGACAAAAAAAATGAGGCTACATGTCCTTAACATTCCATATTCTATTGCATACGATAAAGATATGTGTCGTTATGTTAGGTCTGCGGTTTTTTGTGCAAAATATACAAAGATGTTGTCTCATAGTCGATAGGAATGTAGGAGATGAACACGATCTAAATGCAGGTACCTATAAGGCGAGTAGGTAAGGTAGTCAATAAAATATGTAAAACGAATGCAGTTTCCAAAAGATGAACACATATGTTCAGGCCCGCATTTTATAACTACATAATATGTACCTATTGAGAAGGAAAAATGAGGTTACATTTTTGAGGTTTGCGATTTTTCTACACATCAATGTTAGAATTTTAACAAAAATGAATTGAACAATGAACAATTTCTACATTTTTGTAAATTTCAATGAATTTCTTTACCATCATAGTTAAAACATGTTACTAACGGCAGGTAAATAGGGATGATTTAAGAGGCGATACGGATACTCGTTGGCATTCGAATTTGAACATCAACATATTATAAAGAAAAGACATAATTGAGTAAAGCACTACATTTTTGAAGTGTGGCTGAAAAAGTAATCTCTGTGTTTGACAATACGCCCAAAATTAAGCTCAATACTTGTTTTGTATTACGTGTTTTGTATTAAGTCTATATCTCTTCTGGTTCTTGAGCTATGGACGACGAAAACGTCGCGAACGTACGGACGTACGAACGTACATACGTACACACGCACGCACAGACATCTTTCTAAAAATCTTTTATTTCGACTCTAGGGGCCTTGAAACTTCGAGAAATGTCAAAATTTTCAATTTTACAAATCGGACCCATTACAATAACTTCATATGGGAAGTTAATAATAGTTCTGTGGGAGGTACCCTTATAGAGCAATACAAAAATATATTGCTTATTAAGAAAGAAGAAACAACGTAGAGAATTTTATAAAAATCTATTGGTCCGTTCTTGAGAAATTTCGAATTTTTGATTTTTGACCAAAGGCTTTTATGGGGACTACTTTTAGTTTTGGTCTTTAACAAAAATGAAAAAAATGCCTAACGCAAATCTTCTTCAAACCATAATTTACAAGTTTAAACTGAAATAGTTTAGGCAAAGGGTGAGGACAGATAGAGAGAGACAGACAGAAGAAGTCTCCAAACATACTTTTTTCGACTTATCTACCATCGTAATGTCAGTTTTGCTAAACATCTCAAGTTCATAATTTATTTGCTATTCGTCTCAAGCAGAGAATTATAGCTAAGGGATGTTAGGGACCTATAATACAAATGCCAAATCCGATTTAGAGCATTTTTAATGACAACTAATTATTGCAAGGCCAGAAAAAGAATGCTTAAATTATTTTCAGGTTTCGTATCGCGGCCAGCCCTACTTATCAGCTCATAATATGGATAGTAATAAGTGTCAAAATGAAGAGACAGGGAGTAACATATTATTTTCTTATTAGTTACCAAATTCAGCTTGTAAAGCGAGGGCAGCCATCAAAAATAATTTTTCGAGGACCGTTTTGATGTACTTAGTTGTTTCCTCTACGACATATCGTGATAGTCTTTTAAAAATCCAAGATTTTTCAGAAATCATCCCAATACTATATTTGCATCTGCTCTCCCCTTTATCAGACGAAACAATAGCTAAATCGTGCGAGCACATTAGATGCATGAAGATTCGATTGAAATATTTCGGATAGACCCCTCTCAATCTTTAATCATCTTCATCTATTAAGACAAGAATATTTTAACATTTCATCAAAATTTGGTAAGTAAGATTTTTGGAAAAAATGTAATAGCAGTTACACATTTTTCATTTTATTTAAAAGAACAAGTTTACTGAGACAATTATGACCCTCACAACTGTTCAGGTAAAACAATATTAAAACATATTTACTTAAAAAATCAGAAAATATATTCGTATCGTTCAAAAATTAGATATCCGCTTTAACTTGTTCAAAATGACAGAATACATTGCTGTACAAGTGGTCGAGAATTCCGACATTTAGAACAAATGAGAATTTTCAACAATGTCTATCTGACAAGGCGGGCCTGGTAAAAATAGTCATTCCGATGTTATTAAGGACAACAAATCCGTAAATTAGTTTTGTCTTCCAATAATTTTCAAAGAAAAAAGAAAACAGCAGTTATTGAAGCTTCAATCTGTTGTAGAAAACTCTCAAGTACCTACAAAAAAATGTCTTCACAGATAAGTCACATTGGGCCTTGTTCAATGTTCATGTCATTGAGTGGCAGTGCATTTCGATACGAACTCGATAGCGATAGCAAAATCACAGAATGAGGTCTTCAGAATTTTTATTTTATCCTCAACGGAATTCTTTGTATGGAATTTTCCTTCCATAAGTACAATCTCTGTTGAGTTCGCTGATGGTTCTGGTTTCTGGGTTCTGGTGCTGGTGCTGGTGCTAGGTCCTGGTGGAAGGTACTTGCACTTGCATAAATTATTTCTGTTGTCCTGATATTGACAGCGAAGTGTTTTCATTTTTTTTTTCAGATTTTTTCGTATCTCTGGTTGAGTTCCTTGAATCGCGTTGGGAATGTGATGTTGTAGTAAAGGATATGTAACGTAAAGTGTTACTTAACGCTTTTTGCCTGACATGAATCCCAATGGTGGAAGGAGTTGGAAGGCTGAGTAGGTGCTCCAGGAGTTGTGCGAGTCTTGCATTGTTGTCATACGATCAAGTAACGCGCTATCGTTTTTCTTTTTATTCTCTGTCATCATTGTCAGCTTTAAGGATTAAAACAGGAATTTGTAACGAATAAAAAGAGGGAAGTGCTTTTGGATAAGAGCGATGCACAATGCAATTCACTCGTGCAAATTCTTGTCAATGGAAATCGATTGGATTCGATTTGATTTGATTGGTTGGAAAGTTGTTAATTGTTCGTTTTTATATTAAGTAGCTGCAGCACTAACAATTAATCAACGTTAGTGTCTATCATTTTGGGTTTTACATTTGAATGATATCTTACTTATTTTTTGGTCGAATGAAGGCAAAGCAATAATTGTTTAAGTTTTTGTTTGATCAATTTGTCGACGGAAGAAAAAGTATAAAATCGGAATATAAGGAATGTGTATGAACGAAATTAAAGTAAGATAACGCATTTTTAATGCCAATAAACCATTTTATCATACATTCAAATTTGTTTTGCTAAAAATCTATATGAGACAAAAATTAAAAATATTTAAAAAAAAATGTTAAACATACGCCACAGTGTACACTTTTGAGTACTATAACCTACCGGGATTTGGATAACAGATGATATTAAGTAAATTAGTTTTATATGATGTGCTCTTAACTAACGAGCCTCGATCTTACCTCAAATCCATTAGAAAAATTCAAAACAGTTTTCGAATAATTCTTATGGTGTGGTTTTTAAAATGATTTTAAGAAGTCTAGATGAACGAAAACGAAGAACGAATGTTGGTTATTGACAAAATTTGATAAGCCATTTTGCACCAAAGACGATTTTATCTTAATGCATAGACTTCCTAAGTGGTGTAAGATGAGTACACTGCTTTAGCCTAAGCTTACTACTCTTCCTTTGTCATTAACTTTGTTATTAAGAGACTTGCAAATACTTATGTATTCTTTTCCAACTTTCCGAAAAAGTTAAAAATTCAGTTTGGTTGTATAAACCTGAAAAAATCTGCGGGATATAGCATTTGCAGTCATAAGTGATAACAAGTAATAACATAGCTTACAAAAGTTACTTAAGATCATAGAACAAACAAACAAACAAAATCGAAGCCATCCAACACATTATTGTCCATAATAATATACCTTTTGACGTTTTATTTTTTGTAAAAAAACTGTTAGTTTTTTATAAAATAAAATTAAATTGACGCCAATTTCTGAAATTTTTGAAAAGATATTTGAGTCGAAAATCAATTTTCACCAACTTTTATTAATTTTATTTTATTTAATTTTTTTGGTAAAAAAACTGTCAATTCAATTTTTCTCAAAATTTTACTGAATTCTGACAACAATAGTTTTTAAAAAGAAAACTTAGTCTTAAGTAAATATCTCAATGTTTTGAAAAGATATTCGAGTCGAAAATCATTTTTTACCAACTTTTATTTATTTTCTTTTAGGTTTTTATTTTTTGTAAAAAAACTGAAAATTTGATTTTTCTCAATTTTTTTCCAAATGTTGAAAACAATACTTCTTATAAGATGAAATTAAATGGAAGCCTTAATCTCAAATTATTGAAAAGATATTTGCGTCGAAAATCAATTTTTACCAACTTTGAGTAATGTTTTTTAGGTTATTGTTTTTTATAAAAAATAACTGCCCATTCGATTTTTCTCAAAATTTGACCAGATGTTGAAAACGTTATTTTTCGTTGCATATAAATATTTTGGAGATGAAATCATTTTTTGTTCGTAAAATATTCGATTTGACAATTATTTTTTTTAGTTTTTTGATTTATAAAAAAAGCCTTTAATTCAACTCGCGAGCGTTATTGGCAATTTTTGTATAACAAAATTTATTTGAAGTCGATATCTCTACTGGTTCTTGAGCTATGGACGACAAAATAAAAACGTCGCGGACGTTCGTACACACTCACGCATGCACAGACATCTCTCTAAAAATCTTTTATTTCGACTCTAAGGACTTTGAAACGTGGGGAAATTTCAAAATTTTCAATGCGACAAATCAGACCGATTACAATAACTTCCTATGGGAAGTTAATAACATCCTATATTTCTAATTATTTAAATCTAAATAATATTTCTAACTGCCCTAGCTAAGTTCATATTAAATAAGTTCGAAGTTTACTTATTGGGGGCCATAGCTATCTCTTTGAAAAAGATAGCTGCCAGGAAAACATATATTCTTAAATAAAGAAATACATAGTAACATTAAATTAAAATACAGCAATATTTTCATTTTTCGAACACAGATTTTCTAAACGCATATTAAATTAAATTAAGAAAACATTAATTATAAATTTAATTAAGAAAAACACAAGTTTCCCTCCAGTTCGAAAAATGCAAATTCGTTAAACAAAAAAACTATTCCAATTAGAATATTTCTCCAAGTCTTCCATTTTCCTTAGAGGGTTTTCAAGAAAATTGAATGCTTCAGTTACTTCGAGCTGATTTTTATGTCTAATCGATTCGGATTTCCTAACTTTATCTAAACTATTTTTTGTGTGTGGTAATTTTTGCCCTAACACCATCAAAAGTACACTTCTTTGCTCTGCCACAAAGTTGATAAAAAGAAGATAACAACACTAAACTAATTCTTGTCTATCTTTTGTTGTTGTCTGAACACCCTCACTTAAGGGCGCGTTGGGATTATATAATGTAGATACAATTGTATCTTTTTCTATAGAAGGTAGAGGCACTATGTATATTATGAAGCATCTTCTATGTTTCTCTGAGCTAAGTGTATCTATGATTATATCAATTTAACATCTGGATAAGGTGATTTCACATGGCACTACGCCAAACCAAAACCATTTTATCTGTGGTTCTGGTGGTAACACAACAGAAAATGAGAAGACGCGCCAACTTTATACCATATTCATATAGAAGAGTGCCAAACGACAACGAGACGAAGTTAAAGTGAGGGTGTTATAACATTTTCAAAGCGTGTAGGTTTAACTTTTTATATATTTTTGAAAAAAAAGTACTTTGAATTTCAAGTGAAACTTCCATTTGTGTAATTTTAAATAAAAAAGAATAAAATATTTTGCACATAGCTTTCACGCCAACGACTTTTACTAGAGTTTGAATAGATTATGACGCGAATATAAGTTAAGAGCCTTTTCAGCTGATGATACTTATAATAATATAGATACCTATACAGTTAGTAGATATGTATACTTTACCGTCGAAGTCGCGTCGCGTCGCCGCTACCGCCATTACACGGTTTGATATTTTCTGTCGATAAAACTCACCGAAGCATTAAATCCTATTATTCGATTTGAATTCAAATCACTGCACAGCCTGAATTGTGTTTATGTTTATGTTGTGTGTTTTCTACATGAACACTTGGGAGTCCTTTATTAGAACGACTATATACGACTACAATGATGGTAGATATAATATAGCAACATTTATGTTATATGAGGATACGTATCTTTATGCACATAGGTAGGTACCTAACCTATTATGTGTGAATCTATAAGTATCTATACAAGTAAATGTAAAGAGCTTTATTTTTTAAATCGAGATATCGAATTTATCAAATATCTATAGGGTTGATGGCCCTTTTGAACTTTGAATGACAAAACAACTTGGTTGATTTTTTTTCTTTTCAAGTTGAGGTTTCAGTAGCGGACTTATAGTAAAAATAAAAGAATAAAAAAGAGAACGGATATGATTTTAAGGATGCAATGTATAAAGAAGTCGAAATATTTGTCGTTCTTTATTTTCTCATTGTTAAAACAAAGCGATTGGATTGGGACAGCCATAAAAGATGTTATCAAAAATTAAGTATATACAATATACATAGCTTTCTGTCTTTATTAACTTCCCATAGGAAGTTATTGTAATCGGTCCGGTTTGTCAAATTGAAAATTTGGACATTTCTCGACTTTTCAAGGTCTCTAGAGTCTAAATAAAAGATTTTCAGAGAGATGTCTGTGCGTGCGTATGTATGTACGACGTACGTACGTTCGTACGTCCGTATGTTTGCGAAGTTTTTTTTCAAGAAAAATCGATTCCACAGTTTTTTTACAACAAATAAAAACCTAAAGAAAAATTAATAAAAGTTGGTAACAATTTACTTTCGACTCAAATATTTTTCAACATTAAAAAAAGAGCCTGGGATGCGACCCACACTGATAACTTCCCATCCCGTCTGTCGATTTGTCTTGCTTAAAAGTTTGTCTGTATGTATCAATTTTTACCAAATTTGCGTACTATTTTTTGGAAAATTTTATTTTTTTATGAAAAAAAGGACTGCTGGATTTTTATAAAAAAAATTACTGGATATCGAAAACAATATTTTATTTGAAATAAAATAAGTTTGAAGCCAATATTTGTAATTTTTAAAAAGCTATTTGAGTCGAAAGTAAATTTTTACCAAGTTTTAGTATTTTTTTTTAGGTTTTTATTTTTTGTAATAAAACTGTCAATTCGATTTTTCTCAAAATTTTTCCTGATGTTGAAAACAATATTTCTTATTAGTGAAAATTATTTAGAAGCCATTATCTCACGGTTTTGAAAAGATATTTAAGTCGAAAATCAATTTTTACCAACTTTTGTTAAATTTTTTTTCGGTTTTTGATTTTTTGTAAACGAAACTGTCAATTCGATTTTTTTCGAAATTTTACTGAATGTTGACAACAATATTTTTTAAAAGATAAAAGTAGTTTAAAGCCAATATCTCAAAGTTTTGAAAAGATATTTGAGTCGAAAATCAATTTTTAACAACTTTTGGTAAATTTTTTTTTTAGGTTTTTATTTTTTGTAAAAAACTGTCGATTCGATTTTTTTCCAAATTTTACTGAATGTTGACAACAATATTTTTTTCAAAGATAAAATTAGTTTAAAGCCAATATCTCAAGGTTTTAAAAATATATTGGAGCCGAAAATCAATTTTTACCAACATTAATTAATTTTTTTTTAGGTTTTTATTTTTTTTGTAAAAAAAACTGTTAGCTCGATTTTTCTCAACATTTTTCAGAACATTGAAAACAATATTTCTTATAAGATAAAATAAGTTTGAAGCCTTAATCTCAAGTTTTTGAAAAGATATTTGAGTCGAAATTCAATTTTTACCAACTTTGAGTAATGTTTTTTTTAGGTTTGCTGAATATCGAAAACAATATTTTCTGTGAAACAACATAAGTTTGAAGCCAATATTTTTATTTTTTGAAAAGCTATTTGAGTCGAAAGTAAATTTTTACCAAGTTTTAGTATTGTTTTTTTTTTTTTGGTTTTTATTTTTTGTAAAAAAAACTGTCGATTTTTCTCAAAATTGTATCGAATGTTGAAAACAATATTTCTTATAAGATAAAATAAGTTTGAAGCCATAATCTTAAGTTTTTGAAAAGATATTTGAGTCGAAATTCAATTTGTCCTAACTTTGAATAATGTTTATTTTAGGTTTTTATTTAAAAAAAAAAAACTGTCAATTCGATTTTTCTCAAAATTTTATCAGATGTCAAAAACATTATTCTTCGTTTTGGAGATGAAATCATATTTTGGTCGTAAAATTTTCGAAGTGACAATTTTTTTTTTCAGTTTTTTTGATTTATAAAAAAAACCGTTAATTGGATTTGTTTCCAAAAATATATTTGTTTTGTATCACGTTACAATTTATTATATAAAATTTAATTCAAGTCTCTAGTGTGATTGGTTCATGAGATATTTAGGGTTAACCAAAATGTTCACCTTTTTTCTAAACTGCTATGGTAAAAAAACCACCCACGCAATTTTCTTGAGAGCCCTTTCTGCATCTTTCTGCCTTATTATCTGTATAACAAAATTTATTTGAAGTCGATATCTATACTGGTTCTTGAACTATGGACGACGAAAAAAACCTCGCGAACGTACGGACGTACGTACACACGCACGTCGCACGCACAGACATCGAAACGTCGAGAAATGTCAAAATTTTCAATTTGACAAATCGGAACCATTACAATAACTTCCTATGGGAATTTAATAAGACGTACAACGGCTGTGTGTGTCCACAAAATCATCTTGATAACACAGAAAAAAAAGTTGTTATATTAACAATCGTCGATAGTCAACTTGAAATTCGGCCAAATTGTCGTATTGACTACCAAAATAGTCAATATGGCAACCTTATTTTAAAAAATTGACTACTGGATAGTCAATTGAACAATTTTAGATTGTCAATGTTGGGAAGTCAATAGAACAACTTTGGTAGTCAATATGACAATTTGGTTGTAATATTGACAGCAAAAAGTGGCTATCGAGGATTGTTATATGAACTACCCGGTAGTCAAATTAGATTTCGGTTTTCAGAAAAAATTGTCATATTGACTACCGCAGTTGTCCTATTGACTACCAAAATTGACTATCGACAATTGTTATATTGACTACCGCAGTTGTCATATTGACTACCGCAGTTGCCATATTGACTACTACAGTTGTCGTATTGACTACGGGAATTGTCATATTGACTACCGCAGTTGTCGTATACATTAGTCAAAACGACAACCGTAGTTTCAATTTCCTTCAACCAAAGTTGTCATATTTACTTCTACATTTGTAATATTGTAATATTGCACACGACTTCTTAGACTGAGCAAATCTGATATGCGTGGGTTCGAAACCTATGGTGTGCATAAAAAGTTTTTCAAATAAAATTGGATTAATGCTCAGCACCACAAAAAAGGAGACTGATGAGTGCAAAAGTGGCAAACCACGAAATAGCTATATCTCCAGCCAAAACAATGAGTGGTAGCACCTTTAAGTTGTTGTTGTTGTTCAAACATTCAAAATTGTTCTATTGACTATCGGTGACCTAGAAAACATGGTGGAATTAGTTTGTCTAAATTATAATGCAGAACTAAATCAATCACTTATTGGTCACATAGAAGAGTTCTGATGCCTAACCTAAAAGTCTCTTTCAAATTAAAATGCACTGACTTAACAAAACCGTAAAATTATATCCATCATGGGCTTGGGCATGTACTAAAAGTCGGAAGTGCCAAAGGTTTATCTATCCCTGAATGTGATACCTAAGCAGCAAGCAGGAAGACGTCAAAGTATATACCTCTATTGAATGGAGTGATATCAACTTACAATAATAGTAATGTAATGTTTGGACTTTGGAGGAATGGTCATCTCATTTCGAACTTTAAGCCAAAGCATAGCAATTCGATGGGCGACAAAGAAGCCGTGTCATGAAATCTTCCACACATCCTGTGTATATTCTTTATGATAACCTTTTACAAGGATTAAAAATCAAAATATATGATGAAATAGCCATAAGGCCTATCCAAGTTCATGTCCGCCACTGTATTATAGAATTAAATAATTCAATTGCCTTTGTACGACTTCTTCAGGATTGAATTATAGAAAAGGACAATTGGAAAAAGAGTTGTTGGCAAAAAATAAAAAAATAAAATAAGTGGGCACTGCAAACTGCAATGCAGAATGCAGTGCAATGACAATGGCAATCGACATCAGGTTCGAGGTAAATATATATAATTTGATTTAAATTATAGGCTTGTTAGCTCCATTCTAAAGGTGTCTCTTTTTATTCCTTTGATTCTTTGATTTATTAAAAAAAAATCAATAGCAGGGTATTTAAACATTATCTTGCAGTTAAATTAAAAGGATCGACAAAAATCTTCCCCATAGCACTTGTTTCTGTAGATAGAAGATTGAATTTCATTTAAAATTACATAATGTTTAATGTAATTTAAAAGCTGATTTATTTTATATATCTATGTATATTCTATATATGTGTGTATGTATTTATGTTGAAAGAAGTGATTTTTAAATCAAGGTGATTATGTCTCGACTCTCGAGTACTTAAATTACATTTGCAATTTAATTTCTTGCCCTTTGCTTTGGGTTTCTCGTTTATCAAAGGATTTGTCTGGTAAAATACCTTTGGCAGATTAATTTTAAGAAATGAAAAAAGAAAAAACATACATACACAAAAACAAAACATGTTAATTTAAATGAAGACAAAAGCATAAGGATTCACTTTGCAGTTCATGTTTCAATTTCAATTTGCCCGAGGATTTTTACTTAGTAAAACAATATGAGAAGTCTGGTATTAAAAATCTTTTGAAATATATATACATACATATGTATGTATATTATATGTTTTCCTAGGAACATACAAAATTAGGATGGTCCTTATTTCAAAGCAAAAGAATTATTTTAAAAATTATAATCGTATTACTCAAAGTTAACATTGGCCAATTTTCAAAAATTTCTAAATAAATTTTTCAATACAATTATCAGACTTCGAACTTGTTTTTGACATGTTGAAAAATGATAAATTTGAGTACAAAATATTTAAACTTAAATGTTTGTTGAAGTGGTTCTGCATATTTTAAGGTGACAGCGAGATTGAATATTTTTGAAAATTAATTTAATTGATTTTTGAAACAATATCAGGCCGAATGCATTTCTAAAACGACCACCCTAATGCTATTGTGTACAGCTTAAAAGAACATATTTTACCATCATATAAATGTATAATTAAATATTGCAACAGAAATGATTATCAAATTTAATGCAAGATTTTCTACTTAATTATTAAAATGTAACAAAACCATCGAGGCTATGTGAAACATGACATCATGTAGGTAATTATAAGTTTGACGGTTTTACCGAAATACATTACATATAGATATATGTATATACATTATACATATATATACATAGATGCTTATAGTTGAATTTTTGATGGTTATTGTATATGGTTTGACAGTTATTAATTTTAAACGGTGGAAACATTTATATTCAATGAGATCTCACAATTCATTTTGAAACTTCATTCGTGTGACTTTTGAACGGCTACCAGATTGCAACAATAAAAAGAGGTTCGGATGCGACCCACAATAACCTCCTATTTATGCCTGTCCATACTTCTAAAAACCATAAAATATCAATAACAACATTTTGTGTAAAATAAAGACAGTTTGAAGTCCATAACTTTCTTTGTTCTCAAGATACTGAGTCGAAAACCGTTTATTCTTGAATTATTTGATTCAAAAATACGTTTCCACAAACTTGGTGTAATTATTTTTTGTAGATTTTTATTTAAAAAAAAACTGACAATTGTACTCTTCTAAGAATCTTACCACTCTAATTGAAGTTGCTAGCTCTACTGGTTCTACTGATTTTTTTAGTCAACAAATTTGTTCACTATTTTTGAATTGCTACAGTAAGAAAAACACCCACTCAGTTTTTTTAATGTCCTTTCTGGAACATTCATGAGATATGGGCGAGGTTATAAGGTATCCCGAACGTACGCACACAGAAATATTTCTAAGAAACCTTTGAGATAGATTCTAGGGAACTTGAAACGTCTAGAAACGACAAAATTTGGACTTCGACAAATAGGACCCATGAAATGGGAATTTAAAAAAAATATTCCTACAAATAATCATACCTTTGTGGTGTCATCGCTTGTATGTTAATTTATTGCTTGGAATATTATTTTCAGTTCTTAAAAAACACCCGATATTTATGAATATCTTATTTTTTTTAAATTTAGATCAAATTTTAAATAAAATGTTGTTCAACACAAATAAAGTTTATTAAAAAAATCTCTGAATCTATATGGCTTTTCAACTCAGATTTTCAGGCTGCTATCAAATCCCGGGACTCTGTCTCTACAAACTCTATACCAGTCCGTAACTGTCGATCATCTTTAATGAAGACGGCCTAACAGTTCAATATTCACCTTTGCTGTGTACCGGGCCATAGAGAAATTCCAGGAAACTGTAAGGCAGATGAACTCGCCAAGAATGGTACAGTACAAGCCATTCTACCACACCAATCGCTACATGTAAACTATCGGTAATGCAAGACGCTATGAAGAAGGCAAACATCAGGTGGAATAACATCACCACGTGTCAGGTTACAAACAACATCTGGCCTACACTAGATTTTAATTCGATAAAGGTGCTTGATATCTCTAAGCAGATCGTATATAAGCTCGATAATCGGTGTCATAACCGGGCATTGTCTAATATTAAAGCACACCACGCGGCTAGGCGTATTCTCATATGAATTTTCCAGAAGATGTATGGATGAGGAAGAGGAAGAAACAGTTCTTCAACTTCTCTGTACATGCCCTGGTCTAGCTCAAAAACGCAAGAATTACCTCAGGGAATTCTTCTATAACGATCTTAATCATATTAGCATAATCAGCCTCTCACGTTTCTTAAGGGACTCAAACTGGTTTCATTGACCTTAGAAGAAAGCCTCAAGATTCATTTGTTATCACAATGGGCCATTAAACTGGATTAAGTGTGTCCTATTCTATCATGGACATCTTCTTTAACCTAACCTAATCTATCGCTATCAGCATTAAAAATGTTTAACAAGTTTTTGATCTTTTTCAAAAATTATACAGGCTTTGCCAATAAGAGGTTTCATTATGAATATCTGGAATCTGGGCAGCTGAAACTTTTAATCTGTCATCCTTTCCCGAGTCGAAATTTTGGCCCTATTTTCGTCCCCAAAATGCAGGTTCTCTGAGGCTCAAAGAGATTCAAAAGAGGATCACTTACTGTTAAAATGTTGCTCCTCATTTGAACCTAATAGTGGCAGTTATCGGACAAAATGCGATGTTTAGGATCAAATGAGGACGACAGCCAAAAGCCTCAAATGAACCTCTTTCACCTTGACCATAGCTTTTTTCTTTGTTCATTTACTCTCTCTCTTTCTTTCTCTTTCTCTGATACCACTTCATTATACTCTCTCCACTTTCTATCTTATTTTCTTTTCTCTATCTCTCTCTTGCTCTCTCTCTCTCTCTCTTTCCTACTTGCTTTCCCCTTTCTCTCTCACTCTCTTTCATTTAATTAGTAATCTTTTTAAAATACAATTATTTATATTTATTTTATTTTTTTATTTTTTTTATTTATTTATTTATATTTTAATTTTATCCTTTTTTTTATTCATGAAACAAAACAGTTTTTACTAACATTAGTGATTAATTTAAAAGTAATAATTCTTCGTCGAAATCGTCTTATTCGTCGTCGTTGTTGTCGTCTACGTCGTCGGAGTCGTCGTCGTTGCTGTCCTCGTCGTTGGTGTCGTCGACTTTACTAGCTCCATCGTTACCATTTTCACTATCACCAGCTCTATCCTTGTCATTTCCACCATCACTGCCATCATCTGTTGTGACAACAACAGTGACAACAAAAAAAAAGCAGCTACACGACCAGGTAGGCTGATTAAGTATGAAAAGAGGACGATATCTATTTTCTATGCTGATAGACCTTCATTTAGGACGAAATGAGGTTCACAAAATATGCGTAGAAAAACGGAAAGAATTCTAAAGATTCATGTAGGACGAAATGAGGACGATAAAAAATTGTTTAGGATGATATGAGGTTCATTTTGCTGTATGTAGGAGCAAATGAGGAGAAAAGATCCTTTTTAGGATCAGAATAGGGCCAAAATTTCGACTCGGGTTGACACTTAAAAAGAAAAAACTACACCATTTCTAAAAATGGAAGAAAAAACTATTCAACAACGCATTGAAATTGTAAAAATTTACTAAAAACTAATTACAGATTTCAGTCACCGTTTTGCAAGAACATTTTTCTGACTGTGTTATATATCGATCAAGATTTATTTTGACCACATTAAAGAAAATGTCTATACAAGACCCTATATTCATAAAATTATTATTATTATCCCACCAGAGGCATTCGTCTATCTAGACCAGTGCAGCATGATACAGGATAGATTGGCAGTACCGCTTATCTACCACGTCAGGCGAAAAACCGTAGACCGGCGGCTCCTGTATGAACGGGGCATCCTCGCTCGTGATGGAGCGGAGCTGCTTCGGTTCAGTAGGGCTGTGTCCGAAAAGGACCGCATTGATAGGGTGAAGCAGGAGAACCAGTTTTGGTGGCTTCAAACTGCAACTGATAATGGGTAATCCGGGGTGGGGTATTTTTGCCTTGGCCGGCTTACATACTTGTTTTAGTCTTAAGTTTTAGGTTTAAGTAGAGCAGGAATGGTGGCACAATAAAATTAAAAAAAAAAAAAAAAAGAATAAAAAAACAAAATCTCATAAAATACAAAACAAAAAAAAAATGCAAACACATATCACAGACAATATTATAAAAATCCTCGATGGAATTACAAATAGAAGGACATAGTTGTTTTGCCGCTGTGGTTGTTCTAGTTTCAAGTAGTTTGTAGGTAGATTAGGTAATTTTAAGTTTTATTTTAAGGACTTTAGTATGTAAGTAAAAACCCCAAAAAATGATAAAGATTTAAGTTTTTAAACTTTTAAAAAAAAAAAAAAAAAAAAAATTAAATTGAAATAAATAAAAAAAAATCTGAGTTCGTAGGCCGAAAGGCATTAATTTTAAGAATCATGAATTTCTTAGAGCGCCCGATTAGGGCCAGTAAGTTATATTTAAGTAGAATTTATTAGGCTAGTTTCCCATTTTGTCTAGCATGTAAGCAGAGTTAAGTTTAAATGAATAAAAAAAAAATGAAAAAGAAAAAAAAAAAAAAAAAATTCATAAAATTAGATTAATTTTTTTTAAATAAAAAGTCAATCATTTGAGTAGACATTCCCTAATGAGTCATTCACTTTGCGGTTTCAAAAGTATAGGGCTGGAATTCGACATCACTGTCAAACTAAGTTGTTAACCCAATTTTTGTTTTTTTCAGTTGAAAATCTGATATTTACGAAATCGGATCGCTTTACTATCGCACAACGCATGCAAATTTTTAAAACCTACTACAAAAATGGTGACTCTGCCACAGCCACATATCGTGCTTTAAGAGGAGATTATGGTTTACATAATCGTCCAACAAGGCAAGCCAATTGCCAAAATTGTGAAGAAATTTGAAGAGACTGGATTGGTTACAGGAATTTGTAAGGCCTATGGACCATCGTTTCGATCGTACCTCTGAAAATATCGCTGCTCTAAGTGAAATTGTTGCCTAAGACCCGAAAGTGCTGATTCCTCTTAGTTCTCAGGAATTAAGGCGCCAGTTATAGCTATCATTGAAATCGATCCCGAAAAATTTTTGAATCGATATTTGACGGTGTTTTTCTTTGATTAGAAACAAAAATTATATACTGATCGATCGGAAATGACATAAAGAATTTTTTTTGGGGAAAAACAGCGTGATTGCGCATTTATTTTTCTCTAAAAATGTATTTTTCTATTTTCCGGACGGAAATTCATTTTCCTGAACAGCTGATACTTTTACGTTCAAAAGTGAAACGAATCATTCCACTGCTTTGTGTTCCAATTTCACACAATTCCAATGACAGATTTCTGTCAGTAAAAATTTTTCGGTGGATTTCAATCAGGAATTTTTTTCAATGACAGAAATTTTTAATGATAGCTATAAACGACCTGCCAAAAAAATTCCAATGTTTGTTTTCAATGATGAAAACCAATGATAGCTATAACTGGCGCCTAAGGCTGTCTTATGGCTCATTATGGCGTATTTTGCATTTGGATTAACACCTTCATCCATAGAAAGTCGAGCTCACACAACAACTGAAGCCAGCTGACCGTTTTCAACGTCGTAGATACGTCGAATGGGTGCTTGAACAACAGTTGGTGGACGTCAATTTTTAGAACAAAATTTTCTTCAGCGACGAAGCACCTTTCTCACTCCTCGGGTATGTTAATAAATACAACTGTCGTATTTGGGGTTCTGAGAATCCCAAAGCCATTACATTCACAAAAAGTCACTGTTTGGTGCGCTCTTTGGTCCGCTGGAGTGATTGAGCCTTATACTTCTTCGAAAACGACGATGGAACTGTCAATTCGGAGCAGTATGGTCATATGATAACCGACTTTTTTTTGCCTGCTATTGAAGAATACGACTTGAAAATATGTGATTTTAACAATACGGTGCCACATGCCACACAACTCGAGCGAATATGGCTTTATTGCAAGAGATATTTTCTGGCCGCGTAACTTCTCGTATCGTGGCGATATCAACTGGCCACCAAGATCATGGAATTTGACAAGGTTGTACTTTTTTGTGGGGATACGAGAATGACCGTGTTTATGCAGATAAACCTTTAACTAAATAACCTACATTCGTCAAGTTATGGCTGAGATACCGCCCAATATGTGTCAAAAAGTGGTCGAAAGAATCGATGCTGTCAACGTTCAAACTTTATATTAAAAAAGAAATATTATTCAAAAAAATATTGTATTTGTGTTTTTTTTACGTTTACTTTTGAAACCGCAAAATGGATAACCCTTCGAAGTAGAGCCAAAATAAGTGAACTGACTTATTTTTTACAAAAGATTGATTTCTTGAAGTTAAACAGAGGAAATTTTATTTTTCTGTTTTAGTTCATCAAGAACTGCTTTCTATCATAGTAATGGGTGTTTTTTTAGATGTGTGGTTTTCAATCTAGCAATCCTTTTTTGGAATTGTCGCTTGTTGACATTTGTCACTTGATTTATGCTCAATTCAGCTTTACGTTTACAACTCGGGCAAATTTATAAACAAAGTAATATAGCGCACTATCTTGCGACATGGGCAGCATGTCTTCAAGATCAAGCCATTTAACACCATTTGGGTATTATTTGGGAGATTATAGGAAGTCTAAAAACTAAACCTTTTTCCATTTCTGTTAAATACATTCGGTATCAGTGTTTTGTCTTTACATTTCTAAGTTAATATGCCATCTCACAAAGGTATTAAAAATTAACCTCACCTGTACTTTTTCACAATGAAATATAAAACCTTCAAATAAAATCATTATAAAGGGATTGATTAAGTGCATAAGTATTAAACTTTAAAAATGTGTGTTTACTTATTTGAAAAGTGTATGTTTTTCCTACTCAAAGCAGTCAAAAACCTTACATACCACGAAAATGCACTCAAAGCAGTCAAAAACCTTATATACCTTTAAAATGCACCTCGTTGCTCATCACTAAATATCTGATGGAATGTTGGTAGTGGTGATGTCCTTTGATGATGATGAAAGGACGAACAACAAACAAGAGGAATGAGTCCTCTGTAAAAGAAGAAAAATGTTTTTCTTTTTTGAAAATAGACTTTGCATCCACAGAAAGTGAAAAAGAGAGTCATCACTCGGGAATAAGTGTTGAACATAAACAAAAAACACCCAAGCAAAGCATCCAAACAGAGGAATGCAAAGCCCGAGAATCAAGTTGCAATGAGATTTGGGAATTTTTCCAAGTTACAACTTCTTGAGAAAGTCAAAAAGTGTTTTATATTTAGGTATATATGTATGTACATAAAATACAAATGTTGTGTGTGCCGGATTATTTTTATATTTTTTTGACTTTATTCGAAAAATAAACATACAAATTGCAAGTTTTTTGTATAGAGAAGAAAATAGTGAGTTGGGGAAAGGTTGGTCGTCGTTTGTTTGCATATCGCATTGTGATTTTAAACTGTAAAGTAGGCAGCCGGGAAGGCAATACAATACCAAGATTTATGGCGTGGAAAATTATAATTTGTTGGCCTGGTCTTATGGCCTCTGAGTGTTGGAATTCAGTAAGCTTATAGGTATGGAGGAACCACCTAGTAAGTGAAGGATTTAGTCGAAATAATATTCGAGGCTCAAAAATCTATTTACAGATACATTTTTTAAATTCAAATTTTGAGTAACAATTCAATGTTTTTTTATACTTAATTTTGAGATTCCTTTTAAAAATTAGTTAAGAACCCTTCGTTCAAATCCAGAATAAAGGTGTTTTGTAGAGTTTTGAAGCATCACTTCAGATTTTTAAATGATGATAAGAGAACACTGTCCATTTCATTTCTCATTTCTTTCCATTCTAGGGAAGTGGTAGCAATTTCTAGTTGAGAGTCTTTAAGTAGTTTTGAACGACCACTTTTTAATAGTTATTTAAGATAGCTGTAGGCTAGTCTCAAAAAATTTGAACTTCTTCAAAAATTCTTGGACCGATTTTTACGCTTTTTGTTCCGCAAGATGAAATTTCCATCTTTGAACCAACAAAACCAATCACTTCACAATCATTCATTATCAATTCTTCTTTTTCTTTCTTATAAGTTATCTAGTCCTCATAGTTTCTTAGATCCACTGATTTTCAAATCTTAACTCGTATTTAACTTAATAGCTTGCAGGATATAGCTTTGTTATATAATCAAAATCGGCTCTAAGACGAGTCAAATAAAATCAACACAACATGTTTCAAGGATTCCGTTCTTTCCTGTTTTATATATGTATAATTTTGAATATTCTATAAATTTTGGCCCTAAGCATTTCTATGAGTGCATCCGGACCTGATGTTAAAAAAATAAAGTAATCCTGATTGTAGAAAAGATGATGGGCTTATGTATGTACCTACTGTACAACGTTACAACCGGAGTCTGGACGTTGAATAAACAACAATTACTCTGCAGTGTTTACAGGTTTAATATTTTATACCTACGAATTTTCCATCTTTTTTTTTATAATAATATAATTTTTCATTTGTCTTCATTTTCTTTACTGTATAAGTAGGTACTCTTGTGGTATAATTGGATAACAGCACCAGCCAATGTGACGGCGCTGCGGCGGCAATGTTCCAGAGTTCCTGCTGGATGGTTTATTTTCCTGATGCGGAAAAATTAAAAATTTCTTATTATTTATTCTAGGTAAAAGAACCTACCTACTTACTGCTTCCCTACACAAGAACAGGGTTGTAAAATACTGACTTTATGCTAATCAAGAACAAAAACAGCTAAGAAAGTTATTTTAACAAGAAAAAAGGAAATAGAGTTCAACTGAGGAAGATTTTTCATTGAAACAAACAGCGTCCTAAAAATTGTCAAATATTATATAAAATTTTGTAACAAATCAATAACAAAACATTTATTTTTTAAATAAAAGGCACTCGAAATTTATTGCATTTGGATCAAAATTTGGAAGGATACTTTTCAGAAAACTTCGAATTTTGATATAACAAATAAGACATTGCGAAGTAAAACAAAACGAAGTTATCATTAAAGAAGTACCATAGTGTAAAGTAGAATGCAATATTAAATTTACCAAAGAATTATTGTAAAAATAAAATCAAAATAGTGATTAAAAAAATACCTTCACGTGAAAAATCAGTTCATAAATACCATTGAAAAATGTTAATTCACAATTTTACTGATTTATTTGGTTTTCTATGTACGAAAATACTCCCGAAGTTCAAGTTTTTAAATCTTACCTGAAATGAAAAAAAAGAAGGCATTTTATTAGTTTTTTTAAATTCAAAAAATAGTTGCTTATAAGTTCTATTAGAACAATATAATTAAAAAAGTAATAATAATCTTCATAGTAAAAAGCATGTTAGTTACAAACATTTGTAGCTATTAATACTCCTTCCGTTTGCATTTTGAAAATTAGCCCTAAAATTAAGAAACTTTTTTTATACTTTTCGGCATGCTAATGAAATATTTCTTACTCAAAAAATGGAACTAATTTAAAATTTCAATATATTCCTTCAAAACGAAATAACGGTACAGTATTTAAATTAGTATAGTAACAAACTATACTGAATTGAAACGTTAAACCAAAGTAAAAGTTCAATGTTGTTTCCAATTTATTTCCAATATTTTTGGAAATAAACCCTGGCTTAGACCGATTACTTTTAATTCTCCGAAGGTACACATTCTAGTCCGAATAATTTTGAACAGTGTAAGGAAGTGTAAGTGTTTTTTTTTTTAAAGGTATTGGAACTTAAGTACAACTTTTTGTGCAAAAAAAAAATAATTTTAATAAATTAATTTAATTAACGTCCTTTTGGAAGTTATTGTAATCGGTCCGATTTGTCCAATTGCGAATTTTGACATTTATCGACGTTTAAAGGTTCCTAGAATCTAAATTAAATATTTTTTAGACAGATGTCTTTGTGTGAGTGTTTACGAAAAAAGGAATATATGGCTTTTTTGCCCTTCATATATAAAGAAATAACAAACCGTTTTTTGTAGATTTTAATTTTTAGGAAAAAAACTGACTGTTGGATTTTTATAAAAATTTAACTAAAAAATATTTTCTTGAATAAGAAATTAGTTTGAAGCAAACATTTTTGAGAAGATATTTGAAACGAAAATCAATTTTTCTCAAGTTTTTTTAAAAAGAAAACAGTCAGTTTGATTTTTCTTGAAATTTTACAAGAAGTCAAAAACGCTGTTATTCGTTGTATAAAACTATTTTGGAGAAAAAATCATGTTTTATTACTAAAATATTCGAGTTCACAATTAATTTTTAACTTCCCAAAGGAAGTTATTGTATAATCGGTCCGATTTGTCGAATTAAAAATTTTGACATTTTTAGAATTTTAGATTTTTAGAGAGATGTTTGTGCGTGCGTGCGTGTGTACGTACGTTCGTAAGTCCGTACGTTCGCAACATTTTTTTCGTTGTCCATAGCTCAAGAACCAGTAAAGATATCGACTTCAAATATATTTTGTTATAAAGATAGTAATGCAGAAACATGCAGAGAGGACTCTCAACAAAATTGCGCGGGAGTTTGTTTTTTCAATAGCAATTTAAAAAATGTGAAAATGTTGGTTTACCTAAAATATCTCGCGAACCAATAACGCTAACGAGTTGAATTAAATTTTATATTATATATTTTAATGTGATACCAAATAAATATATTTTTGAAAAAATTCCAAACAACGGTTTTTTTTATAAATCAAAAACGAACAAAAAATTATTTTATCTCCAAAATATTTGTTTGCAATAAGGAATAAAAACAAAAACATTCAATAAGGAATAACGTTTTTGACATCTGGTAAAATTTTGAGAAATATCGAATTGAAAGTTTTTTTTTATAAAAAATAAGAACCTAAAAAAAAACGTTATTAAACGTTGGTAAATTTTCGACTCAAATATCTTTTCAAAAATTTCACGTTATCACTTCAAACTAATTTTGTCTTATAAGAAATATTGTTTTCAACATTCATTAATATTTTGAGAAAAATCGAATTGACAGTTTTTTTACAAAAAATAAAAACCTAAAAAAAGTTACTGAAAGTTGGTAAAAATTGATTTTTGACTCAAATATCTTTTCAAAAATTTGAGATTATGGCTTTCAACTAGTTTTGTCTTATAAAACATACTGTTTTCAACATTTAGTAAAATTTTGAGAAAAATCGAAATGACAATTTTTTAACAAACAATTAAAAGCTTAAACAAAATTTTAAAAGTTGGTAAAATTTGATTTTCGGCTCAAGTATCTTTTTAAAAATTTGAGATTGTGACTTTAAACTAGTTTTGTCTTACAAAAAATACCGTTTTCAACATTAATTAAAATTTTGAGAAAAATCGAATTGACAGTTTTTTTTACAAAAAATAAAAACATAAAAAAAACAATACTAAAACTTAGTACAAATTTACTTTCGACTCAAATATTGGTTTTGAAAAATTTAAAATATTGGCTTCAATTTAGGCCTTCTCACAGAAAATATTGTTTTCGACATTCCGTAAATTTTGTATTAAAATCCAATAGTAAGTTTTTTCATAAAAAAAAATATAATCTTCAAAGACAAGTACTCAAATTTCGTAAAAATTGATGTTCGGTCATCGATATCTCGTGAACAATAGAAGATATTGACTTTAAATTAATTTCAATCATTCAATTTGCATTTGTTTATATAAGAAATAAAAACTTTTAAGAAATGCTACTAAAATTGGTTAAAATTGTTTTTGACTAAAAATCTCTCGTTTACAAAAATAGATTTTGAAATCAAACTATTTTATCATATGCAAAACATTGTTGGTAATTTTTAAATCTTTTAGAATAATTCAACTGAGAACTTTTTTAACAAAACACGAAAACCTTCAAACTTCTTAAGCAAGACAAATGAACAGACGGGATGGAAAGTTATCAGTGTGGGTCACATCCCAGCCTCTTTTTTTTCAATTGCTATAATAAAAAGAACACCCACTACATTTCTAAAAAGTGCATCTTTATGCATTATTCAGCCCTATCATGAATTCCATCGTAATCGGAAATTTTTACGAATCCCGAAAAACTGTATGAAATCCGTTCGTAGTGGAAAATCTCATACAATTTTGCATTACGAACGGATTTCATGATACAGTTTTTCGGGATTCGTAAAAATTTCCGATTACGATGGAATTCATGATAGGGCTGATTATCTGTATAAGAAAATTTATTTGAAGTCGATATCTCTACTGGGTCTTGAGCTATGGACGAAGAAAAAAACGTCGCGAACGTACTACGGGCGTATACGCACACACGCACGCACAGACATCTTTCTAAAAATCTTTTAATTCGACTCTAGGGACCTTGAAACGTCGAGAAATGTCAAAATTTTCAATTCGACAAATCGGACCGATTACAATAACTTCCTATGGGAAGTTAAAAATGTCAATCAATTAATTGTGAATTATATTTTCTTAAATCTTCAACAGTTTTATATTCCCAAAGTATTTTCCATATCATTTTAAAGTAGTTTTGCTCATTCGGTCGACAAATTATTTTTATATTTAATATTTCTTGCATTTCAAAATTACCAAATAAATGGACAAATATTTAGATTTCAACTCAATAAACGGATAATAGAATGATATGCCTTTTTCTTTCTATTAGATTTGAAAGTAGTACCCGTGGCTTTACGGTTATTGCGTAGGAGTATCACGCTGTTATGCCAGAAGTCTCGGGTTCAATCCCTGTCTAGAGTTTTTTTTTCACTAGCACTGCCTTTTGCGAAAAATTGACAAATTTTCAAAGAGTAATTCTGGTCATGAAAAGTGCTTTTTCAAATTATCCGTTCGAATTCGGCGTAAGAAGTGTAGTGGGTACCTACTCCTGACATTGGTCGCACACAGAAATGGTTAAGAATCTCAAATGGCTCAGCAATATTTTATGTTTTTTTTTATTTCAATTATTAAATCAATAACTGGGCCATATAAATTCTTCGATATTGTTTTCAAAGCTCCAATGAAGAAATTATATTTCGAAAAACCCAACATAATGAATTTCGACCAGACCACAAATAAAATTAAATATAATTTAAATATGTGTACATGTATGTGTGTATGTTTGTATGCCATGAATATATTGAAAATATTATACATATGGAAAAACCATAAAATTTAAGAATAAAATTACATTCCAAAGACATTCCGACTTTTTAAATGAGTTTCCTGGCTTTGACGTTTTTCATTTTAAATAGCCTCCCTTCGGTCTAAGTACTTCTTTTTCCTTTCTCGAATTTTATTATTGTTTGTTTTGTTTTTGTTGTGTTTTATTTTCGTATTAAAATTACCATCTTCTTTTCTCTCATTTTCATTCATTACTCCGTCATCATCATCATCATTTCTACATCCATACATACATACATATGTAAATATATAAAAAGAAAATTGTTTTTCGGTTGTTCTTATTTTTCTTGTGGAAGCAAATTATATTTTTCTTTGCCGGGATTGTGAACTTTTTTCAGTTGGTTTTTCATTTTGGGTCAGGGTGGTTTTAAGAAATATGTAAGTGCAACCCGGAGTTGCCAATATCATCAATGATTAATTGTTAAGAAATGTGAATGTTGCTTTACTTTAAGTTTTTGAATACTTTTTTTAAAATGATTTTATGGACGCACATTTAATTCTACAGAAGTTTTGGCTACCCATGATTTCCTTTAATATTCAAATAAATCATATTGATAATTTTAAAGTGTTTGTTGTTTTTTTAAATATTAAATTTAAAACTAAAAGCATTAAGCGCACTATTTTCAAACGTGCTTTGTGTTCTCAAAATCTTTGTCCATATACAATTTACTAAAATAATGCTTTAAATATGCTTCAACGTAGTTATTAAAAGCTTAACTATACAGGCCGTCCACCAGGGCGTATAGGTACATAACTTTTGTATTTTATTGAAATTTCTTTATGCGCTGATAAATGTCCTGATTGCACAAGAAGCATCTCATTGTGAACCACTTTTCCACGAAGAACATTCACTCTTCATGCGAAAATATTGTAATATTCAAATAATCAAAATTTATTGTTCAATAAAACCAACACGTGTTTCGCTTCGTAAAAAAAACCGATTCGATCAAAACACTTTGAATGTTTTTCCATGAAAACTGATTTCATTATTTTATTCTAGGGAAATCAAGAGATTGTTGCAACTTCACAAAAAGCCCTCGAATTCATACATTTTAACCTCATTTTTCTACTTTAACTATTTGTTTCTGCAACAACATGCATTATCTAGGGTTTTAAATCGCTTTTAGGGTTTATTTCAAACCCTGTAGAACCCATTGTTTTAATTTGGCAACACTGGTAAGAATAATACAATGCCAAAGAACTTCCCACGAAGAAATAAAATATTTAAATAAAGAAAAAAATTAAAATTAAAATAAATAGAAGAAATAAAAGTCGTCCTAATGGCATATAATTATATTTAATTCAACAGAAAATAATGGTACAACTATTTGCGGTAAATCTTTTTCTATCCTTATACTCTGTTTTCTGTTATATGCTGTGTGATCCTTTTTGTATTTTGCTCCCTTCGCCTTTAACATTTTTTTTGTTGTCCTCTGTTAAAAAAATTCAGATATATAAATTTATGTTTGTATGTGTGCTAGCTGTGTTGAGAAAACTGGAAGTCCTTGTTCTACTTAAGAATTCAACTGCATAAGACAAAAGTACAGCGGCAAAACAAAGAAAATGGCACTGCGCTTTCTCATAATAAAAGGAAATAAAATTTTCACTCTGGTTTGATATTTTTTTTTTAAAGAAGTTTTGTTGGTAGGTACCTTCGGGAAAGTGCTTTTATTTTTACAGTTGTCTTACCGCTAGAAAATTGAAAATTGGAAAAAAAAAATATTATCAAAAATAAAAAGAAATTAAAGTTAGAAGTCAGGACGACGGACTTTTGCCACCGAACGAAAGAGAAAATTCTTGCATTTATCGTTATAGAAAAAATCGTTCTTTTGTATATAATTTTCTATTAAACTTATTGTTAATAGATTTTGGAAATACATTTTTAGGAAAAGTTTAAAATTTTAATAGAAACATTAATTAGAACAAATATGCACACGCATTATACATTTATAAAAGAAAAAAGTCTACTTTGAACGCTTAAAACAATAGGTCTTAGGCTAAAACGAAGCTATTTTGTATTCTTTCTCATATTTTGTTTTAAATCTTAAGGTCATCGTTTTGAATCTTATATCGCGGTAGAAGCTAAAAGAAGACGATGTTTCTAACATCTTGTAGACCTCACATCAGTGATACTTAGAAATTTTGATGTTAGTGGAAATTTACGTGACCAATTCATTTAAAGAGCAATAACTTCTATTGGCCAAACTGTTGTTGCAATAACTTGAGTAGCTGTTATCATCTTTTGACATTTTGAAAAACTACACCACTACTAAAAATGCAACGATACACTTTCAAATCGTCTTAAACTCCTCTCTTGGCATGCAATGGAAAAGCTAGAGAAAATAATTAAACTGTAAGAACATGTTAGTGATGCCAATTTTTGGAGAAAAGACATCTTTTAGACTTAGGCATTTAGGCAATGCAGAACAACAATTTGGCCTACCTGACCTCGATGAACTGAAGATAGCTATATCTATAAACCAGTCGTCAGCTGGAGCTGACGGTATCGCTACATATGATGATGACTTGGCGATGACTTGGAAACGAGCATGTACCAACCTATCTGAAAGATTTAGTCGGAATAGAACATGCCCAATGAGTGGAATCTTAGCATAGTTATTATTATACTCAAGAAATGAGGCCCTTTGAATTTCGGTATCAGCTCATAAGATTCTTTCTGCCGTTTTATCTGAACGTCTGAAGCCGTTCGTCAACAACCTGTTATGTCCATATCAGTGTGGCCTTAGAAGAGAAAAGTTCACCATATCGACCAAATATTCACATTACCGCAGATCTTGGAAAAAAAAAACAAGGAACTTCAAATAGATACCCATTATCTCTTTATCGATTTTAAATCGCAAATGACAGCATCTATAAGGAAGAATTTCACAGAGCAATGTCTAGTTTTGGCATCTTAGTCAAATTTTGCCATTTGTGCAGAATGACGATGGAGAATGCACGCTGCTCTTTTAAGGTTGGAAAAGATCTCAACGATGCTTTTGATGTCAACAAAAGTTTTAGACAAGGTAATGCATTGTCATGCGACTTCTTCTACATCGTTCTGGAAAGAATTGTGCAAAACTCAACTTTCAAGACTAGAGGTACAATCTTCCAAAGGTTCATCCAATTACTTGGATACGCCGATGATATTGACATAATTGAAATGTCAATGCGTGATTTTACGGGAGCGTTTTTGAGCTATGCCACGGAAGCGGAGAATATAGGTTTAATGGTTAATGAGAGCAAGACTAAGTATATGCTGTCATCAACAAGGACATTTAATGAGTGCGTCTTAGACAAAATGTCACCATGGACAGCTATAACTTAGAGGTAGTTAAGGACTTTGTCTTGTCAACGACAGCAGCGCTGAAATTAAACTAAGAATAGCTGTTGCTTCTTTGGGCTTAGAAGGCAATTGAGTAGTAAAGTCATCTTTCGAGCATCTAAAATCACCATCTATGTATAAGACACTCATTATCACGGTTCTCATTTATGGCGCTAAGGCATGAACCCTGTCCAAGAAAGATAAGAGCATTTTAGAATGCTTCGAGATAAAAATTCTTCGGGTGATTTTTAATCCCGTATGCATAGATGGAGAGTGGAGGAGAAGATACAACGACAAACGACACGGGCTGTACAGCAACGCTGACCTTAAAGAATAAAAATCCAAAGACTTAGATGGCTGGGTCATGTATAACGAATGGACATCAACGTTCCAGCCCGAAAGGTCTTCGAATCCAATCCCGAGGGACGGTGCAGTAGAGGAAGACCGCGTCTCAGGTGGTTCACGCAGGTGGGAGAGGACCTATACCAACTTGGTGTGCAAAACTGGAAACAGCTAGCTTGGGACCGAGGTGGCTGGAGATAATTGTTGGTTTATGCCCAGGTCTGTCCCGGACTGTTGCGTCATCACCTTAGATAAGTAAGTAAGACATCGTTTTTGCATAAAAACGATATGTTAACCAGCAAAATTATCACATTTGAGTTTCGAAAAATTCAAAAATTAGCCTCTTCATTATCAAAGTGTCGTTTTTTGGTAGGTTTTTTGAAATGGTGGTGTGATTCTGCTACCAATTCAACAAATTGGGCCGATTACAATTTCTTTCAAGTTGAAGTAAATAAAACAAACAGAACATTAAAAAGTTGATTACGTCCAAAACAAAAAAATTAATAGTAATATTCAAAAATAAAATTATTCGAAGGAAAAATTTTATCACGATGCATTTTTTAGGGCTGGCATTGACATGAGACTAGTTTCGGCCTCTCCTCAGTTTCCTTCTTTTAAGGCTTCCCAGACAAGACCGACACGAGACTGTACATTTTCTCGTCTCGTCTCGTCTTTTTGAGTTTTGCCGTCTATTTCTAAATAGATACAAAAAATATGTTCCGTTAATGCTTCTTTGATTCGTACGCTTAAAAAACGTTCTAAGAATTTGCGATTCGTGAGTCTTTCTCCTATTACCATTAAGTAAACATTAAATCCCCTTGGATATTTTCGATAAGTATAACATGTGATGGAACTTGCTTTAAGAATTATTCAACAATGTTTAAAATGATACAAAATAAAATAAAAGACATAGGCTATACGGGACGAGACTATCGATGAATGAAATTAATGGAAAGACTGAGACGAGACTCAGTTATACGAAACCAATGCCGGGACGAGACTGAAATTTTTCGATTTCGTCTCGTGGCCAGCTCTGATATTATTAGTTTGTTTCTTTAGATTTCCAAGTTTCCTTTTTTTACTGAGAGTACTCAATGTGATAATCTTGAATTCTGTCTAAATTTTACTCGAAAACCAAAAACTGCTCTTTCCAAAACATAAAATCCAAGGTTGATTAATGTATCCGGATATGCGAGTGATAACCGAAAAACCCAAGAACCTTTCCATCCTTTATATAGCTCCAACATTGTTTTTGATAAAAGTGAACTCATCCCTTAAATTCTTTCGAATACATCAACAACTCATAAATCCGCTTTCACAGGAATATGCGTTGATTAAAAAATTTCAAAATGTTTCACATAAAATAAGCACAAAAAACCGAAGTAAGCAACAAGTTTTAAGATAATGTCTTTTTCTCGGAAAAAACATCACCAATCCTTCATCAGTGGGTTATCACAAAATACCAAATTTTGATGAGCTCAAATCTTCTTGTTCCCTGTTTCCATTTTCTATAGAATGTTTACACATACCACACAAAGCAACAAGGTAGGTATACCTATACACTTCGCAGAATCAAGAAGAAGAAGTATAGAAGATAATTTTGTATATACCTAAACCTCTGGTATATAAAGAACAATTTCGACTCCCAGAGAGAAAAGACATTCAATCCCCAATTTGAACCCCCGAAACCCAATTTCACGAATAATATAATCGCGTTTAGGAGATTTCGCATTATTATATCTCCCTCGGTTTCTGTTCTGCACTTCAAGCAGAACCATATAAGAACCACAATGTATTCATCAACACTAAACCATCGACACCGCATCATCAACGAGTTCCGAAAAACCACAATTTGCCTCACTCTTTTGTTGGTTTCAAGCCTAACATTCATACCTAGTTGTACATATTATGGAGAAGAAAAAGGAACCCCAAACAATATGAGTATATGTACCGTACCTAACCTTAACCACGACCTTTCTTGCATTCTTTAGGTAAAAAAGCATCTAGCCCAATTGTGTTGCCTAACTCTATAGGTTTGTCTTCCTACTATTGTTACCTCGGCCTCTGCTCCACCAAGATGTTTTTATTACAAAAGAATGGAATTTCACAGGCCTTCATCATCAACAGAAAAGACTGAGTGTTGAGTCTTCTAACATAGCAGTATACCGAACCGACCCGAACGAGACTATCAAATTTCATTTGATCAAAAATATACACATAGAGATATACCATATACCTAGGAGTAGGTACAAATCCACCCTCTACGTATATCCATATCCGTATCCGTATCCGTCTCCCGCCCGCACATTCATAAGCACAAAAACAGTTATGGTGAATTCTACAATCAACATCTCCACACCGAACACAGAATCACGTCGGATACGGCATGTGAAAATTTCAGGCTGGCGAATTCAATTAATTTTTGTACAGCTAGCCGCCCTGAAATATTTTGTTAATAAACTTTAAGCTGAGAGCAATTTCCACACGCGGAAGCGCTAAAATGTTCATTAGGAATGTGATGCTAGTGCTTTTCTGCTTCTACGTTCTACCAGAGCTACGAGTACAGCTATACTCGTAGCATCCTGCAGGAATAGGAATCAAGCATTATACAACAAAAAACTTCTACCTTTCTACCTGAGATTGGTCGTAATTATTCCCGGTTTAACGGAAATAATAATTGGAATAGCTGTGCGTATACGAGTACAGTACAAACGATGTAACGTGCAACATTGTACTTTGATAGAGGGTTTGAGGGCAGGTGAGCGGCTCGGCAGCGGTCGAGTTTACTATTTATAATTTTCAAGTCCAATATTCGAAGGATTATGATGGTATTGATATTGGATATTGGAATTTACAGGAATTTGTGTAACTGTAAACGGAATGCCAGGGTTGACCTATACGCACTGTTATAATGATTATTGTACTTTGGAGTGTTTTCAGTTCAGACAAATATTAAGGTTTTATGATCGAGTTTCAAATTATCCATCCCAGACAAGTCCAAAATGCCTCTGGATCTGTGGGTTACAATCACAATGAGTGGGGCGGGGGTTTATTAGGAATAAGGGGATTCGGGGTTATACAAATCGCTTTCATTTTATGTGTTGAACATTTATATCGTTGGAAACGATTTAAAAGTTCATATACCTACGTAGAGGTATGAGAATCTAGATGACATGAGTCGAATGCCAAATGCCATGATAATAGTCTTGAATACCTAACCTTTGATTATACTGGATGGAATTTTGAGAATTTGTCCGAATTAAGTGCTTGTGATGTGTGTATGTATGTATGGTAAGTAAGCTATAATGGTTATTTCTATAGATGATTTCATTCTACCTATATGAACTTATATGTATAATTGCTTTTAGTTAATTTAAAATGAATATTGAAAGTGTTGGATGAATTTTGGGCCTAAGCCGCACGATAGGGATCTCCAATACCGTTCATGGAATTAGAATTGTATCGAATCGAATTTGTCAACACATCAACCAAAATGTTAAAGTTTTCTTGAAAACATTTTTGAAAACTGATAAAGTGGTGTAGACAGTTTAAATAGCAGTCTTCTCCTAAAGAAGTTTTCAAAAGCTAAGTGCAGACGATTTTCAGATCCTAAAATATTGTCAGAGCAGTCAGTATGAAAATGTTCACAAATGTATCAGTAGGTATAATTTCTTTATTATTTCATTGAAATTATTTGGCCATTATCAAATCACTGCCAGTGTCAGCTATTGTCAGCCTACTAAAAGATCTGACAAGATTCTGTACTTAGCTAAAGTATTGAGGGTTAAAATCGTTCTCTTCTTAGAAGTGCCGAAGAACTATTGCATTGAAGTTTTTTTGTTTGAAAATCGAACAGTATCTAGGAATTGTGTTCTTATTTATTTATTATTATTAGAAGGTAAAAGCTATTTTGTGTTCTCTGATATGATGTTAGCCTCTCGTTAGTGTACTGATATAGTTTGAAGACTAATTAAAAATATGAAATAATTTAAGACTAGAAAAAGACATATTCCAAAAAAAAAAAAAAATTTATCTGCAGAGAATATAATAATATAATAATAACACTGTTCAGAACATGTTCTTTGTTGTGTTTGCTTGAAAATCTATAACAAAAATTAAGAATCCAAATTCCTGACAAAAACAAACAAGAAGACTAGTAGTGATAGTGAAGAATAATTTACTACTAAATAAACATGATAAAGGTGCATGACAATGTAATATGACAACAACAAACATTTATCGGTTAAGTGCTAAGGCTTATTTCTGTGCTTAATAAAAACAAGAAACAAAAATAAAGTCATATACAATTTACCATATCAGGATAAAATCTTAAGGACTTATAAAAATATATTATTAAATCTATGTACACATGCAATAAGCAAGCAAGTTGGATGAGTGATTTTTTTATAGGGGAGAATGGGTTGAAGTAGTGAGCGTCCAGAAAGTCAGCATATATATATGTGGCGGATATAACAACGCTGTTGTCTATGCGCCTGGTTACACGAGCGCAAAAAAGAATTACTTTCGTGGATACACACAGAACAAAAAATTAAGTGGGCATGCAAGAAATAGAGGAACAGTCGGAAATTAAAACACAAAAAACTTTGTTGGATACTCAGCCGCAGGTACAGCACGAGCAAAACAAAAGCAAATTTGCTGTACATTCTACTTCGCCGTCAAATTAGAAATGAAAATGTCTGTCAAAAGGAGAACGTTTGAGAAAGAAACATGATTTTTAACGCAAAACTCATATCCGAAGATGAGGAAAAAGACGAAACTTGGCGTTTTTTTCCATCCCTTTCCTTCTTTCTAAAAATCATCCGTTCCAGGCACATAGTGCCTGGTTACACGAGCGCAAAAAAGAATTAATTCACGAAAGAGAACGGATGATTTTTAGAAAGAAGGAAAGGGATGGAAAAAAACGCCAAGTTTCGTCTTTTTCCTCATCTTCGGATATGAGTTTTGCGTTAAAAATCATGTTTCTTTCTCAAACGTTCTCCTTTTGACAGACATTTTCATTTCTTATTTGCCGGCGAAGAAGAATGTACACCAAATTTGCTTTTGTTTTGCTCGTGCTGTACCTGCGGCTGAGCATCCAACGAAATTTTTTGTGTTTTAATTTCCGACTGTTCCTCTATTTCTTGCATGCCCACTTAATTTTTTTTTCTGTGTGTAACCACAAAAGTAATTCTTTTTTGCGCTCGTGTAACCAGGCACTATCACATCACAATTCAATTATACACACTCGAGTCTCGAGACTCGATAGAAGCTGCCTGTAGAAACTGTACAGAAAGATCGAGAACAAGAACAGCATTCGACCACCGGCATCCAGTGAAGCAACACCGACTCCTATCTTCTGTAATTTAGTACAATTAAAGAATTTAACGCAAAGTCTTTCTTTTATTTTTTGCGCAGTGACCAAATATACTACACTTAGATAAAATAATCTTTAACGGAAGGTTAAAGTTTAAATGTGCAAAACATGGGGACACTTATTTTAGTTCAAGTTAAATGATGTCACATAACTGATGTCTAACGAAAAAAAAGATATTGATAAGGCTGCATGTTAAAGTATTTTTAATTTTAAATTAAAATGCCAAAGTAAGGTCTTTTGGGGGCAAATGAAAAATCATCTAATTTTTGGTACATTTCTTCCCTCTTATTTTTATTTGTTCCGAAAAGAAATATTCTAAATATTTTGGCCACTGCAATTTCTTTCTACCAACTCCTAATCTCAACCTCCGCGGTGAACATCAGAATCAGAAGCCTGGTACATCAACTGGAGATTGAGTTGTAACGCCAATGGAAAGTTGTTGGGGGTAACAAACGAGAGAAGAGGGTAGAGATGTTTCCACTATTCCCGAGATGGAATCAACGGCGGAGTGTTTCAGTTCCAGTTGGGTTGAACTATTTAGTGAACACTTCATTGGACTTCTACGACATATTCGGAGCTCAGGCTTGTAAACAGCGCCAGCGGTTATGACTGCTTTTGCCCTTAGAGCTTAAATTTAAGACTTTTTAGGTTGAAGCTTGTGCGTCAAGGTGACTTACCTGATCATGTAAATAAAAAAACTGGCTGTGAAGCATCAACAAGCCTCGGATACGGACGGATTTACTGTTGACAACCAACGCAAACAATTTAAGGACAACGATCTTCGGAATTAGCGGAGGCCCTAGACTACTACAAAGCAAATATTATACCACCATTCAAGAAATGCGGTAGGATGGACCGGATAAAAAGAGCTATACTAAACCCACAACGCTCATTGGAATGCGGTTTTGTCATATGAGCCAACTCAGGCAACAAGTCTTAAGCTATAAAAGCATCAACGAGCGCCTTATAACTATTCGCATAAAGGCTAATTTCGGCAACATTAACCTAAAATACTCACACGCCCCCAATGAAGAGGAGGATAACAACACAAAGGTTATGTTTTTCGAGCTCTTGGACGAAGGATATGAGCAGTGCCTTATAGCTACGATATTAAAATTGTCTTGGGTGATTTTAATGCCAAGCCAGGAAGCAATAAACGGGAAAAAACAGTCAGCAAGACAACACTTCCGATAACATATTCAGGATTATCGATTTTGCTGCGGGGCGAAATGTCAAGGTAGCCAGTACGCGTTTTCCACACCTCAAGATCCACAAAGGAACTTGAAATTCTCCAGACCAATCAACCGTCATTCAACCAGATTTACCGTATTTTACGATCAATATGGATGCCAAACTTTCCGAAGAGCTAACATTAACTCGGACTACTGCCTCGTTGTAGCCATAAGCTAGCACTTCGTGTGACCACAAATAAAGCAAAACATGGAGATGCTGGGAGATGATACCCACGTCGAAAGGGTCAAAAATAACGTCTTTCGAAGTTCTCTGCCGCCATTATAATTCATCGAGAACCAGTGGCAACAGTATTGTTTGATAAAAGGAGATCCTCTAAACTGCACAAACTATAGAGGTTAAGGAAACAAACAGTTTCCTTAACATCGCATACAAAATCAGTGTAGCTTCCAACCAGAAAAGTCCAGTCGATCAAATATTTACATTACGACAGATCCTGGAAAACAAATAAGAGCATCAAATCGATACCTTTTCATTTAAAGGCTGCATATGACACCAGTTATAGGGGCGAACTGTATAGAGCCATGTTATGTTTCGGTATTTCCGCCAAAATTGTTCTTAGGGGCCAGTTATAGCGATCATTGAAATCGATCCGGAAAATTGCTTGAATCGATATTTGACGGTGTTTTCCTTTGATTAGAAATGAAAATTATATACTGATCGATCGGAAATCACACAAAGAATTTTTGTTGAGAGAAAAAAGTGTTATTTCGCATTTATTTTTCTCTAAAAATGTATTTTTCTATTTTCCGGACGGAAATTCATTTTCCTGAACAGCTGATACTTTTATGTTCAAAAGTGAAACGAATCGTTCCACTGATTTGTGATCTAATTTCACACAATTCCAATGACAGATTTCTGTCAGTAAAAGTTTTTCGGTGGCTTTCAATCAGGAAATTTTTTTCAATGACAGAAATTTTTAATGAAAGCTATAAACGACCTGCCAAAAAAAATCCAATGTTTGTTTTCAATGATGAAAACCAATGATAGCTATAACTGGCGCCTTAAGAAAAGGTCATGTGATTTCTTTAACATCTTCCTTGAAAGAATAGTGCAGATCTCCCACGTCAACACTAGACATACTATCTTTTAAAAGTCTGTCAACTCCCTTTTGCTGGTGCCATTGACAAAATCGGAAGAACGGAGGGGGTAAAAATGGGTTAATCGGTTAATAAGGCCAAAACAAAGTACAAGTTGGCAACAAGAAAGGACCTACAACAACGACATCTCGGTAAAAAATTCGCCATCGAAAGATGTTATTTTGAGGCAGAAGATAGAACGACGAGCTCTACGGGCTCTACAGCGACGTATATAGACTTAGCCAAAAGGATAAAAGTCCAACACCTGAGATGACTGGTTTACGTAGAGTGCATGGAAACCAACAGAAAATAGCGCAGGAAGGCCGCTTACCAGTTGGCTCCCACAAGTGGAAAGTGAAAGTCCAAGGTTGATGGAGAAGTTTGTTGGGTGAGGTCCTAGTTCACACAGGATTCTAAGTAAGTAATTCATTTGAAGGCCTACGCACTAATCATCACGTCACGTGCTCCTCCAAAACAAGAAGAAATAGCTTCAGATTAAAAACAGTTTTAACCGAGTGACGCATAAACTAAAATGGGAAAGATAAATATTATTTTCTTTGAAGATTTTTTTTTTCTTCTTCAATTTTTTGAAAGCACTTTTACCCCCCTTTCCCCTATATATGTAGAATTATATGCATGCCCATCATGAGTGTTTTGTTTATACTATATGAGTAAAATGATGCTATCAACATTTATGTGATAGAGTACGGGAAGGGGGGAGGTCGAGGTTTGGTGTAGAAGAAAGTACAAACTCAATTCATTATAAATTCTGTTGAAGAATCCAACATTATTTCGTGTCTTATATAGAATGACAAGCTATTGTGATGAGGAAATTGAGACTGGGAAGATTTACACTCCATATACGAGTACGTCGACGACGACATCGTCCTTGTTGCCTTCATATACCTAACTACAAAGTCTTCATATTCATATAATGTATAGTATTTTTTTCACACTCCATTCAAGCCCACACAATGTTGTTAAGTAGTATAAAAACCTTTGCCCGCATATCCTTTTTTGTTTTTTTTTTTGTATTCTTGCCTAAACTCATTCTTTTAAAATGATAAAATGTATATTTTGTCTTTTTATGGATATTATGAGTAAGACAAAATAAAATAAATAAATAAATATATGTATGCAAAATAAATTGCCAAAAAAAGAGAAACAAAGGACACAAAAATAAGTCTAAATCCCTATCATTCTATATCTATGATGATGGAGATGGAGATGGAGATGGGGTTCATTTTGGTTGGGGCCCTCTATATTAATGAGAAGTATTCTCGTATGCGTAAGTATGGGGGATGAGGGTGTTGTGCTATCAAGTAAATAAGGACACGATTCGAAGAACAATTTGCTAAAATGGAAAAACATCTATCGCATAAACAATTTTCATTTATACGTAAATGATATTCCTATAAGCAATTGTTGTATATGTAAAGGACGAATATTTTTATTTTTGTTTTTTTTTTTTTTTTTATACGAGTATCATATTTTGTTTTCTTTATATTTTTCTGTCATCTTAAGTGTGTCAAAAAGGGTGAAACAATTTGTAGAAGGACACACCATCATGTATGAAAAGTTGATTTCCATTTTTTTTTCTTCGCGTAGGGGGTTATGTTGGTTTTGAACCCTATGTCAACTGGAATAACATATTGAAGATGATGGATGCTAATTTAAGGGTTACGCATACGCATGGATATTTTAGTAGTCCTTTCATTTTGCCCTTTAAAAAAATGAAGAGTCATTCAAATGAAATGAGGAAAAAAGTGGATTATTTAAGGTTTATTTTTTGTTTGAAGATTCTATTCGATTAGTCAGAGTTTTTGAACGTTTTTGATAAGAGCTTAAGAGATAAGGTTAAATAATAATCTATATATAATGTAACTATTTGGAATTGTCACTATTTGTGGGATAAATGTTTTCAGTCTTTGATAAATACATTTTGACAGCTGACAGTTTGGGTTTTTAAAAAATGTGGATTTACTCTAGAGAATAACATTTTTTTTTCATTTTTGACAATGCTCTTTTATTTCCTGTCAATTATGTGACTTCTCGAGTTAAGTTGGTCAGAAATGGAATAGTTTTAAACTTGAAGAATTTTTTAGATTTAGTTCGAAAAAACTTTTTGGTTATTTGTGGACTGTGGACATAGTTAAAAGGTATAGCTTTGTAGAGTTACAAAAATATTCCCAAATGGTAATATACAACACATACATTTTAAAACTTAGTAACCATCCTTTAAAGCTTTACAAGAAAGTAAATATATAGTTAGAATATAGGAGAAAATAAAGTGCACGACTGGGTCGCACGAACTTGCTCCTGTATGCAAAGAGTCTGTTTAAAAAAGTATCTATATAATATTTAAAAATATACCTGTAAAATAAGTTTGTCTTCAAAGATATATATGCCATTTGATTTGTCGAAAAAACCTCCATTTTTCAATTTTTTGGGAGGGGGTTACATTTAATACAGTTAAAATAATTAAAAAAAAAATAATTTAAGATTCAAAATTTTACCTGAAAAATAAGTTTGTCTTTAAAAATTTAAATGCCATTTTACAAATCAAAAAATCCTTGATTTTTCAAATTTTTTTTTTGAAAATCGTTAGAGCGTTTTTTTTTTAAATTAATTTTTTATATATAAAATTTTTCAATTTTGTTCTAAAAATATTTTTGGTATGCAGTTGTTTAGTGATTGTAAATATACGCTCTACGTTTAAATTTCGTAAAAAAATGTTGACCCGTTTTTGAGATATAGAATTTAAAAATAAAAGAATTCAATATTTTTTTAAAAATCCAAACAATAAAAAATTGCACTTTTGATAACTAAATATTGTTAAGGCAATATAAGAGCTTATTCAAAAAAAAACTTATTGAAATCAGTTCATACGTTGCTGAGAAAATTACAAAACAAAATAACGGTTCTATGAGCGGTACCTTTCCTGAGCAATACAAAAATATGCTTTTCTTATTAAAAGAAGCTAAGATAAAAAATAAAATTTTAGAGAACATTAAAAAAAAATCTATCGGTTTGTTTTTGAGAAAATTCGAATTTTCGTTTTTTGACCAAAAAAATTGTATGGGGGCCACTGTTAGTTTTGATCTTAAAAAAAAAATGAAAAAAACGCCTAACGCGAATCTGCTCAAAACCTTAACTTCGAAGTTTGAACTCAATCGACCCAATGGTTTAGGCTGTAGGAGCATGGACAGACAGACAAAACAGACCGGACGGAATCGCGGGACCCACTTTTTTCGACTTCTCTACCATCGTAATATCATGTTTGATTAAAATCTCGAGTTCGAAATTTTGCACGAATGCAAAACTTGCCATATAGTTCCTATATGTCGCAAGTAAAAAGGTTCAAACTTTGGTAACGAAAAAATAAGACCCAAGTGAAATGGTATGTTAATATGGTTGTTATATAGTGTATTGAATTATATGCACAGTACATGTTTTTATTTTTATCGAAATAGAAAAAAAAGATATTTTTTTTTTAATCTTTCAATTAATTTTGCCATAATACCATATTATTTATAAAATGATCTCCTTCAATTTTCCATCTATCTGTATAAAGTTTTCTTTCAAGCAGGCGTTTCAAGGTTTATCTTAACAAAAGTGCTTCAGAATTGATACGTTTTGAATATGGTGTCCCACAAGGATCGGTCCTGGGACCGATTTTATTTAACTTGTATACTTCAGACCGAGTTACCTGACTGTGAAGCAGCAATTTTTGCTTATGACATAGCAATAATATCTTCGCATAAGTTTATTCTTAACATTGAGACCAATTTAAATAATGCTATAAGAATATTAGAACAATATTATAACCAATGGAAGATAAAACTCAAAGTTGATAAGATACTTTTTTTTATGGTTGCCCTGTTTGGAAAGATGCTGCGTAGAGTCATAGAAAATGACTGCAAGTTTGACAAAATAAAATATTAAAAACGATGTTTAACCTTCTGTGGCACCGTTCAACCGCTGCCGCCGCCGCCCGACCACCACATAAGAGTTAGAGCGAATGTTGAGTTGGTTAAAGATAGATTTGCAAAACTCATCACAAAATTCATAAATCGTCTTGAACTTGCTGAGAACAATTTAGTAAGCGAACTTATGATTCAAACTTAAATTGTTGTCTAGCTAAAATCCCTAACTGTGATATGCTGTTGTAATTTTAATTTCCAATAGGAAGTTATTCTAATGGGTCCAATTTTTCGAATTGAAAATTTTGACATTTCTCGACGTTTCAAGGTCAATAGAGTCGAAATAAAAGATTTTTAGAAAGATGTCTGTGCGTGCGTGTGTACGTACGTTCGTATGTCCGTACGTCCGTACGTCTGTACGTTCGCGACGTTTTTTTCGTCGTCCATAGCTCAAGAACCAGAAGAGATATTGACTTCAAATAAATTTTCTTATGTATATAATAATGCGAAAAAATGCAGAAAGGGCGTGGGTGTTTTTTTTTAACCATAGCAGCTTAAAAAAAAGTTGAAAATTTTGGGTTAATCCTAAATGTCTCACGAACCAAAGACGCTTGAGACTTGAATTAAATTTTATATTATATACTGAAAAGTGATACCAAACAAATATATTTTTGAAAAAAAATCCAATTAACGGTTTTTTTTTATCAATCAATAAAACTGAAAAAAAAATATGTCACTTCGAAAATTTTAATAATAAAAAATGATCTCCAAAACAATTTCGTGCAACGAAAAAAAACGTTTTTAACATCTGGTAAAACTTGAAAAAAATTAAATTGGCATTTTTTTTACAAAAAATAAAAACCTTAAAAAAAACGTTACTCAAAGTTAGTAAAAATTGAATTTAATATTTGAGTCGAAAATCAATTTTTACCAACTTTTATAATTTTTATTTTTTAGGTTTTTATTTTTTGTAAAAAAAACTGTCAATTCCATTTTTCTCACAGTTTTTCCTAATGTTGAAAATAATATTTCTTATAAGTTAAAATAACTAAGAAGCCATTATGTATCTCAAATTTTTGAAAAGATATTTGAGTCGAAAATCAATTTTTACCAACATTTGTTAAATTTTTTTCGGTTTTTAATTTAAAAAAAAAAAACTGTGAATTCGATTTTTTTTCAAAATTTTACTGAATGTTGACAACAATATTTTTTGAAATATAAAAGTTGTTTAAAGCCAATATCTCAAAGTTTTGAAAAGATATTTGAGTCGAAAATCAATTTTTACCAACTTTAAGTAATGTTTTTTTTAGGTTTTTATTTTATATAAAAAAAATGGTTGCCTGTAAAGTCGGTTTTACGGGCGAAGATTTTACGTGACAACGTCTTTTTCTAGGTAGAATATTTATTGTTAAACTAATAATTTACTTAACACTATCAACATTTATCAATAGTATGACATAACCTATAAACTCAGTTTCTCAACTTTTGTGTCAATCTAACAATTAATCAATCAATCATAGTTTACGATAATGAAATATCAGTGTACAATTATTTACCTTTATTGTTGTAGTTGTTGTAAATGACGAATCTAAGCACTCCACATTTTCACTACAGACACAGCTGACGATACTTTAACCACACGTGTGAACTTGTATTATGACGCTTTCTTGTTTTTCCAACGCCAAGAACGTTCGAGAAAGACAAAGACAGAGACACAAGCATGCGCCGATTCAATGCGCCTAATTCTCTAGTGCTGCGCGCGCGGCAGACCGATCATAGTTGAGTGGGAGAGAGACGCAAGGCATTCGGCGGGCCTCTCTCTCGTTCGGAGGCATTCGGCGGGCCTCTCTCTCGTTCGGTGACTCATCGTAACGTTACCGGGCGTTACACTTTTTCATAAGTGACTCCCTAATAAACCTAATTTAAGACGTTGTCACGTCAAAAATGTCAATTAAATTTTTTCAAAACTTTACCAGATATCAAAACGTTATTCTTCGTTGCACAAAATTGTTTTGGAGATGAAATCATATTTTGATCGTAAAATTTTTGAAGTGACAAATTTTGTTTTCAGTTTTTTTGATTTATAAAAAAAAACCGTTAATTGGATTTGTTTTAAAAAATATACTTGTTTTGTATTACGTTACAATATATAATATAAAATTTAATTCAAGTCTCTAGCGTCATTGGTTCATGAGATATTTAGGTTTAACCAAAATTTTCACCTTTTTTTTAAACTGCTATGGTAAAAAAACCACCCGCGCAATTTTCTTGAGAGCCCTTTCTGCATCTTTCTGCCTTATTATCTGTGTAACAACATTTATTTGAAGTGGATATCTCTTCTGGTTCTTGAGCTATGGACGACGAAAAAAACGTCGCGAACGAACGGACGTACGGACGTAGGCACACACGCACGCACAGACATCTTTCTAAAAATCTTTTATTTCGACTCTAGGGACCTTGAAACGTCGAGAAATGCCAAAATTTTCAATTTGACAAATCGGACCAATTACAATAACTTCCTATGGGAAGTTAAAAATTATTGGCACCTCGAATATTTTAAGAACAAAAAATGATTTTATCTCCAATATAATTTTATGCGACGAAGAATAACATTTTAGACATCTGGTAAAACTTTGGAAAAATAGAATGGATAGTTTTATTTTACAAACAATAAAAACCTAAAACAAAACTTGGTAAAAATTTACTTTTGACTCAAATATCTTTTTAAAAATTGGTTCTCGACTAAAAATCTCGTTAACAAAAATAGATTTTGAAATCAAACTATTTCATCATATATAAAATGTTGTTGGTAATTTTAAATTTTTAACTTCCCATTAGAGTCGAAACAAATTATTTTTAGGAAGATGTCTGTGCGTGCGTGTGTACGTACGTTCGTATGTCCGTACGTCCGTATGTCCGTACGTCCGTACGTCCGTACGTTCGCGACGTTTTTTTCGTCGTCCATAACTCAAGAACCAGAAGAGATATCGACTTCAAATAAATTGTGTTATACAGATAATAAGGCAGAAAGATGCAGAAAGGGCTCTCCAGAAAATTGCGTGGGTAGTTTTTTTACCATAGCAGTTTAAAAAAAAGGTGAATATTTTGGTTAACCCTAAATATCTCATGAACCAATGACGCTAGAGACTTGAATTAAATTTTATATTATATATTATAACGTGATACAAAACAAGTATATTTTTGGAGAAAAATCCAATTAACGGTTTTTTTTATAAATCAAAAAAAAATGAAAAAAAAAATTGTCACCTCGAAAATTTTACGACTGAAATATGATTTCATCATCAAAACAATTGTTTGCAACGAAAAATAATGCTTTTGACATCTGGTAAAATTTTGAGAAAAATCGAATTGACAGTTTTTTTATAAAAAATAAAAACCTAAAAAAACATAACTCAAAGTTGGCAAAAATTGAATTTCGACTCAAATATCTCTTCAAAAACTTGAGATATGGGCTTAAAATTACTTTTATCTTTCAAAAAATATTGTTTTCAACATTCTGTTAAATTTTGAAAAAAATCGAATTGACAGTTTTTTTACAAAAAATTAAAAACCTAAAAAAAAAATATAAAAGTTGGTAAAAATTGGTTTTCGACTCAAATATCTTTTCAAAACTTTGAGATATTGGCTTTAAATTACTTTTATCTTTCAAAAATATTATTGTCAACATTCTGTAAGATTTTGAAAAAAATCAAATTGACAGTTTTTTTTACAAAAAATTAAAAACCTAAAAAAAATTTAACAAAAGTTGGTAAAAATTGATTTTCGACTCAAATATCTTTTCAAAAATTTGAGATAATGGCTTCAAACTAATTTTATCTAATAACAAATATTGTTTTTAACATTCGGTAAAATTTTGAAAAAAATCGAATTGACAGTTTTTTTTACAAAAAATAAAAACCAAAAAAAAAACAATACTAAGACTTGGTAAATATTTACTTTCGACTTAATATCTTTTCAAAAATTAAATATGGGTTTCAAACTTATTTCATTTCACAGAAAATATTGTTTTCGATTTTCAGTAATTTTTTTTATAAAATTGCAACAGTCGGTTTTTTCATAAAAAAAATAATATCTAAACAAAATTTGGTAAAAATTGATACATATAGACAAAATTTTAAGCTAGACAAATCGACAGACGGGATGGGAAGTTATCAGTGTGGGTCGCATCCCAGCCTCTTTTTTTAGAATGAATCAACTGACAACTTTTTTAACAAAGCACGAAAATCTACAAACCTTTTAAGCAAGACAAATCGACAGACGGGATGAGACGTTATTAGTGTGGGTCGCATCCCAGTTGGAATTCTTACGAAAAATCATTACACAAACTATTCTGTTGACAAAATAGAACTTAAGTATTATTTATTATTTTCACAAAAAAAAAATATCATTATAACTACAAGTTATCAATTAAATAATTCCTTTAATTTATATCGTACAGTTAGTATATTGACAACGTCCGTTACACAACACAACATGGCCAAACATAAGTTTTTTAATACTCGACTCGAGTTAAGTCAAAATCGCTCTGAGTCGAAATTCCCTCTAACTCGACCAAATTGTTCAGATTCTTGTACTATTCTCAATTCTTCTAAGTCGATTTCTTGTATGTGCAAACGTTAACAGAAAATTATAAATTTAATTTTAATATGTAATTTTACAAAACAAATAGAACAAAGTTTGTGAGTATATGAAAGTGTTGACAAAGCAGTTTTTAAATGGTTGGAAAGTATGCGTGGCAATAGTCTACCTGTTAGCGGTCCAATATTAAAATATAAAGCGCTGGTATTTGCAGACAGCCCAGGATTTCCTAATTTCAATACAAGTGATAATTGGCTAAGCATATTTAAAACTAGGCATAGTAAGCAAATTTTAATCTGGTGAAAGTGCTTCTGTTGATAGTAATAAAGCCAATGAATGAAAACAACAGATTTCAGAAGTTGTCCAAAGATTTAAACAGGGCAACATTTTTAATGTCGATGAAACGGGATTTTTTACAAATGTTCGATGATACGTACCTTGGCTTTGAAAGGGTAAAAATGTTTCGGAGGGAAGCACAAGTAAAAAAAGAGTAACGTGCCTTGTCGGGTCCAAAATGACAGGCTCAGAAAAGAAAGACAATTGAAATTTTTTTTAAAAAAGGCTGGCTTCAAGGACGAGACTTGGGACTATCTAGATGATATTCCACTTAACGAACTGATATGTGAAACCGACGCGGACGACACCAATGGAATCGAGAGGATCTGGAACCGGATCACTGGAACTGAATACAATAAAGTCGATGACGGTATTATAGCTACAGAAATACTGGAATTTTGGAAGAAATAGTTCATGCTGATGATGCTAAGGATGATGAAAGTGAAGCTGATGAAGAAGGCGAAATAATAAACAACAAAATTTCAAAAAAGACTGTAATCGAAAATGAAATTGAAATATTGCAAACAGCGATTGAATTGACGGAAGATGTACCAGATGAAATTTAAAACAGCCTGTGAAAACACAGCTTTTCCAAAATAACATACAAAAGTTTTAACAATTGAATATTAAATAATGTCATACGATGTTCCGTTGGTAAAAAAGGGAGACTAAAATATTTGAGATAGGTCTTCGGGGGGTCATTTTCGTAAAAATTATTATTCAACATTAGAAATCAAAAACTATGATTTATTAATCATTAAGCTATAACATGGTCGTCTTATACAAGATTCTAGTAGGCTGAGGTTGTAATCTCAGTAAAGAATAGAAGAAAAGTTATTGGTGTCAAATTGAATAAACTTAAGAAGACAAATCTAAAAATTAATTCATCTTTGTGAGAAAATTTAAAAAAAAATTATTTTATTGTCTATCGACAAAACAACCAAATTCAATTTCTGGGCGATTTGAACCCTGCCTCCAAACCAAATTTGGATAAACCGTTTTCAAGAGGACCCCAATTTTGACCCCGTTAGAATGTTTCCTCTGGGGTTTCTTGAAGTCGCAGTTCTAGGCAAAGAAACCACAACTTACCGATGCCCTATAGGTGAACATAACACAGGCCATCGCTCAAATTCAGCCGGATCTATGCGGAAGAGTCATTGAAAATTGGATCACTCGGATTCGTGCCACAAGAAGCCGAGGCGGGCATTTGAATGATGTCATATTCCACACTTAATGGCTTACATGCGCCTTTCAAATAAAAAAATAATTGTGTTAATACCTCACTAGCAGCTTGTTTTATTCCATTTCAACATCTACCCGCCCTTATTGAAAAACCCTTTGTATAAAACTTTCCTTTTCTTATCCTGGAAGTTGTTTTTTTTTTTAACACAGTGTTGTATAGAAAGAAAAATTAAAATAAATCCTTAAAAAGATTGGTGTGAAACATAACTATATGAATTCATATACCTATACAATATACATACGTACGTATTATATTTTTGTTTTTATGTATATTTTCATTCGAATTAGTTTTATTTTGTATATCCTTTATCCTTATACGCGCAAACTTATTTAAATTCAAAACGTAAATAATGTGATTTTTCAAAAAGGATAAAGCTAATAATAAATAAACATGAGCCAAACCTTTAGATTTAAGTCAGATGTTACACCATCCCATTATATTTGTATTTGTCAACTTAAATTGTTTTTGAATATTTAATAAAACAACTTCAACTTAACATACAAATAGATAGAAGATATAAAATAAAAAGAAACAATTCAAAATACGTCAAAAGTTGTTTATGATAACTGATATTTAAACTTTTTTTGTTTATAGACAGAATCAATTTGCATCCCTTTTAAGCCATAATAATATGTCATTAAAACAAAAAGAAATCAAACTTCAACAATCAAAAAATTTAACAAATATTGAACCTACGTTAATTTAAAGCAGAGTTTTACATTTTTATTTTTACTAAATAAAAAACGTCCTTTACGTTTACATGTCCTCCTATTGTATAATCACAGTTTCAAAGAAATATAGGGCTCTGATTCTGATGTATCTAATATTGACTGGGTGTTTATTTGAATAAATTTGCAAACAAACTGACAACTCAAATGTACATTTTATTTGTATATCTATCAACATCAACACCATTTACCTATACATATATATATACATATACACCGCCATGTACTATACCATAGCATTATATATTCCTTCGATTGGAAAGGGAAAAAAAATTGGTCCTTCGTCCTTTTTCCAACAAATATGAAATCAAATGCCAATATAAATTTTCATTCATTTGAAAGATAAAAAGAGATAGAGATATACAAAGATATAGAAAACAGACATACGGTCGCTGATGTCGGTATCGGTTTTATATCGGTCCCCATATTGTCCTGATGGAATAAAAATGGCCTCAATCTCGATAGCGCGTTTCAAGGAAATTTATTTAGTCATTCTCCTCCATTTCGAAAACATGAACAGGAACGGGATCCCCATTGCAACTGTTTACTGATGTACCTAGTTGTTTTTGTTTTTGTTGTTGTTGTTGTTGTTATTGCTGCTGGCTTCTGCTGTTCTGGCCCATATTGGTGGTATAAAATCAATAATTTACCATGACATTTGATGAATAAAGAAGAAAAAATATATCGACCTAAAAAAGAATTCAGGACATATGGCTCAAAATCACCAAGGTTGCAAATTTCAAATTTTTTTTATGACAACAAAAAATTGCAAGCTATAATGATGAATTTTAGTTTATACTGTTGCAAACATTTCATATTAATAAACTTTGACAGGGCAGCGCACAGAACTCTATACTTTCTTAGTATTATTGTTTAGTACTAAACTTCATACAAAAACCATCAATTCGGGAACGTTTTTCTAAGTTTGATAAAATCAACAAAAACAAAACAAAATACATAATTTAAGCTTTGTTTAATAACATGGGTATATTATGTATCTATATTAAATAAGCAATAATGAAAACAATACATACAAAATCTTCTACAAGCAAAATACGTAAAAATCATGTCCGGGAACGTTCCCGAAATGACCGTTCCCGAAATGACGATTTCAATTAAGCGCGCGCTTTAATTATACGGCGGTCATCTTAAATGCGATCTGACTTTGTCCATAGGAAAATATTTGAGAACTTTGAAATTTCGTGTCGTAGAAAAGTATTTCATCAATAATTAAATGTAATAAATGCGTTCACGGAATGACGGACTATTGATGTACGCTCTACGAATGATGAATAGAAATTTAATTACCATTTAGATATAACTTATTTTACGATAAATACTCTGACAGCCGGCTTTGTTATTGTTTTCTTCCTCGACTGACGTTTGACACAGAATTATTGCGTTCACTTAAAATTATTTGTGATCGATTATCGATATGTTCCCTGAAATGACTTGTGCGGTATCGGACAAACTGTTTTTGCATTTTTTACAGTTAAAAATAAATAATCTGTTAGTACCGTTTCTAAAACTAGATTCTGTATAAAAAATACGGTGTATTAAGTGATGACCGGGGTTGAATACCTTACATCTTTCAATTGTATTTTGGGCTTGAAGTTGAAGATTGTAGATTGGGACGCGTTCCCGAAATGATTTTCTATGCGTGTATATTGATTTAATTTAAAATTTAGTTTATTAATAAATTATATTGTTTGATAGAAACATAAAACAGGTCAGTTTTAGTGTTTTATTAATTTTTTTTTTTTAATTAAGTCAAGGTTTAAGACATAAAATTGCTAGCGAAGCCAATTCTGCACCTTGGTGATTTTGAGCCATATACATCTACTATACGAGTATATAACATTGATGGAAAAGGAAGAGAATATCAATGTCAAATAAGAAAAAAAGGATATTAAAAGTTTTATTTTTCCTTTTTTTTTTGTTTGAGTCAGTGAATACAACCCTCCTCCCCTCATCCCCTGATGTAACCCTCATCTTTTTTAGAACCAAATGGGATCTTTTTTAAATTTTCTTCTTAAGGACACAAAAGTTCAACAACAAGAACACCAACAAAAAAACGTGAACTGACTTCCAAGCATTGCGCGCATTATTACACGAGTCAAGTTTCAAGTATCCTTTTGATAAGAATAACAATCAGGTACGGGTAGGATACGTACGTAGGTACGTAGGTATAGCTAAATAACAATTACTTTATGTCCTTAAACAGGTGCTCATGTTTGAGAGCATTGTTTGCATCCTTTCTTTAGGACACTGCTTGTGTAAGTATATTACATACACGCCGCCGCCGCAAGTCAAAGACTTTGTTCCTGAATATAAGAACATACGTCACCCAGGGTATAGGGACGAACTACAACAACAACAACAATGATGGAGAAGTTACCTGAACAAAAGCCTCGGATTCATCAGAAATTTTTCTTTAAAAATTCAAACAAAAAAGTCCTTACAATGCAAACAATACCAGAAAAAGAAACAATTACTATTACAGCCACACTCATATAGTCATCGTCTACAGGTTGAAGGACTCAAACAAATTTCCTTCACAAAGCCTTCCTTATTATTTAATTTTTTTATATTATGAGACTTATTTTTGTTTTTTTCTGTGTAAGGTTGTTGTAAGGTCTAAGAAAAAGAAGAAGAAGAAGAATCCTTTTCTGTCTCTATGCCTTTCTACCTTCCTATTTTGAGAGAGAGCCTAAAGGTTATGTGAAATCAAGAGAAAAACCGTTTGAAGCAGACTTTACATTGTTCGCTTAAAAATCATTCATTTACTCACACATTGTTCAAAGATATTTTTATTGTTCATCTTCATCATCATCATCATCAAAATCATCATCATCACAAAAAATATGATGTCTCATATATTCGTTTAAAATATGCTAAAGGACGATTTCATATCAAGGGTTCTTTAAAACAAGACACGCATCAAACCAAAAACAAAAAAAAAAGGATATCAAAACAAAAACAATTGGATTGCTTTATGATTTTTTTATTTCTATTTGAATTATAATTTTTTGTTGTTGTGTACTCGTATTTTATTCAAAATCAAACCCTTTGCGTTTATGGATGATTTTTTCCACTTAGCAAACGAGAAACGAAAAATATAAAAGGGTTGCTCTTATTATTATGGTGCTCGGCGATACCTACTCCTCAAAGGAAAAAAGGACATCGCACAGTCTATAACAGTAAGGATGGTTTTATATCTATACATATATACTCGTATATAGAAACACTTTTAAGGGTGGATGATTTTCTTTAAGAACAATTTTCTGAACATTCATTTTTGAGGAGAGCACGTGCCAAAGTTTTTTTTTTTCGTCCCTACAAATTGCTATAAATGCTTTATATACGGATCAACTTTTTCGTCCTTTTAAATTAAACAAAAAAATAAAATAAAAATTGAACTTTCAAACGTATAGATATAAAGTAATTCGATATAATTTGATATGTGCAAAAGTCAAAAACATATACATACCTACACAAATATATATTATTTACAACCAACAACAAATATCCTTAAAATAAAATTTATGGCACAACAGGACAGATGGGGGTTTCTTATATATGTATGTATATTACTTGCTGAAGTTATCCTTATTTTGTTTTTTGATTAAGATATTCAATTCATTAAAACAAATAAGTGAATATTTTTACTAAGTTAATGAAATTTACATAAATTAAGAGAAGGTATATTGCTTCGAGTATGGGATGGGATAAGAAACTTTTTGATGATGCTATGAATTCTAATGATTTTAATTTAATACACTTCCTTTTAATTTGATGACTTATATCTATACTCGTACCTATAAGACAACTTTATACTTTCTTAAGTGAATTTATACAGTTTTTATTTTTATGCTTATATTGGCAAAAATGTTGGTTGTAATAAATCTAATAATTTTTATATATGAAGATATGACTATGGTATCTGATTATGTTAATATTTTGCTTTCAATGGAATTTATATAAATAAATAAAAATAAAACTTTATTCCCATTCTTACTTTTTCTTCTTTCTTCGCATGTAAAATGTTTACTCTTTTGTGTTGATTTATGTGTTCTTTGTTGAAGTTATTGTTGTAGTTGGGTGGTTTGATTTCAAGGATGGGTCAATAAGTTTTTCTATTTTAACTAAGGAAATAAATAAATATAAAACTTAAAAAGGCTGATTTTGTATCTCATAAAAAAGGATCACAATGCTTAAGATTATTAAATTTTGTCATGGATTCAACGTAAGAATTGCATTGATTATTTTGTATGACAACACATTTAAAATTAACCAAAATATGAACATTTGGTTGATAGTATGTTCATATAATAAGAAATCCAGAAATTTGACAGCTGTTAGCTTTGGAGGATAATGAATTGTTTTACAAGGGAACGGCGAGCTTTCACTGCTACGCAACGTTTCAAATGAATTGAAATACGTTAAGCCAAGCAAATTACTACAAAAATTTTTTTAGAGATTTAAGTTTTTTATAATAAATTTACTATACCTAAATATATATATAAATACAAATATAAATATAAATATAAATATAAATATAAATATAAATATAAATATAAATATAAATATAAATATAAATATAAATATAAATATAAATATAAATATAAATATAAATAAAATCAAAAAAGTTTGTTTTCAAAAATGTATGTACATTTGATTTAAATTTTTCAAAATTTGTATTTAAAAATTGTAAGAGTTTTTTTTTTAAATTCACTTTTATTAACTTAGGAAGTTATTGTAATGGGTCCGATTTGTCAAATTGTAAATTTTGACATTTCTCGACGTTTCAAGGCCCCTAGAGTTGAAATAAAAGATTTTTAGAAAGATGTCTGTGCGTGCGTGTGTGCGTACGTTCGTACGCCTGTACGTTCGCGACGTTTTTTTCGTCTTCCATACCTCAAGGACCAGAAGAGATATCGACTTCAAATAAATTTTGTTACACAGATAAAAAAGCAGAAAGATGCAGAAAGGGCTCTCAAGAAAATAGCGTGGGTGGTTTTTTACCATAGCAGTTTAAAAAAGGTGAACATTTTGGCTAACCCTAAATATCTCATGAACCAATGACACTAGAGACTTGAATTAAATTTTATATTATATATTGTAACGTGATACAAATCAATTATATTTTTGGAAAACAATCCAATTAACGTCTTTTTTATAAATCAGAAAAACTGAACAAAAAAATTTGTCACCTCGAAAATTTTACGACTAAAATATGATTTCATCTCCAAAAGAACTTTGTGCAACAAAGAATAATGTTTTTGACATCCGATAAAATTTTGAGAAAAATCGAGTTGACAGTTTTTTTTATAAAAAATAAAAACCTAAAAAAACATTACTCAAAGTTTGTAAAAATTGAATTTCGACTCAAATGTCTTTTCAAAAACTTGAGATTAAGGCTTCAAACTTATTTTATCTTTCAAAAAATATTGTTGTCAACATTCTTTCAAATTAAAAAAAAAAAACGAATTGACAGTTTTCTTACAAAAAATTAAAAACCGAAAAAAATATAACAAAAGTTTGTAAAAATTGATTTTCGACTCAAATATCTTTTCAAAACTTTGAGATATTTGTTTTAAACTACTTTAATCTTTCAAAAAATATTGTTGTCAACATACAGTAAAATTTTGAAAAAAAATCGAATTGACAGTTTTTGTACAAAAAATTAAAAACCTAAAAAAAAATAAACAAAAGTTGGTAAAAATTAATTTTCGACTTAAATATCTCATCAAAACTTTGAGATAATGGCTTCTAACTAATTTAGCTTTTAAGAAATATATCTTTTCAACATTCGGAAAAATTTTGAGAAGAATCGAATTGACAGTTTTTGTACAAAAAATAAAAACCTAAAAAAAAATGTATAAAAGTTGGTAAAAATTGATTTTCGACGTAAATATCTTTTCAAAAATTAATGATATTGGCTTCGAACTAATTTTATCTTATAAGAAATATTGTTTTCAACATTAGGACAAATTTTGAGAAAAATCGAATTGACAGTTTTTTTTACAAAAAATAAAAACCTAAAAAAAATGAATACTAAAACTTGGTAAAAATTTACTTTCGACTCAAATAGCTTTTCAAAAATTAAAAAATATTGGCTTCAAACTTAATTTATTTCACAGAAAATATTGTTTTCGATATTCAATAAAATAAACTCTACTACAAATAGTACGCAAATTTGGTAAAAATTGATACATATAGACAAACTTTTAAGCAAGACAAATCGACAGACAGGATGGGAAGTTATCAGTGTGGGTCGCATCCCAGCCTCTTTTAGTTTAGTACATTTTGGGTCAGATAAATAAAGTTTGAAGTCCAAATGTTTCTTTGTTCTCACAGAACATGTGCAGAAAACCATTTTTAATTGTTTTTGTGTTTTTTTAAAAATTGGCAATTGCATTTCTCTAAAAAACAACAATATTTTGCGGATGATAAAATTAGTCTTATTTCAATATTTCTTTTTATTTCCGATAAAGTTTAGTCAGTTACTAATTTTTGTATTACTTTTTGAAAGTTGATATTTCTTATACAAAAATACCGATTAGATTTTTCCTCATGTTAGCAACAATATTAACAAAAACAATATTAAAAAAATTAAATGAGAAAATCAATTTTTACCAAATATCAGCAGTATTTTTGTTTTTTGGTTTTATTTTTTGTAAAATAGTGTCACGTCGATTTTTCCAAAAAATATAAGATATCAAAAAAGATGTAAAAGAAGATGTAAAAAAAGAAAAAGAATTTTTCAGATATTTCCAATATCGTAGTGTTTATTTGATTCGAATTTCAATTTGTTTTCCACACAAAAATAATATCAAAACCAGAAAATAATAAATACTTTCCAGAAGTGAGTGACAGCTTCTTTGTCAAAACTTATATACATACATACAAAGACATTTAGTTTTTGTTTGACATTTCCGTAATCTCAATAATTATTAAATAAAAAATCTGTCAGACCGGTTATTAATTTGTTTTATTGTATAATTATCTATTATAATGGCAACAACCACTAATTGTTTACGAAACATTCTGTCAATAATACTTAACCTCTTTTTGTTACCCAAAAAGTTCCAATAAGTAAACACCACATTTGTATCTATAAGTTAATAAAATACCGAAAGTTTGTTACTACTCATTATTATTTTTGTTTTTGTACAAATTTATCAGTGTGTGGTAAATGGACACGATTTCTCACTTCTTATGGACGACCTAAATAATTCCACAGATTTATTGTTTGCAAATGAAAAAAAAGAGAAAGAAACAACAACAAAAAAAACAAAACTAATTAAATCTCCATCACAGGGAAGTTACTTCCTGTTTCCATCAAACATCAGGCCTTGGATAAACTTTATGCTCGTATAAACAATAGATAGCTATAGACCTACAAATACATACATACATGAAAAAAGTCCTAAAGCGAAGGAAGGACTATATGACTATGCAATCAATCAATCAATCAGTTTGTTTCACATAATGTACGTGTTGAAATACCGACACCTATGTATGTGTGTGTGTGTGCAGGAGGTGCAGGACAACGAGTACAGGACAAAACTCACATTGGTTAATATCAAAACAGGCAGGATGTAATGGCCGAACAAATATTCGCACTTTAGTTTGAATTACACAAATAAATTAAAATACATTGACTATGGCCGGTGTGGTTCATATGGCCAAGTGCGCGGGTGGTGGTTGTCGCGGGGAGGTGATTTTATTTGCTTCTTTTTTGTGTCCTATTTTATTTATGTGTTATGTTGTATAGTTGTTGTTTGTTTGGTTGGTTAGATACAACCATTGTCCGAAATTGCTATATAACGAACCAACCGACCCAACCGACCCAACCGGTCGGCCTCGACCATGCTCCTCGACATTTTCCATCGCATTGGCCAGCAACAGTAACAGCAACAGCATAGCAGCAGCCGGAACAAATAAGTTTCAGCAATGCCGCACAACTCACATCCTCTCACAGGATAATGGTGTTCGAAACACTTAATTGTTGGTTCATGGCAATGTTTATTGTCCAATTAGAGAGAGAGAGAGACCCGTACAAATCACATTCAGCATCAGCAAAACGTACCAACAACTCACATTGGCATGAGGATATTTTTGCAATGCGGCCTGCTTTGTTCGTTTGTCGTCCTTGTACCGCATTCATCACACCAACCCCATAACCTCTGAGAAAAAATTACAAATTCCAATTTACCTATCCCAGTAGGAATTTTCAAAAAATTCATCGGTGAATCACCAACTTTTTCCATAGTGAATGGAAGCTACACCCCATGAAAACATGGTGAAAACATCAATGAAATTAACATGGGGATTGGATTGGCGTTCACCAAGTTGTGAATTTCATGGTGACTGTTCAGTGAGGAAATCACCAAGCAAGTGCATTTGGTGTATTCCAAAGTGAATTGTAGTTGGTGAAAAACACCGTGAATTCACACCGGGGAAATCACTGGGTTAGTGGAGTAGCTGATATACTTGGGTACTTTACATTGGTGAAAAATGTGATGAATATTCACAAGTGGTTTCCTTAGGGAAGCCAATGTAACTCATTCACTAGTGTAAATTCACCTGGTGAAAAATGTCGTGAATGTTCATAAAGGAAGTCAATCATGTTTTTATCACCTAATTATTTTTTTACTCATACCTAAATCTTTGGATACAAATATTTAAAAAAAAACAGTCATGTAAATTTTTATCATTTTATTAATCGTCCAAATCAGGGATTGTTTCAATAGGGAAATTTGTAGATATTTCTTTTGAATTGATAACATCGGCCTTTAGGAAGTGTTTGATGTGGGCTGCCAATTCGAAAATCCCATCTTTTAGCTGCTCCATGGTGACACACAAACGTTTAATGTCCGCTCTCATTTCGTCTATTTTATCTTGTTGATTCTATACAAAATGTAAGGCAGAATTATAGAAATTTAATTTTGTAATTTAATAAAATAATAGTTATAATTACCGTTTTCTTAAAAATCCGCCTTGGCTGCTTAGTGGGTGAAAATTCAATGGAGTACATTGCTGACTGTTTAGATCCGGAAGCCTTTAGAAAAATAGCAATAAAAAAGGACTAGATAATTGTTAAAAGGGATTTGTAATTTAAATGAAATTACCTGAATATTTTCCTTGTTCATTTTTGATTCTTTGGTGATTTATAAAAATTAACGCTTCTTTACACTTTAATAATTTATTTTCTAAACTCTTTTTTAATAACTATTATTTTTAATATCGGCTTTACGCACTTGACACTGTGAACAATGGAATTCAACTGAAAAAATAAACAATAGAAGAAAAGGATTTTATTTAATTAAAACAAGGGCGCGTAGCTAGCCGCGCGTCGCGCCTAACCTTATTACTGGAAAACCCAAACGCATTTTTTATCTTTTCTGTTTCTTGAAAAAACAACAATGCTTTCAAAAAAAATCACTTACCCCGAACACTGTGCATTGTTGTTGGAAATAACTTTGTTTCTAAGCAAACCAGGCTGAGGATCGCGAATCGAAATTTGTTTGATATGTAAAAAACCCGAACATTGCAATCCTTCAACCATCCGTCGCCATCACCGTCGGGCGTTGTTGTTGGAAATAACTTTGTTTCTCGAAGCAAACCAGGCTGACGAACGGGAACGGCAATTTTTTATTATATGTAAAAAACAAGAGCATTGAAATTCTGAAACTGAAGCCAATCTCCTCAGTGGCAGGTAGAGAAGAGAAAGGCAAATATAAACAAACACAAAACCCATCTCATGCTTCATATCGTGAATAAAATATTTTACAAAGAAAAAGATAGGGTGGATTGTATAATCATAGGAAAAACGCAATGCCTTTCAGTAAGGATTTCATTGCATGCTATTCCTCAATGATTCGAGTAGCTGATTTCCTTGGCGATTTCACACAAAATTTTCATTGGTGAGCAAATTTCCTACTGGGATACTACTTCTATTGTAACTACATACATATACATAGAAATAATGTACATTAAAGTACATCCATGAATTTTGCACATTCTGGGTGAAAAACGAGAACGCATAAAGCACAAAACTACAAACTTCGATAGTTAGAGGAAGATACTAATTGAAGTTTAATAGATTGCCTAGGCGAAGTGAAGTGTTTTGTTTTAAAAGGTTCATTTTGCCTTGCCTTATATTAATGTACTGTATGTGTGTACAACTGGACCGTATTTAATTCTTCTTTAAAAGAACTTTAGACATTAATGTTTAAAGGATATTCGGGTATACACTTTGTGTAGTTAGAAAACAACAACGAACTCTGTAGAGTATTTTAGAAAAGTCTATAATCAAAATTAGTTCAGCTTTCTTGCAAGAAATGGCTCTTGAAGAATACAAACGCATTCAAAAATCGGATCTCAAAGCTTTTTTTGTCAAGTCTGTCATTTTGGTCTAGAGCGAATTTATAAGGGATTTTGGTGGTACTCCCGTGATAAGATGGATGATTATGGATGGTTTTTATTTTTGGTAAGAAAAAGTAACTTCGATTTTTCTAAACATTTTACCAGAACGTTCGTACATGCGTACTTTCGGGATTCCATTTTTCATCGCCCATATGTCAAGAACCAGTAGAGGAAGAAACTTTAAATAAATTTTGTTTTACAGATAATAACATCGATTATTAAAATCGATAAAAAAAAGAAATGTTTGGTTGAGCTTTAATTTCTGTCGAAACAGTAACGCTAGCGACTTCAAATACATTTTTTACTATATATTGTGACCAAATTAGGGCTAATATGTCATCAAAAAGAGAGAATGTTGTTTTTACTATTTGTCTGGAAGGATAGGATACGTGTCAACTATTTAAACACAAGAGCATCTCAGCTATTGAAGGTCATCCCCTCAGACTTATGAGTGCCGATGGAGATTAAATCATTTGGAGGGGCGAAGTATTTCTTAACCTTTATAGATGATTATACCCGAGAAAGGCAGGAACACAGCACCAAACTACAAATCCCTATACTCACGAGCAAAATGGGAAGTCTGAGCCGATTAAACCGGACGCTTGTCAAACGTGCAAAATGTATGCTTCGGAAAGCAGGTCCATCCAAAGCTTTTTGGGGAGAAGCGGTCTCAAAAGCAGCTTACACTGTCAATAGGTCTCCGACAAGATCATTTGACTATAAGACACCCGAAGAGTTTTGGTCGGGGAAGAAGCCAAACTTGAGTCATGTGAAAATGTATGCGAGGTGATGGTGCACGTGCCTAAAGAGAAGAGGAAAAAATATGATCCCAAATCGTGGAAGCTGATCTTTGTTGGAAATTCTTCGGATAGTAGAAAGGCTATCGTTTGTATGATAAAGACAAAAACCAGGTGATTAAGAGCCGTGAGGTAGTATTTTTAGAGGACAAAATTAAAAAAGAGATTTTGTTACCATGGCGCTATCTGAATTAATCCCAAATAAATCTAATGAGATTTCTGATTCATTAAAGTCTGCTGAAGAGACATATGAAGACAAAGATGATAGTTACGTCTCTCTCTCTATTGAACATGATCATGATGATGATGACCTTTAAAATTCAAGAAAGAGCTCTGTAAAATTACGACAAAAAACCATACCAACTAAAACAAATGCTGTTTGTTTTTGTTTCAGAATTCCTTAAAGAATTACCCGGACAATGCCGATGAAGCTCTATCAAGTAAAAATGCCAATGCTTGAAAGGAAGATATGGACACAGAGTATTTAATTCGCTGATTGAAAATAACACATGGTCATTGACGAAAAAGCAGTTGGGTACCGCTGGTTTTTTAAGACGAAAGTTGATAATCAAGGTAATGTTTTGCGATATAAGCCTCGACTCGTTATAAAGGGTTATGAATAAAAAAAAAAGGGAATAGAGTACGATGAGGTTTTTGCCCTGCAAAATATGACTTACAAATCGAGCAAATGGATCGATATGAAGCCTGCTATCCCTATTTGTAACAGGGACCTAGACCTGATTTAAGCTATTCGGTAAATATCAAGCCCTTCGCGCCAATTCATCGTAAGCTCCAAAAGCTGTATGGACGAGGAAGAAACAGTTCTTCATCCTCTGCACATGCCCTGCTCTTGCTCGAAAACGCAAGAATTACCTAGGAGAATTCTTTTTTAACGATCTAAACGATTTAAATCATATCAGCATAATCAGCCTCTCACGTTTCGTAAGGGACTCAAACTGGTTCCATTGAGCTTAGGAGGAAGCCTCAAGATTCATGTGGTATCACAATGGGCCATTAAACTGGCCTAAGTGTGTCCGTTTCCATCTTGGACAGCCACTATAACCTAACCTAACCTAACCTAACCTAAGTTCCAAAATAAATGTTATCGTAAACGACAAAGCAAAAGCTTACTGCTGGTTCTTGTAACAACTTGTACCCATAGTCAGTATTGGAAATTTTTAATTATGCTTAAGTTAAGACATGACAATAGCCTTCAAGGCTCTACATACATATATGTGTTACTTGCAAATTTTAATAATTAAGCTGTCTTTTTTATTGAAAATGTCGCTTACGATAAAATGGCGGGAAGGGCTGGATATGTTAAGTAGATTTAATTCTGAACCTAAATCTTAGCACTGGGCTGCTGTTAAGAGAGTTATGAGGGACCTAAAGGGTACTAAAGATTATAAACTCTTTTTTGATAAGAGTCAAGACGGAAAGATAACTAAGCTCTGCGAAGCTGAGTGGGCCTCAAACACTAAAGATAGGCGGCCATGTACCTACAAACTTTTTATTTATGTTCAATAGACTGCAATATCATGGAGTTCGAGAAGGCAGCATACAGTGGCTCTATCAACCATGGAGACACAATACATGTCACCGGCAAATACCGCACAGAAAGCAGTTTGGCTGAAACAATTAGAAGACGAGTTATGGCCGCATTTAGAGATAGGTTAAATTATTTTCTTTTGTGATAAACAGAGTACAATCAAGCTTGCTTCAACAGGTTCTTATCACGCTCGTAGCAAGCATATCGATGTGAAGTTGCACTTTCTACGTGGCAAAACGGCTGACGAAAAGATAGGAGTTAAATTCGTGGGAACTGATGAGATTACAGCGGATATATTGACCAAAGCTTCTTCTAGACCAAAGCACGAATAATGTACAAAAAGAATGGGTTTGCATTTAAGAGAGGATGATGGTAATAAATGTTAAATCAAACCAATGCTATAATACTCATCACTAATCACATAATTGTTTTGATTTAACTATTAAACATACCTAACATAGTTTTTAGCTTTTATATTTTGTCTTTATATTTTTCCTTGTATAACCCATCTTTCTTTTTACTTCACTTCCTTTTTATAAAAATACAATTGATCATTTTTTTTTTTCAAAAAACGAAAACCTATAAAATGGAAAAATACTCATTTTCCGAACGGAACATTCGTATTAGAAAAGAATTTAATATTTTTAAATTTCTTGAACAAAACAAAAACATTCTTTAACCAGTAAGATTCTCAACAGCCCGACCTAAATGAAACAAAAGTCACTATAGACCAAAAATTAATAAGGCAACAGAAATTCAAGGCATGCTGAACTTTATGAATACCTACACTAGGGATGACAAAACAAAATCTAAAAGTCCTTAAAATAATGTTGTACCTTAATTCTATTAAAAAGCATAAAAGCCTCAAATTTGTACTTCATTTCTGGCTTCCATTATAATATTTTTGTCTTTTACAAGATTGAACATTTCTACTCCACATCACTCTATATCCAGAAGTAAAATTTAATATACTTCCACAAAATATCAGTTTAAACATTTTTTTTTTGTATCCTCCAAGGACAAAATTTACGATGTTCTTATTTTATAGATTTATATCATCATTTAAAAACAGATGCCATGTCTATAGACACATCGTCATTGCATAAAAGGACCAAAAAATATGAAAGGATTATTATATGATGCGAAAACTCTATATGTAGATGATGAATATGTATATATATGCACATAACAAGGACTATCAAATAAAAATGATAATAATCCTCTCTTATGCTTCCTTCCCTTCATTCCCGCAATGTATCTACACATATATATGTACTCGTAGCTACATTTCGCAATTTTAAGAGATTATTGAGCTTAGCTGGTAATGGAATTGATTCGTTTTTGCGTTGGAGTTGGACCATCATCATACATATAACAGAAAAAGGCTCTTTTGGTTCCTTTAATGTTTCTACCCCCCCAACCAACAACCCCCCACACGTTGTCGTTTTCTCTCTCGTTAAATTTGCATACGAAAAGTGCTCATCAAACATCATATATAGAAAGAGCAAAAATATATATTTTAAATTATTATAATAGGTTACACATATCTTCACTGAAAGCATCATGTAAATGTACTCGTATCAAAGCTTTAGTGATGCTGATGTGCCTCATGCCTCAGGTCTTGAACATTTTAGAAAACAACGGCGAAATGTGTTTGTGATTGTGGATTTTAACCATCACAAAAAATCAGAACTTTTGATTTTCCATTTACATATAGATACATCTTTGAAAAAAATGGATAATAGAGGACAAATTATGGTTAGTACAGGGTTTTTAGTACCTGCTTAAAAAATTCAGGTTTCTAAAAGCTTTAAGAACAAGACTGAAAAAACTAAATATATTTAATAAAAATTAATATTAATCTAAGAGCTGAGAGCTAAGTTCCTATAGATGTCGCTGTAAATGCGTTTATTTTGGCGCTTTTAAACTTTTGGGAAACCACTTGAAATTGGTCTCATCCGATGGCAATTGACAAGTCGAATTCTCCAGACACACGCAATTAAAATCACGGAATTTTAAACAAATCTTTGGAAAACAGACGTAGCCCAATGAAATAAATATATATGTATATATATACTAGCGGCCCGTCCCGGCTTCGCACGGGTAAACATAAATAGGTACAGATAATGTAGCTTTCTAATGAAAAAAGAATTATTAAAATCGGTCCTCTTTATAAATAATAAGATATTATTATTAAATAGTTTATAAAAGGTTTCATTTTGAATTTGGAGGTTCTACTTGTCAGCTGACTTATTTTATCAATTGAAGTTGTAAATATTTACTACAAAAGTGGTAAGTATTTTAAAGTCGCATTAAGCAAAACCAAACTAAAGCACGTTCTTGGGCAACAATAGTGAATGTAGTGGAAAAATTTGATCTATTGGGTACATTTTATGGTGATGTGAAGTATCGAAACCATCTGTGGGCCGCTTAAAAACAACTTACAATATCAAAGCCGTGTAGTGTTGACAAAAACCAAGGTTTGCTGAATTGTCTTTTCGATCTTAAGAATTAGGCATTCCACACATGACATTATAGAGTCACTTAGGTATTAGGCTTTGAAAAGTTATGTTACCACAAGAAATCAATCCGGACTTTTATCGAACAGTCATGTCCGGGGTTGAGGTACAGTTAAACATCGAGTATGTAAATTAGCAAAAATGTCGCATTAAGGTATCTCCATCCTTAACTTGTCATATGGTTATTGAGCTCAAGGTATGTTTGGAACTTATTTATTCGAAAATGAGTCTAGTGCAACTGTTATTGTGAATGGATTGCGTTACCAAGCTTTCATCAATCTTCGGAATTGGAGTTTATTGATGTAAACGAAGTTTTTTTTTTTCAACAAGACTGCGGGCGTTGGCAGCCCTACATGCCACACCACACAAGAACCTACAGTTGCAACTTTGGAAGTAAAGTTTTTTGACCCTGTTATTTCTCGAAGAGGTGTGCAAAATTGACTAACGAGATCTTGTGATGAATCACGAGAAAGATATGAGTTTTAAAATACAATTCGTGATTTATAGCTACTGTCTTGTTTTTCTGTGCTAGCCGTTTTCAATGAGTGTTTGTATAGTTTATGAATTTTGAATATGGCCAACAAACAATATTTAAAGCCCCATAGGAAGTTGAAAATGTTGACATTTCTCCAGATTTCAAAAACCTAATAAGAAGGCGTGAGAGAGTATCTACGTTCGTACTTCCGTTTGTCAAATAAACTTTCTTTACAGGTAATATCACAAAATGCAGAAAGGCCTTTAAGAAAATGTGTGAATTTAAAAAAAGTGAAATATTTTTTCAACCCCAAATTAGTATAAATTCGAAAAGAATCAAATAACGTATTTTAAAAATATAAATATTTTTCGAAAGAAAAAAAAATTGGTTTTCGACTAAAAATCTCGGAAACAAATTGAATTCAAACTTTTTTTTTTATCAGTGGTCGTATTACAGGGCCTTTTTTATGTTTGGATCAACTTTCAATACAGAAGAATGTGGACTTTAAATTTGTAAATGTTATGTTTTTTTTTGTCAAGAACGTTGCGATACATCCACAAAATTTAGTAATTTTTTTCAAATATTTAAAAAAAAATAATTAATTAAGTCATTTTAACAATAAAATAACTATAAAACCTGAAACTCAAAAATTTGTTTAAGTACTTTTCAGGAGAATAAATTTAAGCTTTCTCAAAATATAGGAGGACGGCGATTTTTAGTAAAAATTTGAAATCTGACCAAAAAGAGGAATTATTTTTATTTTTTATAAGGGCATTTAAGGATGCACAAAATGAGTCAAAATAAAGTCGTTTATTTAAATTAGTCTCCTAATAAAGTGCCATACCTTTTTTAACTTCCCATAGGAAGTTATTGTAATGGGTCCGATTTGTCGAATTGAAAATTTTGACATTTTTTCTCGACGTTTCAAGGTCCCTAGAGTCGAAATAAAAGATTTTTAGAGAGATGTCTGTGCTTGCGTGTGTACGTACGTTCGTACTTCCGTACGTTCGCGACTTTTTTTTCGTCGTCCATAGCTCAAGAACCAGAAGAGATATCGACTTCAAATAAATTTTGTTATACAGATAATAAGGCAGAAAGATGCAGAGAGGGCTCTCAAAAAATTGCTTGGGTGGTTTTTTTACCATAGCAGTTTAAAAAAAAGGTGAAAATTGTGGTTAACCCTATATATCTCACGAACCAATAACGCTAGAGACTTGAATTAAATTTTATATTATACATTGTAACGTGATACCAGACAAATATATTTTTTGAAAAAATTCCAATTAACGGTTTTTTTTATAAATCAAAAAACTGAAAAAAAAATATTATTAACCTCGAAAAATTTACGAACAGAAACCGATTTTATCTCCAAAACAATTTTGTGCAACGAAAAATAATGTTTTTAATATCTGGTGATATTTTGAGAAAAATCGAATTGACAGTTTTTTTTATAAAAAAGTAAAAACGTATACAAAACATTACTCAAAGTTGGTAAAAATTGATTTTCGACTTAAATATCTTTTCGAAAATTTAAGATTATGCCTTTCAACTAATTTTATCTTATAAAAATATTGTTTTCAACAATCTGTAAAATTTTAAGAAAAATCGAATTGACAGTTTTATTACAAAAAATAAAAATCTATACAAAACATTACTCAAAGTTGGTAAAAATTTATTTTCGACTCAAATTTCTTTTCAAGGCTTTAAGATATATGCTTTAAACAAATTTTATCTTTTAAAAAAAATTGTTGTCAATATTCAGTAAAATTTAAAAAAAATCGAATTGACAGTTTTTTTACAAAAAAAAATAAAAACTAAACAAAAATTAATAAAAGTTGGTAAAAATTGATTTTCGACTCAAATATCTTCTCAAGACTTTGAGATATTGGCTTTAAAATTTCAATATTCGGTAAAATTTTGAGAAAAATCGAATTGACAGTTTTTTTTACAAAAAATAAAAACCTAAAAAAAACAAGACTAAAACTTAGTAAAAATTTACTTTCGACTCAAATATCTTTTCAAAAATTAAAAATATTTTCTGCAATCTTATTTTATCTCACAGAAAATATTGTTTTTGACGTTCAGTACATTTTTTATAAAATTCCAACTGTCAGTTTTTTCATAAAAAATTAAAATCTACAAAAAATAGTACTCAAAATTTTTAAAAATTCATGTTCGGTTTTTGATATCTCGTGAAAAATAGAAGATATTGACTTCAAATTAATTTCATTCAATTCAATTTGTATTTGTTTATATAAGAAATAATTTGTTTTTAAGAAATGCTACTAAAATTGGTAAAAATTGGTTTTCGACTAAAAATCTCGTTAACAAAAATAGATTTTGAAATGAAACTATTTCAATATATGCAAAATACAGTGCGGTTCATATTTATAACCCACTTTAAAAATCGTGAATGTGTCGTTTATAAAAATAACAAAATTCAAGTGTTTTAAATTTATAACCCATGGCTTCAACAGTTAATAAAACTAAATAAAAAACGGTAACTAATAATTTATTTGAGAACCTTTGGCAAGAATCAAGTCAAAAACTCTTCTTCTCATTGATTTAATCAAGTTATCCAAAAGTTCTGGCTCGATTTTAAGCCATTCCTCACGAAGAGCGTGTTTAAGCTCTGATACCGTCTCATATGTCTTTCCTTCCGCGTATATTCTCCTGACAAGAACTCCCCAAAGATTTTCAATTGGGTTTACATCCGGAGAGCATGCGGGCCAATTCATTAAGTACATCAATAGTATTTATTCCCAACCAATACATTGTTTCTCTGCTGGTATGGATTCTGGCATTATCCTGCTGAAAAATCCAAGATACCTCATGGTTATCTGCCAAAAAAGGTACCAAACAGCGTCGAAGAACTTGAATGTAATCACCACTGTTCATTTTCGATGAAGTGAATTGCATCTCTAGACACCCCTTTGATGAGAAAGCACCCCACATCATCACCGAGCCGCCACCAAAATTTCGCCTTTGGAAATATTTCGGTTCCTTCCGTAAGTCACGCCAATAAGAGTGCACACCATCAGGACCATCTAAGTTAAATTTTTTCTCATCAGAAAAAATAACCTTTAAACAGCATATGTAGGTAAATAAAAAACAAAAAACACGTTAATGATTATTCAATAACAACTTTTAATTCAAACATACAGATGTCCAATTAGTGTCCATATTATTCTTGGTGAACTCCAGCCTAGCGACCTTGTGACGATCTAAAAGACGTGGTGCCCGATTCATTTTAGACCGACACAAGTTTGGATTTCGCTGAATAGCTCTCCAAACCGTTGTTTTTGACACTCTCGTCTGAATAAGCGCTGCTAATTTGGCGCAACTTACGGTTGAATTGCTGGCGGCGCGGCGCGACCGATTATTCGCTCCTCACGGTCACTGAGCTTTTTTTTTCTTCCTGATCGTGTCACAGTACCATAACTTTCTGGATTTTTTAAAAAATTAGCAATAACCCGACGACTTCTGCTAATTCTCCTCGAAATTGCACTGATGCTCACATTCGCGTCATTTAGAGCCAGAATTTTACCCTTTTCGACACCAGATAGTACCTTACCGCGTGGCATATTTTGCAAAAAAAAAGTCTTAAATGACAGAGCCAAAACACTTAAATTTAAACACACTGAACTGGATGGTAATAGGGAGCATTATGAAGTGGGTTATAAATATGAACCACATCAAATCGACCGAACAACGTAGCTCAGTTCAAATATAACGGAATTCTCTTGAGAGAAAAATCAAGCAAGAAATTGCGGTACTATCGAACAATCGAAGACTACACACGATTTCACTTGTAAATTTTCCCTTTGTTATTTAGAGTTTTTGTCAATTTCGTTGAGGGTTAAATCTCAAATGGAAAAGTGGGTTATAATTATGAAACGCACTGTATTATTGGTAGTTTTTAAATTTTTAAGAATAATTCAACTGACAACTTTTTTAACAAAACACGAAAACCTACAAAAATTTAAGCAAGACGAATCGACAGACAGGATGGGAAGTTATCAGTGTGGGTCGCATCCCAACCTCTTTTTAATTTTGTTTTGTCGACTGGAAAATTGGCTTATTTCCACAATGTTCAAAAATTGTTAAACCAAAAAGGGAAAAAACCTCTCGCTGAAATTTGTTTTTTTAAAAGTTGCTATGTCTACTTAAAAAATCACAACACCTAAACTTAAGTTTTATTAGGAACAGCTAAGTTAGAAATAAGACGCTTTCCAAATCTACATTTTTGAATATGCATGAAATATGCCGTTTGTGCATCCTCCAAAATAAAAATCCAAGATGACATAGAAAAAAGCTGTGGAGTCAAATTATATTTTTAAATTTAAATATATATATACAAAAAGCCTTTTCACTTTAGTCGACTTAAGCCTTTTATATTTTATCTTTTACAAACACAGCTTTGTGTAACTCTTAGAAACAATTTAAAGCGAGTTAAAATGGTTGCAAATATTATTCCGATTCCACATAAACCACAGAGTTAATTAAGGATTAATTATTCATCATACAGCACAAATAACAGTTTTATATTCTAAAAGATTTAAAAACCCTTAAAATTAATATCAGGAATCATACAAACATAAAGATATCTCAACCAGCCTCTTTTCTAATTGAAATTCTTCAAATATGACCCTTTCATTGTCAATCTTTACGTCGTCGTCGGTCGGTCGGTCGTCTATTCGATATCGAAGTCAAAAATTAATTTCCCACACACCATTTTATCAACTTCCACAGATCCTCTATTGTATCATACATAACACATTTATGTATGTATACATAAACGTAGGTATATTCATATTGATGTTTTGCATCGTCCTTTATCATGAATCAAGCTTTTTCTCCCCACTCTTAACCTTTAGGTTTGCGTGTGATATTTCTGATGTGCCTATTGGAAATCCATGACCTTCTCTCTCATCCATTTAAATTCCATCGTCAGGCTTAAGTCATATAATCTTCTCACACTATCTATATCTACCATACCCCGCCTGCTGCCAGCCAAACAAGCCAAACCAAGCCCGATGCCAAGCCAGCCAGTTTTACCGATTTCCTTTTGGAGTAATAACTTTTCTTGCAATTGTCCTGGGATCGTGTGGATGATGGTGTTATCTAGAACAAGAACAAATAATATACCAACCATACCTCTACAATCCTATGAACATACATATATGTATATCCAGAAATGGAAAGAGAAAATAACTGTTTTAAGTTCATCATCCATGACCTGGATTTTGTGCAAAACTTCAACCAGGATACCTACTATTGCTGCTGGTTTCAGTTGTCAAGATTAATATCTTGGAAGTATAGTACCTACCTATTCTCAATCTAGGTCCTAAGGGTATTCTCTGTGTTTTTGTGTATATATATATATATATATGTCGTCCTTTGGTATATACCTTATACACATAGATCTCGTTTTTATTTTATTACTACAGAATATCTCTGAGCAAAACTTTTAGATCCTAGCTTATTTATAGGTAAAAGGGAAGGAAGGGATATTTCTTATTACCCACAGTATAGCTCTTTATACCATTGTACAATATTTATAGCGATGAAAGCAAATTTTGGAGTAATTGTCATCTCGTTGGCCTTATTTGATAGTGTATGCCCAGTTTATGGACATAAATCTGCATTTCATTTCTCAGTGACTGACTTTAGTATATACCAATCGTTCTTAATCACCATCTATGGTTGACGAAACACCATTATATTCAAAGAGTTTATAGGACTTATATTTTGTTCTATCTTAAGCGAAATACCTCATCCTAATGAAAGTAAAAAATAAATTATATATTATATTAGCGTCTTATGATTTTTGAACTTTGGCAGAATTAAGCTACAGATTTTTCAAGAACTAATAGATTTTTACGGTCTTGCTTGATAAAATAAAGAATTGGGGGCTTAAATTAATAACTATCACAATACGTGGTTTTATTTTCAAATCGTCTTTAGGTCTATTCATCTGCTTGGCATGATACGGAATTCAAGCTAAGCCCTACATAAATAGACCCATACTTATGCTTGGAACTCGTTAGCACTGGTAATTTTTGTGTTGTTCTGTAAAAATTTAATTTTCTTTAATTCATTCTACACTGAAAACCTTAAGAAAGCCGTGGCTCCTTTTTCCTTCAAAAAAGCTGTTAGTAATAAATGGAACTTGCAACCCCGAATTACGCAAAGGTTATAAAAATCGGTAATTAGACCGATTCTACTGTAAGGTGTTGCAGTATGGTGGACAACATTAAAAACAAAGGTGTAAAACTCGGCAGATTTAGCAAAGTCCAAAGTTCAGCTTTTCTATGTATAAGCGAATCGGTTCGTAAGACCCAATCCCCTGCACTGGACATCCTACTCCATATCTGACGCCTTTAGATATACTCAGCAAAAAAATAGATAACTGCAAGCTCTGCTATTCGCTTCAGAGCTTCATCGTAGTGGACTAATAACAGCATTGGCATCTCCGTAATTCTTAATTGACTAGAATCAATTCCAAAGAACACAGACTTAACCATCCCCAAACTACAGTTCAACAGAAACTTTCAGATTTGTATACCTTTCGGATCTTTCTGGGACCTTTCGGATGTTTGGTGGATGCGTGTAATCTGAACGACTACAATTAAGTCTCTAATTCCGCCTTCTCAATCACTGTAGTACGTTCTAGGCAGAACTTATGGTGATAAAAAAGTCTTGTCCTGGTTCAAAGAAACCGTGATATCAACATCTGATATTCAGATTTTCTCAGACACTAAGTTGCCATAATATCTTTGGATTATGTTTCTACAAACTCTATAACAGTCCAGAACTGTCGATCATGTCTAAAGGTATGGTACAGCAGTTTATCATTCACCTTTGGTTGATGTCATGCCATAGAAATATTCCATGAAATTCTGAAGCAGACGAACTCGTCAAAAATTGTACTGGATTAGCATACCAATCGTGTAAGAAATGCAAAATTATTAGGCCACACAAAATATCTGACCTACTCTAGATTAAAACCGATCAAGGTGCTTGATATGTCATAACAGGAAATTGACTAGTATTGTAAAGCTCACCAGGTGGCGAGTCGTGACTTTTGCAGAAAAGGAAAGAAAAGGAAGAAATAGTCCTTCACCTCCTTTGTACATGTAATGCTCTAGATCAAAAACGATAGAGTTTCAAAGGAGAATTCTTCTATAATGATCTAAACGATCTCAAACACACTAATAAAGGTGGTTAGATTTTAAGGGCTGATGTTGACAGTGAACCACACCTACACGGTAAGTTTTTTTTCTGCAATTTGTTTGCCATTTCCTAATTTCAGACTATCCAATTTTAACCATGGACAAATACTCAATCAAGCAACGCGCTAAAGTTATTTAGACTTATTTTGAAAATTGGCGTTCAAAACAAAATGCCAAAATGGACTTTGTCATTTTGTTGGTCAATTTAATAGTCCAAATGTGAGTACAATCGAAGCACTCGTGCACAAATTTGAGAAAACCGGATCTTTAGGAGATGTAAAAATACCAATGCATGCTCGTACAGCTCGTACTGTAGAAAATATTGTGGCTGAAGAGCCGCCCACCTCAAGTCGGCGTTCGTGCCCAACAATTGCACCTTTCACGCTCATCGTTGATGTACATTATGCATGAAGACTTGCATTTAGACGCTTAAAAGGTGCCTCTCACTCAAGAACTATAGCCTCTTGACCATTTCAAGCGTCGTCATTGGTCAGAACGGTGTCAAGGAATAGCAACAGTGATTTTTTTTCGTATATGGCTTGAATTGGAAGATTTGGATGTAGACGATATGTGGTTTCAACAGGACGATGCCACTTGCCACACAGCTTGCTCTTTTGTTTGAAAAATTTAATGGTCGTGTTATCTCACGTAAAAGGGATGTCAATTGACCGCCAAGATCATGTGATTTGACACCGTTGGGCTTCATTTTTTTTGGGTTATTTTAAATAAATGTTCTTTGTCGATAAGCCAGCACCAATTGGAAGACCAAATGATGACTTAACTCGGAACATTAACAGCAAAAAACCTCAATTATTCCTTAGCGTCATCAAACATTTGGAATATCTGATGGAGGTGTGCTGACAAGTTCCTTGCTGCCAATTAGCCTTCTAAGAAACTCAAGTCGGTGATTGGAGCATCTTTCCAGATTATCGTTTAACAATGCCACTGTTAATGAACTTAAACTAGACGCTTCTGTTTACGGAACTTTTGAAACAGTCAAAATTGTATTGATAGAACGAAACGTTCTGATAGCTGACGAAAACTCCTTATTATTGATAATTTTGGATGATGATCATTTTTATCTTATTAAATATACATTTTTAAAATTAATTGTTCATTTTTAGATTCCATATTATACAAAAGTCTATCCGTGAAAAAAAAAGTCCTTAAAGAGGATTTATGAAACAAAAGCAAACATCAGAAGAATATCCTTGCACATCACATAAATTCTTATATCTACTACACGAGTATACGAGTATCGAAAACGTCAAATCTATTTATTTAAATCGGATTTAGGATTGATTTCAAATATATACGGAACGCATACGATACCGCACGCAAGGAGCTTTTCTTTCAAAGTACAATCAGGATTAGGTAATCATTTCCGAAATAGGATTATCTCGCAAACAATGATAAAAGCTACATATCTTCCAAGGCATGCAGGAAAAATAATACAATATAAAGGCTGTCACAATTGAGCTCGTAATATCTCACGGTAGCGTTATTCTAAGCATTCATATATAATATATATAATATTAGATATTCAAGGGTATTCATTTTATTCTTATAACCGACAAATAAAAGTCATATCTATAGACTCAGACCTACATAGACCTACAGCTACCAAAAGTTAGAGGTAGAAGAATCATATTATAATATGCAACATGATATTCTTATAATGCGGCAAAATTTAAATTATATATCCTTAAAGAATAAAAATATCCTTTTAAGCCTAGTATGTACGAGTATACAGCTTTTCCATATAGTGCTCTGCTAGATACGAATATCCTTGTGCATAAGGATTGAAGCTAATACAAATGTACGTCTTAAATGGTGTGCTAAAGATATTCATATGCATAGATATGTACGTCTATACACATTTTCAAAAAGGATTACAAGGACAAAGAAGATTCGATTTTAATCGTGATAATATGCACATAAAGCGAGGCGAGGAAGTTCCATCAATGCACATAATATAGCCTCAGCTTCATGTTACCCATATACATATACTCGTACCTACCTACCTATACTGATGAAGAAGCCTGCCTAAAGTCCTAAGGCATTATAATATATCTACATCCTTTCATACTAAAGAGAGGAGATACCAAATTCGTACATTGCTAATCACAGATCGGAGGTGGTAAATCTCTTTGCATTGTTACTGGTGTGTACGAGTATATCGGGCATAGAATTTATATCTTAAAGATACACAAACATGGCTAACAACGTTTAAGAATACATATATACATATTCTTTGCCTCTATCTATCTATACTTACTCTATAAGATTCTTATCTTAATAAATTCTACAAAGATGTTAGCTGTGGGCCATAGCACTTTCATTAGAATTTGGGAGGGGTCGACAGCCAGGGACAGTGTGATGATTCAAAAAAGCTAAAAGATCTTTGTTTCTTTTTTCAATATATTTTGTTTTGTTTGTTGATTTGTTTACTTGTGATACAGGGTGAGTCGCATAAAATCTGAACAAGTTGTGGTATTAAAAAATATTTAAGATTTAAGAATTGATTCCATCCTTTAAGAATTAAGAATGTTGAATATTTTATGTGTTTGGTTCTACTCAAGGCCGTGAATGCAAATAAAATTTTTATTAAGGTAAAAATTATTATAGGCTGTTGTTCACGGAACGTAAACTGACAAACCAACTTTACAAGGGCAGTACATAAAAATACTTAAAAATCAATTTAAATTTCAAATATTTCCTTTCTTTTTTTTTAAATTCCATATCAACTTTTCACTTAAAAACATCCAAATGATTTATGTGAAACATTTATTTCTAAATAAAATTGTATAAAATACAATTCTAAACAAAAAAGACCAAATTGAATTTGTATGTCAGTGGAACAGTTTCTATTTAATTAAGCTTTTAAATATATTTCGATTCCAAATTTTTAAATTTAAAATTTTGTAAATAATGAAAAAGTCAAAATTGAACAATATTGATTTTGCAATTTATTAAAAAAAAAAAAAAAATTAGTAAAATGTTTTGTATAAATTTTGTATTTTAACTGATTGTTTTTAGGACGATTCGTCTTTTTGACAGCTATGACATTATTCAAACTCATTTAGTTTGCTATTTCATAATGAACAGACTCTTGTGCAACGTTTGCAAATTGTGTTAATTTGTTACTAAAAAAAGAGGCTGGGATGCGACCCACACTGATAACTTTCCATCCCGTCTGTCGATTTGCCTTGCTTAAAAGTTTGTCTATATGTATCAATTTTTACCAAATTTGCGTACTATTTTTTGTAGATTTTATTTTTTTTATGAAAAAACGGCCTGTTGGATTTTTATAAAAAAAATTACTGAATATCAAAAACAATATTTTCTGTGAAATAAAATAAGTTTGAAGCCAATATTTTTAATTTTTGAAAAGCTTTTTGAGTCGAAAGTAAATTTTTACCAAGTTTTAGTATTGTTTCTCTTTAGGTTTTTATTTTTTGTAAAAAAAACTGTCAATTCGATTTTTCTCAAAATTGTATCTAATCTTGAAAACAATATTTCTTATAATTTAAAATTAGTAAGAAGCCATTATTTCAAATTTTTGAAAAGGTATTTGAGTCGAAAATCAATTTTTACCAACTTTTGTTATATTTTATTTCGGTTTTTAATTTTTTGTAAAAAAACTGTCAATTCGATTTTTTTTAAAAATTTTACTGAATGTTGACACCAATATTTTTTGAAAGATTAAAGTAGTTTAAAGCCAATATCTCAAAGTTTTGAAAAGATATTTAAGTCGAAAATCAATTTTTACCACCTTTTATACATTTTTTTGTAGGATTTTATTTTTTGTAAAAAAAAACTGCCAATTCGATTTTTTTCAAAATTTGTCCTAATGTTGAAAACAATATTTTTTATAAGCTAAAATTAGTTAGAAGCCATTATCTCAAAGTTTTGAAAAGATATTTGAGTCGAAAATCAATTTTTACCAACTTTTATTATTTTTTTTTTAGGTTTTTAACTTTTTGTACAAAAACTGTCAATTCAATATTTGAGTCGAAAGTAAATTTTTACCAAGTTTAAGTATTGTTTTTTTTTGACGTGACAACGTCTTAAATTAGGTTGCGGCTGGGAGTCACTTATGAAAAAGTGTAACGCCCGGTAACGTTACGATGAGTCACCGAACGAGAGAGAGGCCCGCCAAATGCCTTGCGTCTCTCTCCCACTCAACTATGATCGGTCTGCCGCTCGCGCAGCACTAGAGAATTAGGCGCATTGAATCGGCGCATGCTTGTGTCTCTGTCTTTGTCTTTCTCGAACGTTCTTGGCGTTGGAAAAACAAGAAAGCGTCATAATACAAGTTCACACGTGTGGTTAAAGTATCGTCAGCTGTGTCTGTAGTGAAAATGTGGAGTGCTTAGATTCGTCATTTACAACAACTACAACAATAAAGGTAAATAATTGTACACTGATATTTCATTATCGTAAACTATGATTGATTGATTAATTGTTAGATTGACACAAAAGTTGAGAAACTGAGTTTATAGGTTATGTCATACTATTGATAAATGTTGATAGTGTTAAGTAAATTATTAGTTTAAAATAAATATTCTACCGAGAAAAAGACGTTGTCACGTAAAATCTTCGCCCGTAAAACCGACTTTACAGGCAACCATTTTTTTTTAAGTTTTTATTTTTTGTAAGAAAAGCTGTCAATTCGATATTTCTCAAAATTTTTCCTAATATTGAAAACAATATTTCTAATAAGTAAAAATTAATTAGAAGCCATTATCTCAAATGTTTGAAAAGATATTTGAGTCGAAATTTAAATTTTACAAATTTTTGTTATATTTTTTTTCGGTTTTTAATTTTTTGTACAAAAACTATCAATTCGATTTTTTTTCAAAATTTTACTGAATGTTGACAACAATATTTTTTGAAAGATTAAAGTAGTTAAAAGCTAATATCTCAAAGTTTTGAAAAGATATTTGAGTCGAAAATCAATTTTTACCAACTTTTATTATTTTTTTTTAGGTTTTTATTTTTCGTAAGAAAACTGTCAATTCGATTTTTCTTAACATTTTTCAGAACGTTGAAAACAATATTTCTTATAAGATAAAATAAATTTGAAGCCTCAATCTCAAGTTTTTGAAAAGATATTTGAGTCGAAATTCAATTTTTACCAACTATAAAAACTTAAAAAAACTGTCAATTAGATTTTTCTCAAAATTTTATCAGATGTCAAAAACATTATTCTTCGTTGCACGAAATTGTTTTGGAGATGAAATCATATTTAAGTCGTAAAATTTTCGAGGAGACAAATTTTAGTTTTTTTTTTATTTATAAAAAAAAACCGTTAATTGGATTTTTTTCCAAAAACATACTTGTTTTGTATCACGTTACAATATATAATATAAAATTCAATTCAAGTCTCTAGCGTCATTGGTTTATGAGTTATTCAGGTTTAACCAAAATGTTCTGCTATGGTAAAAAAACCACCCACGCAATTTTCTTGAGGGCCCTTTCTGCATCTTACTGCCCTATTATCTGTATAACAAAATTTATTTGGAGTCGATATCTCTTCTGGTTCTTGAGCTATGGAGGACGAAAAAACGTCGCGAACGTACAGACGTACGGACGTACGAACGTACGTACACACGCACGCACAGACATCTTTCTAAAAATCTTTTATTTCGACTCTAGGGACCTTGAAACGTCGAGAAATGTAAAAATTTTCAATTTGACAAATCGGACCCATTACAATAACTTCTTATGGGAAGTTAAAAATCTGAGATATTGGCAGTTTTTTTACAAAAAAATAAAAACATACAAATTATATTACTAAAAGTTCGTAAAAATTGATTTTTGACTCAAATATCTCTTCAAAAATTAAAAATATTGACTTCAAACTAATTTTATCTCATAGAAAATATTGTTTTCGACATTCATTAAATTTTCAATAAAAATTAAACAGTGCGGTTTTTAAATAAAAAAAATAAAATCTACAAAAAATAGTGCACAAATTTCGTAAAAATTTTTGTTCGGTTCTCGATACTTCCCAAATTTATTTCATTTATCCAATTTGTATTTGTTTATATAAAAATTAAAACTTTTAAGAAATGCTATTAAAATTGGTAAAATTGGGTTTCGACTAAAAATCGCGTTAACAAAAATAGATTTTGAAATCAAACTCTTTCATTATATGCAAAATATTTTTGACAATTTTTATATTTTTAAGAGTAATTCAACTGACAACTTTTTTTTTAACAAAGCACGAAAACTTACAAACTTTTAAGCAAGAGAAATCGACGGACAAAATGGGAAGTTATCAGTGTGGTTTTCATATATAACTTATTATAGGAAAGCTTTTCTTAACTATTAAAAATCTGTCATGAAAAAATAATTTTGAGTATTCTTAAAATAAAATAAAATACTGGAACATTGAAAATGTTGCAGAGGTCCTTTAGTGAGCAAACTCTATGAAACACCAGAGTTAATGAGTGGGACAATCACCATCATCATCAACAACTTATGAGCTAAGCGTTTACTAAAGAAATGTATTGGTGTTTAAAAAATCTTCGATTTACAGTCCAAGACCTTATTAATCTTATTGGAATATCGTGAATACCATTTTGAATGACCATCTGGGTGCCTTAGAAAAATGAAATCTCATTTGGGCACTTATAGTCATCAATTTTAGCCTGTGATTCGTTTCGCTTAAAACAGCAACTTATTATCGCTAAGCAATCACTTTGCAAGCCTTAAAAGATTGTTCCGTGTATACTTTTTTAGAAGATGAAGAAACTGAAACGAAGAACAAATCTAAAACAAATTTACCAGAAGAGGATGTATTCATTTAAGAGGGATGAAATGAATTTAGAAGAACAAAAAAAGGTTTTTATATCTATACATGGTACCCGTGGCGTGGTGGTTAATAGTTAGGACTGTGATGGCAGAGGTCTTGAGTTCAATCAGAAAATTATTTCAAGAGTAGTTCTTGTCATGAAAAGTGTTCCTCAAATAAGCCGTTCGGATTGGCCATAAAACTCGGGTGGATTGTTGCTCCACCTAATACATTTTTTATTTTTGTTTATAAGAACAGGCCAAAGTGGTTTATAATGAATAAAATAATAAAGAATTTTAATAAAACGCATTTTTTTAAATAAAAAAAAAAAATAACATTCAATACATTTATCTATTATGTCAATTCAATACATTCACCTACTAATAGAGGTCGTTTAAACAGTCAATACCTTTGTGAAACTGCAAGAGGCCTATAGAGAATTGAGGTATTATGAATCCTTAAAAAATCATAGGAAAATATCTATCCCATTTTTTGCATATCCATTCCATCAACTAAAAAATTGAACCCTAACACAGGTATCCATAACATTAATTGAATTTGAATAAAATACCTTTATAAATAGTTAGAAAAGATAAAAATAAAACAGAGGTAGGGTACAAAGAAGAACAAGACACGAACCCCTAAGTGATCATTTTGTCCGTATTGATATCTATAAAACTCTCAAAAAAAGTACATTTTAACCATGAAAAACGCACCATTTTCAACTTCTATTAAAGCCTTTTACCGCCACATCCAATCCACTCTCCTTTTAAAGCACCCTGTTTATTTCGTTTTAAATGTTCCCTCAGTTTTTTTTATTTTTCTTTCTATTCACTAAGTTACCGAAGAAAAGATGTGGACTTAAAAAACCAAATTCTATAAAATCTAACGAAGCACTTTGATCTTAAAAGCCCAAGTGCAAATGCTATGCTCCTCTGCCTTGCATTTGATTTTAATAAAAAGAAGGGCAACACTGTTAGTTCTTCTTTTTAATTAAATGTTTATAAAGAAACTCTTTTTTCTTTCTTTTCTTCTGTACGTAAAAAAACACGATATCAAAAAATAAACGAAAGGACTTCCTCGAATATGAAAAGATTTTTTTTTCGCAGTTCTTGAATTAAAATCGTTAGATAGGGTTAGAAAATAAACACAAACAAAAAAAAACGGTGGATTTAGTTGTTTAAGGTAGGTGTAGATAGGTTTGAAAAGATAGATACATTTTAACTTAATTTAAAAAGTATACCTATTTTAAGAAGAACAAATTAGGTTAAATTACATCAAAGAAGAAAGAAAAGAAAGAATTTTTGTTTAACGAGTTGCTTAGTGCTTAAAGCTTAAATATATCTGGACATAATAAAAAGGATTATATTTTCAGAAATTTTTTTAGAGAGAAAATAATTATACGTAATACTTCAGTAATATTCCTCGTTTAAGAACTATTATTGTTGGACTTCTTGCACTCTTCAAATTGTGTAAATGTTTTCATTTGAAATATTTTCTGCTAAAGAATTCTGGTATCATATCATAATTTTAGAAGCAGTCTCTTGGATGTCCGAAACAGAATAGGTGCCCAAATGGGACTTGTCCGTGACCACAACTTATTGATAGCTTCCCTAAGATTGCAACGGAATAACACGATCCCCAAAATTCAACAACGCTGGACTAAAGGATCTCACGACCCGCCAACAATTCACCTATCTCAAGAAATGAGTACAATCAGCAGCACAGTACATGACAACATCGAACACCATTAACGCAAATAGCAGAAGGTGCGGCAAACTGGTGCGATAGCAGGACCGTTTAACCAAAGAGCTGACCAGTCTACACAGCTCAAAGCAACACCTGGTAAAAGAAATAGACGGTACTTTGCTAAGTTAAGTGAATGAACAAGCCAGATGGTGGAAAGAACACTTTTCCTCGGTTGTAAACCGAGTCTTTGCCAACAACTTCCAGCCGATGCCTTCTGAAGCGCCCGAACAAACCAATCCCCGAATCCGCACCGCACCTCCCAGTAAAGATGAGATCGTAGCCGCAATCAAAGCACATAAGAACAACAAAGCGGTAGGACTCGATGGGATTCCCACAGAGCTCTTACAAGAAGCGCCAACGTCATCAAGCGAACTGCCTCACCCGCTCATAAACGAAGCCTGGACCACCAGGCCACACTCGATGCCGAACAAGAAGGATTCTGCACTGGATCCTCTTGTACTGATCATATCAACACCATGCGGATCATTATTGAGCAGTGCGTTGAATATAGACCACGACTACACGTGCTGTTCCTCGACTTCCAGAAGGCCTTTGATATTGTCAACAGGGAGTACATCTGGTTAGCTTTGCGGAGGATAGGCATTAAAGAAAAACTAATTCCTTTTATAAAGGCAACATATGATGGATCCAAGTGTCACGTTCTGCACGATCGATGGTAGGTTGTCAGAGGATTTTGAAATCCGTAGCGGAGTCAGGCAGGGCTGTATTCTGTGGCCAATATTGTTTTTGTTGGTGATAAGCGATGTACTGCGTGCAGCTTTGTCAGCCAGCGGAGGGATCCAATGGACTTTGACATATTATTTAAAGCACTTGGATTACGCGGACGATGTTTACTTACTCTCTCATAGGATCATAGATCTCCATCAAATGACAACAAGTGTGAGAAAAAAGAAGCAGAAATCGTGGGGCTGAAAATGTATTCCGGTAAATATATTTCCCCACAACCGGTGAAGAAAGTGGAGAGCATTGAATACCTTGGAAGTATCGAACAAGATGCCATTTGCCGCATCATCAAAGCTTGTTGTATGTTGTCAAAAATTGGGGGGAATAACTCTTTCCAGTAAGGAACAAAGCTACGGCTGTTTCGCACTAATATCGATTTTGTACTTCTTTATGATCCTTGACAGCTACGGTTGGAGAAATTTTAACTATTCAATCATAAATTCTTCATAGCCGATTGTTATCTACTCTTCGAGAAATAAAATGGTCATCTTTCCCGAAAAAATTTGGATTGATTCGTTGCTTGAAAATAAAATTTGTCCACATTAATATCTCCCAAATCCTATGTTTTAGTGGCATCTGCTCAAATATGAGTTATATTCAAGTTTTGGATGAATGAAGGCTTTGTTAATTACAGAAAGATCAGAAGGGGTGAAATATTTCTTGCACCGTGCGTGGTCGGAGAAATCTTAATCTGATCATTCCATTAGAGGTGATCTAAGATACACATACTGAGTACTAAAAGTTGGTTAGTTTCCTGGATGCAAGTGCAACTCATGGATAGGGCAAGGATGTGAATGTAGAAACATATATGAAAAGCTGAGAGTACTGTCATCAGCGAAGCAGTTTAATGGATTAGAAGTGGCAGACGAGAGATCGTTTATGAATATGACGAAGAGAGTCGGAGACTAAACGGAGCCCTGGGGGACACCAATACAACTTGTATTGAATGGTTCGAAAGGTAGTTTCAAATCCAAAAAGAAGAGATTCATCAATACCAAATGAACACATTTTTGATTAATTCCTTTGTAATATCAAGTGAAATAATCATACTTTCTCCAAAAACGATGAAAATGTAATCGGCCATACTGCCGGTCGTGAAGAAGCTTTTGTTCTTCGAGATATTTCTTAAGCTGACAATATTAATCAGCATTTCCATGACCTTGGAAAGAACGGACGTGAGGGCTATTGGACGAATGTTGGAGGAGCCTTTTTTGGGGACAGGCTCAAAAAATGCTGGTTTAAATCCATTCGGAAAGAGACCTCTATAGTAGAAAAGATGGAAAAGTTTACGTAATGGTTTTGCTAGCGGTGAAGAACACCTCTTCAGAACAATAGGGGGATACTATCTGGCCCAGCTGATTTGTGTATGTCAAAGTATTTTAGTACTCTTGCAACTGCACGAGTGCGAAAGAGGATTTGTCCCATAGAATAGTTTACGCTCTCAAGAACAGGAGGACTCGCATGATACTTTCCAGTAGCGTTGAACTAACAGAAAACTGTGCTGCAAGCAAATTCGCTTTATCTATCGAGTATATACATAAACATAGGTGGTGTTTTTTGGAATGTTAATGTCAAAGAATAATGAATTCAAAAGTAAAAGCTACTCAAATAGAGTTAAATTCAAAATGAAACCTTTTATTGGAGAACACAATATTGATACAAATAATTACAATTTAGACCGGTAGAGTACCAAACTGAATACAATGTATTGAATTATAGATTATTATTGTTTTATTTTATTTATAGAAAATAAGTAGGTAATTTTTATACCAGGTAAGCTATAAACTCAAGGTTAAATGAGTTTTCGATATTCATTTACATATTATTTTTTATGTAGAACGCAAAGCAATTTGGAGTCTCAAGTTTTTTAATTTTCAAAATGAATTATAAATCATCTTTTACAAAGCCATTTGGGAAAATTCTTTTCCACGTCAAATTTCACAGATCAATGTTAGCTTTGTATATTGTTTTCAAAATAATGAAAAGAAAACATTTTCCCCTTGGATTAAAAAAAATAAAGAAAAAACATTAATCCAAAAGATCAAATTAAGGCCACACATGAACAATACGATTTAATATGGATCCACTTTTCCTTTTAACTTTTTTTTGTTTTGCTCTTTTTGGTCCTTTTTTTGTGTATATTTATTGTTGTTTTTGTTAACCATTCACTCAATGTTATTGAGAATTCAATTGGTGAATAAAGTCGAGGTGTAGCATCCTTAAATTGTTCCTCGAAATTGCTATGCGGCTTGAATCCTAGAGGAGTTAAACCAAATACAAAAACCAAAAAGAAATGGAAGAGGAAACAAAATAAAGAAACCAATGAGGAAAGTTTTCGATTCTTTTTTTGTTTTATCCTCTGTGGCATGGATATAGGGAAACCAATATTGGAACGAGAAAACGTAAAGAATCGAACTGAAAATTCATTGGGGAATTAGAGACCCTCCATATACACTCGACCACAAAGAGTCCATCCGTCCACATCCATCAGACTATGCTGTTTGGATTTTGAAGAAGTTTCCTTTTTACATGTACATATACCCACATATAACTGTATATACTGGGTACAGAACATCTAGAGATATAACGTTTTTTTTTGGACTTTTGGTTATACAGGTCCAGGCCATGTTCTCATTTCACATTCCATGAATGTAAAAAGTCCGGTTGGCCAGGATCGAACAACTTGTAGGATACATTTTGTATTATTTGTAGGTATAGATGAAGCCAGCTTTACCAAAAATGAAAAAACCAAATAGGTACCAAACCACAATTCTAGAATCCGAGAAAATGAATCCGACATACATACATAATAAATATGTCCAAAGACTTAAATTTTTAGGTTTAACACTGTGGGTCATTTGAACAGACATATCGATGTGAAATGAGTTAAACATTAAAACCGCCTAAAGATTATTTAATTTTTTACGTCTGCACTTGTTAATAACATTATAAATGATTGTGTACAAAATTATGACAACTCTCAAGCGTCATAAGGTTTAAAAGTGGTAATTTATGAAATTAAAGATTGACCATATTGCGATCGATGCTAAACACGCTGCCAACATCATGGATGTCCGAACTTTCCGAGGAGCTAATATCGACTCGGACCACTTCCTCGTTGTAGCCAAGGTAACACTTCGGCTATCCAGACCCAAGGCAAAAAAGGGAGATGCTGGGAAAAGATACAACGTCGAACGGCTACAATCCCAAGAGATCGCCAAATTCTTCTTCGACCGAGTCACAAGTAACCTCTTTTGAATGTCTCTGCCGCCAAGAAGCCAAGAAGCCTCGAACCAAAAGCTGCAAAGACGAAAGTGGAAACATCATAGTGGAACCGCAGTCAATGCTAAGGATATCGAAGGACCACTTCTGCAGACTGTATAACGGCGACGACGAACCGAATTTCGCTGTCAGGCAGGATGATCCATTCAACATATACGACGAAAGCCAACAATCCCGTCCTCCTTAGACGAAATAAAGATTGCCATATATAAGCTGAAGTCTAACAAAGCGGATGAAAGACCTTGGGTCCCCGTATGAATAGAAGGGGAGTGGAGGAGAAGCTGGAAAGACGAGCTGCACGGAACAGGACAGCACAGTAGAGGAAGAACGCGGATTAGGTGTCGCGCACAAGTGGACCTCACCAAACTTGGAGCGCAAAACTGGAGACATCTAGCTAGGGTTAGGGACCGCTCTAGGTGGAAAAGTTTGTTGGGTGAGGCCCTAGTTCACACAGGACTGTAGCGCCATTTTAAGTAAGTAAGTTATTTATGAAATCATATTAATGTACCTGGAACCGATTCGAATCACCAGAGTGTGTCCTCGGTACCTATACAAAATATGTCTACGGTTAAGATACACTGAGTTCGAATAGACGGACACACGGAATAGTTAAATCAACAATATAATAACAAGAACAAAAAATATACATATTCAACTCGTACATAAAAATTCCAAAATCACTCGTGCAAAAACGAGACAAGATGTCCTTGTTCCGAACTACGACAAAAATAACACATTTAGCTTTAATGCTTTAGGAAATTTATACTACAACACAAAGGGACGTGACGAGTGAGTGGTATTATGTTTTTAACTCTTTAACAGGATTTTATTTTGGAAAGTAATAAAAGTTTGATTGTCTTTTCAAAAAAATACTAACGAAATAAAAAAGAATATAGACCTGGTAGACGAGACGGAAATCAAAAACCACTAAAAACATAGTTTTTGCTTTGGAAAGTGGTTTTCAAGAATAGTTTTATGAAAATAGTTAAGATTGTTTCATCCTCAAGCTACTTAACTGCTGAGGCAACAATTAAAACATTATTGTTGTGTTTTGCGAGATTTTGATTTTAGAGGATAATCTCTAAGTAATAACTTTTCAGTAAGCTTAAGCTAGCTAGATTCATTCTACAAGGCTTGAATTTTCCACGATATCCTAGAATTGTGTGAACAATTAAACCTTTCACTTTGAAAAAATTGGTTTTAAATGAAATTTCCCTCAAACATCTTTTAAAAAATCTTTCGGTAGAGATTGTCCAACTTTAACAATTGATAGTGTCAAAATTGTTGAAGTGACATCTCCTAATTTAGCTAAACATTATTCATTAAAGATGAATAAAGCTTTCAAAAACGACGTGACTTACAAATAATAAAATTACTTTTTCAAAATGGGTTTTAGTTCTGGCAAAGTTCCGCGTGACAATTTATTTGTCACTACAATCATTGTCAACTGTTTCAGTAAACAATGAATTAATACTCGTACATCCCCCCCTACGAAACCTAATATCTGCTAAAACAATCACCGCTGTTTAAGTTTCATGAGTGGTGACTTGGGGTTAAAACCAAAAAACCATTTATTAACCCAAGAGCTAAAGGTATAAAGCACCATAGACAATGAATATCTGATCATTAGGAAAGGGAGAAAGGGTTTGAAAGAAGATATAAGTGCTCTTTGGTTTTAAATTCCTTATAGTATTGCAATGACTGGGAAAGACAGAGTGTGGTAAGGCATTTCACTTTCGCATAGTACGGCTAAAGAACGAATCTCTGTATTTGACAGTACGAACGAAGTTGGGATCAAGGGTATATTGATGAGCATTCCTAGAAGCGTGAGTATTAGGGTTGAACTGTTTAAGGGGAGGTATGCAGCTGGCTATTTCTCTAGAGCATAAACCGTTAAAATAACACTGAAAAAGGGTTAGACAAGAACCTTTACGACGATGACAAAGCGAAGTAAATGAACTCATGACGATATTATCCCAATCAATTTAAATGCTCTACGTTTAATACTGTCCAAGAGGCTTAAGTAAGTTGCAGGAGCAACAGCCCAGAGATGGGAGTTATACTCAAGCTTTGGACGTCTTGTAGATTACAGCCAGATGAGAAGGGGAGAAACATTTCTTGCATCGCCTTAAAAAACCCAAACACCTTGCGGAATTTTTGGCGACATTGCATATAATATGATCATTCCACAAGAGGTGATTAGTGACACACATACCGAGAATATAGAGGTGTTTGGTTTTCGAAGCACTAAATTCCATGCGGTTTTTTATTCCCCATTGTACAATGCTGTTTAGGTCGGAATTTAATGAGATCATCATATTTTGTCGTTGCAGTTCCACATCCAAAGAAGAGTGATGTGAGTCTGAAAACAAATATGAAAAGCTAAGAATACTATAGTCAGCGAAACAATGTATTGGATTAGAAGTTGCAGACAGCAGACCATATACAAAAATGAGAAAGAGTGTTGGAGATAGAACAGAGCCCTGCTGCACATCAGCATTTATTTTGTGTTTTTTAGACTTGAACACATCCAAAACCACTTGGATCGAACGATTCGAAAGGTAATTAATAATCCAATGAAGGAAGGATTCATAAAAACTGAAGGCACGCATTTTCGATAAGAAAGCCTGATGCCGAACGCTATCAAATGCTTTTGATATATCAAAATGATGTTTAGATTTGCTCCACTGTTCGATGTGATGAACCATGAGATAACCAGTGGACCTTTTGGTGTGAAAGCTGTACTATCAGTCATTAAAAAGCTTTCGGTCCTCGAGATATTTCTTGAGCTGATAATCAGCTTAACTTCAATCGGTCGATAATTGGAGGGTGAGAAGGATTCCCCTTTTTTGGGGATGGGCTGGACAAATGCGGTTTTCCATCCACTCGGAACGAGACCTGAGGAGTAGGACAGATAAAAAAGCATACGCAGTGCTTTTGCCAGCGTTGAAGAACACCCCTTCAGAACAATAGCGGGGATACCATCCAGGCCAGCGGATTTATGTGTGTTGAGAATTCTAAGGACTCTTGACACAGTAGGAGTACGCAAAAAGATTGGTCGCATAGAATTACTAACGCACTCGAGTAAAGGTAGAGTCATAACACTCACTGACAGCATTGAGTTGGCTAAAGAGCTAACAAATGCAGTGTCATTGACAACGAGCGTAGGAACCGAGGAAGAGGAAGAATTCCTCATGTTTTTGGTCATTCAAAAATATTATCCTTCGAATATGGGCGTTCCATACCTTCCTGACTTGCTTGGACTTTTTCCGGTTTTCCTCAGTTGGGTTGGCCTTAAAACAACGGAAATGTTTTTAACCCTGTTCGGGCTTAAAGTTCTCATTCCCAAGAGAGTTGTAACCATATGAGCGATGGCTTCGACGTCACTATTAAGGAAGCATAGTGACCAGTTAAAGATCCTGGAAAAATTATTAAGACCATCTTAGTTGGCTTTTTCGTATTTCCAAACGATTCTCTTTGGAGTTCTTTCAATAACTGGAGAGTTTGAACCCCAGAAATTAGCTGGTATAACACAATGCTCAGATGTGCTGACCAAGTCAAGAGTGTTTTCTGATCGACTTTCGAAGTCCGATATTCGTGTCTGCTCTTTAACCAGCCCAGTTAGGAGGTTCAACTCAGCGAAGATCTCAGCACACACTCCCTCGGGTGTTGTATGACTCGAATGTTGAAGCCGTAAAGAATTGTGTACATTGAAATTGTTACTTCATAAATTTAGATAGCCTCAAAAAGCCTTACATACGTGTTTTTTTTTCAAATTTTAGAAAGTGATATCTCAAAAACCTGTCGTGATACATTAATTTTAAAGTCGGATTTAAATTAAGACCATTGCCAAAATCGTTGGAGAAGTGCAATTTTAATCTTTGTACATATGTATGTATATTCAAATTTTAAATACTTGCATAAAACTGATGATTTTGTAGAAATTTGAAAAACTTAAAAAATTTGGTTTTCTGACATGTGGTTAACGTAGACAAAGGACCACTATTATAGAAACCTTTATAGAAACCTTGTCCCCTATGCGGGGTCTATTATAGCAGTCGTAAATGAAATGTTAAGTTAAGCACCTAAAGGGGAATTCACTTCAACCAACTACGTCCTAAAAGAAAAAACACAACATATTTTTTTCTAACAACATTTCAGGGTAAGCTCAAAAAAATCAACTTTTCATTCTATTAAGAAGCTTATTTTGAAAATTATATTCCTGATGGTCAAAAGTTTAAATAAAAACATTAAAATACAAAATAAATCCAAATTAAATCTTCTATAACAAAAATCAAAAACATTACCATTCCTCTTGTATAATATCATGTCTGACCCGATACAATATTTTTTATCAAGACCAGTAAATGGCTTAAATCGAAAAATCACACAGAAACACAATAAATGAATTAAGCTACATTTTATATCTGGACACATTTTCCAATTTTTCCATTATATCCTTAAGAATAGGATTTTTCTCTTCTGAAATCAAGAAAATAAAAATGAAAAAAAGGAGCTGGGAAGGTAAAAAATTATATAGATGTAGGTATAGGTACGTCCTTATTCACCTACTACGGTAAGTTGAGGAAGAAAGAGGACCTGTTAAAAAGGACGTGCTTCGATTTTTGAAAGAGAGTGTTGTATAGTTCAGTATCCTTTAAAATTTATACAAACAAGCAAGCCTTTCATGGTTTACTTTTTTTTTCCATAATATTTTGGCCAAATCGTTTGACCTGTTTTATTTTTCTGTATTCGGTATAAGCGAATATAAGGACGAACCAAAGGAAGGAACGATATCATCAGAAGGTAGGTCGGTAGGTTGGTTCGAAAGGTACTTGAGTGTTTACTCACCGAAGAAAACCTCGCTCTCCAGAATACTTTTATAGCAGGGAAATCTTATAGTCCTTTATTTCAATGGTTAGGTACCACTCAAATTGCAAAGTGATTTTTGTTTCCATTCCACCTTCTTTTCCTTCGTGATTCATAATAATTGGCTTATTAAGAACATATTTCATCCTTTTAAAGCTGATGTTTTTCCATGTGAGGTAGGGCGGACCCCTGAAAATGTTGGGATCTCTGAATGCTATTCTGGTGATGCTGGATGGCAGCGAGCAACCCTAATTGGGGGGATGATGTGGGCATTTCTGTTTGGAAAAAAAGATCTAAAAATAACCACAGAAATTGTATAAGATGTAATCTTGGAAGCTCCTTTTCAGTTTTTGTTGTTGCAAATTTTGTGTGTTGGTAATGTAGTATATGTATGTAAGATTTTTATTTTTATTTAAGATTTGTTTGGCAAATGGTATTGAACATTTTTTGTGTTGAAATAAATAAAAGCTACAAAGTAAAAATTTACATAAACAAAAATCGATGTAATCTGTGTTTTTAAGAGTTTTCCAAGGAAATTAATTTTAATAAAAATTTATTTGACTTGGTAGGAAATTTGTTGTTTGCAATGCTATTTAAATTATTAAGGACCTTATGGGGCACATTTTGCTTGCATATTTTTATTAATAATTTCTTATTAAAATTGAAGGAAAAAATATGAGTCAGATATGCAATTGTGGTTTTAAAGGTCGTAGGAACAAGAACAACGTAGAAACAAGAACCTTCAAGAAGATTAGTATAAGTTGACTTAAAATTCAAAATTATTTTAACCCCCAAGTAAAGGCGGTATCCTTCAATATCAAAGCAGCATTTATGAAGTAAAGGATTAGTGCGTGATGTCATAGTGTCAATGACTTTAGATTACGTTCGTCGGTTTATTTCAAATGAAATCGCACTCAGTGTACCAATAATTAGGGCGAGAATTAAGATGATTTCTGATATAATCCGTTGATTTTCAAAAGGATTAATTTATAGTAATCGGTCATTGCAAGGAGGAATTTAATGTAACGTTTGTCACATGTATAGGTCTTCGAAGCTACATTCGGGTTAATAACTTTGTGCGTTGAATAAGATTAGAGAAGGAGACTTAGAGACAAAACAAATCAGAACATTTATTGGACTAAAGGTGTGTGAAGTCAAGAACTAAATGTTCAATAAGTGATTGATTTTTATAAAGCCGCTGCTGGTGGCGCTCATTAAGAGTTCACATTCAAGAGACTTGAAAAATAAAAAAGACAACATTGGACCTAAGTTACTACCTTGCGGGACATCGAGAAAAAGAATAGTCTTTGTTTTGTTTTATCAATTTCTTCTTTAACCAATGTCGTTCAGATGTATAAATGCAATGAGGATTTTTCTAGAAAATTGGTCAGGTATTTCATAACGTGTATGTAAGAATTTTGTAAATGGATTGATTAATCTAAACTATGAATAAATTAATTGGTTAAAAATTAGTTTTTTCTTAAAACTGGCTAAACACTGTAGTTTCAGATAAAGGTTGAAGAACGCCATCGAATTTTCTAAATTCAAAAACTAGAACTTTAATAATTATTTACGCTCAATAAAAGCTATCCATAAAAAAGGACTTAAATCTTGACTACAATCATTTTTTTTTAGTTAAGCTGAGGTTTGGGCCCCACACATTTCTTTTTAATGAACAACTTAAAACGAATTATAGAGATTGTTTCTGAGAGAGAAAGGACAAATATGGAAGTCAAAGTCTTGTAATAGGTTCAAAAAGGTCATAATTTGTATGGTGATGAGGAATGTGGAAGAGATGTTTGAGACAGTTTGAAGTTCCTTGGATAAGTGTAAAAAGGAATCTTTTCTAGAAGAAATCGTGAGCCTATGGTACCTGCTAAAAGCTAGTTTAAAATGAGAATATAAGCAATGGCGGATCCAGGGGGGGGGGTCGTAGGAGTCATGACCCCCCCCTAGGAGATAATTTGTTTGTTTTTTCGTAGGATTTCCCTTCAATTCAAAACTTATCGTATTGCGTTAATGGATATGACCCCCATTATATTTTGAATTATATACTTTGTGTATATGAAAACAAAATTTGTATTTTATACTTCCATAAGCTTTGTTGCTAAAAGTACTACTTTTAACTGAAGACTGGACCACGAACATGATATGAATCGGATATTCAGCCTTATTCCAAAAACACAGCACAAATTCATCAACTTTTGACCAATGGACGATCCAGGGGGGGTCATATGAGCAATAAAGCTTATACAGTTAAGTTGTATAAGTAAAGATTTCATCTCAAAATTTGTTAGTAATTTAACGACATTAACCAAAAAGTGATTTGCTGTCAAAAACAACTAAAATTATTGTTTTCACTCAATTTAGAATTTGAAAAAAATTTTAGTCATGCTTTATTATTTTCATAAAATTTGTTTCTAAGAAAAAGAACAAATATTCAGATTCTTAAGAAGAAACCTTGAATAAGAGATCGTCAGTTTGATATTAAGTTGCCTTTAAATTTCTAAAACTAGCCTTCAATTGTATTATTAAATTTTTTGACACATATAGTGATCATGAAGTGATTTTTACTTGCGACATGTAGGAACTATGTATCAAGTTTTGCATCAGTTAAAAAATTCGAACTAAAGCTTTCAATAAAACATGACATTACAATGGTAGAGAAGTCGAAAAAATTGGGTACCCCGATTATGTCCGTCTGTCTATTTGTCCTGGCCCCTACAGTCCAAACAATTGCGTTGATTGAAATTAAGGTTTTCAGCCGATTAGCGTAAGGCGTTTTTTTTTTTCATTTTATTAATACGAAAAATAACAGGACTTCCCATACAAATTTGTTTGTTAAAATATGTGTTTTTTTAAAACTTTCTCTAAATTTTGTATTCTTAATTTGGCTTCTTTCTACAAGAGAAACATTTTTTGGTATTGCTCCAGAAGGTAACCCTCATAACCTTCAAGTTTGTTTTTAAGTTTTCTCAAGAACTAATGGACCGATTTCAATTATCTTCTCTTTTTGTGCAAGTTCTTGTCGATGATCAAATGATCAAATTGATGATGATTTTTGATGATAAAAAATGTCATTTTTAAAAATTTTTAAAAATAATATTAATTTTGTTTACAAAACTCGATATCTCAGAAAGGGGTCAACATTTTTTAACGAAATTTATGTATATTTATAAGCACTTTATTTAGTGCTTACCAAAAATATTTTTAAGACAAAATTTAAAATTTAAAATGATTTTCGAAAAAAAAATAAGTTAATCTAGAGCTTTTGAGAAATTAAATTTTTGAGAAAAACTTATTTTGCAGGTACATTTTTAAATCTTAAAATATAGGATACATTATTTTAAACCGACTTTTTGGAAGAAATTAGCAAGTTCTAAAGACCCAGTCGTGCGTTTTATTTTGTTCAAAATTGATTTTCTGTTGAATACAAAAGATCTTAAAAAATTAAATAAATCTACTTTTGAAGTGAATTTGCTGTGGATGCTCTAGAACTGAGATTTAAACACGAATTTCAATAATATAAATGTACCAAAAACTGCAAAAGTGACAGTTTTGTTAAACTAATGGCTAAATTCAAGAATCAAACATTTTTCTTCCTACAATTTTTAAGTTCTGTTGACTAAGATCAAAATACGAGTAAACAGACTGATAGGGATAGTAATAATAGAAAAAAGCCCGACAATTCTTCATATCAGATCCTCTCTCATTTTCTGGATTTTTCAAGTTTTGTAGCGTTCTTCGCATTAATAGAAATGGAAACACGAAAAGTATATTTTATTTTTGGAAAAAGCTACTTTTCCAAACAATTTCTTACATTTCTGCGTGAAATGCACCAAAAACCCTCTAAACTATTGTGATTTAGCTCTTTAAATATTGCATATTTAGAAAATTGTTGGAATCTTGGATTTCTTTCATATGTAGCGAGTCATCATAAATTGCTGTAAATTTTACAACAGTGTTCTATAATAATTTGATAATTAAAGTTATCACTGTGGTACCCGTGGTCTTGGGTTCGATCCCTGCCTATTCCATCTTAAATTTTTTTCACGCGGGTACTGCCTCTTGCGAGGAATTGACAAATTCTCCAAGAGTAATTCTTGTCATGAAAAGTGCTTTCTCAAATTCGGCTTAAAACTGTAGGTCGAGGTCCCCTCCATCCCTGACAACAGTACTCGCACACAGGAATGGTTGGGAGTTGTAAATCACTGGGCCCTAGTTCTCAACGGACTGTTGCGCCACCCAATTTATTTAATGTTGTCACTTTAGCCCTTGAAATGTGTTAACGTAAGGTTAAGATGCACATTATGCTATTTAAATTTTGTTAGCCTCCTTTACAAAACATTAAAGAACATTTTTAAGCTGTGAGTTAAAATTCATCTAAGTGTGTGACCCCCCCTGATTAAAAGTCTGGATCCGCCCTTGTTCATAAGGTGATAAGAATAGCTTATCACCCCAAGGAAGACAGTGGGGTGCAAATCGAAGAAAGCTGCGTTGTACAGATTCAATTGTTTGAGAATGAGAGACTAGACTTGACTATAGTTTGTATTCAAGTAGAGGTCTAACAAAGGTGGTGTATAGGGATTGATTGATATAGGGGATTGAGATTTCTTTAGACCAACGTTTGATGAAGCCAAGGGATGTGTTTGCCTTCATAATAATATAATCAAAATGGGCTCAAAAATTTAACTGAGTGTCGCATAAACTCCAAGGGCACGAATAGAACAGACACAATGAATGGTAACATCGTGCAGACTGTAAGTTCGGTAGGGAAGATGTGATCGCTTATGGGGGAAGTTTTGAATTGGCATTTAGCTACATCGAGTTCTAAGAAATGTCGGCGGTTCTTAAAGTACGATCTGAGCCATGAAATAAAAAAGTGGGCCTTAAGTTTAAGATAAATAATTGGGCTTTACTTAAGTCTGTAGTGATAACGTCCACTTTCTCTAATTGTCTCTAATTTGTTTAGAGTTTTGGACACAAATTCAGTAAGATAAGTTGTAGTGGATCTGCCTTTAAAGAAGCCATGTTGTTGGGAAGAAAAAAGATATACAATGAAAATAGAGAGATTCGTAGATATTGCTTTCGAAGAGCTTGGGAATTAAATAAGGCTTTGCTATGGGCTTGTAGTGTAGTTCAAAACATCATTTTTTCTCCTTTTTTATGAACAGGAAAAATATATGAACATTTCCAAACCTTGAGAAATGGAAAGACGAAACAATTCTGAAAGAGTTTTAACTAGGGAGGTAGCAGACTTTTTTAAATAATATTGCAGGAAACCCAGCTGGACGAGGAAAGAAATCATCTTTAAGTAGACTTATTTTTTTGTCAAAAATATCATCAAAAAGTAATCAATAAAACTATATTCAGGTTCTTCATGATGATTGCTGCACAATTGGCTGAAGAATGAGGTAAAGAGATTGCCAAGGACCGGAAGATCGTGCAATTTTAATGTTTTAATGCCTGGGTTCCGCATCAGGCTATCTTGAGAAAATGCATTGGGCTTGCTGATAGTTTGAGAAGTCAACACATGGAAGGCACGAAGACACTTTTTTACGTGCGAAGAAGGAATTAAAATCAATATTGTTCATTAGGTTATTAAGTAAATAGCAGTCAGAGTGGTGAAATTGAAATACAATTAATTTGCCGACGCACGAGTCACGACACCGGATCATTATCGCAATCGAGTGATAAAGTTAGAGATAGAGGAGTTAGAATTGGTTATAATAAATGTGTCATTTCTTTTCAACGACCTTTTACGTTCTAGTAATAAAGAGACAAAATACACTGAGCCAAAAAACAACGTAAAATCAATGGAAACCACTTTGAATCAATGTAAAATCACAACATTTATAGCCTAAAGCCGAAAATGATTGAATCAAAGCAGTTCGACTTTGATTTCCGATTGTTGTGAAATCGTAGTAAAATCTAATGAGTTCTACTTTGAATCAAAGTTAAAATCACAATGTTTTTAGCCTAATGCCGAAATACATTGAATCAATGTTATTTCAACTTTAATTTGAGTGGCTACGTAACCGATTAACGTTTACGTTATTCCTTACGTTTCAACTCAGAATCAAGTATGAACGTATTTGAATTAAATACATTGACACTTTAAATCAAATATGTTGCCATATTGAATCAAATATGTCGCCACATTGAATCAAATATGTCGCCACATTGAATCAAATATTACACAATTTTAAATCAAATACGTCGCCACTTTGAATCAAATACGTCTCAACTTTGAATCAAATATGTCGCCACTTTGAATCAAATATGTCGCCACATTGAATCAAATATTACACAATTTTAAATCAAATACGTCGCCACTTTGAATCAAATACGTCTCAACTTTGAATCAAATATGTCGCCACTTTGAATTAAATGTGTCGCCACTTTAATCCAAATGTGTCGCCAGTTTGAATTAAATACGTCTCAACTTTGAATCAAATATGTCGCCACTTTGAATCAAATATGTCGCCACATTGAATCAAATGTGTCGCCACTTTAAATCAAATATATCGCCACATTGAATCAAATGTGTCGCCACTTTGAATTAAATGTGTCGCCACTTTGAATCAAATATGTGGCCACATTGAATCAAATATGTCGCCACTTTGAGTTAAATACGTCGCCACATTGAATCAATTGTGTCGCCAGTTTGAATCAAATACGTCTCAACTTTGAATCAAATACGTCGCCACTTTGAATCAAATGTGTCGCCAGTTTGAATCAAATACGTCTCAACTTTGAATCAAATGTGTCGCCACTTTGAATCAAATACGTCGCCACTTTGAATCAAATGTATCGCCAGTTTGAATCAAATATGCCGCCACATTGAATCAAATATGACGCCACATTGAATCAAATGTGACGTCACATTGAATCAAATATGACGCCACATTGAATCAAATATGTCACCACTTTGAATCAAATATGAAGCCAATTTCAATTAAATACTTAAAAACGTCGAATTTAATGTATTTCGTATTACTTTTCAATATAATTTCCTTTTAATTTAGGATTCAATTGTAAAGTAATACGAAAAATATTAAATTTGGTGTTTAAAAAGCATTAGGTATTCCTGTAAATGAAAATATCACATATTAAATTGAAATTATGTAAATAAAAAACATAATACATTTTCTTATGTTTTCCGGATTAATTTTAGCATTTTTCTATGAAATAATTGTTATTTAAATTAAATATACTTAGGTTTAATTAAAATATAATTGAAAAATGTATTGTGTTTTTATTTAACATGATAAGATTACCTGAGATTAGCCGTATTTAACCTTTTCTGAAAATTAAAAAAAGAACAAACAACCATTGCTGAAAATTGGAAAAAGGACAAGCAACCTTTGCAAAAATTTAAGTAAGTTAATGCAAACTTTACTTAAAGCTTTTAAGAAAAGATACAAAGATTGTGATCTTATTGTTAGATTCGTATTTATTTCATAATTCTTACAAGAATAATTCTTACACGTATTGTTTTGATAAAATTATTTTTTTATTCAATTAAAAGTTTGCAGAAGGCTTATTTGTTGCTTACATTTGTTACAAATATTTATTTCTGAGAAAATTTTGTCCATTATTTATTTGATTAAGTGGAGTGGAGGACTTAATATTTTTTAAAAAAGTTCCCAATTTGTTTCCAACTTCGTAGGCTTGAAAGTGTCCGTTAAACATTTTAATCTTTATTTCGGAACAAAGTGTTAACAAATTATTGTTTTCAAACAACAAATTAATTATTTTTTTATATCTTATAAAAGGAATCAGCAACAGCTAGGTAATTATTAATTTTGTACAGTATACCCTCATACGTCACACAACCTGCAAATCTGACTTTGTCTAAAATGATACCGGAAAAAACTAATTCATACTTATATTCCTTACTTAACAAATCATCGCTTTTAAAAATACTTTCATCAAAGGGAGGTTTAATCCCTAACTTATTTTTAGTTAAAAAATAGGAAAATTGCAGTGATGCCTTAATGGCAAGTGAATGTGGTGCATTTAATCTAGATGTAATATTATTAAGGTAAGCTTTACCCTCCTTATGTTTAGCTCCAAATCGCATTACATTAGTTGTGTGATATAAAAAAATCCACTTCACAATACTTATAATTTTATCAAACTGTAAGGAATATGACCATGAAAGTTTTGAAATAGCTAAGAAAGAGAGAGCAAATAATTCGAAAAGTTTAAGGAAAGAATAGTAAAATAGAGTGAAGAGTGTTTATATAAAGGATAAATAATAACTAATCCCTGTAGGTATAACATCTTTCGATCATAAAACTATTTTATTGACATTTGACGTATGACGTATGGGGGTATCTAGACGTTTTGGAAGGTCAATAATAAGCTACAGATATTAACAATTAAATCTTAAAACTATAATCTACAGGATATAAAAGAAATAACTTGCACATTTTTGCAACACATGTTTTGAATCAATTATGTTTGATTTTTAAAAAAGTTTAACAAAGATGTTACATTGCTTGATTTAAAATCAAATTTGCTTTCAATATTGAAAAAATATTTTTGGATAAACAACCAACACGACTGACAAGCTAAAGGATATTTTAAAGATAGGACTTGGAAAGTTTTGAAGCACAGGTCGAGAGCTTCTATAAAACTATCAAACTTAAACAATGTTTTGTCTAAATAAACATAATACTCATGAATATTGTATTCATCTTGGCCAACGCATAAAATAAATGGCTGAATATTTAAACCTATGTTATAATATTTGTTTACCATTTCGCTTATATTTTCCTCATATGATTGAATTGAAGGAATCCTCAGTGCAAAACTCTCCTGCGCATCCGCAATTGAGACTTTCCTTTTGTTGCTTCCGTTCCTATCTTTGAATCTTGAAGATGCTGGTAAGACCGAGTTGAGCAGGATGGCCAGAATAAAGTCTTCAGAATCTGTAAAAAATCTTATTTTAATCTAGTCTTAATATTTTTATTTACATTTTCCTAAAGTATAACCAAATCTAAAATGAAATGATAGACAACTATAATGTTTTTTTGTAGGAAAGAATGTCTTAGAGTTTGTTAAGGATTAATTTTAGTTTTTTTATTCAAAATTTTTACTAATACAAATTTTAAACTTCTATACACGCATAAACTTATTGGTAACATTTTTGTTTTAGTTCTTAAAAAAAAAAAGTGCGAAAACTTTCACAAAACAAACCTTTTAGTGTGTTGGCAGAGCTTATATTCGAATTAAGTAAACGCAACTGCTTCTTGCAATTTGGGTTGTGGATGTTAGCTTCGTAATATCTTTTAATAATTATTTTGAAATGTTCCCACTTGCTCAGTAACAGGTGTTGTTTTCCAGGGTACATTATTTCAAAATCAATTTCAATCTTAAAAGAAAATAAAAATAATCAAAACTAGAGGAAACTTTTATGTTTTATGTACATATTTGGTTGATTAAAATGGGTCATGAAAATGCTAATGATATATGTATGTTATTATAAATTAAAATATTACCAGTTGTGGGGCTCTAGCATCTGCATATTTTGGCCAAGATTTTAAAAAAGAAGAGTGATTAGATGTAGTGGAAAGCTCTTGTTGACGAAGTGAATACGTTTTTTTCCATTTATCACAAACGGAAGTCCAGTCAGAGCTATCACGACTTAAGGCTGTTTTTAAAGCTAACGATATGGAATCATCAACTTCGTCTGCTTGCGGTGATGAATAATCTATGAGTTTCCCGTTTTCTTCAACGGAGCGCCTTGAACGTTTTGACCGCGAATTTCCAAATCTATTGTATAATTTACCACCAGGGTTTTTTTTTCCTTTTCGGGGAATGAAATAGTAATCCTAAAATAAGAACATTAAGCTCTGATTTATTAAAATGTTATGTATAGTGATATCGTTAAATACTACGCTAGTTAAGATATTTTATTCTCGTTAATTCCTGTCAGCACAATTTTAATATTTTATTAAATCAGCAACAAGAAATTTAAAAGGAATTGAGAACACAAATATCTCGGAGCATTGTATCATATCTTTTTAATAACGAAGTTTTATGAAAATCGTTATAGCTGCATGCCGAAGTAAGAATATACATATGTACATATGTATGTATGATTATCATCAAATAACATTGTGACATTTTTTACACTTTGGTGTGTTATGTGCATTTTAGAGTAGGTATAGGTTATACTCAAAAATCATAGCAGTGATACGACAACTATTAATACTAACTATAGTAAAGAAAAAGAACACACCACTTGCTAAAATCAAAAATAGTTGCTAGCTATTGTACTACCTGTACCGGATAACTCTATTTGAATCAATTGTCAGAATGTAGAAAACTTAAGACAATTCAGGGAAAAGTTGTTACTCATGCAACACACAATACAGCACTTTTCTGTGCGGAACATTGTCTCTTTTTATTTTATTTTTGCAAAGTAATTTTTTCAAAACAAAATCTTACCTTTGCGTCCTTTTCGTTTGGAAAAACAGATAGTATTTCATCAACAATTCCAGAAAAATCACTTGGCTTTAAAAAAACGTTTTCGCAATTAGCTTCTTCAATTAGTATTTGTATTATTGCATCCCTATGCACATTTTCCAAATGATTGTTATTTGAGTAAAATTGCAACAAAGACTTTCCTTTAGACGAAGAATTCAAAAGTTGCAAAAAATTCTAAACAACACAACATACATTACAAACAAGCACATTCAACAAAGCAAACGTTAAATTTCATTATACTCACAATCTTACTATTCCTTGATTTAAAGCTGGAAGTGGGAGTGTCCAACCCAGACTCATTCAGGTTTTGCCAAAATGTTATTTTTGAGTTAATGGAAAGCGTGTCCTCATCGGTTCCCTGCTAAAATAATTTTGAATATTAAATACCTACTTGGTTAGATATTTTTGTTAATGCAACTTCAAAATATTAGCACTAAACCCATCGATACTTCATGTATTCCTACCAAAGCGAATCAAATGACCAGTCTTTAAAATGTTACATATATATAACTATAACTAGTTATCTAGCGAAAAATATATCAATGATATCAATTTGGTATATGACTAAAACTGTTTTTTTTTTTTCAAATATTTGTGTATTCAAAATGCTGTATATGTATATTAAATTTAAAAACATGAATATTTCAAAGAAATTCTAACAAAGAGTTTAAAATGGGTCATTTGACCCATCGTGGTAGGTTTATTGTCAAAAACATGCTTTTCGTCATTCAAGTGTGTAATTCTTTTAACATAAGTTTTTTTTATTTCCCGCGAGAAGATTCATTTAAAATATAAAATATAATAAAGTCAATGCTGTTATGTCAAACCTGTTGTGTTCTCCAAATGAAAAGCTTTTCACGAAATTCAGCGCGTAATCCAATATCTTCCACAATGTCGTTAATGTCTTCTCTCGCCAAATACCTCAACGACCGAAATGTTATATTTTTTTCTAAATTAAACAAAAACATCCAAATAATATTTGAAATATCACACACAAAAGGTTTTTTGCAATTGAGGAAAGACGAATCTTTAAAGGAAATGTTTGCTGATACCGCCATCCAGAATACGTCATGTAATTTCCTAGATTTAATTATTACTCGGCTTATAGCTTATGTTTGTAAAAATTTGAGAGTCATTTCATATTAAAACCTTGGAGTTATACAGTACAGTTTAAACGCATTATGATAATAACTCATTTCGTAAATGATTATTTTCTATTTTAAATTTATTGCTTTTGTTATTCTGATTTTGTGCCAAATAATAAAATTATTTAATTTTTCTTTTCACTATCAGTACTACTTATGCAATGGAAATACTTGGAAGAGTTTATGTTTTTCACATCAATATACTGGAATATAACAACAATTATTTATGGTAATGCTTCTTGTAATGCATAAAATTGAGTCTATTTCATAAAAAGAATAAACAAACTAGAGTTAATGGGAAAATAAATATTAGAATATTAGAAATGTAACTCCAACGGATACAAATCGATAAAATAAGAGAAGATACTCATAAAGTATTTATCTGCATATGCAGGCATATGCAATGCAGGCATTGCAAAATTAAAAATGAAACTTTTTGGATTTTGTTTTGCTTCATTGGTGCAATGGTAAATGCTAGAGTTCAAGAATAGAGAACTAAGACTTTAATTTAATAACTTGTGTCTAAAAAAATTCAAATTTTTTTAACTGCTATAACAAAACCTTCCTCATAATCAGCAGCTAAGTCAACAAAATATTCACTATCAGAAAAAACAAAAACCAAGAACTGCAACAACACCAACCCGCTCTTATACGAATAGTGAAATAATAACAATGAAAACCATACTTTTGAAAAGACAGATTAAAAGCCTTGAGTAAATTATTTATTTTATGCTCATGATAAATGTAATTAAAGGAACTACGTACAAAACTCTATCAAATTTTGTCAAAAAATAAAGTGCTTTTTTCTATTACTTTGCATTTAAATGGTGAAGATTCATAAACTATAGTAAAGAATTAAAAATATACCTCTGAAAACGGGGAAAAGACCTTCCAAGTCAAAATTTTTAAGAAGGTTCTCCAATCTGTAGGTGTCTGCTTCTTCTGTGCTCGAGAATAAAACGTGGATGATTTGTTTGTTCTCGTCCAAAACTTGAACACTTTGTGCTGGAGGAAAATTTTCAGATACTTCTGAAGTAGTCTCAATTTCAGTGGTATTGTTTGATGTTTTTTCTGTTAAAATGCTTGCCATTATTTAATTTATTTTATTTTTGATAAATTGCGACACGACTTGAAAAGATAAAGACAATATGGATGCCATGAATAAAACAAGGTACAGACAGACAGTTCAAATGGAAATGGAACGCTGAAAAATATAAAAGTTGAATTTACAAATACATGAATGCATATCGTGTTTGAATGGACAGGGTTCCCACTTTTATGTAAAATGTATCGTTTATGATCAAAGTAGAATTAATTTTTTTTTTTAAACTTTTTGAAGTGAATATGTTTCTTTGATTTTACTAGCAAAAATATTTGCTGTCGTGTTTAATATGGTTCTATATTAAAATTGGTAAGATATCTTATAAAAAATGCCGGGAATGCAAATAAGATAAGATAAGCTATTTCGTATTGAATTTCGGAACAGTAAAACTCGAAAATTGGCAACATTGTTTAAGTAGTTGTGCAAATTAATACGTGTGAATTTGTATGTACATTAACACTTGGGTAGAAAAAGAAAGATGTTTAGATGAGGGAGAAAAATACAGACGCTACTGCGTTGATATATAATTTGTTGCCTAATAAAACTTAAATAATTAAATCCTAGAATTTATCCGTGAATCCCAGAACAATTTTCACTAATGATCCCGAGAAATTCAAGGATTTACCGGGTAATTCTAGAATTTTACTATTTCGGTTTTTTGCGGAAACGTATATACATATATTTATATACAAATCTATACTTACCTATTAAAATCAATTCACTTATGTTAATTTGTTTCTCTCTCTCGCTTTTCATAAAATTATTTTGAATACATTTTTGTTTGCTTTAAAAAAAGAATTTTAGGAAAATATCACTTCTTAATAGTTTTACATTAATTGAAGCACACGAAAACGATACAACAACCGCGAAGCACGACGCCAAAAATCAAACTGAAATAGTGATATTGAAACACATTGTAGAAAAAGCAACACATCGATAGTGTTGGTTGAGAAAAAGTGGGAAATGGAACAAAACTCATGTATTATTTCAATTTTCATCGTTTCTCGACACTATATGCATTGGATAGTTACATAAACACAATTATATGCATTTTCAGTGAATTTGAATGAAATGAATGCGTTCAGCGTTTGAATTAAATGCGTTGCTACATTGGTTTAAATTGTTTCGTATTTGATTCAAAGTTTAATTTTATATTTCCATATTGATATATAGTTGAAATACTTTTATTCAACGTGGAAACGTATTTGATACTTTTTTTTAGGGAAAAACCACCTTTAAATCAAAGTGGATAATATTTCACATCATAATATATTTGGCGCTAAAAATCAAAATGGAATGAAATAAAATTCCGAAACATAAAACGAGGAATTTGCAGCAGTGCTGTCATTTTGTAAAGCATTTCATAATTATTCGAAAAATATTGAATGTTGAATGAAAATTCATAAACGTAAGATTTCATGTTTTCTTAATTTGTTTTGGGGCTTGGCAAAAGAAATGACTAAAGCCAAGCTATTTATTTCTCTAAAGTTAGAACCACTCATTTTATATTTCAATACATGCATTACAAAAAAATTATAAAGGTAGGGATTTTACGGTTTATGAAAATTCTTAGATTGATTAAATTAGATATCAGATTTTACAACTGGCTATCAAGAACTTATTTGAATTTCTACAAACGAGATCTTAAGATATACTTTTTAATACATATCAATTGTATACACAAATTATACCCACATAAATAACAAAACTTCTGGGTTTGATAGCTTTGAAAACAAGATTTGCAATATTCTGTTGTAAAAGATATTTGATAATAGTTCCGTCATTATTATTTGTTTAAATTGAAACATTTAGAAATATGTAGAACATTTATGTTTTTCTCAAAATAGGAGTAAAATGGTACTATACAGTAGCCACTTTGAAAGTCTAGACAAAAAAAAACAGTACAGTTATTCAATGAGAAATTAATACGTTCCGTGTTTCATTTATAGTGTTTCGTATTTGATTCAAAGTTGAAATTTATGTAGCCACATTGATTTAAAGTGTAAATGCTTTGATTCAAAGTACAAACGTATTTGATAATCTTGTAAAGGGAAAACAACTTTAAATCAAAGTAGAAAAGAGTTTAAAACAAAGGGAAAGCAACTTCAAATCAAAGTTGAAAAGAGTTTAAATCTAATCTTCCATTTGGCGCCAAAAATAAGTAAATACCAAACCACATTGCAAAGAAGGTAGCAACAATGATGTCTCTTTGTAAATTTAGAGGGAAGACTTTCATAATAATTTAAATATTACCACAACGAATGATCAATTTAAATAAAGCATATAATGAACTTTTAATATATGTAAAACTACTTAGAAGCTTTGAAAATACATATGTTAAAAGTATATGATTAAATAAAATAAAATCGAAGTTTTTCGATTTGAATACGATGTAGGTTTTTCTCTGGCAATAAAAAATGAACGTAGGTACTGCATGTCATTATTACATAATCTCAGTGAACATTAACTAGGATATTTGGAAATATAAATTTGCAAAAGAGATTTGCCTTGAATAAACAAAGTAAAAGAATTCAAACACTGCAAAAATTGTCATATTATATGTCTGAAAGGAGAAAAATGGTCCTAAAGTAGATGCCAGCAGAAAAAGCCAAACCACTTATGTATTTCCCTAAAATAAGAACCACTCATTTTATATTTCAATTCATATTGTCATCATATTTATTAAATTGTTTAAAAAAGGTCTTAAAAAATATAATATTATGTACTTAATTTGTTTTTACTTTACTTAGTTTAGTACTAGCTTTACAAAAAAATTATAAAAGTAGGGATTTTACGTTTTATGAAAATTCCTAGATTGATTGATTTATAGATCAATATTTTCTGCGAAAATGTTTTTTTTGTGAATGAATTTTCTTTTTCTTGACAAAATCTTAAAAGACACTTTTTAATATTAATTGTGTGTAAAAATTATGCTTAAATAGCTACACAAATAACAAAACTTCTGCTTTATATAGCTTTGGAAACAAGATTTGCAATTTCTATTCTAAAAGATATTTGATGATGGTTCCGTCATTATTATTTGTTTAAATTGAAACATTTAGAAATATGTAGAACATTTATGTTTTTCTCAAAATAGGAGTAAAATGGTACTATACAGTAGCCACTTTGAAAGTCTAGACAAAAAAAAACAGTACAGTTATTCAATGAGAAATTAATACGTTCCGTGTTTCATTTATAGTGTTTCGTATTTGATTCAAAGTTGAAATTTATATAGCCACATTGATTTAAAGTGTAAATGCTTTGATTCAAAGTACAAACGTATTTGATAATCTTGTAAAGGGAAAACAACTTTAAATCAAAGTAGAAAAGAGTTTAAAACAAAGGGAAAGCAACTTCAAATCAAAGTTGAAAAGAGTTTAAATCTAATCTTCCATTTGGCGCCAAAAATAAAAAGACACTAAACCACATTGCAAAATAGGTAGCTACAATGATGTCGTTTTGTGAATTTAAAGTTAAGGATTTCATAATAGCTACTTTAAATATTAGCACAAAGAATGATCAAAAGGTTAAAAAGAAGTATATGATTTGTGAAGCATTTTAGATAACACAAATGGTTTGGGACAGTTTTCTTGTTAGGTATTTTTATTTATTAATTTATTTATTTACAGTATTAAGTGTAATGTAAAATTACAAATAATATATATTATAAAAGCATTAACAACAAAGCCATCAGCCTTAGGTATTTTTACCGTTTCTTACTACTTTTATTTTGAGCAAAAATTTTGACGCTTAGAATCAAAGATTCATGGACCGAAAGGGTATATTCAAAGTTTATCGATGAGGTTTGTTCCTACTTTCAAAGATTATTTTCGATGTCACTGATTTATTAAAATAAATCAATGGGGTGACTGTTGCGGAGTGAGTCCTGTACTGCATCAAGTTTAGTTTTTAAGTTAAGTTTAAGTACTAGTTCATAAGTATTTTATGTTTAGTTATTAAGCTTTATTTTGTAAGAAAACAAAATAATACATATTTTCAAAGGTTTTTTCTCCACGTTTTCCTTACTGATAAAAAAAAATTATTATCTTTTCTTTATAATAAATCATTATATAAAAACAAAAAATGTTATTGTAGATATGATTAAAAATAATACCTAAATAATAAAAATAAGTAATGCGTACCTTAGTGATCATTTACCAAAATTGAAATGTTCAAGTTTAGTTTTTAAGTTTATTTAAGCTAAGTACATAATTGTAATTGTTTTGAGTGGAAAATAAACAAATTAAAAAAAAAAAATTATTTTCGATGTGTTTGATAAAAATACCTTATGCGGTTTATTAATATTATTTTTTTGCGAAATGGACTTTTAATATAAAACTACCAAGAAGCTTTGAAAATATTTTAAAATAGTATGATAAAATAAAATTGAAGTTTTACGACTTGTTTTTCTTTAATCTTTTTATTAAATAAACGATTTAGGTTTTATCTCTGGCAATACAAAATTTAAATAGGTACCGCATTGCATTATTACATAAATTTGAGTGAACATTTACTAGGATATTTAGAAATTTAAATTTAAAAAAGGGATTCACGTTGAATAAACGAAGGAAAAGAATTCAACATTGCAAAAATTGTATTATAACATGATTGAAAAAAGAAAAATGCTACAAAAGTAGCAAACGTGATGAGTGAATGATTATGCATATACATAAACCTAGGTAAGGTTAATCTACATAGGTACAATATGGGAAAAGAACAAAGCCGCCAACAATCAAACTGTAACTGATTGGGAAGCGTTTCGTGCATGGTTGTATTTACTGGATATATTCGCTTCACAGTTAAGTTGATTTCGTTTGCTAGATTTAATTTGTATGGTGGATTAGGTGTTGCCACTTGCATTTAAAATATTTTTATGTGGTTTCAAGTAGAATTCTTTCTACATTATTTTGAAGTGGAGATCATAACAACAAAATAATTGTCTTCTTTTGATTATATTATGTATTTGGGTATATCTTATTTTCTTAAAAGCTAAGCAGTCAAAATATATCTCTGTTTAAATGTAGGTGATTAAATTAAACAAAATATTAAAAGTAAATTAATTTTAATATTAAGGTAACTACACTTATTTTTTTTTTTAACTAATTAGACATCTTAAATTGAATTAAAATGTGTTATTTATCTTTTCAATTTTAAAATTTATGAAAAATTACTTTGAACCGAAAATGGCATCACTTGATTCGAAGGGAATTAAAAAAAATTCTAAAATTGATTTAACGTTGTTACGACTTTGATTTGAAGTAGTTCCGTCATTGAATGAAAAATAAATATTTTCTACTTTGAATCAAAGTTGTTTCACCTTTGAAGTTACGTTGTTTTTGTCTGTTGTTTTTTGTACTATGGTAAAGGGAAAACGCATTTAATTCAAAAGTGATCATAACTTGAATTAAAATAAATTCTGAGATTGATTTAATGTCGTTACAACTTTGATTTGAAGTAGTTCCGTCATTGAATGAAAAATAAATATTTTCTACTTTGAATCAAAGTTGTTTCACCTTTGAAATTACGTTGTTTTTGTCTGTTGTTTTTTGTACTATGGTAAAGGGAAAACGCCTTTAATTCAAAAGTGATCATCACTTGAATTAAAATAAATTCTGAGATTGATTTAATGTCGTTACAACTTTGATTTGAAGTAGTTCCGTCATTGAATGAAAAATAAATATTTTCTACTTTGAATCAAAGTTGTTTCACCTTTGAAATTACGTTGTTTTTGTCTGTTGTTTTTTGTACTATGGTAAAGGGAAAACGCATTTAATTCAAAAGTGATCACCACTTGAATTGAAATAAATTCTGCGATTGATTTAATGTCGTTACAATTTTGATTTGAAGTAGTTCCGTCATTGAATGAAAAATAAATATTTTCTACTTTGAATCAAAGTTGTTTCACCTTTGAAATTACATTGTTTTTGTCTGTTGTTTTTTTGTACTATGGTAAAAGGAAAACGCATTTAATTCAAAAGTGATCATAACTTGAATTAAAATAAATTCTGAGATTGATTTAATGTCGTTACAACTTTGATTTGAAGTAGTTCCGTCATTGAATGAAAAATAAATATTTTCTACTTTGAATCAAAGTTGTTTCACCTTTGAAGTTACGTTGTTTTTGTCTGTTGTTTTTTGTACTATGGTAAAGGGAAAACGCATTTAATTCAAAAGTGATCATAACTTGAATTAAAATAAATTCTGAGATTGATTTAATGTCGTTACAACTTTGATTTGAAGTAGTTCCGTCATTGAATGAAAAATAAATATTTTCTACTTTGAATCAAAGTTGTTTCACCTTTGAAATTACGTTGTTTTTGTCTGTTGTTTTTTGTACTATGGTAAAGGTAAAACGCATTTAATTCAAAAGTGATCATAACTTGAATTAAAATAAATTCTGAGATTGATTTAATGTCGTTGCAACTTTGATTTGAAGTAGTTCCGTCATTGAATGAAAAATAAATATTTTCTACTTTGAATTAAAGTTGTTTCAACTTTGAAATTACGTTGTTTCTTGTCTATTTTTTTTTTTGCATGTGATAAGACGAAAACGAGTTTGAATTAAAAGTTCCCACCACTTGATTTAAAGTTATCGAAGAATTTTTGCCAGATTGATTTAATGGTGTTTCAACTTTAATTCAAATCATTTCACCTTTGGATCAAAAATAAAAATGTTCTACTTTAAATAAAAGTGGAAACGCATTTGAAACTACATTTTTTCGCCTTATTTTTTGTTTAATTTTTATGATGTAAAGAAAACGAATTTGAATCAATGTGCTCATCAATTGATTCAAATAGACCAAATTTTTTTCCGACATTGATTCAACAACGTTTTAACTTTGATTCAAATGACTTCTACTTTGAATAAGAAACGAAGATTTTCTACTTTAAATTAAAGTGGTTTCGTCTTTTAATCAACGTTGTTTTTCGTTTGAAATACTTTCAACCAAAAATATGCATTGATTTGAACGCGTTTATTTTTCATTCAAATGAGTTTCGTAGTAAAACTCCTTGTTTAATAGGTTTCGAATTTAAATCCAAGTAGTTTTACTTTGATTTATAGTTGTTTTTTCGAAGTGGCCTACAACGTAAATTCAAAAGGAATCGCATTACAATTTACGTTGCCATTTTTCTCTGAGTGTAGGATGTTTAGGATCGGCTATATTTTTTTAAGGGTGCTTTGGGGGGGGGGGGGGGTAAATGCGTTTAGAGCTGATGTAGGAGGCATATGCATTAAGGTCTTTTGTGACTAGCAAGAAAAATATTGTAATATCGTTCATGGAAATGGGTGTATAAGTTACGAAGATAGGTGGGATTTGTTGGCAGGTCCTCTTTTTGGATTTTTTAGTTTTGCCTTCGATAAAAATTGAATCAGGTTTGTCGCATAATTATGCAAGGTAAAGACGATTATTATCAAAGAGTTTATTATCTCTCAAAAGTGATATCGTATAACTCCATTTTAAATCATTTGAAGTAGGTGTAGAGTCAGCAAGCTTTGACCTGATTTTAACAGAAGATGGAATCATTGGAATTCTTCAATATTTTTAAATAATACAAAGCTGAAGTATTCACAATAAAAACATTGTCTTCAATAAATCAATACAAAACCGGGATATGTGGGGGCTGTAGGTATCATCTTAGGCTGGCAGTAAGGAGTATTTGTAACGCAGTGTACTAAAAATTCTTCCTGAAGATCAGGCTAGGAATAGACTGCCTGATGCTACTTCTGACCTGTGGAAAAAAGGTATAAAACCTTTAAAGCCAAAAAAAATCACATACTCTACAAATCCAAGGTTTTTAATTGCTGCTAAATTTACAACTGCCGTAGCCTTGCTAAGATAGCAATCATGGACTGGATATACTTTCTCATCTGAATGCCCTCGAAATAAGGGATGTTGTTTCTGCTAATTTAAATATCAGAGAGGTAGTATTGACCTAAAATTCTAGGGGCAGAAATACACTAAAGAAATTTAGTACATAATGTACCTGTCTTTCCTAAAAGTACTAGGTTAATTAAAGAATCTTGAAGCTTTCTTCTAAGCTCAATAAACCCAGTTTGAGTCCTATACGAAACGTGAGAGGCTGATTATGTTGATATGATTAAGATCATTTAGATCGTTATAGAAGAATTCTCCTAGGTGGTTCTTTCGTTTCTGAGCTAAAGCCGGGAATGTACAGAGGAAGTGAAGAACTGTTTTCATCTCTTCCTCATCTATACAGCTTCTGCAAAAGTCATTTGGGAATACACCTAGCCGCGTGGCATGCTTTTCTATTTGACAGTGTTGGGTTATGACACCGATTATCGAGCTTTTATACGACCAGCTTAGAGAAAGCAAGCACCTTGATCGCTGAAACAAAGTGATGTTATTCCACCTGATGTTTGCCTTCTTCGTAGCGTCTTGCATTAGCAATAGTTTACATTTAGCAATTGGTATGCCAGCATTAGCCAAACGTGGTATAATGGGATGTACTGTACGATTTCTGGCGAGTTCATCTGCCTTACAATTTCCTGAAATGTGTCTATGGCCCTGACTGTCTGATAAAATACGGATATCAGATGTTGAGTTCACGTTTTCTTTAAGCTAGGATAAGACTTCTTTTATCGCCAAAAGTTCGGCTTTCAACCCGCTACAATAATTGGGAAGGCAGAATGAGAAACTTAATTTCAGTCTTTGTACTCTAAGACATGATAAATATAATTTATATGGTTTTGGAGAGGTTTGTGTTTTTTTCCAGGACGGTTTGGCAAAAAATCAACATTAAATTTCAGTACAATTTTATTGTTGGAGGCAAATCTTGATTTTCTAAAGATGTATCTCTTATCAGTTGATTTTGGTAATAAATTAATATTGTTGACACAACCCACCGTAAACATATTAAGTCTTATAGTATTTCTATATCACAGCTACTGAGTAATAAATCATTATTAAAAAATCAAATATACAATACGATTTTTTGTTTTGTCTTTTCATACCTTCTAGAGGAAGGTAGGTACATTACATACGTCGATATCCAATTTAATATCCATTTCACTGTCAAGAGTCTTGTCTTAATTTTATTTGCTAATAACCATAACTAAAAGCTACAACCAATTTCTAAGGAAATAATCACAATAAAGAATTAATACGATAAACGAACAAAACAATGATATCAAGCGACTCAGAATTACAAAAACAAAAACAACAAAACCAAAGCAAATAGCAAACGACAATATTTCCAAGGACAATAACAGTAAAAACAATAATAAAAGCCAATACATATACTATCTCTCCATAAGGATACTACTCATATGCCAATATCGATAAATGTTCCTCTATTTCTCCCTTTTCTCCGGATATATAAAAGCAAAAGGGAATTTTATTCGCAAAGGTATTTTCTTGTTATTTTTGTCCTGAATTATTTTTTTTTATTGGTTCGTCCTTTTTTTTTTGTTAGCCTGTCCAAAACTGAAGTCGTAAATAGAACCGAAAAAGGACGATACATGTACCTAACCTATCGGTATAAAAGAAAAAGAGCTTCAGCTACAGATATAGACGATAATTCTATCTGTAAGTCGTCTTCGTATCCGTCTCTCTCACCAAAAGTATAGTTTTTGGGGGTTGTCACAATCGATGTAAGTAGCCCAGCTACTGATAAATAAGTTTATATATTTAGGTTAATATTTGGGTAGGTAAGTGCAAGACTACAAATTCAATATTGGTGGCATCAAGTTTATTCTTTTGTTGTTTTCTTTTACCAAATAATGATTTCTATTTAGAAGGACAAGGTTTTTGGTATAGATTGATAGATAGAAATAAATAATACCTAATATGGATCGTAAAGGTTTATTCACAGTGTGTATGTGTCTTTTCATTGTAGTCACTTTGATCTTGAGTGGAATCATTTTTGTGGGAATTATAAATAAATACTTCACACGAAGCATGGTGAATTTGATTCTTTCACTCATATGCTAAACCTTCAGCCGCACATCAAGAATGTGAACTGCCTTAACCAACTTTTTTTGTTCCAACCAATTTTGATAATCTAAACCTTAAGAGTAATATCTTAGTGTGTGCGGAATATTAAAATCAAATGATAACTTCCAATTGGTAAACTTTTAAAATCATTGGTTTGATATTTTGAAAATAATTCAAAAAGGCGTCCTTAGTTCGTAACGTTTTTGGGGTAAATGGTTCGCTTTGTTTTAAAATTTCTATAATAAATCAAATATAAATATAAATAAAAGAGGCTGGGATGCGACCCACACTCATAATTTCTCATACTATCGATTTGTCTTGCTTAAAAGTTTGTCTATATGTATCAATGTTTACCAAATTTGCGTACTATTTTTTGTAGATTTTATTTTTTTATGAAAAAACGGACTGTTGGATTTTTATAAAAAAGTTACTGAATATCGAAAACAATATTTTCTGTGAAATAAAATAAGTTCGAAGACAATATTTGTAATTTTTGAAAAGCTACTTGAGTCGAAAGTAAATTTTTACGAAGTTTTAGTATTGTTTTTTTTAGGTTTTTATTTTTTGTAAAAATTCTGTCTTTCCATTTTTGCTCAAAATTTTATAAAATGTTGAAAACAATATTTTTTATAAGTTAAAATTAGTTAGAAGCCATTATCTCAAATTTTTGAAAAGATATTTGAGTCGAAAATCAATTTTTACCAACTTTTGTTAAATTTGTTTTCGGTTTTTAATTTTTTGTAAAAAAAAGTGTCAATAAGATTTTTTTCAAAATTTTACTGAATGTTGCCAACAATATTTTTTGAAAGATAAAAGTAGTTTAAAGCCATTATCTGAAAGTTTTAAAAAGATATTTGAGTCGAAAATCAATTTTTACCAACTTTTATTAATTTTTTTTAGGTTTTTATTTTTAGTAAAAAAACTGTCAATTCGATTTTCCTCAACATTTATCAGAATGTTGACAACATTATTTTTTGAAAAGATATTTGAGTCGAAATTCAATCTTTACCAACTTTGAGTAATGTTTTTTTTAGGTTTTTATTTTTTATAAAAAAAACTATGAATTCGATTTTTCTCAAAATTTTATCAGATGTCAAAAACATTATTCTTCGTTGCACAAAATTGTTTTGGAGATGAAATCATATTTTAGTCCTAAAATTTTCGAGGTGACAAATTTTTTTTTTTCAGTTTTTTTGATTTATAAAAAAAAACCGTTAATTTGATTTTTTTCCAAAAATATAATTGTTTTGTATCACGTCACAATATATAATATAAAATTTAATTCAAGTCTCTATCGTCATTGGTTCATGAGATATTTAGGTTTAATCAAAACTTTCACCTTTTTTTAAACTGCTATGGTAAAAAAACCACCCACGCAATTTTCTTGAAGCCCTTTCTGCATCTTTCTGCCTTATTATCTGTATAACAAAATTTATTTGAAGTCGATGTCTCTTCTGGTTCTTGAGCTATGGAGGACGAAAAAACGTCGTAAACGTACAGACGTACGGACGTACGGACGTACGAACGTACGTACACACGCACGCACAGACATCTTTCTAAAAAAATTTATTTCGACTCCAGGGACCTTGAAACGTCGAGAAATGTCAAAATTTTCAATTTGACAAATCGGACCCATTACAATAACTTCCTATGGGAAGTTAATAAATATAAATATAAATGTAAAAATAAATATAAATATAAATATAAATATAAACATAAATATAAATATAAATATAAATATAAATATAAATATAAATATAAATATAAATATAAATATAAATATAAATATAAATATAAATATAAATATAAATATAAATATAAATATAAATATAAATATAAATATAAATATAAATATAAATATAAATATAAATATAAATATAAACATAAATATAAATATAAATATATTTTTTTCGAAAAGTAAAAACATATTCAAACCTGTAATCAATTTTAACATACTTCTTACATACACCACCATTTGTATTATGTTAACCAATTTGCCAGATGGTCAAAAAAACCAATGCACATTTAGTCCTTGAAGGCCTATTACGTCCAAACAAAACATATTTATATACCTACTATATGAAAACTCAGCTATTTTTTCAAATACCCAAAAAAAACTAAAAGTGTAATAGGTACCTATACATAATATATAGCATATGTATTTATGTACATGCTATAAAACTGACATAAAATATTTAAGTAACAAAAAGGTGTTGAACTATAATACATACACACATATATTACATATGTACTAACGTGAAATGTGTTATGTTATGAATGTGTATCATCTGGTAGAATATGATACTATAAATCTTCATCCAAATAATTTATCTTTTATTTTTCTTCAAATAACGGATAACATTAAAAGGATGAAATATTGATTAAATAGGTAGATAAAGATGTCTACAAAGAATTTATATGGTTTGTTGTATATTGATTTCATTTGATGTTATGGGATTTGTTTTAAGTCAAGAAAATAAATTAGGTATTAAATTTTAAGAAAATTTATAAGATACTACTTATTTTGAAATTTTGTTCTTATAGAAAATATTTAAACACTTTCTATAAAGCTTTTCGTTTGAAATAAATTAGTATGAAACTTCAAATTCGCTGAAGAAGGTTTCAAATATATATTTACATATTTTTCGTTTTAATTTTGCATAGGTATTTTCCGATTACAAAAACAAAAGCATTTTTTAACTGGTGGTTTGACATTTAAGAACTCAAAGAAATCTACAGCGGAAATTTTGTTGAATCAGATAATCTGATGGAATATTATGGTGTTGTTTGTGAATTAATATACCATCTAAATGGATGACTTGTCTCAAAACTGTATGTATCCTTATTTACAAACTTTGTTTAAGTATCAATTTTATCATTTATATACTTTTTTATAGAAATGCTTCAATGTAAAATGTTTTACTATACTCCAACAAAACTTTTGAATAGTTTCAATCTAATTTAAATTTAAAAAAGATTTGTTTTTCAATAAGTACTCAGAAGATGACATCATGAGTAATTCCAGACTTGTAAGACGGCATCCGTGGGATAATTTTTTCATAGTATCGAGGCCAGGGGTATTTTTTGTAGTTTAAAACTCATAAAAATATATATTAGTTGATGAGTAAAGAAATTTCAAATAGTTTTAAGGCCAAGTTAACACAAGAATATTAATTTATTTTGTATTAGAATTTTCACTTACTAATATTTGTTATTTGTTATCATTCCCATTGGGTTGTCTTACCTGCAAGAAAATAAGAAATAATATATTAGTAAAACGAAACAAAATATACCAAAATCATGCAAACATATACATAAGTAATTTTAGTAATTTTTTGAAATGAAATGTTAAATGGAAGATTTATTTCTTATTAAGAAATGGATAGTTTAAAACTTGCATACGCATTCAGCTTTCGTAAAATTTGGCCCCAAAATGAATTATTTCTTGGTCTCCTTTAAAAATAAAAAATGGAACCTCTTCTCCAGTTTTGATAAGGAACTCAAACTTTTTTTGCAAGGTAACAATAACTATTACAAAGAAATTCAATCATTCCTCCTCTTCGACTCAATGGCTGTAACCAATTTGGAAAAAATCATTTATTATCATCCCATCTCAGTGACATTGATACTGAAAATATTGCAGAAGATAAGCTCATTGAGATCAATTCCTTACCGAGTTACGTAAATACTAAGAACTTTTTTTAAAATAATTCTGTGAAGGAGTTAATTACAGAATTAAAACCTAAAAAATCATCTTTTCTTGATGGTATAAGCAATAGGTTGCTTAAAGCCTTACAATACAATTAACGGCCACCAAATATCATGCAATGGTTTTCAATTCTTCTACGATTCTTTCGTATTTTCCGAATGATTGGAAGAAAGCAAAACCTATGGCTATCTGCAAACCTGGTAAAGCAAAGGATAATCCTAATAGTTAAAGGCCTATTAAATTTTTATGTTTGGTTGGTAAACTGCTTGAAAAGCTTATTAATCGACGATTACTAAACCATATCGAGGATGGAAACATATTCCCTAATGAGCAGTTTGGATTAAGAGCTAGTCACTATACAAACCATCAAATTTTAAGAATTAAAAAGAGGCCGGGATGCGACCCACACTGATAACTTCCCATCCCGTCTATCGTTTTGTCTTGCTTAAAAGTTTGTCTATATGTATCAATTTTTACCAAATTTGCGGACTGTTGGATTTTTATAAAAAAATTACTGAAAATCGAAAAAAAAACATTTTCTGTGAAATAAAATAAGTTTGAAGCCAATATTTGTAATTTTTGAAAAGCTATTTGAGTCGAAAGTAAATTTTTACCAAGTTTTAGTATTGTTTTTTTTAGGTTTTTATTTTTTTGTAAAAAAAACTGTCAATTTGATTTTTCTCAAAATGTTTCCTAATGTTGAACACCATATTTCTTATAAGTTAAAATTAAATAGAAGCCATTATCTCAAATTTTTGAAAAGATATTTGAGTCAAAAATCATTTTTTACCAACTTTTGTTAAATTTTTTTTAGGTTTTTAATTTTTTGTACAAAAACTGTCAATTCGATTGTTCTCAAAATTTTACCGAATGTTGAAAACAATATTTCTTATAATTTAAAATTAGATAGAAGCCATTATTTCAAATTTTTGAAAAGATATTTGAGTCGAAACTCAATTTTTAACAACTTTTGTTAATTTTTTTTTGGGTTTTTATTTTTTGTAAAAAAAACTGTCTATTAGATTTTTTTCAAAATTTTAGTGAATGTTGAAAACAATATTTTTTGAAAGATAAAAGTAGTTTAAAGCTAATATCTCAAAGTTTTCAAAAGATATTTGATTAAAAATTCAATATTTACCAACTTTTATAAATATTTTTTTTTTGGGTTTTAATTTTTTGTAAAAAAAACTGTCCATTCGATTTTTCTCAAAATATTTCTTAATGTTGAAAACAATATTTCTTAAAAGTTTAAAGTAGTAGGAAGCTATTATCTCAAAGTCGAAAATCAATTTTTAGGTACTAACTTTTGTTAAATTTTTTTTTCGGTTTTTAATTTTTTGTAAAAAAAAATGTCAATTGGATTTTTCTCAAAATATTGTTGAATGTTGACAACAATATTTTTTGAAAGATAAAAGTAGTTTAAAGCCAATATCTCAAAGTTTGGAAAGGATATTTGAGTCGAAAATCAATTTTTACCTTTCTTTTGGGTTTTTATTTTTTGTAAAAAAACTGTCAATTCGATTTTTCTCAACATTTTTCAGAATGTTAAAAACAATATTTCTTATAAGACAAAATAAGTTTGAAGCCTTAAGATTAAGTTTTTGAGAAGACATTTGAGTCGAAATTCAATTTTTACCAACTTTGAGTAATGTTTTTTTCAGGTTTTTATTTTTTATAAATAAAACCGTCAATTAGATTTTCTCAAAATTTTATCAGATGTCAAAAACATTATTCTTCGTTGCACAAATTGTTTTGGAGATGAAATCATATTTTAGTCGTAAAATTTTCGAGGTGACAAATTTTTTTTTCAGTTTTTTTGATTTATAAAAAAAGCGTTAATTGGATTTTTTTCCAAAAATATAATTGTTTTGTATCACGTTACAATATATAATATAAAATGTAATTCAAGTCTCTAGCGTCATTGGTTCATGAGTTATTTAGGTTTAACCAAAATGTTCACCTTTTTTTAAACTGCTATGGTAAAAAAACCACCCACGCCCAGAGCCCTTTCTGCATCTTTCTGCATTATTATCTGTATTTGAAGTCGATATCTCTACTGGTTCTTGAGCTATGGAAAACGAAAAAAACCTCGCGAACGTACAGACGTATGAACGTACGTATACACACGCACGCACAGACATCTTTCTGAAAATCTTTTATTTCGACTCTAGGGACCTTGAAACGTCGAGAAATGTCAAAATTTTCAATTTGGCAAATCGGACCCATTACAAAAACTTCCTATGTGGAAGTTAATAATAATGTTTCCAATATTCGGTCAGTGATTCGAGCAATTATATGTTGACTTCGCATCACGTTAACTTTAGTGGATAATATGAATCCTCAAAAAACGCAGGCTTAAAAGATTCCATACGCCATTGGGCACAACAATTGGACCTGCTCGCATCCATTTTATGGAAGATTTTGCGAAATGGTTGAAGCCATTGAAGCCCAACAACCATCAAGCCAGTCACACCTTCGGCGAATGACCCTAAAAGATATAGCAACCGATCCCGATTTCCGAAAGAAAACTTTGTTTAGCGATGAAACTCATTTTTGCTTAAATGGATAAATGAATTTGCAAAATTGTTTTATTTCGAGTGATCAAAATCTACAAGCCATAGTTGATACGCCTTTACATCCTCAAAAATTCACTTGTTGATGAGCTTTATGATCATTGGTCCATATTTCTTCAACAATGAAGCCGTCCATAATGTTTTAATCAATGGGGAACGCTAAAAAACCATGACTAGGTAATTACTTTCTCGAGGATGAATTTAGAGGATGACATTTTTGACAATTTTGTGCTTCTCTCTTATGTGTGGATTTTTCAAGCTTACAATTAGCTTTTCAAGCAAATATCTGAAAATTTTAAAAAACTTTCAATTGCAGGTTAAGGAATAAAACAGATGAAACACAGTCCCTTAAATAAATATTGGTATATCTGAGATGAAAACAGACCATTATGAAAGTAAAAAAGGTTTTTGTTTACTATCCACGTATTCGATAAGTCATAACTAACTTACATGTATAGTAGAAATGGTATTTGTTAACTGTTTTTAAAAGTTATATATTTTTGGTATCTAATTAAAAATATTATGGTGCACTTGGGCGTATAATCAATTTTTTAAATTTTGATACTGTATTGTAGTTTTATGATGTGTGAACTAATATCGACTCTTAAATGTCCTAATTAGGTGAAAGATTTTTTTCAAAACCTTAAATTACTATCCCCAGTAAATATTGAAAAATGGTAAAACTTTCGATGACAATTAATTTTAAATTGAGAATACAGTTTATACAAATAAAAAAAAAAAACAATAAAATAAGTCTCCAAAATTGACTTAGTTCAGGTTGTGCCTATTTATTTTCTAAGATAAATAGGTCTTCAAACCTCCATTTTAAAGAACAATACACCCATTTACGGTGTATATATCAAATTAAAACCTACATTATATCTCCAAAGATCGATCTCTGTGGTCGACCACATTAAAAGAAAAACAAGAAATGAACTTCTTAAAGACATAAATTGAATTCTTGTAATATTTTAAACTCTATATATGGACTAGACAATTCAATCTTAGCTTTAATGAGATTACCACACCAGATTCTGTCACCTTAATGCCCTATAAATTTTACCTAATCACCAACACATTTTATAAAAAAAAAAAAAAATAAAAAGATAAAAACAATTTATTCTTGCCACCACATCTTTTGAAATTTTATAAATATACTCCAATTTAATAAAAGTACTTTGTACATATACATCAAAACAATAAGAAAAAAAATGTTTATATTTTTCTTACTTGAATCAAATGGCATTTGTCTTTCAAAATGCAATCTTTAACAATTCTTAGCGGGCAATTAAGCAAGATTGCTCCCTACTCCATTTTCACTCCCCTTCTATCATCATCAGCATAATTTCCCAAGTCCTAGTATAAGAACGCTTTCTCCCATCGCTATTAAGAGAAACGTCTTGCTCTTGTTTTTTTTTGTTTTGTGTACGTCAAGCATCGACTTATACTGAGCTTGTAGCTTGGTCGTTTTCTTGTCGTGTGGCAATCAAGGAGGGTCAAGATAAAATTTATGAGCAGTAACGAATATTTTATTTGTTTCGCACCACCCTCCCTTACTTGGCCTGTGTTGGTTGCTCTGGCCCCTCCTGTGTCACAGACAATAACACTTCTAATGACAAAACTTCTTCCTCTCAAGAAATGTAAAGGCAAATCATCATCCGCTCGGAAATGAAACGCTTACAGCTAACTGTTGTAAATGTAAATGCAACAAAAACTCACAGTCTATGTAAACACTGTATGAGTGTTTTTTGTTTGTATGTATACAGGGTGGCTCCGAAATTTCCTTCGAGTTTTAAATAATTCATAACTCTTATTTTTATAATTCTCTTACGGTACTTATAAAAGAAACCTAAGGAAGTTTACTAAATGCACGACAGCGTCATTTCTGTGCACATGATTAATGATCAATGATTAGGGACGATTTCGTCAACAAGAAGCTGGAGTTGATATTCCCAGAGCTGGAAGACCTCACACTATCTGAACTGATGACAATGTGGAACGCAATACGCAGAGATCGAAAAACACAATTACAGCTGTTTCCATACAAAATACAATTATGGCAAGAATTAAGGCACAGAGATCCTGGTGGTATTAAGGGACATTTTCGACCACTAAATAATCTCCAAAATTTCAGGATTAAACTGGTTTTCTTTGGATTTTACTCTTTTCTGTTGGGTCACTTGAAGTAAACGTAAATAATCCCACTACTATCTCACAGCGTTAAGAGAACATGCGTACCGAATTACTGAACCCAGCTGTCCTAGGTAGTGTTTTGGAAAACGCTCGAGTTAGTATTTCTTTAAAGGAATATTAATTCCACTCATTAGTCCAAAAAAAAAGTCTTTAAAAATCATACTTTGTGATTCTAAAATAAATTATTAATACAAAATAAAATCTATAAATCACTTTTGACCCATCCTGTATACCTAAGTCCTGCCTGAAGAGAAAATAAACATAATTATGATATTTATGTCATTGTGTTGATTCAGTTTTTTTCTTTCTATCCCTCCTGTGCTCTAGCTATCCTATCCATAAGGGCTGATGATGACATTTTTGTTGTTGTTTTATTGTTGTGCTAGTTTTGTGTTACTTTCATTGTTGTCCCTAACACTGCTAATGAACAACAACAACACCACCATCACCACCACCAACTCCAAAACGCCCGCTATAACTCGGTCGTCCTTTCTTATCATTTTGCCATTTTGGTATTTTAAAGTTACAAAACACAAGGACGACTATGCATAAGTATACGAAAGCGGGTATATACTGGTGCAGCTTATGGAAAATTATTATGCCTGTCAGTGATAAGAAAATATTTACAACAATTGGGCACCTACCCCAATCAAAGCGTCTTGAAAGTCTGAACCAACCGATGAAAACGAAGAAGACCCACAACGACCCCATTTCAACCCACTTTATTATTATGTAAACCTAACCAAAGAAATGTACTTTAATGAAAATCAGTTGAAATGCGACAAAATGTTCACTAACGAATGCTATATAGCCTTTTTGTAGATAGTTTTTAAACTGTATTCTCTGATTTGAAGGGTTGATTGAAAAGTTCATGAAGAGTATAAGAAAAACTTTAGAGGAAGGAACCATTTATGAGATTTTAAAGTTTCCTTAAGAAATTAGTAACTTTTTTTTGTCTTCTTTGAGCACCACAATAACCGCAAGATCAAGTTTTATCTTTTACAATTAAATTTTTGTCAAAGCAGTCATCTTCGAATTTTCCGTTATAGGTTTATATCATTTCCTGCATCTCTATATACCCAGGGCAGGTTGTGTTGTCGAATTCGTATATACCTAAGAATATTTTAATAGCAACTAGCGAATTCTGATAATTGATATCTGCCATATTGCTTAAGCTACATCTGTCAAATTGGATGTCATTGTTATAAATATTTTTCGTCAAGTGACATCTTAGCTTCTTACCTACCTTGAGTTTGGACAAATTTACAAAATTCAACTTAATGTATCACGAGTAAAAGCAAGTACAACTTTAGTTGGCCGATTTTAAGAGGTTGTTTTTATTTTAGAAGGTAAGGATAATTGTCAAACTATTTATAAATCATGTTTGAATATTTTGGCAAAAGAATTCAGAACACTAAAACAACGTTTATAAATTGTGATAATTTGTTTCCAAAATTCATGCTCTGTTTACCAAACTTATGCAAACTTCTTAAACACAACAATGAGGCTCATTTTTGGCTTGACCGGTATTTAAGCAAGCAGAATTGTCAATTTTGAAGTGAACACAATCTTCATGAGACTCTTGGTCTTCATTGAGACTCAAGGTCACTATTTGTTGAAGTTAGCATAGAACACTTTAGACAATTTATTTGAAATTGTATTTTTATGTTTTAAAGGAAAGTTAGGTCCACCAATTTGACTCAAACATAATTTTACTAAGTCAAGCTTGTTGCCAAAAAAATGGGTTTGACATCGAACGTGAGGTTCGTCTAACTAGTCATTGATACCACAACGGACTACTTTTTGTAGAAAATCGTCAAATCTCTAGTTTATGTCTATAAGGGTTAGTTTTTTCATCCGTAATGTAAAACTCCTCAGGACTCGTACCCAGCGGATGGAAAACCGCATTTGTCTAGCCCATCCCCAAAAACGTGAATCTTCCTCGCCCCTGACTACCAACCGATTGAATTTACTTCCCTTCTTTCCAAAATCATGAAATCATGATTATCAGCTCAAGAAATATTTCGAGGACCGAAAGCTTCTTAATAACCGAAAGTACGGCTTTCACACCAATAGGTCCACTGGTTATCTCATGGTTCACCTCACCGAACAGTGGAGCAAACTTTTACATCGTTTTGGAGAAAGTAAGATTATTGCACTTGATATTTCAAAAGCATTTGATAAGGTTCGGCATCAGGCTATCTTATCAAAAATCCGTGCTTTAGTTTTTTATGAATCCTTCCTTCATTGGATTAGTAGTTACCATTGGGATCGGCCAATACAAGTAGTTTTGGATGGGTTCAAGTCTGAAAACCACAAAAGAAATGTTAGTGTGCCGCAGGGCTCTGTTTTATCTCCAACACTCTTTCTCGATTTAATTAATGATCTCCTGTCTGCAACTTCTAATCCAATACATTATTTTGCTGACAACAGTACTCTTAGCTTTTCATATTCATTTTTAGACTCACATCCCTCTTCTTTGGATGTGGAACTACAACGACAAAATATGATAAGCTCATTAAATTCCGAACTATACAGGATTGTTCAATGTGGAATAAAAACCGCATGGAATTTAATGCTTCGAAAACGCAACGTTGTCTTGTATCGTTAAAGAGAGATATACCCCCCTTGCCCTTATCCCTGGATGGCATTTGTACCAATAAGACTGAACATCTCGATATTCTCGGTATGTGTTTCACCAACCACCCCTTGTGGAACGATGCCTCCAAAAATTCCGCAAGGTGTTTGGCTTTCTTAGTTTGATGCAAGAAATTTGCCTCCCCTCCTGATATGGCTGTTATCTAAAAGACTTAAGAACGTATTAAGCTTGAGTATAACTCCCATCACTGGGCTGGTGCTTCTGCAACTTACTTAAGCCCCTTGGACGGTATTGAACGTAGAGCAATTAAACTGATTGTTGATCGTTAGTTTCTTTACGTCGCTTGGACGTCGTCGTAAGGTGCCTTGTCTTACCATTTTGTATGGTTACTTAGCCAGCTGCATTCCTCCCCTTAAACAGTTTAAACGTAATGCTTGCGCTTCTTCAAATGCTCATCGGTATACCCTCGAGCCTAACTTCGGCCGTAATACCAAATACAGAGATTCGTTCTTTAGCCGTACTACGCGAATGTGGAATGCCTTACCACACTCTGTCTTTCTCAGTCATTACAATTTTCAAGAATTCAGAACGAATGTTCACCGAAATCTCCTTTTAAACACTCTCTTCCTTCCCTAGTGCTCGCACTGTGTCTCTGCATAATAAGGGTAGTTATATCCTCTTGAACGTGAGACCTTGAAACGTCAAGAAATGTCAAAATTTTTAATTCGAAAAATCGGACCGATAATAATAACTTCCTTCGGGAAGTTAACTAAAATTTGAAAAAAATGATGCTCCAAAATAAAGGTACTGGCAAAGGTATAGCACCTGCCATAAGATCGTTTTATTGATTTTTATTGAAAACTGAAATTTTTAATTTAAAATATATAAATAAGTCCTACAAAATATATTCATTAACAATAATAAAATCTCTCAAACAGAGGAATTAATAATTTACATTTTTCTGCTACTTTATACCCTTCTTCCATGTAGTACCTACCTATCCAATATTTTAAGTGGGCAAAGTTTTCCTTTACAACGCCAGCCGCCACTTCGCGCCACTATATAGGACCGGAAATAGCGACGTATGTACATTGTACATATTTATACTCTTAAAAAACTGGCCGTAAAAAAACATTTAAACAAACATATCAAGTTCATATGGCTGTATGGCCATAATTATTATACTTTACACTTATTAAGGAAAAATACCCTCAGAACTTCACTGATATGTACATTGTACACTTACAGTACACTTATGCATATGTATGGGAAAAACAGAAAGTAAAGAACAATATGACCCTGATGGCGCTGAACGGCCCGGATACTTAACGTTGCAAAAAATAATAACCTGTTTGACTTGCAGATTTTTCAAAAAGGGAGGTCGTTCCGTTTCTTTCGGTTGAGTGTTTTTTTCTTTTTTCTATTAAAGGACACAGAAGTTCATTATTGATTTTATTCGGTGACTGGGTGACCTATCGAAGGACGAAGTAGGACAAGAGTTTACTTGGACGCAGGCTGTTTGCAGTTAATGGAGCATAGAAAGAGATCGTTTTCATTTTCCTTTTTTATTTTTTTTTTTATTGTGTTATTTGCTTTTAGACTTCTTGTTTGTTATACATAGTTTGTTTGTGTCAACCCTTTTGGATGCATTACTTAGATCCTTTTTCTATTGTCACTTCTTTTTCTTCTTCTTGTGATGTTGAAGAGAGCATGGAAGCATGGAACATACATTTTCTAGCTTGTCAAACTTTTTTCTTTTAGTTTTCCTTTTGGTTAGATGGTAAATATTCAATTTGTTGAACTACATTGAACAATTTATTGTAGAAAAAGGAGAGTCCTTGTCTTTTATGTGTCTGATTTTGAAAGAAGTTAGGTAGGTAGGTACCTAAGTTAAAATTTAAAAGCAATCTACTTCCTATCCCAATATACGCTCCTTTCTATAAGATGTTATCTCATCACCACAAAGTGAATATGTAAACTAAAGTGTCAATATAAGGTAAATTCAAATCATCATATGGGTAAATGGGTTGCAATTGACCTGGAAAACTCTATGGCACGGAATTTGTATTTGACAAACATCAAGTGCATTACATACTCCTAACTACATTATATACATACATGCATACATGTATATATTGGTACACAGGTAATTATTCCTTTGATATTTGTTTGAGTGGTTTGGCTTTAAAATAAAAATACCTTTATAATTTTTAATGGGAAGCCATGTGTAGTGTATTGTGTATGTTACACAAAAATAAGTCACTAAAGGAATGACTTTCTATAAAAACACTAAATGCAAAATGTATGGTATTTTATCAACCTTTAAACCGTTTATTTCACTCTTAAAGTTCTATAATAGTTTTGACCAAACCCATAGTCTTAGAATTAGATAATAATTTCTGTTAATCTTTTGAGAAAGAAATTTCGAAAAATGTAAAATAAATTGGTCTCGTGTGAAATTCAATGGTGAATACTGCATTTTTTTCAACAGAAAAAGGCATAACAGTTTAAAAGTAAGTTCTTTACATGTAATGAAAATGCCGTCTTAACACTTCTATTTATTATATCAAGTTTTTGAAATATATTAAAATAATGTTTAATCGAGTATTTAAAAAAAAAATAGTTAAAATTTAAGTTTAATTAACTCCAAAACTTTTGTTTTCAAAACTATGAGAGTATTAAACTCAATGTTTGCTCAAAACTTCATATAGGGTTAAATAAAGACACATAAACATAAAACATGGAATTTTTCAGAAATTATAAGCAAAGTACTGAAATGATTTAAATTGTGTCTAAAAGAGAAAAATGTTTGCCCTCTACATAATTATCGTACAATTTATTGAATGAGTTTTAAAATACATAGTCTCAAAAATGCCGTTTTTGATTGTTTTCAGAAATTTTAAAAGGACAACCCTCTGATATAAATATTTAAATATCTCAATCTTATTTAAATTAAACATCTTAATCCAAATAATATTAACTTCCCATAGGAAGTTATTGTAATGGGTCCGATTTGTCAAATTAAAAATTTTGACATTTATTGACGTTTCAAGGTCCCTAGAGTCGAAATAAAAGATTTTTAGAAAGATGTCTGTGCGTGCGTGTATACGTACGTTCGTACGTCCGTCCGTCCGTATGTCCGAACGTCCGTACGTTCGCGACGTTTTTTTCGTCGTCCATAGCTCAGGAACCAGAAGAGATATCGACTTCAAATATATTTTGTTAAACAGACAATAAGGCAGAAAGATGCAGAAAGGGCTCTCAAGAAAATTGCGTTGGTGGTTTTTTTACCATAGCAGTTTAAAAAAAAGATGAAAATGTTGGTTAACCCTTAATATCTCACGAACCAATAACGCTAGCAACTTGAATTAAATTTTATATTATATATTGTAACGTGAAACCAAACAAATATATTTTTGGAAAAACATCCAATTAATTTTTTTTTATAAATCGAAAAAACTGAAAAAAAAATATTATTTACCTCGAAAAATTTACGAACAAAAAACGATTTTATCTCCAAAACAATTTTGTGCACCAAAGAATAATGTTTTTAACATCTTTTAAAATTTTGAGAAAAATCGAAAACATTACTCAAAGTTGGTAAAAATTGATTTTCGACTTAAATATCTTTGCGAAAATTTAAAATTATTACTTCCAACTAATTTTATCTTATAAGAAATATTATTTTCAACATTTAGTACAATTTTGAGAAAAATCGAATGGACAGTTTTCTTACAAAAAAAAAAACCTAAAAAAAAAACAATACTAAAACTTAGTAAAAATTTACTTTCGACTCAAATATCTTTTCAAAAATTTAAAATATTGGCTTCAAACTTATGTTATCTCACGGAAAACATTTTTTTCGACGTTCAGTAGATTTTTTATAAAAATCCAACAGTTAGTTTTTTTTATAAAAAATTAAAATCTACAAAAAATAGTACGCAAAATTGGTAAAAATTGATGTTCGGTTTTCGATATCTCGTGAACAATAGAAGATATTGACTTCAAATTGATTTCATTCATCCAATTTGTATTTTTTTATATAATAAATAATTTTTTTTAAGAAATGCTACTAAAACTGGTAAAAATTGGTTTTCGACTAAAAATCTCGTTAACAGAAAAATTATTTCAAATTATTTCATTATATGTAAAATATTATTGGTAGTTTTTAAATTTGTAAGAATAATTCAACTGAGAACTTCTTTAACAAAACACGAAAACCTACAAACTTTTAAACAAGACAAATCGATAGACGCGATGGGAAGTTATCAGTGTGGGTCGCATTCCAGCCTCTTTTTATTCTTTTGTTTATGTTTGCGAAAAAAGCCTAATTTTGTCAACCAATGTAATAGGCGACTCCGTTCTCACAGACTTGAAGGCCACCTCTGGTGGGTTAAACTACAACGTTTTTGACTATAATATTTTTAGTACTTCACAAGTACTTTTAACTATGCAACGTTTAGTAACTAGACTTTTAATTGGAACAAACATCGGTGTCATAAAATAAGGCAAGTAAAATATTATTTCTTATAAGATTAAATTAGTAAGAAGCCATTATAAGTGTAAAGCGTTAGTCTAAATTTTTTGAAAAGATATTTGAGTCGAAATTCAATTTTTCCCAACTTTGAGTAATGTTTTTTTTAGGTTTTTATTTTTTATAAAAGAAACTGTCAATTAGATTTTTCTCCAAATTTTATCAGATGTCAAAAACATTATTATTCGTTGCACAAAATTTTCGAGGTGACAAATTTTTTTTTTCAGTTTTTTTGATTTATAAAAAAACTGTTAATTGAATTTTTTCCAAAAATATATTTGCTTTGTATCACGGTACAATATATAATATAAAATTTAATTCAAGTCTCTAACGTCATTGGTTCATGAGATATTTAGGTTTAACCAAAATGTTCACCTGTCAAAAAAAACCACCTACGCAATTTTCTTGAGAGCCCTTTCTTCATCTTTCTGCCTTATTATCTGTATAGCTATGGACGAATAAAAAAACGTCGCGAACGTACAGACGTACGAACGTACAGACGAACGAACGTACAGACGTACGAACGTAAGAAAGTATGTACACACGCACGCACAGACATCTTTCTAAAAATCTTTTATTTCAACTCTAGGGACCTTGAAACGTCGAAAAATGTCAAAATTTTCAATTTGACAAATCGGACCCATTACAACCCATTCATATGGAAAGTTAAAAATAAGACAAACTTATTTTACGTCGAGGTATGTAAAGGGGGACATGCTTTACCCCTATTTGGATCTAATTAAGTATTTAAGAGTTTATTTTCTGAGCATCGTTACCTAGTGCTTCTTCTTAAAAATAGTATGTTCTGACATGCTAAAGTTAACTGATTCATAGATCTGGTTTTAACCATGATCAATTCCTTTCTTTAATTTAAAACGTCTGATAAAAGTTCCAGTAAAATATGATTTATACAGTTTGATGCCAAACCTTATATTAAACTCTTTTAATTTAAGAGGTGCACTAATCATTCTTTCTCCAAAACTAAAAGAAAGGTTTAAATTTTTTGAATTCGTTTAGTTACATTGCTAAACCTTTAGAAAATTGCTACTTATTAAAATTTTAAGCCCTTAACAATAAGCTGATTGAAATTTTGCGCCACTACTTCTAAAGCTATGAATTGATCAGCGTTTTGATGACCTTGGTTATAAGTAAGTTAAATTTAAAGATAGTTATTAGTACTCTTAATGAATTGGCACAAGTTCGAAAGAGAATTGGTGCCATAATATCGTATACCTACTATCTTAAGTACAGAAGGAATCATTTCACACTCCGATAACGTCTATTTAACAGCAAAATTGCTGCAACTAGATTGTTTTATCTATCCACAGGAGTGTCATCAAAGACAAGTGTTGGAATTGGGGTTTTCAGAGTTTTGAAGACGTTTTAAGTAAATTGTCAGCATTTTTGTTAATAATAAGTTCACACGCAAGGGGTTATTACTATAAGCTTATCATGTAGAGACACAGTGTGATCATATGGAAAGTGTGAAAGGGTTTGAAAGGAGATGTCGGTGCACATTGGTTTTAAATTCCTAAATATTGCAATGACTGGGAAAGACAGCCATTTTCATATCTTAAGGGTATACCTACCCAAAATTGTATTTTCAACATAAATTTTCTTCATAAAGAAATTGTAACATATGAAGCGAACTTTGTAGATTTTTCTAGCTTGTTTCAATTTTCCATCAATGAATTTTTGTTGGCTTTCTTGTGTAGCTAAACAGTTCTCATACCATTTATTTTCCTTTAACTTTAGTTTGTTGAGGTGAGTCATAAGTCAAGAGTTTGGGAGAATTGAATAGTCTGAGATATGAATTAAACATTTCAAAAGTTTGAATTAAGTGAATTGTGACTCATTTGATATTAAAGTTCGTAATGGCTGATAACATCAAATTAGTTTGTTGAAATGGGCTTGTAATACTCTCTTGATAAGTCAGTTTTTCTTGAACTTCTATTAATTTCTTAAACTTAGCCATTACAGCAAATTTAAACTGTTGTTATTTTTAACTAAGTAAATGTAAATTTCAGTAATTCATATACCTTGACTTTAAAAAAGTATGTAGTCAGCTTGAATTTTTTGTTTTCTAGTCTAAACTGTTCTACGTATTCACGTGAAAAACATCATGTACTGTACATATGTAGTTTTTAAATAAAAAATTGTGAAACCATAGTTGGGTAACTACTCTTTAAGGTTTTGAGGAAGGCCAAGTTTGTAAACTTTTTGTTTTCTATTTTATTTGTTAAATTTTGGTTTGTTTTAATAAAAGTACAATGTCCAAGGAGTCACTCGGTCTGATGGTATAAGGGTTTTTACAGTTATACGATACAGCTTGAACAATTTTAAAATAGCTTCCCATGTGGTGTGGCCAGTATTCGTATACATACAACTTTTTTCCCAAAGGACAAACTATAAACTTTTTTGCATAACAAAATATAAACCTATCTACATTTTAGCCATATCCATATACCAGATGTACATATGTAACTAACTAGCCTTTACAAGTCCACCTATATGAAGGTAAAGAATGTTTTTTTTTTTTTTTGGCCTTAAGCTAAGAAATATGGTCAACAATATTTTCTCCCTTATACGATTGTTACTTCTATGCACCTTCAGTTTTTCTCTCTTCTTTTCAAAATTGGTAGAATAAAATATCCTAGACGTATTTATTTTGTATTTTTCCTTATACAACCGGTTAAAATGTTTACTTAAAGGTTGTAACTACTATGGGTACTTAAGACACACAACTATATTCAGTAAAATACGAGTACAGCTGTATACAAAAATAAAAGAAAAACATATCAACCCTTAAATAAATGAACAAAAATAAACTTTTTTACCACACTACATACGAGAGTAGTTGTGTGTGGCAGGTGTTTTTAAAATTTTTCCAAAACTATACCACCAATATAATTTGTTTCGAGTTCCTTACAACAAGTATATTCCTGTCCTATATATAGTATATACTGTACAGTTTTTAATATTTTAGTTTTTTTTTGTATTTGTATAAAAATAAGTTGGAATGAACGTGTGTATTCTGTACATGACAATAAATAAAAAGTAAAAAGTTCCATTTTATGGGATATGAATTCATATAGGAAGTTATTTCAATAAAAATATAGAATACTTATGCGAAGGAAAATAAGTGGCGAATCGTTTCAATACTTTTTTTAAAGTCAATAAAAAAAGAGGTTATTAAAGGGATTTTTGTACAAGAGAATAAATGTTTTAAAACGGTTCAGCGATAATTTGTGGCAGCTATAATAATAACAATAAAAAAACACTCTTAATTTTAAACATTGTCTTTTTGTGAATATGTTATGTTTAAATTATTTAGTTCGGAAGATATTGAATTACTTTTTTTTTTAAATTATAAATAATAATATTATTTCATATATGAGTCTTAGATTTTGATGGTTCAAACTTTAAAGAATATTTTATAGGCTATTTTGTTTGGCTACATGAGGCAATGTCAAACTGTGTTAACGTTTCTGTTGAATAAGTCTTGATAATTCTTTATGAGTCACTCGCCAGAACTTTGAAATCAAATCTGTTCTCAAAGTGCATTTAACGGTCTATAGCCTTTTTTTATATTGGTCGCTCACTAGAGGGGTTATGAATACCCTTATAATAATTAAACACAGTGTGAGCAAATAGAAAAGGAGAATAGGATTAGAAAGGAGATACCGATGCACATTGGTTTTAAAAGTCTACACAATGTAATGGATCTGAATTATTGAGCCTGGTAAAGCATTTCACATTCGTCTAGTGTGGCTGAAGAAAGAATCTCTATACTTAACAGTACATCAGAAATTGGGCTCAATTTTTTTAGGGGACGAATACAACTGGCTATTCCACTAGACTCTAGTCTAGTCTACATAAATCGGTCCATTCCGGCAAAAACTGTCATCTTCAACTTTTCTTTTTTTCGGTTCCATAGTCAAAACTCGCTATAAACAGCCAAAACTCGCTATTGTAAACAGGTAGGTACTTACACTAGTAAAGTAAACAAGCAAACGTGATATTTATTTCAGCGCGCCGTGCGGCGTCCTTCGCTCAAAATTAAAACGATCACGATGATGAATTACCCCCGCCCTCGCGACACTTGCCGCAATCCTCGAACTCTTTCTCGCTCGCTTGTTACTTTGCCCGACCGTTTTCGAATTGACGTCAACAAAGATAATGTGGGGGATACATTATTATTAATTTAGATACTTACAGCTAGCGTCAATTTTTTTGGGGCCACGAAAGTTATTTATATCGGAAGTAGTCTTTAGTGTAAGTTACTGTGTTCTCGCGGGTCCGCACAAAATGGGTCATCGGTCCGGATGCGGACCGCGGTCCGCCATTTGGCGACCCCTGCACTAGAGCATTGTTTGTGAAAATATCGATAAAACAACGATAGACATGAGACTTTTCGGTGGTGTTCAAATGAAGCAAATGTCTCAGCAATAGAACGATCTCCTATTATTTTCAAAGCTTTTTTTTAATTCGATTCAAAAGACTCAAGTACGTTTTTATAGTAGCAGTCCAAAATTTGGAAATTATACTCGAGTTTTCGATGGAGAAAAAACTTTGTAGATTATAGCCACATCAGAAGGGGAAAAACACTTCTTGCATCATTGGAGAAAACCTAAACACTTAGCAGTAATTTTGGTGATGTCGAATATGTGGTCACTCTACAACTATTGATTTGTGATGCACATACTTAGAACTGAAAGCTGATCAGTCTCCTCGATTCAAGTACCACCCAACATTGCATTAGGGAGGGTTTCACTTTTGGGATAGTAGACAGCATTGAGTTTTCGAAGCAATAAATTCTACCCAATTTTTCCCATTGGACAATGCTACCCAGATCAAAATTTAATGAGCTTATCATACGATGCCGTTGGTAGTTAACATCCAAACAACAAGGATGATAATCTAAAATCGAATATAAAAAGCCAAGGTACTGTTATCAGCAAAACAATTAAGTGGTTAGAAGTTAGAAGTGAAAAAAAGATCATATATAAAAATAAGGAAGAGTGTCGGAGACAATACGGAGCCCTGGAGAACACCAGCGTTTATTTTGTGTATATCAAATATGAACATGTCCAATACTATTTAAATTAAGTGGTCCGAAAGGTAATTTCTAACCGAACAAAGAAGAGATTCATCAATACCAATAGCTCAAATTTTTGATATTAGAGCTTGATGCCAAACTCTATCAAATGCCTTTAAAATATCAAATGCAACAATCTTAATTTCTCCAAAACTATATAAAGATATACGGATTTATTCTAGGAACAAAAACGGAAACCAATATACAAAGCGAAAAATTGCGCATAAAGTGCATTAAATTGCAATTCCACTTTCAAGTCCTTATCCCCAAAATACAAGGCTTGGCTCAACTTTACGACAAAACAACTAACCTTATAAAACGTATGTTCTTGCAAAGGATATGTAACTTTAAATTGACAAGATTATTTTGATATTTCAAGAGCTGAGGCCACTGCCTATTTGGTGTGCTTTTTGGGTTGGTGCAATATGTGTGGTCTACGTTAAAAACGATGCTAGGCACAACTTCAATGGTCAATAGTGACTGCTCCAGAATCATGGTTACTAACTTTTTTGTAAATAAATTGAAAAACCATGATGTACAGGTTTAAAGAAGACTGCAGAACAAGCCACACAGCTCGTGCACACAATAAATTTTTTGAAGGAAATGTTCTATAACAGCATAGTTTTACTTTACTGAGCCGTTAATTTGCCTCCAAGATTGTGGAAATAAAAGTCCCATGATAGTTTTCTGAAGGAATAAGTGAAGTCAAATTTTGGAAATAATCATCAAAAGTTAGACTTTCGGATAAGGTTACGTCCGACGACAACACTGACAGTCATATTCTAAAAACAACATCAAAAGATTATTTTTCAAATAAAGTAAATTTTCAGTTTAAAATAAATCACTGTTTGTTTTATTCTATTTCAAAGTTATATACCTCTTAAAACACCCTTTACATAAACTTCACATTGATTTTTATAAAAATCTTAACTGAAAAAGTTAAATAAGTTTTTAAATTTGTGAATTGAAATTATTTAGATAATTTATTGTCCTTTTAGAAGCAAGCCCAAAACTAAAAATCTCGCTGACAAATGATGTTTCCTGGTCATAAAACTTCTCCTAAGATTTCTATCATCTTTCATTTGGATACTTATAGAGAATATCCGACCAGCACTACCTATCTTGAAAAGTTGACATTATCATCATCAATAAATCAGCGAAGAAATATATACATTTCCTTAAGACAAAAACTTTTTGAAGATTCATTAAATAGTTATGTCGTAAAAATACATTTGTTGTAAATAACTTTGAATAAGTTACTCGTAGTTAATGGACATTGTATATAGTTTAAAAACTACAAATTGGACTAAGTATACGTTAAAAAAGTTCACATTAAATCTATGTAACGCTTACAAGTGAAAATTACCTTCCTACATTTATATATAGGTATGTGCGCCCCCACATACAAAATTTTGAAATTCTGTTGCAATCATAACTTCTTAAAAGGTCTCTCGTTCTGTAAAACCTCATTATAACCGACAATTGTTGAATAAATCCACTCAAAAAATGTATGTAGGTATACAAAAATGTATCCACACAAATTCCTAGATAAAGTTTCAAACTTTATTTAGGTTATATGCTTTAATTTGGCATTCATTTATTTTTTACATATAGAACATACGAACCTCTAAACATCCCCTCACCGCATGTTAAGGGTGTAGGACAAAAAAAAAGCAATTGAAAAATTAGATATATTTTGATATACGACAAGTTGTGCCGAACTTATGGCTGCCTACCAATTTATACAAAATTTCGATCGATATACCAACAAAAATAAGCCCTTACCACTACGGGGGGTATAGGCTACGGAAAAGTTACACCGCACATCAGGCAGCATAGGGTGAGCGGCGAAAAGCGGAGCGGCATGGTGTTTGGGCGTTAGGCCTCCAACTCTGCGTGCAGCACAGCAAAGAGAGCTATGGTTGTGGAAAAACTCTCATCCATAAATCAACTTTTCCAATGTTAATAAATAAATGGAAATCAATTACACAATACACCCTTCCTTCCACTTCATCCTATATCTATCTATACCAATTCCTGCGGGAGTCAGGCAACAGCAAGAATGAAGTACAAAAATGAAAAAACACGTGATAAATTATTTCCAAAGAAACTTTTACCAAAATAGGCGCAGCAACGACGACGAATTCAATTCATAAGAAACTTTTTCGTTTGCCATATTATAGGCAATACTTATAGGTATATCGGTATATTCTAGGTATACAAAACTCTATACCCCTCTCGTTCCTCCCTCGCTCCACAACCGACCGACTTTCGTTCGTTCTCCATATTATACAGACCCTCGTTTACCATTAAAGTAATCTGTGATTGTGAATAAGGAACATTTCATGGAATAAATCTCCACCCAGTTCGTATAAGGATTATATCAATATTGATTGAAAAGTTCACTTTAGAAAAATTCTATAAATAACACAAACATTGGCAAAAAAGCCAATGAAACAAAACTTCTCGTCAAAAAACACACACTCAAAAAAAAAAGAAGATGTGCGGTTGGGTTCCTTTATTTATAATTCCAATTCCAATTCCAATCCATCCAGGAACATCAACCTACGACGACGAATACGACGAAGGACGACTATACGATACGAGTACGAGTTACCTTCTTTTACTTATTCCCATTCCAATTCCATCAACAAAAGTGTAGCATTCCGTCTAACAACTTGAACTCAAATAAGTTATGATGTGATTGAAGCGAAATCAGCAAAATTTCAACATCACAAAATCAACAAACAAAGACGTTGAACAGTTTTTGTTAGTCTTTTGCACCTCCACCTCTCGCACCTTCTCCACTCCTTGTCCTTACCGTTTCAATCTTGAATCTTTTCAAGGATCTTCTTGCTGTTCCTGTGCTGTGCTATGCTATGCTATGCTTGTGTGCTCACTTATAACCCACACCCACAAATTTTCAATTCTAGAGGAAATAAGGACCTAGTACCGTTCATTGATGCACATGTGTGTATTTATTATAATAAACTTCAACGTGTGTAAGTTAGAGTGTGCGTATGTGTAGATATGTTTTTTTTGTATTATATGTGCAAATCAGAGCTTTTCTTAGAAGACGGGATACAATTATTGGGATATTTGAGTTAGCGTTAGGCAAACATTACTTGACAGAGAATGTTTGCAAGGTAAAAGTTTATATTCTTTTTTTTTCGTCTCTTCATTTTTATTATTTAAGTCCCCACACACTGCAGAAAATTCGGGATTGGATTTAAAAGGGGTTAACTTCAGGAGTGTACTTGTTGATTTTTGAATTAAGAGTTAGTTAAGGCGTACAAATTGAGAGAAATATTTTGAAGGGTGATATTTTCCAAATTGAGAATTTTCTTTTTCTACATATCAACTTTTCCAAACAAAGATTCTTGCGTTATGACTAACGAATCATGAGTTTGAATTCAATCGATTGTTTGCAATACTTTTGTATGGATAAAATCAAACAATATTTGAGATTTTGATGAGAAAATTGATTCATACTAAGTTCCTATTCACTATCAGAAACAAATTTCTAGAAGAGCATCACGGAATTTCTTGACATTGGAGGTGAATTTACTAACACATAGTTATGTCAAAATTTAAAGTCCCTCATACATAATATGAAGTTAGTATAGATCCCTAGTATGTTGCCATTTCGATTTTTTAAGTTAAATAAATCTTCAAAAACATTATACTTATCATTAGATTATGACAGTTTTTTGTTTTAAATTCAAATTCCAAAAATCAAGAGTAAATAATATCAATATTATATCCAAACACTTATACAATTAAAATATGGGTGCAACTGTTGCGTATCTACCAATTCATCTATTTTTAAAGTCGAATACTTTAGTTTTATTTTGTAAAGTCTAAGTTAGGCTAATTTTATAAATTTTTTCTAAGGTGACATCAATGTTTTGAATAAAACATGGATTCTAATACTTTTTAAAGTGATTCAAAATATTAAGTTATTATGGGATACGACCCACACTGATAACTTCCCATCCCGTTTTTGTTTAAGTTTTTATTTTTTGTAAAAAAAACTGTCTATTCGCTTTTTTTTTTAAATTGTATCGAATGTTGAAAACAATATTTCTTATAAGATAAAATCAGTTTGAAGCCAATGTCTGAAAGTATTGAAAAAATATTTACGTCGAAAAACAATTTTTACCAATTTTTGTCAAATTTTTTTTAGATTTTTAATTTTTTGTACAAAAACTGTCGATTCGATTTTTTTCAAAATTTTACTGAATGTTGAAAACAATAAATTTTTAAAGATAAAAGTAGTTTAAAGCCAATATCTCAAAGTTTTGAAAAGATATCTGAGTCGAAAATCAATTGTTACCAACTTTTATAAATTTTTTTTTTTTAGGTTTTTATTTTTTGTAAAAAAATTGTCAATTCGATTTTTTTCAAAATTTTACTGAATATTAACAACAATATTTCTTATAAGATAAAATAAGTTTGAAGCCATAATCTCAAGTTTTTAAAAAGACATTTGAGTCGAAGTTTAATGTTTACCAACTTTGAGTAATGTTTTTTTTAGGTTTTTATTTTTTATAAAAAAAACTGTCAATTCAATTTTTCTGAAAATTTTATCAGATGACAAAAACATCATTTTTCGTTGCACAAAATTGTTTCGTAGATGAGGTCATATTTAAGTCGTAAAATTTTCGAGGTGACAACATTTTTTTTTCAGTTTTTTTGATTTATAAAAAAACCGTTAATATTGGATTTTTTTTCCAAAAATTTACTTGTTTTGTATCTTGTTACAATATATAATATAAAATTTAATTCAAGTCTCTAGCGTTATTGGTTCGTGAGATATTTAGGGTTAGCCAAAATTTGCACCTTTTTTTTTAAACTGATATGGTGAAAAAAAAAACCACCCACGCAATTTTCTTGAGAGCCCTTTCTGCATCTTTCTGCTTATTATCTGTTTAACCAAATTTATTTGAAGTCGATATCTCTTCTGCTTCTTGAGCTATGGGCCACGAAAAAACGTCGCGAACGTACGGACGTACGGACATACGGACGTACGGACCGGACGTACGAACGTACGTACACACGCACGCACAGACATCTTTCTACAAATCTTTTATTTCGACTCTAGGGACCTTGAAACGTCGAGAAATGTAAAAATTTTCAATTTGACAAATCAGACCCATTACAATAACTTCCTATGGGAAGTTTAAAATTGACAAAAATAAAACACATATGTAGCTAAAAAGAAATTAAAGAAATAAAGAGTCTGTGATGCATCCCACACTGATAACTTCCCATCTCGTCTGTCGATTTGTCTTGCTTAAAAGGATTGTAGATTTTCGTGTTGTGTTAAAAAAGTTGTCAGTTGAATTATTCTTAAAAATTTCAAAATTACCAAAAATATTTTGCATATAATGAAATAGTTTGATTTCAAAATCTATTTTTGTTAACGAGATTTTTAGTCGAAAAACAATTTTTACCAATTTTAGTAGCATTTCTTAAAAATTTGTATTTCTTATATAAACAAATAAAAACTGGATGAATGAACTGAGAGATATCGAGAACCGAACATCAATTTTTATCAAATTTGCAGATTTTATTTTTTTATGAAAAAATGGACTGTTGGATTCTTATAAAAATTTTATTGAAAATTGAAAACAATATTTTCTGTGATATAAAATAAGTGTACATTTTTACCCACTTTTGTGAATTTTTGTTTTAGGTTTTTAATATTTTGTAAAAAAAACTGTCAATTCGATTTTTCTCAAATTTTTTCCGAATGTTGAAAACAATATTTCTTATAAGTAAAAATTAGTTGGAAACCATAATTTCAAATTTTTGAAAAGATATTTGAGTCAAAAATCAATTTTTATCAACTTTGGTAAATTTATTTTAGGGTTTTTAAATTTTTGCAAAAATACTGCCAATTCCATTTTTCTCAAAATTGTACTGAATGTTGACAACAATATTTCTTAACTTTTATTAATTTTTGTTTGGGTTTTAATTTTTTGTAAAAACTGTCGATTTGATTTTCCTCAACATTTTACCAGGTGTTGAAAACGTTATTCCTCATTGCACAAAATTGTTTTGGAGAAAAAATCATTTTTTGTTCGTAAAATTTTCGAGGTTATTATGATTGATTTATAAAAAAAACCGTTAATCAGAACTTTTTCCAAAAAATATATTTGTTGGGTTTTACGTTACAATATATACTATAAGATTTAATTCAAATCTCAAGCGTTATTGGTTCGTGAGATATTTTGGGTTAAGCAAAATGTTCACCATTTTTTTAAATTGTTATGGTAAAAAAGCGACCCACTCAATTTTTTTGCATCTTTCAGCAATATTGCCTGTATAACAAAATTTATTTGAAGTCGATATCTCTACTTCCTGAAGGTACGGACGTACGATCGTACGTCAACACGCACTCACAGTCATCTCTCTAAGAATCTTGTATTTTGACTCTAGGTCTTTTCAATTCGACAGATAGGACCGATTTCCACACCTTTTTATGGGAGAGTAAATAAAAGAAGCTTTTTTTGGTAAACGGTGAAAACCCTTGCAGAAAATGTTGTTGCAGCTTTCTTTTCGACATATAACCGTTTTTTACTTGCGACTATATGGCAAGTTTTGCATTCGTGCAAAATTTTATCTGTCTGTCCACGCTCCTACAGCCTAAACCGTTGGGTCGATTGAGTTCAAACTTGGAAGTTAAGGTTTTGAGCAGATTCGCGTTAGGCGTTTTTTTCATTTTTTTTTAAGATCAAAACTAACAGTGGCCCCCATACAATTTTTTTGGTCAAAAAACGATAATTCGAATTTTCTCAAAAACAAACCGATAGATTTTTTTTTAATTTTCTCTAAAATTTTATTTTTTAACTTGGCTTCTTTTAACAAGAAAAACATATTTTTGTATTGCTCAGGAAAGGTACCGCTCATAGAACCGTTATTTTGTTTTTTAATTTTCTCAGCAACTTATGTACTGATTTCAATAATTTTTTTTGTGAATAAGCTCTTATATTGCTTTAACAATATTTGATTATCAAAAGTGCAATTTTTTTTTGTTTGGATTTTTAAAAAAATATTGAATTTTTTTTTTTTCAAAATTCTATATCTCAAAAATAGGTTAATATTTTTTTACGAAATTCAAATGTAGAGCGTATATTTACAATCACTAAACAACTGCATACCAAAAATATTTTTAGAACAAAATTGAAAAATTTTATATATAAAAAATTAATTTAAAAAAAAACCGCTATAACGATTTTTGAAAAAAAAAATTGAAAAATCAAGGGCTTTTTTATTTATAAAATGGCATTTAAATTTTTGAAGACAAACTTATTTTTCAGTTAAAATTTTGAATCTTAAATTATTTTTTTTTTAAATTATTTTAACTGTATTGAATGGAACCCCCTCCCAAAAAAATTGAAAAATGGAGGTTTTTTCGACAAATCAAATGGCGTTTATATCTTTGAAGACAAACTTATTTTACAGGTATATTTTTAAATCTTATATACATACATAGATACTTTTTTAAACAGACTCTTTGAAGACAGGAGCAAGTTCGTGCGACCCAGTCGTGCTTTTTATTTATTATTATATTACTACACATTTTGGGATGCAGAAAACGGATTTGTTACTATTTAGAAAAGTTGGAGTTGATTAAATTAGGGATGTAAAATTATACAATATCAAAAGCTAAATTTCGATGCTTGAAAACCACAAATGTTTGAAAATAACCTGAAAAACGTTTCCGCTAAAATACAGATAGTCTACTATTCCAATTTTGACCTTATATATATGTATGTTAACAATCATCGTTTTAGGGGCTTCGCATCAAATAATGTAATATGTGCTTCATCTTTTCTGTTGGTTTGTCAGTAAATCTTGAGTTACTTTTCAATTTCAGTTTATCAATATTTTACACTTATTAAAATACCCGTGTGAAACGTATCTTTATCAATTTCAAATACAAAGTACCTACTTTACGATGAAACAACGGACTGAAAAATTTAAATCATTTTAGTAAATTTTGTGTTTGAATTAAGAAACAGAAAAATTAATGGTTCAAAGTTTTCTTAAAAACTTTTCTTTAGAAACAAACAATAAGCTTATCCATCTTTTGAATGTTCAGTTTTTTACCATAACTAGAATTGTCAGGTTATAAAGCGGATCGCCTAAAGTAAAATATAAAAATCGCTAAATTAAAATTTTTTTTGAATTCTTAAATCACTAAATTCAAACACCAAAAATAATTTTTTAATAATAAATAAAATTCAGGATATCGATGAATTTTCTTGAAAGTAAATCGTCACACCTGACAAATTAAATATACATATGTACATTTTAAATTAAATTAGGCAAATGGGGGCACTTAGTTACCTTTGTTTCTGAAAATTTAAGATATTCATTGAAATCGAAAATACAAAAACAAATTTATCATTAAAAAAAAAACAAATCCAAAATTGTTGTTTTACTTGAATTAAAAGAAATGGTATCTTAGGAATTTCAGCAGCTAAAGTTTTGTGTTAGTTGATGTTATGTCTAAAATTGCAAACATTTTACACTTTGTTACTATTTGAAAAATTATTATAAAAAGAACATGATTTTCTGATATTTGGCATTTTCTTTTCTTATTTGTGAGTTGTTAAAAAAGTATTGGAGCACGAGCTTCTTCAAAAAATTTACAAATGTATGCATATATTTATATACTAAGACTTTTGATAGAACAGTTTCAATCACAATTCTGTGTCAATTTTGTATTCATGATTTTTTAAAACTTTTGTAAGCGACAGTTTTTTTTTTTAATATTATAAAAAAAGAGGCTGGGATGCGACCCACACTTAAAACTTCACATCCTTAAACTTAAACAAAATAGTCATAACAATTTAAAGTCAATAATTTTCTTATTCTCCTAAAACTTCAGTCGAAAACCATTTCTTATTAGATTGTGTGTTGTTTTGTAGGTTTTCGTGTTTTGTTAAAAAGTTTTCAGTTGAATGTTGCTTAAAATATAACTAAAAATTAACAGCAATATTTTGCATAATGATGAAATAGTTTCTTTTCAAAATCAATTTTTGCTAACCAGATTTTTGGTCGAAAACCAATTTTTACCAATATTAGTAGAATTTCTTGAAAGTTTATATTTTTGATATAAACAAATACAGATTGGATTTTTCTAGGAAAATTAAGCATAGAATGAAATCATTTTGGAGTAAAAACCTTCATTAATTCACGAGATATCGAGAATCGAATATCAATTTTTACCATTTTTGCGTACTATTTTTTGTAGATTTTATTTTTTTAAGAAAAAACTGACTGTTGTGTTCTTATAAAAATTTTACTAAATACTGAAAACAGTATTTTCTATTAGATGAATTTAGTTTGAAGCCAATATGTTTAATTTATGAAAAGATATTTGAATTGAAAATCTGTTTTTAACAACTTTTAGTCATCTTTGTTTTTAGGTTTTTATTTTATGTAAGAAAACGTCGATTTGATTTTTTCAAAATTTTACCAGATTTCAAAAACGTTATTTTTCGTTGCATACAGTTATTTTTGAGATAAAATGATTTTTTACACCTATTTTTTTTTTTTAATTTTTTTGTTTTTTATTTATAAAAAAACAGTTAGCTAATTGATTTTTTTCAAAACTATATTGGTTTGGTATCACGTCACATTATAAAATCTAACATTTAATTCAAGTTACTAGCATTATCGGTTCGTGGGATATTTTTTTGGGTTAACCTAAATGTTCACTTTTTTGAAATTACTATGGTAAAAAAACCACCCACTTAATTTTTTTGAAAGTCCATTCTGGATCTTTCTGTGTATAACAAAATTTATTTGAATTCGATTCAATATATACTGGTTCTTGAGATATGGACGTCGAAAGAAGCTTCCCGGACGTACGGAATTTTATTCGAATACTATTTTCAAAAATTTTGTCTGATTTTAAGTGATGAATTATTCAAAAAAAATTAAAACTATTTTAGAAATATGTTTAAAATTCTGGAATAAGAAATTAATACAATGTCTTAAAAACTTTTCATTTCAACTGGAATAACAGAGACATGGATAAAGACAATATTGTATATGGACACTAAAGACTGAAGAAAACTAAATAATTTGTACTTAAGTTTTAAACTTACACTCAATTGATTTATTCAATTTTTTAATTTTGATTATATTTCTTCGTATAAATCTTTGACATAATCCAACCCTGCTTGATGAAAAAAATCATAAACCAATGTGTGTATAATATATTTTCTTCTTTCCCAAGAAGATTTATATTATGTGTTTTACTTTCTTGTTAGGGTTATTTTTCAAAAATAAAATTCTATTTAAGCACTCGTACGTAGTTTGTAAAATACTTAAAAGTCAAATATGTCACTCAAGTGCACATTCTTATCAATATTGAAACAGATTTGAATCCAAAGTTTTCATATATGTAAGTACTCGTATATGGTCCTTATCCTTTTTTATTTGTTCTCAAAATTTTGTTACATATTCCAATTTTTCAACATTATCGAATGACCCTATCAATAATTAAAATAAAATAAAAATATATTACATAAAATTATGTGTACATTTTAATCAAATAAACAAATATATGAATCGACTTATTCCCCATAGCTGATTAACATATAAGATAACATTGTTAACAGTGACTTAAGGGAGAAAATCTGAAGAATGATGGAATAATTTTTCTTCATTTGCAACTGATTTAAGCCCATCCCAGATTAACTTTTTTGTAAAAACCACCCTGATGGTGAAATATGGTCTCAGTTTTTGAAAGTGAATTTTAATAACAAGGATATGAGAATTCAAAATAATTCAACTACCATTTAACTCTTCAACTTTTGTTCATCCCTTTAAGTGAAAATTATACAGATATACATTATGGTATATTGAAATGAGTCGTTAAATATACACGAAACTACACATAAAATACATAGATATGATTTAAAATAATACAAGATTCAAGAACGCGAAAACTTCTATTTTTCTTTTATCCCTTGAAGAAATTCCCAATGCCTATAAACGAACTATAAGAACTACGAACTACGAACTAAGAACGAACGTACATAAATTTTCTCGAGCAAATAATATGCACCATGTTATTTCATCGTATAATGAGTTCAGCATAAAAAGTTTTTAAGTTTTATTCCAAAGCGCACAATTTTCACGAAAATTTGAAAACTCTTTCTGGAGTTTTGTGATTCTGCTGCAACTCGTGTTGTTCTTTCTTGAGAGTTGCCATTGCCATCACTTGATAAATTTTATCCATCTTACTCTTCAGGGTAGTACTATTTTCACATTTAAATTTTGGATTCATTGGTTTGTTTAAGATGCGTTTGAACAATGCATTGCATCTGAAAATAAAATAAATCACTTTCGTTGGATGTTTGGAGAGGGGATGGGTGGAGGGTGGAAGGGGACATGGTGTTTGGATGCAATTAAAGAATAATTCCACTCAGCAATTCAGCAAACAAATTTCTTGGCATTTGGCATAAGGGATGTGTTTCAAGACTGTCTGTCTTGTTTGTCTGTCTGTCTATCTGTGTCTTGTCTTGTCTGTCGGTCTGTCTGTATGTTTGTTTGCTTTTATGGAGATGGTATGAATGAGCGGGTGTGTCCTTATGCTTTAGATATCATTAATCTTCACACACAAAAAAGAAGTCCCACTCACTTCTTCATCTACTTGATTTATGAATTCAAATATTTCATGTTTGCAAATAAATTTCACGCAAAAGCAAAAGGATTCTGCGACTCCGCTTGCTCCAATAGCACAAGCAAAAGAAGCGCGGCAAGATTTTAAGAAGAGTTTTCAGTTTTCGTTGCTGGATTTCGGGCGTTTCGTCTTCGTCGTCGTTGCTCGGTGGGTTTGCACAGCCCCAAGCACAGAGTCACACAATGCAGCGACCCAGCATCAAACAAACAAACAGACAGTGTGTACATTTAGATATAAATTTATGTATAAATTTTTGTTCGAGAAATAGTTTAGGGAATTTGAATTCTGGTGACAAATTGGGTGGGTAGATTAATTGCGCTAAATCTTCATTTAAAATTATTTTCGTAGAGCAAAAGGATTTTGTGTTTATTTTATGTGAATATATTTTCAACGAGATAAAAGTAACGAACTATGCCACATCACCGTACCCCTTCGCACCCCATCGCACTTGGAAACGAAACTGTGGCTTAAATAAAAGAGGGAGGGGGAGGGGGTTTAGAAGTTTGGCAATTTAATCTTATATAAATTTATTGCTAATAGTTTTGTACTTAAAACCAAGATTTGTGGCCGGATTTATAGCAATGAATCACTGAGTCAATGATGCTTTCAAAAGTTTATAGAATTAATTTCTAAGTGGATTTTGACAAGTGTATATGTACGGTACTCAAGAAAATATATTTACATAAGAGAACATCGAATATACATATGTATGTTTGAAGTTACAATATTGTACTTACAGACATAAAGTGGGTTGGGAGTTGGTACCTTCAAAAATTTAAGTGAAAAAGGGGATCTATGGGGAATATTTACGATTGATTGATAATCAAATTTTATTACATTTAATGGAACTTAATGGAATACCGCATATCTCAAAGACAGATTATTATTATTAATTTGAAGATATGAGGAATATATTATTTTAAAACTTTTTGGATAAGGTATCTTCATTAAAATTTCATTTTGAATTAAGAAATAAAATTAATGTACATTTATATTACAAATCGGTAAATTGATTGATGACAAATTTAAATTTATATTTAATAAGTGTGAAGGTATTTTTAGTCACTTGAAATGTAAGGATTTCTGTGATTTAATATCGAAATACAATTTGTTTGTTTAAAATTGTTGTTTAAAAAAAATTTTCTAATTTTGTAAAATTTAAAAAGGCTGTTGTTGATAATTGTTTTATAATTTAAAGTTAGTGGGGCATATTCATAGATGTTTACTAAACTCTTGCTAAGTTGTTACTTAGCAAGTCCAGAGTTTAGGCTATTCATAAATGAATTTAAAACTAAGTTTAGGGCTAAGACTGTGGTTTAACTATAAACATAGGAAATGCTGTGTTTAAGTAGTTATTATCACAGCCAAATGTCATATTTTATTTTTATTTGTAAATTGTAAATTGAAAAAGTAAATCAAATAAAATAAATTTTACGTCAACTTGCTGTCCAGAAAAATGTCGATTGATACCGCAATTAAAGACCAGTTTTCCTGCCGTTCGCCTTTTATATTTTCCTTGTTAATCATCTAAAATATTATAGAACGTTGTTTGTTGCTATTTTTTTATATTTTTTATTAATTAGGTTTGTTTTACTTACTTTTTTCGACATCCAATTTGAGGAATGACAGCACAAAATAAAAACATTGAAAATATAAAAGTATTTTTTTGCTTTGACCTGTCATTTGAAGTATAATTGTAGTAGAATACAACCTTAAACTGGGGTTTTACTAAACACATCAGGAAAATGGACTATGAATAAGAGCTGTGTTTATTTAATCAACAAGCCTTAAACTATAGATCAAGAAATAACGACTTTAGTATAATTCTCTATGAATACGCCCCAGTGTTTTTATTTTTTCAATTCATTGAATACTAACGGGAAAATTACTTTCACATAATAATTCTAACCTTAATTAATTATTCTAAGCTGTTAAAGAACATAAAATTAAATGTAATGCATTTTAGATTATCATTTATAGACTCTATACAAAAGTAACATTTATTATGTACTAGCTGACCCCGCAAACTTCGTACTGCCTTAATCGATAAATAAAAGACCTAAACTTTTGTATAAATTAATTTTAAAACAAACAGAACGTATTGAATTAAAAGGCATTTTTTTAATGAAGCATGAATTTTTATTATTATTTTCGACACATCATGTTGCTTACTTAAAAAAACAGAGTTTTCCTCAAATACTGGCTGTTTATAAGGATTAAATTTGTATTAATAGACACACACTGTTATGATATAGTTTGTTAATCAATTTAAAGCTTTCTCATAAACTGTATTTTTTGTTTTTATTTGTGGTGCCTAAATAAACAAAGAAGACGGTTTTCCGACGCGCGAACACGCGACGTATAATTGTCCATGAGCGAAATAGGGAAACTCCAAGTTGATTCCGCAAACTTCTAAAGACTGTCCTTGCGATTTATTTCTTGTCATCGCAAAGGCCAGACGTACTGAAAATTGTAAACGTTTAAAATCGAATGGTAAATCCGTTGGAATCATCGGTATTCGAGGGATCAAGACATCCTCTCCCTTGTATTTTGCTTTTATGATTGCTGCCCCAATGACGTTATTCATCAGCTTTTTCACAGCAAGTCTTGTTTCATTGCATAGTCGAGGTTGATTAATGTTACTTTGAACTGCAAATTGTGAGGTGGTAATCCAGGCAATTCCAGTGAATTTAAAAACTCCAAGGTATAGTTGACTACGTCATCCAAGATCCAACCAACTGTCCTGCAAGAAAATTCTGAATGGTCGCATTGAGATCCTCGACATCTTTATTTTTCGCTGCCAATATTGCTCGTTCACCCAGCCAATTATGGTTATTGAACTTTTGCGCTATATCTGGGAAAACACGCTGAATAAACTCCTCTTTTGAATCTGTGATGTGACAGAAATCTGTGGGTAATGTGATGAATCCGGTCGAGGTGTCCATATGCAACTTTATTATTTCCATTATTTAACAACCGCTTCACAAACACATTTGCAGTTTTATCATGTTGCAAAAATACTCACATGTTAGTTGTTAATTGGAGTTTCTTTACGTACTGCCACAAATTCGATGATTTTAGGCATGCATTTAGTTCATCAGCAACAGTTGATCGGGGAATAACTGGAAGAGTCTGACGAAAATCACCTGACAACAGAATCATGGCCCCACCAAAAATATTTTGGTTGTCACGAAGATCTTTCAATGTTCTGTCCCGCGTGACCTCTTATGGGCCATTGTGCATTCATCCCAAACAATAAATTTGCATACCTGTAGGATCTTGGCCATTGCGCTATTTTTGGCGATGTTGCAAATTGGTGTTTCGGTGATTTGTATGTTTAATGGTAATTTCAAGGCTTAATGCGCAGTTCGTCCGCTTTCTAGTAGAGTCGCAGCTATTCCAGATGAAGCCAACGCTAGAGCAATATCATTTCGCGATCTGATCCTCGCCAAAAGCAATGAAATTAAGAAAGTTGTTCCGGTTCCTCCGGGAGCATCAAGGAAATAAATTCCACCAGATCCACTGTTCACAGCTTCTATCAAAGTGTCGTACGCAATTCTTTGTTGTTGATTTAATTGTGGAACATTTGTACGAACTGTTTCGGCCAATGCTTCAATGTCGTCCTGTTGTTTTCTTTGCAACTCGTGGTTTAATGAATCGTGCATATGACGATTGGTTGCTGTCATTCCCAAACACGACAATACTTTATTTTCTATCAATAAACACATATCTTCTATCATGATCAATGTCTCATTGTAAATTTCTTCAGTCATTTGTAGTGTAGGATTCAAAGTTTCACGGCGGCGCACACAATGCAAAACATCCTCAGACATGTCATCTCTATACTTAACCCACAAATCTTTTGGATTCGAGGGGAAACATGTCGATATGATAATCGCAAGAAATGAACGAATTTGATGCGGCGATGAAGATATTACGGAATCCTTGAGCGTATCATCCCAGTGCGAATCGTTCTCAAGTAAATGTAATAGTTGGCATGCCTCACGGTAAGTCGCAGCTGTCCATTAACTGTTCTCAGTTATTTGAACGATGTCGGACCACGAACATTCACCAACAACAATCGGAAGACTATTTTCATAGATATGATTGAATTTGAACTTTATGCAGCGGTAATAAATTGCAGATAAATCCGTTCAGCCGTTCTCGAGTTCTAGTGAGACTAACGAACAGCAATTCATTTTTGTATATACAGATTCATTGAATACTAACGGGAAAATTACTTACACATAATAATTATAACCTTAATTAATTATTCTAAGCTGTTAAAGTACCTACATAAAATTAAATTTAATGCATTTTAGATTACTATTTATAGACTCTATAAAAAAGTAAATTTTATTTTGTATTGAAATCAATTAATTAAAGGCGTTATTTGCACCATAGTTTGATCTACTAAATATAATAATACACTTGTTAAATTTGAGTTGTTTTTTTTTAGAAAAATCTTATCGACAGTTATTGTTATTAATATTTTTGTTGAAAAAATAAACAAATTAGGTGGCGCACCAGTTCTTTTGAGAACTAGGGCCTAGTGAATTAAAGCTCTCAACCATTCCTGTGTGCGAGTATTGTTTTCAGGAATGGAAGGGACCTGTAGTTTTAAGCCGAATCCATGCGGATAATTTGAGAAAGCATTTTTCATGACAAGAAGTATTCTTGGATTATTAGTCAATTCCTCGAAAGAGGCAGTATCCGTGAAAAAAAAAACTTTAGATGGCACAGGCAGGGAGGAACCCAAGATCTCTGGCATGACAGTGCAAAGCACAGGTCATGATGCCACGGGCACCATAGTATTGTATTGTTGTTAATGTTGTTATTAATATTTTGTATAACAAAAGTATCGACAGACGGACACGAATGGGGCAGTAATCAATGTAGGTCGCTTTACAGTCTCTTTTTAAAATTAATTAGTCTTGTGTCGGAATTGTTTTGAAAAAAAATTAAATAACATTCCCAACATAATGAGTTGTTCTTTAAAGTAAATTTGGTATTCAATTTTATTCTCAAATGCTTAACATCATCCCTGTTTTTTTTTTAACATTGTATGATTTTAATTATTTTCAACACATCTTCCAATATCATATCTTATATAAATTCAAGTATTTGCATAACGTATGAACCTATAGTCTCGAAGGAATTATGAAATTAAAATTTAAAATGTTTAAATCACATTATACCATCAGATTTGTACATCTTTTAAAATTCAAGCTTAAACACATATCACACCATAACAGAAATTGAAATGGCGGAGCGTCATACAAAAAGGTATACACATTACCAGCACTCTTTTATTTTTGAATAACGATGATTTAATTATTAAACACATACAAAAATGTTTATCCTTCAAATATATGCATGCAGTATCTCAGTATAAAATAATTTAAACATAAACTCAAGAAAAATACAAACAAAAAAAAAAACAAATAAAATAAAAATAAAAATACAAAAACAAAAACAAACCAATGTCCTTGCCATACATAAATTCGAAAATTCCTTCAACGTAAATAAATTCAAATGAATTAATTGAGACAAAATAAAATATTGCCATGTCATTTCCGTTTTAATTTTTCTCGCTACCCTTTTTGTGTTTTCTCAGTATGTGGGCATGAATACGAAAACATATACATACTATCACATTGATCAAATTTTGTTTATAAATGTTTTTGTTTTTTGTGTGTGTTTAATTAAAAAAAAACACACACACACACACATATTTGTACATCCTTGTAAAACAAATTAACGAATGTAAAATTGCTTTTGTCCTTTTAACCTGCTTCATTCTTTTTTTTAAATATTAAATATAATCGCATTAGGTCGAGATATATTTTCAAATAATATGTTTATCCTTTAGCAGGACATAACTAATACGAACATCTACATATTTCAGTTAGAAAAGCGAGTAATGCAAAAGGATAAGAGAGCAGCTTGAAGCAAAATTAACAAAAACAAAAAAGGGAATTGGCGCAGATTTTGTTTTTATCTTCTAATATAAAACGTTTAAAACCAACTTTATCCTGAAACCGCAGCATTATCCTTTTAATCAGTATTTAATATAGGCAGCAGAAATGAAGGCAAAAACAACGATAGCAACGACGACGACGGTGATGATGATGATGATGATGGCATACATTTTTGTTGTACCAAAAGAAAATAAATATATTTCCCTTACCTAAGGGTTGGTTTTTTTTTTCTGTTCTTTATTTGTTGGGCAAAATTGTGGCAAGCACTTTTGGTTGCGCTTAAAAAGAATGGAACACTTTTCGGAAACTGCAGAAAAACGTGCGGCTTAGCAAAAACAAGAAAAAAAGAGCTCCTTCTGGTATCCTTTATGATATCCAGGATAATGATAAGCGAAAGGAGTTTGCCTTTTTTAGAATCATTTTTCTTCATTCATTTCTTGTTTTAACTTTTTTGGTTTTCCGTTTTTTCTATCCACGTTCGAGGTGATCCTTTGTGTAGTCAATCCTTTTTCCTTAAAGCGTTTATGACAATGGTAAATTAAGCCAACACAGAAAAAATAAAAATAAAAGACTTAAGTCAAATTAAAATTAAAGAGAAATGATAATTAATTTTCAAAAATCAAGTGAAAACAAAGTGAAGGGTTGTGTGCTCCCATTTTGACATATTTTATTAAAATGGAAGAAAAACATGTATAGGCCTTTTTTGATAAATATATTGTTTAAGTTAATGACATTGTGTAACTTTTATGGGTCAGCTATATTGGAAATGGAAAAACTTGATAAATTATAACCAAACATCCTTTTTAAAATTAAATAATGGAGGCTTTTAATTCCAGTTAAGCTAAAAACATGTTTTTGTTTATAGTTTTTGATGAATTTATAAGAAAATTATAGACAAAATAATTGGAAATGCTTACATGTTGCGTTTTAAGAATTGATACATGGAATTTCAATAGATTTTTGTTGTCGATTTCATGAAAATCGATATTCAAAATTTCTCAAGTTAAAAAACAAATGTGTTGTCATGTTAAGTCAATGTCAAGTTCAGCTACAAAATCAGGGTTGGCAGGCAAGAGGTGATTTAAAATAATTTTTGATTTTTCATATGTTGTGCCTTGGAAGCTTGCTTTTGAGCTAAATTTTCGGAGTAAAACTTTGATATTTAAAAAAAAAATTTAAGCTATAAAATTAGAATTTGGACATCAAATGTTGTTTTCCAAAATCAACTATTAATGGAATTTTTTGTAATTATCTCCACTGGCTGCAGCGAACTGAAAGTAGACTTTTGAACCTTTAAATTGGAATACAAAAAAAATCATATAAGCTAAATCAAACATTTATGGCAATTGTTAGGTTTTCACAGCCTTAAAAGCCCAAAGAGCTTGCCTACCAGAATCATTTTTAAGCAAAAATTTAAAACGGTTATGCTTACCTTATAAAAGACAAGAAAAACTGAGACTTATACTCAGAAAGATTGGCACATATAATTAATTTTGGATTTTGAAATAAATTTTTGCTGCGAGAGTTTCCGCACGGGTTAATCTATTCTAATTTCTGTATTCTAAGAAGAAGAATATTCTTTGTGTGTAGCATCACAAGTTTCCGGATAGTAATTTGCTGACAAACAAAGTTTTTTAATTGAGTTTCAGACAGAATTCATCAATCCAATCAACTCTCGAAAACCAGATTTCAGATACCTGAAATCCCGAAAACCCCGAATTCTAAAAACAACAAAATTGTATTAAAAAAAAATTATTTCGGAAATAAGAAAGAAGATTAGGATAATTTAAAGTTGCTGTCTATGATGGAGACACATTTAGGCCAGTTTATTGATCCATTGTGATACCATGTGAATCTTGAGGCTTTCTTTTTAGCTCAATAAAACTGGTTTGAGTTAATTACAAAACGTGAAAGACTGATTATGTGAATATGGTTAAAATCGTTTAGATCGTTATAGAAGAATTCTCCTAGGTAATTCTTGCGTTTTTAAGCTAGAGCAGGGAATGTTCAATGTACAGAAGAGGTGAAGAACTGTTGCTTCTTCTTCCTCTACCATACAGCTTCTGCAAAAGTCATTTAAGAATACTCCTAGCCGCATAGTCTTCTTTTCTATTAGAAAGTACTCCGGTTATGACACCGATTATCGAGCTTATATGTGATCTGCTTAGAGATAGCAAAGCACATCGAGCGCTTTAAGAGCCCCCGCAGACTGCAGACTTTTTATAGGCCGATAATTTAGTCGGGTTGGGCTGAAAGTGCGCAAACCGAGCCAACTAAACAGTTTGGTTGGTTAACAGGGCAATCAACAGGACAATCAACAATTGTGATTTGGGCGACACCATATTCAAAATACACGCACACGACGACAAATCACAGAGCGAACTGAACTATCGGCCGACTAAACAATCGTCATGTATGCGCAGGCGTGTATGCGCCAAAACTGATTAAACATCCGGCCGATAGTTGGCCGACAGATTAGTTTGAATGTAATCGGGTAGCCCATACTGAATCGCTGTAGTGTGCGCAAATGCATTCCTCTCCATACTGATTAAGAAGCCGACCAAACTATCGGCTGATAAAAAGTCTGCAGTCTGCGGGTGCGGGGGCTCTAAATCTAGTATAAGCCAGATGTTTTTCGTGACCTGACACGTGGTGATATTATTCCACCTGATGTTTGCCTTCTTCATAGCCTCTTGCATTAGCAATAGTTTACATGTAGCTATTGATATGCCAGCATTATAGACAGACATGGTAGAATGGGTTGTAATGTACCATTCCTGGCGAGTTCATCTGCCTTAAAATTTTCTGGAATGTCTCTGTGGCCCGGCACCCAGCAAAGGTGAATATTAAACTATAGTGCCATCTCCATTAAAGATGATCCAAAGCTATGGACTGTTATAGAGTTTGCCTGACTATCTGAGAAAATACGAATATCAGATGTTGGTATCATGTGTTCTTTAAGCCAGGACAAGACTTCTTCTATATCCAAAAGTTCCATCTGGAACACGCTACAATGATTGAAAAGGTGGAATGAGAGACTTAATTTCAGTAGTTCCAAAAATATCTGGAAGGTATAGAAATCTGGAAGTTCCTGTCGAATTGCAGTTGGGGGATGGTGTAGTCCGTGTGCTTTGGACTAGATTCTAAATACTTAGGAATTACGGAGTGGCCCACTGCGATGAAGTTTTGAGGCGAATAGCAGAGCTTGCAGCTATTTTTTTTCTAAGTACATCGATGGGTTTGTGTTAAGCGATCCGCTTATGCATAGACAAGCTAAACGTTGGACTTTAATTTATACGTAGCGGTTTATAGTTTTTTTCTAAAGAAATTCACCATACTGCCACACTGATATTAAAATAGGTCTGATTACTGATGTATATATAACCAATGCGTAATTCGGGGTTGTAAGCCCCATTTATTACCAATAGCTTTTTTGGAAGTAAGAGAGCTATTAGCTTTTTTGAGACGTTCTTGTATATTGCGTTTCCAATTCAGTTTTTTGTCTAAAATAATAATACCCAGTCCAACCTGATCAGCCCAAAGTATTAGTTTGTCTAAAACATTTTGTAAGAGTTCTTTTAGGGTGTTAAGATGATTTTCTGAAACCGTTATAGCAACGTCATCCACATATACAATCACTCTGAAACCCTCCGCATCCAGACCAGTTATGATTTCATTTACTACCAGGTTCCAGAGGAGAGGGGATAGAACACCGCCTTGCGGTATCCCCCTACTAACGAATCTTCTAGCAGAAGAGATGCCCAGTTTTGAGCAAATTAATCTGCTAGTCAGCATTAAATTATTCAACTCCCCAAGTGAACTCTGTACGTTCAGAGATGTTAGTGCCGAGCCAATGTGATTACAGATGTGTCCACGTTCGTTGTTAAAAGCGACTTAGATGTCAAGGAACGCAACCATAATGAACTCTCTATGATGGAGGGAGTTTTCGATGGTGCGTACTTGTGTGATGCTGTTTCCATCGATTTACCTTTACAGCAGCCATATTGAGAAGTAGTCAGAAGCCTTGTATCAATACTCGCTCTTAAATGGATATCAATCAATTTTTCTAAGGAATGATAATAGACTTATAGGTCGCAGAAAGAAGCATTACAAAAATGTCTGCTTGCATCACTGCAATCATCTTGAAAAAAAAATACATTTGTCCACAGAGACTAGGGCCAAGTGAATTTACAACTCTCAACCTATCCTGTATGCGAGTCATTTCATGGATGGAGGGGATCTTCATCTACGGACTGTTTGTTTAAGAAAGCTCTTTTTCAGGACAAAAATTACTCTTGGAGAATTTGTCAATTCCTCGCAAGAGGCAGTACCCGTGAAAAAACTTTAGGTGGCACAGGCGGGGATTGAACCTTAGACCTCAAACATATCAGTCTCACCCACTAACCATTACGCTACGGTTACTAACGATGTATTTTACGTTCAATATTACTTCAGTAGTTTCAAAGAAATATTGCACTGTTTTGTACATAATTTCTCCAAATTTGTATTTAATTTCACAAAACATCAACTTATGCTGACATAAACACTTAAAAAATAGGACCCTTCTAGTCGTAACAAATAAAATCTTCGTTGCAAACAGTTTTCGTGATATTCATTTAAAATCAACCCTCAACAAACTGGTGCAAAATTCCCTAGAAGACCGAAAAATGTTTTGTCTTAATACAGAAGATAATCAGGTTTCAAATTCAGAACCTTGAAAGAGAAATATATAACCATCTAGCAATACCAAACCAATGCAATTCTACAAGAGATTACATGTTAGCATCATATCCACATCCCTTAATTTGACCTATTATAGTGAGTTATGCGAGAAACAAAAAACAATCTAACTAGGGGCTGACTTATCTAATCGATTGGGAAATTATAATTAATTTTCACATTTCATTATACTAGCTAGCATGTTTGCCAAATATCCACCAATTTCCATAATTTTATATCGTTCAATCTCTCTCTTCGTAGCTTTCTGCCATCACATAATAGCTGGGAGTCCTTCTTTCCTATCTATCTATGTATGTATGTATGTATGTATGTATTGTATATGTTCCTCCATGTCCATAAGCATCATTGAATATTTGAATAGCTACAAGTTGTGAAGACTGAATGTATTGACTTACCCACAAAATTTAATTAACAACTTGATGAACCATAACTATACATATTCATAGACACATACATATGTATATTCCATACAAATTATATATACTACACCTACACTGTTAGATTGAACTTCCTTCCTAAATGTTGTTCAGAATAACATAGAATGTTTATTAGCCTCAAGACTTGATTTAGTGAAAGTCCAATTTGGGTTAATTCTAGAGAAAACCCCGTTCCTCTTTTGCTCTCCAAAACTTCCAATCGCTGCCATCAATCTATACCCCAACACTTCCCTTCTGCACCGATTGCCATCGCCATAGCCCATCACCCTATATCTAGTAGAACTCCCCAAAGGATGACTTTATCTGTTTTTAAACAAAATGTCCCCATTTCGATGTGTCAAAGGGATGTCCTTATACAACATACATACCTATATCCCTATACTTCGCCATCGCATCGCTACATCGAATTCACTTTTCTAGGGTGTAAAGGCGTATAAAGACAAACTGTCTGACATTTGGAGTTTGGACAAAAAGGACTTCATCGGAAGGACTAACGACAAAAGAAACGTTTTAAAGATGTTTTTTGTTTTTTTTTTTTTTTGTGTGTCGGTTCCTTTTTTATTTATTTTTTGTTTAAGTTATAATTCTCATTTTTTTTAGTCTTTTAGTCCTTTTGAAGGATCCTCTCCCTTTTTTATATGTATTTTCTTCATCTGATTGATGACGGGTCTTCGATGACCCAAAATTTATAGATATAGGTAGCAATCCGTTTATTTGAAATATTTAGTGTCGTTGTATTTTGGGAATTAATGTTCCGCTTCGTTTGTGCTATTTGAATTGTCAATGAATCGGCCAAAAAGGATATGGTTTTGTTTTTGTTTTAAGGGATAGAGATGGGTTCGGTTTATTGATTGAATTTATCCTTTTAGTATCGTTGGAATGAGGTAGCGGTAGCGGTAGTGGGGGGATAAAGAATTTTTGTTAAATAAAACATTGAATTTGATTGTTGATTTGGGTGCTCGATTGAACTTTTTTCCTTTCGTTTCCTTTATTTTTTGTTTTTTTATTTTTATTTTTTATTTGGTTGTGTTTTGTTTTATTGTTGGTAATTCTATTATCCTTTTTTTTATTCACTTCAATCAAAGGCTTTCTCTTTGGTGGTGTTTGATAATTAAAAAATAAAAGAATGAACAAAAAGGAACTTTTTTAATTTATCCTGATTCTTTGATTGTATTTCATTAATTGATAATGCAGAAAAGGTCAAAGGATTTTGTTCGAGCTTTTTTCTTGTTCTTGTTTTAGGGACAGTCTTTTTTTAGTTTTTAATATTATGTTTTAAGCTGAAAAAGAACTGTAAAATATTTTGTAGGGTATTGTGTTTTTTTGCTTAGAAGGGACATCGACCTACATACATATATTTCATTTTATGATTTCTTTTTGTGTTCCTTTTAATTACTTTTGAAAAAAAAAAGGTAAAATGTCGAAAGTTATAAAAACATGAGTTCAATATAATTAAGAATGTTTCTTTTGATTTTATATGAACAAGTTGACAATAGCAAAACTCAAGGAGGACAGATGAGTGGAATTATAATCATCATCGTTTTATTTATTTATTTTATTTTTATTTATTTATTTCGATATGGCTATACACATTAAGATATATTTGAATTGAATTGCTTTTTGAAGAAAGTAAGCAATGTTGCCTTTAGTAAGAAATGTATTTTCCTGAAAACTGCTTTTATCTGAAAAATAAACACAAAACAAACCGATCTTTGACAGGTGTCAATAAAATAATATATTAATAAAAGCAGTTATTGGAACATGACGGATTGGCATTTGTTGTTCAAATAACAAACTAAAATAAGGAATGGTATAACAATCAATCAATTATAAACTAATTAAGACAGTGATCTGTTTAAATACGTTAACGTGGAAAGGTTCTTATCTGTCGTTTGCTTATGTTGATCTTTAAGCAATTTTGTGTACACCACTTTGAGAAATTGTCAGATCTGTTTGGAGGAGAGATTATGTAAACAAAATGGGAGGGAACCTAAAGACTACCTTGGAGGACAGCAAAAGTATCTACAATGATATGGGTCTGAAGAAAGTTATCAGCTGGACCTCGAGCAGTGGACTAGGTGTTAATCAGAGTAAAATTGAACTGATGCTCGGAAGCTAAAATACCTGCCTTCAAACTACCCGACTGAACGGTCAAATTCTGTCTTTAACCTCCAACGCAAAATATCTAGAAGTCATTTTAGATTTCAAACTAAACTTAAAGGTAGTTTAACAAGAAACACAATATTGAGAAACTAAGGAAGGTTCTAAGAATAGCTAGAGTTTGCACAACAAGGGCCCTTCGGTCCTTCCCAGCAGATGCCTTAAATGTTATTCTGCACCTCCTAACAGTAGACCTAAACATTAAATATTTAGAATCGTACAGCGCTCTAAGGCTTACAGAATCAAACGGTTGATTTTCAAGACCATATGGGCATGGTAACACTAAATTCAGCAGATATTTTTGCAATAGACACAGACAACTACACCCCTGCCTTGAACCTCAGTAAAGATAATCAGTAAAAGTAATCTTTTCTGCCAGAAAGAATTAGGAGGATGCCATAGTTACGAAAGACTTCAATACCACTACGTTTACCTTTACTGACGGGTCAAAGATGAAGTGTGTAGTTGGGTTGGGAATCTTCTCTGAGTCCTTAAATGTCACTAAGTTTTTTCGCCTACCCGATTGTGCCATTGTATTATAAGCGGAACTATTAGCAATCAGAGAGAAGCATGCAAAATACTCCTATCACTCAAATCAAACTTAAACCAAAATAGAAACACGAACATCTGAACTAACAGCCATCAGGCGGCTGTTATATCTGGCTTTTATACTGGTCCAACAATGTCGTAATGAACTTTCCAGCTTTGCATGAAGCAAAGCTTTGTATCCGTCACAATACTCACTTCCGAAGCTTCGGAGATCAACGTGAAAGGGAAACTGTGATTCATTTTCTCTAAAAATGTCCTGCCCTGGCAAGTTCTAAAATATTAGGCTTCGGAAAGGAATTCTTAAAAGAGATGAAACTGTATACCGTAATCCATTTCAGAAAAAGGGGATCAAAACCTAATGACATAACGTTCAACAGCGTCCTAAAGAGAATAAAGATCACTAAAAAATTGGTACAACAGAAACGCATTTGACTCTGTACAACGAAACGCAAATTACAGCTGAATTTTGTTTAGAGTTAAGTATGATTGACATTTTGATATTCATAATTATTTCAGAAACAATATTCAGTTATAATCAATAATGACCAAAGTTTTATCAGAATCAAAAATCATCATTTGAGCCAAAATGCAGAATGGCACATAAATCATGCACATAAGAAGCACTTAACCGACAATTTAAATATGTATCAATGACTCGAGATGTTTTGTAACGCTATGTGATGAAACTTAAACTGAAAAAAAAAAATCATGAGAGTCGCGTTGCTTAATGTTGCATCTCATCTGCTAGAGATTTCGCTGAGCAATTATTCAATAATTGCTGGCTACCGATGATAGCCAAGGCAAGGACTACTTGTTAACAAATCGAGAGGATTGATTTCATTTCCTCATAATTTCTGTAACCTTATCCCATCGACATCATTACTAACGACACAAATAATGAACGGTTGAGTGAGGGAGTAATTTTAGCGGCTTAGAATAAAGATAAAGATGACTAAACTACATAATTCAGAATAAAACCATTGGAGCAATGCATTCATGCAAATAAGGATGAAGCAACCATTTATCCATTTATGCTTCTTAACGCAAAATTTACTCTTAAGGGTTTTTGTAATGACAGACATGAACACTTATGACGATGCTCAAGAGATACAAAAGTTTTAGTGAGACAGCGGTCACCTATCATTTGTCCCAACAAGTGGTTTGTAAAATGCACATACCTAGAACTAAAAGCTCTTTAGTTTCTTTTTCGAAGCAATACATTTTACACGGTTTTTGATTCTCCATTGGACAATGCTGCCAAGATCAGAATTTAATCAGCTTATTATAAACTGCTGTTGGTAGTCTACACCCAAGGATCAAATATGGAGAATCTAAAAACGAATATGAAAAGCTGAGGGTATTGTCAAGCGAAAAAATTTAGTGGGTTAGAAGCTTTAGATAAAAAATCATTTAAAATAAGGAAGAGCATCGGAGACAAAACGTAGCCCTGGGACACATAAGCGTTTATTTTTTGGATATGAGATTTGAGCCTATTCTGCTTGAATTGAGCGGTCCGAAAGGTAATTTCTAACGCAATAAAGAAAAGATTCATCAATGCCAAAATTACACATTTTCGATAAGAGAGCCTGATGCCAAGCCCTATCAAACGCTTTGAAATATCAAGTGCAATAATCTTTCTTTCTACAAAACAATGTAAAGATTTATTCCACTGTTCGGTGAGATAAACCATAAGATCACCAGTATCAGTCATTCTTCAAGATATTTATTAAGCTGAAAGTTAATCAGATAGTCCATGACTTTTGGAAAGAAGGGAGGTAAGTGCAATTGGACGATAGTTAGAGGGTTAGGAGGATTCGCTTTTTTATGAAAAGGCTAGACAAATTCTGTTTTCCATCCACTCGGAAAGAGACCTGTAGATTAGGACAGATGGATATGCTTTCGCTTTTTTTACCATTGAAGAACACATTTTCAGAACAGTAGCGGTGATAGTATTTGGGCCAGCGGATTTGTGAATGGCAAGATCTTAAGGTACTCCATAGAATCGTTTACGCAAACTGTGTTGCAAGCAAATAGGCTTGGCTCCGTAGTATTCATGTTTTAAAAAAGAGGCTGGGATGCGACTCACACTGATAACTTCCCATCCCGTCTGTCGATTTGTCTTGCTTAAAAGTTTGTCTATATGTATCAATTTTTACCAAATTTGTGTACTATTTTTTGTAGATTTTATTTTCTTATGAAAAGAAGGACTGTTGGATTTTTATAAAAAGAAAGTGCACGACTGGGTCGCACGAACTTGCTCCTGTATGCAAAGAGTCTGTTTAAAAAAGTATCTATATAATATTTAAAAATATACCTGTAAAATAAGTTTGTCTTCAAAGATATATATGCCATTTGATTTGTCGAAAAAACCTCAATTTTTCAATTTTTTGGGAGGGGGTTACATTTAATACAGTTAAAATAATTAAAAAAAAAACCAATTTAAGATTCAAAATTTTACCTGAAAAATAAATTTGCCCTCACAAATTTAAATGCCATTTTATAAATCAAAAAACCCTTGATTTTTCAATTTTTTTTTTTTGAAAATCGTTAGAGCGGTTTTTTTTTAAATTAATTTTTTATATATAAAATTTTTCAATTTTGTTCTAAAAATATTTTTGGTATGCAGTTGATTAGTGATTGTAAATATACGCTCTATATTTCAATTTCGCAAAAAAATGTTCACCCGTTTTTGAGATATAGAATTTTGAAAAAAAAAATTTCAATATTTTTTTGAAAATCCAAACAATACAAAATTGCACTTTTGATAATCAAATATTGTTAAGCAATATAAGAGCTCGTTCAGAAAAAAAATTATTGAAATCGGTTCAAAAGTTGCTGAGAAAATTAAAAAACAAAAAAACGGTTCTATGAGCGGTACCTTACCAATACAATACAAAAATATGTTTTTCTTATTAAAAGAAGCCAAGTTAAAAAATAAAATTTTAGAGAAAATTTAAAAAAAATCTATCGGTTTGTTTTTAAGAAAATTCGAATTTTCGTTTTTTGACCAAAAAAATTGTATGGGGGCCACTGTTAGTTTTGATCTTAAAAAAAAAAATGAAAAAAACGCCTAACGCAAATCTACTCAAAACCTTAACTTCCAACTTCAATCGACCCAATGGTTTAGGCTGTAGGAGCGTGGACAGACAGACAAAACAGACCGGACGGAATCGCGGGACCCACTTTTTTCTACTTCTCTACCATCGTAATATCATGTTTGATTAAAATCTCGAGTTCGAAATTTTGCACGAATGCAAAACTTGCCATATAGTTCCTATATGTCGCAAGTAAAAATACTGAACATCGAAAACAATATTTTCTGTGAAACAAAATATGTAAGTTTGAAGCCAATATTTTTAATTTTTGAAAAGCTACATATTTGAGTCGAAAGTAAATTTTTACCAAGTTTTAGCATTGTTTTTTTTTTTAGATTTTATTTTTTGTAAAAAAAACTGTCAATTCGATTTTTCGAGTTTTCGAATGTAGAAAACAATATTTCTTATAAGATAAAGTTAGTTTGAAGCCTTAATCTCAAGGTTATAAAAAGATATTTGAGTCGAAATTCAATTTTTACCAACTTTGAGTAATGTTTTTTTAGATTTTTATTTTGTATAAAAAAACTGTCAATAAGATTTTATTCTTCGTTGCAAAAAATTGTTTTGGAGATGAAATCATATTTTAGTCGTAAAATTTTCGAGGTGACAATTTTTTTTTTCAGTTTTTTTTTGTCTTATAAAAAAAACCGTTAATTGGATTTTTTCCAAAAATATAATTGTTTTGTATCATGTTACAATATATAATATAAAATTTAATTCAAGTCTCTAGCATTATTGGTTCATGAGATATTTAGGGTTAACCAAAATGTTCACCTTTTTTTAAAACTGCTATGGTAAAAAAACCACAAACGCAATTTTCTTGAGAGCCCTTTCTGCATCTTTCTGCCTTATTATCTGTATAACAAAATTTATTTGAAGTCGATATCTCTTCTGGTTCTTGAGCTATGGACGACGAAAAAAACGTCGAGAACGTACGGACGTACGGACGTACGCACGTACGGACATACGGACGTACGGACATACGGACGTACGGACGTACGAACGTACGTACACACGCACGCACAGACATCTTCCTAAAAATAATTTGTTTCGACTCTTGGGACCTTGAAATGTCAAGAAATGTCAAAATTTTCAATTTGACAAATCGGACCCATTACAATAACTGCCTATGGGAAGTTAAAAATAAATTCAACTTAAACTGTGCTCATTTGTGGGTAAGTTAATATACTCAAAGCAAAATTCGAAGTTGAAGAAGTTCTCATTCCGATGATCGCAACCGATTGAGTTTATGATACTCAAATTTTCGACCAGTCTTGCATTCGTCATGACCATTAACAAATCACAAGGCCATTCCTTAAAAGTTTGTTTTTTGAATCTATAAAATCATCTGCGCTGTCTGTTTTTGCGTCTGATAATAAAAGAAACACAATGTACTTAACGAAGAACTGCAACCTATGCACGTATAAAATATCACATTATCTAAACTGGTATAAAAAAAAGAACCTATGTTATAAAAAAATAAATGGATCGTCTGATCTTATAAAAAATTATTTTATATAAAATAGTGCGTATACGCCCCAGTGCACCAACCAAAAAATCGTTTGGTCGTTTAAGAGTCAATAAAACTTCGTCATATTCTAATCCAATAATTTTGTTTAATCGAAATTTAAGTACCTATGACCACAATTCTGAACGTATATACATATACACACGAGTAAACGCAGGCACAATTAAATATCAAATGAAATATAAAACATTAGCTGAGTATATTACATAGCCAAGCGTGTGTAGATACTTTGATTGAATTTTTAAGTACCTACACATTACTCATATGACACGCGTCACTTAATTTTCCCCCAAAATTGAACCAAAAATAAATATTTAAATGTTACACATCAGCCTCATCAAACCCCCTCCCCCCTCTCATTTTTACACTTATTTAAAAATTAATTTAAATCTTTCTCTTTAAAAATGACACTCAATAAAATACATTTCATCATGGAGCTAGCTATCTAAAATCCAAAAAATAAAATCCAAAAATAAAACTGTTGATATCTGATGGGAATCGATTAAATTGTAGAAGGAAACCCTTGTATAACTCTTAAGACCCTTGGAAGATATATCATTGAAAAGATTCGTTTGCTTGGCTTGATTGACGGCAGTGGTGGATGGTTGATTGATGGTTGAATAAGGAAATACAAAAAGAAAAATCGAGAAAAAGAATCACCCTTCTTCACTTGATTCATGAATCTTAAGCGTAGGTATTTTTTCTTATTTTTGTTGTTGTTGTTGTTTATGTTGACGTCGTTTTCTTCTTCGTCATATTGTGTCGCGTTGCACATTAAAAGAACCTCCATTAAATTTCAATTATCGAGCTTCACTTAATTTCCCTCTAAATAACCTCAATTTTCTAATTCGATTAATTCCCTTTACACAAATACAAATGGTGGAAAATCATCATGAGCTGGTTTGGGATTTGTTGCTTCCTCCTCTTGGTCTAAATGTGTCTTGGTCGGAATGGAATCGAACGTTGCTATGTATGTGGGTGGTGGCTCGTAGCTCGTGGCTCGTGGCACGTCTTCCTTTATGTTCGTTGGTTTTTCCTTGAGAATGGAACTTTTTGTTTGGCTATATGATGTTGATGATGATGATGGTGATGGGAACACTAAATGCGGAGATGGTTCGGTTGGTCTTGGTATATTGATGGATGCCAGTTCTTTGGCTTTTTTTTCCAGCTTTTGTTATTTTACTGATGATGATGATGGTGGTGGTGGTGGAGGTTCTATAGGGTTCCAAGCGTTTGTGTTTAGGTAGAGAGGTTCTTGGATGGTTTCAGGCCTTTCTTGACGTTGCGTTCGTTGGTGGGCAATTTTCTGGTTACAATAATACGACACCAAGTTAGATGGAGGAAGTACATAGTATTGTGTGTTAATTAAAGGGATTAAGTTCTGTTCTATTCGTTTCGGTTTGGGTTCTGTTAAATTACGAGGGCTGTGGTATGGCTTTTGGGATCTTATGGTGGTGCTTTCAGTTTAAACAACTCTCCTACACACCAATGGTTCCCTCTACTATAGTTCGCAATACCCAGAACTCGGTGGTGGTAATTGGTTTACATTGTGAGCCTTAGAATATTGATTGAAAGCAAATACTTGTTAAATTCAATGGAAATTCCCAACCAACATACGAAAGGATGGGCCATCAAGATGGGTGGATTGTTTAAAATGGACTTTTTGTGTTTTTTCTAGAATATCGCATAGTCTATACGATGGTACTTACATTATTTAGAAATTTAATGGTTTCAAAGAAAAACTCATTATTTATCCAAATGTGTATGTCTATATATAATTATGGGGTGATGGTCGACGTTGTTGTCGTCCTCGTCCTCGTCGTCGTCGTCGACTTCGTCGTCAGTTGCTGCCATCGTAAGATTCCTAGAAATTTGCCTTGTTATTTATTTTTGTCTTTGGTTGAAAAATAATAACATACCCTAGTTGAGTATTATCGTGAATTAAAGGTATAAGAAAATAAGTTTATACTTCTTGGAGTTTTTCTAAGTAGGTTAATCACCGTTATGGGGGTATTGGCATGGTGTGCTATTATTATTGGGTTGAATTTTAAAATTTCACAGGAAAATCATTTAAGATTATCGGAATACGATTACTGTGCCAATTTAGGTACACTTAAGACATGAGTGATACTTCATACGTATCTGTTATTAGCACGCTAAAATGAGCATAAGTTTTGTTTGAATATGAAGAGTTTTGAAATCAGATTAGGCGAGATATTGATTATGTGAATATTATTTATAAGGTATACATATTAGACAGTCATTTTTACAATCACTTATATTAGCAGTATTTAAAAATGGAGTCTCTGTGTAGGTAATGATTAGTGCATAGGTCTGTCATGCCACGAGAGGTCTGGGTTTGATCTCTGGTTGTGCCAACTTAAGGTATTTATTTCACTGGTTCTGCTTCTTGAGATGAATTAAAAAGTCCTCCCAGACTATTAATTCTTGACATGAGCTTTCTCAAATAATTCATTTGGATTCCTGACATTATTTGAACACAGGATTGGTTAAGAGTAGTGTAAGTCACTAGGCCACTAGTAGTATGAAAGTTTGGTGCGGTAATAGTTTAAAACTATAATACTCTTGAACTATAAACAACTTTCTCAGGAATTCTTCTTCGAATTTTGAATTACGTCCTTATTTTTTTTTAAACTGTACAAAAATATATTTTTCTATTATTAAATGCTTTATTTCTTCTGGCCCTAGACTGTCTGTTTTCTAATTGTTTTTTGAGGGTATCTACATTTTTATTTGTAATAGGGTTCATATGTTAACATGTACGTTAAATTCTAGTTTGTTAGACCCCGAAAACCCATTGGTTTTATGGAATAAAAATAATACTTCCGTAATAATGAGTACGAATTGAAAAATGTCTTGACTAAGTCTTTAAAAAACTTACAATTCAGTTTATTTTTCAGATGTTTAGAATTAAGTAGCTTATGTTTAAAACTTTTTTAAAAGTGGAAATCAATAAATAATTTCAAGAATTTCGGCTCTCATTCATTAATTGAACAATGTCGGTTGTTTTAATTCAATGTTTTTACAATCTTTTAACTTTCAAAATCCTTAGAATCTAAGTTTATCGTCAATATCTTAAGAAAAAGTAAAGAAATCGACTTTAAATAGATTTTGTTTTACAATTTACAACGTTGAGATTTGTAAAAAATTCAAGGCTTGTTTTTTTTTTATAATAACCGCACTCTTAAGAAAATATTACTACTCTTATCGTGTAGAGGAACAGGGTGAGCACTAGAAAAGGGAAAGAAGGTTTGAAAGGAGATGTTGGTGCACATTGGTTTTGAATTCTTGAATATTGCAACGACTGAGAAAGTCAGAGTATGGTAGAGCATTCTACATTCGCGTAGTACGGCTAAAGAACGAATCTCTGAATTTGACAGTTCGACCTCAAAGGTATACTGATGAGCATTTATAAATGCGTTAATATTACGGTTGAACTGTTTAAGGGGAGGAATGCAGATGGCTTAGTAACTGTAAAAAAGGGTTAGATAAGAACCTTTAAGAGGTTGTCAAAGCGACGTAAAGGAACTTATGATGATATTATAAACAATGAATTTGAATGCTCTACATTCAATAAGAGGCCTAAGTAAGTTGCAGGAGCACAAGCCCAAAGATGGAAGTTATACTCAAGCTTTGGACGTATATAAGTCTTGTAGATAACAGCCAGATCAGAACGGAGAAACATTTCTTGCATCGCCCTAGGAAACTTTAACATCTTTCAGCGTTTTTGGCAACATCGCTTATGTGATCGCTCCACAAGAGGTAATTGGTGATACACATACCATATGCAAGTAAAATCCATGGACAATGGCAGGGGTGTATATCTCGATTAAACAATACAAGACAGCATTGCCTTTTTTTCCCCACTGTCCAATGCTGTTTATGTCGCAATTTAATGAGCCTATCATATTTTGTCGTTGTAGATCCACATCCGAAAAAGAGTTATGTGAGTCTGAAAACGAATATGAAAAGCTAAGAGTACTATCGTTAGCGAAATAATGTATTGAATTAGAAGTTGCAGACAGGAGATCATTAATAAAAATGAGGAAGAGTGTTGGAGATAGAACAGAGCCCTGGAGCACACCAGCATTTATTTTGTGGTTTTCAGACTTGAACCCATCCAATACTTCTTGTATTAAACGATCCAAAAGGTAATTATTACTAAAATGAAGGAGGGATTCATGAAGACCAAAAGCACGCATTTTCGATAAGAGAGCCTGATACCAAGCCCTATCAAATGCTTTAGAAATATCAAGTGCAATAGTCTTACTTTCTCCAAAAGGATGTAAAGATTTTCTCCACTGTTCGGTAAGATGAACCATGAGATCACCAGTGGACCTAATGCTTCGAAAGCCGTACTGTCGGTCATTAAGGAGCTTTCGATATTTGAGATATTTTTTGATCTTAAATAATTAATCAGCGTTTACATGACTTTGGAAAGAAGGCAAGTAAGTACAATCGGTCGGTAATTAGAGGGTGAGGAAGATTCACCTTTTTTTGTTATAGGCTGGACAAATGCGGATTTCCATCCACTCGGAACGAGACTTGAGGAGTAGGACAGTTGAAAAAGCTTAATCAGTGGTTTTGCCAGCGTTGAAGAACACCTCTTCAGAACAATAGCGGCAATACCATCAGGACTAGCAGATTTGTGTATGTTAAGATCTATAAGGACCCTCACCACTGTACGAGTGCGAAAAAAGATTGGCCCCATAGAATCACTAATGCGTTCGATGACAGGCGGAATCATAGCACTCACATGCAGCCTTGAATTTGTGGCGAACTGCTTAGCAAAGAGATTAGTTTTCTTTTAAGAACTAACAAATTAATATTCATTTCCTCATGTTTAACAAGTGAAAGTTAACAGTGTTAATCCTTTATTCCAGCGCATTTTTAATCATCAAAAGTGGGAAATGTCAAATTCAGTTACAAAAAATATCTAATTTGAAAACTGTCAAATGTTTCATATTTATATGACAATGCTGTGTATATCAATTCTAATTATGATCAGCTGAAGGAATTATACAAAATAAATTTAAAAAATATTGTCAAAAGGAATTAAAGAAAATTATCACAACATCAAATTAACATAAATTTAATATTTATATACATATGTAAGTATGTACACACATTTATACATGCTTTTATGTATATTTGCTTATATACATATGTACTTGTGTGGATTTAGTATGGTAAATCCTGTTCATTTATTATTTTTAATTAGCATCTCCTTTACTTTTCTTCACTCATTAGTCTTAAAACAATATATATTCCCCCCATATAATTTTATAAAGTATTATTATTTATCCATTGTAGAATACGAGAACTGTTCCGGAATCTTATTTTTGTACGTCCTATGGTTTCATTTTATACTCGAATATGCCATTTCAGTGCTATGAAGTGCTTATACAAAAATCCATACACATAACGAATGTGTGATGTGAATATGAGGAAAGTGAAATGTTAAACCACACACATCCTTTTTACTTGGAATTTTTATCGAGTGAAGGAATTAAGGAGTTGTGATGGATTTGAGAAAAAAAAAACTGTAAAACGGTTTGAAAAGAAGGGTTAGTAAGAAAATGCAGGTTTAAAGATGAGCCCAATAACTTTACTTCTAAAATATTTTGTACGTACTCAAAAATCTGTATACTTTCACTCGAAATTAGTTTACAAAATTCACATTGAAGCGATAGAATAATTTATCTTCCCAACTACATAAATGCTTTTGTTGCGTTAAATAAAGCCAGCTAAAATAAGACCAACTTTCGAAACAACATTTTACAAAAGTGAAATAAGGCCAATTTTGAGCAGTTGGTAATATTGCACTTTGAAAAAGTGAAATAAGGTTGAACTATTTTGAGATATAACACCAACGTATGTTTAAGGTGAGGTATGTAATCCCCTGCCTGTGATTTGGGGGTAGGTGCAAGGTTGAGTTTGGCTAAGTTTTTTTTTGAAAGTGAAAGAAAACCAATTCATTTTTATTCCACTTTTTTTTAGTGTAATAAGACGAACGTTTTGAAATCGGCTTTATCACATTCTACAAAATTGAATTAAGGTCAATTCTTGAAATTTGGCCTTATTTCACTTGGCTTTATGTTACGGCAGCAAAGCTTCTATCGACTTCAATGGGATGATTTGGAGAAGTTTTTTTGTGAATCCAATTGATTCGTTTTCACACACTTTTTGTAGAACTTTATATAATTTCCCAAATTCAACACACTCACTTCGAGTAACATACATTTTTGGAGATTTTTAGCAAATCATATATAAATTTGTTAGTTTCGTTCATATATCATATCTTTTTTCTGAAATATTGACTAAAGCAATTAATTGTACAGTTTTAAACAAAATTAAACAGGTTTGAAAGAGCTTTTGCGGCGGTATGCAAGAGACACAAATGATTTCGATGATGATCGGTCATCTTACACTTTTTAAAGGCAGTTTTTGAAATTTATTTATATACTTTTAAGGGGCCAGTTTAGCTATCATTGATTTTCGTCACTGAATCATTGGAATTTTTTTAAAGTTTGGTTATAGGTTTCAGTGAAAATTTATGTCACTAGATTGAAATCAATCATTTGAAGTTACAGTTGATTATTGAAAGTAAAACTGATAGTTCTGAATACAAAGAAAATAGAACGCTTTGAGTCTAAATATTATGTTCCGAAATGTGAAATTAACAATCAGGTGTTCATTGATAATGATTTCATTCTTGAAAATTTAAAAATTTACTTAAAGAAAACTTCTTGGTTGAGTAATGTATTTTTTGTTAGTATACAAAATTAACAATTGATCAGTTTTATTTTGACACCAAACATTCCAATTTTGACTATCTTAATCACTCAGTTTTTCAATGAGTATCAAAAGTTTTTGAAACATTACATCACAATACCACAAAAATATTCATTCATTATCATTTTGTTTGAGTAATGGTTACAAAAAATGCTGAAGTAATTTCAAAAACATTCGTAGAGTGTAACATTAATAGCTTCTGGCTTCTGCATTTCAAGTCCGTGTCAATTTAAGTGCATGGAATTATTTTTGTAAAAATGTTTGCACTTTAAACCTGTTTTTTTTTTACTGATGAAACTATAGAATTTACAACTTAAAAGTTATTAAATGTGTTGTCAAGCTTGTATAAATTAAATGGTGTTAAGTTTATAAATACAAAAATTTAAGGAACTGTTTGTGTTGCAAAACTATAATGTCTTCAGATTCTGCTGAAAAATTATAGGCCCTCTTCATTTATAACACTTCTCGCACACAAGCCACTGAGCCATTATTTTATTTATTTAAGTTACGTTGTTTCTTAGCCATTTTTAACTTCCCATAGGAAGTAATTGTAATGGGTCCGATTTGTCAAATTGAAAATTATGACATTACTCGACGTTTCAAGGTCCCTAGAGTCGAAATAAAAGATTTTTAGAAAGATGTCTGTGCGTGCGTGTGTACGTACGTTCGCGACGTTTTTTTCGTTGTCCATAGCTCAAGAACCAGAAGAGATATCGACTTCAAATAAATTTTGTTATACAGATAATAAGGCAGAAAGATGCAGAAAGGGCTCTCAAGAAAATTGCGTGGGTGGTTTTTTACCATAGCAGTGAACATTTTGGTTAACCCTAAATATCTCATGAACCAATGACGCTAGAGACTTGAATTAAATTTTATATTATATATTGTAACGTAATACAAAACAAATATATTGTTGGAAAAAAATGCAATTAACGGTTTTTTTTATAAATCAAAAAAACTGGAAAAAAAAAATTTGTCACCTCGAAAATTTTAAGACCAAAATATGATTTCATCTCCAAAACAATTTTGTGCAACGAAGAATAATGTTTTTGACATCTGATAAAATTTTGAGAAAAATCTAATAGACAGTTTTTTTTATAAAAAATAAAAAGCTAAAAAAACATTACTCAAAGTTGGGAAAAATTGAATTTCGACTCAAATATCTTTTCAAAAACTTGAGATATTGGCTTTAAGCTACTTAAACCCTTAAAAAAATATTGTTTACAACATTCAGTAAAATTTTGAAAAAAATCGTATTGACAGTTTTTGTACAAAAAATTAAAAACCTAAAAAAAATTTAACAAAATTTGGTAAAAATTGATTTTTGACTCAAATATCTTTTCAAAAATTTGAGATATTGGCTTTAAACTACTTTAATCTTTTAATAAATATTGTTGTCAACATTCAGTAAAATTTAAAAAAAATCTAATTGACAGTTTTTTTTACAAAAAATAAAAACCTAAAGAAAAACAATACTCAAACTTCGTAAAAATTTACTTTCGACGCAAATAGCTTTTCAAAAATTACAAATATTGGCTTCAAACTTATTTTATTTTACAGAAAATATTGTTTTCGATTTCCAGTAAATTTTTTTTATAAAAATCCAACAGTCCGTTTTTTTCATAAAAAAATAAAATCTACAAAAAATAGTACGCAAATTTGGTAAAATTGATACCTATAGACAAACTTTTAAGCAAGACAAATCGTGATGGGAAGTTATCAGTGTGGGTCGCATCCCAGCCTCTTTTTAAAAATAGGTTTGGTTTTGCATTTAACCAAGGTTGCCTTTGAAAGTATTTAAAATTCATTTGAGGCAGCAAAGGTTAAGATACTTAAATATGGCAGTACCGCAATTTCAATATCCAAATAATTCGATTGAGTTGAGTGACGTTGAAATCTCTAGACTCGTTAAGTAGATACTTGACTCGATCTTCGTCGATTCTCCATAAGGATAAGAGCTGTCAATTTTGTAGAGTATTTAGTAGTAGTACTAAAAGTCAAAAAGTCTTATCTATACGTCAAATTAAGTAAATACGATCGGAAGCCTTAAAACTCATTAATTCTTCGAATTTTAGTCTACACAGACTTTCAGCTAACAGTGCTCCTAGTCTCCACTGAACTATACAAAAAACTAACGTGTCTCAAGTAAATATTCCTAGAATGAAACACTTAACTATAATAATACTTAGGGGCTTATAAATAGGTCAAGGTCATTTTCATAGAGATAAATACATTATTCAAGACTTAACAAAACAATAACTCTTTTGATAAAGTTTTAAAGTTTCAGAAATCAGCTGTTAATTTATTGCAGTTCCAGATCAAACGTTGAAGTTACACTGTTTTGTCATTTCAGAAACTTCAATTTTAAGCAAATAAATGTTTTCTTAATTATTTTTATAACATATTTGAGTAAGTAAGTAGGTACGACTCACTTTGACTGCTTTATTTTAATTTAAATGAAACAAAACGTAAACGTCAACGTAAACATATACATATACAATGTATATTATATACATTCTTATATTCCAGAGTATACCCCTCAATGCCAACATACGTTACGTGCATACAATTTAACACTCTGTGCGGTCTGTGGATTTTAGTAGTATTTATACGTTTCTATACATACCCATACATAGGTACATACAAGTCGAGTATAGTATCTACTATAGACCGCAATTGTATAAAATCCTGGCTTTAACTCAAAACCCAGCGAAGGTAACAGGATGCGGAGCGTGGTTAAAACAATTAACAAAAGCCATCGCGTATATCCGCACTAGAATCATACACAATGGTAACTGTTTTTTTTTTATCTTTGTATTTTGTTAAATTGTCAACGTCAGAGACTTTTAGGTGAGAATGACGTGAATTTACCTGGATGGAAGTTGAGAATGTAGGTTAAACGTTATAACTTATAACTTTTGTGTACCTTTTTTCTTTACTATTTTATAGGTGGCATAAACTCTAAAAACAGCACGAAAAGGATTAGGGAGTGGGGGGATGTGGTAAAAAAAAAATTATAAAAGAGATGGGAACAAAGCAGCTTAAATAATTTTGTATAAAATACTGAAAGCTTGAGTGTATAGTGAAAGTGGCAAGGCTTAGTTTTGTATGAAATATCAATTTTATGAATACATATTTAAGTTTAAAATACACAAAAGTAGTTTTTGTACTTTATTTTAGAATTTTTTGTTTGTATTTGAAGGTTTTCTAAATTTTTTTTTAATTGACGTCAAGTTTATGAATACCTACCTTTAAAAAAATGTAGGTTACATCTACTCTATTGAGGAGTTTTTAACTCTTTAAATTTAAAATTAAAAACACTTCAGTGTTTTTATTTGGTCTTGAACTAAAAAAGGGTAACTGCGTATTTAGGGAAATGTCAAGTTTTAAAAAAGCTGGTGACATTCTTTTTTAGTTTAAATGATTTTGATTTTATATATAAAAGGGTCAAATAAAGGGTTTTTCAAAAAGGGCGGGTAGATGTTGAAATGGAATAAAACAAGCTGTGTGTGAGGTATTGACAAAATAATTTTTTTATTCGAAAGGCGCTTATATGCAATCCTTCAAATGCGCGCCTCGGCTTCTTACGGTGGCACGGATCCGAGTGGTCCAATTTTCAATGACTCTTCCGCATAGAATCGGCTGAATTTGAGCGATGGCCTGGTGTTATGTTTACCTTTAGGGCATCGGTCGATTGTGGTTGATTTGCATAGACCTGCGACTTCAATAAACCACACAGGAAAAAGTCTAGCCGGGACAAATCGCATGAGCTTGGTGGCCAATTCACATCAAGCCTGCGAGAGATAACCTTACCCTCAAATCGTTCATGCAAAATGTCAATCGTGGCGTTTACTGTGTGGCACGTAGCGCCGTCCTATATTCTGCGAAAGGCCGAGTTCTTATGCACGGCGAGGAATAGACTGCCTCCGGTTCTGCTTTACACTTTCACGGACCACGGCGATCGGTTGATCTTGCGTCTCAAATTTGGCCACCCAACGTCGAAGAGTCGACTGTGAAGGGCCACCACGTCTACCGTAAAATGTGCGCAATGCACGCAACGTTTGCGTTAACGAACACTCATTTTAATAATAAAGTTTTATCATTTGAACGTGGTGTAACTTGCAATGATGATTTGGGATAAACAACTGAATAATAAACAAAATATTTGACAGATGTCACCAAAACAAAATAGCCACCACGGGGCGCCAAAATCTATCGGCGCCATTTTAAAAACCCTTTATAATTTCACAAGGTTTATGAGAAGCCTATGGGAAGTTAATAAACTTTACTACAGCGGTGAAGCTCATTTTTGGTTGAAAAGGTATTGATCATAATCAAACAAGCCATTGTTGAAACGCCACCCTTATATCCTCAAAAAGTCACTGTTTATTAGCTCAAAATGAGAGGGAATGTTATAGTTAGAGGGGAACGCTTTAGAACCATGATTAATGACTTCTTCGTGGCTTAATTAAAGGATGTAGTTGTTAACGACTTTTGGTTCGAACAAGATGGTGCTGCATTGCATACTCATTGAGCTGATTATCTCGCGTCGTCGTGATTTATGAGAAGCTTTGTTCTCTACTTAAAGATTTAAAATGTGAACATTTAATTTTACAGTATACTTGAATGATAAGCAAATGTATTGCTTTTTTTTTTAAGTCTCAACTGTCAACTCTATCTTCATACTTAAAATGAATCAGATGCTTAGTTGTATAAGTCCTGTAGAAATAACTCACAACTTTTTTGTCATTTTGATTAATTAGTCCAATTAACTAAAAAAAATTACAAAAAAAAATTAACATCATGAAACAACAAGGAAAAGTTGAAAACACTTTTCCGTCCATTTCTGGTTTAATTTTTATATATTTTTGTGGTATCTCTAGCATTGGGTTTGTATATCTCCTGTTGCTATCCCTTATCCAATTTCATCTAAAACCTCAAGTTACACTATACAAAAATATCCTTACTATATCCGTTTTATTTTTAATTATTTAAAATATACATTTAATAAATACAAAAAAATCTAGAAAATGTATGCTCATGAAAATATATATGTATGTAAAATATTTATTACTAAAATAAAACAGTTGAACACTCCAAGCCATTTGATTATGTCAATTATTTATTTTTCTTTTATTTCATCGAAATCTTGCCAAAATTCATTAATTTTAATGTATATAGACATACGCAACATTGTATCAAATTCAACCGTCTGGAGGGTTTGTTTTAGACATGGTAGGGAGTAAGCTTTCGAAAATGATAATTTTTAATATTTTGAAAAAATCCACTGCTTACAAAAAAGGCATCTGTACTGGTTAATGTGCATCCCAGCCCACCGATAAGTTTTTGTTCAATTTGAAGATGTTGGGAGAAAGAACACACGACATATTTTTAAATGAATGCAAAGCCGATCCCAAGATATTTGAAAATAAAATTCTAATTTTTGCTTCAGAAAACAGGGTCACAAAGACAGTTGCATGTGGAAAAATTCGAGAAATAAAAATGGTAAGAAATTTGATAGGAAGGACACTTTTTATAGCATCACACAGTTCATCCAAAATTGATATGAAAGAAATGTTTAAAGATCTATTAACTCCCGTTCTTCAATGTTTTGGACATTTAGATGGATCGATTATAGCATTGTAAAACTGAAATGGTTTAACAGAATTTCAGCCCCAGAAACCATTGAAAATGTCTGTGTAAACCAAAATGAAGACATTAATAGTGCAGACATGACTTTAAATTTTTCATCCGATGAATGTGATGATGAATGATTTTTTGTATAAAATTAAATCTACACTAATATTAAAAAGAGGAAAGATTTGTATTTTCGTATTATTGGAAAGCTACATTATCAACGAGTAACAAAGGCTATATTTAGTACTAGATTACTATAGAAATCTTTAGAATTTCCTATCCAAACCAACCGAAGGTGTACAAAAATTAGCCATAAAATGTCTTTAATCGCGAAGAGTATTAATGATAGGACAAAAAATGTTCGACAATATCTACATCTACACTAATATCACAGATAAGAAACTAGTTTCTTATCTGTGGTTATAATATATTATAGGAAAAAAATTATCAGGGTTTTAAGTTGGAAAATGCATTTGAAAAAGTTTAAAATGCGGCAAGCAAAAGCTTAAAGTAAAACGTCTTTTACACACTTTTTTGTAAGCAGTGGATTTTCATCAGATTTTTTGATCTATTACTCATGTGGTTATCATTTCGACTTTAAAATCAGAAAATGATCATTTTCGAAAGCTTACCCACGAAAATTGCTGAAAAACCGCTCCAGACGGTTTAATTTTATACAACAGTGCGTATATCTTCCGATTCACATCAAGGACTTTTGGTTATCGCTCCACTCCCAAAATTTTCTACCAGCTCAATTCAATTCAATTCAATTCAATTCAATTCAATTCAATTCAATTCAAACTTTATTTTATAACTTACACAATAAGTTCCTCAAAGTATGGCTTCAGCTCAGGTACATAGCCAGGGGGGGGGGGCTAGAGGGGCTCAAGCCCCCCCCCCCCCGAAATGATTTTAAAAAAAATATTTGAACAAAAGTTTGTATATTCTCTTAATAGTTCCTAACTACTTATGTATATTCTTCTGAAATCATGTTGCTTTAATAAATGTTTATCACACAAGTATTATAAACTAGCTGGAAACCCGTCGAAAATGACGGTGCATTATCTATCATACGCCACATCAGAAAAGCAGAGCTACTTTCCGGCAGATTTCATGCTTTTTCTATATGCATAAATGCATTTTTTTATATACGCAAGTAGGTATAAATAAGAGTACACACTATTTAAGTTCGAATTGTGTTTAAAAATAACTCTTAGCAATCTGGTTGCAACAGACTCTTTTTTGTCATCAAAAGGAGACTATTTAGGTACTATTATTTAATAAAGACAAATACACATTAATGTTAAGAGACTATCTAGTCATTAAACATAATATAATTAAAAGGTGTGATCTTAAGGAGACTTTATAGGTATAGTTTAATATATTTAAGATTCCAATTTGTTTGAATTTGCATCAACCTGGTTTATAAAATAAAAGTGTTTTAAGTGCCTTAAGTGTTTTAAATAAGTGTTAAAAGTGAGTTTGAGTGAACCTAGTTTATTTTGTGCAAAAAAAGTGTTTAAAGAAAAAAGAAAATAAACGAAAATGAAAAGACAAAGCTCGATTGCTACTTTAAAAAAAAAAAAAAACAGAGCGACCAATGTGGTAAGTTGGTAATTCTTATGTCTATACAAGGTGTCTCAAAGAAAAGTTATATGTAATATATTTAATATCTACCTATATCACTACACAAAAAAGGGTAATGTCTATCGAGACAATTTTTACTTTGTATTAAAATACCTACAGTCAATTTAACGTCATCTTGAGGCAATGTGATGAATTGTTCACGACACAATTTATAAATAGTTAAATTTCGTATTTGGTATGAATTTCTTATAGGTTTTGATTTTGAAAAACTTTATCCGCAACTTACGTTTTCAACATATTGACTTTGATTTTTGATATTAAGAAATAAGTTGTATTGTTTATATAAAATCGTAAATTACATTGTGTGTTGTCTTGATTTTGATAGATGTACGTATTCTTGAACCAAATTCTGAAGGAACTGTCGTAGATTCAGCTATTGAAAAGGACATTCAAAAAGGTAAGAAATAATTTTGAGTGAGCGGATCGATATTTTGTATATATTTCAAACTGTTCTTATTAATCAAATGGTGTATACACCATTTGTAGTTCTTAAATACATAGTTTCACAAATTCGTTTTCATAATCATCAACCCAAAAACTCTCTGCTCTATAAATTGTATTCATAATTTATTTTTGATTTTTGAATCCAGAATAAAGATCGCAACGCGAATTTAATCAGCTAAGAACTAAGGTCAATCTGTGTTTTTATTTGTTTAGATGAGAACAATCCTGAGGCTTCAAGTGCACGTGTAGAAGACACTGCATACCAAATTCAGCATTTGTCTTCTTTGCAGGCGGAACTTTTTGACATAGCGGAATTGCATAAGAAGAACTCCCTAGACGACAACATGAAACAAAAAATTCTGTCTTCTGTCTTGCTTCCCCAAATGCCTTTTGAGTTCCCAATGACAATGCATGGATCTCAAAAAAGGAGCTTTCAGTGCAAGTGGGTTCTAGAAGACTTTCCTTTTCTGGCTTATTCAAGAAGTACTGATGCTGTTTTTTGCAAGCCATGCTGCGTATTTTTTCATGAAAGTGTCGGAAAAGGGGGAACATCAACATCCCGGTAAACTTGTGTCAACTGGATTTCGTGACTGGAAAAAAGCTAAGGAGGTTTTCAATAAACATAGTCAGCACCAATATCACAAAAAAGTGTTCTTACCGCTACCTCATTCTTAAATGTTGCTTAAGGAAAGGAAAAAGATATTGCTTCCCAATTAAATAGCCAGCGTGCAAGAGAAATATCCGAAAATAGAGCTGCAATAAGACCAATTATTCAGTCTATTCTCTTTTGTGCAGATCAGGAGCTTCCGTTAAGAGGTGATAACGATAGTGGGACTCTATCCTTAACTCGGCCTACAAAAAAGGATGGAAAATTAAGAGCACTTCTGCGTTTTAGAATTGAGTCTGGGGATACGAATTTAAAACACCACATCGTAACCAGTTCAAAAAATGCAACCTATATAAGCCCAGATATCCAAAACGAAATCTTGGATACATGCTCTGATATTGTCACCAGAAAAATATTTAACCGGGTTATAAGATCGAGTTGTTTTAGCATTCTGGCTGATGAAACAATGGATGTTTCTGGCACTGAGCAACTTTCAATATGTGTCCGATATGTTGACTGCTGTACAGAGCCCACGAAAAGTATGCTTCGGGAAGATTTTGTAGGTTTTATTCCTGTTGATGACCAAACTTCTGAAAACCTGACTAAAACCATATTGCAGCGATGTGAGGAACTACATCTAGATATGAACAAGTGTGTTGGCCAAGGTTATGACGGAGCGGCAAATATGTCAGGCCACTTAAGTGGAGTACAGAGTAGGATAAGACAACAGTATCCAAATGCCAGATATGTTCACTGTGCAAGTCATCGCTTGAACCTGGCTCTGTCTAATGCCATGTCAACACCCTCGATTCGCAATTGTCTTGGTGTAGTAAGCGAAATAGCTAATTTCTTCCGAAACCATTCAAATGCAAATAAGACTTTCCAAATCGCCATCCAAAAATACGCACCAGAAAGCAGAAAAAAACGACTTTTGCGCCTTTGTGAAACAAGGTTTATTGAAAGGCATGACAGCATTCTTTCATTTGTAGAGCTCTTCAAATGTATTGCTATTAGTCTTGAAGAAATATCCACCAAGACGTGGGCAATGTCTTCAAAAGCATCAACTTTGTTAGCAGCAATTCAAAGAAGTGATTTTCTGGTAAGCCTCATGGTATGCGAAAAACTTTTTAGTTTAACGCTACCCTTATCAATTTTCCTTCAAAATGAAGCTTTAAATTTCGTGTCTGCAATAAATCACACGAAACAAGTCTTAAGTTCTCTTAAGAACATAAGAGAAACTGCCATAGACTTTTTCAGAGACGCTTTTCAATCCGCATCACAACTTGCCAGGGATTTATTTGATAGCATAGCAATTCCAAGGCTTTCTTTGAAACAAACAACGCGCTCTAATCCAGAAACATCATGTCCAGAAGACTATTTTAGAGTTTCTATACTTATTCCCTGTCTAGATTCTCTTATACAAAATCTTACTGACAGATTTATGGTCAACGAGGACGTTTTACTATCGTTTCAAGCTCTGCTTCCAGGTTTTGCTGCCGCCAATCGAGTAAATGAAATGGAGAATCTAACACTCTACTTCGATAACGAAATATCCTTGTCAGCTGTTAAAGCGGAGTACATACATACTCTGGTGCGAAAAAATTTCATCGATGGATCCCTCTTCCGATGTTCTGAAACTGCTAGATATATTTGACAAGACCTACTTCAGGAGCATAAGCTACTTGCTTACAATTTTGGCCACACTACCAGTTACAACAGCTAGCGTTGAAAGAACCTTTTCAACGATGAAAAGGATCAAAACAGTATCCCGAAGCGTTATGGGCCATCCAAGACTAAGCGCACTTGCAATGCTGTCTGTTGACTCAGGTATTGATGTGGATCCAGATGAAGTGATCGACATTATGTTTAAAAAAAAGACAAGGCGTTTATTGCTCTAAGAATCCAAACTATTTATTTAATTAAATTTAAAAAAAAAATACAAACAAAAATAAAACATTTACATTATGTAGTTTTTTTTAAATTTTTGTATATAGAATTACTTCTTCGAAATTGAACCAAGACCCCCCCGAACCGAAATCCTGGCTACGGGCCTGCTTCAGCTTAACCCTGAACAAGGTCATACTACTTACAAGCCTAATGGGTCGTAGAAGGGTATTCCATAGACGAATCGCGTGGATAAAGAATTGTCCTTCAGAAATCAAACAATTATATCGTAATGGTATAAGATTGAGAGTTCTCATTGATTGGATGAAACAGATCCTGTTATATAGGTACATTGGTTGCGCGTTTGTATGACCGTTCACTCGAGACCACTGAAGAATCCTGTCGAAATCTTCATTTACTTCACAGGCAGCGTTTTCCAAGAGACGCAAAGTAAAACTTTTTCGCATCTGAACATCATCTGCGTACCTATAAAGCGATTAACTTAATAAAAACTTAGGCAAGTCATTAATGAACATGGTGAAAAATATTGGGCCAAGATTCGAGCCTTGTGGAACATTTGAGGATAGTGGAAGAAAGTTTGAAACAGAGTTATTAGAAACAATTGCTTGAGACCTACAATTTAAGTAAGAAAAAATGAGTTTTGTGGAAGATAATGAAAGTTTGAATCGGCTTTGAAGCTTACTGCATAGAACATTGTGATTTACCATGTCTAATGCTCTAGGTCTAATAAATTCCTTAAATTTAGTATATTTATAGAGTTTATAGTCAGAAAATAAAAGAGAAACTAAATTTAAAACTTTTGAAAGGCTTTAACTGGCAGAAATCATTATTTCCAAAACCGATCAGTATTTTTGTATAAGATTGATTTATTAAAACATAAATTTAGTCATTTAGGTGTAAGACCTTCTTTCAAATTAAAATCCTACCTTACCCAAAATTAACAATCTTCTCACCAAATCAAAAAGAGAATAGCTCAATTCAATTGTCTTGTAGTGTATGGTATAAAAATGCAATGCATGTAGATATTCTACTAAATTTAAAACAAAATTCCCTCAGGTAAACTTACCTCTAGTCGAAATAGCTCCCTCTGCTGATGTTAACAAAAGTCCTAGATGCAAAAAGCAACTGAAGCTAATTACAATTAAAATGGGACAATTCATTCTCGCAGATACAGATGTGGATGTTGCTTTCGCTGTGGTTGCTGATGCTGTTGTCCTTGCTGCTCCTGCTACTCCTGATTCTCCATGTCCTGATACTGCTGCTGATTCTGTATTTCTTATCGTTGTTGATGTTTTTGTATTTGTTGTTTCTGTTGTTGTTGATGATGATTTTTTTGATGGGATCCTTTTAGCCATTTTTGTTGTTGCTGTTTTTACTGCCATTTTGCGAGAAAAAATGTTCATTTTAATTCACCAAGATGAATTTTTGTACATAAAACAAAAACAACAACGAAGAATAAAAAGTTCGGAAAAAGGGTTTATCTCCCTGACACACCAAGTTTTTAATCCTGATCCTTTTTAAAAATATGTATAAACGAAAAAAGCACACACTTATTCATATACATACACAGAAATTGTTTAAAGAAATATTCGCCGTTATTCCGTTTTTTTTTTGTTTTAAACCGGATATCCCAAATAAAGAAAACGTTTTCGTTGTGTTCTTATTATCGTGGCTACCCTTTTGCGGAGGAAGTTCCTTAAGCGTTAATCGTGGCAAGGATACAAAAGGACGAAACAAAAATTAAATTCTTTTTCTATGTGAATTACTTTTAATGGCAATTTAATTCTACAAACGACTTGTGTACAACGACGTTACTCTTGTTGAAGGTATTTTCAAATTTGGGTCGTTTTATTTGCAATTGTTTTTTTCTTTTTTCGTTTTTGTTTTTTGAGCTTTTTTGGTTTTTCCGTTTCTGTTTTTTCTTACACCCGGAAATTCTGCTGTACAAACATTAGATTGCAGCCCACACAAAAAGCTTTAAAATCGTTAATTAACATTCATAAATGTTATGATTTTGGATTAAAAGTCATCATCAGTTTTTGTAGTTGTTATTTTAGTCCTGGTGATGTCCGATGGTTTGGAACAGTAATAATTGGCGGTGGGTTGAAATTGGTGTAGAAGTTTGTGTTTATGTTACATGGCTCATTTCACCACAGGCCAAGATAATTTAATAAAAATTGTTTAACTGGTGATTAATCAAAATCAATGGCACTGATTGTTTGCAGCCGAGTTCGATGAGATGATTCTTTTTATATGTATATAAAGAGCAGGTTTATTATTATATAATGCGGTTTTTTGGCTCTATTATCCCGAACATAATACTCAGTTGATGCTGTCAACGTTGTCAACGGTCATTTAACGCAAGGTTGCGTAATTTAATTGAATGGAAAGCCGATATTCTGCGAAAAATAGAGAAGAAAAATAAAAAAAACATTAAATAAAATTTAATTTAAATATAATATAATGTATGTATATAGAACACATCATTGGCATATTTTTTTTTTTTTTATTTATAATAATTAATATTTATTATACCAACATTTGTATTGGCTATTATTAACATAATTGAGAGTGTTTTTTCAATACATCCAATATAATGGAGAATGAATATAAGTGCGGTTTTAATACGATAAATATACATAAATATTTATATATGGGTTATGTATTAATTTTAAATTTTAGTGCACCAACCTAAATTAGGTGTGGAATAAATAAATGCATTAATTATATAGATCATCCATCCAACCAATTTTTTTTTTTTGTTTAATTTTTAATATTTATGAAATTAGTAATCATTGCACACGTTGATGTAATTGAGTTTAGGATTTCATTAAAAATATACTCGTACCTTCATATTTGTTAATAAATTTGTGTTTTAAATTAATGCATTCATTGAATTTTTTTTAATTTTTGTTTTTTATAAATTGAGGATGTAAAATCATAGTATTTTATAATTATCGCTTTATTGTTGAACAAGAAGCAATAAATTGATACATATATTTAAATTTATTTTTGGTTTGGTACAATACATAAATTAAATCTATTAAAGGTCATAAATAAACCCAAAATAATAAAAGTTACATAAACATTTAAATTATTCAAAAAAATTGACGTTTTAACATTAAAAGTTAAACGAATCTTCAATCAAATATTTTATTGTGTCATTAATTGTTTTGTTAAGTATATGTATGTATGTTATAGACCATACAAAAGCTCGATAACATTCTGAAGTTTCTGATTTGCCTTTAAAATCCTTCAATATCAAACAAATACAATTGGGTCCCCTTATTATCGTTGAAATATAAGATACAATTTTTGTAAACTTTTGTAAATCCTTTATCTTCCATATCAATTGTTTATTTTTCAGATTTTATAACAAGGAATAAAATATCTTGGGCCCTAGCAATAGTCAAATTTAGAATAGACTTTAAAATTTGGTAAAAAAGGACCACAAATAATAAACCATACATTTTAAGTCCAATTTTGTTGGTTTCAAACCATTAATGGTTTATAATTAAGAGTCGACTTTATTTAGGGCGATTTTACACATATTTTAACCTCAGCATTTAATTTGACTATTAGTTAGGCCCCTTGCATATATGCTCCCAAATTTAATTTACAAATATTTAAAAGAAACGAAATAGTGAAGTAAGAAATAAGTTGTAAAGTAAGACAGGCTTTAATTCTAACATTTTCCTTTGATTAGAACTTCGTAAGTGTCAAAAGTTTTTTATTAACGTTTTTCAAATAATTCTTAAAGTCATAAAACGTATTGATAGGATTCGTTTTTAGGATTAAACTAATCGAAAATTTGAAGGATTTCCAATTTTTTTAAATATTGTATTTGGTTCTTGAATTGATAATTGATTGATTTTATTAATTAATCAAGACATTACCGTAGCATCAAAGATATTACGTAGGACTGTCATGCCAGAGGTCTGATGAGTTTAAACAGCCTCTTGAGAGGAGAGTTGTAGATAACTAGGCACTGGTTCTTCCCAAACTGTACAGTTTAACAAATTTAATTTGATGTTGTATAAATATCATAAGGGTGTTTCCAAAGCGAGATTTCATTTCGAATAAGTCGCTTTCAAAGCTGCGACTTTGAAGTTGTCTTTTTTGACACAAGTAGAAAACTACGCTACAAAATATGCAATTTATCATCGCATTGAGATTTTTAAAATTTACTTCAAAATTTTGCAATCAAAGTTGCAAAACTAAAGCACTTTTGAGACGCCGCCGTGAAGTACCTTTTCGCTTGGCAGTCCAATATTTTTTTTTTCTATAAGTGAAATTATTATTTAATTCACTATACCAGTGTAACGCTTTTAAAAAATTGTTTTTTTAAGCTTATTCGAAAGTTTTATAATTTCAAAATTATCCTGTAAAAGTGGAAAGGTCGTATATTAAAAAGATTTTGGATGGCAGTGTTCGAAGGAACGACCGATCGCAGGTAAAACCGCTCCACCTGCCTATAGACTGTTAATTTCCTAGCAGTTTCAATATTTAATGATGGTTTAATAGGATTTTAAAAATGATTCAAGTAAAGGTCGTAGTTGTTGGCCCTATTGCTGATTAAGATTAAAAGAGAAGACAGCAGAATCAAGTACATCGTCGGCGTCCTAAAAAAAAGGACGAACAGTCCGGAGATAGGCATTGGCCATTCAGCAGGCATTTTTCAAGGAAGATGGAAGTGTATTGTATGGGCCAAGGCGTAGATAGTATTTAAAATGCAATGATCCACTACATTTGTTATTAGTTGAACATGATCACTTTTTCAAAACGACCTTATTTTGTTAATTTTGATATATTTCAAAAATCATAAGTCATTGTTTTTTGAAATACCTTCAACTCTAATAACCTGTTTGATGTTTTTTTATTTTAACAACTCATTCCGCCTTAATCATGTCAGCAGTTGAGGAACTTTTGTTAGCATTTTTGAAGACAATACATAACTCTGATATTTTTTCAATATTTTTGTAAAACAATTTTAAAATATAGCTAAAAATATACTTCGTTCTGCGTGTGTACGTACGTTCGTACGTCCGTATATCCGTACGTCCGTACGTTCGCGACGTTTTTTTCGTTGTCCAAAGCTCAAGAACCAGAAGACATATCGACTTCAAATAAATTTTGTTATACAGATAATAAGGCAGAAAGATGCAGAAAGGGCTCTCAAGAAAATTGGGTAGGCGGTTTTTTTACCATAGCAGTTTAAAAAAAAGGTGCAAATTTTGGTTAACACTAAATATCTTACCAACCAAAAACGCTAGAGACTTGAATTAAATTTTATATAATATATTGTACCGTAATACCAAACCAGTATATTTTTTGAAAAAAATCCAAGTAACTGTTTTTTTTTATAAATCGAAAAACTGAAAAAAAAATTTTCACCTCGAAAATTTTACGAATCCAAAATGATTTTATCTCCAAAAGAATTTTGTGCCACGAAAAATAAGGTTTTTTACATCTCGTAAAATTTTGAGAAAAACCGAATTGACAGTTTTTTTTTATATAAAATAAAAACCTAAAAAAAAAACATTACTCAAAGTTGGTAAAAATTGATTTTCGACTCAAATAAATTTTCAAAACTTTGAGATATTGGCTTTAAATTACTTTTATCTTTCAAAAAATATTGTTGCTCAAATTCAGTAAAATTTTGAAAAAAATCGGATAGACAATTTTTTTAAGAAAATTTAACAAAAGTTGTTAAAAATTGATTTTCGACTCAAATATCTTTTTAAAAATTTGAGATATTGGCTTCTAGCTAATTTTAACTTATAAGAAATATTGTTTTCAACATTCTATAAAATTTTGAGAAAAATCGAATTGATAGTTTTTTTATAAAAAATAAAGACCTAAAAAAAACATTACTCGAAGTTGGTAAAAATTGATTTTCGAATCAAATATCTTTTCAAAACTTTGAGATATTGGCTTTAAACTACTTTCATCTTTCAAAAAATATTGTTGTCAACATTCAGTAAAATTAAAAAAAAAAATCGAATTGACAGTTTCTTACAAAAAATTAAAAACCAAAAAAAAATGTAACAAACGTTGGTAAAAATTGATTTTCGACTCAAATATATTTTCAAAAATTGAGATAATAGCTTCTTACTACTTTAAACTTATAAGAAATATTGTTTTCATTATTAAGAAAAATTTTAAGAAAAATGGAATTGACAGTTTTTTTTACAAAAAATAAAAACCTAAAAAAAAACAATACTAAAATTTGTAAAAATTTACTTTCGACTCAAATAGCTTTTCATAAATTAAAAATATTGGCTTCAAACTTTTTTTATTTCACAGAAAATATTGTTTTCGATATTCAGTAATTTTTGTATAAATATCCATGTTTTTTCATAAGAAAATAAAATCTACAAAAAATAGTACGCAAATTTGGTAGAAATTGATACATATAGACAAACTTTTAAGCAAGACAAATCGACAGACGGGATGGAAAGTTATCAGTGTGGGTCGCATCCTAGCCTCTTTTTTTGAGTTTTAATTTAGGCTTAAAAACCAGGTTTTGGCTGTTTTTAGCATTTTTAAAGAGGAATATTTTAAAAACCTGCTGTGATAGAAACATTTAAAGGTGAGATTTCGAATTAAGGACATCATAATCCTTTTAATACGTATTGTTTTGTTTGTGGGACAAAAAAAAAACAAATTTTGTCGACCAGTTTTTGCAATAACTTGATGGTTAAGCGTGCTGTGTGACAAGTTGAACCTCGACGCCAACGTTTTGTTGATATCAAATGTTGGTGATGATTATAGTTCTTGGAACATTTTTTGGAACATGAACTTTTAAAGTTCCACGAAAATTTATTCATAAAAATGGAAATGTATATCAAACATTTCACACAAACTTTTGCGTTTATAAATATATTTTTAGTACGATGCATTCAAAAAACGTGTCAATATATTTTTTAACCGTGAAATTTGTACTGCATGTTCCACTTTCGAAAATAATTTATTTCAAATGATTTTAAAAACACATTTTAACAAAAGAACAAACAAATATCAACCTTTCACCATCATATTGTTTTTACATATTATTTAAAATACTTACATTTTATTCTTCCGAACTTTTTAAAAAACATGTATGAACTATTAAAAATGTAGGTTATGTGTCAATAATTCTTCCATTATTAAAATTGTCGGTTTAAATTTGAATAGAGAAACCAATTATTATTATATTGATCTATGGTTTCGAGTACAGTTCACCACAAACAAAAATTCGTTTACAATATTCAAATGACAAATGCCTCGTTATTTTAATCAACCCTCTCTTTTCAAAACTTTCCCATACTCATGTCACTTTAAATAAAATTTAAATTCAAAAAATTGAATAAGTAATTTATTATTTTCGTGTTCATAATAAAAACATATATTTATTTTTACCATAGAATTATTCCAAATATTATACCATGCGATTGCCATTGCCATTGCAGGAAACAATGTTCATTGTGTTTTGTGTGTCATTGTGTCAACATTAATGAACATTGTTGAACTTTAAAAATTCCAAACTCCTTCTTTTTGTTATTTACAAAATGTTTAAAAATAAATATTTTTTTCACATTATTTGTACACATATTTATCAATTAACTTCACTTAAATATGTGCTGTCATTGAAAATGAAACTAACACAAGGTTATGGTGCTGTACATGTACAATGTACTGTATACATGTACTCTATTTGATGTTGTTTTTGAAAATCACACAACCACTGCAAGCAGCTTTTGTATTTTTAATTATTGTTAAAGTCCTACATAAATTCCGGTATTTCTATAATACATATTTTATCCTTATCCTGTTTTTAGGGCTTTTAGTGTTGTATAGGCAAGGAAGGTTCCGTTCATGCAGTAATCGTATATTATAATTTATAACACAGAAATGTTTTGAAAATTTTTAATTTTGTGTGTCTCCTTTTTTGAGTAAAAATTGATATTCATAGTGAAGAGTTCACTACTGCACCACCCAGTGCAGTGTTCGGACTTTAATCCAATTGGAGTAGATTCAAGAAATTAAATTTTGTAGAAATCATCATCATAAGTGAACAGAATGAGAGAGAGAAGAACAACACAAGTATAAAGCAACTATTACACGGCCAAAGTAAATGACCAAGACGTAGAGTTCTAAGCCTAATCTACCACAATTTGTTAATCACTTCAGTACTGAAGTATAATTTCCGACTCCGAACCCAGCACAAAAGACTCCATTATCAACATTTTTAGTTCTTTTTTTTGTATTTTTTGTTTGTAAGGTGTCCTGCTGCATCAGGAAGAGGATTACTCCTTCCGTACCTATTCCTTGAAGCGATGGAAAATTTTCTCCGTTGTTATGTGGACGGACATAAAATCGATTCGTTCAATTGATTTCCCTACTGAACTGAAAGTTAAAGGCTTCATCGTCAGCAGGTCTATAATCAAGCTCACAGTATGAATATTGTATATACTTATATGTTTGACATGCAAGAATTTCGAAAAGGATTACGTGAACAAGTAAACTTGTTTTTGGTTAATTGAAAGGATAACCGAGCAGCAATATTATATCTCGTATAGATGTATGTTGGGAATTTATTCATTATGATGTACACAAATACAAACATACTATAAGCTAGCTCTATGATTTGTTTATGAACATTTTCATAGAGAAACAAAAACAACAAGTAGCTTGTGTTCCCAAAGAAGAACTCAGAAAGGATCCTTAAGTTTGTAGTTCGGTAAAGATATAGATATAGATTGTGAAAAGGCTCTATGTAATTTACAATCTGGTTGTAATTGTTTTTGGCTATATTTCGAAATCTCTTACCTACAAATACCCTATAATATTCGACGTTGTTATAGATTTTGAACAAAAATACCTAACTACTCGTATAGTTTTGAATTTGAAATGAGAGATCAAAAATATTTAAGATCTAAAATTTGTTTATCCTTTTGTATTTGTGCAAGATATATTTTGATATACCTACAAATCCTTTTTGATTAGCAAAGGTAAGTTGTATAGAATGATTTTACTATTTCCATACCTATTATTATCAATCAAGCCACAAACAATATAAAGATTAGTTAGGTTAGCACCTTTTGAGTTGTTTTCCTTTTTATAAAAAATTCAAATAAGAACATTTTACAAGAGATCATGTAAAATACATGTACCTACTTTATAATGTAATTGAAATAATAGATAAAGCATCTTACATCTTTACATATTATTCTTTTTATTCAATTGAAGTAAAATGAGTGAAATAATATAAATTAACTGGATGGCAATTCATTTGGAATACAATCCAATTTTGAAAATAATTTAAATTTTGTGAGTTCATCAACAGATTGAAGTAATTTATTTAAATTGGAAAAGAATTTTAAAAATTAAAAAAAGTTTCAGCTTTTTGAATATTAAAGTGGAAAGGAACTTATTCCATTTATTATGGAAAAATTATGATCATTTGAAAATTTTGAGTTGTTTTTAATTGTATTTACATACAGATACATATTTTTAGTAAAAGTAAGCAATAAACTTCGCTAACGCATTATTCAAAACAGCAGACGACGACTTGACAAGGAGTATCTCGATAAGTGGAACCTCAGCATAATTTGCCTAATCTTCAAGAAAGCAAACCCTCTGAACTGCGCCATTTACAGGGGCATCACCCGTCGAGAGGGGTAGAAAGGGGGGGGGGAAACCCGCGGGCCCCTGATTTTCTAGGGGCCCGTAAAATTAAAAGCAATGAGGAGAGTGTTTTTTTTTCAATATAGGTACTCTAAATTCATCATCAACGTACCTATTCCCACTTATTTTTAGGGGCCCGAAAATTTAAAATCATTCATGTTTTCGCAATCGGGCCCCTGTTTGCATGTTATCTACCAATCCTTAAGTCACAAGCTTGCCGATCTGGGCCCCTGATTATTATTGGCGTACATTTTTGTTTATATTTATAATGAAAAATTGGGCAATTTTGAACTATTGAAAGAAAGTTATAATAAATTGTTTCGCTTTTCTTACTTAATTTAATGTTAATTTCAAATTTGTTTTAAAACAAAACACAAATATTTATTTCGGTTTTTATTTTACAAAGTTTCTTTTCTTCTATTTTTGTTTCTGCTGGGAACGAAATTTTTGATTCGGTTTCAGGGGACCGGAAAATCCCACGCAAACGTTTTTCAATTGTGGTTTCCGTAATATCAATTAATTAATATTTTGAATAAATTGTTTACTGAAGATTCGAAGGATATCAAGTCACTTCAAAGTGTGTATATTAAACCAGCCATACAAAAATAGCAAGGAATTCTATATATAATAATATTGGACACCATTTTCTTCCTTGGCGAGAGGGGACTAGGACTACGAGGCGATAGCAATCTTATTGGAGAGCCAAATAATGGACATTTTTTGTTTAGCAGCAGTGCTCAACGTTGGGAAATTCTTAAGAAAAATGTGCCCGGATCCCTTCACAAACTTTCCAATACAAGATGGTCAGCTAGAATTGAGGCAGTGAGACCATTTGCAAATCATCTGAAAAACCTTAGAACATCATTAGAAGCCTTAAGTGATATTAATTTAACTGCTGAAGCGCGAAGAGATGTAAATGGCATTTTAAAATATATGCACAAATTTGAATGCGTCCTGATGTCTTTGATTTGGTGCAAGGTTCTTAGCGCTATAAATAAAGGAAGTTTCCTTCTTCGAGCCAGAAACAGTACTATTGACGTTGAAATTCGAGATCTCGAGAACTTGATCTTCATTTGAACATTATTCAAAACGGATGAGATCAATTTGTATCTGAATGCAAAGCAGTTGCTACTGGATTGGGGGATGTTCCAGAATCATTTCCATCGAACCGAAAAAGGCAATCAAAGAGACATTTTGAAGAAAACCGAGGAGCTGGAATGAAAATAGAAACAGACGAAGAAATAAATTTCAAGAGAAACACCTTTTACGTCATAGTTGATTCAATTATATCTGAAATTTCTCGTCAGTTCGATACGATGAAAAATTTGAATGCTACATTTTCATTTTTATGACAGTTTTCAACAATGGATGAACTTGAGATTAAAAACTCTGCTACAACGTTCATCCAAAAGTATAACTCGCATGTGTCTTAAGGGTTTAAAGAAGAAGTAATTCATCTGATACACATTTATGAAGCCAATTTTGAAGCAGAACTTCCGCCAATGAGTTTGCTCAATGCTATTTATTCTCAGAACTTGGAGACGATTTTCCCCAACATTTGTGTTGCTCTCCGTGTGTTTTCCACCATACCTGTAACCGTAGCTAGTGCCGAACGTTCATTTAGCGTCCTTGCCAGAAGAAAGAATTTTCATCATTCGTGCTCGTCACAAGATCGTGTTTCTGGACTTGCTACACTATGCATCCAAGCACCTTTGGCAAGGGAACTGAATTTCGACGCAATTATAAGTTGTTTTGCTGCTCAGAAAGCTAGGAAAGCTCGTTTACCAAAAGAAAATATTTCATTGAATGCAAACTAACTCTAATTAAACATTGTAATAATATTTTAATGAAAAACAATAAAGAGTATTTAATGTAAAACTTTTAAAATACTTAGTTTTTTTTTAAAGACAAATTTCAAATACTTTTACTTCGCTCTATTTTATTTTCATAGTAGGTAATAGATCTTCATGCTATTTTTTTAATAGTTAATCGACCGTATTATCAGTTACTTACATGTCGTTGGCAATATCGAATTGAATGTATGATTCTGTTCGGATTCTGATCTAATCGCATGTAGAATTATTTTCTATCCATCCTCCATTTCAATTAAACTGGATGATACCCGTAAGATTGATTTGATGATTAACACTTTTTTCGGTTAATTTTTCAAACAAAAAATGATTATTTCCGTTAATTCCAACCAATTTCATGCTATTCGTAATTGAAATTAGAACGTACCATATCAGTAGGCATGAACTTTAAAAAAATGCTAAATATGGGGGGGCCCGAGATTTTTCCGTCCCGGGCCCGGAATTCCTCTCGACGGCCCTGGGCATCACTCTCCTGAACATCAATGATGTGATACTTTGATACGTTTGGAGCCTTTCGCCAACAATCTCATAGGTTCATACCAAGAAAGTCCACCATTATTCCGATCATGGAAGAACTTCAATTCGATACCCATCATCTCTGTATCGGTTTCAAAGCAATGTATGACAGCGTCTATAGAGAAGAACTTTACAAAACAATGTGTAGTTCTCGAATTTCTGTCAAACTTGACCGTTTGTGCAGAATAAAGATGGAGAATTAACGCTGCTTTATAAAGGTTGGACAAGATCTCACCGATACTTTTGGTGTTCAAAAAGACTTGGGACAAGGCGATGCAGTGTCATGTGACTTCTTCAACATCGTTCTGGAAAGAATTGCGCAAAACTCAACCGTCAACACTAGAGGCACAATCTTTAACGTCCGTCCAATTACTGGGCAGTGTTGTTCGAAAAATGTTGGTCAAACATTTTATTACCCTTTTCGAGATCACTTCTTCGAATTTAGGAACGCTACGGTTTTTTTTTGCACTAGGTAGCAAAATGTTATTCAAACACTGTATAAAAGTCGATGTTATTATCAATAAAAGCTGCATTTGGCTCGTGATAGTAATCCAATACCAACCGTAGTGATTTTGTGGAAAAAAAAATTGGGAAAAATTAATCAATTTGACAACACGTGAAATTTCTAAGAGACTGAATATTGCTCAACAAACTATGGTATTTGAAAAAATGTCGTGAGACTGGGACTTCTAGCAGGAAGGAAGCCAAAAAAAGACTCCCCAGTGGAAGATCGTTTTTTGGTGTTGTACAGTTGTCGGCATTGGTTCAGGACTTTGGTGGACCTTAAAAACGATCTGTGTCGAGCTACAGGCAAAGTAATTTCGTCAAGCTCAGTGAGAAAAAGGCTCGTGAAAGCTGGACTTAGAGCAGTCAAGTCGGTACTGAAGCTGGATTTTCCAAAAAGAGTCAAAGAAAAACAATTGCTCTGGGCTCAGGAACACCTTAATTGGACTCAAGACAAGATGACATGGTTCCTGTCATCTTTTTGGACAAATCAAAATTCAAGCTCCATGTTGGGGATGGGAGGATACGAAATAAAGGCTAATCTCTGATTGCATTTTGCGGATGCCCCCCAAAACTAAAGGTGTGATGGTGTGGGGATGCTTCTTTGGAGATGAAAAAGAAAGAATGAGCTTTCTAGAATCCAAAGTCAATGCAAAAGTTTACCTTCGAGTAATGGAAAACGTATTGGAGCCCACGGTGCTAGAGCTTTTTGGGCACCCTTGCAGTTTTATTTTTCAACATTACAATGCTCCTTGTCATACAGCCAAAATTGTGAGTATGAACTTGCTTTTATTTTTACAATGACGGACTAATATTAAGCTTTAAAAAAAGCTAAAACTTTTATAACTTAATATAATATTTGGATATTTTTTTATTTCTAAGGTTAAAAAGTACATCGAAGAAAATAATATCGATGTACTAAGTTGGCCTCCCTACAGTCCAGATCTCAATCCAATTGAGAATTTTTGGTCTATAATGAAACTTGAGATTACAATAAAGTGGCCAGAGTTAGTTGATGAACTAAAAAAGCTACTTACCTGGACCTGAAACACGATAGCTGCATGGACATGGAAAACTCTATCTCATTCAATTTGTCACCGATGTGCAGCCGTTATAAAAGCAAGAGAAGTCCAACAAAGATACAACATGTTTCTGAGAAGCAATAAAAAAAAAAAAAACTGCACCAATTAAGTAAAATAAATAAATAAATCGGGTGGCGCAACAGTCCGTTGAGAACTAGGGCCTAGTGACTTACAACTCTCAACCATTCCTTTGTGCGAGTACTGTTATCAGGGATGGAGGGGACCTACGGTTTTAAGCCAAATCCGAACGGCCAACTTGAGAAAGCACTTTTCATGACAAGAATTACTCGTGGAGAACTTGTCAATTCCTCGCAAGAGGCAGTACCCGTGAAAAAAACTTTAGATTGCATAGGCAGGGATTGAACCCAAGACCTCTGGCATGACAGTCCAACGCACTAACCATCATGCCACGGGTACTCCAATTAAGTATTTTTCTTAAATCCTTTAAAATGATTCAGGTACCTAAAAAACTCACATTTCAGTATATTCACTTTTTGCTCCCGTGATCATTTTAGAAAAATCTCAAAATTCTTCTTGTATCATAAAATGATTTAAACCGCATAACAAAACAAAACCCCATTTAAAAATATGTATGTTGTTATTTCAACACATTTGACAAAATTCGAAAAAATGGAAAAAAAAAGTTTAACTAACATTTTTTTTGAACGGCACTGTAATTTCGAAGAAGAAAGAAATAAAATTTTACATCGCAACTAAACTTTAAGTGTTGTTTATTATTAAAGTTAAATATAGAATTGTAAATTCCTTGTTTCTTCAACTATTCAACCATTTTACACAATATTATTTTTGTTATTCCAGAACCGCAAAGTCAAACTACCCAATATTAAAATAAAAACAAATTAAAAAACTCTTTTAATCAAATGAAACAACAAAACAGAAAATTTTTGGTTTTTCCTACGACTTTGCTTGTGGTGAATTGGACTGCCGAATATTTGTTGGTTTTTGCATTCTCATCATTTTCATCCTTTAAAATTCAATTAAAATAACTTTACCACACCTATACAAAAAGTATCGTTTGAAACTCTAAATATTGTATACTCGTATAAAAACAAAGTGTAGGGTGCTTAAAGTTAAATTTACTTTTTGAAGGCATAGCTAGGTATTATGGAGTGAAAGGATAAATAAAACTATTTACTTGTTGGGGTTTCTTTTGCGAGAGGGCGTTTTTGTGGAAAAATTGGTCAGTTTCTGAAATATTCACAGAAGAGTGCGAACGAAAACTCAAGGTGATTTCTCGGTTGGATTGTGAGATGCCTTGAACAAACTTCTCACACTTTCTCTATTTCGAATTTCAACCAAAATATAAATTAAATAGTTTTTTTTTTGAACTCATCAACTTTCCCCTAGGATGCATTTTATAAAATATAGAGTACCTGCCCAACAGGGATAGTAACTTCCAAAAAACCTGATTCATCTTTGGTCTTTTATTTTTTGAACAACGACAGAGAATTCAAAACACTCCTTTTCAATAGATAGATGATGCACTATATGCACAGCACACCACCAATATAAGGCATGAGAAAATGCCCTAAGGATTTTAAATATTCCACTCAACAGATATTCTATCCTATCTCTGGTAAAGCATAAAACTTTTGTTCCAAGTCTGCACGGGCAAGGCACGCTTCCTGCTGAACCGATGGGCTTTTTTCGAAAAAAAAAAAAAAACGGAAGAATGGTTCGTTGTTTTTTCTTGCTTTCTCCGATATCTTTCGACATGAAGAGAGTTTTCACGCCACGTCACCGCACGTATCTCATCCTGTTTTATTAGCAATTTCTTCTTCTGAATAGGTTACTGTTATATTTGTTTTTACTTTGGTCTGTTTTTTGTTTTTGTCTAAGCTTTTTTTTTACTTTACTATGGGCTATGGGCGTCCTTCATTTTGCCTTCTTTTTCTTGTTCCTTATTCTGGGCTTTGTTTCCTAGTTTTCATCAAAGTTTTTACATTAGGCAAACTATTCTCAGGAGATAACAAAAATATGAATCCTACATGGTTGCCAACTTTAAAGAAATATGAAACTGTAGACCTGTTTTCAAATTAAACTTGTGGGAAAGTTATTACTTACTAAGGTCCTTAGACCAATAAATTCCATGATTCCTATAGTGACTTAGGGCATGAATTACTCCCGTGCGGTTCGGGTGATATTTTTAACTCTCTCCAGCTCTTCCCGAATCTCGATGATGCCTCCTCGACTTTTCTACTTAACGTGATTTTTAGCCTCCCGAATCCTCTGCCTTCTTAAATTATTAACTTTTCGAAGACTTTGTCCAATACTCTGTCACTTGCGCCTTCGTATAATAGTGTCAATGGGTCAATGAGTCGGTGATAACTCTCAAGATGTTTCGTAATGAAGGTTCGAACTTCAGCACTTTATTGGTAAACGTTATTGTTGTTATTTTTCAGGTGCTGCATCCGTATAACAGTACTGATTCGTCGTCTGAACGGAACGGTCGGAGATGAGATTGTTCGGGATGTTGTCTAATGTTTGGAGTAATAAAAATTGGACAATATCCCGAACGCAGACTTAGATTTTGCGGAATAGCATTTAGAAAACATACCTTCGTCTGCGTAGTCTAGATGTTTTAGGTATACGACCCATAAGTCCATCATCATTCCTTCTTAAGACCTTAGAAAGATTGATTGATATCCATTAAAGGGGCAAGTATTGATACAAGACTTCTGACTACGTCTCAATATGCCTATTGTAAAGATAAATCGTACAAATACGCACCATCAAATACTCCCTCCATCATAGAGAGTTCACTATGTTTGTTTTCCTTGACATCGAAGGCGCTTTTAACAACGTGGACACATCTGCACTAACATCTCTGAACTTAGAGAATTCGCTTGGGGAGTTAATTCATTTAATGCTGACTAGCTACTTTTCCGCTTGCAGATTCGTTAGTAGAGGATAAGGCAAGGTAATGTTCTATCCCGTCTCCTCTGGAAGCTGGTGGTAAATGATAAAAACTGGTCTAGATGCGGAGGGTTTCGGAGTGATTGCATATGCGGACGACGTTGCTATAGCAATTTCAGGAAAGCTTCTTAACACCCTAAAATAACTCTTACAAAATGCCTTAGACAAACAAATACTTTGGGTTGATCGGTGTGGACTGGGTGTCAACACGAACACGATGAACTAAAGAAAGTCAAACCTTCAGTTTGTCTATGTGTAAGCGGATCGCTTCGCACGACCCCATCTGCGGCACTGGGTACCCTAAACTACCTAGCACCTCTTGATATATTTAGCAAACAAAATATCTACAAGCTGTGCTATTCGCCTCAAAGCTTCGTCGCAGTGGGTTAACAAAAACATTGGAAACTCCGTTATACTGAAGTATTTGATGCTACAGAAACTTTCAGATTTCTATACCTTCCAGATCTTTTTGGGAGGATAGGGCATTCCTGGAAGACGAGTCAATCCACTTTTACGCAAATGGATCAAAAACAAATGCAGGGTTTTGGAGGTGTGTACTCTAAATGACTGCAATAAGTCTCTCATTCCGCCTTCCCAATCATTGTAGCGTGTTTCAGTCGGAACTTTTGGCGATAAAGGAAGTCTTGTAATGGCTTAAAGAAAACGTGATATAAACATCTGATATCCGTATTTTCTCAGATAGTCAGGCCGCTATCAAATTTTTGGACTATGTCTCTACAAACTCTATAATAGTCCATAACTGTCAATCATCTCTAATAAGGATAATACAATAGTTTGATATTCGGCCTTGCTGGTTGTTGGGCCATAGGGGCATGCCAGGAAACTGTAATGGAGATGAGTTCGCCAGGAATGGTACAGTACTTCCCAGTCTACCACGTTTGGCTTATGCTGGCATACCAATCGCTATATGTAAACTATTGCTAATACAAGACGTCAGGTCACAAAAACATCTGGCCTACACTAGATTTAAAGCGATCAAGGTGCTTGCTATCTTTAAGCAGATTGCATATAAGCTTGATAATAAGTGTTATAACCGGGCACTGCGTTCGTTATAGGAAAGCACTCCACGCGGCTAGGCTCATCTCAAATTGAGAATATGTAATGTATGGATGAGGAAGAGGAGGAAACAATTCTTGACCTCCTCTGGACATGCCCTGCTCTAACTCAAAAATGCAAGAATTACCAGTCTAAGCGATCTCAATCATATTATCATAATCAGCCTCTCATGTTTCGTAAGCCTCAAGATTAATGTGCTATCACAATGGAGCATTAAACTGGCCTAAGTGTGTCCTACTCTATTAAAGACAGCCACTTTAACCTAACCTTACCTAGGTATATTGTCAGAGTCCACCTTATTCATGTGTTTCCGAACAAGGCCGCCTGCAAGACAGCAGTGATCACTAATAATAACAGAATTACAGAATTCGTGTTCCCCTCTCTGACTCCATTTTGGACTTCAAACTCTTCTAACAACCTACCTTCGTGTATAATGTGACACATAAGTCACATTTATAATAGAAATGAGTTTATTTGTGATACCCCTCCTTTGCAAAGCAAGACAGGTAAACTCTTTGTTGGCACTGTCAAAACCATTCTCAATATCGTTCAACAGCAGGTGATCGATGATATTCAACGCACTACTCGATGACGATCCGCAAGGTTTTGATATAAAGTTATTAGATTCAGAGAACTTTGCGAAGCCTTCAAAAGTAAAATCTTCAATTTTTATTATCATTTTCTGGTGGTTTTGACAATCAAGCTAATGGATGAAAAAGTAACGACAATTTTATTTTCAAAGTTGATTAATGTTAAACGGCAACGCGGGCAAAGTTTTATTATGTATTTTGGAAAAAGAATCATTGTGAACTAAAATTCAGATGTTATAGTTTTAAAATTTAATAAAATGCTACTTTTTGACACTTTCAGGATGATATTGACATTTCCGTCATTGGTAAAGAATTTCACCACTTTTGGCAATAGTGTTACCATCAAGGCTTAATCCGGAGGTACTTTTTCAGTTTATTTGTTTTTATTTAGTTTTTTTTTTAGTTTAAGATAAGTCTTACTATTCCTACATTGTTGCTTAGAAGTTCTTTTAATAATAATCCGCCACTAGCTAGGCACCGGATATGAGAACAAGAAGTACAGTATAGAAGAACGAGGAAGTGTATATGAAAACATTTCTAAAACGAGAGCTAAGGAACCATGATGCGGTATAAGGAGGACGAATAAGGAGGTTTTTATTAGATATACACTATTATAGGGCAATAAATAGGACTTAGGTATAGTGAAAGTTTTCATATATACATACTTATATTTATATGTACAACGTATATGTATATCCCCCTATTAAGCGGTGAGATAATATCCATAGTATGGGGTTTATTTAATTAATTTTTAGCTATATAATAATGCGGTTATATGTATGTGTGTTGCGTATATAAAAGGGAGTGAGAGTTATATTTATGTATATTGTCTTATGCTCTCATTATACACACATACATATTTATGAATAAGGAAGACAAAAATTAATTATAATTTGTTTGTAATTGAAGAGGTCTTAGTTTTTATATTATAGGTACAAGTATCTGTATGGATGGATATGGATATGGGTAATATGAAGTTGATAGGCTAGAGAGACGATAGACAAGTGAGTGATATCTATAGTGAAATTTTTGCACAATTTATAGTAAAGGTTTATCCCAATATCCCATGTTTATTCCTAGAAAATTGTTAGATATTAATTTATTTTATATTATGACATGAATCTTATATAAGCTATTTAATATACCGTTAAATAAGAAGGAAGTGAAAGGGAAAACTTGTGTTCACGTCTTCAATATTTAATTATGTTTACAATGGAATGCTTAAGATCTAACAGTCTATAAAATTCACCTAAGGATTTCTAAGAAAATGATTATAAATCGATTTTGAGAATGTAACTAAAAAAAACATTTGTTTGGTAATTACAATTTCTATATCGTATATGGTTATGTAAATGGATTTGCTTTGAATGCCTATAATAAGCGCACATTACAAAGATTTTGTATGCCCTCCAATATGCCTTAGAAACAGTATAATTAGAAAAGGGAATGTGTAGTAGGTTTAAGAGTACATGGGGTTTGAATTCTTAAAGATTTCAACGGCATATAAAGAGGTAGGGTGCTAAGATTTATTATGTCTTGAACTTTAAGACGTATTAAATAATCTTAAAATGAAGAAAAAAACTGAAGCTCAAACGGTTTTTTACGAATCCATAATTTAGTAAAATTTGCCAATTCATCATGAATCGTAAAATGCCAAAACTACACCAGAACGACATTGTGGAAATTTTAAAAAATTCTTCAAGCGATTAGTGAATAACCATTACATCCGTTTAAATTGACTGTTTTGATGTGGTTTATTAACTTCCCATAAAAAGTTATTGTAATGGGTCCGATTTGTCGAATTGAAAATGTTGACATTTCTCGACGTTTCAAGGTCCCTAGAGTCGAAATAAAAGATTTTTAGAAAGATGTATGTGCGTCCGTACGTCTGTACGTTCGTGACGTTTTTTTCGTCGTCCATAGCTCAAGAACCAGAAGAGATATCGACTTCAAATAAATTTTGTTATACAGATAAACCTAAATATCTCATGAACCAATGACGCTAGAGACTTGAATTAATTTTTATATTACATATTGTAACGTGATACAAAACAATTATATTTTTGGAAAAAAATACAATTAACGGTTTTTTTATAAATCAAAAAAACTGAAAAAAAAAATTCGTCACCTCGAAAATTTTGCGACTAAAATATGATTTCATCTCCAAAACAATTTTGTGCAACGAAGAATAATGTTTTTGACATCTGATAAAATGTTGAGAAAAATCTAATCTATTTTTTATTTTATAAAAAATAAAAACCTAAAAAAAACATTATTTACTCAAAGTTGTTAAAAATTGAATTTCGACTCAAATATCTTTTCAAAAACTTGAGATATTGGCTTTGAACTACTTTAATCTTTCAAAAAATATTGTTGTCAACATTCAGTAAAATTTTGAAAAAAATCTTATAAACAGTTTTTTTTACAAAAAATTAAAAACCGAAAAAATAATTTAACAAAAGTTGGTAAAAATTGATTTTCGACTCAAATATCTTTTCAAAAATTTGAGATAATGGCTTTTAACTCATTTTAACTTAAAACAAATGTTGTTTTCAACATTAGGAAAAACTTTGAGAAAAATCGGATTGACAATTTTTTATTACAAAAAATAAAAACCTAAAAAAAATGTATAAAAGGTGGTAAGAATTGATTTTCGCCTTAAATGTCTTTTCGAAAATTTTAAATTATGGCTTCCAACTAATTTGATCTTATAAGAAATATTGTTTTCTACATTCGATAAAATTTTGAGAAAAATCGAATTGACAAAAAATAAAAACCTAAAAAAAAACAATACTAAAACTTGGTAAAAATTTGCTTTCGACCCAAAAAGCTTTTCAAAAATTACAAATATCGGCTTCAAACTTATTTTATTTCACAGAAAATATTGTTTTCGACATTCAGTAATTTTTTTTATAAAAATCCAACAGTCCGTTTTTTCATAAAAAAATAAAATCTACAAAAAAAAGTACGCAAATTTGGTAAAAATTGATACATATAGACAAACTTTAAAGCAAGACAAATCGACAGACGGGATGGGAAGTTATCAGTGTGGTTCGCATCCCAGCCTCTTTTTGACTTCCCATAGTTTTTTACGAAATGAGCGAGGAGGTGATTTTAGGGTAAATGACTGCGACTGATTTTTGTTTAAAAAAATGTATCAGCTTAAGACCAAAGATATTTTTTTCCAACAAGATGGCGGCGAAACTTGTCATACAGCCATCGCAAAATCAATTTGGTGAACAGTTTATATTTATAAGTGGTACTATTGACTGGTCAACTCGTTTGAACGACCTAACGCTGCAAATTACTTGGGGCCATAGTAAGTCAAGTTGACCTACTCTAGAGTTAACACAAACTTGTGAGTTGAGAGACATGTTGACATTTGTTTTTTTGTTTTACTATTTTGAATCTCAACTGGAGATTTGAAATATCTAAAACATAGACTACTTGCGATTTTGAAAACTTTTGACATTATATGGATTTGATGAGATTTAAAATAATTTATTTTGTGCAAATATTTGTTTTTGTACATTAAAAAATAAAAAAAATAAGTTGCCAAAAGTGGTATATTCCGCAGAGGAGGAAGACTGGCTTATTTCAAACGCTTTGCAATATGTAGCCATATAATCGAGAACAAAAAAACTGACAGTGCAACGAAATGACATAAGGACACGGCCGGCGTGGGAGGATATTACTAAACAATTCAATATCTCGCCTTCTGGCCAGGTTTGTACAAATTTAATTTCCAACAACATGGTTCAAAACGAGGTTGAAATTCCGATGATGGAAGAAGCTGTTGAAGACTCTTAGGAAAGGGTTAATCCAGCAAAGTTACGAAAGCCACTGAACCCTTTGTTGACAAGGCAACATAAACAGAAAAAGGATGGTGAAATGGGACCTTCCAAAAAAAGGTGTCCAAATTAGAGGAACAGCGGACGCAACACCAAATAGAAAAACATGTTATTGAATTAAAAATCCTTGAAATAGAAAGGGATCGTTACAAATTGGAAAAAGAAAGAGTCCAATTCGTTCGCGAACTTGGTAGGAACGAACTGCAGAGGGCTACAAATTTACTCGAATGTGATGCAGAGTTTCATAAGGCTCAAATGGAGACGTTGAAAGAGTACCCAATTCCATCTCGACCATACCAACAGAAGCCGGAAAAATTTGTATTTTTGAAATTATTTATTTTATTTGGTTTGTGTAAAAATATTAAATATTTAATAATAATATAATTTTAGAGCAGGAATAAAGAAATAAATAAAACAAATTCGTAATAAATTATTATTACGAATTTGTTTTATTTATTTCTTTATTCCTGCTCTAAAATTGACTGAAAATAAACTCGAGACCTTGCGTTCCCAACCGTTGCCGTTAAGGTAATTGATGTTGCCTTGTGAATGATACATTTGTATTACGCAACATATCGTCAAATCCAAACATATTCAGTGGAGTTTGTGGTTCCTTTTCATCGATTGCTCCAGAAAGTCAATTTGTTTGCTTGTTTGTTTGTTTGTTTGTCAGTCCTTCACGTCGCAACGGAGCAATATTATGACATCATTTTTTGTGTGGAGATAGTTACTAGGCTGGAGAGTGTTTAAGTTACTTTTAACAACGGTATAGTATCTCATTACCAGCTCATTCGAGCAGATCCGCCGCCCGCCGGTAGCACTTATAATTATTCAATAGTTTTAAAACGCTGGTTAGTAGCATACCATTAGGTGCTGCCTGCTTTCATTGCTTGTCATTAGGAATTTCTTGTTATGGCATTAACGCACAAAACTATGCTCTAACACTTTATAAAATAGGAGATGGGCAGTTAACACCGATGCCGAGGGTTACGTAAAACGAATGGAAGATATTTTTAATTTACTACAGAGTAATTCTCAACTTATTTAAACTGTTAACCCTGATTTACAGAACAACATACATGACGATCAATTACAATAGGCAAATAACGATATTACCAACAACAAACGATGTTGTTTTGAAAATAAATTCAAGGCGTGCCAGTAATGTTTATGCGAAATTTAGATGACCCCCGTGGACGAAGTCACGGGTAAGAGTTAGTATTTTTATATACAAGCAAACAAAAATAAGCAATCAAAATTCTGTTCAGCGTCTGGACTTCAGCAAGCGTGCCCGTGGTGGCTATACAAAAGAAATCGAGTTTCATACATAATGGCATCAAACGTACTTTCACAGGAATAAAGGATTTCATTAGTATCCAAAACCGTTTTTGTTTTACATATTTAAAAAAAAACTTTTGTAGCGCTCTTATTGAAAAAAACCCGTTATTATAGGAAAGGATATTATAGGAAAGGATTAAATTCCAGACTAAAAATATCATCCAATGTGAACAAAACTATCAGACACGATACGATATTTTAAGACGACTTCTTAAGCTCTCTCAATCGCCTTATTGCTGATGATATTATATACATAATTCTAAATTATGTGTATATTCCCAATTTGGCTCAGATATGTCCCAAAACCCATTTTGATTTCCTCTAGGAACTATGTGTAATGTCAAAGGGGCTATAAATGGAATAGCTTTAGAGACAAGGAACTCTATTCCCTTGATTACTGCTGCAATTTTTGAAAATACATAAGTCAGTTACTGTACCTTGTGGGCTAGCATTTATTTCAGAATAAAGATTATCAGGATTTTATATCCCATTGCAAGTCAGCTACATTAAAATTTAAATCACATTTTGGCTTCTGGTACTGATGCTATAAGGCATAGGGATAGGGAATAGGGAGTAGGGACCATTGGTAATCGTTGGTAGAGAGATTTCCTACGACACATAAATCAATCCAAACTCCGCTCAAGAAACACCAAAACGAGTGTTATTTTGGTGTTTGTTTGGGGAGTGCTTTGCCGCAAAACACAACTGATGTTATATTGTCCCATAAATCTCCGGACGCTAATGCAAAAGGATATTGATTTTATCAATTTTCAAAACGGAAAACCAATATGACAAAGTGTGATAAATGTTTTATGTTGATTTGCAGACCGAGATATTGAAAGGATTCTATAGTCGTAAATATACATATGTATATATAGATACCTAACCTATACATTTTCAAACTGAGCACTCTTCTATACGAGCAAATGGGTGAGTGCGGCAAGGTTAAGGGCGGCTGGCTTAGGGTCAGAGGCAGCAGAGGTGCCATTGCCAATCGAAAATCGCACAAGGCCAACAACGTAAACATCAGCGGCAATGAATTGAGTTGTGGTGACTTTTAGCAGAGAATATATTTGAATCTATAATGCATTAAAAATATGTATGTACTCGTACATATATTTGGCGATCGGATAAAATGGATGAACGGATAAATCAAAAGCAAAAGTTTGTTATATTCTCGCGATACATCATTTGAGATATCAGCATTGAGCATGATGTTGTGCGGTTTTATTTCTATGTATGTAATGGGTTTTCAGTTTAAATAAATTATAAAATATTAATATGTTCTTCCGTAAATAAGATTTATGATTAGTTGCAACCAAAAAACATATGTACGCGGATTCTGTTAACCGAATTGAAATTAATTAGAAATGATGAATTTAGTAAAGATTTTGAATGTTGCATCATTGTGATTAGAAAATAATTGAAAAAACTTTTTTTTTTTCGGATTCATTTTCAATATGGTTAAGATGAGATCCTAGGTTAGTTCAAACTTTGACAGTTAATGGAAGCAATATTTTGTGGGGGATACATCTGTAGAATTTTCTGTGAAATTTACAAACAATACAATTTTTTAATCAAAAAGAGGCTGGGATGCGACCCACACTGATAACTTCCCATCCATTCTCTCGATTTGTCTTGCTTAAAAGTTTGTCTATATGTATCAATTTTTACCAAATCTGCCTACTATTTTTTGTAAATTTTATTTTTTTATGAAAAAACGGACTGTTGGATTTTTATAAAAAATTTACTGAATGTCGAAAACAATATTTTCTGTGAAATAAAATAAGTTTTAAGCCAATATTTTTAATTTTTGAAAAGCTTTTTGAGTCGAAAGTACATTGTTAACAAGTTTTAGTATTGTTTTTTTTTAAGGTTTTTATTTTTTGTTAAAAAAAACTGTCAAATCGATTTTTCTCAAAATTTATCGAATGTTGAAAACAATATTTCTTATAAGTAAAAAATAGTTAGAAGCCATTATCTCAAATTTTTGAAAAGATATTTTAGTCAAAAATCATTTTTTACCAACTTTTATAATTTTTAATTTTTAGGTTTTTTATTTAAAAAAAAAACTGTTAATTCGATTGTTCTCAAAATTTTTCCTAATTTTGAAAACTATATTTCTATAAGTTGAAATTAGTTAGAGGCCATTATCTCAAATTTTTGAAAAGATATTTGAGTCGAACTTCAATTTTTCCCTTTGAGTAATGTTTTTTTAAAGGTTTTTATTTTTTATAAAAAAAACTGTCAATTAGATTTTTCTCAAAATTTTATCAGATGTCAAAAACATTATTCTTCGTTGCACAAAATTGTTTTGGAGATGAAACAAGGTGACAAATTTTTTTTTCAGTTTTTTTGATTTATAAAAAAAACTGTTAATTGGATTTTTTTCCAAAAATATACTTGTTTTGTATTACGTTACAATATATAATATACAATTTAATTCAATTGTCTAGCGTCATTGGTTCATGAGATTTTTACATTGAGTATCTTTTTTATAAAAATCCAACAGTCCGTTTTTTTATAAAAAGATAAAATCTACAAAAAATAGTACGTAAAATTGGTAAAGATTGATGTTCGGTTTTCGATATCTCGTGGCCAATAGAAGATATTGACTTCAAACAATTTTTCGTTCATCCAATTGTTTTTCGACTAAAAATATCGTTAGCAAAAATAGATTTCGAAATCAAACTATTTCATTAAATGCAAAATATTGTTGGTAATTTTTAAATTTTTTAGAATAATTCAGCTGAAAACTTTTTTAACAAAACACGAAAACCTACAAACAAGACAAGACAACTCGACAGACGGGATGGGAAGTTATCAGTTTCTTTTCTTAACAGTTTTCTTGCAGTTTTGTCTGAAATTCTGTCTTAAAATATTAAAGCAATACGGGCTCTGCTTCTTTAGATAGTTGTCCAATTGGTAAAATTGCGTGATTGATCACATAGCTCCATGAATCAATATTTTGTGCATTGTTGGTGTCATGGGATGTTAAGACTACCAATCCACATAAAGCTCTGCTGTTTTCAATACATATTTACCAACATTTGAAACATCAATTTTATATCCACTAGATAAAATCTCTAGAATTATCTTCAACTTAAAAATCAACCCAATGTCAACACCTCTTATTTCAGCTAAAAGTTTTGGATCATTAAACAAATTTTGGCTGGTATTACTATCATTCGTGCTACCGAAACCAGGCTTTGGTACATCAACTATCATGCAAAGCTGATTCTTGAATTTGTCTTGCATTGTTCGCTTGTTTTCTCAGACGACATCCATATCTTCTTGTTTTGGGAGTTGGAATTTTTTTGCAGAAAGCCTAAAAGCAAGATGCAAAATGCTTTCAACAAGACGAATACGGGCATGTACAATTTTAATGCGTTATTTTCAATATCTCCTAATTTCGACAAATCGTTGAAATCCTTAGAAGTCAACCAACAAATATAACATTTCATAGTTGAATTTATAGCCAACGTATGCGTAACGTTCATAGGCTCAAAACCACCCAATATTTATGTTTAGACAGGGAATTAAGCTGCAATTCCTTGTAAGAAGTTTCATTTTCGGTTATATCATTCGTTTCTTTTGGATTTTTTTAAGTGTACTGTAACTCGGGAACATATTCTTATCGCTTGTTGTTACAATTTTGTATTGCTTACAGAAGAAACTCCCTTAAACTAAAATTGGCATTTAAGGTTACCATTTTTTCACGTTTTTAAATGATTCTTTTCTTTAAGGCCTTCTTACAGACATTTGCCTTTCCCGGAGAAACTGATATTTCAGTTTGTCTGCATTCACTACTAAACGATTTTCTAAAAAATCCAACCCAGCTTTAGATGCACTTTCTGGACACATTTGCATTACTTCAAATAAACATCCAAACCTGCAGAAACCTGCAGTAAATTTATCTTTCAATCAAAACTTTTAAATGTTTTTTTGTTTTAGATATATCAAATATTAAAATACAATTTTTTAAGAACAACATTTCCAGGACAACAATTTCTCTTGGAGGGCCTACCCAGTTGGCTTTCTTATTTTACCATACGGTTCTCGTAGGGGTTTTCTCTTTAACTGCGGTTTTTTGGCATGAGAAATAAAAACATATGACACAATGGTCTGATGTGCCTAGAGGCGATAGTACAGTGATCGCATTATAATTATAAACTGAAGATATCGAGTGAGAGCCTCAGTTTCCTCTTAAACAATATCGTCTTGTGTCGTCTGGGCGTTTAAAAGGCGAGAAGTCATTCAGCACAATGAACCCAAGAGAGAATACCATACGTTAAATATGTTTGTTATGTAGCTTTCAGAAGTCTTATATCATTGGAAATAAGCCACTTGCCACAATTACCCTCAAAGCTAACATAACCCATGAATTCAGATTGGCTTATAGGCTCGAGTCATGAAAAATTTGAAACTTCGAATGCTCGCCAGAAACCAGAGATTTGATATGACCCTCGTGTTTTATTCATACTATAATATACTCAACCACAGATGACTCTTAAATATTGTTCTATTAGTTATTAATATTCGAATAGTTAGCAAATATTAGAATTAAGGTTCTTGTCCTTGTTTCTTTATGAATATAATTTCTATACTTATTATAGAATTTTTAAGGTTCTGTACAGATTTCGTTTATATACTCACTCTGGCAACGCCTATCGTAAAATTTTAATTTTCATCTTTTGCTTTCGTGACAATTTACAATCAATCTTTCTCTACAAAAGTCCTTAAACTTTATTTCGCATTAAATTCAAAATAAACTCGAGCCAAATCATAAATATTTCTTACCAACAAAATTTATACAATTTTTTCTTTTGTGTGTAAACATGGAATTTTTATTTTAATCTCAATTAAAATTAAATACAAATGAGACATTTGGGAAATTTTGGACATTCTTTGGTAACACCCCAACTTCATTTGAGGACTTTGAAAATAAGCTTAAATTTTGAAAGTTTTCAAGTGCTTTCCCTTTAAGTTGATTAAGATGATTGTATAGATGAAGACACTACAATTTAAAAGAAGAATAATTTACAAATCACCTTGTAACTTAAATAATATATAAATATATATATAAAAATTGTCTATAATGTCAATCCCTGCCCTTTATTAATGGACAATTTGTATACTCGTATAATCATAAACGTACGGCGACGACGACGGCCGGCGTATGTACCTAACTTAACCTACCCTACCTACATTATATATCTACCATGTAACATTAATATTTTGAATAGCTTCCTTAAATTATTCACAAACCAAGTACTTAACCCTCAGGGGGAAGATATATACGAGTGTATACTTATTCGTCCTTGTACACACACAGAAAATAAGGACTAAATAAATACGAAATGTTTACCTTGGTGTGTTGTGTTGTGTTGTTTGGGGTCCAATTTTTATTTGATTCCTTTTAACCTGATTCCATTGGCGCTCCTCTCAAAGCCTAAACCTTCATACACCTTTTGAATGGGACAAAAGTTATACTGACAACAACCCCGGTCAGCACCAGCACCAGCACCATTACCATTACCATCACCATCAGTTCTCATAACATGCTATAAGCGAACTTAATTTCTAATTAATAGTTCCAAGTTCCAACTTTGTTTGTCCTGTTGAGAGTCCTTATTTTGTGCTGTTGTTTTATATTAACTCGGTAAACTATAATTTTCACCATCACCAGTCCTTTGCCGACTCCTTTTTTTTCATTTTCACTGCCTTCCCCCTATAACCGTTTCGTATACTCGTACTTTGAAACTTTGAATAAGTTCCATAAAATTTTGTATTTGCCGACATTCGCATCGCAAACACTGAAATTAAAAGTTAATTCTCAAGGCTGAATTATTTGTTTTTTTCCATTTCTTTATATTCCACCCGCAGTGGGAAAAATTATGGTAAATTAACACATTTTTCATTTTATCCCTTGGTTTTTGTGATCCAGCTCGAGCCCCCAAAGAAAAATCATCTCGCACCCAGTTCACCCGATTCGACTCGCCCGGAAAAAGAAAAACTAAGAAACGAAAGGATGAACTGAAAATTTGAGGCGAGAAACAAGTATGAAGCAAGTAAAGAAATTTAACTCATCTTTAAGGACGACTTTGAGTAATTGCTTTTGTTCAGATTAAGAAGCGTTTTATTACTCTCTCGGGCATGTCTGGGAATAATTATTATTACACACTCTGTTGATTCGGGCGGTCATTTCAGGATTTTGGTATTATATTTAGAGAGAGAGAGTATTGGAGAAATGCGGATGTACATATTTTTGTATTGGCAAAGGTTATGGTTTTATAAAATATTATATAATTTCTCTAGAGGAAGTACAGGTATAGACGTACCCCAAAGATGCCTGCCCTACTGTGCCTGTTCCCATAATTTAAACTCTTAAAGGTACAAAGGTATACTTGGGTATATTGTATACCTATATTTATGTATATCTAAACTAATGAATGTCCTTGGAGATTTGAGGAGATCCTATGTGAATTGATTACTGCCGCTCTGTTAAATTTCTTTTGTTGATTCTTGGGAAGTGGTAACCAAGTTGCGAATATTTCACAACTCTCAAGTTAATTAAATGTACGCTAATGAGGGTTTATAAAATTATATTTTAACTAGATTGTGATAAAGGTGAATTCTTTTTTTTTTTCTTTTTTTCGTTTGAAAGTTTTAAATTTCTGTCATGATATTAATTATTTTGTCTTTTGAGATATTAGTATATATAAATATTAATGAAAGAATAAAATATGTTTTAATTTCTTTTTAAATAATTTGCTGGCATTGCATATTCAACTTATATTATAGCTTCTACAGCTTAAGGAAGGAAATTAATAAAATAATGGTATAGCTAGATAATTATTTCATATATAAAAATAAAGACCTAATTATAATATTCGTCATTGTATAAAGCTACAACTTTTCAGGATTATAACATTTTTTTTAAGTATTCCCTTTGTCATCAAGCAAAGTACAGAGATTCGTTACTTGACTAAACTACACTAATTTGGAATGCATAAGTTTGTCTTTAAATTTCCTCAGAAACTAAAGAACCCATTTTAGTTTTTCGTTGCATACTGCATACCATAAATATTTATCCGAAAAATTGAAAAATTGTATTTATAAAAAAATTAATTTAAAAAAAAAAACGCTCTTACGATTTTCAAAAACAAAATTAAAAGTTGAAATCTTGGTATACTTTGAAATCATAAAATATTATATTTTTAAATTATTTTATGTGTATTATAATAACTTTTGCTTGAAATTTTTTGACCAGACATAAAAGGGTACTTGTTCACGGTTCGGTTTTTAATGAAATTTAAAAAATATTATTTAGTCACAGTTTATTGTTTTACGTGTTCACAGGAGGATTTAGGGAATTTAAAACCCATACCCTAAAGAAGTTTTAAATAAACTTCAATGAAAATGTTTTTCATAATTTGTACCAACGAAAGAACGCTCTTCTTCGAAATAACGTCGGAAAGTTAAGTTAGTTAAAAAATGCTTAAAAGTCCTGACTAAAAAAGTAAATTACTTCATTTTTATTGAACAAATCCCTACTTATCGATAGTTTAAACCACAGATTCTCAGATTTAAAGTTAAATAGATAAAATGTGGCTATTCTACGAGGTTTCGACAAGTTCTTACCGTAAGCTTAATATCCAACATCTTGGGAAAGCATTTCACCAACATTAAAAACACTTTTGTCAGAATAACAATGCATTAGACCGCATTGACGAAATGGGAAAGTTTAAAGCACTGCAGTGTATCCACACAGAAATCAGTCCACTCAGTTTTCATATTTATAAAGGGTGATTTCTTAGCTATTATCTTTTTGGTAAAACTGGTTTAAACAGCTGACGCACATTTTGTTTCACTGTCAAACATCTTCAGTTTGGTCTATAATTTAACCATAAATCGTCTTACAAACGAACAACGCTTGCAAATTATTGAATTTTATTATCAAAATGCGTGCTCTGTTAAAAAAGTTCATCGCGCGCTTCTTCCAGCGAGCGACGAAGCTAATTTTTGGCTCAATGGGTACGTAAATAAGCAGAATTGTCGATTTTGGAGTGAATATCAGCCAGAAGCATTGTGAGAGCTACCAATACATCCACAAAAAGTCACAGTTTGGTGCGGTTTATGGGCTGGTGGCATCATTGAACCGTACTTCTTCAAAGATGATGCGAATCGTAACGTAACTGTGTAGGGTGAGCGCTTCCTTGAGATGATATCCAATATTTGTTTGCCCAAAATGCAAGAGGTTGACTTGCATGACATGTGGTTTCAACAAAATGGTACCACATGTAACACAGCACGCGCAACAATGGACTTATTGAGTTGCGAGTTCGGTAAACGTTTTATGTCACGTTCGGGACCGGTAAATTGGCCGCCTAGATCGAGCGATTTAACGCCTTTAGACTATTTGTTGTGGGGCTTTTTTAAAGCTCATGTCTATACAGACAAGCCCGCTTCAATGGACGCATTGGAAGACAACATTGAAGCATTTATTCGTGAGATACCGGCCGAAATGTTGGAAAGAGTATGCCAAAATTGGACTAAGCGGATGGACCATTTGAGGCGCGGTCAAGCTCAACATTTGCATGAAATAATCTTCAAACATTAAATTATATGCACCTAACTATAGATTCAAATAAAGATTTCATGCATTTTTTTTTAATTGTATGTTTTTTTTTTAACTTTCCTATAGCTTTTAAAAAATCACCCTATATAAATAAGGACTCCATATAAATTTATCAACAGATAATGATTTATGTACAGAAGTTACTTTCAAAAAAATCGATTAAGTGGTTTATATTAAATATCGCACGAATTGATTCTGTTGATTTTATTTTACGCATTACGATGTAATATATGGCTCAAAATCACCAAGGTGCAGAATTGGCTTCGTTATCAATTTAATGTCTTAAATCTTGACTTAATTATGAAAAAAAATCAATAAAATACTAAAACTAACCTGTTCTGTGTGTCTATCAAACAATATAATTTATTAATAAACTAAATTTTAAATGAAATAAATATACACGCATAGAAAATCATTTCGGGAACGCGTCCTAATCTACAATCTTCAACAACAAGTCCAAAATATAATTGAAAAATGTAAGGTATAACCCCGGTCATCACTTAATACACCGTATTTTTTATACAAAATCAAGTTTTAGAAAGGATACTAAGAGATTATTTATTTTTAACTATAAAAAATGCAAAAATAGTTTGTCCGATAACACACAAGTCATTTTAGTGAACATATCGATAATCGATCAAAAATAATTTTAAGTGAACGCAGCCATTCGGTGTGAAGTGTCAGTCGAGGAAGAGAACAATAGCAAAGCCGGCTGCCAGAGTATTTATCGTCAAATAAATTTTATCTAAATGGTAAGTACCTTTTTATTCATTATTCGTAGAGCTTACATCAACAGTCCATCAATCCGTGAACGCATTTATTACATTTAATTATTGATGAAATTCTTTTCTACGACACGAAATTTCAAAGTTACCTCAAATATTTTCCTATTGATAAAGTCAGATCGCATTTAAGATGACCGCCGTATAATTAAAGCGCGCGCTTATTTGAAATCGTCATTTCGGGAACGTTCCCGGACATGATTTTTACGTATTTTGCTTGTAGAAGATTTTGTATGTATTGTTTTCATTATTGCTTATTTAATACACATACATAATATACCCATGTTATTAAACAAAGCTTAAATTATGTACTTTGTTTTGTTTTTGTTGATTTTATCAAACTTAGAAAAACGTTCCCGAATTGATGGTTTTCTGTATGATATTTAGTACTAAAAAATATTACTAAAAAAGTATACAATTCTGTGCGCTGCCCTGTCAAAGTTTATTTATATACAATTTTTGCAACAGTATAAATTAAAATTCATCATCATAGCTTGCAATTTTTTTGTCATAAAAAAATTTTGAAATTTGCAACCTTGGTGATTTTGAGCCATATGTATCATTTTTACCAAATTTGCGTACTATTTTTTGTAGGTTTTATTTGTTTATGAAAAAAAGGACTGTTGGATTTTTATAAAAAAATTAATGAATATTGAAAACAATATTTTCTGTGAAATAAAATAAGTTAAAGCCAATATTTGTAATTTTTGAAAAGCTATTTGAGTCGAAAGTAAATTTTTACCAAGTTTTAGTATTGTTTTTTTTTAGTTTTTATTTTTTGTAAAAAAAACTGTCAATTCGATCTTTCTCAAAATTTTATCGAATGTTGAAAACAATATTTCTCATAAGCTAAAATTAATTAGAAGCCATTATCTCAAAGTTTTGAAAAGATATTTGAGTCGAAAATCAATTTTTACCATCTTTTGTTGAATTTTTTTTCGGTTTTTAATTTTTTGTAAAAAAACTGTCAATTCGATTTTTTTCAACATTTCACTAAATGTTGACAACAATATTTTTTGAAAGATAAAAGTAGGTTAAAGCCAATGTCTCAAAAATTTGGAAAGATATTTGAGTTGAAAATCAATATTTACCAACTCTTATTAATTTTTTTTTAGGTTTTTATTTTTTATAAAAAAAACTGTAAATTAGATTTTTCTCAAAATGTTATCAGATGTCAAAAACATTATTCTTCGTTGCACAAAATTGTTTTGGAGATGAAATCATATTTTAGTCGTAAAATTTTCTAGGTGACACATTTTTTTTCTTCAGTTTTTTTGATTTATAAAAAAAATCGTTCATTGGATTTTTTTTCAAAAAATATACTTGTTTGGTAGCACGTTACAATATATTATATAAAATTTAATTCAAGTCTCTAGCATTTTTGGTTCGTAAGATATTAAGGGTTTACCAAAATTTTCACCTTTTTTTTTAAACTGCTATGGTAAAAAAAAACACCCACGCAATTTTCTTGAGAGCCCTTTCTGGATCTTTCTGCCTTATTATCTGTATAACAAAATGTATTTGAAGTCGATATCTCTTCTGGTTCTTGAGCTATGGAAGACGAAAAAAACGTAGCGAACGTACAGGCGCGTACGGACATACGGACGTATGGACGTACGAACGTACGTACACACGAACGCACAGATATCTTTCTAAAAATATTTTATTTCGACTCTAGGGACCTTGAAACGTCGAGAAATTTCAAAATTTTCAATTCGACAAATCGGACCCATTACAATAACTTCCTATGGGAAGTTAAAAAACGTTGTTTTGAAATAAAGTTAAAACCTAACAAAATGTATAGATTTGAAAACATCTTAGAAAATTAAATTGAAGCCAAGGCATATTTGCTTCCTATTAACTATTCTTCAAATACAAACAATTTCACCATCATACCAAAAATCACTCATACGCCCTACACAACTTCTCAGAGGTAATATCACATTTCATATATACCGCGTCCTAAATAGTATCAATTTTGATAGCAAGAAGTAAGAATCACAATACATATCATTGATATTACTCATGCACAACATTTTGATCTCAAAATTAATAATCCCTGCTTTTTACTCAATAAATACAGTAAGTTTATTATAGCACAAAAATATGCACACTCCCTGTGAAACTAGTTGATAACCTTTAATTCTTAAAAGCAATATGGAACTGATCATCACAATTATCTCAAACTTTAATCCTTTATAAGTTATTCTATAACGTACACGTACCGTACACGCTTAAAATATCTTAAAAGCCTACCTATTTATATATGCTTCTAGCTATGATGGCAATCAGGATGTAGATGATAAGAATTAACCCTTAATTTAAATAAATATGTATATATCTTTACATCTCTCGTATCAGTAAACCTAATTTAACCACTGAAACCGAATATAATTTATTATCTTAAGACCTAGGTACTTAATTCTACAGGATATAACTATGAAACTATAATAATGTACAACGCACTTGTGGGGCTTAGTTTTATGTAAATATACAAGGATGCGTGTTGTTCCATTGAGGGGAGGATAATTCCAAACTAAAAGAGATAGAGAATGTTCCGCATTGTGTTTTGAAATAATTATTATACTATAATTATATTTAATGCAAAACGTTTATACAGCTTTGCTGGTATAAACATTGTTCAATGAAGGTTGTTTTAAGCCTCCAACGCAACGCATGCCAACGCCATTATCATAGTATTTATTGAATATGCTAACTAGGAAGCGGTAGGTCTAGGTATTATTTTAAGGTGTGAGGTACAAGGATAATGGTTATTTAAATATAAAGTACACGTCGAGTGTAATCCAAATCATGCCTAACTTACTAAGAGTACTAACGTATAAAGGAAGACCGAGAAAAATACTAGGTTGAAACAAATTTCACCTGAATTTTAACCCCAAGATGTTTTCCTTTAAGACATTCCCTGATGATGATGATGATGGTATAGGTATATAGGGAACACCTTTTTACAACTTCTTCTATTGAAGGAAGCAATACAAGCTCGAAGTTAGAGTATGTACTTTAAAGTCTTTTTTTGAGCAATTGACAAGGGAAACAAGCTTAAAATTAATGTCTCTTCTATTTTGATGAGAATTTAAGTACCCTACCTTCCATAACCAATCTTTAAATCTATGCTAGAGTCTTCTTGTTCATGGGACAAATTCTAATTTTTACAAATAACTTTTATTTTGTTTTGCATAATAAAGTCCTTACTATTTTATATAAAATCCTTAAACTTACGCAGCAAATGTTGTCAAGATATCCTTAGTACAAAGGTTCCTACACTCTTGATGTTCTTTAACGTCTCGTATAGAAACCTTTCTATTTAAAATGTTTTTTGTATGTTTTTGTTGTTTCCATGATAATGTTAATCTTTAAGCTTAAAAAGGTAGAAAAAGGTCAGTTTAGAGAGCCATCATATAAATAATACGAGTAAAGACGGTACAAAGTCCTTGTATGATTTACATGTTGAAAATGTTTGATATTTTTGTTGTATGGTCCCTATTCCTATGAAAAAACTTAAAATGACATAACTTAGAGGTAAATTGAGATATATTGGAAAATTGTGCAGAAAACTGACAAAGATGTTGAAAATTTGAGCATTAATATAATAAGGACCTGCTATCCCACCGACAACAACAACGACGACATACGGAGTTATTGTGTTACATTTTAGTTTGATGGCATAAAAAGGTAAAGGACTCTCCATCATCGTCAACAACATTATTGTGTGTGTGTGTGTATTTTGTGTTTTTAATAGATAATAATAATGTAAGGTTATTGAACCTTTAAGGGAAGACATAAATATCCAGGGATAGAGTAAAGAATATTAAAGAAAACAAATTCAAACTTGAATGGTATGATTTTTTCTTATAAGAAAATTCTGAACTTATGGCAAAAATTTAATATTTAATTGTTTACAAGTAAGGATACGATAAGACAACGAACAACTTTGTTTCGTTTATTTCTTCTTTTTTAATTGTTTTTCAAATTGATTAAACACAATGATGATCTTCCTAATTTGTTAACTTTTCTATACATATTTTAAAATTTCAAGTATTTCAAGTAATTTTTTGTAAAAAAAAACTGTCAATTCGATTTTTTTCAAAATTTTACTGAATGTTGACAACAATATTTTTTGAAAGATAAAAGTAGTTTAAAGCCAATACCTCAAAGTTTTGAAAAGATATTTTTGTCGAAAGTCAATTTTTACCAACTTTGAATAATGTTTATTTAGGTTTTTATTTTTTTATAAAAAAAACTGTCAATTCAATTTTTCTCAAAATTTTAGCAGATGTCAAAAACATTATTTTGGTAAAAAAACCACTCACGAAATTTTCTTAATAGCCCTTTCTGCCTTATTATCTGTATAACAAAATGTATTTGAAGTCGATATCTTTTCTGGTTTTTGAGCTATGGACGACGAAAAAAATTAAATGTGTTTTTTTAGACATTAAGATTTGAAGGAGAAACAAAATGCATATAATTTATTGCTTCATCCAAGAATTTAGCTTCAAAAATTTTCCACCACTCTTTGCAGCAATTTGGACCGTATGTAAACAATAACGCGGCGAATGTTTTTTTTCAAGACGTCAATCGTGGACTTATTTCAATAGGTAAGCGCCACAAAAAACAGTCCAGCGGTATTAAATCACACAATCTTCACAGACTGCATGACGCGAGATAATGCACTCACCAAAAGTTTCCTATAATAAGTTCATGCGTCGATAGAACCGACCCATAATTTTGGTAATAAATTTGGAAGGCTTGCAAACGTTGTTCAGGATTTATTATGAAATGACAAATCAAGTTGAGCATAAATCATGTTACAGATATCAAAAAGATCGAAAAAAGTATTGCCAGATTGAAAACCGCGTTTGGTCTTATCGCCCAACAATAGGTCTCTCGCGCAAAGCGTTTCTCAAAAAAAAATACAACAAGGCTCAAAATTAATGTTATAATGCCTAAATCAATTTTTTAAAATATTATAACGTCCGAATTACTAATTGACATATCTTCCAAAAGATGTAATCTGTTTGAACATCTAAGCATTCTGCCAATTTTTTTTTTTTAGGGACAACGACATTTTGAGTTGGACAAAAAGACCTAACGCCAATGCAGAATGTCCATAGAGTAAAAACAAAATGGTTTAAAAACAAAATATTTGTTCTCTACTTTGATCGTGAATAACTTTTAAATGATTAAAAAAATACAAAGTACCATTAGGTATGAACTTACTACATTTAATTTTGTATTTTTTTGTTTATAATATTATCTTGTTCGTTGTTTAAAAATCTCTAAATTTATTTAAAGAGAAACCAAAAAAAAAGTATCAAATTTCGATTTATTACAAAAATTTTAAATTTTAACTTTTCTATCAAAACCTTTCATTTTTCCATAAAAGTATATACGACTTAATTGTTTTTATTCAAATACAATCTTTAAAAATCTTGAAGACAAAATTAAATTTAGGATACAAACCTAAAAACTACAATAAATATTGTACTTAGTTCTCAAGATTTTAATGGAAACTTTCAAAAATAAATATACATAGTTATATTATTTACCACTTTTTCAAAAATCAATTTTTACACATCGAAGTATTTGAACTTTTGAATAAAATACCTTTAAGACGGAAAAAATTTAGTTTTTGACATTTTAAACACCAGCACCGATGCAATGGCCACCGAAGCACATTACCTATAAGAACGGTTTTTAAAATATATTTTTAACTTCCCATTGAAAGTTATTGTAATTCGTCGCATTGAAAATTTGGACCTTTTTCGACATTTCGAGGTCCATAGAGTCTAAATCAAAGATTTTTGAAGAGATGCCTGTGTGTGCGTGTGAACGAACGTTTGTACGTCCGTGAGTAAATTGGGTTTTACGGATAGTAACATCAAAAGATGAAGAAAGGAATTTCATACAAAATTAAATTGATGGTTACTAAAGCACTTCAAAAAAGTGAAAAAATTGGTTGACCCCAAATACCTCTCAAACCAATAAACGGGTTTCTTATAAATCAAAAAAAACTGAAAAAAAATCATATTTGAAGAATGACGAATTTGACATCGAAGTAACTGTTTTTTTACAAAAAAAAAAACAAAACCCCCAAAAAAAACAACTGAAAGTTGGTAAAAATTTATTTTTAACTCAAATATCTTGGTAACATTTAAACTAATTTAATTTTATACAAGAATATTATTTTGAATATTTACTGAAATTTTTGGAAAAATTCAATAGTCAGATTTTTTTTATAAAAATAAGAATCTACAAAAAATACTACGCAAAATTGATAAAAACTAATGTTCTACTCAAAGATTGCTAAAAATTGTTTTTCAACTAAAAATATCGGGAACAAAAAAAGATATTCAAAATATTGTTGTTAACTTTAAGTTAATGTTTTAGAAAAACTTAATTGACAACATTTAAAAAAAAAAAAAACGAAAGCCAACAAAACCAACAAACAACTGATAAGAAATGCTTTTCGGCACAAGTTATGAGAACAAGAATGATATTGACTTCCAGTTTTTGTATAGTATACAAAATTTTGTTATTAAATTTGTAAGACTTTTAGAATCATCGGCAGTACCCGTACTGATGGTAAATAACAGTATGGGTCGCTTCAATTTTCTCATTGATTTCCACAACATTTTCATTGTGTTTGCTGACCACCTTTTAAAGATAGAAATATTTAAAAAGTCAAAACTTAAATTATTTAATTATTGTTAAAACATTCGTCAGTTTTATCAGTCTAAAAAAAAAACGTCTTAACAAATACTTAGTTAAGGAGAAAAATAAAAAATTACTTATAAAAGTCACCTCTATTTTTATGTTTGTCTGACAAACAATTATTTTATATTTATTTGTAGGTAATTATTAAAATAAATATGAACAAAAATTCTGATAATTTTAAACTAATAGAAAATCTTAAAAAAGGGATTTCTAATGAAATCAAAATAAATTTTGAATTTTTAACTTCCCATAGGAAGTTATTGTAATGGGTCCGATTTGTCGAATTGAAAATTTTGACATTTCTCGACGTCCCAAGGTCCCTAGAGTCGAAATAAAAGATTTTTAGAAAGATGTCTGTGCGTGCGTGTGTACGTACGAACGTACGTCCGTAAGTTCATACGTCTGTACGTTCGCGACGTTTTCTTCGTTGTCCATAGCTCAAGAACCAGAAGAGATATCGACTTCAAATAAATTTTGTTATACGGATAATAAGGCAGAAAGATGCAGAAAGGGCTCTCAAGAAAATAACGTGGGTGGTTTTTTTAATATATAGCAGTTTAAAAAAAAGGTGAACATTTTGGTAAAACCTAAATATATCATGAACCAATGACGCTAGAGACTTGAATTAAATTTTATATGATATATTGTAACGTGATACAAAACAAATATATTTTTGGAACATAAATCCAATTAAGGGTTTTTTTTATAAATCAAAAAAACTGAAAAAAAATTGTCACCTCGAAAATTTTACGACTAAAATATGATTTCATCTCCAAAACAATTTTGTGTAACGAAGAATAATGTTTTTGACATCTGATAAAATTTAGAGAAAAATCGAATTGACAGTTTTTTCTACAAAAAAATAAAAACCTAAAAAAAACATTAATTAAACTTGGTAAAAATTGAATTTCGACACAAATATCTTTTCAAAACTTTGAGATATTGGCTTTAAACTACTTTTATCTTTTAAAAAATATTGTTGTCAATATTTAGTAAAATTTTGAAAAAAATCGAATTGACAGTTTTTTTTACAAAAAATTAAAAACATAAAAAAAAATTTAGCAAAAGTTGGTAGAAATTGATTTTCGACTCAAATACCTTTTCAAAAATTTGAGATTATGCCTTCCAACTTATTTTAACTTATAAGAAATATTCTTTTCAACGTTAGGACAAATTTTGAGAAAAAATCGAATTGACAATTTTTTTACTAAAAATAAAAACCTAAAAAAAAAATTAATAAAAGTTGGTAAAAATTGATTTGGACTCAAATATCTTTTCAAAACTTTGAGATAATGGCTTCCAACTCATTTTAACTTATAAGAAATATTGTTTTCAACATTAGGAAAAACTTTGAGAAAAATCGAATTGACAGTTTTTTTTTACAAAAAAAAAAAACCTAAAAAAATGTATAAAAGGTGGTAAAAATTGATTTTTGACTAAAATATCTTTTCAAAAATTTGAGACAATGGCTTCTTACTAATTTAAACTTATAAGAAATATTGTTTTCAACATGCGATAAAATTTTGAGAAAAATCGAATTGACAGCTTTGTTTTACAAAAAATAAAAACCTAAAAAAAAACAATACTAAAACTTCGTAAAAATTTACTTTCGACTCAAGTAGCTTTTCAAAAATTACAAATATTGGCTTTAAACTTATTTTATTTCACAGAAATTATTGTTTTCGATATTCAGTAATTTTTTTATAAAAATCCAACAGTCCGTTTTTTCATAACAAAATAAAATCTACAAAAAATAGTACGCAAATTTGGTAAAAATTGATACATATAGACAAACTTTTAAGCAAGACAAATCGACAGACGTAATGGGAAGTTTTCAGTGTGGGTCGCATCCCAGCCTCTTTTCTTTGTTAATTTTGCCTCATATTTCAAAAAGTTTAATTTTGCAGTAAATTCTTTTCAAGCAACACAAAAAACATAAACAAATAATTTTTGTAATTTTTTTTAAACTGAAAATATGCATGGGATTTAGGTTGATTTTGAAGAAATGGTGGCGTACACAAATGAAACGAACCCAAGACAATACCTGTGTTGCAGCAACACACGGCTCTGTTAATCCCGAAATCTACATTTTTTGTATTGCATTCACTATTTAAAGTGTTTCTTAAATATTAATGTCGGAACTGTACAGAAACAACTTTTTCTTCATAATTGTTTTATAAACTCAGGACAGTCTTACAGTGTTGTAGATTGAAATAAGTTCTAAAACATCCTTTAAACTCATCAAATTTATATAAAAAAAATACGATTTAATGTTTATTGGTGGTATGTACTTAACCTTTAAAAATTTATAAAGCATTAGTTCGTTGTTGGAATGATAAGAGTTTTTGGTATTTTGTCCACATTTGACAATATTAACAAAATAAATACTTATTATTTACTATGAAATCTTAAGAACAAATTTAAAAACCTTTTTTGATATAAGTGAGTTAAAGTTTTCGATTTTTTTTTGAACATTTGCAGTTATATAATATATAGGTACAATACTTAAAACCTTATCTTATAATTTTCAAAAAGGTAGTCTTATATATATATACTATATACGACTACCCTAGTTCGTACAAATGGGATGTTCCTATAACCTGACATTTAAATTTAATCGATAAGACTAAAAAGACTAAAAATAGAGAAGAAGGTACAAAGTACCCATTTCTTTCGTTGAACCATCAAAGCAATTTAAAATTAAAATTAATACTTTAAGTCTATCCACAAAATGTATTTCTACTAAAACAATCACATTTATAAAAAAGATGAGTTAATTCAAAGAGTTTTTTTTTTACGTCTGAATGCATCAGAATACATTGCTATGTCCAACCTTCAGGTATTCTAAAAAATATCCTTTAAACTTTACTTTCTCCTACTACCTAGTACCTACATAATTATAATGAATTTTTTCTCAATTTCATGTAACCTTTGATTTTCACCAGAAAATAAGAAATAACAAAAACCAAACCATCCTATTCCGAGTTCCAAATTAATTTTATTTTAATAGAAATTCATTTCAACGAAGAAAAAAAATTATCTCAATCTCAGACACATTTACTCTGTTACATTTTGCACCACCACCGAAGCTTCCTACCACCATCTGTATCTGTTTCTGGATACCTATTCCAAACCAAGCCAAAACCAACTTATATAAGCCTTGGACTTAATTAAAATTCCTTCTTTGTACTTCACTTCAATAAATATTCAAATCAAAACATCAAAGTCAAGAATAAGTCGAAAACATAAATTATAGTGAAAGGTAAAGATAGGCAGATATATAGATAGAAGAAGGAAACAACATTATATACCCATGCCTTAGACATCTCTATATATATTACTTCTTGTTAACATGCCTAACATCACTGTTTAAGACATCTCTCTGACATGACCAAACTTTGTTAAAGTTCAAAATGGAACTAGTACAACCAGAAAAACAGAAACTTTAGTTTATACACAAAAAGTATACCGATTGCGATAGGTCCTTATAAGAAATCGTCTATGTTAATATGTACCTATGATCTTTTATTTGAATAACCCTCACCCCTTTTTCTTTTTGCAAAAGAAAATTGCTAAAACATTTCCATTGCTCGATATACATATACCTACGCCTTTTGTGTAAAATCTAAAACACAAGACGAAAAATAAAACTCAAATTAATTACAATTTATTAACTTACCTTTTAAAAGAAACACTTCAACTACAAGAGTGTTCTACTTTTGCTGTCGATATAAAATATCAACAACAACAACAACAAAAAAGTAGGTAAAACTCAATCGGTATTGTAGTTTTATTTGTTTGTTGTTGTTGTTTTTCTTTGTCTTCTAAGGTAGGTAATCCTTAATCCTTGATGTAGGCAGGCAGGTATATAAAATCTACCTTCGTTCGTATAAAACAGAAACAAAATTCACTGCACCGACTTTTTCTTTTTGCATAATCCAAACTATATGTAGTACCAATTATTTATCTATTTTGTATTCACACTCTTTTTTTCTTCCTCCTCTTTGCTTTTCTATAAGACAATATTGTAGATACACTTTGGGATTAACCTCGTTTTTATTTTGCTGTACCTATGTTGGCCTATACTGCATTTAAGTGCAATCAATCGAAAGGACACTCGAAAAGAAGAGAAACCCACACACAAAAACTGTTGTAAAAATATCAAGTTAACACTTAAGCTCCAGACTTAAGAGTGTGTAGGTATATTGTTGAAGGAAATACAACAACAAAATTCGAAATTCACGTGAAAAAACAACGTTTTAAATCTGAAGTCAACCGAACTGCGATTTGTATCCTTTTTTGTTTTTCAAAAAACACCTTTGCTCTGTTAAAAGCAATTCCCGTGGTACATACGGAAAAAAGATTCACACTCTTATCAGTATTCACTATGGCGCACTTAATGCTGCAAGACCACAGAAATCCCCATCATCATAATATTGAAATCATCTTGAGTCCTTGATAGATAAACAGAAATCCATTAGGTGGCGCATATTCAATGAGAGAGCATCCCAGAACCAGAATTCACACAAAACACTGTAAAAGCGATAAGCGAAAAGTATAGGAACCGAACAGGAACAAAGCAGAACAAAAATTTACGAAAAAAAAAACAGGACACCGAACGACGACGCGGCAGGCGTTGCGTTGGAATAAAGGATATAACTACGTTACGTTGCTGGTTGGTTTTTAGCCACGAACCTCGAACACACAAAATGCAGAACAGGATCTGTACCTCTGGCAATCGAAATCGCAATTGGTGATGAAGGCGAGCTATTACTTGGAGCAACAGAGGACAGCACTGAGATGCACCGCAGAACCACTCAATAAGGTTATATTTAAGCTTAATCCTATTTAAGGGGGGGAGAGGGGGCGCATATACACACAATTTGTGGCTGGTTTAGGCAAGGTTTTAATGGATTCAGGGGATTTGTTGTTTTTCTTTTTTTTACGAATTTATTTATTCCACATGCGATTTAATTCTATTTATTTTTCTTAAGTATTTAAACTTTCGATCAAAACAGCTGATTTCGTATTCAAATCCTGGGTATGCACAATTTCACCTTATCCGTTATTTGATGGTTTTGAAAATCAAAATTTAATTATGTTTTATTTTTATTTTTTTTTAATTTGTCGATATGATTTTTGATCGAAAGAAAAGTTTCAGGAAAAAATCTTCTTCTTCTTCTTCTTTTTTAAATTTTGAACACCCCGTAAGTCTATAAGATACAGTGGGTCGGGAAAACGCGTCGATTATGCCGGAAAGTCTGTTTTCAACTAAACACTGATAGGAAAAAATAACCCCGACAATGTCGACATTTTTTCTATCTACTCGCAATGTGGCGAATTGAGGGGGTGTTTCAAAACAATAACAAAAATATACACATATAGCACAGAGCCAGAACCAGGAGCCACAGCACATCAGACCATCAAACCAAAGAGGTGAAAAACCTTCCCTTAACGTTAACACAGTGGTGATGAACTTGATGCGGCGAAATACCCTTTTTGAGTTTTCGCTCTCTGTTTTACGAAGGAAAAACCTTTTCTGTAGAAAAAGGAGAATTTTGAAGAAAATATTCACCACACTCTGTATCAAGAAACTTCAATCATCCCCTTTTGGTGTGGTGAGTAAGGAACTCCGAAAGAAAATGTTTCCGAATGTTTCTGATAACTTAAATTGTTGCCAAGGATTTTCAACCTACCCCTCCTTTAACCTCAAACGTACTCGTGCTCGTAGATCTATCTAAGGAAAACGTTAGGTGGTGGTGTCTTTAAAAACGAAAAAAAAAGAAAACTTTCAGAAAATAATAATGAAAATTGTCTATGGTAGGATTGCAGCAATCAAAAAGTACTCATTGCACATTTATGGTTCGTGGAGGAAGGTTGCGGTGGTTTTATTTGATTTACTCCCTGATGGTTATTTTCTTTTTATTTTATTTTTATTGGTATTGGCAGGGATATGAAGATAAGGGATTTTGAAGGGATTTGCTTTTATTTTTCTGTTTCTTATTTTCTGCGTTTATTTTTTTATTTTTGGATGGAATTCGATGAGGTCAATAAAAGTGTAATAAATCTTAGTTGCGATTCTGCTTCTGGTGGGTGGCTGTATGCTGAAGATAGTAGTGGAAACAGGTAACTGAGTGGGATTTTATGAATATGATATAACTTTCTGATGAATAAATATCTTATGGAATAGTTGAGAGGGAAATCCTTTGAAAATTAAGAAATATTCATAATTATTGGAAATAAAACAATAATTCGGTAAAATTTAAAGAAAACATTGCACTTTAATTCACCCATGCATTTTAATGTTAAAAACCTTCTTGATTTGTGTGTCCTTATTTTTTGAAATCTGAGCTTAATTGAAGAATTTGAATACATACTAATGTATGTATGTACTATATGTATGTATGTAATTTTTTTAAGGAAAGATAAGCCAACATTAGGACTTCGTTATAATTCTTAAAATGATTTGAAATTTTCAGAGAGTGAGAGTTAAAAAAAGTAAAGAAAAATGTAGTATGGTTAGAGGGATGAGTTTATTAAAAATTCATTTAAACCTTAAAGTTAAATGTCTTTATGTTAAAATTTAAGGTATTTAAGATCCGAACGGATGACATAGGTTTTTATTGGAATAATTTTGTGGAGCAAATAAAAAATTATAGAAAGCACAGATATTATAATGACGTGAATTACAGGTTACTTTTTTATAGATATGAAGAAAAAGAATAAGGACTATTCTATTCAAAACCATTTAACATTTTAAAAGAGCTCAATCGCTTAGAACAGCTATTTTATTCATGCACGTTTTGATGATGAACTGAAAAACATGCCGAACAGTTTCGAGTATTCAAGGGTAGTTGTAAGAGGTTTAGAACTTTGAAATGGAAGAAAACAAAGATAATTTTTTGGCATTATAATTTAAATATGATTTCTGGCATATGACTGTCACTGCTGGTTCGGGCATAGTCTAATCAGGAGATCAAGTTTTCAAATACTTTTTTACAACATTTTTGATAGTATATCGGAAAAAATGAAGCGAATGTTGTCGCACGAACTTACTCCAAAGAGTCTATTAAAAAAAAGTACTAATATTTAAAGATTTAATATGTTTGTCTTCAATAATTAAAATGTTATTTTATAGTAATAAAAAAAGAGGCTGGGATACGGCCCACACTGATAAGTTCCCATCTTGTCTGCCGATTTGTCTTGCTTAAAAGGTTTGTAGGTTTTCGTGTTTTGTTAAAAAAGTTGTCAGTTGAATTATTCTAAAAAATTTTTAAAATGACCAACAATATTTTGCATATGATATAATAGTTTGATTTCAAAATCTATTTTTGTTAACGAGATTTTTAGTCGAAAAACAATTTTTACCAATTTTAGTAGCATTTCTTAAAAGTCTTTATTTCTTATATAAACAAATAAAAGTTGAAATGAAATAAATTTAAATCAATATATTCTATTATTCAAGGGATATCGAGAACCGAACATCAAATTTTACCAAATTTGCGAACTATTTTTTGTAGATTTTACTTTTGTAGGAAAAATGGACTGTTAGATTTTTATAAAAAATTTACTGAATGTCGAAAACAATATTTTCTGCGAGATAAAATAAGTTTGAAGCCAATATTTTTAATTTTTGAAAAGATATTTCAGCCGAAAGTAAATTTTTACCAAGTCTTAGTATTGTTTTTTTTTAGGTTTTTATTTTTTGTAAGAAAACTGTCGATTCGATTTTTCTCAAAATTTGTTTAAATGTTGACAACAATATTTTTTAAAATATAAAATTAGTTCAAAGCCAATATCTCAAAGTTTTGAAAAGATATTTGAATCGAAAATCAATTTTTACCAGCTTTTATTAATTTTTTTTTAGGTTTTTATTTTGGGAGCGGGTCGAAATGCTGTATTTTAAAATACTGTATGGTTAAAATTCTGTATGATACTGAATGATACTGTATATTCATAATACTGTATATATTATATACTGTACCTCAAAATGCTGTGTTGTCAAAATACTGTATCTGATAATACTGTATCTCAAAATTCTTCTTCTCAAAATGCTGTATAAGCAAAACATTATCTAAAAATACTGCATTTTTGAAAAATTCCGCTCTTAAGCTTCCATTACAGAGAACAACAAAAGCAGAACTCGATTTATGTATGTATGTACATAATATGTACATTATATCATTTATTAAAACTCCAAACAAGTAAAAAAACAGAATACATTAATAAGTCATATCATAAATAAGTAAATAACAATAGGCAATAATATTTATAAGTAACAATCTATGAATTGTATATACAAATGTATTTACAACAACAACAAAAACTAATGAAAAATATAACAAAAAAAAAAACAAAATCACAAAATCACAAACTTCCTTGTGTGTATATTAATTGATAACGAACAGATGAACTTAATATAAAATTAGATTTTTTGCTATTCTTTTTAAGTAGCCAATATGGCTTAAATCATTAATTTTTCTCATTACACGTCCAATTTTTTTGTTTCTAAGAAGAGTTTTCTTTTTTTTCCGAATATGTTCACCATTTCAAACCCGTTCCACTTGCGCTTTTGCAAATAAAAGCTCATTTTTCAAAGCAGTAATAAGCTTGTATAATCCTGCTTTCCTTTTCCCAACCAAACTTTTCAACCGGCGATGCCAGGCCTCAACACTATTGTAGGTCCTCCTCGGAAATACTACCGTATTCGTTTTTTCAGTGTCAAAAATGGACAAAACTCTGGTAGATGCCTCCTTTTTATGTAATTTTTTTCAAACCAGTTGGAAAGTTTCAATATGTCGTTATCAGCAAACTGACTACGTAACGAACCGTAGTATTGCGTGACCTCATCAGCTGGAACAAAAGCCAAACTTTTGATCATGCGAACCTGAAGAGCAAAGTTTTCATTGTTCCCATACTTCTGTACTAATCTGGAAAAAAACAGTAAAAAATATTTATTCATAGCAAATAAAATTCTATTTTACTTCTGAAACAAACCTTTCTTTCTGAATTCTTCTCCAAATGATCTGCCCAAAGTGGATTCCATTTTCAAAGTCACCAGATGATCCTTTGTGGCTTTAAATGAATGGAGTAATTTAAAGCTTTTTTTGAGTAGCTCTATAAAGAATGCTTCATAGAGCTTCAACGTTTTTTTCGTCATTAAGCAGAAAACAAGAGGTACAATTTCTCCTTCAACTCTGCCATGGATCGAAAAAAGCTGCCTCATTATGGTTGGTACTACGTCAAATGCTGTCACATAATAACTGCAATGAAAATTTGTTGCAAAAATTAAAATTTCCTCATCGTCAACAAATTTCTCCGCCTGAAAAAATAATTCCCCTTCAAGAAAGTATAGACTTAGAGGGATGTCTATATCTTCCAAAGTGTCAGGTTCTTTTGCCATTGGAACCGATTCCCTCACTCTTTGAATTTTTTGTTTTAGAGCATGTTTCGATGGTAGATAATCCCGACTGCAAGAGTATTTGAGTATTGACTACAGATTGTTAAACAATCTGACTTAATCTCATCGCACCAATCTTAGCACAATTTTTTAATGAATTATTGGCTGCTATCACATCTTTTTCACTGGCTGTTGGTTCATGCGTATGGCAACTGGAGTATTTTGAGATATGGTGCACGTCTTCTGTAACACTTGTCACTACCCGTGATTTGCATTTATATTTTATCCTCTGTGAACAAGGACAATTGAAAATAAGAAGAAGATACCATTTCTTTGGTTTTGTTTTTATTAATTCAAAGTCTTATGATTTATCATATGTTATTGTTCAAGGGAAGTATATTAGAACATAATGCCAATGAAAAAATTGTATTCTTTATAAAGGTAATCTGTTTTTAAAATTCTGATTTCCAACATGCTGTAAATAGGCTGACAAATAAAAATCGTTTTGATAATGCAAAAAAGTGCGCACTTTTTTACATTATCAAAACGATTTTTATTTTATCAGCCTATTTACAGCATTTTGAAATACAGAATTTTGGTATACAGAATTTTGAGCTACAGTATTTTGATCATACAGTATTTTGAGATACAGTATTTTAAATACAGTATTATTATCCATACAGGATTTCGAACCCAACCCTTTTATTTTTTGTAAAAAAAACTGTCAATTCGATTTTTCTCAAAATTGTACAGAATGTTAAAAACAATATTTCTTATAACATAAAATTAGTTGGAAGCCATAATCTTAAATTTTTGAAAAGATATTTGAGTCGAAAATCAATTTTTACCAATGTTTAATGTAATGCAATGTTTTCTCAAAATTTTACAAGATGTTAAAAACGTTATTATTCGTTCCACAAAATTGTTTTGGAGATTAAATCATTTTTTGTTCGTAAATTTTTCGAGGCGACAAATATTTTTTTTCAACCGTTAATTGGATTTTGTTTTAAAAATGTATTTGCTTGATATCACGTTAAAGTATATAATATAAAATTCAAGTCTCTACCGTTATTGGTTCGTGAGATATTTAGGGTTAACCAAATTTTTCACTTTTTTTTTTTAAATTGCTATGGTAAAAAAACCACACACTCAATTTTTTTGAGAGTCCTTTCTGCATTATTATCTGTATAACAAAATTTATTCGAAGTCGATATCTCTACTGGTTCTTGAGCTATGGACGACAAAAAAAACGTCGCGAACCTACGGACGTACAGACGTACAGACGTACGGACATACTTACGTGCGTACACACGCACGCACAGACATCTCTCTAAAAATCTTTTATTTCGACTCTAAGTACCTTCAAACGTCGAGAAATGTCAAAATTTTCAATTCGACAAATCGGACCGATTACAATAACTTCCTATGGGAAGTTAAAAAAGACTTATGTTACTAAAATTTTATTTCAAAAAGGCTACAGCTCGTAGAAAACCAAGAACTAGTGACCAACAATTTTCAATGATTCATTTTTCATGAATTTTTTCAAGATTTGTTTATTGAACTTTTATATATATGTATGTACAATTTGAAAGACTTAAGATTAAATAATACATTCACTTATAATAAAAAAAAAATTTATTGATACATAGGGGCCTTACTTTATACATTGACTTAGGAATTAATTAAAGTATTGTTTTTAATATACATATGTATATGGCATTCTTAAATCAAAGTTAGTTGAATCGGTTATCCTCAGGGTTTTCCGTCCCGATTGTCATTGTTGATGGTAATATAAGGGATGGTGGCGACTTGCAGTTTATATGCGCATCCGAACAGCTAATTTAAGAAAGCAATTTTCGTTACAAGTAATATTCTTGGAGGCTTTGTTAAATCCTCGCAAGGAGCAGTAGTAGTAAGTCGCCCAAGAAAGGATTGACCATTGACCCCAATACCTCTGGCGTGAAAGCCTTTCGCACTTATCATCACTTCACGGGTACTGCAGTTATTTAATACTTGTAAATATGCATGTTGTATTTGAACTTTGTTAAAAAATGTTCACCCGTTTTGGAGATACAGAATTTTGAAAAAAAAATTATATAATACTAGCGGCCCGTCTCGGCTTCGCACGGGTAGACATAAATAGGTACAGATAATGTAGCTTTCTAATGAATTAAAATCGGTCCAGTACTTTTTGAGTTTATTCGTTGCATACAAAAATACAAATCTTTCCTCTTTATAATATTAGTGTAGATTTGTTTTTAAAAATGAACAAAAAACTTAATTTTTATTTAAATAGCATAAGAACTTATTCAGAAAAAAATAATTAAAATCGCTTTATTACTTCCTCATAAAATTTCAAAACAAAGTAACTTCTCTATCTTTCTGGAGAAATACAAAAATTCCAACAATTTAAATAAAATTTCATGCAATTATATCAGAACATTTTTGAGAAATTGCTGTCTTTAAATATATTAAAGGATAATTCCTTGAAATTTTATTGAAAAATAAATCGATACCCTGGGTATTATTAAAAAAAGGACTTTAATCAGACCCACACAGATAACTTTCATGTTGCTGCTAAAAAAATCTCCAATGATATTTGTTGTAACAAGTGATTTTGGTATTTAAAGAAATTCCATTTATGTTTCATCTATTTTCTGCGAAGATATAAATGTAAAAGAAGTTATATCAATTTTGCAGTATTTTTGTTAGACCTTCTGTTTTTGTTTGAAACATTGTTTTTAAGATGACCCAAGGTTTTAAAGAAATTTTAATATTTAACACAATGATATCATTATGAAATCGTTTCATTCTATTTCAATTATTACAAATATCAAATAGTCAGTTTGTAACGAATCAAAAATAATACCCTAAATTGTCGTAGAGTGAATGTATTCAAAATAAAAGTCACATTTCGTGCGCTCAAAAACTAAAACTAAGCTCAAGTCATAATATTTAATCTAAAAAATTCAACCTTTGATTTTTGAATACATTGAAAACAAACTAAAAAAAATGTCCACCTGTTATATTTTGGGAACAATAAATTAACAGTTTTTTAAACTAAAAATTCATTTAACATCTAGAATAACGTCTCGAAAGACGTCTCTAGAAACTCAAACATCATTTTTTGATTGCATACTTCTTGATGTTCTTTTAATAACAATTTAGATTTAAAAAAGAGGCTCGGATGCGACCCACACTGATAACTTCCCATCCCTTCTGTCGATTTGTCTTGCTTAAAAGTTTGTCTATATGGCTCAAAATCACCAAGGTTGCAAATTTCAAAATTTTTGTATGACAAAAAAAATTGCAAGCTATAATGATGAATTTTAGTTTATACTGTTGCAAAAATTGTATATAAATAAATTTTGACAGGGCAGCGCACAGAATTGTATACTTTGTTAGTAATATTTTTTAGTACTAAATATTATACAGAAAACCATCAATTCGGGAACGTTTTTCTAAGTTTGATAAAATCAACAAAAACAAAAGAGAGTACATAATTTAAGCTTTGTTTAATAACATGGGTATATTATGTATTTGTTTGAAATAAGCAATAATGAAAACAATACATACAAAATCTTCTACAAGCAAAATACGTAAAAATCATGCCCGGGAACGTTCCCGAAATGACCGTTCCCGAAACGACGATTTCAAATAAGCACGCGCTTTAATTATACGGCGGTCATCTTAAATGCGATCTGACTTTGTCAATAGGAAAATATTTGAGGTAACTTTGAAATTTCGTGTCGTAGAAAAGAATTTCATCAATAATTAAATGTAATAAATGCGTTCACGGATTGACGGACTATTGATGTACGCTCCACGAATAATGAATAAAAAGGTACTTACCATTTAGATAAAATTTATTTGACGATAAATACTCTGGCAGCCGGCTTTGATATTGTTCTCCAACTCGACTGACGCTTCACACCGAATGGCTGCGTTCACTTAAAATTATTTTTGATCGATTATTGATATGTTCACTGAAATGACTTGTGCGGTATCGGACAAACTATTTTTACATTTTTTATAGTTAAAAATAAATAATCTCTTAGTATCCTTTCTAAAACTAGATTTTGTATAAAAAATACGGTGTATTAAGTGATGACCGGGGTTGAATACCTTACATTTTTCAATTATATTTTGGACTTGTTGTTGAAGATTGTAGATTATTACGCGTTCCCGAAATGATTTTCTATGCGTGTATATTGATTTCATTTAAAATTTAGTTTACTAATAAATTATATTGTTTGATAGACACACAAAACAGGTTAGTTTTAGTATTTTATTAATTTTTTTTTTCTTAATTAAGTCAAGATTTAAGACATTAAATTGCTAGCCAATTCTGCACCTTGGTGATTTTGAGCCATATGTATCAATTTCTACCAAATTTGCGTACTATTTTTTGTAGATTTTATTTTCTTATGAAAAAACGGACTGTTGGACTTTTATAAAAAAAATTATTGAATATCGAAAACAATATTTTCTGTGAAATAAAATAAGTTTGAAGCCAATATTTGTAATTTTTAAAAAGCTACTTGGGTCGAAAGTAAATTTTTACGAAGTTTTAGTATTGTTTTTTTTTTAGGTTTTTATTTTTTGTAAAAAAAAAACTGTCAATTCGATTTTTCTCAAAATTTTATCGATTGTTGAAAACAATATTTCTTATTAGTTAAAATTAGTTAGATGCCATTACCTCAAATCTTTGAAAAGATATTTGAGTCGAAAATCAATTTTTACCAACTTTTATACATTTTTTTTTAGGTTTTTATTTTTTGTAAAAAAACTATGAATTCGATTTTTCTCAACATTTTTCAGAATGTTGAAAACAATATTTCTTATAAGATAAAATAAGTTTTAAGTCATAATCGTAAGTTTTTGAAAATATATTTAAGTCGAAACTCAATGTTTACCAACTATGAGTAATGTTTTTATAGGTTTTTATTTTTTATAAAAAAAACTGTCAATTTGATTTTTCTCAAAATTTTATCAGATGTCAAAAACATTATTCTTGTTGCAAAAAATTGTTTTGGAGATGAAATCATATTTAAGTCGTAAAATTTTCGAGGTGACAAATTTTTTTTTTCAGTTTTATTGATTTATAAAAAGAACCGTTAATTGGATTTTTTTCCAAAAACATAATTGTTTTGTATCACGTTACAGTAATTAATATAAAATTTAATTCAAGTCTCTAGCGTTATTAGTTCTCCAGATATTTAGGGTTAACTAAAATGTTCACCTTTTAAATTGCTATGGTAAAAAAACCACCTACGAAATTTTCTTGGGAGCCCTTTCTGCATCTTTCTGTCTAATATCTGTATAACAAAATTTATTTGAAGTCGATATCTCTTCTGGTTCTTGAGCTATGGAGGACGAAAAAACGTCGCTAACGTACAGACATACGGACGTACCGAGTGACGTACGTACACACGCACGAAAAGACATCTTTCTAAAAATCTTTTATTTCGACTCTAGGGACCTTGAAACGTCGAGAAATGTCAAAGTTTTCAATTCGACAAATCGGACCGATTACAATAACTTCCTTAAAAATGATTTCACCACCAAAATAATTGTATGCAACGAAGAATATCGTTTTTGACAAAAACAAAAAAAAAAAACAGTACTAAAAATTGATTTCATATTTAAGTATCTTTTGAAAAATTAAGATATTTACTCAAAACTAACTTTTTTTTATAAAAAATATCTTTTCTAACATTCAATAAAATTTGTATAAAAAATCCAACATTCAGTTCTTTCATACAAATTAAGATTACTTTATATAAAATTGGTAAAAATTGATATTTGATTTCCGATATTTCCTGAATAAGTGAAGATATTGATAATGATATTAGTAAAATCCAAACTATATTTGTCAAGAAATAAAAACTTAAAAAAAACGCTACTTAAATTGGTTTTCGACTAAAAATGTCGGAAAAAAATTGAAATCAAATATATTTATCATAATGCAAAATATTTTTGCTATCTTTTATGTAATTTTTGGAAAAATTTAATTGACAACTTTTTTTATAAAACACCAAAACCTGCAAAAACAACAAAAACCTGATAAGAAAGTGAATACTCAAATATTAGGAGAACAGAGAGAGACATTGACTTCCTTTTTTTTCTTACGGCCAGGGGCGTCTTTAGACTTTTGGGGGCCCTGGGCCCAATAGGATTTGGGGGCCAAAAAAAGTAGGTAAAATATACGTTAAAAAAAATCATTTTGAAATGAATTTGTGTTTTTTTTTTAATATTTTTACTTTTTAAAAAGAACTAAATAAAACATAAAACAGATGTTTTTATACTTTTATAATTTTTTGAATTTACCTTCAATAGTTGAACATTTTTCTTTATAGTTGATTTTTGATAATTTTTATTGGTTTTTTGGTTGATTTCTAATGTTTTTATATATTTTTTTTTTTAATTTTATGTAAGTTTATTTCTTTATATTTTTTTTGATTTGTTTTTTATATATATATGTATATATATGTAAGTTTAAGTATACAATAAAATATTATTGAAGGCATACTATCCTGACTTTGTCAGTTGAAAAATCATGAATTAAGTCATCAAATTCAATTTCCTGCAGTAATTCATTTTCAATTGATAAAATTGACAAGCTGTTTAGTCTATCTTGTAGCATTATGCTTCGAAGTTCATTTTTTATCCGGTTCAATTTCGAAAATGAACGCTCTCCACTGCAGTTTGAAACCATCAAAGATAAAACAAATTCTACAGGCAGTTTCTACATTTAGAAATGTGTTCCCAATTTTATCCACTGCAATTAGACTGAACAATTTTGATATTGTAATAAGATCTTCATTTATATCTTTATTTAATTCTTTTAAATACTATTCGAGGTGCAGGCAGAAGTTCTTCTGCATTAACACCGCTATGGTATTTTTTTGAAAACTGTTCGCAAGAATTTTGCAACTCCACTGAAGTCAAATATTGCAATCGACAAAAAAAGACAAACAATGCATTAATTTCTTGATAACAATTGGATCGTATTTTTAATTGCAAAGTAAAAGTGTCAATAATTGGAAAAATAGTTGATATTTAAAACTTTTATTTAACAATTAGCTGGACGGATGGTGCAGGACCATCAAAATATGTGGCACGCGAACTTCGTACTATGTATTTTTCGTTGCATTAAATCTTTATAATTAGCATCCGGATTCTGAATTTTGGCACACGCTTCAAATGTATCAAAATTCTCCCTTATATCATTTATGAAAGAACATAGTGAACAAAGCAAATTGGCAGCAAAGTTAATCGTTATTGTTTCTTTTTAAAGGCTCTTGCTGGTTTTATGAATTCTTTCTAATATTGTGCTCCAAATTTCTGTTAAAATGAGGAACTCCAGTTTTGACATTTTCTTAGACAGGCTTAGCGCTTCGCTTTTTATGTCTGGAGCTTGCTCTGGATCTCTAAAGATAGATGTCAAACTTCAGTAATTTGCTTATAACCATGATGGAGCGCGTTAACTGCATCAGCTCGTGCAGACCATCTTGTTTAAGAAAGACTTTTAAGAACTCTATGTGAACCTAAACATTCATTCAATTTATTCCAGCGATGGATGGGTAGAAGCAGTAAAAAAATTTTATATTTTTTGAACCACTTGAAAGAAACTTTTTGCCTCCTGCACACAACCAGTAGCATGAAGGCTTACTAAGTTAAAAGAATGTGCTGCACAAGGTACAAAGGTAGCAAATTCGCACTTCTCCTTTAACATTGCTTGCAAACCATAATATTTTCCCGACATTAGACACATTATCATAGCTTTGTCCTCAACAATCCTCTATTGAAATATCATGATTTTCCAGAAATGTCAAGATTGTGTCAGCCAAATATTCAAAATTGTTCTATCCGACTCATCATGGTACAACTCATCATTTCGCAACTCATCATGGGACAACTTTGTGTTTGTTTATGGAGTGAGTTGAAAAGCCAACATGTGTGCAAAACTGTAGAGTAGAACGAAAGCAGAGTTGTAAAAATAATGTTGACAAAGTGTGCAGGTGTATGATTAAAGATTCATGTTGTTGTTGTTGAAGTTTAAGATGTTGAGGAGGAGAATTTTAACGGAACGGAGAGTAAAATGAAACTTGTTTTTCTGTTACTGTCTACTAACCTTATTCGTTTTCTATATAATTCTTGTATAAATTCATTCATTTTGAGTTGGTGGATTTGGGGGCCAAATAATTGCGGGGCCCTGGGCCCTGGCCCACCGGGCCCATGCCTAAAGACGCCACTGCTCACGGCAGACCTTTACAGATGGGAAGAAATGTCAAAATAATAAATTAGTTACATTACTTACGTAACTTATTCAACTAGTTAAATAAATAACGCGTAACTAATTAAAATTTGTAAAACTCGCGTAATTTACCAACACGTAACGTGAACCAATGCGGTTACCAAACGCTTCCTACTATTAACCAATATGTTTATTTTTCTAATAAATCCAAAACTGAAAGATATTTCCACCTGCTTTTTTGTACGAACAAGAAATTAAAAAAGTAACATTTATACTGAAATACAAATTCATAACATTTTTTTTTTAAATATAAGAACCTTATTCTATTTCTTCTTTTAACATATCGATTAAATTGACCGAAAGCATTTTTTGTTTCTATGGTTAAAATGTTAGGAATACCTTTAAGGACATCTAAATTTACACATCTTATAATTGGCAATTGGTGATAGACTGACTGTTGATGTTTGTACTCACGAAATACGAAAGATGGTAGACATTAGAAAAAGCCTTTAAAATACTTTATATTGTGTGTAACCTATTAATAATCAACTGAAGTCCTACTACATAATATATGCAGCGATAATTTCGTCAATTCGTACTTCCGAGTAACATGAAAATGCTTCGTCACATCTCAAGCTGATTACACTGGTCAAAAAGGTTATGTAGCTGGAAATCAAATTATACTTTTTCAAAGGTTTTTGATAGCTTTAGTTCGAATCCAATTTGAAAATCATTCTATCACAACATTTTATGATTTGAAACAACCTTATATTTATAAAACCTTTTCTTAAACGTGTAGTTTTCAATCTAGCACTACAGCTGTTACTTGATTTATTCTTTAATTGGTTAGCCATTTTATAAGGAATAGACTTACTCCTGTTATGGTTCGGACTGCATGCCTTACATGTAAAGAAACAATCAATTCGTTGAAGGAAACTTGGTGAGTGCATTATCTCGCGTCACGGCCCTGTTGCATATAAAATAAAAAATTATTATTTATATTATATGTATTTATTTTAAATTTGTGGCTTGAAGAAGAGGTGCTCATTGAAGAAGAGGTGCTCATTCGTTTGCTTCAAATTGTATTCATATGAAGCTCTAGCAGGTGCTTAATTTTTGAGCAGCTCCTTTAAATTGTTCGGAGAACTTAATCAGTTTCCAGCCTACTATGTCTCATTCCTAGAAAGGTTGACCTCTTATTTCTGTTTTTTACTGGAATTAAACTCTTAAATTATGTTAAATCACAATTATTTGAATTATCGAGAATAACTTTAAAATTCCATGATATCATGATTATATCAATACTATTTAACTTTGATAAATGTAGTTTGAGATTGATAGACATGATGTGACATCTACCTTCTATATCAAGTCAACCTATTTCCATTTAGTGAAAACTCAATTTCGAAATAATTCAACATAATATTTTCCGAGAATTCCTTAGAACCGTCACGAAATTGTGATTTGGCGAATTACACTTGATATGAAAATTGGTCTTCCATATTTAATCAGTTAGTTGGTATTTTACAAATGACATAAGCTTTGTGTATTCCGATTGTTAGATTAGCTTTAGGTATTGTCGTCGAATTTTGCTTTTTTTTTTTGAGAATTTGAGGAATAATAGTGCTGAATAAATTAACTGTAACTTTTTCTATTAAAGTTGATTTTTAAGAGTTGAAAAAAGTCTGTGCGAAACTGTAAAGCTAAGTGAATTGAACCTTGAAAGTAAAAAATCCGCTATCTTGTTTTGCAGAATTCTCCTCGGGCTGGTGCAGGCACATTCTCGACTCTGCGTCTATAATGAGATGACGAGGGCCATGAGTGAAAGTGTCAAAACTACCTATGATTAAAAGCCTACAATAACTCACCTTGCAACTTAACTTTCATTACAATATTTTTTATATTCATTTCGAAAATATTGTTCTCTCTAAAAAGATGCATTCCTCATCTGCATTTTACCGTCGTGTTTTCAACTTAAACTCATCACTTTTTAGAAATATATCGAAATCTAAAGGTTTAACCACACAAGTGGCTATAATAGACGTTAAATTTTCAGCAACTTTTAAATGAGTAAGAATCTGGTTATGTACTGAGGAAATGATAATTGAATGCAAATAAACACCGCAGGACTTTTCCATGTCTTCTAAGATTTACTCGCAAACATTTTCCTCATAATCCTTTTGATCTTTTATAATTCACACAAAATATTCCGAACCATTTGATTTCTTTTTTGCTCCAAAAGAGTTTTCTTATTTTCTAGAAGAAAATGTCATCTTTATAAAATTAAATTTTCACAACTTAATTATTTTCTTCAATTTTTTTCTCTAATACAAAAATTTCTTTCTTGTTGACCACAAAATTCAACTAAAAACCCTAATTTATTTAACATCACGCCATCATCATCAACCGAATAAAAAACCAAACCCTTTTTCTGTACTCTAATCCTTTTTTTAGAGTTACTTTTTACGTTCGTATCTTCCTTACACTCGTACCATTTTAAAATATCGTTTTCTTAATATGCGGATACTTCTCTGTTTACATAAAGTTAAACAGAACAGCGGAAGAAAAAATGTAACACTGTTAAATCTCAAAAAAAAGGCAACGATTTATATCCTTGGGAAATTATAGCCTTTCAAGTATTGAATAACAAAAAGAAAATAAACACCGCTTGTCCCGAAAATATCACAAAGCGGAAGAGTTTGGGGGGTTTTTAAGATTATGCTGTATAAATATTAAAACCCACGAATTGTTGCACTATTTGGGTATTTGAATTCGTTTGTCTCTCCTTTGCATTACAGTTTACAGAAACAATCCCTAGGATTGACCTGAAGCTAAAACTCTCTCATACTCGTACCACCACACCGCCACCGCGCACAGAAGACATACCTACTTTTGGCAGCCTCAGAGTATGGCAAACAGCCCGCAAATGCAAAATGTTCACAGGCAAAGAAAACAGGTCACAACTCGGGCGGGTAAATCCCTTTCAGGATCAGGACACGTGGCTATAGCTGCAGTTCTATCTCATCTGTATACTTCTATTCATACTATATGCTATATGTAGGTATGTATGTGTTATGTAGCATTGCATTTAGGAAAGCTAGAATGCATCGCAGAAGTCCTGTGAGTCCTGTGACATTTGAGAGGGTATCTCTAACGCTTAACCTCTGTCACTGCTGCTAATGCTATACAATGTAGGTAGCAGTAGATATGTTGGAAAGTTTTGTTTTGTTTGTTTTGTCGTTTTGTTTGTTGGTGGTCTGCCGACAGCGGCAATACTGTGTCTTTTTCCAACCCCGTTGTCGTGGACAAAAGGTCAACAAAAGATAGAGGAGGGTTCTCTATCCTCTATGTGCAATGGGAACCCTTATTTCCCTGCCTCTATTGCATATTTTTGTTAGATCCTTGAATGGTTTGCCTGGTTGGTTGGTTGGTTTGTTGTTGGTTCATGGTTGGCATTGGCATCATCCTGTTTGATGTTGCATTTAAAAGAAAAAGGTGGGATAATAATATGGTAATTTATTTGTTTAATTTTTTCGTTCTCTTTTTTCTTTCAATTTCATTTGATCTTGGTTGGGGTTGGGGTTGGGGTTTACTTTTTGTGAGAGTTTTTGTGTGGCTTTACGTCTCGGTTGAATCCTTATCGAATCCGACACGTGTGGTAATTTAAAAAAGTAAAAAGGAAAGTGTGACGATTGCCGAATAAATTATTTATATTTGTCTACTCCTAGCTGATTTAAGAAATTTAATTCTGCAGACTTAAGTTCAAAAATGCGTTATCGTTTATCGAATATTTATTAAAGAAGGATGTCTGGGAATTAATGTGACCTACCGATTTTCTACTTGAATAAAATCGCTTACCATTTTGATTTGATAACAATTTGTATCCATTTATGTTTCTGTAGTTTTAAAAGGTAATAGTACAATCTCAGAGTTCAAAGTCATACTTTAACTATTTCTAACACTGTTATGTAATGGCTTCAGTTGTTTAGACTATTGCTAAGAATTGTTTGCTTTTTCATACTAGAATTAATTGAAATCTACTATGTGTTACAGTAATTAGCTGAGCTACCGCAGACAGTAATTTGAAGACACATCGTTATTCTGAATGTAATAAATTATCTTTTGGTAATCCATTTCTTAAATTCAGATTGTATGTAGGCCAATGATATTTATTATAGATCTTCAAGATTTTTTTTTTAATTTTGATTCAATAAAGTTTCTAGCTTAAATCTTTCTAGATTGCGTAGTAGAAAATGTTTTTTTAAGTAAAAGAACTCATACCATTCCCTGGTATGCGTTGATTCTTCTATGAGTTGATCGTCTCACCCTCGTAACGAATGATTTTTTAAATTTTCTATTTTCATTTGGGCAAATCATTTTTCGAAGTTGGTCTTTTTGACAGCTGATTTATGCTCAGTTTGGCTTACCATTTCATAATGAAGACTTAAGCTAAGTAATGAACATATTCCCATATTGGCAGATTTTTCGGAAAACATTGTAACCAATTTTCCATCAACCTTGCTGACTTACTTAAAGTAGTGGTGGCGCTACAGTCAGTCAAAAGTACGAAAATCGAAAGAAGTTATACAAAAAAAAGAAAAGGAAATTTTTCCGCTTCAATACTGTTCCACTTTTTTTTTATATTTTTAACTTCCCATAGGAAATTATTGTAATCGGTCTAATTTGTCGAATTGAAAATGTTGACATTTCTCGAAGTTTTAAGGTATTTATTTTTAAAGAGATGTCTGTTAAACTAGCTCTTACCCGCGACTTCGTCCGTATTACATAGTTTTTTTGGATAGTAGTACGAAAAAACCTGAGCTGTACTTTTTTGTACGTATGTTTGAATTGTGCCGAGATGGGATGAGGCCATACTAAGTGTGATTGTCATAGGTTAGGTTAGGTTAATACATTTTAAGAAGGAGATAGGTTACTGCAATACATTTTTATATACGACGTTTTTTGTTTTTCCTTCCTTGGCCAGAACGTAAAGATTTTGTGGGTTTGAGACTCGTGAGCACGCTACATATAATTGTCCATGGGAAAAACGTTTTTTTTTTTCCAAATTTACACCTGCAACTTTCAGCGTTTGCCGCCGAGCTCTATTTATTGTTATTGCAAATGCTGTTTTCAGAGGAAACTGCACTCTTTTAAACTAAAACGGCAAATCGGTTGGAATTATCGAAATAAGGGGAATTAAAATATTTTTTCCTTTTGCTATTCTAGTCATGATTATAGCTTTTATAATATTTCGTCCTAGGTGAGTAATCTGTAGCCGTGTACATAACTTTGATGCGTCAACATGTCTGATTAACAGGACTGGAACACCAACCTTCAATCTCAACTTATGAGAAGAGTTGGGAATACGTTGTTTTCCCGTAATACCAACATTATCCAAATATTATTCAAATATTTGGTAATTTAAGAGTGAAAGCGATCAGATTCTCCGGAAAGTAATTTTTCCCATGGGAATGCGTTGTTTTTTCCTAGGTCAAAAGTAGCCTATGTCCTTTCTCGGGTATCAAAATATCTCCATACCAAATTTCATGCAAATTGGTTCAGTAGTTTAGGCGTGATTGAGTATCAGATACACAGAGTTACTTTCGCATTTATAATATTAGTATAGGAGTATAGATATAGATATTGTTTTCAACATTCAGTAAGTTTGAGAAAAATTGAATTGACAGTTTCTTACAAAAAAAATTAAAGCCCCAAAAAAAAACACTACTAAAACTTGATAAATGATAATTAAGGACCTTTTAAATATATCGCATAGGGTAGCCATTTCTTCTTTGTTCTGCGAATAACCGATATATGAAGTCAAAGAGAAAATTGGGGGAAACTTCTCCAAACAACAATTCGCCAAATAGTAAAAAATCCACACTTCAACTTCATAAAGTATCTTTGTTGACCGAAAACAACATCGTAATGGCATCTCAAGCAAACGAATTGAAGTCCATTATCGACGGCTGTTTTGTCGAGCACTTAAAAAATATCGCGACAAAAGACGACGTCCTAGCTGTCACCGCTGAAATTCAGCTCTTACGGGCTCAAAACGAGCGCCTTACGGAGCGGTTAGCTGTCGTTGAGAACTACTGCGAAACACTTGAGAAGCAAATCGAACTTTTACACCAAAAATCACATGAAAACACGGTTGTAATGCATTTACCGTCAGACGAGAAGACAGACATGAATAGTCTAGCGAAACAAACCTGTCTTGGCCTTCTCAACCTAAATGAAAATGCAGAGCTACCTTTTGATAAATCGCAACAATTTGTTAATCGTTACAACAACAAAACGATAATGGTGTTAAACTTCAACAACAGAGAAACAGCACAAAAAATTATAGAAGCAGCCCCGAGATTAAAAAACTCCGGAATTGTGGTGCACCGAGAAAAATCTTTACTTTTCCGAAAGAAGAGGAGAACACTTTATCAAATCAAAAGCAAGCTAATGGAGATGAAGAAGAATCCGAATGTAAATATTCAAATCAAAGGCGCAAAACTTAAAATCCACGATTTTTCATTTTCACACGACTCGCTACGAGGATTGAAAATATCAACAAATGACGAGCTGTCATTTGTCAAGAGGAATTTTGGTGAAGATGCAATGTGCCTTTTTGACAACGTCATCGTAAATCAGAAAAACCCTCATGTCACTGAAGCGCCATCTGTGAGTGCGTTCGCAAACAATCGTCATGGTTTGGGTACGAACTTTAAGCAACATCATTCAACATAGGATAGAGATGCCGTCTGCCATTTAACTAATTATAATTTAAAAATCTTCTGCTATAATATTACAGGACTTAAAAATAAATTATTAATGCCAGATTTTTTTAAATTAATATCAAACTATGATATATTTATATTATTAGAAACTTTTGTAGAAGATGGTAAAGAGTTGCAATATTCTAAGTATTTTGAAAATTTTAATTTAAGATGGATATCGGCTGTTAGAAATAATAGGCTTGGTCGAGCTAGCGGTGGCATGTTGTGTGGAATCAAAAACAACATTTTTATAAAACATATTACATTTAAAGTTATCGATAGCAAGGTTGTAATAGATTTTATTATTAATTTAAAACACTTTTTAATAGTTCCTATTTACCTTAATTATAGTAATTGGAATTCTGACTTTGAAGAACTCCATAATTTCCTTTTAAGCCAAAATAATGAAAATATTCTATTAATTGGGGACTTAAACGGCAGGATATCGAATTATCAGAACTCTCCCTTTATGAACAATGGATATTTTTCTTTTGAAAGAAGCTCTTTAGACGAAACCATAAATACAAACGGAAACCGTTTGATGGATTTGATTGAGGATTTTGGGTTTTTTATCTTAAATGGTATTTCTAGAGGGGATATTAATGGGAATTTCACGTTTATATCGTCACAGGGTTGCTCTGTCATTGACTACTGCCTTGTAAAAGGTGAATGGCTGAATATCGTTAAAGATTTTTTAGTATTACCTGCCAACTACTCAATGCACCTGCCTATCTATGTCTCCTGTGAGTTTAAACCTCAAGAAAGTTTTATTAGAACTCGCGAAGAAAATTTTAATACAAGGCTTCGTTGGAACGAAAAAAAATGTGAACTTTACAAAAGTAACTTAAATCAGTATTCAGCTAATTTACTAAATGAAATAACGTCCACAATAGATGTAGCTACAAATTTTGTTTTTCAAACTATAAGACTGTCTTCGGTCAGCTATTCAAATAATAGTAGAACAATTTTTAAATCTAGCTGGTATGACAACGAATGCAGAAAAAGTAGAGAGAGATCGTTTAAGTTCTTAAAACTCTTTAGAGACTCAAATGATGTTTTTCATAAGACTTTATATCTACATTATAACAACGCTTATAAAGATTTATGTAAGCAAAAAAAAGAACTTTTTTTAAAAAAAACTGCATCAAATTTGGTTGGTAGTCATGACTCTAAAGCTTTCTGGGCCAATGTGCGCATTTTGAGTGACCGTAATAGGTCAGTTATAAATCCCATTGGAGTGGATATACTGGCATTGCACTTTGAACAACTTTTCATAGCTGACCCATGCCAGCAGTATATAAGCTTTGCACTGCCTTTTATATATATTGAAGAATTAGACGCTCCATTCTCAATGTTAGAACTGGTTGTTGCGCTAAAAAAAATGAAGAACAACAAGGCTGCAGGGCTGGACGGCATACCAGCTGAGTTCTACAAAAACGCCACCTTGCAGTTTTTAGAATTTATTTTAGTGCTCTTCAACAAAATGTTTGAGGAGGAGCAGTTTCCAGGAATTTTCCAATCCTCATCTATCTCTGCAATTTTTAAAAAAGGTGACCCTATTTTACCTGGAAATTATAGAGGCATCTCTGTGCTTAGTTCTCTAAGGAAATTATTCACCCAGATCCTCTATTCCAGGCTTGTAAGATGGGTCGATCAAAACAACAAAATAAGTTGCTTTCAGGCGGGCTTTCGAGCTAATCTTTCGACAATCGACCAAATTTTCACTCTCACGAGTGTTGCTAGGCGTTACTTAGAGAAAAAAATAAATCTTTACTCTTTTTTCGTTGACTTTAAATCAGCATTTGACACCATTAACAGAAGATCTCTACTATTTAAACTTGCAGCTATCGGGCTATCGACAAAATTTATCAGAATCTATGAGCAGCTTCTCTCAAATATGACAGCTGTAGTTTCAAATGGTAGTAGCAAATCGAAACCGTTTAGTTGTAATACAGGTGTGCCTCAAGGCTGCATTTTAAGCCCGCTTATCTTTTCACTATTTATAAATGATATTGAAGACTATATCCCTGGTGGTGTTACTTTTGGTGATTTATCTATTAAAGTTTTGCTCTACGCCGATGACTTGGTGATCTTAACTGATAATGCAGTCACACTTCAGCTTCAAATAAACAAATTAAAACAATTTTGTGATCTATGGGATCTCCAAATAAACACCTCAAAGTCGAAGATTATGGTCTTTAGGTCCCAACATCGTAGCATTAGAACCGACCGCAACTGGACCCTCAATGGTTCCAACTTAGAAGTGGTGAAAGAATTTAAATATTTAGGCTACACATTAACTCATAACCTGAATTTTGGTGTTCACATAAAAGATAAGGTGAGAGTTGCAAAAACTGCAATAAATTGTATGTGGTCAAACTTTTTTAATAACAAACTTGTTGATCCTACGTCTAAGTTCAAAGTGTTTGAAGCAACTATCAAAAGCTGCTTGTGTTATGGCAACCAAGTCTATGGGTACAAGCAAATAGAAGATATCGAAGCTGTCCAAAGATATTTTTTCAAGCGTATCTTTAGACTCCCAACTAACACGCCCAATTATGCTATACATATTGAATCGGGACTTGCTCCAATATTTATTATGAATTTAAAAGCAAACGCTGATTATATATTAAGGGTAATGCAAAGGTCGGCCAACAATTTGCAAAAGAGGGTCCTATCAGTGTGTTTTAGATGCCGGTATACACCATTTAAAGACTGGTATGATTTGGCCTCGGCACACAACTTTCCTCTGTCTCTATCTGTTGATAGTTTAGATACGTGGAGAAGCGATCTCTACGACTGTATATCTACCATTGATGATCACTTATTCCAAAGCTATCTAGATAGGGCGAGGGAGTCTGTGTCGAGATCAATTTACAGTAAACTTAACCTCAGACTCGGGTCTTCTAATTACTTTAGAGATAAATTTACTGTAATGGAAATGAGCATCATATTTAAAGCACGCACGGAGATGTTAGAGCTTAATCACAGACCGCACAGAACTGGTAACAACCCAAACTGCACTTTGTGCAACCTTAATCAAGTTGAAAACATTTTCCACTTTGTTGCATTGTGCCCAATCTTGCAGGAAACTCGTCGGCTTTATTTTAACAAGAGTTTTCTTTCACTTGAAGAATGTCTAGGTGTTCTGAATGGAGATAACGGTTGGCGTCTACTCATTCAGTTTTTATTAGATGCAGTCTCATATAGAAACATGTACATTAATATATACTAGAGTAATAATCTATTACAATTTTGTTTTAGCTAAACTAAAAGCCTAATTCGCATTTGAAAAATTGCTAATCATTTTCTTTTTTTTTCGTTTTCGCCAAACTAAAAGCCCAAGCCGCATTTGAAATTGCAAATTCTTTAAGATCTATGTATGCATCCTTTTTTTTGTTTTAGCCAAACTAAAAGCCCTTAGAACATTTGAATCAATTGTTTAACACATATTGCCATACTTAAATCATTGCTGTTTTTATAAACTTAATTATTTTGTTTTAGCTAAACTAAAAGCCCGATTCAGATTTGTTTATATTTTTTTTTTTTTTTTTTTTATAAATTTATTTATCTATTGAATTACCTACACCATTAAAACGAATATTTTTTTTCCCTCTGGCATTATTCCTTTTCTTTTTTCAATTGCTATTTTCTTTATATAACCAAATTTTTGTACTTTCTCTCACTAAATGTTTAGTTCAGAAAAATATACCGGCAGACGGCCCATGAGCCATGCTTGTAATCTTTAGTTTTAAGTTTGTAAACTTTTGAAATGAAAAAATAAAGATGATAATAATAATAATAATAATAAAATAATAAAACTTGATAAAAATTGTTTTTCAACTCAAAAATCTTTTCAAAATTTAATATATGTATGTGCTTCAAAGTAATTTCATCTTAAGGAAAATATTGTTTTCGACATTCAGTAATTTTCTTATAAAAATCCAACAGTCAACAACTTTTTTAACAAAATACGAAAACCTAAAAATCAACAATCAAGTTTTTTACTTTACTATATTGGAAGATCTCCCAGTCGTTTATACTTAGCTTTACTTCCGATCAACTTTTGTGCTATTATTTTCCAAAAAATTGGTTCAGTTCCGTACAGCCAAAAAAGCAATCAATATATTCAAGGAAACTTTTGGTGAGTGCATTGTGCTTGTCTAAAGTCGAAACTGGTAACTTAATACAAACGTTATATAGTCATATTTTCCAAACAATATTACGATTCTCCTGAAATATGAATAAAGATATCATACACTTAGCAGTAGTAGTTTCCTTGGCGTTATGGTTAGTGCTTAAGATTGTCACGCCAGAGGTCTTGGCTTCAATTCCTGGCTGTGTTACCTAAAATTTGTTTTAGGGGGTACTGCCTCTTGCGGGTAATTGACGAATCCTCCCAAGAACAATTTTTGTCATGAAAAGTGGTTTCTCTAATTAGACATTGCATTTCTGCGTAAAATCTGTAAGTCCCCTCAATACTTGACGTTAATCGCACACAGGAATGGTTTGGAGTAGTAAGTCACGATAGACCTTGATTCTCTACGAGCTGTTGTGCCACAGTAGTATGACGTTTTTGGAATAATTTGAAAATTTCACTTTGGCAAACAATATTTTGAGAATTCTTAAATTTCAGGGCTTATTCGAATTGAGTTGAATCAACTTACACAGATGTAATCACATTTGACAATAATTACCAATAGATAAGATTAAAAACTTCCTTTTTTTATCGAACGGAGATGAGGAAAGTAATCAAATATTCAATCAATGTCTTCATTAACTTACAGGAGATACAGATGAGTAGAATTAATTTTCAGTATTAGTTCCTATCAAGGCCTACTTTTTCTTTATATGACAGGGCCAATGGCCATCCGATCACTTTCATCGAAAAGATCTTTACTTTATTCCCAACAAACTGCAGCTTGTTTCCTGCATTTCTCTCCGGGACTCTTAATTTTGGAGTAAGCAAAATTTTGTTTTTGCCGAAATTTCTGCTTTGTAGTAATTTGCGTACATTTCATAATTGCTGCTTTTCTGAAAACGTACTTCTTCGAATACTATAAGAGGTTAGACAGTGAATTATACCAGGAACATTCCAGCTGGAGCTCTAAAATTAATTTCAGTGCATACATATTGTTATATAGATTCTATGTACTTTGTTTGTAGTTTAATTATGCTCAGCCCTATTTCTAATACCAATTTCTTGATTTGGTTCCTCTTAGGAATTCTGTACCATCTCAGACCATAAATAAATGACAAATCCGCCAACTCAGATGACCAAACTGCGGAACTCTTAAAATATGAACTTATTGTAATTGGAGGGTTAATGCACCAGCTCATCAACCAAGTGTTGAAAGAGGAAACTATGCCCGATGATGGCACGTACCAGTGTGGCTTCAGTTCAGGCAGATCAACGATAGACCAAATTTTCACATTGAGGGAAATCCTGGAAAAGACCGACGAATTTCTAGTCCAGACCCACCATCTTTTCATGCACTTCAACACCGCATATGATAGCATAAGTCGACAAGAGCTCCGATTGGCTATGTATAAATTGGGGACCCCGAAAAAACTGATCCAGCTATATAAGACGTTACAAAATACGAGGTCCAACGTGCAAATGGGTAACAATTCAACCAAGCTATTGCACTATTGTCCAGGGTTCAGGCAAAGAGATGTACTATCATTTGATTTCTTTAACATAGTTCTGAAGCAGTCAGTGCGCAACATTGGAATTTTACCTGCAGGGCACTATCTTTAACAGGTCTCCACAATTTCTTTGCTATGCGAAAGACATCGACATCATCGGCAAGTGAGCTCTTCTAAAAGCATTTCAAGCTATTGATAAAACAAGCGAAATACAATGGTCTTAAAGTGAATACGGACAAAACAAAGTAATGCTAGGACAAAACGTCACTGTTGGCAGCAGTAATTTCGAGGTAGCCAAGGAGTTCACCTACCTCCGAACAAATATCAATTCCACGAACGACTCCTTATTGAAAATCTGACAAAGAATTGCCCTAGCAAACCGCCACAACTTCAGTTGGGCCAAGTACCGAGTGATGGACGATAAGTAAAATAGGGGAATTGATACTGGGCACTTTCAAGAGAAAAATCCTTTGCCAAATATTTGGTCCTTTATGCGAAGAGGCCGAATGGAGGAGAAGATTCAATCGTGAACTGTACGAGCTGTATCAAGATCAGCCCCGTCGAGAGGGGGGGGGGAAAGGGGGGGAAACCCCCCGGGCCCGGGATTTTCTAGGGGCCCGCAAAATTAAAAGCAATGAGAATATACTCTTTTTATCATCAACATACATACCTATTTCCACTTATTTCTAGAGGCCCGAAAATTTTAAATCATTCATGCTTTCGCAATCGGGCCCCTGTTTGCATGTTATCTGCCAATCTATCATTCACAAGCTTGCCGATCTGGGCCCCTGATTATTATTGGCATACATTTTTGTTAATATTCAATGGAAAATTGGGCAACTCTGAACTATTGAAAGAAAGTTATAATAAATTGTTTCGCTTTTCTTATTTAATTTAACGTAAATTCCAAATTTATTTTATTTTGAAAATTTTTAAAGTCAAAATAAGGGGCCCGGCAAATTAAATTCTGTTTTTATAAAGTTTCTTTTCTTCTATTTTTGTTTCTGCTGTAAACGAAATTTTTGATTCGGTTTCGGGTGACCGGAAAATCCCACCAGGGGACTAGGAATACGAGGCGATGGCAATCTTATTGGAGAGCCAAATAATGGTAATTTTTTGGGCATTTTGGAATTAATTAGTCATTATGACCCCTTACTTCAGGAGCACTTGAAAAAAATAAGAATTTCACAACAAGAGCACAAACGTTTGCAAGTCCACTACCTTTCCGTTGAGATTCAAAATGAGTTCATTAAAATTTGTGCCCAATATGTGAATTCAGCTATTTTGAAGGAGATTGCAAACGCCAAATACTTCGCTATAATTGTCGATGCAACACCCGATTCAAGTCATGAGGAACAAAACACATTTATTTTGCGATATCAGCGCTTGGAAGAAAATATGTTCGCCATTCAAGAACTGTTTTTGGAATTTGTCGATTGCAACAAAAAAAACTGGCACCGCAATAGCTGATTTGATCTGCGAAACATTGGCAAAGAACGGAATCCCTTTAGAAGACTGTTGTGCACAAGGCTAAGACAATGGAAGCAATATGAAAGGACAGTATAATGGTGCACAAAGTCATATTTTAAACAAAACTCCGAATGCCGTGTATTTACCATGTGCAGCTCACAGCCTTAACTTGTGTGGAGTCGATTCAGCGAAATGTTGCCGCAATCACATTTTTTGGAGTTGTTCAAAAATATTTCAACTTGTTTGGCAGCAGTGCCCAACGTTGATAAATTCTTAAAAAAAATGTGCCCGGATCCCTTCACAAACTTTCCGATACAAGATGGTCAGCTAGAATTGAGGCAGTGAAACCATCTGAAAAACCTAAGAACAGCATTAGAAGTCTTAAGCAATATTAATTTAACTGCTGAAGCTCGGAAGAGATGTAAATGGCGTTCTAAAATATATACACAAATTGGAATTCGTCCTGATGTCTTCGATTCGATGTAAGGTTCTTAGCGCTATAAATGAAGGAAGTATATTTCTTCAAGCCAGAAACATGACTATTGACGTTGAAATTCGAAATCTCGACAACTTGATCTCCGATTTGAACATTATTCGAAACAGATTGGATCAAATTTTATCTGAATGCGAAGCAGTTACTACTGGATTAGGGGATGTTCCAGAATCGTTCCCATCGAACTGAAAAAAGCAATTAAAGAGGCATTTTGGAGAAAATCGATGAGCCGGAGAGCAAATTGAAACAGACGAAAAAATAAATTTCAAGAAAAACACGTTTTACGTCATAGTTGATTCAATTATATCTGGAATTTCTCGTCGGTTCGATACGATGAAAAATTTGAATGTTTCATTTTTATGGCAGTTTTCAACAATGGACGAAATTGAGATTAGAAACTCCGCTACAAGGTTCATCCAAAAGTATAACTCGCATGTGTCTCAAGAGTTGAAAGAAGAAATAATTCATCTGAAACACATTTATGAATCCAATTTTGAAGCAGAACTTCCGCCATTGAGTTTGCTCAATGCTATTTATTCCCAGAACTTGGAGACGATTTTCCCCAACATTTGTGTTGCTCTCCGTGTGCTTTCCACAATTCCTGTAACCGTAGCTAGTGCCGAACGTTCATTTAGCGTCCTTGCCAGAACAAAGAATTTTCATCGTTCGTGCTCATCACAAGATCGTGTTTCTGGACTTGCTACACTATGCATCGAAGCACCTTTGGCTAGGAAATTGAATTTCGATTCAATTATAAGTTGTTTTGCTGCTCAGAAAGCTAGGAAAGCTCGTTTGCAAAAAGAAATTTTTCATTGAATGCAAACTAACTCTAATGAAAACATTGTGATAATACTTTAATATAAAGAAAAACAATAAAGAATATTTAATGTAAACCTTTTAAAATACATAGTTTTCAAATACTTTTACTTCGCTCTATTTTATTTTCATAGTAGGTAATAGATCTTCATGCTAATTTTTTTTTTTAAATAGTTAATCGACCGTATTATCAGTTACTAACTGTAGTTGTCTGATCTACTCGCATGTAGAATTATTTTCTATCCATCTTCCATTTCAACTAAACTGGACGATACCCGTGAGATTGAATTGATGATTAACACTTTTTTTCGGTTCACTTTGCGAACAAAAAATTATTATTTCCGTTGATTCCAACCAATTTCATGCTATTCGTAATTGAAATTAGAACGTACCATATCAGTAGGCATGAACTTTGAAAAAAAAATGGTAAATAAGGGGGGGCCCGCGATTTTTCCGTCCCGGGCCCGGATTTCCTCTCGACGGCCCTGATCAAGATGTGGGTAGATGTAGTACAAAGAACCAAAACACACCGACTACACTACACTACACTAGACTACGAATAGACAACAACGCTCCAGCAAAGAAAATCTTCGAATCCCAGCCCTCAGGTTCCAGACGACGAGGAAAACCGAACCTCCGCTACAAAGACCTGGCTGATACTGACTCAATTGCGGGCGTCTGGAGGGAGCTTGCAAGGAAGGTGAAAAAACGCAATATCTGAGGATTCGCCCCTTAATGCAATGGATCAGGAGCCGAATAAGTAATTTATTAAAAAGTTATATTTCACAATATTTTGTTAGTGACAAATGCTAACAGGTATATCTTTGAAATGAGAGACATACTTCTTTCATCTTTGAAATTAAAAACGTAATACACCTCTTGGAAGAAGTGTTTTCATACTAAAATATAAACTTAAAGTTTCATTGAAAACAGCAGAGTTCAATGTTGTCACAAACAGACCAATTTAAGTTTTTGGAGAAATTATCGATGTTGTTATACAACTTGTTATCTTATGAATACCCAAACGGTTCTCTATAGACATGAGATTTTTACAATACGCATATAGCCTTTAAAGAGCTAGCCAGACTGTTTTTTTTTTCTATTTTGTTTTTCAATTGATGTCCCATGGGCTTTAGACTTGCCTAAGGGCGTTGCTTAAAAAATAAAAACGTCAGACCCCCTGGTTTTTGAAAACATTGTTGTTTGTATTTATTTTCTATTGTTGGCCCGACATGCATATCAATATACATAGTTTGCTTAAGATAAGGCCCCTGTACCAAGTTTTTGAATTATTTATGATACCCATGTTGCAATCATCGAATATCCCTTGTGAAATTCTTTGATTTGATCCTAAAACACCCTCCTCCTCTGCCGCCCCGTAGCAAATCCTTTTATACGCATTACCATTATTACCAACCACTTTCCCTGATTTTCGAGTTTCGGTTTCGGGTTTGTTTACTTTTCTACGAGTACCACACACTCCACCAAATAATGCGTACCTTTCTAGCTGCCACCACACCGCCGCGCCGCGCCGCCGCCCGCCATTCCCGTTGAATCTTTTCTCACAGGAGCAACCACAACTCACAATGATGGTTTGATATTATGTTGAATGAATGTTAAAATGTGAATGTGTCGTCTCTCAAATCGGTATACAAAACCCACACGACGACGATGATGACAACAAGGACGAGGACAAGGACAAGGACGAGGAAGAGGATGACGACGGATGAGTGTAAATCAATTAATTGTGTTTGCCATTGTTGCACGATGATTGTGTATAATGTATCTCACGGTGTGTGTCGTGTGTGGCATTTGCTGATGGGCGCACAATTTTAGGGGTGCAATTGGGATTTCCATTTCCATTCCAGTTGCTGTTATTCATACCTACTGATCCTGATCTCTGGAAGTCAGAATTCAGAATTCAGAATCACACAACAGGAGCCAGCAGCCATCAGAAGGACATTATTTGTGTGTGATATGACACTGGGCAAGGGAAAATTGGGAGGAATATAAAGGAACATTTTTCAATTTGTTTTATGTTAATTTAAAAAAAGAAATGTGAAAGAGGAATAAAAAAGAAAACGACAAATAGGAATAAGAGGATTCCCATTGAAAGGATAAGCGGAAAATTAATTGCTTCTCTGTTTGTTGGCATTTAAATTTACCTACCTACAAACATACATACATATATGTAGGCCATATAGGTTGAGGGAAGAGAAGGGATGTTTTTTTCGGTGAGTCTTATTGACAGAGGCGTTTTTAAACGGATTAAAGTCTGTGATAGATGCACATTTTTTATATGCACCCATTATTGAAAGATTTATTGCATTTTTTGTTTTAATCAGGATTATGTGTGAGATATGTTTTAACTAACACGAACAAGGATATACCTGATTCAAATAATTAAAAAACTACTAAAGGTGCCCCAGATCGTTGCATACATGTATTTTATGAATAAATGGAATATATCAGTGTCATGAACGTGATCCCGGTGCATTAAAACTTAATAACATAATGTATCTACGTTTGCTATGTCCTTCATCTCTCTGCAGGCTTCAATCAAGTTGCACCTGGATCCAAAGATAGAGTAAGAATAACGCGTGTGCTCGAGCTCATCATAATATAAGAACAAGGTAGGTAGATTTTTTGACGAAATTAATAATGATCAGGCATTTTGAATAACTCTTTTACTTTCAACTTGATGTACACATTTTTATTTGTTTGAGGAAGGCCAAAACTTTTTGTTTGGAGTTAAAATAAAGAAATCTAATGATATGATCAACATCTTTGTCAAATCTGTAGTTGTGTGCCTTTTGATATGTCCAAAAGATGCATTCAGTGCTATACTGCACGTCCTATCTTCCACACTCTACATTAAATATTTTGAATCGTGCAGTGCTTTATAAGATCACAAGTTTAATTCTCTTGGGAGTGAAAGCTTTTATATTGGACAGGGTTATAAATATCAGACCTAAGGAAAACGCATATAGTAAGGAGGTTATCAAGACCAAAAAAGTAAGTTCCCATTGTTTTAAGGCGAACCCAACTGAGGATAACTGGAAAAAGTTTAAGCAATTGAGGACAACATTTTTGCATGACCCAAAATTGTGGCAAAAGTACTGTAATGTCCCAAAGGAAGTACAAATTTTTGGCCATTCGTAAAAAACAAGTCGAATTCTTCCTCTTCCTCGCTTCCTACGCTCGTTGTCAATGACACTCTTTTTGGTAGCTCTATTGAGAAAGCTAATCTCTTAGCCAAGAGTACGTTAGTGATTCTATGGGAACAATCTCAAAACCCATCCCCAAAAAAGGCGAATTCTCCGCACTTTCCAATTATCGACCGATTGCACTTAATTCCTTTCTTTCCAAGGTCATGCAAACGCTGATTAATTATCAGCTCAAGAAATATCTCGAAGATCGAAAGCTTCTTAATAACTGACAATACGGCTTTCGTAGCAAGAGGTCCACTGGTTATTTCATGGTTCATCTCACCGAAAAGTAGATTAAATCTTTACATCGTTTTGGATAAAGTAAGATTATTGCACTTGATATTTCAAAAGCATTTGATAGGGTTTGGCATCAAGCTTTCTTATCGAAGATACGTGCTTTTGGTTTTCATGAATCCCTCCTTCATTGTATTAATATTTAACTTTTGGATCGTTTAATACAAGAAGTATTAGATAGGTTTAAGTCTGAAAACCACAAAATAAATGCTGGTGTGCCCCAGGGCTCTGTTCTATCTCCAACACTCTATCTCAATTTTAATAATGATATTCTGTCTGCAACTTCTAATCCAATACATTGTTTTGCTAACGATAGTACTCTTAGCTTTTTATATTCGTTTTTAAACTCACTTTTCGCTTCTTCGGACGTGGAACTGCAGCGATAAAATATGATAAGCTCATTAAGTTCCGACCTTAACAGCATTGTACAATGCGGACTAAGAAACTGCGTGTAATTTAATGCTTCGAAACCACAACGCTCTTTTGTATCGTTAAAGCGAGATATACCCTACTTGAAATCAATAATGGATGGCACTTGCATAAATGAGATTGAACATCTCGATATTCACGGTATGTGTATCACCAACCACCTCTTTTGGAACGATCACACAGGCAAGACGTTTAGGTTTCCTAAGGCGATGCAAGAAATGTTTCTCCCCTTTTGATCTGGCTGTCATCTATAACACTTATATACATACGTCCATAGCTTGATTATAACCCACATCTCTGAGCTGGTGCTCCTGCAACTTACTTAAGCCTCTTGGACAGTATTTAACGTAGAGCATTTAATTTGATTGGTAATAATATCGTTAGTTCCTTAACGTCACTTGAACATTGTTGTAAAGTTTCTTATCTCACCATTTTCTACCGTTATTTTAACAGTGTATGTTCTAGAGAAAAAGCCTGTTGCATTCCTCCCCTTAAACAGTTCAACCGATATACTCGCGCTTCTAGCAATGTTCATCAGTATACACTCGAGCCCAAGTTCGGTCGTACTGTCAAGTACAGAGATTCGTTCTTCAGCCGTACTGCTCAAATGTGGAATGCGTTACCACACTCTATCTTTCCCAATTATTGCAATATTCAGGAACTCAAAACCAATGTGCACTGACACCTCTTGAGGCGTTAAATTGCACGAACGAAGCGGCCAATCGAATGGCTCTAAGCTCATCAAACTTACTCCTCAATAAATCGATTGTAAGTTCTGCTGTGTTGCTTTTGGCACCATCCTGTTGCAACCATATTTCGCCAAAGTCTATGTATTCCAATCCGGGCCAAAAATAATCGGTAATCATGGTACGATTACGCTGATCATTCACAGTTATGTGACGATATTTATCTTCGACGAAAAAATATGGCCCAATAACGACACAGCAAACAGAATTACGACCAAAAATTGAAAACGCTTATAATTGAAAATGATCCTAATTAGCTTTCCGCAACAAAAATCAAAGACCTGAATTGATTTCTCAACACACATGACAAATTTTAGGCCTTTTCTTTAGTTTTCTCGTACAAGTTTTTGTAATACTACCGATTTATCGAATTAAACTTTAAAATATTTCTAGACGTTTAAAGGTCTTAAATTCTAAATAAATGATTTTAAGAGAGATGTCTACTAGTATGTGTGCTCGTACGTCTGTAGGTACATACGTTTTTCATCATCCATATTTTAAAAACAAGCTTTAAATTCATTTTGTCTACAGAAAACAGTTAAAGTTTCAATTTTTGAACACATTTGGTTTTACCTGTATTAAAAACTGTAAGAGCAATTAAGACAAGGGAAAGAGAATTTAAAAGTAGATACCAATGACCATTATTTTGAAATACTATGAACATTACAATATGTGCAAAAAATGAGCCTAATAAAAGCCTCCCACATTCGTGTAGTGCGGCTGTATAACTTCTTGATGACATTTGGAACGAAAAATGATAACAACGTGAAAATACAGTTTTAAAACACAACTTAAAGCCTTTTGTTAAAACTAAAACCTTTCATAAAATGTATTAAACGAAATTAAAGACTATTTACGAGAAAAACCAGAAGACCGATATTCAATTATATGAGAATTGTGAAATTTTTCGATTTTGACGAGAATGAGACGACTTGCATCATGTCTCGTGACAAGTACTTTGAAGGATTATATATAAAATGCAATTGATAACTCAAAAACTCTTTGTTTTAGGAACTGCTTGATGAAAGATTGTGTATACAAAATCCAAATGTATATGGGGTTGGGATAGGTTGCGATTTGACCTCCAGACCTTTACCGTGACATTAATACGCACCAACCACAACGCCAGAGGGCACCTTTTGTTTATTTCCTAAGTCAACAAACGCAACACAAGATTCTCCAGGAACGAATATTTTTGTCAGTACCTATATGAAAATGCTGATTTGCCCTCTAACATTTATGGAGATTATTAATTGGATTTCTTGATTATACAGCTCCAAATTGCTTTAGCAAATTGAATTTCAAGGTTGGTGCGACCAGAATGCCAATAAGCAAGCAAAAAGGACTTCCCTACTCTATTCTGTGTCTGTGGGTGTTCTGTCTGTATGGATTTTCCCATTTCTATACTTACTTTCATAAGACCCCATTCCTCGAATTCGGTTACCTTTTAGCCAAAAATGTTGATGAGTTTTTGTGTCAAATTAGTAAAAGAGGCGGAAATGATAAAGCAGACAAACACGAACACACACATATCCTCGAAAATAAATCAACTGGAGGACTTGGTTAGATACTACAATTCCGGATGAGGAAAGGATACCAAGTGATGAAAGTACCGAGAAAATAATTCCTCTGGCTTATACTTGGGGGAACTTGGATTTCGAATTGACCGAAAAGACATCATGATGAGGGACTTTGTATAGGGACGACAGAAAAAGGTGCTGGTAATTCTGTTCATTGAGACTCAGATTTGTATTCAGACTGAACCTTCGTCGTCGGAGTCGGAGTCAGTGTCGAGTGCGAGATATAGAATATTCAATTTTCCTGCTAAGCCAAACGAAAATTAAATCCTTTTATCCTAGAAAAAGAATGTTAAAGTGCGAGAAGTGTTGGTGTCCTTCCTTCCCTGTGCTGTATGAATGGGGTATTGATGATAATTTTTCATATTTTCCCTTCTCCATCCAAAAGCCAACCGAACCCAGAGAAGCACGCAGAACAGAAAATAAAAGAAAATACGGATACTGGAAGATTATTTAAACATCTTGAAAAAAAAATGGCCTTGAAAATTGTATCCTTTTGGAAAAAAAGTGTGGACTTAAAATGTGTGTTTTGGCGTTTGGTATATGAGATTCGAATTAAGGTTGATTTTGCGATATTCTGTAATTGAACCATCTTTTTGAGTTGGGGGAATCAGGCCCGTCGAGAGGGGGGGGGAAAGGGGGGGAAACCCCCCGGGCCCGGGATTTTCTAGGGGCCCGTAAAATTAAAAGCAATGAGGAGAGTGTTTTTTTTTTAATATAGGTAGTCTGAATTCATCATCAACATACCTATTCCCACTTAATTTAAGGGGCCCGAAAATTTAAAATCATTCATGCTTTCGCAATCGGGCCCCTGTTTGCATGTTATCTACCAATCTTTCAGTCACAAGCTTGCTGACCTGGGCCCCTGATTATTATTGGCGTACATTTTTGTTTATATTTAATGAAAAATTGGGCAATTTTGAACTATTGAAAGAAAGTTATAATAAATTGTTTCGCTTTTCTTTTTTAATTTAACGTAAATTTCAAATTTGTTTTATTTTGAAAATTTTTAAAATCAAAATAAGGGGCCCGGCAACTCAACTCAAAATAAGGGGCCCGGCAACAAAACACAAATATTTATTTCGGTTTCTGTTTTATAAAGTTTCTTTTCTTCTATTTTTGTTTCTGCTGGGAACGAAATTTTTGATTCGGTTTCGGGGGACCGGAAAATCCCACGCAAACGTTTTTCAATTGTGGTTTCCGTAATATTAATTAATTAATATTTTGAATAAATTGTTTACTGAAGATTCGAAGGATATCAAGTCACTTCAAAGTGTGTATATTAAACCAGCCATACAAAAATAGCAAGGAATTCTATATATAATAATATTGGACACCATTTTCTTGCTTCGCGAAAGGGGACTAGCACTACGAGGCGATAGCAATCTTATTGGAGAGCCAAATAATGGACATTTTTTGTTTAGCAGCAGTGCTCAACGTTGGGAAATTCTTAAGAAAAATGTGCCCGGATCCCTTCACAAACTTTCCAATACAAGATGGTCAGCTAGAATTGAGGCAGTGAAACCATTTGCAAATCATCTGAAAAACCTTAGAACATCATTAGAAGCCTTAAGTGATATTAATTTAACTGCTGAAGCTCGAAGAGATGTAAATGACATTTTAAAATAATTATATGCACAAATTTGAATGCGTCCTGATGTCTTTGATTTGGTGCAAGGTTCTTAGCGCTATAAATAAAGGAAGTTTCCTTCTTCGAGCCAGAAACAGTACTAATTGACGTTGAAATTCGAGATCTCGACAACTTGATCTTCATTTGAACATTATTCAAAACGGATGAGATCAATTTGTATCTGAATGCAAAGCAGTTGCTACTGGATTGGGGGATGTTCCAGAATCGTTTCCATCGAACCGAAAAAGGCAATTAAAGAGACATTTTGAAGAAAACCGAGGAGCTGGAAAGCAAATAGAAACAGACGAAGAAATAAATTTCAAGAGAAACACCTTTTACGTCATAGTTGATTCAATTATATCTGGAATTTCTCGTCGGTTCGATACGATGAAAAATTTGAATGCTACATTTTCATTATTATGACAGTTTTCAACAATGGACGAACTTGAGATTAAAAACTCTGCTACAAGGTTCATCCAAAAGTATAACTCGCATATGTCTCAAGGGTTTAAAGAAGAAATAATTCATCTGAAACACATTTATGAAGCCAATTTTGAAGCAGAACTTCCGCCAATGAGTTTGCTCAATGCTATTTATTCCCAGAACTTGGAGACGATTTTCCCCAACATTTGTGTTGCTCTCCGTGTGTTTTCCACCATACCTGTAACCGTAGCTAGTGCCGAACGTTCATTTAGCGTCCTTGCCAGAACAAAGAATTTTCATCATTCGTGTTCATCTTAAGATCGTGTTTCTGGACTTGCTACACTATGCATCGAAGCACCTTTGGCAAGGGAACTGAATTTCGACGCAATTATAAGTTATTTTGCTGCTCAGAAAGCTAGAAAAGCTCGTTTACCAAAAGAAAATATTTCATTGAATGCAAACTCACTCTAATAAAACATTGTAATAATATTTTAATATAAAGAAAAACAATAAAGAGTATTAAATGTAAAACTTTTAAAATACTTAGTTTTTTTTTAAAGACAAATTTCAAATACTTTTACTTCGCTCTATTTTATTTTCATAGTAGGTAATAGATCTTCATACTATTTTGTTTAATAGTTAATCGACCGTATTATCAGTTATTTACATGTCGTTGGCAATATCGAATTGAATGTATGATTCTGTTCCGATTCTGATCTAATCGCATGTAGAATTATTTTCTATCCATCCTCCATTTCAACTAAACTGGATGATACCCGTAAGATTGATTTGATGATTAACACTTTTTTCGGTTAATTTTTCAAACAAAAAATGATTATTTCCGTTAATTCCAACCAATTTCATACTATTCGTAATTGAAATTAGAACGTACCATATCAGTAGGCATGAACTTTTAAAAAAATGCTAAATATGGGGGGGCCCGAGAATTTTCCGTCCCGGGCCCGGAATTCCTCTCGACGGCCCTGGGGGGAATGCATCTTTTTGTTAAAGATTATTGGCTATTTTCTTTGTAAAATAACAATGCTTATTTTTCTACAAATGTACGTAGAAAGATTGGTTATAATAAGGGTGCTTGGATCTTTTTTTTCTTCTTTTAAGACAAAAATCATTACTTTTTCATTTCACTGAATAATTCATTTCAAATTTATTATTGCTCCATAGAATGATGGTAAATCCTTTTGCGTGGATTTGAATCGTTTTCAATTGTTGAATGAATGAAAACGATAGATAAATAGCGCCATTGATGTGACGAGACGAGTGTTATTGGTGAAGTCTGATTTAAGGATTATCACAATAGCTTATAAAAAATGTTTGATTTCATTTTAATTTGATGAATTCAAGGCTTTTAAATTGTTTTCTTCAATTTTCTGCACATATTTCAATTACTAAAGAGTGCTTAAAGTGCTTGTTAATTATTGACCTATAGCTTTCAACATTGACGGTAATATCCCATTGGTGGATTGATATTGTTTAAAATTCTAATTACGTTTCAATATAAGAATAAAATGTTATAGCCAAGGTACGGCTACGCATATCGCGATCCAATTCAAAACAAGGACGTACTGTGGAAAAATTTGACGTTGAACGGCTACAATTGCAAGAGATTGTCATGTCCTATTCCGATTAAGTCTCTAATAACTTCTTTAGATGCCTTGTGCTACCTGCATCAAGTATTGAAAACCAGTGGCAAAATTTGCCTAACAGCCATCAGAGATGTCGCCTCTCAAGAGCTAGATTTTACACTGCCACCAAAAGGGAATATCACAGAAGAACCACAGTCCATGCTGAGAATATGATCAATTCGCCAAACTATAAGGGCGATGATGAATCGAAATCCGCTGCCAGGGACAAAACATTACTCAACACTATGGCGGTACAGAACAACAATTCCTCCTACTCAACGAAATGAAGATAGCAATATATTTCATCTGAACTCCAAAAAAGCTGGTGGATTTGACGGTTGCCCCAACGAATTTATTTAAGCAGCAGGTAATGACATGGTAAGGAGTATGCACCAACACATCTGCAAAATATGGTCGGAATAAGGCATGCCCGATGCATGAAATCTCAGCATAATTTGCTCAATCCTCAAAAAAGGAGGCCCTCTTATTTTGCAAAATTTCCATATAATTTAGTGTTAAACGATATTTTCTGCTTGAACTTAAGCTTAAAAATAGGGCTTTTGGGTTTCTTTAGCATTTTTAAAGTTGCATATTTTTAAAACCTGAAGTGATAGCAAAATTTCAAGGCTAGATTCAGAAATTCAGCAAACAAAACAGTAATTTTACCGACGAGTGTTTTAGGGGCATCAGTCCCCTGAATATTCCTAATAAGATACTTTCTGTCGTATTATGTGAACGTCTGATGCCGTTAGTTAATAACTTTATAGATCCATTTAAGTTTGGCTTCAGTCAAGAAAGGTATACCGATGACCAAATATTCATCCATTACTAGATTTCAAGGCCGCAAATTAAAGCATCTACGTAAAAGACCTTTATAGAGCAATGTCTAATTTTCGGATATCTGTGAAATTTTTTCGTTTGTGCAGAATGACGATGGAGAAAGCACGCTGCTCTATGGAGCTCGAAAAATATCTCAGCAATGCTTCCAGTGGCGTCTTTAGGCATGGGTCCGGTGGGCCAGGGCCCAGGGCCCCGCAATTATTTGGCCCCCAATTCCACCAACTCAAAATGAATGAATCTATACAAGAATTATATAGAAAACGAAATAAGGTTAGTAGACAGTTACAGAAAAACAAGTATAATTTATTCTCCGTTCCGTTGAAATTCTCCTCCTCAACATCTTAAACTTCTGGCAACATGAATCTTTAATCATACTCCTGCACACACTGTCAACATTATTTTAACAACTCTGCTTTAGTTCTACTCTACAGTTCCGCATACATGTTGACTTTTCAACTCACTCCATAAACAAACACAAAGTTGTCCCATGATGATTCATTCATCGCAGGTCATCTAAGAAAATGTGATAACTCAGGAAAGGGATACACTTCCTATTTATCAGCAACAAATTCATTGATATAATGGGAAAACAAGTCCTAATGAAAATTATAGGTGAAATTAAATCGGCAAAATACTTTTCCCTAAGTGTTGACAGTACATTCGACCTTTCTCATTCGGTGTGTTAAAAATTGTGTTCCCATAGAAAGGTTCTTAAAATTTATACCTATTCAAGAACATAAATCTGAATATTTGGTTGACACAATCTTGACATTTCTGGAAAATCATGATATTTCAATAGAGGATTGTAGAGGACAAAGCTATGATAATGCGTCTTATATGTCGGGGAAATATTCTGGTTTGCTAGCAAGATTAAAGGAGAAGTGCGAATTTTCTACCTTTGTACCTTGTGCAGCTCATTCTCTTAACTTAGTAAGCCTTCATGCGGCAACAAGTTTCTTTCAAGTGGTTCAAAAAATATACAAAATTTTTTCTGCTTCTACCCATCGCTGGAATAAATTGAATGTAAGATAAGGTTCACATAGAGTTCTTAAAAGCCTTTCTGAAACAAGATGGTCTGCACGAGCTGATGCAGTAAACGCGCTCCATCATGGTTATAAGCAAATTACTGAAGCCTTGACATCTATCTCTAGAGATCCAGAGCAAGCTCCAGACACAAAAAGCGAAGCGCTAAGCCTGTCCAAGAAAATGTCAAAACTGGAGTTCCTCATTTTAACAGCAATTTGGAGCACAATATTAGAAAGAATTCATAAACCAGCAAGAGCCTTCAAAAAGAAACAATAACGATTGACGTTGCTGCCAATTTGCTTTGTTCTTTTATAAATGATATATGTGAGAATTTTTATAAATTTGAAGCGTGTGCCAAAATTCGGAATCCGGATGCTAATTATAAAGACTTAACTTAATGCAACGAAAAATAGTACGAAGTTCGCGTGCCACATATTTTGATGATCCTGCATCATCCGTCCAGCTAATTGGGAAAGAAAAGTTGACACTATTACTTTGCAATTAAAAATACGATCCAATTGCTATCAAGAAATGAATGCATTGTTTGGCTTTTTTTGTCGATTGCAATATTTGACTTCAGTGGAGTTGCAAATTCTTGCGTACAGTTTTCAAAAAACCATAGAGACGTTAATGCAGAAGAACTTGAGGTAGAATGCTTGCACCTCGTACAGTATTTAAAAGAATTCAATAAAAATGTAAATGAAGAGAAGATCTTATTACAATATCAAAATTGTACAGTCTAATTACAGTGGATGAAATTGGGGACACATTTCCGAATGTAGAAACTGCCTGTAGAATTTTTTATCTTTGATGGTTTCAAGCTGCAGTGGAGAGCGTTCATTTTCGAAATTGAACCGGATAAAAAATGAACTTCGAAGCACAATGGACATTATAAAAGTATACAAAAAATATCTGTTTTATGTTTTTTTTGGACAGCCACTACAACCTAACCTAACCTATGTTTTTTTAGTTCTTTTTAAAAAGTAAAAATATGTAAAAAAAACAAACAAATTAATTTTAAAATGATTTTTTTAACCTAAAGAATTAAAAAAAAATATATTATACCTACTTTTTTGGCCCCCAACTCCTATTGGGTCCAGGGCCCCCGTCTAAAGACGCCCCTGAATGCTTCTGATGTCAAAAAAGGTTTTAGACAAGGCAATGCACTGTCATACGACTTCTTCAAAGTCGTTCTGGAGTTAACTGTGCAAAACTCAATCACCAACAATAGAGACACAATCTTCCAAAGGTCTATCCATCACTCGGACTCACCAATGATAATGGCATAATTGAAAGATCAAAGTATGATGTTAGTGGCTTGTTTGAGCAGAAGAAAGTGGAGAAGATGGGTTAAGTAGTCAATATCAATGAGTAAGAGAACAAGTTTACAAGAAAAGAAAGACCTACGACTTCTTGGACAAAACGTCACTATGGAGAGCTTTAACCTTGAGGTAGTTATAAGGACTTTGTTTACCTATAAATTAAGACAATGAAACCAAAAAACAAACGGGGAATGACTCTTTTAAATCGCTGTTTTCAAGACTTAAAAGACAATTGAGTAGTAAAGTCCAATGTTTAGCAAATAAAATCACCCTCTCGACTACTTTCTTATGTAAGGTTTTTAGTTTCTTGCAATGAAAAGTTCTAAATGCTATAAATGCTTCTTCTTCCGTTGATAGAAGAGTTGCATTGAATGGTTCATTGAATCCTCGTGATCGTGTTTCTTTAAAACACAGGAGAGTTTCTGTAACTGATTGTCTTTCCTCACAAAATTCCAATGACAGTGCAAAACAGACAAATGCATTATCGTCTTCTTCTATCAGAGGTTTCGGTAATCCCGATGCTGCCAATAAGATGAGCATTGTGTTTCCTTTACTCTACTCGAATGAATGCTGCGATGACTTTGGGGCTAATTCAAATGAAAGCACTGATTTTGTGTCTAATTCGAAGCTATTGCTGCAAGTGCTTATGATGTTTCTGTTGATGCCCATAATGTTGTTGTAAATGTTTCTGCCGCTGAAATGATGCTGTTGGTGAAGTTGCTGACAATGTTGCTAGTATTGATCGCAATAGTGATTATGTTGCTGGTTGTTCTACTGCACAGCATATGCTGTGAATGTTGATGGTATTATTAATGCTGCTGTTGTCAACAATGTTGATGTCTCTGGTTATTCCCTAAAGGATTCGAAGCGATTATTAAAATACAGCTTTTTAGTTTAATTCGAAAAAACATTTCCCAGCATAGTTTTATGAATGGTAGATCGGCGGCAGCCAATTTATCATTATTTACAAACTACTGTCTTGGTTGCTAAGAAAATCAATTGCAAGTCCACGTTATTTACACCGATTTTTCAATGGCTCTTGGTAGGGTACAACACAATGTTCCTTAAGAAAACTTGAGTTGCTTGGGTTTCTCCTAATCTCCTTAGTTGTATTACAAGTTAATAATTGATGCCAGTAAGATTCAGATTGATATTGACTTCATTGTTAACTGGTGTTCTACAAATATATTATATTTCAATATCAAAAAAAGAGGCTGGGATGCGACCCACACTGATAACTTCCCAACCCGTCTGTCGATTTGTCTTGCTTAAAAGTTTGTAGGTTTTCGTGTTTTGCTACAAAAAGTTGTCAGTTGAATTATTCTTAAAATCTTAAAAATTACCAACAAAATTTTGCATATAATGAAATAGTTTAATTTCAAAATCTATTTTTGGTACCGAGATTTATAGTCGAAAACTAATTTTTACCAATTTTAGTAGCATTTAAAAAAAACGGACTGTTGGATTTTCATAAACAATTTACTGAATGTCGAAAACAAATACGTATTTTATCTCACGTTTAAAGTGATGGCTCACTCTGGTTGGGTGGGTGGAACTCTAAATTTTCAACCAAATAGATTTGACGTGGTTGCTGGCTGGCGGAATCGTTGACTTCATCACCATTAAGCAGCTGGTTGAAATGATCTCCCCAGGTTTTTAGCATTGACTGCGTCTCGACTACGGTATTCCCCTCCTTATCTATGCAGGCTCTAGGGCGGCTAGTGAATCCCATTGTTTTCTTTTTGAGCCTTCTATAAAAGCTCCGCACCTGTTTCCTTTTTAAACATCCCTGGATCTCCTGCTCATGTGCTTTTTTCTTTCTTCTGAGCAAGCGGTTTTCATCCCTTCTCTTGTTGACGTAGAGCTGGCGGGAAGATCGTGTCCTCCTTTGCTGCCACAGTCTGTATGCCTCCGTTTTGGCTTTGTTTGCCTGAGCACATTCAGAGTCAAACCAGGGGTTCCTTGGTGGCGGCTGTAAGAAACCTAGCACCTCTTCTGCAGCATTTCTGATGGATTGTTTACAAAGCTGCCAGTGGGTCTCTGGGCACATCTCGTCCGTTGTAGGGTTTTTCGCAAGCTCTAGGGATACTTGGTCGGCAAAGGCATTTGCGGTATCCTCCTGCTGCAGTCTTCCAACGTTGAATCTTCTCCTCGAGTTTGTTGTTGTTCGCCTAAGAGCTTCCATGGATAATTGTACGGTCGGAATCTATGTTGGCTGATCTGTACGTACGAACGCCAAGTATGCTAGAGGAGTGTCTTCCGTCAATAGCAACATGATCAATTTGGTTGCATGTTCGATCATCGGGGGACCGCCAAGTACCTTTGTGGATATCTGGGCGATGGAATCTGGTGCTACTGAACACCATGTTCTTCTCGGCTAGGAAGTCAATAAGCCTGAATCCGTTTCCAGAGGTGATGTCGTGTAGGCTATGTCTTCCGATTGACCTACCAAGGATGCCTTCTTTACCAATTTTGGAGTTAAAATCTCCCAGGACAATTTTAACAACTTTTTTGGGACATTGCTCTTATGTTTTGGCGAGGATCTCGTAAAATTCGTCTTTGGTATTGTCATCGTTCTCTTTAATCGGGACATGCTCGCTGATAAGGCTCAGGTGATGGAATTTGGCCTCAATGCGGATTGTCGTCACTCTTTGTCTTACTCTTTGCCTTAGTTTCCCTCTGACAGCAAAACCACATCCAAATAAGCGTTTCCTCCCACCGGGTAGACAATTCCCATAGTAGAAATCACAGCCTTCAATCTTCCGACTGCCTGGCCCATTCCATCGCATTTCCTGGAGGGCTGTCACATCAGCATTGAGTTCGGCGAGGGCATCGGCAAGCTGCTCTGCGTTGCGTGGCCGGTTGAGTGTACCCACATTCCATGTACATACACGCAAATCGTTGTCCGTCTATCGTTTGCGGGGGGGTTGTCAACATTATCTGTCCGTTTATCCGAGGCTATTACTTGTGTTTTCATCACACTTTAAATTTTCCTTTCATGGCCATCTTGTGAGGCCTGCGCATGACTGAGATCGTTGGTTCTTCAGAGCGATATCTGGTGTTTTGCTCCTACTTCCTGAGAAGGTAACTCAGGTGTCACAGCTCTGGGTCCGATGGATCCAACGTCCGTCGTTAGTTCACCTCACCTTTCGGCTAACCAGCGGCATCACTACAATTTTGCACGCCTTTTCGAACTTTTAGTAATACTTTTTTTTTTCTTAACAAAAAACTGTCAATTCGATTTTTCTCAAAATTTAATACAATGTTGAAAACAATATTTCTTATAAGATAAAATTAGTTTAAAGCCAATATCTCAAAGTTTTAAAAAGATATTTGAGTCGAAAATCAATTTTTACCAACTTTTATTAATTTGTTTTTTAGGTTTTTATTTTTTGTAAGAAATACTGTCAATTCGATTTTGTTCAAAATTTTACCAGATGTCAAAAACGTTATTCTTCGTTACACAAAATTGGTTTTGAGTACGTTAATTGGAATTTTTTCCAAAAATATATTTGTTTAGTATCGCGTTACAATATAGAATTTAAAATTAATTTAAGTCCCTAGCGTTATTGGTTCCTGCGATATTTTGGGTTAACCAAAATTTTCACCTTTTTTTAAATTGCTATGATAAAAAAAAAACACCCACGCAATTGTTTTAAGAGTCCTTTCTGCATCTTTCTGCATTATTATCTGTATAACAAAATTTATTTGAAGTCGATATCTCTACTGGTTCTTGAGCTATGGACGACGAAAAAAACGTCGTGAACGTAAGGACGTACGGACAGGACATACGTACACACGCATGCACATGCATCTCTCTAAAAATCTTTTATTTCGACTCTAGGGACCTTGAAACGTCGAGAAATATCAAGAAATGACAACATTTTCAATTCGACAAATCGGACCAATAACAATAATTTCCTATGGAAAGTTAATAAAATAAGAATGGTAGCCTCAAATTTGAGTTAAATTGCAAGTCATCTCTTTTATCGATTTCAAAGCAGCAAGCAAGAATTTTTCTCCATTGCCTTACATCAGCAAAGAGTTACACTGAAAAACCAATAAAAACCTTAAAAGGTGTAGAACCATGCTATCTCTATAAAATTTTCCACCTGTCAACGAAAAACAACTAAAAAGGATAAATAATTGAATCTAATTTACGTTTTGTTAAGTTTCTAATTTATTAGACCCAAAGCGTAAATGTACACATGTAACTTGGAAAATAAAACAATGAAATTTTGAAAAAAAATACTGAAATTAGGGTAACAAATTCGACAAATCAACAATAAGTACAGCTGACTAATGTAACTAAACTAAAAAAAACCAGGGTGGCAGTGTAATAACTTAGATTTTACATAGACCAATTTCTCCAAAAACCAGCATGGATTCAAAAATGAAAAGTAACCTCCACCAAAAACAACCAATATCAAAACGGGGAATACCTCCTTAAGGTTTGTGTCCCGTTTTGTTATTGTGTTTTATTTGACCTCATGTCATTAGTTTCTTAATAGGCTAGATAAGCGAGTATACAAAAACATTATGTCGCGCACTAAGTTCTGCTTTTTTTTTCTGAAATTGATTAACTTCTTTCATCAATGATTTAGGTTGCGTGTCACTAAAACAAAATTTCAAACATCAAGACCAAGACTGGGACAACCCCCATTGTTTTGTTCGAAAAGACTGATTTCATTTAGTCATGATTCATGAATTACAAAAATACACATTAGGACTTTTTGGTGGTGCTACGCTACACATAAATACGTACAGAGAGGTATGCCCTTGCGCCTACTCACAATTCACATTCACTTTATTCACTTATTTCCATCAGATCTCAGAATTGTATTTAAGAGGGTTCCGCCTTTGACGATAAGGCGAATAAGTCTGCTGGTTTTTCGGGAAGCATTGGCGTTAATTAATTTTGTTTGATATAAATTCCATTTTTATTTTATTCTCTCTCTTCATAGAAGGTGCATAACGCACGAAAAGTCTATTGTGCAGTTAATTTCATTCATTGAAAAAACTATAGGCATAAAGTACGTGTTAGTTGAATTTTTTTGTTAATCGTGTCTAAGTCTAATGATCAAAGGGAGGTACGAGTATATGCGGAAAAGTCTAAAGACCCCATCTGTTTTGCTTGCCCTATAACTTTTATAAGCATACACGCATTTTGTTAGTAATTAAATGATCAGGGAACCGTAAAAATGTGAACATTAACAGAAATGTCATATGCATTAGGCGCCGCTATCAATCAAACTTTGAGTAGATACATAATCTAAAATTATGGCTATGGTATATTATGGACTTTTGACTGGTGGACATTTATTTGATAGATGTTCTTATGATTGCATGCTCAACGGTTGGACATTCAAGGGGGGTGTTTTCTTTTATTTTGTTCGTATAGGTATGAACATAAAAATGAAAATAGAAAAAAAGGTGTTCATCTTGATAAGAGAATAGTCGTTAATTAACAACATTTTTGAAAGGTTAACAAATTTTTGTGTGTAGATATTCATAACAATTTCCATAAACAAAAATTACCACCTTTTATTAAAAAAAGAGTCCTTATCATAATTAATGCGTAGGTATATCGGGTAACAGCTGAGTTGAATTTTGAAAGTGCCAAGAGGTTAACGTCTTTCATTCTTAAAAGAGGTATGCTGTGCCAAATGACGTTTAAAGGCAAAACTCTGAGCATAGCACGACGACCAACGATATGAAAAGTCATTTTCGTAAATGAGTTTTTGCAACCAGTGTAGATTAGTGCTGTGCAGGTTCATGAAAACTGTCAGCGCAAGTTCAAGCAAAAAAGGGGGAACACTGAAACACCAGGAATTAAACTAATTATGCATCATGTATTTAAAAATTTAAATCAAAAATACAAAGCTCCTAAAAAAATTTAACTTTATTCGTTAACATAATACAAACAAATAATGACATCAACTAATTTTGATAGTTTTCACTAATCTGCATTAGCTAAAAGGAAATGCAGAATATAATATTCAGAACTAGAGAACAATTATAGATCAGTTCAATGAACGTTATTCAGAAAAAGTCAGTGCAGACATTTTCCCAATGAACACTTTTCTGTCCATTAGAGGAGTCCAGTGCAGCTGGTTGAATACAGCTATTATATAAGTTCAAAACGAATTACAATCAGGCTAGATAGCGCTAAGTAAGCTAAGGTCAGAAGGAATATTATTTTAGTAAGCCTACCTGGTCCTTAGGTTTAGAATAAATTGACTTTGCAAAATGAGTGGTGCTGGACAGATATATAATCATATAATGAATATGTTTGAATGTCATTAGTACAAATATATCTGCAAACCCGGCGAACTCCGTTTCGCCACCTGATGGCTTCGTTTTTTGTAACATTTCGTTTGGGGATTAAAAGATGCAGAAAAATTATTTTTTTTGTTTCATATTTGAAAAGGAAAAATTTTATTTCATTTCACAACAGTAATGAATTCATTTCGATTACAAAAATGAAGTGTAATTTAGTTAAACTTCTCTAAGTAAAAAATGAAAGTGAATCCAAAGTAAATACTGAATCGAAGCGTTATACTTACCTATCCGTTTCATTAAAGTGCTCTTTGGTAAAACACATTTTTTGTTTTTTGGTCTGACGATAACACAGTTGGTTTCCCAACTCGTGAACACGCAACGTATAACTGCCCATGTGAAAAACAATGATTTTCTAAATTAATCCCGCAAACACTAAGCGATTGGCTTTGCGACTTGTTAATTGTCATTGCGAACTCAAGGCACACCGGAAATTGCAATCGTTTGAAGTCAAACAGAAGATCAGTCGGAATCATTGTTATTCGAGGAATACATATATTTTCACCTGCGTACTTTCCGTTAATAATGGTTGCCTCAATCAAATTCCTCATAAGTCTTTTCACCGCAAGTCGAGTACCGCTGCAAAGTCGCGGTGGATTCAAATTACGCAATATCATAATAACTGAACCAACTTTGAGATGCAAGTTATGTGGTGGAAATCCTGGTAACTCCAGAGAGTTCAAAAACTCCGTTGGATAATTTACTACATCATCGGGATTTGTTATGGAAATAACGGATTTGTATGTTACCAAATTGCCAGCGATTTTTGATTAAATGGTGAAATTCAGGAGAGAAATGCTTGTTGACTTAACCAAGCATAATTCTGATAATTCTCACCAATGATTGGAAAACATTTTCAATAAGAGCCAATTGAGAGTCTACAAATCGGCAAAAGTCGTTGGTAAGAGTAATTAATCCAGTTGATGCGACAACTGGCACTTTTCCATTTCCAACAGCTAACAATTGTTTGGAAAATTGTGCAGCGTTTTGATCATTTTGAAGTTGAACTCTCATATTAGTGGTAAGCGATAATGTTTTTACGTTATTCCACAAAAGTGATGCCTTCAGGCAAGCATTCAATTCATCTGCAGGCGTTCCACGGGGAATTACTGGCAACGTCTGCCTGAAATCGCCTGCCAACAATATCATCAATCCACCAAATATGTTGTTACATCGTCGAAAATCCTTCAGTGTGAAGTTAAGTGCTTCAAGTGATTTCTTATGTGCCATTGAGCTTGCATTGCATCAACAATTTTCCCATTGCAATGGATCGGGAAATATTGCATGTTGGAGTATCAATTGTGTTTAAATTGAGTGGAAAATTAAGCGCAGAATGTGCAGTACGACCGCCATCTAGAAGAGTTGCCGCAATTCTAGATGATGCTAACGCCAAAGCTATGTCACATCTTGATCGAATAGTGGCCAAAATCAATGAACTGACAAATGTTTTCCCTGTTCCTCAAGGTGCGTCCAGGAAGAATAGACCACCAGTATTATTGTCCACCGCTTGCATTAATGTTTCGTAATACTTGTTTTTGCTGTTCATTCAGCAACGGCACATTATTTCGAACGAATTCTTGCAATGTATCAGCATTGTATTGCAGCTCTGAATTTAATTCTTGGTTCAATGCATCGTGCATCGATCGATTTGGCGCAATCATTCCTACTTCGATCAATAGCTTGTTTGCAATTGTCAAGCATTGGTCCTCAATCAGAATCATTCATTCATTGTAGATTTCATACGTTATTTAAAGTCTCTGACGTTTCTAGAGATATGGTTGACTAAAAAAGGTTCCCAAAAGTAAGCTTTGGTTTAGAATATGGGGCCCTTGAAACGTCAAAAAATTTAAAAATTCCAATTCCACAAATCGGAACTTTTACAATAGCTTTCTATGGGAATCTAAACGGAGTTCACCGCATTTCGGTTGAAATTTTTCCTGAATTTTGTCTGCTATAAACCTCACGGAGCCCGAGACCTTTCCAACGAATGCAAATCCGTGGAAATCGGTTCTTGCGTTCTGGAGTAATAGCGTCAGGAAGGAAAACCCGACTTATTTTTATATATAGAAGAAGATTTCGTTACAATTTTACTTAAGATTAAAAGTTTTGCTTATTTAAAAGAATTTATTAGACCCGGATTAGCGGCTCCCACCTAACCCCATTGTTTCTATTTTCTATCAACTATTTAAAGTGACGTTACTTCTGATCAAGGTGCATATTGCTTCAAGTTTTAAGCCAGTACTATCAATATTTTAACTAAATAAATAAATTGGTTGGCTCAACAGTTCGTTGAGAACAAGTTTCTAGTGACTTACAACTCTCAACTTGTCAGGGATGGAGGGGACCTACAGTTTTAAGCCGAATTTGAACAGCTAATTTGAGAAAGCACTTTTAATGACAATAACTCTTGGAGAATTTACCAATTCCTCGCATGAGGCAGTACCCAGCACCAACTCATCTGCAAAATATGATCGGAGGAAAGTATGCCCGATGAGTGGAATTTCAGCATTGTTTTCCCAATACATATGAAAGGAGACTCTCTAAATTGCGCCAACTACAGATGCATCAGTCTCCTAAACATCGCATTTAAGATCCTTTCTGCCGTATTATATGAACGTCTGAAGCTGTTCGTCAACAACCTGATAGGTCAGTGTGGCTTTAGACCAGGAAAGTTCATCATTGACCAAATATTCACATTATCGCAGATCTTGGAAAAAACCCAGGAACTTCAAATCGATACCCAACATCTCTTTATCGATTTTAAAACCGCGTATGACAGCATCTATAGGGAAGAGCTTTACAGAGCAATATCTAGTTTTGGCATCGCTGTCAAACACATCCGTTTGTGCAGAATAACGGAAGCACGCTGCTCTATCAAGGTCGGAAAAGATCTTAAATATGCATTTGATGTCACAAAAGGTTTTAAAAAAGGCGATGCACTGTCGTGCGACTTCTTTAAAATCGTTCTGGAAACATTAGAGCTGCAATCTCCCAAAGGTCCATCCAATTACTCGGATACGCCAATGATATTGACATAATTGGAAGATCAAAGCGTGATGTCAGTGGAGTGTTTTTAAGGACGGAACCCAAGTATATGTTGTCAACAAAAAAGGACATTGAACGACGACTTGTTGAACAAAACGGCACCATGGACAGCTTTAACTTTGAGGTAGTTAAGAGTTTGTCTGCCTTGGCAAACAACGACAACAGCACTGAAATCAGACGAAGAATAACTCTTTCCAATAGCTGCTTCTCTGGACTTAGAAGGCAGTTGAGTAGTAAAGTCCTCAAGCATCTAAAGTCATCATCTTTAAGACGCTCATCATTCCGGTTCCCATTTATGGCATTTAAGATCAGATCCTGTCAAAGAAAGATGAGAACTTATTAGGATGCTTCGAGAGAAAAATTCTTCGGATGATTTTTGGTTTCGTCTTCATAGATGGAAAGTGGAGGAGAAGATTGATTGGCAAACACGGACTGTACAGTGTACACTGACATAGGTAAAATAATAAAAGTCCAACGACTTAGATGGCTGGCGCTGAGTCATGTAGACCGTAACTCAGGTGGCGTACGCAGGAGAGAGAGGACGTCAACCAACTTAGCGTGTGAAACTGGGGACAGTTAGGTCATAAACGAGCTGGCTGGAGACGCATGTGGGTTGAGGCCCAGGTCCGTCTGTAACGCTACCTTAAGTAAGTACATGGCCATAAATCTTGGAAAAAGTCATCGATAATTGGAACTACAGAATAGACTACGTCGGCGCAAGCCGTAGCGATGATATGCCAGACATCATTTTAAGATTATCATTCGTATGGAGTAAAATTCATGTCAATTTTAATTGATTTAAAAAATTTAGAATATTTAAAAATAATAATTTAATTTATATCCTTTATTTATATTTATTTCTTTAAAAATATTGTGTTTGGCAAATTCAAAAGAGTCAAATTAATAAGCCATATGACGAAAAAACACAAAGTCGAAATAATTTTCCAACTAAAATTATGGATACCTATTTTACTTCAGGTGAATTCCACATTTTGATTTATGTTTATTACATCATCTGTAGATACCTTATTTCTCAGTGACTTGTCTTACCCCAGAAAACTACCTGAATATACATTTATAAACTATGCAATTCTCGTCGTCGTCTGGATTGTCATCATTTCTAGCAAGATATCAAATAACCTTAACCCTGTGTTCTTCTTTACAGAACTGTCCTAAAATATTTGATATAGGAACATAAATTACCCCCATTGGAGTTCATCGTACATCATAAAGAATATCTTACCTGGAGTGTCATCTGGCTAAACCACTATCCACCACCTTTGCCATCATCATCAAACCACATAGTCAAAATATATCTAACACAAGTCCTTGATTCATAATACTGTAGCCCAGTATAAACCGAACACCAAAAATGAACAGCATCAAATCTCGTTTTAACCCAGATAAATTGTTAAATGCACATCATGATATTAAATTCATATCCAGAGATTTATATTTAGCTTAGAATCTAGACTTTTGTGGTGATGCAGGATATGAGAAGGACATTGTCGCATGAGCATATTCTTATATAACCTAACTCGATTACGATGCTTTAGCTTATAGAAAAATGATGAAAATCCAAAAGATGAAACGACACGAGGCGTACCAAAACGGACGTACAACCCTGAAATGTTAATGTTTGACCATATGTCACTTTATGCTCTGCTTTCATGTCAAAAGGCACAAGTGAAAAGGAATATGACACACCCCATCAGAAGGATATAGAAAGACAGAAGAAAAAAAACGAATAAAAACCTACGTACAATAAGGACGAATGAATTATGAAAATATAAATAGCATTCTATTCTATAATAATTGTCAAAACATTATATGATTACCGCAACTAGGATCAGATTCAGCATCAGCACCAGCAAAAGGCAAAAACTAGCCTATCAAATGGGCTATTTTCTTGCTCGACCAACTTCTATCTTTGAGCACCGCACAGCACCGCACCGCACAAAAAACTTTGTCCACTCTTTTCTGAACTTTATTTCCGACGAGCTTAAACTTATATCCATGGCCATTCACAGGAATAGGAATCACACTTCTAGATAGATACTTTCTAGACCCGCTGGTCGGCCAAACAAACGCACAATCAGTCTTGCATCTGTGAAAGGACATTTTCAGTAGGGTAAATGACGTTTGTTTTTCTTTGTATAACACAGAGAAGAAATTATTTGATTAAATGTATCTCATTGACGTGAAAAAACAAGAAGGCTTGAAAGGGACCAAAAGAAGCTGGGATGCGAACCACACTAATTACTTCCCATCCCGTTTGTCGATTTTTTTTGCTTAAAATTTTGCAGGTTTTCGTGTTTTGTTAAAAAAGTTCTCACTTGAATTATTCTTAAAAATTTTAAAATTACCAACAATATTTTGCATATAATGAAATAGTTTGATTTCGAAATCTATTTTTGTAAACGAGAATTTTAGTCGAAAACCAATTTTTACCAATTTTAGTAGCATTTCTTAACCATTTTTATTTCTTATATGTATAAATTAATACAAATTGGATGAATGAAACTAATTTGAAGTCAATATCTTCTATTGTTTACGAGATATCGAGAAACGAACATCAATATTTTGACCCAATTTGCGTACTATTTTTTGTAGATTTTATTTTTTGAAAAAACGGACAGTTGGATTTTTATAAAAAATTTACTAAATGTCGAAAACAATATTTTTAGTTTTTGAAAAGATATTTGAGTCTAAAGTAAATTTTTACCAAGTTTTCTTATTGTATTTTTAGGTTTTTATTTTTTGTAAAAAAAACTGTCAATTTGATTTTTCTCAAAATTTTACCGAATGTTGAAAACAATCTTTCTAATAAGAAAAAAGTAGTTCGAAACCATAATCTTAAATTTTTGAAAAGGTATTTGAGTCGAAAATCTATTTTTACCAAATTTTAATAATTTTTTTTTAGGTTTTTATTTTTTATAAAAAAAAACTCCCAATTCAATTTTTCTCACATTTTTACAAGATGTCAAAAAAATTGTTCTGCTTAAAATTATTTTAGAGATTAAATAATTTTTTGTTCGCATTTATATTTTTTTCAGTTTTTTTTTGAGTTATAAAAAAACGTTAATTGCATTTGTTTCCAAAAATATATTTGTTTGGTATCACAATACAATATACAATTTAAAATTTAATTCAAGTCTCTAGCGTTATTTGTTCGTGAGATATTATGGGTTAACCAAAATTTACACATTTTTTTTAAATTTTTTTGAGAGTGCTTTCTGCAACTTTCTGCATTATTAACTGTATAACAAAATTTATTTTAAGTCGATATCTCTACTGATTCTTGAGCTATAGACGACGAAAACAAATTCGCGAACGTACGTACACGCACAGACATCTCTCTTAAAATCTTTTATTCCGACTCTAGGGACCTTGAAACCTCGAGAAATGTCAACATTTTCAATTCGACAAATCGGACCCATTACAATAACTTCCAATGGGAAGTTAAAAATAATGTCAAATCTAAGTTCATAACTATCGAAAGAAGTACAATGTTCATTTGACGTATTTAACACTTGTCAAAAAAGTTTCGCAAATGTCAAATATAAATTAACGATATTTGGTCGATTCCAAGGTTAGACGTTGGTTTTTTCTGAACCTCCTTGAATCTTAAAGTTAATTGTCTTTTCTTGACGTTTGTACGGAATTTATTGACGTATAGGGTATCACATAATTCTTTCTGTTTTTAGTACTTCTTCCCATTGTCTTTTCTTTAATTTTTGTGCTTGCTAAGCTTGGACTTCTGTCCAAGAAGGAAAAAGGAAATGGGCAGTAGAATATCTTCTATATGATTATGAGAAAAAGTTTTCTTTTCTGTTTTTTCTTATCCCCCAAATAGTGTAGTTCTATTGCCACAATATTTTCTTTTTTCATACACCTATCCCCACTCACGTTTTTCGTGTTTTCTTTTTTATTTTATTCCATTTGACTGCTGTTGTTTTATTTTCTTGGCACTTTTGGTCTTTGGTGATAATCATAAAACTATACAAAAAAGTCGAGACACCGAAAAACATTATATGGCCGAACAAAGCTAGGGCATCAGGCTTTGCCACAGTCATTGTAGTCAGTCTAAACTATAGGGAGATATAAAAATAAGTATATATTCACCTATTTGCCATTTCATTGAGTGTCCCACTATACATATTCGTACCTTACCTTACTTCAAACATCAAGATCCTTTTTCTTAAAGAGAAAACGCATCATCAAGTGAAGCCCTAAATCCTTTTTGGGTAAAAATTGCCAAATTTGTGGTTTTGGCTTTATCAAACAATAAAAAATATCTACAAATGTACACTTTGAGTCTCTAGATTGAGTACAGGTATTTTTGTTTTGATTAAAATTACAAAGTAAAGGAGCAGTTATATTACATTGAATTTAGTTCTCAACCAAACACCAAACGACTCGTATAATAAAGCTGGATTTGATACATAAATGTCCTTTATTTAAGGAAAGAAAATAGACACATTTTTCAAAATTTCTAGAGAAAAAATAACATTTATTTTTGAGAAATGTCAGGAACGGATAAGAGCTATAGTTTAACACCGAATTCGAACGCCTAATTTTAGAAGCACTTTCCTTTGAACAAAAATTATTACTCTTTAATGATTTTTACATTTCTTGCAGGAAACTCTTCCTTGTGTCTTCCTAAGGCAAGGAATGATAGACTTCTACACTACACTCTAACCATAACGCCACGGACAATCATTTTACGTTTATGTAATTAACCTGTAACAACCATGATGTATAGGTAATCATGATTGACAATTTTGAATGACGATTGATCAATGATAAATTCCTTGCTTAAAGTGTGGTATGAACCTTCGATTTTACTGGCAGTGAAATTTTTGTGAATAGTGGCGTTAGGCATTTATTTTGTACGCTTCAAATTTTCATTTCTATTCAATTTCCAAGTGTAAGCATTATGAATGAAAAATTGCCATGAAACGAGTGTGGAGACCACTGATAAAGTAATGGCTTTTGTAATGACATCATTAGCTATGTAAGTTTTTTTATCGAACAAATCCTTGTTTTTCTCATTTTTATATTTGCTTATTTCCATATCTCAAAAAGAAGTTTTTATTATGAGGTGTTTTGTGTTAAAAGAGAGAAGTAGTATAATATTGGAAATGTTTACACAAGGAAAAAGGTGTGTGTTTAAAATTTGTATTACCTGAATCTTCATCGTTTTATTTTTGCAGGGTAACCTAAAAGTGTTACTTTTTGTAACTGCTCCAAAGTTCAGAACCCATTCATTGAACGTAGTTTGTTGTCTATGATTGTTGGGCGGTTGGGCCTTGCTTCCTGGGCCAGTTAAATTTTCTACAGTTGATCAGTTACCGAGACAATTTCAAGCACACTGTGAATAGTCCTCTAGATGGCAGAAAAGTCTTAATAAATTACAGCCAATTTGACAGATGCGCAATGAGCTTAATATTCTTTTAGGTGGATTCCTAGTTTCTCATATGTAAGAGATAATTAGGCCGATCACGAACTCCGTCGTCGTCAAAAAATTTTACGAATTCTGTAAAACCGAATAATAAAATTTGTTCGTATTTGTAATTGTATGAGATTTTCCACTACGGACGTATTTTGCAATTATTTTCGGATTCGTAAAAGTTTCTGATTACGATGGAATTCGTAATAGGGCTTATTAATTTAAAAACACTAGTGTCTGGTAACTTAACTGTAATTACAGTGTTGCCGTTTATTTTTCTTCTTAAGCCTTTAGAAACGGCCAACATAAATTAACGAAATATATCTTAAATATTAAACTATTGGTTTATCAAACTTTGTTTGTCAATATTGATTAACCCATTAATATATTTGGTTTATTTAAGTTCATACATATAAAAAAATCCATATAACCCTGAAGGGAATATCTTAGAAGGACAAAAATTTGATTAATAATAACACTGGTATGAAAAATTACTATTTTTGTAGATGGTGTTGAAAATAGGCTCTTTTAGTCTTTTTGGTTTGGGAATGCAAATAAAAAACTATTTCATTCTTTCTCCCAACGTTTCGTAAGAATTCCTTACTTCTTCAGGGGATATTTTTCTTTATTCAATCTGTATAAATACATATAAATAATAAATTTCCAATTACATACAATAGTCTCGTCAAAATACTTTGTTTAATTTTACATTTTCTTACATTTGTATTAAATCATACTGTTTTACTATTTTTGTCGTCCACACAAAGAAGACAATACTTTTTTAAAGGATAATTTGTTCGGAATTCGAATCACTCTATCGCTTCAAGTTTTTAAAACATGCAACTTTAAAAGTGCTTAAGACAACTAAAAACGGGGTTTTTTGTCCTTCGACAATAAATTAGGTTATAATTTATATGATGGTTTTTCAAAGTACAATTCTCTGTCTTTTCCAGTTTTTAAAATACCTCTGTTTTCAAATTTTGTATCCAAACTTCGATTTTTACTATCTGCTCAAATTTTTAAATTACCTCTGTCTCCAACATTGTTTTAAAATCTTATTATCAAAAATTTGGTATAAATAATAAAATTGCTTAGACGACGAATTTATTAAAGAAAAAAACTTACTTTCAAACCATATTGCCTTTTGCTGTCGAAAACCGTTTAAGGGTAGATGGTTTAGAGTTTCTTTCAAATTTTTGTAAAACACTTATGAAGATTTTTCGAAAATATCATGAAATACTAAAAATATATAATACTAAAAATATTTGTAGTACCCGTGGCATGATGGTTAGTGCGTTGGACTGTCATGCGAGAGGTCTTGGGTTCGATCCCTGCCTGTACCACCAAAAAGTTTTTTTCACGGGCACGGCCTATTGCGAGGAATTGACAAATTCTCCAAGAGTAATTCTTGTCATGAAAAAGTGCTTTCTCAAATTAGCCGTTCGGATTCGGCATATAAACTGTAGGTCCCCTCCATCCCTGCAACTACTCGCACACTGGAATGGTTGAGAGTTGTAAGTCACTAGGCCCTGGTTCTCTACGGACTGTTGCGCCACTTAATTTATTTATTTATTTAATTTACTAAAAATATTTGTGAATAAATATTAAAGGAAGTGAAGGTATTAGATTCCATAATCAATTTTTACCAACTTTAAGTATTATGCTTTTATTTTTCACAAAAAAAAATGCCAATGCTACAACAAACTTTATTATAACAATAAAAGAGTATAAAGTTTTTTTTTCAATTCCTGTAAATAAAAAAGTGTCGATTCCATTTATCTCTTATGTCTACAAAAAACTTTATTTTACGTTGTACGGAAATTTAATTTTAGTTCGAGGTAGATTTTCCAGGTGACAAGGTAAGAAAAAACACTCATTGAGTTTTATTTAAAGGTCTGTCTTGATGTTAATATCTGTAAATTATTATTTGAAGTTGATATCTCTACTATTTCTTGAGATATAAAAGACGAAAAAAGTCATCCCAAACGTACAGACGTTCCAACATAAAGACATCTCTCTAAAAACCATCAATTTAGATAGAGTGACCTTGGAATGCTGAGAAAGATCAACATTTTCAGTTTGACAAATCTAACTTTTTTAAGGGAATTTAAAAATGCTACTATAGAAAAACATATATTACTTTGAAGTCGCAAATTTAAGGTTGAATTAAATTATTTTTTTTTTTACGAAAATTTGTAATTTCTACTTTTTCTTCAATGAAAGAATTTTTCTCTCGAAGCATCCTAAGACGCTCTTATCTTTCTTTGACAGCCTTAGTGCCATAAGTGAGAACCGGGATGAAGGGCGTCTTATAGGTTGTGCTCTTTTGCCATCTAAGTTCAAAGAAGCAACGATGTGTAAGAATTATTCTTCGTTTGATTTCAGCGCTGTTATCGTTGTCTGAATTTATAGTGGTGCCTAGGTAGACAAAGTCCTTAACTACCTTAAAGTTAAAGCTGTAAATGGAGAAGTTTTGTCCAACACGTCGTCGGTCAATGTCCATTTTTGATGACAGCATATACTTGGTCTTGCGCTCATTGACCACAAAACCTATCTTCTCAAAAACACACCACAGACATAACGCTTTGATCTTCCAATTATGTCAATATCATCGGGGTATCTGAGTAATTGGATGGACCTTTGGAAGATTGCGCCTCAAGTGTTCACGGTTGCACAATTCTATTCAGAACGTTGTTGGAGAAGACGGATGACAGTGCATCGCCTTGTCTAATGCAGGGTTATTCATTTTGCTGTTTAAAAAGTAAACGTACATAAATAAAAAAAAAAAAAATTAGGTGTCGCAACAGTCCGTAGAGAACCAGGGCCTAGTGACTTACAACTCTCAACCATTCCTGTGTGCGAGTACTGTTGTCAGGGATGGAGGGGACCTACAGTTTAATGCCGAATCCGAACGGCTAATTTGAGAAAGCACTTTTTCATGACAAGCTTTACTCTTGGAGAATTTGTCAATTCCTCGCAAGAGGCAGTACCCGTTTTTTTTTTTTAAATTAAGGTGGCACAGGCAGGGATCGAACCCAAGACCTCTCGCATGACAGTCCAACGCACTAACCATCATGCCACGGGTACTGCAAACGTACATAAAACACATAAAATATTTTTTGTTCATGATATTTCCATTTTGTTAGAGCGTTTGATCGTTGACATTATGTGTGAAACACTAAACACAAACCACCACGCGAATTGTTGCAAGCATCGATTCTTTTGAGGTAATTTTCGACCGCTTTTTGACACATATTTGGCGGTATCTCAGCCATAACTTGACGAATGTTGGTTTTAAAGTGCTCAAAAGTTAAAGGTATTAAAAGATATTTATCTGCATAAACACTGTCTTTCGCTTAGCTGTAGTTCAAAAAATCGTCGTCCACCACCTGATGCGCCTGTTTTTCGAGCATCAATTCGACGTATATACGACGTTGAAAATAGTCAGCTGGCCTCAGTTGTTGTTTGAGCTGGACTTTATATGGATGTAGGTGTAGATCCAAATGCAAAATACGCTTTGATGTGCCGTAAGACAGTCCTAATTCCTGGTACGAGCAGAACGATGATGGACAGGCCTTACAATGTCTGTATCCAATCCAGGCTCTTCAAATTTCTTTACAATTTCGCCAATTACTTGCGTAGTTGTACTATTATGTAAATCATAATCTCCTCTAAGGCACGATATTTGGCTTTGGCAGACTCGCCATTTTTATAGTAGGTTTTAACAATTTTTATGCGTTGTGCGATAGTTAAGCGATCCATTTTCGTAAATGTCAGACTTTCAACTGAAAAAGCGCAATTTGGATAACCAGTTACCTTTTTACTTGCGACATATAGGAACTATATGTTACTTGCGATTGCGACATATAGGAACTATATGGCAAGTTTTGCATTCGTGCAAAATTTTGTCTGTCTGTCCACGCTCCTACAGCGTAAACCATTGGGTCGATTGAGTTCAAACTTGGAAGTTAAGGTTTTGAGCAGATTCGCGTTAGGCGTTTTTTTCATTTTTTTTTTAAGATCAAAACTAACAGTGGCCCTCATACAATTTTTTTGGTCAAAAAATGATAATTCGAATTTTCTCAAAAACAAACCGATAGATTTTTTTTTAATTTTCTCTAAAATTTTATTTTTTATCTTGGCTTCTTTTAATAAGAAAAATATATTTTTGTATTGCTCTGGAAAGGTACCGCTCATAGAACCGTTATTTTGTTTTTTTAATTTTCTCAGCAACTTATGTACTGATTTCAATAATTTTTTTTGTGAATAAGCTCTTTATATTGCTTTAACAATATTTGATTATCAAAAGTGCAATTTTTTTTTGTTTGGATTTTTAAAAAAATATTGATTTTTTTTTTTCAAAATTCTATATCTCAAAAACGGGTTAATATTTTTTTACGAAATTCAAATTTAGAGCGTATATTTACAATCACTAAACAACTGCATACCCAAAATATTTTTAGAACAAAATTGAAAAATTTTATATATACAAAATTAATTTAAAAAAAAACCGCTCTAACGATTCTCGAAAAAAAATTTTGAAAAATCAAGGGCTTTTTTATTTATAAAATGGCATTTAAATTTTTGAAGACAAACTTATTTTTCAGGTAAAATTTTGAATCTTAAATTAGTTTTTTTTTTTAAATTATTTTAACTGTATTGAATGTAACCCCCTCCCAAAAAAATTGAAAAATGGAGTTTTTTTCGACAAATCAAATGGCATTGATATCTTTGAAGACAAACTTATTTTACAGATATATTTTTAAATCTTATATACATAGATACTTTTTTAAACAGACTCGTTGAATACAGGAGCAAGTTCGTGCGACCCAGTCGTGCATTTTATTTGATATCAAATGCACCGGTGGAGATTTTCCGAACTTTGAAAGAGCAGCGTGCATTATCGATCTTCATTTTGTACAATCGGATAGGTTTGACGGGGATGCGAAAACAAAACATTGCTCTGTAAAGGTCTTCCCTATAGATGCTGTCATACGCAGCTTTAAAATCTAAAAATAGATTGTTGATATCGATGTGAAGTTCCTGAGGTTTTTTCCAAGATCTGCAATAATGTGAATATTTGGTCATTAGTATACTTTACTAAAATACAAATTTTGGGTTAAATATCTTGCGAATAAAAAAAGATAAATATATTGATTTAACTCCTCGAACACATGTTTACATAAATAGCTTAAACTTAGGTATTGGCTTGCACATCTATCTTTACTCTTTTAGTAATTTCTCTTAATAATAAAATTGACTTGTTACAAATTTGCAATTTTTTACCGGGTACCAATGGGAAGTTATCAGTGTAAGTCGCATCCCAGCTTTTTTATGGAATATTAGTTTTCGAACTATACCAAATACATTGAAACAAAATTTTTGACCATTCTCTCAATAAAAGAGTATTTTCGTCCCTCAAATATCAATCTAAACGTACAAATATTGATTTAAGAAATTTTCAAAACTACATTTTTTGAGTAAGGATAAAACCCCAACATTTATATTTTGAAATACAAAAAAGAAAACTGTCCTCTTGACACTAAAACGGGATGTTCATTATTGTGATAAAACTTATTTCTCTTTGGGTATTTTTGTTGCTGTTATTTTCTCTTTACTTCTTTTGCAATCCCTTTAGTTGTTGTTGTAATATGAGTGGGCGGCGGCGGCGAATACTATTACGTGTATGAAAAAGGACGAAATTATTGCTTAGTAATTTATGTAGAATCCTACTTAGTTTTATGCTCTCATTTTATCCTCTTATTGAAGGATTTTATTTTTTTTTCTCTCTTCCATATTGGTCAGATGATTACACCCATTCAACCAAGAAAAAAAGGAAGCAAGAAATAGGTGCTCTTGTGGTCAAAATGTTGTTTTCTTTTTTACTTCTTTTTCTAATATTTTAGATGAAATAAAACAGGCAAAGAAGTGACTCACAGAAATTTTGTGTGTGTCCCTATTCCTATCCTTATTATTAAAAAGAAAAAAAAAACGTCGAAAAGGACGAAGACGACCAACGCACGACCAATGCGGGGGAGAAAGCTACCCTCTTAGATATTTAATTTTTTGTATATATTATTACTTCTGCTTTATACTATTTTTTGGGGGCTTGGACCGAAGCAGGCGAGCAAAAATATGAAGTCTCATTGGGATATTAGAAGTCATAATTTCATGCAGAATTTATTAGGGGGTAAAAGGATATTCAATGGAGAACACATATAGGAAAAAAGTAATAAGTAGGCAGTGATGCTGCAGTATATCTCAAAATACCTTCGTCTTTTGTTTTATTGTGGGACACAGTCGATTGGAAGGGGGGATATAAAATATAAGAATATTAGATTTGGAAATACTCGTGCATACCATCCTTAATAGGTAAACCTGCATTATTATATGAAACTCATTTTTAGGCTTAACAAACATTCAAGCAAACAACATACAAATAGTGTATGAAAATCCATCCGGCAATTTTATGAATTATTGGTTTATGAACGAAATATAAGCAAATACCTTTCGTTCTTGAGGTGTTCCTGATGTAATTTAACAAGAAGATTTCAGTAAAATTGTGCTTAGCGTTTGATCTAAGTGATTCCATGAGATCTAATAATATTTCCAAGAATTATGGCAGTTCCTTTCGATTAAGGTTCTAAGAACTTCGTTATAATTCGGCTTAAAGATCGAAAAAGTGTTAGACTAAGTTATTGTTTAATGTATTTGGATTTTAACTATGACATTGTGAAAGTTTGATTGGAGAAAAGTATAAAAGCTGAGTTCAAGAACGTCCTTGGACTAAAAATTGCGCGTCTGTCTTTCTGTTTGTATATTCTTCATAATCTCAACAATTACAAGACGCATTTTCGTGCGCTTTTCATCTATGATTACTGTCTTAAGGTGGTGCCACAGTCCTGTGTGAACTTAGGCTTCACCCAACAAACTTTTAGCTCGGCCTAAGATTTCCATATGCTGTATATGGTATAGCCATCTCAGTAGTTTGACCCTTCTGGCTAAGTCTTACTGATTGGATTTGTCTAAGAAAGCTATCTTCCGGTAACAAGAATATTTTGCATAGAATGAAATAATTTTTAAGTCAATACCTTCATTTATTCTCGAGATATTCGAGTCGAACATCTGGTTTTACAATTTGATTTTTCTAAAATAGAAAAATAGACATAAATAGGTACAGATAATGTTAATGTAGCTTTCTAATGAAAAAAGAATTATTAAAATCGGTCCAGTACTTTTTGAGTTTATTCGTTACACGCAAAAATACAAATCTTTCCTCTTTATAATATTAGTAGGTATAGATTATTAAAAACAATATTTTTCATAAGAAACAATTAGAGTGAAAACAATATCGTTGACAAGGTCTTCAAGTCAAGAATCAATTTTTACAAAACTTTTGGAAGTATTTGTTTAGGATTTTATTTATTGTTAGAAAACTGTCATTTCGATTTTTCTAAAAATTATCTACCAGGTGTCACAAACGCTATTCTATGATGTAAAACTTTTTTTATACAGATAATAATGCAAAAAGATGCAGAAAGGGCTCTCAAGAAAATTTGTTGGGTGTTTTTTTTACTATAGCGTTTAAAAAAAGGTGAAAATTTTGGTTAAATTTAAATATCTCACAAACCAATGACGCTCAAGACTTGAATTAAATTTTATATTATACTAGCATTTCGTTTGGGGATTAAAAGATGAAGATAAATTATTATTTTTGTTTTATGTTTGAAAAGGAAAAATTTTATTTCATTTCACAACAGTAATGAATTCATTTCGATTACAAAAATGAAGTGTAATTTAGTTGAACTTCTCTAAGTAAAAAATGAAAGTGAATCCAAAGTAAATAATGAATCGAAGCGTAATAACGGGTGACCACACAAAGATGCCCATATTTCTTTTTGAAATAACTCCAGAACCAAAGCACGTACAACAACGATACAAATTTTATTCGAAAATACAGATTAGACAAATTATTTATGAAATATTACATCCATTAAATGATGCCCGTTTTGGCTTACACAATCGTTTAATCTTTTGACAAAATTTTCGAAGACATTTCTTAACATTTCCGGCGTAATCTCAGAAATTTCTTGTCGAATGCACGCTTTTAAATCCTCCAAATCACGTACACGAGTCGTGTAGACACGCCCTTTCAAATATCCCCAGAGGAAAAAATCCGGAACCGTCATATCGGGAGAACGAGGCGGCCAAGCGAAATCTGTCGATCGAGAGAGTAAACTAGTACCGAACGCTTTTTTCAACAGAGCGAGCGTTTCGCAGGCAGTATGGCACGTCGCACCATCCTGTTGGAATATTGTTCGACTCAAACGACGTCTACGGCGAAGTTCGGGGAGGAGGAAGTTGCTTAAAATGTTTCTGCACCGCTCTCCGTTTACCGTTCCATCAAAAAAGTAGGGACCGACAATGCCCCACTCCGCTACCGCGCACCAAACCGTCACACGCTGGCTGTGTAAAGGCTTTTCGTGTATCCAGACTGGGTTATCTTCGGCCCAATACCTGAAGTTTTGCTTGTTTACGGCGCCGCCGGAGAGCTCTAAATGAGCTTCATCGCTCATTAAAAGATTACCCAATATGATCTCACCATCTGCCAATTTTCGAAGCATTGTCTGATCGAAGAGTAAACGTTGTCTGTAGTCGGTATCTTTCAATTCTTGGGTTATCATGAGCTTGTACGGGTGAAAATTCAAATCTTTGACCAAAATTTTACGCACTGATTCCCTTTTTAGGCCCAAAGAAGACGCGTGTCGTCGCGCTGAACACCGCGGACCAACCTGAATCGCTTCACGGACTCTCTCAATGTTTTCAGCCGTACGGACCGTTCTCGGCGGGCCCGGACGCTTCTTATCGGTTGCCTTGGCGGATTCACGAAAATTTTGAACCCAACTGTTGACAGTTTTCCATGAAGGCACGCGTTTATGACGATGAACTTTGAACTGACGCCGGAATGCACGTCGTACTTTTACATACGAATTTTCGCGGAAATATAACTCGACGCAAAATGCTCGTTCTTTATCGGTATAACTATCCATGACGACTGATAACAAATGAAAACAAATTTGTCTGACCTGTACTTCAACTGGATCGCGCATTCGACACCATAGCAGTGTTACCACCGGAGCTAGACAAAAAAGAAATATGGGCATCTTTGCGTGGTCACCCGTACTTGTCCGCAAATTAACCGTTTCATTGAAGTGCTCTTTGGTAAACCACCTTTTTTTTGTTTTTTTGGTCTGACGTTAACACAAACAAAGCGGATGGTTTCCCAACTCGTGAACGTATAGCTGCCCATGTGAAAAACAATGATTTTCTAAATTTATTTCACAAGCACTAAGCGATTGGCCTTGCGACTTGTTAATTGTCATTGCGAACGCAAGGCGAACCGGAAATTGACATTGAAGTCAAACAGAAGATCAGTCGGAATCATTGGTATTCGAGGAATACATACATTTTCACCTGCCTAATTTTCGTTAATAATGGTTGCCTCACTCAAATTCGGCATAAGTCTTTTCAAGTCGAGTACCATTGCAAAGTCGCGGTGGATTCAAATTACGTAATATCATAATAAGTGATAATATCCTGGTAACTCCAGAGAGTTCAAAAACTCCGTTGGATAATTTACTACATCATCGGGATTTGTTATGCACTCAACGGATTTGTATGTCACCAAATCGTCAGCGATTTTTGATTGAATGGTGAAATTCAGTGCGTGTACATCATTATTCCTCGCGGCGCGAGAATTGCTCGTTGACTTAACCAAGCATAATTCTGGTAATTCTCACTAATGTTTGGGAAAACATTTTCAATAAGAGCTAATTGAGAGTCTACAAATCGGCAAAAGTCGTTGGTAAGAGTAATTAATCCAGTTGTCGCATCAACTGGCACTTTTCCATTTCCAACAGCTAACTATTGTTTGGAAAATTGTGCAGCAATTTGATCATTTTGAAGTTGAACTCTCATATAAGTGCTTAGCGATAATTTTTTTACGTTATTCCACAAAAGTGATGCCTTCCGACAAGCATTCAATTCATCTGCAGGCGTTCCACGGGGAATTACTGGCAACGTCTGCCTGAAATCGCCTGCCAACAATATCATCAATTCGCCAAATATGTTGTTACTTAAGTGCTTCAAGTGATTTCTTATGTGCCATTGTGCACTCATCCCAAACAATGAGCTTGAATTGCATCAACAATTTTCCCATTGCACTGGATCGGGAAATATTGCATGTGTTTAAATTGAGTGGCAACTTAAGCGCAGAATGTGCAGTACAACCGCCATCCATTTAGAAGAGTTGAAACAATTCCAGATGATCTTGATCGAATAGTGGCCAAAATGAATGAACTGACAAATGTTTTCCCTGTTCCTCCAGGTGCGTCCAGAAAGAATAGACCACCAGTATTACTGTCCACCGCTTGCATTAATGTTTCGTATACTTGTTTTTGCTGTTCATTCAGCAACGGCACATTATTTCGAACGGATTCCTGAAATGTATCAGCATTGTATTGCTGCTCTCGATTTAATTCTTGGTTCAATGCATCGTGCATCGATCGATTTGGCGCAATCATACCTACTTCAATCAGTAGCTTGTTTGCAATAATCAAGCATTTATCCTCAATCACAATCATTCCTTCATTGAAGATTTCATCGGTTATTTGCATGTCGGGATTATTCGTTCGAATGCTCAAGCGATGTAAGATATCTTCACATATGTCGTCTTTGTATTTGTTCCATAACTGAATTGGTTGTGAAGGGAAACATGTGGTGATGATAATTGCGAACAGCGTTCGTATTTGGTACGCATTTGATAAAACAACTGAATCCGCAAGTGTTAAATCCCAATGAGGATCGTTCTACAGTAAACCCAATATTTGACATGCTTCTCGATATGTTGGGCATTGGTGGCCATTCATAGTTTTCAAATGCGCAAATGATTTTGGTCCTCGTACATTTACCAACAGCAGTCGCAAATAAAAACATTCATCATTTCTAGGATGAACAGTGTACATGTGACCTAGCGCATCAGTGGAAAACACCAATCTGGAACTGGGGTTCCTTGTTTTGCGACGTTGGAATTTCCTTGTTGATTGATTCCAAGTGTAATACTTGGGCATTTCAATGTACATCAGCGTCGTTGCGAATGGATCTGCTTCACACATTGCAAAGAAGCTAGTCAATGTTGTCGATGGTGGTCTCTCAGCTCGTTGTGCAACATTAGCCTCAGTGAAGTAAACTCTTTGTCCATTTTCCAAATTTACTGCTAAATGTACAACTGTGGGATATCTTTCATGAATGTGAAATGACAATAATCGCCACAGTGCTTCATTAGTACTGACGTATCTGCCCATTTGGAAGTTGCTGATTTCGTCATTCGCATTTTCCGACGCAATACCAAACACAGCCATGTCGCTGCCTTTTGTGACGTACTTGCACAAATATTTGACTGATTTTGCCGAATGACAACTCTCAACGTTCGCATGTGTTTTGAAAATTCGAAATAGCAGCGAGGCAATATGGTACAACGTATTCATTTCCGATCTCAATCTCTTGAGTTTGAACTTTAACTTTGATAGTTCGACCTGGATATAAATCGTTCCCTGTGACGGCCGCGGATATCGTTTTGTGCACTTTCCATCAGCCATGGAAGGCGATAATGGATTTAATGCACCGCAGGGTCCATGCACCATCTGTGTCGTCACAATGTCGTGTAGATGGGGATCAGTGACTGGATCAGGAATTTCAGTTGATATAATCTCATCCACTTCATTTTAATGTAATTTGTTCAGCAACCAAATTAGGATATGAGCATGCGGTAGTCCACGCTTCTGCCATTCCACCGAGTACATATAACAACGTGTGTCACCAGAAATTCGATACTTAGTAAGCACATCCATCATAACCTTGAATTTTTGCTAAAATACTCTGGCGGTTATGTCATAGCGAACTAGCGATTTTTGGCCCCTGTCCATTGTGTCCAACTCACGTTCAATTTCCGTAAGCTTTGATTTAGAATATAGCCGTTGAAGCGTCAAAAAAATTAAAAAATTTCAATTTCACAAATCGGAACTTTTACAATAGCTTTCTATGGGAAGCTAAACGGATTTCACCGCTTTTGCTTTAAACCTCACGGAGCTTGAGACCTTTCCAACGAATGCAATACCGTGGAAATCGGTTCGTGCGCTCTGAAGCTATAGCGTCAGGAAGGAAAACCCGGTAAAAATAGATTTTCGACGCAAATATCTTTTCAAAAATTCCAACTAATTCCAACTAATCCAAAGCACTAACCATCATGCCACGGGTACTAACATACGCAAAATATTGTTGGTAATTTTGAAGTTTTTAAGAATAATTCAACTGATAACTTTTTTAACACAACACGAAAACCTACAAACTCTTAAGCAAGACAAAAATAGATAGACGGAATGGGAAGTTATCAGTGTGGGTCGCATCCCAGCCTCTCTTTAAAATTGTTGTAATAAAGAAACAACACACTCAAATAGTTTTTGAAAAGTCATTTATGCATCTTTCGATGTTATAATCTGTAAAACTAAATGTATTTAAAATCGAAATTTCTACCAGTTCTTGAGATATTGTAGACGAAAAAAGATATCCCGAACGTTGGGACGTGCGAATGTCTCGTTGCGTGATAGCGATGATTATTTTTTAAATTGAATGTTTATATTTCGAGGTATTTAATCTTAAAGTTGAATGAGTTAAAATCTGAATAATCTGATTCTGACATTACATCTAAAATACACAGAAAGCACTCAATCTCAACCTTTTCCACGGTGCTGGGAAAGAGTGTGCACGTGAAGACACGATGACAATATTTACCTAAAGACAAACATTATTCAAGCTACAAGAATATCGTTAACATTATATTAATTTCGAATTTCATGAAAAATGAGTACAATTGAAATCTTAGAAGATCATACTTATAGTTTATTATTTTGGTATCTGTGGCAATTTAGATCTAAGGGACTTTCTATCTGCTAAAACTCATCCCCATCTGCAATTGCTGCTATTGAAATGAATAAAATTGAAAACGGAGACTTTTTAAATATGTAAGTTAAAATCCGTAAAATAACATCTTTTTGATAGAACTATACCATTTTCTGATCTTCCTCAATAATAATCAATTGAAAGTTCAATATCCTTGTTCACAATTGATATTATTTTTAAGAAAATAATCAAAGCATAAGTAATGTGGTTATCTAATTGATTTGGGGAAAATGTTTCCTGATATTTTACTAAGAAAAAACTTTAAAATCGGAATCGGAATGATGAAAAAGGACTATTTATGCAAATCTGTGTTAATTATTTATTTTCTCATTACATATTCCTTTCACTAAACCCTTATTACTATTAAGGTATTTTCTGTAATCATAAGCCATGACCCAAGATTTATAACTCATAAGAACATCAAGTTAATCGAAAACATAAAGAGTACCACCCATTATTTTCTATTATTTCTTGATAGCATTAATGTCAGACGGCTGCAAAAATATTTGCAAAAATGTGTTAGGACCTTTAATAGTTCATACATGGTTGATGGTTGATTCATATTCCAAACATACGAAAACATATGTGTATGCACATGTGTGATATGTACGGCCCACAAATCTACGCCCCCTCCAAAAAAAAATATGGTCAATTTATCACCACCACAGCGTTTCAAGGCAGGCGTTGGTTGGTGAGGAAGATCGGACTGTTTGTTTCTTTAAAACACGAGAAGGGAGTTCTTCTTCCTTTCTTTAGCCTTTGCTCGTGGCTCAACCTTCAACCATATCGAATGACAGCAACGTGCAAATGCAATCATTTTATGATTTAGTTTGGGTGCTAGGCCCATACTAATCCTAATTGAAGACCATTAAGGCAATATATAGGTAGGACGACGACGACGACGATGAACATAATCATAAATAATATAATAAGTAGCTTCGAGTCGCTTGAAGGATATTTTGTGTTTCTTTCCCAATTCTACGATGCATGGTGATGTACGTTATAACGGTGTACCTACAAATATGGCTAACTACGAGTATAAAGAAACAAACAAAACAGAAAGCTACATATGGAAAGGACTGTACCTTTTTTGGGCTGCGGCATTGACAGTTTTCCTAGTCCTAGTTCTAGCCCATATCCTGCCACTCGCTATCCACATGTGGACAGGAGGGTGGACGTAAATTAAATACAGAATATTTACCTTTTTCTAACCAAACGGCGGCGTGGACGACACAGAAACACACAAACAGGACTACAGGGCTCTTGGTCCGACCACCACAATAGTGTGGCATACCGTAAGGATATGGTATGGTTTCTTTGTTGGAGAGCTTCAGCTTCGTTGTTATTCTTCGTGCACTTTATGGTAGATTATCCTGGTTTGGGTGGGGAAAGTTGGGTTTCGGTTCTGGTAGAGTGAAACGAACATGGATTGCTGCTAGGACACAAAAATAATGCATTGCGACTGTCAGCAGCGGATACAAAAAGGATTTTCGCAGATTAAAAGATAATAAAACACCGGCACCACAAAAATGCCTCTGCGATGATTTTTATTCCGTGTCGTTCTTATTTCGTCCTTCGTCCTTTGTTTCATTCTCGTTTCTCGTTCCGCCTATATACATTATGTATATACGAAACGAACAGCTTCATTTTTATTATTGTGATTAATTTTAGGTATTTTTATTTGATACATTTGGTGTTGTTGTTGTTTTGGGTGATGTTGGTCCTTGCTGCTGTTACGTTACATACACATAACAGCTTATGATTTGTTTTTTGTTTTTGTTTTTGTTTTTGTTTTTATTTAAGGATGATCATACTCATATGTTGGCATATATGTACCTAGGTATGTTTTTGTAGTTCGAGTTCCGTCTGTGAATGATTTGGACAAGGGTGCGAAGGGGAACAAACAGCAGATGTGCCAGAATTTTATTTTTGTTTGATATATGGGGTTCGCATTTATGTGCGATTAGTATCGATATTAGTTTTATGAAGACAAATTGCAGAAGGACATGAGAAAAACAAACCCGAAACAAAAAAATAATGCCAATGAGTTTTAGATGATAATTAGACTATTATTATATTGCTTGAATGGATCAAAACTAATAATTCACAAATATAATGGGGTGATGAAAATTATATCATTTAACCAGAAATAAAAGGAAAGTTTTTGGAATGAAAAATGGAATAAAAAAAATGTGAAGAAATTTGGAGAACAAATTCAATAAAAACATAATTTATTGTTTAAGTTAGAATATGCGTCGGCCTGTTTTGGTTCTTAAGTCAAATCCGATAATAGCTATTAGTTCAATCCGCGTAACAGCTGATTGACATTACCACGATTTTTTGACGGCCTTATAGAGCTCATTTAACCCTAAAGTTTCGAACACTGTTTTTAGTCTTCTAAACTCGAAATATTTTACTTATAAGCTCGGGAGTCGAACAAGAAACAAAATTATATACCTATTTCTAGAGCCTTAAGTGACCTTAGTAAGATACTGAAATCTAATTTGTTCGGCCTGTAATCTAAATGTGGTCCACCTCTGGGTCTGCTATACACATACCTAGGGCATCAACTAACCCGACGCACGCACCATCGTGTGGGGTTTCCGGCGATACGCTTGAGCTTCATCTACCTCTTCTTTAGTCTCGAAGATTTCTTCTCTATTTTTCTTCTCCAAGTGCTTTTCGGTCTCCCGACTCTTCTTCCTCCTAGATTGAGTGGATTCCACTGAATTGTTTGTCCTACAATACAATCCTTATCTTTTCGAAGCTTTTGTCGAATCCTCTGCCCCTTGCGCCTATATAATTTATTGAAAAAGAAAATCCGTAAGATATCTCGTTGGCACATATTGAAGGTTTGCAATTTCTTTGTAATTGTTGCTGTTATTTTTCAGGTGCTGCATTCGCGTTCCACATCATCCACACTCGCAACGAATAAAATAATAGCGCGTACTTAACCTTAAAAAATCATTCTTGTTTTGGTTTCGGTGGTGAATGGTGTTCGGCTGTCAAACTTAATTCGCGACGAATTAAAAAATCTCATGTGAAAGAAATGTCAAAATCGACGAATATTCGTTCATTGGTTGGTCGTTGGTCGTGCTCATGTGAATAATGCTTAATAGGGAAAAACAGCTTGCACGACAACACTTCCGATAACGGATTCAGGCTCATCGATTTTGCTGCGGGGCGAAACGTCATGGTTCAGGTGTTCCACACCTCAAAATCAACAAAGGAACTTGATCTCCAGATCAATCTTCCGTCAACCAGATTGACCATATTGTGAACGACGCTAGACACGCTTCTAGAATCGTGAATGTCCGAACTTTCCGAGGAGCTAACATCCATTCAGACCACTACTTCGTAGTAGCTAATGTAGCACTTCGGGTTTCCAGACCGAAGGCAAAACAGGAAGATGTTTCTCCGACCGAATCACAAGTAACCCCTTCCGAAGTTCTCCGCCGCCAACACAATGTATCGAGAACCAGTGGAAACATTGCCAAGATGCAATCAGAGAAGCCGCCTCTGAAGTGCTGGGTTCCAAGCAGCCACCAACAAGAAACCCCTGGTTTTGGTTTGATGAGGAATGTCAGCAGGCAAATGCAAAAGAAACATCAACTTCTCAGAAGGAAAAAAAGAGAGCATGAGAGGCGTGCGGTCGAAGATATTGAGGGGTTCAAAAACAGAAATGAAATTCGAAAGCCTTATGAGCTGGTGAAACGAAATTCACAAGTACACAAACCTCGGACTGAAGGCTGCAAAGACGAAAGTGGAAATATTATAGTGGAACCGCAGTCAAAGCTGAGAATATGGAAGGACAACTTCTGTAGACTGTTTAACGGCGACGATGAACTAAATCCCGCTGTCAGGATCCATTCAACATAGACGATTAAAGCCAACAATCCCGTCTTCCATACTTAGACGAAGTAAAGATTATCATATCATATAATCTAATACATGCTGGCATTAAGAAAGTACCTACAACACCGACGTCTCGGTCAAATTGTCACCATCGGCAGACGTAACTTTGAGGTAGTTAAGTAAACAAAACCATCGCTGAGATCAAACGAAGAATTACTCTTGCTCACCGCTGTTTCTTTGGGCTCAGAAAGCAACTTAGTAGTAAATCAATATCAAAAGCGACCAAAGTATCGCTATATAAGACCCTTATCATCCCCGTCCTTCTATACGGTTCAGAAGCATGGACTATGACAAAAGCGGATGAAAACACCTTAAGTTGTTTCGAGATAAAAGTCCTTCGCGTGATCTATGGTCCCGTATGTATTGAAGGTGAGTGGAGGAGAATATAGAACGACGAGCTGTATGGTATGTGCAGTGATGTAGAGTTAGCCATAAAGTTCAAGTGGCAGAATTACGTACCACTTGGAAACCAATGATCCGGGTCGGAAAGTCTGCGACCACGCAGTGGAGGAAGACCGCGGATCAGGTGGCACGCACAAGGTGAAAGTGGCCTCACCCAACTTAAAGTGGGAGACATCTAGCTAGGGACCGAACTAGATGGAGAGGCCCTAGGACTGTAGCGCCAGTCCTAATTATTAAATAAATGTAATCCGAACATGTCTTAACAGTGACAGTTCATGAAAATAAATAAACACAACAAACGCTTTTAAATGGACCTATTAATTGGAATTCCCAACTGTAGACTGGACCATTTCATCTACTGTTCTTATAAGATTAATTTTGTAGATGTCATATGGATTTAAAAAATCGCGAAAAATTAAAGTCTTCATTCCGTGATTTTAACATGGGATTTTGTTAAGTGAGAGTAGATGGTTAAAATCGCTTTAAATTAGCTAAATCATCTTTAAAACTAAGGAAATTGCTAAAAATGCATTTTACTAAATTATTCAAAATGTTGGATCATCGCTTTCATTTTTTTTCTCTCTTACTTTAATCTAATAAGAAATATTGTTTTCAACGATAAGATTTTCTTATAAAAAACTAGCTGATCCGACCATGCGTTGCTGTGGTTTACATTTTTGTAATATTCCATTGTTGTAAACTATTCAAGGGGAACTTTATAATAAATAACATGTGACATTTAAATTTATAAATGTCATAAAGGTAGGTACGGTGGATAGTTTTAAATCTTCTAACAATAATATTTATTATTTTGAATTATAAATACTTTAAATTTCAATTTAATTTATCACTAATTGGTGCATAATATTTGTGGTTAACCTGTCTTTCGCTAACACAACAAGGTTCAACGACTTTCCTACACGTGAACATGCAACATATAGCTGCCCCTGAGAACTTTTTTACAACTGTGAATTAATTTCACTTTCAGAGGGAACTAAAACCTCATCTTTTTTCCGGAAATAGTTTCCCACCTAGCGTGAGAACTAAGGCCATTTTGCTAAAGTGGATTTCGTTCTTACTGAATTAAGTCCCTTAGTGGACTAAGTTCCCGGGGACTTATTTCCATGCACCATTTTAAATATTTCTGAATATTTGTTAAGGCTTACACGATTACAAACTTCATCATCATCACTATACATCCGATGCATTATGGAAAGATTTAAACTGGTATGAATATATTTTTTGGATGTGGACGACGGCTGTAATGGCTTTCATACGATGGGAACTTATTAATGTGGTTGAGTACTTCCTCTTCTTGATCTAGTGCTTGTTTGTTTACAGCAACGTTCTTACCCCGACAGTCCATAAACGGTTCACTTGGACTTGAAATTTGTTTGGCTATTACGTTTTTAATAAAACTTTACGTTTCAGAAAAACATATGGTAAAATGTTTTCGGCAAACATGTGTACGCATGCCATCATATTTCAAAAAGTACTTCAAAGAGGTTTCACGGCGGCGGCGCGCGTGCGTCGCTTTCTATTCGGTATATAGGCAGAGTATTACGTTTTTTGTTTGATATTATAGTCAGATGATTTTCTATGTATAAAATTCTCTGACTATAGGTTCTCTAAACCCAATGCTGGTTAAGCAATTGTTTTATTTTCTCAAATAAAATGTTGTCTTGGCAGTTACTTCGACACATTCCAAAGGGGTTTGGAACTCTTGCATGCTTTAATTTGCTAGAAAGTGTTTTAAATGACTTTCCTGTGTTCCTCAATTTCTGATGAAAGCGTTTTTACTTTCGACATATAGGAACTATATGGCAAGTTTTGCATTCGTGCAAAATTTCGAACTCGAGATTTTAATCAAACATGATATTACGATGGTAGAGAAGTCGAAAAAAGTGGGTCCCGCGATTCCGTCCGGTCAATTTTGTCTGTCTGTCCACGCTCCTACAGCCTAAGCCATTGGGTCGATTGAGTTCAAACTTTGAAGTTAAGGTTGTGAGCAGATTTGCGTTAGGCGTTTTTTTCATTTTTTTTTTTAAGATCAAAACTAACAGTGGCCCCCATACAATTTTTTTGGTCAAAAAACGAAAATTAGAATTTTCTCAAAAACAAACCGATAGATTTTTTTTTAATTTTCTCTAAAATTTTATTTTTTAACTTGGCTTCTTTTAATAAGAAAAACATATTTTTGTATTGCTCAGGAAAGGTACCGCTCATAGAACCGTTTTTTTGTTTTTTAATTTTCTCAGCAACTTTTGCACCGATTTCAATAATTTTTTTTTCTGAACGAGCTCTTATATTGCCTTAACAATATTTGATTATCAAAAGTGCAATTTTTTATTGTTTGGATTTTTAAAAAAATATTGAAATTTTTTTTTTCAAAATTCTATATCTCAAAAACGGGTGAACATTTTTTTACGAAATTGAAATATAGAGCGTATATTTACAATCACTAAACAACTGCATACCAAAAATATTTTTAGAACAAAATTGAAAAATTTTATATATACAAAAATAATTTTAAAAAAAACCGCTCTAACGATTTTCAAAAAAAAAATTTGAAAAATCAAGGGTTTTTTGGTTTATAAAATGGCATTTAAATTTTTGAAGACAAACTTATTTTTCAGGTAAAATTTTGAATCTTAAATTAGTTTTTTTTTAAATTATTTTAACTGTATTATATGTAACCCCCTCCCAAAAAATTGAAAAATGGAGGTTTTTTCGACAAATGAAATGGCATATATATCTTTGAAGACAAATTTATTTTACAGGTATATTTTTATATATTATATAGAAACTTTTTTAAACAGACTCTTTGCATACAGGAGCAAGTTCGTGCGACCCAGTCGTGCACTTTATTTATTCTTAATTTTCGACTGCGGATCATAGTTGTTGGACGATATATCTAAAACTTCGCTCTATTCACTTTCTGGATGCGAATCAGAAGAAATAACAATATTATTTATTACAAAATCATGGTCTTTTATAGAATCATCGGAATTTTTCAATTCTAGCAAATTATTATAAGTTATATTCGTTGAGGGAGATATTGGGTTATATCCATTTATGTGAACTCATAAGAATTGTCTAAAATAATGGAAAACTGAAAATGTGTCCTATAAACTAAAAAATATCATTTTTACTTTTGAATACATCTTTATCGAAGTCGAATCCGATCGTTGATGATTAAGTTTCATTTGATATCTCAGGAAAGTAATCATTCTTTTTGATATTATAATTTCGTGTGTCAAATTCGAATATTGATTAATTGCATTTTTTGTGGCCATTGGTATATTGAATTTTTTGTAAGATTTGTTTCCGGAGATACAGGTAATGTAAACGGACTTAATTCAATGATTTCTGTTTAAATGAAAAAAAGAAATTTGACAATTTCTTCAAAAAAGAAAGTAATCACTTTTACCGTCAGTTCTTGCTTTTTCTTTAAGCATTCGCGCCAATGCCAAAAGTCTTTGCGATCGAGACATCATATTTTTTGTTTAAAACTATTTTTAAAAACCCGAGGAAACAACGGAAAGGAATCACAAAGTTTTCTTTCTTTAAATATAGAAAAAGAACTAAAGTATATTTAAGAAACATATTTTTTAGCTTTTGTTATTATTATTATTTTTTCACCAACTGAATTATTAGATATAAAAAAAGAGGCTGGGATGCGACCCACACTAATAACTTCACATCCCGTCTGTCGATTTGTCTTGCTTAAAAGTTTGTCTATATGTATCAATTTTTACCAAATTTGCGTACTATATTTTGTAGATTTTATTTTATTGAATATTGAAAACAATATTTCTTGTGAAATAAAATAAGTTTGAAGCCAATATTTTTAATTTTTGAAAAGCTATTTGAGTCGAAAAAAAATTTGTACCAAGTTTTAGTATTGTTTTTATTTTAGTTTTTTATTTTTTGTAAAAAAAAAGTCAATTCGATTTTTTTCAAAATTGTATCGAATGTTGAAAACAATATTTGTTATAAGATGAAATTAGTTTGAAAAGATATTTACCTCAAAAAAACAATTTTTACCAACTTTTGTTAAATTTTTTTAAGGTTTTAATTTTTTGTAAGAAAACTGTCAATTCGATTTTTTTTTAAATTTTACTGAGGGTTGAAAATAAATATTTTTTGAAAGATAAAATTAGTTTAAAGCAAATATCTCCAAGTTTTGAAAAGATATTTGAGTCGAAAGTCAATTTTTACCGACTTTTATTAATTTTTTTTAGGTTTTTATTTGTTGTAAAAAAACTGTCTATTCGATTTTGCTCAATACTTTTCCGAATGTTATAAACAATATTTCTTATAAGATAAAATAAGTTTGAAGCCATAATCTCAAGTTTTTAAAAAGATATTTGAGTCGAAATTCAATTTTTACCAACTTTGAGTAATGTTTTTTTTAGGTTTTTATTTTTTATAAAAAAAAAAACTGTCAATTCAATTTTTCTCAAAATTGTATCAGATGTCAAAAACATCATTCTTCGTTGCACAAATTTGTTTTGGAGATGAAGTCATATTTTGGTCGTAAAATTTTCGAGGTGACACTTCTTTTTCAGTTTTTTTGATTTATAGAAAAAAACGGTCGATTGGATTTTTTTCCAAAAATATAATTGTTTTGTATCACATAACAATATATAATATAAAATTTAATTCAAGTCTCTAGCGCCATTGGTTCATGAGATATTTAGGGTTAAGCAAAATTTTCACCTTTTTTTTAAACTGCTATAGTAAAAAACCACCCACGCAATTTTCTTGAGAGCCCTTTCTGCATCTTTCTGCCTTATTATCTGTATAACAAAATTTATTTGAAGATGATATCTCTTCTAGTTCTTGAGCTATGGACGACGAAAAAAACGTCGCGAACGTACGAACGTACGTACACACGCACGCACAGACATCTCTCTAAAAATCTTTTATTTTGCTCTAGAGGCCTTAAAACGTCGAGAAATGTCAAAATTTTCAATTTGACAAATCGGACCCATTACAATAACTTCCTATGGGAAGTTAAAAATCGTTTGTTTTGAGTTTGGTTGTTTTTCCTTAATCTCAACTAAAAAAAGTGACTTAAGATGTTATGTTTTTGAAATTGTGGTCAAATTTTTAAAGATAGTAATCTGAAAAATAGATTTGATTACGCTGAATCTATAATGGCATCAAAATCTCAATTTTTTCTAAAGTAGACTTTAGCGCTTATTGTTTGTGGCCACAGATATATTAAGACAAAAATGCTGCACAAAATTGATAAACAAAGTTCGACTCGAATATGTTAAGAATAAATGAAGGTATATTGACTTCGAAATCATTTCAATTTGAATTTTATTGCTATTCAATAAAGTTCATATTAAATTATAATCACTCACCGTTGTCTAAGCAATTTAGGGGTGTTCCTAACGTCAAAGAGTCAATTTGCAATTTATTACCGCTGCATAAAGTTCAAATTCAATCATATCTATGAAAATAGTGCGCTTTGGAGGATCTAATGTCACGTTCCGAAAATAAACAAAAGTGAATCGCGAACGCGACAAAAAATGTAATAAACTATTAGTAGTACTGATTTCCAATTAATTTGGTCGGCTTTGTGAAACTTAATTTTAGCTAACTTCAGTTGTAACTGTATCAGATTATTTTTTTAAGTTTGATAAATCTTAAGTTTTGTCACAAATTAAGTTTCTGAACACAACCATAATATTTGACATTAGATTTGACAACCAACTAATATGTCAATCATTCTGTCGCACTTCAGAACACGGAGATTTATGGCTTAAAGGTAAACTTCAAAAAAAATAAATAAAAAAATCAGAACACGGAAAAAAGTATTACGATTGACGATATTTTGTTACGACCATGGTTACGATATTCTATTCTATGAGTGCATCCTTCTATCTTTGTGAGTGACGATTACCGCTACGTGCGCGAGAACTTTCTTTACTTTTGTGATCCTTTGTGATAGTGACATTCCAAGTAGTGTGCTCTTTTTTTGTTGATATTTTGTATGATAGTGACACTTTACTGAAGTTAAGTTACTGTTAAGTGAGCGAGAAATTTTCTCACTTTGATTAATTGCGTTATGATGCAGAGGAGAAGACGACCTGACTCAGGTCGTCGCAGTCAATCAAATGTGCGAAGAGCTACCTCACGTGCTAACCGCACTGATGACTAGAGAGAGACAGATCAAGAAAACAGTCGTATTGCTATGTTTGAATTGCGTTATTTAGTGAGTGACAATGAAGTGGATAGGCTTAGAATGCAACGAGTTCTTGCACATCAAACACAACAACAGCGAGCACGACATAATGAAATTGAGCGAATCCGCAGACGCAGTGCTTCTGTGATTCTTGAACGAACTGCATTCCACTATGATCCGGCAATTGATTATCGTGCCGACAAATTGGTAACAATTGGGGAAATGAAAATAATTTGTAAATATTGTAAGGCGTTGAAATACACTGGTGAATCTACTGGATTATGTTGTGCTGGAGGCAAAGTAAAATTGCCACAATTGGTCCCACCACCAGATCCTTTACGCTCTTTAGTTTCTGATGATGATGATTCTAAGCACTTCTTGGCCAACATTCAGAAATATAACAACTGTTTCCAGATGACATCATTTGGCGCTACACATATTATACAGGACAATTTCATGGCCACTTTCAAGGTATTATACCAGAATATTTTTTTATAATATTCAAGTTTGTACTAAAATATATATACAGCGTGTAACGGAAGGGGGTATCAACCCTAAAACTCAACAACTTTCCCCAAAAGACATACATAGGTCGAAATATGAAAAAAAAATTTGGCCCTCCCATAGTAAATCAATCAGCTGGCAGTCAGTTTTGTATGGGAGGGCCAAATTTTTTTTTCATATTTCGACCTATGTTCTTTGGGGAAACGGAAAGTTGTTGAGTTTCATGAGCACATTCACCTCCTTCAGGGTTGATACCCCCTTCCGTTACACGCTGTATGTATGAAACAATTAATGGACAAAATTTAAAACATTACAGATACAAGGACAAATTTATCACTTACTGGGGGCACTGTTACCACTACCTGATGCAGATCATCAATTTTTACAAATTTATTTTATGGGCAATTCAGATGCGGAAGTTGATAATCGTTGTGCTCACAAAACAACAGTGAAGAGAACCATTGTCCAAGAATTACAAATGTTTCTTCATCAGAATAACAATTTAGTACCTAAACATGTTCAAAATAGCATTGGATCGGATGCCATCTGATAGCCATAATATTATCAATTGAGGCAGTACGAAGTCTGCCGGGTCAGCTAGTTCAAATATAAAAATCTACAAAAGAACGAACAAAATGCACTTTCTACTCAAGTATCTTGAAAATATAGATAAATGTGATTGTTTAGATACATTTTTTTTTCTGAGACAATATTTATAAATCTTGCCTTTTGGTGGAATTCTAGCTCCATTAAATAAAGACACGATTTTAGTTAATTTTAAATAGATTTTGGTTTGGATTTTGTGTGTGCGGTTAAAAGGAAGTTAATAATTAAACGAAAAATTACTTTGTGGTTATGATTTATAATCTTGTATTTTCCTTTTTTCTGAAAATGCTCCTTTTGAGAAATCCCCTATATTTAAGGTTTGCCGCTACAAAACCACTTTTATTTAATTAATTTCCATTAATTGACAAGATTTTGTGTATTATTCCTTCTATTTATGTTGGAAGGCATCTATACATAAATATAATTTAATATCTCTATGGCAAAACCGCAACGGAATCGGAAACTAAATGCCTGAGTAAGCATTATTATATTTCTTCTCCCTCTCCTCTGTCGTCAACAAATAATTCAACACCCACATAAAGTGACCGCTTTAAATCAATCATCATTCGAATCATTCATAACTTAGAATAAATTGAGTACCAAAATAAATAAATATTTATATATAAGTTCTTTATAGAATTCAAATAAAAACAATCGATATATTATATATATATATATATATTATGTTTAAGGATATAATAATGGTGAGGATAACAACATAAGAGACGAAGGACGACACAATACAGGACCGCATGGATCATTCATTAAATTTTGGTAAAATAGAGGAGTAGGAGATTAATTGATTGAAACAATGCAATTGAATTGAAGTATTCAATCAAAACTCAATAACACCACAAAATTAGTTTAGTTCAAGTAAACTATTCAAATATTATGTATTGGTATACAAACACAGACAGAGGCAGGTCAGCCGCTTTGCTCATTTAAGGGTCACATTTGGGGCAGATTTGGCTACGTCCAGAATAATGCTCCGTTTGGATTCTCAAATTGGTTGCTAAGTAAATAATGTTGTTGTTGTTGTTGCTGAGAAAATTGAAGTTGTCAACTTTTAGATGTAACTGCTCTAACAACTTCGGAATCCTTGAATCCTTCTGAGGTAGAAAATCCAATCTTCTCTTTTTATGCGCTAAAATTGGTATAAGGGACATAACACTTAATCACTGCAATGTTCCCTTTTTTTTAAAGACGCTTTAACGTCGCGTACGGTCGTAGCGTGCGTCAGTACTTAACCAAGATGACCCAACAAAAGTTCATTAAATTATTGAGACGCTTGTCGTTATTTTATCTTACACAAGTTCCAAAAGGTTTGAATCTTCTCTTCGTTCGATGTCGCTTGGCTCGCACATTGCATGGTGCATAGCTTAGGACGAAAAACAGAAGAGAGAAAATATAATTATTATAATGATTATTTGCAAAATAAACAAAACCATCATTGTAAAAGTATAGGAGTAAGAGGATAGGAAAGGAAAGGTCCATCGCATCAACAGCGAACTGCGAACTGCGCCCCCGCCATCCACGTAGAGGGTGAAATTTAATTTTATTATTCCCAACACAGCAATTTTCGTTTTCGCATTTTTCTCTTCAACCCCCCACCCCCGCCCCCGGACTTTTTGCATCTCTTTTTCTCCCTCGCAGCCACCAAGCAAAAAGTACACAATCCTCAGCAGAAAAACACGACGACCAAGCGACCGACGACGACGCAGGATCCCACACACAGAGCTCAGCGAAAAAAGAAAAATATTATAAGAAAAATATTATAATATTATCCAGCGTCAAATTAAAATTCAAAATATTTAAAAATTAATTAAAACGGTAAAATGTTTAGGTGGCGAAAAATACCATTTCCTGTTCCTTCCCTGGCTTGTTTTGCCTTGGCTTGGCATGGCTTGGTTTATTTGGCCCGCCTCGCCTCCTACGATCCCGTTTAAATTGTTTTTTTATGGGTGGAAAACAAGAAGAAGAAGAACATGGGTCTGGGCTCTAGGGTAGATATAGAATAAGTGCCAGCCAGGCATGAGATAAGCTTGGTACTGTTAGCGGATATGATTGTGATGGCATAAAAGAAACGAGAGGGTCCTTGTGGAATAGCGTCATGAGACGTGATATTGATATATTAATTTGGTCTTCCTTATTTCATTTGGATTGAAGTACTTTTCTGAGTTGAGTACTACTGTGAAACAAGAAGTGAGAAGTCCTCTTGCGCGCTGCTGCTTGCACAGATCTCTCGCCTATATACATAAGTTTAAGCATCGCATCATATCTGAACAAACTTCCTGGTTTATGAAAAGTCCTCGTAATGGCACTAATTGTTCAATTTTAATCATTGAGTTCCGGCAGTAGGTTAGCTTTAAGAAGTAGGGTAGGTATGTTTATAGCAAAAGCAGAATAAGAAGCTATTGGTTTAGAGGTACTCAATGACGGTTCGTTGGTTGGTTCAATGGTTGGAATAAGGACGATATAGTTAGGTATACAGGTGGTTGCATAGTTAAGATTATAAGTGTTTTTGTGAGAAAGAGAAACTGATTTTGAAGCTCTGGTTGTTATATTTAACAACATATCGAATTTTAATTAGAAATTGATAAATTAGAAAATTAAGTTAGATTGAGGTAAGTTTGTGGTATTATAATTTATTTATATATATTTAAGCATACAAATATAAGAAGAAAAATAAAAGCTCGTAAATTTGTTATAAATCTAGCAGCCTTAGGAGTTTTTATATACATATATAGGTACGTCCGTACTAATTTAAAAAAACAAATTAAAAAAAACCATTAGAATATTGATTTTGTGGTGGGAAATTATTTCTCCAGCCCGAGTTTATTTGATATCTATCAGATTCAGGACTCATAACAAACAACATGATTTTGGGATAGAGAATGACCTGATGGAAATCTGAATGAATTAATTAGAAAAATGTGTGAGTCAAAAACACAAAATTAAGCCTCAAAGAACAAATTTTGCATAAAAATCACGAAAAGTTTTACAAACTATGCAGACTAAGTACATATCACAATTAAAATGTTTTTCTTCTGTAGGGCTTTATTCTTTGTTTTTAACTTTAAATTTAATTCGATTTAAAAATTATCATGCAAAACTTAAAACAATCATGCAAAAAACTAAACTTAAAAAAACTCATAAATAACTCATGCAAAAAAATAAAAAGAAGACAAGTTAATCAGTTGGATGCTTTATTCGAACTAAACTTCTTAAAATTAACAAAAACTCTTAAAGCTTAAAACTATATAACAAATTATATAACAAAAATGAACTGTTAAAAATATCAAAAGCAGTTTTGTTCGTCATTCGATTATGCTGTTATGAGTTGAGCTTTTCTTTATTCTTTATTTATTATTATTTAATAAATAACATTAAAATAAACTTGAGCGTTTGCAAAAAGAATGAGAGTTTTCTTTTGAGCATAATATGTGCATATACCTAATATCGTAAAACGAAGTGTTAATGGATGGTGTCTTTAATATTTAGTTTTATTTAATCATTTATTTTAATAAAGTATTCAAACTCTTACACTTCTGCAATAAATCTTTGCTCATATTTTATAAAATCTTTGTCGCCCGTATTTGTTATTAATTAATTATTTGTCTTGAAGTTTCTTGAAATTCAAAAATTATTCTATCGAACTCATTTTATGATTAATAACTTATTTTTAAAAAATGCTCATTTCACAGCAATCTAATGCATTCAAGAAAATCAATACGTTTGCCCGAAACATAGATTAATAGTAAATACAAAAAAACGGGAGCGGGTCGAAATGCTGTATTTTTAAATACTGTATGGTCATAATACTCTATGGTTAATATTCTGTATTTCAAAATACTGTACATTTAAAAGACTGTATCTCAAAATGCTGTATTGTCAAAATATTGTATCTCATAATACTGTATAATACTGGAAGTTTTGACGGATCAATTAGTTTGGAGCAATTGTTGATTATAATACGAACAATTCATGTAAAAATGTGAGAGGGATACAAATAACTAAGAAGAAGAAAATGAGGAAGAGAAATAAAGAAGAAGGTACCATTTATATTGTTTTTGTTTTTATTGTTTCAAAGACTTATGAATTATCATAGGTACATAATATGTTATTGTTTAAGGGAAGTTTATTAAAAAAACTAGCTGCCCGGTACATGCTTCGCTACGTATAAGGCATAGTAATAAAAAAAAATGATTATTAAGTTAATTTATTCAAAAAAAAAAATATTTTAGATTGCTAGCTATTTAAAAGTCCAAATGACCCAAATGATATATTGTTTATATTATATTTATCAGCAAAGAGTAGGGTACTCTTACTATGGTGGGTCTATGGGTTAGTCTAAAACAGTTGGATAAACAATATTTTTTGTTTTTCCATTTTGAGCATGAATAAATAAACAGTTGGGAGTACCGACTCTGGAACAGACAACATAAAGTTGGCCATGTGAAAAACATGATTCCTCCAAATTGACACCACAAACGTGAATTGTTTGCCCTTGGGCCTTATTTATGGACATCGCAAATGATAAACGCACAGGATATTGTAATCTTTTGAATTCAAATGGCATATCAGTTGGAATCATAGGGGTACGCGGTATCAAACACACTTCTCCTTTTGATTTACCAGTTAAGATTGTAGCTTCAATCAAATTTGGCAATAACTTTTTCACTGCCAATCTGGTGCCATTACAAAGTTTTGGTGGATTAATATTTCGCAATAATATAATCAAAGAACCAATTTTCAGATTCAAGCAATGCGGTGGTATACCAATGAATTTAAAAATTCATCTTGATTCATAACACTGTCATTTGATTTATATGTTGTGACTACACCTGGCAGTTTCGCTTGAATTTGAAAATTAATGGCATTGATATGAATGTTCTTCGGTGCTAAAATGGCGCGTTCTCTCAACCAATCATGATTTCTGTAATTCTGAAGAATATTGGGAAAAACACATTCAATCACCTCATCTATAGATTGCGCAATTGTACAAAAGTTGTTCGGTAAAATGATCAATCCGTTGGTACTGTCGATTGGTATTTTGCCATCACCAAATTCTAACAATTGTTTTGAAAACTCATGGGCAGTTGCATCATTATGTAGGTGAATAAGCATATTAATGTTCAGTGTCAATTTTCGTACATATCTCCAAGGAACTGATGACTTCAAAAAAGGCGTTGATCGAGAAATGACAGGCAATGTTTGACGAAAGTCCCCTGACAGCAATATCAGAGCACCACCAAAAAGCTGTTGATTACTGTGTAAATCTGGCATTATTCGATTAAATGCTTCCATTGATTTTTATTCGCCATTGTGCACTCATCCCATAAAATAATTGACGTTAATCGCAGAACTTTTGCCATAGCAGAATTTCTCGAAATATTGCAAGTTGGAGTTTCAATAACCTGTATATTCAATGGCAATTTTAATGGTGAGTGTGCGGTCCGACCGCCTTCTAATAATGTAGCAGCAATTCCCGAAGATGCAAGTGTCAATGTTATTTTCTGTTCCGATCGAATAGTCGCTAAAATCAATGATACAACGAAAGTTTTGCCTCTACTACCAGGTACAGCCAAGAAATATAATCCACCTGCATTATTGGAAACGACTTGCATGATTGTGTCATATACATGTTTTTGTTGGTGACGTGAAATAGTGCCAAATGAAATAACGCCAAATTTCAAATTTGGCCTTATTTCGTTGTTCAAAACGAAATAAAACCAATTTGGCTTTATTTCGATTTATAAAAAGAAATAAGGCCAAAAAAATAATGGAAACAACGCCGAATTTTTGAAATTGGAGCCTAAAACAAGTTTTTTTGAATTGATAGCACGGCGCGTACTAACAGCTAGGTATGTAGGGGGGGCATGCTGCCCCCCTGCAACCCCCCTGCTTGGGCTCACTATAGGATTTGGGGTGGGTGCGAGTTTGGGTATATGCAAAGAACACGAATGCGTTGTGATTCTTTCATAACTGTAAGCCATACTTCCTTTTTTTTTTGTTGGGAATTTCTTTGATTTTAGTGCTCAAATGCAAAAATTCTTTGCATATACCCAAACTCGCACCCACCCCAAATCCTATAGTGAGCCCAAGCAGGGGGTTGCAGGGGGGCAGCATGCTCCCCCTTACATACCTAGCTGTTAGTAGGCCGTGCTATCAATTCAAAAAAACTTTTTAGCAAAAGTAGCTATTCTAGACAATAAATCAAACATTTTTGCGTGTTTTGTATGTAAAAAAGTGAACTTTGAAAATTTTGTATTACTTTGTACAAATTTTTTTGTTTATTTTTATTTTTGTTTGAATAAAGAATTTAGTTTAGCATACAGAGAAAACAAAAGATTATTTTACTTTATGTTTTTTCCTAATTCTGCAAAATTTTAAATCGAAACAATGCCAAATTGCTATTATTTCGTTTTCTAAAGCGAAATAAACCCAAATTGAAAATTTGGCCTTATTTCGTTTTCAAAAACGAAATAATGCCAAATTTGTTGGATTTGGCTTTATTTCATTTGGCGTTATTTCACGTCACCGTTTTTGTTGAATATTAAATTTGGTGCTATTACAATTTTGTGATTATCAGATGGCATATGATCAAGAGCAATTTTGAACAATTGAATTAATGCGTTATGCTGATGGAAAAACCTTTGAAGCTCACGAATAATTTCTCGTCTTGTATTTGAAACTATTGCACAACGTTGATCCAATTCACGATTTTCATTACCAATAAAATAAATTTGCAAAAATTGAAGATCAGCGTCGGGGTATGGCAAAAACGAACCAGCTTGATGATAAATCTGGCCCTGAATCAGTAACACCTATGCAATTTCAGCTAGATGTTGAATCAGAATTTTTAAGACTTTATGATTCCAGATTGATATAAACATGGGACAACCCTGTTGAGGTATTTACCTTAAAAGTCGGCATAAAATTATCTCTAATAATTTTAGTAGCACCAAAAGAAGTCATTTGAAATGCCGAATTGTATTGTTGAATATTACTCAAAGACTGCTTCGACGTTTGAGATGTCCCATAAATAAATGAATACAATGGTTCGGGTGGAGTTTCTAATGTTGGCAATCTAACTTTACCATTAGCACAACACATGCCGGGCGTTTCACCTGGAAAGTTGGCCGCATCACAATGTGGACATATTGCGTCCATCATTCCAATGTATCCGTACATACTATAATCAATCTGACTATTGTAAATAAAAGCAGCACGCAGCATTTCATCCAAAACAGCACGACCGACGTATTCGTGATCGCCGTGCAAGATTAAGTACAGATTCAGGGTCAACAGATATATTCTGTGCAGTATACGTTCACGCTGCGATGCATTAGCTTGTGCGCGTTCATCTGTAGTCTGATATCGTCTTGATAATGCCACTTGATTTGCAATACGCGTTCGCCGGCCTATGTTTGGTCGTCTTGATCGTGACATTTTACCTTCACTCAACAACTCAACAATATTTTGGAAAATATAAACACAAAGCAATAACTCAACAATGGTTTGGAAAATATAAACAAATTATTCGCTGATAAAATAAAATGACATATGATGACATTAAATTTGTTTGACAGAACTAACGCCACTTTTTTTGTCTTCGATTGTTTTGCCAAAGGTTCAAATTGGCTTTTAAGTATTAGTACAAATTGTTTGTATATGGGAGTATAGAAAGATGTTGATTTTACACCTTTCCAAGATTTTTTTTTTAATTTTCTCTACGTACAAACCTTCTCTGGACTTCCACGAATAATTCAAGACCAAAATTAGCCAAATCGGTAAAGGCATTGTTGAGTTATAACATTACAAGGAAAAGTGGCATTGATTTTCATATACATACTAGCGGCCCGTCCCGGCTTCGCACAGGTAGACATAAAAAGGTACAAATATTTAAGTTATAAGCATGCTTTTGTCCTATCATTGATACTCTTCGCAGCGTATGCGATGAAAGACATTTTATGGCTAATTTTTGTACACCTTCGGTTGGTTTTAATAAGAATTTCTAGAGATTTCTATAGTAATCTAGTACCAAATATAGCCTATGCTACTCAGTAATAATGTAGCTTTCTAATGAAAAAAGAATTATTAAATTCGGTCCATTACTTTTTGAGTTAATTCGTTACATACAAAAATACAAATCTTTCCTCTTTATAATATTAGTGTATATAACATCTTAAACAATGCGTCTATGTTGATTATTACCATCGAACGTTAACTTTTTGTCATTACGAATCATCATACATTACTGACAATTCAGTCCCATCGACGGCTCTGCTTTTCATTTTACTTACTCTTTTTCTCTGTATCTATCGTTGCAGAAGAAAGGAAAAAAAAACCTAAAAGAGTCGCCAAAAACTTCATTTTGTTTAAGCAAAACAATAAGTGGAAAAAAAAACAACTACAACGATTTCGATGCAAAGCGAATGTGGATAAATGTGAAACAACTCAAAACAAAAATATAATATGATTGCGGTAACAGGGTTCATCAGTTCATATTTATAGAAAAACTGTCGGATCCAATGTAAAACATTCCAAAATCAACAACTACTAATAAATTAAAAAAATATTGTCCAGCGGACAAAATTGTGAATCTAAACCATTCTCAGATCCCCTTGAACACACACAAAAAATTTCATCAAAATCGGTCCAGTCGTTTAAGAGAAGTTCAGTGACATACACACTCACAGAAGAATTATATATATTAAGATATAGATTATGCTAATGAACAATTATTATGCCGTTTTCTTAAAAAAGAAGAAGGTATTCTGTTTTCAAAATTCTGTACTTCAAAATGCTACAAATAAAGCTAAAAATAAAAATCGTTTTGATAATTTAAAAAAGTACGCACTTTCTTACATGTCAAAACGATTTTAATTTTTAGCCTTATTTACAGCATTTTTTCAGAATTTTTTCAATTTTCAGAACTTAGCGTGCAACCCGTCCTTAGCATGGCCAAATAAAAAAAAAAAATGTCGACAGATGACGCCACCCGCTAGCGGCTGAACACACTTCTACACTTTTATCGAAATAAATTATCTTCATCGCTGAAAAAAATATTGCAATGAAAATTATAAGATCAGATCAATTGGTTTAGACCCCATTCAGCGAAGACCTGAACCTCAAACAAAACCCTCATTTTAGTACTATAATTTCATCATTTGCATCACGTATTTTTTTTATAAAAATCGCACACTCAAGGGGATATTACTACCCTTATTATGCAGAGGCCTAGTGTGAGCACTAGGAAGAGGAGAGAGGGTTTGAAGGGAGATGTCGGTGCAAATTGACTTTGAATTCCTGAATACTGCAAATGACTAGGAAGACAGAGTGTGGTAAGGCATTCCACATTCGCGTAGTACGGCTAAAGAACGAATCCCTGTACTTGACAGTACGACCGAAGTTGAGCTTGAGGGTATACTTCCTAGAAGAGCAAGTACTGCAGTTGAACTGATTAAGGGGAGAAATGCAGCTGGCTATTCCTCTAGAGCATAAACCATGTTCAAACTACGTAAAGGAACTTATGATGATATTATCACCAATCAATTTAAATGCTCTATTCAATACTATCCAAGAGGCTTAAGTAAATTGCAGGAGCACCAGCCCTGAGATTGGAGTTATACTCAAGCTTTGGACGTATATATAAGTCTTGTAGATAACAGCCAGATCAGAGGGGGAGAAAAACTTATTGCATCGCCTTAGAAAACCCAAACATTTTGCTGCATTTTTGGCGACATCGCGTATGTGATTATTGCACAAAAGGTGGCTGGTGATACACCTACCGAGAATATAGAGATTTTCAGTCTCCTCAAGACAGCATTGGGTTTTCGAAGCATTAGGTAAATTCAACGCGGTTTTTTAATCCCCATTGTAATGCTGTTTAGGTCGGAATTTAATGAGCTTATCATATTATTTCGTTGCAGTTCCACATCCGAAGAAGAGAGATGTGAAGAGCCCTAGGGCACACCAGCATTTATCTTGCGTTTTTCTTGATCCCATCTAGTACTACTTGTATTAAACGATCCAAAAGATAATTACTAATCCAATGAAGGAGGGATTCATAACAGCCGAAAGCACGCATTTTCGATAAGAGAGCACGATGCCAAACTCTATCAAATGCTTTTGAAATATCAAGTGTAATAATCTTACTTTCTCCAAAGGGATGTACAGATTTGCTCCACTGTTCGGTGAGATGAACCATGAAATCACCAGTTGCTGCGAAAGCCGTACTGGCGGTCATTAAGAAGCTTTCGATCTTCAAGATATTTCTTGAGCTGATAATTAATCAGCGTTTCCATGACCTTAGAAAATCCTTATTGAAATGGATTACATTGTATTATTTATAATATTTCAGTCATTTTTCTTTTCTGAAGCCCTTGTTGCGATATTCTTCTATTTCAATTTCCTCAAAAACAGCTAACTTCGATTTCGTTTCAGAGAATTTTCAAAAATCCAAGCATCGGAAATATTTCACCGTTTTCTGTTGAAACTTGGTAGTTTCTTAGTTTTTTTTTTTTTTAATATAATTTTAGTAGGTCCTAATATCTTCAAAATATACAGCAGGAGTAAAATCAAAATCATCAATGGGATAATATTAATCCAATTGAAGAAGCAACCCTTGATGACATAACATTTTTGCAAACTTTTCAATTTGTCTTATCAAAATTTATTATCTCAGTTTGACACGTCCTTTTTTTTCAAAACAGTGTTCTGTCTTCTGTTCTTCTGTCAATCCCTATGATATGTACCTAACCTACTTGAGTTTAAATCCTCTTTGTCACATGCGCCCATCACCCATTTGTTGAAAATAAAATATTAAAGTATTTTACAATCACCGCCAGATGTGAATCACGCTTTATCCAAAATCTATTCATATCACAAAGTATCATCATTCACGCATCGTGCTCTTTATGTCCTTATACAATTTGGTTTTTAAAATAACAAAAACAACAAAAAATGTAAGTAAAATTGTTACATTAAGCATCGACAACGTTATAGTCCTTCGGAATCTTGTATATCCAATTACGTCCTACATGATGTTAACTGTGTGTCCTTATCGCATAAATCTAGCTCCTCCCGAAAGATATATGTATGTATTTATGTACGTTCTTTCATGCAACGATAAACACATCCTTTGAAAATTACCATCAGCCTTTGTTATATTTATATGGAGAAAGAATTTTATATGAAAGTGCAGTCCTCCTATAACATAACATCATCACAATTCAGGATTATCCACGCTTCCTTGGCTTTTCAATATAAAACAATTTTCGATTGTTATCTTGTTCCTTGTAACTAACGTCACAGTAAGCATGTAGTAGAGTGCGTAAGTGCTCCTATAGTTTATTGCCATTTATTCAGAATGACATGACATTAGCTAATTACCTACGCACGCAGGACGACGAAAACAAATGCACACTGTCACTGTGAGATTGTGACTAGGTATAAAGAGACCGGCAACGTAACGGCATTAAACTTATGTCCTTTTGTGTGGTGTGGTACGGTTGATGCACTTTTCCGAGAGTAAGTAAGAAAAACTCATATAAACAAAATTTACGTTCCATTTTCTTTATTTTAAGTGGTCGGGGGCTAAGGACATAAATCCAATTTGTCCGGATGTGTTGTAAACATTATGGAAACTCCCTCAGCGGGGTAGGTATAATATTGCTGCAAAAGGGAGTGTGGGGGAGAATTATATTACCAGTGAAAGTGAGGAACTAACCAGCGAGGTTGGTCCCATTCTCATATAATAGCCGATCCTATTAAACTCGATTAACTAACTTATACCGTCGACGACAATTCCTGGAAGAAGCTTAAACTTCTAGGGGTTAAATCAATGGTCGTTAATTCTTATGAGGTAGTTAAAGACCAGTGTGTGCCACCACTCTCAGTATCTATATGAAAAGCACCAGAGATAACCCTTAAAAAGATTCGATAATACCGCGAGAACGTCGCTGTTCGTCGACGCCGCCGCCGCCGCTGCTGCCGACGTAGCTCGTGAAATCATTGATGACGTGTCGATAAGAGCATTTTTACAGTTACAATGTCAGCCATAGTCGTTCGTCGTGTCGTTGGTTGGTACTTAAGACTCCATTGTTCGACAAACTTCCTTATAAAAAATCCTGGGGTTACGAGTATTCTGAGGATTTCAGGATCAAGACCTCTCAACATCTTTACATTGTTAACTGTCCTTTGTTTTCCTGATCCTGGATGGTGTCGTCCTCGACCCTCAAGAGGGTGCCTGTGCCATTGATGCAACCATAGAAGTGATAAGATTTGCTACGTGTATCTACTAAAGTTGCATCCATATCCGATATCCTATTATACTCGTAGTATATCCAACCCCTCTGGGTTGTTGTGTATAATAAAGGTTTCCATTTGTTCAAATATAACTACCCCCTCGCTTGATCCCTTTTCAATTCCATCTTGTTTCGGTCAAAACAAATTTTAATAATATTAGAAATTTCGAATTATTCGGATATGTTAGGGGGAAAGTTGTTTATTTTGTGTTCGCCCCTCTGGGGTTGCAATGATTTATATGTTTCAACTTCCTTGGGAACATTTTTGTTTTTCTTCGACTTTTCAATATAGGCATTGTACGAGTATATGGGTATGAGTGTTGTTGGAAGGGTTTTTCTTCTACATTTTCATATTTTTCTTTTTAGTTATTAGGCTTGTGCCATTGAAGCATTAACAAACAAACGAAAAATATGAAATAATAATTTCACGCATGCAATGCGGCTATGGTTGTGTTACCGTTATTTGTGTATTTCATGTAGGAGGGTAATTTTCCAGTTTTTAGTAGGTACATGTGTAGATACATTATTTCGAGAATGACTCTTATATGCTATTTTGTTTAACCTTTCCCGACTTGCCTCGGTGCGGTGTGGTGGCGTTGTTGGTCCTCATTCAACGACGCGAGCGACGTCCTCTTCAACTGTCCATCAGCATAATATTTTTAGTCCTCTTTTTTGGTTGTTCTTGTTATAAAATAGGGCTTAAAGTTTATTGAAAATTTTGTTTTTGGGGGTGCCCTTGTATTTTTTTTTTTTTGCACTAGAGCATTTTTCCTTTGATTTATAATGTGTGTGTACGGCGGCGGCGGCAACGTATTTGCTATGTTCATAGCTTATATCGCATGTTTTGTGTATATGGAATTCAATTACTTTGATGGAAAACAACAATTTTCGTGAATTGTTTTTTTTTCTTAATTTGTTATTTTGTTTTTCCGGAACTCATGTGGAATGTAGTGGAAAATTTTACCGTCTGCAAAACATTATATTTGATTTGGTGTACCCAAGGATTTTTTCGCTTTCTGATATTTATGATAAGTACAATAAATTGTACATAATATCCTGAGGCGGGCAACATCTATCTTTTAAAAAAAAAACATATGGTTGATGGGAAATATTGATTCTTTTAGTGTTTTTCAAAATATCTTGTTTTAAGAATCTTTAACTTGACTCTGAATCTGAATTCCTAGGACTTTCTGTGCTACTTTATCATCAAATCAATGTCAAGTGCATATATAAAAATGAGGCTTCGATGCGACCCACACTGATAACTTCCCATCCCGTCTCTCGAATTGTCTTGCTTAAATGTAGCGCTCGCTGTTGACGGTGACCTCCTTACTAACGTCGTTTTCAAAAAAGTACGCACCAATTACGCCGCCGCGCAGGCCCAAAATCCAAACCAAACGGTAACTTTTTGAGGATGCATTATTACTTGGTGAACCTCGCGTGGGTTGGTGTGGTCCCCTATACGGCAATTTTGCTTGTTAACACAGCCATTCATCAAAAAATGCGCCTAATCACTCAAGATGATTTTTCGGCCAAAATTGGGGTCCTCCTATTCGAAGCCCAGTCAGCGAACAAACGGCGTTGTCTATGGTCATGAACTTTGATCTCCTGGGTCAGTTGGATCTTGTATGGATGTAGGCCCAAGTTCCGACGCGAAATTCGTCAAGTTAAAGTCTGCGAAAGGGCGAGTTCTTGTGCATGGCACGGCGAGGAATAGACTGCTTCGGGTTCTGCTGTACACTTTCACGGACCGCAGCGATGTTCTGTTCTGGGCCGATCTTGCGTTCCTTGAACGTACGGGTGTTGGCTGATCGTTTACTGAATCGGTCGTCTCAAATTTGGCTAATAAACGTTGAAGAGTCGACTGTGAAGGACCACCACCTCTACCGTAAAATGGGCGCAATGCGCTCAACGTTTGCGGTAAAGAACACTCATGTTAATAAAAAAGTTTTATTATTTGAACGGGCTGTTCGTGTAACTTGCCATGGTGATTTGGCATAAACAACTTAATAATAAAGAAAAGATTTGACAGATGTCACCAAAACAAAATGGCAGCCACGATGCGCCAAAATCTACAAATTAGGTTGGACTTTTCTAAGAAAGTTTAGCACAGAATGAAATCATTTTGAAGTATTATAAATACCTTCATTAACTCACGAGATATCAAGAATGGAATATTAAATTTTAAAAATTTTGCGTATTATTTCTTGTAGATTTTAATTTTTATGAAGAAAAAAGACTGCTGGGTTTTTATAAAAAATTTAACTGAATGTCGAAAACAATATTTTCTATAAGATAAAATTAGTTTGAAGCCAATATCAAGATTTTTAAAAAGATATTTGAGTCGAAAATTAATTTTTACCAACTTTTAGTAATGTTTTGTAAGAAAACTGACAGTTCGATTTTTATAAAAATTTGACCAGATGTCAAATACGTTATTCTTTGTTCCATACAATTATTTTGGAGATAAAATAATTTTTGTTTGTAAAATATTCGAGGTGACAATTATTTTTAAATTCTTTTCTTTTTGATTTATAAAAAAAAAAATGTTCATTGAATTATTTTTTAAAAATATAATAGTTTGGTATTACGTCACAATACATAATATAAAATTTAATTCAAGTCACTAGCATTATTGGTTCGCTAGATATTTTGTGTCAACCACCCACTTAATTTCCTTGAGAGTCCTTTCTGCATCATTATCGGTATAACAAAACTTAGTTGTAGTCCATATTTCTACTGGTTCTTAAGATATGGACGACGACAAAAGTTTCCCGAACGTACGTAGGTACACACGCACGCACAGACATCTCTCTAAAAATCTTTTATTTAAATTCTAAATGTCAAAATGTTTAGTTGGACAAATGGGATCCTATGGGAAGTTAATAATATGGTAATTTGTGACTAAAAATCATTTAATTCGCAGTAGAATAAAATTGACGTCTAACTTAAAGTTCTTACTTGCTTGCTTCTTCGTCGACTTGGCCGAAGATTTAGTCATAGCCGGAATCTGGTCTCGTTCTCGTTCAACATGCTTCTTCCCTTTCGCCGGTTAGTAATCAACACCATTCAGTTGCGCACCCCAACGCTATTGGTGTCCTATCGTCTGCCCAGATGTCGTCTTAAATAAAATGTACCGCAGTGAGACTTTCCGGGAGAGCACATTCATGCTACCAAGCTCTTTGTGGCTATATTAGCTTCGACGTACATATATTACATATGTATATATTATATATCATTCTAATAGCGGACCAAGACTTTTCTCTCGAATTTAGTTAAGAGATTAAGTTGTTTTTGATTCAGCCCCCAAGACTCTGATTCTTAAGTGAGTACACTGGGTAGGACCATAGTTTTATGCAGCAGCAGTTTGGAGTTTATGGTGAGATTTTTGAATATAAAGGGTCTTGGCTAGCTAAAGTAGGTTTTGTTGGATTTAAGCAGACGTCAGCGTATTTTTTCCTATATGTTATTATTGGTACCTATTATTGAGCCAAGGTAAGAGAGTTAATAGCCCACTTTAAATTCGTGATAACAAACGCTGTTGCATTTCTAACTATTCTCGCAGACAGAGCCGCCATATGTACTTTATTTTTCAATCATTTAAGTTTGGTGGCAGTACCACGCCGCGCCGCTCGTTCGTCGCTATGTCATTCGCTAGATAATTGAGTTCTGTAAAGTTTGTTGGCTCCTACCAAAGATATTGTGTGGATTTGTTGACGATTGTCCCTCTGGTAAATGTTTCAGAGTCTCGGATTGTTTTCTTCAACGCCATCTTGTAAAAGTAACAAGCCAGCCCATCCCCTTGCCGAAGACCATTGAAGATTTTGATAAGTCTGGGTAGAAATCCGGATACCTTAAATTGGCTTGAAATGTTGTCTCGGAGTAAAAATCAGTTGTTGACTCTCCTGGTCTGAAACCATAAAATATCTTATTGGTTGCACTCAACAACTTTATACCTCTATTATTGCTACACTCAGTGATATCGACTACCTTATTTATGGGACATCATAAATTACTTGGTGAAGTTATTGGCGTCCATGTTTGATCAGGTCCGCTAGGATGTTATCAGCTCCCGATGCTTTGTTGTCTTACAGCCGCGTTACAGCATTTTAGACTTTTTCAATGCTTGGCTGCTACAGCATGACGATTACATTATCTTCTTGAAATGATGGAGTCGTCATTTTTCCGTTAAGTAAGTTAACTCAGAATTAAACCCCTAGAATCATCATATTTTAACATCAAACTCTTCACATTTTGTATTTCTTCTTTATATTTCAATTTCAAAACTTTTAAATTACGAAAATGACTTATGACAGGCAACTTCAAGAGCTTAATACGACGTCCGCTTCAGTGATTTTTTGTTGATCCGGAATCCATTCAAGTGATATTCTTGTTTCATTCAAGCAATTTAGTGAAGAACCAGCTTAATTGAAACTCTCCTATCCACAGAACTGGAAGCAATCAGCTTCTTTACAACTCAAGAAAAGGCTGACGAACACTAGAGCACTATGAAAAATGCGTTTGCAACTGGAGGGGAAGCGCTATCGCTGCTATCAGATCCCAATTGCAACTCGCATCAGCAACAGCAAGTCAGAAAAACTCGTCCATAATACAACCAAGGAATTAATTGGAAATTAATCCAATACACAAAATCTCATCAAGGACTGAAAAGAATAAGGATCACCTTAGATAGTGTAATGGACACTTCTATATGGTATTTAAGCACCTTGACAGGGTGATGATTACTGGCTCCTCCCCTCATGAGCAATCGATTTCAAAATCATATTCCCGTATCCGCACTTTTTCACCCAATTGAGTCGAGATAACTTCTGCAATCAAATCGCTTAAAAACAAAAGAGGCTGGGATGCGACCCACATTGATAACTTCCCATCCCGTCTGTCGATTTGTCTTGCTTAAAAGTTTGTAGGTTTTCGTGTTGGGTTGAGAAAGTTGTCAGTTGAATTATTCTTAAAAATTTCAAAATTACCAACAAAATTTTTCGTATGAAGAAATAGTTTAGTTTGAAAATCTAGTTTTGTTAAATAGATTTTTAGTCGAAAACAAATGTTTACCAATTTTAGTAGCAATTCTTAAATTTTAACAAATTGGATGAATGAAATTAATTTGGGAGATTTCAAGAACAGATCATCAATTTTTACAAAATTTGCGTACTATTTCTTGTAGATTTTTTTTTTTATGAAAAAACGGATTTTTATAAAAAAAACTACTGAAAATCGAAAACAATATTTTCTATGAAAAAAAAAAGTTTGAAGACAATATTTTTAATTTTTGAAAAGATTTTTGATTCGAAAGTAAACCAAGTAAACAAGTTTTAGTGTTATTTTTTTTAGGTTTTTATTTTTTGTAAAAAAACTGTCAGTTAGATTTTTCTCCAAATTTTACGGAATGTTGACAACAATATTTTTCAAAAGATAAAAGTAGTTTAAAAATAATATCTCGAAAATCAATTCTTACCAACTTTTTTTAATTTTTTTATGTTTTTATTTTTTGTAAAAAAAACCTTCAATTCGATTTTTCTCAACAATTTTCAGAATGTTCAAAACAATATTTCTTATAAGATAAAATAAGTTTGAAACCTTAATCTCAAGTTTTTGAAAAGATATTTGAGTCGAAATTTAATTGTTACCAACTTTAAATAATGTTTTTTTTTAGGTTTTATTTTTTATAAAAAAACTGTCAATTCGATTTTTCTCAAAATTTTACCTGATGTTGAAAACGTTATTTTTCTTTGCACAAAATAGTTTTGGTGATAAAATCATTTTGTATTCCTAAAATTTTCGAGGTGACACATTTTTTTGTTCAGTTTTTTTGATTTATAAAAAAACCGTTAATTGGATTTTTTTTCAAAAAATATACTTGTTTGGTATCACGTTACAAAATAATATATAAAATTTAATTCAAGTCTGTAGCGTTTTTGGTTCGTGAGATATTTTGGGTTAACCAAAATGTTCACCTTTTTTTTTAAACTGCTATGGTAAAAAAACCACCAACGCAATTTTCTTGAGAGCCCTTTCTGCATCTTTCTGCCTTATTATCACTGTTTAACAAAATATATTTGTTAAACAGATTGAACGTACGTACACACGCACGCACTCACAGACATCTTTCTAAAAATCTTTTATTTCGACTCTAGGGACCTTGAAACGTCGAGAAATGTAAAAATTTTCAATTTGACAAATCGGACCCATTACAATTACTTCCTATGGGAAGTTAATAATGCATACAATTTTAAATTTTAAACATCACCAACAAAGTTATTTAGAATTAACAATAAATTTGATTTAAATGAATATCTACTAACTTTGAAATCAATCATGTCGAAAACAGTATTTGTTTCTCTTAATAATCGTTCTTTGGCTGCATACACAGTTCTATGATATGAAAAATTAAAAAACGATTGGTTTTAAAGCAATCTCGCAGGAACATTAATTCCAATCAGAGCTAAAATTTGTGAACAATCAATATGGTCTGCTAATATGTAACGAATGAACATAACCTCTGTGAACTTTCTACAAAAATGTAAAGATGCAAAATACCAAGTAATTTACATCTCGTTTCATAGGTAGGAAGATCTATGTCCCATTGAAGTCTTTTTACTACAACTCTCGTTAAACGCTTTTGGATCCTTTCGATTCTAAATGAATGAAGATAATATGAAGGATTAAAGATTACACTGCTGTATTCAAGATAAGACCTTACAAGTGCAAAGTATAAACACTTTAAGGTGTGTGGATCGGAAAACTCATTTGAGTTACGCAATATGAAACCTAACATTGAACTGGCCTTTAGCAACTAAAAAATCTATATGCTTTACGAAGTCAAGTTTTTTGTCAAAAATCAAACCAAGATCTTTTTGAAAGGTTAACGAACAATGGCACATGATTGATGTTATAGATTAAATTAATTGGACAATGGTTTCGAGAAAACAACAAGCTTTGGCATTTGGAAATGTTCAATGTTCACACCAGTCCGATAAAAGATCAAGATCTTGTTGCAAAAAAAAACAATCATGTTCAGATTTTATACAACGAAATACTTTAAGATCATCCGCGTACATCAAGCATTTTGAATTTAAAAATATATCAGAAATGTCGTTTATAAACAACAAAAAAAGAAAAGGACCAAGACTGCTTCCTTGCGGGACACCCGACGTAACATACCGGTGAAGAAATAATGTTATTTATACGAACGTACTGAATACGATTCCTTAAGTATGAATTTAGCCATTTTAATAAGTTTGAGTGAAACCCTACTTTATTTATCTTCATGAGTAAAGCATCATGATTGACTCATGAAGACAACATCATACTGATAACTTTTCTCAAGTGCATTCAAGACTAAATTATTAAAAATAGTGAGGTTAGTTGCAGTGGATCTACCAGCTAAAAAACCAAGTTGGTATGGTGTAATGATTGCTTTAAGAAAAGGAGTTAATTTGTCATAGACTAACTTTTCAAAAAATTTGGGAATAGTAGCAATTTTACAAATTGGACGATATTTTGAAACATCTTGCCTACCTCCTGATTTGTAAGTAGGTGTGATTGTTGAACGTTTCCAAGTATTTAGAAACTAGTCATTTTCAAGTGAACGATTAAAAATAATTTTAAAGGAACAGCCAAAGCATTAGCACACATTTGTAAAATGATTGGAGAAATTCCATCAATGTCACGTCGCGGTCGCTTATCACCCTTAAGCTTAGACAACGCTTACTCAATCTCAGAAGTGGAAAAACTTAAACTGCCTATATTAATAAGAGTATTTGAGGAGTTTATGTTTGTGGCATTATGTATGTATATTAGGACAACTGTCTAAATAAACCGACTGAAAATGTTTTAGCAAACAAGTGACTTACTTCAGAGATGTCAGAGAATGTAATGCCGTCATGGTGCATACTGTTGGGAATGCCATTTGATTGTTTTTTATTATTTATAAACCTCCAAAAACTTTTACTATTTGTTTTTAAATCACACTCAACACAAAACAGATATTGATTGTATTGAAATTTATTTAAAGTATCGAATTCTTTTTGTAAGATTCGATATTGGTCATATAATAATTCACGATCATTATTAGACTTTAGAAACTGCTTGTAAACCTTATTTTGTATATTATTAAGATTTATGATTGTTTTATTGAACCACACAGGTTTTCCATTATTGATTATTTTGGGTATACATTTGTACATAAGTCCATCGCAATATTAAGAACATTTATGAATAAATTATAGCACTCATTAAAATCTATATTGGTGAAGAATGTTTGCCAACTTGTTTCATCCAGAAAATCAAAAATTGCATTGTATAGATGTCAGATGAAGATGTTAACTGGGTAAATAGCAAACCGATAGCTGCTTACAGAATGCTGACGAAAATGCAATACGAAGACCAAGCTGCGATTGATTAGCCTTAACGTGATGTCTGTTCTACATCATGGCTTTAGTCTGTAGTAAATGTAAGATGACCAGATAGTGGTATTTGATGCCCTAAACCCCACTAAGCAGATTGTATTATATTAATTTTTCGAATCAATTTCCTAAACTGGGCTTGACTTTTGTCTCTCACAATTTGTATTTTTGTCGAAAACGTACGAAAGTTCCCCTCTAAGCATATCGCTTTCTTAATTTTAAAAAAAAAAACTCCGTTTTATATGTGTTAAGAATATTCTACAGCAACTCTAAGTCAATGTTCAAGCTCTCGACAATTTAACTGTAGAATCAAAAGCTTAAGTCAGCTTCAGCACATAACAAAAGATCACAATCCTTGTACGAGTATAATGTACCTACAAACCTTCTTTTCAGTAAAATGTTTGTTGTTAACTATTTCAAGTATAAATATGCATGAATATTTGAATAAACTTATTTTATACAAAGTTCGCTGTAGCAGTTTTACAGTATATTGTCGAGTGTATATACATAATTTAAATAATTTTCTTTCCCTTCAAAGAACCGTATTTTAAGTTTCTAATGTTTCTAAATATATCTAGACTCTTACCATAGCTACCTACACCTACATTATATGCACACGATAACTTTACCATTTACTTTAAGCCCATTTAATCGAGTGCGATACCTTTCTAAAAGTTAACTTCAACTTGTAATAGATTCTTAAAATTTAACATACCTACCTACTACACTAAAGTTGTATACCTTGGTCCTTTTAAAGGAAAGGAAAAATCCCCACATTGCAAGAAACTGATTCCTCTTCAAAGAATCCTTTTCTCAAGAACAGAATATAATTTTCTGCTTCCAAAAAGGGAAAAGTGTGTGGGGGGGGTGATAAGGGAAGGGAATTGTGAGTTTTGCGAGCAAAACTTTTTCCAGTAAAGAACTCGAGTGGTGATAAATTTCGATGTCACTTTGTGCTCTTTATACTGACTTTGATTTTCCTTCTCTAAAAAAGTCGTTCGCTCTTTTACAGGACTCTGTTCTTTTTCAGCTTTTTTTCCAAACATTATTTCAAGTTGGATGTGTGTTTTATAGGTGGTGATGATATTAAGTTTAAATGCTAATGAAAAGTAGGTACAAATGTGAAAAGAAAAAAGTTACATTTTTTAGCGGAGAGTATGCAGTATCTTACTTGGAAGGAATTCTAAAAGGACGAAAGATCGCAGGAAAAAATTACTTCAACCAACTGAAAAGTAGACATTTTTATCATTTTATTACACCAAAAATTACATCTCCTAGTTGTCATCACAAAGTCCTGATTCGTCTTCGTTCATGTTATATATATGTATTTGTGTCTTGGTCTTCGTATTCGTCTGTGAACTTTCGTCTATACAAATTTTATCAAATAAATTAAATGTGATGCTGTTAGCTCACATATCACTGCCACTTTTTTGGAAAATAAATTCATTGATTTTTTATAAAAAGAAAATATAATTCTGATGAAAAATTCAATTGAAACTTTTAAATTATCATATTTTATGTATGTTTAAGGTATAAGCTAATATAGGCTAGGTTCTCCATTTAAATAAATTGTTTTAATGTAAGAAAATCAACTAACTAAACTTGTATAATTAAATGACACAATAAAATCATTACAATTTTGAATGATTCGATTTATAGTTAAATTTTATTACTGATTTTATATGTGCTCAAACTCAGAAATAGCGTTTTTAAAAAGTAATTTTATATATTTTCAATATAATTCAAAAACTTGATGTTTTAACCTTAATCTATGCATTCGTAACAAGAACAAAAGTTGCTTTTATACCGTTTTGCGTTTTTTCTACTAAGGACCGTTTTAGTATAAAAGCTTCAGCGTTTTTTTAAGGTTTATGTGGGACATTTGAATCCTAAGATATTGAACATTTTTAAAAGTAATTTTGAAGATAGCAATTACAGATTTGGACAACATTTATTGAAAAAAAAACTACTCCATGATTAAACATATAGCTTCAAAAAGCATACAATGTTTTTTTTAACTTCCCATAGGAAGTTATTGTAATGGGTCCGATTTGTCAAATTGAAAATTTTGACATTTCTCCACGTTTCAAGGTCCCTAGAGTCAAAATAAAAGATTTTTAGAAAGATGTCTGTGCGTGCGTGTGTACGTACGTCCGTACGTCCGTATGTCCGTACGTTCGCGACGTTTTTTTCGTCTTCCATAGCTCAAGAACCAGAAAAGATATCGACTTCAAATAAATTTTGTTATACAGATAATAAGGCAGAAAGGTGCAGAAAGGGCTCTCAAGAAAATTGCGTAGGTGGTTTTTTTACCATAGCAGTTTTAAAAAAAAGGTGAAAATTTTGGTTAACCCTAAATATCTCATGAACCAATGACGATAGAGACTTGAATTAAATTGTATATTATATATTGTAACGTGATACAAAACAATTATATTTTTAGAAAAAAATCCAATTAACGGTTTTTTTATAAATCAAAAAAACTGAAAAAAAAAATTGTCACTTCGAAAATTTTACGACTAAAATATGATTTCATCTCCAAAACAATTTTGTGCAACGAAGAATAATGTTTTTGACACCTGATAAAATTTTGAGAAAAATCAAATTGACAATTTTTTACAAAAAATAAAAACTTAAAAAAAAAACTTAATAAAAGTTGGTAAAAATTGATTTTCGACTCAAATATCTTTTCAAAACTTTGAGATATTGGCTTCAAACTAATTTTATCTTATAAATAATATTGTTTTCAACATACGGTAAAATTTTGAGAAATGTTGGATTGACAGTTTTTTCTTACAAAAAATAAAAACCTAAAAAAAAACAATACTAAAACTTGGTAAAAATTTACTTTCGACTCAAATAGCTTTTCGAAAATTAAAAATATTGGCTTCAAACTTATTTTATTTTACAGAAAATATTGTTTTTAATATTCAGTAATTTTTTTTATAAAAATATAACAGTCCGTTTTTTCATAAAAAAATAAAATCTCCAAAAAATAAAACGCAAATTTGGTAAGAATTGATACATTTAGACAAACTTTTAAGCAAGACAAATCGATAGATGGGATGGGAAGTTATCAGTATGGGTCGCATCCCAGCCTCTTTTTTAAATTTTAAAAGCTTACAAGGTCCGGCAGACCTTTTTTTTATATTGTGCGTGCACTAAAGGGGTTATGAATACCGTTATAATAATTAGACACAGTGCGAGCAATAAGGAACAACAAACAATAAAGAGATTCATCAATACCAAAAGCAATCATTTTCGATACGAAAGCTTGATGCCAATCTCTATCAATAGCCTATGATGTAAAAATTTGTTCCATTGTTCAGTGAGATACGGCTTTGCTGCGAAAGCCGTACTGTCGGTCATTAAGACGCCTTTGACTATCGAGACGTTTTTTAAGCTGATAACTAATCATTATTTCCATGAACTTCGAAAGAAGGGACGTAAGTTCGATTGGGCGATAGTAAGAAGGGGAAGAGGATTCGACTTTTTTAGTGACAGGCTGGACAAATGCTGTTTTCCATCCGCTCGGAAGGAGACCTGTTGAATAGGACAGATGAAAAAGCTTACGCAGTGGTTTTGCCAGCGTTGAAGAACATCTCTTCGGAACAATAGCAAGGATACTATCCGGGCCACTGGATTTTTGAATGTCAAGATTTTTAAGTACTCTAGCAACTGTATGAGTGCGAAAGAAGATTCGTCCCATAGAATTTTGTACGCTTTCAAGTACAGGCAGAGTCATGGCACTCGTTGGCAGCATCGAATTAACAGCAAACTGTTCTGCAAGCAAATTGTTTTTTATCAATCGAGCTTACAAAAGGAGTGTCAGTGGAAACGAGCCTAGGAACTAACGATGAAGTAGTGTTGCGCACTTTTTCACAAATGACCAGACATTTTTACTACCTTTGGGACATTGTAGTATTTTTTGTCGTAATTTTTGGTCATTCAAAAATTTGATACGTCTAAAATGTCCGTTACAAGCCTTTCTTCGTTGCTTGAACTTATGTCGGTTTTCCTCAGTGGGGTTGGTCTTGTAAATCGGGAAACTTACATATTTGTTTGGGTTTGATAGATTTTACCCTTTTCGGGATAAAATTTCTCATTCCACAAAGAATTAATTTTGAAATCATATCTGCACTTTAATACACGTCACTATAGAGGAAGCATTTGCCCAGTTAAAGTTCCTGGAGAAGTCGTCCAGACCGTCCCAGTTGGATTTCTCATATTGTCAAACGTTTCTCGTAGGGGTTTTTTCTTTAACTTGTTTTTTGTTTGGCATGACAAATTAACAGATATAACACAATGGTCTGACGTGCCTAAAGGCGATAATACACTTACCACATATTTATTAGATTTGCGAACTGACCTGCAATGTCAGGAATCCGAGTTGGCTCGACAACTAACTGAGTCAGCTTTTTTTTCATAATTAGCAAACAGTAAAAGTTTTTTTTTATACCTTTAATATGCCAAAGACACGGTGCGGTGTGAGCATTAGGAAAAGAGCGAAGGGTTGGATAGAAGGTGTCGGTGTACATTGATTTTGAATTTCTGAACATTGCAATGATAGAGAAAGATAGAGCGTGGCAAGGCGTTCCACATTCGCGTAGTACGGCTAAAAACTGAATCTCTGTACTTCGTAGTACGGCCGAAGTTGGGCTCATGGGTAAACTGATGGGCATTAATAGAAGCGCAGGTAATACGGTTAAATTGTGGGGAGGAATGCAACTGGCTATTTCACTAGAGCATAGTCCGTTAAAATAACTGTAAAAAAGGATGAGACAAGAAACCTTGCGTCGATGTTCGAGTGACGTAATCGAGTACATGATGCTTGTTTAACTCAGAAAAAATCCAAGAGCCAAGAAACATGCAAGCGCACTGATCAGACCGACCAGTGAGACGAATTTTGCATCTCGACCTTAAATTTCAACCTTAAAAAAATGGCTTGAGACCAGGGATAGCTATCCAGTGACTAAAAAACTCGAGTAAAAAGCTGTCAAAGAATATTGGACACAATTCCGATGTGTGCATTTTTGTTACTTTTCACTTCTGACCACTGTACTTTTTTCAATTCAAACTTGAATTCAAGCAAGAAATTGACAAAAAAGGCTTTGATGAGATTTGGTTCCAACAGGACTGCGCTGCGGTCCACACAGCCACTCGATCAATGGCATTGGTGCCTGAGCTCTTTCCGGCCCATGCCATCTCCCGCAGAGGAGAAATCAATTGGCCCATAAGGTCACCCAATCTCGCCCTGTGATTTTTTTGGGAGACACTTAAAGGCTAAAAAACCGTCCTAAGAACTTGGAAGAACGTAAAGCCGCAATAATTCATGAAATCTCTGCAAATTCACGAGAAATGGCCGAACGATCTATGCGAAGTTTTCGTTTCCACCTTCAAGCCTGTATCAATAATGAAGGTCATCGTGATATGATATGCCAGAAGTGGTTTGTCATAGGTACATAAATTGTAAATCTTATAAAATGTATTAAATGTAAAAAATATTCAATTCGAGCACATTTTCGTTTTTTTATTGTACTTTATTTTAGTGTCATGACTTCTTCCGGACCTTGTATATATCTCAAACACTTTATCCAATTACTGATTTTGAAGCCGAATTTGAACTGAGGCCATCAAGACCATAGTAAAAATTATGTGCCAGACACAAAACCTTTTTGATCATTATAGTCTTAGAGCCAGTAATAGTAAAGTCGAGTTCTTTGCAAAACTTACTAAAACATATCTTAAGATATTAATTTTTTTATTCTACTATGCCAAAAAAAATATCTTGGTCAACTAATCAGCAAAGTCGAAAGTCGTTCAAAGGTATACAAAAAACTGCCCGAAGTCAAGACATTTGAAAACATTTATTCGATCCCAATTATCTGAATTGACTCTCAAACTATAAGAACAATATATCTATATAAAAAGCTTTATTGATAACGAGTGATTTGAAGAAAAGAAACTATGTGCGTCGCTCGAAAACAGAATATTACTGAAAATTGACAAAAATCCAGGTTCGTCGATTCCTCGTTGATCTTTGCAATTAGGCATTCCAAAAACACCATTGCACTGTATTTTGCATAGAGACTAAGGTCTAGGATTTTAAAGTTGATAAAATCCCTAGAACATTTTTGTAATGACGTAGTTTTAAATAGTAAATGTGTAAAATATGCCCAAATAGAGATCTATTCATTTTTGAAAACCCCTAGTTGCAAGTTTAACTCAAAATACAAAACAAAGTATAGTTATTTGTAAGGCAGTTTTGTGGCTTACCGTCCGTGCTTAATGCTTATCCACATATTTTTTTCGGAGATCTGAAACATGGCGATACCCCGTTCGATCTTCATGATACATGACTCAAAAGTTGATAAAACAACACTCCAAGTGTTTCAGAAATATCTATTAAACTGAATTTCACCCACCTTAAAATGTTGTTTAAAACGTATTAATGAGCTTTCCACAAAAATGCATCTTGATCTAAATATTCGAGGTGAAAATCTTATGTTCCTGGACTGGGAAATTAGAATGATTTATTTATTATCAGACTGGCTGAAATTTTCTTTACCAAAAACTCTTTCTTTCTTCAAAATAGAATGCCTTAGTTTAATTTTAAAACTTTCTTTTTAATTTCCCATCCATATGCATAGGGTTATTAATACATTTTTACTATTAAACAAATATTATTTTCCATTTTTTGTTCATTATATGGAAAGAAATATTTCATATACATACCCTCGTCTCATAATATAAATGTTATTAAATAACGAACAAATAAACGTCTCACCCGAACGCATGTCTTTGTTTGTTCAGAAATCCATTTAATCTAAAACGTATCTACAACTCGCATATTCCTTCCTTCATACAAATAGCGTAATGCTTTGGACTTACAACACTTAAGTCAATATGAACCCTATTTCCCATAACTACATTCATTTTTTTTCTTCTCCTTACACGAGTAGATTTATTTATATCAAAACCATTCTCTTGTCGATGTAATTAAATTTCAATCTCCCCAAAAATCCAAAGAAGTCTATAAATCAAATATCATCATACACCCATAGAAAACGAGGTCCTTCTTTGACAAGAACCACCATAAAGTCCAATACAAATGGAAATCGTAGTCGAAATGAAAAATCTTCATCCTTCCTAAAAATATACGAGTCGAGAAAAGAGCGTTATCGTCGAGGACCTCATCCTTTCGCTTGCTCTCCTCTTAAGATTAATGTTGTTTTTTCATTTCACGGCCGCCGCCGCGACTCAGCGGCCAAAATGCAGCAACGCCAACGATATAAATACCGCACGTGCCAGACGTGTGCCATGGCTTCTCGATTTCACCAAGGGTTTCAACTTTGCAATGTTTTTCAAACCTCCCAATGACGCCTCCTAAAATAATATAATCAACTTTTCTATGCCGAATCATAGACAAAGGACCAAGAAAGTGCAAACAGTAAGTATAGGAGTAAGTTTTGAAAAAAAAAGGCAAGCGTTTTTCATAGGATTAACAAATTATTATTTTGCGATGATTTATATCAGCCAGACGCAACCCCTTTTCTTATACTTTATTGGTATGCTGCAGAGATCTCTTGCAACCCTTTTGCGATAAATAAGTACAATGCTGTGTAGAATTATTTAAAGCATACTATTTCTTTTTTCTGAAAACTCACGAGCCAATTACCCTGTTGACGCTATCAATACAGGGGGGTTGTTATCAAATAGATCGCCGAATTAAATTTGTAAAAACAAAAGATATTATGAATAAGTCAATATTCAATATGTTCGAAGTTTAATTATTTTTGAACTATTGCATAACAATGAAAACACTTTTTGTTCTATTCCAACTCAGCAAATACTGCAAGCTGTTAATATGTAAAGTTGCTAGTAACTTCCTGGAGGAAACAAATTAAAATCTGTATTCCGGTAGATCCAATCGCACCTGAATGCATCGAGAAACTGTACTGCTTGATCTCTCGGATCTATGGACACATACCTTTCGACCCCTATTGTTTTTCTTGAACCAAACAAATCGATTTCGGGGACCCCCACCGCCCTTGCCACCGATAGGAGATACCATTCGGGAATAGGTCTTTCTCTTGAAAGTCTATCTGGCGTCTGCTATCCCATTGTACCTTCCCGGAAAGTAGAAATCGTTATATCGTACTGGTCGACAAGGTGGAAAATTTGATAAGTCAAATCTAATAGACCAATAGACCTTGTTCTCCACTCCTTGCGAATATAAGCCACAAAAGTACGATTGTCTGTTTAAAGCAAGACATGTGAACCTCGTAACTAATCCGCTTGGGAGTTATAGCTCTGTATACAGCATACATCTCCCTTACGTTTGAGTGCCACCTTACCTGTTTTCCTGTCCAATGGCCTGACATGACTATATCGTCCAATTGAGTGCCCTATCCAGTGTCTGCGACATCTGTGACTAAGAAATGTGTTATTGCTGTTTTGTGAATTGTTGTAAACTCGTCCGTGGCTCCGTGCAAACATGTTATCTAATCCTTATAAGTCTCACAAATTTTCCAAGAAATATTTGAAGATAACGACAATTCAATCTTCCTTGTGGGAGAACAAAACATGCAAAATTCAACTGATCCAAAACCTTTTATAGTTCACTAAGGTTGCAAAACTTTTTCTGACTGAAAATCTGAAGAGATGGTCTGGTCCTGTCTATTTTTATCTCTGGAATACTCAATACTCATGCGATTCTCTTTCAAATCCCACTGAATACCCAGAAACTCAATGCTTTGTTTCGGTATCAGAATATATTTTTTGAAATCGAAGGAAGTCGTCTAAATAAACTAAAACTTGGATACCTTTGCTTCAAAATTATCCGCGATCCAACAAGTTAGGGCTGAGAATAACCTGTGGGCTGACGACAGGCTGAATCAAAGGCAAATTAGCTGTAAGAGCTCGCCTCTATACGCAATCCTGAGAAAAGGTCGATGGTTTTCTGCAATTGGCACATGAAAGTACGTCTGAGATAAGTCTTTGCTTTGCTATCCAATCGTTTGCCTAAACAAAATCTAGAACTGAGGTGTGAGGCATCATCTGGAAAGATTTTTCTTTTACATTTTTGTTCAGTCCTCTGAGGTCGAAAGTGGGACGAATCATGCCATGGTTTACTTTTATTGATAGAAGTGAAATCACTAAGTGAAACCCAAGTATGTGAGGATTCCAATTCTGCTGATTTTGTGTCCATGGGTATAGCCTGGTGCCTCTTTTCTTTTACCACCATGGCCTCGCCATACACATAAGAAATGAATGATCAGTTCTTGCCACAATATGGTCCTTGCAACAATTCTTTTTTCAAATTTTTAAATTTTCCGTAAATAAGCACACCATTCACTACTGCTTCTTTTATCGAAGCCCAATCTAGGCACTATACAGTAGATCAAGTTCTCGTAAATTTGATTCCTTGCCTGATTCCAGAGGCATACAACATCCGAAGAAGTGTATGCTGAGGTCTTCGCTGAGTTGAACAACCTAAATTAGCTGGTCAAGAAGCCCACTCGAATAAACTATTAGTGGGAAGTCCACTATTAGTGTTCTATCTCCTCTGTTGTGTTAAATCTTCAAATTTCTCGTGCTAAAACACTCCAGTTAAACAAAATTTCTTCATGACCAAAAATTACAGCAACAAATACTGCAATGTACCAAAGGCAGTAAACATTTTTGGTCATTCGTGAAAAACATGAGGAATTCTTCCTCTTCCTCGGTTCCTACGCTCGTTGTCAATAACACTCCATTTGTTATCTCTTTTGAAGAGCATTCGCACTGTGGTGAGAGTTTTAAAAGATCTAACTGATCTACGTAAGGTGATAGTCAAATTAATACTTAAAAATGTGTCACAACAAAAATGTGATAGTCATTTTCAAACAAATATGTTTATAGCGAATAGAGCTACCAGACGCTTACACAAACGACTGGATAATTTTCTTAGCTCGCTTTGTTTCGTTAAAAAAAAAACACATTCCTGTGTCTGACAAAGCTTACGACATTCGAAAAAAAGGAAGAAAAGTAAGAATTTTATTCAAACACAGCCAATTTGATACTTTTATTTATATATTTTATAGGAATCAATTTAAAATTTCACCAAGGCAACAATGAATTTTGACAATTTGAATCTGAAATTGTTCAATCGAATTGAATTGAGTTAAATCATCTTAGACAGATGGAATGAAAATAATAGTCAATTTGACTATCAAAAAAATGACAGTCAACTATCACCTTAGCCGATTCTACCCCTGGTAATTTCATGGTTCATCTCACCTAACAGTCGAACAAATCTTTACATCGTTTCTAATAAAGTAAGATTATTGATATTTCAAAAGCATATTATAGGCTCTGACATCAGGTTCTTTTATCAAAAATGCGTGCTTTCGGTTTTCATGAATCCTTTCTTCATTGTATTAGTAACTATCTTTCGGATTGTTCAAAATAAATAGTATTGGATGGATTGAAGTCTGAAAACCAAATATTAAATGCTGGTGTGCCCCAGGGCTCTGTTCTATCTCCAACACTCTTTCTCATTTTTATTAATGACCTCCTGTCTGCAACTTCTAATACATTGTTTTGCTGACGATAATACTCTTAGATTTCCATTTTCGTTTTTAGACTCACATCGCTCTTCTACGGATTTGGAATTTCAACGACAAAATATGATAAGCTCATTAAATTCCGACGTAAACAGCACAATGGGGAATAAATAAAACCGAATGTCTGTACCTACAGAGTCTGCTCAAAACGCAAAACCTTCTTTCCCGACTTTGAATATTTTTCAAATTGCATACATTGTGCCATAAGTTAGAAAAATTATTTTCTAGAAATCAAAAAACTACCATATCATGCTGAAGAAATAAAATTATATCCCAAATTTTTTTGCACCCCACTGTACTTATGTTATTTCTAACATTCTATTCCAATGATATCATCGAATACTTTATAGAGCGATGATGATGCAATTGTCCGGATAATAGATCGAACAGGAAGTTTGTAGAGCAATAGACAATAGACAAGGACCACCAGCACGAACACGAGTACGACGTTCGACATACCCGTACTACAAACACCGAGTAGTAAAAGGAATTTAGTGGAAATTGCTTTTTAAAAATGATCTCCTTCATATCTGTTGAAGATAAAAAAGAAAAATAGAAGTAAGCTCGTTCACTCCCCCAAATGTGCAATAATATTATAAATCAGTGATGAAAATTTTAAATTCAAACTTATCTCTCGACATAACCCATCGTCTTTTTCGTTATTATATCTGTACCATCGCCGACCGTTCTCGTAGTCTTCGCTATCGTCATCGCAGCATGGCTGGTCTTCGTTGGACATCATGAAAATATCCTTCGAGTCCTTTTTCAAATATACGAGTACTCGTACAACTCAAATTGAAATGGATTTAGAAAACGAGAATCTCAAAGCACACGATGTGATGTTGAGAGCAAAGTTGAAACTGAAGGATGTTGAAGTGCCCACTTAAGTCGTGTTTCAGGACATACTCTCATTATACAGAAAACATATTTAATATAACGTTAACGTGGGCGTGGGCGTGAATGAGGGTTTGTTCTTATATGTATATGAAAATGTCATTATCGTGCGTTCTGTGCGAAGGACGACGAGAGAGTAATGATTGTGTGATTTTTGACAGAAGACTTAAGCTGGTGGGTGTGCAGCAGTGTGCAATTTTATAATAAAAATATAAGGCCATCAAGGATAACAAGTGGGTACACGTTTTCCTAAGTGAAAAGGAAACATTATTTTTCAGCTATAGGAGCGTCAAGTAACGAATAACGAGTAACGAGGGTGGCTCCATACGCGGCTAAGGCTTAATAAAACCAAAGAGGCATATATTAATTAGACCAATTAAACGTGTAATGAAGTTGTTGCGTGAGGAGAATTTGTGGCTATTCGTGTTTAATAGCCGATTAAATGATCTTGTAAAGGCGGGAAAGTATTTTTCACCACGTGACAGTTGTTCGTTGTATTATTATAGGTGCCTATTTAAACTTCAAAGCGATTTGGTTGTTTTTGAAATTGTGCCTCCTATAATCAACTATTGTTTTTTATGCTGATTTGAAATGCACTTGCATACATTTAATGTTTAACTAACAATAACCAACAGTTAATTAAGGTCCAATTAACCAATTAAGGTTTTCATTTTGCATGACTACCTTGTGGGGAAGTTAATTACGTGAATGGTTTTATTATTTTATTTTCATTGCCGAATTGATTTCAAAAACATGTTTGGAGATTTTTTTTTAAATACCTAGTTAAGCTATGTTTCATCAAGTGGAAGGATTTTGACTTTTTCTACTGAATTTTCAAATAAGTTTTTAGGGTGCAGACAAGTTCATGTCAACTTTCTTATTGAATCAATTACTTACTGTTTGAAAATTTGGCCTTATATGTACAAATACATAACTAAAGAAATTACACTTCTACAATTTGCACAGATGAAATGTGTAACTTTGAAGAAGAACAAAAATTAAAACGTTCTTTTTTTCACATCCGTGAGTTAATTGTTTCCGTATTCTAATCTTCATCCTTCATTACAAATTATTGTACGTGTTGGTATTAAATTTATAAAAGATATTAATTGTAAGCCAAGAAATTCAGAACAAAATATTTCATTTAATCAGAATTTTGCAACATATATTCTAATGAAGGTGGTGATCAGCCTAGTTTAAGAATTTAATACGTAAAAGCTGCGGATGATTTACTAAAAGGCTTCCTATCATCCGTTTACCCTTGAGTGCTAACAAAAAAGCCATAAATATAATATTTTTGGAAGGGGGTTCATGATAAAATTTCAACCGTGTTCCTTACCGCTCTAAGAATTTCTATTTTGAATTATTTTTTCTTATTCAAGAAATAAGAAAAATATATTGTTGAGGTAGTTTTTACAAATTATTCTGCATATTCCAATCCAAGTCACTATATCAACAAAAAAAACTGTTATTATAAGACATAATACACAATGTTATCAAAATTGTTGAAGCTCTTTAGAATACATAGCAGCAGAAATACACGTTTTCTTACTTAAACTTTAAAAAACATCACCAAGTCGTTGAATTTCAAATCACAATAAAATTTCGCAATTCAATGATAATTTAAAAATATTGTTTTTGGAAAAATACATACATATGTATGTACATACATAAGGACACAAAATCCGGGCTAAAAGAGAATCTTGATTTTTAAAGCATACGCCTAAGCTTTTTTTTTATTTTAGAAAAATCTCTCTTACTAGCAAGTCGATTTCACTTATGTATATGTCAAAATGACGTCTAATCATAATTTTCCATTTAACTGAAAGCTGGACTTTATTACTTTTATTGTTTATTTATGTACATATGTATGTACATGTACTAACCTGTATTTTCCGATTCTAAATAACACAACACAACTATTCGATAATCACAACAAAACTAAAACTTATTTATTATTTCTTCAATAACAATCTCAATAACAATTAAATGATTTGCAACTATAATCAATATGATACAGTGTATCTCCTACTGACAAGGTCGCCACATCCCTCCTATATTTTTAAGCTTTAGCTTCAACCCCGAATTTCTCGGTTCGGTGGTCTCTTCAACATCATTGTCGGATTCATTGCTTGACTGCTCCAAAATATCTTCATTATTTGTTGTTTTGATTTCAGTCTGATCCACCACTGGTATTTTCTTCACATGGTTTAAATTTCGCCTAAAAGTTCTGCCATCATCTCCTTGTAGTACTACTTCGTTTCGATTCCGTTCCATCACCTTGAATTCAGTTGAATCGAATGCTGTTGTAAGTTTATTTTGGGGAATTAAATTACGAAGTAAGACTTTATCGCCAATGAAAATATCCGCTTCCTTTGCACCACGAACTCTATCTCCTCTCTCCTTTCCTTTTTGTTTGTTAATCTTGTCTAAATCTCTAGCCTCTGAATCTAAGATAGTTTCACTTACATCTTGTACAGAGGGAATTTTGTCTCTAATAGTCCTATTAAAAAGAAGCTCTGAAGGCGATTTACCCGTTGTGCCATGTGGTGTCACGTTGTACATAAGAGTAAATTTCTGTACTTCTTTTCTGTAGTCCGCCCCTTTGCCATGAGCTATTTGCAGTCGCTTCAAAATAGATTTATTCATATTTTCAACTTCGCCATTGGCCTGTGGCCAGTAAGGAGGTGATGTTATTAGATCAATGTTGTTCTTGTCACAAAAGCTCTTAAATTCACTACTCACAAATTGTCGACCATTATCTGCTTTTATAGATTTAGGATATTTCTGAAGATGTAATTTTTTTTACAAACTTAGTCTCCTGGTATCTTGAATAATAATCAATAATAACAAAAGCAAAATCGTAATTTGGTAATGGACCCAATAAATCCATTGCTACACATTGCCAGGGTCCGTCCGGAAAAGCATGTCGCTGCATTGGCACAGGTGGAGTCGGTCTTGAAACTAAAAGACAATCGCGACAAAGTTTTACAAATGATTCCACTTCCCTGTCCATTAATGGCCACCAGACCTTTAACCGCAGTCTCCGCTTCATTGCTGTCTCTCCTGGATGGCCTTCGTGACCCAGTTCCAGTACTCTAGATCGTAGTGATTTTGGTATGACAAGCCTGGAGCCACGAAGTAAAATGTTTCCCAAAGTACAAAGTTCAAATCGAAATGGAAACAACTTATTTTTACTACTGGCTGTCCAATCGTCTTTCTTTATATTTTCTACCGCTTCCATAATCTCTTGATCATTTGCGTTTTCTTTGACAACTTCACTTATTGTAAGTGCACGTGGTACCACATTTTCTATCAGTGTACATACATTGTACTCACAATGCCTGTCGAAAGAATCCGTGTCCTCAATCTTGCACAATCTTGACAATGAATCTGCAATATTCAATTTTCCTGCTTGAAAGATCACCTTAAATTTAAAAGACTGAAGTCGTAGAACCCATCTTTCGATTCTAGCAGGAGGTTTCGAAGTAGGTTTGAATATAGCCTCTAAAGTTCAAATTCTATTCCTGCAAGGTAATAATAAAAACGTTCAACTGCCCATACCAACGCCAAACTCTCTTTTTCAGTCTGGGAATATCTCCTTTCTACAGCAGAAAGACTTTTGCTAGCAAACGAAATTACTTCAGGACATTCATTATGAAACTGTAAAAGAACTGCTCCTAAAGCAACAGGGCTTGCATCAGCAACTAAACGAGCACGGTTCTTGGGGTTAAAATATGTAAGACAGAATCGGTATTTTCGCTAATGACTGTTTTAAACGCTTGAACGCATATTCCTCTTTCTCACCCCAGATAAATCGAATGTCTTTTTTGATAAGCTTCCATAACGGTTCAGTTGTATCTGCCAAATCTGGAATAAACTTTCCTAAACAAGTGACAAGACCCAAAAAACTTCTTGTTTCTTCTTTTGTGTTTGGAGACCGAAATTCCAAGATCGTTTTAACTTTGTTGGGGTCTGCACTAATTCCAGCCGAAGTTAAAACATGGCCCAAGAACTTCAATTCATCAACTTTGAAATTGCAAACATTCATATCTTTAAAAATTTTCAACACTAACCTTAATTCTCTGTCATGTTCCTCCTCAGTGAGTCCAAAAACAATTATATCATCCAAATAATTCAGTGCATTTTGACAGGGAGCCAAGATATTTTCCATTGTCTTTTGGAATATCTCGGGAGCTGAATTTACTCCAAATAATAATCGTTTATACCGAAACAATCCCTTATGGGTAATGAATGTTGTTATTTCTCGACTATCTTCAGTCAGCTCTAGTTGATGATATGCATTCTTAAGGTCTAGACGTGATAAAAACTGAGCACCCTTCAGTTTGGTCATAAGAGTGTCAAATGTAGGGAGTGGATAATTTTCTCTCAAGATGGCTGCATTTGCTCGGCGCATATCTACAAACAAACGAATATCTCCGTCTTCCTTAAAGACTAACACTATAGGAGAGATCCATGAACTTGGACCGTAAACAGGCTCGATAATTTCCTTTTCCAGTGCGTCTTTTATTTTATTTTCCACCTTTTCTTCCAAAGCTGACGGAATCCGGCGAAATGGTTGCTGCACCGGCTTAAATGCTTTATCTATAGTTAATTGTACCCGTATCCCTTTTATCTTCGGAAAAACACGATTGTCTTCTAAATGGCTTATGTCAACTCCTAATTTTAATACTTTTAATTTAAGTGCGGTATCACGGCCCAGGAGAGATTGTTTGCCGTTCTTAATAACATAGAACGCTAATAGGGGCCTCAAAAACAGTTCTTACCTCAAGCATCTCCTTAGCTGCGTATGCCCTGAACCGATTTTCCGATTCTGTTCGAACGTTAATCAATGCTGATGTTTGGCGCAACTTTTCCCAGTCTTCTTCTCCTATTAAATTGAACCGTGATCCGTAGTCGATGAGCATTAAAAGTTTGCAATTTCCTATGAAACACATTATATTCGCACTTGAAGATTCAACAAAATCTTCCGCGACTTCGAAACAGTAGTGCTCATCATGGTCATCGCTTGATTTTCCTTTTTCTACAAACCTTATAATCGATGGCCCAAATCTTGTTTTCTTATGGACAAACCCATCATCAAAAGTGTTTTTCCGCTTGTCGGACTTCGTCTTACATTTCTTAGCAAAATGACCAAAACGTCCACAACTATTGCATTTATTATTTTTAGCTGGACAGTAACCACTATTTGATAAATGACCCATTCGTCCACATCTCTGACATTCTCTATCTTCGTTTGGACCATTTCGGTTATGAACAGGGTGGATGCTGTTAATCCCACTTGACGACGGAATTATAGCCATCGACTCTGTCTGGCTTGCAATCTGTTCATGTACTTGGCACATCTCTAACACTTCTTCTAAAGAGTGTTCCTTTTCTAATAATCGTTTCTTTAAATCTCTAGAAGCCCATGCGTCTATAACTTTATCTTTTATATTTATTTCACAAATCTCTTGCTTTGTTTCACCAAAAGAGCATTTAGCTGCCTGATTGCGTAGCCGCAAAAGAAACTTATTGAAATTCTCCCCATCATCCGGCTTCAGAGTTCTGAACAAATGTCTTTCAAACGTCGAATTTCTCTTTGGAGAAAAATATTCGTTAAGCTTTTTTACTGACACCTTGAATACATCTTCAGAAGCAATATCGTCCTCAGTAGTAGCACAATTCACCAATGCTCCAGGGATATTAAAAATTACCTCTTGCAACTGCGGTCCTCCAAGATGAAAAAGCTTATTTTTTTTTTTAACTGAATCGATAATTTCTTCAGACTCCAAATAAAGAACAAATGAACGATACCACTTTTCCCATTCTGACCTCATCAAAGACTTATCGATGGTCTCACAAAGAAAAGGTTTTATTCCTGAGGCGCTCATCATCTCCTTTTTTTTTAGTTAACAACTAAATGCACCACCAATCCTACAATTTAATGTAATTACTTAAGCACAAATATATTCAATTAAATGATCATACCTTTCGGTTCTTTTATAGCAATTTGATGCCTTTGGTCAACAATTGAATGTAACCCCAATCAATTCTTTTTATTTTTCTCTTATCGCAATTTAATGCTTTTGGTCAACAATTGAATGTAACCCTTGATCGAATTTTTTTAAATCGTAAACAAAAATTCTTTTTTGTTCTGGAAAAAAGAAAAAAATATACATACATATACATATATACATACATATATATATATACATATATTTCGTTTCATCCTCGTCGCCAACTGTACTAACCTGTATTTTCCGATTCTAAATAACACAACACAACTATTCGATAATCACAACAAAAATAAAACTTATTTATTATTTCTTCAATAACAATCTCAATAACAATTAAATGCTTTGCAACTAGCTATAATCAATATGATACAGTGTATCTCCTACTGACAAGGTCGCCACAGTACATATGTATGTATGTATGTATTTTCTGCAGAAATCTATTTGATGTTTTTTGTAAAAGGGTTTCTTGTTAAATTGGGAAAGGAATAAGCAATATTTCTTTAAAATACAAAATAAAAGTCGAGATGGACTTGTATCATTACTTAAAGAGTGTTTTGTAAATAATTATTTTCTTGATAGTTTTTGCACTATCAACTAAAGGTAGAGAAATAAAGTTCCGAATTTGAAGTTTATGACACTTCATGATCAAAATTTACGTTAAAAGAAAGCAGTTGACTGCAAATGAAGTCCCTTATGTTGCCTGAACCTGCCCAATGTTGCCTGTCAATTTTACTTGAACGAGTATCGATTCAGTTAACATTGATCGTTCGTAGGGCCATCAATGTTAATCACAGTTAAAATTGTTTAGTTTCTTCAATTTCAACTGACAGAACATTGATAATTTGTGTGAATTTTCGTTGTGTCTGGGTATTGCATTTAAAATGGTAAATTAATTGTAGCAAAATGTCTTATTTTCGTCAATGTTCTCGGTATTTTTTCCTAAAGGATTAGGAATCTCCAAGGAGTGAGTTGAGCAACCGATAAATGACATCCAGTGACTTGCCGGATTTAAACTCCGAAGACAATGTAGGTTTTGTATTAAAACGAAAAGAACAAGTAATCCTTTTAACTAATATTTTAGTCATTTGCATCTACAAAAATCATTAGCGAAAATCGTCTTTGAAAGTCTTGAAATCAATGTTATGTTTATACAGGGTTATCCACTTTGCGGTAAACGTAAATAAAACACATATAATATATTTGTTTCCATGGTATTTACTTTTTAATTATAAAGTTAGAACGTTGACATTATGTGTGAAACACTACATCATTTAAATGACCACCACGTGAATTGTTGAAAGCATCAATTCTTTTGAGGCAATTTTCGACCACTCTTTGACACATATTGAGCGGTATCTTAGCCATAACTTGACGAATGTTGGTTTTTAAGTGCTCAAGATTTAAAGGGGTATCTGCATAAACACGGTCTATTGCGTAGCCCCACAAAAAAAAAGTCCAGCGGTGTCAAATCGCATGATCTTAGTGGCCAGTTGATATCGCCACGACGAGAAATTACGGGGCAAGAAAATGTCTCTTGCAATAAAGCTGTATTCGCTCAAGTTGTTTGGCATGTGGCACCGTCTTGTTGAAACCACATATTCTACAAGTCGTTTTCTTCTATAGCGGGCAAAAAAAAGTAGTAAGGTCACAGCGATTTTTTTTTGATGTAATGGCCCCTCTCCAATTACTTGAGGATTCTCAGAACATCAAATACGACAACACGACAGCTTCGTCGCTGAAGAAAATTTTGTTCGCAAAATCGCAGTCCCCCGCCTGTTGTTGAAGCACCCATTCGACGTATCTACGACGTTGTGAATGGTCAGCTGGTTTCAGTTGTGTGTGGGTTGGACTTTATATGGATGTAGGTGTAGATCCGAATGCAAAATACGCCATAATGTACCATAAGACGGTCCTTATTCCTAAGAACGACGATAAATCGACGCATTCGGGTCTTCGGCAACTCTTTCACTTACAGCAGCGATATTTTCAGTGGTACGAGCGAAACGATGATGCACAATATCTGTAACCAATAAAGTCTCTTCAAACATCTTCACATTTTCGCCAATTGCTTGCGTAGTTGGACGATTATATAAACCATGATCTCCTCTTAAAGCGCGATATGTGGCTGTGGCAGAATCACCATTTTTGTTGTAGTTTTTAACAATTTGTATGCTTTGTGCGAAAGTTAAGCGATCCATCGCAAATGTCAGACTTTCAACTGCATCGAGGAGACTGAACAGCTATCAGTCCTTGGTATGTGCATTACAAACCACTTGTTGTGGATTGATCACATATTTGACATTGCCAAAAATGCTGCTAAGTGTTTAGGTTTTCTCCGACGATGCAAGAAGTTTTTTACCCCTTCTGATCTGGCTGTAATATATAAAGCCTATATGCGTCCAAAATTTGAGTACAATTCCCATATTTGGGCATGTGCTCCTATAACCCACTTGAGTCTCTTGGACAGAATTCAAAAGAGAGCTCTAAATATGATAGGTGACCGTTGTTTAACTGAAACTTTTGCATCTCTCGAGCACCGTCGTCGTAAGGTTTTATGTCTCTCATTATTTTATCGTTACTTCCATAAGCAATGCTCTAATGAAATAGCCAGTTGCATTCCTCCGCTCAAACAATTTAACCGTAATACTCGTTCTTTTAGGAATGCCCATCAGTTTACCCTTGAGCCCAATTTCGGTCGTAAAGGTAAAGTACAGAGATTTTTTTTTAGTCGCACTACACGAATGTGAAAAATGCTTTACCAGACTCAATATTTCCCACTCACTACAATGTGCATTTAAAACCAATGTGCATCGATATCTCCTTTCAAATTCGATCCTCCCTTCCTAATTACTCGCACTGTGTATAATCATTATAAGGGTATTCATATCCCCTTGAGTGCGGGTACAATATAAAAAAAAAAAAAGTTTGACAGATGTCGAATTCCAGCCCTATACTTTTGAAACCGTAAAATGGATAAGACGTTAATTGATGATGTATTGGGCCCTTTACATTTGAATAGAACTGGAGCTGATGCTAGAAGACAAATTCTAAGTAATTTGTACATTTAGTATTTTGATCAAAAAGTACTCAACAAAAACTTAAAATTTGGAGAGATAAAAATGTTTGGTTCTTTTGTAAAAGAAAGAGGTGCATGTAGGTACCTACATAATTTTTTTAAAAATTACAAACAACAAATTAAGGTAAACAAATAAGTTGTGAAGAAAATATAGTGTGGCACTCACAAATTACATGTGGCAGAATCTCTTCTCACTTCAATTTTCGAGAGATTCAAAGCTTTTATATTTTTAATTAATAGATATGAAACGTATACTATGTATTTTAATAATAACAAGAGTATCATTGTTGCTGTTTTTTGGATATTTATATTCTTGAAATCATTGTTTAATTGTCAATTTAACTCATTATAATAATAACTAAACTGAATTTGCAAATTTTGTTTACTTTAGTTAATTTAATTTTCTATAAAAAGTGTTTGATTTTGTTCTAGCGACCCACAATTTTTTGTTGTTATTTTTCATTCAACTTTATTAGTAAAATTCCAAATCGTGCAAATTTAAAACGGTTCTATGAAAATAACACTATAACAGTTATTTAGATTCTTGTTAATTTTCCCAACGATATTATGTACCTATAGTACTTGAAAAATTATTTTTTGTTTAAAAATCAGTTGTTCTATTTTAAATGTTTTAAATGTTTATTTTAACCTCTGCATAATGGTTGTGTGATTTGTACCGTATTTTTGAAAATTACAAAATTCTAATATGAAGAAAATACTACAAATACACATGAAGACAAAATTTCGGAACCCACATTTCCTAACGCGTATATTCTTTCATTAAAATGTTAGTTGGTCGGTATGATTAAAATCTCGAGATTGAATATTCAAAAAATCCTAAATTAACCCTTTCAAGAAGAAAATTATGTCAAGTAAATTTCAAAAGTTTTCAAATCATACGAATTCGCGTTTTTTAATTTAGATTTTATTTTTTCTTAAACTCGTATATTAATGAAACGACATAGCCTGTTTCTGTGTCTGAATTACTGAATTTTTAATAGAAAAGGATACCATTCCATTATTTACGTAAGTGTGTACATTTATAAACCCACCGGTAACACCATCAACAATGAGTCTATAAAACAAATCCCTAGATCAAAACTACTTCCACAAAAAATTCGGATTCATTATTTTGGTTCTATTGCGTTACAAAGAAACTCTCCAATCCCTACTATAATGATTTCAATTCCAAGAAATTATAGACCAAATTGTTTTACTGGGTACTTTTGAAAGCAAACTTTTCAATTAACCAAAGATAAATAAATCAAATAGCCTTAAAAGATGCTTAGGTACAACACTTCTTCATGATGTACTCGTATACTACTTACTTACCTTGTTAAATCTCACTTAAGGTGATTTTTGTTTAATTCAGCGCAACGAAAGGAATAAACCATTGTAATGGTCTGAGGACAGCCTATTACATACTTGTAGACCAAAGACCACTCTTATACCATCATTATTTAGGTTCTCGTACTACAAGCTACGAGTATGATGCTATGTGGTGTTCTGTGTTTTCTGTGCATTACCAAACAAAGTCCTTAAAAGGTTAAATGATGTTATTGTATTGTCCTTCTCATCGCAGACAAACTAAGCTATACTACGAGTAGGTATACTCAACGATCAGAGATTTTCAACGTCCTGGGACTGGGAGTATGGGTAAGTATAAGCGACGATAGATGGTTGAGCTGGGAGAATAATCCTTGCCGGAAGTAATTAATTAGTAATGTGAATGTGTGTGTCTGATGCAATGTTTACCGATCTAATCAGTTTATTTGTTCTTTCGATTAAAACACGCACACAGAGATGCACTCAAAAACACTTGAAATGCCATTATATTGTCCTGGAAAATGAACATTCAGGCCAACTGAACGTCAATGTCATAGCAACAGCAGAATATAAGCAAAAGCCTTATACTATACACCATACAGCAATACAGCATACAATATAGGTACACGAGAAATGGATGTTGATGTTCAAGCTTATATAGCTCTAGGTAGGTCTGCGTTGTTATCGTTTATACTTCAATGTCTATGTCGGGCGTTGAGATTTTGAATGATGTGTCCCGTGTTGCGCTGACCTTTTGTTTGGCTTCGCTATAAGGATCCTTTATAGTATTGGCGACCCGGCCCGATGACGATGACAACGACCCAAATATTCGACCAATGAAGTTTAGTTGATTTCTCAAAATTAATTTTGTGTTCAATGTACGTACACGGAGAGAGAAAAAACTGTGTTTAATATTGACATTTGGAATATAATTATAAAATTTATAGATCTGCATAATTTATAATCGACAGTTCCGTTCCCGACTTTGTTTTCTCTTCATCCATTTTAAAAAGGCTTTTGATAGTTCGAATGATGATTTTGTTTCGATATCCTCCGTGCGCAGGAGAGGTATGCCCGAGAAGCTTACCGCCATTAACCAGGCTACCTAAAGTGGTTCACCTTGAAAATTCTTGCACAATAGATAGTATCTGAAGACTACGAAAATAAAAGTGGAGTTCCACAGGGGTATTTACTTTTACCTTTATTATTTCTGAATATTGGTGATGTTCTCCATATGCAGCCCTAGTCGAACACGCGCGAGGAATTCTATGGACGATTTTCTTCTTTCTAAAATATCTTGACTACCCAGACGATATTTGCTTATGTTCACATAACATAACGCATCTCTATACCTGATGGTGATCAATCTGGAAAGTGAAGCGACAAAAATGGGAAAACAAAAATACTCGAACATTTCTGAAATCTCCACTCAAGTTAACTTTGCAAGACAGCAGGTTAACAGCTTTTGGTGCCTATCGAGTGTGGCATTAAAAGACGGTGGAAGCTGCGACTATTCTGCTTTAACGTAGAGGTCGTGCTTTCTTATGGGTGTAGTACATGGAAAGTGTCTTTTGACAATAGAGATGACTCCGTACTTAGGATTTTCTGAGCATCAACAGGGAAGAGCTGTATAGAGCCAAGTCTAGTTTTGGCATTCCTGCCAAACTCATCCGTTTGTGCAAGATGACGACAACGGAGAATTCACGCTGCTCCATAAAGGTTGAAAACAACTTAACAGAACCTTTCGATTTCAAAAAAGGCTTTAGACAAGGATCCTGTTAAGTCTGTCCAATTACTCGCATATGCTCATGACATTAAAATAATCATTAGGCTTTTGTAAGTATTGAGACAGTAGTGGGAAAAATAGGTGTAGCAGTTAATGCTACTGGGCAAAACGAAGTACAAGCTGTTAATAAGAAAAAAACCTACAACACCGACGTCTCGGTCAAAACATCACCATCGACAGACGTAACTTTGAGGAAGTTAAGGACTTTATCTACCTAAGTCCCGCTATGAACACAGAAACCAACACAAGCGCTGAGATCAAACAAAGAATTACTCTTGCTAACCTTTGTTTCTTTGGGCTTAAAAAGCAACTGGGCTTTACCCTCTCTCGAGCGACCAAAGTGTCGCTATATAAGACCCTCATCGTCATCATCCCCGTCCGGCTATACAGTGCAGAAACATGGACTTTGACAAAAGCGGATTAAAGCACCTTGGGTCGTTTCGAGAGAAAAGTTCTTCGCGTGATCTACGGCCCCGTATGCATAGAAGGTAAGTGGAGGATAAGAAATATTTCTCCTTCCAAAAAATCGCCAATCGTCGTATTCAAATCTAGATTTCAGAGGTTTGGAAATGCCAGCATGACAATGTCATCTGTATATGAGCATAATAGAAGCTTTGTCTTTATATAGGCTCTGCAAAATCCTCAACGTTTGTTGAGATACGCCAAAGTTGCTCAGTTTGAAGAATGAAGCATTTTCTTTCTATTTAGTCGAACGCTACTTAAAGTCCTATATTTAGATACTTCCGTGCGATACAAGTTAATGAGAATATGTTGTACAGTTTTTTTAGAATTGGTGTTAAAATTCGCTTAAAAGATTAGGTTCTTGAATCCAGTTCGTAAGTCTTGACATCCCTGATCCCTGTAAATATCTTGTCTTGAGGAACCCTTCTTTATAGAGGAAAAACTATATTTTCTTTTGCTTTTCCACAGTTAAACAATTAAGCTATAAGCCTTCTCGTAAGTTCTTCTAGAATGAGTTCAGAAGCTTTGTTACCATTGCAACGGTTTATGATTCTGCTCACAGTCTGTGTGATTTATACTCTATAAAGTCACGCAAATTATAATATGTTTTCATTGAAGGTTTAATCAAAAGTGGTTCAAATTGATTTTCTTAAATAGGAACATCTTCTTTTAAAACCTTTTTAGAATCTTGTACAGATTTTCAACATTGTAAAAACATCTTTTTTAAAGTGTATCCATCTAAGAGGAGGCTTGTTGTTTGCATATTTCTGGTATACCATGTTATAGTTGACGCTTTTGTTGTTTCCGTGTTGGGTCCTTTTTGGCTAAAATATGGCAAGGAGGAGAATGTACAGGCTGATGGGGAGATGGGGCAGGATGGCTAAGGAAAATTAATTGGATGAGCAATCCAGCACTCATCAAGTTGTTTTGAGTGTAGTGGAGTAGTGTAGTGTTATGTGTGGGATCTGGAACTAGGAATCTAGGATCGAGATGAGATTCGGGGATATATTGCTGCAGGACATTCAGCATCTTCTTGCTCTCCTGTAAAATTTTCCTCCAAAAACACACTCACTGATGGGATAACTAATGGTATCCTCTTCGAAGAGATATGTGACAGCGAAGTAAGACAAATTACTCTAAAGAAGATTATCGCTCGTTGTTGTTGTTTTTGTTCTTATTGTATTTTTATTTTTATTTTTATTTTCATGTATTCCCGTCGATGTTGAATCATGAAAACACAATCGAATCCAGGAGCTAAATGGAAGTCGGTATAGGTTCCCGTACATACATCCTCGTACAATAATTTCCCTTTTCTTTTATTAATGCTCATGACAACGAGGGTGACATTCGTAATTAATCTTACAGCACCAGCCCAGCCAGCCAGCCAGCCAACGCTCCTTATCATCTATAGATGTAGACAAACATATAAAATATCTACTCGTACATACTTCATTTAATATCGATTTGAAATCAATTTATCTCTCAGTTGATTGTGCTGTTCTACGGATGTCGGATGATGTTGTTTTATTTTTCGTTTTTGTTTTTGTTTTTGTTGTAGTTAGTGTTGTATTTTATTTGTTTGAACGGATATTGCTATTAACAATTTGTTTGTTAATTGCTTATACATCCGCTAATGTTTATACAGAACTTAGGATTCATTGGATTAGAAATTTTAAATTGATAGATATGATTCTGTATATGAATTCGATTGGATTAAATTGAAGGAGTTTATGATAATGATTGGGTATCAATTTCATGAGCGATAAGGCTTATGTTAGGTTTATGATGGCATCTCTATAATAAGCCCCAGTCATTTTTCAATACCATAATTATGTTAAAGCGATGTTTGAAATTGAACTTCAATTTGAATTCTCAATTTTATGTATTTTTTTTTTCAATGTATACGTACATATCAAACTAAAAGAATTCAGATTGAACCTACAAAGATAAGTGAAACTCCTTAAAATATCTTAAAGTACTATAAATTCTAAAAGTTGAAAATCCTTTTTGTTTTATTTTTAAGACGATTTAATTTTTTAAATGAATTAAACAAATTGATTTTTCGGCAATGTATAAGAAATTAAAAGAATACCACCCTGAAAAACGTATATTTTGTATAAAACATTGAACGTTACATGCTGCCACGCCCACTTTTAATAGAGTTTTATTTCTTAGTTGATTCTTATAATTCCACAAAAATTAGCAACGGATGTTATTTTTAAACGCGTGAAGTTTAATTTGTCAATACTTTTTTCAAAGTCGGTGTTTTTGACAGCTGTCACATGATTTATGCTCAGTTTGGTTTGCCATTTTGTAATAAATTGACTTAATCATGAACAACGTTTGCAAATCGTGAAAATTAATCACCAAATAACGGGTCAGTTCATCCGAAGCATCATTTTATTGAAGGAACATTTTTGTGCGCGCATTATCTCTCGTCGTGGGCCTGTGGCGCAGTCTCCAAGAACGTGGAATTTAATACAGCCGGAATGGGGTTCTTCAAAAGTAGCGTGTCTAAGAAAATAAGTCTTTACGTCAAAAAGTGGTAGAAATTGGTCATATCGGCTGGAGATTTTTCGAGCTACCCCGAAATCTTATTTAAAACATGATAGGGCTGCCTGTATCTATGATCACCATCGCTTTCATCGTTGGGGTAGCTCATTCATAATCCTCATTTAGGAACTCATATTTAAAGATGCCATGGAAGTCTCTGAGAAATCATGATTCTGTGTTCTGTGGCCAATTGTTCCCTATCATAAGCACTGCTGCTGATTGTGGATAGTGTCTCGTACCACATGACCACTTTTCCCACAACGAAAACAAGTTGGTGATAATGTGTCCTAAGTCAATACAGTTAAAGCTTTTGACTATTTGGTTACCACGTGGATGCGATGCTGTTTTGACATGATGCGTAAAAAATCAGCAGTAACTTGTTTTTGAATGCCACTTTCAACTCAAGCACAGTGTTTAGTATAATGAGGAGTTGTTTATTAACCAAAGAATCAGATATACCTTTGATGACCTACATAGTTGATAAGGTCTGGTTCCTCCATATCGACTGATCTGGCGATTTCTTGCATACTTAAGACAAATTGTTGATATGTCTCTTCTTCCATTTTTTTTTCGCTTGCGTAGTGCTTCGTGAGCATCAGAGTCTGTAGAGTGTTGATGAAATTCCTTGAGTAGTTAGGTCCACTCACCTCTCTTTGGATTTTCTGAAAGAATAGCGTTGGTGACGGACGTATGTTCCAAAATCCAACAAACAAGGTGTTTTGTTATCGACGCTACATAAATGTAATGAAGCCACTTTCGGTTCTCAAAATAAGTCTGTCATGATACTGGACTATTTTTTTCTGCACCCGTCAAACTCAACGCTGGCCGATGATTGTGTTTTACAACCACTTTTATAATTTTTCGAGAATTTTAGTCGAAAACCAATTTTAATCAATTTTAGTAACATTTCTTAAAAGTTTGAATTTCTTTTGTAAACAACTACAGATTGGATGAATGAAATTAATTTTAAGTCAATATTTTTAATTTTCTTTAAGATATTTGAGTTGAAATTAATTTTTTACCAAGTCTTAGTATTGTTTTTTTTTGTAATGTTTTTATTTTTTGTAATAAACTGTCTATTCGATTTTTCTCAAATATTAACCAAATATTGAAAGCAATATTTCTTACAAGATTAAATTAGTTTAAGTCCATAAGTCAAATTTTTGAAAAGATATTTGAGTCGAAAATCAATTTTTACCAACTTTTAGTAATGTTTTATTTTGTTTTTTTATTTTTTGTAAGAAACTGTCAATTCGATTTTTCTCAAGATTTTACTGAATGTTGAAAACAATATTTTTTATAAAATAAAATTAATTTAAAGCCAATATCTCAAATTTTTTAAAAGATATTTGAATCAAAACTCAATTTTTGCAAAATTTTAGTAATTTTTGTTTTAGGTTTTTTTTTTTTAAACTGTCAATTCTATTTTGCTCAAAAATTTTACTGATCGTAGAAAACAATATTCCTATTTTTTAAAAGATATTTAAGTCAAAAATCAATTCTTATCAACTTTGATAAATGAATTTTTTAGGTTTTTATTTTTTATAAAAAAAACTGTCAATTGTATTGTTCTCAAAATTTTGACGAATGTTGAAAACGTAATGCTTCGTTGCACACAATTATTTTGAAGATCAAATCGTTTTTTGTTCAAAAAATTTTCTAGGTGACAAATATTTTTTTTTTCAGGTTTATGATTTCTAAAAAACCGTTAATTGGATTTTTTTCACAAAAATATATTTGTTTAGTGTCGCATTACAATATACACTGCCGGTCATAAGGTTAGAAGCAGGCATTTTTGAGAAGTAAAATCGATATTTCTCCCGTTATATGATGGATTAGAAAAAAAATAACTATGGTAAATGAGGGACTATTTTGTTATCAACAAAATAAAAATTTGGGTATAGGAGAGATGTACCTTACGGAACTTTCATGGCAAATTGTTTATTGAGTCAAGAATATGCGAAAATAAATCGGGTGTAAATGAAATAAATGGAAATAAAATGCAAGTGTTTGTATTTTGTTATGTTTTTTAGTTTTCATTAGGTTTTTGATAATGTGTGCTACCACCAGCCTTCAAAATAACTTAAAAAATTCTATCTTTTAAGGATTTATAAAGAGATTCCAAGTACACCAAAGAAATCTCACTCCAGGCCAATTTGATACCATGAATTAGCGCTTCTTTGTCATCGTATTGCTTTCCTCCTTCATGTACCTTACTTGTAAGCTAGCCCCACACATTTTCAATTATGTTAAGGTCCGAGGAATATGGTGGCCAAGGCAGCAAGCGGAAGTTTTGGTTCGCAATAAGGGATTTTACTTCTCGGGCTCTGTGTATGGGAGCGTTTTCCCGCTGAAAAAGCCATGAAATTGGTTCAAAGAGCTCGCTAATATTGGGGAACACTGATTCTAGCAAGGTCTTGTATGTTTTCCTAGTCATTTGATATTTTGGGCTACCAAGTCTACAGCGCCATACAATAAAATTGAGCTTCAGACGATAACGCCTCCTTCTTTGCTAAGGTGACGGTTTAAAAATCACTACTCTCTCCTCAGGTGATGGAAATAATAATTATAACCATTTGGCCCATCTAGGTTAAATTTTTCGTTGGAGAAAAAACAACCCTCCGCCAATCATTTGCGGTCATTTCATTTCGCACATCTCAGCTCATGTGATCTTTCTCGAAACACAAGCGTTCCTTCTTCCTTGCGTCATAAAGTGGTGGTTTTTTCCTAAGCTTTAGGCGCTTTAAGTGTTTAGCATGGCGTATTGTGCATTTAACAGTGGATAAGCTGGCCTTAACATTAGCTTTCTCCCTAGTTTTAACTGTCGATAAAGCTGAATTTGACGCTATTCTAAGGACATTTCGCGTTTCGCGAAGTCTTAAGGCAGAGGAAGTGTTTTTTTTTATAATTTTTCGAGTAAGACAATGGTTTTTTAAATAATTGCTGACACAATGATCACTTCGATTTTTTTTTCAGGCTATAGCAAAGCATTAAAGAACTTTAGAGCAATAAACATCTTTTCTTGTCCTTTCCTCCACTGTCACACATTTTTTGTTTCCCATTTCTGTTAAAACTCAATGAAGAACAATTAATTTATAAATTGTACCATTTTTCCGAAAGAAAAATATATGCACTTCACAAAAAAATGTTGATTTATTCACTGCTTCTAATCTAATGACCCGATTTATTTTCGCATATTCTTGACTCAATTAACAATTTGCCATGAAAGTTCCGTAAGCTCAATCTCTCCTTTACCCAAATTTTATATTTTGTTGTTAACAAAATAGTCCCTCATTTGCCATAGTTGTTTTTTTCTAGTCCATCATGTAACGGGAGAAATATCAATTTTACTTCTCGAAAATGCCTGCTTCTAACCTTATGACCGGCAGTGTATAATATAAAATTTAATTCAAGACTCTAGCGTTATTGGTTCGTGAGATATTTAGGGTTAACCACAATTTTTACCTTTTTTTTAAACTATGGTAAAAAAACCACCCACGTAATTTTTTTGAGAATCCTTATATATTATATATTGTAACGTGATGCCATTGGAAAAAAATCCAATTAACGTTTTTTATTTTAGGTTTTTATTTTTTATAAAAAAAAACTGTCAATTAGATTTTTCTCAAAATTTTATCAGATGTCAAAAACATTATTATTCGTTGCAAAAAATTGTTTTGAAGATGAAATCATTTTTTGGTCGTAAAATTTTCGAGGTGACACATTTTTTTTTCAGTTTTTTTGATTTATAAAAAAAACCGTTAGTTGAATTTTTTTCCAAAAATATACTTGTTTTGTATTACTTTACAATATATAATATACAATTTAATTCAAGTCTCTAACGTCATTGGTTCATGAGATATTTAGGTTTAACCAAAATGTTCACCTTTTTTTTAAACTGCTATGGTAAAAAAACCACCCACGCAATTTTCTTGAGAGCCCTTTCTGCATCTTTCTGCCTTATTATCTGTATAACAACATTTATTTGAAGTCGATAAATCTTCTGGTTCTTGAGCTATGGACGACGAAAAAACGTCGCGAACGTACGGACGTACGGACATACGGACGTACGAACGTACGTACACACGCACGCACAGACATCTTTCTAAAAATCTTTTATTTCGACTGTAGGGGCCTTAAAACGTTGAGAAATGTCAAAATTTTCAATTTGACAAATCGGACCCATTACAATAACTTCCTATGGGAAGTTAAAAATTAATAATAATTAGTAAAAATTGATTTTCGACTCAAATAACTTTTCAAAAATTTGAGACATTGGCCTTAAACTTATTTTATCTTATGAGAATTATTATTTTCAACATTCAGTTAAATTTTGACAAAAATCGAATTGACAATTTTCTTACAAAAAATAAAAACTTAAAAAAAAATTAATAAAAGTTGGTAAAATAAATTTCGACTCAATTATATTTTTTAAAATTAAAAATATTAGCTTCAAACTAATATCATCTTATAAGAAATATTGTTTTGATCATTCGATAATATTTTGAGAAAAATGAAACTGACAGTATCTTAAAAAAAAAATAAATACCTTAAAAAAGCATTACTAAAAGTTCGTAAAAATTGATTTTTGACTCAAATATTATTTTTAAAATTAAAAATATTGGCTTCAAACTAATTTTACTTACAGAAAATAAAATTTTCAATATTTAGTAAATTTTTATTAAAATCCAACAGTTAGTTTTTTCATAAGAAAATAAAATCTAAAAAAATAGTACGCAAATTTGGTAAAAAATGATGTTCGGTTCTCGATATTTCGTGAACAATAGGAGGTATTCACTTCAAATTCATTTCATTCATCCAATTTGTCTTTGTTCATTTAAGAAATAAAAACTTTTAAGAAATGCTACTAAAATTGGTAAAAGTTGGTTTTCGACTAAAAATCTCGTTAACAAAAATAGATTTTGAAATCAAACTATTTCATCTATGCAAAATATTGTCGGTGATTTTTAAATTTTTTAGAATAGTTTAACTGATAACTTTTTTAACAAAACACGAAAACATGCAAACCTTTTTAGCAAGACAAATCGACAGACGGGATGGGAAGTTATCAGTGTGGATCGCATCCCAGCCCCTTTTTTTTTTAAATTATTTTAAAAATGGAAAAGTTTATATGTAATCTGAATAGTAGAAAACCTTGCGTTAATTCATTGATTACAGCAGTTACAGTTGCTAGTACCTACGTTGTTTACAAAAATTAAAGACATTTAAAAAATCCACGACTGTCAAGTTAGCACTACATTTTTCGAAATTTAAAAAAATGAGTATGCAGTTAATTGTAGCTCTTTTGGTGTAAATTAGTTGTGGAAAGAAAAAAATTGCAACAATTTTTTTTACTTTGATTTTTTTTTTAAAAAGGGGGTATGTAGTGCTAACTTTACACCATGAGTCCAGGCATAAAATAAGGATATTCGAAAATGTAACGATGCAATTAATTGTAGCTTTTTTGCTTAAAATTAGTTGTGGAAAGAAAAAAAATCCAAAAAATGTTTCATTTCACCTATTTCATTTTTTTAAAATAAGTGATATAAGCGCCAGTAGATAAACTTCCTGCGTTAAGAAAATGACGCCATCTTGAGTGTTTATCTGCCACTCATATTGATAGAAGTATTTAAAGCCGGGTTTCCCAAAGTGTGCTCCGAAGAATATCCAAGTGCTCCGCGGAAATATTTGAAAAAGTATAAAAATTCCAAGAAGGACTATTAACTAGTTAATTTTGGGCTTCTGATCTTGCAAATTTGATCGCAGCAGTCAAATTGAAATTCATAATTTAAAAAAATCTGCATAGCTTGTACATAGGCAAGAATGAAGCAAATTGTTAAAGGATGCACCAGTACAGTAGCCATTGCGTTCTACACTGCCATGCCCTCGTAATGAAAAAATGCCGGTCTCCCTTAAAGAGGTATTGGACGAAAGCGTGAAAATAATTAACTTTATTAAATCACGGCCAAACAATACAAGGCTTTTTAAAGTATTGTGTTATGACATGGGTAGTCTACATACGTCTTTACTTCTTCACATAGAAGTAAGGTGGCTTTCTCGCGGAAAAACACTGACGCGGCTTTTCGAAATGAGAGCTGCGAAGTTAGAACCTTCCTCCTTGACGACAACTTTGTATTTGGGGACATGTTGTGTAATGACTAATGAGCGTTGGTTATTGAAATTGTCGTATCTGTCAGATTTAAAAAAATAAAAGATTTGAGTGTACCACCTCAGGTGAAGGCCATGCCCATAGGTAACTGTTTTCGATGACAGTGACAAAATAGAAGCATTTAAAAATAAAATCCAGTTTTGGGCTGAATGTATACAAAATCGAAACCCAGACAGCTTCCCAATGCTCAAAGAATTTAAAGAAGAAATAGATTTAAACATTCCCGATGATATTTCAAATAATTTTTTGTTTTTTCAACGGCAGCCATAGTATGCCTGCAGGCAATCACAATCAGTCGAATACCGAGAAAAGACAAAAAGAAGTATAATTTTGTAGTTGTAAGGACCACTTTTTCATCCACTTGAAACGGTAAAAACACATTCATGGACAAATTCTATTTTTATTCTATCTCACTCGTATAAATTTTCATACAATGCCATACGAAGACTTGTGAGAGTGACGATTTAAATAGAAACAGTTTTTGTTCAATTCATGCAAACTTTTAAACGTAGTACGGTGAAGTTAATTTGCAGTTGCTTTTAGTGCGTGAGTTTTACTTTATTTTGGTTTTATACATACAATTTTCGAATGGATCGCTGGCTTAAGTCTGGATCTTTGAAAAAAGCAAGTGAATGCTCCGCAAAAGCACCCGAAGCTGCCGAAGAATCACCAACTGACGGGTATGTCCAAACAAAATCATAATTTACGTAAAATAGTAATCCCCGGTTAATAACGCTTTTTAAGCATTTAACCGCACAAAATGATTTCAATGATTTTATTTTGAGACGTCACTTTGCAGGGATTCATCCAGATAGCAAAAGCAAACCGACTGATTTCTTCAAAAGGAAGTATGCTGAGCTTACTAAATCTTAAACCATTATTACTTATCACTCAAAGACAGTGAACGAAAATGCGTTGATGGCGTCCTACGTTGTAAGTTTCCGAATAGCGAAAACTAGCGAAAAGAACTTATTGCAATAAAGAAGTCTTTATCAGAATTCTGGTGAAAGACGAGTTCAGTTTACTGTCAGAGAAAGCTAAAATAATTCTTCTACCGTTTGCAACAACATACATGTGCGAATCAGGATTCTCTGCATACATATGTATGTATGTTGGAACCAAAACAAAATATAGATTCCGTCTTGATGCAGAACCTGATATACGGTTGTCCCAAATTCAACCAGATATTTCAGCTTTATGCAAAAATAAGCAGGCCCATTACCTATTCCCACTAAAAATAAACTCCATATAATTATAATGCATTTAATATAATTATGTAATTCCTTATTAAGTTAAGTTAAAATTGTTCTCGTGTTTTTCGTTGTAGAAACTGTTTCCTGAATTCAATAAAACAAACGAATTTAAAGAAAAACGTATTTAATTTGCTACATGTAACTGCGAAAAATGGTATAATATGCGCAACGAAGTGCTCCTCGTGAAATTTATCACGCAAAAAGTGCTCCTCTACTAAAAAAGATTGGGAACCGCTGATTTATCTAAAGGAAAAAAGAGACAAACAAGAAAGAGATTTACTCAAATAAACTTAGATAGTTTTTCAGAAAAAAGTGAAACCAATAATGTCTATGTATTATTATAAAGGTTGTTCTGAGCGGCCTAAAGGTGGCCACACACGACGAACTTGCTCGCGCAACATGCTCGTGCTCGCGCTAAATTCGTCGTCTGTGGGGTTGTTCGCGAGCCGCTCGCTGTTGCCGAAAAATTTCGATTTCATCGTGTTCGCCGGTTTCAATGTTTGTCGTCTGTGGCGATGTTCGCGAGCAAAACTTCATTTTTATTCGTAGAGTACACATAGCGGAAGAAAAACAATGGTGACAGTAAGCCGTGATTTCATTGATGAATTCATCCAAATTTTGCGCGGTGAAGATGCGATTTGGAATTGTGTGTGTGACAGTTATAAGAATAAAATTGAAAAAAAAACAAATCTTGAAACAATTTATTAAAAAAATATAAAGAAATAGACCAAAGTGCGACAAATGACAGGGTGAAAAAAAAATAAATCTTTGCGTGCATCATACAGGCGAGAACTTGCCAAAGTCAAAAAATTTGAAAAATCTGGTGCAGGTGCTGATGACCTGTATGTGCCAACCCTTTGGTATTTCAACCAAATGGATAAAGCCAGTCCTTCATCCACTCTCTTTTTTTGCTTGATTTTGTTTTCCTTTCGCAAAGGTAAATCATCATAAGGGCAACCACTTGCACTTTTTCATCACACATGATGTTTCCTCCTCGGAGATTCAAAACGAAATTAATGTTCGCGAATAATATTCGCCGTCTGTGGAGGAACGCAGGCGAGCATGTTCGTCGTCTGTGGCCACCTTAAGTGAGAAAATCCAAAACATGGACTAGAGTTACCGTTTCTTAAATTTAGAATGTATCTTTGCTCTAGGATTTCCATATTCTTGAAGATAAGTGACCCTTGGTAACAATATTATGTACCTTTTTTCAAATTTGGATGGCAGCTGCATCTGCATTGAATTTAAGTTTATGTATGTCCGGTATTACACAGGGCATGTATTTAATGCGCATTAATCGGCTATTTTGTTTTGAAGAGTCATTCGGTGATGCGCGCGTTATTACACAGAGACTTTTTGGATTTTTAAGTCTGTGCATTCTTTTGACAGATATCTTTTATTTCTACTTTCGTTGCTCGCTCGGTGTACCCAACTCACGGTTGCCACATTGGTCATTTGTGACCAAATTTAATTTTTAATTTTATTTGGCCATATTTTTCGGAAACAAAAAAAGATGTTCGACAATTTGAGTAACGAAAACGTTCTTTTAACATACTCACTTGGCTAAACAGAAACAACGGTTAAACTCATTTAAGCAACTTTGTGTAAAAAATAACTTTATTAAAAATATAAACTCTTAACCTTATCTACGCATTACACAGGCCGTACAAATTCTCAAAATCGAATCTTATTACTTTTAATAAAACTATTGTAAAAACTTATATAGGTACTCTGATTTCATGTTAAAACGCTTTGTTTTTATATTTCGTCATCCTTATTTGGGTTAATCTAATTTAATTAAGTTTGTTAGGGATTTAGAAAGTTTATTTGTACGTAATTAAAAAATAAATGTCATCTGCATAATATGGAAAATATGTTAAATAAAATGTAATGAATTCATTAATCTGTGTTTACAAATTTTTCGGGCTTGAATTATGTTGGTAATTTTTACCTACAAGTGATCATGTTTATTTTCAAATTTGGACACAAACTTTTTTCCAGCAGTGGTAATCGTGGGTATACCTCAATTTTATTCCGTGTCCCATATTGAGGTATTAGCTCTACTAAACACGAACACGAAGTGAAGCAAATGCGAACAAATACGAAGAAAAGGAAAGTCAAACGTCAAAAACATGCAAAGAATTGCTTGTACGTGCATGCCGAGACAGATTTATTTCTATTTCATTTTTTATTTATTCCTTTCTCTTTCGCACTTCATTGATGCAAGGAAAAACATGCGCTGTGTAATACCGGACTATGTACTAATACCTCTAAAGTTTTTTATTGGTTTTCGCTGGTATGTTAAAAACGTTATTTTAGCCGTTCAGTTTGATTTGAATGGAATTTTGATTTATCTACCTACTTGGTTTTGTATTATTCTACAAATTAAGAGCAAAAACAAAAAATGCGGAAACTTACTACTTAAATACTTAAAAAAATGTATTTGTACTTTAATTATCACAATTATTGAGTTGATAGTTATTTATACTTTTTTTCGATTTTATCCCCCGGATGAAATATGAGTAGTTGCTGTAAATTTGAAAAAATTGAGTTTAAAGTTTGCTTTAAATTTGAATTGCTTCTCTTTTTGTTAACCTGTTTCTGTTTTGTTTATAAATTTTCTGCCATGAAAATAATGAGTGCAGGTAGTACTTTGTACGTTGATTGCAAGTTTTCCTCTTTATCTTGGAGATCATCATATGCGATCCACTTATCCCTACTTCTAAGGGTTATTCCCACTTAGTGTCCTAAACTTGCAGAACAACGAGATACAGTGTTTGTTACACTTTTAAAGCCAACGCATCCAATAAGTTTGTATGTTTTTTTAACATAGAGCAAGCGTTTTGGAAGCTTTTCGAGTTCAAAATGGCCCTGATGTTTGAGCCGATTCGAATGCAAGAATTTGGCCCAAAAATTATTGAATACAAATATTAATGGTGTACAAGAAACAAATAAGATTATAAAGGAGATCACAAAAATGCAATTTAGTTAACAATTGTTGCAATTTTGTATTTATTCTGCTCCTGTCAACTATTTATTTAACCCTTAACTATAGTGGTGGGTCCAGGGGACCCGACTCTACTCTTTTAAAAGTAAATAAATATCTTTGCGACCGCCGCCGCAGCTGGCTGTGCTTTTAAGTACCTTTGCGCAGTTGGCCGAAGTGTTTGAAGAGGAAGAGACGCGTTTCGCTCGTCTGTCATACGGTAAGTTACAGCGACTACCTGGGTCTTAGGGACCCACCACTATATTTACGTAACTTTTTTTTTCTCGTGACTAATTTATTTTTTTATTTTAGATACTTGTGGCCTGTAACTGATTTTTGTGTTGTGTTGTGTTTTGTGTTGTGTCTTGTGTTGAGTTGTGTTTTGTATAGGTACAAAAAAAAATGTTGGAAGAGTGGATGAATGACGATTTAGCCAGCGATGAAGACATTGGGCGAAATATACGAACTCATTCAGACAATGATTTTTCGGACAGTGATGATGAGTTCATTATAAACAGTGACCATGAGTCTAACTCAGAATTATCTGACAGCGACGACGAAAACCAATACGGAGCAGAAGGTAATAGCAGTGGATATTTCTAGGGAAAAATAAATTCAAATGGGCAAAAACACCACCTGCAAGAAACTCTCGTGCTAGGAGCCACAACATAATCCGATTACCTTGCACGACTTCGCGCTCAAGACCTATTGAAGTATTGAACCATTCGATCCAAAACAAGCATTCCAAAAAATATTTGATGACGATATAAAAATGCAGATATTCACTTAGAAAAATGTGAAGTTAGCAAGTTTTAGAATGAAATACGAATCTAGGAACCGACCTGAAATAAGCGAATGCACCCCACAAGAGCTTGACGCTTTCTTGGGCTTATTACTTTACTCAGCCGTTTTCAAGTCCAATCATGAAGCTATTTTATCACTTTTTGCAACCGATGGGACAGGGCGAGATATATTTCGAATGAGCATGTCTTCAATTCGATTTTAAGTGTGTCTTCGTTTTGACAATCCTGAAGAAAGAAGTGAAAAGAAAAAAATTGATCCAGGATGCATTGTAACAGACCTAATTAATAGGTATTTTCAATAAGAATTCTCAAGATAACTACTCTATTGGTGCTAATGCTACAATAGATGAAATGTTGGTTGCTTTTCGAGGTCGTTGTAAATTTTAAATGTATATCCCAAGTAAGCCCAACAAATATGGATTAAAAATGCAATGTCTCGCGGATTCAAAGACGCACTATGTGCTCAATACATATCTATACTGTGGTAAAATTACAGACGGCCTTACTTTGACTGATGAAGAAAGAAGGTATCCAATACCAACGCAAGCGTGTCTTCGATTATGTCAACCAATTCTAAACTCTAATCGAAACGTTACAACAGACAACTGGTACACATCGATGGAGCTTATAAACGTCATGAAATCTAAAGGTCTAACTCTTGTTGGGACTTTGAAAAAAAAATAAAAAGGAAATTCCAAATTCAGATCATCGCTGTTTGGATTCATAAAAGAAACGACAATTGTGAGTTATGTTCCAAAAACAAAACAAATCTGTAATTCTTGTTTCATCCATGCACCATGATAACACCATTGATGAGTCGACTAACAAGCCAGATATCATAATGCATTATAATGACACCAAAGGTGGTGTTGACACTGTGGACCAAATGTGCTCAATCTACTCAAGTAGTCGCAGAACACGCCGTTGGCCGATGCCTGTTCTGTATAGGCTATTAGACATGAGTGCTCTAAATGCTTACATTATCCAGCAGAGTCATGAAAAGGCCCCAAAGATGACGAGGATGTTTTTTTTAAAAGGACTAGCACAAATATTGTGTGAGCCGCATATGAAGGAGAGATACTACAACCAAAGACTACCAGTACAATTAAGGACGAGCATTGGAACAGTTCTCAAAATTGAACACGCTGAAGCAAGTAATGCCGAAAATTTAAAATTAGAACGGAATAAGAGAAAAAGATGCTTTTTGTGTCCACCCAACAAAAGAGCAAAGACGATACACTTGTGTGCAAGGTGCACGCAACCTATTTGCCTCAAATGTTCTCAGCAAATATGCAAGTTTTGCATTTAGATTGTATGTCACTTTGGCCGATGTCAAAATTTTGTGTGTTAATGTTTTTAAGTGTTTTTTTTTTTAATACTAAAAAGTATTATTTTATGTTTAAGAATAATGTTTTTTTTAAGGTTTTTGTGTTTTTTTTTTATTTAATATTCTCATTTTAAAAATGACATATTTTTAAACTTTGATTTTTGACTGAATTTTAAAGTGCTAATTTTATTTTGAAAACTAATGTTCCTATTTTTTTGTTTTTTTTTTTTAACTACCTCTAAGATTGTTATTTTTTAATGTTAAATAAAAAAAATAAATTTAGTATTTTATTTTATCATTTCAAAACACCTGGGTCCACTGGACCCACCACTATAGATACGTCACTGAATTTCACCACTATTGTTAAGGGTTAAACAACAAGAAACAAGCCTTTTAAAAGCAAAATAAAAACAACTTATATTTTATCTATCGAAATTAGACGTTATAACACGAGATATATTAGAATTAAGATTTCATTAAACATTACCTATGTATTTCTACGATGTTCCACCTGACTTCTTCAAACTTGTTACAATCGGGACGTCATGCCCTTGGATCAACAGCGGTTACTTTTCTTAAAGCTGTAGTTTCAAATTGTTGGCTAAGCAAAACTTCGTCCAAAATAAATGGTACTACTTTAATCACTTTGTTTTTGCAACACTCCGATTCTTTTATGATTGAGGGTTGCTTGGCAAATAATTTTTCGAATAATGAGCATGCATTCGTTGCTGCATCAACACATTGTATATGTATACTATTATTTTCTAATTTTACCTATATTCATGGCTTTTAAATACCTTCAGCTCGATTTAAATACGTTCTGCTTGTAGTTTTACATGATTTAAATGTATACGCAAAACACTTAAACATGTAATTGTTTTCCTCTTCCAATTTAATATATTTTGCGAAGTGTGCCCAATCAACAGCAGCAGCTAACAAAATTTGATATATGCTATCAAAAGCACACGTATTTGTCCCCGTTAGTTTTGTCCCCATCATTTTGACAAATTCTAGGCTTAATGATGAGCCGTTCTTCAAAATTGGAATTTTTTTTCGATTTTTCAAAAAGAAAACTATCTTTTATTCTGATTTTATTTTGCTCCGAGGTACTTTCCAACTTTTTTTTTTTTTCGGGCACATAGCTTTCTCCTTTCCAATTTTCAATTGACTGGAGAGCCAACATAGCTTCTTTTTGTGAGTCTAGGTCACAGTCAAAACAAATCATTGTGTGTCGTCGGTTACCTTAAATTTTGTGTTGTAATCCCTCGTCGATTTTTGTTTTGCATAAAATACACACATATTAACACGCGTCTTCTTTTACTTCGCCTGCTTCGTCGATGCATCTTTCTCTTTCGTTTTCATCTTTTGGACTCGATTCGGCATGCAATATTGCTAAACGACCTTTGTCTTGGTTAATTATTTCTTTCACAAGTAAGTCTAGCCGAAGCTATTTCGTTTGCGACATTGTACAGTGAATCAAAAAAGTCTGCGTACAAATAAAACAAATGGAAATAACTTAAAAATTCCGCTTTATTTTAGGAATAACTTCATGAAATATGCTTCCGTGTTTTATTAAATTTTCTGTATTCTTACAAAATAAAAATTAAAGCTTATAAAAAAATTCACAAAAAAAGATATTTACAAAAAATTAAAACACTAACAAAATTTGCCCCAAATAAGTCTGCGTACGACACTGTATTTTTGAACTTAATACCTTGTTTGGTATCCCTTAGCGCTAATAACAGCTTTAAGGCGACTTTTCATGTTAGAAACAAACTTCTTTGTATCGTCAGGTGTAATTTTATTCCACTCTTCCTGCAAAACTGAGCGAAGAACAGCTTGCGAAGTAATGTTATGTGTGCGTATACGATGATCAATCAATTCCCATAGATTCTCTATGGGGTTGAGATCAGGTGATTGGGGAGGCGGGTGAAGTTGCTTCGGAACATGATACAAAAGCCATTCCTGAACCAATAATGACTTATGCTTTGGGTCGTTATCTTGGGCAAACGTGTAATTCCTTGGTAAACCAATCTTTTGAACACTCTCAGGCAAGTTTGTTTTCAGTATATCCAGGTATAAATGTTTATCCATTGTAGTATCAATAAATTGCATATTTCCAACACCCTGTGCACCCATACAACCCCATATCATCACACTTTTACCACCATGTTTGATGGTGGGATTAATGTTTTGTTTCGCAAACTCTTGGTTTGGCTTCCTCCAAACCATGGTACGGCCATCGGATTTAAACAAATTGAATTTGCTTTCGTCACAAAACATAACTGTTTTCCAAAACTCGTCTGGTTGTTTAATCCACTCCTTTGCAAACACTAAACGCTTCTTAGCGTTCACTTTTGAGATGTGCGGCTTCCGTCTTGCGATTCTACCATGAAAATTATTTTTTCTTAGAACAACTCTTACTGTCTCTGGATTAATGTTCACATCAAAATCTCGTAAAATTCCCGACGCGATTTTGGGAGCACTTATTTTAGAATCCGACTTAACTTGTCGCAGTATGTGGTGTTCTAAACGCGTGGTTACCTTTTTAGGGCGCCCTGATCGTGGTTTTACTTTTAAAGTTCCGGTACTTTTAAAGTTTTGTACCACTCTTTGGACAGAGGAATGACTTCTGTGAACAATATCACCAATTTTTCGTAATGTAGTCCCCTTGTTGTAAAGCTCAATAATAATTGACCTGGTATCCATAGGAATTTCACAATTTTTTCGACTCATTTTAAAAATTAGCTCAATCACAACTATTTTTCACTTTATCAACTCAAATTACAATAATTTTCAGCTTTGCTAACTCAAATTTTCAACTGATAATTATATAAAGAAGCCAGCAAAACACAATTGACAAGATAACAGTTAATTTCCCGTTGCACTTTACAATTGTTTCTAAGTAAGAACAGTGTCGTACGCAGACTTTTTTGGGGCAAATTTTGTTAGTGTTTTAATTTTTTGTAAATATCTTTTTTTGTGAATTTTTTTATAAGCTTTAATTTTTATTTTGTAAGAATACAGAAAATTTAATAAAACACGGAAGCATATTTCATGAAGTTATTCCTAAAATAAAGCGGAATTTTTAAGTTATTTCCATTTGTTTTATTTGTACGCAGACTTTTTTGATTCACTGTACATATGTGTCTTGATAAGGTTCATTTCGCTTTCGACGGATGCAATCGATGCAGGAATTCGACCTAGCGCAAATTTCTCACTTAAAATATTTCCCCACAGAGGAAATGTTTCTATTTTTTTTAAAAGGTGTTCCGTTATTTGCGGGCAAACTCGGGGGTTATCTTTGTCACCTTTTTCTGAATTGAATCATGATCACTTCATCAAATATTTGATTCCCCCAATCGCGCCAGCTGAATGTATCATAAGACATATTTTTTTTCTTCTTCTTCTTCATCTTCCGCTGATTCAAAATCTGGCTGCGTTTCCTCTTCTATTTCCTCATTTGAGTTTAGGTTTTCAATCAGGCATTTAATGTCAATCCAATTAGGAAAATTTTCAGTTGAAAAGGTTCTTATTAAAATTTCCCGTTATTTACACTTTTTGTCAAAATGTCCGAAGAGGAAATTAAAATGATGGCCTGATTATGATTGCTCTTGCCGTTTTTATATTTTTTGTTATTATCAAAACTCCTATTGAAATCATAAAGAACTTCTTGATACGAGGCCGCACATTTTTTTTTTTAAAACGAGACCACATGTTCATAACATGAGCACAATCATTGCGAATATAGCAGTATGGAAGTTTTATATCCTTTGGATAACATGCATTGCAGTAATGATTAATGCTATGAAAAGGTGTAAATGCTGTTGTTGTTGCATTCATTAAAGCACGAGATTCATCGACTATCTAAAATTTGTATTAATATTCAAAAAGTTAGTTCAATCAAAAAAAAAAAACAGTCTGTTTAATTATTTGCATCGTTACATTTTCGAATATCCTTGTTTTATGCCTGGACGCACGGTGTCAAGTTAGCACTACATACCCCCTTTTTTAAAAAATCAAAGTAAAAAAAATTTTTGGAATTTTTTTCTTTCCACAACTAATTTACAACAAATAATTATCAACTAATTGCGTACTTAGTTTCAACAAAATAAAAAAGTGTAGTGCTAACTTGATATTAACCTAGCACTACACACCACTTTTTTGAAAAATCGCCGAGCTACAAATTTTTTTCCACAATTAATTTACAACAAAAAAGGTACAATTAACTGCATAGGTACTCAGTTTTTTTAAATTTCGAAAAACGTAGTGCTAACTTGAGAGTCGTAAAAAATCCCTCTTTGTTTGTTATTTTACACCATAAAGTTCAAGTTTTATTTACCAGAATACCACTTACCACCAAGATTTTGAAATAACTAATTTTATTCGGTTCTTTAAGATCTACCGGTTTCAGAAAAAGGAATTTTCAGTAATGTACATAATATTTATTTGTTTTGAATTCTCTCAAAAAATAAAAAAAAAAATCAAGGTCAAGTTTTTAGAATATGATTAAGCCCTATCATGAGTTTCACCCGTAATATTTCTGTTCCCACGGAAAAGCTATGAGGGTTTCACCCGAATAATGAGACTTCACTTCCAATGTAGAATTTATCTGTTCGAAAAGTACGTTTATTCAGAAAATAGCTTTAAATACATTTTCCCATCTCTACTCTATTATAGAAACAGAGAATGAAATCTGAACCGATGCACACTTTCACAATTGGTTTTGAATATCTGCACATTGTAATAAGTGGGAAATATTGAGCTTATTAAAACATTCCACATTCTTGTGGTGAGATGAAAAAAAATATCTTTTGACTTTAAAGTACGTCAGAAATTATTGTCAAGGGTTTATTAATGAGCAATAAAAAGTGGGTATTACGGTTGAATTTTTTAGGGGAAAAATGCAACTGGCTATTTCACTAGAGCATTGTGTATACAAATATAGACAAAACGATCATAGGCATGGGGAATATTAAAGAGTAGCAAATGTCTCAGTAATAGAACGATCGGCTTTTATTTTTATAGCTCTTTTTTAATTCTGTCAAAAACTTAATTCCGTTATTTGGTTACCAGCCTAAATATGAGAATAATACTCAAGTTTCGGACAAATAAGAAACCTTGTAAATTATAGCCAGGTCAGAAGGGGTAAAACATTTCTTGCATCGTCGGAGAAAACTGTTGAAATTAAACGCGGATCGTTTTGTTATTTTTAGATTTATTTGTAGCGCAAGGAAAAATAATACACGTCTGACTCTGAACTAAGTCAAAGAGGAAGAAGAAAGGAAGAGAACTTAGAAGTGACAGATCATAGAGGAAAAAGAGTATGAGAGTTGCCAGAAAGGTAAATACCAAAGGTATTACCATGTAAATTAGAGAATTTCCAACATCCCCTCTCAACTTCATAATCGTTCTCTATCTTCATTCTTAACAATTTTAAAAGATATACTGCCCTAGCGAGGTTTCCGTCGGAACGGACATTTTTTTATACTTCGTCGGAGGTTCAAATTACATTCGAGGTATCCTTCATCGGAAAGTAATACTAAGCAATACAACGACGCATTGATTTGATGTGCGTCAGATTAAAGATTCTCATAGAGATCGACAAAATATCGAAAAGTCGATATCGGTTCCGATATTTGTATTTATGAAAACCAAAAGTACGTTAACTTATGATATCCTGTTATTGAGGGATACATTTCCTAGTATATGACATGGAAGTGTATCAATGTGCCGGAGAATTATACGTTGGAGCTAATTAAAAAAAAAAACTGCACCGGCATTTACATTTGAAAAAAATATCGAATCGGTAAATATCGATATACTTTTGAAATCGCCAACTCTATGTTAAATCAGAACAGATGTTTAATGTTGTCAAAAAGTGTAAACAAAAATTCATCTTATCAAACAAATAAAAATATGGATAGTGTCGCTTTATTTTTGGAAACTGAATCTAGGGAATTAAGGGCACAGAATCAGGAAAAAAGGAGGATATTAAGGAACAATAGTAAAATAAAAGATCTATCTAATGCAGCGTAAGTTACGTTATCTAAAATCTAATTTCTTAAAAAATCACAATTTACTTACTGATTTAAAAAAAACTATCGCCTCAATAAGCCTGCATACGAGTATGTCTTTGAACAAATTAAAGATAAATTTAAAGATGATCATCGCTCTGATGCTGTGAATCCAGAACATAAGCTAGCAGCATGCTTAAGGTTCTTCGCTGAGGGAAACTACCAACATGGAGTAGGGAAAGATTTCCAATCTGCTATTGGCCAAACAACTTTTTCGAGTATCCTCAAGGAAACACTGGATATAATGGAACTTACTTTATGTAAGAACTGGATATCCTTAAAGATGTCCGAAGAAGAAATCCAGCGGTCCAAAACGGATTTTTTTGAAAGGACAGGCTTCCCGGGAGTCATTGGCTGTGTGGATGGCACTCATGTTCAAATAGTTGCCCCCATAGAAAATAAGCATCTGTTTCTAAACCGCAAGGGACATTTCAGCCTCAACGTTATGATTGTAATAATCTCAAGCTAAAATAAAGTTATAGGTACATACATACTCTTATTCATTTCTTTTGTTTCGTTTTAGATTTGCGACTTTAAAATGAAGATAAGAGCTGTAAATGCTAATTATCAAGGAGCCAATCACGACTCTCACGTCTGGGCTTTGAGTCCAGAACGTCGTTTTTTTGAACGAAGCTTCTTAAGTGGTACAAGAGGAAGTTGGTTGCTAGGTGCGTCAATTTATTTCCAACAACCATATTGTTCAAATTTAAATTTCAATTTATTTAGGTGATTCGGGCTATGCATTAGAACCGTGGCTAATGACACCGTACCGAACCCCCAGAACACATAGCGTTGAAAGCTGCTTCAATAAATCTCATAAAAGTGCAAGAAATATAGTTGAACGAACTATAGGCTTATTAAAAAACAGATTCCGGTGCTTATTAGGTGCTCGACAACTGCACTACGACCCATTAAAAGCCGCACAAATTGTTAATGTGTGCTGCTGCTTACACAACATATGTCTGTACTTCGATAGTGAATACGGTAACATTGATTGATGGATAGTAAAGAAGCAGAAGGGGATCAGGAACCCGACCAAGGTCAACCAAGCCTTCGTAACCAGGCAGCTGTAATTAGAAATGAAATTGCTACACAATTCTTTCAATAAATTTATTACAAACATAAAAAAAACAAAACTTAATAATTCATGTATAAACAAAATGACTATAGCCTCCTTGGCGTTTATGATTTTATGGATTGAGATCTGGATCTTAGTAAAGTTTTATGTACCGAGGCCTGCTTATATTAGAAATGGAATCATTGCAACATTACATTAGTTCTTGAAATCTCAATTTCAAGAATTTTGGCCTTGATTTCAAGTTTGCTCATTGCAATTTTTCGCATCTCAGCGTTGTGAAATTGCATCTCTTTAAGCTTTTTGTTTTCTATTTCACCCGTATATTCCACCGATCTATACACCCTTTTGAGATGTACTGCTGAGTCTTGCAAGGTTTTAGCTGTGTCCCGCAAGATATTTGTGGTGTCCTGCAATGCTTTTGTTGCGGCCTGAAGGGAAGTTTTCATATGGTCGTAATAAGACGACTGATTTTCGACCTGCTTCCTAAGAAGTTGAATAGACGACAGAGTCTTTTGTCGGCAGTTCGAGTTAGAGTTTCTATCACCTTCGATGTTCTCTGCATCTACTGCAGTTGTGTTTGGTGATGATGGTTCACTGGCTGCTTGTTCATTATCATTACCTGTTCCAAACGATTTAGCTCCAATGCCATTAACAGAATCGTTGGAATGTATCAAGGCTACGACAGCATCCTCCAATGGTGTGAACGATTTCTGTTTATGGGGACCGCCACCTGTGCCCGTGATCTCCTTTTTATTTGCCGCCAACTTTTTTTTTATGTACGTCTTATGGTCGCTCCAAACCTTTTAAAAAAACACAACGTACGTAAGTATGTATACATATATAATTTAATCATGCACACCGATCAAATCATGAACAAACCTTTTTCCAACCAGCTACATCTCGTTGACGTCCATCCAGTTGGTTGAGTTTGTCAGCAACCTCTTCCCAAAATGCAGCAACATCTTCTGTGGACTTTTTCGTGTAATTTCTTGCTATATCGGGTTTTTCTTGCATTAAATTAACCAAATGCTCGATTTGTTTGGTTGTTGTTTTTTCGTTTCCTCGTGGCCTAAAAACAACAAATTTAAGCAATAATTACAAAATTATTTTGTTAAAATGTTTATTTTTTTAATTTCTTACATTTTGTTTATAGTTTGAACAATTCGGAAAAAAATCCGCAAACAATTTCTGGCGGAGGATATCGGAAAAATAAATTTAAGAGCTGTCAAAATGTCACTCAAAAAAAGCACTGGATCGCACTGCAACGCACTCTAACGCAAAACGCCGGTCTGCGTTTCATCATGTCGGACAAATGTTCCGAACACCTGTCTGAAAGAATACCTCGAAGCAAAAATCCTACGATTCGTACAAAATCGGAAAACTTTCCGCTCCGACGGATACCTCCCTAGGGCAGATAAACTTTTTGAGATCAAAAACTATTTAACTTTGTACTTTAACAATATTTTTCGAATATAAATTATATATGAGATCAGTTACTCTTTGAATTTAAAAAAAAAAAAACTTTGACAATTAGAAGATTATTTGTATTTACGAAAAGGAAAAAATTTAAAAATTAAATAAAAAAAAAACATTCGTTAATTTAATAAAATGGAATATTGTACTTACATATGTACATATGTATGTATGTAAGTGTATGGAGCATTTTAGAGTTTCATGCCCATATTTTCGAAGTGTTTGAAGTGTGACTGTTGCGGTAAAGCTTTTGTCAGTGCATCAGCTATCATGTCTTCGGATTTGAGGTAGCTGATGGTGATGATGTTGTCTGCTATGGCTTCTCTTACGAAATGGTAACGTATGTACATCGATTTGCTTCGTCCTTCCGTGGTTGGCCAGGTCATTTGCGATATGTTTAGCACTTTGGTTGTCGCAAAACATGTTAAGAGGTCCATCGTGTAACTTTATCTCTTCTATTATGTGACGTACATAGGTATGCTGATTCTTTTGCCACTGAGGACAACTCGATGTACTCAGGCTCGGTGCTGGATGTGGCTACTATTTGTTGCTTTTTGGAACCCCATTGTACTGCTCCGCCGACATAAATGAAAACAAAGCCGGATTGAGATTTTCTGTCGTTTACATCTCCAGCCCAACTGGAGTCCGAGCAAGCTAACATTTGTTGCTTTGTTTTCCTGTAAACAATCATAGAAGATTTAGTGCCAAGTAAGTACCTTATAACATTTAGTCCTGCAGTCCAGTTTTGACGTCTAGGGTCCTCGACGTACTGAGAAAGCGAACTCACAATGAAAGAAATGTCTGGTCTGCTGAACGATGAGATATACAACAATCGTCCGTTTTGTTGACCTTTTCACTTTCGCCTTTTATTGTAGGTTCCTTCTCCAATTTTAGCTTTATTTGAGCAGGCAGGCGTGATGGCTTTGCTTCTTCCAGTTGATAAAGTTGTTGAAGATTATTAATGTAGCCCTGTTGAGTTATGTTTATGCCTTTGTTGTGTTGTGTTGTGAGATTTCCAATCCCACACAAAGTTTTGGTTCTCCCAAGTCGCGTATATCAAAGTCCTCTGATAGTTTGCGGTGTACGAGCAAATATTCCTCAGGGTCGTTGGTTGCCAAAAGAAGATCATCAACAGATGGTCAGGATTGTGAAACTTTGCTAATGAATTTTGAAGTAAATGCATCTATCATATGCTGATTGGGAATAATTGAGCTCTTTTAAGGTTTTATCCAGCCTTAAATTCCACTGCCGGCCTGACTGTTTTAAGCCATAGAGAGCCTTTTTTAAACTGCATACTTTTTCGGTATCGCTTTTCTCAAAACCATCCGGTTGTTCCATGTATATTTCAACATCTAGTTCTCCGTTGAGATAAGCAGAAGATACGTCCAATTGGTGTAGTTTGAGCTTGTGCTCTGCAGCTATTGCCAGTGTCAGGTGGATAGAATGGATGCTGGCGACGAGAGCGTAAGTGGATGTGTAGTCCAGTCCGGGAATTTGTTCATAGCCTTTAGCTACCAATCTCGCTTTTCGCCGTTGTACAGAACCGATCGTGTTGCACTTCGATTTAAATACCCATTTACTTTGAATTACTCGTCTGTCAGAAGGTCTCTTCACCAATTCTCAGGTTTGGTAGCGCATTAGAGAGTCGTATTCATCCTGCATTGCGCTGTACCACTCATCTCGAGCATCAATTTTTTCCAGCTGTTTCAAGGTCGTTGGATCGGTTTTTACGCTGTAGGTTTCTTCACTATCAACTGTTGATGTTTTAGAGCTGCTTGGAAAATGAGTCGGTGGTGGTGCTTCATCTAGAGTTTCTGATTCAGGTTCTTGGTGTTCGTTTTTCAGTGCCGATGGTTCAGTGGTGAAAGTGTAAAGGTTTGGTTGGATTTCATTACTTTTCTTCTTGTTTTCTGGTGAATTTTCCCACGAACTTCACATCTCTGCTCTTAATGATCTGCCGTGTTTCCGGTTTCCAGAGTCTTTAGGTTCCATGTTCGTTTTCGTATCCCACAATCTTGTGCTCTGCACTCCTCGGATCAAACTTAGAAATGTTGTTTCGCTTGTCCAGAACGTAAGCATTCGTTCCATCCAATGCATCTGAACTTTGATACATCCGGCTTTTTACCAGTCCACAGTTCTTCTGGTGTAGCGTTTCCATTCATTTTTGTTGGACACCTGTTTTGTATGAAGGCAGCCGTGCATATTAATTCTGCCCACAGAATGTCAGGTAAATCTGCCTCAATTTTTAAACACCTGGCCATATCCAATAGCGTTCTGTTGGCTCTTTCGGCTATCCCGTTTTGTTGAGGGGTATAGGGCTCGGAAAATTCGTGGTCAATGCCGTTTTGTTCGAGAAATTTTTCGAAGCTGTCGTTAGTGTATTCAGTTCCATTGCCGCTTCTAAACGACTTAATGAACTCACCTGACTGTTTTTCTACTAATGCTTTGTAAGCTTTGAACTTTTCAAGCGCTTCACTTTTCCTTCGCATGAAATACACTGAAACATGTCGGGTGAAGTCATCGATAAAGGTTATAAAGTATACTGACTTGCTCAAGGATTCGGTACGCATTGGCCCGCATATGTCCTAATGAATCAGTTGCAGTTATCTGCTGCTTCGCTTGGCGTCACTTACACTGAACGGCTTGATGGATTGTTTTGTACAGATACACGTTTCACAGGTAGCACTTTCATGTTCCAAATTATTCGGAAGCCCAATAACCATGTCCTTCGTCTTAATTTGCTTAAGCGACGCAAGGTTCAGGTTGCCCATCCTCTTGTGCCAAACGTCAAGGGCAGTTGTGTTGTTGGCTGTAACTATCGCTTTAGGTTTTTCATGAACAAGGAACAAACCACGATTCTTTTCTGCTGTCATCAAAAGCTTTCCACTCTTATCGTACAATTTTACTTGACGATTTTTGAATGTAACTTCGCAGCCAGATTCTGTTGCCTTGCTCACTGAAATGAGGTTTTCTTTCAGGTCTGGGATATACAGCGTGTTAAATAGTTTCATGCCTTCCTTTACATGACACAAGTTTGGTGGAATTGTGACTGTTCCTACACCCATGATGCTAACCTTATCACCATTAGCCAAGGTCGCATAGTTTTGTGTCGTGACATTTATGTTATCAAACAAGGAGCGGGTTGAGCACATGTGAGATGTTGCTCCAGAATCAAGGCACCAAACCACTTCTTCAGTTGCAATTTTTAACACTGATTGCTCTTGCACTGTAAACCCGTATTTAAAATTATCTTTTTCAACTGATTGCACTTTCTTAACTCGTTCATTATTCCGAAAGCAATCTTTGGCTTTGTGGCCTTTCTTTCCACACTTACGACATTCGTATGGAAACGAGTTTGTAAATTCCTTGTTGTAGTTTACAAACTTTTCCGGTTTGTACTTTCCTTTGGAATAAAGTGCTGTGCTAGTCGATGTGGTTGACTCTTTCTTACAGCCACTAACCTCCAGTAGTCGTGTGCAGACAGTGTCGAGCTCCGGGTAGCTGCTTTGCGCATCAAATGCGGCCTGTACGTCCTTATATTCTTCTGAAAGTCCATCGAGAAGTATTATCACCAACAAGTCCTTGTCGAGCGTGGCATCCAGTTCAAGCAGTCTGCTTACTGTTGCTTTGAATTCTCTAATGAATTCATCCATACTTTGGGCAGCTTTCATTTTAGTGTTGATCAGGCGTCTGAATTCCTCAGCCTTTTGCCTAGGGCCTTTTCGTTCGTACATTTCGCCTAAAAAATTCCAAATATCATGTGAAAATTGTTTATGTTTTACCAAGGAAATTATGTTTGGCTCCAGTGCCAAGATGAGCTCCGCTTTCGCGTCCATATCCTTGTCGTCCCACGCTTGCTGTCCAGCTCCTGCCTCCGCAGGTCGTTGCAGCGTTCCTTTAACGTAACCAGTCAAACGTGCTTTATGGAGGATCGCCTCCATTTGCGGTTTCTACGAAACAAAATTTTCACCATTGAATGGCAGCACACGATGTAAAACATTCGGATTCATGTTTAAAGGTTAGGGCTTTTTAAATTGACTTAAATGCATAAAATTTACTTTTACTTTTATACTATTGTATATTTTAGACAAACTGGGCCCATAACCTGTTGAAATTAAACGCGGATCGTTTTGTTATTTTTAGATTTATTTGTAGCGCAGGGAAAAATAATACACGTCTGACTCTGAACTAAGTCAAAGAGGAAGAAGAAAGGAAGAGAACTTAGAAGTGACAGATCATAGAGGAAAAAGAGTATGAGAGTTGCCAGAAAGGTAAATACCAAAGGTATTAACATGTAAATTAGAGAATTTCCAACAAAAACCACTTTACATCGTTTTTGGCGATATCAAATATGTGATTATACAAATTAATAATACCATTGCATATAAAATAAAAAATGAAAATTGCATTTCTTGCCTTATTTGGGGTTTTATTTGTATTCCCACAACGCACGGTTTAAAGTCAGAAACCATATATTTGAATACATGTCTATGTAAATGATTATCTTACTTTTATAAACTTCAGTTAAGAAACCTTTTATTTTATTGTACCAAACGACGCGACGATAGTTTGAACAATATGGCCTTACGTAATATAAGCACTTTTTTCATTTAATTGATTTTAAAATAAAATATAAAAAAAATATGTATATTTTCCTTCACCATTAATAAGGTTTGGTAACAATAACTCATTTCGAAATAGAAATCAAAATTATATTTTACTTTCAGTTTCCGAATATTATTTTTATTGAAACAATTCCTTAACTATGTACAGTTCACATTCTCAAAATATTACGTATATCCAAGTGTGAGTTTATCGATCTTTTGTAAGTAATTTTGCGATACGAGTTCTTTAACTAAAAATTGTGTGACATGAATATCATAAACATTAAACAATATATTTATTTTTTTATTCTATGACATAAACGATAATCCAGTCAGCCTTCATCCACCTTCATGAGGAATTTGCAATAGCAAGCAATTTTTCAACAAGAACAAAATAAAACACAACTCAAAGCCTTTGAATCGAATTCCTAGAGATAAATAATAATTCAGGAATGGGATAAAATATATGAAAAAGAAAAAAGAAACGAAACGAAATAAATAATATCCAAACATTGAAAATCCCTGCGTTTATGTTGCCACAAGAATAACTCCATTGAGACAATAATACACAGCGACAGGATATAAATTATGAGGCTCGTAAAGGCAATCGTTTCCTTTAAATAGGTATGAAAAAAAAAAACAAAAAATAAAGAAGAAGCGAAAACGACATTCTCAGCACACACGCAGGGCAGGACGCAGGACATAACCATGAGCCAAGAGCCAAGAGCAAGTATATAGAACTTCCAGGTTGAGTTGAGCTCTGTTGGAGTTCAAGCAGACACGTAGACATCATAGCAAATCATTCAGGTGTGATTTGATAAATGTCAGGCTATATTCCCAGATTTGATTGAAGGGATGTATCACTGGATTATTTAACACTGTTTTGAGCTTCGAAGATTGATGCGAGCGATTATGAAAGATGGATACCAAAATCCAGGATGCGTGTGTATAAGCAGTCTGAGTTATATCTTATGGTTAGGGTGGTGGGCTGTCGGCTGTATACATAGATAAATAGGCATGTGGAGTGTAGGGGATGCTATAATATCATCACCCCAACATTCTTCGAAAGACGACTACGAGGTAGCACACCGTGTTGCGTTTTGTATTGTAAACGACCAAAATTAACTTGGCTTCTAATAGGGATTTCGCAAATGGATGGGCTTTTCTTCTCTATTTAACTTTCAGTAGAAATCATTTCCCAAAAATGAAAATAGATTGGCAGCAGATATGTCCCTATCTACGATTGTATTCCAGAATCTATATATATGTATATAGTGTGTAGGTAGGGAGTAGGTCTAAGTTTACGTGGATAAAATAATATTTTTCCTTCTTCTTTTTAGGCGAGTCTGGTGTTGAGAAAGAAAAGTGATTTTATCAAATTGATTACCAAGGTTATTTTTGAGGAGTCAGTTTTAGTGGCTAAAAAGAGATTTGTTTCTCTGGCAAAAACACTCTTGTATTTTTTGATCAGATAAAATATAGATACGATGACAATGTTGAAAAGTTTTGTAAGACAGTTTTTTCTTCCTATTTAAAAAATACTCATGACCCGCCTTTGTAGCTGATGGCCGGATCTTAAGTTATCTTTATTACCTCTTGTTTAGACACTTTCTACTAATTTGATGGGTGGCATAAGAAACCGGGCCAAAAACCTGACCAAATTTGTTGATTGGATGCCTTCACTTATTATACTTATCAGCTGTCACAAATCGTCTTAAAAGATGTCACCCCTGATTGGGACTATAAAGGAGGATACAGCACATAAAAAGTCATTGCTCATTTAAATTGTGATTATCTACTAAGGACGAAGGTAGGTATAGGTAAACACCATCAGTAACACTTTCATTAGAGCTCCTTTTGAGAAGAACTCTTTTACATATAAAGTGGTGATATAGGTAGATTTAACAACGTCGCCAAAACACCTCGGGCTAACAACTTGTTGCTGATGTGTCCCCTTTTCCAATGACGTCAATGTCTGATGAACTGAACACTCAATTTGCTGTCCATTCTCGCAATCGCATTCGATGCAGTGTCCTAGCAAAACTGATGGTGCTGTTTCGTGCAGTTTCTGAACGTATTCCCGGAAGAGTAAGGATGTGTTGGATAGGTAGGGATACATACACCTAACTTACTTTATACAAATACACGATGATGGTGATGGTGATGGTGATGGTGATGATGACCCCAATAACATGAATCTTCCTTACATATCGAAGGATTATGTTAATGACAAACATTAAATCATGGTATGTTGCATCCATTGTCTTGTCATTGATAATTATTTAAAGTTAATTAATTTAAATTGAATGTCTATGGCAGTCAATTGTCGTTATATTGTGTAGTGGTTAATTAATTTTCTCAATCCCAAATCCACAGTCATAGCATCATCAGGAGAATGATGTCGTCAATAGATAAGAGATCAGATTTCTCCGGAAAAATAAATCCGATTTGAAATCATTCAATAGCAGTGCATGTGTTTTTAATTGCATTGTAGATTTAACTTTAACTATATGATGACAATTAATATAATGACAAGGTAAGGTATCTGATTTTATATCAACATGGCAGGAGGATATTGATAAATGTTATTTCGATTCCAGCATCTTTTTCTAAGTTTTTTGAATTACCATATATATTTACCAATTTTCAAACTGTATTAGCAAATGTGGAATCAAAAGAAAGAGAATTTTTTCAGGACTGTGCGAAATGCATTTTTATTGAAAGTTTATTTTCAATACAGAATTCAACTTTTCATTAAAACTATAAAATGCTAGGGAAATATGTATCAAAAGAGGTGTTTTGTGACTTTAATTAATTTGATAAAACAATTTGATAAGCTGCAAACATACATTATTCATGTCGATTACAGAATTCTAAAGAATTTCACTCCCGGTGAGTCAACTCAGTGAACAAGTAAAAAAATTGTTTGCAAAATAAGCCCAATAAAAAATAATGCATAACTATGTCGGACGAACTTGCTCCTGTATCCAAAGACTGTTTACATATTATAGAACTTATTTTTAAAAATTTTAAAATGTACCTATAAAATAAGTTTTCTTATTTAAATTCCATTTATTTCATCAAACAAACCTTAATTTAATAATTTTTTTTTCGAAAATCTTAAATTAATTTTTAAAAAATAGAATTTTTTAATCTGAGTTTAATATATTTTTAGTATGCTGTTATTAAAAGCTTATTTATATTCGTGTTACATTTGATTTTCGTAAAAAAATTAGACCTGTTTTTAAGATATCGAATTAAGAAAATGAAATTGAATATTGTTTTTAAAAATCCAGAAAATAAACATTGACATTTTTGACCATCAAATATTATTAAAACGTGGTACCCGTGGCATGATGCTTAATGCGTTGAACTGTCATGCTAGAGGTCTTGGGTTCGATCCCTACCTGTGCCACGGGTACTGCCTCTTGCAAGGAATTGACAAATTCTCGAAGAGTAATTCTTGTCATGAAAAGTGCTTTCTCAAATTAGCCGTTCGGATTAGGCTTTTAAACTGTAAGTGCCCTCCATCCCTGCAATTACTCGCACACAGGAATGGTTGAAAGTTGTAAGTCACTAGGTCCTGGTTCTTTACGGACTGTTGCGCCACCTAATTTATTTTATTGTTTTTTAAACATTAGTAAAACAAAAGGAACAGCAAGAAGAAAATGATTGAAATCGGTTTATTAATTTTTGAGAAAACTAAAAAACAAAAAAAAAGAGGTTGGGATGCGACCCACACTGATAACTTCAGATCCCGTCTGTCATTTGTCTTGCTTAAAAGTTTGTCTATATCCTATCATACATTTATATCCATTTTTACCAAATTTGCTTACTATTTTTTGTAGATTTTATTTTGTTATGAAAAAACGGAATATTGGATTTTTATAAAAAAATTACTGAATATCGCCAACAATATTTTCTGTGAAATAAAATAAGTTTGAAGCCAATATTTGTAATTTTTGAAAAGCTATTTAAGTCGAAAATCAATTTTGTCCACCTTTTATAAATTTTTTTTTAAGTTTTTATTTTTTGTAAAAAAAACTGTCATTTCGATTTTTCTTAAAACTTTTCCTAATGTTGAAAACAATATTTTTTATAAGTTAAAATTAGTAAGAAGCCATTATGTCAACTTTTAGAAAAGATATTTGAGTCGAAATTCAATTTTTACAAACTTTTGTTAAATTTTCTTTAAAGTTTTTAATTTTTGTAAAAAAAAATGTCAATTCGATTTTTCGCAAAATTTTACTGAATGTTGAAAACAATATTTTTTGAAAGATTAAAGTAGTTTAAAGCCAATATCTCAAAGTTTTGAAAAGATATTTGAGTCTAAAATCAATTTTTACCAACTTTTATTAATTTTTTTTTAGGTTTTATTTTTTTGTAAAAAAACCTTCGATTCGATTTTTCTCAACATTTTTCTGAATGTTGAAAACAATATTTCTTATAAGATAAAATAAATTTGAAGTCTTAAACTCAAGTTTTTGAAAAGATATTTGAGTCGAAATTCAGTTTTTACCAACTTTGAGTAATGTTTTCTTTAGGCTTCTATTTTTTATAAAAAATTTTATCAGATGTCAAAGACATTATTCTTCGTTGCAAAAAAATTAATTTGGAGATGAAATTATATTTTAGTCGTAAAATTTTCGAGGTGGCAAATTTTTTTTTCAGTTTTTTTGATTTATAAAAAAAATCGTTAATTGGATTTGTTTCCAAAAAATACACTTGTTTGGTATCACGTTACAATATATAATATACAATTTAATTCAAGTCTCCAGCGTCATTGGTTCATGAGATATTTAGGGTTAACGAAAATTTTCACCTTTTTTTCAAACTGATATGGTAGAAAAACCACCAACGCAATTTTCTTGAGAGCCCTTTCTGCATCTTTCTGCCTAACAAAATTTATTTGAAGTCGATAACTCTACTGGTTCTTGAGCTATGGACGACGAAAAAAACGTCGCGAACGTACGGACGTACGTACACACGCACGCACAGACATCTCTCTAAAAACTTTTATTTCGACTCTAGAGGCCTTGAAACGTCTTGAAATGTCAAAATTTTCAATTCTACAAATCGGACCGATTACAATAACTTCCCATGATAAGTTAAAAAAGGTAAAAATTGATTTCGACTCAATTATCTTTTCAAAACTTAAAAATATTGGCTTCAAACTTATTTTATCTCACAGAAAATATTGTTTTCGAAATTCCGTTTTTTCATAAAAAAATAAAATCTACAAAAAATAATATGCAAATTTGGTAAAAAATTATGATGTATTTGTTTTTATAAGAAATACGAATTTTGTTTTGTCGAAATTCTCTTTAACAAAAATAGATTTCGAAATCAAACTATTTCATTGTATGCAAAATATTGTTGGTAATGTTTAAATTTGTAAGAATAACTTAACTGACAAGTTTTTTAACAAAACACGAAAACCTACAAACCTTTTGAGAAAGACAAATCGACGGACTGGAAGTTACCAGTGTGGGTCGCATCCCAGCCTCTTTTTGATCATTGCATCACATCGACGAGGTATTGAGGCAATTAGTTTATGAGGATGCTTTCCCGGGCAGTTTGAACTTGTTGGAGCTGTAAAGTCCAACTGTCACATTTTGTTCTATCAATCCTCTGATCTACAATTTCCCATAGATTCTTTATGGGGTTGAGATCAAGGGATAGCGCTGGCCACTTTATAATTGTAATATTGCCTTCCTGAAGCAAATCCCTCACCAATTTAGCGGTATGCTTAGGATTGTTGTTATATTCTCCTCCGCAAACGGGAGCATTATATTAATTTTATGAATTGGCACAACTTCTTGACTGGAAAAACATCCTCAAACAAAAATGTTTCCCTCACCTGGTTCACAGTTGCCCTGGTGAATCGAGGGTTGAGGTGTTCGCCTTTCGGCCTTCGGTAGCGTGCGATCCTTTTAAATAGACTTTGATTCATCCGAGAAAAGGATCGTCTTCCATTTTTCACTCTTCTAGTTAAGGTGTGTTTTGACAAATTCTAGTCGTGAACGCCTATTCTTTAAAGAAATAAATGGCATTTTTGCAGCACCACAAGCTTTCCAGCCGCTACGAACCGCTCTTCACCGGATCGTTCTGAACGAGATTTCTAAGTCTAATTCTTTTTAAATTTTTGTACGTCCGTACATCCGTACGTCTGTACGTTCGCGACGTTTTTTTCGTCGTCCATAGCTCAAGAACCAGAAGAGATATCGACTTCAAATAAATGTTGTTATACAGATAATAAGGCGGAAAGGGCTCTCAAGAAAATTGCGTGGGTGGTTTTTTTACCATAGCAGTTTAAAAAAAAGGTGAAAATTTTGGTTAACCCTAAATATCTCATGAACCAATAACGCTAGAGACTTGAATTAAATTTTATATTATATATTGTAACGTTATACAAAACAAGTATATTTTTGGAAAAAAATCCAATAAATATCTTTTTTTTATAAATCAAAAAAACTGAAAAAAATGTGTCACCTCGAAAATTTTACGACTCAAATATGATTTCATCTCCAATAATAATTTTGTTTAACGAAGAATAATGTTTTTGACATCTGATAAAATTTTGAGAAAAATCTAATTGACAGTTTTTTTACAAAAAAATAAAAACCTAAAAAAAAATCAATTAAAGTTAGTAAAAATTGATTTTCGACTCAAATATCTTTTTAACACCATGAGATATTGGCTTTAAACTACTTTTATCTTTTAAAAAATATTGTTTTCAACATTCAGCAAAATTTTGAAAAAAATCGAATTGACAGTTTTCTTACAAAAAATTAAAAACCGAAAAAAAAATTTAACAAAAGTTGGTAAATATTGATTTTCGACTCAAATATCTCTTCAAAAATTTGAGATAATGGGTTCAAACTTATTTTTCTTATAAAAAATTTTGTTTTTAACATGTGGAAAAATTAAAAAAAAAATCGAATTGACAGTTTTTTTTTACAAAAAATAAAAACCTAAAAAAAAATGTATAAAAGGTGGTAAAAATTGATTTTCGACTCAAATATCTTTTCAAAAACTTGAGATAATGGCTTCTTACTAATTTTAACTTATAAGATATATTGTTGTCAACATCAGGGAAAATTTTAAGAAAAATCGAATTGACAGGTTTATTAAAAAAAATAAAAACCTAAAAAAAAACAATACTAAAACTTGGTAAAAATTTACTTTCGACTCAAATAGCTTTTCAAAAATTACAAATATTGGCTTCAAACTTATTTTATTTCACAGAAAATATTGTTTTCGATATTCAGTAATTTTTTATAAAATTCCAACAGTCTGTTTTTTCATAAAAAAAATAAAATCTACAAAAAATAGTACGCAAATTTTGTAAAAATTGATACATATTGACAAACTTTTAAGCAAGGCAAATCGACAGACGGGAAGGATAGTTATCAGTGTGGGTCGCATCCCAGCCCCTTTTTTAATAGTGATATTGATTAAAATATTTTTCATAATATAGAATAAGGTTGATTTCAAATCTATTTTTGATTCATATTCATATTGGTTGAAAACCAACGCTTACCAATTTTTAAAAATATTTTATATAAGAAACATTGTCAATTCTGTTAAAAAAAATGCCTACTGTTAACAAAAACATAGAATATAGAACGAAATAGTGAAATAGTCAGTAACCTTATTTTTCTCGAGATATTCGAGTCAAAAATCATCTGTAGCTTATGAGATATTAAGATTCAAATAACTTTTGTTTTTAAATTGATGTCGTAAAAAAACGACGCACTAAATTTGTTGAAAGCTCTTTCTACAAACCTTAAGCTGGTTCAATTTTATTTTTTGCTTCAACATTTTGTCATAAATTACAGATAATGGTTTCAATTTTATTTTATTTTATTAAAAAAAATTGTCTTAAACATTTGATAAAATTTTTAGAAAAATGCATGGAACCGTTTTTTTGTGAATAAAACATACAAATTTACAAACAATTGATAACAACTAATCTTCGACTGCATTATCTCGAGAATAAATGAAGGTATTGACTTCAAAATTATTCAAGTATTTATATACAAAATATTGATTTTAAGAGAATTTTGTTTTCACCGAAAAATCCGATCAAATTTTGTTTATAAGAAATAAAACCTACATAAAATTTTACTTAAAATTTCTTTTTAACTTAAAAATATATCAGCATCAAAAAGAAATATTAAAAAGAGGCTGGAATGCGACTCACACTGATAACTTCCGATCCCGTCTGTCGATTTGTCTTGCTTAAAACTTTAACAAAATGTGTGAGATGACAAATAATTTGAAGTCAATATCTTTCCTTGTTCTCCGAATACTTGAGTCGAAAACCATTTCTTATCAGGTTTTTGTTGATTTTGTAGGTTTTTGTGGTTGGTTAGAAAATTTGTCAGTTAAATTGTTTTAAAAAATAGCTAAAAATTAATAAAAATTAATATATTTTCGTTAACGAGGTTTTTAGTCGAAAATCAATTTTTACCAATTTTAGTAGCATTTCTGGAAAGAAGTTTTTATTTCTTATATAAAAAAAATTAACATGGAATAAAATCATTTTCAAGTCAATATCTTCATTTATTCAGAAGATATCGGGAATCGAACATTAATATTTAACAATTTTGCGTACAATATTTTGTATATTTTCATTTTTATAAACAAAAACTGACTGTCGGATTTTTACTTAATGCCGAAAACAATATTTTCTATAAAATGAAATTTGTTTGGAGCCAATATCTTTAATTTTTGAAATGATATTTGAGTCGAAAATCATTTTTTAACAAGTTTTAGTGATGCTTTTGTTTGTCAATGTTTTTATTTTTTATAAAAAAAAAAAACGGAGAATTTACTTTACATTGGCCCGTTTATGGAAAACTGTTTGCAATATTCATTTTTCGAGTGGGTCTATAATGCAAAACTTTTTAGTTAACTGGATTCACAAATACTTGGAGCTCGAGTAATCGAAGAAATTATTCAATTTGGGTTATTGGTGTGCCTTATAGAGCAGGCTAAAGTTGAAGATTTTTTATGATGATAATTTTTTTTTATTTTTTTATTTTTTTTCTTAACTTTGAATGTAAAAACTAGAAAAAGGGCTTCGAAACGCTTTATGTTTTTGTTTTCATAATATGCTGTGCCATTATTTTGATCGATAGTTAAAAAAAAAAATATTTTTTATTTGTTTAATATAATGTTTTTGGAAACACTACTTTTTGCACCCTTTTTCGACTTCAAATTGAATAGAAAAAAAAGGTTCAACGAGTGGTGCTTAGACCTCAACTGATTCAGAATCCTTGTATATTTCTTAACATAAATCCAAAAGATCAACTGCGTCATTTTGCATCGAACTGAGCTAGGGAGATTTGAATTGACGAAATCAGTCATTTTTTTCCCCTCTTTTTCCATGAAAAATTCTTTGGAAGTACGATTTCTCTGTTTTGTATGTGGTGGATTTAAAAAAGATGATTTTATTTAAAAAAGGTTAATCATTTTTGTTTTACGTTTATTACCTAAGATTTTCAAGAGTCTTAGAGCTAATTTTTTTAATCCTGTAATAAAATTTTAAATAATGCATTTGTTCATTATGTTCGAATATGTTAAAGAGACTAGTGACATCATAAATACCACAGTCAATAATATTAAAAGTCAAATAGCAGATATTCAACCAACAATATATAAACTTTATGCAGAAACAACTATAACTGTGAATCACGAATTCTCTTTAACTATGATAGACGGAAAAGTATTAAACGAGTTAACGGAAACAAAGTCTACGCGGTCATGTCCGATATGCAAAAGGACACAAAAGAACTTAAATTAAGATGAATCAATTGAGGACGGACATACTTACGAATATGGAATCTCTCCACTGCATGCTAGAATCAGATGCATGGAATTTATTTTAAAGCTTGTGTATACTCTTCGAAAAGAAGGAGAAGGTACTGATGAATCGAGGCGATGGCGGAGAAAAGAAGAAAACAAGAGATCCAAAGGGGTTTTCGCGATGAGCTTGGTCTTGATGTGGATAAACCAAAGCAAGAGTTTGAAAACACTAATAACCGAAACACAGCAAGAAGATTTTTTGAACAGTCACATGCAACCGCTCGAATAACTGGAGTTAATGGACAAGTTATAATGAGGGTCAAAGTAATATTGAACGTTTTGAATTGCAGAGAAGTAGTGAATGCAGTTAAATTTGGGCAGTATACTAAGAAAACGGCAGAACTTATAAAACTAAAGTATCCTGAAAAACTACTCACACCTACTCTACACAAAATATTGGTTCATAGTCAAAATATCATTGAATATCAACCACTACCACTTGGAGAACTGTCAGAAGAAGCCCAGGAATGCAAAAATAAAGAAAACAAGAAATATCGATATCAGAATACGTGTAAAGTTCCAAGGATTCGGCCGAATGAGGACCTATTTAACATGCTCGCAACCTCTTCGGATCCACTTATTTCTTCCTTAAGGCATGTGAGAAGCCAAAAAGATCTGAAAGAACGATACTCCAGAAATTATGAGTTTATTACACATTTCCCCGGACTTAGATAATAGTTTTCAAGAAATTTAGTGTTTATATATTAATTTGTTTTGACTTTATTTTTTGTTCCACTGTTTGACTTGACACATATATCACCAAAGTACATTATGTACTCTTGAATACTGGAAAATAAAAAAAAACGCCTTAAAATTTAAAAAAAAACAACTTTTTTTCCCCACTGTTTCACTCGAATTTGTCATTTTTTTTTGCTCTACTGTTTCAATTCACTCAGATTACTTAAAAAAATGATTTTGACGATTGCGTATTAAAATACCGCTATGTTTATGACCTTTGTTAAAACTTCTTATTTTAACACAAATTTATGAAACACCCTGTAAACACTTTTGTTTTGAAAGTCACAATTTTGATAGCCTTGGAAATTTCCTTTAAGATACAAAACAAATTAAACCGATATCTTTATTCGTTTATTAGTTTTGCAACCAAAAAAGTCAAAACGGGTCACTGTGCGACGTACGAACGTACGTACACTTACATGTACAGACATCTCTGTAAAAATCTTTTAATTAGAAAAGAACCTTGAAACATTGAGAAATTTCAAAATTTTTAATTCGTAAGATCGGACAAATTACAATTACTTCCTATGTATGTGAAGTTAAATCATTTGCCAGAAATTCAGAAATCCTCCATGACTAATTCTTAGTCATAAAAAGTCCTTTGCTTTGCGACTATCTGTCAATTATAATTATTTATTTCATAAACTATAACTTCTGAAGTTAAGTCGTATGTCATGGAGAGAGATAAAAAAGCACTTCAGAGATTAAAATTTGCCTTAGTGTTGACACTTAAAAAGAAAATTAAGAAAAATCCTTTCAGTTTTTAATTTACAAAATTAAAAAAGGTATAAATTGAAAAATCTGTGTTTTATGGATTTTCCAATAAAAGTTAAATAAAACCTCTTATTGATATTTAAAAATAAGATATTTTTCAGGTGAAATCAATGGATGTGTATTTCATTGTAAAGAGGAAGCTAAGCCATTAACAATACAAGTCAAAATGACTGAAAAGGTTCATCAAAATGTTCATGATTAATTCGCATATGCATAGCTGTATGTCAGTTATAACTTCATGAATTGAATGTTTAAGGTCTTGAATCGTTTGTGGAGCTTTGACATCGACCTTATCTTTCAATCCACCAATTGTGATAACTTTTTCGACAGATAATTTTGATTGCAAAATCTTCACCATTTTTGTGTAAAATTTTAAAGAAATTGTGTTTCTCTTCAAATTTTTTACAAAAATTAACTGATAAATTGATAAAAATTCAGTGTTTAATTTTATATCCGAATAAGTTGTCATATAAGCGAAGAAAAAAAAAACGCTATGACTGAAAAAAGTGCCATGTTGTCAAATTGTACACGTTTCGAAAGACAAATGGATATATATTTTAGCTCCATTGAATTTCCGAACCATAATTTGTTTCATCGTTTATAAGATCATAACATTTTTAACCCTCCTCGCAGTTTGAATTTTCTTCTCTTTTTTGTTGTTGTTAAGCTTAACATGCCCTTAGTGTAACCTTATCGCAGGTACCTAACTTACCAAAAAAAGAAAACAACATTTAATTCCTAATCTCTTTATCGGTTTTCTTTCAAATCTTCAAATCCATGTTAGTATGCAAGTGCTGTTACAAGAGTAGGTATAAGTAGGTAGGTAGGTAGGTATAGGAAGGGAGATATGTTTGTCTTCTTATTTTCTAAACCACATCCCACAAACTTATCCGAATTGTGTCATTCAAAAACACCTCTTATCCTTTAATCTTCGTATAAATTAAAATTACACGTTCATCTGTCACACGCAATCGAGTTATCAACTACAAGGATATCTATTTCTCATCTGTTCCGTAAATTCCCAGCATAAATCCTTCTCGGATGCCAGGCATTCCTAGAATAAGAATTGTCATTCTTATCTGCTTTAGATGACGGCAAGAAAGAGCGTTTATATATGTACATTAGGTAGTATAGTACCTAATACTGCATGGAAAAAGCAAGGAAGAGGGGGTCGGCTCAGCCGTAACGAAACGAAACGAAACGAAACGAAACGAACCGAACCAACTACCGACACGATGCGAAACTCAGTCTCAGTGTTTAGCTCAGAAATGTCTAACGTTCGTTCGTTGCCGTTCTGCTCCTATCTATGAGTTAAAGCTTTTTGCATAATGAAAGGTATTCATCCTTATAGGAACATCCGTGGTGCCATAGTTATAGAGTTATAAGGAAACAGAGTTTTCAAGTATGCCACCACGCCAACCCATGCCTTTCTTTTTCTGTCTCTCCCCTTCCCACCGCTCTCCTCGCCATATCGCCAGCCTTCCTCCCGCTCTTTTGAACCCTAAGCTGTAAGCTGATACGGGATAGGTTTTTTTTTAAATATAAAATTTGTTTACCATGGTAACGTGCAATGTATAGGCAAGGAACAGGAAGCACAGAAGCTGGCAGCGCCGGATGGAAGTACGTGATTGTATTCGTTTCAAGTGTTTAATTTTAAATATATACTCTTACACACCTACAAACGTCTATACGTCTACATTACACTTAATACGTAAGTCGCATGTACCTACGTATTACATATGCTATATATAACGTTATCATGAATATGTTGATAAAAGGAGTATGCTGAAGGCCGGGTAAATGTAAAAATTACTGCTGCAACTTGAAGAGCACAAAAGAAAGCACAAGAACTTTTGATCCGGTAAGAGGGTTCCTTCCTGTTTGTTTTGAAATTTAACATTTCACCTCGTATTTTTTAATATACATATATACCTATACATATATACATAATATACATTTATATGAATACGGAGGACACAAAAATCAAGAATAAAATTTCAACAAACGACAATAACAACAACAACAACAACAACAACATTAAAATATATATGTATCTTAATTCCTGTGTTCTTTTTTTTATACTCTTATATGTATATAAAGAGGAATGTCCTTTAAGAGAGAGATGTCCTTCGTCAGGTTTAACAATTGAATAAAGAGGGACTGTTTTTGTTTCTATATACATACATATATAGGTACCTAGGGACAGGTACAGAGGTACCAAGATACAAATCCTTTAAAAGGAATGTTAAACTACACTTACTTATTGACATTTATGTTGGTACTTTAAAAATATATAAAATACTACTTATAAAAATGTAAAATAAATAATAAAGAAAATGAACAGTGTACATTTGTTGTTTAATTTTAAAAGAATTAAGGAAGATGAATTCATGTTTAACAAAAAGTTCAGATTTTTTCTTTGCTAAACTAAAAACCGGTTTACGTTATTCATAGACAATTTAAACCCACTTTAAAACAAAAGGCTGGAGTCTAAAAATAAACACGACGGAACCTATGTTTAAGCTGTTTTTAACTCTATAAAACGTCAAAAATAAAACAAAAAAACTAATTGAAAAAATTATATTGCGAGACATTTTATTTGAAAATATAAAAAACAAAAATTGAAATGACAATAGACTTAAGCATTATTTATCAAGATTTTATTTTGCTGGGTGTTGGAATGGTGCGCGAATCAAACCCTTTGAAACGGATGACGATGATTTCTATGAAAGGTATCAATTTTATAACAAAAACTGCCAAGTTTATTATTAACTTCTAAATATTGAAGATTGAAGTTCAATGAGACGTTTGCCAACATCTGCGAATTTTCAAGTCTTAACAGATCTAAGATTTTCAGTCGGATTATTCACCAAAGTGACATATGTTGGTAATGTGACTTTGGAGACTTTCATTTTGACACGCAAAGGCAGATCGGCACCAAATTTGCGTTATTTGTGCCTTACAGTACTCACATAGAAATTGAGTAGTACACACACACCTGCGTTGATGCTGCATCATTGGGCACGCAGTTGCGTTATTCATTGCATTGTTTGTTATTGATGTAGCCAATTACGTCGTTTTTTAAGAGTACAGTGGGTATAACGTTGTTCAGCAAAACCTATGAGACATTTTCTTCTACTGCATTAAAAAAAAAAAGAGGCTGGAATGCGACCTACACTGATAAATTCCCATCCCGTCTGTCGATTTGTCTTGCTTAAAAGTTTGTCTCTATATATTAATTTTTACAAAATTTGCGTACTATTTTTTGTAGATTTTATTTTTTTATGAAAAAACGGACTGTTGCATTTTTATAAAAAAAATTACTGAATATCGAAAACAATATTTTCTGTGCAATAAAATAATTTTGAAGCCAAAATTTGTAATTTTTAAAAAGCTATTTGAGTTGAAAGTAAATTTTTACCAAGTTTTAGTATTGTTTTTTTTTTTTTAGGTTTTTATTTTTGGTAAAAAAACTGTCAATTCGATTTTTCTCAAAATTTTATCGAATGTTGAAAACAATATTTCTTATAAGATAAAATTAGTAAGAAGCCATTATCTCAAATTTTTGAAAAGATATTTAAGTCGAAAATCAATTTTTACCAACTTTTGTAAATTTTTTGTAAAAAACTGTCAAAATTTTACTGAATGTTGACAAAAATATTTTTTGAAAGATAAAAGTAGTTTAAAGCCAATATCTCAAAGTTTTGAAAAGATATTTGAGTCGAAATTCATTTTTTACCAACTTTGAGTCACACGCACGCACAGACATCTTTCTAAAAATCTTTTATTTAGACTCTAGGGACCTTGAAACGTCGAGAATTGTCAAAATTATCAATTCGACAAATCTGACCCATTACAATAACTTCCTATGGGAAGTTAATAAATAATAAATAAATATAGGAGATTAAATAATAAATTTAAAAATACTGGAAGTTAAACAAAGTATCAATCAAATAAACAATAGAATGAATACAAAATCTTAATTAATTAATCAATAAATTAACAACTGATGAACATCAATAAAGTGTGTATAATGAAATACAATATAATACATTTAACAAATGTTTTAGATCATCAAACAATTTAAAAAAGAAGCTGGGATGCGACCCACACTGATAACTTCCCATCCCTTCCGTCGATTTGTCTTGCTTAAAAGTTTGTCTATATGTATCAATTTTTACGAAATTTGCGTACTATTTTTTGTAGATTTTATTTTTTTATGAAAAAACGGACTGTTGGATTTTTATAAAAAATTACTGAAGTAAGTTTGAAGCCAATATTTGTAATTTTTGAAAAGCTATTTGAGTCGAAAGTAAATTTTTACCAAGTTTTAGTATTGGTTTTTTAGGTTTTTATTTTTTGCAAAAAAAATTGTGAATTCGATTTTTCTCAAAATTTTTCCTAATGTTGAAAACAATATTTTTTATAAGTTAAAATTAGTTAGAAGCCATTATCTCAAATTTTTGAAAAGATATTTGAGTCGAAAATCAATTTTTACCAACTTTTGTTAATTTTTTTTTCGGTTTTTAATTTTTTGTAAAAAAACTGTCAATTCGATTTTTTTCAAAATTTTACTGAATGTTGACAACAATATTTTTTGAAAGATAAAAGCAGTTTAAAGAAAATATCTCACAGTTTTGATAAGATATTTGAGTCGAAAATCAATTTTTACCGACTTTGATTAATTTTTGTTTTTAGGTTTTTATTTTTTGTCAAAAAACTGTCAATTCGTGTCATTATTTTTCGTTGCAGAAAATTGTTTTGGAGATAAAATCATATTTAAGTCGTAAAATTTTCGATGTGACAAATTTTTTTATTTATAAAAAAAACCGTTAATTGGATTTTTTCCAAAAATATGCTTGTTTTGTATCACGTTACAATATATAATATAAAATTTAATTCAAGTCTCTAGCGTTATGGGTTCATGAGATATTTAGGTTTAACCAAAATGTTCACCTTTTTTTTAAACTGCTATGGTAAAAAAACCACCCACGCAATTTTCTTGAGAGCCCTTTCTGCATGTTTCCGCCTTATTGTCTGCATAACAAAATTTATTTGAAGTCGATATCTCTTCTGGTTCTTGAGCTATTTACAACGAAAAAAACGTCGCGAACGTACGGACGTACGTACACACGCACGCACAGACATCTTTCTAAAAATCTTTTATTTCGACTCTAGGGACCTTGAAACGTCGAGAAATGTCAAAATTTTCAATTTGACAAATCGGACCCATTACAATAACTTCCTATGGGAAGTTAAAAAGATACAGGTATCATTGGTGAAAACTGCTTTTTCACAGTTGGGAAAGGAGGGGAAATCATAAGTGAAAATATTATATAAGATAGGACCAAGTACAGAGCCTTGAGGTACACCCGCACTTAAATCAAAAGTATCAGAAAAAGAATTTTGTACAGCAACTCTAAATTTCCTTTTAATCAAAAAGGATTGTACAATCTCTATGAGATACATTGGAAAATTGAGAGTTAAAGCTAATTTAGCAAAGCTGTGCTGTTTGCTTATTCTACGCACTTGGTGAACTGAATTGTGTAAGGCACGAAATCCAAACTCTTCTAGTGGAAGTATATCAACATTTGTGTTGTTATTTTGTCTAATTACTTGTTCAATACATTTTCTTAATGAGCTACATAAAAATGTAGACTGATCAGTCGCCGATTTCTGTAACTGAAATCACCACCAACTAAAAATAAATCGTTTGGACTAAAAACCTTCCTTACATCATTGTTAAGAAGTTAGAAGTTGCACCTTCCGGAAAATAAACAGAATTTATATTTAAAGCTGGACCATTTGAAGAAATTAAATTTATACCAATATTTTCAATAACATTAGTATTAAGTTGCTCTACTCAATCTAAAGCCTAGTACGCTGCTGATGCGAAACGAAATTTCCCATACAAAAATGACATGACGAAATCGTAAACGAAAAATTTCGCTGTGCTTTTCGTTTTTCAGTACGTTGCTGAACGACAAAATGTGTCATTTTATTGGATAGCTGTACTAGATTTCTTAGTACAATTCTCCACTTTTTTCGTTCTCAATTTAATTGCCCGGTATATTAATTGCTTGCGAAATTTTGATGTTTAGTTAATTTGTTGAAAATTTTTTTCGAAATTTTTCGTTTATGATTTCGTTATGTCATTTTTGTATGGGAATTTTCGTTTCGCATCAGCAGCGAACCAGGCTTAAAATTGAAAAAAATTGTTTACTCGTGACTTTCGGTGTTTTGATTTGGATTTATCTTTCATTTAAAATTTAAAATAAAATGGATTTTTCTAATGTGTTTCAACATTGCATTTCTGAATCGGAAACTCAGGATGTTATTGGTGATGTGCAAGAAGTGATGAAGACAAGCAGTGAACTTCAACTTCCAGACAGAACTCTCCACAAATATTTTTCCGCTGTGGTTTTCGTTTTCATCTCGCTCTGCACTTGGAAACCGCCGAAAAAATTCGTTTCATTTCAGCTGCGTACTAGTCTTAAACAAGAACAAATATATTCTTGATTACCTAATCTCTCGTTAGAAGAAAGCCAAGTTTCGGAAACTAGGCTTGTTTGCCTTCTGAAAAAGGCAAACAGTTCTATCGTTTTATATCGAATGCTTTGAGCATTCCAACACAGCATATGACAGCATAGCCAGGGTAGAACTTTATAAGGCCATACGAAAATTCGGCATCTCAAATAAACTGATAAGACTAGCCAATCCCAGCGTTACAAGCCAAGTGAATGTCTCCGATTTTCAAAATTGTAAATTTTGACATTTCTCGACGTTTTAAAGTCTTTATAGAATCTAAATAAAAGGTTATTAGAGAGATGTCTGGCTGTGCGTGTAAGTACGTACGCACGTTCAAGTATTCCCGCACCAATCAAGTGACGTGATAGAAAAACATTTTAATTCTGAATTGCATACAATTTGTGGTGAAGAAATTGTTCTTTAGTTTTACTCGCACACGCAGACATTTTTCCTACAACCAAGGACAAATCGGGACCGATTACAATAATTTCCAATGTAAAGTTGCAAAAAATACAAAAGTTTAATTTTTATCTTAACTAATTCAAAGTTATCGAAGTTAAAAGCATAAGAAATTCTTCATTTTTATTAATCTTTTTTTTCCCATAGAGATTGACAACATTCCAGCGATTACTTTAGTAAAATCGACCTTTAGATAAATAATTCTCTACCCTTTGAAAGAATTTAAAAAATGCAATACAAAAATTTCCCTTCCAAACAAAAAAAAATCATAAAATAAAAAGAATATCTCTTTAACATTAACGTCCATCGTAAATAGGCTCTGATTCGATAAATCTCTTGCTTTCAAGATCATCAACTTAAACTATTTAAAAATAAAAATTTATATCAAGAATTCCTGTTTTTATCTATCTTATGTAATTATGTAGGTCGAGATTCTTGCTTAAAGCGATACCACTATATAAAAATGTATATAGATACAAATAGATAGGTATAGGTAAAGTATATAAGAAATTCCATGAAAACGCACCATTCCTCTAAAAATGCACAGATTCTTTATTCGTCCTTTGAATAGGAATACCAGATGATACCCATCCACACCAATGGTGGGTCGTTGGTATAGCATCAGTTGTACATGACCATTCTTTGCGATTTAAGTCACGAAAATCCCATCAAAAAACTTAATGGTCTTCTTCTGCCGTGTCTTCATCCGCTGTCTGATGCCTTGAAAAGTACAAAACAAAATAAAATAAAAATTCGAAAAAAGGACGAAATAATAAAAAATCTCAACATCTCTTGTCGCATCGCAGTGAAAAATAAAATACTGTATAAAACTTGAGCTGTATAGCTGTCAGGGGGAGCGGCACAAAGTGACTGTGAGTCCATTCAATCAAACTGCCAGCAAATTTCGAGTCCATCAAATGGCAGGATGTAGAACCATCCAGGACAGGAGTCTAAGTGTATAGAAACCACTCCAACTCTAACTCTTATCCCACCATACTTTGCCTCAAGGTAGTCTCGTTCTCCGCTCTGAGCTGACAGTTCTCAGTTCTCATGTTCTCATGGCCCAATGCAAGCAGAATACATAAAATCAGTACGCAGAAAAATGCAAATTCTTAGCGTTTGCCTTTTTGGCACCCACTCTGTCTCTTATATTGAATTTTCATTAGTTCCTTTTTCTACATCAGGACATATCAGGCAAGGAAAAGGTGGATCTGGAAAGGATATTTCACTATATAGCAGCGCTATAGTGGGAGGATTCTGGATTAAGTAAGAGGACCTGTTGTAAGATTCCTGCCCGGTAAATTTGATTCAGCTACCATTCCCCAAAAGGTCATAGTTTGTTGTTCGTGATGTCCTTTCCTTTGCATGAAATTCAAGAACATACTTATCCAACACTTCAGATGAATAATATCTACCTGATATTTTATTTCTGTGCGTATATAAATTCAGGCTTTCGAAGTTATTTGTATGGTTCAGTGAACATTGGATTTATTTGCTACAGAAATAGATACAGATTGAAAGATATATAGAGATACGAGCATAAGATACGTCTCCACAATTCACATCCGCACATCCACCTGCGGACCTAACGCCATACCATTCGCATTGCCTAAAGGAAATTATTTTTTGTTTCTTTTTCATTAAAATAAATCTTTACAATAAGAACTACAATAACAAAAACGACAACAACAAAAACAGGATCAATCTTTCAATTGTATATTATCATTGCAGATTGATTACGTGCTAGGTTATCTATTGGCACTTTGTTTACATGTTGGAATGTTTTATTTATTGTTTGAATAGAAGTAGATACTTAGACTTGAGAGGAAAATTAGTTTCGAAGACACAGAGCTTTGAGTAAAGTTTTCGAAACTTGTGCATAAAGTTCTGGGTAGTGGTATGCAAGGATTTTATGAGGAGAATAAACATTTTTAAGCTTGTTCTAAGAGTTTGATTAGTTTTCATTAGAGCTTACCTCATGGTAATATCAATTTGGGTTGTTCACACTTTTCTACAAACTCTGAAGTTTTTCCCAGGACTTTATAAGTTATTTACTATTAACAGTTTTAATAGAATTGAACAATAAAAGTTACCCATACGCCATAGTAAATTTTAACCAGATTTTGTTGCTATTTTTCAAAAATTTTAAATTTGAAATTTTATAAAATGTATCTCACTTAAATATTTTCGTTTTTTGTAATTTCTATAATTACTTTTATTGTAAAACAAAAGACATTGAAGACACAAAAAAGATTGTATGTAAACTAATGACATCAATGTTTATCGAATGAGGAATCATTTAATTTTATTGGCATCCTTAAAACCATTAATTTGGACATTAAATCGTTTCAATACATACATTCGTACATACAAATATTTTACCTACTTTTATTTAAAGGCAGTTTAAGAAAAAGTCATAAAATTCAATCTCAATTTGATATTTTATTTTACATTCAAAAATGTAATAAAAAGTGATTTATTATTAATTTTTTGAAACATTGTTTGATTTGTTACTTTTGTATTCTATCTTGATAAGGAACATTATCCATGGAGAAATTTTGTTCTTGAATTGAATCAAAACAACAACAACAAGAACCTATTTGTTTTATGATGATTTTTGATTTATTTTCCTGTCTGTACATATTTTTTTAAATTTAAATTTAAACTAAAGATTAGAATCTTGCAAATATTTTAAAATAAATAAACTAAAATTTGTTCTGTTAATGTTTGTAGACAAATAATCTGGACTGAAAGTCGCAATATTAATAATTATAAATAATTTCCCTAGAATCTAAAACCGTATGTAAATACTTCGTATTTTACAGGAAGTGAATTTTTATTCAAAAATGTATATTCAACCTAAAGCTGAGCATAAAATTTATAACTGGACTCAAAGCAAATCAAATTAAGCTAAGTTCAAGTGCACCATTTTATTGATGTATACAGAATTGTAAGCCAAGGGGCTTAGAGAGCATATTACAAACATTTTTCTCCTTTTAGCAGTATTCCACTTTTTACTTGCGAGACATAGGAACTATATGGCAAGTTTTGCATTCGTGCAAAATTTCGAACTCGAGATTTTAATCAAACATGATATTACGATGGTAGAGACGTCGAAAAAAGTGGGTCCCGCGTTTCCGTTCAGTCTGTTTTGTATGTCTTTCCACGCTCCTACCGCCTAAGCCATTGGGTTGATTGACTTCAAACTTGGAAGTTAAGGTTTTGAGCAGATTCGAGTTAGGCGTTTTTTTCATTTTTTTTAAGATCAAAACTAACAGTGGCCCCCATACAATTTTTTTGGTCAAAAAACGAAAATTCGAATTTTCTCAAAAACAAACCGATAGATTTTTTTTTTAATTTTATCTAAAATTTTATTTTTTAACTTGGCTTCTTTTAATAAGAAAAACATATTTTTTTAATGCTCAGGAAAGGAACAGCTCATAGAACTGTTATTTTGTTTTTTAATTTTCTCAGCAACTTATGAACCGATTTAAATAATTTTTTTTCTGAATAAGCTCTTATATTGCCTTAACAATATTTGATTATCAAAAGTACAATTTTTTATTTTTTGGATTTTTAAAAAATATTGAATTTTTTTTTTCAAAATTCTATATCTCAAAAACGGATCAATATTTTTTTACGAAATTCAAATGTAGAGCGTATATAATTTTAACCAAATTTGTGTATTATTTTTTGTAGATTTTATTTTATTGAATATCGAAAATAATATTTTCTGTAACATAAAATAAGGTAGTACCCGTGGCATGATGGTTAGTGCGTTGGACTGTCATGCGAGAGGTCTTGGGTTCGATCCCTGCCTGTGCCACCTTAATTTAAAAAAAAAAACGGGTACTGCCTCTTGCGAGGAATTGACAAATTCTCCAAGAGTAATGCTTGTCATGAAAAAGTGCTTTCTCAAATTAGCCGTTCGGATTCGGCATTAAACTGTAGGTCCCCTCCATCCCTGACAACAGTACTCGCACACAGGAATGGTTGAGAGTTGTAAGTCACTAGGCCCTGGTTCTCTACGGACTGTTGCGCCACCTAATTTATTTATTTTAAAATAAAATAAGTTTGAAGCCAATGGCGCAAAATTTTAAACAACCTATTATTAAGGCCTTAGCACGATACTAGTTTACAATTTACTATATACATAGTAATCTACTAACTTTTCACTAATTTTAAACACTTTTTATTGTTTTGCTAACTAGTATCATGCTAAAACCATTTTATTAAAAAAAAAACATGAACACATCTAAATAATGACAGATTGTGGAGCAAACAAAACAAACCTACCTTTTTTTAACCTAGTATCATACTAAAAATGATTTAACATCGTACTAAATCGTCTAAAATTTTGCGCCAATATTTTTAATTTTTGAAAAGCTATTTGAGTCGAAAGTAAATTTTTACCAAATTTTAGTATTGTTGTTTTTTTAATGTTTTTAATTTTTTGTAAAAAAACTGTCAATTCGATTTTTTTCAAAATTTTACTGAATGTTGAAAACAATATATTTTGGAAGATAAAAGTAGTTTGAAGCCAATATCTCCAAGTTTAGAAAAGATATTTGAGTCGAAAATCAATTTTTACTAACTTTTATTAATTTTTTTATAGGTTTTTATTTTTTGTAAAAAAACTGTCAATTTGATTTTTCTCAAAATTTTTACTAATGTTGAAAACAATATTTCTTATAAGTTAAAATTAGTAAGAAGCCATTACCTCAAAGTTTTGAAAAGATATTTGAGTCGAAAATCAATTTTTACCAACTTTTATTAATTTTTTTGTAGGTTTTTTTTTTTTTTAAACTGTCAATTAGATTTTTCTCAAAATTTTATCAGATGTCAAAAACATTATTCTTCGTTGCACAAAATTGTTTTGGAGATGAAATCATATTTTAGTCCTACAATTTTTGAGGTCACAAGTTTTTTTTCAGTTTTTTTGATTTATAAAAAAAACCGTTTGGATTTTTTTCCAAAAATATAATTGTTTTGTATCACGTTACAATATATAATATAAAATTTAATTCAAGTCTCTAGCGTCATTGGTTTATGAGATATTTAGGGTTACTTTTTTCACTTTTTTTTTAAACTGCTATGGTAAAAAAACCACCCACGCAATTTTCTTGAGAGCACTTTCTGCATCTTTCTGCCTTATTATCTGTATAATAAAATTCATTTGAAGTCGATATATCTCTTCTGGTTCTTGAGCTATGGGCGACGAAAAAAAAAGCGTGAACGTACGAACGTACGGACATACGGACGTACGTACACACGCACGCACAGACATTTTTCTAAAAATCTTTTATTTCGACTCTAGGGACCTTGAAACGTCGAGAACTGTCAAAATTTTCAATTTGACAAATCGGACCCATTACAATAACTTCCTATGTTAAGTTAAAAATGAGTTAGATCTCCATCGAGTTCTAATTTTTACTTATGTGAATCGAGTTTTAAGGGCTTAAACTTGTGAGTGCTGTAAATTATTTAATTTAGTGCATATATAAAACGGGTCGTTTTTGAAATATCGAATTTTTCGAAAAAATTGCAGTTCGTAAAGCCAAAGCAAATACGGTACAACGGACCTATTAATTGGATTTCCCAACTGTTGACTGGACCATTTTCCATTCACTGCTTTTATAAGAATATTGAAGCACATGTCATATAGACTTATTTTAAATCTAACAAATTGTTTTAAATAAGATCAAGATGTTAAAATCGTTTAAAATTATCTAAATTACCTTTTTAGTCAAGTAAATTGTCAAAAATGTATTTAACAATTTACTTAATCGTTTAAAATTTTGCGCCTTTGTTTCCAAGTTTGAACTCAATCGACCCAATGGTTTAGGCTTTAGGCTGTAGGGACGAGGACAGACACATTGCATGAATTGAGTTCGAGATTTTTATCGAATGCAGTACTTGTCATATGGTTCTTATTTATATTAATTTGACAAACAAAAGAAAGTCAACAAAAAATCCACTAAATAGGTTTAACGTTCCGAATATCTTGACAATACAAAACAACTTGATCTTCAATTATTGCTTATTCACTTTTCTAAGTTCTTTAAATGAATATTTGACGGCTTATTGAAAATAAATATTATTTTAAAGGACACCAAACCGATGCACCTGAATGGCGTGTTCTCTCGGTCAACAGGATGAATCCGAAGTTAGCAGTGTACGTTTGAGGGAATTTTCTCAAAATTGAGTTTCTTTTTCATTATCCTTTTTTCTAACACCCTTAAAAAAAATAGGAACTATGAAGCCACTTGAGCATTCAACCCAATTCTTTGAATCTTCTATTTTTATAATTTCGCTAAACTTAAGCTAAAATTAATGGATGCTTCTGTCACTATAAAAGTAGATCACATATTAATATTATTTTATTCAAAACATATTTATCCTGATGTAGCTATCGTATATTTCCTTCCTTATAATTATGTATGTTAACTGCTTTTGACATTAAGTACTGTTCCATGTTATTTACATCCCAAATCGCTACACGCCATTATAATATTAAAATACTACCACTCAAAAAACTATATCCTATCTTACACACATCAAACCTAATTCGCACTTTACCTATACTACTTCCTCAAATGCTCTTAAATATTCCCTTTAGGAAAAACTTCTATGCAAAAATACTCCTCCATAATCCTTGCCACAAATAAATCTTCTTGTCAATAAGAATCAATTGAAAAGCATTAACCGGAAATAATAATAAAAAACGAAATAATTTCTCCCACCTTATTTACACTTCCTTTCTCCTTATTTTTCTCTTGATATAGGAAAAAAAATCGCATTCGGGTCAATTCAAATTAATCCGATTGCGGTATATACATAATGCATATAGATCTATATTCTCAAGGAACCAAAATCAGGAACATGTCTCCAGCAACAATAGAATTGAATATCTTCATCGCCACCAAAAATTCCATAAACCTACTCGTATGGGCGGGCTGTGATGTTCCCATATGTGTCCCACTCAGTAAATCTATATAGATCCTTTATTATGTCAAGGAGGAATGTGGGTTGTGTGTCATTGTTGGCTGTTAAGTATGTTTGCATACTCAAACAACTTTTCATTTTCAAATCGGAGATAAATACAAATCTAAAGGGGCCAACGCCAACCACCAACGAAAACGGGAGCAGAGAGCTACCTTACCTACTTCTTCTTCATATCTTATATAGTCGTCGTTGTCGTTTGGTATCTTCATGCGTCGTCGTTGTCGTCGTCCTGAAATCATTCGATATTTGAATTAAAAGTAAAACCATCTAACACATATTCAAATATGTATATCCTTGTTATCGCATACGTACATTGAAATGTGTTAAGACCCTTCAAAAACACTGATTTCAATTTTAAACACTCTTCGAGAAAGAGAGTTGGGTTTTATCTAGCTCTAGCTGTCCAAAGTGCCTACACCTACTCTCCCCTTGATGCCTGATGGTGATGGTTCAAACGTCTATAATTTTGTTGAAAAGTATGGGAATTTTTTTTAATCACAAGGATAATTGAATTATCATCCTTCCCCTATCATTCATTATACGTGCGCAAATATTTTTGTAAGAAAGAACAAATTAAAAGGTTGTTCCGTTCGTCGTCGTCGCCGTGCCGCCGCCGTGTCGATTGTCTCCGGTTTTATATTCGTATTACTGCCACCCGCCGCTGACGTTGTGCGTCTCGTTCGTTGTGGCTCAACGACGATATCATAATCTAAAGAGTCCTTGGTCCACAGGCATATGTATGGGATGTAGGTTTTTAAAGGACACGAAACGGATGATCTGTTTACTGTTGATAAATAATTCGTTAGCATATTTCATAATACCACGTCTTCCACTCGACCAAATATTACGCAAAAATATTCCATCCACACAATGGATGGACGGCCGTGGTCCTATGAAGACAAACTACAAGGACGATGATAACGACAAGGACAACGAGACGAACGACTACTTTAGACAGCCCAAATATGCGACCCTTGAATTTTCAAAATTTTCCACTACTTTAACGCATAAGGAGCTAAACACAAGAGAATCACAATTTTCGGGGTTGTTTTATTTTTTTGCGAATGTGTGGTGGGAGTTATTGGCTTGTTCCGATCCCTTTTCAAATATCCGGCCATATGCCAAATTTATATGCAAATAACAAACAAACAATTAAATTTCCAAAATGCTGCGTGTTGGTGAGAGAACGCAAAACACATCCATTCCTTGCCCCCCCAACCACACACCTCCACACAAGAAGTCCTTAAGTGGCAAACCATACAAAATATACTACCCTTGTTTAGAAATGTTTTGTGTGAGGTCTCACTATAGCTAAAGAAGACTTCGTCTACGAAACGTGCGTCTTTATCGTGTACCTACTTATAGTGATGTTTCAATTTCGACGGATACGGTATTTGATTTTCATAAACAGTCGATGTTTTTTAAGTGAATGACAAACATCAAGAAGAGTTTCTCTGTATTTTATAACTAATGGAAATCTTTACAACTTTTGACTGCAGCCCCAGGGGAGAAGCGACGTGATGGGCGGGTTGCAATCATAATTGTTCACCCCCTGTTGAGGGTAGATTGCAATTTGTCATATGAATATCGTTTTGATATTGCGAACAGTCAAAATCACGTATTTGAATTTTATTTTTGATATTAAATTAAATGTTGTCAAAAATATCGAGGGAAGCCACTTCACAGTTTTTTTTAAAAACTTTCTTATCCAAAAATTAGGTTAACAGATTTTTTTCAATTATTAATAAATACATGTCATAGCCATCCTGGTTTGCCTAAAAGTTAAAATAAAAGCTGAATTATTAGTTGATTCAATTCATGTGCGCAAAACTAGTTATTTAATTTCATGTGAGTGAAAACAAGCCAAAAATTTGAGTTTACATCTTTTCATAGCGATGTTACAAATTAATACAACAATGTAAAGAAATGAGTTTTGGAGGGTAATATATGCACGCAGGATTTATATCTTCATTGAATTCTTCAACACACTCCCATAAACAACGGCACTTTTTTTACAGGTCTTATGTTTTGTCGACATTGCCCTAAAAAAAAGACCCATTCCGATTTAACAGTCTCTGAAATATCCTAAGTTCCAAGATCTTGGGAAAAATGGTTCTAAAAATGTAGTTACTAGTTATCGTCCCCTACCCGTGACATAATTTGTTTTAATTGTTTGGAAAAAAATATACAATTCTCTACTTTTTATTTGGGTGCATTCCAAAAACACTAGCTTAGTCAATTGCATTTTAACAGGCTTAAGCAAGGCATTTGACAAATTAAGTCACGAAATTCTTCTTAATGAATAAACCTAAATGGGACAGTACGATCATTTTGTTATGTGGAATGTGGATTCCGTCATGTCTTAAGGACAAATATTATAGCGTCACGTTCAGGATTAACCCTTCATGTCAATTTAAAGTCAATTCTGGTGTACCTAAAGAGAAACACCTTGCTCCACTGCCTTTTATTTATTAATGATTTGTCTTCTGTTTTAAATAGCTCTATACCGGTAATTTATGCAGATGAAGTAAGGATTGTAAAGAGCTACAAAAAGACCTAAATTAACTTTCGGAATGGTGCAATACAGATCGTTTTTTACATGAAAAAGTAATATGTAATTAATTAATGACTTGAATTTGAATGAAGAGTTTGAATAGAGAATAAAGTTTTTTTGAAAATGGTTTTGTACAAGACTCAAAATTAACGTTTACTGATCGTTATAAACGTCATGGTAGCCAGTACGCGTTTTTCACACCTCAATATCCACAAAGGAATTTGGATTTCTACAGATTAATCTACATACTATTAACCAGATTGACCATATTGCGATCGACGACTGACAAGCTTTCAGCATCATGGATATCCGAAACTTAAGAGGAGCTAACATCGACTCGGATACTACTACCTTGTTGAAGCCAAGGTAGCACTTTTAGTTTCCAGACCCAATACAAAACATGGATATGCTGGGAGAAGATACAACGTCGAATGGCAACAATCGTAAGAGATCGCCAAATCCTTCTCCCGCCAACACAATGTATTGAGAACCAGTAGCAACATTGCCAATATGCAATTAGAAAAGCCGCCTCTGACGTGCTGGGTTTCAAGCAGCCACCAACAAGAAACCCCTGGTTTGATAAAGAATGTCGGCAGGCAAATGCAGCCAAACAGACATGCAATGCGGCGCTACAAAAAAGGACGATAGCTGCTCACGAGTCACGAGCTATATGAGCAGAAGAGGAGAGATTTCTAAGAAGGAAAAAGAGAGAGCATGAGAAGCGTGCGGTAGCAGATATTGAGAGGTTCAAAAGTTCGAAAGTTTTATGAGCAAGTGAAACGAAGTTTACAAGATCATAAATCTTCAACGAAAGGCTGCAAGGACAACTTCTGCAGTCGGTATAACGGCGACGATGAACCGAATTTCGCTATCAGGCAAGATGATCCATTCAACATAGACGACAAAGCTAACACTACCGTCTTCAAGACTTAGACAAAGTAAAGATTGCCATATCTAATCTGAAGTCTAACAAAGCCCCTGGAGCAGGTGGCATGAATTCCGAGCTCTTCAAATCAGCTGGAGGTAATTTGGTTAGGAGCATGCACCAACTTATCTGTACGATATGTTCGGAAGAAAGCATGCCCGATGAATGGAATCTCAGTACTGTGTGCCCGATTCTGAAAAAAGGAGATCTTGTAGATTTGTAGACCAGAAGAATAAAAGTCCAACAACTAAGATTGAGGGCATGGGAACCAATCCTCCACCCCGGAAAGTCCTTAAATACACGCCCACCAGGACAGCGCAGTAGAGGAAGACTGCGGATGAGGTGGCGTGTCCAAGTGGAAAGTGACCTCACCCAACTCGGAGTGCGCAACTGGCGATATCTAGCTAAGAACCGAGCTAGATGCAGATAAGTAGTAAGTAATATAGTAAAATTGACTTGGTTTCGTCAAAAGATTTTCCCGAGAGTTCCGGGATTCGTATGGTTTTAAAATTTTCTACGTTCTATTCGTCGTGCCAGATCCTGAATGCGCTTGTGTTATATGGGTGCTATACATTAGATTTTGTCTTCGTTTTTTCCCCTGGCCTGTTAGATTTTCAAAAAAAACAAAATGTTCACGACAGCTATTATAACAAACAAAAATCCAATGCATCCACAAGGATTGACATTTTGATGCAAATGTGGACTGGTAGCTTTGGAGCTCTCTTTTTAACCAATTTAGATTTTTTTGTGTGAAACCTTGAATGACCGAAACCCAAAAACGTTTTAAATACGTGAACTTAACCCCATCAAGAAGTTCGTGGAAAATTTAAGTGCCAGAATTAAGCTATTTTAAAGTCATCCGAAACACTTAAATGAATTTATATTCCATAATCAAAAGGAATGTTTTCTCTAACAAAAAAAACCATACCACATACAATTTTATTGCATTTCTTGTAAATACCTCATACTGTATTTTTAATGTAATGTAATCACGGCAATGCGATAACGACGACAAAATGCAAACAAAATTCCTTATGATGTTGTAATTCCTCGTACACTCGTAGTGTATTTTCCATATTTCAAAATGACACAAATTTAAACTCAATTTCATCAAATCAAAAGCATTGTAACTTAGGTACGCCTTGGATCAATCTAAATCTGGAGTCTATCACGCTGCTGCCATCATACCGTCATCACCCGCCCTGAATTGAGATTGTTTAATCTATAATGGATTTAAAAAAGAAAAACTACAAAGGGATCAGGAAAATTTGTTATGTAAACAGCCACAGGGCTGGGCCAACATCATCATCATCATCATCAACATCATCGTTTGCATACCTTACATACATACGTACAAATAACATAAAATAAAAAGCTAAAGTAACATCATCCCCCATCATCATCGCCATCGTCATCATCACCATCATTTATCAACTGCCTAACAGTGATTCGTGTCAAAGGCAATTAGGATTTTCCATTATTTGAGCATTTGGCCGGATACAACACCCTTTTTTGTGTTGTTAATTTGGCTCGATGAAAAATGTCGCAAATGAAGTCGTTTCTATTTTATTTTATTTTTTACTATAGAAGGTGTAGATAATTAATTTTTCCAAAGATGGGGTTATGATGATATAATATACGCAACTATGAGTGATTAAAAGAAATCGATGTTAATAAATTTTATGTGAATGGAAAGATTCAAGAATAATTAATAGGTACTATTCGTACAACTGTCGTTAACATTAATTCAAGTTTACAGAAATTGATTGTTTTGTAAAATAGCTTCAGTCACAGCTTTTGCTTCATTTTATATTAACAAAATAACCTAATATAGGTTCAGCTAAAGTTTTTTTTGAAATCTTTGATTCAAAGTCACTCATTTGGGGAAAAAATTAAAAGAGGAAGCGAAGAAATTAGTCAAAAAAGGGCTCACCTGTCGATATTTCTAAAAGTCTTAACAAATATTTTTAACAACATTTTGTGTACAATAAAAAATGTTTGAAATCAATATCTTTCTTTTTTCTCAAGATATTTGATTCCAGTTTTTACTAACTTTCAGATGTTTCAGTGTTTCTGGTTTTACTTATTTATAAAAAAGTTGTCCACTGGATTTTTCTAAAAAAATAATCAAAAGTCAACAAAAATACAGGGTTATCGATTTTGCGGTTTCAAAAGTAAACGTAAAAAGAGGCTGGGATGCGACCCACACTGATAACTTCCGATCACGTGTGTCGATTTATTTTTATTAAAAGTTTGTTAGTTTTCGTGTTTTGTTAAAAAAGTTGTTAGTTGAATTATTCTTAAAAATTTTTAAATTACCAACAATATTTTGCATATAATGAAATAGTTTGATTTCAAAATCTATTTTTGTTAACGAGATTTTTAGTCGAAACCCATTTTTACCAATTTTAGTAGCATTTCTTAAGAGTTTTTATTTCTTATATAAACAAATACATATCTATATACTTATACTTACTTATACTTATATACTTATACTATTAATTATTAATATTATAAATGCGAAAGTAACTCTGTCTGTCTGTCTGTTACGCAATCACGCCTAAACTACTGACCAATTTGAATGAAATTTGGTATGGAGATATTTTGATACCCGAGAAAGGACATAGGCTACTTTTTACCCCGGGAAAATGACGCATTCCCATGGAAAAATTCAGGTGGGCCGATCGCTTTTACGCCTAAAATACTCAACAGATTTAGATGAAATTTGGTAGGGAGATAGTTTGAGACTTAAGAAAGGACATGAGTTACTTTTGACCTCGGGAAAACAACGCATTTCCATTTGAAAAATTACTTTCCGGGGAATCTGATCGCTTTCACTCCTAAATTACCAAAAATTTGAATAATATTTGGATAAAATTAGTATTACGGGAAAACAACGCATTCCCAACCTTTATGAAACAAGTCGCTGGCGGCTTTAGACAGACCCTGCCGGTAAATACTAGAGGTACACCGGCAGATGAAATGAACGCATGTTTGAAAGCATCTGTGTTATGAGTACATGTAAAAAAGTTTTGTCTGACTACGAATATGCGAGTACAACTACACAAAGGTTGGTGTTCCAGTCCTGTTAATGAGAAATTTTGACGCACCAAAGTTATGTAATGGTACACGGCTATAGATTACTCACCTAGGACGAAATATTATAAAAGCTATAATCATGACTGGAATAACAAAAGGAAAAAATGTTTCAATTCCCCGCATTCCGATAGTTCCAACCGATTTGCCATTTCAGTTTAAAAGAATGTAGTTTCCTCTGAAAGCAGCATTTGCAATAACAATAAATAAAGGCCAGGGGCAAACGCTGAAAATTGCAGGTGTAAATTTAGAAAAAAAAACTGTTTTTCCCATGGACAATTATATGTAGCATGCTCACGAGTCTCAAACCAACAAAATCTTTACGTTCTGGCCAAGGAAGGAAAAACGAAAAACATCGTATATAAAAATGTATTGCAGTAACCTATCTTCTTCTTAAAATGTATTAACCTAACCTAACCTATGACAATCACACTTAGTATGGCCTCATCCCATCTCAGCACAATTCAAACATACGTACAAAAAAGTACAGCTCAGGTTTTTTCATACTACTATCCAAAAAAAACTATCTAATGCGGACGAAGTCGCGGGTAAAAGCTAGTAATATGTATATATAAATAAAAATGTCGGAAACAATATTTTTTAGGAGATAAAATTAATTAGTGAAAAGTTATTTGAGTCGAAAGTAAATTTTTACTATTGTTTTTTTTAAGTTTTTATTTTTTGTAAAAAAACTGTCAATTTGATTTTTCTCAAAATTGTATCGAATGTTGAAAACAATATTTCTTATAAGTTAAAATTAGTTAGAAGCCATTATCTCAAATTTTTGAAAAGATATTTGAATCGAAATTAAATTTTTACCAACTTTTGTAAATTTTTTTTTTCGGTTTTTAATTTTTTGAAAAAAAATGGCAATTCAAAATTTTACTAAATATTGACAACAATATTTTTTGAAAGATAAAAGTAGTTTAAAGCCAATATCTCAAAGTTTTGAAAATATGTTTTAGTCGAAAATCAATTTTTACTAACTTTTATTATTTTTTTGTTTAGTTTTTTTTTTGTAAGAAAACTGTCAATTCGATTTTTCTCTTCATTTTATCAGATGTCAAAAACATTATTCTTCGTTGCACAAAATTGTTTTGGAGATGAAATCATATTTTAGTCGTAAAATTTTCGAGGTGACAAATTTTATTTTCAGTTTTTTTGATATATAAAAAAAAACCGTTAATTGGATATTTTTTCCAAAAATATATTTACTTTGTATCACGTTACAATATATGATATACGTCTAGCGTCATTGGTTCATAAGATATTTAGGTTTAACCAAAATTGTCACCTTTTTTTTAAACTGCTAATGGTAAAAAAACCAGCCACCCAATTTTCTTGAAAGCCCTTTCTGCATCTTTCCGCCTTATTATCTGTATAATAAAATTTATTTGAAGTCGATATCTCTTCTGGTTCTTGAGCTATGGACGACGAAAAAACGTCGCGAACGTACGGACGTACGAATCCGCATTCAGCATTCGATAGCGTAGATCGAGAATTAATTTTTTTTTTAAACTATCTGCTAAAATGTTGAAAACGCTTAAACAAATTGTATAAAAACTGAATAGCAAAAGTCTGGGATGGAAGCAATATGTCAGAAACGTTGACTAAATCTACGGCCCTAAAACAGGGATACACTTTGAGTACGCTCCTATTCTCTTTGTTCTTGAATGATATAGAATGGAGAAATTGATATGTGTAATTTCAAAATAAAGTATAAAGTATCCAGATGATATTGTCCTTTTAGCGGTTACACCAATAAAGCTGAATATGATGATCACGAAATTCGAAGAATACTGCAAAACGTGGAACCTCACAGTGAACCGGAGTCAATCTCAAGTAATGGTTTCTGGCAGAGGAAAAAGACAGCTTCACGGGAAGTATATGTGGAGCTATGAAAGAGGACCAGTTAAGATAGGAGAGCACTATACAATATACATATCTTGGCCTAACATTAACCCCAAAAAATAACATTAAGATCCATTTAGAAAAAAAAACTTGAAAACGCGAAAACTACATCTTCGAAAAGCTATTTACACAACAAATGAACAAATACAACAAATTATTTGTTTAATAAAAAATGTCAAAGTTGCAATCTATAAGCATCTAATGCCCAATCTATACTATACTATCTATACTATTATATAAAAGCGAAACCATTTTAAAGTTTGTGACGCACGATCTAAGAAAGTAGTCAATCGATTTATTTGAAATATATTTTATTATTTTCTATATTGTTATGAGAGTGTTTATGGCTATATAATTTTTCTTCATTAATTATTTGTCAAACTTAAATATTATTAATTTTACATTTTTTGTCCATTTTTTTTCATTAGTTGACTTATACAACCACTCATATCTTAAAACCTATACAATAATCGATAAAGATTAGCATTGCTTCATAAAGTCAATATTGTTGCGCAAATTTTAAGCCTAAAATCACTTCTAAGTTAAACATACAACCCGCGAAATAAATAAAAACAAATTATAAAATTATAAACTTTTTGAATTCATTTTATCCAGGAAATTAGACTCCATCACAATCGCGAGGTCGCTGCTTTGTTTCATTTTATTATCATTCCAACATTTTTAATTTTCTTTTCTTCCCATGCTCTTTCTCTCTTAATATGTGTTCCATTTAATATAGTTACGTTTTTTCTCTTACCTACCTACCTACATATTCAATTTTTCTGTATTGTATTTGTATAGTTCATCAACTAACCTACTAACACACATTATTTTTTTGTTTCTCTAATTCTATCGTCACATTCACATCGCTGAGCAGTGTGGGCTCTTTTTTTTGAGTTACTATGGACATTTAATTAACTACAGTGCCGTGCACATGAAATGCCGTTTATCTAAGGAAAAATTAGATCTTTTTTATTTTTCTGGTTCGAGGAAGTGAATAGATTATAATTCTTCCAATTTAAAAATAAAAAAAGTTCTATTATAATAGCTTGAATTGCCAATTTTATATCACTTCCTCGAACAATAAAACTGAAATTAAGTTAAAATTTTCTTTACAAATAACTCGAAGAAGGTACTTACAATGACGTCGATAAAAAGAGCACACAAATATGGGTAGGTTAAGTCAGTTGCAATGCGCTGAACATGAGCAGATGAATAAAAAAAATATGTCTATGGATATTTATTTACACACGCATCCCTATAGATGTATGAGAACATTAAAAACACAAATTTGTTTTTTTTTTACCGCAAACTATATTTTTCGGTTCCAAAAAAACGTTTCTAGGTATGAATAAAAGAAAGAAAAGAAGAAAATATACAAAAATTTCGTTCTGTTTTCAACTAAAAAATTGAAAGGGTTTTGTTTGTTTTCACGTGCGGCTTGGCCTTTACTACGTAATATTTTACTTAAGTTTTTTTTTCTAAAGTGTTAATTTTGGTAAGGATGTGTTTTTTGATTGATTTTTTATTAAATACGAGTACATAACAAGCTTAAATTCGTTGTTTTTCTTTTATCACATAGAAATATAAAATGGGTAAAAGAAAGGCTAACATCGGAAGAAAATCCATAAGCACAAAAAGAATGTGTTGGTTACAATTTGCGAAACAACGCGAGCACGGGTCGGCTAGTTATTAATAAAGTTCGTTTCCAAAAAATTGTCAATCTGGTAGACGACTTTTGCTATGTCATAAAAGATTTGCAAAAACTTAAAAATGTTAAGCTCAAAAGATTTTAAGCGGTCTTAAAATCTTACTATCTTTTAACAATTTGCTTAAGTTAAAATCACGGAATGGCTATTTTTAATTTAAGCAATTTGTTAAATCCATATAACATCTATACAACTATTCTTATACGAGCAGTCGATGGAATGGTCAAGTTAACAGTTGGGAATTCCAATTAACACTCCGTTTAAACGTATTTGCTTTGTTAATTTTCACGAACTGTCACTTTTTAGACATGTTTGAATGCTCGTTCTCTAATAAATACCAATTAACAATTTACTAGTTAGCAAAACGAAAAGTAAGGTTTAAAATTTTGGACTCTCTTAGTGAATTTCGAAATATTCAGCAAACTGCTAACTAGTAAATTCTCAAACCCTTGACGTTGTAGGTTGTTTAAAATTTTGCGCCAATATTTCTTAAAAATATTTCTACGAGTATCGTTGCTGTAATTTTAATATTTTCTTAGAATAGGATGAAAGATCCGAAACACGTTAAGAGATATAATATTAATTTCTAAAATTATACAATTTTCAAAAAATGGTGCAATTCTGTAAAGTGAGATTCATTTTGACTCTAATTTTGTATAGCAGAACACAGCTCGTAAGCCTGACTTTTAGACCATTTCATTGGTGTTAACTTTCATGTGTACTTAAGGAAAGATATACATACGATTCGTTTTTAAAGTAAGCAACAGCTAAACTGAATTAAGCAAGGAAACATTCCGAGATAATGCAAACACTCACATAATTTAATCACTGGTTTTGTTTGTACCATTATAAGGACAGACATTCATATTAATTGGTCCTGGCTTGGCTACCTATCATCATACATTGAATAACATGATGACATTATGAATTGGAATAAAGCTTCTTCGCTGATGATGTCCGTCCAAATAGGAGACGAGAAACAGCTCCATCTCCTCAGAAGAGTACTGGCTCTGAGGTATTATTACACCATCATAAACGTATACCTACACATTCGGTCTGGAGGGATCCATTAGTTGCTGTAATTGTAATTACTTCTTGGGTATGAATATCGTCGACCAGTTGTGTTTCATTTCGGGGTGTTTTGGTTTCCTTTTTATATACAGGGTAGGGACATACTTAGATACATATTAACTGAACCCAATCCAACATGGAAACGCAATTAACAGCAAGAGAAAGAGCTCCCTCTTTAAGAGCATCGTCATATGGTACCTATATGGTTTCTGGAATATTTTCCTCCCTATGGTCTGGAATTTCACGAAAGTGCTTCTAAGTAGATTGCTATTTTCCTAGGTATTCTTGATTCACTCTTGAACTCGATAGAGGTAAGGTATGCCATATGCGGGTGCAAGTTTCACTCCATATACGTTTACTTGTTTGTTTTTATCAGTCTTGTGATGTTCCACGTGACTTGATTCCAGTATAAATATCCCAATGATATGAGCATGAACACCAGAACACACCTAACCTACATACATATATATGATCTAGCTTTGTGGACAAGATGAAGATACATATACTTAGGAGGTCCTAAAGGAAAACAGGTATGTCAATTAAAAGCGACGTTCAATTCAAAATGAAAATGAGGGATGATGCTTTGTGTGGTTAAGGTAGAAGTTCGGGTTGGCATTGGGATAGGGCATATTGGAATATCCCATTTGATTACATGGCTTGTGCGAAAATGTGATGTAATCGAAATAAATTTGGTATTTCATATCTCTAGCACTTAATGAGCTTTTCCACGTAATGATAAAGGAAAGTATCTAAAAATACCTGAAATAATCTTCATACCAAAACTATGTGCTGACGTAAGATGTAACTCCCAAATGGCCTTAATATTTAACAGTTTTGAATAAGCAAGCAGGTGGATGTTTTACATTTTGGAATTATGGTATAAACTATGAGCTCTTTCCCTAGAGTTTATGCATTTAAGATTCTATCGGGACAAATTATTTGAAAGGGTAAACCATGTTTGTGTGAAGTCTGGTTTTTGGAAAAGATGTTAAGTGATTAATAACTTCAATAAAACAAAAGGACCTAAGTACACTTAAATAATGCTTGAAAAAAAAGGAAATTTCAAAACATCTAGATAGTTTAAGATTTTATCCTATCCGGATACCCCCTCGAACTAAGATAGACAGGATGCATATAATAAATCAATTGGAACTCGTTGCGTAATTATCTAGATAGTACGCCATGGATTTTTTCAGGCAGCCGAATTATGCTAAGGTTTTCGTTTGTGTTCCATCGACTAGATTGTTAGAGGGCTGTTTGTTGAGCTTAAGTTTAAAAATTGTATATCAGTTTGTACTTTATAAACTTTTTTTCTTTTCGTAGAATTGGTAAAGATTATGGAAGACTTTCGAATTTTGGAGTTCAGGTACAATCTATCTGAAGTGTGAAAAAGACTCAAAATAATATAGAAATTATGACCGCTGGCTATGGCTCTAATAAGCTTACATTGATGCACTTCGATTCCTTTGTCGATTTAATAGGCATACAATTTGGTCTTGAACTTATAGAAGTCTTATTGCTATATGGTTGATATTATGATTAAAATATTGAATCACTGATAATCAACGGTGGATTCTTCAGTTCCAGTTAGGTTGAACTACTTAGTGAACACCTTATAGGGCCACTACGACATATTCGTAGACCAGGCTTGTAAGGAGCTACTATGGTGACTGCTACAGAGAAAACCGACAACGCCTATTTGGATGCGGCTTTGTCATTGGAGCCTGACTAAGGCAACAAGTCTTAAGCTATAAGTGCATGACCGAGTGCCTCATGACCATCAAGGCTACATTCGGCAACAATAGCCTTATATGCGCACAAACATATCACACCCCACAGAAGAGAAGGATGTAAACACCAAGGATATGTTGTTCGAGCTCTTAGACAAAACAAATTAGCAGTGTCCTAGCTATGATATTAAATTTGTCCTGGGAGATTTCAATAACAAGTTAGGAAGTAAAACATCTTTATTGAAATAATCGGGAAAAACAGCCTGCACGACAACACTTCCGATAGCGGATTTAGAGTCATCGATTTTGCTCCGGGGTGAAACGTCATGGTTCAGGTGTTCCACACCTCAACATCAACAAAGGAACTTTAGGGTTCTCCAGATCAATCTTCCGTCAACCAGATTGACCATATTGTGATCGACGCTAGAAACGCTTCCAGCATCATTGATATCCGAACTTTCGGAGAAGCTTACATTGATTCGGACCAATAACTCGTAGTAGCTAAGGTAGCACTTCGGGTTTCCAGAACCAAGACAAAACAGGGAGTTGTTTCTCCGATGCCGTCAACACAATGTATCGAGAACCAGTGGCAACATTGCCATGATGCAATCAGAGAAACCGCCTCTGACGTGCTGGGTTTCAAGCAGCCACCAACAAAAAACCCCTCGATTGAGGGGATTGAGGAATGTCGGCAGGCAAATGCAACCAAACAACAGGTACCCCAAGCAGCGCTGCATAAGTGGACGAGAGCTACTCACGAGCTCTTTGAGCAGAAGAAGAGAGAGGAACACCGACTTCTCATATTGAAAAAAAGAGAGCATGAGAAGCGTGCGATCAAAGATGTTGAGAGGTTCAAAAGCAGAAATGAAGTTCAAAAATTCGAAGCGAAATTCATGTAAACCTGGAACCAAAGGCTGCTAAGACGAAAGTGGAAACATCATAGTGGAACCGCAGTTAATGCTCAGGATATGGAAGGATCACTTCTGTTGACTGTATAACGGCGTCGACGAACTAAATTCCGCTGTCAGGCAAAATGATCCATTCAATATGGACGACGCGACGAAAGCCAACAATCCCGTCTTCCCGACTTTGACGAAGTGAAGATTGCCATATCTAAGCTAAAGTCTAACAAAGCCGCTGGAGCAGGTGGCTTGAATGCCGAGATCAAAGCAGCTTTAGATAATTTGGTGAGGAGCATGCACCATGGAACTGTAGGATATGGTCGGAAGAAAGACCGCTCAATGAATTTAACCTCAGTATTGTTTGCCCGATACTCTAAACTGCACTAACTATAAAGGAGTCAGTCGCCTTGAAATCATTTACAAAATCTTCTCTGCCGTAATATGTGAACGTCTAAGACCCATCGTCAAAAACCTGATAGGTCCTTAACAGAGTGGTCTTAGACCAGGAAAAAGCCCAAGAACATCAAATCGACAACCAACATCTCTTCATCGATTTCAAGGCCACATATGACAGCATCCCTGCCAAACTCGCCCGTTTATGCAAGATGACCATGGAGAATTCGCAAAAGGAAGACTGCGAATCAGGTGGCTCGAACAATTGGAGTACGCAATTGGATACATCTACATAGGGACCGAGCTAGATGGAGAAGTTTCTTGGGTTTGTTTTTTAATATTTTTTTTACCAAATGGAAAGTATTCAAGGGGTTGTTAGATCTTCTTTAAATCCTAATCGTGAAGGGAAGGCCTAACTGTTTACATTGACATCCGTCAGGAGTTTTTCTGTTTTTGGAATATACTGACATCTTACCAAAAATTATTTTTTTTTTTAATTTTAAATTGTTTAATTACAAATATTAGCAAAAATAGAAATTATTTTGAATAAAAACAAATATTTGAAAAAAACTGTCATAAAATACACACCAGCTGCTCTAAAAGACACTACCTAACCTAACAAGTAGACCAATAAAACCTAAAATGCAACAGCTTACATCGAAATTAAAAGTTTCTACATATGAAACCTTGTCGCAAGCGAGTTCTTGACAGAACAAAATTTATCATTTTTGACATAAAAATGCCCTTTTTACTTTTTTTTTAACGGTAAACTTACACTCAGCCTTTAACTAATTAGAGCTTCTTGAAAACCATAAGAATCATAGCGGTCTTTTTCGTTATGAATATTGGAGTAATATAGTAGGAAAATTCGTTTTCGTTGAGTCTCATTAATTACGGGGTCACTATCATTATGGAACAGACAATCCCTTATGTGCTGTTGATTTTGGAAATGCAGGGAATTTGTGGTGCGCGATTTTGTGAAACGATATTTTGTGATTCGGAATTTCGTACTCAACAAAAGCCAGTAAAGTATTTAAGGTAAGGCATTTAAATTCGTTTTCTGAGAGGTGTTTTGCCAAGTTGGCACCAAATTGGTAAAACAACAAAAAACATAAAAAACGTAAAACGACATAAGATCATAAAACATAAAATCGGAAAACAACATACGATCAAAAATTGCCAGAAGGTATTAAGGTCTTATTAATGACGAACTATCCAACTATCGGGTGATTTATTAAGAGCTTGAGAACTTTAAAAAAAAAAAAAATGCATACAATTTGCAAAATCTCATCGATTCTTTATTTGAAACGTTAGATTGGTCCATGACATTTACTTTTTGGAGATAATTTCATTTAAATGTTGACCGCGGCTGCGTCTTAGGTGGTCCATTCGGAAAGTCCAATTTTGGGTAACTTTTTCGAGCATTTCGGCCGGAATAGCCCTAATTTCTTCGGAAATGTTGTCTTCCAAAGCTGGAATAGTTGCTGGCTTATTTGTGTAGACTTTAGACTTGACGTAGCCCCACAAAAAATAGTCTAAAGGCGTCAAATCGCATGATCTTGGTGGCCAACTTACCGGTCCATTCCTTGAGATGAATTGTTCTCCGAAGTTTTCCCTCAAAATGGCCATAGAATCGCAAGCTGTGTGGCATGTAGCGCCATCTTGAAACCACATCTCAACCAAGTTCAGTTCTTCCATTTTTGGCAACAAAAAGTTTGTTAGCATTGAACGATAGCGATCGCCATTCACCGTAACGTTGCGTCCAACAGCATCTTTGAAAAAATACGGTCCAATGATTCCACCAGCGTACAAACCACACCAAACAGTGCATTTTTCGGGATGCATGGGCAGTTCTTGAACGGCTTCTGGTTGCTCTTCACTCCAAATGCGGCAATTTAGCTTATTTACGTAGCCATTCAACCAGAAATGAGCCTCATCGCTGAACAAAATTTGTCGATAAAAAAGCGGATTTCACATTTCGAACCGAACACTGATTTTGGTTATAAAATTCAATGATTTGCAAGCGTTGCTCGTTAGTAAGTCTATTCATGATGAAATGTCAAAGCATACTGAGCATCTTTCTCTTTGACACCATGTCTGAAATCTCGCGTGATCTGTCAAATACTAATGCATGAAAATCCTAACCTCAAAAAAATCACCCATTACTACGGTGAATGTTTTTTTGATAAGTTAGTATTTACCTACTGGACAAGTCCTCTAGCTCTAAATTAATTACTAATATATCTACCAAAAGTTGGTGTTATTTGTTTTTAAATTAGCTTCACCAAGTCTAAGTTTCGACTTTAAATTTTAATTATTTACTGTTTTTAAAGATGACTTTAAACTAAATTTTCAGAGTTGTAAAGTCCCAATTAGAAGATCTAATTATTATCCCTCAAATGTTGCCCTAAGTTTAGAATGAATGTGCACGACAAAATCGTGAATTTATGTTGACATACTTGTTGACATTTGACAAATTAACTTCATAAGACAAATGTTTATATCCGGACTACTAACGAAAAGTAAATTCCCAGTATATCCGCTATGTTGCGTTGAGAGTTGATTTTTTCCTAAAAAAAAATACTTTACATTAATGGCTATGCTTTTGAAATGAATCTACACATCTTCATTTTATTCCAAAATAGAAGTCCAAATAAAAACAAAATATAATAAGTGATAAGAAAAATGTAAAAGCTTTTCCTTGCACTAACTATAAACATATCTATAGCTAAATTTATCAAGTAGCACATATACATACATATATTTTCCTTAAAGAGTATAAGAATTGAAAAAAATCAACAAAGCAAACAACTCTACACATTCATAGAAGTAGGTATACGGGACGAATTTATACGGGTTGACGAAAAGTTTCCAAAAAATTTGAAAAAACATACTTGTCCAACAGAAAAGCATGAGGAAATATGAAATTCTTGGAAAACATACAAATAAAGTGTACCATCAAAAAAACCAAAACAAAAATAAAAACTTTTTTTTGTTTTATTTTTCAGAGAAGCAAACAATCGTATAACTAGTCTAGGAAGTGAAACCTCTATGTTTCAAATGTCCATTATGTTATAGAATGTGGATATAAGGTGACCATTTCTCTTTTATTTTGTCTCCCATCTCATTGCACATTATATCGAAATGGGTCAAAGGTTCACATACAATGCTTTCACATTCCTGAAGTGCGACTAAAAAGAGAATCCCTGTACTATACAATTTGTTCGAAATAGGACTAAAGGGGATTGGCTTTCCTAAAATAATGAATATTACGGTTGAATTGTTTGAGAGGAGGAATGCAACTGGCTATTTCGCTAGAGCATTGTTTAAAACAATAATGATGACAGGCATGAAACCTTACGACAATGCTCAAGAGATAAAAAGGTTTCAGTTAAACAAAGATCAGGGGTGGAATCGCGTAAGGTGATTGTTGATTGTTGACCATAAAAATGGATGACTTTGCTCCACGTAAGGTGATTATCAAATTGACTATCACTTTTTTGATATGGTTTGCTAGTGACAGCTATTTAAGTGTCACTTTCATATATTTTGATTAGTTTTTTGTAAAAAAGATAATTTGTGTGATCTTCAGCTCCACTATAAATTTAAAATTTAGTGAACAAAGTGAAAAGAAATCAAATTTAAAATAAAAATAAGTGAACAGTAATGTATACTTCAATGCAAATTTTCTATCAGAGCACCAGAACGAGAAATGACTACAAAAAAGTTCAATTGCTGAGAATGAACTTAAGGAATAAAGCAAATATTTTAGAACTTCCTAACCCAATGTAAATATGAAACTTTCTATGAATATTTATAAATAAGTTATTTGCAACATAATGTATGTACCTACATATGTATAAATTATTTATTTCAGATTTTTGAAAAATTTTCGATTGAACAAAGAAACGTTTGTGTATGTTTTGCGGTTGCTCGATTTACCATCAGGAATAAAATCAACACATATTCCACCTATCCTTCAACTGGCTGCAACTTTAAATCTTCTTGGAGGTGGTGGTTATCAAAGACAAGTTGGGGCTGATTGGGCTGCACCGATGGGTCAAAGTACTATTGCTGAAATAAGCGCTGAGGTTATTAAGAGAATGGAGTCGGTTCTATGCCCACTTTTGATAAGATTTGAGCCCTTGGATTCCACAAAAGAATATTTTTTTGACAAATATAAAATTCCTGGAGGTAGAATCTTACTTAAAGCAAAATTTATTAACTATATAGTTTTGATAACCGTATAATAATAATCTTTTAATTTTGTAGTTATAGGGATGATTTGTATGCGAACAATTAGTCCAATACAAATTTTTCTAAGCGAAATCAATAAAAAAAAAACAATCTCAAGAAAATGTTTTGTTTTCAATTGCATATTATTTAAAAAACTAAACAAAACTTATAAATCCATAACAAAAACACAACATAAAAAACTTCATAAATACACAACATAACAGAAAACAATAACAAAAAAAAACTTAAATCTACTTCCAGTCATTTTAATACTAAACAGTCTTGTTGAGCTCTAAACTCTAATAGTTTCAAATCGTTGGCAATTTTTGCAATCTCCAACTCTTTCTTTCTGATTTCTAATTCTTCTTTTTTCAGAGAATGAGCTCTTTCAGACTCCTTTTCCCGGATATGTGCCAGTTGCAAAATAGCATGTCTTCTTATCTCAGCAAGGGTTTCGTTGGCTTTATGTTGAGCTTCCAATTGTTTGGAAAAGAAATTTTCTTGCAGGTCAAGTTGTTTGCTTATAACATCATCCACTTCCTTGTCTTTTCGTGGTGTGTTTTTTGGGGTAGTCCATGTTTTATTTATAGTCTCTCGTAAGACTTCGCCTGAGACTCGATTTGCTGGAGAAGATGTTAACTCCTCCAAAAGTTTTTCGATGTCATCAACATCCGTTTTATTATTTCCTGGTTTTGTAGAGAAAGAAAAGGCTTTGTTGAACATGCAAGAAATTTGAACTGCCTATAACATACCTTGTGTGTCCACGGTGGTGCCAAACGTTAGGCCTCCTACAATGCCTGTCACTGCAGCTTCCATCCCACAAGCTGCAACAATAGCTTCTTCACTTTCATCTAGCTGCTTTAAATCAAATGGGCCGCCACCAGTTTTCTTAATTGATTTTTTGTTTTCAGTCGGTTTTTTTTTTGTTTTATATTTCCGAAGCGTCAAAATCTAATTTATAATTTATTTCTATATACATACATATGTAGCTTTAATTTACATTATGAATGTGTGTTTGTTACTTACTCGTTTCCACTCTGCAACAGATTTTGTTGGCGGCCCACTTGCATTTAAGGACCTCGCCAGCTTCTCCCATTGCAATTTTTGGGATGTTCGCCCAGAGCTTGACAAGGCATTGTAGGATCTTGCCAGCTCGGGATGTGATTCCATGAAGGTGGATATTATTTTTATTTGGTGTTGTGTTGCAGACCTTAACGAAAACAAATATTTTACTTAATTTATAACAATTAAAAAGAATGCATACTTACATTTTAAGAGGAACAATATTTGTCATCAAAAAACAATGGAAAGAAATATCACAATAAAACACAACAGCTGATCGCAATGACATTTAAGCGCCTGTTTGGTAACTTGAAAATTTCAACAAGTTTCCCAAACTTGGTTTTTTTTTTTCCTATGGGTTTTGACATCATATTATTTAAATTTGCAAAAAAATCGCACACAATTTAATGTGACCGTACATACCAATAATAATATGTAACTACTACCAAGTTATCATAAACTTTTAGTGATCACTTTACGCAGAACAAAGAAGAGTTGATAATCAAAATTGACTATCAAAACAGTGACAATCAACTATCGGCTTACGCGATTCAACCCCAGCCTATCATTTTTAGAGCTCTCTTTTGAATTCTGTCCAAGAGTCTCAAGTTGGTTATTGGAGCACCTGCCCAGATGTGGGAATTGTACTAGAGTTTCAAACGACTATAGGCTTTATAAATTGTAGCCAGAACAGAAGGGGTAAAAAACTTTTGCATCGACAGAGAAAACCTAAACGTTAAGCAGCGTTTTTGTATTTGTGATCACTCCACAAGATATGGTTTGTGATGCACGTACCACCCATGGGTAGTGGCATTGGTGGATAGTTACGCTTTTGGGACAGTAGACAGCATTGAGTTTTCGAAGCATTAAATTCTACACGGTTTTTAATTCCCCATTGGACAATGCTGTCAAGATCATAATTTAATGAGCTTATCAGAAGCTGCCGTTAATAGTCCACATCCCAAATACAAGGATGGGAATCTAAAAACAAATATGAAAAAAACTTAGGGTATTGTCATCAACGAAACAATTTAGAGGGTTAAAAGTTTCCGACAAAATATCATTTTTAAATAGAGGAAAGAGTGTCGGAAACAAAACGGAGCCCTGGGGCACACCAGCGTTTATTTTGTGAATATGAGATTTAAACCCGTCCAATACTACTTGAATTGAACGGTCCAGAAGGTAATTTCTAACCCAACAAAGAAGAGATTCATTAATACCAAAAGCACGCCTTTTCGATAAGAGAGCTTGATGCCAAACTCTATCAAATGCCTTTGAAATATCAAGTGCAATAGTCTTACTTTCTCCAAAATGATGTAAAGATGTGTTCCATTGTTCGGTGAGATAAACCATTAGATCAACAGTGGACCTATTGCCACGAAAGCCGAACTGAAGGTTATTTAGAAGCTTGAGTTCTTCGAGATATTTTTTAAGCTGAAATGAAAATTGATAAGCGTTTCCATGACCTTGGAAAGAAGGGACGTAAGTACAATTGGACGATAGTTAGAGGGTGAGAAGGATTCGCCAATTTTAGTACAAGCTTAACAAATGCTATTTTACCTCCACTTGGAAAAAGACCTGTAGAATAGGACAGATGGAAAAGCTTAAGCAGTGGTTTTGATAGCGTTGAAGAACACCTCTTTAGAAGAAATGAGTTTCCAAGGGAGGAAGGACTGATATGAAAGTCAAAGGTGGTATGCACGTTGTTAGCTAAGACCAGCATTCTTGTAATAGGTTCAAAAATGCCATAATCAAAATGGGCTCGAAAATTTAACTGAGTGTCGCACATTAATCCTAGGTCGCGAATAGAACAGACAAAATGAACAGTAACATCGTACAGACTGTAAGAAAGATATGATTGCTTACGAGTGAATGTTATGAATTGGCATTTAGCTACATTGAGCTCTAAGAAATTTTTGTCGTACTAAGTCTTAAATGAGTCAAGATCATCAAGGAGTAAGACAGAATCAGAGATAGAGTAGAAATAGCCTTTGTTATTTTCATGTCATCAGCGTTAATAGATACAGTTGAATTATCAGTAACGATAAATAATAGTTAAGACAATTAAAAAAGGTCTAAGGTGGCTCCCTTGAGGGATTCCTCAGTTTGCATAAATGGAATCGGAGATTGAGAACCTGAAAACAACTCTTTATCTGCAGTTCTCAGGGTACGATCTAAATCATAAAATAAAAAGGGATGGGAAATCAAGGGCTTTAAGTTTAATTGATAACTTGGTGACTTATTTTATGAAAGACTTTACTAAAGTCTGTAGTATCACTACACGACGTTGTCAATGTCCAATTCATTACCTTTCTCTAATTCGTTTAGAGTTTTGGATACAAATTCAGAAAGATTGATTGAAGTGGATCTGTCTTTTAAGAAACCATGTTAATGATTTAACTCAACATAACATTGTGACGTTTTTTAAACTCTTTGGTTTTTATTTAAAAAAAAAATGGTCACCATTTCGTTGTTGATACAAGAAGGACTCTACTCTTAGAACGATGAGAAGAATTAGAAGCAATACACTCTTTAACAACACACATTATTTTTAGAAAGCTACTTTTTTTTCTATTTTTATTTTTATTTCATTTCAATTTTTTGTTTTTGTTTTTTGAAAAAGAACTCACTAGAAAAATAGAAAGAGAAAACAATTTTACATATCTGGTACTAGGAGTACAAGCTACATACAAGCCGAAGCCAGGATAACTGTCATATGGTGGTTATTTATTTATCCTTAAGGGCAACTTATTGGGACAAGCTCTTTGTTGCCCATCATCATCATCATCATACTTTGTCTCTGGAAATGTGTACTGGTGATGCCATGCATTGGGCACAATGTGTGCAAATTCTATATTTTTGTGTTTATACCACACACTGAGGGCTCTTTGTGTCTTTCGTCGTCCTTCCTTATCCTTTCCTCACTTTTGCATTTCCATTTCATGCTCTATTTATTTTTCCATCTATCTGAAGAATTTTCCGGGGTTTTCCTCTCTCTCTCTTTCTCTCTGTCTCTGTCTCTGTCTCTCTTTTATTCTATTGTCAAGGACATGGTGATGGATGAATTTAGATTTTTTTCTCCATGTTGCTTTGCTTAGCTTTGCTTTTGCATTGTTGGAGGATGTACCATCAAATGTCCTAGTTTCCGATGGAATATTAAATAAAAACGTTTTTAAAAAAGTACATAAATGTTTTTGCTTTTGTAGAAATTGTCTATCCATCATACTAAAAAGGCAATGCGAATTTTTATTTTACCTAGAATATTGCATATGCTATATTGCATTACACACACATAAATAAATTCTTTGTGTGATAGTTTAGAGAGCTTGTACCAATGTATTGTACCTAACTTTGTAAATTATTTCTATTTGTTAGCATTATTTAATAAACTTGACTAGAAACATTATATTGTCCCTGATTAAAAGGGTTAAGGGTACATCTGTGTTAATGCATAAACTTTAGGACTCTGTATTTTGTACATGTAAGTGTTTTGTATAAAATTGTTAATATTAAATGTTTTTCTTTCTTCCAAAATCTTCAATGAGATTTGAAAAATAATCACATGAATCTTCATTACTCATTTTGTATTAAAGAAGATTTACGAACCTTAAATTAAAAATACACAAAGAACCTACAAAAATTATGTTGGTACTAACCTACGCTTTACATAATATTAAGCAAAAAAGTTATAGCCTCTTTTCTTTAAGCAGTAACACACACAATATACATGCATACATCTAAAAATTAAATTACTGCAAAGTTATTTTCAACACAAGAAATATCCCTGGCCCTGCTGGTGCCATTGGTGCTGACCACAATTTTATCAAAATAAAAAAATAAACCTCCTAACACCGTTGCGTTATAGTACCTACCTAGGTATAGCTGCAAAGCATATTCCCCAGCGGCTCATCCCTTAGGAGAACAAAATCGTTAAGCGCTCAAAGAGAATAACAACAGGAACACAACAAAAAATAAAACAACATTCCAAAGCAACTAAATTGAGCTTTTTATGATGCCTTTTTCGTAACCAAATTTAAATGAGCACACTTTGTGCCTCCAAGGACCAGGACCACCATCACCAACATCCACAGTTAGTAGGTTAGGTATCCAAATACAATCCGAACCCGACGAACGAGGCAAGAACGAGAAGCACCACAAGAAGAACACTCTATGCTCCCAATCCCGATGAAAGATGGCTTAGTCCACCTGCCTTAGGGGATATTTATCACCAACAAAATTATTCCGAAACACCACCTCCACCTCCCTCACATTTGACTCCAACTCCAGTGTCTTGCTTTACGATTCCGAGAAATAAAAAAAAAGAATAAAACAGGAACATAGAAATATTAAAAAACAATGCGAATTTTTATTTTACCTAGAATATTGCATATGCTATATTGCATTACACACACATAAATAAATTCTTTGTGTGATAGTTTAGAGAGCTTGTACCAATGTATTGTACCTAACTTTGTAAATTATTTCTATTTGTTAGCATTATTTAATAAACTTGACTAGAAACATTATATTGTCCCTGATTAAAAGGGTTAAGGGTACATCTGTGTTAATGCATAAACTTTAGGACTCTGTATTTTGTACATGTAAGTGTTTTGTATAAAATTGTTAATATTAAATGTTTTTCTTTCTTCCAAAATCTTCAATGAGATTTGAAAAATAATCACATGAATCTTCATTACTCATTTTGTATTAAAGAAGATTTACGAACCTTAAATTAAAAATACACAAAGAACCTACAAAAATTATGTTGGTACTAACCTACGCTTTACATAATATTAAGCAAAAAAGTTATAGCCTCTTTTCTTTAAGCAGTAACACACACAATATACATGCATACATCTAAAAATTAAATTACTGCAAAGTTATTTTCAACACAAGAAATATCCCTGGCCCTGCTGGTGCCATTGGTGCTGACCACAATTTTATCAAAATAAAAAAATAAACCTCCTAACACCGTTGCGTTATAGTACCTACCTAGGTATAGCTGCAAAGCATATTCCCCAGCGGCTCATCCCTTAGGAGAACAAAATCGTTAAGCGCTCAAAGAGAATAACAACAGGAACACAACAAAAAATAAAACAACATTCCAAAGCAACTAAATTGAGCTTTTTATGATGCCTTTTTCGTAACCAAATTTAAATGAGCACACTTTGTGCCTCCAAGGACCATCAGGACCACCATCACCAACATCCACAGTTAGTAGGTATCCAAATACAATCCGAACCCGACGAACGAGGCAAGAACGAGAAGCACCACAAGAAGAACACTCTCTGCTCCCAATCCCGATGAAAGATGGCTTAGTCCACCTGCCTTAGGGGATATTTATCACCAACAAAATTATTCCGAAACACCGCCTCCACCTCCCTCACATTTGACTCCAACTCCAGTGTCTTGCTTTACGATTCCGAGAAATAAAAAAAAAAGAATAAAACAGGAACATAGAAATATTAAAAAACAAAAATAACAAAAAGCGAAAAAAGAAAAAAGAAGAAAGAAGAAAAACTGTAATCCAAAACGCCTTCAAGTAAAATTCAAAATGTCATATTTTATTATGGAAATCGCAGGAGTTAAAGTGTTATACACAGCGGAAGGACCCCGCAGGTTAGGTATACGCATCAGCTTTACCCCCTATGTGTGGGGATGTATTTCTGCCCTTAAAAAAAATCCTTAAAATGTCCTTAAACCTCATACAGCAAATATACACATTTATATACCAAACCAAGTGAGTTACCTTAGACCTGGTGCCATAGGTAAGGTAGTCGTCGTCGTTAAAATGCCGCCTACGAGAATCATTGCAGTGATGATGATCGTGAAAATGGTTTGGGCTTCCGTAGTTTGACAAAAAAAAAAAGAGAAAAGAATCCTGGGCCGACAATTTCCTTATCCGAATTGCGCAAAGGTACGTATGTTTGTGAACGTACACAATTTATTCAAGTAAAAAGGATTTTTATTGGCAATCGTTGAAAATTTTCTTCAAAGGCACCTAGAGTAAGGTCGTGCCTCGTGCTCTTGGATCTTAGCTGAACTTTGCAAAATTGCAATGAACTCAACTTGTACGTATAGATAGTAAAACAACATGTCCGCTCGGAGTGGGGTTTATAGGTGAAGGGCGCCAAATTTTTCTGGATAATTCCATAATATTGTAAAGTGTTGACAACAATTAAATCAGCAGTTTGAAAACTGTCTGTTGTTTAAATCTATAAAAATTGACTTGAGATGAAGACACAAGTATGATGACGATGAGCGTCTACTTTCACAAGATTATACTCACTAACTGTTCATTCATTGTATGTAAGTCACAAAAAATGTAAGAAATGTGTTGGTAAATGCCGCGACTTCTGGGTGGTTAATCTAAGACTTTTCATATTTTCCTTTTCAGACACTTTAAACCTTTTGACTCTTTAAACCTTTTGACTCTACATAAATTTGATAAGTTATAGCTATTGTCACCTTTTTAACTTCCCATAGGAAGTTATTGTAATGGGTCCGATTTGTCAAATTGAAAATTTTGACATTTCTCGACGTTTCAAGGTCCCTAGAGTCGAAATAAAAGATTTTTAGAAAGATGTCTGTGCGTGCGTGTGTACGTACGTCCGTACGTTCGCGACGTTTTTTTCGTCGTCCATAGCTCAAGCACAAGAAAAGATATCGACTTCAAATAAATTTTGTTATACAGATAATAAGGCAGAAAGATGCAGAAAGGGCTCTCAAGAAAATTGCGTGGGTGGTTTTTTTACCATTACAGTTTAAAAAAAAGGTGAACATTTTGGTTAACCCTAAATATCTCATGAACTAATGTAGCTAGAGACTTGAATTAAATTTTATATTATATATTGTAACGTGATACAAAACAATTATATTTTTAGAAAAAAATCCAATTAACGGTTTTTTTATAAATCAAAAAAACTGAAAAAAAAAATTGTCACTTCGAAAATTTTACGACTAAAATATGAATTCATCTTCAAAACAATTTTGTGCAACGAAGAATAATGTTTTTGACATCTGATAAAATTTTGAGAAAAATCGAATTGACAGTTTTTTTACAAAAAATAAAAACCAAAAAAAAACAATACTAAAACTTGGTAAAAATTTACTTTCGACTCAAATAGCTTTTCAAAAATTAAAAATATTAGTTTCAAACTTATTTTATTTCACAGAAAATATTGTTTTTAATATTCAGTAATTTTTTTATAAAAATACAACAGTCCGTTTTTTTCATAAAAAAATAAAATCTCCAACGACTTAGATGGCTGGGTCATGTAGAGCGAATGGACATCAACGCTTAAGTTCGGAAGGTCTTCGAATCCAATCCCGAGGCGCAGTAGAGAAAGACCGCGACTCAGGTGGCGCACGTAGGTGGGTGAAGACCTCAACCAACTTGGCGTGTGAAACTGGAGACAGCTAGCTAGGGACCGAGCTGGCTGGAGACGCATGTTGGTTGAGGCCCAGGTCCACCTCGGACTGTAGCGCCACCTTAAGTAAGTAGAGTAGACAGAAAATACTATACAATGTCCAAAAGGCAGTAAAAGTGTCTGGTCATTTGTAAAAAACGTACGAAACACCACTTCATCCTCGGTTCCAACGTTCCAACGTTCCAACGTTCGTCCACAGAGACACTTCCTATGTAAGCCAATTTGCTTGCAGCAGAGTTTCCGTCATGAGACTTCCTGTTCTTGAGAGCGTAAATGATTTTAATGGCGACTCTTCTTTTGCACTCGTGTAGTTGCAATAATACTAAAAGACCTTGACATGCACAAATCCGCTGGCCTGGAGAGTATCCCCCTATTGTTCTGGTGTTCTTCAACGTAGGCAAAACCAAAATTTTTCCTACTCTACAGGTCTTTTTCCGAGCGGATGGATAACAGCATTTGTCCAGCCTGTCCCTAAAACAGGTGAATCATTCTCCCCCTCTAACTATCGTCCAATAGCGCTCACGTCCTGTCATTTCTAATCCATTAACCTGTTTCGCTAACGATATTAGTCTCCTTGTCTTTCGGATGTGGAACTTAAACGGCAGCATATGTTAAGCTCATTAAATTCCGATCTCGACAGCATTGTCCAATGGGGATTTGTTAACCGTGTAGAATTTAATGCTCTAGAAACCCAATGCTGTCTCCTATAACCAACTCCCGATGCCACTATCTATGTGTGGCATTTGCATCCAGGAAACTTATCAACTTTCTTTCAGTACTCGGTATGTCTATCACAGGTCACCTCACCTCTTATGGAATGATCACATATTCGATATTGCCAAAAATGCTGCTAGGTGATTAGAATTTCTCCGATGATGCACAAAATGTTTCAACCTTTCTTTAATTTACAAAACCTTTATTCCTCTAAAACTTGCACTATTATTTGTGCAGGTACCCCTAAAACAATTTTAAGTCTCGTGGATAGGATCCAAAAAAAAAGCTTTGAAAATGATAGGCCATAAAACTATCACCGAAACAATTACATCATCTTAACAACGCCGCAATGTTTCATAACTTTCGTTGTTCTACCGTTATTTGTACAAATAGTGTCTGTCTGTCGAATTAGCCAGTTGCATTGCCCCCTCAAAAAACTCAGCCGTAATACTCGCACTTCTATGAATGCTCATCAGTTTAACCTTGGGCTCAATTTCGGACGTACTGTCAAGTATAGAGTTTTTTTTTTTTAACTGCACACCAAGAATGTGAAATGTTTTACCCAACTCTGTTTTTCCCTATCATTTTGATATTCAAACCTTTGAGACCAATATGCACCGGTATCTCCTCTTTAAGCCTTTCCTATTTCCCTTAAGCTCGCACTGTGTTAAAACTTTAAACATTTTTAGGGTATTAATAACCTCTTGTGTGCCCGTTCATTATAAAAAACATATTGAACAATATAAAAAAGTCTGACTTTGGTAAGTTGACTTTCGTTAATTTTGAATTAAATGATTATAATGGGTGATTTTTTTGAGGTTAGGATTTTCATGCATTAGTATTTGACAGATCACGCGGGATTTCAGACATGGTGTCAAAGAGAAAGATGCTCAGTATGCTTTGACATTTCATCATGAATAGACTTACTAACGAGCAACGCTTGCAAATCATTGAATTTTATTACCAAAATCAGTGTTCGGTTCGAAATGTGTTTCGCGCTTTTTTATCGACAAATTTTGTTCAGCGATGAGGCTCATTTCTGGTTGAATGGCTACGTAAATAAGCAAAATTGCCGCATTTGGAGTGAAGAGCAACCAGAAGCCGTTCAAGAACTGCCCATGCATCCCGAAAAATGCACTGTTTGGTGTGGTTTGTACGCTGGTGGAATCATTGGACCTTATTTTTTCAAAGATGCTGTTGGACGCAACGTTACGGTGAATGGCGATCGCTATCGTTCAATGCTAACAAACTTTTTGTTGCCAAAAATGGAAGAACTGAACTTGGTTGACATGTGGTTTCAACAAGATGGCGCTACATGCCACACAGCTCGCGATTCTATGGCCGTTTTGAGGGAAAACTTCGGAGAACAATTCATCTCAAGGAATGGACCGGTAAGTTGGCCACCAAGATCATGCGATTTGACGCCTTTAGACTATTTTTTGTGGGGCTACGTCAAGTTTAAAGTCTACACAAATAAGCCAGCAACTATTCCAGCTTTGGAAGACAACATTTCCGAAGAAATTCGGGCTATTCCGGCCGAAATGCTCGAAAAAGTTACCCAAAATTGTACTTTCCGAATGGACCACCTAAGACGCAGCCGCGGTCAACATTTAAATGAAATTATCTTCAAAAAGTAAATGTCATGGACCAATCTAACGTTTCAAATAAAGAATCGATGAGATTTTGCAAATTTTATGCGTTTTTTTTTTTTTAAAGTTCTCAAGCTCTTAAAAAATCACCCGTTACAAGATTTTGAGTTATTGAAATTTTGTAATAATTATTATTGTTGCCGTTTCAAATTCGAAAAGATCTACATATCTTATCTGTTGTCTTCGATCTGAAACATTTTCATTTTTATAAAGAAAACAAAATTATGCATTAAAATAACTCAGTTGTACCAAGTAAAATATCTTAAGTCCAATAAAAAATTTTAGAAGTTTCCTTTAATTAAAATTTTAAAAGGTAAATCAAATAAAAGTTACTTAAAAAAATACTCTTTAGACGGCATTTTACTAAAAATTAAAACATTTATATTTTTTTTTTCATTTCAGTAATTTGTCAAATTCTTAGAATTTCTGAGTTTCTAACATTTCAAATTAATGGGTATACCTAATTTTCTTCAATCAAGGTTTGCTTACTTATTTCAGTTCTGCAGGAACTGTCAGTTTTTAATAAAAATGTTAATTTATTTAGTTTTAAATTAGTTAATATTAAGAAAATTAAAAATAACATGTGGCTTGAAATTTGGCGTCAGTGCACTTTCTTAAAAAACGCACTTCTTACAGTTTTCCAAATGGTTACGATAGACTTAAAATTGACTGCCATTTAAAAAAAAAAAATCCATCCCTGAATATGAATGTTCCTCCATATAGGAACCGAAAAACATAGAATAATAACACCATGCATGTTACAAGCTCCGTTTGGTGGATTTTTATTTCTTCAAGTGGCATGGCGCTCAGAATACCGATGTTATCTTCTTACGACATTTAGGCATGTAATAATACGAGTAGCAAAGCATAGCTGGAATGTTGAAGATCTATAGTTAGGTATATAGTACCTCGAGGCTCTGACTCGGTTAGAAAATGGGAATATGAGTTACATGGGTTTATGGGCTATACAGTATACACCAAGGCTCATGTATAACCTGGTATGGTAGATTTGGCAATGGCATCATTATTAAATGTTAGAAAATATTAAAATGTTTTCATCTGAATATTATGCAGTAAATTCGGTTAGAAATCTCTGTGCGAGTTCAAGAAGATTTAAATTTAGAATTTGTGGTAGCTGCAGAGAGCAGAGGCAGCAGGTATCAAGCGGCAAAAAAATAAAAGGTGAAAGAAATCCAAATATGGTTTTTGTCTACCTCAACGATAAAAGGTGAAAATTTATGTATTATTATGTGTGTTCTGTAATTTTTTCTTCTATTCCTTTTGGTAGAAGAAGAAAATGTTCCTTATAAGAAAATGTTGGAAAACCCGACAAATAAATTTAAGAATTATTCATTTTCGGAGAGAAATTTTCGTAGGCTCTAACTTATTCTATGTAATAAATATTATCTATTTCCCAACAGAACATATTCTAGGAGTTTTGATTAATGCGGAAAAAGTTGTTGTTGGTGTTTTCGTTTTCTTCTATTAAATAGAAAGGAGTCAGTAGGTTGTTTGTCAATAAATTAAGTTTTAATGTATGAAGTTCCATACATAAATAAATAATAATATGAGTTAGCACTTTGAGAAATAATATTAACATACATAAATGTTGGATGAGCTTGTAAAAATATGGAATTTGGAAAAATTTAACAATAAAGTGTTAACAATATATGTATTTTGAAATATTAAATCCTTTTTAGTTCTTATACGTTGTTTCTTAAAGATCTTATAATAATATGGGTTTCATGTTAGCAAATGAACATTTAAGACTCGAAGAGATGTTTAATCGATAACAGGTTTTTAAAATATATACATAACTTTTTCAAATTTTGAAAGTACCAAATATGACTTTATTCTTTCAGATTTTTTTTAAGAAAACGAAACTAAAAAAACTACTTCCTGAATTAACATAGCCTCAAAAAGCCTAAGTACCTATCTATATATGTTTTGTTTTCGAAATTTAAAAATTAATATCTCAAAAGCTTAAGTGATACAATCATTTTTAAGTCATATTTGGTAATCCATAAACTCATTGAAAAAGTGCGATTTGTTGGTCAGGAACAAAACCTTGCCGACCAGTGTTACTTACGATTCAAAAATAACTTCATCATCTGTTGTTATTATTCACCCACCAGAAATAAAAAAAAGTTGTCATATTAACAATAGTCGATACTCAACCAGCAATTTGGCGAAATTGTCGTATTGGCTACGAAAATAGTCAATATGACAACCTTATTTTAAAAAATTAACTACTGGATATAGAAAACTTTGCAAATATCAATTTCGGGTAGTCAATATGACAACAAAAGTACTCGATAGAACAACTTCGTTAGTCAATATGACAATTTGGCTGTCATATTGACTACCACAGTTTTCTTATTGACTTCTGCAGTTGTCATATTGACTACCGTAGTTGTCGTATTGTAACTACCACGCTAGTCAATATGGCAACCGTAGTTTCAATTTCTTTCAACCAAAGTTGTCATATTAACTACCCTAATAATGATTAAACACAGTGCGAGTGATTAGGAAGGGAGGATAGTATTAGAAAGAAGATACCGATGCACATTGGTTTTGAATGTCTGCACATTGTAATGAGTGGGAAATATTGAGTTTTGTAATGCATTCCACATTCGTGTATTGAAACAAAAAACATAATCTCTGTACTTTACAGTGCATCCGAACTTGGGTTCAAGGGTAAACTGATGAGCATTACTAGAAGAACGGGTATAACTGTTGAAATGTTTGAGGGGTGGAGTGCAAATGGCTATTTCTCTAGAGCATTATTTATGAAAATAGCGATAAAACAATGAAAGGCATAAAACCTTACGACGCACGCGACGCTGCTCAAGAAATACAAAAAGTTTCAGTTAAACAAAGGTCTCCTAGCATTAATAGAGCTTTCTATTGAATTCTGTCCAAGAGACTCAAGTGAATTATTGGAGCACCTGCTCAGATATGGGAATTGTATTCGGTTCCGGACGAATGTAGGCTGTATACATTTTATCCAGATAAGAAGGTGTACAAAACTTCTTGCATCGACGAAGTAAACCTAGACAATTAGTAGCATTTTTGGCGACTTCATATATTTGATCACTTCAAAAGAGATGGTTTGTGTAGAGAGCATTGAGTTTTCGAAGGATTAAATTCCACCCGATTTTGTATTCCCCATTGGACAATGCTGTCAAGATCAGAATTTAATGAGCTTATCATACGCTGCCGTTGGAAATCCACATCCGATGGACAAGGATGGTAATCTAAAAACGAATATGAAAAGCTGAGGGTACTGTCATCAGCAAAACGAACCTTTATAAAAATAAGGAAGAGTGTTGGAGACAAAACGGAGCCCTGGGGCAAACCATTGTTTATTTTGTGGATATCATATTTTAACCCGTCCAATACTACCTGAATTGAACGGTCCGAATGGTAAATTTCTAACCCAACAAATAAGAGGTTCATCAATACCAAATGCACTCATTTTCTTTAAGAGAGCTTGATACCAAACTCTATTAAATGACTTTTAAATGTCAAGTGCAATAATCTTACTTTCTCCAAAACGTTGTAAAGATTATTTCCACTGTTCATGAGATCACCAGTAGATCTATTGCTACAAAAGCCATATTGCCGGTCATTAAAAAGCTTTCGTTCTTCAAAATATTTCTTAAGCTGGAAATCTATCAGCCTTTCCATGAGTTTCGAAAGAAGGGACGTAGGTGCAATTGGACGATAGTTAGAGAGGGAGGAGGATTGTCTTTTTTAAGGGCAGGCTGGACAAATTCTGTTTTCTATCCACTCGGAAAGAGACCAGTAGGGTAGGACAGATGGAAAAGCTTACTCAGTGGTTTTGCCAGCGTTGAAGAACTTCTCTTTGGAACAAAAGCGGGGATACTATCCGGGCCAGCGGGTATGTGTATGTCAAGATTTGTAAGTACTCTAGCAACTGTACGAGTGCGCTGGGATCCACGTCACTATTGTTGCAATTCGCAACAACAACGCGCAGCGCAGCACTGTCATCATTGAGCTTCACTCCTCAGAAATTGCTGATAAGATCATTGCCTCGGCGCACCAACTAAAAGGTTCAGGGATTAGTGTATTCCGCGAACAATCTCTTATGTATCGAAAGAGAAGACAAACTCTCGTCGAAATAAGACTAAAGTTGCTGGAGATAAATTCAAACGCAAAAATAATTGTAAAAGGCGATAAATTACAAATTAATGGTAAATCGTTTGTTTACAAATATTCACGAGGTTTGGTTGTCAAAACAAAATCAGACTTGTCCTTAATCACCCAAACGTTTGGTGACAGATCGTCTGAATTCTTCAATGACAGCGATCTATCATCTACTCCTTCATCTTCTTCTTCTTCTGCTACTGATGCCAACTTTCAACCATTGCGCGCGCCACCTATACGACAACTTCAAAATCAACGACGACCACCTTTAAGGGGGGAATCACAATAGGAAGAATCTGTCGTCTGCCATAGTATAAGTAACTTAAATTTAAAAATGATAAAAAAATTAACTATCTTATCCTATAATATTACTGGTCTCAAAAGCAAAATATTATTACCAGATTTTTTTAATTTCATTCAAAATTATGATATAATTATTTTATTAGAAACTTTCGTAGAAGAAAAAAATGAAAACAATTATTTAAAATACTTTAAGGATTTCAATATTTTATGGTCACCCGCAATAAGATCAAGTGTTCATGGTAGGGCCAGTGGTGGAATTTTATGTGGTGTAAAAAAGGCTATAAACTCCAATTTCGTAAAAATGTATCACTCTGAAAATAGAATTATACTCAATATTGTTATTAATAATTTAAATTACACAATTATCCCAACATACTTAAATTGCAATAACTGGCAGTTTGACTTTGCTAGTCTAGTTGACTTCGTAAACAACTCCAATTTGGATAACATTATGTTAATTGGAGACTTAAATGCAAGGATCGGGAACTATCAAAATTCTTCTGCTCTCAACACTATCTCGCACAACACCCTCAATCCTACCAGAAGCTCAAAAGATGACACCTTTAACAGAAATGGAAGACTACTTACTGAATTCCTTGAAAACTTCGGACTATCCGTGATGAATGGAGCCTCTAAACAAGACGCTTCGGGAGAATTCACATTCGTAAGTGGCCAAGGACAATCTGTTATTGATATTGCAGCTATTTCTCTTGAGTGGCTTAATCTATCATTAGATTTTGAAGTAGGAGTGGCGAATTTCTCATCTCACTTTCCGATTGAAGTAAAGGTTCAGGTTGCTGATGAAATTGTACTGAGACAATCAACTAACTTTTTAAAATTGAGATGGAAAGAGAATTGTGCCGATCTATACAAATCATTGCTAAGCCGTAACATCAGCACTATTCCTTCGTGTCAAAATAACAGTCTAGAAAGTTATGATGAACATATTACAAGAGTTATCAAGGCCTCAGCACCATTTGCCCACAGTAACAACAGCCGAAATCATAGTACACCAAAAAACAAATGGTTTGATAATGATTGTGCGAAACTCCGTAAACTTTCATTTGTTTATCTTAAGTTGTTCAGATCTACAAATGCTCTAATTTTTAAAAACATTTATCTTCATATTAACAAGGACTTCAAAAGACTTTGTTCCAAAAAAAAAGTTGATTACGTCAACAATGTTGCAGAAGAACTGGCAAATTGTAAGAACTCGAAGGCTTTCTGGAACAGTGTTCGTGAGCTGGGTGGTCGTGATAGAAGCATGGTGACTACGCTCGAAGTTGAGACACTAGCAGCTCATTTTAAAACTCTTTTGTCGGCTGATGAGAATCACCATGCTTTCTTTTATGCACAACCCAATGTAACTATCTGCGAACTGGATAATCCTATTACTCGATCTGATCTTGAAACTACTCTGAGTAAAATGAAAAATAATAAGGCTCCTGGCATAGATGGCATTCCGATTGAATTCTACAAGAATAGCACGGAACCGTTTAAAAATCATCTTCTGGCATATTTTAACAAACTTTATGAAAATTCTTTTGTTCCAAACAATTTCAACAAAGCGGTTATATTCGCAATATTCAAAAAAGGAGATACCAATCAGCCAGAGAACTATAGAGGAATCTCGATTCTCAACTCGCTAAGAAAGATTTTAACTTCAATTCTTTATGAAAGGTTGACGGAATGGATTGAGAACAACAACCGACTCACCATGTTCCAGGCAGGATTTCGGTCGGGTTTTTCAACGCAAGACCATATATTCGCTCTGACGAGTATTGCCAGGAGATCGATTGAGCAGAAAAAGAAATTATATGCCTGTTTTGTGGATTTTAAAGCAGCCTTTGACAAGGTAAATAGAAATGCCTTGATGTACAAATTGTCATCCTTAGGAATTTCACGCAAATTCTTAATGTTTTATTTCAAATTTCTTGCCTCATCTACTGCTTCAGTGTGGGATGGAACTAAATTCTCTGAATGGTTTGAGACAACATCAGGTGTCCCCCAAGGGTGTATATTAAGCCCGATATTATTCGCCTTGTTTATTGATGACGTTTGTGATGTACTTCCGGGAGGAATACTCTTTTCCGGTATACAAATCAAAGTTTTGCTCTACGCCGACGATTTAGTTTTGTTGGCTGACAATCCATCTACCCTTCAGCTGCAAATCAACAAACTAAATATATTTTGTGAATCATGGAGTCTCTGCGTCAATACTAACAAGACAAAAATAATGATTTTTGAACCGCGTCAGAGAAGAAGACTCGCAGAAGAAAACTGGTCCCTAAACAACGCGCCTATTGAGGTCGTTCATTATTTCAAATATCTTGGAGTTCTGCTGTCTTACAATCTTAATGTTTCGAAACACGTAAAAGAAAAAAGCAACGAAGCCAAAGTAGCTCTAAACTTGATGTGGCCTAAGTTTTACTCTAACAAAAAAATCGATCTTAATTCCAAATATCGTGTTTTTCAAGCAACTGTGAACTGCTGCATGTGCTACGGTACCCAAGTTTTTGGATATTTACAACTAGAGGAGTTTGAAGCCGTGCAAAGGTATTTCTTCAAACGCTTGTTCAGATTGCCTTCTTCAACACCCAATTATGCTATATATGTAGAGTCTGGCATAACACCTCTTTACATTACAAACCTTAAAACCAACTCAGACTACATATTGAAAGTTATGAGAAGAGATGAAAGAAGCCTTCACAAATCTATTATGACAAGGCTTATGCAAACAAATGCCTCCCCGTTTAAGGAATGGAACCAGATAGCTTCTTCATATGGCAGTAATCTATTCTTTTTGGAGTCCAATTTGAATCAATGGCACACCATGTTCAATGATCTGATCGCCAGAACTGATGAACATATCTTCAGAGAACATCTTTCAAGAGCTTCAACAACATTATCAAGAAATGTGTATAGAAACCTCAATCACCAAATATCATCACAGGCTAATTATTTCAGTAACGAGTTTTCTTCTGAGGCTATAAGTTACATATTTAGAGCCCGAGTCGAAATATTGAATCTTAACTCTATGCCGCATCGAACTGATCTTCCACAAATCTGTAGCCTTTGTTGTGTGTAACACCCAAAACCAAAACAAAATAATAAACAAAGATAAACAATAACAATGAAATATGAAATGTAAACATTTATGAACTCGCCGCATATCGACCTACATGTTTTTATGTTGAGAATGGTCAGCCGTCACCAAGCGATACCATCGTGCATTGAACTGATCATGTTACACATGGTCATAGTCGGTCGCTATGCGCCGAATGCAATTAAATATTGATTTTTGTTTATGACTGCAATTATATATGCATCACATTGACTGAGCATTCGGAATGCCTTTGAGGAAATATAACCGAAAGTATATTTTGTCAAGTGGACATTTGAGTATTACGTCATGTGGGGTAATATATTGTAGGTCATAAGTAGAATAAATAAAATAAAGAACTAGGTTAAGAATATCTATGTACATATGAAAATTAATTTTGTATAGAACTAGTTGTAAGTATAAATAGAAGAAAATTTCGAAAATAAAATTAGTCTAGTTTTACACTTAGAACAAGACTCATCTACTTATTATCGGCTGGAGAGCTTAGATTCATACTCAATCCAAATCGTGCATTTTGATGCTCGGATTAATAAGCGGCTTTGCATAAAGCTAAGAAATGTATTTCTGTTCTTTTGAACCAAGGCTTCCTCGTCAAACCTAACATGGCGATCCTGCAAGTCTGAGCCAAAAATCTACCAATAGTTTTCAAAAATACTTTTTCGCTAACAAATTTGAATAATTTTGGAAATTTAATATTTAAATCATAAATATGGCCCAACAAGAAACCAAGACCTTAAAGATGATGTACAGTGGAAATTTGGAGCACATTTCCTGTCCAATCAAAGCGAAATACGAAGAGTGCATCGAAATTGCTCGTGAACGGAAGCATACATTCGAGTACTTCAACTAATATTCCACATCAAACTGGACTACAATGGACTTTTGGGCACTTTGGATTCGGATTCGGAAAAACGAACACCATTCACCAAATTAAATAATAAAGGAAGAAACGAGGAGGCCGCAAAAGACAGTTCCAGAGGAAGTGTGCAGACCTTCAGAGGATAATCAACCTAAGCAGTGGAGACCAGAAGCGAAGACTCATTGGTGAGCTGAAAGATCTAAAGAAAAATGGGTGGCAAGACTTCCAAGGAGGAGATCATAAATAATGTAGCAGCAGCATCTGCAGCATCAACATCATCGACAACAACAACAACACCTCTAGGCGATAAAGTAGTATATCTAAATTTCTTTCTTTTGTTAATTATAATTTTATGCAAATTAAATGCATATTACAAAAATTATCTTAGGAAACATACTCTGAAAACACTAAATGTTTAAATAAATATATACATAAAATTTATGGAGTTCAATATTCTAGAAAATATTTTAAAAAACTTAAAAAAAAGCACCTAACAGAACTTACACCACAGAACACATACAAAGAATTAACTTACAAATAGACAATGTATGGTCAGAAATAACCAAAACCGCAGACTTAACCGACATACAAGACTTAAAAATCAAATTTGACAAGTTAGTAGAACAAATTCAAACATTTTTAAAACATAAAGAAGAAATTGAAATCAACGACAAAAAAATTGAAATCAACGACAAAATGGCAAATTTTGATATAGTAACTGCTATTAAAGTTATCCCTGAATTTCAAGGTGACTTTAAAGATCTTAATAATTTTTTGGGTTTAATTGAGTTTTACTCCAATACTCTTAATAACGATGTACAAAAGAAACTTTTAGTAAAATTCATTTTGGCCACCAAACTCTCAGAAAAAGTTAAAAACAAAATTCAAACTGAGAAAATACCAACAAACTTAAATGATTTCAAAAATATTTTAAAATCTGTATACAAATCCAACAAAACTGCGTCTAGATTGCATAATGACATTGCAAAATGTTATCAAGGCAATCAAACAATTCTGACGTTTGCTTCACGCATAGAAACATTACTAGCTTCATTGAATGAGCTACAAATCTCTGAGCAAGGGGCTGAACACAGAGAACTTATAGTAAAATTGAATGATCAGATTGGAATGACAGCCTTTAAAAATGGTTTATCAGAACCATATAAGTCATTAGTAATGGCTGCAAGACCAACCAAGCTTGCAGAAGCAGTCCAAATTGCTTTAGAAGTTGGTCCTCAACATTCTAACAACATAATGTTTTTCAATAGGGAACAAAGAGGTAGAAATAATTTCAGAGGTAATTATAATAGAAGAATTAATGATTTCAATCGTGATAGGCATCAAAATCATGGAAATAACAATAGATATGAGAATCAGAATAGAAGTTATAATAACAACTACAGGAATCACTAAACTAAATCTATGCTTTGAAGATAAAAATATTGAACAAAAATTTAGTGTAATAGATAATAAGATAAATTTAACCACTGATGGAATATTAGGTAGAGACTTTTTAATAGATCATAATTGTAAAATTGACTATGAGACATGTGCATTAACAATTTTTCTAGATGGGGAAGAGATAATATTGCCAATGAACATGAATACAAAAGATATTTATGGTAATATAAAACTACCGCCAAGAACAGAGATAATTCAAATGATAGATATAGATTTAAAAGAAGATAGTTTAATATATGGAAAAGAAATTAAGAAAGGAATATTTTTAGCAAACACAATTATTCCAAAAGAAGGAAATAAGCATATAAAAATACTTAATACGACAGAGAATGAGGTCATTTTAAAACAAATTTCGTTAGGACTAGAACCAATCTCTAGCTACCAAGTACTAAATTTTAGAAACAGTTTAGAAGATGAAGATAGATTTGAACGAATACAAAATGAAATAAAAGTAGATAACTTAGATAATAATGCAAAAGAATACGTTTTTAGAATATGTAAGCAATTTCAAAATATATTCCATTTAGAAGGAGAAAAATTAAGTAAAAACAACTTTTATGAGCAAAAAATAGCAACTAATGACAAAACACCAGTTTACATAAAGAACTACAGGCTACCGCATGCAAATCTACAAGAAATAGAAGAGCAGGTTGAAAAATTATTAGATGAAGATATCATTGAACCATCAACAAGTCCATACAATTCACCATTATTAATTGTACCCAAGAAAAGCACAGGAGAATTAAAAAAGTGGAGATTAGTTGTAGATTTTAGATCTCTCAATAAAAAAATAGTTGATGACAAATTTCCATTAACTAGACTAGAAGATGTGCTTGATAATTTAGGAAAGGCTAAATATTTTTCAACTCTAGACATGACAAGTTCATTTCATCAGATACCACTTCATCCCAGATCAAGACCACTAACAGCTTTTTCAACTGATTCGGGACATTTTCAATTCAAAAGATTACCTTTTGGATTAAAAATATCAACAAATAGCTTTCAAAGGATGTTATCAATTGCATTAAGTGGTTTACAAGCATCCGCATTCTTGTATGTAGATGATATAATTGTGTTTGGTTCAAACCTTAAGGAACATAATAACAACCTAACAGAAGTTTTTAAGAGGTTACGTAAATATAATTTGAAATTAAACCCAAGCAAATGTAATTTCCTTCGACCAGAAGTAATTTATCTTGGACACTTAATAACTTCACAAGGAGTAACCACAGACCCAAATAAGCATAATGTTATTAAAGAATATCCAAAACCAGATAATGCAGATGAAGTTCGAAGATTTGTAGCTTTCTGTAACTATTACAGACGTTTTATTCAAAATTTCGCTGAAATTGCAAAACCTTTGAATCAATTATTAAAGAAAGACCAAATCTTCAGCTGGACACAAAGTTGTCAAAATGCTTTTGAGAACCTTAAAAGAAAATTAATGACACCTCCAATACTAAGCTATCCAGATTTCTCAAAACCGTTCATATTAACAACAGATGCATCAAACTATGCATTAGGAGCTATTTTGTCTCAAGGAGAAGTAGGTAAGGACAAACCCATTGCATATGCAAGTAAATCATTAAACAAACATGAGCTTAATAAAGCAGTGATAGAAAAAGAACTACTTGGTATACATTGGGGAATAAACCATTTCAGACCATATTTATACGGTAGGCGATTTGTTGTTTATACAGATCACAGGCCATTAGTTAGTCTTTTTACTCATAAGAATCCTTCATCCAAATTAACTAGAATTAGAGTAGATTTAATGGATTACGATTTTGATATAATTTTTAAGCAAGGAAAGATGAATACAAATGCTGATGCATTATCTAGAATAAAGTTAAGTTCAGAAGAATTAAAAGAAATGATACCAGTAAACAATATAAATGTCCTAACAAGAGCAATGAAGTTGAAAGATAAGGAAGATATTAGTGAAAGAGAAGAAAATCCGGAAATTATGCCTCCTGTGGAGACTGTACACCTCCACATATGGGAATGCATATCTATCTCAGACACTAGAAACGTTAAAAAGTTGCAATTTGAAAATATAAAGAATTTAATGGGGCCACCAAAAGAAACAATATATGCAGTTAAAGATACAATACATGTTGGATACAATGATAATTCTCTATCAGAGTTAAAATTGATTTTGAAGAAATTGTTATCCTATACAAAGCATGTGAAAATAGAAAAGCTAGCGTTAGCAATGAATAATGAAATATTTAAAACAATATCAGTGCACAAATTTAAAAAGATATTTAATGAACTGCAAAAGAATAAGAATGAAAATTGTCTAGACATTATATTATATAATTCACCAAGAAGAATAGAGCATGCGAATGAGATGAATAATTTAATAAAAGAATATCACGATGACAGGTTAGGAGGACATATTGGTATTAGAAGATGTATAGCGAAACTAAAGCAAAAGTACGTATGGAAAAATATGAATAAGATGGTCAAAAAGTATATTAATAGTTGTAAGATTTGTAACGAAGTTAAAATTAATAAATACACTAAAGAACAATTCATAAGGACAGAAACACCTAGCACATCATTTGATGTAATTACAATAGACACAGTAGGACCACTCAGACCATCAAATGGATACAGGTATATTCTAACCATTCAATGTGAACTCACAAAGTTCATAGAAGCTTTTCCACTAGTCACTAAAGACGCTATTTCAGTAGCAAAAACTATTGTAGAAAAATTCATTTTGAAATATGGTTGTTTTAGAAAATTAAAAACAGATAAGGGCACAGAATTCACTAATGAACTACTAGTAAATATCTGTAAAATACTAAAAATAGAAAAAACTACATCAACACCATTTCATCATGAAACCAGGAACACCGGAGAACCAGAAGACATCACACACTTCTTTGCATCGTGCCCTCTACTCCAAGAGATTCGACGGTTGTATTTCGAACTGAGTTTTCTTCCCCCAACTCGGCTCTATGAAATCCTTAATGGAGACTTTGGATGGTCAACTGTCTATAGATACTGCAAACATGCTCTAAATTACCGAAATAGTTTTCCATAACTCTACAACCAGTTATTGCAATTGAAAGTTTCCTATTTAATATTTTGTGTTTCAAATCATGTAAAAATTGATATATTTTTTCCTATTTAATATTTTGTGTTTCAAATCATGTAAAAATTGATATATTTTTCCTATTTAATATTTTGTGTTTCAAATCATGTAAAAATTGATATAATTCTCAAAATTGTTGAATTCGCACTTGATGCTTTAACAAATTATTATTTCTTTTTTTGTTTTTATATAATTAGTTGAACTTATGTTTATTATTTGAATTTTAACTTCTTTATATTTAAATTGTGTTCTTGTTATGAAATGTCGATCAGGCAGACGGCAGAATTGCCATGTCCATATTCTTAAAGAAAAACATTTGTTAATAATTTATATCTTAAAATAAAGAAACTATCTATCTATCTATCTATCTATCTCCACGTCACTATCGAGGAAGCATAGTTACCAATATAAGTTCGTTGAGACAGTCCCAGTTGGATTTGTCGTATTGCCAAACGGTTATCGTAGCTGTTTTCTCCTTTACTGGGGGTTTTTGGAATGTGAAATTTGCAGATATAACACAATGGTCTGATGTGCTCAGATGTAACAAACAAGTCTAGAGTGTTGGCGGATTGACTGCAACGTCAGGAATCCGAATTGGCTCGTGAAATAAGCGAGTCAGGTGGTTTAACTCAGCAAAAATCTTGAAATACCTTCCTTCGGGTATTGTCTGACCAGAATAGCGCAGCCACAAAGAATTTTGTACATTGAAATCGCCCGGAACAACGATCACACTGTGCGGAAAATGGGATACAATTCTCTGGACAGCGCATCTAATTCGTTGGAAGTCGAATAACTATCTCCACTTGGGCTACGATAACTGAAACACGTATGAATGATGCAGTTTTAAACAGTGAATTTAAACAGCACATATAATTAAAAATTTCATTGTCAATTTATTCATCAAACTCAAAATTTTTATCATGATAAAATACACGAACTAGCAACGTCTTTAAATTATAAAAAATTCCTACTGAAAATTCGGTATCGGTGACCGCAACTTTTAACTCCAATTTTCCGTCGTTGTTCCTAGTAGACAGACAATAACAAGTTAAGTGCAAAAATTGTAATCTACATATACATATTTCTTTTGTAATGTTTACGTTGCCGTGTCAGTGAGACATACATAGGATTGGTTGAATTGTCCAAAATATCGCTGCCGTTCAAGCGTCCGTAGTAAACGATCCAAATCAGTCAATTTCACTGCGTTCTCAAGAAAAGACCATCGCTTAAACCACATTATGGCGTATTTTGCGTAAAGATCTCTACAAGATGAATAACACTCGAAAATGAAGGGCGATGGACGATTTTTAGTTACGGCGTAGGTTTTACAAGTCAAAAGATGAAACAGCTTCAAAAGTTGCAGCTCACCAAATACGGAACTATTCGAAAAGAAACTGACTTATTGTTAAAACTTTTACAAAAAATAGTAAGCAAATTATCAGAAAAACACAAACTAATTACCGACAAACCTTTTCGATATGAGGATGTTGACAATCGTACTCGGTTTTTTATTAATATGTATAATGAAGTTTTTGTTCATTAAGTTTACCTAATATATAATTTAACCATATTATAACAATAATTATATTACCTAGATAGTTGGACAACCAAGAAACAATTAAGGCATCTTAACTATAATTTCAGTAATCTTTTTCGCATACCCATGACATCACTTAATATAAAATGAGTTCGAAATTAAACAATTTGATGTGGCTTTTAATTTAATTTAAAACTCTCATAGCCATCAAAATAAAATAATCCATTAACATAATCAGTCCTCATATACTTAACTCACAGTATTAACTGGGTGTAATTTTTAAATTTGCCAAAAATGTCCATTTAACTGTTTTTAACGACCACACAATTTCAAAAACACAATCTACTTATATACATATTCGCATTTCATTAAAGTAAAACGAAACAATATCAACTTTGTATACAAAACGGAAAAACAAACTATATACAACATAATTGGATCATCCTCAAAAAACACCCAATTCAAAAGCGTAATTAAAAGTCGTAAATCTTACGCATTTGAGGTCATTACATTCGTTGTCAGACTCTAATTAAACCAAAAACTTTCCAGGAAACTATTTTATAACCCATATCCTGGATCCTTATGGAATGGCCGATCCTTTGAATCCTTGGATTCTATACTAGGTATATATAATGCGGTGACCATAACAGCTCAACAAGAGATTTTTGGACTTATCTTTTAAACTACTATTACTATGCTATACTTTGTAACGTAACGTGTTAAAACTTCTTCCGTATATTTTTGTATGTAATTCGTATGTATATTTGAATAAATGTGTAAACTTTTGCATGTGTCTGGGTTCTATACTGACCATTTTCAGATATTTCATATTTGTGTATATGGGAGAAAAATGTCCGCAGAGTCCTCATTAAAAATGAATGGCTCCCAAATGGTGGTTGTAAGAGCTTAAACATCATCCAAAAAATCTTATACCATAAAATATAATATGTATAGTATCGTCCACATCAGTACTGTGTTCACCGGATTCCTGGGTTTGGTCTCACTCTCAGTGATTGGGTAGTTGCACTTTTTCGGTGAAAATCGCACTAGGACTACACTATTCGAATTTGGTAGTAATAACCTTTATGGAGTACAAAATTTAATAAATGTAATAGTATATATTTTTGTGCTCCATCATTTCGAGTAATTATGCTACATTCGATACCTAATCACTGTGTTAACTATATTAAATACTGTTACTAAAGTTTTACTGTAATTAATATAAAAATATTCACACGTTCCTATATTGAACTTTTGGCCGAACGTCAAAAACGATCCAAGACATTTTTCGTAGAGCACTTGAACTTAAATTCCATTTATGGGCTGCTGTGTCATTTTGTTTTGTATTTATTTAATCTACAAGCAATATTACAGCTAACAGATATATTCACTCCAAGGCCAAATTAAAAGGTAAAAAAGAGGCTGGGATGCGACCCACACTGATAACTTCCCATCCCTTCTGTCGATTTGTCTTGCTTAAAAGTTTGTCTATATGTAACAATTTTTACAAAATTTGCGTACTTTTTTTTTGTAGATTTTATTTTTTTATAACAAAAATTACTGAATATCGAAAACAATATTTTCTGTGAAATAAAATAAGTTTGAAGCCAACATTTTTAATTTTTGAAAAGCTTTTTGAGTCGAAAGTAAATTTTTACCAAGTTTTAGTATTGTTTTTTTTTAGGTTTTTATTTTTTGTAAAAAAAACTGTCAATTCGATTTTTCTCAAAATTTTATCGAATGTTGAAAACAATATTTCATATAAGTAAAAATTAGTTAGGAGCCATTATCTCAAATTTTATTTTATATTTTAGTCAAAAATCAATTTTTACCAACTTTTGTTAAATTTTTTTTAGGTTTTTAATTTTTTGTACAAAAACTGTCAATTAGATTTTTTAAAAATTTTACTGAATGTTGACAACAATATTTTTTGAAAGATAAAAGTAATTTAAAGTCAATATCTAATAGTTTTGAAAAGATATTTGAGTCGAAAATCAATTCTTACCACCTTTTATATATTTTTTTTAGGTTTTTATTTTTTGTAAAATAACTGTCAATTCGATTTTTTTCAAAATTTTACTGAATATTGAAAACAATATTTCTTATAAGACAAAATAAGTTCAAGTTTTTGAAAAGATATTTGAGTCGAAATTCAATTTTTACCAACTTTGAGTAATGTTTTTTTTAGGTTTTTATTTTTTATAAAAAAAAAAAACAATTAGATTTTTCTCATAATTTTATCAGATGTCAAAAACATTATTCTTCGTTGCACAAAATTGTTTTGGAGATGAAATCATATTTTGGTCGTAAAATTTTCGAGGTGACAAATTTTTTTTTCAGTTTTTTTGATTTATAAAAATAACTGTTCATTGGATTTTTTTTCCAAAAATATACTTGTTTTGTATTACGTTACAATATATAATATAAAATGTAATTCAAGTCTCTAGCGTCATTGGTTCATGAGATATTTAGGGTTAACCAAAATTTTCACCTTTTTTTTAAACTGCTATGGTAAAAAAAAAACACCCTCGCAATTTTCTTGAGAGCCCTTTCTGCATCTTTCTGCCTTATTATCTGTACAACAAAAATAATTTGAAGTCGATATCTCTTCTGGTCTTGAGCTATGGAAGACGAAAAAAACGTCGCGAACGTACAGACGTATACGGACGTACGAACGTACGTACACACGCACGCACAGACATTTTTCTAAAAATCTTTTATTTCGACTCTAGGGACCTTGAAACTTCAAATTTTCAATTTGAAAAATCGGACCCATTACAATAACTTCCTATGAGAAGTTAATAATTTATCCTAGGTACATATGGCTCAAAATCACCAAGGTGCAGAATTGGCTTCGCTAGCACTTTAATGTCTTAAATCTTGACTTAATTAAGAAAAAAAAAATTTATAAAATACTAAAACTAACCTGTTTTGTGTGTCTATCAAACAATATAATTTATTAGTAAACTAAATTTTAAATGAAATCAATATACACGCATAGAAAATCATTTCGGGAACACGTCCTTCCTAATCTACAATCTTCAACAACAAGTGCAAAATGTAATTGAAAAATGTAAGGTATTTAACCCCGGTCATCACTTAATTTTTTATACAAAATCAAGTTTTAGAAAGGATACTAAGAGATTATTTATTTTTAACTATAAAAAATGTAAAAATAGTTTGTCTGATACCGCACAAGTCATTTCAGTGAACATATCGATAATCGATCAAAAATAATTTTAAGTGAACGCAGCCATTCGGTGTGAAGCGTCAGTCGAGGTAGAGAACAATATCAAAGCCGGCTGCCAGAGTATTTATCGTCAAATACATTTTATCTAAAAGGTAAGTACCTTTTTATTCATTATTCGTAGAGCGTACATCAATAGTTACATTTAATTATTGATGAAATTCTTTTCTACGACACGAAATTTCAAAGTTACCTCAAATATTTTCCTATTGACAAAGTCAGATCGCATTTAAGATGACCGCCGTATAATTAAAGCGCGCGCTTATTTGAAATCGTCATTTCGGGAACGGTTATTTCGGGAACTATCCCGGACATGATTTTAACGTATTTTGCTTGTAGAATATTTTGTATGTATTGTTTTCATTATTGCTTATTTAATACACTTACATAATATACCCATGTTATTAAACAAAGTTTAAATTATGTACTTTGTTTTATTTATGTTATCAAACTTAGAAAAACGTTCCCGAATTGATGGTTTTTTGTATGACATTTAGTACTAAAAAATATTACTAAAAAAGTATAGAATTCTGTGCGCTGCCCTGTCAAAGTTTATTTACATAAAATTTTTGCAACAGTCTAAACTAAAATTCATCATTATAGCTTTCAATTTTTTTTGTCATAAAAAAATGTTGAAATTTGCAACCTTGGTGATTTTGAGCCATAAATCTTAATCCATATTCGATTATTACGATCAAAATAAGACTAGGTACGTTAAAACTCAAGCAAGGAAAAAAAATTTTTTTTTATTTTTTTTTTGGTAATTTTCAATTTTGTCAAGAACTAGAAGACATAAAATCATCTAGTTTTCAGTTTTTGATAAAAAAAAAATAAGAGCAATGAATTCTAAAAAAAAAATAGTAGATAATCTTAAAGTTTTGAAAAATTATACTTTAAAACTTTTTTTTCCCCAAATTTTGAGTTTAAAACAATTTTTTTTCAAAAACTATGCATAGTTTTGATTTGATTTAAAAACAAGCTAATAGACAAAAGTGTTGACTTTTAAAAAAATGTGTAAAACTTAATTGTAAGTACACAGAAAAAAAAAAAGTTGTCATATTAACAATCGTCGATAGTCAACCTGAAATTTGGCCAAATTGTCGCACTGACTACCAAAATAGTCAATATGACAACCTAATTTTTTAAAATTGACTACTGGATAGTTAATAGAACAATTTTCGATTGTCAATTTTCGGGAGTCAATATGACAACAGAAGTAGTCAATAGAACAACTTCGGTAGTCAATATGACAATTTGGTTGTCATATTGACTACCAAAATTGACAATTGAGAATTGTTAAATTGACTACCGCAGTTGTCTTATTGACTACCGCAGTTGTCCTATTGACTACCGCAGTTGTCTTATTGATTACCGCAGTTGTCGTATTGACTACCACATTAGTCAATACGACAACCGTAGTTTCAATTTCTTTCAACCAAAGTTGTCATATTGACTACTACAGTTGTCATATTGACTACCAAATTGTAAAAAAATTTCGGATCCCAAAATTGACAACCGAAAATTGTTCTATTGACTATCGCGGTTATCGGCTGAAAATTGACTACCAAATTGTCATATTGACTACCAAAATAGTCAATAGGATGACTTTTTTCGTTCTGTGTATGTATTACCATTATTTTTTAACTATTTTTTTTTCATTTAACGTACATATTGTTTAAATTGCCCTACCGCCAAAACGGGGTTAGATAGACCCCGCTCCCATATTAAAAATACTTGTTTTGAACTGTTCTATACAAATGCGTCATTATACACATTGTCGCCTGAATTATCGTACTCTCCCAAATAAAATTGATTGGTTATAATAAATTAATAATTATGTGTGAATCTTTTCGTAAATGCTTCGAGTTTTCTAATCGGCAATTTTAAATTTTTTGAAAGTTTTAAGGTTAAAATTCTAAATCCTTAGTGTTTTAAAGAGTGAGAGATGTCTGTGAGCGTGTACGTGCGTTTTAACATCGATATACGTTCCTGTTTTATCCTCCATATTTCAAGAATCAGCTGGGATAGCGACTAAAATATTATCAAGGTCTGAAATATCTCGTGAACGAATAAAGCTACCGATTGAAGGCCTTAGCTACCTTAGGGGCCGAAAACTAGGCTTTTTGGGATTTTTTTTTCAAAAATACTACAAAATAATTTAAGGAATATAGAAACGGTATTTAATTTCACCTAACAGTGACTACTTACAATAGTTTTTTTTTAAGTGATTCATTTCAAATTGACTGTGATTGCCGGTTTTGCGATAATGTCTTCTTTTTTCAAGAGTCCACCTCTTTCTTTTTTAAATTGAATAAAACATGTTGTATATGAGATCAATAAGGTTTTATTTTTATTTGAGAGCTCTATTAAATACAGTATGTGTGAAAAATAAAATCACATCGTTTAAATGGTCACGGCTTCGCATGGTGGAGCGCATTCGAAAGGTCAAGTTTTCTATAACCTTGGAGCATTAATCAGGCTCAATTTGACGGATGTCGATAATATCGATTATGATGTCTTTGAGGGCCGCCGTGGTTTATAAATCCAATGTCCCCAATGTACAGAATTGACAACACATTAAGTCGTATTGTGAAAGTAAACTTGAATTCGAACATATGTATTTTAAAGTAAAAGGATACGTTCTTTATTGTTGATTTTCGAAATTAAACTTACAATAATTGTTTGGTACTACTTTAAAAAAAAAATAAAAATAGACTTTTACTACAAATGTTTTCTCCCAAGTTTTTGAAGAGCTTACTCAGGTTAGACTTCAGCTTCACACTGAAAATCTGTCAAGTAAAAATTCTGAGCAATGATATATTTTTTTTTTTTTTTTTTTTTTTTTTATCCGATGGAAATCTTCAAAAGACACTCGGTAAGAATCGGTACCGAGTAGTGTGGGACTCTTACCGCACTAAAACCACCGGTGAATCAGGACCAATCTATGAAAGATCGACAAATGATTTTTATTTCTTAATTTTTAAATCGCATTGGGGGAAGTTTAAGGTTATAACACTTTCCCGTAGCTTTTAGACCATCAGCTCATGAGGCTTGGTTCTTCTTAACCTCCGAACATTGTCTCGTACATTTAATACAGTCTCCATTTCGGAGTTAGTATGACTTTGAAGTCGCTGATTGTGTGATACAGCGTGTTTCTTAACCACTTCTGTAACCATTTAAATTTTAAGGTCACGATGTAGATCGCTATTTCTTATATACCAAGGGGCATTTATTATTCCACGAAGGACCTTGCTTTGGAATTTTTGGATGGGTTCAGCATTTGTTTTCTTTGTACAGCCCCATAGTTGGATGCCATATGTCCAAACGGGTTTCAATACTTGCTTATATAACATTAGTTTGTTCTGGATAGATAGGTCAGAGTTCTTTCCTATTAACCAGAACATTTTTCTGTACTTCAAGTTTAGTTCTTCTCTTTTCTTTTTGATGTGTTCTTTCCATTTAAGCTTTGCATCCAAATTCATTCCAAGGTATTTGGCGGTATTGGAGTAAGGTACTTCTGTACTGTTTATAAATATTGGAACATTGTTTATGTTTTTGTTTGTAAAGTTTATATGCGTCGATTTTGTTTCGTTTAATTTGATACGCCATTTGTGCGTCCAATCACTAACTTTATCGACTGCATTTTGCAATTTTTGTGTAGCCTTCGTAACGGATTTATTTGGCACCAAAATTGCAGTATCATCAGCAAAGGTGGCCATGATAGCGTTGATGTCCACTGGAATATCCCTTGTATACCTATAACAGATACAGGGTTGGTCCTAGGACACTTCCTTGTGGTACACCGGCTTCAATTTTCTTAAGTTCCGAGTAATTTTGGTCGTACCGTACTCTAAAGAGTCGGTTCGTAACGTAGGATTTCAGTATTTCGTAGTACTGCCTGGGGAGGTCCCTATGCAGTTTGTACTCAAGTCCCAAGTGCCAAACCTTGTCAAAAGCTTGCGAAACATCTAAGAATACAGACGAGCAAACTTGTTTTTCTTCAAGTGCCTTTTCCACAACATCCGTAATTCGATGTACTTGGTCTATCGTGGAATGTTTATTTCTAAATCCAAACTGATGGCTCGGAATTAGTCTTCTTTCTTCAATCATTTTGCTAAGCCTTTTCAGTAGCAGTTTTTCAAAAACTTTTGCCATGATTGGTATAAGCGATATTGGTCTGTAAGATGTAACTTCTGTTGGTGGCTTACCTTGTTTAGGTATAACAATGACTTCTGCAATTTTCCAATGATGTGGCACATATCTTAGTTCAAGGCATGCGTTTATTATAAATTAGAGTTTCTTGAAGGCTATAAGAGGCATTTCTTTCAGAACCTGAGCAGTTATAAGATCGTACCCTGGTGATTTTTTGTTTGACAACTTATGTTGACACATGCTTCTTACTTCTTTGAGCGTGACAAAAGGGATTTCACATTCGTCATTTCTGTCAACAAACTGTAAGGGATCTGTAGCTGTGCTTGCTGGGAATGGCTTGAAAACATTCGCGAGATGTTCAGCGAAGAGATCAGCCTTTTGTTTCGGGTTTCCGATCCATTTACCATCTTGAGATTTTATCGGCGGGTTTTGTGTCTGAGGTCTTTTTAGGCGCTTAGCTGCTTTCCATAAGGAGTATTCTGTAGAAGCATCCGTCGTTAGACTTTTCAGGAATCTACTTAGTGAATCATTTTTAAACTCACAGATTCTTTTTTTTTTAATTCGTTGTTAAGACGGTTAAAAACTACCTTATCATCTGGGAATCTCGTGGATTGCCATTTTCTTCTAGCTCTTCTTTTTTCCAATATCAACTCCTTTATTTCGATAGGATATTTTATTTCTTTTTTCTCTCGCATTCGAAATAGTTGGAGTACTTTTTTCTGCAGCCTGCTGCACATCAGCAATAAATTGTTCTACTTCATGATCAATTTGTTCAATTGTTTGCATAGGGGATCTTAGGTTTATAAAATTTTCAAGTTTGTCTCTGAATTCGTTCCAGTTTGTTCTGTTATTCACGAGCTTGGGATTACTTTTTTCTATTATTTCTGTTTCGCTCAGTGATAAAATTACTGGAGTATGATCTGATGATAAATCGTAATTACCTTCGACACTTATATGATTTCGTTTAATACCTTTAACTACGAAAAAGTCTATAAGGTCTGGTATTTTGTTAGTATCAGATGGCCAATATGTTGGCGAACCAGAAGAATAAAATTCGCAGTTGTATTTTCGGCCTGCTTGGTATAGCCGTTTACCTTTTGTTGTTATGAGCCTAGATCCCCATTGGGTATGTTTAGCATTGAAGTCGCCACCAACAAGAAAGTTATGTCCTAACAAATGTAGGAGTTCTGCATAGTCTTCTTCAGTTGGAGAGCGCAGTATATAGCTGCTATGAGCAATGATATATAAGAAAAGCTTATTTCTTTACAACTCTTTAATTAAAGTTGCCCTGTCAAATAAATTCTCTTTTCAGCCGCACATCAAGAATGCGGTATACTTTTTATCGTATTTAAATATTTGAAACTTTAAGATTACAATGTGTTTTTATTAACTATCCATAGGAAGTTATTGTAATTGGTCCGATTTGTCGAAATGAAAATTTTGCAAAGATGCAGAAAGGACTCTAAAAGAAATTGGTAAACCCAAAATATTTTACGACCCAATAACGCTAGCTGATAAGAAATGGTTTTCGACTCAAGTATTAGGAGAACAAAGAAAGATATTGACTTCAAATTATTTATCTCACACAAAATATTGATAGGAATATTTTGTTAAAGTTTTAACCAAAACAAATCGACAGATGGTATGATAAGTTATCAGTGTGGATCCCATCCCAACCTCTTTTTACAATATTCAATTACAATTGTATCTGAAATAAAAGTTGAAATTAGTTACGAAAAGTAATTAGTACTCTCCAATTCTGCTGTCGATAGTCAATTAAGGTCACTGATTGGCTGACCTCATTTTTAAAGATGACGTATCTGTGCCAAACAGTCGCTTGGCTTTTCAACAATCACTCGTGGATTTTTATTTGTCCGAATGTGGCAACACTGAGGTAAAAGTGGGGAGTGAAATTTTAGGTGAACAACAATTTTAAATAAAACACTTTAAAGATTTTAGCCGACTGCTTGATTATGCACTTCTCTTTCTCTATGGTTGAATGTGCTAAGAAATAAAGAAAAAAAGTTGAGCAAAAACAACTTTAAAAAATTACGATTATGATTTAACCTCCAGTTGACCATTATCAAAAAAAAAATACTACAAAAATGCCACACTTAGGTACTTGGCTCAACCCCCGAAAATCTCGACAAAAAATAGCTTTAATGATTGATTTCATACTTTTAGAAGTTTTTAAAGTAACAATTTTACTTTAAATTTCTATGCTTCGCCAGTTTAATATAATAAAAGTAAAATTTTTAACGTTTCAACTATTCCATTACTGAAAAAAACGAAAATGTATTGTTACCAGACTTGAAACTAAAATTATTGTAAGTAGGGTCGAAAAATATTAATTCCAAAAATTATTTTTTTTTGTATGTATGTAGATTTCAAATAATTGTTTCCCTAACAAAGCATTAAGTTTAAACTGACCGATTTGTACTTAGAATTTAAAATAAATCGTTTGCAATATTTTGACCTTTCTTTTTTCATTGCAATACAATATCATTGAATCAACAGCACTTTAAAGCTTTTCCCATTATGTACTTCAACTAGACACGAAACTTTCCTCCCAACAGAAGTAGGTAGGACCTTATACCTACCTAAACATACACTAAATTATGTATAATAGTACCTTTTAAATTACAAAACTTAAGCATTTCAAAATCAGACTATATAACTCTTACTTTGCAAGTTCTACCATTAATTAAAGCCAAAATCAACACGACAAAGCAACAACTAAACACATTAAATTAGGAGCAATTTCTTGGAAAATAATGTCCTTGGAGAAAAGCTTATACTTGCATACATATATACATACTTGTAAAGAGGGCTGGCATATAGGGGTGTAGGGCGAGCTACATGTAAACGTATACGTATGAAGGGTATAGTTAGGGAATACCGGCACTAAACGTTAGCAACACGCTTCGACCTTTCTCATCTCTGATGATGGTATATGTTAAAACATGTTGTTAAGAGTTAGGAAACACCTCATCTTATTGCATCCATTATGCTATCACCTCTGCAGTCATCTCGATCTCTTCCCAGATCCTTCCTACTTCGTCCTCACATGAAATTCACATTAATATTATGTAGAATTTTTACCCTCCATCTGTTGTACTCGTAATAGTTGTTGTTGCTAACGTAATCCTTCTTGAGTGGGTTTTCGTAAATTTTCGATTGAAATTCATAGTTAAAATCCTCCTTGGTCTAAACGAGTAAAGGACTTTATAGAGTGAGTGTGCTATGTGTGTTTTGGGCTTGTGCGTTTTGCATCACTTGCCAAAAGGCTATAAATTAAATATACAAACCAAGTACAGGCCACTATGTGTGTTCCTTCTTGCAAATGGTAAAATGGTATATATGAAGCAGACCACTTACTTTTTAGTCTTTTTATAAGTTCACCCATAGAAGAAGATAGAACCGACCGACTACAGAACCTAAAACCCGTTTGGGAAATTTGCAGTCGCAGTGCTTGAATTCACCGTCAAGCCTGCTATATCATATCCTAGGTGTCTTGCTGGGGCTATGGAAAGATACTCTACACTATAAGGAGCATAATTATTGCAATAATCGTAAATAATAGTCTGGTGAAATATCACCAACATTATACAATATACCTTAAAGGAGAGAGAAGTCAGCAAAGGGAGCGAGGAGGGAACCGAACGGGAAGAACTAAAAAGGCAAGTGCTTACCTAACCCATAGGAATAAGGAAGTATCTGTCTCAACTTCTCCGTTCCCACGATACATGCGGATGCATATGGGAAGTTTGAGTTATGCCTGGCCGGGCCAGAGAATATACATAATATTTTAAGGGCAATATCTTGCTATTCATCGTCCACTACACTACTTCATGTAATATAGGTAGATACGAGTATGGTCTGTATATTCATATAGTTTGGGAGGTTTTCGAGAAGCAGCAAACAGCTGAGCTGAAGCAATCAGGCAACCATGGCTAGGTTATGGTTGGCCTGCAAGTCAGTTCTCCATACGCCAAAGTACACACTTCCATTATTTAAAATGGAGTGAAAATGAAACACAATTTAGAATATTTTAGTTATATATAATCCCGCAGGCAGTTGCACCAGACTTGATGCATATTCCGACCTTAGAACAGGGTATACCTTATGCAATGGAGGATAGGAGCAGACATACCTATGCTAGTATATGATAACAAGGGTTTTATAATGCTCTCAAAATATAAATCCATAACTTTTATAGTTGGAACATATATATAAAGTAAAAAATAAAAAATAATTTTATATAAGGTTATGACCTCAATATATCGTACCGATCCCTGTTTCTTATCGATTTTTAGTTTTTCTTTTAAAAAAAATTATATTTTAAATACAATCCACTTTATAAACTTTTTCTATTCCCAATTTCGTCAAAATAATTTAATATATAATATTATAAAGAGGAAATATTTTTGTATGTAGCGAATAAACTCAAAAAGTACTGGACCGATTTTAATAATTCTTTTTTCATTAGAAAGCTACATTATCTGTACCTATTTATGTCTACCCGTGCGAAGCCGCTAGTTTAATATAAAATTGAGGTATAATTTTCGTTTTCTTGAAATCACAAAATAATAAAATTGAATACAACGCAAGGCAGGGGCGAACGCAGGCATTTGGGGGGTTAAACCCCCCCCCCCCCGATATATCAGAATATGTACAGTAATCAAATATCCCTCATTGTTCAAAAAAAAAAAAAAAAAAATGGTACAGAATTTATTTTCAACTCAAATTTTCAAACTATGTATGTATGTTAAACAAACAATTTTAATAAATTTGCTACGGTGATAGAAATTGTGCACAAAACACAAACACGCTAAATCAGAACAATAAATTTCTGTATTTTTTGGTAAAGAAAGAAAAATAGTTTTCTTGTTTTCATTCATACCATACTAACAATTAAAATGTTTAGTATATTTATTTTCAAACACTGAGGTAGAAGATGAAGGGTTTTTAACTTTTTATATGAAGCTAAGTATTATTATGAACTCCCTTTCGCCATGTTTCTTATGGCTAAAAATGAAAAATTGAAAACAGAAAATGACCTTGTTGTACTTGTTTGGAAAACGATCTCACGGCCACTTATGACACATTTAAATATCAAACCACCGAAAAATTGTTCGGTTCATTTATGTTAGTTTTAACTGTAAATTTAAAAAAAATCTTTAAACTTAACTTTTTTCACTTCTTGAATTGTGACACAAGAATATTTTAAAACAAAAACAGCAACCCTGTTTGCCTTTGTCGCGTTTTTTCCCTATTTTTCAAGAACAAGAATCAAATTAATAATGAAAGTTACGTCTCGTAAATTCAATATTTTTAAACATTTGAATGCGTTTCTGCATTTAAACATACCTTAATGTAAGACACAAAACAATGTGGGACATATTCATAGTCATATTTTAAACCCGAGTCTATTTGAACTGGAGTCTAAATTTTACATATATGTAGGTTAGACACAGCTGCTAATCATAAAGAATTTGGCAGCTCTGTTTAGTTAGAAACAGCTTTAAGGCATATTCTACAACAATTTTGGAAAATTTCACTTAAACCTATACAAAATGGCTTGTAGAGGGTAACAAAATAAATTTCGTTAGTTGGAGAGCCATAATCTTTGAAACCCTTTAAACTATTTTGTTTGCTGTTAGTTGAGAAATTTTATGAAGTCGGGCTGGTGGTTTTAAGACTTGGAAGCACGCAGATATTAGCAAACATTTCATTGAATTTCGATCTATAATATTTAGAAGGTCAATCATAAACTTGACAGTTTTTTTTTCTCGAATCGATACCTTTCATACAAATCGTCTTTATCTATTTCAAAGGGGTCCCATCGGGTTAAGTAGAGCTTTCGTTTTTTGTTAGTTGGTATAGCATTCCAACATCCAGCAAAATGTCAAAATATTGATATATGCTTAAGTCTTTTGACATTTTAATTTTTGTTTTTAATTTTCAAATAAAATGTGTCGTAACTTAATTTACTCAATCAGTTTGTTTATTTTACATTACATTACATTACATTACATACTACTCAGCACATAAATGTACAGAGTAGAGACACAGCACCTTGAGCGACTACACATCAGCGTTGCCGATGTGGCACGATCGTGCCATTTTGACACGGAAATTTTCTCGTGGCACGGTGGCACGAAAAGTTTAAATATGGCACGTTTTTTTTATTTTAATTTTTTTACATAAATTTAAACTCATAGTGTAAACGCAGTGTCAATATTCATCAAAAGAACTGGACGTATCTACTTTATCACCTCAACATTACTGGATGCATCCATTCTTACTCATAGTATGAACACACTCATTTCATTATTATCCTTAAAAAAATTTTAAAAGAAGATTATGTAAATTCTTTAAAAAACAAAGATGATATTTGCTATGAAATCGAAAACTGCAAAGAAGAGCTTCAAAATTTAGAGACTGACGAAAAATTGAATGTTTTAAAAGATTGTCAAATATTCTATAAAAAACTTTCACAAGAATTTGAAAGAAAACTTAATTTGAAGGATAATGTTCTAGATGCGTTTAAGATAATTGATCCAACCTTTATAAAAATATTCCAAACATACAAAGTATTTTGCCACACTTCAATATTTTGGTATCAGAATTTTCTCATCTATTAGAGTGCGAGAAAGATGATCTTTTTGGTGCAATAAGAAAAATGTTTGAGATTGGGCTAGCCGAAAGCGTTTTTCTTGAAGATTCAAAAAAGTTTTGACTTACGTTGTATAAATTAAAAAATATGAATGATGAAGGAATGTTCATTAATATTTCCAAATTTATGTTGATTCTCCTTAGTTTGCCTCACGGAAGTGCATCAGCAAAACGAGTGTTTTCAAGGCTAAATAATATTAAAACAAACAACAAAAACAGACTGTCGTACAAAACAATTAATGCTATAATGTCATATAATGAAATTATTAAGCCTAATAATTGTCAAAATTTCAAACCTCCAGCTAATTTATTTATTTAACTTACTAAAACAAACCTTTATTACGTCTTTATATTTGTATATATTTTTAATAATAATACCTACTCAAAATGTGATGTGAAATAGGTATCTATAGTTATGAACTTGCCAAAAACTCCTGTTTCTGGACAATGCCTACACGAAGTAATTTTTTTTTGTAATAGTAATAGTATTGAATTAAAATTTATTTTTAAAGAACAACTTGAGTTTATTTTCATAAGGCACGAAAATTTCATAAATGGCACGTTTTTTCAAAAAATATGGCACGAATTTTTTTTTTTTTGCGGCAACGCTGCTACACATACACTATTTAAGGTGATAACAACACAAAACATTAATACAAGACAGAAGGACAGAGGAGAAAGAACAACACAGAGAGAACACATGACAACAGCACGGTCCCCCATCTTTCTACTAACCACGCTCACTGATGCTTGATTTCGGTGATCGATGGGAACCGAAGCTTTATCAGTGACTAGGCCGTTGCCAGTTTGTTTATTTTTGACATTTAGGTAATAGATTAAGAAACAGCTTACACATACATAGGTTCCGTCGTGTTTATTTTTAGATTATCGTTTTAAAATGGGTTTAAATTTTCTATGAATAATATAAACTGAAGTTTAATTTAGCAAAGACAAAATCAGAACTTATCAAGGAACTATGAATATGACCCTATGTCTTCGGTCTATAGGTTCGGAACGAATACTTCTAGTATTTTCATTGTGAGTCAATCTAGCAATCCAGGGTAAATTTGAATATGCGAAAACAAACAAAAGAGAACTGTGAAAATAGAAAAATCTTACCTCATCTCTTTGTTTCTGTAACTCACATTTGTGACCACGGTTGCCACTTGAAAAAAAAGTTTGTGTCCAAATTTGAAAGTAAAATTGACCACTTGTAGGTAAAAATGACCAACATAATTCAAGTCCGAAAAATTTGAAAACACAGATTAATGAATTCATCACATTTTGTTTAACATATCTATACTATTATATAAAAGCGAAACCATTTTAAAGTTTGTAACGCATGATCTCAGAAAGTAGTCAACCGATTTATTTGAAATATATTTTATTATTTTCTATATTGTTATGAGAGTGTTTATGGCTTTAATTTTGTTTCATTTATTATTTGTCAAACTTAAATATTATTAATTTTACATTTTTTGACCATTTTTTTTTATTAGTTGACTTATACAACCACTCATATCTTAAAACCTATACAATAATCGACAAAGATTAGCATTGCTTCATAAAGTCAATATTGTTGCGCAAATTTTAAGCCTAAAATCACTTCTAAGTTAAACAAACAACCTGAGAAATAAACAAAAACAAATTATAAAATTATAAACTTTTTGAATTTATTTTATCCACGAAATTAGATTCCATCACAATCGGGAGGTCGCTGCTTTGTTTCATTTCATTATCATTCCAACATTTTTAATTTTTTCCCATGCTCTTTCTCTTTTAATATGTGTTCCATTTAATAGTTACGTTTTTTCTCTTATGTACCTACCTACCTACATTTACATATTCAATTTTTCTGTATTTTGTTTCTCTAATTCTATCGTCACATCGCTGAGCAGTGTGGGCACTTTTTTTAAGTTACTATGGACATTTAATTAACTACAGTGCCGTGCACATGAAATGCCGATTTATCTAAAGAAAAATTAGATCTTTTTTATTTTTCTGGTTCGAGGAAGTGAATAGATTATAATTCTTCCAATTTAAAAACAAAAAAAGTTCTATTATAATAGCTTGAATTACCAATTTTGTATCACTTCATCGAACAATAAAACTGAAATTAAGTTAAAATTTTCTTTACAAATAACTCGAAGAAGGTACTTACAATGACGTCGATAAAAAGAGCACACAAATGTGGGTAGGTTAAGTCAGTTGCGCTGCACTGAACAGTGAACATGAGCAGATGAATAAAAAAAATGTGTCTATGGATATTTACACACGCATACCTATAGATGTATGAGAACATTAAAAACACAAATTTGTTTTTTTTTTTACCGCAAACTATATTTTTCGGTTGCAAAAAAACGTTTCTAGGTATGAATAAAAGAAAGAAAAGAAGAAAATAGACAAAAATTTCGTTCTGTTTTCAACTAGAAAATTGAAATGGTTTTGTTTGTTTTCACGTGCGGCTTGGCCTTTACTACGTAATATTTTACTTAAGTTTTTTTTTCTAAAGTGTTAATTTCGGTAAGGAAGTGTTTTTTGATTTTTTTATTAAATACGAGTGCATAACAAGCTTAAATTCGTTGTTTTTCTTTTATCGCATAGAATTATAAAATGGGTAAAAGAAAGGCTAACATCGGAAGAAAATCCATAAGCACAAAAAGAATGTGTTGGTTACAATTTGCGAAGCAACGCTAGCACGGGTCGGCTAGTTTTCCATATATATATTATGCAGATGACATTTATTTTTTAATTACGTACAAATAAACTCACAAAATCTCTAGCAAACTTAATTAAATTAGATTAACCCAAATAAAGATGAGGAAATATAAAAACAAAGCGTTTTAACATGAGATCACAGTATATAAGTTTTTACAATAATTTCGATTTCGAGAATTTTTGAAACTAGAAAATAAGGCATACAAACTTATATATGCTTAATGCATATAAAATTTAAGTTTTAGCTTTGAAGTCAAAGTCAAACTGTTTTGTCAATCGTGAAAGCAAGTCATACACATGTGTATATATGTAATTTTTATTCATACATTTTTCTTAGTACCTATGTATATAAAATAGTGCCAAAAAAGAAAAAAAAACAGTTGACATTTAAAATAAAAAAAAAATATAATATATATTTTTTGAAACCCCCCCCCCCCCCGACATTTTTTTCTGAGTTCGCCCCTGACGCAAGGGGTAAGTTTTATTTAAACTAATTTCTGAATGTTGGGAGTCTGAAAATCTTATCTTAATTGAGAGCCATTTCTTGGAAATTAAAGTTAGCCAGAAAGTAGACACTATACACAATTGGTGGATTACATTAAATATGAGACATGAAGTTCTAAAACCTTTGTCGGAATTGTTTGTGTCGTTGCTTAGAAACTGTAGGTTATCCATTTTGCGGTTTTAAAAGTAAACGTTAATAAAACACATATAAAATATTTGTTTTCAAGATATTTATTTTTAATTATAAATTTTGAACGTTGACTTTATGTGTGTGAAACACTACATCATTTAAATGATCACCACGCGAATTCTTCCAAGCGTCGATTCTTGTGAGCTAATTTTCGACCACTTTTTGACACATATTGGGCGGTATCTCAGCCATAACTTCACGAATGTTGGTTTTTAAGTGCTCAAGAGTCTTGGTGGCCAGTTGATATCGCCACAACGAGAAATAACGCAGTGGCTTCTCTTCAATTACTTGAGGATTATCAGAAACCCCAGAAAAATCGCCCTCCACCGCCTTTTGTTCAAGCACCCATTCGACGTGCCTACGACATTGGAATGCTCAGCTGGCTTCAGTTGTTGTGTGAGCTGGACTTTATATGGATGTAAGTGTAGATCTGGATGCAAAATGCGCCATAATATGCTGTAATACAGTCCTAATTCCTGAGAACGACGAGGAATCGACACATTCAGGTCTTCGGCAACACTTTCACTTACAGCAGAGATATTTTCAGTGGTACGAGCGAAACGATGACGCACAGGCCTTACAATATCTGCAACCACTCCAGTCTCTTCAAATTTCTTCACAATTTTGCCAATAGCTTGCGTAGCAGGGCCGATTATGTGAACCATAATCTCCTCGATGACGATGACGCATCGAATTCCGCTGTAAGGGAGATAGAACCACTCAACCTAGGCGACGCAGAACAACAATTCCGCCTGCCTGGCCTCGAATGAAGTGAAGATAGCTATATCGAAACAGAAGTCCAACAAAGCTGCTAGAGCTGACGCATCTCTGCCGAATTATATAAAGAAGCAGACGATGACTTCAAATCGATAGCCACTATTCTTTATCGATTTCAAGAAAGCGTATGAAAGCATCTATAGGAAAGAGTTTTACAGAGCAATGTCTAGTTTTGGCATCCCTGCGAAACCTATCCGTGCAGAATGACGATGGAGAATACACCCTACTCTATAAAGGTCGGAAAAGATCTCACCGATGCATTTGATGTCAAAAAAGGTTTTAGAAAAGGCTATACACTGTCATGCGACTTCTTCAATGCCGTTCTGGAAAGAATTGTTCAAAACTCAACCACCAACACTAGAGGCACAATCTTCTAAAGGTCCATCCAATTACTTGGATACGCCGATGACATTGACATACTCGTTATTGGAAGATCAAAGCGTGATGTCAATGGAACGTTTTTGAGCATTGACACGGAAGTGAAGAAGATGGGCTTAGTGGTCAATAAGGGCAAGACCAAGTATATGCTGCCGTCAAAACACTGAACGACGACATCTTGGACAAAACGTCACCATGGACAACTATAACTTTCAGGTAGTTAAGAACTTTGTCTACCCAGGCACCGCTATAAATTCATACAACGACACTTGCACTAAAATCAAACGAAGAATAACTCTTGCAAATCGCTTCTTCTTTGGACTTAGAAGGCAATTGATTAGTAAAGTCCTCTCTCGAGCATCTAAAATCACCATCTATTTATAAGATAAGACAATTTCAACTCACGAACTGTATGGGACGAACAGGACGAACTGTATGGGGTACAGGGACACTGACCTAGTTAACAGAATTAAAGTCCAACGGCTTAGATGGCTCGGTCATGTAGAGCGAATGGACATCAACGCTTCAGTCCGGAAGGTCTTCGAATCCAATCGCGAGGGACGGCCGGCGCATTGAAGGAAGACCGTACTCAGGTGGGTGAGAACCTCAACTAACGTGGCGTGCGAAACTGGAGACAGCTAATTAGGGACCGAGCTGGCTGGAGACGCATGTTGGTTGATGACCAGATCCGGCCCGGACTTTAGCGGGACCTTAAGTAAGTATTTTAAATTAAGATAGTTTATCCGTGTAAAGGGCTCATTTTATAAGTTATAGTTGTGCACTACAAAAAAGTTTGTGAACTTTATGTAAAAACAAAAGTTATACCAAAAAGATGCCACAGAACAATTTCAAGTCCTTTCAACCGCCAACTTGCAGAAAAAATTAAGTTTTGACCGCTATAACTTAAAAAATTAAAAAGAGGCTCGGATGCGACCACACTCATAATTTCCCATCCCGTCTATCGATTTGTCTTGCTTTAGAGTTTCTAGCTTTTCGTGTTTTGTTAAAAAAGTTGTCAGTTGAATTATTCTTAAAAAGTTACCAACAATATTTTGCATAATGATGAAATAGTTCGATTTCGAAATCTATTTATACTAACGAGATTCTTAGTCGAAAACCAATTTTTAATAAATTTAGTAGCATTTCTTAAAAATGTGTATTTCTTATGAGTTCATGAGATATCGAGAACCCAACATCAATTTTTACCAAATTTGCGTACTATTATTTGTAGATTTTATTTTTTTTAATAAAAAAGAGGGCTGTTGGATTTTTATAAAATAATTTTCTGAATATCAAAAACAATATTTTCTGTGAGAAAAAATTTGTTTGAAGCCAATATTTTTAATTTTTGAAAAGATATTTGAGTCGAAAGTAAGTTTTTACCAAGTTTTAGTATTGTTTTTCTAGGTTTTTATTTTTTGTAAAAAAAACTGTCAATTTGTTTTTTCTCAAAAATTTATCGAATTTTGAAAACAATATTTTTTATAAAATAGAATTAATTTGAAGAAAAAATTTTTGAAAAGCTATTTGAGTCGAAAATCAATTTTTACCAACTTTGAGTAAGTAATGTTTTTTTTTTAGGTTTTTATTTTTTTTAAACTGTCAAGACTCTGGCGTTATTGGTTAGTGAGATATTTAGTTTTAACCAAAATGTTCACCTTTTTTTAAATAGGTAAAAAAACCACCTACTCAATTTTTTTGAGAGTCCTTTCTGCATCTTTCTGCATTATTATCTGTATAACAAAATTTATTTGAAGTCGATATCTCTACTGGTTCTTGATCTATGGACGACGAAAAAAACGTAGCGAACGTATGGACGTTTTTTTTCTTCTTTTATTTCGACTCTAGGGACCTTGAAACGTCGAGAAATGTCAAAATTTTCACCTCGACAAATCGATAACATACACACATCATATTAATCTCATAGCTCATTTTATAGATAAAGTGCTGATTCGGGGGTACGACTTTTGAACTAGGTTTCTAATAATTGAAGTTTTTCTAGGCATGACCAATCAATAAAAATAAGACTTTAATTACCTTCATAAAAGAGTGTTATAACCTTTTTTGTGTAGAATTTGACATACAGTGCATATACCTTCATGTTTTTTTTTCAAAAACACTTATACCTAGTTAGTTTTCGAGCAATTTCCCAAAAGTTTACTTCATCCACTTTAACCATCCTTAAATGATTTGCTCCCGTCAAAAATAAGAGAACTTTTTAGGGACGTATAAATTAAATTCTCCATAAAATTAAGTTTTTGCAAAATTTGTTCAAAGTCAATATCTAATTTTTCGGGACTAGCCCAGGTTACAAATATTTATTTTTTTTAAGCTGAACGCTTGCTTTCGATACAGAGAGCCAGATTATTCATCCGATAATTGAATCCAAAAATAGAGATTCAAAGTACTGTTTTTTTTCTTTCCTATCTGCTGCACTGGGGATCACGAATGCAGCATTGCGAATTCTATAATCTCCCCTATTATCTTCAATTTAAACAATTCTTTTATTTTATTTATTCAGACAGCTTTAAATTGCATTCACGTTTTGTATATATACCTGTAGTTAAATAGTGGTTACTGTTCCGTATGCATTAATTAATACGACTTTGTATATTTTATAAGTTAATGCATAAAATCCATCATTGTGTACTGGATATCCATCAAGGGCCCCAAGGCACCTAAGCTATACACAGCACATCCATATATATACTTTCTAAATGGAACATCCATATTAGCCATGACGATGACGATGACGACAACGAAAACGACGACGACGTTAACTTAAAAAACATTAATTGCAATAAGTAAAGTTTCTAATATTTGCACAATGTAATATGTTATATTTATTAATATAGTACATCCCCAGCTTGCGAATGAATTTAATTTACTATAACATACTTATTCCTGGTTGACTTCCTTCCTTCCTTTCTCCTTTAGCTGATGTTTAAGTCCTTTATGTGGGTGTATATTTTACCTTAGGGAAACTCCTCAATCCACCCACCCCCTTCACATACGGTACCTACGACGACGGTCTGTCGACACAAAGATGAAAAGCAAGTCTAGCACGACTAATTAAAAAATCATAATAATTAACTTTTGAGAATATGTGCAATTAGGGCACACAAGCACCAAGCACCAAGTCGAGTTTGAAAAACTTTGTTGCGCAATAATAAAACAATATAAATTCATACATTCATAAAAACACATAAATACAGGGTGGGTCAAAAGTGACTTCTTAATTTAATGTGATTATAATTTTTATATATTAAGAGATTATTGAGATTTTATTTTTAACCGCACATGCAGAATGTGATTTTCTCTCTCTTATTTTAATATTCTCCTCAATAATCGCTCCCGATTTTCCAAACGCATGCACTTTGTTTAAACGTAAAAATGTTAAGGGTATTAATAACCTCTTCAGTGACTGTAAATTAAAAAAAAATTATTAATAAATTTATGTGAGAAACACAAATTATGACCTATGAAAATTTATTTGGCCTAAGTGCTTTCTTAAATTAGACGGTCGTATTCGGCATAAAACTTTAGGTCTCCTCCATCTCTGACAATATTGCTCGCACACAGGAATGGCTAAGAGTTGTAAGTCACTAGGCCCTAGTTCCCAACGGACCGTTGTGTTGTGCCACCTAATTTATTTATTTTATGGAATATAATGTCCCTAAATTGACCACCAGTTTCATGCTCTTAGAAACGGTTTTTTTCAAGAGTGTTTTTCATAACACTTTTTAGGACATCTGGGCTTAAGGCCTGTATTTTAGCACAAATACTCTACTTCAGTTACCGGATAGTGGTGGGTTTAATTAAGTACATTTTATCATTGAAATAAGACCCCACAGAAAAAAGTCTGGGGAAGTCAAATCCAAAAGATTGCCTTGGAAGAGCCTTGTGGAGGATTTTCTGGCTTCAATTCGTGCCCAGATTGGATTTTGTAAGAAAACAGCTGCAACTCTTTGTAATGAACTGCGGGACAAATCAAGTTGACCAGAGTGCCTTCGTTTCAATGTTTCTAGAATCTTTACAACACTTGCAAGATTGCGTTCCACATTCGCTTCAGTTTGGGCAGTGCTAGGTGTTCCAGTTTAAGGAAGGTCAACAGAAACTCATTGTTTACGAAGTCATGCTCCCAAATAGTGGATTTTGTACAGAATTAAAATGAGGCCGATAAGCTCTTTGGATTGAAATAATCCTGTAGTAAAGTTCAATAAGTTCGGTCCTCTCCAAAGCGTTGCAATTTATTCAAGTTAATCTTCCGTTTTTTTTTTTTAAATTAGAAAGAAACTTTTGACCCACCCTGTATATGTATGCATATATTTATACTCGTACACTTGGTAAAATTAAAAGACCATAAAAAAAGGAAGTAACACAGATTGTTGTATTTGTGCTATTATTATATTTATATGAAAAACAATAAGTCTCTCCAAAAGCAAATTCCAATGTAACTGTGCCAACATGAAGCAATTAATATGTTGAACACTTTTTTTTAAAGGAGTCTATAAACAAAAGGAATTAACTTACCTATTGAAATTTTAAAAAAAGAAAGAAAATGCCTTTTAACACCATTTATTTATATGCTTTATGAAAGTGGATGTATGGTTATATGTATGTAGGTGCCTCGGTTCTAGGTAGGGACACCTTTTTAAGGCTTTTTTCAGGTGAAAAGCTTTTATTTTATTTTTATTAAAAAGAAACTTGAATTCCAGAAGAGGGGAGAATATACCTAAGTCAAGATGGCTTAAAATTCTAGGTGTAGAAAATTATACACCACCCAAATATGACCGGACCTATGATTTTTTATTTTTTTAAGGGACTGTATACATGGTTTATTATATTGGGCGAATAATTTTAACATTCATAAGAATCTCTAAATCAACTTATAATCAACTAGTGACCAATAAAAATGTATTATGTTTAGTATAGCCTATGCGTACTTATTTTATTAGCTTGAAATTAAATTATTGGGCTTCGCACTAAATCCACATTTACATGTGTCAAATAATCTGTATTTCTCTTCTTTGGGGAATACAGTCAGCAATCAACATTAATTGGAAATGATAAAATGATTTGATAGACAAGTCGATCAAATGTCCCTCACGGACTTTATTTTGGAAAATTGTCCGTCTTGAAATATCCCTAAATCATTCAAAAACATGATTGGCTATGGGTTACAACCATAGACCAACGAGATGTGTTAAATTGACTATGGAAGTCGCCTCTATCAATGGGCTTTGTTGCTGTTTTAGTGACTTTGTCAACAGGTTTAGCGGAATTTTCAAAAGTTTAGAGAAAAATAAATAATTTTGTGGCCCGAAAGCAAAGTTGTTTCTTTATAACGAAATGTCAATTTTCAAATTTGAAAACAAAGTTTACTACGATTTGTATTCCTTATTTTAAAAGGGAACTCCCCGTTTTGGGAAGAATTTTCTTAAAGTGAATGTGTGTATTCATGGATGTGTAGTAGAAATGTTACGCATATCCACAGGTCAATTGTTTGAGATGGCATTTTAAGTTCGAGAATTGTTGCCAAAATGTCGAAGCGCAAATCTATTTCGCTATCCGAGAAGTTATCGATGATTGAAAAAGTTAAAAGGGGAGAAAAGAAAAAAGATGTTGCAGACAAATTTGGTGTATCGTTTAATACATTGTCGACAATTTTAAAGAATGAATGCAAAATTTTAAAGTTTGCCGAAGAAAGTTCAAACAGAAGCCAAAAAAAAACTAAGAAAAACAAAATACGGTAATGTGGATAAAGCAATGTTAAAATGGGTGCAGATAAACACGAAAAGGAATTTACCACTCTCGGGCTCTATTATCAAACAAAAAGCTAAATTTGTTTCTGAATCTGGATAAATTGTTCATGTGCAATCGAAAATTAATATGTTTTTAATTAAAAAATAAAAAGACATACGTTTCTTTAAAATGAATTTTTTTGTATACTTTTTTTTGAAAATATAAAGGAACACTTGCAGTGTTAAAAAAATTTCTATATAACGAATTTTATATAAAACTTCTTTATAACGAAGCAATTTTTTGTTCCCTTGAAGGTTCGTTATAAAGAAGTTTGACGTAATTCAAATCATAAAATGACATAAGACCCAAAAAGAAAAAAGTGGTAAAAACTGTCACTAAGGAAACGTCACAAAGCAGAAATAAAATGTCATATCCTCTAAACCAACTTTCAATGTCGTAACGCCCACAAAAAATGTCATAACGCCCAAATTGTTTAACTTAGCAAACATTATGAATGGTTGCGGGCTCTGCAATTGCGGATCCATGAGGAACGTAGGGGTCATGACCCTCCTCCCCTCCGAGATTTGTTTTAATTTTTGTAGGAATTCCCTTGGATTCAAAACTTATCGTATTGAGTATAACCCAACATTTCTCGACGTTTCAAGGTCCCTAGAGTCGAAATAAAAGATTTTTTGAGAGATGTCTGTGCGTGCGTTTTTTTCGTCGTCCATAGCTCAAGAACCAGTAAAGATATCGACTTCAAATAAATTTTGTTACACAGATAAGAATACAAAAAGATTCAGAAAGGGCTTTCAAGAAAATTGAGTGGGTGGTTTTTTACCATAGCAATTTGAAAAAAAGGTGAATATTTTTTTAACGCTAGAACTTGAGTTAAATTTAATACTACATATTGTAACGTGATACCAAACAAATAAATTTTTGGAAAAAATTCCAATTAACGTTTTTTTTATAAATAAAAAAAATTAAAAAAAATATCTGTCACCTTGAAAATTTTACAAACAAAACATGATTTTATCTCCAAAACAATTTTGTGAAACGAAGAATAACATTTTCAACATCTGGTAAAGTTTTGAGAAAAATCGAATTGTTCCAAAAAATTAAAAACCTAAAAAAAAGTTACAAAAGTTGGTAAAAATTGATTTTCGACTCAAATATCTTTTCAAAAATTTGATGGCTTTAAACTAATTTTAACTTATAAGAAATATTGTTTTCAACATTCGGTAAAATTTTGAGAAAAATCGAATTGACAGTTTTTTTACAAAAAATAAAAAACTTAACAAAAGCTAGTAAAAATTGATTTTCGACTTAAATATCTTTTCAAAACTTTGAGATATTGGCTTTAAACTAATTTTATTTTTTTTTAAATATTGTTGTCAACATTCAGTAAAATTTTGAGAAAAATCGAATTGACAGTTTTTTTACAAGAAATAAAAACCTAAAAAAAAATTAATAAAAGTTAGTAAAAATTGATTTTCGACTCAAATATCTTATATAAGAAATAAAAACTTTTAAAAAACTCTACTAAAATTGTTAAAAATTGGTTTTCTACTAAAGATCTCGTTAACAAAAATAGATTTCGAAATCAAACTATTTCATTATATGAAAAATATTATTGGTAATTTTTTAATTTTTAAGAATAATTCAACTGACAACTTTTTTAACGAAACACGAAAACCTACAAACTTTTAAGCAAGACAAATCGACAGACTGGATGGGAAGTAATCAGTGTGGGTCGCATCCCAGCCTCTTTTTAATTTGGGGTTTATAACATATGTGCATAGGTGTCGGGCTTTGTAAGATTTATTTTGGGCATTACGGCGATTTTGTTTTTTTATCATTTCTTATGTCTTATCACCCAGCGATGTACAACTAAGAAAAGGTCACAAAGCCCAAATAAAATGTCATATCCAAACCAACGTTCTATGTCGTAACGCAAATTTACACTTTAAACTTTTGTTTGCACAAATTTTGAGATTAAAACAAGTTTTTTCAAAAACATAGTTTAGAATTGATTTAAAAACAAGCTAATAGACGAAAGTGTTGGCTTTAAAAAAATGTATAAAACTTAGTTGTAAGTATTACCAATATTTTTTAATTATTTTTTCCCATTTAACGTACATATTTTTTTTAAATTGCCCCTACCGCCTAAACGGGGGGAGATAGGCCCCCCCTTCCATAGTGAAAAATGCTTGTTTTTTACTCTTCTATACAAATCCGTCATTAAACTTTGTCGCCTGAGTTACCGTACTCTCCCCCATTTTCTTAAAGCGAAATAAAGCTAAACATATTTGTTACGCTTTTGGGCGATACAATTTAAAACTCAAAAATGTGCCCAAAATGAACAAAAATGTTGTTGAAATACATGACATCTTTTGGGTGATTTATCAATAAGTAGTTTGGGCGTAATGATATTGTTTTATTGGGCGATATGACATTGATTTTGGGCTCTGAGGCATTTTCTTCTAAAAAAATGTCTGGGCTATAGAACCATTTATGGGCGATATGACATTTTTAATATGCCGGCGTAATTTTAATGACTAATTTCATAAAACCCAAAAAGGTTTTAACGCCAACCAAGAAAAATTTTACTTGATTTTTATTTATTTTATTTGAAACTTAAAACGAAATAACTATACCCAAACCAATTATAACGGGTGATTTTTTAAGAGCTTGAGAACTTTTTTTTTTTAAAAAACGCATACAATTTGCAAAATCTCATCGATTCTTTATTTGAAACGTTAGATTGGTCCATGACATTTACTTTTTGAAGATAATTTCATTTAAATGTTAACCGCGGCTGCGTCTTAGGTGGTCCATTCGGAAAGTCCAATTTTGGGTAACTTTTTCGAGCATTTCGGCCGGAATAGCCCGAATTTCTTCGGAAATGTTGTCTTCCAAAGCTGGAATAGTTGCTGGCTTATTTGTGTAGACTTTAGACTTGACGTAGCCTCACAAAAAATAGTCTAAAGGCGTCAAATCGCATGATCTTGGTGGCCAACTTACCGGTCCATTCCTTGAGATGAATTGTTCTCCGAAATTTTCCCTCAAAATGGCCATAGAATCGCGAGCTGTGTGGCATGTAGCGTTATCTTGTTGAAACCACATGTCAACCAAGTTCAGTTCTTCCATTTTTGGCAACAAAAAGTTTGTTAGCATTGAACGATAGCGATCGCCATTCACCGTAACGTTGCGTCCAATAGCATCTTTGAAAAAATACGGTCCAATGATTCCACCAGCGTACAAAACACACCAAACAGTGCATTTTTCGGGATGCATGGGCAGTTCTTGAACGGCTTCTGGTTGCTCTTCACTCCAAATGCGGCAATTTTGCTTATTTACGTAGCCATTCAACCAGAAATGAGCCTCATCGCTGAACAAAATTTTCAAACAAACACATTTCGAACCGAACACTGATTTTGGTAATAAAATTTAATGATTTGCAAGCGTTGCTCGTTAGTAAGTCTATTCATGATGAAATGTCAAAGCATACTGAGCATCTTTCTCTTTGACACCATGTCTGAAATCCCGCGTGATCTGTCAAATACTAATGCATGAAAATCCTAACCTCAAAAAAATCACCCATTACTACCTAGAACTAACGCAAATCAATTATGCTACTTAGCATTACTTAAAAACTACTTGCCTAGACACTACGCCTCAGACAACTTTAAATAACGTTTTTCGTTTGCAGCCACCAAAACTTGACTCTATCTCTACGGTCCCTAACATACACAGTCCCACTGAGCCGAAGGCGAACAACTCCGTCCAGTGCGAGGACGTCTCGACTGTAAAGGATTCACCTATCTACAGTTTTACGGCTGACATGGTAGATTAGCGGCACCGCCTTTCTTTCCTCTATCAGCCCTCAATTGTCTAATTGGAGGAAAGTATCAAGCGGGATTAAGCAGCTTAAACGCCCATTTTCGTATTATTCGTTATTGGGGTAATAAGCCCCAAAAATTAAGCTGTTGGTCAAGGACATTTCTCTTGCAACGCACCCCCGATTAAGCTTCAGCAAAACATTATAAGTATATGTTGTTTATGTTGGCTCAGTTGTATATAACCAGGTTGGAATAGTAATGTTTGTACTCCGACTCTGGTGTTCTGTGTAATCCAAGGCAACGTCGCAGACATTGTCTCTCAAACACCCGAATCTTTTCCATTTGAGATGGGGCAACGTTGAACCATACCGGGAACCCATATTCAATCATCGGCCGGTTGAGGGCCATGTAGCAAATCACCTTTATCCTGCCGTCAAGACGGCTGCTAAAAAAACAATCGTTTTGTCAGGGCGAAAGCTCCCCTATAGCTCTGTCTGTCGAAACATAAATACTGATCTTACCACATGCCAAGATACTTTACTGCACTTTTATTCGCCAGTGGCTGTCGATTTTGTAGCACGATCACTAGATGTTTCCATTTCTTTCTCGTATCCCTTGAGGATTCAAGGGATTCCTGAACAGAATAATTTCGCAGTCATCGCTTAGCTTAGACGCGGCATGAATAGTGTCTGTCATGTCCCGCCCTAAAGCCAAACTGATTACCTGGGATGAATTTGTTATCCTCCTCAGCCCACTTGGACAGAGCTCTATTTATGACTGTCTTGAATACCCTACTGATACTAGGGAGAAGACATTCATTCGTTGTTAGTGATACCGCTTTACACAAATTCCAAATTGAGCGGCGGGCGCAATGATACTTTTTTTCGGGGTTCATACTATTACGAAGGGGCTGATTGTCTGCATTATAAGCAAAACGTTTGTGAATTTAATGTATCATACAATAACTTTAGTCTGTGGGTTCATTTAACCACTTCGAGTTACATAATATTATCTTCCTCTTGCTGCAACAGTTTGCCCGATGTTATGGATTGGATACCCTATAAGAACATTCATATAAAGCACTTTAAATGATTGCAATACAAAAATCACCATCCATTAGCTTTCAACGAAGAACTTTTGTGTTTGTTAGTTGGTGATAACGCTGATTTCTTCTCGCAAAGGAGTCTAAGGACAAAAATAATTTCCATGGAAACTATGCGAAATATTAAAAATTTCCATAAGGGTATCCGCAACAACACCACACAACACACCCAGAATTGCAGCGAGGGGCTGTGAATTTGTGATGATAGTTCAAAAAAGTCATCTTCATCCTGATGGCAACTTATTATTCAACCCACAACATAACCAAGTCTGAAAAACCACCTTTTCAAAAAAGTGAGAGGGGATTGGGGAGAACTATGAGACAAACAAGAAACAAGCAACAACCAACAACGAGGAATTTTCAAATTGGAAACACGGTGAATTGAAAAGTTTCTGCTTCTGCTTCTGCTGCTGAAGCTGAAGCTGATGCGCCACGTCCGACCCACCACCCATTGCACCTGAAGCAGCAACAGTAGCAGTAGCAACACATTTGAATGCCATGTATCCATTACCTTACCTAGAAGAGTATATCCTGTGTGATGATGTTGATGCCTGATGGTATAGTCCTTGCCTCACCGCACATATTTATAAGAGTTGTTCCATCAACTCTCACCTGGGAACGGGTGGATCGTTAGAGTTAATCAAGGAAACCATTTTCCAAATCAAAACTTTCTTTCATTATTTTAGTCCGTCCGTCTTCCATGTACGAAACGAACGAGTATATCCTGGAGGAGCTTTGCAGGACTAGGAAAAGAACGTATCTAGGTATAGGTGCCTCTGCCTGCTCACTTGAGTCCTGCAACGAGTGGCGGGCGGTAGGAAGGTAGGTGTGCTATGAGTAGATACCCCATCTTCTGTCGCCGTTGATATTTTGTTTATTCTGGCACAAAGGACAATAGCACAAAAAACACGGGAAGCGATTTAAGTAAATTGATACTTTATCAATATTCATCCGTTATATTTGCAAGATGGCGTCTGGCGGTGGTTTTGACTGTGGTGGTGGTGAATAAGAATGGTTCCAAGGCAAATGGGGTTTTATTTTTTCGTTTTACCAATATCATAAATCTTACGCCGTGAGCTTCCTTCCTTTTTGTTGTTTTGTTTAATAAATACAAATTGATTTCTTTGAATCTGCTCCTAGGTATACGAGCAGAACCGCTGCTGAATCAAATAGTGGAAAAGGAGCAGCATTGGTAGCTAAGGTGTTATGCTAGAGCTGTCCCTGGCACTGGCGCTGGGAGACCGGGTCTATGTAATACCAAATTTCTCACAAGCGAAGAGGTGTGGTGTGTGATTTGCTTTAGCCCAGAAGCGCGCTTCCGGCGGGATATCGTTTTGCACACTGCATAATCAAAATTTTTCACAATCCGGATTTAGTTTTTTGTCTCGCTTTGTTTGTCCTTTCTCCAGTTACCAGTTTCTTCACGGCTCCGATTCCCTTTTACTATAAAGATTAGGTTCCTGCAGTGTTTATACAGTACATACAGTTATAACAAACGGAATCAATAATTTTCAGCAAAATCGAAATGAAAATGCTTCTGTCCAATGTACCTTGTAGATTATTGTTATTTTTAGTTAAGTTTCAAATTTTCTTTTTTCCTTTTCCATGTTGCTGCTATCTGAGTTTGGGGGAAGGAATTGGTTGGATGTTGCTATATAAGACTTTTTCTGCAGCTGAAGATAAGCTAAAATTGATCTTGCATTTTGGTCATTGGAAATTTGAATGTCTGTAACATAATTTATGGCGGAATGATTCGCTTTAAAAATAAATAAGGGAAATCAATTTCAATCCAAGTGCTTTATTGGATTTTGTTTTTTTGAAGGAAATATATTTCAGCTTATGCTTAAATGTAAAAATGATAAATAAGTTTTGTTACCTAGACGAACTTTGTTAAACATTATATTAGCAGGAACCTTAATAAATATGGTTTATAAAGTTTCTTCAGCAACAGGCAATCAAGACGAAAATAGATTTTAACAATTTCGAAAGCCTCCGGACATTAAATTAAATTATAAACGAGAATATGAAATTTAATACTTGGCTTAAAAAATTAAATAACATTAAAAGAAATGAATAAATCAAAATTGTCACAAAAAGAAATAAAAATTAGTATATTAAAAGTGTATTTCAATTTAAGTTCGAGAAATATTTATAACAAATATTTTGGAACTTTCTGTTTTTGATTCTAGACCTCATATGACTGGGGAGATTATTCCACAGTCTGACAGCCTGTCAGATGGGTCAAAAACAAAAGAAGATGGGTCAAAAACAAAAGAAGGGGTTGGTGGAGGTGTGTACTCTGAACGACTGAAATTAAGTCTCTCATTCCGCCTTCCCAATCATTGTAGCGTGTTCCAGGCGGAACTTTTGGCGGTAAAAGAAGTCTTGTTCTGGCTTAAAGAAAACGCGATATCAACATCTAATATATCCGTATTTTCTCAGATAGTCAGGCCGCTATCAAATCTCTGGACTCTGTCTTTACAAACTCTATAACAGTCCATAACTGTCCATCACTCTAATGAAGATGGCACAACAGTTTAATATTCACCTTTGCTGGGTGCGGGGCCATAGAGACATTCCAGGTAACTGTAAGGCAGATGAACTCGCTAGGAACGGTACAGTACAGCCCATCCTACCACGTTTGGCACGTACTGGCATACCAATCGCTACTTGTAAACTGTTGCTAATGCAAGACGCTGTGAGGAGGGCAGGCACCAGGTGGAACAACATCACCACGTGTCAAGTCACAAAAAACATCTGGCCAACACTGGATTTAAAACGTTCAAGGTGCTTGCTCTCTCTAAGCAGATCGCATATAAGCTCGATAATAGGTGTCATAACCGGACACTGTCTAATGGGAAAGTACGCCACGAGATTAGGCGTATTCTCAAATGACTTTTGCAGAAGCTGTATGGAGGAGAAAGAGGAAGAAACAGTTCTTCATCTTCTCTGCACATGCCCTGCTCTGGCTCGAAAACGCAACAATTACCTAGGAGAATTCTTTTTTAACGATCTAAACGATCTAAAACATATCAGTATAATCAGCCTCTCACGTTTCGTAAGAGACTCAAACTGGTTCCATTGAGCTAAGGAAGAAGCCTCAAGATTCATGTGGTATCACAATGGGCCATTAAACTGGCTTAAGTGTGTCCGTTTCCATCTTGGACAGCCACTATAACCTAACCTAATCATGCTAGCGACTTGTCCGTCCCAAACGCAAAATAGTTGACCTGCTTAATAATTCTTCTTATTAAATTAAATTAAGAAAAATAATTCAAACTTTATTTGGATATTTTGATTGTGTAAGAAAAACACTTCTTATAACGGAACTTACAAAAATAATAACAGTTTATTTATTAATAAAAAACGCAAACGCAAAATAGTTAGCCTACTATTTTAACGACGCAAAAAAGTTGGACAAATACAAATAACTTGTCTTCGCCATTGAAAGACGTAACCTTTGTTTTTAATAACGGCCGCAATTCGACTTGCGAGTGTTTCCACAAGATTATAGCAAAATTCAGGGGTTATGCCATCCCAAACTTCCTGGATCTATTGCTTTAACTCGCTCAAGTTTTTAGCTGGAGTTGTTTTTCAATTCTTTTTGATTTTCCCCCACAAAGTCTCAATTGGAGACAGATCGGGGCTATTTGTGGGCCACTTTAGCACTGGAATGTTGTGTTCTCGAAGCCAGATCATATTTCGCTTGGCTGTGTGACATAAAGCGCCATCTTGTTGAAATGTAAAACAGTCATCTTCTATTTTCAGCCTTGCAGTGGACGGTAAAAGATAGTGCTCTAAGATGTCCTGAAATTTAATGGTATTCACAGTGCCTTCGACGAAGCCCAGACCATAACTAATGCGTTAAATTTTGTTTTTTTTTCTATGGAAATAATCTCGGTGAAATGCTTTATTTTTCGTTCTTAAGGCACTTGATCGTGAGACTCCAACACAAAGCTCCAACCGGGACTCATCGCTCCATATAACACTTCTTGATCTCCGTCCAGATCTGATGATCACGAACCCACTTTAGGAGCTTCTTTTTTTGCAAAGAAGTTACAATTGGGTTTTCTTTGGTCTGAAGGTCGATTTTAAGAAAAAATAATTTTCAAAAATAAAATTTAATTTATGCTATATAAAAAACAAAATTACTTTATATTTATGTATATACAATTTTCTTCATTTCTATAATACGGGTGTCTCTAGAAATTTGTTTTTGATAGCGTTTTTCTACTCTATAAGGTGATATTTGCGGTTGTAGCTCGACGATATTTTTAAAGAATCTTTCTTAAAGTTCTTTTGTAGCGATCGGAAGCGATTGGTGACCTTCCCGTTTCCTTTTCTGATCTTTTCGTATAAATTAATTGTATTCCGAACGGAAGACCTTGAAATAGTCAGTATATTTCAGATATCGTATGCCGAAACTTTTTTTTTGTAATGTTGTATTACTTCGTCACTCATGTTTTCGAACAAGCATTTGCCACGCACCATTATGAATTTTGACTGCGGTTGAAATCAAAGCATACTTCACTTAAATTTAATTGTTAGGTGGAGCAACAGTCCATTGAGAACTAGGGCCTAGTGACTTACAACTCTCAACCATCCCTGCGTTCGAGTGATGTTGTCAGGTATGGAGGGGAACTACAGTTTTAAGCCGAATCCGAACGGCTAATTTGAGAAAGCACTTTTCATGACAAGACTTACTCTTTGAGAATTTGTCAATTCCTAGCAAGAGGCAGTGTCCGTGAAAAAAAATGTAGATGGTACAGACAGGGATTGGACCCAAGACCTCTGTCATGACAGTCCAACGCCCTTTTTTTTTTTTGTAAATTCATTTTTATTAATTCAATCTTAAACCTACCTTAAAGCTAGACAAAAATTCATAAAACTAGCCTAATTAACCATAACTTACAACTAACTTACTGGTCCCATACGGACACTCTAAGTTAAACAATAATACTTAATGCTAATGCCTTTCGGCTCTAAGATCTATTTAACTTCAATTCCATTTTATTTATTTTTGTATTCATTAGAAAATTTCAAAAAAAAACTAATATCAATATCCTTTTTTATTTTTACTTAAAAACTACTTAAAATAAAGTCCTTAAATAAAACTTAAAGCTAACTAAAACTACCTATTCTACCTAGGTTAGGTTAGGTTAAAGTGGCTGTTGGTTGGGACGTCCAACACACTTAGACCAATGTATGGTCCGTTGTGATACCACATGGATCAGTTAATCAGCTAAACTCGTTGAACCAATTGGAGCTTCGAATGAAGCGTAGGAGGCAAGTAATGTCTGAATTTTTTAGATCGCTGGTATCGTTGAAGTAGTAGTCTCCGAGGTGGATTCTACGTCTTTGTGATAAGGCAGGGCATGTGCACAGAAGATGAGAGATTGTCTCCTCTTCTTCTTCGTCCATGCAACTCCTACAAAAATCATTTGCAGGGGCTCCAAGTCAAATAGCATGCCTTCCTATTAAGCAGTGCCCAGTCAGGACACCTATAACGTAGCTAATGTGCAATCTACTCAGAGAGATTAATTGTTTTGAGCGCCTGGCGCTAAGAATAGGCCAAATTAGTTTAGTTGCGACACAGGTGGTCATGTTATTCCACCTGAAGTTTGTTTTCTCTATGGTATCTTGCTTTAGCATGAGTTTACATGTAGCTAAGGGAATACCTATGCTACCCAGAGAAGGTGAATGTTGAACTGTGTAGCCATCTCCGTAAGAGATGATCGACAATTTAGGGCTGTTAATGAGTTTGTGGAGAAAGAGTCTAGGGACTTTAACGCGGCTTGGCTATCCGAGAAGATGCGTATATCATTAGTTGATATAACGTTTTCTCTAAACCAGGATAGGACTTCTTTTACAGCCAGGATTTCAGCTTGGAACACGCTACAATGATCGGGTAGACGAAAGGAGAGACTTAAGTTTAGTCTATCTGAGTATACGTTTCCACCAACCCCATCCTCCGTTTTTGATCCGTCTGTATAGAAGTTTATAGGACCATCGTTCAAAAATGATGTATTATCCCAAGAAGACCTGGGAGGTATAGTCACTTTGAAGCTATAGTCATTAAACTGACTACCTATCAGATCGCTGGTGTAAATGCTGAAGAGAATCGGCGAATTCACCGCTCCCTGTTGAAGACCATTTTTAATTAAGAATGTTGTGGTAGAAATTACATTGCCACTTTTGACAACAAACTTTCTACCGTTAAGCATATTGTAATATTCGGCTTGGTCCGACAATTAAAACTTAATCACACTTCGTAAATAAAAACACAAATTCACTTTATTTAAATTATTCTAAACTTATTTATTGAACACTCAATTATTACATTCCAAACACAGTCCTTACTTTCAATTATTACTTTTATACACAGTCTTTACTTATTGCAGTTTACAACCAATAATCCACACTAAACCGCTTCGCTTCCAAGCGCCTATTTATATACCTCAAATCGGTTCGAGAATCTACGAGGTTGTTCTCGATGCTTAACGAAGTTCTCCACTTTATCACTAGATGCTTACCCCTTTCGAGGTTCTTGTATGCGCTGAATGAGTTCCCCTCTAAGCCACTAGATGTTTCTCGATGCTTAAGAAGCGAGTTCTCCTATTAGCCACTAGATGTTTCTCGATGGTTAAAGAAGCGAGTTCTCCTATTACTACCACTAGATGTTGCCCCTTATTATTATTTTTTTTTTTTTTATAATAAGCGCACACTTAAGGGGATATTACTACCCTTATTATGTAAAGACACAGTGTGAGCACTAGGAAGAGGAGAGAGAGGTTAAAAGGAGGTGTCGGTGCACATTGGTTTTGAATTCCTGAATATTGCAATGGCTGGGAAAAACAGAGTGTGGTAAGGCATTCCACATTCGCGTAGTACGGCTAAAGAACGAATCTCTATACTTGACAGTACGACCGAAGTTGGGCTCGAGGGTATACTGATGAGCATTCCTAGAAGCGCGAGTATTACGGTTGAACTGTTTAAGGGGAGGAATGCAACTGGCTATTTCTCTTGAGCATAAACCGTTAAAATAACGGTAAAAAAGCCTGAGACAAGAAACTTTACGACGATGTTCAAGCGACGTAAATGATCCTATGATGGTGTTATCACCGATTAATTTAAATGCTCTACGTTCAACGCTGTCCAAGAGGCTTAAGTAGGTTGAAGGTGCACCAGCCCAGATATGGGAGTTATACTCAAGCTTTGGACGTATATAAGTTTTGTAGATAACAGCCAGATCAGAGGGGGAGAAAAACTTCTTGCATCGCCTTAGAAAACCCAAACATCTTGCGGCATTTTTGGCGACATCGCGTATGTGATCATTCCACAAGAGGTGGTTGGTGATACACATACCGAGAATATCGAGATGTTCAGTCTCCTCGATGCAAGCGCCATCCATGGATAATGGCAATGGGGGTATATCTCGCTTTAACGATACAAGACAGCATTGCGTTTTCGAAGCATTAAATTCCACGCGGTTTTTTAATCCCCATTCAAGAATGCTGTTTAGGTCGGAATTTAATGAGCTTATCATATTTTGTCGTTGCAGTTCCACATCCGAAGAAGAGGGATGTGATTCTGAAAACGAATATGAAAAGCTGAGAGTACTATCGTCAGCGAAACAATGTATTGGATTAGAAGTTGCAGACAGGAGATCATTAATAAAAATGAGAAAGAGTGTTGGAGATAGAACAGAGCCCTGGGGCACACCAGCATTTATTATGTGGTTTTCAGACTTGAACCCATCCAATACTACTTGTATTGAACGATCCGAAAGATAATTACTAATCCAATGAAGCAGGGATTCGTGAAAACCGAAAGCACGCATTTTCGATAAGAGAGCCTGATGCCAGACCCTATCAAATGCTTTTGAAATATCAAGTGCAATAATCTTACTTTCTCCAAAACGATGTAAAGATTTGCTCCACTGTTCGGTGAGATGAACCATGAGATCACCAGTGGACCTATTGCTACGAAAGCCGTACTGCCGGTCATTAAGAAGCTTTCGGTCTTCGAGATATTTCTTAAGCTGATAATTTACCAGCGTTTCCATGACCTTGGAAAGAAGGGACGTAAGTGCAATCGGTCGATAATTAGAGGGTGAGGAAGATTCGCCTTTTTTGGGAATAGGCTGGACAAATTCAGTTTTCCATCCGCTCGGAACGAGACCAGAGGAGTAGGACAGATGAAAAAGCTTACGCAGTGGTTTTGACAGCGTTGAAGAACACCTCTTCAGAACAATAGCGGGGATACCATCCGGGCCAGCGGATTTATGTGTATTAAGATCTTTTAGGACTCTCGCCACAGTACGAGTGCGAAAAAAGATTGGCCCCATAGAATCACTAACGCGCTCGATAACAGGCGGAGTCATAACACTCACTGGCAGCGTTGAATTGGCAGCGAACTGCCTAACGAAGAGATTAGCTTTCTCTAAAGAAGTAACAAATGGAGTGTCATTGACAACAAGCGTAGGAACCGAGGAAGAGGAAGAATTTCTCATGTTTTTTACAAATGACCAAAAATTTTTACTGCCTTTGGGACATTGCAGTATTTTTTTCCGTAATTTTTGGTCATGTAAAAATTTGGTCCGTCGAATATGGGCGTTGCAGGCCTTCCTGGCTTGCTTAAACTTATTCCGGTTTTCCTCAGTTGGATTGGCTTTAACACAACGGAAACTTACCTTCTTGACCCTAATAACCTCTTTACAGCTCGCATCGAACCATGCGTTTTCCTTAGGTCTGATGCTTTTAACCCTATTCGGGATAAAAGTTCTCATTCCCAGGAGAATCAAACTTGTGATCATATCTGCGCTGGCGTCAACGTCAATATCGAGGAAGCATAGTGACCAGTTAAAGATCCTGAAGTAATTATTGAGACCGTCCCAGTTGGCTTTCTCGTATTGCCAAACGGTTCTCGTAGGAGCTCTTTCTTTAACTGCAGAGTTTTTACACGAGAAATTTGCTGATCATATGACACAATGGTCAGATGTGCCTAGAGGATATAGAACACTAATAGTGTACTTATCAGGGTCAGAGGTAAGAAACAAGTCAAGGGTGTTTTCTGCTCGACCTACCACGTCCGATATTCGAGTGGGCTCGTTGACCAGCTGAGTTAGGTGGTTCAACTCAGCGAAGATCTCAGCACACACTCCTTCGGATGTTGTCTGGCCCGAATGTTGAAGCCATGAAGAATTGTGTACATTGAAATCGCCCGTAACAACGATTTCAGTGCGAGGATAGGACGAAACAATTCTTTGGATGGAATCAGACAAAGCATCAAATTCACGAGAAGTTGATACTCTGTCTAGATTAGGGCTTCGATAAAGGAAACAATAGTGAGTGATTTGCTTATTTACGGAAAATTTAATCCACATATAATTAAAAAAGGAATTGGCGCAAAGACCATATTGTGGTAAGAGCTGATAAGCAACATCACTCCTAATGTAGATGTCGAGGCCATGGTGGGAAAAGAATAAAGGCACTAAGCTATACCCATGAATAAAAAATTCAGCAGGATCGGAATCCTCACCTACTTGGGTTTCACTTAATGCCAATACAGCTGGCCTGTTTAAAACAGTGTGGGAGTACGCCGAAAGAAAATTCGCTCTAAGCCCACGAATATTACAACAATCTACCCTGAAATTTACAGCCATTACAAATTCAAAAATAACAAAAACCAAAACAGACAAAGACAATACAAAAATATCACTGAGTTGAACCACAGAATGCTATTCGATATACGCCACTACTAGTGTTATGCCTTAGTAGTGACAAAAATCAAATCCGCCCCTGTTAATGCAAAACAGTAAAATTTTGTCTATCCATAATCCGTAGTCAAGCGACGACGTAGCCTGTGTATCAATTGCATTAGCTATAAAACCCAATGCAATTTGATGCACATGCTAAGCCGTGCAACTGTGTAGGAAAGAGACAAAGAGTGTATACACATTACAATATCATAAAGTATATACAACAATGGCTTGCTTATGCCAAGCCTGTTCAGTTTTAGGTAAAGACCCTCTAACCATACGGTGTCAAAGGCCTTTTCCAAATCAACCAGAACAGCACCTGTGCATTGTTGTTTTGATTTGTTCCATTGGATATCAGAAACGAGTTTAGACGCACCATGAATTGTGTCATGACCCGCCTTGAACCCGAACTGTTTATCCGGAATTATTTTGTTGACCGCAGCCCACTTAGTCAGAGCCCTATTGATGATCTTTTCGAAAACTTTGCTGATGCTCGGAAGAAGACTTATCGACCGAAGATTTGACGGGTTGGAGTTGTCCTTTCCCTTTTTCGGGAGAGGATGAACCACAGCGGTCTTCCAATGCACTGGATAATATGCGTTATTCAGTGCATTATTGAAGAGTGTGGTGTAAATGTCAATTGCCTCCATCGGTAAATGTCTTAGTACAACGTTGGATATACCATCGACACCTGCTGACTTTTTATTTTTTATTGAATTAAAGATGAGCTGAAGCTCAAACTTCGTCACTAAGAGGGGACTTGGTCCCGTTTGCTCGGTGATTATGGCATTTGCCAAGGAATCGTCATCGAACGGCATAAAACCGCGGTTCTCAGATCGCCAATGTGTTATATCATTTCGAAGGTAAAAATGATTAAGTAGGATACCAAACTAATAAAATTTTGAAAAAAAAATCAATTAACGGTTTTTTTATAAATCAAAAAAACTGAAAAAAATTAATCACTTCAAATATTTTACTAACAAAAAATGATTTTATCTCCAAAATAATTGTATGCAACGGAAAAACACAGTTTTTGACATCTGGTAAAATTTTGAGAAAATGGAATTGACAGTTTACAAAAAATAAAAACATACAAAAAAATTACTAAAACTTGGTAAAAGTTGATTTTCGACTGAAATATCTTTTCAAAAGTTAAACATTGTTTGCTTTAAACTAATTTTATCTAATAGAAAATATTGTCTTCGACATTCAGCAAAATGTTTATAAAATTTCGACAGTCGGTTTTTTTTATAAAAATTAAGGTCTACAAAAAAAATATAAGAAATAAAATCAACAATAGATTTTAATATCAAATCATTTTATCATAAGCAAAATATTGTTGATAATTTTTAGTTAATTTCTTAGAAAAATTCAACTGACAACTTTTTTAACAAAAAACGAAAACCTACAAAAACATTAAAAAACTGATAAGAAATGGTTTTCAACTCAAGTGTTAGGAGAACAATGAAATATATTGACTTCAAATTATTATTTATCTCACACAAAATATTGTTATGAACATACAAGACAAATCGACAGACAGTATGGAAAGTTATCAGTGTGGGTCTCTTCCCAGTCTCTTTTTTAATTTATTTTAAGTTAGTTTATTTCTTTCGACGAAACGTACCACACATTAAAAAAGACAATCTTAAATCTTTTTATATGAAATTTGAAGATTGGAAGTTATTGTAATCGGTTTAGGGCTTTTGAAATTTAATATGTTTAGAGCGATGTCTGAGCGTGCGTACGGCTTTTTTTTTATAAACCAAATCTCAAGAACGTAGTACCCGTGGCATGATGGTTAGTGCGTTGGACTGTCATGCGAGAGGTCTTGGGTTCGATCCCTGCCTATGCCACCTAAAGTTTTTTTCACGGGTACTGCCTCTTGCGAGGAATTGACAAATTCTCCAAGAGTAATTCTTGTCATGAAAAGTGCTTCCTCAAATTTGCCGTTCGGATTCGGCTTAAAACTGTAGGTCCCTTCCATCCCTGACAACAGTACTCGCACACAGGAATGGTTGAGAGTTGTCAGTCACTAGGCCCTAGTTCTCAATCGGACTGTTGCGCCACCCAATTTATTTTTATTTAATCTCAAGAACCCGCGGAAATATCGACTTCAAATAAATTTTGTTTTACAAATAATAACAACCATGGAAACCATTTTTTTTATTTTCAAATAATAAAGCATCTTGCACATGAGCAACGAACTGCGAACTGCGAACTGTGGATGTTCGCATATTTTGACTTTTCTTTCACATGAGCTTTTATTTCTATTCGCAGGTAGCGACGAATTGTCAACCCTTTTCTCCATATTTTCCTCAGCCATCATCTTTCACACAAAAACAAAACAAGAGTGGTACAATTTTGAGGTTAAGTTGAGTGCGAACAATTTATTCGTTGCAGTGTGGATGGTATGTGGAACGCGAATAGAGTTTGACAGTTCGCAGCAACCACACTGCGATTCGTTACTACCAAATTGTTTTTACAAAATTCTCTTGTTTTAGAGAACAAAATGCAAATTTTATTATCCTAATATTAGTGTCAATTGGTTTCTTATAATTTAAATGTGTTTTTTGTGTGGAATAGACTTTTTGAAATGTGTAAAATCACGTTTGTTCGTCCATTCGCAGTTCTCAGTTCGTTGCTCATGTGCAAGGCACTTAAGACGATTTTCCAGTAATTAAATATTGTATGGCAATATTCTGCTTGGCAACAACATCATCCAATTTTTAAGTGGCAAATGCTGTTTTCAGATTTTATATTTTTTGAAATATTTTTGCAAATAAATGTTTATATTCTCTATCATTGTTCAAGAAAATCTTCTTTCAATGAGTATATCAGTTCTTTGTTTTTAAAGTCTTCCAACCTTGTAAACAGACAATTTTTGATTGGAAGGCAAAAACAGTCGGCAATTGTGAGCCGATTTTCTACCAAAAAATTCTCTATCACCATTAGTTCCGAAAAGGGTCTCCACACGTCACTTTTTCTTTCTTTCTTCCTCAATACTATTCTTTGAAATTTGTATACAACTCTGACGACTATTCGTAAACTGCTATTTAAACAAAATTTTCCAATATTTCATTATTATTCCATACATGCAGAAATATCAAACTACCAAACAGACCTTAAGATTTGCAGCCCATTCTGTATCCCACCTAAAGTTACATTTCTACTTAAAACGAATCGAACACACCCTTAAGAAAAAGAAACAACAAATCAAATGTCAAACTCTCTACAAGAAAACAACAAAATATATTTTCTTTTCAAATTAAATTAAGTAATTCAAATAAATTTTAAGTTATTAACAAATAAAAAGCATAGACATTTAATAAAAATATGCCTGAAGACCGAGACTACCTACTGGCACTTGAAATGCAAAAGAAATGGAACGACGAACTGCCAGACAATGTGAGAAAAGTTAAAATTTAATTCCAAAAAAAGTATTTCTTCATTCTCTTCTCCAGGACATACTCGAAATCCCGGATAAAACGCCGCCAAAACAAAAACCGAAACATCAAGAAGGTAAATACCGCTCAAATCTAGATGCAGACTTCCTAAATCGTACTGACAACCTCGTCCATCCGCAATGGGAGACCCTCGATCCGACTCCAGATTCACATGCACTTTTTCGCGCCTTCGATGATAAATTCTTCAATAAAAAACTGCGTTGCGTCACTTTGGAATGGAGCAAGCGGATGTACAGCTGCGCTGGCATTTGCTACTCCAGGAGAAATGGTTTGGGAATGGCCATCACCATACGACTCAGTGAACCGCTCCTGAAATTGCGCTCGAGGAAAGATCTTGTAGAAACTATGTTGGTAAGACGACGTCGTTGAGAGGATAGCCTCGCAAACTGGACAAATAAATGATATGTGATTATTTTGCAGCACGAAATGATTCACGCGTACTGTTTTGTCTTGGGAATCCGGGAAGGAAACGGTGGACATGGCCCAAACTTCAAGAAAATCATGCATGGAATCAACCAAGTTGCAGGAACAAACATCACTGTAAGTAGTCTGAGTTGTAGAAATCAAAAAAGCTCCTCTAAAAAAGACTTGCTCTCTTTGTTAAGGTGTACCATACGTTCCATGACGAAGTGAATGTCTACAAGACTCACTGGTGGCGATGCAATGGCAGTTGCCAGCATCGTTCGCCGTTCTTCGGCTATGTAAAGCGCACTTCCAATCGAGCACCTGGACCAAATGACTTCTGGTGGGGCCAGCATCTTAATTCTTGTGGTGGCACTTTCATGAAGATCAAGGAACCTGAGAAACCTGCCAAGAAGACTAAACAACCCAAATCAAAAGCTATCGAGGCGAATAATGTAAAATCATCTCAGCCGAAGGCGAAACCGAACAACAACGATCTCAGGAAGTTCTTTCCACCTACTGGAGCTGCGCCACGCATTGCTGGAGGAGCAATAAAGAGTAATGGTGGTGGTACGTTACTTCTGAATCCTAAAACCAAGCCAGTGAGTTCCACGGTCACATCAACTCCTCCAAGTGATCCTCCCAAACCTCAAGTTCGCAGCCAAGGAAACCTCAAAAACGTCGTTGGATTCAAGGATTTAGGTAATGAAAGTCTTTGAATTTTGTTCTAGACTGCTTGCACAAAATAATTCTTTCCAGGAGAAGATGGTGCACCACGGACTCCAAAAGCTCCACCAAGGGAATTTTCTATGACTGGAAAGGGCTATTCTTTGACCACCTCAGGATCTTGCAGTGAACCAAGCCAGGTTGACAGGGAAGTCGATAGAAATCATCTACGGAATGTCTGGCTGAAGAGATTCGGTAGTACTCCCAGCCTCACCGAACACGCCAAGAAATCTGAAGACCCCGATAAAGATGATGTCTCGGGCGGCAACGCTAAACGCCGACGTCTGTCCACACCCGCAGATGCTTCCAATGAAGTGGCCTTTGTTGCAGATGAAGCTACACCGAAGCCTGATTGGGAGGTCATTGACGATGACGTCATGGTCCAGGAAGTGAAAAATACCGTCATTGATATATCGTCCTCCTCCGATGAGGAGGAGGGAGGTGGTGATTCTGTTGAAGCTCCTCGCAAGGCCATGGTTTTCGCTGATGCTGATGCACGACAGAAGCAAATCAAGAAGGAAATTCTCGATGAGAGCAACGATCTGTCCGATGGAAACGATGAAGACATTGTTCTCATTGACGACGAGTACGATGACAATGCGCTGTCCACGTCCCTAGAACTGGCCGACACATCGCTGGTGGATGATTTGTTCGGGGAGGACACTCTCCTCAAGGATTTCAAGAACGAGAATGCTGTAGTGCCCTCCTGCTCACGCTACTCCAAAAATCCACAGAATGACATCATCACGTGTCCTATCTGCCAGGAGAAGATGAAGCGCGAGAATTTCTCCGAACATCTCGATGGCTGTGTGGGAATAGTTGTCAAAATTGAATATGGCAAGAATAAGAAGAATGCTAAGCCGATAAAGGTGAAAAGTTCCACGCCGAAAAAGAAGTCGTCATCTTTTTCGTCGTCGACGTCAACGTCTAGAAAATCATCCAAAACTACGTCGAAGTCCAGAGAGATTCTTCTGTCTGCCGGCTACACAGAGGAGGATCTGAATAATCTTCCAACGCTTAGTGAGGAATCAACCCTCAACGAAAGTTCAACTACTGAGAATGATTTGAATGTAAGCGAGAGACACAGACGCTCGAATGGATTGTACACGCAGACGCGACCATGTCCCGCGTGTTGTCAGGAAGTGGACATTGAAAAAATCAATGAACATCTTGATGAGTGCTTGGAAAATGATTAAAAAGAACGTTTCTTTTTGTGCCAACTGTTTTTTTTTGTGAAGGATCTCCGTTAAGTTTTTTTTGTATTATTATTTTTATGTGGAACAACGCTTCTTTTGTCAACTTATGTTATTGCATTTATATTTTTCTGATGTTTTGAGAAATACACACACAAATAATCTAAACTTGGAATAAAGTAGTTTTGAATTTTAAGGCAAGAGTCTGACTGAGTTGAAAATGCTAAATGGAAGTTATCACGAATAAGTTTTTACTTTGACAGATAATTCTAGGAAAATGCGGCTTTCATTTCATGACATTTTTCTGCTTGGAGTATAAGTGGTTGTAAGATTTTCTCCAGGAAATTGAAATTTTTGTTCGATGGGAAATTCGTTTAGGGGGAATTTCGCGACGTAGAAGAAAATATGTGGAATAAAATATTTGTGGTCAAAAAAATAACCCTTAAAAGATTTAATAAGTTCCATTAGTCTTAGACACAAGTAGGTTTACATAAAGTGTGGGCACCTACAAATAAGTGCCTTGATTTGAAAAACAAACATCTGGAAGTCTCGGCTGCATTTAAGGTTCTTATACAAAGATTCACGGAATAGAAATATGTACCTACATTACATACTTATGTCGTACACATAGTCAAGGTATTTTTTTTAAGTTTTAGAAATGTTAGCATTTTGGCCATGGATCATATAATCTATATCTAAAGAACCCGGCAACGGATGAGATGTGTCTGGAAACCCACTGGCAGCTTTGCCAACAGGCAATCAGGAATGCTGCGGAAGAAGTGATAGGGTTCTCACAACCGCAACCGAGGAACCCCTGGTTTGACTCCAAATGTGCTCAGGCAAACAAAGCCAAAACGGAGGCATACAGACTGTGGGAGCAAAGGAGGACACGGATCTCCCGTCAGCTCTATGTCGATAAAAGAAGGGATGAAAACATTTTGATCAGGAGAAAGAAAAAGCCCCATGAGCAGCGTGAAGTCGAGGAATTTCAAGGATGCTTTATTAGGAAACATGTGCGGAGGGAAATACTAAAGTGGTGACGCAGTTGATGCTAAAAAATTTGGAAGGATCATTTCGACCAGCTGCTTAATGGCGATGAAACCCCCGATCCCGCCAACGAGCAGCCCCGACAAATCCAATTGGTTGATGATCTGGAGTTCCACCCACCCGACCTGAATGAGATCAGAGTTACCATCACCAGACTGAAGTCGGACAAAGCTGCCGGTGATGATGGCTTACAAGCGGAGCTTTTCAAGCACGCGGGAGCTGGTCAATGGTCAGAATGATGGCAAGAAATGACAAAAGTGGATGATTAATTTTCGAAGAAAATCAGCTTCAGTGATGATTCACATTTTCACTTCAATGGATTCGTCAATAAGTACAAGAGTGATTGTCTAAAAATCAAAGTACCCACAAAGAGTGGCTGTTTGGTGCTTTTTATGGGCTGGCGGCATCATCTGGTCGTATTTTATTAAAATTGAGGCCGGCCAGGCAGTTACTTTGAATGGTGTTCCCTATCATGAGATGATAACAAACTTTTTATGGCCCGAATTGGAAGATATGGATGTGGGCGATATGTGGTTTCAACAGGACGGTGCCACTTGCCAACAAAGGCTCTTTTGCGCGACAAATTCAATGGCCATGTTATCTCACGTGGTGGCGATTTAAATTTGCCGCCAAAATCTTGTGATTTGACTTCTTTCTTTGGGGTTATTTGAAAGAAAAGATGTACGTCGATAAGTCAGCAACAATTCAAGAGCTAAAGGATGAGAAAATTTGGCACATTAATGGCATGGAACCTTAATTATGCATCAGCGTCATCGAAAATTTGGACACCATCGGAGATGTGCCGCGTTCATTTAGCCGATATTTTGTTCCATACATCATTGAACAATACCAATATTATCATAATAAAAAGAAATGAAAACAATCTCCAAAATAATTTATGTTTTATTTAAAATCAACGTCGGCCCTTAAAATATAACCACCCTTTATTTGAATGTTATTTATCAGTATCAGGTCTAGTTCCGAGTAGATGGTATTTGCTCAGGGGCCTGATTATGAGGTTCGCGGCGGATCGTTTTCAATTCGACCTTAAAAATTCGACTCGCGTCGTATTTCCTTAAACGAATTCGCGGCGAAGCGAAAATAGTTCTTCCTATATTCCAGTGATTTGACACTTTGGTTTGACTTTTTCTCCCTATATTCCAGTGATTTGACACTTTGGTTTGACTTTTTCTCCCTATATTCCAGTGATTTGACAGCTTTCTACACAAATTTTGTTTTGTTTTGATTGAATTTGTGAAATTTGAAGTGATTTATTCAAAAATTTTATATTTTTTTGTGAATTGTGGATAAATTATAAGAAAATTAAAATAAAGCTAACTCGCATTTTTATATAATTACAATCATGAAAGAATCCACGAAATCGAACAGTGAATAATAATAAACACTCTTTCGCCTGTGAATCCGCCAAAAAAAAGCTATCGGATTCAACTCGCCAACAAACATTATGACATTTCAAACTCGCCTTCGAATTCGTTAATTGGTCGAATTCAAAACGAAGAAGGCGAAAGCGAAAGCAATAATTGAAAAATGGCAAACTCGCTAGCAAAACGATTCGCCGCGAACCTCATAATCAGGCCCCAGCCTTTCACCAAAAAAGTATCTTCTTTCCCCTCTAATTGTTGCCTAACTGCCTTGCATCTATTCTTTCCAAGTTCATAGATGCGCTGATCACTTTCCACTTTAAGAAATGTCTTGAAGCCGGAAAGCTTCTTAATGAATGACAGGTCAGTATGGCTTTCAATATGTGATCTCATAGTTTATTGCTATGAAAGCCATACTACCCTGTCGGTTAATAAGAACCTTTCCGGAAGCTCGGAACCAGATCTGACAACAAAGATAATGATAGGCGAAAAAAAAAATGCTGTGGTTTTGCCACCGTTGATAGGCATCCCCAAAAACACTCTAGTAAAGATATAAATCCTCGGTTGCCATATTGGTTTGCCTACAAGCTAAACCGGAAACTGGCCTCATAAAGTATTTCTTAGTGTGCGTGTAATTTCTCCTCTAATTTATGAAATTTCCCCTAAATCAGTAATTGTGTCTATGTATGCATGAAAACACGTCAATTTTTCTCATTGAATTCGTCCACATTACAAATACAACTATGTAAACAAATGGGTTTTGGAGGGTGATACGTACGAAGGATTTATATCTTCATATAGAGTGTTTTTGGGCATCCGTGAAAACGAATTTTTATGAAGACTTGTCATATAAAATCGTTTTCGCTCTCAAGTCTGACTTCTTCAGTAACTGGCTTTATTTTCGTAGTTTCAAATAGGAGTGTTATTGAAACCGGGCATTGCAACCGAAGATGACGTGTTTTTATATACACTTTGTATAAATCGTCGGTTAAGCCTAGTACGCTGCTGAAGCCTAGTACGCTGCTGATGCGAAGCGAAATTTTTCGGTGGTCTCCAAGTGCAGAGCGAAATGAAAACGAAAACCACAGCGGAAAAATATTTGTGGAGAGTTCTGTCTGGAAGTTGTATTTCACTGCTTGTCTTCATCACTTGTTGCACATCACCAATAACATCCTGAGTTTCCGATTCAGAAATGCAATGTTGGAACACATTAGACAAATCCATTTTATTTTAAATTTTAAATCAAATATAAATCAAAGTCAGAACACCGAAAGTCACGAGTAAACAATGTTTTTTTTTTCAATAAAAAAATTAAACGTCAAAATTTCGCAAGCAATTAATGTGCTGGGCAATTAAATTAAGAACGAAAAGAGTGGAGAATTGTACTAAGAAATCTAGTACAGCTCTCCACTAAAATGTCACATTTCGTCGTTCAGCAGCGTACTCATAGAGGAAATTTGAGGGTGTTTCAGGCAAGACGGGTACCAGTCGGGACTCTAGATAATATATTTCCTCTATGAGCGTACTGAAAAACGAAAAGCACAGCGAAATTTTTCGTTTATGATTTCGTCATGTCATTTTTGTATGGGAAATTTCGTTTCGCATCAGCAGCGTACTAGGCTTTAATTTCGAAAAGTCACTAAGGGGACGGTTATAGCTATCAGTATAATCCATCAGTAAAATTTTAGTTTTTAGTTTTTGAACATGTTACAGATTTATTTCTAGCAAAAGATTGATGCAATTAAGATGAATCCTATGTTCAAGTATTTTTTTTCAAAAAGAAACAACGCAATTAAAGTTTTATTTAATTTATAAATCCATTTTAATTTTTTTAAGGCGCCAGTTATAGCTATCATTGGTTTTCATCATTGAAAACAAATAACAAACATTGGAATTTTTTGGACAGGTCGTTTATAGTCCACTGAAAAATTTTTACTGACAGAAATCTGTCATTGGACTTGTGTGAAATTGGAACACAAATCAGTGGAACGATTCGTTTCACTTTTGAACATAAAAGTATCAGCTGTTCAGGAAAATGAATTTCCGTCCGGAAAATAGAAAAATAAATGCGTAGTTACACTTTTTTTCTCAAAAAAAATTCTTTGTGTGATTTCCGATCGATCAGTATATAATTTTCATTTCTAATCAAAGGGAAACACCGTCAAATATTAATTCAAAAATTTTTCCGGATCGATTTCAATGATAGCTATAACTGGCGCCTTACAAGAATGACTTGAGTCCTGCATTTGATATAATGAATGTTCCATTTAATTTAACTGAAGAGGTTTCCTTTAAAGCAGGAAACTAAGAAGTAATGGATAAAACCTGGAATCCTGTAGACAATTATGAAAATAGCAACTTTGCATCAGAATTCGAAAACGAAGATCTTATAACCGATATAGGAATAGAAGATCAAAGTGTTCCTGGAGGATTGGAAATTCCACAATCATCTTCAAAACAGAAAAATAAAAAAAAGGAAGAGCTCGAGGTGGGGGATCCGGGATGAAAGCAATTGGGAAGGAAATATTATTAAAAAACGTCGTTACGATTGTGTGTCTTATAAATCTAGTAGCTGTCATGAACTAATAAATATAACGAAACCAATAAATTGTAGTAAATGTCGCTTCAAATGTACATAGGGGCAACTTTTCTGAAGAAGAAAGAACAGCTATTTGCACTCGGTATTGGGGTTTGGCGAACTATCAACGACAAAAAGACTATTCTAAAATATGTGAAGCAAATTGAACCTCGAAGAAGAAAATGTGATACCGGATCCAAAAAAAGGAAAGTAAGTAGATCGTACTGTTTTTTTTTTAAAAGACGATGCGGAAATAAGAGTTTGCTAGGTATTTTTCGAAAAGAAAAACTTTACGCATTAGTAATGGACCAATAAATTTGGATTTTTCATGCAGCTCTGACGGAGTTTTCACAAGAAGTGATATAAGAGGAAAACAAAAAACCTCACAATAAAACCAAAGAAGATGATTTGGTAATAGTCAGATTGCATATCGTAACATTTCCTGCAGTTAAGTCGCATTACTGCAGAAAAGGAAATAAAAGAAAGTACTTGGATTCCAAACTAAGCATAAAGAAAATGTTTCAGCTATATGAAAATAAGTTTGAAATGGACAACATCAAGCCAGTTTCATCTGCGTTTTATAGAAGCGTATTTTGTAAAGAATGAAATTTGTCTATTTTCGTTCCACGGAAGGATCAACGTGCATTGTGCAATAAGTATAACGACCTAAAAAAAATGGAATCTTAACACCAGAAATGACTAAAACATTTGAAGATCACATCCACAGGAGGACTGACGCCCAGAATGCAAAAAAAAATTGACAAAATAAGATCGAATACTGATCCGGAGTTTTTATCAGCCACAGTTGACTTGCAAAGTGTTTTGCAATTGCCATCAGGAGGGGAATTCTTATTATACTACACTCGAAAATTATGCGGGTACAACTTAACTATTAACGAAACAAAGTTACCAAATGAGGCTTCCTGCTATTTGTGGACTGAGTTGGACGGTAAAAGAGGTAGTTGTGAAGTTGGTTCTGCTATAAAAATGTGGATTGATGATCGGGAACATGTTTCGACATCTGTGATTGGCCTGGAAGAATGGATAGATTTTGATCGACGACATAAGATAGTGGTATATAGTTGGTTGCTTTTCGAACAGTTCCAAGTTTGAAATTGATGACAACTGAAAAGTTAACTAGCCACATTGGTTTGCCTTCAAAGAATGCAAAGACTTCAAGTGAAAGAATGCACGAAGTCTCAAATGATTGATATCTTTTTAAAGTCAAATGATTGTTGATTGCAAACTTTGAAGTCCTAGTCTCTTTGTGAGTTTTAAAGAATGCAATCATTGAATTCAAATCATAAAAGTTTAATGATATAACCATTAATCGAACAAGGTCCCAAAAAATGTATTTCAAAATATATTCAAATTCTATAAGTTAAAAAAATGTTAACTAAGTCTTCATCTGAACTAATCTAATTTATTGCATGTGGATCATATCATTATAAACGAAATAATTAGGACCATTTCTTGTCTTCTAAAAAACATTGGACTTTGAAAATAGTTTTGCAATCAACTCTTTCAAACAGACCAAAAGTAGGTATGTATATACAAATACCTAAGTCCTGCATAGCATAGGATACTCTGCTCTGGCACACTTCAAAAGAATCGCCAAAAAAGAAAACAACTTTTCCAAGAAAAAAGAAAACTTTTCGTCTTAGTGCTGTTTTGTTCTTTTTTTTCAAATTTTGTCTAACGTACAAACATGGATAAGGAATTGAAGATATAAGGACGAAGGCGATAGGATAGCGTGTGCGTTGTGCAATGGGCGATATGGGCTAAGTCGAGGATGGAGGCAGTGGTGAACCTACGAGAATTGGGCAAACGGCGAACCAATAAACTCTACAGAAAGTCGAAACGTGGTTATTCTCTTGAAGGTTTCTTTTCTCTTTTTTCATTTTATTTTTGTTCATTGGTCTAGAATAGAAGTTCAAATAAAGCTATATAGCCTTCTTTATATCTACAAAAGTTTATATACATATGTATCTTTAGATCAGAGGAGCAAAAGAATAACACACACTATACACACATTGATGCGAAGGGCAAACTTTAGGGGCTTGATTTAGTTTTAGATTTCGCAAATTGAATGAAATGAATACAAGGTGCAAGGGCGGATTTGAGCATCAAATATAGAAGACTTTTCAATGTAGGTAGGTAGGTTAGGTACCTTACCTACATAGGTATATGATATAGAACTTTTGCAAACTTTGGTCCAATGTTATTTTTCTACGAAATCAACTTCCTTTTTTTTTAATTCCTATAGGAACTTATGTCCTGTCTTCACAAAAACTAAAAAGTGAGTCTATTCCTTGATGTATACGCAGTACGGTGTAAGTAAATTCGAGTACTTAAATAAAGTCATATAGTAGATAAAGTAAATACAGTTATTTTTTAGTTAAAAGTCTATTTCTTATACCTACGTATTAAGTATTTAATAATAGCCAAGAAATTAAGTAAAGGGTTTTCGAATATTGACCATTTGACCGCCTTGTTTGCGAGATTTAACGCCTCCAGAAATATCTCAAATAGTATGCATTTTAATAAAAACAAGAAGTGTCAATTTGTTGTTGGAAAACCCGATACAAACATTTTGAAGAATTTATCGTTTCAACTTAGAGTAAAAGCTTATAATTGAAGCTGCTCTTGAAATGCTTGAGAATTTTAATAAAAATGTATGAGATAGATAATACAAACCCTATTATGTAATTGTTTTTAAACAAATCATTCAATTTGACAGTTCAACACTTTCAACTGAGCAGTGAATATAATTTACCTTTTAATGACTACAAATGTTTTATGTTTCAAGTTGTGCAGTAAGAAGTTAATACCTGCTATACGGAAAAAGTGAAATAGACATTTATGACGAGACAATTGGAAATCCCGATGTGTTTCATAATGTTATGTCGTAAAATTTAGACCATCGAGGAACATAATTCTAGACTGATGATGGTATTAAGGTTATCCCGAATGCATTATTTTCAAATGGTCCACAGCCAGCAAGAAACCCCTGATTTGATGAGGAATGTTGGCAGGCAAATGTTGCCACACAAGAGGCACGTAAAGCGGCGCGCGGCGCTGTAAAGAAGGACCAGAGCTGCTCAGGAGCTTTATGACCAGAAGAGGAGACCGACTTCTCAGAAGGAAAAAGAGAGAGCATGAGAAGAGTGCGGTCTAAGATGATGAGAAATTCAAAAACAGAAATGAAGTTCGAAAGTACTATGAGCAGGTGAAACGAAACTAACAAGACCATTAACCTCGAACCGAAGGCTGCAAAGACGTAAGTGCAAACATCATAATGGAACTGCAGTTAATTCTGAGGATATGGAAGAACCACTTCTGCAGACTGCATAACGGTGACGACGAACCGAATTCCGCTGTCAGGCAGGATGATCCATTCAATATAGCCGACGAAAGCCGTCTTCCCGACTTAGACGAAGTGAAGATTGCCATATCTATAAGTTGAATTCTAACAAAGCCGCTGGAGCAGATGGCTTAAATGCCAAGCTCTTCAAAGCAGCTTTAGAAAATTTAGCTAGAAGTATGCATCAACTTATCTGTAAGATATTGTCGGAAGAAAGCATGTCCGATGAATGGAACTCCAGTACTGTTTACTCGATACAAAAAAAAGGAGACCCTCTAAACTGCACCAACTATAGAGGCTGATGCTATACTTAACATCGCTTACAAAATCTTCTCTGCCGTATTATGTGAACGTCTAAAGCCCATCGTCAACAACCTGATAGGTCCTTATCAGTGTGTTTTTAGACCAGGAAAGTCTACAGTCCATCAAATATTAACATTGCGGCAGATCCTGGTAAAAACTCGAGAACATCAAATAGACACCCACCATATCTCTTCATCGATTTTAAGTGGCAAATGACAGCATCTACAGGGACGAGCTGTATAGAGCCATGTCCGTTTTTGGCATCACTGCCAGGCTCGTCGATTTGTGCAGGATGACCATAGAGAATTAACGTTGCAAGGTGCTGCGCTGTCATGCGATTTCATTGACATAATCGGAAGAACTGAGCGTGATGTCAATGGACCTTTTGTGAGTATTGAGGCAGAAGCGACAAAAATGGATTTAGCGATTAATGAGGGCAAAAGAAAGTACACGCTGTCATCAAGAAAGGACCTAAAACACCGACGTTTCGGTCAAAACGTCACCATCAACAGACGTAAATTTGAGGCATTTGGCTCTAGATAAAACGAAGAATCATTCTTGCCAACCGCTTCTTCTTTGGACTATGAAAGCAATTCAATAGCTTAGCCCTCTTTCAAGTGACCAAAGCGTATAAAAGACCCTCATCATCTCCGTCCTGTTATGCGGTGAAGAAGCATGGACTATGACAAAAGCGAAAGAAAGCACCTTGGGTCGTTTCGAGAGAACAGTTCTTCGTTTGATTTACGCTTCCGTAGGCATAGAAGGGGGGTGAAGGAGATGATGGAACGACGAGCTGTACAGTGTACAGCGATGTAAACTTAGCCAGAAGGATAAATGTCCAACGACTGAAATGGCTGGATCACGTAGAGCGCATGCAAACCAATGCTCCGGCCCGGAAAATTGTCGAATCCATAACCACAGGACTTCGCAGTAGAGAAAGACAGGGACCGAGCTAGATGGAGAAGTTTGTTGTGTGAGGCCCTAGTTAACACAGAACTGTAGCACCACCTTAAGTAATTAATAAAGTGTTCTTAAATATTCAAGGGAACCCTTATTCGAAAGTAAAGTGAGTTTTGTATGTCTTCTGAGGGGACCATAGATATTTTTAAACTACCAAAAAAGGGACAAACAGCCCAAAAATGAAAATGTATTACAAAACTGCAAGAAGAAATAATAACGAGCGATGGTTAAATTTGACGCATCAGTGTCAATTAAGGAAAATGTATTTTCAAGGCAGCCCAACAAATGATATGGTGTAATGTTATGGGAAGCAATTAAGTTCTCTCAGAACGATGGTGCGGGATTTCCAAAACATAAGGTGTATTTTTGGAAATCGATACTATTGTGAAATATTTTGTATACAGCGATGGATTTTATTACGGTATTTGCATCAAAACGTAAACCTACCACTTTCACACTTCACCCCACCAGGATGTCACGGAAAGCCTTTGGTTTGGCGTCTACAAATTGTCAACATACAATTAAAGGATCACTTTACCCAGGTGCATAAAGTAATTGACGTATTCCAACGTATACATAAGATGCATAAAGAGATAATTGACGTATATTTGTAACCTATTTAGATACCTTAAGATGTTTATTGACGCAAAAAGATGCACGCAGACGCATAGCTACGGCATGCACAACAAAGCATATAAACGCAAAATATAATGCAATAAATGTACATGTCTATACATATCGATCCATTGTGTTTTTTCCTTCCTTCGCAATAATATTAAGTCGAAAAAATCTTTCAATGTCAGATTCAAAATAAAACTTCAACTCTTTTTGCCATTTTCATTCATCATTCTGTCGATGTTAAAAAATGCACCTTATAAATACATCGAACACCACCAACTGTGAGATAAATCACGTATCCACACATCCTCGATTCTGCCATCAGTACCTAGCTAGTTGGTCTTGAGTTTCGCAAAACATTCAAACTTACATATTATACCTTAACACGTCCCGAAAAAATAAAAGAAATGCAAAATCCACAAAGTAAAATTTAAATCCAGCTCAATATTTTTGTTTTGTTTTCGGGGAAATCGATAAAATAGCTTAGGTTTCATTGAATCGCTAACAGTAACACACCTGAGGGATAGTTGATCAAAAAAGTTTAAAGTTCTAATAAACACATCTGCAGTGTATGGATTGCTTCACCTTCATACACACAGTGAAACGGTGGAGTAATACTCGTCCTTAACTGTGGTCCTTTCAGTTATCCTTTTGGAAAGATGAAAACAAATTTTTTTCTTTGAAATGCTATTTTTTCGTATGTTCTAGTTTTAACTGTAGGAGTTTAGATTAAGTTACTAAAGCATTGACGAACATGCATGTTTCTGGTCTAAGGGTCTTAAGAGAGAGGAATCTAATAAGAAGATATGAGTTTTTGAAATCTCGTTCATGCTGATTCTACTACTTAAGTCCATAAAAGGATGCAATGGTGTTTCTTTGGAAAGAAGTATTAAAATCATCACTTGAATGACTGTCAAAAGCATCTGTAGAATCTGGGTGTGTAGAGGAATTGGTAAAGGTTAAACATTCGAAAAATATTTTTTTCTTTTAAGGCTTTTGACAACTTGCGTAACATAATAACGTACCAAGACCTCATCCAAAAAGCGAATTTTTAGCCAATCACGGGTATATTTTCAAAACGGAGGGTTGGCGGAAGGCCATCGATGGGGTCACATAATATTAGATGGCCATTTAATCGTTCCTGTGACAGGTTGATTTAAATTTGAGCCGTAATATGAATAAAATAATAGTGCCACAGGAACCTTAGAAAAACGAAGTGACAACGATGTAGACGGCTTCATCTACTTGGATATTTCAGACAAGGCAGATATTGGTTTGAGCCAGAAGTCAAAGGGCCAAGTACCTAAGGAGTATTACTAACGCTCTAGGTAAACTAATTGAAATTAATTTAATATTTATCTTATAGTAATATTTGTTTGAAAATATTTCACAGTTACTTTAAGACAGTGAAAAATTGTTTGGGCTGCTTTGCGTTATACATATGTTCGCTGTTTACGCTCTATTTAATATTTTGTTGGAAATTCCGAATCGAATTGTCCAATCCATTGCCACTTACGCCTTCGTATAATATAGAGTCCATAGGTTCCTGACCTCTCCTTCTATGAAGGACCTTATTGAATATTCGGTTTGGCCAGAAAATCCTGAGGATGTTGTGAAGACATATATTCACGTAGGTTTGCAGCTTTCTTGTAATTGATTAAGTAACCTTCCAGGTGCCATAAAGAAGCAGAGGTTCGACATTTGTGCGAAACAGTCGTAGCTTTGTTCTAAAACTGATAGAGTTATTCCTCCAAATTTTCGACAGCATACCGAACGCCGCTTTTGCTTTGCCGATGCGGCAGATAACGTCTTGTTCGGTTCCGCTTCGATTGAGACGCTACTTCCAAGGTATTGAAAGCTCTCCACTTTTTCCACAGGTTTTGAGGATATATTTATTTGGGAGGATGGTCGGGTTCCGAGGGTGATCATTTTTGTATTGCCGGAATTAATTTTTAGCCCCACGACTTCTGCTTCTCTTTCCACACTTGTTGGATGGAGATCCATGATCCTATGAGTGAGTAAGCAAACATCGTCCGCGTAATCCAAGTGCTTTAAAAAGGATATCAAAGTCCTGTGGATCCCTACGCTACCTGACAAATCTGCTACTTCTTTGGTAACGGCAGGTAGAACGCAAATTCCTCTCCAATTTTCGCACTTTGTTTGATCAACTTTTGTGGGAGTTTGACGATCATTCCCTTCTTCCAATCATTGAGGAAGCTTTCGGTGGTCCAGGCTTAGTTAATAAGCGGATGAAGCAGTTCGCTTGATGACTTTGGCGCTGCTTGTACAGCTCTGCGGGAATTCATTCCATCGAGTTCTACCGCTTTGCTGTTCTTAAGTGCTTTAATTGCGGCTATGATCTGATCTTTCTTGGGAGTTGCGGTGCGGATTTAGGGATTGGTTTATTCGGGCGCTTCAGAAGGTATCGGCTACACGTTGTTTGCAAACACTCGGTTTAGAACCGAGGAAAAGTGTTCTTTCCACCTTCTGACTTGTTCATCCACCGAACTTAGCGAAGTACCGTCTACTTCTTTCACCAGGTGTTGCTTTGAGCTGTGTGTACAGTTCAGCTCTTTCGTTATTCTGTAAACGGTCCTGCTGTCGCACTTGTTTGCAGCATCTTGTGCTTCTTGCGCCAATGTGTTGATGTAGTTACGCTTGTCACGGCGAACCTCTCTCTTGTTCATGTGGTACGAGAATTCAAGCTCATTTCTTTCTTCCTCTTTTGCAGCAGTTATTCCAGTCCTTAACTGTTTGCGTTCAGTGATCCTTACCCAAGATTCTTCTGAAAGCCAGGAGTTGTTGCTTCCTTCTTTCTGAATTTTAGCACCTGAAATGAAAACATTTTTCACAGCATTACAATGGTGTTCGATGTCGTCATGTATTGTGCTACTGATTGTTCTCATTTCGTGAGACAGGTAGTTCATGAATTGTTGACGGGTCGTGAGATTCTTTAGTCTAGCGATGTTGAATTTGGGGCTTGTGTTATTCCGTTGGGTCTTCGAACTGTAGCTGTACGCAATCTTAGGGTAGCTATCATTAAGTGGTGGTCACGGGCAGGTCCCATGTCGGCGCCTCTTCTGTTTCGGACATCCAAGAGACTGCTTCTAAAGCGTCGACTAATCGCGAAGTGGTCAATTTGGTTGGAAAACCCTTACCTGTCCGTCAATCAATCAACAAATCACAAGGCCATTGGCCCATCACATGCCTATTACCTAAGCCCGTCGTTGTTACTGCCTACCTTAGCATTGAGGTTTCCCATAACCAAAATAATATCTCCGCAGGGTGTGTTGTTGTAAGCGGATCCTAGTTGATTGTAAAAGCATTCTTTCTCTTCATCAGATACGAGCTCCGTCGGGGCGTAAAACTGTACAATGTTGGCGGGCCGTACTCTACTCTGAAACCTCTTTAATAAACCTTTCCCCAAGGGGCTCCCACAAAATAAGGTTCCTGATTGCCGTTTTTGTAAGAAGTAACCCAACTCCAGCTTCTCGAGCGTTTCCAGAAGTATGACCAGAGTAGATCAGGACATTGTTACGCGTCGGTGGCTTGTACCTATTTGCCTGATTTCAACCATCGCACTTCGCTTAACCCTAAGATATCTATCCTGTACCGCATATATTCTCTCTCTTATTGGAGGGATCTGGCATTGTGCGGACCTTCACTCCCTGCGTCCAGAAGCGTCTTCCCATTCTAGAAACCAATCTTTGTCCGGGTACAATAGCCAAAAGTCGTCAACGAGTTATCATTAATTATCCGAGGCGTAGTTTCGTTTTCCATAGCGGGATGGAGTTGAGTAACGAAGAGTGCTAATCTCCGTAACCTATCCTGAAGAGTCAGAAAACTTCACCCTTGCAATTTTAGCTAACTTATGTATATAGGGATACACAAATCATTGCCGCGGGGGCCACCACGAGGAGGTAAAGTAAGAACTTTGACATGGTTGGACTTGGTTTAGGCCAGCAAGTTGCATATCTAGCCTAAATCAAGTTTTAGGCAATCACCAACTACCCGATCTGCTATGCTGCAGCTGATTGTTTTGACATAAATTGATTGATTTTTAAGTATTAGAGATTTTTCTTGATCAATTTTTCAATAATGTTGGCTTATTGATAATACACCTTTTGGCGGTGTCTTTTGAAACTATGACGACCATAAATTGGACGAAGCGCTCTTAACGTTGAGGCCACTGACTCCGAATTTCGGTAATAAATTTTAATAATTTCGACTCGTTATTGGCTCTTATATCTTTCCATCATGAAATGTCAAACCTTACTGAAGAGAAATGTCAAAAGAGCGGCAAGAAATATGGCGTCGTTTGCTGTCCCCGTCGCTCTACTTTTGTAGCGTCCCTGTTGAAAAACCCTGTAGTATCTTAGTCTGTCTCCTTAGCCTGGGGAATTCAAGGGTTATATCCAAAAGCCTCCTCTTCTGATTTAAATATGTTTTTGATGATATTTTCTTTTATGCCACAATAGGATTCAGGTCCTGTTAAGTGTGTCGTTGCTCAATGTTCTTCTAAGGAATCATAAAACTCAACTTGCCCAGTAAATAAAGTGAGTTATAATTGTACTTCTGCTGCTCATTTAGTAAATCAACGCATTTCCACTCCTGTTTTAAGTTGATTGAATAGGTGGAGAATGCTAGTGGACTATTCCATCATGATAGCAAGGTATCCATTTTAAAGCTTAAACTTTAAAAAAACCTTTCGCCAATTCTAACAAAGAGGAATCGTAATTAGAAGAATAGTCACGACATTAATTACTCGTATACATCAGTGCCATGCCAAGGTTCTTAAACGTAGGAATCGAACTTCTAAGCTGCTATTCTAAGTATGGACTGGTCCGATCCAGGATTTGAATCTTAGTAAAAGACCCGACTACCTTCTAACTTTCAATGTTTCACAATATATAGCAACAAATCCAAATGTTGATGCCATGCCCCTTCCTGTAAATTCCAAAGTTTTCATAGTTCCTTTTCCTGCCTTTTCCACGTAAAAGAGAAGAAGCTATGCATTTTAAAAACTCTGGGTTTTCATTTTGTTCTTAGATTTTACTATCCAAGTTTAAAACAACATAAAGTTATTAACTCACGTATGTATACTTACTATATACTCGTTTATTATCTTCCAGCTGATGGATGGTTTGTCATTACGACATCAATTGTGTAAATGATACCCAAGGATGAATGTCAAAACTCAAAACACTGTTGACAAGATGACAATCAAAGTTCCAATGCTAATGAGTTAGTTAATTCCTCCGACTGCATAGTGCAGGGTAGATATATGTTAACACTAAGTCACATAATGTCCAACCTGCATTGAAGACTAATTAATCCGATTCTCTGTATCCTGTTTGGAAATACTCGAGAAGGTTATCTTGATGCGATGTAAATGAAGAGACTATGTTGGCCGCTTTCCTGTACCCGTCTCTCATGACTGTTGATATTCACATCCTTATAAATGTAGTTAAGGCAGGTACTAGGTACTTAGGTATATGGAAATAGAAAGGCATTGACCAATGACAGTTCTTTGAGATTTCAACAGATGCTCTTAATCAGAACTTCTACATTGCCATCGGTATTCGGTATATATCGGTATCGGGCATCGGCATCGAATGTTTCCCAACATTAATTAGCAATAATGTAGTAACGGCCACCAGATATTAGCATTGCATCAAATTAGCAAATCCTTCTGACATTTATCCACTCAAAACTAATAAAGATAGCCGTATCCATTAATCTAAATTTTAATGATAAATTTGTGGCTGGAGTAGTACGGTCGGTGTGCCTCTGTGCACTGCACTGGTTGGGTGTTTATGATGTTTCATTTAAAACCCCAAACTCACCGCCGCGCCGTCGCCGTCGCCCACCGCCGCGCCGACCGACAGCCTGTCCAGCCCATATAAATATACTCTCGTATTCTAACCCACTTCAATAGTAAGTGGGTTAATATAGTCCACCTCCAGATCCAACTCCACTCAGCCCCAATGACAACCTGGCAAATAATTCAATTCCATAGATCAATTATTGTTGGTCTTGCTAATTCTGATTTATTATTTTTGGTTTTAGAGCAACGAGTTGAAGAAGGACACGAGAAATCGATTTATGGCTGGGGAATTGATTTAAATGTGGTTTCTCGAGAAGTGCGGGTTTGGGGTTTGGGGTTTCGAGTTTGAGTTCGAGTTGGTTTGGGTTTGGTGGTATTTTCGATGATGTTTATTGTGTCGCTTCTAGTTTGACTATTGGCTCGCACTCTCGTTGTCGTCCGGGTCATGGGGGTTCGGTGTTGCGGGGTTTATTTGTTTGCATTCGAAAATCGGAAGATTAAAGAAGGTGTTGAAATATCTATGCATTTTATATAATTTATCAAGGACATTTTGATGTAATCAAAGCTACCTAAATTTAAAATACTAAAAAAGAAGAATGATTGTTCAATGAAATTATAAATGCATGTGCATTTTGTATTTTTATTCATGTCTGGGTATATTTATAATTGGTTTTGTTTTTGTAACGTAAGAATACAATACTTCCAATAAGAGGATTCATTTTGAATAGCCTACTAGTTTGGACAGCTGTCACTTTGAAGCTTTCATCTTTTGGGTCATGTGAAAGATAGACTTATAAAATGGAATGAATCTCTTAGTGGCTAAACTTACATAGTTACTTTTATGAATCAAACAAATTATTGCAACTTTCGTTTTTTTTTTGTACGAGGTTGAATCAGACTTCCCGGTATCCAGGTTTCTTTACAAAGAATTGCATGTAAAATGAAGATAGTCACGGAATAAGTTAGGATGGCGTTACTGTAGCAGGAAACTAGACAGTAATCGGTCCAGCCAATGCAATTAGAAGTAGTTAACAGCCGAAGACTTACTTACTTACTTAAGGTGGCAATACATTTCTGTTAACTAGGGCCTCACTTAACTAACTTCTCCATCTAGGTTGGTCCCTAGCTAGATGTCACCAGTTCCGCACTCCAAGCTAGGTAAGGTCACCACTTGTGCGCTACCTGATCCGCGGTCTTCCAACACTGCGCTGTCCTGTAGTTGTGGATTCGAAAACTTTCCGGGCCGGAGTATTGGTTTCCATGCGCTCTACGAGACCCAGCCATCTCCGTCGCGTCGTTGGACTTTTATCCTTTTGGCTAAATCTACGTCGCTGTACATCCATCGTTCCATATTCTCCTACACACACCTTCTATGCATACGGCACCGTAAATGACACGAAGAACTTTTTTCTCGTATAGCAGGACGGGGATGATGAGTCTTATATAGCGACACTTCGATCACTCGAGAGAGGGCTTTACTACTCAATTGTTTTCTTAGCCCAACGAAATAACGGTTAGCTATTGATAACATCATGTAATTTTCTTTCCACCTCTGCCTCAATATTCCCAAAAGCCCCATTGACATCACGCTGAGTTCTTCCGAATGTGTTAATGTCATCAGCATATGCTAGTAATTGGACAGACTTTTGAAAGATAGTACATCTAGTGTTGACGTTTGAGCTCTGTACTATTCTTTCAAGGTCGATGTTAAGGAAATCGCATGACAGAGCTTTACCTTGTCTTAAGCCTTTTTTGACATCGAAAAGTTCCGTAAGTTGTTTTCAACCTGTGTAGAGCAGCGCGAATTTTCCATGGTCATCCTGCACAAACAGACGAGTTTGGCAAGGATTCCAAAACTAGACATGGCTCCTTACCGCTCGTCCCTGTAGACGCTGTCATATGCGGCCTCGAAATCGATGAAGATTTTCTTGCGTTTTTCCAGGATCGACTGTTGACTTTCCTGCTCGAAACACTGATAACGACCTATCAGGTTGTTGACTATAGGCTGTAGACGTTTTGTATGCAATGTTAGGTAGACTGATGCCTCTATAGTTAATGCAGTTTAGAGGGTCTCCTTTTTCAGAACCGGCAAACAATACTTAGGTTCCATTGATCGGGCATGCTTCCTTCCGACCAAATCTTACAGATAAGTTGGTGTATGATCCTAACCAAATTATCTCCAGCTGCTTTGAAGAGCTCGACATTCAAGCCATCTGCTCCAGCGGCTTTGTTAGACTTTAGCCTAGATATATCAATCTTTACTTCGTCTAAGTCGGGAAGACGGATTGTTGGCTTTCGTTGTCTATATTGAATGGATCAACCTGCTAAACAGCGAAATTCGGTTCGTCGTCACCGTTATACAGTCTGCAGAATTTGTGCTTCCATATCCTCAGCATTGACTGTGCTTCCAGTGTGATGTTTCCACTTTCGTCTTTGCAGCCTTCGGTTCGAGGTTTATATTCTTATGAATTTCGTTTCATCTCCTCATAAAACTTTCGAACTTCATTTCAGCTTTTGGACCTCTCAACATCTTCGACCGCACGCTTCTCATGCTCTCTCTTTTTCCTTCTGAGAAGTCGGTGTTCCTTTTTCCTCTTCTGTTCATAAGGCTCGTAAGCAGCTCTCGTCCTTCTGTGCAGAGCCGCTTTGCGTGCCTGTTGTTTGGCTGCATCTGCCTGCGGACGTTCCTCATAAAATCAGGGGTTTCTTGTTGGTGGCTGCTTGAAATCAAGCACGTCAGAGGGTGCTTCTCTGATTGCATCTGGGCAATGTTACCCCTGGTTCTCGATACATTGTGTTGAAGGCAGAGAACTTCGCAGAGGTAACTTGTGACTCGGTCGGTCATGAGGCGCTCGTTGATGAACCCATAGCTCAAGACGTGTTGCCTTAGTCTGACTCCATTGACAAATTCGCATCCAAATAAGCGTTGTTGGTTTTCTCGGCAGCAGTCACCATAGTAAATATTGCAGTTTTTCATCCTCTTTTTGCCCGGCCCATCCCACCGCATTTCCTGGATGGCGGTGATATCTGCTTTATAGCAGTCTAGAGCATCCGCTTATTCTTCAGCTGCACGTGGTGTATTAAGGAACCTAACATTCCAAGTGCATATCCGAAGTTCGTTGTCCTTAAATCGTTTGCGTAAATCCGTCCCTATCCGTGGTTTGGTAATGTTTCGCATCTGGTTTTCTTTAACTAAAAGGGCAAGAGCCGGAATAACCACTCCTTACAGGCCTGGGCTTCGAATATGTCGTAGTAGCCCTAACAGGTGTTCACTTAGTACTTCATCCTTACTGAAACTGTAGACGCCACCGTTGATTCCATCTTGGGAGTTCCTCCGTTGCCGTCTGGATGAAAGGAGAGGAGCCTTATTGGAAACACCTCTACCCCCTCTCTCGTTTGCTATCCTCTACAACTTTCCACTGGGGCTGGCACCCAATGTCCAGTTGAGGTACTAGGTACCCGATGTTTACCGCGCGGTGGTGAGAGTAGCAGTTGATAGACAGACCGGAGGTGTGATTGGACCTTACTTCTTCGAAAACGGCGACGGAACAACTGCCATCGTCAATTCGGAGCGTTATGGTCATATGATAAGCGACTTTTTTTTTCTGCTGTGTAAGAATACGACTTGGAGAATATGTGGTTTCAACCAGACGATGTCATATTCCACACAACTCGAGTGAATATGGTTTTTTAGCCAGAGACATTTCTTGGCCTCGTAATTTCTCGTCGGGGCGATATCAACTGGCCACCAAGATCATACGATTTGACACCGCTGAACTTTTTTTTTGTGGGGCTACGGAAAAGACCGTATTTATGTTGATAAACCTTTAACTCTTGAGCACCAATATTCGTCAAATTATGGCTGAGATATCGCCCAATATAAGTCAAAAACTGTTCGAAAATTACCTCAAAAGAATCGATGCTTGCAACAATTCGCGTGCTGGTTATTAAAATGATGTAGTGTTTCACACACATAATGTCAAAGTTCAAACTTAAGTGTTTTATTTACGTTTACTTGTGAAACCGCAAAATGGATAACCCTGTATATAATAAAAAAGCAAAGTTCGTAGTAATATTCTGAATTTCCGGAAAACTATAATTTTAGTTCCATTTGTACTCTTTCTCAAAAATTCTTTTTCAATGATTCTATGTGTATACCTTTTCTATGTGACGCATTACTTAAAAAAACATTATTAAGCGTCGTAAGACTCTACAGACTTATTATTTCTATGAACAAATATCATGCCCAAATTTAATGAAATAATTTCGAAAGCAAAACATCAATTAAAGAATTTTACTGGATTTATAAAAAAAAATAAAAACTATATAATTAGTCCCTAAAATACACAAACACAACTTATAAATACAAAAATAACATATTTTTGTGGATTTGCAAGATCCGCATTTAACCGCCATTAGCTCCAATTACCACTTTGATGACAAACATTAACTTTGATGTCAATTAATAAATAACACGATATTACTCTAAGTGACAGGTAATCATACGAGGATGACAACTCAGCTTGAATAAGTCTCCTAGTGGAAATATCTAGGTGTACTTATACCTGCCTACTCAAAAGAAATGTGAAAATATAAAATGCCACCTCCAGACTCCAGAGACTGACTTTATAATAGACCGAAGAGCGACGCCGCCACCTCCACCGCCGCAGCTGCCAACGATGACGATGATGACATCCACATTATATACTTTCCATCCAGGTCCTATTTCTATAGGAGCTTTAGATCTGAGTCCCTTATATTCCTATCCCCGTTATCCACGCCTGTTTATTGGATTAGGGTTGAAACTTCGCGCCAAATACACATTGCCTTGCCATATCTCACCACCTTCAATAACAAACCAACCTATACACCCCATCATCATCTCAATCATTCAGCAAATTACCATTCTCAATTGAATTTTGAACTCGAATTGGAGCAACAGCAACAAAAACAGTAGCAGCAGCATCGGCAGTAGCAGCTAAAGGATCCCATCCAATATATGGATGATGTGCCTCTGACTCCATCGTCAAGTTGATTGATCAGAATTAGAAATCACAGTAGTTGCCTGCCTGCCTGCCATTCCGCGAGGCAATCAATTTAATTGGCAAAAACGTTTGGTTTATCCTGATTGTTTTCGTTTTCGTTTTTATTTTTCATTTCGATTTTTCCTTAATGCCTTTTCGTTTATATTGAATTTATTGACTGTTGTCTTTTTGCAATTCTGATTCAGAACTAACTTCAGCACACTCGTGTCAGTTTTCAGTTGATTGAAAAGATTGGTAGGTTCAGAGTTGGCATCATCGAAGAGTTAATCGTAGTTACGATATTTTATAATGTAATAGAAATAGTCAATAACGATTAAATTGTATAATTGGAATTTTTCAGTGGGTCTTTCCAGGAATTCCTGTTCAAAAAATTAAAGGCACAAATATATCTATCTAGTTGACCTTCCATTAGCGAACAAATTTGGGACATTTATCGAAGAGATAAAATATCACTGTTTGTATTTTGTGGGCTAAAATATCGACAAAGTAAAATAGAGCGTGACGCTCTCTTAATGGCTTGGAGAGACCAGATGGAAACAATGCTTAGTCCTGAAAATGGAAAGCCTTCAATTCTTTTCTTATCCATCATAGAGGTTGCACAGTTCAGAATGTAAGACTCAGGTAGGATGAAGCAAGTTTGTTAGGATTTTAATCAACGATACAATACATTTATAGGAGAGGTGCAAGTAATGTTTTAAGAACTTCCCAAAGAAGTTATTGTTTTATTTGTATCAGTCCGATTTTTCAAATTGAAAATTTTGACATTTCTCGACGTTTCGAAGTATACCTAGTTTAAATTCAATAATTCTTAGAAAGATTTTGTGTGTGTGCTTCCGTAAGTCCGCTATAGCTGGCGAACCCGAGATATCGACTTCAAATAAAATTTTTAAAATTAAAATGTGCATAAAAGGCTTACAAAAATTTAAATTTAATGGGGCTGGGATGTGACGATTACTTTCCGTTCGTTTTCGTCTGTCGATATTTCTAAAAGCCTCACAAAAGTATTAAAAACAACATTATGATTAAGATAAAAATAGTTTAAAGTCAATATCTTTCTCTGTTTTGAAGATACTTCAATCGAACACTTTTTTTTAGAATTCAGTATAATTTGGTATTGGGTAAGAACAGGGCCGTCGAGAGGAATTCCGGGCCCGGGACGGAAAAATCTCGGGCCCCCCCCATATTTACCATTTTTTTTAAAGTTCATGCCTACTGATATGGTACGTTCTAATTTCAATTACGAATAGCATGAAATTGGTTGGAATTAACGGAAATAATAATTTTTTGTTTGCAAAGTGAACCGAAAAGAAGTGTTAATCATCAAATCTCACGGGTATCGTCCAGTTTAGTTGAAATGGGGGATGGATAGAAAATAATTCTAAATGCGATTAGATCACAATCCGAACAGAATCATACATTCAATTCGATATTGCCAACGACATGTTAGTAACTGATAATACGGTCGATTAACTATTAAAAAAATAGTATGAGGATCTATTACCTACTATGAAAATAAAATAGAGCGAAGTAAAAGTATTTGAAATTTGTCTTAAAAAAAAAACTAAGTATTTTAAAAGTTTTACATTAAATACTCTTTATTGTTTTTCTTTATATTAAAATATTATTACAATGTTTTATTAGAGTGAGTTTGCATTCAATGAAATATTTTCTTTTGGCAAACGAGCTTTCCTAGCTTTCTGAGCAGCAAAACAACTTATAATTGCGTCGAAATTCAATTTCCTTGCCAAAGGTGCTTCGATGCATAGTGTAGCAAGTCTGGAAAGACGATCTTATGATGAGCACGAACGATGAAACTTCTTTGTTCTGGCAAGTAAGCTAAATGAACACATTTTTCTTAAGAATTTCCCACCGTTGAGCACTGCTGCTAAACAAGTTTAAATACTTTTGAACAACACCAAAAAATGTGATTGCGGCAGTACAACATCCGGCTTAATCGATTCCATGCAAGTTAAGGCTGTGAGCTGCACATGGTGAATACACGGCATTCGGAGTTTTGTTTAAAATATGACTTTGTGCACCATTATACTGTCCTTTCATATTGCTTCCATTGTCATAGCCTTGTGCACAACAGTCTTCTTAAGGGATTCCGTTCTTTGCCAATGTTTCGCCGATCAAATCAGCTATTCCGGTGCCAGTTTTTTTTTGTTGCAATCGACAAATTCCAAAAACCGTTCTTGGATGGTGATTACATTTTCTTTAAAGCGCAGATATCGCAAAATAAATGTGTTTTGTTCCACATCACTTGAATCGGGTGTTTCATCGACAATTATAGCGAAGTATTTGGCGTTTTCTCTCTCCTTCAAAACAGCTGAATTCACATGTTGGGCACAAATTTTAATGAACTCATTTTGAATCTCAACGGAAAGGTAGTGGACTTGGAAACGTTTGTGCTCTTCTTTTGCTCTTCTTACATTTTCCCAATGCTCCTGACGTAAGGGTTCATAATGACTAATTAATTCAAAAATGAACAAAAAATGTCCATTATTTGGCTCTCCAATAAGATTGCTATATCGCCTCGTAGTCCTAGTCCCCTTTCGCCAAGGAAAAAAATGGTGTCCAATATTCTATATAGAATTCCTTGTTATTTTTGTATGGCTGGTTTAATATACACAATTAATTAATTAATTAATATTACGGAAACCACAATTGAAAAACGTTTGCGTAGGATTTTCCGGTCCCCCGAAACCGAATCAAAAATTTCGTTCCCAGCAGAAACAAAAATAGAAGAAAAGAAACTTTATAAAAACAGAAACCGAAATAAATATTTGTGTTTTGTTTTAAGTTGCCGGGCCCCTTATTTTGATTTTAAAAATTTTCATAATAAAACAAATTTGAAATTTACGTTAAATTAAGTAAGAAAAGCGAAACAATTTATTATAACTTTCTTTCAATAGTTCAGAGTTGCCCAATTTTTCATTAAATATTAACAAAAATGTACGCCATTAATAATCAGGGGCCCAGATCACAAGCTTGTGACTAAAAGATTGGTAGATAACATGCAAACAGGTGCCCGATAGCGAAAGCATGAATGATTTTAAATTTTCGGGCCCCTAAAAATAAGTAGGAATAGGTATGTTGATGATGAATTTAGACTACCTATATTAAAAAAAAAAACACTCTCCTCATTGCTTTCAATTTTATGGGCCCCTTGAAAATCCCGGGCCCGGGGGGTTTCCCCCCCTTCCCCCCCCCCTCTCGACGGGCCTAGGTAAGAATGTATAATATAACATTTTAATGAAGTCGTTAGCCTTATTGGCTCAAAGGATATTTCGGACAGTGGCGGACCCAGGGGGGGGGGGTCTGTCATAAGGGTCATGACCCCCCTGGGAGATAATTTGTTTGTTTTTTCGTAGGAATTCCCTTAAATTCAAAACTAATCGTGTTGCGTTAATGGATATGACCTCCATTATATTTTGAATTATCTATTTATTTTATTTGTATGAAAACCAAATTTTTTTTTTTAGTTCCTTAAACTCTGTTGCTAAAAGTACTACTTTTAACTGAGGGCTGAGCCAGGAACTAAATATGAATCGGAAATTCAGCCCTATTCCAAAAACACATCACAAATTCATCAACTTTTGCCCAAAGGACGATCGAGGTAAAGCTCAGTTAAGTCGTAAAAGTAAAGATTTCAACTAAAGATTTGTTATTAATTTAACGACATTCACCAACAAGTAGTTTGCTGTCAAAAACAACTTACATTTTTGTTTTCACGCAATTTAGAATTTCGAAAAACTTTAGTGCTTTAAATTATTTTCATAAAATTTGTTTTTAAGAAAAAGAGCAAATTTACAGGTTCTTAACCTCTAATGCCTCACCCCGCCTCAAGGCGGTCTTAATTAAACAAGTGCCAAAGGTAGCGGTTTCTTGTTTTTTCAATAATCTGTTAGGCTTTACCTCTAGATTACATATTGTTTTGTGCATTGCTTTTTATTGCAAGTTCTTTGCGCTTGTTGTTCGCGATTTACATTCAATTGAAATTAAAAAAGTGGTATTTTTTGTAAAATAAATATTTTTTTAAAAACCTCGTTTTTCAAATTAAAAAAAAAAATCTAATATTGGTAAATTTCTATTGGAAAAATTACGAGTAAGTAAATAAATTATTTTTTGTTGATTTGTGAAAAAAAGTGATGTGCTGTTTCGTTCTTTGTGTCGTTCATGAGTGTTTTTTTGGAGCCCGCCTAGAGGCGGCCTCAGGTAGTTAAGTGTAATTTTTTTCTTCTCCCCAGTACATACTGATTCCAAGTTTCTCATGTAGATATGTCGAGAAAATCTTTGAGGAATCTTTTTAAGACGAAGGATGATAAAGCTGACCTTGTTGAATATTTTTCGAGTAGTGAAGATATGGATGGTGAAGATTTTGATGAAGATGATAATTTTGATGATCCAGATTTTATGTGTTCGGAAGACGAGTTTTTGATTGACGATTGCTTACAAAACAATCTAAATTCAACTGAATTATTGATGGATCCTGAAGTTGCAAGTCTGAATTTTAGCTCTTTTGCATCGTTGCCTTCCACGTCTGCTGCTGCACTTGCTACATTGCAATCAAATTCCAGTAGTGTTGTATCTGATGGTGTTACTCCACGTTCCAGGAAACGAAAACGCAATTCAAATTGCTTCGAATTGGAACAGGAAGAAGATGGTCCAGATCCAGATATTTCTACAACTGGTCAATTTATTGGGCCCTTTAATTGCATGCGAAATGATGCTCAGGAGTTCCGGTCTATTATGTGGAAGAAGAAAAACTTGCAAGTGCATGTAAATGAAATCATTTTTCGGGGTGAAAAAGAGTTGCCAAATGACGTCAAAGCTCTGAAAACACCATTTGATTTTTTTCAATACTTCTTGACTGATGATTTCTATCAACACCTCGTTGACCAAATGAATTTATATGCTTGTCAACAGAAAATCGAAGCTCGGTTTGTTACTAACAAACAAGAGATTCGTCAGTTCATCGGCATCATGATGTTTATGTCTGTGTACCGATATCCAAATGTTCGTTCTTATTGGGGAAGACATTCATTCGAACCAATCCGAAATGCAATGACTCGAATGAGGTTCGAACAAATACGTCAGTTTCTCCATTTCAACGACAATTCTACCATGGTGCATAAGGGCCAGCCTGGATACGACAAATTACACCGAATAAGACCATTGATAAATCATTTCAATGAACGTTTTGGGTCTATTCCTATGTTACATCGGCTTTGTGTTGATGAACAAATGTGTGCAACAAAAATGGGAGGTAACCCTACACGTCAATATATGCCAGCCAAACCACATAAATGGGGAACTAAGCTGTTCGTTTTATGTGATAGTATGGGATTTTCGTATGCTTGCGAGATTTACTCAGGTGCAGGAGATAATGTGGTGCCTGTAAATGCACCAGATCTTGGAGCATCTTCAAATGTCGTCGTGCGCTTGTCAAAACATATTCCAGATGACGTAAATCATATTGTATATTTTGACAATTTTTACACGTCAATAGGGCTTCTTACATACCTAAGAAGTCGAGGAATTTATAGTTTGGGAACAGTTCGATCAAATCGAGTTCCAAATATAAAATTATCCACCGAAGCGGACCTGGCGAAGCGCAAAGTTGAGCGAGGTTACTCGGAAGAATACGTTGCTAATGTAAACGGCATTGATATTAGCAGCGTTTTGTGGATGGACAATAAGAGCGTTCGACTTTTATCTACTTATTGCGGTGTTAAACCTTTTTTATCAAACATGTCAAACCCAGGACCTTCCACATCTTCACGATGGGATAGAAAAACGAAGCAGAAGATCGAAATTGACTGTCCATTTATTATAAAAGAGTATAATCGACATATGGGAGGTGTCGATCTAATGGATGGTCTTCTAGGTCGATATCACATTCGTATGAAAACAAGGAAATGGACAAATCGAATTTTTTTTCATCTATTGGATGTGGCGATGGTAAATGCTTATATCCTTTATCATAGGTCAAACAAGGAAGTCACCATTGAACTTCCAAATTTTCGATCAGAAGTAGCTGAGACTTTGTGCATAATTTCAACCGATTCCAAGAAACCTAGAGGCCGGCCAGTGTCATCACCAATACCACCACCTTCGAAATCAAAAAAGTCTTACTTTCCGACTTCAGAAGTTCGATATGATAATGTTGGCCACTGGTGCATATTTCAGGACCGCAATGGTAAGAAAACTTGCAAGCAACCGGGATGTAAATCGGAGACGCAAGCATATTGCACAAAATGTAAAATAAACCTCTGTAATTCTACCTCAAAGTCTTGCTTTATGACTTTTCATCAACGTTAGGTTTATTCTTGATTTTCTTTATTTTTCAGCATTTAAATAAAATATTTTGAATAACCCATTATGTTACACCTGTGTTATTTTTTTTTCATGATAAGACCTGAGCCCGCCTACAGGCGGTCTCCTTATTTTTACCTGTAAAAGGTGAATACTTTTATGTAATGAAAAACTGATTTCAGATTCGTGTTTATCACATGCATTTTAGTATATGCTGAATTTTTGAATCAAATACAAAAATAAGGCATTAGAGGGTTAAGAAGAAACCTTAAATAAGAGATCGTCAATTTTACATTAAGTTGTCTTTAAATTCCTGAAACTAGCCTTCAATTCCTTTTTATATTTTTGGCGCACATAAATAGTGAACCGTGCAGTGATTTTTACTTGCAACATATAGGAACTATGTGGTAAGTATTGCATTCGTAAAATAATCGAACTCGAGTTTTTAATTACATTACGATGCCAGAAAATTCGAAAAAAAGTGGGTCCTGCGATTCCGTCCGTCTATTTGTCTGTCCTGGCCCCTACAGCCCAAACCATTGTGTCGATTAAAATTAAGGTTTTCAACCGATTAGCGTAAGGCGTTTTTTAATTTTTTTAATACGAAAAATAACAGCAGTCCCCATACAAATTGGTTGGTTAAGAATAGAAAATTCGAATTTTTTCAAAAACGAACCGATAGATATTTTTAAAACTTTCTATTAATTTGGCTTCTTTCTACAAGAACCCTTCATAAGACCCTTATTTTGATTGATGGACCGATTTCAATTATCTTCTCTTTCTGTGCAAGCTCTTGTCGTTGATCAAATGATAAGATTGATGATGATTAAAAATGCCATTATTAACTTCCCATAGGAAGTTATTGTAATGGGTCCGATTTATCAAATTAAAAATTTTGACATTTCTCGACGTTTCAAGGTCCCTAGAGTCGAAATAAAAGATTTTTAGAAATATGTCTGTGCGTGCGTGTGTACGTACGTCCGTACGTTCGCGACGTTTTTTTCGTCGTCTATAGCTCAAGACCCAGTAGAGATATCGACTTCAAATCAATGTTATACAGATAATAAGGCAGAAAGATGCAGAAAGGGCTCTCAAGAAAATTGCGTGGGTGGTTTTTTTACCATAGCAGTTCAAAAAAAGGTGAAAATTTTGGTTAACCCGAAATATCTCATGAACCAATGACGCTAGAGACTTGAATTAAATTTTATATTATATATTGTAATGTTATACAAAACAATTATATTTTTTAAAAGAAATCCAATTTTTTATAAATCAAAAAAACTGAAAAAAAAATTTGTCACCTCGAAAATTTTACGACTAAAATATGATTTCATTTCCAAAACAATTTTGAGCAACGAAAAATAATGTTTTTAACATCTGATAAAATTTTGAGAAAAATCTAATTGACAGTTTTATTTACAAAAAATAAAAACCTAAAAAACAAATTAATAAAAGTTGGTAAAAATTGATTTTTGACTTAAATATCTTTTCAAGACTTTGAGATATTGGCTTTAAACTACTTTTATCTTTCAAAAAATATTGTTTTCAACATTCAGTAAAACTTTGAAAAAAATCGAATTGACAATTTTTTTTACAAAAAATTAACAAAAGTTGGTAAAAATTGATTTTCGACTCAAATATCTTTTCAAAAATTTGAGATTATGGCTTCTAACTAAGTTTAACTTATAAGAAATATTGTTTTCAACATTAAGAAACATTTTGAGAAAAATCGAATTGACAGTTTTTTTACAAAAAATAAAAACCAAAACAAAAATTCATAAAAGTTGGTAAAAATTGATTTTCGACTCAAATATCTTTTCAAGACTTTGAGATATTGCCTTTAAACTACTTTTTTCTTTCAAAAATATTGTTTTCAACATTCAGTAAAATTTTGAGAAAAATCGAATAGACAGTTTTCTTACAAAAAATTAAAAACTGAAAAAAAAATTTAACAAAAGTTGGTAAAAATTGGTTTTCGACTCAAATATCTTTTCAAAAATTTGAGATTATGGCTTCTCACTAATTTTAACTTATAAGAAATATTGTTTTCAACATTAGGACAAATTTTGAAAAAAATCGAATTGACAGTTTTTTTACAAAAAATAAAAACCAAAATAAAAATTAATAAAAGTTGGTAAAAATTGATTTTCGACTCAAATATCTTTTCAAAATTTTGAGATATTGGCTTCAAACTAATTTTATCTTATAAATAATATTGTTTTCAATATTCGGTAAAATTTTGAGAAAAGTTGGATTGACAGTTTTATTTTACAAAAAATAAAAACCTAAAAAAAAAATACTAAAACTTGGTAAAAATTTACTTTCGACTCAAATAGCTTTTCAAAAATTAAAAATATTGGCTTCAAACTTATTTTATTTCACAGAAAATATTGTTTTTGATATTCAGTAATTTTTTTATAAAAATCCAACTTTCCGTTTTTTCATAAAAAAATAAAATCTACAAAAAATAAAACTCAAATTTGGTAAGAATTGATACATTTAGACAAACTTTTAAGCAAGACCAATCGATAGACTTGATGGGAAGTTATCAGTGTGGGTCGCATCTTTTTTTTTTTTGATTTATAAAAAAATATACATTTTTTTACATTCCCGATATCTTAGAAAGGGGTGAACATTTTTTAACGAAATTTAAATGTAAAATGTATATTTATAAGCACTTAGTGCTAACCAAAAATATTTTTAAGACAAAATTTAAAAATTAAAATTATTTTGGAAAAAAATTAAGTTTGTTTGTATTTAATTTTTAAAAATTAAATACATAAGGTGGTGCTACAGTCCGTTGAGAACTAGGACCAGATGACTTAAAACTCTCAACCATTCCTGTGGCCAAATCATGTCAGAATAATCAGAACGACTAATTTGAGAAAGCACATTTCAGGACAAGAATTACTCTTGGAGGATTTGTCAATTCTTCGCAAGAGGCTGTACCCGTGAAAAAAACTTTATGAGGCACAGGCAAGAATTGATCCCATATGCCTCTAGCATGTCAGTCCTACGCACTAACCATCACACTCAATGTTTTGCCTTTTTGGCTGATACCAAACTGTATGATGTGGTAGATGACCTTAAATTCAATATTAATAGTGGTGACCAACCTACTCTTAAGCCCCCTTGATGTTGGCTGAATAATTCTTTTGACGGTGGCTTTACGGTATTAGCAAAATTTGTCGGTAACAAGATGAATATGTTTTCCCAAAAATCGTCTTAAAGTTCCATCGATTTTGAAAGTTTTTAGCCGCCATATTATTTAAGCTTCATGTACCAAATTCATTTGATCGGTATGTTTTACCAAATCAACCAGGACCATGCAAATAAGGCACAAACCATAGAAAATTGGACATTTTTAATGTGTGTCCGTAATTCGTCGTGTTGTATGTCAAGGCAACAATATATTAGCTGTGTTCAACCAGCTGAACTTACCCTTTGCAGCTTCTTTGTGTTTATTAAGAAAATGTCTGCATTGACTCATAGTGATAAGCGATTATTGAGCATGCCGTTTAAGCTCATGAAACGTGAAAACAATCAAAACAAAAAAGTTGATTTTTTTTCCGCGGTTTTAGTTTTTGTTGTAATTTGTATTATGTTGAAATAATCTAGAGTTTATTTGTACTGATTCAGTGTTCTCCAAACACTAAATTAAATTTGTAAAAAAGAAAGTAAAACAAAATATTAATCCCACTATTAAATTAATAATTATTTAATTATTCTTCTAAAATTGTATTGTCAATCGTTCAATTTTACTTGCGCTAAGTTTAATTCTTTTTTTTAACATCGGCCATACGACGCACGTGTTTGCTTAAATTTTCTCTGACATTTCAATGATCCTGACCTGGACTACACTGGCTATTTTCTAGTTGAACAAACCTATTGTCCAAGTCATGGTCTTCATTTGCCAGCCAAAAAAAAGATATCATTCGATCATCGAATTTTCTGTAACCATCTACTAATTGGAATCTTCAAAGAAGTGCGGGCCAACGATACGTAAAGCCCTCCTCGCGAAAGTGACTTCGTTAAAATCACTACTTTTGTAGTAAGTTTTAATAATTTAAACGGGTTATTTGGTTGTCAAGCGATCCACGGTCGTAAATTGCAAACATTCAACGAATATCATGACACTTCATATGACAGATGAGTTTGACAAGTGTCAAAAGCCAGAATTACAAACTTTGATATACCTACCGTTAAATTCCCCTTTGATTACCTCCTAAGAATCTTTTGTCAATGAATTCTAACTTCCGAAAAATCTTCATTTCAAATTTCCTTACTCAAAGAAATAAGGAAGAAAACAATCAAATTTTATAACGTTATGTTATACCTATTGTTGTTGGACTTCATCTTAACCATAAAATAAAGAAAAAGTAAACACTCAAAGATAAACATTCGAGTTTATGCTTTTGTTATTTTATGTTAAACCTTTAGGCTCACCATCATCGCCATTTACACTTAAACTCAAGGACAAAACTAAGCTATTGAATGCAATCGTAACACACCGGAAGCAGTAACACGGATGATGTCTCTTACATAACTGTGCCATTTGTTTATTCAGATAAAAGCATTAAATTTGTAATATGAAGATGTAACATGCGACGCAGAGGACCAAAACGGCAACTATGACGACAAAGACGACGACGACTACAACGACGACGACAGCAGTAACAAGTCTCAAGCTTACATATGCGTGTAACAGTCCTGCTAAGAACAGCATTTCATTCGAACTTCCTGATTTCAATTCTCGTCCTCGTCCTGGTACCGGTCCCGGCCCGGTTCCAGCACCAGTTTCAATCCTCCAGTCTCACAATCCCAATGCCAGTTCCAGGATTATATGCTAGCACGCTATGCAAGGATCTTTTATCCCAAAAATAAAAAGAAGAAAGGAGAAACACAAGTCGTCGTCGTCGTCATCGCTTAGCTTTTGTGGCAACAGCAGTGCACGGTAGATAAGCTATATAGACATCAAGCGTTATATACGTTCACGAAATGAATTGCTTAGAGTGGCACACATTTGTGTTCTCTCGCTACTTTGAATAGGATTGTGGCTTTATGAGCCCAAAAAGGGTTCAGCGAGCAAGGCATAGATTCCAATTATGAAGAAAGCAGCGAAATTACAACACTCGTTTCGAGCGCAAAAGTTTATCTGCTTCACAGAGTTTGGGCTTACTATTGGTATTGCGATTTGGATTGGGATTGGGAGTCTGTGTGGGGCTGGGCTGCGAAATGTGCTTGCATGCTTGGTGCTTGGTGTGTGGAAAACTTTCACGCTCTATGGCAGCGGAAAAATAAACCCTTAGAGAGCAGCAAGGAAGCTGGGTGATGATGGTATGTGGCGCTGGCACGAGTCATGTACATAATATGAAGGTGCCAGCAAGCAACCGAGTATCAAGCAGTGATTATCCACACATGACGCCAAATGAGTTATTAAAGGTGGTGAGGATTTTTTCTTTCTACTTCGTGAGTTCTGTTTTACCATTTAACAACGCACCACCACCACAGAGTCCTAAAGAAAAAAGAGACGGCTGGAGATCCAAGACTAACTAAACTGTTGTTTCTTTTAAAATTCTTTGTTTGTTAATTGGTTGAATGAAAAAGGAGCCGCGTATTATGGGGGAAGGATATTTACAGCACAGTGAAATAGAACTTAAGACGAATGGATGATATTAAAACAAAAACTTATACAAAAACTTATACAAAAACAAATTGTAATTTGTATAAGGTAAAACAACAGAGGCTTTAGTATTGTGTCCTATCAATCATAGACAGGAGTAAGATTAGGTAACTATTTCACGGAACTGTGTACGACTTATCCTAGCTAAAGTCAGTGGAGCAACAATCAGTGATAGAAAAATAGGTTACTGGCCAGGTGAAAACTCTAACGTGTGTCAGAAAATACTACCTCGTCACAAGCTTTGAAGTCTTTACCCTCTTTTGGGAAGGTTGAATTGATGCCAAGTCAAGTACGAAGTTCAAAAATATAGACATAATTACATATAAAGGGTTTTTCAATTGGGGCGGGCAGATTTTGGCGCCCCGTGGCGGCCATTTTGTCTGCCAAATCATTAATTTGTTTATTATTCAGTTGTTTATGCCAAATTATTATAGCAAAAGTTACATTACACGATTGAACAGCAAGTTCAAATAAGAAAACTTTATTATCAAAATGATTGTTCGTTAACGCAAACGTTGAGCGCATTGCGCCCATTTTACGGTAGACGGGGTGGCCCTTCACAGTCGACTCTTCAAAGTTTGGGTGCAAATTTGGGACGACCGGTTCAGTAAACAATCAGCCAACGCCCTTACGTTCAAGGAACGCAGGATCGGCCGAGAAAATCACCGCGGTCCGTGAAAGTGTACAGCAGAACCCGAGGCAGTCTATTCCTCGCCGTCCACAAGAACTCTGCTTTTCCCAAACTTCAACTTGGCGAATTTTGCCTCGTGTCGGGACTTGGGCCTACACCCGTACAAGATCCAACAGACCCAGGAGCTCAGAGTTCATGACAACGCAGTTTGTTTGCTGATTGGGCTTCGAATCGTTTGGAAGAGATCCTCGATTTATAGGCCGAAAAATCATCTTTAGTGACGAGGCGCATTTTTGGATGAATCGCTGTGTTAACAAGCAAAATTAATGTATATGGGACAACACCATCCCAAACGAGGTTCACCAGGTGATAGTGCATCCTTACCGTCTGGTGTGGATTTTGAGCAGGCATCGTAATTGGTCCGTATTTTTTTAGAAAACGACCTTAGTGAGACGGTCACCGTCAACAGCGAGAGCTACATAACGATGATAACAAATTTCTTATGGCCCAAATTGAACCATATATGGACCTAGAAGACTTGTGATTCCAGCAGGATGGCGCTACGTGTCACACGGCAAACCCCACGATTGACATTTTCATCATCTATCCGCCCTTATTGAAAAACCTTTTACAAAAAATCACTTAAATTATTATTTAAATGTAAAAAATCTCATCATGGCAAAACTAAATTTATATTGTAACAACTACCTAATATAAATTAGTCTATAAGTAAAAGACTTAAAAACATTTTAAAACATAATAATTATCAAACTAATGCCTTATAAACTGTAAACAAATAAATAAGGTTCCGAAGCAGTCCGTTGAGAACTAGAGCCTAGTGGCTTACAAATCTCAGCCATTAATCTGTGCGAGTCATGTTGACAGTCCAACGCACTAACCATCACGCCACGGGTAGTACTACCATGTTCTGCCTTATTAACTATTTGGTGAATTTTTAAGGTTTTTTTTAAGGCTGAACCCATTTAGTATGTTCAAAAAGTATAAGTCAAAAGTGCCCAAAAAATTTTGTTTGTTTTAGAATTCCTAAAGATGCATATTAGAAGTAAACAAATTAGAAAAATAATAAATAATTGGAACGTTATTAAATGTAACCCGTTGAGAAGTTCAAACGCAGAAATGAAGTTCGACTGTCTTTGAGCAGGTGAAACGAAGTTCATAAGTACATAAACCTCCAACCGAAGGCTGCAAGGACGAAAGTGGAAGCATTGCAGTGGAACCGCAGTCAATGCTGAGGATATGCGGAAGGACAACTTCTGCAGACTATATAACGGCGACGACGAACCGAATTCCATGAAAGCTAGTTTTCCACACTGAGACGAAGTAAAGATTGCCATATCAAAGCTAAAGTCTAACAAAGCCATTGGAGCAGACAGCTTGAATGCCAAGCTCTTCAAAGCAGCTGCAGATAATTTGGTTAGGAGAACGCAGCAACTTATCTGTAAAAGATGGTCGGAAGAAAGCATCTCCAATGAATGGAACCGCAGTTGTTTTTGCCCGGTTCGGAAAACAGGAGACCCTCTAAATTGCACTATAACACAGGAATGAAAAAAATAGGGTTGCACATGTATTTGCTGGGCCTATTGAATTTTTGATTAACTTTCGTTGAAATTGATTTTTTAAAACTTTATTCAAATGTTTGTGTCTTGTATCCTTCGATATTTAGTTACTATTTCAGCTTAATTAAGCAGAAATAAAACAATTGAAAACTTTCATTCTCCATAGCTACATTTACTATCTGCGAACGCACTTAAAACGTCCGTGGAAGGTCATTAGATATACACATATGTACATATGTAATGTTATATACATATACAAAATTGCTCTTTTTTATCGCGCATCATTGTTAGCCTGCTGCTAATTAATCAAACATCAAATTAAGCATTCAAAAATCGACCGACCCTGAATGCTGCTAATGCTTAATGCGTATAAACAATTTCAATGCACTGTAATGAAAATGCAACACACAACATCATCGTCATTATAAACGAAGTTTCATATTACTTTGCAAAGACCCTATAGCCACTTTTGGCTTGACTTCAGCTTCTGGCGTTCATAATAATCGTTTCATTTAAACTGTTTCAAAACTTGCTACTCTCTAAAAACAGCACCGCAATGCTACTTTTGGTCCCTAAACTATATGCATAAATATACATCTCTAAACTCAACAAGTACCTTAAACATTCGCGTACGTACGTCCGTCCGTTTCCGGTTGCCAGAATATTACCCACTTCAGGCATCACACTCTGATTTTGGATTTGGAATATTGCCATATCATAATGCTCCACAGTTACTATGCTTACAAAAATTGCTGCCACAGTTATGTACTTATCTACTATAAAATGAAGCTGAAGAAGGAGGCAATTCTAAATCTGCTTAATGACTTGGATTGCAATATAGCTTCCTGTTCCTATAGCGAGATACAGTTATATGAGTTTACAAATATTGTTGTTTGCAATTTCGTCCTGCTTATGCTGGACTTTTAATTGGGGGTTAATAACTGTTATTTCTGTAATTTAGCGCAAACGTTCGCACAGCTACTCGGATATAAGTAAAACATACAAAATGCACTTTCGGTGCGAATGAGCGCAGCGCGGCACTGCCAAAGGATAGCATTGAGCATCGCGTTGGGAGTAAATTGAAATAATTTTCTGAAGTGGAAGCAATTTTAGCTTGAGGTTCGGTTTTATGATTTCGATAGGCATAAGTTCGTATGGGAGGCAAAAGTCAACTTGCAGTTTTGGGAATGCAAACATATCAAGGATGTTGATTATTGTGATAAAATAAATGTCAAAAATGTTGACGAAAATTGTTTGCGAACTGTAAACACTGCGAATCAGTTGTTTAAAGCCGCAACAGTTTTTTTCCGATATGATTGAAGGCGAAGGCATTCAGTACGAAATAAACAATATTTTAGCTAACCTTCAAGTGAAACAGAAGCAACTTTTAAGAGATTGGTGTAAAATTCTTTCGTTAGCTTACGACCTTTGCATATATTTTGTAAAAACTTACAAGTCTAGAAAATGTATTATCAAAAGCTTTACGAAACTTTTTGTTGTATTTATTAATATTTTCATAAATTTACATTCAAAAGCTAACAAAACTGTTGATTCAGTTCATAAATATTTTTTTCTTACCTTCATGAACATTTTTGTGGTTCAAACGACAATTTTCGTTTTATAAGTTTCTGTAGATTAACAGACTTTTTGAATAGCGATTACATTTTTCCTGAATTATGGGATGAAATGAAAATTCAAACTTTTCAAGTTGAAGAAGAATGCTTGATTTAATAAACATTAATATACAATATTATATTTAATTCAAATAACAATATTCATTTCATTGTTCTAAAGTTTACGTGTTTTATTTTCACATTTTATTTTATATAAAAATTCTATACAAAAATTAGAAATTAATACAAGAAACAGGGTAATGGAATTGAAATACATTAATTTTTTAAAATTATTAAAAAATAAAAATCAATGAGGGCTTTACTACTCAAATGCTTACTTAGCACAAAGAAACAGCGGTTAGCCAGAGTAATTCTTCGTTTGATCTCAGCGCTGGTGTTGTTTTCCGTGTTTGCAGCGGAGCCTAGGTAGACATAGTCCTTAACTACCTAAAAGTTACATCTGTCGTTGGTGACGTTCTGACCGAGACGTCATGTTCTTTGTTTTTCCCTCATTAGCCTCTAAAATCATTTTTGCAGCCTCTGCCTCAATACTTACAAAAACCACATCACGTTGAGTTCATCCGATTATGTCAACGTCATCAGCCTATGCTAGTAATTAGAAAGAAAGACTCTAAAAATTTAGTGCCTCTAGTGCTAACGTGGGTGCCCTGCACTATTCTTTTAAGGACGATGTTAAAGAAATCGCATGACAGTGCATCACCTCGTCTAAAGCCTTTTTTGACAATAGTTCTGTTAACTTGTTTTCAACTTGTATAGTATGGTCATCCTGCACAAACGGACAAGTTTGGCAGGAATTCCATAACTAGACATGGTTCTATACAATTCGTCCCTGTAGATGCTGTGTCGATTTGATGTTCTTGTTTTTTTCCAGGATCTGCTGTATTGTGAATATTTGATCGACTGTGGACTTTACTGGTCGAAAACCACACTGATAAGAACCTATTAGGTTTTTGACGATGGGCTTTAGGCCCTACTGCAGAGAAGATTTTGTAAGCGATGTTAAGAATACTAATTCCTTTATAAATACCTAATTATAATAATAAACATAGCAATATAATTGATTTATCACCTAACAGTCAGGTTATAGCTAGGCAACCGAAGCGTGGTTTGTTATCCTTGTTAATATCTTTTGATCTTTGGTCATTGTCAAATAACTGATAAGGGTAGATATAACTAGGTATCTCGTAATAACAGGTGTTTTTTTTAGACTTGTGGTTTTTCAATGTGGCAATACTTTTTTCGAAGTTGGAATTTGTGGAATGATGTTGCATATCAAATTTTACCACAATACGGTAATTGTACCACTTTCTTCTTTTATTTTATGTGGTCAAAACTTTCCGTAAATGAACAAACACATCCTTCACTAGTGTTTTTTTTTTCATCGGAGCCCAAACATAGAGTATCGACTTCTCAGGAAATCGATGCTCTGTTCGACTCTATCAAAAAGAATTGTCTCCCTGTATCCTCACACTGAAATCGTTATTACAGCCGATTTCAATGTTCACAAATTTTTGTGGCTTCTCAATTCGGAACAGACAACACCCGAAGGAATGTGTGCTGAGACTTTAACCATCTTACTCAGCTTGTCAATGAGCCTACTCGAATATCAGAAAATACACTTCACTTGTTTCTCACTTTCGATCCTGATAAATACATAATCAGTGTATTAACGCCTCTAGGCACATCGGACCAAAGTGTCATATCTGTTAATTTCTCGTTTGTAATGCAGTTTTCCAAAAATTCCACCTTACTTGAAAGTGTCATGGCTCCCCGAGTTCTCGAAGGCTTTAATGAATCTATGGGACCAAACTTTTTTCGTACTCGAACTGTGGCGAGAGTATTTATAGATGTCATCATTTATAAATCCGCTGGTCCGGACGGTATTATTCTGAAGAGGTGTTTTCCCACGCTAGCAAAATCACTGAGTAAGCTTTTCATTCTATCCTATTCTTCTGGGTTCGTTCCGAGTAGTTGGATAACTGCATGTGTTCAGCCAATCCCACGAAAATACAAATCTTCTTCTCCTTCAAATTATCGACCGATAGCACTAACGTCCCTTTTTTCTAAATTCATGGAACGAAAGCTTCTTAATGACCGTCAGAAGGGTTTTAGTCGCAATAAGTATATTGGTGATCTCATGGTTCATATCACCGAACAGTGGGAAAAGTCTTTATATCGTTTTGTGAAAAAGTAAGATTATTGCACTTGATATTTCAAAGGCATTTGATAAAGTCTGTCATCTTGCTCTCATATCGAAAATGTATGATTTTGGTATCGACGAATCCCTTCTTCGGTAGATTAGAAATTTTCTTTCGAACGGTTCAATACAAGTTGCTTTGGACGGATTCAAGTCTGAAACCAATAGTTTAATTACTGGTGTGCCCTATGGCTCCGTTTTTTCTCCTACTCTTTTCCTCATTTTTGTAAATGATCTCCTCTCCACAACATTTAATCCAATCAATTGACTCGCTAACGATAGCACTATTAGCTTTTCATATTCGTTTCCAGACTCACATCCCTCCTCCTCTTCGGATTTGGAACTGCAACGACAAAATGTGATAAGCTCATTAAATTCCGACCTGGTTCGAAAACCCAATGCTGTCTTATATCGTTAAAGCGTAATATATTCTTCTTCCCACGATATCCTCGGTGCATCAGCAACCACCTCTTGTGGAGCCATGTCGCCAAGACTGCCGCAAAATGTCTAGGGTTTTTGATCTCCGTATGATCTGGCTGCAATCTACAAAACTCATACATGTTCAAAACTTGAATATAACTCCCATCTCTGGGCTGGTGCTCCAATAACTTACTAAAGCCTCTTGTAAAGTATTCAAAAAAGAGCTTTTAAAGTGATTGGTCACATTAACATGATCAACTCGATTACTTCCTCGAACAACGTCGTAAAGTTTCTTGTGTCTCCATTTCATACTGTTATTTTAACGGGCTATGCTCTAGTGAAATAAGCAGTTGCATTCCTTAGCAACCGTAATACTCGCGCTTCTAGGAATGCCCATAAGTTTATCCTTGAGCCCAACTTCGGTTGTTCTATGAAGTACAGAGATTAATTTTTAACCGTACTACGCGAATGTGGAATGTCAACATTTATTTATTTATTTATTCAATTACGTTAAATATTAACGCTAGGTTTACAAACAAAACTTATATCTGAAAAAAAAAGTTATATATATATAAATATATTCTATACATTAAAATATACTTTAAACGTTACTAATAATAATATGACACATAAAGCTAAGAATTATTTAAATAGTGAGAGAAAAAATGTATTTTGAAGCTATCTGATTTGATACTTTGATTAATAGAATTTAAAAGAAAATTATTTTCATTATACATGCTTATTAACTGGTTAATTGGACTGTTAGAACCATAGTTTGATCGGCTAAGATTTGCTCGAATTGGCACTCGATTTCTGAAGTAATTTCGGCTTACATTAAAGTGGAATCGACACAAAACTGATGGAGATGAAATGGATCCATTCAGAATTCCAACAATAAAGCAGAGTTCCAAATACTTACGGTGACTAGTAAGCGATGGAAGACCTATAAGTTGTTGCTTAACGGAATAGGAAGGCATAGCTAATTCATTTGTCTGTGGGAGAAATCGTAAAATAAATCTTAGGAATCTTCTTTGAACACCTTCAAGTCTATGGATATGATTCGAGTAATAAGGGGCCCAAACTATACAACCGTATTCTGACAAACGATACATACAGAGTTTTAAGGACATAAGGATCTCGGAATTCCCTGCCAAATCTTTTTATAAAGCCTAGTGTCTTGCCACGCTCTATCTTTCCGTGTCATTGCAATGTTCAAGAATACAAAATAAATGTACACCGACACTTTCTATCCAACCCTTACCTTTTTACTTGCGACATATAGGAACTATATTACTTGCGACATATAGGAACTATATGGCAAGTTTTGCATTCGTGCAAAATTTCGAACTCGAGATTTTAATCAAACATGATATTACGATGGTAGAGAAGTCGAAAAAAGTGGGTTCCGCTATTCCGTCCGGTCTGTTTTGTCTGTCTGTCCACGCTCCTACAGCCTAAACCATTGGGTCGATTGAGTTCAAACTTCGAAGTTAAGGTTTTGAGCAGATTCGCGTTAGGCGTTTTTTTCATTTTTTTTTTTAAGATCAAAACTAACAGTGGCCCCCATACAATTTTTTTGGTCAAAAAACGAAAATTAGAATTTTTTCAAAAACAAACCGATAGATTTTTTTTAATTTTCTCTAAAATTTTATTTTTTAACTTGGCTTCTTTTAATAAGAAAAACATATTTTTGTATTGCTCAGGAAAGGTACCGCTCATAGAACCGTTATTTTGTTTTTTAATTTTCTCAGCAACTTATGAACTGATTTCAATAATGTTTTTTCTGAATAAGCTCTTATATTGCTTTAACAATATTTGATTATCAAAAGTGCAATTTTTTATTGTTCGGATTTTTAAAAAAATATTGAATTCTTTTTTTCAAAATTCTATATCTCAAAAACGAGTCAACATTTTTTTACGAAATTCAAATGTAGAACGTATATTTACAATCACTAAACAACTGCATACCAAAAATATTTTTAGAACAAAATTGAAAAATTTTATATATAAAAAATGAATTTAAAAAAAAAACCGCTCTAACGATTTTCAAAAAAAAAAAATTGGAAAATCAAGGGTTTTTTGATTTATAAAATGGCATTCAAATTTTTAAAGAAAAACTTATTTTTCAGGTAAAATTTTGAATCTTAAATTTTTTTTTAAAATTATTTTATTTTATTTTTAATTATTTATTTTTTTAATAATTTTAAATATTTTTAACTAGTTGAATACACAAACAATTGTTTTCGTTAAGTATGCTTACAAGTATTTTTCATTTTCGGGATGAGTTATCCTAGGATGAGTTGTGTCTTGGAATGAATCACAAGTTTTTTGACAAATTAAATGGCATTTATATCTTTTAAGACGAACTTTACAGGTATATTTTTAAATCTTTTATAGGTACATTTTTAAACAGACTCTTTGCATACAGGAGCAAGTTCGTGTAACCCAGTCGTGCATTTTATTTCTAAATGCTTACACTGTGTCTTTGGCATATTAAACACATACAAAACCCTTTTAGTGTGCGCTAAAGCTGTCTTTTGATTTTTGCTAAGCTTGCTTTGCCATTTTATACAAATAGAATTACTCCTGAACAACCGTCAAGCACGTTTCATTTTTGGTTGAATGGGTTTGTTAATTGGCAAATTTGTCGTATTTGGAGTGATCACAATTCACAAGCCATTGTTGAGACCTCCGTTACATCTTCAAAACGTCCATGTTTGGTGTGCTCTATGTGCAGAGGAAATCATGGGTCTATATTTCTTCAGAAATGAGGCCGGACATAATATTACAATCAATGGGGAACGCCGTAGAGCTATTATTAATGACTTTTTCGTAACTAAATTGGATTATATTCATGTGGATGGCCTTTGCTTCTAACAAGACGAGCGACGCTATATGATGCCATACAGCAAGTCAACGTTACAATCAATTTATTGAAGGAAACTTTTGGCCTCAAAGATCGTGCGATTCAACACCGTTGGACTATTTTGTGTGGAGTTATATAAAGTTGCTTGGCTAAGCAGATTAGCCCAAGACGATTGACGCCTTACAGTTCACGTACATCAATAATTATCGGCCAATATCGGATCGGAATAATTCGGATGACCGATAGCGGACGGTGCATGCCGGTCTGGAGTCTGGAATTTGTGAAAATAATGATTTTTTGTCAATGGAAGATTTCGAAGAAAAGTATATTTCAAAAAATGTATACCGCCATTTAATACGTCAAAGGAAAAAACGTCAGGAAAACAACTTGGTGAATACCACCATCTCTTTGAAGATTTGAAATTACAGCCCATAAAGTTTGTTGAATATTTTAGAATGCCATTTAGTACGTTTCAATATATTTTTCAAATTCGGTGGAAGAATTTATTACAAAGCAGAACAGCGGTTATTAATATGAACGATGGAAAGACTTGCATTAATATTGCGGTTAGATAATTTGATATAAAGCACCTTGCAGTGTGAATGGTATGTGGAACGCGAAATACAGTTCGTAGCAACAACACTCCAATTCGTTACTACTAAATTGTTTTTACAAAATTGTCTTGTTTTAGAGAACAAAATGCAAATTTTATTATCCTAACATTAATGTCAATTGGTTTTTCATAATTTAAATGTGTAAAATCACGTTTGTTCGTCCATTCGTTGTTCGTTCTCATGTGCAAGGCCCTTAAGCATCTTGCACATGAGCAACGAACTGCGAACTGCGAACTGTGGATGTTCGCATATTTTGACTTTTCTTTCACATGAGCATTTATTTCTATTCGCAGGTAGCGACGAATTGTCAACCCTTTTCTCCATATTTTCCTTAGCCATCATCTTTCACACAAAAACAAAACAAGAGTGGTATAATTTTGAGGTTAAGTTGAGCGCGAACAATTTATTCGTTGCAGTGTGGATGGTATGTGGAACGCGAATAGAGTTTGACAGTTCGCAGCAACCACACTGCGATTCGTTACTACCAAATTGTTTTTACAAAATTCTCTTGTTTTAGAGAACAAAATGCAAATTTTATTATCCTAATATTAGTGTCAATTGGTTTCTTATAATTTAAATGTGTTTTTGTGTGGAATTGACTTTTTGAAATGTGTAAAATCACGTTTGTTCGTCCATTCGCAGTTCGCAGTTCGTTGCTCATGTGCAAGGCACTTTAAGCCCTGTCTTTTATAATACAATATTTTCTTCGCTTAAAAAAAGTACCATAATTAATACAACAAAAATTAAAATTCTACTTAAATCGTTCGGGTACCTTGCAATTTGGGGAATTATTTTGATCTTTAGCATTTTCATTCAAAGTTTCAGACATTGCAGTTGGAAAGATTGTCAGAGAAACTTAAAAAGCAATATCTGATAGTCTTCAATCACATCATATGCCAATGCCAACCGACGAAATGCTGAATTGTTTTGGTCAAAGTGGAGATTTCCTAACTATATTGGTAGCTTGGATGGTAAACATGTGCAAATGAAATGTCCTTCTAAATTGAGTTGAGATGTTTTTGTTACCTGGGACTTCTTTCAGATATGGAAGTAAATTTAATAAAAAATTTCGATCTGGGTCTTCTGTGGATTTATCAGTGGACTTTCTTTCATATAATTGAAGTTTTCTTTTTTCAATCTGAAGATTTTCTTGGTAGACGTTACAATTGTTTCTTTTCATAAACCTACCAGATCTTTGAGAAGTAAAACGTTGATTTTGGGTACCTCAGGTTCGGATTCTGTCGAGGTTCCCGGCTGCGATAACTGCGGAGACACGGACTGTGATTCTGCTGGCTGAGATTCTAAAATACCTGAAAACAATAATTGGGATTCTGTATAATCTTCTTGGCTTGGACTACCTATTTCAGACAAATTTCCACTTAATTGCTTAGGAGCAATTTGTTTTGCTAAAAATAAAAGTCGTAGTAAGCCCAACAAGACTTTTTGTTTCCGGTCGGGGCACCAGATCTCCCAGTTTTAACCTTTTTGGAATTGGTCAATTAAATTACAGCATTATTTCATTATAACTGGAGAAGTCAGTTCCCATAGTTGTTAAGCAATGTCTCCGTTGTTGTAAGTTTTTAAAAATTTGGTTAGAAGATAATATTCACAAAACATACGGCGTCAGTTGGCGCAAAAAGTGGTCGAAAATTGGGACTCTTGCCTGAAATATTTTTAAAAAAGACAACTTTCCATATACATAAATTATACTGATCACCTTATTAACTCCCATAGGAAGTTATTGTAATCGGTTCGATTTGCCGAATTGAAAATTTTGACATTTCTCGAGGTTTCAAGGCCCCTAGAGTCGAACTAAAAGATTTTTAGAGAGATGTCTGTGGGTGCGTGTGTACGTACGCTCGTACGTCCGTACGTTCGCGACGTTTTTTTCGTCGTCCATAGCTCAAGAACCAGTAGAGATATCGACTTCAAATAAATTTTGTTATACAGATAATAATGCAGAAAGATGCAGAAAGGACTCTCAAAAAAATTGAGTATCTATAGGTGGTTTTTTTACCATAGCAATTTAAAAAAAAGGTGAACATTTTGGTTAACCCTAAATATCTCACGAACCAATAACGCAAGATACTTGAATTAAATTTTAAATTATATATTGTGACGTGATACTAAATTAGTATATTTTTGGAAAAATCCAATTAACGGCTTTTTTTATAAATCAGAAAAACTGAACAAAAATATTTGTCACCTAGAATATTTTCCGAACCAAAAATGATCTTATCCCCAAAATAGTTATGTGCGACGAAAAATTACGTTTTTGACATTTGGTAAAATTTTGAGAAAAATTGAATTGACAGTTTTTTTATAAAAAATAAAAACCTAAAAAACATTTCTAAAAGTTGGTAAAAATTGATTTTCGACTCAAATATCTTTTCAAAAATTTGAGATTATGGCTTTAAACCGATTTTGTCTTATAAGAAATATTGTTTTCAACATTCGGTATAATTGTGAGAAAAATCGAATTGACAGTTTAAAAAAAAAAATAAAAAACTAAAAAAAATTACTAAAACTTCATAAAAATTGATTTTCGACTCAAATACCTTTTCAAAAATTTAAGATATTGACTTTAAATGAATTCTATTTTATAAAAAATATTGTTTTTATTCGGTAAAATTTTGAGAAAATCGAATTGACAGTTTTCTTACAAAAAATAAAAGCCTCCACAAAACATTACTAAAAGTAAAAAATTACTTTTAACTCAAATATCTTTTCAAAAATTAACAACATTGGCTATAGAAACGTATTTTATCTCACAGAAAATATTGTTTTCGACATTCAGTCCGTTTTTTCATAAAAAAATAAAATCTACAAAAAATAGTACGCAAATTTGGTAAAAATTGATGTTCGGTTCTCGATATCTCGTGAACATTAGAAGATATTATCTTCAAATTAATTCCATTCATCCAAATTGTATTTGTTTACATAAGAAATACAAATTTTTAAGAAATGCTACTAAAATTGGTAAAAATTGGGTTTCGACTGAAATTCTCGTTAACAAAAATTGATTTCGAAATCAAACCATTTCATTATATGCAAAATATTGTTGGTAATTCTTAATTTTTTAAGAAACAAAACACGAAACCCCACAAACTTTTAAGCAATACAAATTGACAGACGGGGTGGGAAGTTATCAGTGTGGGTCGCATCCCAGCCTCTTTTTCTATTTTATTTTACGAAGGGTTTTTGGCCAAGGTGACTGCGATCCGGTTTTTAAATTTTAGAGTATGATGCCGTGTTCAATGAAAATAGTTCCACTTGATTGTCCCCCTCGTTTCTTAATCTTTATTTTCAGAATTCTTGGCTCAAAATCTTAAGTAACCGATAGGTCTATGAAATTCTTAGCATTTTATGTTTAAGTTATTTTGTACTTCATCGTTTTTACTGGTAACTTTACTAAACTTATAACATTATTCGCCTCTGCCTTAATTAACTTGTAGTTTTTGAACAAATGGTTTTCGTATTTATCTACATCTTATTTTAATAATTTTATATCAATAAGCTCATTTTTTTAAAAACAACTTATACATTTAAAGAGTTGACTTAAAGGCCCCATGTCTCTAGTATTTTCTTTATGACCTCACACAAAAGCTAAACGATGACTAAAAACACGCATTATTCATTTTCACCGCCAATTTCGAGCCCCAGCCGTTAAGATTGCCCATCGCATACGTATACTTATGGATGAAAACCAACTCATCCATAATACCTGGAAACCATACTTTTCCATTATTCCATTTACAGTTAACAACCCTAAGTTATACACCTTTATATACAGCTATGTATATTTATATACATCCAACACATGTAGCTATTATATTGCTTACACATTTTTCATATAAAGATTAAAAATTAATCCTTTCGCAGTTCTCTCCAATGGCCATTTAAAAGAATTTAATGAACCGTCTGACGCACATTGTGTCGTCCATTGTCCGCTATGTCCTATCCATTCCATAGGTATATGAAGAAGAGGTACCTACCTATCGCTCTACCATCTAAATTTAATGGGTTAGCAGGTGCTTAGTCGTAGTTCAAGTCGAAATATTACCAATGGGACTTTAGACTGTGTGGTGTTCTGTTGATGTTCTTTGTCACTTATCCCCATCCCAACGCCATCGCCAGATTCCCAACCCTATATGTACCCCAACCCAAAACCCCCAAAAATATACAGCAAAGCACTCTCATTAAGTCATTCGTAAAGTTACCATAGTGCCCTATAAAGAAAGGGTTTGAATCTTGACTTCTTACACAATGTATCACTTGTACAGTTTACACCGTTGGCGTTGCCAGCTCACCCGAAACAAACCCAAGTCTTCGTCCTTATACATACCTTTATCCTTGCCTTGGTCACCGGCAGCGGCGGTGGGTGGTGGGGATGTTGATGTTGATGGTGTCTGGTTCTGAGGATGCGGGTTGAGCTGAGCTGTGCTATACTACTCTTAGGTGTGGGCTAGGTTAGCCTGTACCACAGGTGTTTTCAAAATCAAGAAGAGAGCTTCGGCCGAGAGTGGATGTGAAAGTGAAAAACTTATAATTGCCAGTCCTGAAACGGAATCCTTTATCGGGTGATTTTTGTGTCCCTTTTTGCTTTTGCTTGTGCTGGCTGTGTGAAAATGATGATGGTTACCGTACCGGGTAACTTAGGGCACAGGGGCTTCTGGCGTTGTTGGTTGGTGTTTGACATGGTTTATTGATCGGGTTGGAACGGCAAAGGACTTAAATCTTTTTATACTTTTTGGCAATTATCGAGCTGGGTTAAGGCTGGGAGAAAGTGGTTGTGGGTGTTTTTAGTAGCATATAAACGGTAACATCACAGCGTTCATATAATCCGCTCTAAGCCTTTAGTGTTGAGAGTAGGAAAAAATATCATTGGATTGCTACACCTGACGTTTTGTAGTTGCAAAAACGTTTTTGTTTCTTTTATTTTAGCAGTTTTTTTTAAACGAGATGTGTCACCCACATGGTTATATAGTCCATTATATAGTTACCTATGTTATTGTGGGTAGGAGGTACTTTTCTAAAGCTATTTTCATACAATGTACCTTTAAATATAGTTTTTGGATTGTGAAAATGTACCAGCATCAAACACACGTTTCGTTCACACCTTGCGTGTAAATTTGAAGCTCTCTGCAATCGGCTAACACAATATTTGCACGGTCATTAGGGCACATTTATGCGGTCAAAGAGATTTTAGAGGTAAAACTAGCGATTAACTACGTATACGAGTACATACCTATATGGTGTAGATTGTAGAAGTAGTAGGTACCAGCAGAGCCAACAGCAGCGTCTGAGGTTAGGATTTAAATGACCTAGATCAGAGTGTTAAAGTACGAACATGTGGTAGAGATTTTAATTGAATATCATAATATGATTCCTATTTAATGTTCTCAAATATATGTATTTTAGATTTTAATATACATAGGTTATAGTAGCTTAATGTATAGTATTTTCTATTTATATTTATATTTTTGAATTATCTGAAATCAATATCAAACTAATCAAATTTCCGAATAAAAAGATTTTACGTTTATAAAATTGAACAATTATCTTTGAGTTTATTTTTCAGACTAAAAAAATGAAAAAACATAAAAACTGAGCTTTGCTCAAAAAAAAACTTGATTCGAAACTTAAAGTAACAAGTGCAAAAAGAAACAAGTATCAAATTAACATTAACAGAAAACTTGGTTTCAATATATATACACATACATATATGCTGTGCAGGTGAGTTGGGTACCTATTCATCTATATCTCAAGAGACCATAAGTCCTTTCAAGCTTGATTGATGTTATGTAACTTAAGAAATGATGAGCCAACAATTTCTCTAGTTGCGCACTGCAAATTGGGTGAGATCATTATTAACTTGAGTGCGCAACCTGATTCGAGGTCTTCCTCTACTGCGCTGTCCTTGTGGAGTGGATTCGAAGACTTTCCGGGCTGGAGAATTGGTTTCCATGCGCTCTACGTGACCCAGTCATCTCAGTTGTGGACTTTTATCCTTTTAGCTAAGTCTTCGCCGCTGTACAGCCTGTACAGCTTATCGTTCTATCTTCTCTTCCACTTACCTTCTATGCATACAGGATCAAAAATACTCCATTTACCAAGATCGGAATCTTTCGTACGTTTCACTAACCAAAACACGTTTGTTTACGTTGTTGTATTTGTAATTTTGACAATTAGTCCATGATTAGATGTGAAAACAAACAACAAAAAGACCCACACTGATAACTTCCCATCCCTTCTGTCGATTTGTCTTGCTTTAAAGTTTGTCTATATGTATCAATTTTTACCAACTTTGCGTACTATTTTTTGTAGATTTTATATTTGTATGAAAAAACGGACTGTTGGATTTTTATAAAAAAAATTACTGAATATCGAAAACAATCTTTTTCTCTGAAATAAAATAAGTTTGAAGCCAATATTTTTAATTTTTGGAAAGCTTTTTGAGTCGAAAGTAAATTTTTACCAAGTTTTAGTATTGTTTTTTTTTAGGTTTTTATTTTTTGTAAAAAAAACTGTCAATTTGATTTTTCTCAAAATTTTTCCTAATGTTGAAAACAATATTTCTTATAAGTTAAAATTAGTTAGAAGCCATTATCTCAAATTTTTGAAAAGATATTTGAGTCGAAAATCAATTTTTACAAACTTTTGTTATTTTTTCTTCGGTTTTTAATTTTTTTGTTTAAAAACTGTCAATTCGATTTTTTTCAAAATTGTACTGAATGTTGGAAACAATATTTCTTATAAGATTAAATAAGTTTGAAGCCTTAGTCTCAAGTTTTTGAAAAGATATTTGAGTCGAAATTCAATTTTTCCCAACTTTAAGCAATGTTTTTTTTAGATTTTAATTTTTTATAAAAAAAACTGTCAATTAGATTTTGTTCAAAATTTTATCAGATGTCAAAAACATTATTCGTCGTTGCACAAAATTGTTTTGGAGATGAAATCATATTTTGGTCGTAAAATTTTCGAGGTGACAAATTTTTTTTTTAGTTTTTTTGATTTATAAAAAAACCGTTAATTGGATTTTTTTTCCAAAAATATACTTGTTTTGTATTACGGTACAATATATAATATACAATTTAATTCAAGTCTCTAACGTCATTGATTCATGAGATATTTAGAGTTAACCAACATTTTCACCTTTTTTTTAAAGAGCTATGGTAAAAAAAACCACCCACGCAATTGTCTTGAGAGCCCTTTCTGCATCTTTCTGCCTTATTATCTGTATAACATTGATTTGAAGTCGATATATCTACTGGTTCTTGAGCTATGGACGACGAAAAAAACGTCGCGAACGTACAGACGTACGGTTACATTATCAGAACACCCTCACATAACTTTGTAATAATATTAAGCACCCTATCATAACAAAGTATCTTTATATAAACAAAATGTAATGCTCACACATTGATTCATAATTTCATCTCATAGCGGATGATGATATCCGATATTATAAATATCTTTATATAAACAAAATGTAATGCTCACACATTGATTCATAATTTCATTTCATAAGCGGATGATGATATCCGATATTATAAATACCATATCAGCACTTTTTGCCTTCAGTAACTTGTGTGCCCAAAGCATCTTAAATAATTCTAAAAGAATTCTTGTGTCAGCAATAATAAAAGACAAAGGAAAGCAAACGATCTTCAGCCGAAGATAGATTTGCTTAAGTAAACATTTTATAAGTATAAAAAGGGTTTCATCGATCAATGAGAGTTCAGTTCACAGTTGTCATTCTACGTATAGCCTAAGATTTCCCCCCACCAGTGGTAAGGGATCTGAAGCTTTGATTTAATAAATAATATTAAGTTTAATATACATTGAATGCGTTTTATTTAATTGTTGATTGTGATCTTCTGCGATCACAAAAATATATTTTTTATTGAAATAAAGAATCGGAAACGAAATTGGCGCAGTCGGTAGGATCTCGAAAGATCGAAATATATTGAATCTTACTTTATTAAAAGTTTAATTCGGGATCGTCCTAAAACTAAATAAAATAGTTAGTACCGGTAAAGTAAAATTACTAAATGGTGCTATAGGACAGTGAAAAATAAAAATATATATTTTGTTCAGTGAAAAGCATCGTAAATCAAGATCCGAAAGGACAATTTTACAAAGTCTCATAGAGAGAATGCTTGACTAATAAAACAATTAAAATTAACAAAAAGTGCTACTAAATGCAACCAGAAGGAAATCTTCAAAAGGAAGCATACAGAAAGTGAACTCAGTGTTAAATTAAAATTAACAAAAAGTGCTATTAAATGCAACCAGAAGGAAATCTTCAAAAGGAAGCATACAGAAAGTGAACTCAGTGTTAAATTAAAATTAACAAAAAGTGCTACTAAATGCAACCAGAAGGAAATCTTCAAAAGGAAGCATACAGAAAGTGAACTCAGTGTTAAATTAAAATTAACAAAAGTGCTACTAAATGCAACCAGAAAAAATAAATCTTCAAAAGGGAGCAGAGGCCCCGCAAGTAAAGGAACCACATATATTAGATCAATTCAGCAAAAGTTGAGAAGAAAACAACTTCAACAAAATAAAATTAAAGACAAATAAAAAGTTAAAAGTGCTACTAAAAAAATATATATGACATTACTTTAAAAAGTGTAAATTAATAAATAGAAGGAAGAACAACTGTACGTGGCAAAATTATCCAAGTCGAAAGCCCCAACGTGTTCGATAAATGAAGAAATATACACCATACAACAAACGAGCTGCGTTAACATATAATACCGAGGAAGAAAAAACTTCAAAATCAACAGATCCTGCAGCAATCCAGCAATCAAAAGAAATTGAGCAAGCAGAAGAAAAAATTGAAAATAAGGTAAAAATGGCTACAATAAATATCGACCCCTTAAAATTAGTAAAGAATTTACCAAATTTTAATGGTAAATCATGTAATATTATTATATTTATTAAAAAAGCAGAATTTGTAATAAATTCATGTAGTTTGTATAACGAAGGTTCACAAGAATTTATATTGAGTGAAATAAAATCAAAAATAACAGATTTCGCCCTAGAGGTAGTATTAAGGAGTGGCGACCCTAATAATTGGCAAGATATAAAAAATATTCTAGTAAAGAATTTTGGTGAGAAAGAATCTTTTCTAAAATTAAAAGAACTAGCAGATAAAGTTTATTCAAAAAACATTTCTCAACTATATAATACATTCTCAGAAATCCTCTGTAGACTAAATAATAAATATTATTTATCTGAAAATAAACCGGATGAATACAATCCTTTCAATAATGAAGCGTCATTATTATCTAAATTTTGTGAAAGAATACCCCCGAACGCAAGTTCAATAATAATCAATCATAACATAACAACCCTTAGTGAAGCTTTTTATAAATTAGAATCTTGTCATTGGACAAAAGAAGAAAATAATTATAATGATAGAAATACTCGAAACTATAGAACTGGAAATAACAATAATAATTTTAACGACAAAAACTATAAAAAATATAATAATTACAATACAAATCAAAGACTTGATAGAAATTACAAAAACGAATCAGGAAATTCAAATAACTATAGGAATTTCAATAATAAAGGTCAAAACTTTTATAGAAACAATAATCAAAACTATAGAAACCAAAATGAACGAAATTATAGGCAACCAAATAGAAGTGGAAATTATTCTAATAATAATCGTAATCCATTTGCTACACAAAATAAAAAAAATGATCTAGAACCAATGGAAATAGATCACCTTACTCAAAATACAGCAAATTTTCAAACACCCGCCTCAACAGACCATTACCCTGCATAGATGTTCATATTCTTAATAAAAAACTTAGATTTTTAGTAGACACAGGAGCAGCTACATCTATTTTAAAAGAAAATATATTTCCAAGACATTATGAAAGTAAATTAGACAAACCAGTTATAATTAAAGCATTATATAATGAAAATCAAATAAATTCAAAAATAATTTTACCATTACCAATCGAATTTAATAAAAAAGAATCAACCATGGAATTTTTAATTACACCAATTACAAACAGTTCGTTTGACGGAATTTTAGGAAATAATGTCCTTATACCATTAGAAGCTGAAATATCATATTATACACATACTTTGAAAATAAAAAATACTATTATCCCATTAATGACAAAACCAAAGGAATACCCTTTAGATAGATACATTCAGGAATTATCAAATACACAAATAGATTTATGTGGTATTGATGTAGTTTTACAAGATTTAACTGATAAACTAACTGAACATTATATGAACAAAGAAGAAAAGAAAGCTCTGAATCAAATATTAAAAAATAATAAACAATTATTCTATAGCGAAGGAGATATCTTAACTAACGTAAAAGAAGTAACACACAACATTGAAACTAAAAGTGATAAACCAATATATTCACGACTATATAGATATCCAGAAGTACATACAAAAGAAGTCGATAAACAAATAATCGAAATGTTAGATCAAGGCATAATAAAAGAAAGCAACAGTCCATATAATGCTCCTATCTGGGTTGTACCCAAAAAGATAGACAATTCAGGACTTAAGAAATGGCGAATTGTTATAGATTATAGAAAACTTAACGAAGTAACCGTGGAAGACAAGTTTCCTATTCCAAACATTGAAGACATTTTTAGTAAATTGGGAAGATCCCAATATTTTACCACATTAGATTTAGCGAAAGGTTTCCATCAGATATTGGTGAATCCTAAAGATAGGTATAAAACAGCTTTCTCAACAGCAAACGGTCATTACGAATTTAATCGGATGCCATTTGGATTAAAAAATGCCCCCGCAACTTTTCAACGAATGATTAATCACGTATTAGAAGGACTTGTAGGAAAAATATGTGTGGTCTATTTAGACGACATTCTCATATTTAGTACATCATTTGAGGAACATATTTGCTCAATTAACAAAGTATTTAAAAAACTTAACAATCACAATTTAAAAATACAAATAGATAAATGTAAATTTTTTAGCAAGGAAACCGAATATTTAGGGCACGTTATTACTACAAACGGAATTAAGCCAAATCCAGAAAAAATAAGAACAATTGAAAAAATACCTATTCCTGGTACAACAAAACAAATAAAATCTTTTCTAGGTCTAACAGGTTATTACAGGAAATTTATTAAAGATTATTCAAAGGTAGCAGTACCTATGACCAAATATCTTAAGAAAGGAGCAAAGATAAATATTAAAGACCCAGAATATATAACAGCTTTTGAAGAACTTAAATTGCTCATATCTAATGACCCCGTTTTAAAATATCCTGATTATACAAAGGAATTCGTGTTAACAACTGATGCATCAAATTATGCGATCGGATCAGTCCTTTCACAATCAAATCACCCATTATGCTATGCATCTCGCACCCTCAATGAACATGAACGCAGATATAGCACTATTGAAAAAGAATTATTAAGTATTGTTTGGTCAACAAAATATTTTAGACCATACCTTTACGGTCGCAAATTTAAAATACAAACTGATCATAGACCTTTAATTTGGTTAAGTAACCTTAAAGAACCAAACTCAAAACTCCAAAGATGGAAAATAAGTTTAAATGAATATGATTTTGATATTGAATATTTAAAAGGAAAAGAAAATCGCGTAGCAGATTATCTTAGTAGACTCGAAGTAAACGCAGTCAATAGAAATGAAGATTCAACATTAGCCACAATTCATAGTGGAACAGAGGAAAGAAATGATCACATAGGAATTTCAGAATTACCTACAAATATGTTTAAGCATCAAATAGAAATTATAGAGTCAGACAATGAAGGTAAAGATATAAAATATATATATAAAGGTATAAGAAGACTCACTATTAAATCAAAAGATATAGGTGAATATTTTACTGAAGCATTAAAGGAATTTTTACCTGATCACGGAAATGTGGCAGTATATTGTCCAAGTGATACTTTATTTTGCAAAATTCAGGAAAAATATGTTGAGCTTTACAGCAATCAAAGTAAGCTAAAATTACTGAGATGCATTACTCTTTTAAAAGATTTAAGTAATACAGACGATGCGTTGAATCTCATTCAAAGGATTCATGAACAATTTAATCACAGAGGAATACAAGAAACATATCTTGAAATTAAAAATGAATATTATTTTCCAAAATTAAGAGAAATAATAAGAAGATACATTAACAATTGTATTATATGTCAAACAGCAAAACATGATAGAAGTCCAGAAAAAATAAAATTTGAAATGAGCAAAACTGCACTTAAACCAAACGAGCTAATACACATGGACATTTATATTCCAAGTAAAGATATTTACTTTTTAACAATTATAGATAAATTTACTAAGCATTTGACAGCCTTTCCCATAGCTAGTAGAAACACTCATAAAATTATCGAGCAACTTAAACTTAGAAATTCTATATTAGGCAAACCCCAAGAAATAGTTTGCGACAATGAGTTTAATAGCCTAGCATTTAAAGAATATTGCAATGAAGAAGGAATTAAAATAAAACTCATAACCCCAAATCATAAGACAGGAAATTCAGATGTAGAAAGAGTGCATGGTACACTTAATGAACATATAAGAATATATAATGCACAAGAAGAGAAAAAGAACATATTAAACCTAAGAGAAAAAGTAATAAAAGCAGTTAGTATATATAATTGTACAATCCATTCAACAATATTAAGAAAACCTATAGATTTTATTCAAAACAAAATAAAAGTAGAAGATTTAGAAGAGATAGGAAAAAGGATCCAAACAGTTAAAGAAAATAATATTAATAAAAGAAATCAAAATAAAGCAGATTTTATTGAACCAGATTTAAAAAAAGACGTTTACGTAAAAGCTGACGTAGTAAGAACAGCAAAGAAGATAGCTGCAAAATATAAGAAGACCAAGGTAGAAAAAATTGATAATAAATATTATGCAAATAATAAAAAATTACATAAAACCCATTTCAAAAGAAAATATAAATATCAAAGTAGTGATAATAATAATTTAATCTCTTTACAGCCAAAATGAAAACCATAATTATAATTGTATTATTCACTTTTACCATAGTGAAATCAGAATTTTTATTACAAGAAATTCATAATCAAGCAGGATATATAATTATAAAACAAGAACCCATTGAATTAATCGAAAAATATGATAAAATACTCCATATTATTAATTTAGAAACTTACAATGAAATTATTAAACAAATTGAATTTTCTATAGAAACAGGCTATAACAATTTTCAAGACTTAAGATTAAAAAGATTAATGACAGAAGCTTTAGGAGATTCTAAATCCAAATTACACAGCATACTTCCTTATTCAAGACAAAGGAGAGGATTAATAAACATGGGAGGTAACGCACTCCATTTTCTTTTTGGAGTGATGGATAATGATGAAAGATTAGAGATTGAGAATCATTTAAAAATAATTGAAGAAAACAATATGAATGCTATGACAGAATTAAATAAACAAATAGGTATAAATACGCAATTCCAAACAGAATTAGAAACAATGGCAGACCGTATAAACAAACACCAGCATATATTAAGAAACTTTATTAATTCCACAGAAATAAAACAAGAAAATCTAGCTAAGAGCATATTATCATTACAAATAAATACAGATATAATGCTGTTAAACAATGAAATAGAAAAATTACAAGACAATGTAGTCTTTTCAAGATTAGGAATTCTAGGGAGAAATATCCTAACTAAAGAAGAAAATGAACGATTCAATATAACCATTAATAAATTAAAATATATTGAGAGCAGCCTATTAACTAGAAATAACAAATTAGTTTTTGCTTTAAAAATACCAGTATTTACACATAAATGTGAAAACATAATGATTCTACCTATACCAAACGATCAAGGACTTGAAGTCGAAATATCAAAATACAACTATATAATTTGTAACAAAACATTATATGAAAACAAAGAAATTAAATATCTTAAACATTTAAAGAAAAGTCCAATATGTATTCAAAACCTATATAAAACAAAATATGAAAACTGTAAGATAAGATCAAATAAAGATCAAGAATTAATAGAATTAGAAGATGGACTTGTATTAACAAAAAACTTAGTAGAAACAAGTCTAAATGAATATTGTAACAATATTGAATATAAAATTATTAAGAACAACCTTGTACATTTTAAAGATTGTAACATTAAAATAAATGCAACTTTATATATAAATCGAAAAGAAACTTTTAAACAAAATATTATAATTCCACTATATAACACATTAAACATTACAAAAATTAATGTTACATTAGAGGATATACATATAAATCAAATCGAAAATTTGAAAGAATTGCAAGCAATAAGATACCAAAACAATATAAAACATGTTATATCATATACTAGTATAACAATCATAATTATTATAATTGCAATTTTATTATTATATTTTAAACGTCGAGAAACCCATAAATTTAAAATTGAAAATAGAATTATAGATACTCAGGAGAGCATCAAACTTAAGGGGGGAGGGGTTACATTATCAGAACACCCTCACATAACTTTGTAATAATATTAAGCACCCTATCATAACAAAGTATCTTTATATAAACAAAATGTAATGCTCACACATTGATTCATAATTTCATCTCATAGCGGATGATGATATCCGATATTATAAATATCTTTATATAAACAAAATGTAATGCTCACACATTGATTCATAATTTCATTTCATAAGCGGATGATGATATCCGATATTATAAATACCATATCAGCACTTTTTGCCTTCAGTAACTTGTGTGCCCAAAGCATCTTAAATAATTCTAAAAGAATTCTTGTGTCAGCAATAATAAAAGACAAAGGAAAGCAAACGATCTTCAGCCGAAGATAGATTTGCTTAAGTAAACATTTTATAAGTATAAAAAGGGTTTCATCGATCAATGAGAGTTCAGTTCACAGTTGTCATTCTACGTATAGCCTAAGATTTCCCCCCACCAGTGGTAAGGGATCTGAAGCTTTGATTTAATAAATAATATTAAGTTTAATATACATTGAATGCGTTTTATTTAATTGTTGATTGTGATCTTCTGCGATCACAAAAATATATTTTTTATTGAAATAAAGAATCGGAAACGAAATTGTACGGACGTACGAACGTACATACACACGCACGCACAGACATCTTTCTAAAAATGTGGGGGTTAATAAGTTTTTTTTTCTGATTTTTCTTTTTACTTTTTTCGATGATAGCGAACCAATGTACATTTTTGTCTTGAAAAAAGCATGTTCAACATCAGTTTAATATAATTCAATCACTCATTTACAGCAATCACTACGAAATTCTTTAAATTTCATAATTAACTTCGGATTATTGTATCAAAGATGCGTTCGAAGAACCATCAAGTTAAGGGTGCGAGCGTAATTTATTGAATTCAAATATTTTTTTTTTGCAAGTTGTAATGACGCATTACAAATCTACAACGAAAACACGAACAAATTACATGCGTTCTGTCACTACACCGAGTATGAGTTCACACTCAGTTCAACTTGGCCAAAACTCGGTGACATTAATTTGCAAAGGTTATTTTGTCATTCGCAAGGATATAATTCACACTAGGTTGTTACCTAAAGGTTACCTAGTAGAACCGAACAAGACCAACAAAAGTAAGTAGAAGCAGGGAACCAGACCGCGTATATTATAAATACGCCTGAACTCACGGAGCTGAAACCAGTTGGACTTCGTTCGCCGCTAAGTAAGGATCAGTGGAAAGTAAGTTGGATATTAACAGAGGCTTCCCCCCACCAGAGGTAAGGGGCTTCTTGTGAAAGATTCAAGTTTAATTGATTTACCAGCTTCGGCTGTGATTTACCAGTTCCGGCTGTGATTTACCAGTTTAAGCTGTGATTTACCAGTTTCGACTATGATTTACCAGTTTCGGCTGTGATTTACCAGTTTCGACTGTGATTTACCAGTTTCGGCTGTGATTTACCAGTTACGGCCCTGCTTTACACACGATAAGAGGCAATTCACCCGCGTAAAGGCGATTGCCCCAGTCCTGACCGAATCGACGGAAGAGACGTGCCCCAAGCCGAGCACAAGCCGAGATTCGGATGAGAAGAATTTTTACGAAAATCAGAATTAGACAAAAAAAAGAATGTTAACCGACTATATGAAATAAATTCGAAATAATATAAAGTCAATTACAAATAAAGACTAAGACCTATTGATGTTAAATTTCGGTGTTTTATTTAACTAACCCTGGACACATGAGCCTACCCCAGCTGAGAAATTTAAAACACCCTCACAAAGTAATTAAAATCTGTATCAATTTAATTAATCCAAGTATATTTATAGTTTGTTTTTAATGATTTAAGCTTGCAACTATTTTTCAATTTCATTTTGATTAATAAATTTTAAATTTGAAAAAAGTATTATATTTGAAAAATACCTTATCCATAACATTCTTGATTTATGGAAACATACATGTATTTGCTATCAAAAAAAAAACTATGCATCAAAGAAACACCAATGTTTTAAAAAAGTAATCAGAACGATTATAGCGAACCTTTTGAATAAATGCAGAGCAAATAAAATGCAAATTTTGACATATGTATATCACAAAATGAAAACGTCTTAAAATCGTTCTGTATTCATGCACAACTAATTCAATAGAACATGTAATCGTCATGAATGTTTATTGTTGACGTACAGAAGTTTTTTTTAGTGAATTCCCACAGTTTAACGCAAAATAAAATTTTCATTCATTCCTTAAAAATGTTAAGTTACCAAAGTTTAAGTTTACTTATTATTGTTTGAAGGGTATGTTTAGTAAAAGTGCTGCTAATAATGAAACAAATTAATGAGTTTTACGTACATGTTTTTGTTTTTATTAATATAATGAATACTTCCATAGATTACATTTTATAAATGCAGAACATAGAAGAAAATTTACATAAACAATAGTTTTCAGATATAAAGCAGAGGTTAGTGTAGAAAAATATTTTTGAGAAAGCCAATAATATTTTAGGTATGTTCATTAAAGAAATTTCCGCTTCGGCTAACCTTCATCAACTTTTTAGAAAAAAAAAATTAGCATTAATACCAGCCAATTATTTCATAGCATATTTAATTTTTCAGATTGTAAAATGTCTAGAAATTTTCATAAACTACAAAATGTATAATTTTATGCGTAAACATAGAAGATAACATTATTTAGTCAAGAAGTATGGATTTTGGTGCATATACCGGTTTTTTTCTATCGGGTGTTCGGTTTCCCCATACTGGAATAAAAAAAGTTACTTAAATCTATTTACTGCACTCATTAAGTTGGTATTGTGTGTAAACATATTGCCTATTTCTATTCCTTAAAGATGCTTTACACAAAGCAACTTATTTTTAAAACATGGTTCCCTCAAATTTGTATTCCAAAATCTAACTAAAACCAAAATTCTAACTCTAACATAGTCCCTTAAAAAGAAATTTTCAGGAATATTTCTGCAACAAATAAAAATAAAATTGCAATTATCGAACTACTTAAATGATGAAAATACTAATGTAATTGAGGAATCTGAACTAGCTAAAGTTGGCAATGGAACTTCACAAGTATGCTTCTCGTAGCATTTTCTGTACAAAAAAATACGGAGGCACCCGCCTATTGTTAACACCTGAACTTCTAACGTTGCCAAAAAAATGCTCTAAGCAAACTTCACCTGAAAAAATTGTCTGTTTTGTTGTTGTACAAAGTATTGAGTTACACTTTTGTCCATTTCTAATTATACTTTATCAGCACTAATAAATCATTAAATATGTATTTGGTCAATTTTATTTTATTTAATATACATTAACAACATTTATTTGGATTGAAATTAAAAAGCTATACAAATCTTCCAATTTAAGACCATGTCAGCACTTCAGATTTTGTTGGTTAGGATTGTTTAGTTTTTGAACGAGGCCATGAAACATTCAAAATGAAGCATTTAGATGGGGCTGATGACTATAATGAAGCATTTTGATGGGCCGAAACACTAAATGTGAGAATGTGTTTGGTTTTTGCATCATTTCACGCACACTTTCTCACATTTAGTGTGTAGTTAGCTTGTAGGCAAACCGAAATGTCAGTCTGAGATTCCGATCTTGGTAATGGAGTATTTTTGTACAGGATCGTGATCATGCGAAGTACTACCCAAGGTGCTTTCATCCGCTTTCGAAGAACTTTTCTTTCGAAACGACCCAAGGTGCTTTCATCCGCTTTCGTCATAGTCTATGCTTGTGCACCGTATATCAGGACGGTGATGATGAGGGCATTTTGAAAATACTTTGGTCTCTTTATTACTCGACTACTTTCTTAGTCCACAGCGGTTAGCAAGAGTAATTCTTAGTTTCATCTCAGCGCTGGTGTAGTTTTCTGTGTTCATAGCGGAGCCTAGGTAGACGAAGTCCTTAACTAAATCGAAGTTACGTCTGTCGATGGCGAACGTTTTGAACAAAATGTCGGTGTTGAAGGTCCTTCCTTGATGACAGCATTTACTTTGTTTGTTCCTTATTAGCCGCTAAACCCACTTTTGCAGCCTCTGCTTCAATACACGCTGAGTTCTTCCGTTCATGTCAATATTATCAGCGTATGCTAGTAATTGCACTGACTTTTAAAAGACAGTGTCTCTAGTGCTGACGTGGAAGCCCTGAACTATTATTCAAGGACGATGTTAAAGAAATCCCATGACAGCGCATCACCTTGTCTTACGCCTTTTTTAACATCGAATGGTTCTGTTAAGTTGTTTCTAACCTTTATGAAGCAGCGCGAATTCTCCATGGTCATCCTGAACAAAAGGACGAGTTGGGCAGGAATTCCAAAACTAGTTATGGCTCTATACAGCTCGTCCCTGTAGATGCTGTCATATGCGACCTTGAAATCAATGAATGGGTGGGTGTCGATTTGATCTTTTTGGGTTTTTTTTCAGGATCATTCGTAATGTGAATATTTGATCGACTGTGGACTTTTCTGGTCTAAAATCAAACTGATAAGGACCTATCAGGTTTTTGACTATGGGCCTTAGACGTTCAAATATTACGGCCGAAAAGATTTTGTAACCGATGTTAAGTAGACTGATGCCTCTATAGTTGGTGCAGTTTAGAGGGTCTCCTTTTTTCAGAATCGGGCAAACAATACTGAAGTTCCATTCATTGGTCTTGCTTTCTTTCGACCATATCTTACAGATAAGTTGGTACATTATCCTAACCAAACTATCTCCAGATTCTTTTAATAGCTCGGAATTCCTGTTCTAGCGGCTTTTTTAGACTTCAGCTCAGATATGTCAATCTTTGCTTCTTCTAAGTCGGGAAGTCGAAATCGTTGGCATTCGTCGTCTACATTGAATGGATCATCCTGCCTGACTGTGAAATTCGACTCGTCGTCGCCGTTATACAGTCTGCAGAAGTTGTCCTTCCATATCCTCAGCAGAAGTTGCCCTTCTATATCCTCAGCATGGACTGCGGTTCCACCACGATGTTTCCACTTTCGTCTTTGCAGCCTTCGGTTCTCATAACACTTTCAAACTGCATTTCTGCTTTTAAACCTCTTAAAATTTTGAACCATACTCTTCTCATGCCTTCTTTCTAAGAAGTACATGTTCCTCTCTCCTCTTTTGCTCAAAGAGCTCGTAAGCAGTTCTAATCCTTCTATCCAGCGCTGATGTGGGTGCCTATTGCTTGACTTCATTTGCCTGCAGACATTCCTCACCAAACCAGGGGTTTCTTGTTGGTGGCTTTTTGATTCACAAATTGAAAATGAAGAACATTTTGTGAACAGACATGGACAGTGGGCAGCATGTTTAAGTGCAATGATGGTTTGTGGCCCAGATCAGTATTTCTATGCTGTAAACGTAAGCTGGCCAGGAAGCGTCATTATATGTATAAGAGTGCTGAGAAATTCTCGTTTGGCAGCTAATTTCAACGCCATAGATATCGACCTTTCACTAATGCAATCATTTTAGGAGAAAGTGATAGATTGAAAAAGAAAACAAATGAGTCACTTAAAAAACAAAACATATCGGACACAGAAAAACGTCTGTTTATCCTACTCAAGATAAAGTAAAAATGCTTCAAATGCTTCGTATGAATTTATGGAAATAAGCTTGGAAATAGAACGTTTGCAATGATTTACCCATTGACACAAAGATGTAATTTGTACGACATGCATTTTTTTATGCAATGGAATATATTATATATTTCAGAACCATTTTAAGTTTGGCGAATATCAAAACCGATATCAGAAGGAATTTATGAACTGATCTTAATAGAATTCACCTCAAGAAACTAACCACTATGAAACTTTTTGTTTATATAAAACTTTGAGAGCTGAAATCTTTTTCGAAAAGATTTTATACAACGACTGCATTTCTAGAGACCTTTTATTGATACAAGCATATTCGGGGTAATCCGAATCTCAAAGTTTTTACTTTAAATCTAATCTGCGTATTATTGTGATTGCTCTAAAACTACCTTTACTCTATTATGTACTTCAATACCGGATATCATGCTTTTTCCAATAAATGGTAACTGACGAACAAATCAGTTTCTATATAAAGCATCCTTTATCGAAATATCTTTAAGTGAAGATCTTAAGTGTTTTGGTTTTCTTTTGGGAAAGAGGAATATATGACTCTTTCCCATATTTAGTTATAGGAAAGTGAATTTTTAAGGGGTATATTTATGTACCTAGGTATTCAGCATCAAACAATTTGCCATGTTGATGTATGTAATTGCTTTTGGTCGAAAGTTTTTAAAAGCAATTTTAATGGCTCAATAAGCTTGAAGCGATTCTTGAAAATTGGATTTCCTTTCAATAATTCTTTTCATCCTTTTGCAATCTGTGACATACACAAACACACACACACATACACGCAGACAGGCACTAATACGACAAAGTCATAAGGAAAATACCTTTCGTATCGTTTCGGTATCTATCAGGCTTGCCAGATTGGGCTACTTATTTTTAATTTGGGATATCTTTTTCCAAATTGCCAACAAACAAATTAGTATGACAGCCTTATTATAATTTTGCTATAAATAGTCCAAATTTAATACAGGTATATATTACGATATTTTTCTATTTACAAATAAATGATACAAAAGACATCATCTGTGTTTAAACAAAACCAATTAATCGATTAACCAAAAGGTTAATGTAGTACACAAAATCTGTCAACCTTAATTAAAATGAATAAATAATCCAAAAAATGTACTAATCACAACTGATTTTTAGCAGTTAACAGTTTTAATATTGAAAATCCATCTGTTTTTATGTGCAATAAACTATTGACAAAAATTGGGCTATTTGAGCTTCTTTTTCTTCTCCGACTTTGGGCAACAAATATTTTAAAATTGTGCTATGGAACTTGTTCAAGACATGGCAACCCTGGTCTCTGTTTGCAAAGACATCACATCGACTAACACTATTCCAAAAGTTTATTCCTTTTCAAACTTTCACAAATGGTTTGAATTGCATTTACCTGAGCTCTATAAATGGTTCTATTAACTACACCTGTATCATCTCGATTACTCGACGAATGCTGGCAGCTTAAAGCTTCAGCAGTCGAATCGGCTTCCACTATACTTCGGAATTTTCTTCGTATGAAGTTGAAGGTCTAGGTATACCTAGGTATTTGAAAAAACGGCTACAAAACGGATGGATGGATGGATAAAGTTTGCTTTTAAACGACATTAAACGACTCTTCCACCCAAGTGTTAACATTTCAAGGAATATATACCGGCGAGGTAAGGCACGAGTTAAGGCATAAACGAATCGCTGCGCAGCCTTATGTATAATTATTGTCGGAACAAAATGATTCTTTTAACGGTTTCTTTTCAAAACTGCTAATAGATGGCTTTGAAATCACGACGATAGCATTGAAACCTATAATGCCAACAAAGATGACGACGAAAACGATGAAAACAGCCGTTGAAGCTGTGACTAATACGACACAACGTCGTCGACGAGGACCAGGACGCGAACCGAGACGCAATGCCACCGAGGAGGATATCGAAATCGAAGACGCTCATTTCTAAAGGTGGCTCCTCAACAGTGGAACAAGGAAGAAAACAACCCTTTTGCTTTCTTTCAATCAGGTGAATTGGAGAACTTTTTATATTGGATTGATTGAAATTAAAAAGTTTCTTGTAAAATCCGAGGAATGGGTAGCAATTCCACGAGTGAAATATTGAAAAAGAATGAAACTGAAACACATTATGAATCGAAAAGGTAAAAAACAAGTAACAAAAAAATACGGATTTCAGAGCAATTTGAAGTGGAAAAGTTTTTCAATTCGACTTTTTCAAGCCGAATAGGTACCTACTTATACCTACATACATACGTACCTATCCTACACTAAAAACGAATAAGAAGGAGAAAAAATAAAATAATAATAATGTTCACTGCTGCGAATATTAATTAATATTAGTTGAAGTGGAATTATTGGGCGGGTTTCCTGGGAGATCAATCTTTCTTGAGGAATAATGCATGAAGTGGCAATCAGATCCCATTATAACTTCGATGCGAACAAAGAGACGAACAAAAACTTCATCTTCTTGAATTCTCGCAATGAAATATAATAATTTGAATATGAAGGCCGAAATGAAATTTATATGTACGAGTATTTCAAGGGTAGCTATGTATGTTCATTTAGTTGTTACCAGTTGCGGATTAGAAGAAGAGGCTAAGGAGACTAAAAACCCCCCAACACAGTTGATTCGGCGAAAACTAGGAAATTTTTTCAGTGCTACAAACAAAAGAATATTTAATCTGTTGAAGAACTTAGATGTATTTAATTTGAAAATTGTTGACTTAGTTTTTAATGACGATTTCAGATCCGAACTTTAATCTTGTGGCCATACTTTAAAATTCACAATTAACCCAGTTTCAACATAATATTCATAATATATGTACTTCAAAAGCGTCTTACATTATTAAATGGTTTATGAAGGATTGTTGACGATTTTTCCAATATTTAATGAACTAAGGAAAATATTAAAAATATTAATTTCGAAAGCACTAAGAATATTATTGAAAAAAGATCACATTCCAATTTCTTCATATAGACTCAAAAAGCCTCAAATAAATGCTCTTTTTGCGAACTTCAATCGATTGAATTTGTAGTCGGAAATCTTCGAAAGCGAAAAGTACCGACCAGTGTAATTTTTGTAAAAAAAATACTTAAAAAGATTGCGAATTTGATTTAGAGTCTAGGGACTTTGGTTTTGTAGTTTAGTTTATTCATCAAACAGAGATTACATTAATCATCTTACAGACTACTTGAAATTGAAATTAAATTAATATTTAAACAAAGCAACAAATAAATAAATAAATAAATTTCAATTAATATTAAGAAAATGGAACACAAGTTTATTTTTTAACGTGACTCTATTAAAATTAAAGCAAAGTCTATTACATTAGAGACAGAATTGGTTTCCCTAACACAGCGAGTAATAGGTTCATTAACTGCGTAATTAACCCTATGGTAACTTACGTGGAATAGATCATAATCTCTAAGTTGACGAGAAGGAATATTTAACTCAATTAAAGATAGAATGTATGGGCAGTTGATATGATGCGACAGAATATGACGAATAAATAAAACAGAGAAGATTTTACGTCGATTTTCAAGTGACTCTAAACCGAAAAGTTTGCATTTCGTAGCATATGAAGGAATTTCAATATTCCCTCCAAGTTTCCATACAACAAACCTAGTGAAATTCTTTTGGACTCTTTCAATTCTTAATGAATGAATTCTATAGTATGGGTTCCAAACCACACAGCAATATTCTAAAATAGATCTTACGTATGTACAAAAAAGAGATTTAATAGTATAAGGGTCTGAAAAGTCTGTTGAATTTTTTTTAATAAAACCAATCATGGAGTTAGCTTTGGCAGCAATATATTCAACATGTTTGATAAAATTGAGTTTGAGGTCAAAAACAACACCAAGATCTTTCTTTTCATTGACTCTTTCAAGAACACTACTGCCAATTTTATATTCGAAGAAAGTAGCATAGTAACAACGATAGAATGAAAAACATTGACATTTTGAAACGTTTAAAGATAATTGATTTTTCTTGCACAATTCAATAAGCATGTTAAGGTCATCTTACAAGCGGAGGCAATCATCAGTTTGTTTTATGCATCTATAAAACTTAAGATCGTCAGCAAATAAAAGTCTAAGAGAATTATGAAAAATATCTGGCATGTCATTAATAAAAATAAGAAAGAGTAAGGGTCCCAGGTGACTACCTTGAGGGACTCCTGATGACACATGTACAGGATTAGAGAGAACATTACCAATGGAAACAAATTAAATGCGTCCTATAAGATAAGATTCCAACCACTGCAAAATATTTGAATGAAAACCAATTCTTGACAGTTTGTTCAGTAGAATAGTGTGGCTGACTCTATCAAAGGCCTTTGCAAAGTCAGTATAGATGACGTCAACCTGATACAATGCCTCAATTTTATTGAGAACATAGTTTGTGAAAATAGAAAGGTTAGTAGTTGTCGATCTGCCCGATACAAAGCCATGCTGGAAAGGCGATGTTACTTCCTTAAGCAAAAATGAAAACTTATCACACACAAGTTTTTCAAAAAGTTTTGGAATGGTGGACAGTTTGCAGATTGGACGGTAGTTAGATATTTCCTGTTTGGGTCCTGCTTTATGAATATGAAAGATTTTTTCCATTCAGTAAGAAATCACCTTTAGAAAGAGAGAGATTAAAAATATAAGAAAGAGGTTCAGAGAGTACTGCAGCACACATTTTTAAGACTATTGGAGCCACTCCATCTGGACCTGGACGATTGTCATTATTCACATTTAAAAGTGGTTCTTCAACTTCCGACTTGCTAATAAGAATAACTAATCTTCCAACATTGATCGCGGTAACCTGATTGTCGTTGTCATAAACAGATTGTTGGTGATCTATGGTACTTGCAAAGTTTGATTCAAAGTATTCAGCAAACAAATTACAAATCGTGATCAAATCGGAATAGGTAGAACCTTTATACTGCATATTTTTTGGAATTCCACTGTTTTTTTGTTTTGTTTTTAATGAACATCCAAAAGCATTTACTATTTACTTTTAAACTACTTTCAACCGAGATAATATACATTTTATATAGAAACTTGTTAATAATATTGAATTTCCTTTCAAGACGAATATACTTGTCTTTAACCATAGAGTTCGTAATATCGAATCGAATGACAGCTACAGAGTAGACGCACATTTGAGTCCGGCAATCTTGTTTAAATTCTCGAGTGTATTTATAGATCAAGAATTATAAAAGACTTACCTAAAAGTTGTTTACATACTCCTTGAACGTCTTGAATATTTTTGCATTGAGAAGTGTTATTAATTTAATCACAAAATCAAATCAAAAAATTAAATTCAGTGTTCCGATTCCACTTACTCTTAAATAATAATGTCACAGTCGGCGACACGTCTCGGGAGTAAATACAAAAACACCAACACTAAAACAACAGACTCTCCCGCTAGATCCGTTCCGACCCCTCCTAAACAAATCGACACAAATCTTAGTGAACAAATAACGGACCAACGGTTTAAAGAACAGTCCGACTACATAATTGACCTGCTTTCAAAACAAATTACCGACTCCGAAAAAAGAATTTCTGATAAAATTAGTAATCAAATTAAAGAATTGCAAAATTCTATTAATAACACTATAGTAAAAGTAAATGAACTTGAATCACTCCTTTTCAACGCTAAATCTAATATCACAACTCTTGAATCAGAGATATCGCAACTTAAAAACACTCTCGCGGATGTAAACAAACAATCCACCGTCACCCAAGTTGAATTAAATGCAATAAAAACACTTCAAAACGCACAGGAAAATCGTACTGTGGCATGCGACTCATTTATATTCGGCTTACCATTTTTACCCGACGAAAATCTTAAGACCACTTTTAATCTTCTGTGTAATGCACTACAAATCAAACCACCAACAATAAAAAACATCTATCGAACGCGCGCCCGCACAGAGTCAAAAGACACACCGATCCTCGTCAAATTTCACACACCGTATGATCGTAATTTCGTTTTGAGGTCAATTGCGGATTTTCGTAAACAAAAACAAAGGGAACTGAGCCTACTAGATGTTGATTTAAATTCTTCAAACTCTTTTCACATGCGCGAATCATTAACTAAGAACAACTATACCATCCTTCAACATGCCTTGGCTTTAAAAAAACAAAAACGGTTATCTTCTGTTTACACATCTCGTGGAATAGTGTATGTAAAACGTCACTTGAATGAAACAGCTGAACCCATCGACTGCATCGAGAACTTGGACAGGGATGTCAACTCTAGCTTGCCTACATAAATAATTATTTTTATTTTTAATTCATTTTTCAAATAACTACTTTTGTCTTCAATTTATACCTTATATACCAATTATTAATTTCATCTTCTTTTCTTTTTCTCTATAAATTATACTAGAAATAATAGTTTTTTTTTTTTTTTTTTTAATCTCATTCTTCTTTTATTAAACTTCATTTTTAGAATCAAATTCAATTTAAATTATTATTGCTTTTATTTTTTATTTTTTATTTTTAATTTTTAATTTTTTTCATTCTTTATTTTTCTTTCATATTTCCATTCTGTGCTCACTATTCTTCTTTTAATTTTTTTTAATTTTAGCTTACGCACCATGGTTAACGTGTTGGGTTGTCAAGAAGCTGGCCTACGGGTGTGTCACATAAACGCACAGAGTTTGCTGGCTAAGATGGATGAATTTCGTTATGTATTTGAGGAATCTAAGGTTGATGTTATTTGCGTATCTGAAACCTGGCTTACCGATGAGCAAAATGATCAGTTGTGTTCGCTTGGGGGTTATAGGATTTTTCGTTTGAATAGGGTGCGCTGCAGAGGTGGGGGTGTCGCTATTTATGTAAAAGCAGGATTTAAATGCAGACTTAAGAACTCTTCTCCTGACGATAGCCAAGTGGAATTCGTTTTTGTTGAGTTGTCAAATTTAAATGAGAAGCTTTTGATTGGTGCTGTGTATAGACCAAACAGAAACATCTGTATTTCTCCACTTATATCTATCATTGAACAAATTTCAGCTTCTTATCCAAATATTTTATTATGTGGGGATTTCAACTGTAACCTCTTACAGGAAAATAACTTTGTGTATGAATTCCTCTCTCTTAATCTCCACTCCGTTAACACTACCACCCCTACCCACTTTTCCAATTCGGATCCCTCGTTATTGGATATTTTTTTCGTCACTGACAGAACTAAGGTCATTCTTTATGATCAGCTATCGGCACCAGCTTTTTCGAGGCATGACTTAATCTATTTGACCTTCGACTTTCAAATGGAGAATCAAACTGATGTATTCGTATACAGAGACTTCAAAAATATTGACTATACCTCGCTTCACTCAGATGTGCACAATATTTACTGGGATTTAGTTTTTTCAAAGCCCTCACCTAGCGATAAAGTAGAATTTCTTAACTCCAATGTATCTAGGCTCTTTGAAATATATGTGCCATTAAAAACTAAATGTTGTATTCCAAAAAACAAACCCTGGTTCACCAATGAGATTCTATCATTAATGCGACAACGCGATATCGCCTATAAACGCTGGAAAACTTTTCGCCTTGACAGTTTTCATCAACAATTTTGTGCTCTTCGAAATAGAACTGTATTAGCTATTCGCAATGCAAAGGTTGCCTTATATTCCAGTCGTTTTAATGATAAACTAAATTGTAAACAAACATGGCAAAATCTTAAGAGGATAGGTGTAACCAAATCTCTCAGTGGCTCTACTGTAGATATTAACGTCAATGATCTGAATCAAAATTTCGTATCTTCGAGTAATATTGTTACCAATAATATAACTCCAGGTCCCGTTGTATCCAATGTTTTCAATAGTATTTCCCCAACTTATAATTCATTTTCCTTTTCCATTATATCTCCTGAGGATGTGGTTGAAGGTGTCCTGTCTATTAAATCAAACGCTATTGGGTTGGATGAAATGCATCCATCGTTCTTGAAACTTCTTTTGCCAGTTCTTTTGCCGTATATTACCCACTTATTCAATTCAATCATATCAACAAATGAATTTCCTACGCAATGGAAAAAGGCGAAAATAATACCTGTTCCAAAAACCTCAAGAGGAGACGAGTTTAGACCAATCGCAATACTACCTTTTCTCTCGAAGGTGTTCGAAAAAAATTATTCAAAAACAAATTAGTACGTTTCTTGATCACGAAAATATATTAACATCAAAACAATCCGGATTCCGTAAGAAAAATAGCTGCATCACTGCCTTAATAAGTGTTTCAGAGGACATAAGAAAATCTATCGATAAGGATTATGTTACTTTTTTGATACTTTTAGACTTTTCGAAAGCATTCGACATGGTGAATCATTCAACACTTTGCCAAAAGCTCTCCCTATTTTATAACTTCTCTTCTGATGCAATCGAGTTGATTTTTTCTTATTTAACTGGAAGAACACAAGCTGTTGAATTTAAAAAAGTCCTCTCGAATTTTCTATTAAACAAAAGCGGTGTCCCCCAAGGGTCCATACTTGGACCTCTGTTGTTCTCCCTCTACATTAATGAGCTTCCATTAACTATTAAGCATTGCTTCATTCGGCTATACGCTGATGATGCTCAGTTATATCTTAGTTGTCCGTTGGGATTAATTGAGCACTTTGCTACCTGTATAAATGAAGATTTGTTAGAAATTCAACGTTGGTCACACCAAAATAGCTTAGTGCTCAATCCAAAAAAATCTAAATGCTTAGTGTTGTCAAGGAATAATAAAGACGTATCTTACTTCCCATTAATTTTGTTAAATGGCTCACCTATCAAATATGTGGATTCAGCGAAAAATTTAGGAGTTGTATTCAACCAAACGCTGACTTGGAAAAACCACGTTTCATATATTCTTGGTAAAACATACGGTGTCCTCCGCACCCTTTGGTCTACACAATATTACACTCCTTTAAAAATCCGTGCATTACTTGTAAAAACACTTATAATACCCTTGGTCACTTACGGTTGTGAAATATTCTGCAAACTTGACTATGAAAGTAAACGAAAGCTCACTGTTGCTTTCAATAGTGCAATACGATATGTTCATGGACTACGACGATTTGACAGAATTTCACAACACGCACACAACTTTCTTGGGATGTCATTTGAAAATCTGCTCAATTTTCGGACCTTAATTTTGTTATCGGATATTCTTCTAACACAACAACCTGCCGATCTCTTCAGAGAAATAACTTTTTTCAGTTCAACTAGATCAAGCCTCTTAGTGAACCCTCGTTTCAGTTGTCTTACTTCTGAACGCCAGTTTTTTGTCAACGCAACACGTCTTTGGAATACACTACCACGGGAAATTAGAAGTATAGATAGTACAGTACTATTTAAACAAAAACTTAAACTTCATTTTAAGAATATATAGAAAATAGTTAATATTAAATATTTGGTATCTTTCAAAATAATTTGTAAACTTCCCATTTTGTAAACATTTTTGTAGCTTTGGTATGATTTATAATGCTTCACTAAAAATAAGATATTATATCTTACTGTGTAAGCAACTCATAAATAAATAAAACTAAAACTAAAGTTATTAGGTAACATTTGGAGTAGCTTATAAGCTTTGTTTTTTTTTCTTACTCAATTGCGTTGCTGAGAAATTTCAAAATTTTCAAATCAAACTGTTTACAATAACTTCCAATAGGAACTCAAAATAAAGTATATAGAGTCTTATTAACCGCGACTTTAATTTTGTTGTTTTTTAAAACACCTTGGGTTAGTTTTACCAGATTGAAAATGACTAAAAGTGGCACGAATGTTGAAAAATTGAGGTCAATTTTCAAAAAGTGAAATAAAAAACGTTTTAAAATGTATACAATAGAATAAGAAAAGTTGTATTAAAATACACTTCGTGTCACATGAATAGGGACTAGCTTTTTTCGTTTTTTATTTGACAATATTTTTCAAACCCTTAGGTTTTTGTTACCCAAATGTGGAATGAATGAGGTATGTATTAAGTTTATATAGCAAACAAAAATTTTGGATTAAATTGATATATACAAGTTTAATGGCGGTTTTTCTGAACAAGATCATAAAAAGTACCAAAGTACGTGAAATAATGCCAAGTGACATAGACCAACTTTAAAAACTTGGCCTTATTGCATTTTACAAAAGTGAAATAATCCCAATTTTAAGCAGTTTGTCATATTGCAGTGTGACAAACTGAAATAAGGCCAAACTACATATTTTGAGAAATAAGACCAATTTATTTTTACCGTGAGGTATGCAACCTTCTGCTTAAGCACACTATATAATTTGGGGTAGGTGCGACGTTGATTGATATCAATGACAAACCACACCGTTGAAAATGAATTAAAAAAATTAAGTGTAATGAGACCAATTATTGGAATTTGGCTTTATTTCACGGCACCGATGGCCTTACTTCGAATCTGACTTTAAAATAAATATATGGCATCCAGTTTCCGATACATCCTTGAAGTAGTATTGTTTTCAAAAGAATTAGCGATAATTTTCGAAATATACAATCCTTCTTTTCAATATTCTTTAAAAAGAACTTTTAAACGGTTCTTCGCATAAAAACGAAAAACGGTATAAATGGAATTTTTGTTCTTATTTAACAACAAGAATTTGAAGTATATATTGAATAAAAAATAAAGTTGAATATTGTTATTTCTGAGTTCAAGCACATTAGCTAAAATTGGAATTCGAAGTAAGCACCAAAATTTAAATCTACAACGAATTTTTCAAAATTCAAAAGGAATTACAGTCAAGGATTTTCAAATCTTCAAATAGAATCAGAAGATGACCCATGCTTGTTTTAAAAAACCACGTATTGAGTATTTTTAACTTTCCATAGGAAGTTATTGTAATGGGTCTGGTTTGTCAAATTGAAAATTTTGACATTTCTCGAGTTTCAAGGTCCCTAGAGATGAAATAATAGGGCACATACACTACACAAACTGTTTGAGCAAACGAATGTATTTTGTTGTTGTAAAAATGTTTGTGCAAACTGTTTGAGTAGTGTGTAGCGATGAAGCGTTTGAATTTGAATTTTCCGTGCCTGCACAAACGTGTTTGTGTGGTGTGTATTGAATTTTGCTCAAACCGATGCCAATTTTCATAGAGTTAACATGAATAAACAAGAGGAACAAATTTTTTGGACTGTGTTCATTAAACTTTATAAAAGTTTACCGGTATTATGGTGTGTAAAAAGTAATATCTCTCAAACATGTTTGTGTAGTGTATGGCGAAACTATGTTTGCTCAAACACACGTTTGAACAAACGTGTTTGCGTAGTGTATGGGCCCTATAAGAAATTTTTAGAGAGATGTCTGTGCGTGCGTGTGTACGAACGTTCGTACGACCGTACGTTAGCAACTTTTTTTTGTCGTCAATAGCTCAAGAACCAGAAGAGATATCGACTTCAAATAAATTTTGTTATACAGACAATAAGGCAGAAAGATGTAGAAAGGGTTCTCAAGAAAATTGCGGGGGTGTTTTTTTTACCATATCAGTTTTAAAAAGAAGGTGGACATTTTGGTTAACCCTAAATATCTCATGAACCAATGACGCTAGAGATTTGAATTAAATTTTATATTATATATTGTGACGTGATACAAAACAAGTATGTATATTTTTGGAAAAAATCCAATTAACGGTTTTTTTATAAATCAAAAAAAAACTGAAAAAAAAAATGTTTCACCTCCAACATTTTACGACTAAAATATGATTTCAACTCCAAAACAGTTTTTTGCAACAAAAAATAATTTTTTTGATATCTGATAAAATTTTGAGAAAAATCGAATCGACAGTTTTTTTTACAAAAAATTAAAAACCTAAAAAAAAATTAACAAAAGTTGGTGAAAATTGATTTTTGACTAAAATATCTTTTCAAAAATTTGAGATATTGGCTTCTAATTAATTTTTACTTATAAGAAATATTGTTTTCAACATTCGATACAATTTTGAGAAAAATCGAATTGACAGTTTAAAAAAAAAAAAAAAAAAAACCTAAAAAAAAACAATTCTAAAATTTGGTAAAAATTTACTTTCGACTCAAATAGCTTTTCAAAAATTAAAAATATTGGCTTCAAACTTATTTTATTTCACGGAAAATATTGTTTTCGATATTTAATAAAATAAAATCTACAAAAAATAGAACGCAAATTTGGTAAAAATTTATACATATAGACAAACTTTTAAGCAAGACAAATCGACAGACAGGATGGGAAGATATCAGTGTGGGTCGCATCCCAGCCTCTTTTTTTTTACATTTTCAGAAATGTATATTTCAAAAACTTGACCTTATAGAGGAATAATTATAAGATGAGATTCCAGTTCAAGAAAACATATTTGTTTGAAAAAGTATTGTTTGGTTTGTGTGGCAAAAAAAGAAACTTAATTGAAATATCACATTTTAGGCATGTGAATAGTTGTTACTCGGTTATCCACCCCCAAAGAACTGAATTCTAGAACCGCTCCTTGCCGTACTACATACTCGTTTATTTAATTGAGTCTTATCACATCTATACATACATCCAAGGTTGGAAAATTTGGTTTTATTATCTCAATTAATAAGTTTTTGTGTCTTCGTTTTAGCTTTCTTCTCTGTGTTTTTCATTCTTTTTTTTTTCATTTTTCTTCTGACAAAACATCGATTTGAATTAATATGGGAAATGCACACTTATCTATAAAATGTAATTAAGAAGCCTCTCTGTCGAATTAATATACATATATTTCGAGCTTTTTTGGTAGAAGTTATCATTAAGTTAAAAAGAAACCAATCTTAAGATAAATTTGATGATTTTGAATGGAGAGTCTTGTGTGCATGAGGTGATGGACCGTTGCGTTGGTCTTGAATTCAATTTTAATAAATTTTGATTCACGTTGTGGTTTACGTGTGGGTGTTGATTAATTTCAAGGTCTAGACAGTTTTTTATTCTAGAGAATTAGGGGTTTGAAAACCCTTGAAGTATGTAGAGATAGGGAGTAATTTATTTCAAAAATAGGCAAACTATCTTCAGTCATGTTTTGGCCTAAAGGTCACAAAATAATAACTTACAACACATTAAATTAAATAAAGGCTGGGATGTGACTCAGACTGATTACTTACCATTGGTATCCCTTTAAAATAATTATTTAAGTGTAAGCAGTTTTATCTTGAGATATTCGCCACTTTAACCCAATTTAGTGTAGTTAGGTAGGATTATTTTTTGAAACGATTTTTTTAACAACAATATTTTGTATAAGAAAAAATTAAATTTTAATCAAATAGCTTATTTATTTTTGAGTCGGATATTCGAGTCAAAAATCACTTTCAGCAATTTTTAGTAGTACCAATTTTTGTAGGTTTACTATCAGATTTTTCTAAAACTACACTATGCGTCAGAAATAGTTAAATTATTAAAATAAATTATAAGTCGATTTTTTAAGGTTCTCATGAATTCTTTAACGGCAAACTTTGAAGAAACCAAACGAAAATCTAGCAAAGCTGTCCTTCGGGTGATTTCTTCAGGGTTTTAGAAAAGTTGAAAGACAAAGAGCAACTTGGAAGTCAATTGTAATTGATGGTGCTTCGCCCTTTAACTTACACACGTGGCAATAAATTGCTGCCCAATACTTTACTAAACTATTACTTCGTAAACTTTCAGTGACCGGAACACATAATATCTTATATTATTTAAAATAAATTAAATTTTGTTAACTTCATATTCATTTTCATATCTTTATTGAAAAACAAGTGTCAAAGTTCAAATATTCACTTTCCACTTAAATTTACATTCATAATGTTTAACTTATAAGTAAACAACATCAAAAGCATTTCTAACAATTCCTCATCACTTAAAACAAACGTCTGTGAAATATTCAAATTAACGACCCCAGTATGAAAATGTTACTTCTGGAATTCTGGTGACGATCATAGTACGAGTATGATGATGATGATGCTCTGTAGATATCCTTATTGTATATGGTGATTGTCACAATCTGCCTGGTCATGTTTTTCCAATAGAAAATTTAACTCTTCATTTGGCCTAACGACAATGAGCCTCTGCTATATAACCCGGTCAACATGTTATCTCGACACCACAGCAACACACAGAGCCTATAAATGCTTCTGTATGCCAATGCCAATGCCTCAGTCCGATTAGGTTCATAAACAGGGTGTTTCGTATAGTGAATGGATAATCCTAAAACGGTTTTGACTTTATGACTGTATGCAAATTTTGTCATTCATTGATTTTTGTTCTATACGTTTTTAATACCAAGGCTACAAATGGATGAACTCCACCAAGTTTCTTTTGAAGTCTACGTCGCTGTACAGTCCATACAGCTCGTCGTTCCATGTTCTCCTTTACTCACCTTCTATGCATACTGGAACGTAGATCACGTGAAGAACTTTTTTCTCGAAACGAATCAAGGTGCTTTCATCCGCTTTCGTCATAGTCCATGCTTCTGCACCGTATAGCAGGAAGGGGATGATGAGGCTCTTATATAGCGACTCTTTGGTCGCTCGATGGAGGGCTTCACTACTCAACTACTTTTTTAGCCCAAAGAAACAGCGGTTACCAAGAGTAATTTTTCGTTTGATCTCAGTGCTGGTGTTGTTTTCTGTGTTCATAGCGAAGCCTAGGTAGACATAGCCCTTAACTTCCTCTAAGTTACGTCTATCGATGGTGACGTTTTGACAGAGACGTCAGTATTGTAGGTTCTTCCATGATGAAAGCATGTACTTTGTTTTGCCCTCGTTAACCGTTAAACATATTTTTGCAGGCCCTGCCTCAATACTCACAAAAGCCCCATTGACATCAAACATCTTGTGTTGACGTGGGAGCTCTGCACTATTCTTTCAAGGACGATGTTGAGGAAATCGCATGACAGCGCATCACCTTGTCTAAAACCTTTTTTGACATCGAAATGTTCTGTTAAGTTGTTTCTAACCTCTATGGAGCAGCGCGAATTCTCCATAGTCATCCTGCACAAACGGACGAGTTTGTCCGGAGTGCAAAAACTATACAACGCTCTTTACAGCTCGTCCTTGTAGATGTTGTCATATGCGGCCTTGAAATCGATGAAAAGATGGTGGGTGTCGATATGATGTTCTTGGGTTTTTTCCAGGATCTGCCGTAATGCGAATATTTGATCGACTGTGGACTTTGCTGATCTAAAACCACACTAATAACGACCTATCAGGTTGTTGACGATGGGTTTTAGACGTTCACATATTACGGCAAAGAAGATTTTGTAAGTGATGTTAAGTAGACTGATTCCTCTATTATAGTTGGTGCAGTTTAGAGGGTCTCCTTTTTTCAGAATCCGGCAAATAATACTAAGCTTCCATTCATCGGGCATGCTTTCTTCCGACCATTTCTTACAGATAAGTTGGTGCATGCACAGAAAAAAAAAAAGTTGTCATATTAACAATCGTCGATAGTCAACCTGAAATTTGGCCAAATTGTCGCATTGACTACCAAAATAGTCAATATGACAACCTAATTTTTTAAAATTGACTACTGGATAGTCAATAGAACAATTTTCGATTGTCAATTTTGGGTAGTCAATATGACAACAGAAGTAGTCAATAGAACAACTTCGGTAGTCAATATGACAACTTGGTTGTCATATTGACTACCAAAATTGACTATCGAGAATTGTTACATTGACTACCCGGTTTTCAACAAAAATTGTCATGATGACTACCGCAGTTGTCCTATTGACTACCGCAGTTGTCATATTGACTACCGTGGTTGTCATATTGACTACCGTGGTTGTCATATTGACTACCAAAATTGACTATTGAGAATTGTTATATTGACTACCGCAGTTGTCCTATTGACTACCACAGTTGTCCTATTGACTATCGCAGTTGTCATATTGACTACCGCAGTTGTCATATTGACTACCGTGGTTGTCATATTGACCACCAAAATTGACTATTGAGAATTGTTATATTGACTACCGCAGTTGTCCTATTGACTACCGCAGTAGTCCTATTGACTACCGCAGTTGTCATATTGACTACCGCAGTTGTCATATTGACTACCGTGGTTGTCATATTGACTACCAAAATTGACTATTGAGAATTGTTATATTGACTACCGCAGTTGTCCTATTGACTACCGCAATTGTCCTATTGACTACCGCAGTTGTCCTATTGACTACCGCAGTTGTCATATTGACTACTGTGGTTGTCATATTCACTACCGTGGTTGTCATATTGACTACCAAAATTGACTATTGAGAATTGTTATATTGACTACCGCAGTTGTCATATTGACTACCGCAGTTGTCATATTGACTACCGTGGTTGTCATATTGACTACCGTGGTTGTCATATTGACTACCGTGGTTGTCATATTGACTACCAAAATTGACTATTGAGAATTGTTATATTGACTACCGCAGTTGTCCTATTGACTACCACAGTTGTCCTATTGACTATCGCAGTTGTCATATTGACTACCGCAGTTGTCATATTGACTACCGTGGTTGTCATATTGACCACCAAAATTGACTATTGAGAATTGTTATATTGACTACCGCAGTTGTCCTATTGACTACCGCAGTTGTCCTATTGACTACCGCAGTTGTCCTATTGACTACCGCAGTTGTCATATTGACTACCGCAGTTGTCATATTGACTACCGTGGTTGTCATATTGACTACCAAAATTGACTATTGAGAATTGTTATATTGACTACCGCAGTTGTCCTATTGACTACCGCAATTGTCCTATTGACTACCGCAGTTGTCCTATTGACTACCGCAGTTGTCATATTGACTACTGTGGTTGTCATATTCACTACCGTGGTTGTCATATTGACTACCAAAATTGACTATTGAGAATTGTTATATTGACTACCGCAGTTGTCCTATTGACTACCGCAGTTGTCATATTGACTACCGTGGTTGTCATATTGACTACCGTGGTTGTCATATTGACTACCGTGGTTGTCATATTGACTACCAAAATTGACTATTGAGAATTGTTATATTGACTACCGCAGTTGTCCTATTGACTACCACAGTTGTCCTATTGACTATCGCAGTTGTCATATTGACTACCGCAGTTGTCATATTGACTACCGTGGTTGTCATATTGACCACCAAAATTGACTATTGAGAATTGTTATATTGACTACCGCAGTTGTCCTATTGACTACCGCAGTAGTCCTATTGACTACCGCAGTTGTCATATTGACTACTGTGGTTGTCATATTCACTACCGTGGTTGTCATATTGACTACCAAAATTGACTATTGAGAATTGTTATATTGACTACCGCAGTTGTCCTATTGACTACCGCAATTGTCCTATTGACTACCGCAGTTGTCCTATTGACTACCGCAGTTGTCATATTGACTACTGTGGTTGTCATATTCACTACCGTGGTTGTCATATTGACTACCAAAATTGACTATTGAGAATTGTTATATTGACTACCGCAGTTGTCCTATTGACTACCGCAGTTGTCATATTGACTACCGTGGTTGTCATATTGACTACCGTGGTTGTCATATTGACTACCGTGGTTGTCATATTGACTACCAAAATTGACTATTGAGAATTGTTATATTGACTACCGCAGTTGTCCTATTGACTACCACAGTTGTCCTATTGACTATCGCAGTTGTCATATTGACTACCGCAGTTGTCATATTGACTACCGTGGTTGTCATATTGACCACCAAAATTGACTATTGAGAATTGTTATATTGACTACCGCAGTTGTCCTATTGACTACCGCAGTAGTCCTATTGACTACCGCAGTTGTCATATTGACTACCGCAGTTGTCATATTGACTACCGTGGTTGTCATATTGACTACCAAAATTGACTATTGAGAATTGTTATATTGACTACCGCAGTTGTCCTATTGACTACCGCAATTGTCCTATTGACTACCGCAGTTGTCCTATTGACTACCGCAGTTGTCATATTGACTACTGTGGTTGTCATATTCACTACCGTGGTTGTCATATTGACTACCAAAATTGACTATTGAGAATTGTTATATTGACTACCGCAGTTGTCATATTGACTACCGCAGTTGTCATATTGACTACCGTGGTTGTCATATTGACTACCGTGGTTGTCATATTGACTACCGTGGTTGTCATATTGACTACCAAAATTGACTATTGAGAATTGTTATATTGACTACCGCAGTTGTCCTATTGACTACCACAGTTGTCCTATTGACTATCGCAGTTGTCATATTGACTACCGCAGTTGTCATATTGACTACCGTGGTTGTCATATTGACCACCAAAATTGACTATTGAGAATTGTTATATTGACTACCGCAGTTGTCCTATTGACTACCGCAGTTGTCCTATTGACTACCGCAGTTGTCCTATTGACTACCGCAGTTGTCATATTGACTACCGCAGTTGTCATATTGACTACCGTGGTTGTCATATTGACTACCAAAATTGACTATTGAGAATTGTTATATTGACTACCGCAGTTGTCCTATTGACTACTGCAGTTGTCCTATTGACTACCGCAGTTGTCCTATTGACTGCCGCAGTTGTCATATTGACTACCGCAGTTGTCATATTGACTACCGTGGTTGTCATATTGACTACCAAAATTGACTATTGAGAATTGTTATATTGACTACCGCAGTTGTCCTATTGACTACCGCAGTTGTCCTATTGACTACCGCAGTTGTCATATTGACTACCGCAGTTGTCATATTGACTACCGCAGTTGTCGTATTGACTACCGCAGTTGTCATATTGACTACCGCAGTTGTCGTATTGACTACCGCAGTTGTCATATTGACTACCGCAGTTGTCGTATTGACTACCGCAGTTGTCATATTGACTATCGCAGTTGTCATATATTGACTACCGCAGTTGTCGTATTGACTACCGCAGTTGTCATATTGACAACCGCAATTGTCATATTGACTATCGCAGTTGTCATATTGACTACCGCAGTTGTCGTATTGACTACCGCAGTTGTCGTATTGACTACCGCAGTTGTCATATTGACTATCGCAGTTGTCATATTGACAACCGCAGTTGCCATATTGACTATCGCAGTTGTCATATTGACTATCGCAGTTGTCGTATTGACTACCGCAGTTGTCATATTGACTATCGCAGTTGTCATATTGACTATCGCAGTTGTCAATACGACAACCGTAGTTTCAATTTCTTTCAACCAAAGTTGTCATATTGACTACCGCAGTTGTAATATTAGTCAATATGACAACCGGAGTTTCAAATTCCTTCAACCAAAGTTGTCATATTGACTACTACAGTTGTCATATTGAATACCAAATTGTAAAAAAATTTCGGATCCCAAAATTGACAACCGAAAATTGTTCTATTGACTATCGCGGTTATCGGCTGAAAATTGACTACCAAATAGTCATATTGACTACCAAAATAGTCAATAGGATGACTTTTTTCGTTCTGTGTGCTGCTCGGTATTCAAGCCATCTGCTCAAGTGGCTTTGTTAGATTTCAGCTTAGATGTGGCAATCTTTACTTCGTCTTAGTCGGGAAGACGGGATTGTTAGCTTTCGTCGTCTATGTTGAATGGATCATCCTTACTGACAGCGGAATTCGGTTCGTCGTCGCCGTTATACAGTCTGCAGAAGTGGTCCTTCCATATCCTAAGCATTGATTGCGGTTCCACTATGATGTTTCCACTTTCATTTTTGTGGCCTTTGGTTGGAGTACTTGTGAATCTCGTTTCACCTGCTAAAAAAACTTTCGAACTCCATTTCTGCTTTTGAACTTCTCAACATCTTCTAGAGCTCGTGAGCAGTTCTCGTCCTTCTATGCAGTGCCGCTTTGCGTGCCCCTTGTTTGGCTGCAATTCCCTGCCGACATTCCTCATCAAATCAGGGGTTTTTTGTTAGTAGCTGCTTGAAACCCAGCACGTCAGAGGCGGTTTCTCTGATTGCATCTTGGCAATGTTGGCACTGGTTCTCGATACATTGTGTTGACGGCAGAGAACTTCGAAAGAGTTTACTTCTGACTCGGTCGGTTAAGGATTTGGCGATCTCTTGCGGTTCTTGCCGTTCTTAATTGTATCTTTTCCAGGCATCTCCCTGTTTTGCCTTGGGTCGGAAACCCAGAGTGCTACCTTGGCTACAACAAGGTAGTGGTCCGAATCGGTGTTAGGTCCTCGGAAAGTTTGGACATCCATGATGCTGGAAGCGTGTCTATCGTCAATCGCAATATGGTCTATCTGGTTGACGGTTTTGAGAAACGTTGAATTTAATTTTTTCATGGCTTTGAATAAAATTTTTTGGAGTTATTTTGTAGTGCTAATTTTGAATCCTAACATCAATCTTAACTATATGCTCAAATTTTTAAAACATAGGTTTTCAACATTATTTTTTGAACATCTTTCAAAAACTTGATGCCTTGGATTCTTAACAGAAAAAGACTACTCTCGTGTTAGCAGAAAAAGCTTTCTGTTTATGAAATTCTAGAAAAATAAATATTGAAATTAGAGATTATTATAGATTTAGAATACTATCACGAATTGAAGAAAAGAATACTTCATGAATTTAGGTATTCCTTAAAAGGCATTTTGCGAATTTTTAAAAGTAATAACTTGAAAAACCTGGCGTGATAGAGTGATTTCGCAGTCGGAATTTAATTAAGAGCATTAAAACCCACAATGCAATTTGATTGCCAGAAACAAGACCTTTGTGGGTAGTGTCATTTGTTTTAACATAAGGTTAGATAGGGTGAGTGAAAAACCCAGTAAAAGTAGGTGGTATTCAAAAATTTGATAAAAAACAGTCCTTACTCAAAAACCTTTAGGATTCGGTAAATACAAATTACCAAATTCTTTTCGGTAGTGAGTTTTCACTATATTCGATTGGGGCAATTAATTATGGGACACCCTGCATGGGTACCTACAATAAATGTTGGCATAGTTGGCATCAACATCTGCACCCTACTCCCCTTCACCTACACCTTCACCCAACCATCATCACATCAGAGTATCAGAGGTATGAATTTCGGAAATCGTTAAATATTCATGCGATATATAAGTGCTATACCCTCCTCATGACAGCACGCCTATCCCATTATAACCCATTAATTTGGAAGTCAATGAGTGAGGATGACACTATACATGGCCAGGTGTTGTTGGAGGTGTCAGTAAAGGTACCTTCATACATTTATTTGCAGTTGGGTGCTATTCCACAGACTTTCCATATCCGGTCTTATTGCATTTTGGATTTCGAATGGAAATCATTTTGAATTCTAGGTGAATTATTACAGTTTGCTTTTGATATTTTATATATATGTATGTTCATATCTCCCTAACCATATAAATATACCTATGTATGTATATGAATTTTGAAATTGCAGCCTTAAATTTAGTTCTATACGTGTTATGTTTAATTTGTTATGTATTCTTTGAATTTTTAAATCAAACTTATACCCAACAACACTGCAGCTTCCCTGTTTATAGATGGGGCTTAAGTATTTTGAAATTTATTGGAATGACATACATTTTAAGTTAGAATTAAGGCAATGTTTGGACAATATGTACATATACTAGTATTGAGGTGGTTAACATATTGAAATAAACCACAGAAAACATTGCATTTAACAAGTGATTGATTAAGCTCTTGAGGATCCCTTGAGGGAATTTATCGTGTCTTGTGCTATACAAAGCATTATTACACAATTGTTTTTGTTGTTTAGTTAAATTTATGTAACTCCTCACATTGTATATTTGTTTTTATGTTAATAAATAATTAAAATTCTTAATAATTTATTTTTGCATCCTATTGATTTCTATCTCTATTTAAAGACAGTTTGTTAGTGTTCTTAAGAACCACTTTTCCAAATTTATTACAAAATTTATATGGTGTTGACAAGTTTGGAACTTTAAAATTAGAAATTTTGTAGTTTATGTGATTTTTAATTGCAAGAGAAGTTTTGATGGTTATTGCCTATTATTTGACAGTTGAGAGTAGAAACTGTCTTGAAAGTTTTGTCCAGGATTGGCGGCATCATCGGTTCTTATTTCTTTGCGAAATGTTTAAGGAACTTCTGATACGGTAATGGCGAGCGCTGCCTTAAGCTCTAAGAAACTCAAGATATAATTTTTCAATTAAATATTTTGAACATTAAACTAAATCATTTCATATAAATAAATAATAAATTGGGTGGCGCAACAGTCCGTATGAGAACTAGGGCCTAGTGACTTACAACTCTCAACCATTCCTGTGTGCGAGTGCTATTATCAGTAATGGAGGGGACCTACAGTTTTAAGCTGAATCCGAACGGCAAATTTGAGAAAGCACTTTTCATGACAATAATTACTCTTGGAGAATTTGTCAATTCCTCGCAAGAGGCAGTACTCGTGAAAAAACTTTAGATGGCATAGGCAGGGATCGAACCCAAGACCTCTTGCATGACAGTCCAACGCACTAACCATCATGCCAGATGCCACGGGTACCATTTCATATGTCTTGTAGAAATCACCGCTGTTTATTTTTGCTAGAAGTTGCAATAAAAACTCCTATAAAGTAAACTTTTTGAAAGTTTTCAGACGATCTGCAGTACTGGGAATAGAGATTTTTTACTGAATCCTTCCTGAAATCTTGAGGCATTTATTGCTATGGCAATAATGCTTGAAATAGATATTCAATTGTAATTAAGTAATAAAACTTCCGAACTCTTGCAAGAAGGTACAGAACTCAATTGAAGAGATGTGATAAATATGAGGCAATATCTTCGATAGATCGTTTAACCTTCTAGGATAAAAGAATAACACCCTCCGCTAACAACGTAAAGTATGGAATCCTTCACGGAGAAATTAGTTAGCCTTAAGGCCCCTTTCACACCAAACGAATCCGAATCAATCAGAATCATTTCGAATCAAGTTGAATCTGATTCGTTATCTCCACTCTTTCACACCAGCTGAATCAACCTGAATCTATAAAAAATTAAAAATCCTTTCATCTTCTTTTTGTTTTCGTTCTTTTAGTTGCTCTCTCTCTCGTATGGTTTTTGATTCAAGACTGACCGGACGAGGAATCTGACAGGTTGAATCAAGTGCGACCTCGAATCAAACCTGATTGAACCAGATTCGTCCGGTCTGAAGGCGAGAAAAGAATTGCTTCACATTTAGGGCCCTTTCACACCAAACGAATCCGAATCAATCAGAATCACTTCGCATCAAGTTGAATCTGATTGACCAAGATTCGGCTTCGAGCGCTCCGTTTAAATGTGAAGGGATTCTTTTCTCGCCTTCAGACCGGACGAATCTGGTTCAATCAGGTTTGATTCGAGGTCGCACTTGATTCAACTTGTCAGATTCCTTGATTCTTGATTCTTGAATCAACAACCATACGAGATGGAGGTGGAGTTATTAATTTTAAAAGTTAAAGAAAATAAGTGCGATTTATGATTCAGGTTGATTCAGCTGGTGTGAAAGAGTGGAGATGACGAATCAGATTCAACTTGATGCGGAGTGATTCTGATTGATTCGGATTCGTTTGGTGTGAAAGGGCCCTAAGGGAAACGAGGATAAGACCAAGATACTCTACATCATTTGGAGCCTGACAACTTGAATGCATCTGGCGGTTTATAGCCTGTGCTAGAAGCACAATGCGAGCTAGAAACGAAGGTGGGAAAAAATGGACACTATTCAAGTATTTACACGTGGACAGATTTTGCTCACTTCATTACCAAAATCGAACGGACAGATCATTTGGATTGAACCAAAGTGGTGACAAAAGTGTCCAAACAATTGGGTCGGGTATATTTTGTTGCCCCGTGGCAGCCGTTTTGTTTTGGTGACATCTGTCAAATCTTTTATTTAGTATTCAGTTGTTTATGCCAAATTATCATGGCAAGTTACACAATTGAACAGCACGTTTAAATGATAAAACTTTATTATCAAAATGAGTGCTCGTTAACCCATTTTACGATAGACGTGGTGGCCCTTCACAGTCGACTCTTTAACATTTGATGGCCAAATTTGTAGGTTCAAGGAATGCAATATCGGCCGAGAACATCGCAGCGGTCCGTGAAAGTTTACCGCAGAACCCAAGGCAGTCTATTCCTCGCCGTGTACAAGAACTCGGTCTTTTGCAGACTTTAACTTGGCGAATTTTGCGTCGGGACTTCGGTTAATGAAAATAGACAACGCCGCCGTTTGTTCGCTGCCTGGGCTTCGAATAGTTTGGAAGAGGACCCCAATTTTGGCCGAAAAATCATCTTTAGTGACGAGGCGCATTTTTGAATGAATGGCTGTGTTAACAAGCAAAACTGACGTATACGGGACGAGATCAACTAACGCGATGTTTACCAGGTGATAATGATTTTGGGCCGGCGGCGGCGTAATTTGTCCGTACTTTTTTGAAAACGACGTTAGTGAGGCGGTCACCATCGACAGCGAGCGCTGCATAACGATGATAACTAACTTCTTATGGCCCAAATTGAACCATATGGACCTAGACGACATGCAGGACGGCGCGGCGCTACGTGCCACAGAGCCAACGCCACGAGATCTACACACAACATCTACCAGCCCTTATTGAAAAACCCTATATAAACTTTAATATCGCTTACAAAGTCTTCTCTGCGTAGTATGTGAACGTATAAAGCCCATCGTCAACAACCTGAGAGGTCCTTAAATGTAAGTTTCTTTAGACCGGTAAAGATTACAGTCGAAGAAATATTTACATTATGACGGATCCCGGAAAAACATATGAATAGTGACGAACTGTATAGGCCCATGTCTAGTTTTTGCATTCCTTGGGAAACTCGTCCATTTGTGCAGGGAGAATTCCAACAAATTTTGGAAACAATTAACCGAACCTTTTGATTTTAAAAAATGCTTTAGACAAGGCACAAGGGTTCCTTAACGTCGTTCTTAAAAGAATAGTACAGAGCCCCCACGTCAACGCTAAATGCACTATCTTTTAAAAGTCTATCCAATTACTCGCCTATGCTGATGACATTGACATAATCGGAAGAACTCAGCTTGATATCAATGACGCTCTTGTGAGTATTGATGCAGAGGCGGCAAAAATAGGTTTAAAGGTTAATGAGGGCAAAACAAAGTACATGCTGTCAAAACGTCACTATCGACAGACGTAATTTTGAGGTAGTTAAGGACTTTGTCTACCTAGGCTCCGATAACATCACCAGCACTGCGATTAAACAAAGAATTACTCTTGCTAACCGCTAGTTTTAAAAGTTAGTAGAGTGAGGCCCTTAATCACACAGGACTGTAGCGTAAGTAAGTAAGTAAGCACCCCGTCATCTCATATCGGTAAATCTTTCAAAAGGAAAGGAAAAAAAGGAATAGTAGAGAGGGAAGAAAAAGAAGATTTAAGAGGAGGGTGCGGTGCACATTGGGTTTGAATTCCTGAATATTGCAATGTCAGAAAACATTGGAATGTACGTAGTACGGCAAAATAACGAATTTCTGTACTCAACAGATACGACCGAAATTCCTGGAGGTCCGAGTGTTGTGGTTGAATTGCTTAAGGGAGGAACGCAGGATATTGCATACACAATCATAAATTAGGTGACGCAACAGCTCATAGATAACCAGGGTCTAGACACTTACAACCTTCAACTATTCCTGTGTTCGAATTATTTCAGTGATGGAGGGGACCTACAGTTTGTAGACCGAATCCGAACTGTTCAATTGAGAAGGCATATGTCGTGACAAAAATTACTCTTGTCAAATCCTCGCAAGGTGCAGTACCCGTGAAAAAAAAACCTATAAGACCTTTTGCAAGATAGTCTACGCCACGGGTACTGCTATTACATAATCTGTTACAATAGTGATACAAATTAGTAAGACAGAATAGACCCGGTCGCAATAAATACTTTAATAAATTTCGGGATCAAAAGTCCAGTTGTAAGAGTTTTATCCAAGCCTTGGATGTATACCTTATAGATAATAGCCAAACCAGAGAGGGAAAAGTCGGTCCACAAGAGGTGAATCTGAATGGTAATACACATAGATAACGAGAGTTTCAAGCTTTTCAGTTTCCTTTATTGCCCTTCATGCAAAAACTATTCATGGATAGTGGCAAAGGTGCTAAATTACGCTATAATGCCGATAGGCAGCAATAAGTTTTCAACGCATTAAAATCTTTTGCCACTGCATACTTTTTCTAAAGCGTTTTCAATAAGGGCGGGTAGATGTTGAAATGGAACGAAACAATAAGCTGTGTATGAGGTATTAACAAAATCACTTTTTTTTTAAAGGCGCATGTATGCCATTAAGTGTGGAATATGACATTATTCAAATGCCCGCCTAGTCTTCTTATACGGTGACACGAATCCGAGTGGTCCAATTTCCAATGACTCTTCCGCATAGGTCCCACTGAATTTGAGCGAGGGCCTGTGTTATGTTCACCTTTAGGGCATCGGTCGATTGTGGTTTATTTTATAGACCTGCGACTTCAAAAAACCCCACAGGAAAAAGTGTAGCGGGGTCAAATCACATGACCTTGTTGGCCAATTCACATCACCTCTGCGAGAGATAACATTACCCTCAAATCGTTCATACAAAATGTCAATCGTGGCGTTTGCTGTGAGACGTAGCGCCCTCCTGCTGGAACCACATGTCATCTAGATCCTTATGGTTCAATTTGGGCCATAAGAAATTAGTTATCATCGTTATGCAGCGCTCGTTGTTGAGGGTGACCGCCTTACTAACGTCGATTTAAAAAAAGTACGCCGCCCGAAATCCACACCAAACGGTAACTTTTTGAGGATGCATTATCACCAGTTGAACCTCGCGTGGGTTGGTGTCGTCCCACATACGGCAATTTTGCTTGTTAATACAGCCATTCATATAAAAATGCGCCTCGTCACTAAAGATGATTTTTTGGGGTCCTCTTTCAAATGATTCGAAGCCCAGTCAGCGAACAAACGGCGTTGTCTATGGTTATGAACTTTGAGCTCCTTGGTCAGTTGGATCTTGTACGGGTGTAGGCCCAAGTCCCGACGCGAAATTCGCCAAGTTGAAGTCTGCCAAAGGCGGAGTTTTTGGCGGGAAATAGACTGCTTTGGGTTCTGCTGTACACTTTGATTAACCGCTGCGATGTTCTGTTCTCGGCCGATCTTGCGTTCCTTGAACCTACTGGTGTTGGGTGATTGTTTACTGAACCGGTCGTCAAAAATTTGGCCAACAAAGGTTGAAGAGTCGACTGTGAAGGGCCACCACGTCCACCGTAAAATGGGTGCAATGATCGCAACGTTTGCTTTAACGAACACTCATTTTGGTAATAAAGTTTTATCATTTGAACGTGCTGTTCAATCGTGTAACTTTCCATGATGATTCGGCATAAACAACTGAATAACAAACAAAAGATTTGACAGATGTCACCAAAATTAAATGGCAGCCAGGGGCCCCCAGAATCTACCCGCACCAATTGAAAAACCCTTTATTTTAACAAATAATCTTTACGTAATTTAAAATTGAATAAAAGCCAAAATAAGCTATCATCTCACCAACATTTACTTACCTATGTACATATATGATATCTATTAAACTGACCTTCCATATCATGTTGATATCAAATAAGCTAAGACTTAGGTATATTAAAACCATGTTAGAACTAAAGTAAACGAAAAACTTGGTTATACTCTTATGTACATACATAATTTTATATAATATTGATTCATCTATCAGTATACTCTTATACCTACTTAGTCCAAAAATAATATTCAATTTAATTGAAACCATATGGCTTTGTCAGAGTCTGAAGGTATTTAATAAAGGCAGCATATCGTCCTGAAGTCCTTTCGTTCTTCTCTGATACAATGTGCAATCATGCCACACGACACCACACATGTATCTATATGTATTGTTAAAGTCTGTGTATGTATTATTATGTGTGTGTATGTATAGTCATATTGTCATTGGCTGGATGCTAAAAGGTATTAAATTGGGTCATCTGCATCAAGGAAAAACCACATCAATCGTCCGTATAATACGGTTTTAATGGAAATTCTCTATTAATAGGAATAGCGGTTTTTCAATGTAGACCACGCGGAGAACATTTCGGTATTCAGTTTTGAGATAGCGATGGTGAAGGCGATACACATAGATATATACCAATAGGTACAGGAAGGGTCAAAAGTGCCTTCCTAATTTCAATTAATGAAGAACTTTTAAAGATTTAATTTCTTATTAGCTGCAGCCAATTGAATCCTGAATCTTTAGAACTTATTGCATCGAAGAAAATTTCCCTTAGTAGCGCCATTGTGGATAATCTGCTTGTTTATATTGGCGAAATTGGATGTTATATGAAAACAGATGCAATTATGTCCCTACAACAGTAACAATGAATTGCGGGACACCACCGACTTGACCAGAGCGTCTTTGTGTCTATGTCTCAAATTCGCTTCAGTTCGCTGAGCATGACGTCTTCAAGTTCCAGAAATAGCAACTTCAGCCCCTTGTTGACGAAATAATGCCACAAATGCCATAATGATTTGCGAAGAGTGGATTTCGCACATAAAAATTAGGCTCTTTGGGTTAGAATAATCGAATGATCATTTTCGAAATAAAATTCAAAAAGTTTGGTTTTCTGTAAGCTCTGTATAGTTCATTTAAGAAAATCTCCCAATATTGTTTTATTGGTACATTGAAGAAGAGAAAAAGGAGAGGAGAAAAGGAGAGTTTTAATTTTATTTTGAATTAGAAAGAAACTTTTAATCCAGCCTGTATATGGTGAAGTGACACACAGGAATTTACGACTCACGAAGCTGATGGAGGTGTACGCTGTATATATGCTTGCACTGACCGCAGTTCGTGTCATTTCCGGGTTTATCTTCGATTGAATATGGAAAATGTGTTCAGCGCTTAAATGCACATATGTTCATACATACATATATGAAGGTATGTCTTGTGTGGATCTTGATGGCTAACCTCAGTCAGTCAGGTTATTTTCGAAATTGACTTGTGTGTGTTTCTTTGCCTTGAGGCAATGTTTCCACTTAAATTGTCTTAACATTTGTCGACAAAGTTAATCAAAAACTAATATATAAACTAATTGAAGTTTAAATGTTTGTGTTTAAGTTAAATATATAATAAACAACAAATTGCAGCTTTTAAGAAAAAGTTAAAGAATTTTGTATAATATTATGTAATTTTTAAATAGTGTTTTTTGTACTTTAATGTTTGTCCAAACACTCGGGGTAGCGTTTTTTATCGAATATGTCATAAGAAGCAGCCGAGATATAAAATAAATAAAATCCTGGGTGCCTTGCGAAAATGATCACCACAGCTGGCTTGAAACTTGAGGGATCAGCTAAGTTTCGTGAATTTCTTTACTCTTCAATAATTCAACCTACTGCAAAGAGTTCTGACCATGAAAGGCTTGTGGGGTGAACCAGACGCTAACGAGCTCATTCGGACACATTGCCAGGGTCCGTTTTAATTTCTCGTCTTTACTGCGGTAATCGGCTCTACCGAGACTGAACTTCTAGGATCTTCATTTTTGTTGTTTTTCTCCATGGATGTTACTGACTTATTAAGATCCATCAACTTTGAGGATGCACTTTTAGTCTTCAGCCAGGAGACTGTAACGGAGAGTATTCACAGCACTTGAATTTCCGATGTTGTGTTGCTTCCCAAACTCTCAGGGAGCACAGCTAGCCTAGCACCAGCCATAGTACTCTTGTGCTTTCTAAACCGACCAATCCATCTAAACGGGAAAATAAAAATTCATTAGGCGTTCTTCTCAGGAACCAGTTCAATAGGGCGACCTTTATTCTTCACGTCTCCCAATGCAGTGCAATCGCATACTCTTAGTGAGGTTGTCAGGGATGACTTCCAAATATCCATTGTGGTTGAGCTCTCCACCAAAAGCAAGCTCTCTGAGATGTTTTTTTTTCTCATAAACTATCCAAGAGTGAGGGTCCCTTGACTTGAAGTTCAAGCACATACTAGCTAAGGATGTACCTAGACAGCCCAAGGCTCGCATTTTTTGCCTCTCATGGGCATTAAGCTAGTGTAAAGCAGCTGATCCGAGGTCTTCAAAGGTTTTATCCACTGGTCCCGATGCATGACTAAGTTGTCATTAAGGCAAACGATCCGCAGAAGCCCAGTGCCTCTTATCTTCTCCAGATTACTTGAAAGAGCAGGTAATAAATTACTTTTTGGCGTCAGGAGTGTCAAGAATAGCGGTTGGAAGGCCAAGAAGTAGACAAAGGCTATGACGATGTTGTAGACGATACGGTGGTAGGTTTTGATTCTGAAACTTCTTGTCAAAACTAGAAAAAAATTTCGAATCTGAGCATAGAATCTATAGAAGATTTGGAATTCAGGGTAAATTCTGTTAAAACTGCTTATGAGTTCTTATAAACACATCCGTAAAAAATGTCCTCCCTGTTGGAATGAAGAGCTTTCTACTCTGAGGAAAATGACCAGAACGATCTTCAATATCTTCCACAAACAAGATTTTTACCAACCATATAAAGATTGCCTTAAAATGTATAAGCTAACTATAGAAACTGACAAAAAAAAAGGCTTGAGAGAACATGGTCAATCGATTGAAGACATAACAGATTCCACCAGACTGACTAAAGTCTTAACGAAGGAACATTGTAATCCATCTTTGCTGAAAAAACCTGATAGAAAAGAGCTTCTATAACACCAATATAGTGCATGTAGTACAAACGAATGTCCGCTAGAAGAATTTCAGCACGCATATCTCAAAGGCGATTTTTGACTCCAATTTTTTTTTTTATATTGTGCGCAAACTAAAGGGGTTATGAATACCGTTATAATGATTGAACACAATGCGATCAATTAGGAAAATAGGATAGGATTAGAAAGCAGAAACCGATTCACATTGGTTTTGAATGTCTGCACATTGTAATGAGTGGGAAATATTGAGCCTGGTAAAGCATTCCACATTCGTGTAGTGCGGATAAAGAAAGAATCTCTATACTTAACAGTACGTCCGAAATTGGGCTCAAGGGTAAACTGATGGGCATTCCTAGCAGGACGGGTATTACAGTTGAATTGTTTAAAGGGAGGAATGCAACTGGCTATTTCAATTGAGCATTGTTTATAAAAATAGCGATAAAACAATGACAGGCATGTAACCTTGCAGCGGTGTTTAAGAGAAGCAAATGTCTCGGTAAGAGAACGATCTCCTATAATTTTTAGAGCTCTTTTTTCAATTCTATCCAGAAGACTCAAGTACGTTATTGGAGCACCAGCCCAAATATGAGAGTTATACTCAAGTTTTGGATGAATAAAAGCTTGGTAAATTATAGCCAGTTCAGTTTATTTTGTGAATATTAGATTTGAACCCGTCCAATACTACTTGAATTGAACGGTCTGAAAGGTAATTTCTAACCTAACAAAGAAGAGATTCATCGATACCAAAAGCACGAAACTATATCGAATGCCTATGTCCTAAAAATAAATGAGGGTAATAATTCTTAGCATATTTCATTTTATAAAATTAAACCGTAATTCCCATACACTCGTTTTAACCTTGAGGCGAACTTCAAACCTATTTTCAAGTATAGGGATATATTTTAAGCCGTACTACACGAATGTGAAATGCGCAATATTTCCCACTGAACACCTTTGGTATCTCATTTTAAGTCCTCATCTCTATTTCTTACTGTTTACAATGTGTTTAATAATTATAAGGGTTTTCGTAGCTCCTGAGGGGACACTTATAATATTAAAAATAAAACAGATAGATAGAAAAATATGAATAAGAAATCATATCATTTACCTTCCTTGATAAAATACGCTGGTTACTGCTTAAGGCCAAAGAAAAAGAACCTACCTAGAAAACTTTTGCTATAAACCAAACTGGTACAATATAAGACTATGGTTTGACCAGGATCCTTGACTTGAGTTCCCAGTGAGATAAGGTAAGTTGGTATGAGCTGTGATGAAGGGCAACTCCGGAGGAGGTATAAAAAATGACTTAACGAAATATAGCTTGAAGCTGATGTGGCCACAATGATAACCCTTGGTAGACTGCGCAAGGATGGTCACGTAATACTCATGGTTGAAGAAGAACCCTAACGGAAAGTCCTTTGCCATGCGGTACAATTTTTGGAAGAAGGCAACACGAAAGAACACTAAAAGGATGGGGCAGATCAGCACGCCCACAGCCTGTAGGAGCCTAGACCAGATGGCAGATAACAGTTGTCGCAGCGAGTCATCGACCAGACCGACAAAGTAAGTTAGAAAGAATGAAATATAACGTAATGTAATGTTAATCATCAAAAGTCGACTTAATTTGTTTTAAATTTGTAATCTTATGCATATCGCTTGCACAACTAAAAGCTTAAGGGTCCTTTAGTTATATATCTACAAAAACGTAGGTGCCTTTCATTTTCTAACTGAATTTTGAACTTATTTTTATATTACTCTTGAATAAAATTAAGATAATCACAAATACATTATAGGAACAGATTTTTCAGAAAAAAAGACCGCATGCAAATATTTTTCAATCACCCAAAAAATCTCTTCTCAAAGCCGACACAGCATAAAAACTCCAAAAATCAATTAATTGTAAAACATGACACAAACCGACCACAGGAAACTTAACTTATTTTGTATGGCTCTGTCCATAGTGTATCGCTGTATTGCTGTATATATCAATCAACAAAAATCTATCAGTTATTGCTCTATCTAGGTTAGAAAATACTTCAAATAAACAAGGATTCGCATCATCCGACCGACCTCACTTACTTGCAGTTAACTTTTATTGCCCAATTCTCCATCGATGAAGTAGAAGTTGAATCGAGAGTGCAGAAGCAAAATTTATATGAACCTATATATGAAATGGGCCTGTCTACGTCGACCGACATCCACATATAGGACTATATCTAACATAAAATCAAACGATCACTTTCTCTATCTCTATCTCTTTCTGTAAATTAGAACACCAGCTCTTCCACACCAGGGTTGCCATTTCATCATTCAGCTAGAGAGCAGAATTTAAAAATACTTGTAGCCCAAAATCGAGTTCAAGAAAGTAGCCCAAATAATAGCCCAATTTCAATTTTGTTTCATGAAATAAACACGTCTTTTCCGACAGCGTTGCTAATGCATACGTTTAATAATTTTATAACAAATGTTTTGTTTATATATCATTTATATGTCCGAAGGAAAATATTGCCAAAGACTAGATTTGGGCCATATAAAGCCCAATTATATGACTGAGCTGTCAAACTAAATTGTTTCGTCTATTTTGGAAAAAGATTAACCAAATTCCGATAAATAGCCCAATCTGGCAAGCCTGTTCCATACTTGCAATTGCAATTCTTTGCTTTTTCATTCCTTTTGGTCTATTTCATTGATGTGGGTTTGGGTTTTCGATTTCCTCGAAGCTTTGATGTGGAACGAGAGGTGCTTTATTCATCTACAAATATGCTTCTCATAAAAGTTTCACATTCACATCGTCAGTCGGCCTCGGCCTCGGCCTCGGCAACAGCAACACAACACAATTGTACACAATCGCCCATATATCCTTTTTATACGATATCCATTCATTCTCCTTCATCAAATTCGAACTTCAACTCCAACTCCAACTCAGTAGTCGACAGAACATAAATCTATCGATAAACATTGATAGGACATCATTATTATTTATTTGCAAAAGAAAAAGGGAGAAAGGAATTCACTCAGTTTTGTGGGTGCTATGGATGGAAATGGAGCGTTGGGACAACAAAAAGGCAGGCTGACAATAAGTATCAGTATAGGATCGGTGTAGAGTCCCATTCTTTTTGAGAAATCCGTAAAATAAGAATGTTTAAAAAGAAAATATGGTATCTGTAAGATGGGTAAATGGAACCCTCGTTTGTCTTTATCTTTAAGATGTCAATATTGAAGTTCGTCTTTTGTACCTGTTAAGTAAAAAATCTAAATTTTGAAAGAATACATAAGTATTGGTAATCAGTTCTTTGTATAGGGTGTTTTTTTATGTTCTATAAGAAATATCGATGGTTGTTATCAATGGTGTGACAGTTGACAGTGTCAAACTGTAATATGTTCGCAAAGTTAATAGTGTACTTCGTCCGTTAAACATTGTTTATAGTGATAAAGGTTTTTAAAGCCAATATTTAAGCTACTACTGACGCATTCGCATACTGCCAGATTCATTGGAAAAAGAAGTGAAACATTTGACTAACTTGTAAGCCTATAGAACTTAAAGCCGCTATGAACATATGTCAGAAATCATATTTAAAAAAGAGGCTGGGATGCGATCAACAATGATAACTTCCCAGCCGTACCCGCCTGTCGAATTGTCTTTACCTTCAACAAAATATTAATAACAATATTGTTTTGTGAGATAAACAAATTTGAAGTCAATATCTTTCTTTGTTTTCATAATACAGGGTGGGCCATGAATTAGTTAACATTTGAAAAAATCGTATAAAAAAAACCATTTAACATATTTTAGAAATCGTTTATTTACGAGAAAGATAATTAGTTGTAATTTATTTTTTAAAAATTATATTGTCTAAATGACCACCGTTTCGGTTTTTGAGCGAGTCCTGAAGTTTTCGAATACTCTTCTGCAAAGAGACCGCGAGATCACCGACATCTCTTCGATGATTTTTTCTTTAATTTGACGGAGTGTATTCGGTTTATCAATGTAGACACGACTCTTTAAATAACCCCATAAAAAGAAGTCTGCTGGGGATAGATCTGGACTTCTGGGTGGCCATGGGATGTCACCTCGTCTGGAAATCAGCTTTTCCGGAAACATTTATTTGACCACCGGCAAGGACTCGTTCGATGTGTGACATGTGGCTCCATCTTGTTGAAACCATGTGTTACGATTATAGCCAGCAAATTCCAGTAGCATCGGTGCTAAGAACTCCCGTAACATTTTCACATACTTGGTAGAATTAACAGTAACTAAACGGCCTCGAGAATCTTCAAAAAAGTAAAGTCCGATGATTCCTTTTGCTGAAATTGCAGCCCATACACAGTTACCTTAGGAGAGTGAAGTGGCCTTTCATGTTTTAGGATTTTCGCTGCTCCAATACCTGCAATTCAGTTTGTTTACATGTCCATTTAGGTGGAAATGGGGTTCGTAAGAGAATAAGATGTTGTCAAAATTACTGAATCGAGTTAACATTGTTTCGGTATATGACTTACGCAAATTTAAATCATTAGGGTTTAGTTCGGATCTTATATGGATGTAATTTCATGGATATATGGATGTAATTTCAAAATACGGCGTAATGATGTGCGGGATAATCCTAATTCAGTCGAACGTTTACGCGTCGATAAATCTGGATCACGTCGAACAGAAGCAGAAACTTGCTGCACGTTCTCTTCGTTGCGAGAAGTCCGCGGGCCGCCGGTTTGTTTCACATTCAGTGTAGATCCCGTCTCTTCGAACTTCTTCACCCATTATTTTATTAAAGGAGCACTTGGACACTGACTTAAGTCGTGTAAACCATATTCAACGCGAAATAAGCGTCTCACAGTAATGAGCGAAAAGTTGTTTAAATAAAACTGTTTCACGCAGTAAGCGCGTTGCGGCCCCGCGAAGCGATCCATTGCGACTAAATTTCCAAGAAGCGAGCTAGATCCCCGCCCGCACCCGCGCCCCGCGCGGCAATAGTTTGCGCGGTAAGTTACATTTAAATGTTCACGAATTCTTGGCCCACCCTGTAGGTACTTGAGTCGAAAACCATTTCTTATAAGTTTTTCATTGTTTTTGTAGGTTTTCGTGTTACGTTAAAAAATTTGTCAGTTGAATTTTTTTAAAAACATTGACAAAAGATTAGCAAAAATATTTTGCAGACGATAAAATAAGTTTGATTTAAAAATTTGTCTAAAACCAATTCTTATCAATTTTAGTAGCGTTTTTCGAAAGTTTTTAATTCTTATAAAATAAAATATCGATTGGATTTTTTTAAAAACATTGTCTTAGGTTAGGTTAAAGTGGCTGTCCGTGATGGAGTAGAACACACTTAGGCCAGATTAATTGCCCATTGTAATACCACGTGAATCTTGAGGCTCTTTTCTAGGCTCAATGAAACCAGTCCCTTTCGAAACGCAAGAGCCTGATTACGTTAATATGATTGAGATCGTTTAGATTGTTATAGAAGAATTCTCCTAGGTAATTCTTGCTTTTTTGAGCTAGAGCAGGGCATGTACAGAGGAGGTAAAGAACTGTTTCCTCCTCTTCCTCATCCAAGTCCAAACAGCTTCTGCAAAAGTCATTTGAGAATACGCCTAGCCGCGTAGAGTGCTTTCCTATTAGACAATTTCTTGTTTTGACACCGATTATCGAGCTGATATCGAGCTGATAATCGGTGTCAAAACAAGAAATTGTCTAATAGGAAAGCACTCTACGCGGCTAGGCGTATTCTCAAATGACTTTTGCAGAAGCTGTTTGGACTTGGATGAGGAAGAGGAGGAAACAGTTCTTTACCTCCTCTGTACATGCCCTGCTCTAGCTCAAAAAAACAAGACTTACCTACGAGAATTCTTCTATACATCTGCTTCAAGATAGCAAAAACCTTGAGTCTAGTGTAGGGCAGATGTTTTTTGTGACCTGACACGTGGTGATTTTATTCCACCTGATGTGCGCCTTCTTTATAGCGTCTTGTATTAGCCATGGTTTACATGTAGCGATTTGTATGCCAGAATTAGCCAAAGTCGGTAGAATAGGTTGTACTGTACTACCACCATCTGCCTTACAATTTCCTGGAATGTCTCCGTGGCCCGGCGGCGGCGCCCAATAATAGTGAATATTAAACTGTTGTGCCATCTCCATTAGAGATGACAGTTATGGACTGTTATAGAGTTTGTAAAGACAGAGTCCAGAGATTTGATAAAACAATTTTATTTTTGGAAAAAAAATCCAATTAACTTTTTTTTTATAAATCAAAAAACTGAAAAAAAATTTTACGACTAAAACATGATTTCATCTCCAAAACAATTTTAAGCAACGAAGAATAATGTTTTCAACATATGGTAAATTTTAGAAAAAAAAATCCAATTGACAGTTTTTTTTATAAAAAATAAAAACTTAAAAAAACATTGCTCAAAGTTGGTAAAAATTGAATTTCGACTCAAATATCTTTTCAAAAAATTGAAATTATGGCTTCCAATTTATTTTATCTTTCATTCAGTAACATTTTGAGAAAAATCGAATTGACAGTTTTTTTTACAAAAAATAAAACCTAAAAAAAATATTAGAAGTTGGTAAAATTTGATTTTCGACTCAAATAACTTTTCAGAATTGTGAGAAATTTCCTTGAAAGTAATTTATTTTTTTTTTTAAATATTGTTGTCAACATTCAGTAATTTTGTTTATAAAAATTTTACAGTCATTTTTTTTATACAAAATTAAAATCTACAAAAAATAGTACGCAAGATTGGTAAAAATTGATGTTTGGTTCTCGATATCTCGTGAATAATAAAAAACATTGACTTAAAATTAATTTAATTCATCCAATTTGTATTTGTTTATATAAGAAATAAAAACTTTTAAGAAATGCTACTAAAATTGGTAAAAATCGGTTAACGACTAATAATCTCGTTAACAAAAATAGATTAACTGACATTTGAAATTTTCTAAAAAAAAATGTTCAGTCCATGGCTTAAAATTTTAAACGATTTAGTAAAATGTTAAAGCCATTACCTAATCTTAAACGAGTTTAACATCTTGCTATCTCTTAACAATTTATTAAAGTTAAAATCACGGAATGGCTACTTTAATTTTCAGCAATTTGCCTAATCATATAAGAACAGTGGATGGAATGGTCCAGTCAAAAGTTGTGAACCGCAAGTAATGTTTCCGTTTAAGCGTATTTGCTCTGTTTATTTTCACGAACCGTCACTTTTTAGACATGTTTGGATTATCGTTTTTAAATAAATTAGCAAAACGAATTTGTTTACGAATGTAAAACTTGCTATCTGTCGTATGATATCACATACATACATATATTATTAAAAATAAATGATAGGAATTGTGTAATGAAGAATACTTAAATTTCAAGGCCAGTTATACTATGCAAATAACTGAACACTTTATGACCATGGCTTGCTTTTGCTCAAGGAAGCACGCAAATGCCCAAGATGCTATCTTTTTCTATGCCTCTACTCTCAAGTTCTATACCGGTACAATTGTATTTCTAGCAAAGTTATTTTATTTACCTTTCAATAAAACACTTCCGTTAAAGTTATCGAGTAAACATTAATATCTTCTATAACAATTTAGGATTACAATAATTCCAAGGTTTTTTGTGTGAGGGTAGGTTCCATCCATTGTTGCGAGGACAGGAATACTTGTATATCCTTTCTCTTTATCGAGAAAAGGGACAACTTTTTAGGAATAAAATCATACGTGCATAGAAACACATCCGGCATCACCAATTTCATATTCGAAATTTCAAATATCAAATAAATATACACATATGTGGGTACATACATAGGGATGTAAGGTTATTTGGGACACAGATAATCCGAAGTCTTTTCAATTCGGTTTGCTTCCTTTCTTGGAAGTTAGTTGTAAAACTTATACCCATAACATTCACTTGATGGTTGATGGTGGTAACTACATACCTTGAGTTTCACTCCAATCTCACCCGAAAAAATGAAGTATGAGGGCGATCTTTTACTTTGGTAAACGAGTGTACGGCAAGAAGTATCTTGGGAATGTTATCCCCATGTATCCGTTTTACCGTGTATCTGCAGTACACCCTATATAAAGTCTATAGTAAGGTAGGTAAGGATGGTACACGACTGTGCATCAACATCCAGTTCCAGGAGTTCCCCGTGTGTTCCCAATTTGAACTCTTGATTTGCCCTTGTTGACTTTTGAACTTTTTCAATTGATGGTTTTCGTCTTGTAACTTAACTATACACCCCTATATAGTATATCTATACAAAATCGGCTATACGCAGTAAGATAGAGAGAGGTAGACATCTTTCTTTCAGGGATTTCTGGAAGTGAAGTTTTTAAAAGTTTCGAATGATATTCGTTTTACGGGATTTGGAAATGCATTCGAATGAAAAAAAGAAAAACTTTTTGGAACTTCAATTGGAAATTTGTTGTCGTTTTTTTTTTGTCTTTTTGTGACAAGCCAAGAAAATTGTTCAATCTTTCAGTATAACTTGATATTAACTCCAGAGGGATTCAACATTATAGATTCCATTGATTATATAGACCTACATAATATATTTGGATTTTTTCTCGAGGTACCTATCTTTCGAGGTCGTTGAGCTTAGGTACCTTTGCCTATTTACCTAACAATTTAAATTAACTGAAAGTTGAAAAAAAGTTTTCAAACCAAGTCAACGACCAGCTGTCCATATTAGCATATTCGATGAAATACGGGCCAGTGACACTTTTCAAAAACACCAAACATTAATTTTTTCTGGATCCGATTGTTTTTCTGAAACCCAAATGCAGTCATTGTTTAATTGTTGCTTAAAATAAGGTAGCTCAACAGTCCGTACTGTCAAATACAGAGATTCGTTCTTTAGCCGTACTACGCGAATGTGGAATACCTTACCACACTCTGTCTTTTCTAGTCATTGCAATATACAGGAATTCAAAACCAATGTGCACCGACATCTCCTTTTAAACCCTCTCTCCTCTTCCTAGTGCTCACACTGTGCCTCTGCATAATAAGGGTAGTAATATCTCCTTGAGTGTGTGCTTATTATAAAAAAAAAAGAGAAGTAAAGGCTAGTGATTTATAATTCTCAACCATTCCCTTGTGCGAGTTAAATCAGGGATAGAGGGGACCTATAGTTTTTAAGTAAATTCTATGACCATTTAAAGAACATAAACAAAAGCTGATAGACAGCCCTGCGGTATTTTTTCGGTTTCCGAACGAACCGTTTATAATCTGTTAAAACAAAACAAGAACAAGAGCCAAAACTCGCCACATTAATGGAACACAATTCAAAGGCGGATAAGGTCGACAGCTTTAACAAATGCTCTACGAGTATAAGACAAATAGTCTGATTTTTCTTGAATAAGGAGATTACTTACGAGCGTAGTAGCCCCGTCGTGTTGGTTGGTGCGTAGGCTATTATGCAAGAAGTCTTGGAATCAATCCCTGCCAGTACCACCTTCAGTTATTTTCCAAGACTAATTCATGTCATGAAAAGTGTTTCTCAAATTAGCCGTTCGGATTCTGCTTCCTATTTTTACTTGCGGCATACAGGAACTATATGGTAAGTTTTGCACTCGTAAAAAATTTCGAACTCCAGATTTTAATCAAAAATTACATTACGATGCGATGGTACCGAATTCGAAAAAAGTGAGTTCCCCTGGTTCCGTATGTCTGTCTGGCTGTCCTCGCCCCTACACCCCAAACCATTGAGTCGACTGACTTAAAACTTGGAATTTAAGATTGTTAGCTTATTCGCGTTAAACGTTTTTTAACTTCCCATTGAAATTTATTGTAATGGGTCCGATTTGTCGCATTAAACATTTTAACATTTCTCGACGTTTCAAGGTCCCTAGAATCTAAATAAAAGATTTTTAGAGAGATGTCTATGCGAGCGTGTGTACGAACGATCGTATGTCCGTACGTTCAGGAATCTTTTTTCGTCGTCCATATCTCAAGAACCAGTGGAGATATCGACTTTAAATAAATTTTGTTATACAGATAATAATGCAAAAAGGACTCTCAAAATCTTATAACATGTAAAATATTGTTAGTCATTTTTAGTAAATATACTTTACGCTTGGTGCTTACCGTGAAAGTACTGGAAAACACCTGACTAAAGCTCTGCGTACCCGTGGCATTATGGTTGGTGCTTAAAATTGTAGGTCCCCTCCATCCCTGACAACAGTAATCGCACACAGGAATGTTTGAGAGTTGTAAGTCACTAGGCCCTAGTTCTCAACGGACTGTTACGCCACCCAACTTATTTATTTATTTAAGGCTCTGCGCAAGATAAGAGTGGCAGGTGTTGCTTCAAACACACGCAATAGGAGGACACAAAAAAAATGTCACAGTCCAAAGAGGCCATCATCCAGCTTCAGTGAAGATTTGTTAGGGAGTGTCGTATGACAGTGTTAAATTTTTTTATTTTTTTTTAGCAGAGAGTGAAAACACGTCAAAGTGATGTTTTAGAGAAGAATGTGAAGCCCCTAAGTAACACCTTAATTGCTGGCAAACTACCGTCTATGGAATCTCTTGGAGGATCTTGCTGTAAGCCTTCCCGAATTATTGAGTCTCTTAAAAATGATTTGGTTAAGACAGCAGCTTCGCTACCGTTGGAATTCGTGAGTGCAGCTGTAGATGAATGGCCGAATTATTTAAGAAAGTGTTTCAAGACTAAGGGTGTCCACTTTGAATAATTTCCTAAAAAATTATAATGTCAATTTAATACAAAATAAATATCGTGAAAAGAATTTTGATAACTGGCTTATTATTTGAATAAGACGCGTTTGTGTGAGGGACAGAGCTTTTGGCAGGAATTCGTATTATAAAATAATCTTTTCATTAAAAGAACTATGTTCATTAATTGAATGAAAGACAAAAGTGTGTTTTAACGTCAAACAAATTACCGATCAGCATTGCATGGTACCGCATAAGCAACAGCTGCATAAACACAGCATTCAGAAACGGACAAAAATTTGACGTTTCTGAATTTACTTTTTAAGTTTTGCAGGCTCGGAAAGGATCTTTTTTGAAAAAGCAATACTAAGTCTAAATTCTGTGACATCTCCTTAATTACAAAATTGTTCCTGGTTGGATATATTTTGGAATAGCCTAATAAATAAGAATGTCCCTTTATTCAATACGGAATTGAAAAATAAAACATAGTAATTTAGGTATTTTGACTGAGGAAAACCGGAATAAGTTTTAACAAGCTAGAAAAGTAGAAATTTGACGCCTTACATTTTAGCATGGCCAAAAATTACTGCTAAAATTACTACAATGTCCCCAAAGGTCTTTAAATTTCTTGGCCTTTTGTAAAAAAGTGCGTGGTACTACGTCGTCATCAATTCTGACGCTCATTTTCATTGACACTCCTTTTGTGAGCTCGATTGATAAAGCCTGTACCTACTCCTGTATTTGTAAGCGTAAGCAATGTTATGGGAAATTCGAAATTCACAAATCCGCTTGCTCGTATACTTTCCCCAATATTGATCTGAAGAGGTTTCAACGTTGGCAAAACCGGGGCGTAAGCTTTTCTATCTGCCCTACTCTACAGGTTTCTTTTCGAGTGAATGGAAAACAGCATTTGTGCAGCCTGTCCCTAAATTATTCGAAACCTCCTCTTCTTCTTACTAGCGTCCAATCGCACTTACGACCCTTCATTCTAAGGTCCTGGAAACAATCATTAATTTTCAGCTCAAGAAATATCTCGAAGATCGAAAGCTTCTTAATGACCGACAGTACGGCTTTCGCAGCAATAGGATCACTGGTGATCTCAATGGTCTATCTCCCGGAGTAGTGGAACATCGTTTCGGAGAGAGTAATATTATTGCACCTGCTAATTCAAAGGCATTTGATAGTTTGGCATCAAGCTCTCTAATTGGAAATGCGTGCATTTGGTATTGATGAATCTCTTCTTTGTGGGTTAGAAATTACCTTTCGGACAGTTGTATTATACGGGTTAAAAACTGATGTACATGGAATAAACCCTGATGTGTCCCAGTACTCCTTTTTGTCTCGGACACTCTTCCTTATTTTAAATTAAGAAAACAGCTCTTAATTTACTACTTTTGAACGCCGCCGCCGCCGGAAGGTTTCATACCTATCATTGTTTTATCAATACTTGTATAAGCAATGCTATTGTGCAATAGAAAGTTGCATTCCTCCCCTCAAACAACTCAACCGTAATACTCGTTCTTCTAGGAATGCTCATCAGTTAACCTTTGATCCCCATTTTGGACATGCACAGGGATTTATTTTTTAGCCTCACTACACGAATGTGGAGTGCTTTACCAGGGTCAATATTTCCCATTTATAACAATGTGCAGACATTTAAAACCATTGTGCATCGGTATCTTTTTTCTAATCATATCTTTCTTTCCTAATTGCTCGCACTCTATTTAATCATTATAAGGGTATTCATAACACCTTGAGTGCGCGCACAATATACAAAAAATTGTTCAGGACCTGCTTTATGAATCGAGACTATATATACATTACCTTTCAGTCATCTAAGAAAGGCCCCGTATTTAAGAATCATATAAATTCTAAAGGGTTTTTAAATTGGCGCGGGTAGATTTAGCGCACTGTGGCGGCCATTTTGTTTTGGTGACATCTGTCAAATCTTTCGTTTGTTATTCAGTTGCTTATGCCAAATCATCATGGCAAGTTATACGATTGGAAATCACGTTCAAATGATAAAACTTTATTATCAAAATGAGTGCTCGTTAACGCAATCGTTGAGCGCATTGCGCCCATTTTACGGTAGACGTGGTAGAACTTCACAGTCGACTCTTCAACGTTTGGTGGCCAAATTTGAGACGACCGGTTCAGTAAACAATCAGTCAATACCCGTTTTTTTGATAAAAGGCTGTGTTAAAAATCAAAATTGCCGTAAATGGGTCGACACCAACCCACGCGAGGTTCACCAGGTGATAATGCATCCTCAAAAAGTTACTGTTTGGTGTGGTCCTTTTTTGAAAACGACGTTAGTGAGGCGGCCACCGTCAACAGCGAGCGCTACATAACGATGATAACTAATTTCTTATGGCCCAAAAGAACCATATGGACCTAGACGACATGTGCTTCCAGCTGGACGGCGCTACTCGCCACACAGCAAACGTCATGATTGACATTTTGCATGAGCGATTTGAGGGTAAGGTTATCTCTCGCAGGAGTGATGTGAATTGGCCACCAAGGTCATGCAATTTGACCCCGCTAGACTTTCTCCTGTTGGATTTCTTGAAGTCACAGGTCTATGTAAATAAATCACAATCGACCGATGTCCTAAAGTGAATATAACAGAGATCAACGCTCAAATTCAGCCGGATCTATGCGGCCGAGTCATTGGAAATTGGACAACTTGGATACGTGTCACCGTAAGAGAACAAGGTAGGCGTTTGAATGGTGTCATATTCCACACTTAATGGCATACATGCGCCTTTCAAATAAGAAAATAATTTTGTTAATACCTCACACACAGGTTGTTGTATTCCATTTCAACATCTACCAGCCCTTATTGAAAGAACCCTTTGGTTAAGGGATCTAAGAGGGGTTTAATTGAAATAAAGCCTAAATGCAAGAAGACAATATTAGCCGCGTTTTATTATCACCATGATCTGATCCGGATCTTGAATTTACATGCATTACAACAACAACACAAGATCCTGCTTTGTGTATGGATCTCAATTTGAGATCCAAAATTTAATTCTTTTTTTCACAACAAGGAGCGCTTTATCGTTGTAATTTCACATGTAAATGTTGGTATAGTTGCAAACAAATTAAATAAAACCTGTATTGCCATATAAACATTTCCATTTGACTGAAATAAATTTTTTTATAAATAGAAAGCGAGAAGCTTTATATTTATTTATTTGGTATATAATCCATGAAATAATTACATATTTTAACAAAACTAGATATTAATTGGTGAAGTTATTATTTTCCCCAAAAAAGGGAACAAAAAAATCATTGAGCAAAATGTTCTTTGGGCAACCCTGCTTTAAATGTCAAAAAACATAAATAAAATCGAGAAAGCTGCAGCACAAATGCGAGAAAAGATGTTCAAAAAAATTGTAAGTAATCTCTAAATTAAATTATTTAAGTGTCACATTTATTAAAATGTCAAAAAGAATCTGGACTACATGTGAGACCAAAGCGTTCCTGGATGTTTTGAATTTGAGAGTGCAATGGCGATTTGCAGAAACATTTTCAAAAGTTGTGGAGCTTCCATGTTTGGTATGTGTTTGTTTTTTTTTTGCTTCGAAATGTCACTTTTGAAAAACGAATTTGACACTGCTACCACACTTTAAATAATACAAAATATGGTGATCAAATGCTGTTTTATCATCATGATCTGATCCGGATCAGATCATGGTGATAATAAAACGCGGCTATTGTAGAAATTATCAGTTGAAAAAAATATTTGCCAAATCATAAATATCATTAACTACTGTTGTTAAAACATATTTTTATTATGTTGAACCCTCTTATATATTGACTTACACTAATCTATATATAAGCTTCCCAATTCGAAAATATTTTCTAATACCTAACAATAATTATTCATTTAACTTCTATTTAAATTGGCTAATACACTTTTTATAGTCCACATGGAGAGTTTATGCAAAATGAACTCTTAAAAATGATTATTATTAAACTTACAATAATTGGAAGGTCCATTGGTTTTGTAATATCATACAAAGTTCATGCAAGTACTCGAGCAAATCTATTGCCGATGGTTCAGAGAGGGAAGTACGTAAAATAATTTGCATTCGCTTCAGTTGTCCTTTCAGCTTACAATCAGGATAAATCAGCTGCTGTTGACATTATTGTGAACTAGCAGCAAAAACTCGATTTCAATTTCCAATTTCCATGTGCAACACCACAAAAACCCCCAAACGTGATTCGCATCAACGCCCTCACACACGCTCACATGTGTTGTGTCCTGTTGTGTATTTGTATAGGTATGTTAAAAGTGTCGGTGGAGAAGGACGAGCAAGAGATTGGTGCGGTGCGTGGTGTATAACGTTGGCCAAGCCACAACACCGTACCGCACTGCACCGTGCTTCGTCGTTCTATACGGCGGCGGCGGCATCCAGCGGTTATTACGATGGTGATGTGGACATTTTTCCCCACATGAAGAACAGGAACTCATCCCGAACAACCTTGGCCGCAAAATGATGTCCTGGTCTCTGATGGTGCTGGCTGGTGCAACGAGGAACACATTGCACATATCGGCTCTATTGTATACCTACTACCAGATCAGATAATAATCTCGACTCTTGGGTCATTTTTAATTATTGCATGTTAATTGCTTCACCGCAGGAGGCTTAGGAATTTTACATTATTATATGTATGTAATGTCCTTCCCCCAAATATATAAAGGCCTATAAATTGCTGGCCGCTCATAATGTGTGTTACGTGTTGGTACTTACACTTGCCAGGCAGGTCCTTATATGCATTCAACATTCAAGCTGCTGCTTCTCATCATCAGAATATTGTATGATTATATATTGTCTCCTTTTCCCAGTCCTACAGCTTTAGATACTAAAGTTCTCCCAACTATACCCACCCTCCCCTCTTTAAAGCCTTAAACCAAAAACATAATGTCATGCTGGGTCCTTGTTATGTCGACCAATATTTTTGGTATAAATAATAAAGGAATTTCATTTTCTATATTACGTATATAGAGGTTCTATCTGTATAGGTAGTTTTATCTAATCTCCATATATATAAAGGTATATAAACGATTGAAAGCATATTCTGATATGTCACAGATTTAATTAAATTTATAAGACAATGCCATTGGTAAAACATTAGAATTACATGTTCATTTAAATCGGCAAAAGGTCAAATGCAAATTAATATTTCCATTACAATAAAATTAAATATAAATGTGTATTTTTTAATATGTACATATGTAATAGAAACTTTCAAAACAAAATCGTAAATTTACATACCCGAGTTAAAAGTTTTGTTTTTAAATTCTTTCATTATTAAAATTATATAAATGAAACTGGGATGCGACCCTTACTCATAATGTTATTAATATTTTTAACATGGTTAAAGTTTAAACAAAGTTCCCAGATACGCGTGTATCTTAACTGTATGCTCTTGAAGTTTTGAATATCAAAATGATAGGGAGTTGGGAAATGCAAGAAATATATTCTCGATGTGCGGTTCAAAAAAAGAATCTCTATACTTGACAGCACGTCTGAAATTTAGCTCAAGGTTAAACTGATGAGCATTCCTAGAAGTGCGAGTTTTACGGCTGAATTGTTTGAGGGGGGAATGCAACTGCAAAATTCGACAACACTTTTTGTTAAAATACTGGTAGAACCATTGGACAATACCGTCGAGATCGAAATTTAATGACCTTTACATACATTGTCTTTGAAGCTCCACATCCGAAGGACAAGGATGGGAATTTAGAAACGAAAAAAAAGATGAGAGTACTGTCGTCAGCGAAACAGTTTAATGGATTAGAAGTGACAGACAAAACATCGTTTATGAATATAAGGAAGAGAGTCGGAGACAAAACGGAGCCCTGGGGAACACCAACATTTGTTTTATGAATTTCAGACTTGAAATCATTCAATACAACTTGTATTGAACGAGTAGAAATGTAATTTCTAATCCAACGAAGAAGAGATTCATTAATACTAAAAGAACGCACTTTCGACAAGAGCACTTGGTGCCAAACTCTATCATATGCTTTTGAAATATCAAGTGCAATAATCTCACTTTCTCCAAAACGATGTAAAAATTTGTTCCACTGCACTGTTCGGTTAGATAAACCATCAAATCACTGGTGGACCTTTTGCTACGAAAGCCATATTCAAGACATTTCTAAATCAGCGTTTCCATGACCTTCGAAAGAAGGGCATGAGTGCTATTGGAAGATAGTTGGAGGGGGACGAGGATTTGCCTTTTTTAGGGACAATGCTGTTTTCCATTCGCTCGCTACAAAAAAGAAAAGATGAAAAGCTTACGCAGTGTTTTTGAAAGCGTTGAAGAAACCGGTTTCAGAACATTAGTGCCCCTTAAAATTATTTATTTATTTGCAATCAGTCAAGTAGTTATATTACCAAGATATTCGGGACCTTAAACTAATTAGTGTGGAACTTATGGTACGAATTTGGTTTTGTATTATTAATTTTGAATTGAATTTAATTTAAAACTTACAACAATATTTTCTATAAGTTTGAAGTCAATATTTTTATTTTAACTAAATGTATTAGAGTCAAAAATAAGTGTTTACTAGTTTTTAGCAGTATTTTGTGTGGATTTGTATTTCTTTGAAAAATGTTTGTACAGGACAAAATAAGTTTAATGGCAATGTCTTAAAATGTTCTCGATACAATGCATTCCAAAATCAATTTAAGCCAATTTTGAATAATATTGTTGAAGGTTTTTATTTTATTTTTTTAAACTTCCCATTTGAGATTTCTCAAATCTTTCCTAGATACTGAAAACGTTAAAAGTTGTGGGGGTTTGAAGGCGGTAGCTTATGCTAATGGCTTAGTTTCACTGGTGTCGGGAAAGTTCGTCACCGTGAGAGAAATCACGGAGATGGCTCTGAAGAAAGCTAGAAGCTGGAAAACGAGCAGTGGAAAAGGTGTTAATCTAACCAAAACTGAACTGATATCCTGAAAAACCTGCCTTCACCCTACCTCGAATAAACGGTCAAATCCCGTCTTTATCCTCCAGCCCGAAATATCTAGAAGTTATTCTAGATCCCAAACTAAAAGGCATTGCCTTTTACACCTGTAGAATAACTTTTGGTAAAAAGTGGGATCTTCAATCGAAGATAATTTTGTGGCCAGCGTTTTTTTTTTTTTTTTTTATAATTAGCGAACACTAAAAGGGTTTTGTATACCTTTAATATGCCAAAGACACAGTGTGAGCATTAGGAAAAGAGGGAAGGGTTGGATAGGAGGTGTCGGTGTACATTGATTTTAAATTTCTGAACATTGCAATGACAGGGAAAGATAGAGCGTGGCAAGGCGTTCCACATTCGCGTAGTACGGCTAAAAAAAGAATCTCTGTACTTCATAGTACGGCCAAAGTTGGGCTCAAGGGTAAACTGATGGGCATTCCTAGAAGCGCGGGTATTACGGTTAAATTGTTTAAGGGGAGGAATGCAACTGGCTACTTCACTAGAGCATAGTCCGTTAAAATAACGGTAAAAAAGGGTGAGGCAAGAAACCTTGCGTCGATGTTCGATTAACGTAAACGAGTTGATGGTGTAAATGTCATCAATCATTTTAAAAGCTCTTTTTTGAATACTGTCTTAACAAGAAATACAATATCGAGGAACTAAGGAAGGTTCAAAAAATAGCTAGTGTCGGCACTGCAGGGGCCCTTCGATCCTGCAAAACAAATGCCTTAAATGTTATTGTGCAAATCCCAGCAGTAGACCTACACATTAAGTATTAAGTATCGTGCAGCGCTCTAAGGCCTAAAGAATCAAACTGTTGGTTGTCCAGACCCTATGGGCATGGCAACACTGACGAACTGATTCGAGCGGATATTTTTGCGACGGACACCAACTACGGCATCACTGCCTTAACTCTCAGTTAAGATTTTAAAAGATTCCAGGTGATAGTGGCATTAATGGAAATGAGTACAAGCTGATGGTTTTGCCCGGTGAGGATCGCCCCTTCATAGCTCACTTGCGGAAAGGGTAAATATTCCTCTTGGAGCTATGAAGGGCGAAACTGCCTCAATTTTTCTGACAGAATCCAACCGCAGGTGAAACAGTCTAACAGAAGGATGGTATGGCCTACCTATAACAGAAACTGTTCTATCGAACTTTTATGCAGGCCCACTAACGATATAGCATGATATGTACCGGACATTGGCCGATAGGAGAGCATGCTGCAAAGCTGGGTATCCCTTACAATAATCACTGCTATATCTGAGACAATGGTGGATCCCGGGGGGGGGGGGGTATCGTAAGGGTCATGACATTTAGTAATGCTTTAAATTATTTTCATAAAATTTGTTTCTAAAAAAAAGAGCAAATACTCAGGTTTTTAAGAATAAACCTTGAATAAGAGATCGTTAATTTTATATTAAGTTGCCTTTAAATTCCTGAAACTAGCCTTCAATTCCAATTTATTTTTTTGATGCACATAAATAGTGAACATTAAAGTGATATTTAATTGCGACATATAGGAACTATATAGCAAGTATTGCATTCGTAAAAACTTTCGAATCAAACATGACATTACGATGGTAGAAAAGTCGAAAAAAGTCGGTCCTCCGATTCCGACCGTCTGTCTGTCCAGGCCCCTACATCCTAAACCATTGTCCGATTGACATTAAGGTTTTCAGCCGATTAGCTTAAGGCGTTTTTTTTTAATTTTTTTAGGACGAAAAATAACAGCAGTCCCCATACAATTTTTTTGGTTTAAAATCGAAAATTCATTTTTTTTTTTCAAAAATGAACTAATACATTTTTTTAAAACTTTCTCTATTTTTTTTCTTAATTTGGCTTCTTTTAACAAGAGAAACATATTTTGGTATTGCTCCAGAAGGGTACCCCTCATAAAACCGTTGTATTGTTTTTAACTTTTCTTAAGAACTAATCTACCGATTTCAATAATCCAATAATCTTCTCTTGCAGTGCAAGCTCTTGTCGATGATTAAATTTAATCAAATTGATGATGATTTTTGATGATCAAAAATGTAATTTTTTTTGATTTTTTAAAAACTAATAATTTTTTTTTTTGCAAAACTTGATATCTCAGAAATGGTTCAACATTTTTTAACAAAATTTTAATGTAAAATGTACATTTATAAGCACTAAATAACTGCATTTTTAAGTTTTTTCCACTCCTTTAAAATATTTTCTAGCATCAGCTCCAATCTACGAGTAAGCAGATTAATAGCGATAGTCATAATAGACACCCGAAAATTGAGTCCGAAAAAACTACGTCAATAAAAGTAAGAAAATTCTTGATATACCCGTGTTTTTTTGGCAAATCTGTCCATAGTGTAGAAGGATCTTACACAAATAACAAAAACAATATCCATAGTATGAATAACACCGATAAAAGTTAGAGTAGAATCTCACTATGGATAGGTTTTTGACATTTATACGAGCCTCGAATGGATCTTATGTGATTTCGTTCTCAAACGTTGATACGATTGATATTGCATTTGTATCTCGATGGCTGTGTTCGTTGAGTAGTTGTGCATTTGGAATCATGTGTGTTTTCCATTGGGGAAAAAACCAATCTATTACTGTTGATATTATTTAGTTTTGTTAGTGAAAATGGACTAACTGGGCTTATTTTGCAAGAGAAAACAAAAGAAAAGAAAAGCGGCTGGGATGCGACCCACACTGGTAACTTCCCATCCCGTCTGTCAATTTGTCTTGCTTAAAAAATTAAAGGTTTTCATGTTGTGTTAAAAAAGTTGGCAGTTGAATTATTATTCTTAAAAAATTTAAAATTACCAACAATATTTTGCATATGATGAAATAGTTTCATTTCAAAATCTATTTTTGTAAACGAGATTTTTAGTAGAAAACCAATTTGTACATATTTTAGTAGCATTTCTTAAAAGTTTTCATTTCTTATAAAAACAAATACAAATTGGATAAATGCATTTAATTTGAGAGATATCGAGGACAGATAATTAATTTTTACCAAATTTGCGTACTATTTTTTGTAGATTTTATTTTTTTTTATGAAAAAACGAACTGTTGGATTCTTATAAAAAAATTACTGAATATCGAAAACAATATTTTCTGTGAGACAAAATAAGTTTGAAGCCAATATTTTTAATATTTGGAAAGCTATTTGAGTCGAAAGTAAATTTTTACCAAGTTTTATTTTTTGTAAAAAAAAACTGTCAATTCGATTTTTCTCAAAATTTTATCGAATGTTGAAAAAAATATTTCTTATAAGATAAAATTAGTTTGAAGCCAATGTCTCAAAGTTTTGAAAAGATATTTGAGCCGAAAATCAATTTTTACCAACTTTTATACATTTTTTTAGGTTTTTTGTCCTAATGTTGAAAACAATATTTCTTATAAGTTAAAATTAGTTGGAAGCCATAATCTTAAATTTTTGAAAAGATATTTGAGTCGGAAATCAATTTTTACCAACTTTTGTTAAATTTGTTTAGGTTTTTAATTTTTGTAAAAAAAACTGTCAATTCGATTTTTTTCAAAATTTTACTGAATGTTGAAAACAATATTTTTTGAAAGATAAAAGTAGTTTTAAGCCAATATCTCAAAGTTTTGAAAAGATATTTGAGTTGAAAGTCAATTTTTACCAACTTTTATTAATTTTTTTTTAGGTTTTTATTTGTTCTAGAAAAACTGTCAATTCGATTTTTCTTAAAATTTTTCCTAATGTCGAAAATAATTTTTCTTATAAGATAAAATAAGTTTGAAGCCTTAATCTCAAGTTTTTGAAAAGATATTTGAGTCGAAATTCAGTTTTTACGAACTTTGAGTAATGTTTTTTTTAGGTTTTTATTTTTTATAAAAAAACTGTCAATTAGATTTTTTTCAAAATTTTATCAGATGTCAAAAACATTATTTTTCGTTGCACAAAATTCTTCTGGAGATGAAATCATATTTTAGTCGTAAAATTTTCGTGGTGACAAATTTTTTTTTCAGTTTTTTTGATTTATAAAAAAAACCGTTCATTGGATTTTTTTTCCAAAAATATACTTTTTTGGTATCACGTTACAATATATAATATAAAATTTAATTCAAGTCTCTAGCTTTATTAGTTCATGAGATATTTAGGGTTAACCAAAATTTTCACCTTTTTTTTAAACTGCTATGGTAAAAAAACCACCCACGAAATTTTCTTGAGAGCCCTTTCTGCATCTTTCTGCCTTATTATCTGTATAACAAAATTTATTTGAAGTCGATATCTCTTCTGGTTCTTGAGCTATGGACGACGAAAAAAACGTCGCGGACGTACGGGCGTACGGACATACGGACGTACGAACGTACGTACGTACACGCACGCACAGACATCTTTCTAAAAATCTTTTATTTCGACTCTAGGTACCTTGAAACGTCGAGAAATGTCAAAATTTTCAATTTGACAAATCGGACCCATTACAATAACTTCCTATGGGAAGTTAAAAATAACTGTATATATGTGTGTTTGAAATAACTATCATAACCTTAGGGCTAAATTACCATCAGAAACCCATTTTTAACTAATCACTTTTACGTTCCGTAAATACTTTGTCCATTCTTCTTCTTTAAACATAAAATACGAGAACATCTATACCAAAGAAATAGCTTCCTAAATCAATCTTTTACTATCTATACATGTATGTATCTCCGCAGACATTTTAGCTGCTTCCTATTAAGTCTATGATTTCCATTTACTTTCATAATGATCATCAAAGTAAAACCGCATATCGCGTAACTCAAGAACGGAAAGTACAATTCCCTTTCCACTTTACATTACCTATGTTATCGCATAACTAACCATGGTCCATTGCTTCAAGGCCCAAACAAAAGGTGCAGACTATCACTCTTCTTGATGGTAAGTACCTTGGTAAGGTTCAGTGTTTAGATTCGTCTTCAAGGTATTAATGCCACAGTCAAGTTCAAGCGAATGAATCATTTAAAAGTCGTGAGGCTTTAAAAGGTATAAACTTGAGATGGCTGATCTTGTCTGTTATTGTTTTATGCTCGGCTCAGATGGATAGAGCTGGAATATCGATTACATAGTAGTATGTTGCTCTTATAAAGGGTGTTTTTCAGACATAGGTGGTTTTATAAAGGTTATTGGTTATGGTGTACTCTAGTGGCTTTACATTTACCTATAGAAACTAGTTAACCATCATTATCACCATCGTGGAATTCATCGCTAAACAAAATTAGCTCATACAAATTTGGAGAAACGGCATCTTGTTTTAGACCCATTCATAGAATCTATACGCCTATGTGATCGATATAGGTGATCGTGTGCCTTCAATTCTTGAAATTCCAAGCCAAACTAAAAATATATCACTTGAAAACTGACAAAATAGCCACCAGTTAAAATAGTGTTTAAAACATAAAGTTCTTAACCTTTAAAAAAACACCCGTTAGTCCAAATAGCTCTTGTTATTTTTGAGATGCATAAAGGTTCGTAGAGAAAATGAAATACTTTCCAATGGAAAATAAGAAATATGTGTAAAATTATGAATGCGTAAAATTAAATAAATATTTTTATTTTTTGAATTTGAACATTTGATATTATTGTTTTAATACCGCTAGACAAAAAAAGTTTTCCAATGAACATGTTTCTCATATCAGGTGTTAGGTACTTCAAAAAGTCTAGGCTCGTCAATCGTCATATGTGTCTGGCATTTATGACTTTCCATGATCATCATCACGATTGTAACTCAACACGATTTTTCACTTTCAAGTTTGGAAGGAAAAAATAAATATGAAGAAAGGTTGAATTTCATAACATTTTCCATGCCATTCAAAGCATGTTTATATTTAGGAGATGAGGAAGGAGCGAACTTGAGAGTCAAACGAAGCATATTGGAAGAATTGTTAAAATTTCTAAATTCTCAGCATGAGTAAATTTTTTATATTTAATTTTTTGTATGTTTAAAGAAAGCAAACATCGATAGTGAAAAACGGGTTTCAGCCAAGTTCTGGCAATAATGCCTATTTTTAGTAACAAACTCAGTCGGGTTTTGAGCCTCCTCCAACTTCAGAACATAAATAAACATTTTCATTATTTAATAAGCTATTTGAGGACACCCAGTTGACTTTATTTTAACTTTGAAGTTAAAAAAGGCTTGGTAATGCAATGAAAGGAAAAAGCAAAAAAGTGCAGTTTTCGATTGAGGGGCGTGGTACTTACCCACTTTCTTATACAAAGTATAAAGAAAAAACTGCTAAAAATAACTTGAAACAAGTTTAGTTTAAATGATTTGTATTATACAATTTTTCTATAATATTTATTAAGAGTCAAAATATATTATTGTACTACTTGAAAAATGAATTTTTCGTATCATTCAAAGTATCATTCAAAGTTTGATGCTTATTTAATAAATGATACATATTTTTTACTAAGTATGAAAATGTTAGAGCTTGGATATAGTTAAACAATATTACACAATACGTCTGGCAGACGGCTATGCCACAGCCTATAATTTTTATTTTATTTTATCTTATTTGATTTGTATATATTATCAACCAAATTTGTATATTTAGTTGAATTTTTTGTGAATAAAGTATCTAAATCTATAACACAATACAAGAGGATTGTTGATAGCCATATTATGCCAAGACACTATGTTCGAGCATTAGGAAAGGGAGATAGGGTTTGAAAGGAGATATCGTTGCATATTGGCTTTGAATTTCTGAATATTGGAATGACTGGAAAAGACAGAGTGTGGTTAAGCATTCCACATTCGCGAAGTACGGATAAAGAACGAATTTTTCTACTTGGCAGTACGTCCGAGGTAAGGTTCGAAGGTATACTAATAGCATTCTTGGAGGCAGGTATTACGGTTCAGAATAATCCGTTGAAATAATGATAAAAAAGCGAAGTAAATCATTCAAAAAGAGGCTGGGATGCGACCCACACTGATAACTTCCCAACTCGTCTGTCGACTTGTCATGCTTAAAAGTTTGAAGGTTTTCGTGTTTTGTTAAAAAAGTTGTCAGTTGAATTGAAATAGTTTGATTGATTGAGCATTTCTAAAAAAATTTTATTTCTAACATACACAAATACAAACTGGATGAATGAAATTAATTTGAAGTCAATATCTTCTATTGTTCACGAGATATCGAGAACCGAACATCAATTTTTACCAAATTTGCGTATTATTTTTTGTAGTTTTTTTTTATGAAAAAAGGAACTGTTGGATTTTTATAAAAAATTGACTGAATGTCGAAAACAATATTTGCTGTGAGATAAAGTTATTTTTAAGCCAATATTTTTCATTTTTGAAAAGATATTTGAGTTGAAAGTTAATTTTTACCAGGTTTTAGTATTTTTTTTTTAGGTTTTTATTTTGTGTAAGAAAACTGTCAATTCGATTTTTCTCAAAATGTTACTGAATGTTGACAACAATATTTCTCAAAATACAAAATTAGTGTAAAGCCAATATCTCAAGGTTTTGAAAGTTTATTTGACTCGAAAATCATTTTTTACAAACTTTTAGTAAAGTTAATTTTAGGTTTTTATTTTTTTTATAAGAAAAGCGTGAATTCGATTTTTCTCAAAATTTTACCAGATGTTAAAAACGTTATTATTCGTTGCACAAAATTGTTTTGGAGATAAAATCATTTTTTTTCTTTGTAAAATTTTCAAGGTGACAAAGTTTTTTTTTCAGTTTTTTTGATTTATAAAAAAAAACCGTTACTTGGAATTTTGTCCAAAAAAATATTGGTATCACCGTACAATATATAATATTAATTTTAATTCAAGTCTCTAGCGTTATTGGTTCCTGAAGTATGTAGGGTTTACCAAAATGTTCCCCTTTTTTAAATTGCTATGGTAAAAAAAACCACCAACTCAAATCGGACCGATTACAATAACTTCCTATGGGAAGTTAACAATGAACTTATCCACTAATCAATTTAAATGCTCTACGTTCAATACTGACGAAGACACTTCAGTAAGTTGCAGTAGCACCAGCCCAAAGATCGGAGTTATACTTTAGTTTTCTAGGTATATACATTTTTTAGGTCAGATGGAGGGGGGGGGGGGTAAACGTCTTGCTTCGCCTTAGAAAACCCAAACATCTTACGGCATTTTTGACGACATCGCTTATGTGATCCTTCAACAAGGTATATTTGGAGACATTCATACCTAGAATTTCAAGGTCTTCAGTCTCCTTCACGGAGAGAATTGAAATATCACTAATTGCTAAGTTTTAGGTTGCAATTTACGAAAACCCTTTTTTTAGTAAATCAAGACGATTTTATTATAAAATGAATGAGAAAGTTGTAATTCAGCATTCAAATCTTCGCAAAATACAAAATTTTATAATTTGATAATTATTATCAAAAGTTATAATTCGAGCTTGTTGAAATAAAAGTAAATTGCAACTTTTGAGTCGCAATCTACTGATTTAGGGGAATAATTTAATTTTACTACTCATTAATCTTGTTTTGCGAAATGTATGCGGTGATTTAAGCATTCTCAATTCTCAAATCAATAAAATATAATCACAATATAAATATTCAAGCTGCAATATGCACTTATGCTGGTTTATATTTTTCATGATTTTAAATCATATTTATTAGAATAAATTTATGTTGTAAATCACTAATGAAGATTGTTGATTTTGCAAGAAATTGTTCTTGAATCTCTACATGATTGCTTGAAAATGGAAAGTAAATTAATCTTTAAAAGCTACAAATTGCTGCAGAATCTGTTTCAAATTACGACTCAAAAGTTGCAATTTAAAAAAAAGAAGTAGCAAAATATAAGTTGTCATTTGGAAACTAATGTATATTGTCGCAGTCTAAGAAAACAAGGGTTGAAATTTGCCACTTGTGTGTGTAGGTATTTAAAAAAACGAATCATAATCTACAAGAAAACAATTTCAATCTACAAACTCCTGCTGAAATTCACGATAAAAACAAACATTAAATTGATACAAATTACTCGTAATATCAAATTGCATTTCGCTGTTTGAAATACATATTTGTTTTCCTCGGTCAAATTATTGCTACTCAAATGTAGTGAAATATGATTTTTGAGTGTCAATATCTTCATTTTGCTCATTTTATAAAATGGCAAACAAAAAGTAGCAATTTACTTATTTCGAAGCCAAGGTCCAAAACTGGATTCATTTTTCGTGATTTGTAGCTTATTTTTCTTGATCTGATCTAAGAATTCTTTCCGTGACACACTATTCTAAAAACTATTGATTTAGATTCTAGGCAACTTGAAACTTCGGAAAATATAAATTTGAAAATTTTGATTAAAACATCTATTGATAAGGATTCTATAATAAAGGAACAAATTATTTTTACTTTTCTATTTTCAAGAAGTAATACAATAAAAATAATAAGTAATAGTGAGTCCCACGACTAATCGGAAATATGAAATTTTAATTTTCGCAATGCATTTCCTCCAAGAAAATGTAATGAGAGTGTAAGATTATAACAATTGTATGTGATTATTAAAAACACTCTTCTTTTGTAAGGCCAAAATTACAATTGAAGCCATTTAACAGCAAATTAATAATAAAAACAAAAGCAACTCAATAATTTAACACCTAACACATAATCGGACACTTAATATTTAGTACTTTTTTGCGAATACTTTCGATTTAATTGCTTTCTCAAGGCGTAGAGGTATTGAATAGACAAGTTTTTAACATACTTTAGGACTTATTTTTGCCATACCTCTTGCAGGCTCTTCTTAAGGTCCTCACCTCACTATTTCTTAAGTTCTTTTCAGCAACTCAACGTCCCAGTTCATCATTAAGGTCAGGTGACTTTATCTGTGTTTTAAGCACCTTAGGGCATTTACACAACTACCACGACCTTGATTAGTCTAAGATGTGTGCTTTGGGTAGTTTTCTTGTATTCCGAGTTTACAGACACTGGACCACAAATGTTGTTTCAAAATATTGATGTTAGCCATTTGATACATTTTACCCTCCAAAAAATGTTAGTTCCGATCAGCAAAACTTGCATCACATCCTCATACCTTAACCACATAAACCCCCATGCTTTACAGTAGCCCAAGTATGCTAATGAGAAAATTCTTCATTTGCTTTTCGCCATTCATACATTCTTCCATCTGAACCTTTAAGGTTAAATTTGCTTCCGTCCTCGAACAAAACCTTATTGATGACGATGCTTCTTCTTCTTGTGATTTCATTGCTGATTTCTTTACTCGGGCTCTTTCAAAAAAAACCTTTAGAGATTCCGAAGATAGGAAGGAATTTCATCTGCCTTAAAAAAAGCTTCTCATCGTACGTCTCCAGCTTCTTTATTTTCACTTTTCTGCTCACATGAATCCTATTAACTTCCCATAGGAATTATTGTAATCGGTCCGATTTCTTGAAAATCTTGACATTTCTCGACTTTTCAAGGCAACTAGAGTCGAAATAAAAGATTTTTAGAGAAATGTCTGTGTCTGCGTGTGTACGTACGTTCGTGACGTTTTTTTCGTCGTCCATAGCTCAAGAACCAGTAAAGATATCAACTTCAAATAAATTTTTTTATATACATAGATAATAATGCAGAAAAATGCAGGAAAGACTCTAAAAAAAATGGGGTGAGTGCTTTATTTACCATATCAATTTAAAGAAAAGGTGAACATTTTGGTTTACCCAAAATATCTCACGAACCAATAACGCTAGCGATAAAAAACTTCAGCTATGTCATATCTTGTGGAATATCTTCTATTTTAGATCTTAATCTTGTCTGTAAATGTGTGATTTCCTGGATTTTATGTGGCTTACACCACTTCTGCTTTCTGGATACAGAAATAATTTTAAAAAAGTAAGTTGGTTACACCAATAATTAAAAATACAAGTTATTACATTTATCCTATTATGACTTTCTAAGTACAAAATAGTTAGGTACAAGTTATGACTTATGAGTTAAGACTGCTATGAAACTATCACTCTTCATCCTCATCTACGTATTTATTTAAGCCAACGTCTCTATCTGTAGAAACACTTGTCAAGTTCTAATATAATTCCTGGTAACTCGGGGAAATAAAATTTAGTAAGTCGAGTAAATATTTGTTTTTCACTTCACTTACGGCATTTACTTTTGGAAGCAGTAATTCGATATCTGTGATTAATGCAAATGTTCTTTTTTTTAATATCACATTTTCAAAAAGTACGTCTTCGTTATTGCTGTACTTGTAAGAAATATTGAAGGGGGCCACTTTCCCTTTATTAACATTAATCTTTAGATTTGTTATATTTTTTTTAAATTTTTTTCGTCGAAAACATCACAGATCCATCCATAATTTTAAATGGATCCTTCTTTCTTGCCGCTGCTATAACCTTATCCCAGTCCATAGGGCCAAAAATGTCTTTTAAATACTTCTTTTGGTTTTCGATAAGACCAAAGTCTTGATCACAAGGTAAGAGTTGCCACTCAATAGAAATTTGTGATCAATTTTATTTACAAGATAGTCACTATGTGAAACAATATATTGGCACAAAACGTACATCTTAATATTCCTATTTTGCCCAAAACAATGGTCAGTGTACATAATTAATTTTGAGGTACTCACAAAATGTTTAAGATAATGCAATAAGCAGCTGCCAATTTCTTGGGGACCCCTTGATCCAACCGACTCATCCCAAATATACAAGTAAGCTTTGTTCTTTATCATGTCATGGATACCTAGACAATTTGTCCAAAGCTGCCTCTTATAATAGCACACACCCCTTAAAATGACTGGAGATGGCATGGTTTTCACAAGATCAAATGCAATTTCGGAAGTGTCATTACTCATTAAATTCCTTTGCTTTTGCCGCATCATATCTAATGCCATTCCATGTTTGATTTAGCTTACTGTACAATTTTGGTGCAGAAATGGCGTACGTGTTTGGAATTGATTAATTTAAAAAAAAAAATTATAATGCAGAAGTGGCGTAAGCGGGTTACGCCATTTCTGTCCTACTAAATATTGCGTGCAGAAACCATGTTTCAACAATTTTGTGTAGGTTTATGGACAAATATAAGCTACGCCACTTCTGCATGGAAAGAAAATTTAATTTTGGTCATGTTAGTGTAATAAACCCAAAATTAAAAAATGAGGGTTACGCCACTACTGCTCTCAAAGCCTCATATTATGATGTGATACAGAACTAGAATATTTTTGGAAAAAATTCAAGCTAATAGCTTTTTTATAAATCAAAAACACTAAAAAAAATATTTGTCGCCTCGAATATTTGACAAAAAAAAATGATTTTATCTCCAAAATAGTTTTATGCAACGCCAAATTACGTTTTCGATATCAGATAAATTTTGAGAAAATCGAATTGACAGTTTTTTTTTATAAAAAATAAAAACTAAAAAAAATACATTACTAAAAGTTGGTAAGAAATTAGTTTTTACCCAAATATCTTTTCAAAAATTTGAGAATATGGCTTTAAACTAATTTTGTCTTATAAGAAATATTGTTTTCAAGATTCGGTAAATTTTTGAGAAAAATCAAGTTGACAGTTTTTTGATGAAAAAAAACCTACAAATAAAACATTACTAAAAGTTGGTAAAAATTGATTTTCTACTCAAATACCTTTTCAAAAATTTGAAATATTGGCTTCAAATTAATTTAATCTTATAAAAAATATTGTTTTCAACATTCAATTAAATTTTGAGAAAAACTAATTGATAGTTTTTCTTACAAAAATAAGAACTTAATCAAAACATTACTAAAAGTTGGTACAAGTTGAAGCTTAAGTCATTTTGGACTCAAATATCTTTTCAAAAAATTTAGATTATAGCTTCAATCTTATTTTATTTTATAAGAAATATTGTTTTCAACATTCGGTAAAATTTGAAGAAAAATTGAATTGACAGGTTTCTTGTACAAAAAATAAAAAGCTAAAAAAACTTTAAACTATTTTTATCTCAAAGAAAATATCGTTTTTTTTATAAAAATCCAACAGTCAGTTTTTTTTATAAAAAATTAAAATCTACAAATACTTCCTCTATACATCTTCTTGGAGAAATTGCTTTACCAAAATTAACTTTATCTTTGTCCGATTAGTCCTGGGAGCCACTGTACATACATACCTCGTTACATAACTCTTATTAAGTAAAACAAAAATAACTGGAATTTTTGTATTCTTAACAAACAATGGATAAGAGGTAGAGTCCACATCTTCTTCAATTGCACGAATAAAAGATTTAATAACTGTGTACCTGTGTTGGGCAAAATTTAATTGCAAAGTACAATTGAAAATAACAATTAATTAATTGTTAATTGTGATATAACAATTAACAATTAATTAATTGTTAATTGTGACTTTTCAATTAACAATTAATTAATTGTTAATTGTAAGTTTTTCAATTAACAATTAATCAATTGTTAATTGTTCTTGCAAATAAATTTGATTATAATATAAGAAGGAGGAGTAGCTACAGTCTGCGCTAAGTCAATCTTTTAGGGAGTTATTAGGATTTAGTATACCAAAAACACAACAATGGACATCTTTCGGCTGATTTGATGGTGATGTTTATCTTTCTCGTAAATAGAAAAAAAAGCCAGTAATGAGTTGTTGATAATATTTTTATTTATAAATGAAGTAAGTCAAAAGCATCAAATAATAAAATATAATTATATTAAATCGCAAGTATTATCTATTGCTTATAATAATTCAGATTGCATTTTAACACCACCCGTTTTTCAAACATACTATCGGACAACTTGTGACTTTTTGGCAAATTAGTCATTGTTGCAAAGGAAAAAAGACGCTCTACTGGTGCTGACGATGCCAATGGTGTATTAAATCTAATAAAAACAGCTTTTATCTCTGGATATCGATATAGGAGCTGAACATTTTGGCTTTCTTCGGCAAAAAAATGCAGCATTAACAATTCAGCCTTAGTCAAAGGTACAGCAGAAGAGTTTGTGTTCGTCATGGATATGTCAGAGTCCGACGAGTCAGTATCAAAATTGAAAAATATGTTTTCTTTGTTGGCCTTTCTTGTTGCGACGATGCAGTTTCGTTTTCATTTATTTCTTTAGAAATATAGCAGTCTTGAAAATGTTAAGAATCTTAGTTCGGTCTGATAGCTCCAAGCACGTCAGCCACTTATTTTTGAACCGAGGATATGATAGGGCAGCTATAGCTGCATTTTCTGCTTCAGGTGTGGTAACTTCGAAAAATTTTGAAAATCGCTAGATTTGCGAATTCCCACACTGTGCGAGGTGATACCAGAAAGACAAGGACAGAAGAAACGTACGTGGCCTTAAGTTTGAACGAGAGCGTGGCAAGTGGCAACAAAAGGGTCATTATTTGAGAGTGTACAGTGAAATATGATAATTAATTGTTAGTTTTAATTGCTTCTTACAACAATTAAAAATATTAATTGCAATATTTTAATTGTGTCTCGCAATTAACATGCTTTAATTTAAATAAATTGATTGTAATATGCAATTAACAGATTAATTGCAATTAAAATTAATTGCAATTAAATTAATTGCAATTAATTTTTTAATCAATTACTAAGATAATTAAAATTTTAATTAATTAATGTAACTATTTATATATTTTATTGCCAAAGTAAGAAAAATATTAAAAATGTTTACAATATGTTTTTGATTTTATATGACTTTACAAGCAAAAAACACTGATAGAAGAAAACGTTTTGTTTTATACAGAAATATAAGCTGTAGAATTTATTCACTTGAAAATTTGTTTAATTACTTTACACATTCATATACGTGCATATTTACACAGTGTATAAAATTCAACAAAATCAGAAAATACATGTTGCTGACATATTGACAAGAAACACAATAATTCCTATAGCAATTTATCATCATATCAAAATGTGTAAAATTTTAAAAGAACGAACCCCAAATAAACAGACAACCACCCTTAACCACAATGGTGGCCTTCACATCCAATCCAAACTCACTCTGGATGTATTTTTGTTCTTTTTTAATATTCCAACACCAAAGCTTTTTGTATTTTCTACAAAAGAAAACCCATCATGTGGCCCTTTTGTACTTTCACACCTTCCTTCATGTCGATGCATATAATGTATACCAAACACACCGCTTCACACCCATCTTGCAACGTTTGCACGCATCGGCATCGTCATACTCATATTCATCGTCATAGTGCAGGAAAAACGAAAAGAAAACAAAAAATAACCCCCCCATAACCATGATGATGATGACGATGCTAGTAGGAGTATAAAAGACGCACATAACGCTTTTGCAATTTGCATTTTGATACCTGCATTCGACAGAACCGTACGCATTCAATTATCTCCCCAGCGGATTTCAATTTACTGGGACACCTCCATTGTCGTCGTCGCGTCGCTTTCGCTCGTTGTTGTCATCGCCAACGTGCCGTTGCCGTTTACCTTTTGGTGCACTCTTGCCACCTAACCTATAGACTTCCATTCCATGGAGATGATAACCAAAGATGTGCATACCAAACTGGCCCTAGCACTTCTTTCGCTCTGGATATTCCTGGCCAATGCTATCGTAACTGGGCAATACTCAAGCTATCCGGAATCATCTTATTCCCCTTCTTCGTCATCGTCATCGTCATCGCCGTCGTCGTCCTCATCTCCCTATGGCCATCACCATCAGGAGAACCAGAAAAATTATTATGATAATCCTGGGGAATCGAATTCTGCCAATGAATATTCTTCCAACAACGACGAATATCGGAGTCAGCAGTTCCATTATGATGGTGGTGATGACTTCGATGAGCAGGACTCGTACAACCAGCCCCATGACTATCAGCATCAGCCGCCGGCTAACTATCAACAGGACTATTTAAGTGAGGAAATTTACCCGTTCAGGCAGAACCAGGTCCACGATAGCTACGGACGGCCGTATGCGAGCCATCAATATGCTGATTTAGGGCAGGACTCATACTCGTCATCACTGGCGTCATTCGATAATATTGGCTTAAACAGATCCGATACAATGAACTATCAGGCAGCAGCCGATGAAGTCAAATATCCGCCTATAGACTCCGAGCCACACCAGCTACACCACCACCAGCATCACCAGCCTCACCACCATCAACAGCCTTCGGCGAAGCAGCAACATCTACGTGCAGCTCATTACACGCCAACAAACAATTACATGTCCTCCCCGACTGCTTCGAGCCATTTGAATGCACTCTCGCCATACACAGCCAACGATGATGACGAAAAATTACCTACGAATTCTAAAGATAACACAGCCTACTCAAACATCGACGCACTAATGATGCTGCTGAACAAGAGCATTTCAGCTTCAGCCTCAGCCTCAGCCTCGGCTTCAGCATCAGCATCAGCTTCAACATCCAACCCCTATCAGCCATCAAGGACCCTTCAACAAGCAAACTCGCCTCAGCAAAAGAACTTCAGAACCTACCTTCAAGGCGAGGAACCACATCAGATGGATCAACACCCGTACGGTATTGACCAGGAGAGTCAAGTCGACCCGCATTTCGATGCTCCATTCGGCAACATCACGTCTTCCCTGAGCCAAACATTCCACGTTGCCGATGATAGCGATCTTGTGTCCTCCAGCAGCTACCACCACCAGCATCAGCCAGCCCAGCAACAGCTACAGTTTGACGCTCACACACTATCGATGCTCCAGAAATATCTTGTCCAACATCCGCATGTCGTGTCATCGCCACAGCTTCTGCCCGCACCCTTCCCGCTTGGCAACCCGATCCCCATCAGCAAACATGTCGAGATAACGAAACACGTCCCGGTGCCCGTTTACAGGCAAGTCCATGTCCCGTTCCGAAAGACCGTTCGCATCGAGATACCCCGGCCAGTGATTTCCACCGTTCCACGGCCGTATCCCATCAAGATACCAACCGTCACGAAGACCGTTGCAGTTCCAATATTCAGGGAGGTGAAAATTCCCATCGAGAAGGTGGTACCGTATCCGGTGGAGAATAAGGTGCCGTACATCGTCCAGAAACGGGTGCCGTTCGAAGTCGAAAAGCAAATAGCTGTACCGAAATATTATCCTTTTCCGGTTAAAGTACCGATGGTGAGGACAATCATGCACAAAAAGAAGCAGCCCCTCCTGCTGCAACACCACCACCACCCATCCCTCTTGGAGTACTTCCCAAAGCAACACATCTAGTGGGCTAACGATGGAATGACGACGACGACGTTAGTGGATGTGGAGGATTGTGCGGGAGCAGGATAGGTTCGACAGAAGAAGAAGAAGAAAAACCAACAGTGATGCACAATACAAAATTGTGTTGTGTTTTTAGCCTCTCTATTCTCCCCATCTCCCCGTTTCCATCTTCATTTTCGTCTAAGTCTCCGTATTTGCTTTAAGTCCTGGATATGTTCTCTATAAACTTAGGTATACACCGGAAATGAATGAATGAAGTTGGTGACAGTTGTCCGTATCGTCCCGGATTCGGATTGACTAAAACTGAAACTGAAGTTGACTGGCAGCGCATTGACTATGACTTCGTACGAGTATATTGGGGGGAGGTGTGTGGCGTGTGGGCGGAAGAAAACTATACAACAAAGTTTTTTATTACCCAATTTAGAGATGAACGTGTTTACAAAAGAAGTCATGTTTGTTAGTGCGCCATTGCCGTACAAGTTCAATATTTACTCTAAGATCTTTTAAGCTAAGATTGTTACTTGTTAAGTTTATATATATTTATGTACATTTTATACATTTCCTACATGCAGCTATTCGTTTATTAAAAGGAGAAATAAAATTTAAGTTTGGAAAAACTTAACATTTTAAAGAAGTTTTTGTGGAAATTAAAAAAAACAAGAAGAAGAAGAAAAGAAATTGCATTGTCGAATAAAGCTTAATTATTTCGAGCTTGAATGCTTGATATCCTGATGATAGGTCACGTCACAGGGAGGTACAGTAGGCCTGTTATTTCTATAGGAGGCCGAAACCAAATGATAAGTCAGAAGAAAAGAAAATGAGGTTAGATTCGGAGAAGAAACTGAAAATGTTTATAAGAAAATTAGAGGGTCTTTCATTAAGCGTGCAATTTATTTAAATTTAAATATAAACAAAATGTTTGAGCACTCTTGTTTTTCGAGTTAAATAAACTATTCAAACCTCTTCGTAGTTACTAAAGCAGATAGTTGTAGCTTTATGCTTACTGCTAATAGGAAGCAAAACATCCATCATCGCCGTTCGGGTCGTTTTTTAAATAGAATTGTAGTCTAGAAATAAACGTTTTCGCTTATGATGATTTTTCAATGAAAATGAGCGTACTTCTAGGAGTGCTAAACATTTTACCCATGATCCCAATTTCGGACGTAGTCTTAAGTACAGAGATTTGTTTTTAAGCCACACAACACGAATCTGGAATACTTTACTAGGCTTAATATTTTAAAAGATAGTGCTTCTAGTGCTAACGTGGGAGCTCTGCATTATTCTTTCAAGGATGATATTAAAGAATTCGCTTGTTTCCAACCTCCATGGTCATCCTACACAAACGGATGAATTTGGAAAAGATGACAAAACTAGACATGGCTCTATACAGCTTGTCCCTGTAGGTGCTATCATATGCGCTCTTGAAATCGATGAAAATATGGTGGTGTCGATTTGATGTTCTTGGGATTTTTCCAGGACCTGACGTAATGCGAATATTTGATCAACTGTAGATTATCCTGGTCTAAAACCACCTGATAAGGACCTATTAGATTGTTGACGATGGGATTTACACGTGCACATAATTATTATGGCAGAGAAGATTTTATAAGCGATGTTAAGTAGACTGATTCCTCTATAGTTGGTTTAGTTAAGAGGGTCTGCTTTCTTGCAGTATCAGACAAACAATACTGATGTTCCATTTATCGGGCATACTTTCTTCCGACCATACACTGACCGATACAGAAAAGTTGGTGCATGCTCTTAACCAAATTATCTCCAACAAGCCATTTGCTCCATCGGCTTTGTTAAACTTCAGGTTAGATATGGCAATTTTTACTTCGTCTAAGTCGGGAAGACGGCAGAACCGCCCTTAAATATCCTCAGCATTGAGTGCAGTTCCACTATAATGTTTCTACCTTCGTCTTTGCAGCCTTCGGTTCGAGGTTAATGTATTTATGAATTTCGTTTCACCTGCTCATAAGACTTTCGAACTTCATTTCTGCTTTTGAACCTCTCAATATCTTCGACCGCACAACTTTCATGCTCTCTCTTTTTCCTTCTAAAAAGTCGGTGTTCCTCTCTCCTCTTCTGTTCATAGAGCTCGTTAGCAACTATCATCCTTCTATGCAGCGCTGCTTTTATTTAGCTGCATTTGGCTGCCGAAATTCCTCATCAAACCAGGGTTTCTTCTTGGTAGCTGTTTAAAACCCAGCACATCAGAGACGGCTTCACTGATTGCATCTTGGCAATGTTGCCACCTCTTCTCGATACATTGTGTTTTCGGCAGATAACTTCGAAAGAGTTTGCTTGTCGGAGAAATATTTGGCGTTCTCCTGCGACAGTAGCCGTTCAACGTTGTATCTTCTCCCAGCATCTCCCTGTTTCTCCTTGGGTCTAGAAACCCGAAGTGCTACCTTGGCTACAACGAAATAGTGGTCCGAGTCGATGGTAACTCCTCGAAAAGTTCGGACAACCGTAATGCTGGAAGCGTGCTTAGCGTCGATCGCAATGTGGTCAATCTGGTTGACAGTAGTTTGATCTGAAAACTCCAAGTTCCTTTGTCGATGTTAAGGTGTTTCGCCCCGCAGAAAAATCGATGAGCCTAAATCCGTTATCGGAAGTCTTGTCGTGCAGGCTGTTTTTCCCGATTATTCCACCACAGATGTGTCCCGTTCATAGCTTGGCATTTTAATATTGGCATTTTTATATAGGTAGCTACAACTCTGCTCATATGCTTGGTCCAAGAGCACGAAGAACATATCCTTGGTGTTGTCATTCTTCTCTTCCGTGAATGTGTTTGCGCATATTAAGCTAATGTTGCCGAATTTAGCCTTGATGCGGATGGTTATAAGGCGCTCGTTGATGCACCTATAGATCAAGGATTGTTACCTAAGTTTGGCTCCAAGACAAAGCCGTATAAAAATATGCAAATTTGAACTTTATCCAAGCGTTTTTCCATTACGCATCTATGTACATACATATATGTATGTATTACCTAAGCAAATGAAAATATATGTGAACATACAAAAATTACAAACATTGTGGAATTTATATTCTTTCAAAAATCAAATAAGCCCTTTCTCTGAAGGTGTATCGAAATAATAAAACAAAATTCATAACCATGAGTCAAGACCAAGAACTCCAATGAGCTGATAACAATCCCAAAGAAGCTATGGGTACCTAGAGACATAGATAAACTTAGACTTATGTGGCTATACTTTAGAACGGTTTGCTTTCAATAAATTGATCATTATTCCATTGGATTACACATTAAAAGGAATTCCATGTATCCAAACATCACCGCATTTAAGATTTAATTAAATTATCTCTCAAATGCACAAATAATCTCTCTCTAGTTTCAAGTTCAATGATAACTTAAGAAAGACTATCGGTAAAATCAGTGAACAAGAAGACCATCAGCAAGCCACCAGGTCTATATAGATACATCCAGAAGGAAGTCTAAGCAAAAGTATATATGTACATTGTACATGTTTAGACTTTTATATATATATGTTGGAAGATACATTTGAGCTTTCTACTGCAGTTGAACTTTTGCCTTATGATTGCAGAAGACCACAATTATTGGACCAATGCCAAGAAATTGTGTGCTCAATTTAAGGCAAACGAATTGAAATCCCCCAAATGTGGGCAGACCTTATACCTACGTTAACAATTAAAGGTAGCTATCATATAACATACCTATACAGTATACACTAGATACTATATCTAGAAGAAGAATGGAAAGAGCAAAATCATATCAGATGCAAGATAATTGCATGAAAATGTTTTCTAGATACTATCTCGCTCAGGGTTAAATTGATTTCCTAAAACATCAGATATTTTATTGTATCTCTTCTCTTGTATCTTCTGGTAAACACCTATGTTAGCCATATAACACTAACATTGAAATTTAAATTTAATTGAATGAAGTTAGGCGGGTGTGAAACAGGCTGTATATGGAAAATATGTACATATCTTCTCGTATGTTATGTGTTTTTGAACAGCTCATGTTGATAAAATTAATTCTATATTCTGTTTTTGAAATTTAATGAATCTTAAAAGAATTTTTTAAGGGTTAAATCGTATGCATTCTAATGGAAATATTGATGCATGAAAAGAAAATATGTTTTCAACAAAAGTGCATTGAACCGAAAGTTAAAATGAGGCTATGCTTCTATTCTGCCTTTGTAGTTAAGATAGTTTTGTATTCATATTGATAAACCAGGAAGGTATAGATTTAAGTAAAATTCATCTTTGAATATTTGTAAAATTGGAAAGACAAACAATTACTTTTAATTCGTTGAATTGATAAATTATTAGTTTTATTATTTGTGTTTGTTTAAGTTCGTGCGGTAGCTATAAGTAAAGTGTTTTCCAATAAGGGTCTTAATTTTAACTTAAAGTGAACCAATGCTTAAATTTCAACAACGCAATGCAATTATTAGAAATTGGGGAAAATTGGACTTTTGGGTCGCACTGAAGCAACTTTTTGACTGTTAATAGTATTATTGGTGAAAAATGTTAGCTGTTAGAATAAGTTAGTGATGTGAAGAGTTGAAACTGAGTGCGTCGATAAAGATCAGCTGATGACAAAAGTACATCAGGTTTATACATTCCAAAATGCATATTACCAGCCGACCTAGAAAAAGCCTCAGACATTATTGCACCAAACCTTAAGGCAATTTTTAACAGCTGTTTGTATCTGGTTCATATTCCCTTGACATGGAGAAAAGTGAAAGTTGTTTTTATACCCAAAGCACGAAAATGCTCGCAAGTCAACCCTAAAGATCTAAGACCTTTAATGTCTATTATCATTCCTTCTTAATACCTCAGAAAAATTGTTTGATATCCATTTAAGGGCAAGTATTGATACAAGACTTCTGTCTATGTTGGAACATGCCTACTGTTAAGGAAAATTTGTGGAAACGGCGTTACACACCTTAGTACGCACTATATATATAATACTCCCTTCATCATTGAGAGTTCACTATTATAGTTGCTTTCCTTGACATCGAAGGCGCTTTTAACAACGTGGACACATCTGAAATCACATCTACCTACACTAACATCTCTGAACATAGAGTTAACTTGGGGAGTTAATTCATTTTTTGCTGACCAGCATAATAATTAACTCAAAAGTGGGCTAGAAGATTCGTTAGTAGCGGGACACCGCAAGGTGGTGTTATATCCGGTGGATTGCTCTAGAAAATTCTATAAACAGTGACAGTTTTCGATTGCGATATATTGATATATATATATTGATTTACGTCTGTCAACCAAAAATTTGCTTAAAAAACCAGCGATTATAATCGCGTGTGCCTGGAGAATGAGGACTCTTACACGTGTAATATAATCTTACACGTGTAATGTAATCTCGAGTGGTTTGCCAAAAGTCCAAAAACGCCAAAATAAACGCATTTTCCGTGACATCTGCGGTGAAAATTCGACCATGCAGGCGTCTGTTATGTACGAGTACATATTCGCAATCAGAGATATTGAGAATCGGACATCAATTTTTACCAACTTTTAGTAACGTTTTTAATTTTTTTTGTAAAAATTTTACTGCATGTCAGTAAAGTTATTCTTCTTTGCATACAATTTTTCTGCAGGTAATATTAATCTTTGTTCGTAAAATATTTGAGGTGACAAATTTCATTTAAGTCGCTATCGTTATTGGCCCGTGAGATTTATGGGGCTTACCAACTTTTTTGAAACACCTTTCAGCAACTTTCTCCGTTATTATCTGAGATATGGACAACGAAAAATGGTATCCCAAACGTAAAAATGTACACGCACATACATACATTTCTCTAAAAACCTTTGATTTCGATTCGATGGACATTGAAATGTCGAGAAATCTCAAAATTTACAATTCGGCAAATCGGACCGATTGCAACAACTTCCTATATGAAGTTAATAAGAATGTCTGCTCTTTCTTTAGATTCGGCATATCAATAAGTTTTAGCCTATGCTGATAAGGTAGAATATCCTAATCTTCTCAGCGTAAGTCCCAGGAACTTTTTTTGCACCAGTTCTAGTCTGGATTTATGACAGGAATAATTTGGTGCTCAGAATTGAGAAGCGTATTCTAGTATTGGCCGAACAAAGTTATTAAAAGCTGCTTTATAATATAAGAGTCAGAAAATTGTTCCGAAAGTCTCTTAATTCAACCACGAATTGAATTAGAATTATTAGTTATTGTGTCAATGTGTTGTGAAAATTTCAATTTTCCATCAAAACATATCAAGGACAGACATTCCATTTACGCGATATAGTCATACTCCTTCGAAAATATAATTTAAAAAGAAATAACAGAAAGCATTCTGGTAAAGCTCAAAGTCTTACACTTATCAACGTCACATTATAATTCTTCAGAATCACGACAACTTGAAACAGTGTTGCTGTAAATTTTACCACAATAAGTTTCACCTCCCTTTTTGCTAACTACCCTTAACCATTCTTACTGTGGCCCCAAAATTCTGGAAGAGTTTAGTAGAAACCGGGACCATCAGCCAGTGACCTACTCTTCTAGCATTTTGGGAAAGCAAATTTAACAGGTCTTATCAAAGTGTGCGAAAAGATTCCACACCAACGAACTGTGCGACGGTTGTTTCACAGATTGGCTTGACCATGACCAACAATGTGTGTAGTAAAGTCACGCCAACTTAGCCTAATATGGCCGAGGGCCCATCATAAAGTATTAACGATATAAAATTACTCTAAGAATATTTTAATAACTTTCATTATAATTATAGGCTTGGCTACCGACTTTCTTCAACACGACGTAAAGTAGTTTTTCCTCAACCGAAATCGAGCGCGTGTAGGTACTCGGTAATGCGAGAAATTCCACACGATTTTCCAGAAAGTCTTGGCTGGAATGGGTTCGAGAGTGAAGAGCTGAACTCATTCACTGAGCTACTGGGTGATCGCATCACCTCTTTACAGAGATCGCGTGCGATGAAAAATACCTGCCTTCTCGGTCACACACCCCAATCTTATGGATGAAGGAAGTTGCGGGACCGAGACAGATCGTTCACCACGCATAAGATCAGAGAGGATTGCCTAAGGGCAAGTCGCCATAATGAGGGCGCTTTTTGGATTACGCCCAAAGCTAAAAGGCGATCTAAAAATTGGTCAAGATTCGATGGAAGTGACAACAACCTCAACTAAAGCTGCCAAATTCGATTCACGTTTCTTCCATTTGATCTATGAAGAAGAATTCGCTCGTTTGAAGGGTCATTTCGGTCCAATCAACAGATTAGCATTCCATCCTGATGGTAAAAGCTATGCATTTGGAGGTGAAGATGGTTTTGTTCGCGTTCAAACGTTTGATAGCTCGTATTTTGATAATATTTTCGAGTAATCCGATTTAAAAAAAATAAGAAGCAAGCATTTGTAAATTTTTATTAACAAAACAAAACAAGAAAAAAAAACACCAATATAGCTTAACGTGAATTCATTCCAAGTACACACAATTTTTGTCGAAATATATTCATGGCAATAAACAAATTGAAAATGTGTCAAAAAAAAAAACGTTATGTCGGTCAATTTTTTGCATACTCCACGGATAAGGCTATGGGACAGAACTCTGAGTTGTTTATTATTGATGTGAGGAACGCCGCGCCGATTCGAGTATATCCAATCAGGATGCCATCCTCAGAATTCCCATGTTGTCCAATCATGGATCACGTTGTTCTTGGTGGTGGTCAAGATGCCATGGAAGTGACAACAACCTCAACTAAATCTGGCAAATTCGATTTAGTTCAATCTAAAGAAAAATAAAAAAAAAAAAAACAAATAAAAAAGGAATTTAAAGTCGCGTTCGGTCGTAGATAATATTGGATTAAAAATTGTTTTAAATATTTATATACATATATGTATATTCAGTCCGTCGGGTCGTCGAGTGGTGGAAAAATTTGCAACAACAGTTTTGAAAATTGTTAGATCGTTTGAAAAAATGATGCATTTATAGTGCTTCAACACAGACGTTAAATCGTTAATATAATAAAATAAAGAGAATATAGGCCCTTAATGACTACTTTGTATTATTTCAGAGTTAACTTTGAACTTAAAACAATGTGATTCACAAATATTGAACTCAAAGAGTTTAGATTAGGAATTACAGAGTATCGAGAAACAGGAAATCAACTCAACGTAGAAAAATTCCAATTAGTAAATTGTGAAAGATTTATCTATCATCTTAAATTTTCTAACAATATTTTGATCGTATTATGTGTGGGAAGTTATGGTATTTGTTGCGAAAAAAATACAATTTCTTTGCTAACAATCACATTTCTTTAGGCCCACTTTTCAGTGCTGAGTTAACTCCGAGTTAAGCCCAGAGCTAGTTAATCCTGAATTCAGAGTAAACTTACGAACAAGTTTTTCACTGGGTGTTTTATGTTGGCCTCATGAAAGATCTTATAATTTGGTATCACTGAAAATTATCGATTTTGTTTAAAAAAAAAACTATAGAAATCGATAGATCTTGACATTTTGGCTGGCAGCCATCTGCTGTTGTTTTTAATCTCATTTGTTATTGTTTTGTTTTAATTATTCAAAATACGTAAAAGAAATTCGAACTTTTTCTACAAATAAATTAAAATGATCTGATAAGTCTTTTTCTCCTCAAAAGAGTTAAGCTTAAAATTTCGTCTAAATCACCATCGTTAAAAAAAAAGAAAATAACTTTTCGAATTTGCAATTTCAGTATCTGTCAAAAATATAGGTATATTTAAGCCAGAGTAAACTCACCAAATTTGAAGGGTTAACTAAAATTAACTTAAAGATCATAATATACTGAAACACATGTTTCAGGAGTTAACTCGAGTTTAACTTTAAAACTAGGATGATTTCGCACTGAAAAACTGGGCCTTAGTCTTCTTCTATCTTTTTCAATCCATCAATACCATAGAAGAGCAAAGTAATTATCAAACATCTTAGCCAACATGACAAGTTGTTCCCTTGTGTTATGTAAATCTTAGTGTTTCTGAAATTAAAAAAAGAAGAAAAAGTTAAATAAAAAGCATTTGTGTAAAAGTCAATTCCAAAGCAATTTACTCAAATAGGTCTCTATTCCTAAATCCAAAAATGTTTAACAAAAAGCTTTCACTTTGAATTTATTTTACTCCATTGAAGTCAGAAATAATTTCAAAACTTTAACTTCATATAATAGTGGTTTAATTTTCTTGTTCAGTTTTCTATTTGCAAAACAAAAATGTCTTTACAATTTCATTAAACTCTCACTACATATTTAACAATACGTAGTATTCCTTTGAAAAACTTTACAATCTCCTGTTGAATATTTGTAAAACTTCCATCTCGTATACTATATAGATACCCTGCCCTGTATGTTGGATAACGTGTTGAAAACCATTAAACTCATTCAATGCTTTTCTCTATGCTTTACCATCGTTTTCGACTTAAATTCCATTTCAGACACATCACTTAACCTACTTAAACTTTTACTTGTTTCACCTGGAAAATCATTAGTACAAAACTCTCTTTTACTGTTCCCTTTAGAAAAAAAGAGGAAAACTAAGTTTAGTACGACTTTTCAATGTTAAACTTACATCGTATAGTATCGCCTTCGTCACACTATTCAAACTAACGATTTGTTTATTCCTGTTTTTGTTGTTAATTTTTGTTGTTGCATTAAATACGATTAGGAAAAATTAATTCCAATATTGTCGGAGAATTAAGTGGAATACAGAAAGTGCCTTCTCCATTAGTCCTCGAAAATGCAACTCTAATTTCGAAAAACTGAAGAAAAATAAAAAACGAGAAGTTCTTGAGAAATTCGCATGAAGAATTTTCACCGAATGAGCCGCAATGTTCGTTTCTTCGTCTGTGAAGTTAATGGAGTCATGCAACAATATTTACGGGCTACTGATTATTCACCCTCAAGCCTCTCAAGCAGAGTTTTGTACTTAATGCTTCTGTTGGGGTGGGAGTAGCGCCCACCCCTTTCAACATCAAACCAACTGTTACTATACATTATGAGCGAAAAATTAAAATAAAACAAGTTCGAAGGAGGACCTTGTGCAGTTGGTAGCGCAGCGCGTCGCGTCACTCTATCTCACTTTACAGTTTACAGGCAAACAAACACTTGAGGAACTTTTAAATTGGCCTTTTGTTGAGTTTTGTGCTCAAGCCACCAGAAGGACTCTGTAATGAAACTCAAACTATGTCGACGAGCGACTACGAACGATGACGACGATGACGACGACGACGACGACGCCGAAGAAGACGAAAACGAAGACGGTGAGGATGACTATAAAGAAGACGAGGACGACTATTTTGTAAATATCTACTTAGAAAGTAGAAAGTGCAGTAGTTCTTCGTTCTTTCCTCGTTTTTCGTCCTTGCTGATGATAAGGATGGCTCCAAGAGTATGGGCTACCTCTTATATTCTTCACGTCCGTCGTCGTAGTCATCGTCGTCGTCGTCGTCGTCGTCTTCCCTGAGCGTTCACTCGTTGTCGTCAACCCTTTTTGGCCCGCCATTAGTTTTTAGTCTTTTAATTAGTTAATGGAACTATAGCTCCTTATTGTGTTATTCTTCTTCTTTGCTAGCAATTAATTGCAATTCGCAGTACCTATACCTAACCTACCTTATATAGACTAAAATAAACTTCTTGGTGATGCCTATGCATTTGTATTCGTTCTTATTTCTTATTTTTGTAGGTACCTAGAGTAACAGTCATTATAGCACTTTTATAGTGCGCCTCAGTAACGTTTATTTGCAAAAGCATCAATTTAAGTCATTCTAATCTGCTTTTATACCGACACGACGCCGACGAATGGTTGCATACGCCTTTGCATTGCACAATTACACTCATGGTTCTTTGATCATTATGCTAACTACTTTTTGGTAGAGTCATAAAGAGTACTTTGCCCTTACCAAAAGAAAGATGAGGTTCTTGGAGGATCAAACGTAGATGCACTTTTCTAAATGAAAATCTAAGGTTCCTTCAACTTCATTCCGGTAGGATAGAAACAGGGACGAAATGGGTCTAACCGCAAACGTATTTATATGTATGTAGATATACAATACATTTGGATTTAATAAAAAGCGAATGTAATTTTTTTACTTAGCAAAAAGTCTAAAATTAAAAGCTAATTGTTCCTTTAGCTAGCTTACTACTTATTTTTATTTTGGTCTAAGTTGTAAACATTTTTAAAAACTTATAACGTTCGATATAAAACAATAAAAACACATACCCGAACGGACTAGGGCCTAAACCAACATGCGTCTCCAGCCAGCTCGGTCCCAAGCTATCTGTCTCCAGTTTCGCACTCCAAATTCGTTCAGGTTCTCTAACACCAGCGTGCGACAACTGAATCGCTGTTCTACATTCCCCAGCCATCTAAGTCGTTGGGAATTTTATTCTTTTGACTAGCTCAGTGCCACTGTTCAGCCCGTGCTGTTTGTGATTGTTTCTTCTGCTCAACTCTCTATTTATTCAGATGTAAGCAAACATGCCCCGCCTTGACAAGGTCGAATTACTGTCAGTGTCGAAAAATCGATGCTAGAATTTTCAAAAACAGTGAAGTTCAGTGATGTTCAAATGGTAGATAAGTGCATCCTCAAAACCCACCTGTGTCTATCATCTACGACATCTTCGGATACCAGGCTTGTAAGGAGCGGTTATGCCGGCTCTTACCCTTGGAGTTAAAAAAAGAACTGGTCCTTCAGGTTGAAGGTCATGCGTCAGGGTGACTTCGTGAACACGTAAAGAAAACCAGTTGCGAAGCACTAACAAGCTTCGGATACGGACGGATTTACTGTTGTCAACCCACGCAAATGATTTAAGGACAACGAACTTCTGAAGAACACTTGGAATGTTAGGTCTTTTAATAGACAACGTGCAGCTTAAGAATTAGCGGAAGCCCTAGACTGATATAAAGCAGATATCACATCCATCCAGGAAATGCGGTGTGATGGACCGGGCAAAAAGAGGATGAAAAACTGCAAAATTTACTATGGCGACTGCTACCGAGAAAACCAACAACACTTATTTGAATGCGGATTTGTCAATGGAGCCAGACTAAGGCAATTACAAGTCTTGAGCTATAGGTTCATCAACGAGCGATTCATGACCGACCGAGTCATAAGTAACCTCTGCGAAGTTCTCTGCCGCCAACACAATGTATCGAGATCGAGAACTAGTGGTAACATTGCCAAGATGCAATCAGAGAAGCACCCTCTGACGTGCTGGATTTCAAGCAGCTACCAACAAAGAACCCCTGGTGTTATTAGGAATGTCCGCATTCCATGAGCATAAGCAGGTGAAACGAAATTCATAAGGACATAAACCTCGAACCGAAGGCTGCAAAGACGAAAGTGGAAACACCACAGTGGAAGGGCAGTCAATGCTGAAGATATGGAAGGACAACTTCTGCAGACTGTTTAACGGCGATGACGAACCGAATTCCGCTGTCAGGCAGGATGATCCATTTAACATAGACGACGAAAGCCAACAATTACTTCTTCCCGAAATAGACGAAGTAAAGATTATTATATTAAAGCTGAAGTCTAACAAAGCCACTGGAGCAGATGGCTTGAATAACGAGCTCTTCAGAGCACCTGAACTTATGAAGAAGATGGAACGACGAGCCCTACGGGCTGTACAGCGACGTGGACTTAGCCGGTAGGATAAAAGACCAACGACGCATGAAAAGTTTTCGAATCAACTCCCACAGGATAGCGCAGTAGAGGAAGACCACGGATCAAGTGGCGCGCACAAGTGAAAAGTAACCTCACCTACTTGAAGTCCACAACTGGAGACATCTAACTATAAGCACCGAGCTAGATGGAAAAGTAACACAATTAAAGTCGATATCATCATTGGTTCATGAAAAATTTACTTAAAGTTCCTGAGATACGGTGGACAAGAAATGGTATTCCAAACGTACAGAAGCAAACATACAAGGATATCTCTAAGAACCTTTTATTTAAATTCTAGGGACCTTGAAGACTTTGTCATTCAGTACCCTTGAATTACATTTGAATAGAAATTACAGAAGTTAAAAATGATAAATTTTATACCAATTTACAGATTCAGTATGAAATTCAGAAATTCAATTAACCAAAATTTAACAAACTTGAGTTTACAATGTTAACCGCAAGGCGAACTGACTTGCGTGAATTACAAGTGTCATGAGAGTATTTCAATAAAAATATATTTTAATTATTAGTTTGCATCAATGCTTTATGTTAAACCATATCAGCTCTGGTCAATATTTAATAAAAAGTTATTCTTCATTTAAAACATATCCGAATTGATATCAAACCAAAACCAACATATTGATAATGATGATGATGATGATTTTAAACTTCTTATTAAGGCCTGTTTGAATGAATTTTTAAAATCCATACAATATGAAAAATACCCATTTAAGCTCGGCCTGATTAATGAATACTTAATTAAGGTAATTTTTTGACGTTCCTTCCTTTTCCATAATTTTGTCCATTATTACCCAAAAGAAGATTCCGGTAGAATTCGGTATTCGACTGCGAGTATTTATTAAATTGGAACAAGCCAACAGGACATTGATGCATAATAACAACCATATACAATGAAAACACGAGTACATAAGACTGATTCAAAAATAACTAAAATATCTTCAATTTTCCCTGAAACTAACATTTGGAAGTCATATAAAATTGGTTACTTTTTTCTTAAAGGAATAATCCATGAATTTCAATTAAACCTCTAATAACTTGTAAAGGTGTACACTAATTAGAAAATGTGTTAAGGCTTTTCTTAAAGGCCCTTAAAATTTCTTTTAGAAAATGTTCACACAGAATTTAAATTTAGCAGGGTTTTAAGTTAGAAAACGAAGAAGCAAAGAAACCAAAAGGTTCTATGCAATTCCTCGAAATATCAATATAAAAAGCTGAAATTTAGACAGAATTATTATTTCACCAAGATCTAACCTAAAAGCTAGTTACTTTAAAAGACCAAAGCCTTTAAGTTTTGTTTTTTGAATCAGTCTAATAAACATATATACATACAGTTTATGTATTTCTACATGAATATACACCACCAGGCATAAGAGGATACACATTAACTTTATGCTCTTCCGAAAATTGCCAATCACATCTCTGAAGGTAAATCCCCCATTTAATTTCCGTCAATCAATTATTGAGTCCATCAACATCAACAGATCCTAGCCTGGTCCGGTATGGTCGTCGGTCGCCGATGCCGCCGCCGCCGTTGCCGTCTGTCGGTCGTGTCTCTTCTGTACTGTCGGTCCTGATTTACACACAGTAAGAGAAATCGAATTAAGGCCCCTTCAAACGAAAAGCGACAATGCATTGCCGTGTCCGGAACCTTTAATATACACAGACAAATGCATCTGGCTATTAATTAATTAAAATTCATTGCCGTGTTACACGATATCTGCAATAATCGGCAGTTTTTACTGCGTTGACAACAAGTGCGCGCCTTTACCCAATGAAATTTATCACGGCAGCAAATTTTATGTGTTTCACAACTCCGATCCTGGTTCTGGAATCCCTTGGAGGAGGCTACGTACATCTACCGTAGCCGTAGGTCGAGTATTTGTGGGTGGGGTGGCAGTGTGAAGAGATATGAGAAAAAAACAAACATCTGCCCTGTCCTTCGATTCATTGATTCCATTCGGGCTAAAATTGCAATGTCCTTTGGTCCAGGCTCCTGGAGTAGTCTAACAGCGAAAAAGTTTGCAACCCTCTTTTGCCCAGGAAGGAAATTGCTGAAAAAATATCTAGACAACAATATGTTAAAAGGTTAAAAGGAAAGTGTATCTGAAAATTTGCTATGATGTAAAAATTGTTAACAACACAGCAATGTATGCTCTGTGTTGAGCTGACCTTTGAGGCTTTGAGTGTTGAGTCAGTTCACAAAAACAGAAATTGAAATAATATGGTTCCGTTAGCGGGTTCTTAAAATCTTTTGTAAACATTTGTTTTTCCTCTATAGATTCGTAGAGTTTTTAAAGGGATATTTGACAGTGGACAGGAAAAATCCCGACTTCTATGCCTCAGTTGGAAAAAAAGGTCACTATACAAAGAACAGTTTTGTGTTTTATTTTGTCGTTAAAGCGAAACGGAAAAACGATGTGAAATGAAGTTAAATTTAATCATTTTGGGAAGAGGAAATATTGAATTTTAAAAATTATACTTATAGAAATTGGTAATTTTCCAAAAACGTTTTTAAGGTTTTGGCAACATTTTTTGTGTATTAAATTTTTTCCCTTAAATCTATCGATTATTTAACATCTAACTTGTTTTTGCGATTGACGGTTCGACGTTGGACTTCGAACGAACGCGTGAAGTTGGAGGAATACAACGCAACACACTCTTACAATTGCTGTAAGATGCGCTCGCCTCGTTTTACCAACACCTTACCGAGAGAACTTCATTCGAGTGATATAGTCCCACCAAACAATAGAAACCTGACAAACACAGAAATCGACCAACATTTACAACCGATGGACGGAACAATAAAACGAATTATGGAACGGGCAATACCTAAGTAGAAAGAACGGCACCAAATGGACGGCTACAGAAACGCGACTATAGACGAGTTCGAGTCCCTTAAAAAACGTGAGAGTCTGATTAAGTTAATATGATTGAGATCGTTTAGATTGTTATAGAAGAATTCTTCTAGGTAATTCTTCAGGGCATGTAAAGAGGAGGTGAAGAACTGTTTACTCCCCTTCATCATCCATACAGTTTCTGCAAAAGTCATTTGAGAATACGCCTAGCCGCGTGGAGTGCTTTTCTATTAGACAGTTTCCGTTATGACACCGATTATCAAGCTTATATGCAATCTGCTTAGAGATAGCAAGCTCCTTTATCGCTCCAAATCTAGTGTAGGCCAGATGTGTTTTGTGACATGACACGTGGAGTTGTCATTCTACCTGATGTTTGCCTTCTTCATAGCGTTTTGCATTAGCAATAGTTTACCTCAAGCGATTGGTATGCCAGCATTAGCTAAACGTTTTAGAATTGGTTCTACTGTATCATATCAGGACCCGTGGCATGATGTTTAATGCGTTAGACTGTCATGCCAGAGGTCTTAAGCTCGATCCCTGCCTATGCCATCTAAAGTTTTTACTGGTTTTCAAGGGTACTACCTACCTCTTGCGAGGAATTGACAAATTCTCCAAGAATAATTCTTTCGGCTTTCTCAAATTAGCCGGTCGGATTCGGCTTAAAACTGTAGGTCCCCTTTATCCCTGACAACAGTACTCGCACACAGGAATGGTTGAGAGTTGTAAGTCACTAGGGCCTAGTTATCAACGGACTGTTGCACCATCCAAATTATTTATTTTTCTACTGTATCATTTGTAACGAGTTCATCTGCATTACAATTTTTTGGAATGTCTCTATAGCCCGCCACCCAGCAAAATGTTGTGCCATCTCCATTAGAGATGATCGACAGTTATGGACTGTTATAGAGTTTGTAAAGACAAAGTCCAGAGATTTGAAAAGGGGCTGACTGATTGACTATCTGAGAAAATACGTATATAAGATGTTGATATCACATTTCCTATAAGCCAGGACAAGTCTTCTTTTATCACCAAAAGTTCCACCTGGAAAACTGTGTAATGATTGTGAAGGCGGAATGAGGAACCTAATTTCAGTCGTGCAGAGTACAAACCTCCACCAACCCCTTCATTCGTTTTTGACCCATCTGTATAAAAGTAGACTTACTATAGACTTCCAAGAATGACCTATTACCCTAGAAAGATCTGGAAGGTATACAAATGTGGAAGTTTCTGTCCAATTGCAGTTGGGGGATGGTGTAGTCTGCGTGCTTTGAAATTGATTCTAAAAACTTAAGAATAACGGAGTGGCCAATGTTGTTGTTAATCCACTGCGACGAAGCTTTGAGGCAAACAGCAGAGCTTGCAGCTATTTGTTTGCCAAGTATATCAAGAGGCGTTAGGTAGAGTAGCAATCGGGACCAAGTCCCTTGTAAATAACGTAGATTGAGCTACATACAACTCATCTTCAACTCAATAAAAAACAAAAAGTCAGCGAGTGTCGATGGAAAGGGGAAGGTTCGCCTAATTTCGAACACTCTCAGTAATCGAACACTTTTAGAAAAAAACCGCTCAAACTTCAACTTCTGCAAACGCTAAATCCTTATTCGGGTGTCCCCCTAAAACTTCATCAGCTGGCAACCTGTCCAACAAAAGACAAATCCCTAAAAACTAGCTGTTTGTGGTACGATTTCACAGTGAGTTGTAGTTCGTGGTTTTGGTGTTTGAAACGAACTGTTGAGTAGTGTGTGACAAACTATATTTTAAGGCAACATTTTGGTAAATACTGATCTCCAAATGTTTTAACTTGCCTAATATTAAACCTAATAACCTTTATTTAAGTTAAAGTTTTATATTTAAATTCAATAAATAATAGTACATTTTTCACTGTTCGAACAAAGGAACCGAAATCTTCACCAGGTGCCTGTTCGAACGCTAGTGTTCGAATAAGGGAAAATCCCCTCAAAAAGTTTTCTTTCGTTGAAACTTCGAATATTGAATTTTTAGTATTTTCATTTATGAAGAAACTTATTAACATTTAATTTTAAAACTATGTAAAGACGAAATGAAAAGGAGATATCAAAATTATACTGAAGCCTCTTTATCAAGCGCATTACGAAAAATTTGTGAAGAGAACATAAGTTTCCAAACAGCGAGTAGAAAGTTTGGTGTACCCATTACAACACTTTACGATAAAATTAAAGGCAGGAGTGAAGATGGGCTTAAGCGAATGGGTCCGTCTACCGTTTTAACAGAAAATGAGGAAAAAAAATTGAAGAATGGCTTATAAATATTGCCAAGTGCGGGTTTCCACAAAAAATAAATGAGCTGTTAGATGTTGTTCAAAAAATTATTAGGGACGAAAAGCAAACCACTCCGCTTAAGGACGACCGACCTGGTAAAAAGTGGTATTATAACTTCCATAAGCGACATAATGAGCTTAGTTTGAGGGTCTCGAAATCTATAATTAAAAGCAGAATAATCGTTACAGAAGAAAGCATTCGCAAGCAAATGGTTCCTTGACCAAAAAAACTATTTTTTGGAAATTATTATTTTAAATGATCTTAATCGGATTTACAATGGAGACAAAACTTCTTTCAATTTGGCTACAATGACCGAAAAGGTTATAGGTCTAAAGGGATTCAAAAATGTATACGACATTAAATCCTCGAATGAAAAATAAAATTTGACTGTTCTTTTAGTATTTAGTGCCAATGGAGTTACTTTACCTCCTGAAATCGTGTTCCCATACTTTCAAAACCCACCATCAAAACTTGTGGCAAATATGCCAGAAGACTGGATAATTGGTCGCTCAGAGACAGGATGGAAGGGATCGCATACCTTCTACGAATATGTAGCTAATGATTTCATCGGATGGCTTGGTCAAAATAATATAGAAATACCTGTTCTTCTTTTAGTTGACGGTCATAAATCACATTATTTGTGAATGGCCCTAAGTGACTTTTGTTCCAATAACCAGATAATACTCTATTCGCTTCCTCCTAACACAACACACATCATGCAGCCCGCAGATTTTAGAGCATTTAAAGGTCTTAAAAGTGACTACAAATTATCAGTGCGGGAATGGCAGAGTAGACCTGAAAACTTAAATAAGTCTTTCACTAAAACCAATTTTTTCCAAGTACTCAAAATGGTTCAGGATAAAAAGATCGTTCAGAAATTGTCCGAAACTCTTTCAGAAAATGTGGAATTTACCCATTTAATCCTAATGTAGTAGACAAATGTAGTGGCAAATGCATACAAAATACATTGGAAAGCATTGTCACCGCAGATACCCTGTTCGACAAAGAGAAAGCTGAAACTATTCAAAAGTAAGACGCAACTGTTGAAGTATTGTCTTCTCTGAAGACAGAACTGCTAAAAAATGATTTTAACTTTAAATTTTTGCTGAAAATTGTATTAGATACCAAAAAGAACAGTGAATTCTCCGAAACTTTTGAACCGGAATTATCTTTAATAAATAAATCGTCGAGGAACAACCAAGTAACATTTGACTCATTCCAACAACAGAATTCAACAAACCTTCAATGCCCAGTAACTTGTGGCGGACGGACCTCCACATGCTAACACACCATCAATAAAAATAAATTGTTTAATCCCGGAACGCATTCTAGTTTTGAAACATTGATCGGAGAGAATGAAATGACCAGAGTGTCATGCAACGCGACTCTTCTGACTAGAGTAAAGCTCCGTAAGAAATTTTCTATTTTTTTTTAAGCTGTCTGGCGGTTAAAAAGGCTGGCATTCTTGTTTCGACTGCGACCGCAACCACATTGATTGGCATATCCCAAATAAAAATTGTATTTTTAATTAAGTTCTTTTGTATTTGTGTACCTGAAATTAAATAATAAATCATAAAGTTTTTTTGTTCATTAAAAGGAGAAAAGAGCATTATTTATTGGTTGGGCACAAGCGCCCAAAAACTCTTCAAATATAGACAGTGAGGAACTTCAAGAAGCGATGGACCAAATTTTAGTCGAAGAACATGTTTCTGACGATATATGTATTTTTTCTAGGCATATTTTTGTTTATTAGTTGAAGTCCTAGCTTTTGTTTTAGGTGAAGTATTGGATCCACTTTATCAGCCTGTTGCATCTCCTGATTCTAACGAATAGAACTTCTTAAATTATTTGAACGAAACACCTGGAACACCAAAGTCTAAGCATGAGTCTTCCAAGTTAGGTCAGAATGTAGTAGGTACTCTAAGTAGCCCTTGTTCCAGTTTGATAAACATTTAAAATACCAAAACCCTGTAAGAACAAAACGAGGAAATGAAGTACTGCCTGGGAGTAGACCACCAATGTTTTTTTCTTCTAAAAAGTGGAGAAAAAATAAAACAAAACGAAAAAATGATATTGACACCAGAAAAGAATTGAGGATTAAATGTAAAAATGACAAACTTGCCATACAAAAAAAAAAACAAATAAATAAATTTGAACATAGAACAACACGGAAGCAGGCTTGCGGTTTGTGAAGATGAGCTCGATACAGACGCTGAAGAAGATGACCTAAAAAATATCGGCTGTGATTCATGTAACAAATGGTTCCATCTAGCATGCACTCATCTTTGCACGATGAAATTTGAATAGGATCAAAACGAAGACTTCGTGTGTAATTTTTGTTCCTAAAGTTTAATCTCTCTTGAAGACTGATAATGTTTATGTTATTTATATTTATTTATATAATTTATTTTTTAATGAATAAACTCATTTATTTATGTTGTATGTTTTTTTTTTAATTATTTTTATGTTTCTATGTGTACTAGTTTCAATTAAATTGAATTAAATTAAAATTTAATTATTATTTAGATAGTTTATACCAAAAACTAAACAAATGCGTTTCTTTATTGTTGAAAGATTTTTCTTCATCACCAGAAAAATCTTGTGTTCGAATTCAGGAAACGTCTCGTTCGACTTCAGGATCTGAGTGTTCGATTACTGGGAAATTGACTTATTTTTCAGTTTTGATTTTCTTACAAAATATCTTTTGAATTTATTGAAAAATTTTATGTAAACTTTTTGGGTTTAAGGAGCTATTCCAATTAACACAATGTAGATATGTTCAACGGTTCTCTTAGAATTCAAGATTGCTTTACAGTGAACCACTAAGTGTTTGATTACTGGGGACATGACCCTATATCGAACGTTGTACTAAGTCATTTACCGATAGAGGCAATTACCATTTATTCCACACTCTTCAATAATGCACTGAATCATGCATGTTATCCAATGCAGCCCGCTGTGGTTTATCCTCTCCCGAAAAAGGGAAACAACTCCAACCCGTCAAATCTTCTATCGATCAGTCTTCTTCCGATTATCACTCTGACTAAGTGGGATGCGGGCAGCAAAATAATTCCGGATAAACAGTTTGGGTTTAAGGCGGGTTATCACACAATTCATGCTGCGTCTAAACTCGTTTCGGATATCCAATGCAATTAATCAAAACAACAATGCACAGCTGCTGTTCTGGTTGAGTTTGAAAAGGCCTTTGACACGGTATGGTTAGAGGGTCTTTATCTAAAACAAACCATTGTTGCATATACTTTATGATATGCTTTACGGTAGAAAGTTTATTCTCAGAAGTGGCAATGTAACTTCTACCACGAAATTCAAAATTATTAATGGTCTTCAACAGGGAGCGGTAAATTTGCCTATTCCCTCAGCATGTACGCAAGCGATCTTAAATGTAGTCTAACCAAGGCAATTACGTACACCGACGATCTAATTGAGTACAAAACGTACCGAAAGATTGACGTTATTAGAATTTTTCTGCAGTGTGTGATTTCGACAAGATTCAGCGTTATTGTGACGACTGGAAACTAAAAATAAACGTCCTAATTCTGTTCCAGACTCCGTTGGCTAGTGCCATGAGGGATACGTCCAAGAATTAGCGCAAGATGGTCATCGTTGATTTTCACGAGCACCAATTAACGAGCAAAAGTATAGTGAAGTACCTCGGTATCTGGTTAGATCAGTGTGTATATTTCAAGACACATAAATAAATAAAAACAAAATATAAATTAGGTGGCGCAACAGTCCGTTGAGAACCAGGGCCTAGTGACTTACAACTCTCAACCATTCCTGTGTGCGAGTAATTGCAGGGATGGAGGGGACCTACAGTTTATATGCCGAATCCGAACGGCTAATTTGAGAAAGCCCTTTTTCATGACAAGAACTACTCTTGGAGAATTTGTCAATTCCTCTCAAGAGGCAGTACCCGTGAAAAAAACTTCAGGTGGCACAGGCAGGGATCGAACCCAAGACCTCTCGCATGACAGTCCAACGCACTAGCCATCATGCCACGGGTACTACACATAAATGCTACTCTGAAAAAGGGCCAGAGGAGCCTTTGGTCTGACGAAACGGCTGTTTTACAGCAGTCGGCTTGACCCCAGAGTAAAGGTAATTTGCTTCTTCGCAGATGGAGAAGTATCAAGTGTTCGAGAGGCAGTGCTCACAACAATATATCGAGGCTTACATCGAAACTTCTTATTGTTATTACTATTAAAACGAGGTCCTATACAATAGGGCTCAACAGAATTGACAATTTCGTTTAATTTTAAATTAAATTTAATTTTTGGGTCGTTCTATCCGATTTTAGGGAAGGTTAACACACGGTATTTTGTATTTTCTTGAAAATAGGACTAGATCGATTTTGTTTGGGTTCACACCAAACAGGTGTTAGAATGCTCCCCTAATCGGCCGGTTATAGCTATCAGTAAAATCCATCATTAAAATTTGAAACGGGAGGAATCTGAAATGTTTTACTTATGAGCATTTATAAATTTACGTCATGAAATTAAATGTCACTTTTAAGTTTCTATTTGAAGAGTTTTTTTTGTTATTCATCTGTTTGTTATCGTTTGTGCTTCTGTAAAATTAAGTTGATCTTATCATCGGTCGTGCAAAAAATAAACAAAATGTATTGATTGCAACAGCTTTGAGTATAATAAATAAAAGAGCGTCTCAAAAAATACGACGCTTTCAAGTAGACCCGCTTTTTCAAGCTCGGAAGATACATGGCAAATATTTTTCACTGATTGAGAGACTCGATTTGTTCCCAATTAAGTTTTTTGAGTACTTTCGGATGAGTATTCAGCAGTTCCAGTGTATACTTTTAAAAATACGTAGTGATATCCGAATTAGATTTAATTTATTTCGAAATGATACCATAAGTGCCAAGGAGAAACTTTGTTTGACTTTAAGGTAAAAAATTCAATATTAACATAATTTGAGATTTTCATGACACTGATTGTTTCAGATTCCTCGCGACGGGAACTAGTTTCGCGGACCTATCTTTCCGATTTTTTATGGTAAAAACAACAGTCAGATGGTGTATAATGCAGACAATTCAGGCATTCAACAAGCATTTTACAGACTTGGTTATGCCAGTCCCCGAAAGCCCAAGTTTTTGGAAAGAAGTTTCTTTGGATTTTTTGTCAAACTGGAATTTTCCCAACTGTCTTGGAGCTGTTGATGGAAAGCATGTAAAAATGTTTGCCCCAAGAAATGCTTCTCAACAGTTCTCATGGCAGTTGTTGATGCCAATTACAAATTTATTATGGTTAGCATTGGAGCAAACGGATCTAACGCAGACTCGGCTGTTTTTTCTTCATCAAACTTTGGCAAAGCTTGGCTAAGCAATCCAAAGTCATTATTTGTTCCTGCTGACCAAAAATTGCCAGGTTCAGAAAATTGTCTACCCTTCATTTGACCACCAAGCAAAGGGTTTTTAACTACAGGTACGAAAAAGATATAATTAAAATATGTTCACTATCGAATCATCAATTTTTTTTATTGTTTAGACTCTCGAGAGCAAGGCGAATTGTGAAAAGCACATTTTTGGTATTTTAGTCCACACTTGAAGAGTTCTCATAAAACCTCTTGAAATTCAAATGGATCTGGCAAATCCCCTAATTCTTTGCTGCTGCGTGCTGTACAATTTTTTGCAGAATGCAAAAGAACACTCGAATCCTTCCCATTTTTAAGATGAATTTTCAGCGCAGTTGGTGGATGAGGAGGCAAGAAATGCCGAACCAGCATCAATGTCTGTTAATATCAGAAACGCATTTTCTGACTGGCTTGTGACGAAGGGAAACCTTGATTATCAGTGGAAGACAATTTAAAGCAAAATTATTTAAGTTTTTTATCCAAAATTTTATTAAATAAATAAATATGTAAATATCCTTCCCACAAAAAAAACGATTCTTCATACTACACTTAAACTAATAGCAATTTTGATTTCACAGCTACTTTATTTACAGCTACATTTAACTAAACATAAATCCATACAAAATAAAAACAAAACATCACTTCAGTAAAAAAAAAAACAGCAAATAACAAACAAAAAAACATTACTTTAATACAGAAAATATCACATTCATTCAAAAAAAAAGAAAGGAAATTCGAACTCATGTTTAAGTACCATCAGCCAAGTGCTCCGCCATTTCCTCGCCCAAAATGGCCAGTATCTTCGATTGGAACCTTATTACTCTTTGCGGACTAAATTCCGATACCTGGAGTTCGACGTTCTCCATGAACAGCTCCATCGGGCTCCACACCTGTGTATTTTCAATTGCTTTCATTACTCTGTCCAGATGCTCTTCAATATGCCTCTTTCGGGTTCTTATCTTTGGAATATACGGCTCAGTTCCCACGTCAATGAATTCCGGGTTCGAAAGATTGGGTAGTTTTTGGTTACCTATAATTACCACAATCACTAAAATTAAAAAAAATTATTATCTCCTCTGTTTTATCATATTCCGATGTTACTTACTTACTCATCTGGAATCCTCACGTAAGGTATTAGAAAATTTAAGAGATTCAAAGTGAATCCATCGTACCGGGGTTGTAGCTCCAGAACCACTCGGAACACTATTTTAGGCGCGAAAATAAGACCGAAAAGAGTTTCGGAGCGTGGTCCATTTACTTTGGCACTCTTTGACTGAAAATAACAAATTTTACTATCACCAATTTAGGTTTAATCATTCCGTAACCATTAACTTACCAGGCCTTCCCAGGCCTGCCATTTTGTTTGCATATTTTTGGTCGTCTTTGGCATAAAGACATCCATGGTTTTTTACTTCTAGTATCAGACGGGTTTCGAACTCGTTTTTTGACCTCATTTTTCTTTATTTTGTTATTTATTTTGTTAGGAAAATGTTGTTTTCTTTCGATCATAACATCGAGCTTCGCGCCTCAGACAATGTTTTTACTGTTGCTTTCATCAGTAAAATTTTTAATAATGTGATCGGAACAGTAAAAAATTGGAACACCAACAGTAAAACGAAATGGATTTTTTTTTGCCTTTTGGCAGTCAGCTGTTCAGTAAAATGAAATTTCATCATTCAAAAAATTAAAATGGATTTATAAATTAATTGTTTCTTTTTGAAAAAAAATACTTGAATATAGGATTCATCTTATTGCATCAATCTCTTGCTAGAAATAAATCTTTAACATGTTCAAAAACTAAAAACAAAAATTTTACTGATGGATTTTACTGATAGCTATAAAACTGGCGCCTAAGATCGCTATAACAACGTCATCCGCATACGTAATCATGTAATTATTTAAATATCTGCCTTACAAGACGTCATCCATCATTACAATTATGAACTTAATTATGCTTTCAAAACCAAACTAAACCCTTTTAGATTATAGTCAAACCAAAAACACCTCTGATATACAATCAAAAAATTGCCCAATAATTGTGGTGCATTTATCACATCCAATAATATAACACTATCAACCGTCACAGTTTAATAACTCCAGATTAACCCATAAAATTTTAATTAAATATACAAAATTTAAGTCGCTTTTTTAATGATTTTTATGTTCATGCATGTTTATAATAAATTGTATTTTAAATTCCAAAATTTAATATTTGTTAAAAAATTTAAATCTGTAAATAAATGGTTATTTTGTTCGCTTTTGGAAGTTAAGTTCTAGCTTATTAATTTACAATTAATTGTTTTCATTTTTTTCATTAAGTCATTTTCTATACAAAGAGGGCACTGTCCTGGTGCTATGTTGGCCCAGATATACCTATGTAAACGTTTGTAGGTAAATGTTAAGCCCACATATTTATAAACATATACAACCTACTCAAATAAAAGCAAACGATTAAATTAAAACAATGCAAATAAAAGAAAAACACGGTGTGGACTACCAACGCGCCAACACTGCATCACCATAGGCGCTACATCATCACGATTTACTTTGAATCACCATCATCACCGGAAAGTGGAACCCTCCTCTGGAGTTAACTTGCCTCCAGGTTGAACCCGGAGCGCGTTGATATAATTCCCCGCACTTTTGCTGTTCGCGTGTAAATATTTTCGAAAACATTCAATTGAATGTATATTTTTTGTTTTGTTTTTATGTTCAATCATTTCATAGGTTTGTGCAATGTGTGATGCCACCATTCATATATGTTTAAGCCCAAGCCAGGCCAACATAACAAACGACCCAAGTAAAACTACCTCAGTTTCAAGCCAGAACAAAAAAACATCGCACCAGAAACAACAAACCCAACAACAGCAAAAGCAGCAACACAAAAATTCTCTCCAAGCATAAAATCCGCATTTTTAATGGCTCGGAAATAAAGTTCAGTACCTTAACCACTCGACTGAGGATAATTCCCACAAGCTGAACACAATAGTGAATTGGTGGCGCAGGTTGCCTCTTTTACTTTTGCGTTTGCCCACTCCAAGTTTCAAGGATTGGGTGGGTAGGATTCAATATACTCGTTTAGGTAGAGAGAGGGCACAGTACTCTGAAGTGAACCTTTATACAAGGCTTACTTCCAAAATAAAAATATAGGTACTCGATGAATGGAAACACATAGCTTTAGCTGCTTTCATGATTCGTGCTATTTCCACATAGTGCCGCGTCACTAGTCCCCAATTTACGTGTCCCATAACACTCTAACCCATGCCATGACACGCCATGCCACACCTCCCAACCCACCAAAGACCCAACTATCATCTATTCTATTTGCGAGCGTCAGTTACACTTCATACTAGAATATCTACAGCGATTACTTCTGTTCAGCACCATTGAGTCTAAAAATGGATCCTGAGGTGGCTTAACATTTGAATACATCACACGCGCTCAAGTGGGATGAGCCAGTTGTTTAAGCTTACAGCTAAAATAGTGTATTTTTGTTCGAATAACTAAATATCACAATTTAAAGTCCCGTGGCACAATGGAAAGAAAAAAGTTATGTTATGACAATGTCAAACCCTTTCAAATATATTTATAATAAGAGAATAGTTTATTTTGAGATATTTCGATACAAGGTTCCTACAATTGTTAGAAAACAAGAATCTATGGAGAAATGTAATGCAAGGTCCTCAATGGCACAAGAGATTATATGTACCAAATGTGGTATACAAAATTGGCTGACTGTCAGTTAAAGAAAATGCACACTGGGTCGCACAAGCTTGCTTCTGCATCCAAACAAAAATTAGGTCGCGCCACAGTCTGATGAGAACTAGGAGGCCTAGTGACTTACAACACTCAACCATTCCTGTGTGAGAGTATTCTTGTCAGGGATGGAGGGGACCTAATGTCTTAAGCCGAATCCGAACGGCTTATTTGAAAAGCACTTTTTATGACAAGAATTGCTGTTGGAGAATTTGTCCATTCTTCGCAAGAGGTAGTAAACGTGTCAAAAATTTTAGATGAAACAGGGAGGGATTGAACCCAAGACCTCTAGCATGACAGTCCAACACACTTTTTTTAAATTCATTTTTATTAATTCATTCTTAAAACTATCTTAAAGTTAGACAAAAAGTCATAAAACTAGCCTAACAGCTAGGTTCTACATTTCACTTTCACTCGAAATGAAATTGAAATCGATTCAAAATATAAATTGGAGTTCTGAAATTCACTTTTAGCGATATCGATTTTATTTTTTTCGAACTCAAAACGAAGTGAATTTCCGTGTTCTACATTTCGATATTTGCGATTTTCAAGTGATTTGAATTCAACCAGAGAGTAAGTTGGTGTGATTTGAATTCGACAAGAGGAAATTTAATTAATAATTTTATTTAGGATTTTCAACTTATAAATCTGCACATATGTATCTTAACTTAATAAATTTACGCCCATGTTCCGAATTTCGATCGAAAGTGAATTGAATTCACTTTTCTATTTCACGTGAAATGAAATTGCATGTTCTTCAATTCGATCGATTTCGAAAACTTCGAAATTGCTTCGAACTGTCAGAACTGAATGATCATCCATTTTTACTTTGTTTCTGAAGTAAAATGTTTGCTGTTGTGAAGATGGATGCAATATTATTGGCAATTTTAAGTGAAAAAAGAAAGCAGAATTGAAAAGAAAAAATAAGAAGACGAATTTTGTGAGAGAAATCAAATATATTGGATTTACCTGACACAATGTAAGTGTGTGAAAATTATGTAGAATTGTTCTGATAAATAAAGTTGTTTTTTGCCCAACGTTGATACTTACCGTATATCGACGAAATATCAACAAATCAAGCAAAATTTAAGAAATGAAAAAATTTAGAATTTAGTGACATGTATGTAAATTAATATGTTTGCCTTTATTGTCCGATTTGACTTACTTTTCTATTAACAATGTCTACTTAAAAATATTACTGTATTCGAAAGATGTTCGCTTGACGTATATGCCCGTCTATAGAGTTCCAATCGAAAGTTTGGTATTCTAAATAAACAAATTAGTTCAATTATTTCTAAAAAGGTTTTTTATCAAAATTATATTCGAATGACGTATAAAGTCATCAATCGATTTCAAAATTGATTTTTCCTTTCTACTACTTATAATTATATGTTTATATAAAAAAAAAGGTATCAAAATATATTTGTTCAACGTATAGATCGTTGGACAATTTCAAATTGATTTACTTGGACTTGATGTTCTGGACTGCTTCTGGAATTCAAAGAGAATGATTGCTGATTTTTCCGCCATTTTACACCCCATTTCGCGCAAAAAAATGCTTCCCGCGCTTCATTTGAGTGTTACCAAGTGTCAAAATCTCCACATATGAAAACTCACCACATGAAATTAATAATGAAAAAACATAATATTAAACTTTTTATTATTAATTATGGTGAATTAAATCTCAAATTCACTTGAATTTGTCTATTTTTATTATTTTTAGATGTTTATTACGCCAAATAATGAATTTACGAGTGGCATCATGGTGAATAAGTTGCAATATTTATGCCAGTAATTTTCATTTTGGCAGCACTTGTCTTTTTGCTTCATAATTTTCACGCAGCTTTGTTTATGCCATTTTGTCCTTGTTACTTATTTTTTGTCCCTTTCTATCATTAAGGTTAAATGTAAAAATTTAAAATCAAAATATCTTTAAAATTAAAAATTATTTTAATAAAATGTTCTTAAAATTGATTTCGGCGTGAAAAAGTGAATTGACTGAACATCTTCAATTTGTTCGGTCCTTAAAGTTTAATTGTCAAATTGACATATTCTTATGTGCGCATGACCAAGTGACGTTTTGTGCCAATTTCTTGTTTAATTTTGTGAAATTTTTTGTGTTTTGTTAATAAATTTAGTGTATTTAATTAAAGAATTATAAATCAAGTGTTTATTTGTCGTTAATTATAAAATTCGTGCTATTATTTGCCTAATAATGTGTGATGTGTTTTATAGGTTATAATTATAACCTGTGTTTTCCAAACGAAAACAAAGTTTTGTCCATAAATGTGTTATAAATAGTTTGTGTTTTGTTTTATTTTGTTAATTGTTCATTAACTACCTATATTATTATATTAATTTTGTTTCCTTATGTGTTTTTGCAGATCTATTCATTAGCTATTGTTACCGGGGCTCCGTGGGACACCTACCAACATTCTTTGTTGAGTCGCAAGCCCAACACCCAATGGTTTGTATGTATGTATATTTACCCTTATGTTGGCTTTAACTAATTAATTTCCCTTTTTTTGCAGATTGCAACTCTAATTCTACAATTTAAATTTAAAAAATAACAACATACATACATAAAGTTTTGTGTTTATTTTATTTAATAAAAAAAATTAAAAATGTAAATTTGAATGTTGTTGTTATTGATGGTTCAACATTTCCCCCCCGTAGAACGGTTGTTGCGTTCTATTATACGAGATTTGATTTTTTCAATCCCTCTTCGGTGGTGGTGATGAAAAACAATTTTGCCAGCCTTGTTTACGTTCACCTTCGCCTGGTATGAATCCGGTAAGTTGACGGTGAATTGTTTTCTTTTGCTATTGCTGATTCGTTTAAAATCCACTCTTTTCAACGTATCACGATGAATGAAAAGATCCTCACCTTCGCGTGTCACAAACCTTTGGAAATCATTTTCCATCCTCATGTCCACTTCTTGGATTGTGGTCGACGGCCTTAGGCGTTCCAATGAATAGGTCATGGATCCATTGATAGTTACCGGGACTTCCTTCGGTGGATGCTTCATTGGCCTGACTATTGTTGGCCTCGGAGAATCCTTCATCGTTTGACACATTCAAAGATTCAATGTTCGACCTTATCAGTTCTTGCAGAGGAGTTGAAAATTTTTAAATTTAAAAAATAACAACATACATAAAGTTTTGTATTTATTTTATTCAATAAAAAAAAACAAAAATGTAAATTTGAATGTTGTTGTTATTGATGGTTCAACAAAAGTAAATTCTTGGTTTCCTCTTTTAAGCTTTCATTGTAATTTTAGATTAAACAAAGACGCTTTTTTATATGTTTTAAGGAAAATAGAACCTTTAATAATACCTTCATCAGTTCCTTCAATTCAAAAACTTGCTGCAACCCTCCGATTCCTAGCAGAAGGAAGCTATCAAAGATAAATTCACAGAAATAAAAAATGTGATTTGAATGCGTTCAAAAAATGGAACAAACCGAAACACAGAACATCCATTTGCATGTTCGAAAATCCAAATCACAATAACGAAATGTGGAACAACCAAATTCACTTTCACAAAGTGTTTTCACAATAAGTGAAATGCAGAACATGGGTATTAAGTATATTCTGCTGGCAATAATTTGGTTTCTTATTTGATTGGCTTCATTCAAGTTTGCAGCCCTTTCTATATTATGTCGGGTTCTATTTCATTTTCATTTGGTTCGCTTTCTAGCGCAATATTTTCACCATCTCCATTTTGTATCTTGTAATGTCTACAGATGTTGTGTAATGCACAACAAACATTAATATTATTTTTACCACTTTATTTGGCTGGTGTTTAAGAGAGTGAGCTAGACACCTAAAACGATTTTTAAAAACGCCGATTGTCCTCTCTACCACGTTTCGAGCCGAGGAGTGTTTTTGGTTGAATGCGTGCTTTGAGGTTCCCGCTTGTGAATCCCTATAGGGCGTCAGAAGAAAAGTCTCTAATCCACAACCAGCATCTCCTAAAAGCCAGGACGAATGCTCCCCTCTGTCACATCTTCTTTGAAAATAGTTCCGAGCTTTACTCATGCTCCAGATCAGAGCATCATGACGGGCGTGCCGTCATTGCATTCATTGAAAAGTGCCCATTGGCCATTCCTATTATAGAAAAGGGTTGGATCTTAATTTGGCTGCAGGAATTGAAGATTGTTAAAGATGTGGCTCAACAATTTCCAGCACCATTAGGAAGGCATTTTTATTAAGACGGTAGTATGAAATGAACCTACATGAACAATTCAAAGTAATAATTGCCAGGGGTTAACTTTAGTTTTCAAACTTAAAATAATATACGCGACATCTGCAATTTCCAAGGGATTAGAAACATCTCGCAACCTTCGTCTTTTTATTTTTTCTTGTGCATATTTATTCCTTTCAGTCTGTAACGCCAAAACTATTAACGCAACACTCATTATGCGATCCTAATTAGAACTTTTATATTTTTAAACGCGTGAACAATAAAAAAATATTTACAAGAAAACAATTTGCCAAAATAAAAATTCTTCAATAATATCCCAAATGACAGATATCACCTGTTTTCAATTTCACGAAAAGTGATTTCGAAAAAAATTCGGAGTTACCAAATCGCTCGAAATGCAGAACACTAAAAATAAATTCACTCGATTTGCAATTTCGATTTCGGTTTCATTTCACTCGAATTCTAGCTGTACCTAAGTAACCATAAGTTACAACTAAATTAGTGGCCCCATACGGACACTTTAAGTCAAACTATAATACTTAATATAAATGCCTTTAGTCCCTAAGATCTATTAAACTTTATTTCAATTTTATTTATTTTTTTATTTTATTTGACAATTTAAAAATATTGTAATGTGTATACACTCTTTATCTCTTTCAATAATAAGGGGCAACATCTAGTGGTAGTAATAGGAGAACTCGCTTCTTTAAGCATCGAGAAACATCTAGTGGCTAATAGGAGAACTCGCTTCTTAAGCATCGAGAAACATCTAGTGGCTTAGAGGGGAACTCATTCAGCGCATACAAGAACCTCGAAAGGGGTAAGCATCTAGTGATAAAGTGGAGAACTTCGTTAAGCATCGAGAAACATCTAGTGGCTTAGAGGGGAACTCATTCAGCGCATACAAGAACCTCGAAAGGGGTAAGCATCTAGTGATAAAGTGGAGAACTTCGTTAAGCATCGAGAACAACCTCGTAGATTCTCGAACCGATTTTGAGGTATATAAATAGGCGCTCGGAAGCGAAGCGGTTCAGTATGATTATGGATTGTGAATTGCGATAAGTAAAGACTGTGTATAAAAGTAATAATTGAAAGTAAAGACTGTGTTCGAAACGTAAAAGTTGAGTGTTCAATAAATAAGTTGAAGCGATTTTAAATAGAGTAAATTTGTGTTTTATTTGCAAGTGTGAATAAGTTTTAATTAGCGGACCAAGCCGAATATTACAATATTAATAAAACTAATTTCAATATCTTTTTTAATGATTTAAATATTACTTAAAATTAGGTCCCTAAAATAAAACTTAAAGCTAGTTAAAACTAACTATTGTAACTAAAAACTACTTAAAACTAGAACAACCACAGCAGCAAATCTGCGCATTTGTTTTCAATTTCGTTTTCCATTTGCGCCACCATGCCGTATCTACTTAAACTTACTTAAAACTATGTATAAGACATGTATGTTTGACAGCCAAGTCTTAAAACCCCATCCCGACTACCCACTATCAAGTGCCGATTGAAGCCACTAAAACTGGTTTTCCTGCTTTAGCCTATCAATTCGGTCCCGTTCGAACACAGCCCTACTGAACCGAAGAAGTTCTGCTCCGTCTTGTGCCATGTAGTCCAGATTGCAAAGAATTCGCCTATGCACGGTTCTTCGTCTGACGTGGTAGATTAGCGAAATTGCCAATCTATCCTGTATCAGACCGCATCTATTTAAAAAGAGGAATACATCTGGTGGAATGAAGCCGCTCAAGCATGCATTCTCGAAATACTCGTCAGTATGGAGTTGGTTTGGGAATCTTCTCTGAGTCCTTAAATGTCTCTAAGTCTTTTCGGCTACTTGATTGTGCCAGTGTATTTTAAGTAGAAATAGCAATCAGAGAAGCATGCAAAATACTCAAATCAAATTTAAACCAAAATAGAAACACGGCTATTTGCACTGACAGCCAAGTGGCTGTTATGGCTATCAATTCGGCTACAACATCCTCTATACTGGTCCAACAATGTCGGGATAAATTATCCAGCTTCAACATTAACCTCCGTGTCACTCTTTTTTGGGTTCCAGGTCAGATTGGCATTGATGGAAATGAATGGGCTGATGAGTTGGCCCAGCAAGGATCGGTCCTTCATAGCTCACTTGCGGAAAACGTAAATATTCCGCTTGGAGCTATGAAGGGGAAATTTGTCTCAATTTTTCTGACAGAATCCAACCACAGGTGGAACAGCACAACGGACTGTACCATATCCAGGAAGATATGGCCTACCTATAACAAAAACCTTTCATCGAACTTTTAAGCAGACCCAGGCATGCATGACATAGCCAGATCACTGCAGTATGTACCGGAAATTGGTCTATAGGAGGACAATAGCAAAGCTGTGTATACCTCACAATACTCACTAAAGTAGCTCTGTAGGCCAACATGCAAGGGAATATGGGATTCACTTTCTGTGTAAATGTCCTGCCCTGGTCGGTCGGTTCTAGAATATTAAGCTTCGGAAGGGCATTCCTTAAAGTTCTTAATGAACTTTCCGAGATGAAAATCAAAGACCTGATTTACTTTCAGCGCTAATTGAGTCGCCATCTCAGTCGTTGGACTTTTATCCTTCCCGCTAAGTCTACGTCGCTGTACAGCCCGTAGAGCTCGTGGTTTCATCTCCTCCTCCAATCAACTTCTATGTATACGGAACCGTAGATCACACAAAGAACTTTTCTCTCGAAACGTCCCAATGTACTTTCATCCGCTTTTGTCATAGTCCATGTTTCTGCACCGTATAGCAGGACCGGGATGATGAGGATCTTATAGAGCGACACTTTGACACTTTGACACTTTGGGGGCTCGAGAGGGATTAACTACTCAATTTATTTCTTAGCCCAATAAAACAGCGGTAAGCAAGAGTTATTCTTCGTTTGATCTCAGCGCTGGTGTTGTTTTCTGCGTTTAAAGCGGAGCTTAGGTAGACAAAGTCCTTAGCTACCTCAAAGTTACATGTATCGATAATAACGTTTTACCGTGAAGTGCATCGGTGTTGTCCCTTTTTGATGACAGCATTTACTTTGTTTTGCCCTCATTAACAGTTAAACCCATTTTTGCCGCCTCTGCCTCAATACTCACAAAAGCCCCATTGACATCACGCTGAGTTCTTCCGATTCTGTCAATGTCATCAGCATATGCTTTTAATTGGACAGACTTTTGAACTGCACTATTCTTTCAAGTACGATGTTAAAAAAATCGCATGACAGCGCATCACCTTGTCTAAAAACTTTTTTGACATCGAAAGTTTCTGTTAAGTTGTTTCCAACCTTAATGGAGCGGCGCGAATTCTCCATGGTAATCCTGGACAAACGGACGAGTTTGGCTAGACATGGCTCTATATAGCTCGTCCCTGTAGATGTTGTCATATGCGGCCTTGAAATCCATAAAAAGATGGTGGGTGTCGATTTGATGATCTTGGAGTTTTTCCACGATCTCCTGTATTGTCAATATTTGATCGACTTAAGACTTTCCTGGTCTAAAACCACACTGATAAGGACCTATACGTTAGTTGACGATGGGACTTAGACGTTTATATATTCCGGCAGAGCAGATTTCGTAAGCGATGTTAAGTAGACTGATTCCTCTATAGTTGGTGCAGTTTAAAGGGTCTTCTTTTTTCAGTATCAGGTAAATAATACTGAGGTTACATTCATCGGGCATGCTGCCTTCCGACCATATCTTACAGATAAGTTAGTACATTCTTCTAACCAAATTATCTATAGCTGCTTTGACGAAGTCTGCATTCAAGCCGTTTGCTCCGGCGGCCGGCGGCTTTTGTTAGACTTCAACTTATTACGACAATCTTTACTTCGTCTAAATCGAAAGACGGGATTGTTGGCTTTCGTCGTTTATATTGAATGGATCATCCTTCCTGACAACGGAATTCGTTTTGTCGTCGCTTAGAATGCTTCGTTTATTTCAGTGTCCATACCATACTGTTTTGCTGAGTTTTGAATGACTTAGAATAATAAAGATTAATAGAATATTTAGCGCTTGATCTGTTTTTTTTTTTTAACTTATGCGTTCCAAAACAACAGTATCTACGAGCATAACACATTATCCAGATTGAAGTAATATCAAATTGGGTCATACATTTTTAATACAACCTTTAATGAAAGCTAATATTGAAATGTTGATAGTTTTAAAGGTAACTTAAATTAATGAAATCAAAACCAATTCCTTAATCAATCTCCACTTTAAATAATAAATCAAAGAAACAATTCAATGAAATTCATCCTGACCTTTGAGACACGCGAAGTTTGCATAACAGTTCAAAAGTAATAAGTCAAAAGTAATAATAATTCACCGTTATTTATTTAATTATGTATATGGAATAAGAATAATTCTAGTTTTAAATATTTCGAACTTTCGTGTTGATTCATTTAATCGAACTGCTCTTGGCGCAAAAGGTCAAATTTAAAATGTCGCAAACCAAATCAATATCAAATACAAATACCAAATTCTAAATCAATAAAATATGAGTGTCTTTCCATAGTAGTTAAGGAAAATCAACACTGATTTGTTTTATGTAAAATGTATTTCTAAGAATCTTCCCACATCGCACGCTGGCTGGGGCACTGCTCGGGGGCATACTAATTAGTTTACAAAACATGCTCTTTGTTTCCTGAAGCTATTCGAGAAAATAAAAACATAAATACAAAAAAACATTTTTGAAAAATATTCAAACATCCTGTATACATTACAAATTTCAAATATGCCTACAACGTTCTCAAAAACAAAATAAAGAAAAAACCGGAACCAAGCTCAATAAAGCCAGCCACCCTCTATACAATGTTCTTCTTTGCCAATTCCAATATAATATCTCTAGACCTGCCTCTTATCAAAATCCCCAGAAAAATTTAAATATTCAACGGGAATGCGCCTCATTCGGCTCCGAATTTAGATCGAAATTTTGTGATTCCGTTTTTGTTGGATATGCGTAGTGCATCCGCTATTGCTTAAGGCCTTCTTTGTAGGATTTGTGTGAATAAGAATTTCGATAAAAGGTATAGAAGGAGTAGGTTAGGTACAGAAAGAAAGAAAGATAGGAAAATATACACACGAAAACATAAAACTCATCCCTCCTCCTCCGTCCAAATCAATACTACATACCCTAAATTTCAACCTTTTCCATAACACATCAATACCCCCCCCCCCAATCACCCATATAGAAAGCACAATATTTTTGTAAAGGGGGCAGCTAGCAGCATTGGAAGGAGATATAAGGACGATTCTCTGCTCAATGCTCATACTGCTCAGTGCATAGTAAGTTAGGGAATGTAAAATCAGTAATTGGAAACCAGGAGTTTGCAATAAAAGTTGGAATACTTTATAAGTAAACAACGAGAACAAGTGTCTGCTACAGCACATCCGCATCCCCCTATTCCAAAATCTTCATCCCCTACCGCCCAATACACGTGTGTTTCTAATAAACTCGAGGAAATTCTTGATTTACGTATCCCAATGGCAAATAGATGCCGTAGCACGCACCGAGAATATTTGAAATCGACATCAGGCGGATCGGGAGTCGGGAGTCGGGACCCAGGACCCGGGTGCTCTTCCATATGCGGTGTTGTGTGGGGAGAGGTCGAGTAAAGAAAAGGAAAACATATAGCTCCAGTTTATACCATCAACAACACAAATGCAAATGCAACCCAGTTAGGTAAATAGGTTTCTACAAAAATCTCAGATCCCTATCCCAAAATTCCCATAGACTTTGTGCCGCATCTCCCGACACCAGTTATTCTAGACCGAAGTTGTAAGGTAGGCAGAACGTTGGTTAGGTATAGCGTTATAGGTCTAGGTACTATACCGATTAAATATCGGTCGGGCTAAGTGCTCACGTCGCAAGTGTCTATTCCTGTAGCACGTGCACAGAGTACCTATCCAGGAATCCCTTCTTTTTATTTTGTTTTTGGTATTCTTCGTCTGTTTTATGTGCGATACACCTAGCCTGGTATTTCAGTAAAGATTTTAAGCCATCGTCGTATTTTCCGAAACCCGAAACTAAACCAAACCCATCAAGGACGGAGACACGAGAGTCTCTCTAAAGTGTAGTGTCGTGTCGGTTGCATGCATTTTGTGGTAGGTAGGTAGAGTACTCCAAAATAGTAAAACAAAAAAAAATAATAATAAAAATAAAAAGTCGAAAGCCCCCTTTAGCCCAATTGTAGAGGTGTGACAGGCTCGGAACGAATTTTGATATTTGGAAGGGGACGTTTAGATATCGGTAAATGGAAAATTAAGAGAAGGTATCTGCGGGCAGTATCACTTAGAACTTCTCTCAGAAATGTGGGGTGCATAGAAAACCCCCATTTTAATTCATTTTAAATACGCACCTGTTTTCAAGGTATAGAAATTGTTCGTAGTGTTTTTTTTTTTATTTCATTTTATTGGAACACTGGGAAGTAGATAAGAAATATTCGTTTTATATCGCTGTGTTCTTCGTCTTCCTTGAAAAGTAGAAGAGGCGTTCAATTGGAAAATCCGTTTTTTGAACCAACATACAATCATTTTGATAGAAAGTCAGGTATAAGTACGAAGACCTAGAACCTATGAAAAGCATTTCTTTTAGTTTTTTTTAGTTTAGTGTTTTGGGTTTTGGGTTGAGAGTTTCTGGGATCTGTGCAGTTGAAGAACTTATACACATTATTCTTCTTTTAGATAACATTTCATAAATATACAGTGGAAGTCATTTGAATAAATCTGTCTTAAATTTAAATTTATAAATCGTTTCGATTTTGTCTTTAAGCTTCACCGAAATAAATAATTACTAGCTAGTAGGTTTTGTGTACCTTTAATATGCCAAAGACACAGTGTAAGCATTAGAAAAAGAGGGACGGTTTGGATAAGATTTTTTGATGTACCTACATTTATTTTTAATTCCTGAACATTGCAATGACGACGGGGAAAAATAGAGCGTGGAAAGGCATTCCACATTCGCGTAGTACGGCTAAAAAATGAATCTCTGTAGTTCACAGTACAACTTAAGTTGGTCTCAAGGGTAAACTGATGTGCATTCCTAGAAGCGCAAGTATTATGGTTCAATTGCTTAAGGGGAGGAATGCAATTGGCTATTTCACTAGAGCATGTATATAGTCCGTTAAAATAACACGGTGAAAAAGTTTGAGACAAGAAACTTTTCGACGATGTTCGAGTGACATAATCGAGTTGATGATATTTATGTCACCAATCATTTTAAAGATCTTCTTTGATTACCGTTCAAGAGGCTTTAATAAGTTACTGCAGCACCAGCCCAGAGATAGGAGTTATATTCAAGTTTTGGACGTTTAAAGGTTTTGTAGATTGTAGACAGATCATACGAAGAGAAAAATTTCTTGCATCGTCTCAGATATCTTGGGCATTTTTGGCGACATTGCATAAGTGATCACTGCACAAGAGGTGGATGCTGAAGCACATTCCGAGAATGTCGAGATTTTCAGTTTCGTTGATGCAGGTGCCATTCAAAGATAGTGGCAAGGAGGATATATCTCGCCTTAACGATACAAGAAAGTATTGTGTTTTCGAAACCTTGAATTCCACGCGGTTTCTTATTCTTCATTGTATCGGGTGATTTCTTAAGAGCTTGAGAACTTTTTTTAAAAAAAAAACGCATACAATTTGCAAAATCTCATCGATTCTTTATTTGAAACGTTAGATTGGTCCATGACATTTACTTTTTGAAGATAATTTCATTTAAATGTTGACCGCGGCTGCGTCTTAGGTGGTCCATTCGGAAAGTCCAATTTTGGGTAACTTTTTCGAGCATTTCGGCCGGAATAGCCCGAATTTCTTCGGAAATGTTGTCTTCCAAAGCTGGAATAGTTGCTGGCTTATTTGTGTAGACTTTAGACTTGACACGTAGCCCCACAAAAAATAGTCTAAAGGCGTCAAATCGCACGATCTTGGTGGCCAACTTACCGGTCCATTCCTTGAGATGAATTGTTCTCCGAAGTTTTCCCTCAAAATGGCCATAGAATCGCGAGCTGTGTGGCATGTAGCGCCATCTTGTTGAAACCACATGTCAACCAAGTTCAGTTCTTCCATTTTTGGCAACAAAAAGTTTGTTAGCATTGAACGATAGCGATCGCCATTCACCGTAACGTTGCGTCCAACAGCATCTTTGAAAAAATACGGTCCAATGATTCCACCAGCGTACAAACCACACCAAACAGTGCATTTTTCGGGATGCATGGGCAGTTCTTGAACGGCTTCTGGTTGCTCTTCACTCCAAATGCGGCAATTTTGCTTATTTACGTAGCCATTCAACCAGAAATGAGCCTCATCGCTGAACAAAATTTGTCGATAAAAAAAAACCGAACACTGATTTTGGTAATAAAATTCAATGATTTGCAAGCGTTGCTCGTTAGTAAGTCTATTCATAATGAAATGTCAAAGCATACTGAGCATCTTTCTCTTTGACACCATGTCTGAAATCCCGCGTGATCTGTCAAATACTAATGGATGAAAATCCTAACCTCAAAAAAATCACCTGATACAATGCTGTGTAGGTAAAAATTTAATGAACTTATCACATTTTGTTGTTGCAGTTCTACATCCGAAGAGGAGGGTTGTGAGTGTGGGTATGAATATGAATGGCTAAGAGTACTATCGTCAACGAAACAATGTATTGGATTAGAAGTTGCTGGCAGGAGATCATTCATAAAAATGAGGAAAAAGGTCGGAGGCAGAACAGAGCCCTTGGGCACACCAGCATTTATATTATGGGTTTCAGACTTGAATCCATCCAAAACAACTTGTATTGAACGGGCTGATAGAAATTATCTAATCCAAGGAAGAAGAGATTCGTCGATACCGAAAGCATGCATTTTCGATAAGAGAGCAAGATGCCAGACTTCATCAAATGCCTTTGAAATATCAAGTGCAATAATCTTATTTCATTGTTTCAATAAAATCCATTCGGTAGTTTTCCCATTAAAGAGGGACAAACATTCCTGCATTCAAAATTACATATACTTAGTAGGATATTTACTGATTTACTAAAATCTTTTAAAATTATTTAAACACCTTCTTGAAAAGCATTTCTTTTTCTGTTATCACCCGAGCAAAATCTCGACAATCCTACAGTATGCAGGGCGGTTGCAGTGGGGCACCAATTACCCTATACTTCACTGTAAGTATGACGCAATGCTGTGTTCAGACCATACCGTTGAAAGTGAAGCACAATCGATATGGTTTTATTTCTGCTTGTTTGAGTGCTATAAGACTAGTTCCTGAAAATTGGCCTTATTGTTGTTTGAAAAAGAGGAATATTCCAATTTTTTAAATTTGGGATTAATATACTTTGCTTTCTTCTACGGCACCACGACGATCATGGCGACATAAAATGAAAAGAAAAATCCAGTTCTCGTCTCGTGAAACAGAAATAAATCGAGAAGTTACGGTATTATCAAAAAAGCAACTGATTTTAGAGACTGTATATTTTTGATAGACATGTAGCACGAATCCTCCCGGTCTTAAAAGTCTTTTTGCACTTATAGTTTTAGCACATAAATTAATTTTTAAAATATTGAAATTTTAAGTATTGAAAAATGCTGTTTAAATTCAATTGATAGTATGGCAACGTTCTTAATGAAAACATTAATTTTTCTGATTTAAGTTTTACTCTGAAAGTTCCAAATATTTTGCTAATGGATATAAACTTTAAACTTTAAACATTTGTACTACAAATCGAATCAAGGGCGGATCCAGACTTTTCATCAGGGGGGGTCACACACTTAGATGAGTTTTTACTCACCGCTTAAAAATGTTCTTCAATGTTTTGTAAAGGAGGCTAACAAAATTTAAATAACATAATGTGTACGAGTATATTAACCTAACATTTACACATTTCAATTGCTAAAATGACAACTTTAGTTAGGTATCAAATTATTTTAGAACACTGTTGTCCATCAAGGTATGATCTAACTATTTAATTTGGATGACTCCCTACATATGAAAGCATTCATAGATTCTAAAAGTTTTCTAAATATGCCATATTTGAGAGCTAAAACACAATAGTTTAGAGCGTAGGTTTGTAAGAAATTGTTTTGAAACGTAGCTTTTTTTCAAAAATAAAATATACTTTTCTTGTATCCATTTCTATTTATGGTAAGAACGCTAAACAAATTCAAAAATCCAGAAAATGAGAGAGGATCTGATATGAAGAAATGTCGGGCTTTTTTTGACCAAGTTTTTTCGAACTCAATTTTCGGGAGTCTATTATTACTATCGCTATCAGTCTGCTTACTCGTATTTTGTCTTAAAGGAGTCAACAAAACTTAAAAATTTTAGAGAGAAAAATGTTCTTGAATTTAAGGAAATACATAGGTGCATTTAAGTATATAATTTCTCTAAAAAATTGAATTAAAACAAATTAAATTAACGGTTGTGTGGCACTCACAAATTACACATTTCAGAATCTCTTTTTACTTCAAATCTCAAGAGATTCAAAGCTTGTATATCAAAAGATATGCCCGTTTATTATGTTTTTCAATTAGCCATTAGTTTAACAAAAGTGTCACTTTAGCTGTTTTTGGGACATTTATATTATTAAAATTCGTGTTTAAATATTAGTTCTATAGCATCTAAAGCAAATTCACATCAAAAGTAGATTTATTTAATTTTTTAAGATCTTTTAAGATCTTTTGTATTCAATAGAAAACCAATTTTGAAATAAATAAAATGCAGCACTTTGTCGCTAGAACTTGCTAATTTCTTCCAAAAAGTCTGTTTAAAAATATTTCTTATATTTTAAGATTTAAAAATGTACCTGCAAAATAAGTTTTTCTCAAAAAATTAAATGCCGTTTTATTTGTCAAAAAATCTAGATTAACTTATTTTTTTTTGAAAATCATTTCAAATTTTAAATTTTGTCTTAAAAACGTTGACCCCTTTCTGTGATTTCGAGTTTTCTAAACAAAATTAATATTTTTTCAAAAATAAAAAAAATTTATTTTTGATCATAAACAATCATCATCAATTTGATCATTTGGTCATCAAAGATTATTGAAAATAATAAAACAAAATAAAGGTTTTTGAGGAGTACCCTTCTTGAGCAATACCAAAATATGTTTTTATGGTAGAAAGAAGCCTAATTAAGAACACAAAATTTATAGAAAGTTTTAGAAAAATCACATGTTTTAGCCAACAAATTTGTATGGAGACTGCTGTTATTTTTCGTATTAACACTTTGACTGCGGCATGGTTTGATCTGAGCGACCCCTATATGTGGACATTTTTTTGTCAAAAAGGTTCCTTTTACTGTACTTTACTTATATCAGTGCTTAATTTTACTAATATTTTGTTTTTTGACTATAAAAAACGATTGTCGCGTAGTCGACGTCAGCATCATAGTATGGCGTTTTTCCCGGATATGGGGTGTGCGGAGGCATTGGAAGAGGTCAGAAAGTAATAAACATGTTGTCGACGATGCGTCGACATCCGCCGCATAGAACAAATACAATTTTTCGACGACGCGTCGACGTCAGCAGTCAAAGTGTTAATAAAATGAAAAAAACGCCTTACGCTAATCGGCTGAAAACCTTAATTTCAATCAACACAATTGTTTGGACTGTAGGAGCCAGAAAAAGCAGACAGACGGACGGAATCGGGGTACTCACTTTTTTCGACTTCTCTACCGTCGTTATGTCAAATTTGATTAAAAGCTCTAGTTCAAAATTGTTTACTAATGCAAAACTTGCTATATGTAGTTCCTTTATGTCGCAAGTAAAAATCACTTCAATATTCACTATTTATGTGTGTCAAAAAAATTTAATAATAAAATTGAAGGCTAGTTTTAGGAATTTAAAGGCAATTTAGTATAAAATTGATGGTCTCTTATTGAGGGTTTCTTCTTAAGAACCTGAATATTTGCTCTTTTTCTTAGAAACAATTTTTATGAAAATAATTTAAAGCCTTACTAAAGTTTTTTTCAAATTCTGAATTGAGTGAAAACTAAAATTTTAGTTGTTTTTGACAGCAAAACACTTTTTGGTGAATGTCGTTAATTTACTAATAAATCTATAGATGAAATCTTTACTTATACAACTTAACTGTTTCAGCTTTATGGCTCATATGACCCCCCCCTGGATCATCAGTTGGTCAAAAGTTGTTGAATTTGTGCTGCGTTTTTGGAATAGGCTGAATTGCCGAATCATATTATGTTCTTGTGCCAGTCCTCATTTAAAAGTATAACTTTTAGCAACAAAGTTTAAGGAAGTAAAATACAAATGTTGTTTTCATATACAAAAAATAAATAGTTCAAAATATAATGGGAGTCATATCCATATTAACTCAATACGATTAGTTTTGAATTGAAGGGAATTCCTACGAAAAAGCAAACAAATTATCTCCCAGGGGGGGGGGGTCATGACCCCTACGACCCCCCCCCCCCTGGATCCGCCATTGAATCGAATACATAATTACAATTCATAAGAACATTAAATAAATCCTTTACTGTACTTTTTTACTTTGTTTTTTTACAAGTCGCTTTTATATTTTAGCTTATAACTTATAACTGAACTATATACCTATTTACAAAGACAAGTTGATTTCGATATTTATGTCAAGAGAGGCATTTAAATGTTTGACATGCCCTGACTGATGTTTGTTACTAAACTTATTCCCCAACAGCCGCAGCCTCAATTTTTTTGAAAGAATTTCAAGATTACGCGCATAAAATAAAACAAAACGAACCACAAAAACACTCATGTTTTGAATTTCTTTTGCACTTGCACATCAACACAAAAAAGATCCAGGATTTGCAAAATAGGAAAACAGGCACCCTACAGAATACAACACACACCCCCCACACGATATAACCATATTAAGAAGGTACCTATAAGTATACCTATAAGACCCGAACTCCCTCTAACACTTCAGAAAATGCTTTTTCCAAAGCAAGGATGATAGCTTATGAATAACCATCCAACTAAAGGAAGACACACAACATACAACACAACGCAACACAACTCAACTACTATTTACTTACTATGGAGAAGAAAAAAAAAGTTGTTTTCACGTTCCCTTAAGAGAGAATAGGAGCAAGGACCTGCGAATGTAAATTAAGGTGGTCCATAGCATTAATTCTTTCATTTCTGAAAATGTTATAGCCGGAATCTTCTCTGGCTTCGTTCAACATGCTTCTCAATCTTTCCCTATCCAGTTTTGCACCCCAAGGCTAAAGGCACCATTCTTCCAGCAGAGGCATGATCTACTCCTTCGTCTTCTCCCATAAATTGCACCGCATCGCAAAGGACTTTCCGTGCGGGTTCTTCTGTGGAGTCTACCAAGCTTTATCTTTTTGGCTTTGCCAACTTCACGGTATATTTAGTTTAACTTATTGTTATACTTCTACCGGAATTACCCTTCCTCACAAATAAGGCCTAAAGTGTCTTTGACTGAGCAACCAAGTTTCGGTCTCTAATCAACAAGTGAGTACTGGTAGGACCCCCTCGTATTATTTTTGGACGCTACTACTGACCCAAAATTGTTGAGAGACTGCTGTTGGGTTTCCAACACTTTTCGGAGACGCAGCCACCATCTACTCTGTTTTCCATCGTGTATGTGCAGTCCCATGTTTTTTGCCGCTAGCTTGATCCGAATAAATGAGTTCTGTACAGCTTCTTGGCTTCTTCCAACGATGTTATTGTCATCTGCATTGTCTCTCTGGTTCAGAGTCTTGCTTTAACAGGTAGCAGACCAGCCCTAGTCCAACCAAAAGATAAAGATCTCAACTAAGACAGTTGACTCGCAACAAGTGAAAACCGACATTAACAAACTTTATGTTCGTAAAAGTATTCTAAAGATAAAGAGTACAATCTTTTGTGAATGTACTCTCTGCATATCATTCATTGAATGCAATATAAAAATGATTAAATTTAGCTTAAAAAAAGTGAAGACAAGGGTTTTTTGAGACTGAATTCAATTCTACATTTATCATTCAGCTGATGCTAAATATAATTTGTTTCTTAATCGCATTCAATTGAATGCAATCTTTTGAGAATACTTGACTTGACTCTCTCTTCATCAAAATAGAGGCCTGAATACGACCATAGGTGCGCTTAAAAATTTGAAAAAGATATTTTTTGTAAGCCGAATTGAGATTAAAAGAATTTCAAAATATATGCAATCAAAAACATTAAATTAACATTAAATTATTTAAATAAAATATTGTCCATTGGATTTCTTCTTTAAATTTAATTTCAAATGTGAACAATAATTTGTTGTTTAAGATTCAATAAGTTTGAAGTCAATATTTTTCTTTGATGACAAATTTCAAGATATTTTAAAGCGTTTATTGTTCGTTGCCCAAAATTGATTTGAAACAATAAATGCAATCTTTTGATTAAAATTATTGATGATTGCATTCACAAAAGATTGTATTCTTTTATAATTCCCTAGAAATAAGATTACAAATTTAAATAAAAATGTTACAGTGTTCCAAGAAATCTGACATTCACCACCCTCACGTAAATAAATAAATGTGATGTAAAAAAGCAAATACAAGAAGCCGGCTTAAGTCTTTCGTATTCGTAGTTTGAGAGAGCTAAAAATATGGTTAGCAGTTAGCATTTAGAGTTATAACATTGAGATAGGTATAGAAAGTAATCCAAAGGCAAGGATATTTTATTGATCCCGCCTTATCGATGGTTTATTTGCAGCAATTGTATCTACATACGATTTGATTCATATAATGTACACAATTGTAGATACATATGTATGTATGTATATAGATAAAATAATGCAGAATGTTTTTGGTTTGGGTTTGTAGAAAATTGTTTCGCACAAACGTTTTATGTTTATTTACTGTAAGCCTGAGGATATAACACGACATCTCGAATTTACTTTAACGGTAGTGGTATTTTATTAAGACTTGTTGCAATTTATTTATAATCAATTATTTATTTGTTTTCCAACTCGATGGAATCAAGGATTTTTTCTTTGTGTATCGGGAAAATTATATGTATTTATTTAAGTTCTATAAGGGCTTCAGATTGTTGATATTCGATTTGGAATTACGAGTAGTTTAGTTTTATTAAAATTTTAGTATTTTATATAAAAACTAGCAGACCCGGCCACGCGTTGCTGTGACTGAGTAATTAAGGAAGGACTTAATAGACAAAATTGAACACTAATTTACATAACATCTTTAATTTTATTTTATTAATAAATACTATGATTAACATAAATTAAATTAAATCACAGTTAAAGTTTACTGAAATGCCAATCGATGAGCCTGTCTTTTGTCAACACAAATAAACTTGATGGCCTCCCTACACGTGAACAGGCCACATATAATTGCCCATGAGAGAAATATGGATTCTCTAAGTCTGAGCCACAAATAGACATTGTTTGTCCTTGTGATTTGTTAATAGTCATCGCGAAAGCTAAACGGAGTCTTTTGAATGGTATTGGAGTCTTTTGAATGGTATTGGAGAATCTGACGGTATCATTGGAATGCGTGGTAACAGAACGATTTATCCTTTAAACTTTCCTGCCAAAATAGTTGCTTCGAGAACATTTCCGGTGATTTTTTTGATTACCAAACGTCTACTGTTGCATAGTTTAGGGGGGGTTCAAATTACGCAGAAGAATAATCGGTGATCCAATTTTTAACCGAAGTTTGTTTGGTGGCATTCCTGATATGTCTAACGAATTCGAAAATACAATTGGAAAATTCACTGCCTCGTCTTCATCGACAGTAGCGTCGATTGACTTAAACGACATTATATCGCCTGGTAATAATTGTTGTATCTGGGAGTTAATTAGATCTACATCAACATTTTTTGCTGCCAAAATAGCACGATTACTGAGCCAATTGTGATTTAGATAGTTATTTATTATATCTGGGAAGACACTCTCGATCAGATCATTTTTAGTTTCAACAACAGTACAGAAATTGTCTGGCAATCTTATGCATTGGGTATCTTGATGAAATTCCACTTCACCGTTTCCAATATCTAATAGTTGCTGAGAAAATACTCGTGCTGTCGGATCATTTTGGAGTTGTACTCGCATGTTTTTTATTAACCTTAGTGTTTCGACGTTTCTTCATAAAAATGATTGTTTTAAACATGCATTGATTTCATCAGCAAAAGTAGAGCGAGGAATCACTGGCAATGTTTGCCGAAAATCACAAGATAATAGTAGAATAGCTCCACCAAAAAGTCTGTCATTACTGTTTAAATCCTGCAAAGTTCTATTTAATGCTTCGAGTGAATGTTTATGAGCCATGGTACACTCATCCCAAATTATGATTGAACTCCTTTGTAACGCCAAATTAAAATGTGAGCATGAGGTAAGCCTTGCTTTTGCCACTCAATTGAATACAACCAACAACACGTTTTCCCAAAGACTGAATATTTTACAATAAATTCAATTAAGGATTTTAATTTTTGTTTAAACACTCGTGCAGTAATGTCGTGACGATGTAGTATCGACCAGAGAGAAAAGAACTAATAGAGAGAACCAACTTCGAAGGTTGCTCTCTTTTTGCCTACAAGCTGTGATTTGCACACCAACTTGCATATGTATTAACTCCATATAAAAAAATGTGGGGAACAAATACTTATGCAAGTTGGTGTGCATACTCACCACCAGAGCTCTTTTTTCTCTCTGGTCACCTCACCACCTTTGAAAAATGGCGACCACCTCTGAAATGGCGGATGTAGTCAGCTGTTCAAAGGTGTTCAAAGAAAATTCAAAATTGTGTATGAACAACTTTTTGGTACTCTCATTGTGTTCGTTTGGGAGTAATATCATTCGAATATGAAGTGAAATTAATTACTCTTGTTAGGTGCCAGAACAATGTAGATTTAGAAACAATTCTAAATTACGCATTTAGAGAAATATTAGTTAGTTATTTGAAGCATTGCATAAGATTTGTGAATAGGTGATAAGCTATTTTTACTGCTTTCCACTAAGCTAGTGTGTTGTTTTTAAAGGCATAACTACATAAGCCGAAAAGTACTTTTGTACAAAAGTAAAAATATTTGTATTCTCGCTAGGTCAGTGGTTTTGTGAAAAGAATATACAAATTTGTTCTTCAACCAAAATTTAAGTCTTATGCATCATTTTTATAAGTTTTCCAGTTCTAACTATTTATATCTTATCTTTCAGTTATGTATAGCGACAAGGAAAAATCTGTGAGGGAAAGTTCTAACTACAATTTTTCTGAAAGTACATTGTGGCTTATTTATAGATGTTTGCTAAACTTTTTAGCCTATTCATAAATAAATGCAAATCAAAGTTATGGGCTAAACCTGAAAAATATCGATTGATGCCGCAATTGCAGAAGATATGCAGAAGATAACTTCTCCCGTTATTTATTGACAAACAAGAATGTTTTGCTAGAATTAATTTGAATTATAGGAGTATTTTTGTAGATATAAAAACGACAAGATGTTAGTAAAATTAAATAAAGAAAATCATGAGAATTACAAATATTATAATGAGACTTTAAAAAACATAGCCTTCTTGGCTATCAATAAACAAAAATGAAAAAATGTCGCATTTCCCGGAACTGATGTTTTTTTGTGTACTCTTCTCCGAGGTGAAAACATGTATACACCGATACGAATTCAACACGCTATAAAAAATGAGAGTAAGAGGTTTCGAAGGGACGGAGACGAGGAATTGGCTCTCTCGATTAGTTTTTTCTCTCTGGTATCGACTGTTGACCTAGTAATAATAAAGTTTGTATTTCTTCCTAATTTGGATTGCACGTAAATGTTATAAACAAATCTGGACGCCCGTAATGACGGACATAAGTCATCGCGTCCTGAATGTATTCTTGCATGTTTCATGGACTACCGATGTAGCTTGGAGGTAAAATAACTGCACTGCCGATTTCATTGGTGTTTAAGTTTCCATCGATGTTTCCAACAACAGCATCTCGTAATTGGATGTATTCCTCTGATCGTAATTTAGCTTGGTTAAACCGAATAAATCAAAAACGTTCGCTTTCAATCTTAGCAAACATATCTACAACGTATTGACTCTACAACTGACGATATCGAAGAATATAACTGTCCTGATTATGTCTAATCATTAATCGATGCGCGTAGTAATTCATTGAACTAACTTTTATTACCATTGATTGGATCATACACTTTGATATTGATGTGATATTCATCTTGTCCTTGCCAGAATATCAATGGGTACTGGAGTGCGTCGTACAAACGGTGTATATCTGAAATTCTAGTCACTGTATTATCTCGGTGTCTAATTTTAATAGATCTGTTGTCAACTGGATCACCGACCATAATAATAGCAACTTCATCTACGGTTGGCGCATTGAATCTGCCAGCGTGCTCTCCTGATGGTACTTTGTCAGCTTTGATGACAATTTAATAATTGTCATTTTTCAATTATGGTGATACTTTTTTGAACAGTTGAACCAGATGATTACGGTTCTCTAAAAATATTTCCAACAATACCACAATAATTGCTCGTTTTTCTGCTTGTTCAATAAAATTATACTGGCATAGAGTTGTCACACGTTCTTCACAACTGCCCATGAAGTAGATTTGAAGAAATTTTGGATCTTCATTTGGCATTTTTATGGTACACTTGGCCTTGTATTCTAAATGTTGTTTCAAAATTACGACATCAGATGAGAGATCGCAAATTTTAGATGCTCCAAATGATGTCATTTGAAAGCAAGAATTAAACTTTCGTGTCTTACGCAAAAATAATTTTGAATCATTTGAAATGCCAGAAAGTATTGATTTCAAGGGTTCAGGTGGAGTAGGGAGTAATGGCAATACAACTTTTCCGGATGCACAACACATGTCAGGTGTTTCATTTCACGCCAGACGAACAAATGATTCTCGTGTTAATGCACGGGACACGGCTGGTCCGTTGACTTTCTCGGTTTCGTTGTCTAAATGAATCTACATATGTGTTGTTCACGTGCCGCTCTTGTTCTCGATAAATAGTCGTGTAGACGATTATCATGCTGTTCCATTGATTCATGTGCACGAAAATCTGCTATATGGATTTTTCGAGCTGCATTTCTTTCTGCTCTTTGCTCAACTGATTCGTGGGCTCTTTCAAGACTTCGATGTCGAGTTATAGATCGATCAAAATATCACATTGCACCACGTGTTGTTGAAAAAGAAATTTCGAATTCCAACGTGGCGCCATCTATGAGAAGTTCACGATAGATGGTCCTACAGTTTTCTTTAAAAAATCTGATTTAAGGCGCCATCTGTTCGAGACTTATGAAACTTACGATTAATAACAAACATCAATATTGACAATCAGTTAATTGTTAATTATAAATTATTAAGACTATTAATCGAAATATAAACTATCCTATATCTCAAGTTAGACCAAATTACACATAAAATGCCAACTTTCATCGAAATCGGTTGACTTGGTGAAGAGTTCACTGGGTGGGAACATACATATGACACTGGATTTTTATATATTAAGATAATAAAATAATCTACCTTCCTGCTGCGCCTTTTCAATATTGTATTAACTTTTTATAGGAAGGTATTTTAATGGGTCTAATTTGTTTCAAAGGTTCCTTGAATATAAATTCATGATTTTTTTAGAGACATGGCTGTGCTCACCTAAAATAGTTGCGGAATTCCAGATTGAAAGTATGGCTTGCCTTCTCTTTCAGTTTGAAACAAAGTAATGGTGGTTTCATACACCATAAGCTCAATCTTCTCCAAATTTTAGTTTTTTAAGAAGTTTTAATTGAAGCTAATGTGGTTGTGTTGAGGAAACACAACATTCATTACACGATCGTGTACGAAATAGAAAGGTCTACCCAAGAAGTTAAATCCTAATATGTACTAGTTGGAGACTACCTCGTACGTAGTGTTCCTGATATTATACGTCATTCCGACGAAATCGTATAACTATGCAACCAAGGTATTTCTTCATCGATTTAAAAAAAGGAGAGGAGAATGCTTTCTCTGAGGAAAGCACTAATGCTGATATTTCCATTTCGTGCAAAAAGTACGTAGAGAATTCCTACAATAATGGATGCAACCAAGATATGGATAAAGCACGGATTTCTTAAGGTGTCTTTGGAAATTCGTAGCTCTGTGCATTTGCCAAATCGTTGACATTCTTGATCAGGCATGATATGGCAGCCATAATAAGCGTATTGAAAGCTTTGGTGACTCCGAAGACAACCAAAACTATTTCTGGCATTTTGAAAATACTTGGGTTGCTTGCGTTTGCCGAAGTCCTTAATTTAAACATGTGCTTACTTACTTAATGTGGTGACGGACCTTGGCCTCAACCAACATGCGCCTCGAGTCAGCTCGGTCCCTAGCTAGCAGTCTCCAGTTTCGCATGCTAAGTTGGTTGAGGTCCCCTCCCACCTGTGGCATGCCCACCTAAGTCGGGGTCTTCCTCTACTATTACTATTGGGATTGGATTCGAAGACCTTCCAGGCTGGAACGTTGTTGTCCATTCGCTCTAAGGCGTTGCACTTTTATTCTTTTATACAGGTCAGTGTCGCTGTACAGCCCGCACATTTCGTCGTTGTATCTTCTCCTCCACTCTCCATCTATACAAATGGGACCAAAAATCACCCGAAGAATTTTTCTCTCGAAGCATCCTAAGACGCTCTTATCTTTCTTTGACAGGGTCTAGGCCTCAGCGCCTTAAATGAGAACCGTAATGACGAGTGTCTTATAGATGGTGATTGCCTCTTAAGTCCAAAGAAGCAGCGATTTACAAGAGTTATTCTTCGTTTGATCTCAGCGCTGGTCTGAATAAATAGCGGTGCCTAGGTAGACAAAGTCTTTAACTCCCTCAAAGTTATAGCTGTCCATGGTGACGTTTTTCCAAGACGTCGTAGTTCAATGTCCTTTTTTGATGACAGCATATACTTAATTTTGCCCTCATTGACCACTAAACCCATCTTCTCCGCTTCCGTCGTAATGCTCAAAAACGCTCCACTGACATCACGCTTTTATCTTTTAATTATGTCAATATCATCTGCGTATTGGAGGAATTGGATGGACCTTTGGTAGATTGTGCCTCTAGTGTTCACGGTTAAGTTTGGCACAATTTTTATCAGAACGATGTTGAAGAAGTTGCATGACAGTCACAGTGCATTGCCTTGTTTAAGACCTGTTTTGACATTTAATGCATCGGTGAGATCTTTTCCGACCTTGATAGAGCAGAATGCCTTTCTCCATCGTCATTCTGCACAAACGGATAATTTTAACAGGGATGCCAAAACTAGACATTGCTCTGTAAAGCTCTTCTCTAAAGATGCTGTTAGACGCGGCCTTAAAATCGATAACGAAATCGGAGTGTATCGATTTGAAACTCTGGGTTTTTTTCCAAGATCTGCCATAACGTAAATATTTTGTCAACTGATTAGGACCTATCAGGTTGTTAACGAACGGATTCAGACGTTCACATAGTACGGCAGAAAGGATCTTATATTCGATGTTCAGAAGACTGATGTCTCTAGTTTGGCGGGGTTCCGACCATGGACACATGGGATTTGCAAAAACGTAAATACGCACAGGAAAATGAAAAGCTGCTACGGATCATCAGCCTATGCAATGTAAAAATTCCACGTTACTTTGAAAGCTTGTGGAAACTATAGCTGTTAGTACAATTTTAGCGACAGTGCGAGGCATTGAAAATCCATTCTAGAAATTCAGCTAAAAATTGACAGGCTTCGAGAAATCACTTTATTATCCCCTCCCGCTGTGCTTTGTCGTGCGTCACGTTGAGATATGCGTCACATTCAAATGTGATGAGTTGCTTCGGACTCCCTTTGAGCAACGTTGCGTTGCATACAAAAAATACGAGTTTTCTATTCAGCAGGAAACAATATTCAATATGTTTTAAAATAGGTAAAATTTATTTTATTGCATGGCTGTTCTCCTTTTTTTAAATCATAAAATTTTGAAACCAAAAAAAATACCAAAAATAAGCAAAGCTAGGTATAGGTAAATATATTGGCACATAGAATAAATAAAACTTTTTGTTCTTTGCTTTTGTATTCGGAAAAAATATGGACACCGTTGCCTCAGGAGCTTTGCTATTTTTTAAAAATATGTTAGTCACAGTCAGAGTCTATTCAAATATGGGAATAAACCAACAACAAAAAATCCAATAATAATAATGCATTTAATGCCAAAGGCTTACAATATATTCATAGTCGATTTTATTCTATACACACAAAAGCCATAAAAGACTAACTTCCTATAAAAATAAATAAACAACACAAAAGCTAACATTTATTTATGCTACTATAGGAAAATATCCGATTTTAGAATAATATGTGTCTGGCTGAAAATACGTATTCAAAATACAAAAACACTTTGTGCAGATTTAAAATCATTGATTTGCTCAGAGCGTTATTAGTCGAAAGACCATTCATGTGCAAATTTGTTCTATTTTTTTCATTTTAAGTCTAAAGAGTCGAACAAATAAATTCATTTGGCAATAAATATGTCAATTCGACAAATCCACCTTCATCAGAACCAGCCACTGTTTTATTATAGAAAATTATTTATATAGCGAGGTACGAGGAGGAATATCGAACCCAATCATGGATAAATAAATTCTAAAAGGATTTAATGAGCCCATCACAACATCATTAACAGAGATTTCAGCGAAACAATTCGATCCAGTTTAGTTAATATACCAAGTCAGAGCCTTAATTGGCCAGTGGGCCTGGGCTGGGCTGGGCTGGGACTGGGGCTGGACAGCTACAGAGTTTGAATTGATTGCATTCACAATGACAGGGACACACCTAGCCGACTTAAGGATTAATGACTTCATAAAACACTCGTTCCCCTTGTATACCTATTTACCGGCTCTCGGACTCTCCAGGACTCTAGGACTTACGGTCAATCCTACGCCATCAGCTGCGGGTCATTGGAATCAATTAAAAGGATTCGTGTTATGTACCAGTGAAAGCCAAAGCCATGTTATACGTTTTGCTTTTGCGGCCGATGAGTGCGGATGAGTATAGAAGAGGCAAGAGGGTATCGTCCCAACGATAAATGACCCTAGTTAAACATTTTCGCACAGCATTTATCTCCGAGGCAAATGGGCTGAAATGACAAATAACTGAGATTACGCCTCGCTTCTTTAATGAACAAAATAAACGCACCCGCTTTTTATAAAACAACAACAAAAACACAACCAGATAACACACATAAGGACAAAAACACAAACAAAAAAATGCAAATAAAGGACGAAAACATTAGGATTTGTAATCAAGTCAAGATCAGGACATTTTGGGGGTCTGTGTTATCATCTGCCAGGAAGCACTGAGAGCAAACTGAATATATACGAACGGAGAAGGAAGGACACTAAGGAGGAGTGTTTAATTTGAATGCCAATATTCTTCTTATTTCATTCTTTTCTTTTTTTGAACAAATTGAAGTTCCTCGTTCGATTAAAATTCCTTGACTAGCCTCGAGCAAAACTTACAAACGTGACCAATATACAAATTATTTTTTCTTTGTTTTTATTGAGTATTTTGCATTCCTGAAGGAAAGTTATTCCTTGAGGACGAAAGCTGTGCGTTTAATATTAAATTGTGTTAATTCGAAGAAGGATGTCTGATGTCGCTAGCTGTCTTTATAGTAGGTATATGAAATCCTAATTGAATATTTTAGAGGATATATTTAATTGACTTTGGCCGATTTCCGAAGATAATTTGTAGACTAGAGGCCTTTTACTTAATCATTTTGGTCAGAAGATCAAGATTTGTTTCTTTTTTGTATTTTTAGAAAGAAGATGATGTAAGTGCGGATAAGAAAATATAGGTAAATATTTAAATACTAAGACGCTGGAAAATTTCTTCTTGCACAAAGTCTGTATCCCTTTTATTTTTTGTCCAATTAGACTCTTCATTAGTCTACTAACACAGCATTTAAGAAAATTATTGTGTGGTTATAAAAGGGTTATTATGGGAAAAATGGTTGATGGAAGCAGTTTATTGACTGAATTACTAATGGACGGTTTTTAAAGGCTGGTGTTTTTTTTGAAGTTTCTATTTTTTTATTGACTTAATAAAACCTTATTTTTTGTACTCTTAAATTACTTGTATCTACTTAATAAAATAAATGAATAAATAAATATATGTAAAAAAGAGGCTGGGATGCGACCCACACTGATAACGTCCCATCCCGTCTGTTAATTTGTCTTGCTTAAAAGTTTGTAGGTTTTCGTGTTGTGTTAAAAAAGTTGCCAGTTGAATTATTCTTAAAAATTTCAAAATTATCACTAATATTTTTCATATAATGAAATAGTTTTATTTCAAAATATAGTTTTGTTAAATAGATTTTTAGCCGAAAACAAATTTTTACCTATTTTGGTAGCATTTCTTAAATTTGTTGGCATTTCTTATATAAACAAATACAAATTGGATGATTGAAATAAATTTGAAGTCAATACTGTTCACGAGATATCGAGAACCGAACATCAATTTTTACCAAATTTGCGTACTATTTTTTGTAGATTTTATTTTTTTTTATAAAAAAACGGACTGTTGGATTTTAATAAAAAAAAATTACTGAATATCGAAAACAATATTTTCTGTGAGCTAAAATAAGTTTGAAGACAATATTTTTAATTTTTGAAAAGCTATTTGAGTCGAAAGTAAATTTTTACCAAGTTTTAGTATTGTTTTTTTGTAGGTTTTTATTTTTTGTAAAAAAAAACTTTCAATTCGATTTTTCTCAAAATTTAACTGAATGTTGACAACAATATTTTTTAAAAGATAAAAGTAGTTTAAAGCCAATATCTCAAATTTTTGAAAAGATATTTGAGTCGAAAATCAATTTTTACCAACTTTTGTTGCATTTTTTTTAGGTTTTTAATTTTTTGTAAAAAAACTGTCAATTCTATTTTTCCCAAAATTTTACTGAATGTTTAAAACAATATTTCTTATAAGATAAAATAAATTGGAAGCCATAATCTTAAAGTTTTGAAAAAATATTTGAGTCGAAATTAAATTTTTACCAACTTTGAGTAATGTTTTTTTAGGTTTTTATTTTTTATAAAAAAAACTGTCAATTAGATGTTTCTCAAAATTTTACCAGATGTTGAAAACGTTATTTTTCGTTGCACAAAATTGTTCTGGAGATAAAATCATTTTTTGTTCGTAAAATTTTCGAGATGACAATTTTTTTTTCTTCAGTTTTTTTGATTTATAAAAAACCGTTAATTGGATTTTTTCGAAAAATATATCTGTTTGTTATGACGTTACAATATATAATATAAAATTTAATTCAGGTATCTAGCGTTATTGGTTTGTGAGATATTTAGGATTAACCAATATTTTCACCTTTTTTAACTTCCCATAGGAAGTTATTGTAATGGGTGCGATTTGTCAAATTGAAAATTTTGACATTTCTCGACGTTTCAAGGTCCCTAGAGTCGAAATAAAAGATTTTTAGAAAGATGTTTGTGCGTGCGTGTGTACGTACGTTCGTACGTCCGTACGTTCGCGACATTGTTTTCGTCTTCCATAGCTCAAGAACCAGAAGAGATATCGACTTCAAATAAATTTTGTTATACAGATAATAAGGAAGAAAGATGCAGAAAGGGCTCTCAAGAAAATTGCGTGGGTGGTTTTTTTTACTATAGCAGTTTAAAAAAAAGGTGAAAATTTTGGTTAACCCTAAATATCTCATGAACCAATGACGTTAGAGACTTGAATTAAATTTTATATTATATATTTTAACGTAATACAAAACAAGTATATTTTTGGAAAAAATTCCATTTAACGGTTTTTTTTATAAATCAAAAAAACTGAAAAAAAAAATTTGTCACCTCGAAAATCTTACGACCAAAATATGATTTCATCTCCAAAACAATTTTGTGCAACGAAAAATAATGTTTTTGACATCTGATAAAATTTTGAGAAAACCTAAAAAAATGTAACAAAAGTTGATTGAAAATTGATTTTCGACTCAAATATCTTTTCAAAAATTTGAGATAATAACCTCTAACTAATTTTAACTTATAGGAAATATTGTTTTCAACATTAGGAAACATTTTGAGAAAAATCGAATTGACATTTTTTTTACAAAAAATAAAAATTATAAAAGTTGGTAAAAATTGATTTTCGACTCAAATATCTTTTCAAAACTTTGAGATATTGGCTTTAAATTACTTTTATCTTTCAAAAAATATTGTTGTCAACATTGAGTAAAATTTTGAAAAAAATCTAATTGACAGTTTTTGTACAAAAAATTAAAAACCTAACAAAATTTAAGAAAAGTTGGTAAGAATTGATTTTTGACTAAAATATCTTTTCAAAAATTTGAGATAATGGCTCCTACCTAATTTTTGCTCATAAGAAATATTGTTTTCAACATTCGATAACATTTTGAGAAAAATCGAATTGACAGTTTTTTTTACAAAAAATAAAAACCTAAAAAAAAAACAATACTAAAACTTGGTAAAAATTTACTTTCGACTCAAAATGCTTTTTCAAAAATTACAAATATTGGCTTCAAACTTATTTTATTTCACAGAAAATATTGTTTTCGATATTCAGTAATTTTTTTTATAAAAATCCAACAGTCCATTTTTTCATAAAAAAAAAAATCTACAAAAAATAGTACGCAAATTTTGTAAAAATTGGTAGATAATAGACAAACTTTTAAGCAAGACAAATCGACAGAAGGGATGGGAAGTTATCAGTGTGGGTCGCATCCCATCCTCTTTTTTCAAATTGCTATGGTAAAAACCCCCCCCACGCAATTTTCTTGAGTGCCCTTTCTGCATTTTTACCTGTATAAGAAAATTTATTTGAAGTCGATATCTCTTCTGGTTCTTGAGCTATGGACGACGAAAAAAACATTGCGAACGTGCGGACGCACGAACGTACGTACGCACGCACGCACAGACATCTCTCTAAAAATCTTTTATTTCGACTCTAGGGGCCTTGAAACGTCGAGAAATATCAAAATTTTCAATTTGACAAATCTTACCCACTACAAAAACTTCCTATTAGAAGTTTATAAAGCAATTTGCCGTTAAATATGTATCCAAAAATAGTTTCTTAAGTTTTCAAAATTTTGAACTCGTGTATATTTGTCAAAAGTAGCTGATGATATAATATTATATTTATAAAACTTTAAATGTCAAAATAAAGATTTTATGGTCGTAGTTTATTGTAACGGGTTATCAATTTTGCGGTTTCGAAAGTATAGGGTTCGAGTTGGACATCTATATCAAACTAAGTTGTTAAACCAATTTTTTTTGTCAGTTAAAAGTCTGACGAAAATGGATCGCTTAACTACCGCACAACGCATACAAATTTTTAAAATCTATTAAAAAAATTATGGTTCTGCTACAGACACATATCGTGCTTTAAGAGGAGATTATGGACGATGGTTTACCTAATCGTTTAACTATGCAAGCAATTGGCAAAATTGTGAAGAAATTTGAAGAGACTAGATTGGTGACAGATATTGTAAGGCCTATCGCCTATCGATGTCGTAGATTCGTCTAATGGGCGCGGGGCTTGAACAACAGGCGGTAGACGGCGATTTTTCAAACAAAATTTTCTTCGTATGTTAATAAACAAAATTATCATATTTGGGGTTCTGAGAATCCTCAAGTAATTAAAGGGGGGCCATTACATCCAGAAAAATTAACTGTCACTGTTTAGTGTGCTCTTTGTTCCAGAGGTGTAATTCGACCTTACTTCTTCGAAAACTACAATGCAACGACTGTCTCCGTCAATTCGGAGTGTTATGGTCATATGATAACCGACTTTTTTTTGCCTGCTATTGAAGAATACGACTTGGAGAATTCGTGGTTTCAACATGACGGTGCTACATGCTACACAAATCGAGAAAATATGGCTTTATTGCAAGAAACATTTTCTGGCCGCTTTATTTCACGTCGGGTTGATATCAAGTGGCCACCAAGATGATCCGATTTGACACCGCTAGACCTTTTTTTGTGGGGCTACGCGAAAGACCGTGTTTATGCAGGTACACTATTAACACTTGAGCACTTAAAAGCCAACATTCGTCAAGTTATGGCTGAGATACCTCAACAAAATCGATGTAAAAAAAAAAATTGTAGTGTTCGCCAATCATATACTTAAGAAACACGGTTTTTAGAAGTGCTTTAGAGTTTTCTTTTAGTGTTCTGGATAAACCCTCTGAGAATCTGCGATCCGGATTATCGGCGACGAAAAAATATGGCCCAATAACGGCGCCGGGCATGCAAACTGCACCAAATGAAGTGGGGCTTCATGTCTATAAAACCTCTTGAGGAGTCCTAAGCTGCCTGCAAGAAGCATTGAAAACCGGTGGCAACATTGTTTTGCAGCTATCTGAGATGCCGCTTCTGAAGTGATAGGTTTCAAAAGGCCACCACAGCAAAATCCCTGGTTTGACGACGAGTGCCGGCAAGTGCACTCAGGTAAGCAACATACTAAGAAAGCCGTGCTTCACGAGTTCTGCGAGCAGAAGAGGTGAGACGTGAGAGGAACACCGTCTCCTTAGATGGAAAAAAGGGAGCATGAGCACGCGATAGAGGAGATAGACAATTTTACCAAAAGGAAAAAATAAACCTCCAAGGGTACCAGCCACGAACCGAAACCTGACGAACAGGGGAACATAGTAGTAGAACCGCAGTCTATATTGAGAATATGGAAAACCACTTCTTCAAATTATATAACGGCGATGACGAATCGAATTCCAGTGTAATGATGATATAACCACTCAAGTCAGGCGACGCCGACCTCGACGAAGTCAAGCTGTATTGAAACTGAAATCACCTGGAGCTTGGTAGAGAGCATGTACTAACCCATCAGTAAAATATTGTAGGAAGAAAGCATGCCCGATGAGTGAAATCTCAGAATAGTTTGCCCTAAACACAAAAAAGGAGACCCTCTTAATTGCCCCACCCCAACTACAGAGGCATCAGTCTCCTGAACATTGCATGTATTATGAGAGCAACCTGATAGGTCCTTATCAGTGTTGCTTCAAACCAGGGAATTTCACGATTGACGATCTTTGGACTAAGAAGGCAATTGAATAGTAAAATCCTCTCTCGAGCATCTAAAATCCCCATCTACAAGACACTCATTAGCCCGGTTCTGATTTATGGTGATGAGGCCTATACCCTGTAAAAGAAAAATGGGAGCGTCTTAGGATGCTTTGAGAGAAAAATTTTTCGAAAAGAAGTGTACGGGCTGTACAGCGACACTGACCTGGTTAAAAGAATGGCTGGGCCATGTAGAGCGAATGGACATCAACGCTCCACCCCGGAAGGTCTTCGAATCAAATACCGTTGGACGGCGCAATAAAGGAAGACCGCGATTCAGGTGGCACAAGCAGCTGGGAGATGACCTCAACCATCTTGGTGTGCGAGCTGGCTGAAGACAGTCCGGCCGGACTGTAGCCCAACCTTAAGTAAGTAAGTAAGGTGATTTATAAAGCAAATTTTTTTAAATTGCAGACGTTGCTTGTTTGTGTACTTTATTGGTATACAAATGTTGAGTTTACTGAATAAATTGATAATGACACTTCGATGATTAGTGAAACGGAGCGTCACAAATCAAACTCAAAACTGTCAAAGTCCCTATTGGAAAACACCATATTTACATTTTGACAAAGGAAGCACTTTTTGGAAAATTCTGTAATAACCCTCCTTTAAATTCAATCTAATTTGATGGATTGATTTATGAATGACTACAAATTGGCAACGCAAAGTGATCCAAAAAAGTATGATGCCTTTTTCATATGAAATAACAAGTTCTTACAATTTCTTGCTACAGCAATGAAGGTATTTTCCATGTTATCCTGAAGTAATTAATTAAATAAAAATAATGTCAACAGGTGTATATAATAAATCTTAAACGTAAGTACCTACAATTAGTTCTTTAATTGTTTTTCATCTAAAATTAGTTTTATGGCCCCTCTTCAAAGGACCAAAACCATAGACGTACTTACTTATAAATAATTAGCTAAAGGTAGGTACCTTCCTTTTGTTATTTTTTTATTTACCGCCATTATTATAGAATATCATATATTTTTGGCGAGAATTTATAGCACAGCCTTCGTCTATGACATTGACTAATAAATCACACTTAATGGTATCACAATTTATGCGTTGGCATATTATTTGTACGCCATTATGAATGTCAACTTTATGAGTACGCATTTTCTATACAGGTACTCGCATCGCAAGGAAATTTTCCAAATGTATGGTAACTAGGTAATAAGGATAAAAATAAGACCAGCAAAATTAAACTCAAAGGGTTGGTTAACCTTATTTCTTACTGAGTCTTAGTCATAGCCCAGCTATAACTATGAGATACAAGGAAAGGGAGTAATTAATTAAAGTAATGTTCTTAGAACAGGCAATTCAAAAGGTTTGAAGTCGGAAAACTTTAAATAAAGATTAACGGTGGTATTGTTATGTTCTCTAATATTTTTGTTATTTTCTTACAAAAATTACTTTAATTTTCGAACAAGGTTAAGAACAGTTTCTGAAAATAAACCATTCACAGTGATCACAACCAATAGGTCACTTATTTTTAAAAATCATCTTAATAATTTAATCTTTTTTAAAAAGCCATAAATAGAAAACTTGCAGTTATTTATAATTAAATATTTTTTTTAAAAGAAATGTGATTTAAAAGAAAAGAAAAATCATATTTTTAGATTTTATTTTGTTTACAAATACGGAAATAAATTATTTTGTTTATTTTTGTCTTTACCCCTAGAGATCCTTTATAAGCCAAAGCATCATGCTGATAGCTGTTTTTCCAAGAATGAAGGTGTCAATTTTATTCCTGTGGTGAACTTGCCATTTGTTATTTATCTTTGCGGTTGGAGTCTATTATTATAAAAGTATTTTAATTGCTCTGTGAAAAAACAGGGGTTTGTGGGCAGGAAATTGAAGATGGTATTTATGTGTCTTATAAATAAAAACGATTTCTTGTGAATTCTTTGTTATTATTTTATATTCGATAAAATTTACATGAATGCAAAACATTAGAAACTGAATAAGATAATGATGACGGTAAAATTATTGCAATTGACAGTTTCATTGATTTTTTAGTGTCAGAACGCCGCAATTAAATTATTATTTGTTAAAGTCGATCTAACGTTTTATTAACAAGAAACATATTCATCGATATTTGCAAATTTTATTAACTAAATGATCTAAAGCCTTAAAAAAAAAGAGGCTGGGATGCGACCCACACTGATAACTTCCCATCCCGTCTGTCGCTTTGTCTTGCTTAAAAGTTTGTATGTTTTCGTGTTGTGTTAAAAAAGTTGCCAGTTGAATTATTCTTAAAAATTTCAAAATTACAAACAACTAACACATGCACTTATGATGAGCCTTTGATCGTAGTTTGAAGCTTGCTATAAGCTAACTACTTTCTGAAAATTCTGAAGTGTAAAAAAAAAAAAAATTACTAACAATTCTTTGCATAGTTATGATGAAATAGTTTGATTTCAAAATCTATTTTTGTAAACGAGATTTTTAGTCGAAAACCGATTTTTACCAATTTAAGTAGCATATCTTAAAAGTTCTTATTTCTTATAAAGGGTGATTTTTTAAAAGCTATAAGAAAGTTTTTCAAAAAAGAACTCATACAATTCAGAAAAATGCATGAAATCTTTATTTGAATCGATAGTGCGGTCCATGTAGTTAAATGTTTGAAGATTATTTCATGCAAATGTTGACCCTGACTGCCTAAAATGGTCCATCCGCTTAGTCCAATTTTGGCATACTCTTTCCAACATTTCGGCCGGTATCTCACGAATAAATGCTTCAATGTTGTCTTTCAATGCGTCAATTGAAGCCGGCTTGTCTGTATAGACATGAGCTTTAACATAGCCCCACAAAAAATAGTCTAAAGGCGTTGAATCGCACGATCTAGGCGGCCAATTGACCGGTCCGAACGTGAAATTAAATGTTCACCGAACTCGCCTCTCAATAAGTCCATTGTTGCGCGTGCTGTGTGGCATGTGGCACCGTCTTGTTGAAACCACATGTCATGCAAGTCAAGCTCTTGCATTTTGGGCAAAAAAAACGATGCCACCAGCCCATAAACCGCACCAAACTGTGACTTTTTGTGGATGCATTGGTAGCTCTGGCAATGCTTCTGGCTGACATTCACTCCGAAATCGACAATTCTGCTTAAATACGTACCCATTGAGCCAAAAATGAGCTTCGTCGCTGAACACAATTTTTCGGTAAAAAAGTGGATCTTCGGCCAAGAGCCCTTTCACCAAAAATTTTACATTGCAGTAGGTCGTTCGGCTTCAATTCTTGCACCAGCTGTATTTTGAAAGGCATCACACCTGAATCCTTCCGCAAAATTTTCGACGTTGTTGAGTAACAGAGGCCCAATTGCTGCGAAAGGCGACGAATCGATAGTTGATGGTCATCATTAACACTGGCCGATACAGCTACGATATTTTCTTCAGTTCGCACACTACGTAAGCGTGTTGGTGGTTTAATGTTCAACAATGTAAATTTAGTCGCAATAGCCCGAATAGACGCTTAAGTGGGTCGATTAAACTGACCATAAAATGGAAGAAGCGCGCGATGAACTTTCTTAACAGAGCACGCATTTTGATAATACAATTCAATAATTTGCAAGCGTTGTTCGTTTGTAAGACGATTCATATTTAAATTATAGACCAAACTGAAGATGTTTGACAGTAAAACAAAACACGAAACGTGCGTCAGCTGTTTAAACCAGTGTTGCCAAAAAAATAATAGCTAAAAAATCACCCTTTACAAACAAATACAGATTTAATGAATGAAATTAATTTGAAGTCAATATCTTCTATTGTTCACGAGTCATGGAGAACCGAACATAAATTTTTACCAAATTTTTGTACTATTTTTGTAGATTTTATTTTCTTTATTTGAGTCGAAAGTAAATTTTTACCAAGTTTTAGTATTGTTTTTTTTTAGGTTTTTATTTTTTGTAAAAACGACTGTCAATTCGATTTTTCTCAAAATTTTACCGAATGTTGAAAACAATATTTCTTATAAGATAGAATTAGTTTGAACCCAATATCTCAAATTTTTGAAAATATATTTAAGTCGAAAATCAATTTTTACCAACATTTGTTAGTTTTTTTTAAGGTTTTTATTTTTTGTAAAAAAAACTATTAATTCGATTTTTCTCAAAATTTTTCTCAATATTGACAACAATATTTTTTAAATGATAAAACTATACCTTAAAGTTTTGAAAAGATATTTGAGTCGAAAATCAATTTTTATCAACTTTTGTTAATTTTTTTTAGGTTTTCAACAAGTTTTTTCAGTTTTTTTGATTTATAAAAAAAAACGTGAATTAGATTTTTTTCGAAAAATATATTTGTTTGGTATCACGTTACAGTATATAATTTAAAATGTAATTCAAGTCTTTAGCGTTATTGGTTCGTGAGATATTTAGGGTTAATCAAATTTTCTTGAGAGCCCTTTCTGCATCTTTCTGCATTATTTCTGTATAACAAAATTTATTTGAAGTCGATATCTCTACTGGTTCTTGAGCTATGGACGACGAAAAAAATGTCACTAACGTACGGACGTATGTGGATGTGCACACGCACGCACATACATCTCTCTAAAAATCCTTTATTTCGACTCTATAGAGACCTTGAAACGTCGAGAAATGTCAAAATGTTCAATTTGACAAATCGGACCGATTACAATAATTTCCAATGCGAAGTTAATTAAAAAATATTTTTTTTTTGTTAAAATTTAAAAACTTACAATATTAAAACTATGAAATTATAAATTTAGTTTGTATGTTGAATTAAAAATAAAATAATAAGGTAAAATTTTAAAAGTTAATAATGTGACATAAGCCTCCCAATGCTATCCATGTGTCTCTATTCTTGGCTTCGTTGTGCAAATTTGTACTTAAGGCGCCAGTTATAGCTATCATTGGTTTTCATCATTGAAAACAAACATTGGAATTTTTTTGGCAGGTCGTTTATAGCTATCATTAAAAATTTCTGTCGTTGAAAAAAAATTCCTGATTGAAAGCTACCGAACAATTTTTACTGACAGAAATCTGTCATTGGAATTGTGTGAAATTGGAACACAAATCAGTGGAACGATTCGTTTCACTTTTGAACATAAAAGTATCAGCTGTTCAGGAAAATGAATTTCCTTCCGGAAAATAGAAAAATACATTTTTAGAGAAAAATAAATGCGCAATCACACTGTTTTTCCTCAAAAAAAATTCTTTGTGTGATTTCTGATCGATCAGTATATAATTTTTGTTTCTAATCAAAGGGAAACACCGTCAAATATCGATTCAAAAATTTTTCCAGATTGATTTCAATGATATCTATAACTGGCGCCTAACTGTGATGGATCGTCACTCAGTCATTTATTGGATCGTCTTGCTTGTCTCTTGTTCTATGGTCTCCATTTCATCGTCAATTTTGTCCATCTTTGGTCCTGAAGTCTAGATACATGACCTGCCCAGGTCCATTTCAGCATTTTTGTTTTATTTATGACGTCAATAATTCCGTTTTTATTGCGAATATCTCTATTTCGTACCCTTTGACTTTCTTGTCTATTTTGGCCTGACATATCTTTAGCTGGTCAAGTGTTTTTGCAGTCAAGCCCAAGACTACCGATCACCGTAGGAAAACTAGATCAAAACCCCCCCGTACAAAAATAAGCAAACATAGCACATAACAATTGAAAATCAAAAAGAATTAAGTCTTGGGATATATAATAAGACTAGCCGAAAAAAATACTACTCAGACAAAGAATAATCAATAACGACAATGATATTTTCTACTAAATAGAAAAAAACCTAGTGCCCAATAAAACAAGATTGCAATAAGAGGTCAACCTCGTCATGACACGTAGTACCTAAGCTAAAAACTCGTTTTTCTCATATCTGTGTGATGAAACGTCGATAAAGGGTGAAATCTTCGTTTCGATAGTTCCAATTATTAAAAACGTTAATTTGAATTGTCAAATATGGGATTAGCAACAATTTTTGTAACATTTTTTTATAAGCTCAACCCTTGAGAGATAGAAGGCAGACATTTTTCAATCTTTAAGTGATGATGCACCTATTTTTGGTGAAAGAACTTCATTCACAAACGAGTTCAGAAAAGCCCTCAGAGCTTGAAAACTATTAAGAATCATTTCATTTCAGAATCAAAAAAGATGGCTAGCTGTAATTAAACAAAAATTCTAAAAAGAGCATTTAGAGGTTCATATACACTGCCCGACAACCGATTAGCGCCCCCTCTAATCTTTCAGTGTAAATGCAAATAACTCGGAACGATTAATATGTATAATGCTCAATATTTTTTTTTTCATTCTCCTTTTTTACTCTTTCGCTAAAAAAAAATTTGAGTTCTGGAAATGAACCGTTATTTTGTTTTGCTTTATTCTGCCAAATGTGACAAAAATTAATGTATTTTTTGTGCGACAGCCGATTAGCACATCTACGCTTTTCTAAAAGTTTTTGCATGTAAGTAGTCCTGATTTTCCTTTTTAAGTTATTATTAGTTTATTTTAAATAATTTTCAATTAAATTTAGTAAAAATGAGGAAAGCAAAACCGTTAAATGAAGCCGAAAGGGCCAAAATAAACGCTTATAGTGATTGCGGTCAATCAATCCATCAAATTTCCAAAAAAAATAACCGCAGCTGCAAAGTTATTTCCTCATTCTTACAAAATGAGCATAGCTATGGAAAAAATATAAAGGGCCGGCCATCTTCTGTGATTACAGCAGCTGACAAGCGAATTATTTTGAGGCACGCGCCAAATTCACACGACTTTGGAGCCAAGATTAAGGAAAAAACCGGTGTAAAAGCATGCGTGCGGACTATGCAAAGAATTATTTCCAATGCTGAACATTTAAAGCGTCTTAAAATAAAAAAAAAAACCACCTCTTAACCAACTTCGAAAGACGCAACACCTCGATTTCTGCAGAGCGCATATGTCCTGGACGAAGAAGTGGCAGCTTGTTGTCTTTTCAGACGATTTGGAGGGTCCCGATGGTTATGCTTACTACTTTCATGATCTTCGAAAGGAAGAGCATACTTTAGATCGACTGCACAGCTGTGCTGGTGGTGTCATGGTATGGGGAGCTATAACGTAATATGGCACCATTGAATTACAATTTCTTACTCGTCGTATGAATGCCACAGCATACAATGGTGTACTAAGAACGGCGTTCCCTGCATTCAAGGATATTTTTAGGCCCTTAGAATGGAAGTTCCAACACGATAACGCCCCTATCCAGACCTCTAAGGTCGTAAAGTATTGGATTGAGCTCCAAAAAGTACCCTTTCTGATATGGCCGCCATACTCGCCCGACCTTAACATAATAGAAAATGTTTGGGAGGGGCTAGCACGCAAGGTATACGAGTCTGGAAGGCAATATCCAACTGAAGCGGAACTCATTGAAGGAATAAAAAGTGCCTGGCAAACTATTTCTCTGGACTATATAAAGAAATTATATGATTCTTTACCCAACAGGATGTACGAGGTCATAGTTAACCGTAGTGGTACAACACATTATCAATTTTTTTAGGAATAAGTTGTAAATGTAAGAAATTAAAATAAAAAAAAACTTGGAAGTATTCTCTGCCCATTTTCTTATGTTATTTGGCATTTTCAAGTGGGGGTTCTAATCAAATGTCCGGAAAAAAAAGATGATTTTTCTTATTAAATTCTTTAAAATTCTGTTAAAATGCTATTTATTGAGATCGTACCGAAACATTAATTTCTTTTCGAGGATAATGTTACAAACTTTCATGGGCAAAAAGTTCGTTTCAAACGTTTTATTTGATTGGCTGATATTAAGCTCCAAAGACAGGAAGCATAGGGGGCGCTAATCGGTTGTCGGGCAGTGTACTATCACAATCAACCTTAAAAAAGCACTATAGCAAAAATAATAGCCGGAAACTGCGAGTCCTAATTAGCTAGGTACCTTTATTTTTCTAAAACGTAAACTATCCAAATTTATTTAGAATTTTTCTATGTTTCATAAATATTATTGCTGAATCGAAAATTTATTTTTCCACTATTTATGTAGGTTCGAGTAATGTTGCGATAAACTAATTTTTTCATCAACATATGGGTAAAATAAATATCCCGCACATAAAACGATGCAATAATTTTCAATATTTATGTTTAATCAAAAATTTCATATCATCTCCCCGCAGCGTATCCGTTGTTCATGTACCGTATGTGCTGCCAATTATTTTACGCATCGCTGCCTGCACAGACCACTGACATAGACATTCATAATAATATAGATAGATAAGTATTAGATAGATATGTATATAAATGCAGGAAGGGAGAGATTCAAAACACCTGTCTACTCTAATGAATGGCCTCTACTCGTTTCCAAATGATTGCTTCTCGGCACTGAGTCTGGGAGTGCAGTGGGAGGAATCATCATATATATACCCGAAAGCATAGCCCCCAATCCCCATATTGTGAAACTTATGGTGGTGGCCATCTGATGTACCATCCTCTCCTCGGTCTCAATATAATCCTCGACCAGGTGGTCTTTTATCCTGATGCTGCTATACTACTTCAACTATAGGTACTGCTGGTTGGATGGCTTCTGCTTCAAAAATATAGACCGAACGAAACATTTGTTTTTGAATTGTTTTTGAAGGTTGTGAACGCAAATCCTTTCTCTTTTTGGTTTTGGAAAATTATTTATACCTATAGTTGCAGACATTTGTTTTGCCGAAATGGAAACAATTAGTTGCGGTGCTAATGACAGTGATAAATAACGGTAAATGTACATACAATATGCGAAAATTACCGAGCAAATTGCATTTAATATTCGCAACTAATTGCTGCCATTAAACACTTTCCTCCTTAAAAGCCAAAAGCAAGAACCAAAGTATAGGTACATAGATAGGAAGGTATTTTATATATATCTTTTCGTATACCCAGTACCCACCTACATATGTATACGACGCGTATCTACTATCTCTTTCATTCTTTTCCATATAAACAAAAACAACAACGATACAATCAACATAGTTTTCAAAGGCGATGTACCATAAATGAAAGATACATCTAAGCTTTGAAAGACCGACAACGGTGACGACGATGACGACGCCAACTACGACGAAGACGACGACGTATATCTTCTTTTTACCTTCCATACTACCGTTTAATGTATTTAGAACCATTAAAGGTGGGCATCCCGCATCCATGTGGGCTGAGCTGAGTTGAGTCAAGCCGAACCGAACTGAACTGAGCCAAGGGTTGGGCTGATGTGCTGAGAAAGTGTGTTGAGTGTTACCAAAGTATCCAAGTAGTTCCGGTATACCATTATCCCCTTTCTTCCAGTATTCCAGAGGTGCTTAATGATCTGACAGACAATCTTTGATGCCTGTTTCCTTCAAATTTGCTCAGCAAAAGTGTTATGGATAGGCGAGTCATAGCCATATATAGCCTTAGGTAGTAGATAAGTCCCTTTTACAACTTCATAAATGTGTGTGGAGACCCTAATAGAAATATCCAACAAAAACGGAAGGTATACAATACATACCTACGTATAGGTAAGGCTTTCAAGAATGTAAACATCAAAGATTGCCTAAGAGTAAAAGGTAAGCATATAAACGGAGGAAGGGAAGAAACTCGCCAAATGTTATTACGCAATTAGATGGATTTTCCCTGTACCTACATATATAAAGCAAACTTCTTCAAAACTTTAGATACTTAGCTATATATCTATTAGTATCTATACAAATGCTTTCACTTTTATGGATATAGTTATAAGGGTATATAGATGAATTTTGAAGCTTTTAAATATCTTGATAGAGGTATAGGTTTTGTAGTTCTTGATCTAGAGCCTTCGAAATTAGAAAGATGATATAAATACTAGGTACACATTGACATTTACAGCTTAACTATATGTTTAAAGAAAATATCTTTAATACAGAGTTGTGCAAATAACAATTTACAACCAATTTTATTTAACTGATTTACAAATAACAATAAGGTAAGATAAGATAAGAAATAAGGATGTCCAATAAGAACGAATTGATTTTGACATTCTTTAGGGATCTTCTATTGTGTTCAAGGCGTTTATTCTTAAGTCAGGAAGTACCAGTGGCGTGATGGTTAGTGCAAATGACTGTCGTGCTAGTGGTCTTAGATTCAATACCTGCTTGTGCAGGAATGGTTAAGAGTTGTAAGTGACTAGGCCCTAGTTGTCTACGGATTGTTGCGCCATCTATTTTATTTTCATTTTATTGAGTCACTTATGTCAAATTGCTTTCGTAAATCCAGAGACAATACTTTTATGAAATGTAGACAATACACTTTAAATATTATGACAAACATTAAGCTTTAAACTTTGGTAACAGGAAGTTCAACCTACTTAGAATGTCGTTTGCTGATATGTATGTACATATTAGAGAAAGGACTAGATGCCTAAAAGCTGTATTTATGGTGTAGACCAGCACTCAAACAAGCCCTTGTACCAATAAATGTGTTAAATGCCAAATCATTTCGACAAGAAACGAAATTATACAGTCTAGCAAATGAGGTAAGAACGTCAATATACACACAAGCACAACAGTTTTCGGTAAAAGCTTTTTGGAGATGTATAAATACTTTATCATCAATGTCCATTGATTCATTACCGTCATAGCCGTTGTCTTAGTGGAAAATGTCTTCAAATGGTTTATTTTCAACACAAATCTCATTGCAGCTCATAGCATCTTTAATATCCTTCAATTTTTCAATGTTTACACATTTGTGTTTATTTCAAACATTTTTGAGAGCCACCGCTTCTGAGAAATTCTCGCCTCTAAGAAAATAATTCTTCTTGAAAACATTTCACAACTACGAAAAAATTTCTTTATTTTCGGATAATTCCTCCCAAAATTTTATTACACGTCTGGTTTCATCTTAGAAGCATACATTTATAAACTATTCTTTTAAATGTTATCTTATACATTTTTATTTGTATCATTCTTCAAAAAGAAAGATAGCAGGAAATGGACGGAAGTGGATCTCACCGAATGGAAATTAAAAACGAAATAGACCTTATCCTTACAAACAAATATGAAAATATAGAAAATATAATAAAGACTGCAGCAAAAGTCTTAATAATGAACACAAAGTCTTCTAAAGAAAAAATATCCGTCGAAACCAAAGCTCATATTTTTAGAAGAAAAACCTTAAAACAAAACCTAAACTATTTAACCAAGCAAAAATAGAGCTAAGCGAACTCAGAAAAAACTATAAGATCTAAAATATCGAAAGATATTCGTGAATTTAATGAAAAAATTATAAAAGATACAATTAGTATTAGACAAACAATATAAATTATGTTTAGCAAAGAAACTATCGAAAATACCATAGACGATCTGAAGAAAAACAAATGCACAGGAAATGACGGAAAATCATCAGGAATGTCAATTTATATAAAAAACTTCCTTTCCAACATTTTAACGAAATAATACAAACAAAATAAATCCCTGAACAATGATAAGAAACAACGACAACATCAATACACATAAAAGAAAATAAGGACGATATCAATAACCCATAAGTAACATTTCGACAATTTACAAGCACTTCTCCAAAACACTTTACAGGACCCTCAAAGAAGACTTTAATAACAAGCAACCAAGACAACAAGCTGGATTTAGAGAAAGGATTCTCAACAACAGACCACTTGCAGACAATGAATCAGTTAATACAAAAATGCAATGAATTTAGATTGCTGAACACGAAATGATATGGTTCTCCCTGAAAAATCAAAACATAAACCCAAATATAGTAGAGACGATTAAAAATATGTACAAAAATAACACAGCACGAATAAAAACAGGGAATAGAGGACGCCTGTTTAATATAACAATAGGAATTAGACAATTTAATCCGCTTTCACCACCTCTATTTAGTTCAACTCTGGAAGGCATTTTTCAAAAATCAAACTGGAAGATAAAAGTAAAAAAGGAAACCTTCTAAACTGCACCAACTATAGAGGCATCAGTATACTTAACATATCGCTTATAAAATCTTCTCTGCCATAATATGTAAACGTCTAAAGCCCGTCGTCAACAACCAGATAGGTCCTTATCAGTGTGGTTTTAGACCAGAAAAGTCCACAGTCGATCAAATATTCACATTACGGCAGATCCTGAAAAAAAACCCAAGAACATCAAATTGACACCCACCATCTTTTCATTGATTTTAAGGCCGCATATGACAGCAGGGACGAGCTGTATAGTCATGTCTAGTTTTGGCATCCCTGCCAAACTAGTCCGTTTGTGCGGGATGACCACGGAGAATTCACGCTGCTCCATAAAGGTTGGAAACAGCTTAACAGTACCTTTCGATGTCAACAAAGGTTTTAGACAAGGTGATGCGCTGTCATGCGATATTTTTAACATCGTACTTGAAAGAATAGTGCAGATCTCACATGCCAACACTAGAGGCAATATCTTTTAAAATTCTGTCCAATCATTAGCATTATGCTTATGACATTGACATAATCGGGAGAACTTAGCGTGATGTCAATAGGGCTTTTGTGAGTATTGAGGCAGAGGCGGCAAAAAAGGGGTTTAACAGTTAATAAGGGCAAAACAAAGTACATGCTGTCGTCAAGAAAGGACTTGCAACACCGACGTCTTGGTCAAAACGTCACCATCGACAGACGTAACTTTGAGGTAGTTAAGGACTTCGTCTACCTAGGCTTCGCTATTAACGCAGAAAACAACACCAGCGCTGAGATGAAACGAAGAATAACTCTTGCTAACCGCAGTTTCCTTGTTTCAGCGCAGTAGAGGAAGACCGTGAATCAGGTGGCGCGCACAAGTGGAAAGTGACCTCACCTAACTTGGAGCGCGAAACTGGAGACATCGAGCTGGGGACCGAGCTAGATGGAGAAGTTTGTTGGGTGAGGCCCTAGTTCACACAGGACTGTAGCGCCACCTTAAGGTAAGTTGAAAACGATATTTCTTATAAGACAAAATTAGGTTGAAGGCATAATCTTAAATTTTTTGAAAAGATATGTAAATCGAAAATCAATTTTTACGAACTTTTAGTATTTTTTTTTTTAGGTTTTTGTTTTTTTTCTTAAAAAAACTGTCAATTCGAATTTTCTCAAAATTTTACCGAATGTTGAAAACAATATTTCTCATAAGACAAAATTAGTTTGAATGCATAATCTTAATTTTTTGAAAAGATATTTGAGTCGAAAATCAAATTTTACCAACTTTTGTTAATTTTTGTTTAGGTTTTTAATTTTTTGTAAAAAAAAACTGTCAAATCGATCTTTCTCAAAATTTTACCAGATTCAACGTTGTTGTACAAAATTGTTTTGGAAATAAAATCATTTCTTATTCGTAAAATTTTTGAGGTGATATAAAAACCGTTAATTGGAATTTTTTCCAAAAATATATTTGTTTGGTATCACGTTACAATACATCATATAAAATTCAATCCAAGTCTCTAGCCTTATTGGTTCGTGAGATATTTAGAGTTAACCAAAATTTTCACATTTTTTTAAATTGCTGTGGTAAAAAAACCACCCACTCAATTTTTTTGAGAGTCCTTTCTCCATCTTTCTGCATTATTAGTGTGTGTTTTTTTACTAAAGCAACTTAAACAAAAAATGCAATATTTTATTGACATAAAATATCTTCTACAACCAATTACTTTAGTGTCTTCAATTAAATTTTAAGTTATACATTGTAAAATTAACGGGTTTAAAAAAAAATTAAGCAAAATATTTGCCACCTCGAATATTTTGCGAGCGGAAAATGCCATTGCCATAAAAACTATTTATATGCATCGAAGAATAACATTTTGACATCTGGTAAAATTTTTAGAAAAATCGAAGTGACATTTAACAAAATACAATTACATAAAAATACAACTAAATGTTAGTCAAAACTGATATGCAATTTAATAAAGAATTTTTTGGTAGTTGGCGCGGGTAGATTTTGGGGCCCCGTGGCGGCCATTTTGTTTTGGTGACATCTGTTAATCATTGGTTTATTATTAAGTTGATTACCCCAAATCATCATGGCAAGTTACACGATTGAACAGCATGTTGAAATGATAAAACTTAATTATCAAAATGAGTGTTCGTTAACGCAAACGTTGCGGTAGACGTGGTGGCCCTTCACAGTCGTCTCTTCGACGTTGGTGGCCAAATTTGAGACGACCGGTTCAGTAATAAATCAGCCAACACCCGTACTTTCAAGGAACGCAAGATCGGCCGAGAACATCGCCGCAGTCCGTGAAAGTGTACAGCAGAACCCGAGGCAGTCTATTCCTCGCCGTGCACAGGAACTCGGCCTTTCACAGACTTCAACTTGGCGAATTTTGCGTCGGAACTTGGGCGTACAAGATCCAACTGACCTCAAGCTTCTTTGAGCTCCGAAAAGTTTGGAAGAGGACCCAATTTAGGCCGAAAAATGATCTTTAGTGACGAGGCGCATTTTTGGATGAATGGCTGTGTTAACAATCAAAATTGCTGTATTTGGGACGACACCAACCCACGCGAGGTTCACCAGGTGATAATGCATCCTCAAAAAGTTACCGTTTGGTGTGGATTTTGGGCTGGCGGCGTAATTGGTCCGTACTTTTTTGAAAACGACGTTAGTGAGGCGGTGTCACCGTCAACAGTGAGCGCTACTTAACGATTATAACTAATTTCTTATGGGCCAAATTGAACCAAATGGACCTAGACGACATGTGGTTCCAGCAGGACCACGCTACGTGCCACGTACAGCAAACGTCACGATTGACATTTTGCATGAACGATATAAGGGTAAAGTTATCAAGGTCATGCGATTTGACCCCGCTAGACTTTTTCCTTCATATGAGCTTGAAAATTTATCTTATAAGAAAGCATTTGTTTGAATATTTGCTAAATTTTCAAGAAAAATCTCATCAGCAGTTTTCTCATAAAAATAAAAATCTACGGAAAATACTGCACAAAATTGGTAAAAACTGATTTTCGACTAAAAAGGATAAGGAATTTTTGAAGACAGGTTATTTAAAAAATATGTTATTTCTTTAATACCTCACCCGGAACTTGTTTTATTCTATTTCAACATCAACCCGTCCTCATTAAAAAATGAATTTTATGTAGATAAAGTTTTATCTTTGATTGTCCATCAGAAAGTCTATTTTTTTGGTCTTTTTGTCTCTTTTAAAAATACTTCATCGCATATCTCACGCAGTTCTCCTTAGGCAACAAAGTGAAAACGACATCACATAATGGTTGGTAATTATTTTTTTACAGCACTTTATTAATCTTTTATCTAACTGTGAGGGAACATGAATCAAGAGATGATTTATATTTATCACTTAATTTGCCCACGGTCTCTGGCTTCTCTCTTATCTGTATAGGACATACTGAGGCTTTCTTGACATGAAACCTATTTAGCTGTTAGGTGCCTTCTGTATTACCTTCGGCTGTCCAAATAGTAAGTAACTACCTAACTACGTTTAACCACTCAAGAGTATACAGACTAAAGAGAACTCGAACTATTAAATTAATTGTTTACCAATGTAACCAATTAATCTTGCAGCTTGTTCAGCTTAAGGATCATTTTCATAATATTAAACATGGTCTTAAGTACCAAATATAATGTTTTATTTACAACTTCACTTAAAAGTGCATGAATACAGGAGTTCTCAATGTTTTTTAAGTACCCATAGGTACTCAGCTTAAAAGTTATAAGGATAAGGAACATGAATGCAAAGAACAAAGGTTTATAAGTGTTTCTCCATGAAATGAAAGCAGAAGTCTAATGAACTAATATGGCTCAAGAATCGTCTTATAATTTCTTTTCATCATTTTAAATTGTCTACTTTAGAATTAGTTTTTCTTTCAGATATTTTTAAGGGTTTTACAAAATATTACACTCTGTGCAAAAATAGTATCAGTTTTGAATGTTCCTTCTTCGAGCGCGTTACGACCGTCGCGGTCGTCGGCACCGAACCACACCGCACGAGCCATCCTCAGCGCGAGCCGGCCGGAAAAATATCCCAAAATGTACCCTATTATACTTTACAAAAGTGAAATAAGTGTAAAAGAGCCCGACAATGCTTGTTTTTAATATTCCATTTTGATTTTCATGATCATTTATGGTGTATCTTGTGTTATATGGACGGTGCTCTCAATATGCGGCCTCGATGCTACTTCCCTTTTAGGGCTCTCAAGAAAATTGCGTGGGTGGTTTTTTTACCATAGCAGTTTAAAAAAAAGGTGAAAATTTTGGTTAAACCTAAATATCTCATGAACCAACGACGCAAGAGACTCGAATTAAAGTTGTTGATGGAAGTGAGCTTTTCAAAGTGATGAAAATATTAATGACGGGCTTTAGGTCAATGAAAAAACAATTATTTATGTTGTCACGACGTTTCGTTCATGTCTATGAACATCATCAGGTGTGGCAATTAATCTATATTTGCATTTAGAAATTGGTTACAATTTTATAACATTAAAAAACTATGAAAACTTACACTTGTTACATGAATATTGCACTTAAGAATAAAATCATTTTATTCACAACAATTTTTAGAAAAATTAAAAAATTAAAAACATTTTTGACCTAACTACACAAAGTTCAACTCACAAGTAACAGGCATAGGAAAATTAGTGCCAACAGATCATATTGTTAGAAATTTTTATTCTCGTACTCTCTAACAAGTGTTTGTATTGAGGGCTTATCTCTTCCATGTCAGTATTTTGGTTCATGGTGTTGTTGACGTTGATGATATGTAGCGTTTCGATTATCATATCATTCTCTTATTATAGTTGCCTTCTCTTTGAAATACTTTTACATTTTCAAAGTCAGGAGAGTGGTTGAGAGCATCGAGAAAGAACTAATAGAGAGAACCAACTTCGAGGGTTGCTCTCTTTTTGCCTACAAGCTGTGATTTGGCCACCAACTTGCATATGTATTAACTCCATATAAAAAAAATGTGGGGAACAAATACTTATGCAAGTTTGTGTGCATACTCACCACGAGAGAGAATAAACTTTTCTCTCTTTTCTCTCTCCTCACCACTTTTGAAAAATGGCGACCACCTTTGAAACATAAGACTCTGAAAGCACTACAACTATTATTTTTATTATTAGCTTCGTTTATGCGTTTAATTTTCGCTCAGAAAGTTGAAATATGCAAAAAAAACTCGAGATTTGTTTCAATTTCCAGAGTTTATCGACTTAATTTTGTCGATGCGAGAGTTTCAGGAACATTGAAAACGAGAGTTACAGAATGTTAACATGGAACATTGAAAACATTTTTATATACTCATCTCTTTTTTCCATTCCTATTTTATTTGTGTGTACTCGTTGTTTATTTTCTTTACATTACTCACGACATTTCCAAAATGCTGAAAATAAGTGATTTAAGTAGAGACTAAATAAAAAGACCGTCAACTTGTTACTTCTGTTGCCAATTTTCATTGCATAAGATTTGTGAATAGGTGATAAGCTATTCTTACTGCTTTCAACTAAAGCACTTTTCACATGAGCACGACCAACGACCAACGAATGGACGAATATTCGTCGATTTTGACATTTCTCTCACATGAGAGTTTTTAATTCGTCGCGAATGAAGTTTGACATTCACCACCGAAACCAAAACAAGAATGATTTTTTTAGGTTAAGTACGCGCAATTTTTTATTCCTTGCGAGTGTGGATAATGTGGAACGCGAATAAAGTTTGACAGTTCGTATCAACTACCATTTTTTTCGCAACGAATAAATTTGTTTTCTTAAATTTATTAATATATGATATTGAAAAGTAAAAGTATGCATCATAAATCAAATAGAAACTATATTGCCATCATTTTGTTAAGAATTTGTGTGGAAATATGTCTTCAAACGTAATTAAACTCACATTTTGTAATTCATTCGTCGTTCGTTTGTCGCGCTCATGTGAATGCTGCTTAACTTAGAGAAAAAGAAGAGAAAAACAAATTCACCACGAACTACCGGTATAACTTCTCCCGTTATTTTTTGACAAACAAAAATGTTCTGCTAGAATTAATTTGAATTATAGGAGTATTTTTGTAGATATAAAAACGACAAGGTGTTAGTAAAATTAAAGAAAGAAAATCATGAGAATTACAAATATAATAATGAGACTTTAAAAAACATAGCCTTCTTGCCTATCAATAAACAAAAATGAGAAAGGTCGCATTTCCCGGAACTGATGTTTTTTTGTGTACTCTTCTCCGAGGTGAAAACATGTATACACCGATACGAATTCAACACGCTATAAAAAATGAGAGTAAGAGGTTTCGAAGAGACGGAGACGAGGAAATTTGGCTCTCTCATTTAGTTTTTTCTCTCTGCAGTGCGATGCCAGTACTGTCTTCTGTGAGTCATTACTTTTTAAGTCTGATTTATGTCCTGAAAGTCTGTTTTTTAATTTTTGTTTTGTGGTGGTTTTTTCATTGACCTAAGGCCCGTCATTAATATTTTCATTGACTCGAATTAAATTTTATATTATACTAGCTGACCCGACAAACGTTGTGTTGTTATATAAACAATTTCTAGAGAATATTTTGCTAGAAATAAATAACTTATTGTAAGGATGTGGTATATAAATTGTAGAGGTATATAGAGCACTGTAAAAGGTGGTAAAATATTAAAATAAAAAATCACCAAACAATTTTTTTTAATTTATTAAAATTAATTCTTTAAAATTATATACATATCGCTAATTATGACTGTACTACAAAAAAACAATATCAATCTCTTAATGCAACAGAGTGAACAATATTTTGTGTGATCCCATCTTTCGCCAATACAAAAAAAATGGATGGTTTCTCCACTTGAAAGCACGCCACGCATAATTGTTGTGATAAACATAAAGTGCTCAAATGTAAGCCGCTGACAATCATCGTTTGGCCTTGAGACTAATTGCAAATTCCAATAATTGGAAATTGAAGGCGTTTGAATTGAATTGGCACATCTGTGGGCATAATAGGGATTTGCGGTAATAATATATTTTCACCTCGGAATTTGCCATTTAGAATTATGGCTTGGATAACATTTTTAAATACGAATCGCGTGCCGTTGCACAACCGTGGTGGGTTCAAATTACGAAGAAAAATTACCGGAGATCCAACCTTCAGTTGTAAATTTTGCAGTGGCATGCCTGGTAAATCTTATGAGTTCAAAAACTCAGCAAGAAAATTTACAGCTTCGGTAGCATCACAAACTGTATCAATATATTTGTATGATCCCAAGTCTCCTGGTAACAAATGTTGTTTCTTGAGATTGAATTCGTTGACATCCACATTTTTTGCTGCTAAAATTGCTCTTTCTGCCGGAAACTCATGATTAATATAGTATTTTCTCTGTACATCGGGAAATATCTGGTCAATGAGAGCATCTTGTGAATCAATAATCTTGCAGAAATCGACCGGTAATTTTATGCATCCAGTTTCATCTGTAGTAACTTTTCCGTCGCCTATATCTATCAACAGTTGTTTTGAGAATGTTTCAGCGGGTGGATCTTGAAGCATTTGAACACGCATATTTATTTTCAGTTGCGATGATTCTAAGCACGCGTTGATCTCATCAGCGTATTTTGAACGCCGAATAACGGGAATTCGTTGTCTGGAATCACCTGAAAGGAGTAACAGAGTGCCGCCAAATACTCTGTCGTTGATTTTTATATCTTTCAATGTCCTGTTCAACGCCTCAAGTGAATATTTGTGTACCATAGTGTATTCATCCTAGATGATAATTTTACACTGTTTCAGCACTGTGGCCATGGATGATTGTTTTTTTATATTGCACACCGCGTCTGAGTTATTTTGAATATTTAGTGCAGTTTAAATACCGAATGAGCTGTTCTGCATCCATCCAATAAAATTGCCGCAATCTCAGAAGATGCAACAGCCAAGCGATACCATTATATGATCGTATTTTAGCAAGAATAAGCGAAATAAGGAATGTTTTGCCAATTCCACCTAGTGCATCCAAAAAAAATCCACCTTGTCCTGCCGAAACTGCGAGCATGATGTGGTCATTAATGGTTCTTTGTTCTTCATTCATTAGTGGGACATTGCGAGCAACAATCGCTGCCATTTCTACAGTATTGTATTGTAGTTCACGATTCAATTCAGTGTCTATTAAATCAGATGCATTTCGATTTGGTGAATGCATACCGAAATGACTGGTAAGTTGGCAATGATAATGCAAAGATCCCAATAGCAATCAATGCTTCATTGTACATAGCGTCACTGAATATTATCGTAAGATCGTTGCACCGTTTAAGATGTTGATGCAATTAAACCATAACACTTAGGAATATAAAAAATAGATAAAAACCTATTCTCAGACCTACCGAATACAAATGCAAAATTTCATTGAAATTGGTTAAGCCGTTTCGGAGGAGTATGGCCACTAACACTGTGACAGGAATATTTTATATATTAGATATTGTAACGTGATACAAAACAGTTATATTTTTGGAAAAAAATCCAATTAACGGTTTTTTTTATAAATCAAAAAAACTGAACAAAAAAATTTGTCACCTGGAAAATTTTACGACTAAAATATGATTTCATCTCCAAAACAATTTTGTGCAACGACGAATAATGTTTTTGACATCTGGTAAAATTTTGAGAAAAATCGAATTGACAGTTTTTTTTACAAAAAATAAAAACCTAAAAAAAACAATACTAAAACTTGGTAAAAATTTACTTTCGACTCAAATAGCTTTTCAAAAATTACAAATATTGGCTTCAAACTTACTTCAGTAATTTTTTATAAAAATCCAGCAGTCCGTTTCTCCATTCAAAAATAAAATCTACAAAAATAGTACGCAAATTTGGTAAAAATTGATACATATAGACAAACTTTTAAGCAAGACAAATCGACAGACAGGATGGGAAGTTATTAGTGTGGGTCGCATCCCAGCCTCTTTTTTTTCTTACATATTGGCATGATTCTTAAAAGCTTGAAAAAATTCAGTATAGGTAGGTAAACCTTGTCAGTAAGGACAAGAGTGTTTGCAAGGGGCAGTTGCTCAAAGAATTTAGTGAACATGTGAAATAGCAGTGCAAACTAACTCACGTAAAATTCCACCACAAAGGCTAAAATGGGAACGTCGCTATATAAATAAGGAATGTCTGTGTTATTATGCGTTTAAATTCGAAAATGAGTCATTCGTTATCTAAGTTCTTAATTCTTATATTATTCTTATATAATTAGGAAGACCTAAGGACCATAATAACGTAGAAATTGTTCTACAGTAAACAGAAAACAAAATAAACTTCCATATCCACAGCATACCACATGCTGGTTCTTGTTATCCCTGAAAATGTTGTTTCCTTGACAGTTGCTCTTGAAATTGTTGTCATTTGCTTTAAATTTGTGTAATATATTTTCTTAATTATTTTTAAACATTTCGATGAAATTATTTTACATTTCTTTAAGGATATGTGTATTTTAAAATAGGGCATCGCAGTTTCAAGTCCCAGTTAGAAAACTCTTTATAAAGTGGTTATACTTTAAAGCAATCAAAATTGTCTTGTTTTGAAATAATTCTAACTCTCTAAATATTAAAAAAGAAGTTTAAAATATTTGTATGTATACCCCTAGTTTCCTTCAATCGAAATTTAAGCTTAGCAAATTTTTCAATTTATTTACGTCATTTTGTTTTACAGGTAAAATTAATTTAAACAGTAACGATGATGGTATTATGGCATGTAAAGTGTGGGAGCGGACAAGGGGGAACAATCCAGAAAATATAAATCACCATTTCACATTCAGTCAGTCATTCATTCGCACTGCAGTTTACAAGCAAACTCATCACATCCCTTACCTATATACACTATACAGTATACACTTTACCTAGGTACATTTGAATTTACACAAAAATACTTAGCATGCACATCAGCTTTTGTAAATGTCTGGTATTTTGTATATGAATTTTTAATATTTGACTGCAAAATCACCTTTTGTGTGTACCTTCACTTTACCTACAGAATATACACTACGAATCACCTGATAAAGTATTAGATACATTCTAAAAATAGTTACAAAGCCTTTAACTAGCTTTCGATTTTAACACAGTTACTTACTTGGCGGGCGCTGAAGTCCTATGTTAACGTGAACTAGGGCCGCATTCAACAAACTTCTCAATCTAGATCGGCCATTAGCTAGATGTCTTCAGTTATGCACTCCAAGTTGGGTTATGTCACTATACACTTGTGTGCGCAATCTGATCCACGGACTTTCTCTACTGCAATGTCTTGTGGACGTAGATTGCGGGCCGGAGCATTGGTTTCCATGCGCTCTGCGTGACCAAATCATGTAAGGGCGTTTATCCTTTTGGCTAAATCTACGTCAATGCACATCCCGTACAGATCGTCGTTCCAACTTTACCTCAACTCATCTTCTAAGCATACGGGACCGTAGATCACACGAAGAACTTTTCTCTGGAAACGACCCAAAATGATTTCATCCGCTTTTGTCATAGTCAAAGCTTTTGCATCGACGGGGATAATAATGTTTTTATATTATGATGATGACATTTCTTGGTGCTAGGATGTACTTTCTTTTGCCCTCATTAATGACTTAACCCTTTTTTGCCGCCTCTGCCTCAAAGACTCACAAAAGCCCCACTGACATCACTCTAAGTTCATCCGATTATGTCAATGTCATCAGCATATGCGAGTAATTGGACAGATTTTAAAAAGCCAGTGCCGTCAAGGACGATGTTAAAGAAATCGCACGACATTGCATCACCCTGTCTCAAGCATTTTTTGACACCGAAAGGTCCTGTTAAGTAGTTTCCAACCTTTATAGAGCAGCGAGAATCCTCCATGGTCATCTCGCACAAATGAAGGAGTTTAGCAGGAATGCCAAAACTACACATGGCTCTATGTGGATCATCCCTGTAGATCCTATCATATGCGGCCTTGAAATCGATAAAAAATATGGTAGTGGATTTGAAATTCTTGAGTTTTCCAGGATCTTTCGTGTTATGAATATGTATTTGAATGGCTGTGAAATTTCCTGGTCTAAGGCAACACTGATAAGGATAAATCAGGTTGTTGACGATGGGCTTTAGACGTTTACATAGGGAAGATTTTGTAAGCGATGTTAAGGAGACTGATTTCTCTATAGTTGATACAGTTTAGAGGGTCTCCTTTTTTTTAGTATCAGGCAAACAGGCTTTCTTCCGACCATATTTTACAGATAAGTTTGCTTTGAAGAGCTCAGCATTCAAGCTGTCTACTCCAGTGGCTTTGTTAGACTTCAGCTTAGATATGGCAACCTTTACTTCGTCTATGTCGGGAAGACGGGATTTGTAGCTTTCGTCATCTATATTAAATGCGGATATTCTACAGTCTGCAGAAGTGGCCCTTCCATATCCTTAGCAATGACGGGGTGCCACGGTAAGAGTTTATGAACTTCTTAATTTCCTTTCACCTCCTTATTAAACTTTCGAACTTAATTTCTGCTTCTGAAATCTTCGACCGCATGCTTCTCATGCTCTCACTTTTTTCTTCTGAGAAGTCGAAGTTCCCCTCTCATCTTATGTTCATAGAGCTTGTGGGCAGCTCTCGTCCGTCTATGCAGACCCGCTTTGCACGCCTATTGTTTGGCTGCATTTGCCTCCCGACATTACTCATCGAATCAGATGTTTTGTCTTGGAGTTAAACACAAGATTTGGACTGACTATTTTGGAAATTTCGGTGGATTTTCTAAGCCAAGGTAATAGGTATCCCTGAAAGTCTTTCATCTTAAACAGTGTACATTTTTCTAGGAAAGATCGAAAGATTGAAAAATGCGTCAAAAATTCTTACAAGTGGCCCTCAGCAAGTCATGAGCAGTGTATTACAAGGAATATTACAACATAGCTTTATAGTGACGCAGAGAGTATAGAGTAACTATAGGGAACATCACTTCAAAAACTTCTTGCAGTTCACAACAAAATGCATGCCCAAGCCCATGCCCCATGCACCATGCATAGCATAGTAGGGCGGATAACATGGGTGGGTGTGGTATATTCCTGTTCCTGTTCCGGTTAAGGACTGCAATTGTAAATTGTAATGGGGATGAATGGATGTCGTTTGGATATTTTTTGAATAAGAATCAGGTGAGGTATTTATTATGAAAAAGTGGAGAGAAAGCAGCAGACAAAAATCAGGAAATACATCAAATCCAACAATAGAATTGTTATTGGCAAAGGAATTGCCGACTGTCGAGTTTGAAAATGGAATTGTTTTAACTATTTATGTTTTTTAAATTTTCCCTTACAAATGTGTCAGTAAAAATCAACTAGGATGAGATTTTGATAGAACGCAAGGGAAGGTTTTTTTTTAAACTTTAATTGATTTTTGTAGAGTCGGCAGTTTGACGTCAGGGAGAAGGTCATAAAAAGAGTTTAAGTTAAGAAACTCAAGGTTTATAATAATAAAAAGACTTTGACATTGACATACCTATGAATAAAACTGTGAGAGATAAAACTACGAGTCTATAGGACTCTTGTAGCTCAGGGAATACCTCCGGATTTATGCTAGCTGAAAGATATTTGATTTCTTCATGGGAAAACTATCTTGAAGCAAATTAAAGTATTCGTCAAGTGGACTGCAGTTGCAGTATCCTGCCCCTCTCTCTCTTCTCTTTCCCTTATTTATATTGCCCCAGATAGTTTTCATATTTTGTAGTAGATATACAAAAGCTCATCATTGAATTTATTAAATATCTTGTTTTGAAAATAATAAGTTTCCTCGAATATAAAAAAGCATAAAATTCTCAAGTGTTCAAAATGTTCTTAGATACCTCTACTATGCTTGATGCTTCAGGATGAGCAATTCACTACAAGTATAGAAACAATCTATACAAGTAGATATAACTTTTCATTTTCATCAACCAATATGATATACCTAACTATGATGAGTATTTTCAAAAGTCCTTATGAATGCTGCATCCAGCCAGCTAGCGATCTAAACCAACACAAATGTTTTGAGAATACAAATAATGGAGTTAAGACAAACTAAAGTAATACGTAGTTCTAATAGGACTTACCCTATGATTTTTGGAAGTTATATGCTTAAATATGCAGTTACTGCTAGAAAACATATTTAGGAAATTTTATTTGAAGTGGATTTGAGTTAAAGCTTAAATACACTATTTTCAGACAGCCATTTTCAGACACCTGACCTAAAAACACTATGCGCACGAATTCAGCATGCCTGGAAATTCATGGAAAATCTGCGAAAAACAGATGATTCCGTAAATACCAAGAATATCGAGGTGTTCAGTCTCTTTGATGGAAGTGCCATCCATCAATAATGGCAAAGGGGGTATATCTCGCTTTAACGATACAAGACAGTATTGGGTTTTCGAAGCATTAAATTCCACGCTGTTTTTTATTTTTCATTAAACAATCATATTTTCTCGTTGCAGTTTTACATCCGAAAAAGAGAGATGTGAGTCTTGGATTAGAAGTTGCAGACAGGAGATTGATAATAAAAATGAGAAATAGTGTTGGAGAAAGAACAGAGTCCTGGGACACACCAACATTTATTTTGTGGATTTCAGACTTGAACCCTACTTGTATAATGAAGATGGGATTTATGAAAACCGAAAGCTTGCATTTTCGATTCTAAACCCTATCAAATGTTTTTGAAATATCAAGTGCAATAATCTTACTTTCTGCAAAACGATGTAAAAATTTGCTTTACTGTTCGGTGCGATGATTCATGAGATCACCAGTGGACTGTGAGGGTGTTTTAAATTTCTCAGCTGGGGTATGCTCACCGTGTCCAGGGTTAGTTAAATAAAACACCGAAATTTAACATCAATAGGTCTTTTTCTTTATTTGTAATTAACTTTATATTATTCTGAATTTATTTCATATAGTCGGTTAACATTCTTTTTGTCTAATTCTGATTTTGGTAATAATTCTTCTCATCCCAATCTCGACTTGCGCCACGGGTCCGATGTAGTATACGCGATAGGTGTCGGTCAGCAGGCGGCGCGGGGCACGTCTCTTCAGCGTTACCACTTTACTTCAATTGAAGTAGATCTACTTCTTTTTTTCAAATAATTTAAAAATCTACTTCCTACTTCGCACCATCATCAAAATATTGAAATCTACTTCATTTTAAGATCTGTGTTTCTACCTACATACTTCAATTTTAATAGAAATAGACTGAATCTACTCCTTTTTTCTCCTTATCACTCTTGTATGTAGTCTCAAAATTTTCTAGAGAATTAAAAGTCGCTTTTGAGTATTTGCATTTGCGGTGAGGTTCCGTTTTATCTAATGTATTCTAGTTTAACCCTTTTGTCACTTTAACTTTTGACATATAGGACCAGTATGGCAAGCTTTGCCTTCGTAAACAAATTCCAAATCGATATTTTAATCAAACATGATATTGATGGTAGAAATGTCGAAAAAAATGGGTCTCCCGATTTTGTCGGTTTGTCTGTATGTCTTTATTGTTTTTTTTTCCAAACTAAAAATAACAGTAGTCCCAATACAAATTTGTACGGTCAAAAATCGATAATTCGAATTTTTTCAAAAACAAACCGATAGATTTTTTTTAAATTCTTGCTAAAATTTGTGTTCTTAGTTTGGCTTCTTTCAATATAAAAAAATATGTTTGTATTGCTTCAGAAGGGTACCTCAGATAGAACCTTTATTTTGTTTTTAAGTTTTCTCAAGAACTAAACTATTTTTTTCTGCCAAAAATGTAATTGTTTTTATTTTTAATTTAAAAACAATAATTATTTTTTTTTTCGAAATTTGATATCTTGAAAATGGGTCATCATTTTTTACAAAATTGAAATGCAAGACGTCTTATAATAAGTTCAAAACTATATACCAATAATATTTTTAAACTAAAATTCGAAAACGATTATCAAATACAAATTTAAAAAATTAAGGTTTTCTTGAAAAATCAAATGGCATTTACATTTTTGAAAACAAACTTTTTTGCAGGTACATTTTAATTCTTAAAATACAGGAATAGTTTTAAAGAGACTTTTTTGGATAAATGAGCGAGTTCATGCAAACCCGTCGTGCATTTTATTTCTTTTCTGTTTGTTAATGTTATTTGTGTTAAGTTGTGCTCTATTGTTATTTTGGATTTGATTTTTTGTTTTCAATATGAAAAGATATTTTCAAGTTGTCCAAAAACAAAGATAAAAGGTTTTGTTGATGTACTTAAATAATTCTAGTTTTTTTTTAAATTTTTTTTATTGAAATAATGTAATTTAAAAATATGTAGAATAATATCAAAAAGTTGATTTTTGAAAATCTACTTCCATTTTTCTCAATCTACTTCACTTTTTTCCTAAAATCTACTTCCACTTTTTTTTGAGAAGTGGTAACGCTGCGTCTCTTCCGTCGATTCGATCAGGACTGGGGCAATCGCCGTTACGCGGGTGAATTGCCTCTTATCGTGTGTAAAGCACGGCCGAAACTGGTAAATCACAGCCGAAGCTGGTAAATCAATTAAACTTGAATATTTAACAAGAAGCCCCTTACCTCTGGTGGGGGGAAGCCTCTGTTAATATCCAACTGATCCTTGCTTAGCGGCGATCGCAGTACAACTGGTTTCTGCTCCGTGAGTTCAGGCGTATTTATAATATGCGCGGTCTGTTTCCCTGCTTCTCCTTCTCTTTTTGTTGGTCTTGTTCGGTCCTACTAGGCAACCTTTTGGTAACAACCTAGTGTGAATTATATCCTTGTGAATGACAAAATAACCTTTGCAAATTAATGTCACCGAGTTTTGGCCAAGTTGAACTGAGTGTGAACTCAATGCCCGGTGTAGTGACAGAACGCATGTAATTTGTTCGTGTTTTCGTTGTAGATTTGTAATGCGTCATTACAGGACCTATTGCTGCGAAATCTTTAATGCCGGTTATTAAGAAATTTTTGATCTTCGAGATATTTCTTGATCTGATAACTAATCAGTCTTTCCATGACCTTGGAAAGAGGGGACGTAAGTACAACGGTCGGCAATTAGAGGGTGATTAATATTCGCTTTTTTTAAGAAAAATGCCGTTTTTCATCCGCTCACACCCAGACCTGTGGAGTAGAACATATAAAAAAGCTTATGCAGTGGTTTTGCCAGCGTTGAAGAACACCTCTTCAGAACAAAAGTCAATAGTTCAGAACAATCTGGACTAGCGGATTTATGTGTGTTGAGATCTCTAAAGACTGTTGCCGCAGTACTAGTGCGAAATAAGATTGGTCCCGTATAATAACTAACTCGCTCAAGTACAAGCGGTGAACTTCCTAGCAAAGAGATTAGCTTTCACTAAAGAGCTAACAAATGGAGTGTTATGCAAAAAATCTTTCGGATATGGGCATTGCAGGCCTTCCAGACTTGCTTGAACTTTTCCCGGTTTTTCTAGTTGGGTTGGCCTTAAAACAACGAAAACTTACTTCTTTTTCCCTAATAACCTTTTAACAGCTCTCATCGAAGCATGCGTTTTCCTAAATCTGATATTTTTAACCCTGTTTGGGCTAAAAGTTCTCATTCCCAGGAGAATCAAACTTGTGATCATATTAACGCTGGCTTTCGACGTCACTATCGAGGAAGCATAGTGACCAGTTAAAGATCCTGAAACAATTATTGAGACCGTCCCAGTTGGCTTTCTCGTATGGTCAAACGGTTCTTCTAAGAGTTTTTTCTCTAACTTTAGAGTTTTTACCCCAGAAATTTGCTGATATAGCACAATGGTCAGATGTGCCTAGAGAAGATAGTTGATACTCTGTCTAGATTAGGGATTAGATAAGGGAAGCAATAGTGAATGATTTGCTTATTTACGGAAAATGTATATACTACATAAAATTAAAGAAAGTATTGGCGCAATCACCATATTGTGACAAGAGCTGTCAAGCAACATCATTCCTAATTGTATATGGCGAAGCCGTGGTGAGCAAAGAATAATGACACCAAGCTATACCCATGGATAACAAATTCAACAAGATCAGAATGCTGACTAAATATTTCTTGCCGATACGAGTGGCGATGGCGGCGGTACTAAAAACAACAACTGCATTCAGAACGTCTGGAATTTTAAACTGATTATCTGCACTCTATTTTAACTTGATTTTACATTTTATGTTCAATAGTCTTGTGCATTCTTTTTGAAAGTTTTTCTGTTCTTAAATTTAATTACTACTGGTACTTTAAAGAAAATTTATTTGATAAATCACACCCCATAATTAGAACTTCAATACATATGATTATCCAAGTCTTTTTTTTGAAACACTCGTATCTTTAACAAAACAAACATTGAACAATCCATTTTTTTTTTAAATTGTTTGCCAAAAAATTAGTTTTTGAACTGAAACTGCATACAATGTTTGACAAATGAAAGCTAAAAAAGTACAAAGCCAACATTCAAAAATATTGATTTTTAGTGCCAAATTGAAATTTGGAGGAGAAGTTTGTCTGATTTTATGCTGATCTAAGTTTTATACACTTATAAAGGATTCTTTGAAGATCCACATCGTTTCTTTGTTTCAGTTTTTGTATTTAATATTTGCAAAAGACAAAGAAAGAATATTACAAAATTGATTTAAATTAACTGAGTGCAATATACGTTTCCCTTTTCCTATATCACAAATCTTTAACTAAATTTTAGAACAAAACAACTGATACTTACCCTATAACCTAAAGGTTAGTGCATACTAAAAGGGAATCGCATCGTTGAATCTCTTCAGTAATGGATCCGTTTCTGGAAATAATTTTTTGATGTGAACCTTTCATTGTTATTTATCCTTTCATGCGAAATTGTTGCGAGATCCACATGGATTATTTTAGAGAACTATACTGCTACCTATCCATATATAAAACACTACCTACACTTGCCCCTTTTGAAGTGATTCAGATAGTCGTATATCCAACTTCTGATACTCTCTGTATCTGTCCTTGCCGTGTTGCTTGTCCATTGCCATCATCATATACAAATAAACACAGCTGCTTTGGAAAAGTATCAGTTCTGTATGATGCATAATAATTTCAAGAATTTTGAATCAAATTAAATTTTTGCTCTGATTGAATGTGGTTGGAGTTGGAAATCACTATATTTATACAAAAGTACATTACAACTCATGTACTCGTATGTAAGCGTTTTCGTCTGGACATTCAATTGTTCTCTTCCAAGGTATTGAAAAGGAAGGATAAAATTGTTACGTGGAAGTTTGTTCAAAGGACATTTCCGTGGTAGATGGTTTTTGAATGTGGTCGTGTTGATAGCAATTTTGATTTATGAAGTTTCACTTTATCTTACATCATTATGGCCATCAAAATATTTGTAATTACTATGTGTGGTTTTAATGAGAATCCAATAATTCTTAATTCAACCCAATACTTTTCAATTTTCCACTGTGAACGCAATTTTGCAGCAATAAAACGTATACGAAACTTTTGGTGTCAAAAATTACAAATGCTAGTCAGAAATTAAGTTTTGTCATTCATAATGTCATTCCTTTTGAAAATAATAATATTTGTATGGTTCAATTGTTAATGGAACGAAATGTCGGCTAAATGGCCACCTGCCTCGGTTGCATTCCTCCATCCGGTGGTCCAAATTTTCGATGACGCTGAGGCATAATTGAGGTTCTATGCATTTAATGTGACGAATTAACATACAAATAGCTGCTGGCGTACAACGTTTCTTTCAAATAACCCCAAAGAAAGAAGTAAAACCGTGTCAAATCACATGATCTTGGCGGCCAATTAACATCGCCACCACGTGAGATAATACGGCCATTGAATTTGTCGCACAAAAGAGCCATTGTTTCCTTAGCTGTGTGGCACCGTCCTGTTGAAACCACATATTGTCCACATCCATCTATCTTTCAATTTGAAAAAAAGCTCGTTATCATCACACGATAGCGAACACTATTTACAGTAACTGACTGACCGGCCTCATTTTGGAAAAAATACCGCCTGATGATGTCGCAAGCCCATAAACCACACCAAACAGTCACTCTTTGTGGGTGCATTTTTCGCCAATCACTCTTGGTCTATCGTTCACCCAAATGCAGCAATTCTGCTTATTGACGAATCCACTGAGTTGAAAATGTGCCTCATCACTGAAGATGATTTTCTTCAAAATTTGATCACCTTCTGTTTCCATTTCTTGTCACCATTATGACCTTTGACGACACGCTTGAGATTGTCAAGAGGCTTAAGTTCAGGAGTCAATTATACCTTGTAAGCATGTAAATGCAAGTCCGTATGCATAATGTTCATGAACAACGAGCGTGAGAGTTGCGATTGTTTAGCACGATGAAGAGTTGAGGTGGACAACTCTTCAACCACACTATCGCAAACTGCAGCAATATCTTCTGCAGTACGAGCTCTACGAGCATAAAATAATAAATAAATTAGGTGGTGCAACAGTCCGTTGAGAACTAGGGCCTAGTGACTTACAATCCTCAACCATTCCTGTGTGCGAGTAAAGTTTTCAGGGATGAAGGGGACCTACAGTTTTAAGCTAAATCCGAATGGCTAATTTAAGAAAGCACTTTTCATGGCAAGGATTACTCTTGGAGGATTCGTCTATTCCTCGCAAGACGCAGTATCTACCCATGAAAACTATTTTTTTTAAATTAAGGTGGCACAGGCAGGGATTGAACCCAAGACCTCTAGCGTGACAGCCCTACACACTATGTGTGTGCGTCATTTTTGTATTAATTCATTCTTAAAACTGTCTTAAGGCTAGACAAAAATTCATAAAACTAGCCTAATTAACCATAACATACAACTAACTTACTGGTCCCATACGGACACTCTAAGTTAAACAATAATGCTTAATTCTAATGCCTTTCGGCCCTAAAATCTATTTTAACTTCAATTCAATTTTATTTATTTTTTATTCAGAAGAAAATTTAAAAAACTAATATCAATATCATTTTTTATTTTTACTTAAAAACTACTTAAAATAAGCTTAATATAAAACTTAAGCTAACTAAAACTACCTATTCTACCTATAAACTACTTAAAACTAGAACAACTACAGCAGCAAATCTAACTATCTAACGTTTTTTGTTTTTCATATTTTGTTGTCTTTTTTTTTTTTTTTTTTTTTTTTTATTCCATGTTTTTTTTTTGTATTTTTTGTATTTTTTTTTGTGCCACCATGCCTATTCTACTTAAAACTAAACCCTAAAACTATAAAACAAGTATGTAAGCCGGCAAAGGCTTTAAACCCCATCCCGACTACCCACTATCAAGTGCCGATTGAACCCACCAAAACTGGTTCTCCTGCTTCATCCTATCAGTTCGGTCCCGTTCGGACACAGTCCTACTGAACCGAAGGAGCTCTGCTCCGCCTTGTGCCATGACGTCCCGATTGTACAGGAGTCGCCTATCCACGGTACGTCGTCTGACGTGGTAGATTAGCGGAACCGTATCAGACCGCATCTATCTAAGAAGAGGAATGCTTCTGGTGGAATAAAGCCGCTCAAGCGTGCACTCTCAAAATACTCGTCGTTCGGGAACGCCCAGAAAATTAAATTGTTGGTCGAAGACATAGCTCTTGCAATGTGACATAGAACGAGTTTTATCACGAAATTGTCAATTCTGTTGATTCGAGCCCCGTTGTATAGGACCTCGTTGGAATAGTAGTGCACGTAAGAAGATTCGGCTGTTCGATATAAGCCGGTACAGCGTCGTAAACACTGCCACTCGAACACGCGAAACCTCTCCATCTGGGAAGGGGCAACGTTGAACCACACAGGACCACCATAAACGATCATCGGCCGTATGAGGGCCATGTAGCAAATTACCTTCACTCTGGGGTCAAGTCGACTGCTGTAAAACAGCCGTTTCGTCAGAGCGAAGGCTCCTCTGGCCCTGCCCTTATCAGAGCAGCATTTATATGTCTGTCGAAATATAAATACTAATCTAACCAGATACCGAGGTACTTCACTACACTTTTGCTCGCTAATGGCTGCCCGTGAAGATCAACGATGACCATCTTGCGCCAATTATTGCACGTATCCCTCGTGGCCCTAGCCAACGGAGTCCGGAACAGAATTGTCTCCGACTTTTGGACATTTATTTTCAGTTTCCAGTCGTCGCAATATCGCTGAATCTTGTCGAAATCACGCTGCAAGAGAATTCTAATAACCTCAACCATTCGGGCCGTTTTGTACGCAATTAGATCGTCGGCGGCGTACGCAATTGCCTTTGTTAGACTACCTATAAGATCGCTTTTGTAAATGCTGAAGAGAATCGGTGAATTCACCGCTTCCTGTTGAAGGCCATTTTTAATTAGGAATGTTGTGGTAGAAGTTACATTGCCACTTCTGAGAATAAACTTTCTATCATTAAGCATATCATAAAGTATATACAACAATGGTTTTGCTTATGCCAAGCCTGCTCAGTTTTAAAGACCCTCTAACCATACGGTGTCAAAGGCCTTTTCCAAATCAACCAGAACAGCACCTGTGCATTGTTGTTTTGATTTATTCCATTGGATATCAGAAACGAGTTTAGACGCAGCATGAATTGTGTTATGACCCGCCTTTAAACCGAACTGTTTATCCGAAATAATTTTGTTGTCCGCAGCTCACTTAATCAGAGCCCTATTGATGATCTGCTCGAAAACTTTACTGATGCTCAGAAGAAGACTTATCGACCGAAGATTTGACGGGTTGGAGTTGTCCTTTCCCTTTTTCGGGAGAGGATGACACCTGCTGACTTTTTGTTTTTTATTGAGTTGAAGATGAGCTGAAGCTCGATCTTCGACACTTACAAGCCCTACACAGTAACCCCTACGGCACGAGTTATTCAAATGAAATGCAGACACCTTTACGTTTAGGTGTGGTTCACATTGAACATCGGCCCTTAAAATTTAACCACCCTTTTTTTTCAATAGCTTTAAGCTTTATTCACTCTTCTCCATCAACCACAATCCTCTTTAAACATAATCTAAACTGCAATAACATTTTAAGCCAATTCGAAATACACCATCATCCTCATGATTTTGTGTGAAATTATATTGTTGCCTACAATTACGAATACGGAGTATGAAAACCTCCAAGCTCCATTCATTTCGATTTCATAACGCATGCAGGAACTTTAATAGAAAACCGTGTCAATAGTAAACAGTTGACTGACACGTAACAAAATTGTTTTGCGGTCCGCGTGTGAATCCGAATCTAAATATGAATTCGAGTACATGTAGATACTCTTCAACTATGATTAGATTGAGTAAATACTCGTTAAGTAAACCACACAATGGGATAAATATGAAGATACATATATGTATGTAGGTATTACCAATAAAAATATAAACCAATTGCCACTAAAACTAGTCCACAATTATTATTATTATTTCTATTATTATTATTATTTGGCATTATACATTTAACATTTTGGTTAAGCCAATTTGAAAATCACGTTCCGCATTATTGCTATTTGATTACATTAACATACTTTGGATTACTCGCTTAATGTAAGGGTTAACAGTTACAATAACGAGCAACAAAAATGGTCGTCCAGTCAGTCTAGGCGTCCCGTGCGTCGTCGTGTCGTTGGTAGTGTCAGACGTCGGTAAAAGAGTCAGCAACAGAGACATACCGAATACACAGACGCATCCTGCTCCTGCCACAGGGGCGCGTTTAAAATTCAATTTCATACATCGTTAATGTTTTATTATTTAACTTTTATTTGATTTTATTGACCGTGATTATTATTGTTGTTGTTGTTGTTGGGGTTGTAGCTGCAAATGATGCTGGGAGTATTGATGATGAAGCCTATATAGGAAGTCTGTAAAAAAAGCCCCATAAAGCTGAACCAAATTCAATTGTTCACTTAGCCCAGTTCACAGGAATTCACATATTTTTGTTTTTGTTCTCACGTACATATTCGCAGACCGGTGCAGGGCTGAAATTTGTATGAATACGGGAGAAAGTGAAACAGAAGCCTTTAATAAAGTTAAGTTGGGAAAAATACGTGGTACAAAATAAGTTTGTTCCTACAAAATTTAAATGTAGTTTTTGGTCCTTCAACTTTAAATTTTGTATGAGAAAAGCTACAGTTAACAACAGGACATGCACAGATTTATTACGGTTTTAAAAATCGGAAAATGTCAATGGATTCTGAATAACGAACACTTATCTATTGTCGGCCCTATCGAGATAACCGTCGGAGTGGATTTCCTAGGAATCGGAGACATTTTGCTTCGGGGTAGTTCTCCGATCAGCTGATCGGACATTTACTCCGACAAAATTCAACGAATACCATTTAAATGTGATGCTTTGCGGTTAAGTTCTTGTCATGGTTTTATTTTTGACAGATACCAACTACTTCTTCTACTTCCATAGAAAATTCCGTCCCGACCGACGGACGATTATTTCGTTATGGGCGAATATCATGAATAATTTGCTATAAGACAACTTTCGCACCAGACTGCAGGGTTGAGCATCTTTCTTTCCGACTAGGCGGAATGGGATCATAGGCCCCTTGAGTGGCAAGAGTTGGATGGTGCCAGAGCTTGTTCGTCCGTGCAATCTCCTGCATTCTTATCCACAGTCTTTACCTCAATGCAAGATTGTACAATAGGCCCCTAGCTTTGTCCGATAGTTGAGAGCTTGGGCCCGAAGGTCGGTTCAAGCACATTGTAAATAGGCGCACTGAACACCGATGGGCTGACGTCCTTTCTTAGCTGGATACTAAATATAGAAGATGATGGCCCCATCAGTGTCTTGACGCCAGTGTCATCCTTGGGGAGAGATTTCGTTTTATGCCAGATAAGGGGACAGTCATTATCCAAACTCAGTATATTCATTTGCGTTTTAGTTTTAGTTCTATCTTGGCTTTCTTGGAGCGAGATTTTTATTCAGGACTGATCGGAGGCTTTAAACTGATATATTTAATTACAGGCGAGCTCTGATCAAACTCTGCTCAGAGAGAACTCGAAAAGAACCCGTATTTGTCTGGTTTGAATGCAATATACTCTCTTAGAGGACATTTTCGGGGGTTCATAAGATTCTCGGAAGTTCTTTATAAAATTTGACCATATCATGCCGTCTTGTCAGCATCAAAACGAAGATATATTAAAAGGAACTCAAACCGGTTTCGAGACATTATATACAGGGTTTTTCAACAGGGACGCTACAAAAGTAGAGCGACAGGGACAGCAAACGACGCCGTATTTCTTGCCGCTCTTTTGACATTTCTCTTCAGTAAGATTTGACATTTCATGATGGAAAGATATACGAGCTAACAACGAGTCGAAATTATAAAAATTTTCTACAGAAATTCGGAGTCAGTGGCCTCAACGTTAAGAGCGCTACGACCAATTTATGGTCGTCATAATCGTCCTAGCAGATCAACAATTAAGCGTCTAGTGGACAAATTTGAATCCATAGACACAGTGAGACGAGTGAGACAAAGAAGTGCCCGCAGTGTGGAGAATATTGTTGCTGCTGAGGCTTCAGTTGCAGAAAGCCCAATTGTGTCTCTCACACGTCGTTCTCAAGCGTTGGGCATCTCTGTGATGTTGTTGTGGCGGCGAATTTTGCGAAAAAATCTTGGCCTACATCCTTACAAGATTAAATTGACGCAAGAACTGAAGCCACTTGACCACCAGAAGCGTCGTATGATCGTGAATTGGACTGATCAACAACTTGAAAATGATTCGGATTTTAATCGAAAAATCATCTTCAGCGATGAGGCTCATTTCTGGTTGAATGGCTTCGTCAATAAACAAAATATGCGGTATTGGTCAGGCAGCAATCCACACGTACTTCATGAGTCATCATTGCATCCCGAAAAAATTACGGATTAGTGTGGTTTATGCGCCGTACTTCTTCCGTGATGATCAAGACCGGCACGTTACTGTGAATGGGGATCGCTACCGTTCAATGATAACCGAATATTAGCCCCAATTGGATGATATGGACTTGGAGAACATGAAGTTCCAACAGGACGGCGCTCTGCGCCACAAGGCACACAGCAAATGTCACAATTAATTTATTGGAAACCAAGTTGTGAGAACGTGTTATCTCACGAAATGGTCCAGTCGCTTACCCGCCTTGGCCGTGCGTTTTGACGCCGTTAGACTATAATAGTCCAATAATACCAACATCCAGCCCTGCTGAAGGATATACAATATATACGTACCTACATATTCGAATTTTTCTATTTGTTATATTTTTTTATGACGCAACCTTAATCCTGGGTAATTTATTCAAATCACGTTAAATCGAAACGGGCGCCAGTAAACAGATTGTGGCAGGTGGTGTGCTTCCTGTTCGTCCTTTTTGTCGTCATTTTGCCGTTGAACTATAAAATGCACATTAGCATTCGGAACATCAACATCATCGACGACGACGAAGGCTACGACGGCATGGACGAGAAAGAGTGCCATAGAACCAAAAGCAGAACCAGAATCAGGAGAAGGTGTATAGTCAAGTGCCAAACTCCCATAACAAAAATCTCCTTGTATTGAGAATAATGTCTTATATACGAGTATACGATACGATACGATACGATACATCGATGTAAGATCCTTTTTTGGATCGCCTTTTGCCTCTTTCCATGGCATAAAAGATTTGAAGGATTCTTTTTTGATTTCTGTGTATATGTTTTTATGTATTTTTATACCATATTAAAGGTTTGCCATTTTCCTCTTTTTTAAAACTCTCATAAGAATGGATCTTTTGCCGGCTCCAGTCTTGCCGACAATGGCGGTGAAAAATAAAAATAAAAAAACGAAAATCAGGATAACCTTTACTATTATTATTTTCACCCTATGGCTATAGGGGAGGGAATGGGAGGCAGGACGAATACGACCGACGAGAACGTCGAAGAGTTTCAGCTTCAGCTTTAGCTACATGCTCCAGCTCCAGCCACCACACCGATGATGATTTGCTTTATGGCGTGTAAATTTCATTTTTCTCAATTGGAATTTTATTGCTTGTTTGTAGTTTTTCTCGTCCGCTGCGGCGCTGCTGTCGGATAAACAGGAAATGTGCTGACTTAAATGTGAAATTCCATGTAACGGGAAATACAAAGTACGAACATTTTATGAGCACAACTTTCTGTGGGCTGGGCGGTATGGTACAATACCCAAATACCGTATATAGTTATACATTTTTCTCGTACAAACCGAATCTGGATGGAGCCGTATTTTCCGTGTTCCATAATATGTTTGGGTGTAACGTAGCGAAGTGTAATCGCAGTCCCGAATTTCAATTCAATAAAGAGCAAGATGTGAGTGAGTTGACGGCTTGCACTTGGGCACTTTGGCACTTGGTGGTTCGGCCCGGAACGGAGCTGATCTGAGGTTCGGGTTGGGTGCAGAAAAATATTCTTCTTCGGTTATGGCTATGAAGTGTTATGGCGCATTGAACTTTTGGAATTTATAAAAGCATCAAAAGGAAATACACTCATGAAAGTAGTCTACTGGTCATCATATACCAACAACCATCTACTCTCCTGACTATAGCTACGACCAGTAGCTATTTTTGCTAGCCAGTCATGTTTATTGTTTTCATGATATAATATTTTTTTGCTGATGGTACCGCAGACCTTATTTATTGGAATTGATTTTGCAAAAATTGAAGGGAAACAATTTTTTTCGATGTGTGCAGAGCATAACTCGCATAAATACGGTGATATGTACATATTTTTACCTGGCCTAGGGATACAGAATTTAAAAAAAAAGGCACAACCGCTTATTCGTCAAAAGAGATTTTTTCAACCCAGAAAACTGATTGTATCTTCGTACACAATTATGGAAATGATGCATGGCTCCGTTCGGGGAAATAAAGCCATATTGATTAGTGAAATAGCAATGACCAAATGATGGGTTTGGTGATGGTTTTTAGAAAACCAAACAAAAGGGAAATACAATACATCCACCTACGTTAAATAGTGGTAGCATTTCTCTCAAGGCTTTGTAATACGCGGTTTGTGAATTGACCACCCAAATTGTTGCTTTTTTACTTATTAAGTATTTATCAAAAATTAAAATTTAACATTGGCCGATTGACTTTGCGATCATACACAATACAAAAAAACTCATCCTATTGACTAATTTGGTAGTCAAATACACTATTTGATAGTCAATTTTCAGCCGATAACCACGATAGTCAATAGAACAATTTTCGGTTGTCAATTTTGGGATTCGAAATTTTTGTACAACTTGGTAGTCAATATGACAACTTTTGTTGAAGGAAATTGAAACTACGGTAGTCAATTCACCTTCACCTTCTCTGTACTACATGCCCTGCGCTACCCCAAAAACGGAAGAATTACCTAAGAGAATTCTTCTATAATGATCTAAATCATATTAGCATAATCAGCTACTCACGTTTCATAAGAGACTCAAACTGGTTTCATTAAGCTTAGGAGAAAGCCTCAAGATTCATGTGGTATCACAATGGGCCATTAAACAGGCCTAAGTGTGTGCTACTCCATCACGGATAGCCACTTTAACCTAACCTTACTCAACGGTAGTCAATATGACAACTACGGTAGTCAATATGACAACTACGGTTGTCAATACTACAACTCCGGTAGTCAATATGGGAACTGCGGTAGTCAATACAACAACTGCGGTAGTCAATAAGACAATTGTGGTAGTCAATATGACAATTTTTGTTGAAAACCGGAATCTAATTTGACTACGACGTAGTCAAGAGAACAATTTTCGATTCTCAATTTTCGGTAGTCAATATGACAACAAAAGTAGTCAATAGAACAACTTCGGTAGTCAATATGACAATTTGGTTGTTTTTTAAAATAAAGTTGTCATATTGACTATTATTTGGTAGTCAATACGACAATCTGCCCAAATTACAAGTTGACAATCGACGATTGTTCATATGACAACTTTTTTTTGTTCTGTGTATATTGTGCATAATCAGTCACATCTGCTCCGAAACTTCTGCTGAACATTACAAACAGAAATGGTCTGGTTTTTGATTAAGTATATATATTTCTGTAGATTATGCCCATCATTAAAATATGTTTTTTGGTTCAGTCAATTCTTTAAATTCCGGGATTGAAATATCGAATTGAATTACTTATCGATTTTTTCATCTCTTGGTTATCTTTTTTTCGTCAAATTTGTTAACATCATTTTGAGCCTTTATCAAAATGATTGTGTTTCATCCACAAAGAAGTATAGCTATTTTATTATAATTAGTGGTCGCTTTTGGTTCTTACAACTTTTTATGCTACTTTTCGATCAAGCATCTTTATCCAAAGGCAAGCGATTAACGAAAAAGATTAGCGATTAACTCCATGGTTTGTAGTATTATGCTAAATAAAGAAATTAAAAAACAAATGCGCCACACACTGATAATTTAACATTCGTGCTTGTCTGGATAGTTCTAAAACTCTTAAAAAATATTATGAACAACATTCTTAATCTTAACTTTTTGCCAAGATAATTGAGTCGAACAATAAATTTTACCAACTTTTAGTAGTGTTTTTTTTTAAAACTGTCACTTCGTTTTTGCTAAACATTTTACCAGATTTCAAAAACGTTACTTTATGGACACAATTATTCTGGAAGTAATTTCGTTTTGTGTACACAAAATATTTTAGGTGAGAAACAATTTTTGTTCAGATATTTTTTTGAATGATTACCAATTTGGTATCACGTTACACTGTAGAGGGTGGTTAAATTTGAAGGGCCGGTGTTGAATGTTAACCACACCTGAAGGTAAAATTTCTTTCTGCATTTCATTTGACATTTCTCAATTTCAGGAAGAAATGAAAGTGATGTCAATGGGGCTTTTGAGAGTATTGAGGCAGAAGCGACAAAGTACATGCTGTCATCAAGAAAGAACCTATAACTCCTACGTCTCGGGCAAAACGTCACCATCGACAGACGTACCTTTTATATAGTTGGACGTTTTTTAAATAGGCAACGCTATGAACACAAACAACGAGGAAGACCGCGGATCAGGTGGCGTGCCCAAGTGGAAAATGACTCACTCAACTTGGACTGCGCAACTGGAGACATCTAGCTAGAGAATAAGCTAGATGGAGAAGTTTGTTGGGTGAGGCCTTAGTTCACGGAGGACTGTAGCGCCACTATAAGTAAGTAAGTAATTTTGATGGTCCTTGGAATTTCCGAGACACCCCTTGGAATTTCAGGAACTCCCTTTATATTTTAAAAACTGCCTTAATATTTCATGACCTCCGTTGGAATATCAGCACCCCACTTGATATTTCAAGACCTCCCATGACGTTTATTCTTATCAATAAAAAGCACACGTGTGTTACGAATAAATGTAGTCCTTTAGTTTGAGTTTACGTACCCAACCCATTGATATTTCACAAAGGAAGCCATCAAAACCAAAAGAAAGTAAACAAGAAAAATATTAAAATTAAGTTAAATTTAAACACCGTATCCGGTGTTTTCTTTATTTATTCTTTTTACTTTTATTATCATTTTGAAAACCTTTCAAAGTTATTTATACCCTTATATAAATATTATAAATTTTTTTGATTTTACAAAAAAACAATGTTAGAACTTTCTTTATTAATATTAAAATTAAGTTTGTTTTAACTTAAAAATAAAAATTTTAACAAAAATATACTTCAGAATTGCTTCTTTTTGTGTGGTTCATCAGTGTAACCACCAGGACATAAACACGTTTTTATTCTGAAACAAATCGAAACAAATTCTATAAATTATGTAAATATGTGAATGTATTCTATTTATTTAGTGTGAAACTTAACAAAACAATTTTTCTGATATGATAAGAATAAGGCTACTTCACAAATAGAGCAGCTCCATTTTGGACGATGAGCCTGGGTTTTTGTACTGCAGTATGCACATCTTCTAGAAGAACCGTATATTGTAACGTGTTCGGATTGCTCATATCGCACCTCGAAAGGAACATTTGGTTTAAGTGGTTTGTATTCGAAAATTCTGATAAGTGGCGCAATCTGCTGGTTTTGTGCGTATGAGCTCCTGCAAGTCCATTTGCTATTGCGATTCGGAACTCTTTCAATTTAAATCACTTATCATTCTCAACTGATCTTTCTTTGAAAATAATAAATGAGTTCTCAACAGAAACATCAAGGAAATTTCCGATCGATATCATAGCATGACTTCAACATATCGGCTTTATCAACGAATCCCATGTTTTTGTTGTATACTGCTATCATTTCTGGACAATTGATGGATACCGAAGTACCATCTTTTTACTTACGCATGGTGGTTGTATTTTTGGAAGGGTCCAAAAAGTTTCCTAAGATATGGACAGCTTTCGTTTCCTTCCACTTCACGAACGTCTCTGCTAACCCACCAGTCGGAATTTACTTATGTCAAACACTTATCAATCACTAAGAAGGTCAGTTGGCAGATTTTTCCTATTGGCTCGTACAGTTCCGCAAGAATAAATGGAATTGAAAAAGTTGTCAAAAAACACATGGTGCCTTTTTCTTATGAATTTTTGAGTCAGGTCATTGGCTCGAACCCACACCTTATATCCGCGCTTTATTTTCTTCATTGGCATATACTGACGCAAACTGCTACGTCCCTTGAACTTAATTATAGATTCATCGATTGCTTGATGTTTCGAGGGCATATATGTAGCATGACAAATAAGTTCGCGACAGTATATCGACCATTGGCCGGATTTTGAAAAGCTTGTCGAAGTTTGTACTTCCTCTACTAGCTTGTTTGGTATTGTAATTCAGGTGAATGCTTCCCAGAAGCCATAGAAATCTGTTAATGCTCATTATCAAACTCAAATACTGATCACGCAATTCTGGCTGAGCTGACCAGTAGTCTCTGCAGCTTGGCAGTTTTTTTATACCCATGAACAGATTTATTGACAAATGACATTAGTCCACACAGTATTATTCTTAATTTGCGTAGCTCTTATTTCGCTATGTAGAACTTCATCCTCAGAATCCCAAACTGATTCAGACACAGATGCGCAAGGCTCTAAGGGTCTGCTTCATTTTCATTACCAAGACATATAAACTCAGCTTGGTCATCATCATCAACATCTCCGATTTCGGAATCGAAATCGGATGGAATATTTTCAGGAAAAATGTCATCAAAGGTTGAAATTCTTGCCCCTGATGTGCGACCCACACTGATAACTTGACATCCCGTCTGTCGATTTCTCTTGCTTAAAAGTTTGTAGGTTTTCGTGTTGTGTTAAAAAAATTGTCAGTTGAATTATTCTTAAAAATTTCAAAATTACCAACAATATTTTTCATATAGTGAAATGGTTTAGTTTCAAAATCTAGTTTTGTTTAAAAGATTTTTAGTCGAAAACAAATTTTTACCAAGTTCAATAGCATTTCTTAAAAGTTTTAATTTCTTATATAAACAAAAAGAAGCTGGATGAATAAAATAAATTTAAAGTCAATGTCTTCTATTATTCATGAGATATCGAGAACCGAACATCAATTTTTACCAAATTTGCGTACTATTTTTTGTAGATTTTATTTTTTTTTATGAAAAAACGGACAGTTGGATTTTTATAAAAAAATTACTGACTATCGAAAACAATATTTTCTGTGAAAAAAAATAAGTTTAAAGCCAATATTTTAAATTTTTGAAAAGCTATTTGAGTTGAAAGTAAATTTTTACCAAGTTTTAGTATTGTTTTTTTTTTGTTTTTTATTTTTTGTAAAAAAAAACTGTCTTTTCGATTTTTCTCAAAATTTTTCCGAATGCTGAAAACAATATTCTTTATAAGTAGTAATTAGAAAAAAGCCATAATCTCAAATTTTTGAAAAGATATTTGAGTCGAAAACCAATTTTTACCAACTTTTGTTAAATTGTTTTTAGGTTTTTAATTTTTTGTAAAAAAAACTGTCAATTCGATTTTTCTCAAAATTGTACCGAATGTTGAAAACAATATTTCTTATAAAATTAAATAAGTTGGAAGCCATAATCTCAAAGTTTTGAAAAGATATTTGAGTCAAAATTAATTTTTACCAACTTTTGTTAATTTTTTTTTTTTAAATGTCAATTCGATTTTTCTCAAAATTTTACCGAATATTGAGCACAATATTTCTTATAAGATAAAATAAGTTGGAAGCCATAATCTTAAAGCTTTGAAAAAATATTCAATTTTTACCAACTTTTACCAACTTTGAGTAATGTTTTTTTTTAGGTTTTTATTTTTTATAAAAAAAACTGTCAATTTGATTTTTCTCAAAATTTTACCAGATGTTGAAAGCGTTATTTTTCTTTGCACAAAATTGTTTTTGTGATAAAATCATTTTGTATTCGTAAAATTTTCGAGGTGACAAATTTTTTTGTTCAGTTTTTTTGATTTATAAAAAAAAACCGTTAATTGGATTTTTTTCAAAAAATATACTTGTTATATTATATATAATTTAATTCAAGCTTCTAGCGTTTTTGGTTCGTAAGATATTTAGAGTTAACCAAAATGTTCACCTTTTTTTTAAACTGCTATGGTAAAAAAACCACCCACGCAATTTTCTTGAGAGCCCTTGCTGCATCTTTCTGCCTTATTATATATATAACAAAATTTATTTGAAGTCGATATCTCTTCTGGTTCTTGAGCTATGGACGACGAAAAAAACGTCGCGACCTTGAAAAGTCGAGAAATTTCAAAATTTTCAATTTGACAAATCGGACCCATTACATAATAAAAAAGAGGCTGGGATGCGACCCACACTGATAACTTCCCATCCCATCTATTGATTTGTCTTGCTTAAAAGTTTGTCTAAATGTATCAATTCTTACCAAATTTGCGTTCTATTTTTTGGAGATTTTATTTTTTTATGAAAAAACGGACTGTTGTATTTTTAATAAAAAAATTACTAAATATTAAAAACAATATTTTCTGTGAAATAAAATAAGTTTGAAGCCAATATTTTTAATTTTTGAAAAGCTATTTGAGTCGAAAGTAAATTTTTACCAAGTTTTCGTATTGTTTTTTTTTTAGGTTTTTATTTTTTGTAAAAAAAACTGTCAATCCAACATTTCTCAAAATTTTACCGAATGTTGAAAACAATATTATTTATAAGATAAAATTAGTTTGAAGCCAATATCTCAAAGTTTTGAAAAGATATTTGAGTCGGAAATCAATTTTTACCGACTTTTATTAATTTTTTTATTTAGGTTTTTATTTTTTGTAAAAAAACTGTCAATTCGATTTTTTTCAAAATTTTTCTTAATGTTGAAAACAATATTTCTTATAAGTAAAAATTATATGAAAGTCATAATCTCAAATTTTTGAAAAGATATTTGAGTCGAAACCAATTTTTACCAACTTTTGTTAAATTTTTTTTTCAGTTTTTAATTTTTTGTAAAAAAAACTGTCAATCCAATCTTTTTCAAAATTTTACTGAATGTTGAAAACAATATTTTTTGAACGATAAAAGTAGTTTAAAGCCAATATCTCAAAGTCTTGAAAAGATATTTGAGTCGAAAATCAATTTTTACGAACTTTTAGAAAGTTTTTTTAGTTTTTTATTTTTTATAAAAAAACTGTCAATTCGATTTTTCTCAAAATTTTATCAGATGTCAAAAACATTATTCTTCGTTGCACAAAATTGTTTTGGAGATGAAATCATATTTAAGTCGTAAAATTTTAGAAGTGACAAATTTTTTTTTCAGTTTTTTTGATTTATAAAAAAACCGTTAATTGGATTTTTTCCCAAAAATATAATTGTTTTGTATCACGTTACAATATATAATATAAAATTTAATTCAAATCTCTAGCGTCATTGGTTCAGGAGATATTTAGGGTTAACCAAAATGTTCACCTTTTTTTTAAACTGCTATGGTAAAAAAAACCACCCACGCAATTTTCTTGAAAGCCCTTTCTGCATCTTTCTGCCTTATTATATATATAACAAAATTTATTTGAAGTCGATATCTCTTCTGGTTCTTGAGCTATGGACGACGAAAAAAACGTCGCGAACGTACGGACTTCCTATGGGAAGTTAATAACTAGTTACATCCCAGTGGCTACGCACAGAAACCACCCACAAAAATATACACAAAAGCAATACAAAAAATAATTTTATCACAAAACTTTAAGAAACGCGTAAACATTATATGTAAAAGATTCAGTATACTAAAAAACTTTCTCGACATTTTTGTTCAATATAAAAAATAATCACTTTCACACCTTGCACAACTGACAAAGAGCTCAATTTGACTCTCAAATCTCACAAAATATAATTTTCTTATAAGAAACTAGCGGCCCGTCCTGGCTTCGCACGGGTAGACATAATTATAGGTACAGATATTTAAGTTATAAGCATGCTAATTAAAACGACCATGAATTACTAAATTAGAAAACATTTTTTTGTCCTATCAATAATACTCTTCGCAGCGTATGCGATGAAAGACATTTTATGGCAAATTTTTGTACACCTTCGGTTGGTTATAATAGGAATTTCTAAAGATTTCTATAGTAATCCAGTACTAAATATAGCCTATGTTACTCAGTGATAATGTAGCTTTCTAATGAAGAAAGAATTATTAAAATCGGTCCAGTACTTTTTGAGTTTATTCGTTACATACAAAAATACAACTCTTTTCTCTTTATAATATTAGTGTAGACATTAGTGTTGATGTAGATGTAAAATTGTAGATGTAGACAAAAAGTCTGTTATTTTATGAGTCTATGATGTTCTATCTGTACATACGATGGTTTTGCAAAAAAAAATACTGGTACGCTAGACAATAAGGTTTTAAAACGTGGTTGTATGTAGTATGAACATAACCGCCAGGTGGAAAAGGGTTAAAGGAGAATTCGGAATAACACCAAAATAGGAAGCAACGAATTCTATCACTTTTCTCTTTTCTCTAATTTTCAATTGGCTTTTCCCGCATTAGCTCAGATATTTCATAAGTGCGAACTGTTTTTGGGAACCATATTCACGTTTTGTAAGCTCAAGAACTAACATTTGTCAATGGCATTGGCCTGGCTTGGCGTGTCACTTATTCTTAGTAAAAACAAAGGTTTAAAATTAAGATGTTTTCAATACTTTCTCCCTTATAAATAAAAATTCACTCTTAGATTACATACAGCATAACTTTACGGTGTATAATAAGGACATTTTCTGTTCCACCCATTTCTTTTCCTGCATAAATATTTACTAGCTCATGGGGACTTACTTTATATTATTTTCTCTGTTTTTATTTCTGCTCTATGACAAAATATAAAATAAATATGTACTAAATTATAACTCACATTCACAAACCAAATGAGGCTTACTAAACTTACGTTCGTCGCGACTCGCAAGTCGCAATATGGAATCAGAGTTAAGGAGTGGCGATGCAGATGGAGGACGAATCGTTAGTGTTTTTTGCAGAAATGAGCTTTAGAAACAGAAAGAGCTCTTTACAAACGGAAATAACCTCAGCTTGTGAAATTTAATAAAATACAATTTAGTAGGTACCTAGCTGCTTCTCCCCTCCCCCCATCACCAGTGCAGTAGTCTCCAGTTCCCATTCCTTTCAGATAAGGTTGAGGCAGCCATTCCACGCTTTGTCGTCCCTATCGTCACGTCACGGTCGTTGTTGTTGTTGCTGTTGTTTTTGTAGTCGTCATCACTTGCCCTGTCAAACAAGCAAAATACGGTGCTGAAAATGTTTTCATTTTCGCATTTTATGCAAATTGAATTGCACGAGATTTGCATTCATGAAACATCGTTATTCGTTATGCCGCTCAAATCTAATATTTCGTTAAACATATTTCGTGCTCGTTGCAATGCGCGCATCCATTTGATTCGTTCAGATTTAATATTCAATTATGTATGTCCGCTTTTTCTTTTTTGGTTTGGTTTTGGTTTGGTTTGGCGGTGTGCGGACGTAAAATGCTGGAGTGGAGTCGAAGAGGGTGCACCATGGGACTGGGACTTCCACAATCGACTCGACGGAGGTTCTTTCGAAGAACAAAGCAGTCAGATTCGGCACATAGTCGGTGCCTGCTATATAGCCAACCCACATCATGGAGTTCTTTTCGCTGGCTTTTGGCAGAAACGCAAAAACGTTGGCGTTGACGTTGGCGTTCATATGAAACGAAACGTGTATCCGTTTTTGCACAGTCTTGACGGTTTATTGTTACAGAACAGAAAGCGTATCAAATTCCAGCTCTACGTCGCGCCGCTGCTGCTGCTGAGCCACTTTCAAGGCAAAGTGTCAAAATTTGAATATCTAGGTTCCAAGGTAGAGGTAGAGGGTATAGCTACTCATACCCTTAGATACTCGTATCTACATAAATGTTGTGCTGCCTCGAATTTGACCTTGTGTGTGGAAGAGATATGTCGTACTAGATGCAAATGAGCTGGAATTTAAAATGTTTTTATTGTTTAATCATTTGACTTAAGGGCTGACAATGTAATATGAAGAATAAACATTATGTATGGCATAGAGAATTTATAAGGACACACGACACAAGTTTATGGGAAGATAAGGAAGTTGCTTTATTTATACTTTATTTTATTCACTTCACTTCGAATAGAGAACCTTGTATGAGTTATGGGGGTTTTTAGATACCAGAAAAAACTCTTTAAAGTTTGGGATTTGAGTAGGTCGAAAAAGAACGAAAGAAAAACGCTAAGAAAGTTTTGTTTTCGCTGCTTTTTGTTTACGAAAACCATTGAGGTTTATTGCAAGAATAAATTGCTTAAAGCTGAAAGTTTCATTTTTTTTTATATATATAAATAAGAATACGAACTTTCATGGAGATTAAAAAAATAAGTAAGGATTTTTCTTGAAAAGTTTTGTAGATTTTTTGTTTTAATTGGTGTTAGAAAATAACATTTGTTGCCTTTGATATGGATGATTTTTGTTTTCTAACTGGGTAAAGAAGATAAAGATAGGTTGATAGATAGGAAATAGAAGCATTGTTATCGGAATTATTTTTGTATTGTACTGCTATTGATTTAAATTAAAATATAAAATTGTATTGTTCAAAATACAGATACTTTTCATGACAAGAATTACTTTTGGAGGATTTGTCAATTCCTCGCAAGAGGCAGTACCCGTGAAAAAAAAACTTTATATGGCACAGACACTGATTGAACCCAAGTCCTCTGGCATGACAGTCCAACGCACTTACCATCATGCCACGGGTACTAAAACATCTCGTTAATATTTTTGATAAAACATCTCGTTAATATTCTGGATATGATCCTAAGACCGCCAAGTTTTTTAACTTCCCATAGGAAGTTATTGTAATGGGTCCGATTTGTCGAATTGAAAATTTTGACATTTCTCGACGTTTCAAGGTCCCAAGAGTCGAAATAAGAGATTTTTAGAAAAATGTATGTGCGTGCGTGTGTACGTACGTTCGTACGTCCGTACGTCTGTACGTTCGCGACGTTTTTTTCGTCGTCCATAGCTCAAGAACCAGAAGAGATATCGACTTCAAGTAAATTTTGTTTTAGAGATAATAAGGCAGAAAGATGCAGAAAGGGCTCTCAAGAAAATTGCGTGGGTGGTTTTTTACCATAGCAATTTAAAAAAAGGTGAAAATGTTGGTTAAACCTAAATATCTCGTGAACCAATGTCGCTTGAGACTTAAATTAAAGTTTATATTATATATTGTAACGTAATATAAAACGAGTATATTTTTGGAAAAAAATCCAGTTAACAGTTAACAAAACAAAATTTGCCACCTCGAAAATTTTACGACTAAAATATGATTTCATCTCCAAAACAATTTTTTGCAACGAAGAATAATGTTTTTGACATCTAATAAAATTTTAAGAAAAATCAAATTGACAGTTATTTTTATAAAAAATAAAAACCTAAAAAAAACATTACTCAAAGTTGGTAAAAATTGAATTTCGACTCAAATATCTTTTCAAAAACTTGAGATTAAGGCTTCAAACTTATTTTATCTTATAAGAAATATTGTTTTCAACATTCTGAAAAATGTGCAGAAAAATCGAATTGACAGTTTTTTTACAAAAAATAAAAACTTAAAAAAAATAATTAATAAAAGTTGGTAAAAATTGATTTTCGACTCAAATATCTTTTCAAAACTTTGAGATATTGGCTTTAAACTACTTAAATCTTTCAAAAAATATTGTGGTCAACATTCAGTAAAATTTTGAAAAAAATCGAAGGACAGTTTTTGTACAAAAAATTAAAAACCTAAAAAAAATTTAACAAAAGTTGGTAAAAATTGATTTTCGACTCAAATAGCTTTTCAAAAATTAAAAATATTGGCTTCAAACTTATTTTTCACAGAAAATATTGTTTTCGATATTCAGTAATTTTGTATAAAAATCCAACAGTCCGTTTTTTCATAAAAAAATAGTACGCAAATTTGGTAAAAATTGATACATATAGACAAACTTTTAAGCAAGACAAATCGACAGACGGGATGGGAAGTTATCAGTGTGGGTCGCATCCCCGCCTCTTTTTTTTATAAGTAACAAACACTCAGGATTTTGAATTCATTTAACATGCAGAGACACAGTGTGAGCTGTGTAAGGAAAAAAAGGTGAGGTTGGAATTTGGAAAGGCATTTCACAATCGCGTAATAAGGCTAAAGAACGGATATCTTTACTTCACAATACGACAGAAGGTGGACTGGACTCAAGAGTAAATTGATGGGTATTCCTAGAAGCGCGAGTATTACGGTTGAAGTATTTAAGTGGAAGCTGTTTTGCTAGAGCATAGATAGTCCGTTAAAATAACGGTAAAAAAGGTTAATGCAAGAAAAATTTTGGCGATGTTCGATGGTGTAATTGAGGTTATTATTACTAATCATGTTAAGAGCAATTTGTTCAATACTGTCCAAGGGGCTTAAGTTAGAAATGGAAATTATAGTCAAGCCTTGCACGTATGTATATATTTTATAGATTGTATCTTAATCAGAAGAAGAGAAAAACGTCTTGTATCGTTTTAGAAATCGCAAATGTAATCGTTCCACAAGAGGTGGTTGGTGATGCACATACCGAGAATATCGAGATGTTCAGTTTCATTGATGCAAGTGCCACCCGTGGATAATGGGAAATGAGGTGTTATTTGGTTCAATGATACAAGACAGCATTAGGTTTTCAAAGCATTAAATTCCACAAGGTTTCTAATTCCGCATTGTACGATGATTACAATTCGTAAACAAAATTTCCTTAAACAATAGAATAATCGTACATGATACTACTCCATTCACATTGATAGGACACCATCACAGCATCAAAGGTGGTTAGTTTCAGTAGTGCAACAAATTACAGGAGAAAAAAGTACTACTATTACCATGAATTCAAAATTGTCTTTATTCAGGATCAATCTCTCTAATCCAATTGTCAATACTAAGCGAGTTTGCTGCACATGCCACTGCTTTTACACCAACCTCAACCAACAAGCGTCTCAATCCAGCTCGGTCCCTAACTAACTGCCTTCAGTTTCGCACGCCAAGTTGGTTGAAGTCCTCTCCCACCTGCGTGCGCCACCTGAGTCCCGGCCTTCCTTTACCGCTCCGTCCCTCGGAATTGGATTCGAAGACCTTCCGGGCTGGAGCGTTGAAGTCCATTCGCTCTAAATGACCCAGCCATCTACGTCGTTGGACTTTTTTCAGTCAGTGTCGCTGTACCGGCCGTAAAGTTCGTCGTTGGATCTTATCCTCCCCTCTCCATCTATGCAGACGGGATCCAAAATCACGCAAAGAATTTATCTCTTGAAGCTTCCTAAGACGCTGTCATCTTTCTTTGACAGGGTCCCGGCCTCACTGCCACTGTAGTTTTGTTCGACTTGAGTTTCGATATAGCTATCTTTTCTTCGTCGAGATCGGGTAGGCGGAATTGTCTATGTGCGTCGCCTAGGTTGAGAAATAGAACCTATCTCCCCTACAGCGGAATGCGATTCGTCATCCCCGTTATATAATTTGGAGAAGTGGTCTTTACAAATTCTCAACATAGACTGCGGTTCTACTACGACGTTCCCCTGATCGTCCGTACAGGCCTCGGTGCGTGGCTGGTACCTTTGGGAAGATTTTTAAACCTATTGATAAAATTTACGAATCTCCTTTCTGTAATGATATTCCTTTATCTTCTCGATCGCGCGCTTCTCATGCTCTCTTTTTTCCATCTAAGAAGCCGGTGTTCCTCTATCCTCTTCTGCTCGTAGAGCTCGCGAGCAGCTTTGGTCCTTCTGTGCAGCTCTGTTTTATATGTCTGTTGCTAAGCTGCGTGCACTTGCCTGCATTCATCGTCAAACCAGGGGTTTCGATGTGGTGGAAACCTAGCACTTCAGAGGCATCATCTCTGATGGCTGCCCGACATTTTTGCGACTGGTTTTCCAGTGTAAGCCGTCTGACGTCGAATCTTCTTGGATCGGGATATCCGTAGTCGTAACTTGGTTACAACGAGGTAGTGGTTCCAGTCAATGTGAATTGCGTACTAGCTATCACAACGTTTCGCTCCACAGCGAAATCGATCAGCCTGAATTCGTTACCGGAGGTGGTGTCGTGCAGGTTGTACCTCTCGATTGTGCCACCAAATATGTCTTCTCTTCCTAGATTAGCGTTAAAATCTCCTAAGGCAATATGTGAAGAATATGTCTTTGGTGTCTTCATCTTTCGCCTCTGTCCGGGCATGCGCGCATATTAGGCTTATGTTGTCGAATTTAGCCTTGATGCGGATTGTCGTGATGCGCTCGCTCACACTCTTGAAACTATTAAAATGTGTATTTTTTTAGAAAAGAGAGGGTTGTTTAAATTAATTATCTGTAAAAGGGAATAACGCTTTATCAGGCCCAATATTTCGAATTCATTGCATTGTGCAGACATTCAAAAGCAATGTCTTAATTACTCACACTATGTTTAATAATTAGATATAAGCTTGTTTATATCATAACAAAAAAATGCTCTAGTCAGTTTTTCCCTTGCCCTGGGGCTCAACGCAACGGCCTTCACGGAGATCACTAAACAATTGGTTTTCCAAACTTTCATAAGGATTACTCTCAAACTCAAATATGTATTATAAAATAAACTATAAGATAACTTTATAAAAATCTCATCTGCTTTACATTATCTATAACTGCTAATTTCAACAAACCCTAAAAGATTCAAAGAAACCGGCTCATCAGTATCGGTCTATGTAAGCAGCACCATCTCAATTCAAAAACAAAAATCCAACTCAAATTGATTGGAAAATTTACATCCGAGATTCAAAATCTAAATTAACATGTTTCCTTTATCAAAAACAAGGAAAATCCATAGAATCTTCAAAATATCTACATTATCTACATCTGCGAACAAGTAGCGGTCTTTTTTTGATTCATCAATATTTTGGCGCCAAACTAAATGAATCAGCAACGGCACAAGGCTAAGGTACTTGTATCAGTTTAATGGAATAAATAACATAAGCTTCTTTGTACAGAAATAAAGTTATCTAGTCAAAGGCCTTGTCCCTCCATCGCATCAGTTCTGTTGTTTTGTCTATGTAGATCTTAATCCTAAGTTAAAGTTAATTGCTAACAACGTACTTACTTATTTTTTTAAGGTTAAGGTATAACGAAAAGCAACATCACCAAAATACCATTAAGTTCCATCTGCCTGGTGTTAATCTGTCGAAAAATCTTCTTCACTCATTTTTCTTGACATTCAAGCAAAATTTAAAAAAACGAAAAATTATGTACATCCCAAAGAAAAAGGTGTTGAGGACCAGCGATTCACTATGACTAAGGCCTATATCAACCATTTGACTTTTAACATAATTTAGACATTTGTAAGCTACCCTAAGCCCTGGTGATAATAATAAACTTGCTCCGAGCAATCTTTTCTACGATATGATGCAAACTTGTGTACATTTACATAGTCCTTCTTTAGCCCTCTGGATGTAGGTATAGTTAAACGTACAAGTATGGAATCGAAGTCGAAGGCTGGATGAACCTTCATACTCTCAAGCTCAACGTCTACTCTTTGTTTCTCACAACTCACCTGCCATAGCGCACCTTGTCTTCCTTTTATCCAACGACCGCATGAGCTGGCCTAAAGCAAAGGAACATTATTTCGGACGTCAAAGGGGCTTATCCAACCACCCAGAGTCCCGTTTCACAGCACCCGAATGTATATGAAAAATTGGAAGTCTGGAAGTGAGAAATCGTTTGCTTAGGAAATTTCTCCAACACATACATAAGGTATGTATATGGAACAGAGGTATGAGAAGGTATGGTGTTGAATGGTTTAAGATTTGAGGGGTGTGCAGAGGGAGCATTTTCAAGTCTATTAAGGTGCCAGCGCCTAGCCCCAATCTGTATAGAATTTTCAAATGATTTCGTTTCGTCGAAGCTTGTCGAAGGATATTCGAGAATTCGAGAAGCAGAGGTAACTTTATTACTTCAATATCGATTGGTTTTTGTTCTTCGTCGACCGCCCGCCCGCCCCTTTACTACCCAACTAGCCCTGGCACTGGTCCTGGCAATTGCCTTAGCTCTCGGCTCGACATTGATGTTGATGGTTGGTGCAAGCAAAGCATGCCATAGAAGAATGTTTTAGACGTGTGGTTTAGCAAATGATTTATAATTTATCGCTATTAAAGGATTTTCCTTTCGATAAACTCTCTGACATATAATACGGGACGCGTGTCTCTTTCATAATGGAATAAGAAGAAAATTGATTCTAAAGCTGGATATGGAGAGGAGATGGAGACAGAGCCTTCATGTTTGGGGATGTAGGTTGGTATTATGTATGTATGGAATTATATTTCATCGTCGTCGTGGACGTAGACGATAAACTATTCTATAACTTATGCCCAAAGGTTAAGATATAGAATAAGAAGAAGGTCGATTTATTATGAAAAGGAATATTGTAACGGGGCCAAAAAGGAATAATAAGGATAGGTATCGAAAGGAGTGGGTAAAAGAAGCGAAATAGGCGGACTCTGGACATCTATCATGTAAATTATAAAGGTTATGCTCATGGGGTCAGTTTGTCAAAGAGTTTATTTACATAGCTTTAATATTCAGCATCGTACCTAACCTAAATAAAATGACCTTGATTATGATTGTCTTGCAGGTATTAGGTACGTGAAATCTGTATAGACTTAAGTTTATTATACTAGGTAGGCATTTTGATAATTTTGATAATAATTCTGAAACTTAAAGCAGAGATGCTATTAACCATACTACTTGCTTATACCAAGCTAAATTTTTAACTTCCCATAGGAAGTTATTGTTGGGTCCGATTTGTCAAATTGAAAATTTTGACATTTCTCGACGTTTCAAGGTCCCTAGAGTCGAAATAAAAGATTTTTAGAAAGATGTCTGTGTGAAAGATTTTTTTTTTATTTTAACTGTTTTTTTTATAAATCAAAAAACTGAAAAAAAATTTGTCACCTCTAAAATTTTACGAATAAGAAATGATTTCATCTTCAAAACAATTTTGTCCAACGAAGAATAACGTTTTTAACATCATCTGCTAAAATTTTTAGAAAAATCAAATTGACATTTTTTTTTATAAAAAATAAAAACCTAAACAAAATTTAATAAAAGTTGGTAAAAATTGATTTTCGACTCAAATATCTTTTCAAAAATTTGACATTATGGCTTCCAATTGTTTTCAACATTCGGAAAAATTTTGAGAAAAATCGAATTGACAGGTTTTTTTACAAAAAATAAAAACCTACAAAAAACAATACTAAAACTTGGTAAAATTTACTTTCGACTCAAATAAAATCCAACAGCCCGTTTTTTCATAAAAAAATAAAATCTACAAAAAATAGTACGTAAATTTGGTAAAAATTGATGTTCAGTTCTCAATATCTCTCAAATTAATTTCATTCGTCAAATTTTTCTTTGTTTATATAAGAAACTAGCAAACCCCAACGAACTCCGTTTCGTCACCAGATGGCTTCTTTTTTGTAACATTTCGTTTTGGGATTAAAAGATGAAGAAAAATTATTTTTTTGTTTTATATTTGAAAAGGAAAAATTTTATTTCATTTCACAACAGTAATGAATTCATTTCGATTACAAAAATGAATTGTAATTTAGATGAACTTCTCTAAGTAAAAAATGAAAGTGAATCCAAATAAAATACTGAATCGAAGCGTTATACTTTTCCGCAAATTGAAGTGCTCTTATGGTAAACTACATTTTTTTATTTTTGGTCTGACGTTAACACAAACAAAGCAGATGGTTTCCCAACTCGTGAACACGCAACGTATGTGGAAAACAATGATTTTCTAAATTTATCCCGCAAACACTAAGCGATTGGCATTGCAACTTGTTAATTGTCATTGCGAACGCAAGGCGAAGTGGAAATCGCAATCGTTTGAAGTCAAACGGAAGATCAGTCGGAATCATTGGTATTCGAGGAATACATATGTACATTTTCACCTGCGTACTTTCCGTTAATAATGGTTGCCTCAATCAAATTCGGCATAAGTCTTTTCACGGCAAGTCGAGTACCGTTGCAAAGTCGCGGTGGATTCAAATTACGCAATATCATAATAACTGAACCAACTTTGAGTTGCAAGTTATGTGGTGGAAATCCTGGTAACTCCAGAGAGTTCAAAAACTCCGTTGGATAATTTACTACATCATCGGGATTTGTTATGGAATCAACGGATTTGTATGTCACCAAATCGTCAGCGATTTTTGATTCTTTGCGGCGAGAATTGCTTGTTGACTGAACCAAACATAATTCTGATAATTCTCTCTAATGTTTGGGAAACCATTTTCAATAAGAGCTAATTGTGAGTCTACAAATCGGCAAAAGTCGTTGGTAAGAGTAATTAATCCAGTTGTCGCATCAACTGGCACTTTTCCATTTCCAACAGCTAATAATTTTTTGGAAAATTGTGCAGCGTTTTGATCATTTTGAAGTTGAACTCTCATATTAGTGGTTAGCGATAATGTTTTTACGTTATTCCACAAACGTGATGCCTTCAGGCAAGCATTCAATTCATCTGCAGGCGTTCCACGGGGAATTACTGGCAACGTCTTCCTGAAATCGCATGCCAACAATATCATCAAGCCGCCAAAGATGTTGTTACTTCGTCGAAGATCCTTCAGTGTGAAGTTAAGTGCTTCAAGTGATTTCTTATGTGCCATTGTGCGCTCATCCCAAACAATGAGTTTGCATTGCATCAACAATTTTTCCATTGCACTGGTTCGGTTGTGTTTAAATTGAGTGGCAACTTAAGCGCATAATGTGCAGTACGACCGCCATCTAAAAGAGTTGCCGCAATTCGAGATGATGCAAACGCCAAAGCTATGTCACATCTTAATCGAATAGTGTCCAAAATCAATAAAATGACAAATGTTTTCCCTGTTCCTCCAGGTGCATCCAGGAAGAAAAGACCACCAGTATTATTGCCCACCGCTTGCATTAATGTTTCGCTGTTCATTCAGCAACGGCACATTATTTCGAACGAATTCCTGCAATGTATCAACATTGTATTGCAGCTCTGAATTTAATTCTGGGTTCAATGCATCGTGCATCGATCGATTTGGCGCAATCATTCCTACTTCAATCAGTAGCTTGTTTGCAATAGTCAAGCATTGATCCTCAATCAGAATCATTCCTTCATTGTAGATTTCATACGTTATTTGAAGTCGATATCTATGACGTAAAAAATTTCAATTCAACAAATCGGAAATTTTACAATAGCTTTCTATTTGAAGCTAAACGGAGTTCACCGCTTTTCTGTTGAAATTTTTCCTGAATTTTTTCTACTAAAAACCTCACGGAGCCCCAGACCTTTCCAACGAATGCAAAACCGTGGAAATCGGTTCGTGCGTTCTGGAGTTATAGCGTCAGGAAGGAAAACCCGACTTATTTTTATATAGTAGATAAAAAAGATTAAGAAATGCTACTGAAATTGGTAAAAAAATTTTTTCGACTAAAAATCTATTTAACAAAACTGGATTTTGAAACTAAACTATTTCATTATATGAAAAATATTGTTGGTAATTTTGAAATTTTTAAGAATAATTCAACTGACAACTTTTAAAAAACACGAAAACCTACAAACCTTGCAATACAAATCGACAGACAGGATGGGAAGTTATCAGTGTGGGTCGTATCCGACCCTCTTTTTTATTATATTTAGTCTTGTGTTAGTTTCCATTCGACTTAAAGCTTCACATTTTTAAAGAAATGTTTGTTAGTGTCTGCATTTGAGACAATTTTTAATCGAAAACTAGGTAAACAAAGTCCTAAACTACCTCAAAGTTACACCTGTTGATGATGACGATGAAATCGATGAAGAAATGGTGGGCCCGCTGTTTTTGGGTTTTTTCCTGGTCCAAAACCACACTGATAAGGACCTATCATGTTGTGGACGATGGTCTTTAGACGTTCATATATTACGGCCGAGAAGATTTTGTACGCGATTTTGAGTAGACTGATGCCTCTGTAGTTGGTGCAGTTTATAGGTTCTCTTTTTTCAGTATCGGGCAAACAATAATGAGGTTCCATTCATCAGGACTGGTTTCTTCCGAACATATCTTAAAGATAAGTTGGTACTTGCTCCTAACCAAATTATCTCCCTTTGAAGAGCTCGGCATTTGCCTGCCGATATTTCTTATCAAACCAAGAGTTTCTTGTTGGTGGCGAAACCCAACACGTCAGAGACCGCTTCTCTGATTGTATGTTGGCAATGTTGACACTAATTCTCGACTCGGTTGGAGAAGGATTTGGCTATTGCTTGCGATTGTAACCGTTCGATGTTGTTTCTTCTCCCAGCTTCTTCCTCTTTTGCCTTGGGTCTGGAAACCCGAAGTACTACCTTGGCTTCAACGAGGTAGTGGTCCGAGTCGATGTTAGCTCTTAGGAAAGTTCGGACTTCCATGATGCTGGATGCTTCTCTAGCGTCGATCGCATTATGGTCAATCTAGTTGACTGTAGATTGACATCCAACACCTCAACATCCAAGTTCCTTTGCGGATGTTGAGGTGTGGAAAACGCGTACTTTCTACCATGACGTTTCAAAAAAGTCTCGAAATTTCCCTTTTGGTATTTAGTATTTAGTTTGTGCTATTTTTAACTATCGTGACTTCTGGGTTTCCATTACCCAGCGTAGCAGATATGAAATCTTATGAGACTTTTTTAAATTTGTATAAAAATTAACGAATGTAATATTTTTCATTAAATTCGACTCATCCATAAAATAATACTAAAGTGATATTTCTCTCTTATACTCCATCTTAACTTATGCTACTTACTTATACAACAAAATAAAATTCCTAAAAATCTTAAAACTTTGAATATTAAATTTTAAATAATACGTAACTTCTTTTATTCAAAACCTCCTTCCTTAAAAAACCTAAAAATCAAATAATTCAGCTAAATTTGTATTCTCAAAATATATATAATAGGTATAGGTACTTACCAAGGTTTACACGCGAAAAAGAAATATGCTTTTCCCATGAAACCAATAATTCAATAACACGCAACGACATCAAACATCTGTTTGTATATTCTTCAACTCAAAAAAAAAAGTATCACAATTTTCCTCTCCCGTAACCGCACCAACACCACCCTCATCCACTACCAAAACCTACTTAACTTATGTACATACCTCCCTAGCTACATAAAATTGTATTGAATATAAGCTTCTTTAATTTACCCGAGGTCAATCCAAAGTAGGTAATCTTGAAGTTACCAACAAAAATCTGTTGACATTTTTATCATGTTCCTCAGCTGTATTGTAGGCCTATGTTTGTGAGTAGATTGTAGTCAAGTCGCACAGCTTGACACTTAAAATGAAAACCAATTCAACAAGAAATTAATAAGAGTGGTTGACTGGTTGCCGGTTGGTTCCTTCCTTCTTTCTATGAACTAAATCCCGCAATCAGTGGGTGGATGAAAAGAGAAACAAGAAAAAATATCAAATAAAATGCCAGAATATGTCGCATGGACATGACCGGAAGTATTGTTTCATTTAACTTTAAACGTCTGCCGCTTCAAACGACAACGGGTCTCTGTTTGATTCCAGGAACCTTCAATTAATAAGTCGAAGAAAATTTTAAAAGACGAGCTCAATTCGCTCTGGTCCCACCAATACAAATACGTAATTCTTGTTTGGTCTGCATTATGAGTCCAGTGAATGCTTACATAATCTAGCGAAGAAATGTAAATCCTTGAAGTTGACAATGGTGGTATTTCTGAAATGTCTTTCCAAGATTTTGTGTTGGATACATATGTATGTATAAAATGGATGTATTACAAACTAGCGTTGGCCGAATCTTTAAGCACTCTTTCGGTTGTCCAAGCTTATACAGTGTAGTGAACGGACGTGATGGTATACACTTTTGAATTCAGTTACACTTATTCGACACTCTTCCTAAACTCAAAGCAGCTAACACACCTTTTTGCCCTGTTTAAAAAATTAAAAAAATAGAGTACTGAAAATCATCCGCGGCACTACTGCACGAACCGAGTGTACTTTTAATTGAATTGACACTCGGATTTGAGAGGGGTAATAAGCATTCAGGTTATTTGCGGTGATGACATATTTATAAAATCACTGAGATATCGGGGTTCACGATTGTGGAGTATCTCTGAGAGTTTAATGCGCGGTACTTAAGAAATTTAGCAAAAACCATGTTTTGGAAAATCTAGATACACTGTCATATATCTTTAGGCTGTTAAAAGCGACGTTTAACTTCCTTTTGCTGACGGAATCATAAAGTGGATAAATCTCGCAACTAAAAATGCGTGTAGGTACGACCAGAGTTCTCGCTAATTATATCCCCACTCTTATAGACGTAAACGATTGTGTTGCCAACATGGTTCGAAGGATGCCATATGTCTTACCCACACCTAGTTCGGATGAATACCATACCTAAATTCTTAGCGGTTTTAACACATTCAATTGGGAAGTTTCGTAAGAATCAAACGATTTCTTAGCATTTAATATCGGACCGTTTTTCAGTGACCAACATGCGATTTTGTCAAGGTTTTCATTAAGACAGCTTACACCGTGTTCTATAAGCCCCAGCGGGCAATTCAAATGCATTTGCACATCATCAGCATACATGTGGATTGAACAATTTTTTAACAACTGATGGTAATTCATTTACATATAAAGCGAGAATAACTGAGGACCCAGAATCGAACCTTGTGGAACACCGCAAGAATCGAGATTTGTCATTTTATTTTTTAGGATTCTCTCGAAAGCTTTCGACAAAAAGGGTAGAATTGCAAATTTGGGAATTGGTAAAATCTTTGCTTTTTTCCATTGATCTTTCAAGCTTTAACTATAGCCAACAAATAAAACAAAAGTGTAAAAGAAAATAACAAACGCAGAAGACAGAAAATGTATCGTTTCAAGAAATATAAGACACCCAAATAAAGATAGACCATACATTTTGTTTCAATGTTCGAAATTAATTAAACGTACATATTATGTTTTAAGCCTTTATGTAGATATTCCCATTTCCAAAATCTTTAGTATGTGAACACTTGCTGTTTTTGCCCTTTTCAGGTTGTGAAAACCAAAAAATTCATCTTCAGTTACCAGTGTTACATATTTCTTGGGATGAGTTTTTGTATCCGGTATAGAGCTGCGTTCAAACCGCCCACAAAACCTTCACCACGGTTCATCCAATGGCTCAGCTCATCCTAAGACCGCTCATAAGTCATAACGTAAGAAATAATTCGGTAAAAATAATGTGAAATACCGGGAAACTAACTCATAAAAAGAAATGGTTTGGGCATTCGATTAGTTCGTCCAAATAAACAAACCATTTCTTTTTTATAAAGGGTGGGTACATTTTATGGACCGATGTTGAATGTTAACCCCACCTAACCGTCAAGTTTTGTTCTGAATTCCATTTTACATTTTTCAATTCTAAACTAATTCAATTTGCATCATGGAAAGATACACATTCGAGCAATGAATTAAAATTATTCAGGGTTCTTATGAAAATGGGCGTGCTAATCAAAATGCATATCGTGCACTTCTTAATTTTTTCGGTCAATTTAACCATCCAAATGTGCGTACAATCTGAAAAATCGTGCACTTTTAAGCCAACAGGGTTTGTAGGAGATGTGAAAACACCAGTACTTGCTCCTAGAGCTCGTATTGCTGCTATTCTTGATAGTGTGGCCGAAGAGCCGTCGACCTTAACTCGTCGTCGCGTGCGTCGTGCCCAACAATTGCACCTCTTACCCTTGTCGTTGATGAACATTATGTATAAAGACTTGCATTTACACGCTTATAAGGTACAATTGACTCAGGATCTTAAGCTTCTTGACCATTTTAAGCGTTTTCAATGGTGGCAAGAAATGGCAATAGTGGATGACCAATTTTCGAAGAAAATCATCTTCAGTGATGAGGTACATTTTCACATCGGTTGATTTTATAATGAGCAGGATTGCCGCACTTGGTTGAATGATGCAAGAGTGACTGTCGAAAAAACAATTAACCCAGAGATAGTGACTTTTTGGTGGGGATTACAGGCTGTCACCATCATTGGTAAGTATTTTTTTTACAAAATAAGGCAGGTTCAGGCAGTTACTGTGAATAGTGTTTGCTATCGTGAGATAAGAACGAACTTTGTATGGCCCGAGTTGGAAGATATAAATGTGGACGAAGTGTAGTTTAAACAGGAAGGTGCCACTTGCCACACAGCTAACGAAACAATAGTTCCTTTGCGGGACAAATTCAATGGCCGTGTTATCTCACGTGGTGGCGATGCCAATATCATGTGATTTAACACCGTTGGACTTCTTTTTTTGGTGTTATGTGAAAGAAAAGGGGTACGAACTAAAGGATGTGATAATTCGGCACATTAACAGCATAGAACCTCAATTATGCCTTAGCGTCATCAAATATTCGGACCATCGGATGGAGTGTGCTGTCGAGGTCACTAATCATCTATAACTTTCATTGTCAATTTATTCATCAATGTCAACAATTTAACCATGGTAAAGTACGAGCAATGTGTCCAAAAATATTCAACTGAAATTCGGATTCAGTAGGCGTTAACTCTGATCTTCGGTTTTAATTCTTGCAAAAATTATAGTCTATATATTCGTTGTGTGATGTTACTGTGTCAGTGAGACAATGGTTTGGTCGAAGTGTCGAAAATATCGCTGCCCTTCAGGCGTCCGTAGAAAATTCAAATCAGTCAATTCCAAGGCGTTCTCAAGAATTGGGCCGCGCTCAAACCACATTATGGCATATTTTTCGTAAGGAATTTGGTTCACACCAATAATACAAGATCAACCTGCCTCAAGAATTGAAGCCGATGGACCATTTGGAGTGACTTTAGTTTTCCGATTGGGCAAAACTGCTTACGATGATTCCAATTTAATACCGATTTTTTTCCTATAGTCACAACAAACGACATTTGACAGATGTAGCTTCAACAATATGGCCAATTTTAATTGTCAAAGTTCGTGAATCCATATTATGAATAGAGGCCCCTTTATAAAACAAAATTGATTATTTTCTGAAGATGCATAAAACCAATACTTGTACCATAGATTAAGTAAAAGTTTAAAAAAGACAAAACGAAACTAAACCTAATTTTATATATCCCCAATTTTCCAAGGCCAGAAAGAACAAAATAAAAATGATACAATTTCTTGTTCCTTATTTCAATATTTTTGTTCGTATCATTTTCTTAACGAATTTTTCAACATTTATACGAGAAAACTAAAAAAATATATACATTGAAGAAAATGATGTCAATGTCACCCAAAACGTCACAAGGAGACAGAGAACAGATTGTTTCTACAACATTCTTCGTCTACACATAGACTCCATTGGGTTCTGTTCTGTTCTGTTCTTATGCTGCATCTTCATTATTGGCCTCCAGAGGAATGTTGTTTGCTCTACTTTTATGTATGTAACTGAAAAAAAAAAAGAAACATTCAGAAACATGAACTTGCCAAGGAATTTAGAGAAAACAAACAAAATAGTCAAGAATATTTTTATTTCTCGGAAACTGAGAAGAATACAGTCTTTCAGAAGCTTGATTGTAAATACGGTCGCGACGACAGCTGCTATAGAAGAATGTTAGTATACGCACAACGGAAACGGAAGGACATTTTAAATAGAGATGTGTTGTTTTGTGTTCTTTCTTCTTGTAGTGAACAATTGTGTTTGTAAAGCCACAACAACAACAACAATATTCTAAGTTTTATACGATTTGTTTGTCTTGAGGCATCAAAATTCAATTAAATATATGTATGAATTTAATAAAATAAAATACGGATTATAATTTAAAGTAGAATATTATTTTATTAAATTACCAGTGTGGACTTTGTGTAAAAAGAAGTTAATGGGTTACATTTGCATTCTCATTGTTATGATTTCTCTAGAATGTCATGTTTTTGAAACAAAATCGGGTTTTCCAATAAGAGGGTTTCAAGGTTTTTTATTTAAATAAAACGCAAATCATTTGAGATATTTTGGAGACTTTATCATCGACTTGAACGTAAATTAAAACATTTATGAACAGAACTTGGCAGCGTTGACCCAACTTTCAATGACTTGGCCACATATTTCGGCCACTACTTCCTGGTCAAATATTGGCTCTCCCTCTGCGACCTACGTGGTAGTCTGACAGACACCACAAAATTTAAAATCTGGTATTTCGTCGTTATTTTTTAAAATTTGACCTGCGCGTTCTCAGGTACCTTTCAATCATACGTTCAAGCAGGCGTTAGTGTATAGTGAGCTGTCGTGGCGTGCGCATCAAGTGTTGTGTGAAGAAGAGTGTATACGAGACCACCACTTAAGTATTAAGGTATGTGTCTGTGAGACCACCACCTCAGTGTTATTGTTTTAAGTTCATAGTGTCTGTGAGACAACCACCTCGGTGTTGTTGTTTGTCTTCATAGTGTCTCCTACACAACACGTCAGTAAATTGTTTGGTTGAGTATAATTTTTTGTTTTTTTAGATGGCTCACTCAAATAACAACCGAGAGTCGCAAAGATTGAAAAGAACTTCGACTGGAAACTTTGCAAGTCACGACCTGCTTATGGAACAGTGGTTGGACGAAGAAAGCGAGCATGATTTTAGCGATTTCGACGATGAAGATGATGACCCACATTTTCAATCAGAAACCGAATTCCTGGAAGCCGATGAAGTTTCAGATGAACTGGAGGAACTAGAACATGAAGAAGCGTCACCTGAAGTACCCGTCAAACATAATGTGCATCAATAAATGTCAAAGCTTTACAAAGGTAAGAAAGGATTTACGTGGAATAGACAAGAGTGCCCCAGAACATCTAGAACTGCAAATCACAATATAATAAGATTACCTGGCCGCTTGCATACTCCTAGTTTTGAAGGCTATTTTGAACTTTGGTCCAAGCTTTTTGACCCCTCAATGTTGGAAAATTTGATCACATTTACGAACCAAAAGCTAAAAAGCTTCCGGACGCGGTTCAAACAAACAACTAAAGTAGTACTGAAGGACACAAATGTCATCGAAATGAAAGCATTTATTGGTCTATTGTACTATTCGTCAGTATTCAAGTGTAATGACGCTGATCTTCGTTTGATATTTGCCACCGATGGAACTGGCCATGAAGGTTTCCGATGTGTTATGTTCAAATGGCGATTTTCTTGTTTGATCAACTGCCTCCGATTTGATGATTCCACCACTAGAAAGGAACGAATCAAAGATAATAGACTTGCCCCAATATCAGGTACGTTCAATAGGTTTATTTCGAACAGCCAATATACTCCTGGAGCATAGCTTTGTATTGATGAAATGCTGTTGCCATTTAGGGGTCGTTGCAAGTTCATTATTTACATGCCCCAAAAACCAGCAAAGTATGGCATAAAAATAATGTTGTTGGTCGATGCCCGCACGTACTATGTCTACAATGCCTACGTTTACCTTAGCAAAAATTCGGATGGAATAGGCCTGACTGAAGAAGAAAGGCAAATGTCAATACCAACTCAATCAGTTCTAAGACTTGTGAAACCTGTCGAAAACTCAAACCGCAATGTTACAGCTGACAATTGGTTCAGTTCAATTCCACTTATTGAAAAATTGCTGGAAAGGGGACTGACGTACTTAGGCACGTTGAAAAAGAACAAAGCTCAGATACTATCATGCTTCTTGCCAAATAAAAATAGAGAATTGGAGAGTTATCTTTATGGATTCACAAAGGACTATACCTTGTTATCGTATGTACCGAACAAAAATAAAGCTGTCCTCCTGATCTCTTCTTTCCACCATAATGAAGGTATTGATACTGATGTAGGAAAACCAACAATGATTGCAGATTATAATAACACTGAAGGAGGAGTTGACGAAGTCGACAAGAAGTGTTCAATATATTCTTGCAGCCGTAAAACTCGTCGTTGGCCTATGGCCATTTTCCAAAAGATTTTAGATATGGCAGGTACATAAAAATAGTTTTATACTGTATGAAATGTGTGCTGACAGTGATAATAAAATGAGAAGAGCAACTTTTTTTTTGAATATGGCAAGAGCACTTGTGCTAGATTACATGAAAAGCCGCGTGTACAACGAAAGATTGCCAAGAGAACTGCGAATGACGGTCAGTAGAGTTTTGGGAAATGATCTTTCCTCTCCACCCCCAAGATCACAACCGATATCACATACTGGAAGAAAACTATGCTCGATTTGTCCAACTAAAATTAAAAGGAAGACTGGATATTGTTGCTGTGATTGCTTGAAGCCAATTTGCCTTCAATGCTCCAAGCCACTCTGTGAAGAATGCCAAAAAAATTTTTGATTTTTATTTTTAATTTAATTTCTTTTTTGAACCGATGAAGTGATCTTTTTTTTTTTTATTATTATAACGGTTAACCTTATTAAATTAATACTTTAAATTAAGAAAATATTTATGTTAATTTTTTTTTTTGATTTTTTTTATGTGTTAGTTTTTGAAAAACTATTTATGTTGTGTTAATAAAAATTGTTTAACTTTATATGCGTTCTTAATTTAACATCACAAGTAATTAAAAATAGTAATGGACACTCTAAGCTTTAAAATAGAATAGTTAAAAATATCAATATGAGACAAGTTTTTGAAATACAAGCTGTTCAAATGGTGTCTGGTATACTACCACGTCAGTGGATTTGCAACAAAAAAAGTCACGTCAGTCGCAGAGGGTTAAAAAGACGTTGGCTTGTTGGCATAAATAAATGAAATAACGCAGCCCTAAACAAAATAAAATAATCTGGAGGAATTAAATCGCACGAAAGAGGTGGCCAAGAGGCTGTTCTATTTCCCTTTTCACAACAAGCTTATCAAACTTAGACTTTAATAAATCAATCGCTGTGTGGCTTTTGGCACTATCTTGTTGAAATTACATGTTGTCAATGTCCACATCTTAAGCTGCCATAGAAACCACATTTGTGTGCACACCGGTGTACTGACAACCGGCGGCGTGGCATTCCGCCACACACGACACACAAAATCGTACAGACATTAGTTTTGAAAGAGATCTTAAATAGGAAAGATCAGAATGAGTGACGTTAAAACTTGAAGTTTTTATTGAAACAACTTGCGACGCACCGCACTCAACAACGATTCAGATGCAATTTAATACTTAATAGTACATTTTGCGCTCGCATCGCCATATACACATCACACCGATCAATACATGGACACAGGAAAACCACTAACTTTTGATATTACTCGCTCCGTGACGCAATTGCGGGTCTATGGGCCGCTTTACAATTTGTTCTAAAATAATTGGCAATCATGTCGCAATAACGCTAGCCATTTAGGGAGACGTATTGAGTCGCAATAACGCTAGCCATTTAGAGAGACGTAACGATGGTTATCTATAGATTTTATAGACAAAGTTGACGTTGTGATTATTGAAGGAAATGTGGACTTTCACCCGACCAACAAATTGAGACAAAGCGAGAATTACAACCGAAAATTAGAGTTAGAGCTCTTTAAGTTGCGGTCACCGACTCCCCATTTCAGTAGAACATTTTTATTTTTTGCAGACATTCCTGGTTCGTGTATTTTACCATGATGTATGATGAAAATGTTGAGTTTAGGTACTGAATAAATTGACAATGATAGTTCGATGATTGAGAATGGGTGCGTTTACAAAATAAATTCAAAGTTGTCAAGTCCCCATGTTAAAAAAACAAATGAAAAGAAACATAAGCTTTTCGTGAGCATGTCAACACGTCTTGTGTTCATAAAAGTAAATTGACAGTTAATTTACGGTTAAGTTCCAAAGTTGTTTTTAAAATTATTATTTTGTTTTCTTTTTCTTTTTAATATAAAATTAATTATTTTTCTTCCCAAGGGCTGAAAAACAATCCAAACTGTGATTTGATGCTGTTACCAAATTAGTCATTTCAACTCGGTTAGGAATATTGTTCTTTTTGAAAAGGTTTTTGCAAAAAATATGGAATACAGGGTGGCGTACGAATCGTGCTACAAAAATAAAACGTATTAGCTTTTTTTTGTGTGAGTAATTGGCTTTTTTTTTATTTTGCAGTTTACTATTTAGATTTATCAAAATGAATACTTGGTAACGGACAAAAATTTGGATAATATAACGGTACCGTGCTTTGGGGGCCTTCATTTCCGTCCAAAGGAAATTCAGGTGGGACTTTGGCGATACTTCCCCGAGTAAATGGACAAATATGAATCTGGTGAACTTGTTTCCCGAATCAGGATACAATCGCCGCTGTAGCATCCACAATACAGACAAATCCTAACGTTTAGACTCGACATTTGTCGGGACAAATCAGAGTTAGCAGACGGTGATTACAGCGGATACTTCAAGATGACTTAAACATGTTTCCGTACAAAGTCCAAATTACAAGCAAGTTAAACCCTCAGGATTTTCCTGTTCGAGAGAAATTTTGCTGAAAAATGATTGCTATGCCGAAGAAGACAATTAATTGCTTTTTAATGTCTGATGAGGACCAATTTGACCTTAACGGGAATGTAAACAAGCAAAATTGCCGTATTCGGAATGAATCAAATCAAGAACTGCACCCATCAGAACGAGTAACTGTGGTGCGCAGTTTCATAAAGGTGTAGTGTCGGACCATATTTCTTTGAAGAAAACTGTGTAACTGTAACTGTCCTGTCAATGGGAACCGTTATTTAAAGATGTTTAATACCCAAAGCTGCGCCGAAAACGTACCCCATTGAACATTTTGTTTCAGCAAGATGGAACAACTGCACATATAGCCAAACCAGTATTGGCGGAGCCCCAACGAAAATTCTCAAACAAAATTATTTCCAGGAACTCGATTTTTCGCTGGTCCCAAGGTCACCTGACCTGATTGTACCAGATTTTTTGTATGGAGTTATGTCAAGCAGGACGTGTACAAACCGAAACCCATTAATATAACTGAATGGAAGCAGTCTATATGACTATAATTGAGGCTATCACAACTTCAACCCCTCAGGCCGGAAGATCGATATTTTGTGCTTCAAAACTTTCGAGATTGCCACCAAACAGCGGTTGAGCTGTGAATGCTCAAACGCCAAGGCGGCGTTTAATGAAAAGTGGCCTGATGGCAAGAACACCTGCTCGTGTACCAAGACTCACGGTACAATACAATCGGCGTGCGTCGGTTGGAATTTGCTCGCCTTTACCAAGATTGGACAGAAGCCGACTGAGCTAGAGTTTTCTTCACTGATGAGTCCAGGTTTTGTCTCCGCTAACCATATGGACGTAGGAGAGTGAGGACAAGATCAGGTGAGTGATAATTTTTGGCAAAAGATGTCCAGCGGGAACATTTCTGGGGACGTTCCGTAATGGTGTGGGCAGGAATTTCCATGCACGAAAAAACAGTTGCGATAAATATGTGATCTCCAAGTATTATATCAGCAACATTCTGGAGAAATATGTGGTTTCGTTTGCACAATTTATTGGTGAAGACTTCCTGCTGATGCAAGACAATGTCAGACCTCACGTTGCCAGGTCCGTTACGGACTACTTGGAAGAAGTGGAAATCGATGTTATGGCATGGATGGCGTGGCCTGCCATTTGCTTGGAAAAATAATCAGTAAACTTGCTTATGTTAAATGTTAATAAACAAAACTGTATTAAACAATTTTTTTTTTTGAACATATTTGAAATTATTCCAAAATTTCCAGGTGTGCCACTTTTTTGTAACTATATATTTCAGTTTTTGAAAAAACTTCAACTTTACTATTTTTAATCAAGTATTCTTTTCTCTGGACTGAAAAAACCGTTTTCTCTAAACTGGTAGATACAGTTTTATATCTAGATGTTTATGAAATTGGTCTGCATATAGACAATCCAGATTTTCAACAAAATCATTAACAAACTGTTAAAGACCTTATTTTTACTAAATGTTTTCATTTTAGTTACACAACGGAACCGAAATCAGTAATAGGCTTAATCACAGCTAAGCAAACAATATTAATTATAAGATGAACATACATTGTGTATATTTTAAACGTTTTAGCGCCAAAAGCCTTTGCTTATTACAATGGCGCAAAATTTTAAATGATTTTGTAAGCTGTTAAAGCCACTTTTAACAATTATTTACTAAGCTTAAAGATGATTTACCTAATTTTAAACGATTTTAACATTATCTCTTAATAATTTGCTAAAGTTAAAATCACGGAATCACTACTTTAACTTTTGGCAATTTGCTAAATGTACCTATATGACATCTGTACAACTATTCGTATAAGAACAGTGAATGGAATGGTCCAGTCAACAGTTGGGAATTCCAATTAAAAGGCCCGTTAAAGCGTATTTTCACTTTTTAGACAAGTTTGGATGCTCGTTTTTTAATAAAATGCAATTAATAGTACTCGTAGCATGATGGTTAGTGCGTTGGACTGTTAAGTCAGAGGTCTTGGGTTCGATCGCTGCCTATGCCATCTAAAGTTTTTTTTTACGGGTACTGCCTCTTGCGAGGAATTGACAAATTCTCCAAGAGTAATTTTTGTCATGAGAAGTGCTTTCTAAAATTAGCCGTTCGGATTCGGCTTAAAACTCTAGGTCCCCTCCATCCCTAGCAACAATACTCGCACAGAGGAATGGCTGAGAGTTGTAAGTCACTATAGGTCCTAGTTCTCAACGGACTGTTGCCCCACCCAATTTATTTATTTAATTAGCAATTTAGTAGTTACAAAACGAAAAGAAAGCTTAAATTTTGGAGTCCCTTAGAAAATTGCTAAATATTTAGCAACTTGCTAACTAGAAATTGTTAAACCCTTAAGAATAAGTCGTTTGAAATTTTGCGCCAATGGCTTTTAGCCAGTTTCTTTGGGGGCTTAATTTCAAGTTAACCTATAGTTCAATCTATTTTGTTTCCTTCTTTAGTCCTACTTCTATTCTTATCATTTTCAATGTATTTTGAGTTATCTTATGTCTGGTTTTTGTTCAATTTGGTATCTTCTTAGAATTGTCCCTCTCTGCACGGTCCAAGCTTAAAAAGATAAATCAGTGGGCTGCCCGTACAATTATCAGTATTTCGTCTCTGTTATAATATTTAAGAGGAATTTTAGGAGGTCAAGTGTCGACTATCCTTCCAAAAGACTTCAAGGAAAAATCAATTAAGTTATATTAAGCCTCGCCTACAATAATCTTAGAAAAAGTCCATTAAATTAATGAAAATTCAGTATGTAAAAATGCCGTTCCTTTTTCTTAAACGAACAAAATATGTTAAAATAGCAGCAGGATAATGCAAAATATTAGGCTTTTAACCTTGATTAATTCATTTTAGCCTTAAGCATCTATAAAACCTCAGCGCATCATGCTTCCCTTTTAAAAAATAAAACCTAAAAAATCGTCCTTAAATCTGAGCTTTATATAAGTTTTGTTTTTCTTTTTGTTGCTTATTTTTATCTACCTGTGTTGACTTAATTTTTTACCCTAAATTAAATTGATAGTCTATAAAACAGATCATCGTTATGAGGCTTCAGTATCAGTATCAGTATATTCTGTCCTCCCTCATCACTCCTTGGCCCCTCTTTATTGTTTCTCTTAACGATGAACATACTTATTAACTGTTATGAGTTCTTTTACCGTAAAATAAAACAAAAAATAATTCCCAAAGGATCCAATTGAACGAGCAAGGAAGCCTCATTGTTGTTGTTGTAGTATGTGTAGGTACTAGTTGGTTTAGCCAAAAGCAGTATTTTGTGCTTCTTATCCCATTAAAATTTAAATGCAGACACCATACTGTCATCGAAGTAGAAGAACTCAAGACAACAAGAAAAAAGAAAAACAAAAAATAAATATAAATAAATGGAATAGAAAGGAAAGAAAAATCGAGAGACAGGACGAGGACAACACAAAAATTGTCTATTTGTGTCAAACAAACGCCTCGCAGCAAGTCGCCGGTTCGTTAGAAGCAGAGGAGGACTGATGGAAGGACTGGGTTGGTGGGTACTGGGAAAAATGAATGAGTGCTGCTACAAAGCAATCCTCTTCTTCTGCTCAAACAGGCAATTCCCCGGCTGCACGATATGTGATAGGCGATGAGATGGAGAACTGGAGTTGGAGCTGGAGGAGTGCCGATGTTGCTCTACAAGGATACAAGACTCATCTTCCCGATATGGGTTTAGATAATCATCATCATCATTGTCATCGCCATCACCGTAATCATCCCATCGTGTGCGTTCTTCGTCGTCGTCGACTTCGTCCTAGAAGCCACTATATACTATATGCTATATGGAGTACCTACTCGGCGTACTTGGTTGGTTTCCCTTATTTTCCACATACTATATACTCAAAGCACTCAAATCTCGCAGAGTTTGTGTATGAATGGGTGTGAATACATGTATGTATAGTATAGGTTTGTATGGTGCGATGCCAAATGAAGCCCTTAAACTCAATTCAATGATGTCCTTATTTTTTTGTTCTTCATTTTTATTCGAATTTGTGGGATGAGAGGACATCAACTCAGCGCTTGAGAATAAATTGAGTTTTTAATTTTTTCCTTTTTTTTTGGAACTCTACAATCACAATTCCCTTCTCGACTCTCCTGGTGTCTGTAGGCTGTATCCGCATAACAAGACTACTTGAAGTGCTTTAAGAAGCCACATGAATAGTCATCCCGGCAAAGCCTATCCGCGCATTTCCACTGCTTGTTGGAGTTCTACTTATAGCTTCATATATATAAGAAGTGAAGACAGCTCAACAATTGAAGTGATGAAATTAGCCATAATCCCCATTAGGCATTTCGATCATCGCATAGTGATGCGGCAGTATTTACTTACCGCAGAATTGGTGCTTAATTGAGAAATCAGTTAGCATCCAGGCAGAGAGCTTTTGATAATATATTATAGGAAAAAATCAATATAGATATCGCGGAATCGTTTTAGGGGCTTATAGAATATTTTGAAATGGAATTTTCTATGATTGAACCCTGCATAATTCATGTTTAATTTAAGTATATGTATTGGAGAATTCGAGAACTCAAAACGTCAAGACTTATATGATTATATTTGACTTAATCTTTCTCGTAAAATGATTTTCATGTACGGTACAAGTCTCTTTAATACTTCAAGATTTCATAAGACACTTGATCCCAAACCTTGAAGCTCCATTTGTTTTAAATGTAGTCTAAAGTTTATCGATATTAACTTCTCCAATTAAATTAGCCACCGACGCGACGACGCTTGAAGAGTTTTGTTAACAGGTAATGGCATACATTTATGGGTGGGTTTTCGCAACTTATGTGGGAAAATTCGCACTTTATTATGTTACTTATGGGAACCTTAAAGTTGAGTTAACTAAGGGCACTGAAGCAAAAATAGTCAATTACCATGATGGCAATTTTTCGTAAGTTTCACTCTCCTAAACCCGCTTGGTTACATTGTTGTATTAGTAATTTTGACATTGTTACCATAAATAGATGTAACACCAAACCAACTGTGCAAACCAACAACACAAATATTAAGGTTAATTGGTTTTGTTTTCACAATCAAATCATTTAACAGTGCTTGATTATCGCTGTTTTCAAATTTTGGTTTGTACTTTTTTCAATGAAAACATTTGATTTATGTCCTAATTCTGTTGTTATTATGTTGATGGCAAACCTACGTACAGTTTTGTTTTGAAAAAACATACACAGCATAATTGTATTATAATTAATTCAATAATTCAAAATAGTCACCACGAAATTCTTCAAATTTCAGAATTCACCTCGGATTATTGTATCAAAGATGCGTTCAAAGAGTGCGAGCTCAATTAGTTGAATTTGATTAAATAAACTCAACTCTGGGATTTCAATGCAAGCACAATGGATTATTCTTGAATGATTCTTTAAAGCATTTCATACGTAGAATTCCACCGTTTAACGCAAGACTGCTTCAATTTAAGTTCTCGGAGATAAAATTCATTTTCCATACTCACCAGTTTGACGGTAATTCTTGAGCTATTTTTTGAAGAAGCCAATTATTGATTTGATTTTACCCAACTGGATATCAAGTAATGAAATCCCTTCTCCAAGAATAAGATTTAAAGTGTAAGCAAAACATGAGGGCATTTATTTTATTTTACTGCACCAACAATATTGGAAGCATTATCCGTCACGTCAACTTTGTCTGGCAGCCCAACCGTAGAGTTTTGTTACAAGAAGGTTTTTTAAATTTGTAATAGCAAATTTGAATCATAATATATACCTACAAAAAGTTGTTCTTTCTGAAATGAATGCAAGTTTCGTTCTTTAATATCTATGGAGTCTGGTCAAAACAACATAAGTCCAAAATCTTAGTTTTGAGAAAAACGCGTTTAAAAGTTCAAATTTTTTTTTCTAAATCACCACAACGTGATTTAGAAAAAAAATTTGAACTTTTAAACGCGTTTTTCAGAAATATTTTGATGCAATATACATACATATCTAGGAATGATGATATTTATATGAATATAATGTTTTTATTTCAAATCTATGTTTGTACATATATGTTTTAAGGAGATATGTTGTTTTGACCAAGCGGATTGTTCATTTCATTTTAAATTGGTGGAGATAATTTCCTGTATTGAAATAAATTTTTTAGACTTAGATACTTTTTTAACAAATAAATTTATTACACAGCAATAAAAATAATAGCAAAAACAACAACAAAGTAATTACAAAGCTTGAATATAGTTTAAAAAAACATAAAATAGGAATTCTAAGGTAAATTATAGTGTTTTTGTTACTTACTTACTTACTTAAGGTGGCGCTACAGTCCGGGACGGACCTGGGCCTCAACCAACATGCGTCTCCAGCCAGCTCGGTCCCTAGCTAGCTGTCTCCAGTTTCGCACGCCAAGTTGGTTGAGGTCCTCACCCACCTGAGTGCGCCACCTGAGTCGCGGTCTTCCTCTACTGCGCCGTCCCTCTGGATTGGATTCGAAGACCTTCCGGGCTGGAGCGTTTATGTCCATTCGCTCTACATGACCCAGCCATCTAAGCCGTTGGACTTTTATTCTGCTAACTAGGTCAGTGTCGCTGTACAGCCCGTACAGTTCGTCGTTATATCTTCTCCTCCATTCTCCATCTATACGTACGGGACCAAAAATCACCCGAAGAATTTTCCTCTCGAAGCATCCTAAGACGTTCTCATCTTTCTTTGACAGGGTCCAGGCCTCAGGGCCATAAATGAGAACCGGGAAGATGAGTGTCTTATAGATGGTGATTTTAGATGCTCGAGAGAGGACTTTACTTCTCAATTGCCTTCTAAGTCCAAAGAAGCAGCGATTTGCAAGAGTTATTCTTCGTTTGATTTCAGCGCTGGTGTCGTTGTCTGTGTTTATAGCGGTGCCTAGGTAGACAAAGTCCTTAACTACCTCAAAGTTATAGCTGTCCATGGTGACGTTTTGTCCAAGACGTCGTTGTTCAATGTCCTTTTTTGATGACAGCATATACTTGGTCTTGCCCTCATTGACCACTAAACCCATCTTCTTCGCTTCCGTCGAAATGCTCAAAAACGCTCCACTGACATCACGCTTTGATCTTCCAATTATGTCAATATCATCTGCGTATCCGAGTAATTGGATGGACCTTTGGAAGATTGTGCCTCTAGTGTTGACGGTTGAGTTTTGCACAATTCTTTCCAGAACGATGTTGAAGAAGTCGCATGACAGTGCATCGCCTTGTCTAAAACCTTTTTTGACATCAAATGCATCGGTGAGATCTTTTCCGACCTTAATGGAGCAGCGTGCATTCTCCATCGTCATTCTGCACAAACGGATAAGTTTGGCAGGGATGCCAAAACTAGACATTGCTCTGTAGAGCTCTTCCCTATGGATGCTGTCATACGCGGCTTTAAAATCGATAAAGAGATGGTGGGTATCGATTTGAAGCTCCTGGGTTTTTTCCAAGATCTGCCGTAATGTGAATATTTGGTCGATAGTGGACTTTCCTGGTCTGAAGCCACACTAATAAGGACCTATCAGGTTGTTGACGAACGGCTTCAGACGTTCACATCATACGGCAGAAAGAATCTTATATGCAATGTTAAGGAGACTGATCCCTCTGTTGTTGGCGCAATTTAAAGGGTCTCCTTTTTTATGTACCGGGCAAACTGTGCTGAGATTCCACTCATCGGGCATGCTTTCTTCCGACCATATTTTGCAGATGAGTTGGTGCATGCTCCCTACTAAGTCATCGCCTGCTGCTTTAAATAGTTCGGCAGCTATGCCGTCAGCTCCAGCAGGTTTGTTTGACTTCAGTTTAGATATAGCTATCTTCACTTCGTCTAGGTCGGGTAGGTGGAATTGTTGATCTGCGTCGCCTAGGTTGAGTGGTTCTATCTCCCTTACAGCGGAATTCGGTTCGTCATCGCCGTTATATAATTTGGAGAAGTGGTCTTTCCATATTGTCAACATAGACTGCGGTTCTACTACGATGTTCCCCTGATCGTCTTTACAGGCTTCGGTTCGTGGCTGGTACCCTTGGGAGGTTTTTTTTACCTTTTGGTAAAATTTACGAACCTCATTCCTGTTGTAACATCCCTCTATCTCCTCGATCGCGCGCTTCTCGTGCTCTCTTTTTTTCCATCTAAGAAGCCGGTGTTCCTCTCTCCTCTTCTGCTCGTAGAGCTCGCGAGCAGCTCTGGTCCTTCTGTGCAGCGCCGTTTTGTATGCCTCTTGTTTCGCTGCGTGCGCTTGCCGGCATTCGTCGTCAAACCAGGGGTTTCGCTGTTGTGGCCGTGTGAAACCTAGCACTTCAGAGGCGGCATCTCTGATGGCTGCAAGGCAATGTTGCCACTGGTTATCAATGCTTAATGCAGGCAGCATAGGACTCCTTAAGAGGTTACTAGAGACTCGATCGGAAAAGGACATGGCAGTCTCTTGCGATTGTAGCCGTCTAACGTCGAAACTTCTCACAGTACTTCCTTGTTTTGGCTTGGACCGGGATATCCGTAGCCGTACCTTGGCTACAACGAGGTAGTGGTCCGAGTCAATGTTGGCCCCTCGGAATTTTCGGATATCCTGTATACTGGAGAAGTGTCGTGCGTCGATCGCAATGTGGTCAATCTGGTTGACGGTTGATTGATCAGGAGATTTCCATGTCCCCTTGTGGATATTGATATTTGTGAACTGTGTACTAGCTACCAGAACGTCTCGCCCCGCAGCGAAATCGATCAGCCTGAATCCGTTGTCGTGCAGGCTGTATCTCCCGATTGTGCCACCAAAGATGTCTCCTCTTCCTAGCTTGGGATTAAAATCTCCTAAGACAATTTTAATGTCATAGCCAGGGCACTGCTCATATGTCTTGTCCAAGAGCTCGAAGAATATGTCTTTGATGTCTTCATCTTTCTCCTCTGTTGGGGCATGCGCGCATATTAGGCTTATGTTGGCGAATTTAGCCTTGATGCGGATTGTCGTGATGCGCTCGCTCACACTGTTGAAACTCAAGACTTTTTGCCTGAGTCGAGTTCCAACAACAAATCCACACCCAAATAGACGCTGTCTTTGTTCTCGGTAGCAGTCGCCGTAGTATAAATCGCAGTCTTTTAGTTTGCGTTTGCCCGGTCCATCCCATCGCACTTCTTGGATGGCGGTAATATCTGCCTTGCAGCAGTTTAGGGCGTCCGCTAATTGTTCGGCTGCACGTGGTCTGTTAAGGGACCTAACATTCCACGTACAGATCCGAAGTTCGTTGTCCTTATTTCGTTTGCTTGGGTTGTCAACAGTGAATCCGTCCGTATCCGAGGCTTGTTGGTGCTTCGCAACTAGAAAATTTGTATGTGGTCAGGAAGTCACCCCGACGCGACGGCACAACCCCCAACCTGGAGGGCCAGATCCTTAGTATAACTCCAAGGACGGGGAGCCGGATAAATCGCTCCTTATAGGCCTGGGCTCCGAATAAGTCGTAGAAGCCCTATAAGGTGTTCACTAAGTAGTTCAACCTTACTGGAACTGTAGACGCCACCGTTGATTCCATCTCGAGAATTCGTCCGCTGCCGTCTGGATAAGGAGAGGTGCCTTAGTGGAAACACCTCTCCCCCCCTCTCTCGTTTGCTGCCCCCAACAACTTTCCACTGGGGTTAGAACCCAATCTCCAGTTGAGGTACTAGGCACCCGATGTTCACCACGGGGAGGTGAGAGTAGGAGTTGATAGACAGAGGTGGATTTTGAGAAAAACCTGTGGACGCTTGTGTCCTCTTGAATGCACATGTCTACCATTTGAACATATTTTGTTGATAGAACTAATTTCCTTCATCAGATGAATCAACTAGATCATAGTCTTTGTCTTCTACCGTCTCCTTTGACTTCAATTTTTTATAGAAATCATGGAAAATTGTTGGAATTAGTGGTAAAAGGGAAATTATGTCGTTTTTTTTTCTTCAGATATCGGTGGCGGTACCACATTTTCCAAAACAAAGTTCGACCAATTTTTTCCTCTTCGTTTGAAACTTACACGTCGAAAATCCGTTTCTTCATTTAATGTTGTCTTAAAAAACATTATTCCTGGATCGGATTTCAAATATCTTATCCATTTGATTGTTTGGAAATCAAACATATTCCCGTCTTTGTCTTTTTTGCGGACAACAAACCCTGCTTTGGCTTTCAATAAGTTTGAAAAATTCCAAACTTCTTCCGGCTTCAATTCATGAACCAAGAATTTTTACTTTTTCCCACATGATTTCACAAGCTGAAACCAATCATAAGGATGGTATATTTCAGAGTTAGCATATTTTTTTTTTTTTTCGATGATAGCGTGATCAATATCGCATTCCATATGCGTGTGACCAGGAACTAAAAATGTATGCTCAGCTATCTCTATTCCAATTGTGGATGTTTGAATGGACAGTAGAAACATTGCAACAACTATTGTGTTTTTATTTTGCCCTCCACACGTGTCTGAATAAAACTTAACTGATTTGATTGTTGTTGGAAGACTTTTAAGATGCAGAAAAAGACACGAAGCAATTTCATTCGCCCCTCTTCCTGCAATTCCTTCATGCCACATATAATTTTTCGATGTTCCATCTGATAGGTCATGTATGGTAAGATTAAATGTCCAAAGCTGCCTTTTATAAAAGGCAACTGATGTAGACAAGCTTGGTGTTGGAAGGCATTGTTGCAAATCGAAGACAAAACAAGCCTTCGCTTCTTTCGGTCTTCTTGAGCTTCAATCTTGTCTCTTTTTTCGTTTTATATACCATGTCTGCCTCCTCATGATGGCTTTCCAGCAAAATTTTAAGATGGTCTAATTCACCACTCTTTTCTTCCAATGCAACCTTAATTTTCATTTGTAAGGTATCACAGGTGTTACATGTATCCTGTTTGGGTCTTTTAAAAGTAAATTTCATTCTCTCTCGTAAATTGTCCTTGATACATATTTTTCTTGTTCTGTGTCTTTATTACAAGGCAAACATTTTTGCCAGAGATAAATTTGCTGGTAAAATAAGATTATCGTTTGTCCTTCGTGTGTAGTGGCTCTCATATGAAGGAAAGGACTTTATGTGATCCTTAACTGACTCAATCACATCATCTGAGGTCTTATTCGGTGAAGTGTGGCAACCGCGTTGATTTGCAGGCACAATTCCAGTAACAGATGATAGCTTCTTTTGCAGCACAGTTCTTATGAAGGAGTCAGTTTCATCGAGAGTTGCCTTGAAACAGCTTTTGCATACCCGTTCTCGTTTTCCATTAATTTCGAAGAAATAAAAAAAGACCATGTTCTGTTTTTAGGATTTGATGTTGGAATTGAGCGATTGCGTTTCTTACTATCTTGGTTAATTAAATTTCCAACAAAGGATGCTCTTGCATCATGAGAGCCAAGGGACCAATAGTCATCGAAAATATTTTGTTGTATGCTAGGTATTACAATTTTATTACAACCGTTGCGACAATCTCCCAACATTCTTGATACTCGTGCACGCTTAGCAATATTTTTGGCAGTAGTATATGATTTACCTGTGTTTCGATTTAGTTTACGTTGGCGTCGAATAGATCGTTTCCATGGTTTACGTTCCACGTTACTTGTTTCCTCTTGATTTACTGTGTCATTATCATTTTGCGATTCCAGATCTTCCTCATTGTGAATCTCACCAACTGCTTCTGATTGCGGTAAAAAATTTGGATCCGCCACGCTATCATCAGAAAAATCAAGTAATTCCATCAATTCTGATTGGATGTCTGGCACTGATAATGAATCTTAAACAAAAAAACCTTTTACAAATCTTTCCTTTAAATTTAAAATCTTCACCCCTTACCTGCTGAAGGCGTCTCCATTGTTTTGTTCCAGTTCTGATGGGGATGTGCTATAATTTTATTGAAAAGGAAACATTTTTAAAGAAAATATACATACATACATACATACATAACTCCTCTTTATTAATTCGTTATTACAAAATTCATTTTTATAAATATTACTTACCCGATCGAGCTAATTCTACAAGCATTTTTGTTCTTTTTATATTTTTTTTTAATTGCACTTCACAATAAAATATTTCACTCTGAAAAAAATGATTGACTGCACCACAAGACGTTACCTACTCTTCAATGAAACAAAACTAATCATGTTTTCCACGCAAATCGCGAAGCAAAACTGCCTACCTACTATGATTAATTTTTGAAAATAAACCGTGTGTTAAAGAACCGCCAGTATTTTATGTAACGACAAAAAAGCGAAGAAGATTTAGTTGGAGTTATGTTGTTTTGACCACATTGTTATTTAGAAAACAGAAAATTTGTGTTTGGTTAAAACAATATAAGTGAAGTTAAGCCGTTTTGACCAAACACAATTTTAAATAAGAAACGTAAGTGCGATAAGGACCATCGAATATCTTTTCAATCGGTTTAGATGGACTTACACTGTTAAGACCAAACGAAAGTAGATTTTTTTTTGTACAGTTTTGTATACTTAACTCAAATTTGACAAAAATGAACTTATGCCGTTTTGACCAGACTCCATAGATATTTTAGGTTAAGTTTGTTTTGTTGTTTCAAAAGTATTGCGTTACCCTTTTCCATATTTCCAATGATATTTTACCAGTTGCATCATTTGTTCGAAAATAAATTCAGTAAACAAGATAAGTAACTTAAAAAATGTAAATTTTTATTAAATTTAGAATAAAAAAGCTATAAAAATCTCCCTATGTAAGACCTAGTCATCACTTGAGATTCTCTTGGTTAGGCTTGTTTTGTTTTTGAACGCTCCCACGGAACTTTTCAAATTGAAGCAATTTGATTGGTAGTTAGTAAGTAAGTAAGTAAGTAAGCAAGTAATTAATTTATTTATATTAATTTACAAGAATTTTATACAATATTTTGAATTTAAATGCTATGGCTATGCCGTCAGCCAGGTTGACAAAAAAAAAAAATAACAACGTTTAAATTTTATATTTTTGAATTTAAAAGAATTCTGTTATTTATAACAATCTATACTTGTTAATATCATTCAAAAATGTACTTAATGCTTTCCAATCATGCTCGTTAAGGATGTTTATAGTCTCTTGTAGGGTAAGAGTATTTTTCCCGAAAAAGTAGCAATTTGATTGGTCTGACTACTAAATGCGAGAATGTGTTTGATTTTTGTATCATTTTACGCACACTTACTCATATTTAGCCCTCCGCAGCTTGTAGGAAATCGTGTCAGTCTAAGGTTCCTATTTTGGTAATTGAGTATTATTGCACCGAAGCTTTAGTCCATCGTATGCATCTTAATAACAATTACAGAGTAAAAAGGAGCTTCAAATAGATGAATCCATAGCCTAATATTTGGACAACTGTCATTTTTGATATCTTTTAACATTTAACAAGAGAAAACTAAGCTTTTACTATAAATTTGAGCTGTATGGAGAAGTGAGTGATGTTAAATATAAACCGTGCTCGCCCGTAATTTTGACTAAAATCTAGCTTTGTCGATTCCGAGTCAATCTTTGGAATTCAGTATTTTGCAAACGTTACTATATCATACAGGTTTATCCATTTTGCGGTTTCAAAAGTAAACGTAAATAAAACACATACAAAATATTTGTTTAATGATATTTCTTTTTTATTTTAAAGTTTGAACGTTGACATTCTCCGAATTGTTGCAAGCATCGATTCTTTTGAGGTAATTTTCGACAATTTTTTTGACACATATAGGGCAGTATTTCAACCATAACTTGACGAATGTACTCAAGAGTTAAAGGTTTATCTGCAAAAAAACGGTCTTTCGCGTAGCCGCACAAAAAAAAAGTCCAGCGGTGTCAAGTCGCATGATCTTGGTGGCCAATCACGATGAGAAATTACGCTGCCAGGAAATGTCTTGCAATAAAGAAGTTTATTGACCGTGCTTCTTGAAAGTATATTGTGCTGTATTTATATTGTTTTCCATTGCTATAGCCACATTTCATTCAGAAAGAATGAAATAAAATAAACATCCACTGATTTCTTTTAAAAAATATTCATATCGTTAATATTAAAATAACACCTCCTTGTTGGTCTAAAAGGAATCAGGGACTTTGGCGTGGACCCAAACGAGGCTTCTGAAATATGTATTACTTTTTATTAACATCCCATAGGAAGTTATTGTAATCAGTCCGATTTGTCGAATTGAAAATTTTGACATTTCTCGACGTTTCGAAATCGAAATAAAAGATTTTTAAAGAGACGTTCGTACCTTTTTTTCGTCGTCCATAGCTCAAGAACCAGTAGAGATATCGACTTCAAATAAATTTTGCTATACAGATAATAAAACAAAAAAATTCGGAAAGGACTCTCAAAAAACTTGCGTGGGTGTTTTTTTTCCCATAGCAGTTTAAAAAAAGGAGAACATTTTGGTTAACCCTAACTATCTCACGAACCAATAACGCTGGAGACTTGAATAAAATTTTACATTATAAATTGTAACGCGATACCAAACCAATATGTGTTTGGAAAATCCAATTAACGGTTTTTTTATAAATAAAAAAAAAAAACAACTGAACAAAAAAATATTCGTCACCTCAAAAATTTTATGAACAAAAAATGATTTTATCTCCAAAACAATTTTGTGCAACGAAGAATAACGTTTAACATCTGGTAAAATTTTGAGAAAAATCGAATTGACAGTTTATTTTTACAACAAATAAAAACCTAAAAAAAAATTAATAAAATTTGGTAAACATTGATTTTCGATTTAAATATATTTTCAAAACTTTGAGATATTTGCTTTCAACTAATTTCATCTTTTGTAAAATATTGTTGTCAACATTCAGTTACATTTTGAGAAAATTTGAATTGACAGTTTTTTTTACAAAAAAACTAAAAACCTACAAAAAAAAATTAACAAAAGTTGGTAAAAATTGATTTTCAACGTAAATATCTTTTCAAAAAATTGAGATTTTGGCTTTTAACTAATTTTATCTTATAAAAAATATTATTTTCAACATTCGGTAAAATTTTGAGAAAATCTAATTGACTTCAAATTAATTTTATTCATCCTATATTTGTATTTGTTTATATAAGACTAGCGTCCCGTCACGGCTTCGCACGGGTAGACATAAATAGGTAGGTACAGATATTTAAGTCATAACCATGCTAATTAAAACGACCATGAATCACTAAATTAGAAAACATTTTTTTTTGATAATGTAACTTTCTAATGAAAAAAGAATTAATAAAATCGGTCCAGTACTTTTTGTGTTTATTCGTTACATACAAAAATACAAATCTTTCCTCTTTATAAAATTAGTGTTGATATAAAAACTTTTAAGAAATGCTACTAAAGTTGGTAAAAATTGGTTTTTGGACTAAAAATCTCCTTTAATAAAATAGGTTTTGAAATCAAACTATTCCATTATATGTTAAATATTGTTGGAAATTTTTAATTTTTTTTTTACAATAATTCAACTGACAACTTTTTTGACAAAACACGAAAACCTATAAACTTTTTAAGCAAGACAAATCGACAGACGAGATGTTAAGTAATCAGTGTGAGTCGCATCCCAGCCTCTTTTTTTAATCCTATTGGGCAAGAATTTAATCTTTAGTATATTTCTTAAGTGAAGAGTTTAAAGATGAGGTAGAGAAGGAATGCGCTCTTAACTTCCTTATGAACAGTCTAGCTTATAGGCTCGAACCAGCAATTAAGCTCTTTGGGAATTCTTCGCTGACATATCTGTAATATGTGAACGTTTCAATTCTTGTCACTGAAAACCGTTCAAGATTAACTTAGAATTTAAGTGGTTTGTAATAAATTGTACTCCTTATTTTTAATTTCATTAAAACCTGTTGGAAAATTGACTTAACAAAAATCCAAGTTTTTCAAAATTCTTCAAATAGATAGAAAGCTCTTGAACCATGATTCGCAAAGTACTATATCTTAGATTTTGTTTTTGAAAATTACAGAATGAGTAGACATTTGGGATTTAATTAAACAAACTTATAAAATATTTTGTATAAATCAAAGTCCAAGCTCTGTAAAATATAATTCTTTGAAACGCAACATTTCTTAAAGAAACTAACTCTCTTTTCAAAACATAATAACAATAAATGTTTCCTGATGCCCGTCCATATAAAAAAGCATAAACTTAAATAAAATCTTTCAGAGAAAGTTTTGGTACATTTGACTTGAATATTATAAAGATACATATATATTTTTGCATTTAACTGGATTCACTTTTAATTATCTTTTAAAAGGCTCAAAATAAACCCAATAATAACTAAGTGGGTAAAATGAAGAAAAAGCATTAAAAGTTTCGACTTTATGGAACATACTTTTTCTTCTTCCCCTAACATCGAATCCGCCCCCACTCTGTTGGGGCGGATTAGCACTTCTCATGATAATATGTTTTTCTTTATGGAAATCATAAAAGTTAATACCGATTATGTTCAACATCAAAATATAAATAGCTTCTAAAATCTTGAGTAAATTGGAACCGTGTATCTTTGTATATTTGTATACAATCTACATATACAATTATATACGAGTATATTAACTTTAACATTCCCCGCGATAGGGAAAGACGAGCAGCAAAAGCTTAATTCCGTGACAAATTATACTCATAAAACAAAAGTCCCTAAACGAATGATATCTTAGTAAGTTAGGTATGAAATGGCGCCCAACACTGTCCTGCTCATAAAGCATGCCACTTAATTTCTCATTTCATATTGTATAAATGACTTCACTTGCAATTACGACTCGCTATATATAACATAGATATACTCGTACTTTGTTATACGAAGAACTTAGGGACCTTGAAATATTTCATAAGAATTCACACTCCCAGCCCAGTTTCAGTCCTCGTGGCTCGTCCGTCGCGTCGGTCGTCCACATAAGACAATTTCACTTACATAAATAGATATTCAAAGGAGAGTAAAAATAAAAAGGAAAAACAAAAATAAAAATAAAATCCTAACGGTGCGGGTTGGGCAACCGGAAGTTATTATAAATTACACAACACTTGCGTATGGGCTTGTATAAATGTGTATAGCTATGTATTGTGTATGTATGTAACATTCATCCTTTATTGTTATGTTTATTATGATTTCTTTAATTCTCCCCTGATGATTGCCATTGCCATATCGCAAGACACTTCGTTTCAACTTAAGGCTAAAACAACTACTATAAGAGAATACAGGGCTATAGGCATTTTATACAATGCCAAAGCTAACAACGACGTTAGGAAAGCAGAAGTTGTTTTGCAGCCAAAACTTCGTTTTTCTTTCACTTTGCTCAGCGTATACACAGCACTCAGAGCTCTCCATCTCCAACACTCCATACCGTAGCCAGCTAAAACTTCCCTAAGTATAAATCTGTAATTTAAAGGAAACATCCTTCCTTGTGGAATACATTTGTATTTATGTGCAATTTCAAGGATGTCAGTATGTGGCCAAAGTGTGGAAGGATACGGCTCTTGAGCGAGGGAATGAAATTAATGACGTTTATTTCTTGTTATACTTGGAGTTACTCGTAGTTGCGGCGGGAATGTAATGTGAAGAACCATGAAAAACATCAAGCTGTGTTATTGTATAGTGTGTATAAAGTATAATGGAAGCCAACACTTGGTGTGTTGAAGTAGACTTGTTGTTGCATAAAGGACAAAAATATAATAATCATCATCATCATCAGAAAATGAAAATACATATCTATTTTTTTAGGAGACAAACTTTGTCTATACACAATTTAGAACGAAAAACAATCTCAAGTCAATACAGAACTAAATTAATCAAAACAAGCTTTGCAAGAAACTAGTTGGATATAAAATTTGATTGTTAGGTTTAAATCAAATGTGTTTAAGAAACAATCATAGGCATATCATTTGAAAGTTCTAAAAACTCCACTGAATGATAGATGAATGGTGTTTAAATTGGTCTCTTTTGGGTTAAAACATTTAAAAGATGAGACACGCTACACTGTGAAGCAATTTTGTGCAACAATGAAGAAGCCAACACTGAAGCTTCAATTTGACGTAAAGTCTTCCGAAAATCCTGTCGTGCCAAAAACCAAGCTGCCTAAAAATCGTAAACCTGCTCAAACAGCTTTTGCTAAAATATTCACTTTGATCTGTTAAATCTAGTTAGTAATATATCCATAGCTCTTCTGCAAGGCACGATTACAAGGGAAACATTATTATTGGAAATCAACAGCTCAACAGAATAAAGAAAAGTTGTCCAAAGGAATGATGAGTGAAGAACGTCAAAAGACGTGAGTATTAATAAAAGATCGAGAGCTGGTGTAAAATTTTTGGTTTACTAGCATATTGAAAATTTGATTTCGAAATCTGTCGTTTAGATGGATGGTTTTTATTGTCGCCGGGGTTGAAAAGGCTTGAAAGAGGTGTTTTTCCTTAGAAAACCATTTTATGTAAATTTAATACTAGCGAGATGGATGATAAATCAAAAAAGAGGCTGAGATGCGACCCACACTGATAACTTCCCATCCCTTCTGTCGATTTGTCTTGCTTAAAAGTTTGTAGGTTTTCGTGTTTTGTTAAAAAAGTTGTTAGTTGAATTATTCTTAAAAAATTTAAAATTACCAACAATATTTTACATATAATGAAATATGTAGTTTGATTTCAAAATCTATTTTATTTAACGAGATTTTTAGTCGAAAACCAATTTTAGTAGCGTTTCTTAAAAGTTTTCATTTCTTATATTATAAACAAATGCAAATTGGGTGATTTAAATTAATTTGAAGTCAATATCTTCTATTTTTCACGAGATATCGACTTTTGAATATCAATTTTTACCAATTTTGCGTAGTATTTTTTGTAGATTTTAATTTTTATGAAAAAAACTGACTGTTGGATTTTTATCAAAATTTTACTAGAAGCCAATGTCTTTAATTTTTAGAAAGATATTTGAGTCGAAAATCAATTTTTACCAACTTTATGTAATGTTTTTTTTTAGATTTTTTTTTTTATAAAAAAACTGTCAATTCGATTTTTCTCAAAATTTTACTAGATGTCAAAAACGTTATTTTTCGTTAGTAAATTGCAGGAGCACAACCCCAGAGATGGGAGTTATACTCAAGCTTTGGACGTATATAACTCTTGTAGATAACAGCCAGATCAGATGGGGAGAAAAACATCTGGCGGAATTTTTGGCGAAATCGCGTATGTGATTGTTCCACAAGAGATGGTTGGTGGTACACATACCGAGAACATCGAGATGTTCAGTCTCCTAGATGCAAGTGCCATCCATAGATAATGGCAAGGGGGGTATATCTCGCTTTAACGATAGAAGACAGCATTTGGTTTCCGAAGCATTAAATTCCACGCGGTTTCTTATTCCCCATTGTACAATGCTGTTGAGGTCGGAATTTAATGAGCTTATCATATTTTGTCGTTGCAGTTCCACATCCGAAGAAGAGGGATGTGAAACTGAAAACGAATATGAAAAGCTTAGAGTACTATCGTCAGCAAAAAAGAGTGTTGGAGATAGAACAGAGCCCTGGGGCACACCAGTATTTATTTTGTGGTTTTCAGACTTGAACCCATCCAATACTACTTGTATTGAACCATCCGAAAGGTAATTACTAATCCAATGAAGGAAGAATTCATGAAAACCGAAAGCACGCATTTACGATAAAATAGCCTGATGCCAAACCCTATTTATTGCTTTTGAAACATCAAGTTGTATAATCTTACTTTCTATAAAATGATGTAAAGATTTGCCCCACTGTTCGGTGAGATGAAGCATGTGATCACCAGTGGACCTATTGGTGCGAAAGCCGCTCGGACGGTTATTAAGAAGCTTTCGATCTTCGTGATATTTCTTAAGCTGGTAATTATTCAGCGTTTCCGTGACCTTGTAAGTAAGTACATAAGTAAGTAAGTACATAAGTGCAATCGGTCGGTAATTAGAGGGTGAGGAAGTTTCGCTTTTTTTGAGGATGCCCTACACAAATGCTGTCTTCCATCCGCTCGGAACGGACTCTTGTCACAATACGAGTGTGAAAAAAGATTTGTCCCATAAAATTACTAAATTGCTCAAGTACAGGCGGAGTTATAACACTCATTGCTAGCGTTAAATTGGCGGCGAACTGCCTAGGAAAGAGATTAGCTTTCTCTAAAGAGCCAACAATAGGAGTCTCATTGACAACGAGCGTAGGAACCGAGGAAGAGGAAGAATTCCTCATATTTTTACAAATAACCAAACATTTGTATTGCTCTTGACATTGCAGTATTTTTTGCAGTAATTTTCGGTAAAATTGGTCCGTCGAATATGGACGTTTCAGGCATTCCTGGCAAACTTGAACTTTTCCGGCTTTCCTCATTAGCGTTGGCCTTATAGCAACGGAAACTTACTTCTTTGACCCTAATAACCTCTTTACAGTTAGCATCGAACCCTGCGTTTTAATTAGGTATAGGTCGGGATAAAAGTTCTCATTCCCAGAAGAATCAAACTTGTGATCATATCAGCGCTGGCGTCAATGTCACTATTAAGGAAGCATAGTGACTAGTTAAAGATCTTGAAATAATTATTAAGACCGTCCCTTTTCTTGCCCGTCCCTCGTATTGCCAAACGGTTCTCTTAGGAGCTCTATCTTTAACTGGAGAGTTTTGACACGAGAAATAGCTGATATAACACAATCGTCAGATGCGCCTAGAGGAGAACACTAATAGCGTACTTAACAGAGTCAGAGGTAAGAAACAAGTCAAGAGTGTTTTCTGCTAGACTTTCCACGTCCGATATTCGAGTGGGCTCGTTGACCAGGTGGTTGAGATAGGTGGTTCAACTCAGCGAAGATCTCAGCACACACCCCTTCGGGTGTTGTCTGGCCCGAATGTTGAAACAATGAAAAATTGTGTACATTGAAATCGCCCGTAACAACGATTTCAGTGCGAGGATAGGACGAAACAATTCTTCGAATGGAATCAGACAACAGTAAGAACATTTCAGATAAGTCTGATATGATAAAAAAAGTGGTATGGAATAGCTTTAGGATTATAGAGTGGTATTCTTGAGGCTCATGAATCCTAAGGCTCCATTTTTTGTAACGCTGCTTTTTTCCCATGCAGTCACAATTAAAATTCCGGCTTTATTTTCTGTGTTTGTGATGGTTCATCCAAATGATTTTAATGTCCTAAGGAACTTCGATCCGAAGGTTTCAACACTTGAGTCACACTGATGCGGTAAACATAGTGAAATAATGTCGAAGTTTTCAACCAATTCCATTGCGTGAACTCTGTTGTTTCAACAATTTAAAAATCAGTTGAGCACTTCAGAGACAATGCATGTCCGAAATTTACTCGTAACTAAATATTAGCACGTTCGGCAACGCTCATAAGGGAAAAGATGCAAATGCAAACAAGAAACACATCGTGGCAGTTCGTGTAGTTCTCATGTGGCACTAGTTGTTGCAGAAAAACAGATTTTGTATTTATAATATTTCAGTTACTCATATATAATAATTTATCTCGGATCCTTGAGCATTTAGTATCCTTCGAAATAAATTTCGCTTGAACAATCCAACTAAATTTCTATGCAATCCCAGACATATTGCTCTGAAGAAGAGGATGTGCTCTTTACATTCCTAGTGTAAGATTAAAGTTAACGTTTCCAGGAAAGTTTAATTCCAGATAACCTCCATTATTTCATTATCAAATTCTTGACTTGTTTAACATTATTTTTTAAGGAAAGTATGCATTTCTTATTTTAAACAATATAACCGATAGTTAAACATTTCTTTACAAAGTAAAAACAAGTGTAAAATCATATAAAATCTTTCTATTCAAACTAACAATTCAAAGAGATATAAAACTTATACTTCATTGTAAATGAAATTGCCATAGCATAGTCCCACTTCCGCCAATTACTAAGTGCGACTGGCCGGGCCAGGCCAGGCCAAGCCAATTACCTTGCCTACACCCTATAACTTTGCAACATCATTCCACTTGAATCAAAACAACGACGACCGTAGACGAGCAACAATTCATTTTACCAAATAATTGGCAGTCTCATTTGAAAAGGTGCTGAAAACGCAGACATATTATTCCTTAACCATGCTACACTTTACTTCAAATAAATTGAAGGTTGCAACTTGTAACTCTGCATCTGGATCTACAAGCAACAGCGGCGGCTGCGGCATTGGCATCGGTGGCGGTAGCAGCAGCAGCCGGTTGGGTTGATCTGCAATCGTCGATGTTGCAGTTGCTTATTGCCATCATCATCAAGTTAAGGTTAGATGGGCTTAAGCTTGGGCGTTCACCCAAAAGGTTAAACAAAGACATGGCATTGGTGGAGAATAATCTATCAATATGTATAGTATGTAAGGTAAAGTTGAATTTGTATTGTTAAGTTATTTTCTTCGACTTTAATTATCATTGTTTCGATAAAAACAATCGACTGACAGCCAAAGTTTTCACTATGGTAACGTACACCAACAAGCAACGAACAAGCAAAATTTGTATACTGACATTTTTGACCGCAACTTTAAGGCACGTAGACAGGCAATAATAAGTTTAGTCCATAAATCTGAGTCTACACATTGATTAGTCTCAGGAATTTGACATCGCTTAGACCACAATATGACGGATCTAGGTTTACACCCCTACAAGATCAATCTGACTCAAGAATTGAAGACGATATACTCAAAAATCAGTGTAGTAGAATAAAAGGTCTAGAGTCCAAAATTTCACAGTATACTTCTGATATAATTGAGTGGGTTAATTATTGACATTGTACACTTCTGCAATCCACACTTTAAAAAAACGTAATTTTAAGATTTAAAAGCCTGAGAAGTTGCTTGATGATCGGAATTAGAATATCAAAAAGTGTTTAATAACGAAAAATTAAGGCAGTATAGTTTTTGAAGTCACACAAGTCACAATTGTAGACTAAACAATTTTTTTCAGACTACTTCTACTTACTCATTTGTAAAGAATCTCTGTACTTGACAGTTTGTCCGAATTTCAGCTCAAGGGTAAACTGATGAGCTACGAAAACCATACTGCCGATCATTAAACAGCTTTCGTTCTTCGAGATATGTCTTAAGCTGATAAAGTGATAGTTAATCAGAGTTTCCATGGCCTTTGAAAGAAGGGACGTGAGTGCTATTGGACGAAAGTTGGAGAGAGAGCAGGATGTTCCTTTTTTAGCTACAGACTGGACAAATGCTGTTTTCCATCGGCTCGGAAAGAGACCTGTAGAGTAGGAAAGATGGAAAAGTGTGGTTTTGCCAGCGTTGAAGAACACCTCTTCAGAACAAAAGGGGGGATACTATTCGGGCCAGCGGATTTGTGTATGTCAATGTATTTCAGTAATCTTGCAACTGCACGGGTGCGATATAAGATTTGTCCCATAAGATAGTTTACGCTCCCAATAACAGGAGGAATCATGACACTCTCTGGTAGCGTCGAATTAACAGCAAACTGTGCTGTAAGCAAATTGGCTTTATCAATCGAGAGAGTGTCATTGTGGACGAGCTTTGGAACCTTAGATGACGTGGTATTTCGTACGTTTTTTACAAATGACTAGAAATTTATATTACCTTTGGGATATTGTATTTTTTTTCAGTACTTTCTTTTTTTTCAGTACTTTCTAGTCATGAAAAAATTTTGTTCGGTGAATATGACCGTTGCAGGTCTTTCTAGTTTGTTTGAATTTATTTCTATTTTCCTCAGTGAGGTTGGCTTTATAACAATAGAAACTTACATATTTGATCCTAATAACCTCTTTACAGCTCGAATCAAACCATAAGTTCTCTTTGGGTTTGATAGATTTTACCCTATTCGGGATACAATTTCTCATTCCTCAAAGTTTAATTTAGTCCAATTCTAAAGTGGACTTTTGGTCTCAATCTTGTGTAAAATAACTCAAAAACTGTTATTATTTGAAAGAAAAAAACTGAGAAGAAATTGGTGTTTTCGTTTTTTTTTGTCTTGAGATAAAAATTCAGTTAAAAGATAACACTTTACGTTGTTTGTAAGCAAGGAATAATTTTCAAGTTAAGCTTATAAACTACTGCTGAGACTAAGGTTTATAATTGACTTTCTTCCCCCAATATATTAAGCTTTTAAACAAAAGATATTAAGTTCATACCCAGTAGCTTTTTAGCTAATTGATGTAAAAAGACCTAAGAGTGCTGCAGCTCTACAACCCAAACTATAAAATCTTAGATTGCATATAAATTCAATAATGCGCTGCGCGTACCTTACAGATAGGTAAGGTACTTCTGATCCAATACAGCGAAAGTCAAATCTATTCCTATATGCTTTTTCTATTCCCGTCAGACGCGCAGAATAGACTTTCCAATTCACAAAACATTCACCATAGATACAGATAGATTTGAAGGTAGGTAAGGTACTCAACTCACAAGACTCAACTTTGTCTTTCGAATTTGTTTGCTTCGATTGTTGAAATTGCGAAGCATCTAACTCACGGAAAGGTTTTCAATTCACTTTCATCCGCATAATAATAATTGCCATCGCAGATAGGTAGTAGATAATATGAGTGGAAGTACCTTTACCGCTGCCAAGACCAAGAGGCAACAGCCTTTTGTTATTACGTACCTAGCAACATTTTACTGGGGAATTGGAATTTGGTTCATGTTTTCGGATGAACATTCAGCGATATCTTCAGGGGTACACGTCATATATAAAAGTGCAGCTCCGGCAGTGCAGAACAATACAGCAGCCAGGACCACTGTAGAGGAGGCATCACATCTCTACGACACGACTTGACTATATGGTTAAATTATTTCACTCTGCCGCAACCATGAATATTGTAAGTTGAAAAGTATCTTTTTTTTTTCATCACATTTTCGAGATTAATATATTTTATGTTCTTTACCTACTCTCCCCGTTCCCTTTTCCCGCTCTGCTCCATATGAACCTGGACGTCGTCGGTCGCTTCCCTCAGGAGACACGTCAAAGAGGACTGGTGCTATCGTTGTCACTGGTGGCATGGCAACTGCTTGCTGCAAATTTGGTTTATGGTGCAGCTGGAATAGTGGCAGATAACTATAACTCTGCGACCACGGGAGTTGGAGACAGAACGTACAGTGGCAGTGGCGGTCAGTATGCTTCTACAAAGGATAATGCAGTTGCGAACACACTTGGTGATTATCTAAAAGGATTCAGTGGCAGTGGAGGGCTAGGTGGCAGCGGCGTCATTGGGATGAATGACTTTGGTCAGCGTCACGACCAGCAACAAGAGTCTATAGGATACCATCCAATTTCGTACGGCAGTAACCAAAATCGATACGGGAACAGCGGCAGTTCTGGTACTGGGGGAGGAGGCAGCAGCAGCAACGAACAACAAAGCCACATCTCTGCTGGCTATCAACCAAGGATATACCATCAGTCTCCTGTGTCCGAGGAGTCAGAACATTCATATGAGGTTCCCCATCATCATCAACATCAAAGTGACATTGATAAGTTCAGGGAAAATAATTTCTCGCATCAATATGGACAGGAATCGTCTGAGAACACCGATGGTGGTGGCAGTGATGGTTATTATTCGGCTAGTGGTAATGAAGGGTCTTCATCCATTGATTATCATCAGAACCATCCAGAACTAACCACTTCTCAGCATCAGCATACAGATGTAATTAACTACGTTCCCTACCCTGTTGTCAAGAAGGTTCACATACCCTATGCTAAACCAGTGCAGATACCCGTTTCGAATGCCATCCTTGTGCCAATCCGTCGGCCCGTCCCAATACACATCCCCATAACAAAACAAATCCAAGTCCCTGTCGAGAGGGAACTCAAGATTCCGGTTGAAAAGCTGGTGCCGTATCCTGTTGAAAAGCATGTTCCCGTACCGGTGGAGAAACATGTGCCCTATGAAGTGGTAAAGTATGTGCCGGTTAAAGTACCCAAGCCGTATGCGGTTAAAGTACCTGTTGTAAAAACAGTGGTGCATAAAATCAAACAGTGGTGGTAAAAGAAGAGGAAGAGAGGATGTTGGATGTGATTGCTTTTAAGTAGAAATATATAATTTTTCATTTTGATAAAATAAAGTAAGATTTGCTATTAAAGTTATTTTCTGTGAGTTTTTCAATAAATGAAGATTTGGGATCGAAGACCCTGAAGTATGAGATATTTTGTATTCAGATATTGAGGTATTTCAGTAGTACAAAATGTTAGGTAACTGGTCACAAAAGTCTGAATGTCTCTTACCAAGTGATATATTAAAATATTTGTGTCTAATAAGAAAATAATTGGAATCTTCTGTAATGAATAATTTTTCACTGTTTTTCAATTCGTCTAAATACGTCAATGTAGTGAAATTGTCAACATGTGCCAATATGCCCCTGTGTTAGAGCTACTTGCCGTCCCAAATTTTTTGAGAGACATTCCCGATATACAAAATGGGCAGTTTTTCAGTATTTTCCTTTTTAGCTTTGTTTCAAAGTCTTGCGTTTGTAAATGTTAGGTTAGGTTAAAGTGGCTGTTGGTTTGGGACGTCCAACACACTTAGACCAAAGTATGGTCCGTTGTGATACCACATGGATCAGTTAATCAGCTTAACTCGTTGAACCAATTGGAGCTTCGAATGAAGCGTAGGAGACAAGTAATGTCTGAATTTTTTAGATCACTGGTATCGTTAAAGTAGTAGTCTCCAAGGTGGATTCTACGTCTTTGTGATAAGGCAGGGCATGTGCACAGAAGATGAGAGATTGTCTCCTCTTCTTCTTCGTCCATGCAACTCCTACAAAAATCATTTGCAGGGGCTCCAAGTCGAATAGCATGTCTTCCTATTAAGCAGTGCCCAGTCAGGACACCTATAACGTAGCTAATGTGCAATCTACTCAGAGAGATTAATTGTTTTGAGCGCTTGGCGCTAAGATTAGGCCAAATTCGTTTAGTCGCTACACAGGTGGTGGTGTTATTCCACCTGAAGTTTGTTTTCTCTATGGTATCTTGCTTTAGCATGAGTTTACATGTAGCTAAGGGGATACCTATGCTAGCATTGTGAGCCAGCAGAGGTAAAGTTGTTCCGCTTTTTGCAAGTTCGTCAGCTTTGCAATTTCCTGGAATGTCTCTATGGCCCGGCACCCAGAAAAGGTGAATGTTGAACTGTGTAGCCATCTCCGTAAGAGATGATCGACAATTAAGGGCTGTTAGTGAATTTGTAGAGACAGAGTCTAAGGATTTTAACGCAGCTTGGCTATCCGAGAAGATGCGTATATCATTTGTTGATATTACGTTTTCTCTAAGCCAGGATAGGACTTCTTTTATAGCCAGGATTTCAGCTTGGAACACGCTACAATGATCGGGTAGACGAAAGGAGAGACTTAAGTTAAGTCTATCTGAGTATACGCCACCACCAACCCCATCCTCCGTTTTTGATCCGTCTGTGTAAAAGTTTATAGGACCATCGTCCAAAAATGATGTATTCTCCCAAGAAGACCTGGGAGGTATAGTCACTTTGAAGCTATAGTTGTTGAACTGAGGATGGGGTATGGTGTAGTCAATATTACTATTTATAGTTCTGAACGAGTTCAAAATAGTGGTGTGGCCAATTCCATTATTGATCCACAGAGAGGAGGCCTGAAGCCGTATGGCAGTATTAGCGGCCGTTTGCTTGCTGAAAAAGTCCAGCGGTATTAGATGGAACAGAACATCTAGTGAGGCGGAGGGGGTGGAGCGAAGTGCTCCTCCCATGCACAGGCAGGCTGTTCGTTGGACTTTGCTTAGTTTATCGCGATTTGTCGCTGTATCTAGCGCCGTCCACCATACCGCTACTCCATAAGTAAGGATCGGTCTTATGACCGAGATGTATAGCCAGTGTGTAATACGGGGCTGTAGGCCCCATTTATTACCAATGGCCTTTTTACAGGAGAACAGGGCTACTGTGGCCTTGTTTATTCTCTCTTGAATATTAGGTTTCTAACTTAATTTCTTATCTAAAATGAGACCCAAGTATTTTGCTTGATCAGAGAATTTAAGTGGTACACCATTTATGAGGGGAGGGTCAATGTGTGGGACTTTGTATTTCCTTGTGAAGAGGACAAGGTCGGTTTTTTGTGGGTTAACGCCTAGTCCACACCGATTAGCCCATCTGGTGAGCTTATTTAAAGCGTTTTGTAAGAGTTCTTTTAGTATATTGGGATGTTTACCCGTTACTGCAATAGCAACATCGTCCGCATAGGCAAACACTCTGTATCCCTCTCTTTCTAGAGTAGTTAGTAATTCATTTATTACTAAATTCCAGAGGAGAGGGGATAGGACACCACCTTGTGGCGTACCTCTGCTGACACCCCTTTGTGTAGTAAAATCGCCCAGTTTTGAATTGATAATCCTGCTTATCAGCATCTGATTGATCAATTCGCTGATCGACTTATCTACCTTCAGAGATGTCAATACACGTGCAATTGCAGATGTGTCGACATTGTTAAATGCACCTTCTATGTCTAAGAAGGCAACTAAGGTGTACTCTTTATGATGGAGGGAATATTCGATTGTACGTACTATACTGTGTAGAGCCTTTTCAACTGATTTCCCTTTGTTGTAGGCATGTTGAGCCTTTGAAAGGAGGGACTTATCAATACTTTCCCTTAAGTAAATATCGATCAAACGCTTAAAAGTTTTGAGAAGGAATGATGATAAGCTGATGGGTCTTAAGTCTTTAGGGTTAACGTGACTGGATTTTCCAGCTTTTGGAATAAAGACAACTTTAACTTGTCTCCAAGACATCGGGATGTATGCCAAATTAAGGCAACCCTTGAAGATGTTTTCTAGGATGGTTTGTAAATGTTGCTTTGATTTCATTTTCATTCAGCCATTTTCTAAGAAATCACACGAAAACACCCAATGTAACCCAAATGGAAATTTTGTGTGTTCTTGATCTAGGAAATTATTGATTTCCTTATAAAGATGTTCATTGTGCCAAAGAAAACGGTAGGTAGAGAAGCTTAGTTGCAAAAACCTGTGAAAACCTCTTTAGAACTGTGACAACATCGCAGCGGTCAGTGCAAGTGTACAGCAGAATCCGAGGCAGTCTATTCCTCGCCATGCACAAGAACTCGGCCTTTCGAAGACTTCAACTTGACGAATTTTTCGTCGGGACTTGGGCCTACACCCGTACACCCGTACAAGATCCAACTGACCCAGGAGCTCAAAGTTCATGACCTTAGACAACGCCGTTTGTTCGCTGACTGGGCTTTGAATCGTTTGGAAGAGGACCCCAATTTTGGCCGAAAAATCATCATTAGTGACGAGGCGCATTTGTTTTATTCCATTTCAACATCTACCCGTCCTTTTTGAAAAACTCTTTATAAGGATAGGACAACCATCATCCAAAATGCTTTCGGAAAATGTGGACTGTTACCAATTGACCCAAATGCCATGGACTACTCCAAATGGATTCAAAATAAACTAAAAGCTTTAAATGCGTTGGTGCCGATATATGTAGTGGTTCAAATCTTTGTGATCCTGGTGGTAGATTTGAAGAAAGTCCTAAAGTTAATTCTAGAGACAATGGGCATTCTGGTAATAATCTTAGTGCCGATGCTGGTTTGTCTGTTTAAGAGATTAAAAAAAATAAAAAGAGAATTAAAAAATAATGTTATTTAGATTTTATTTTAATTTAATTTTTAATTTTACAACTTAAGTTTTTAAATATATTTTAATATCACGACGCGTTTCGGAGATGTTTCTCCATCATCGGGTGGAATAATTTGTCTGTGTAGCCAATAGAGTGTCCACAGTGGGGAGGGGGGTTCATATGAGCCATGAAGCGCATACAGTATAGCTGCCTAAGCAAAGATTTCATCTGCAGATTTCTTAGTAATGTAATGAAATTCACCAACAAATCGGTTTGTCAGCTGAAATATTCGTAAAATTCTTTTTTAAATTAATTTAGAAAAACTTTGGCAATGCTTTACATTATTTTAATAAAATATTTTCTGAGAGAAAGAGCAAATATTCCGATTCCTAAGAAGAAATCTTGAATAAGAGATCGTCAATTTAATATTATGTATATTCATAGAAAACAGCATTTCTTAATTTATTAACACAAACCGAAGTTTCCTTTAAATTCCTGAAACTCTTCTTCAATGTCATCTAATTTTTTTGACGCACAAAACTATTTTTAAGCTTTTTTTAAATGTTTTTTTTTTTCAAAATTGAATACACAAACTTTTAACATCTTAATAAATTGAAGAAATCTACTTTTTGAAGTGAATATGCTTTGGATGCTCTAGATTTGAAATTTAAATATTATTTTCAAAAAAATAAAAATGTCCCAAAAACAGCAAAATTGATACTTTCGGTAAACTAATGGCTTTCAATATTAATCAATTTTTTAGCGTCCTTCATATTTATAAAAATGGCAACAAAGACTGAACATTTGTAAAAGCTACGAAATGTACCCAAAATCCCTCTAAACTATTGTATAGCGGGTTATCTATTTTGCGGTTTCAAAAGTATAGGGCTGGAATTCGACATCTATCAAACTAAGTTTTTAAGCCAATTTTTTTTTGTTTAAAGTCTGAAATTTACGAAAATGGATCGCTTTACTGTCGCACAACACATAAAAATTGTTAAAACCTACTACAAAAAAGGTGATTCTGCCACAACCACATATCGTGCTTTAAGAGGAGATTATGGTTTACACAATCGTCCAACTACGCAAGCAATTGTCAAAACTGTGAAGAATTTGAAGAGACTAGATTGGTTACAGATATTGTAAGGCCTGTGCGTCATAGTTTTGCTCGTACCACTGAAAATATCGCTGCTGCAATTGAAAGTGTTGCCGAAGAACCCATTCCTTGTTCTCAGGGCAACAGGCGGTGGACAGCGATTTTTCGAACACAATATGGCTTTATTGCAAGAGACATTTCCTGGCCGCTTAATTTCTCGTCGAGGCGCTATCATCAATTGGCCACCAAGATCATGCGATTTGACACCGTTATGGGCCTACGTGAAAGACTGTGTTCATGCAGATAAACCTTTAATTCTTAAAGGGTCTTGCACATGAGAGCGAACAACGAATGAACAAATGAACGAACAAACGTGATTTTACACGTTTCAAAAAGTCAATTTCAAACAAAAACATATTTAAATTACAAGAACCAATTGACACTAATGTTAGGACAATAAAATTTGCATTTTGTTCTCCAAAACAAGAAAATTTTGTTAAAACAATTTGGTAGCAACGAATTGCAGTGTGGTTGCTACGAACTATCAAACTCTATTCGCATTCCACATAGCATCCACACTGCAAAAATAAATTTTAGCGTGAGTTATGTACATATATATAATAGGCAAATATTTCTTATTAGGTACATAGGTCTTTATTGATCGGAAGCTGGATTTCAAGTGATCGTACAAAATAATTCTTACAAACTAGATTTAAATTTAAGAGAACAAATATTTCAAAGAGTAACATATACATTTATATACACTAGAAAGATTTAATGCTTATCAAATTACATATAATGATGCATGATAAGAGTCTGTCGTGCCGCTGATGATCATGATGAGAATGATGATGTTGATGATAAGAGTTTGGCTTGTTAAAATAAATGGACAGCTCTCTTTTGTATTAACAAATGAAAAATGTAATATCCAGTTATGTTGTTAATGTGAGTGCTACAGTGGGGCACGTAACTCTTCCCCCCAAAGTTTGAACTTTAACAGAGTAAGTTCATCTTGTGTTTCCAATTGTCATCTTTGTATTACGTCATTAAATGATAATTTTCAACATCCTGAGTGGCTATTTCGGAATAAGCCCTTTTATGTGTTGGTTATTTGGAGAGGAAAAGGTGGGAGAAAATTTGGGATACTTTTTTTTTCAAGTTCATTTTTTATTATTTATGTACATATGATTATTACTATCATTTTTTTTTGTAAATGAAGGAGTTAAAAAGGGTAACAGAAACTTTTTTTTTTTTGAGTGTAATATTCAATTATTCAATAGATTTTATGCCTTAACCAATTGATTTTACATAAAGTACAGATGCATAGTTTTTTAGTACTTAAGTGAATTTTCGTTTTCTTTTTAATTTTTGTTTGTGTACTTTTCTTTTGTTTGTTTGAACTGTTATATTATTATTTTGTATTGCCTTATGTTCTATATGTTTCGGTGCAAGTTTATTTCTTCTATCATCTTTTTCGTATATTTGATCTCCCACATTAACTGTGGGTGGTAAACTCCTTGTTTTATTACGATTTTCTATTATTTTTTTCTTGTAAGCTAAACTCCTATTGTGCGCTAGATCTTTTAAAAGTTCGTATGTTTTTATGTGTTCTGTCAAGTAGTCTTGTGCTGAGTTAGTTTGGGTTGTAGTTGGAAAAACATTCTTTTTTTGTATGTGACCATTAAGCAATTCAAAAGGAGTCATTTTTGTAACAGAATGTATGGAGTTATTATAGCTTATTACTGCCTCATCTACAATCTTACTTATGGGCTTATTGGGAAAGTTTGATTTTATAATTCTAATTAGCTCTGTGAGGGTGGAATGAAACCTTTCAACAGGTGAATTTCCTGTCGAGCTTTTAGCACATGTTGTATGTAAATTTATATTGTATATGCTTAGGAAATCTTTAAAAAGCGAGGACAAAAATTCATTTCCATTGTCTGTGATTATTTTTTCAGGAATTCCATGATGTGAAAGAAAATGCTTCAATGATTTTATTATATTAATGCTATTTCTAGATAATAATAAATAAACACTTGAAAATCTAGTAAATTTATCTATTATGGTTAAGAAATTTTCGTTGTGTATTGAGTAAACGTCCATATGCAATATTTGTAAAGGTCTAGACGGTGTTTCTGTTAGCTCGAATTTTAAAGGTTCTACTAAGCGTTCATATTTTAATTTTTGGCAAGCTACACAATTGTTTATTATTTTAGATACTATATTTTTCATATTAGGAAAATAATATTCTCTTCTTATATGTTCGACGCATTCTAAAATACCTCTATGGTTTGATTTTCCGTGATAGTTTCTTATAATGCGTTCCTGTTCGTCACGTTGGGTCACATCCTGCAATAAAGTTGTACTTCTAACAAGTTTTAAAAGGGCATTGTTAAAATACTTCGAATAGATTTCTTGAACGACTTTAAAAATCTTATCATCTGCCAGGATGGCAGTTACTCTTTTTGTATTAATAAAGTTTTGAAAAATGTCAATCATAACATCCTCGTTGCATATTTTGTTACTTTCAACTCGGTGTCTTTTCTTTCGCTTAAAAAGAATGCTTAATGTCGCATGAAGTTTTTTTTTATTCGGATTTTCTATAAGTATTACCTGATTGGAAAACTCGTTAAGAGGTCTTTCCGATATGGGGATACCATCGTCTATTTGTTCTTGTGCTGAATGGATAGTATTTAAACTCTCTAGCTCATCGACGTTATTTTCGGTAGACACAGAATCTAGATTATCTGATTGTGGTAAAATATTTTCGTTAACGTGAATTTCAACTCGGGATAATGCATCTGCATTCAAATTCAGCTTTCCACTTTTATGTACTATTGTATAATTAAATTCCTGTAGATTTAAACGCCAACGAACTAGTTTTGAGTTTGGTTCCTTTAGAGAAAAGAGCCAGGTTAAGGGTTTGTGGTCTGTGACTATTGTAAACTTACGGCCATAAAGATATGGACGGAAGTATTTTGTAGACCAATAGATTGCCAACAGTTCCTTCTCAATTGTGCTATAACTTTCTTCGGATTTGGACAATGTGCGACTTGCGTAACAAATCGGTTTGTCTGATCCAATTGGCCCTTGCGATAGTACTGCGCCGATTGCAATGTTACTAGCATCAGTTGTAAGATTGAATGGCTTTGTAAAATCGGGATATTGCAAAATTGGTTCATTACATAATAGGTTTTTGGAAGTTTCAAAACAATCTATATATCTTGAATTCAGGATTATATTATTACCCTTTCTGAGGCATTCTGTCATGGGCTTAGTTATCTTAGCGAAATCTCTTATAAATTTCCTATAATATCCAAGTAAGCCCAAAAATGATTTTATTTGTTTGGGTGTTCGAGGTATAGGAAATTGTTTTATAGCATGAATTTTATCTGGGTTTGGTTTAACCCCTTCAGGTGTTACCAAGTGCCCAAGAAAAGATACTTCTTTTTGAAGAAACTCGGATTTTGAAAGTTGAATTTTGAAATTTGCGTCATGGAGTTTTTTAAATACTAGTTCTATGTTTTGGATGTGCTCTTGGAGTGATGTTGAAAAGACTATTATATCATCCATGTAGACAAAACACATTTTTCCTTGAAGATCCCTTAAAACATGGTCCATCACTCTTTGGAATGTGGATGGCGCATTCTTGAGGCCGAATGGCATTCTAACGAACTCGTAATGGCCATTGTTTACAGAAAAAGCGGTTTTAGGTATATCTTTTTCATTGACTTGAATTTGGTGGAACCCCGACGCTAAATCCAGGGTACTGAAATACAAAGATTTTCCTAACTTGTCGAGAATTTCATTGACATTTGGTATTGGATATTTATCGTCTATCGTCTTATCGTTCAATTTGCGATAATCTATTACCAATCGCCATTTCTCTTTACCACTCCGGTCTTTCTTTTTAGGCACTATCCAAATTGGAAAAGACCACGGAGAGAAACTTTGACGGATTATACCTTCTTCCAGCATTTTTGAAATCTGTCTTTGAACCTCTTCATTAAGTGCGTAGGGATACCTATAAGATTTTGTATAAACCGGAATCTCATCCTTTGTTTTTATGTGGTGCTTTACTTCGCTAGAGAAAGTCAAGTGATCGTTTTCTTTAAAAAAAATGTTTTTGTATTTTAGACAAAGCGTTTTGATTGCGTTTTGCTCTTCCGGATTCAGGTGATCAATCCGAAGCATGTCAATAACATTGAGATTGCCTAAATTTTCCGAATTTCGGACTGAAAAATTATGTATTTCGACAACGTTGTCTGGATTTATTTTGGTTGATTTTATGGGTTGTTCGACGGTAAATATCTGATCAGAATCACTAGAATTTATAACCTCAACCAACGAATACCACCCTTTTGCATTATACAATCCCTCGGAGATTAGAAGATTTGTTTTTATAAATGTAGGCTTTATGAAAATACTGCCAAACTCAACATCTACAGGAAGACGACAAATAATTTTATTCATTCCCGGAACATGAAACGTTTTTGAAATCAAATTAGGCTTAAATTTCAACGGTATTTTAACTTTTTCATTTTCTAAAGTATTATTTTTGAAGTCGACTATAATTTCAAGATTTCTCAAAATATCTATACCGATTAAACCATCAAAATAACTGTGAAAGTCAAAAAGCAAGAAGGATATTTGTTTTTGAGTTTTTAATTCGGAAAGTCCATTCAATATAACTTCTTTATTTAAAAGCTGTGTATTGAAGACTGTTTTTATCTCGATTGGTTTAATTATTTTTATATCAAAATTCTTCGCTATTGTTGGGTTTAAATAGGATTTATTGCTTCCTGTGTCTATAAGAAATTTAAGTGTTGAATTATTTAAGCTATCTATTGTTATGTATGGTAATAAGTTAGTATTATAATTGTTCATGTTGATGTATCCTACTGATTTTCCGAGGCAAGTGTAAGAAAATTTGTGTCATCTATTTCGCTTTGTATAATTTCTTGAGAATGATTTGAAGATTCAAGATTCTGTAAATAGGGTTGTGGTTCAGTATAGTCAAAGTAGTGTGTATAGTTTTGTGGTTGCGTCAAATTACTATCTTCATAATTGTCATTAAATTCTTTATTGTGCAAATAGTTTTGTGAACTAGGATTCGCACAACTTAAATTAGTATTTGAACTGACAACATCCATTGGTTCTGAGCGTGAAAGTTTAGTTTGAGTTGAATATTGTTGTGGACGTGAAAATTTGCTCTGGTTTGAATATGATTTTTTACTATTTGTATTGCTTTGGAATGGAATACTTTGAGCTGATGTAGATGGTCGGTTAAACTGTGTAGCTTGTGAGTTAATAGTGTTGGGTTTGGATTGAGTTTGAACGTTATTGTTTAATGCTAGCTGACTATTTAAAAGCTGTTGGTTATTAGGTGAATGATAAGTAGTAGTATAATTTTGTTGCCTATTATTAGTTGGTACATTGTAAGCTTGTGGATTATTATTAGAAGTATATTGCCTAACAAAAGGAGTTATAGAATTTTGGGGATAATACTGTTGCCGGTCTCTATTTTGATTCCTGTTTTGTAAATAATTTAGGTTGTTTATATCGCGGAAGTAAATACAGTTTTGTTCCTTTAGACAAAAGTTCAAAGCATCTGTGAGCTTAACAGGTCTCATAGATCTAACTGTAGAGCCTAACGGTTCACGAAGTCCAGATAAGAAAGTGTTTAAGCACATTTCCTCATACAACTTTTGTTTTGAATAAATCACACTAGGTTCGCTTTCATGCACTTTTACATGATTAACCATAGCAGAGAGTATATCAATTATTTTTGAATAAAACATGTCAACTGTATCATAATTTTGTCTAAGTTGATGTAGGTCACGTATTAAACTTGTCTCGTTTCTTTTGTCAGAATAGTGCACAATAAGGTTTCTCTTAATTTCATTCCAGTTAACTGGAGTACCGTACATGTTAAGCACTTCGTTTGCTTGTCCCGTTATCTTATTGCGAATCGCTCGAAGAATAATTTTTTGATATGCAGAATCATTTAATTGAGGCATAAAACTTAAGATTTCTTCAACGTTAGAAAGGAAATCGTAGAGAAGTCTAGGATTCCCGTCGAAGTTAGGCAAATCCTTGACAGCATCAGGAATCCTGAGCGAATTAAAGATTTGTAACGGAATTGTAACATTATTCGTAGTCATCTCTGTACCACTGTTTAACACACCGTTCACTATATTTTTTAGGTTACACGATAATCTATTTCTTTCGAAACGCGATAATAGGCTATGAACTTGTAATTTATTTTGTGTTTGGGATTTAAAGTAAGGCATAGGAGTAATAGGAATATTTTATAACCAACAACACATAAGGACTTACATAGGATGGGAACAATTCGGGAAAACTTGGAGTAGGTACGCTGGAAAAATCTGGTCCACGTGCTTCGTTCAATTAAAGTTGCAATTGTATGTACGTTATGTTGATATTTCCAATTTTCTTTTGGACTTTTTGTTCAATATGCATTTGAATTTTAGAGTTTTAAGTTTTATTACTAGAGCTACTATTATTCACTTTAGTTATGTAGAATACCGATTGCGCCAGTTATGTACATATATATAATAGGCAAATATTTCTTATTAGGTACATAGGTCTTTATTGATCGGAAGCTGGATTTCAAGTGATCGTACAAAATAATTCTTACAAACTAGATTTAAATTTAAGAGAACAAATATTTCAAAGAGTAACATATACATTTATATACACTAGAAAGATTTAATGCTTATCAAATTACATATAATGATGCATGATAAGAGTCTGTCGTGCCGCTGATGATCATGATGAGAATGATGATGTTGATGATAAGAGTTTGGCTTGTTAAAATAAATGGACAGCTCTCTTTTGTATTAACAAATGAAAAATGTAATATCCAGTTATGTTGTTAATGTGAGTGCTACAGTGGGGCACGTAACTCGTGCAACTTACCCTCAAAATTCTACCATTTTTGTTTTGTTTTTTGTATGAAAGGTCATGGCTGAGGAAAATATGGAGACAAAATTGACAATTCGTCGATGTCTGCGAATATAAATAAAGCTCATAAGAAAGAAAAGTCAAAATTTGCGAACATCCACAGTTCGTAGTCCGTAGCTCATGTGCAAGATGCTTAAAACCAATATTCGTCAAGTTATGGCTGAGATGCCACCCAATATGTGCCAAAACGTGGTTGCCTTTGATACTAATCTGTTGAACTATAAATGTTTGCAGTACGCATTATTATGCAGCCTTTGTGTCAAAATTAAAATAAAAGATGTCAAAGACTTAATATATTGAATTATTTATAAGTATATGAAACAAAAACGCTGAATAGCTCCTAGGGAATTGGGAAACTGTCTATATTAAGCCATCCAATATCTTTCTTATGTTATTCGGTCAAGTCTGGAAAAGATTTTTCTATTCCATTATTGCAAAATACACTTATTAATATCTTTGTATTATGCTTCGAATTATGTATATTAAGCACAATCACTTTGATAAAACCAGAAATGCAGAAATCTATTATAATTTTAAGTGTTTGAACAAATATTTAAATAGAGGCAACAAGTGAGAAATTTTGAATTATCTTAACGCATACCTATAATATGAAAAAGAATTAAAATCGTACTCTGAAAAATGGTATGCGCATTAAGTTAATTAAGTTAAGTTAAGTTAAATTCATGATGTCCAAGATTTTGAAGCATCAGTAGAACAAAGAGAGCCACACAACGATACTTCACAATTCGAGACAACAAGAAGTGGATGTCAACCTTGGATTATGAGCATTTCTGTACCGCAGCGTCACTTCTAGTTAAAATGATGCAAGTATGCGCCGGGGCTAAGTGTTAATGTGCCAACGTGCGTCAAGATGCATTCATAAATGTCCACGTGGTCAAACTTGTCCACATGCGGCTATACGTCAGTCTGTGCCTGTGAGTTTTAAAATACGTCAGCATGTGTCCAAATCCTTTAATTAATACAAGTCTATTAAAATGCGTCACAATAATTCAAGGCATGCCGACTTTCGTTAAGATGTGACACTTTAACGAACAACCAAAATCCAATATAAAAGTTTAAAAGAACCCTTTACATTTTGTGATCAATCATACCTCCAATGATGAATCCATACACAAAAAGCTTTATTTTGGAGGCCTCTAGAGCTTCCGGTTATTTATTTTAGGTCACATGGAAATTAAGTGGCCAACATTTCTATATACCGTTGGGCTAATTTGTTTGCTGTTGGAAAAATAAATCAACACATCGCACCATAAAATACAATCCCATGGACAAAGTTCAAAATTCTATCAAAACTCAAACGTATATCTATTAAAAATTTCCTAAATTAAACGCCACAACATTGCATTACTCTACTTTAATTCATAATAATTCATCACTCATTTATTAATGTGTGAAAAAAAATAAATAAATTAAATTCCAAAAAATTGTAACCACAATAAAATTCACCTTCTGCTTACAGCTTACTGCTCCATAAACCCACGTGGCCAGGCCAGGCCACATGCTGTGAGCTATATAATGTATGATGCTTTATAATACTATTTTTGGTATAAGTCCAGCTGTGCAAATTATTCAACTTTGTGTTTGCCGCATAATTCCAGAAAAATGACTGATTTATTCAAATCATGAACTGACGAACACGCCCTCACGCTCTACCAACAAAATAAAATTAAAAAACCCAACAGAGCTAAAAATGAAAATAATAAAAGCAGCAACTCATATGCAGCACACATTTAAGTCTTTGATTAAAATTAACACACCTCGTGGATTACTGCCACACGATAATAAACCATTGCTGTCAAGAACCGCAGCACACATGTTCCTTGGTTCGAGAGTCCATTACAAAAATTGTGCAGTCCCCAATTTATTGTAGAGGACACGCACTAATTAGCCAACTATACATACTACGACGACTGCCTCTGGTTTCTGGCATCGCCACCATTGCCACCATCACCATCAGCACACCGCCCGAGCCATTGCCACTAAAACTGGTTGCCATCCAGCCATCACCACTGCTTCGCCCAGAATCAACAACAAGAAAACCGACATAGGACAACAAACCAACCCTTTTAAGTGATTAATTCACCAGGACCAGGAGAGTCACAGACTTTTTCACACGCAGTATATACAGTCAGGATACAATTTGAACCTCCCTTCTCCGCTATAGTTCTGGCCAGCAACCGCCCCGCCGCCGACGACGCCGGCAGTGAGTTGGCAACCAATGAGCTCACTAATCAACCTACTTATCTTAATTAGGTATTCAAAAAACATCGAGCAGCTTGTTTTTCTCCAACCTTCCGTCCGCGCCTATCGCGACAAAACTTTAGATTAGATTAAGGTTATGAGCACACCGCTGAGCACCTGACGATGATGGCGGAAGGCACAGATCTGAGCCGTCCAGAGCCGCGCTGGCTGGTGCTTTGGAGCTTGCTGTAAACCTACTTGTGCTCTCTTGGTCCCTTGTGGAAGTGTAAAGTTGAGCTTGGTGAGGACGTTAGCCGTCCAGGCACTAAATGGCGCAGCGACTGGTATGCCATACTCGTATGAGAGGATTAACAAACTTATATTCGTTTCTTGGTTCTGGCTTCTGGGTGTGGGTGGTGATGGTGACGAGCAAACGGTGAGGTAGGTTTCCAAACACTTGCGTGCGTTCAATCCCAAGTCCGCTGGGAAATAAAATACAAACCAACTATTATGAGTGTACAATGTACATCATGTTTGCGATAATGGAATGACACACAATGGAACAGCACGCCACACGTGTAACGTTTGTCGCAGGTGAAAACCTTGTCACGAAGCAAGCAGCGGAATTTCGCTTCACAGATCTCAAAAATGACGTTGCCGTCATCGTTCACTGGAGTGAAGTGAATAGTGCGAACACTGAACCGAATAAACATGCCAGGGATGTATTTGGATTTGGACGTTTTAATATTCAAAGCAAAGTAATAATGGAGGTTTTTGCGAAGTAAAATATGTCTTTTTTTCGAGTAAAACATTGGAAAAATGGGATGAAATCCTTTCTCGGAATTTATTAGTTTATCGAACACGAAATTCCAGGGAAATTCTAATATCAATAGGTACCGTTGCAATTATGTTCAAGGGAACAATTTCCAAAAGAAAAAATATTACGGAGAAAACAAAATTGCCCTTAATGACAAAACCCAATAAGGACCAATATGAAATTTAGAGAAATTTCTAGAACTAGTGAAAAAGTTTTCAGGAGATCTTCAATTCTTTGGATGAAGTCAAGTCATGTGAAATCGAATTATGAAGCTGAATTAATTAAAGTTAGACAAAATGATATGCAATTAAAAAGCACATCACTCTAGTTCAAAAGAATTAGTATATTTTAAATTGAAACAAGGAAAGCAGTTTAATGATCTATAATTATTTTTATTAATTTATGATTAAGCAGTTTCTTGAAGATAATTTAAATAGAATATTGAAATTATAATATAACGTTAAGTTATCATTTCTAAAAATTGAAAAGCAAGAAAACAAAAGAAGATCCTTGTGATAAACAAAAAATATTAAATATACAAATGGATAATTGACGAATTTTCTCTTGAAGTTCAAGGCTATAGAAAGGTTTTCTGAAAATTGAGAATCTATTACAGGAGCGGCGAGGTAAATCGACATTGTCCAAACAACTTTTATTTTCTAACAATCCCTTTATTTTGACAAAATTAACAATCCTAGAGCCATTTCGTCGCATTCAGAAAGGAAAACAGGTCTTTGATTTTCATCTCGGAAAGTTCATCAAGATCTTTAAGAAATGCCTCCCTGAAGCTAACCATTCAAGAACTGGTCAAGGCAGGATATTTATAGAGAAAGTGAATCGCTTTCATTTTGGTCTCCGCACCTACGGCAGTGATTATTATGAGGAATATCTAGTTTTGCTATCGGCCATTGTCCGGTTCACATTGCAGTGACCTTAACTACATCTTGCCTGGGTCTGCATAAAAGTTCAAAGGCCATATCTTCCTGGATATGGTACAGTGCGTTAGACTGTTCCACCTGCAGTTAGATTCTGTCAGAAAAATTGAGAAAATTGCCCTTCGTATCCCCAAGAGGAATATTTACCCTTTTCACAAGTGAGCTATGAAGGCCCATCCTTGCTGGGCCAACTCATCAGCGCGTTCATTTCCATCAATGTCACTATGACCTGGATTCCAAATAAGAATGATTTGAAGGCTGATGTTGAGGCTGGATAGTTTATCCCGACATTATTCCAAAAGTATAAAGAAAGCTGTGGCCGAATTGATAAGCATAATAGCCGTCTGGCTGTCAGTGCAGTCGTGTTTCTGTTTTGGTTTGAGTTTGATTTGAGTATTTTGCATGCTTCTATGATTGCTAGTAATTCCGCTTGAAATACGCTGGAAGAATAAGGTAGCCGAAAAGACTTAGAGACATTTAATGATTCAGAGAAGATTCCCAACTCAACTCCACACTCGATCTTTGACCCGTCAGTAAAGACATTGGTATCGAAGTCTTTCCTAACCATGCAATCCTTCCAATCCTGTCTGGCAGGAAAGATTCCTTTAAAATCTTTACTGAGGTTGAAGGTAGGGTTGCGGTAGTCGGTGTCCGTCCCATTGGGTATTAGGCGTGTGTTGGGCAGGATCGAAGGGCCCATGTAGTGCTGACGCTAACTACTATATAACCTTCCTTAGTTTCTTGACATTGTATTTCTTGTTCAGCGCAGGCGACCTAGGAACACAATCGATTCATAAGATCAACTGCTGGGTATGTCCACAAAATCATCTTCTAATGAAGGCCCCACTTTTTACCAAATGTTTTCCTAAAAGCGTAAAACGCAATGCAGACCTTCTTAGCCCGTTCTTCGATGTTTACTTTGCAGTTCAGATTGGGATCTAGAATAACTCCTAGATATTTCGCGCTAAAGGATAAAGACAGGACTTGACTGTTGAATCGGGTTGGGGTGAAGGCAGGTATTTTAGTTTTGGTCGTTAAGAGCATCAGTTCAGTTTCGCTCTGATTAAAACCTAGTCCAATGCTAGACTGTTCGAGATTCAAGAAATTACATGATAAGGAGTACGACACATTTAATTGCGAACGCCAGGAAATTCGGATTATAATATGGGCTAAACGTGCATTCGATGATTCACAGACCTTACAACATCAGTACCGAAGCGACGCTTTCACTCTATTAATATTAAAATTTCTTCGTAATTGTACGGATTTGCTTGAGTATTTGGTGAAACGTGTCAAGCACAATCATAACGTAATGCATTAAAGGTAGCTACTTTTAAATCAGCACATTTTTATTAAGTTTTAATAATTTTAAGCAACCCACAAGGTAAATGACACACATTCAACCAATACTCGTATATGACCATTTAAGAGAGAGCTGTGTTTAAAGGAACTAAGTGTCAGTCCTCCCCAATATGAATGACTCTACATATACCTTCGCAAATTACGAGGATGGCATTGATTGATAGTGCATTCGAATTTTTGCTCAGAAAATCCTTACTAATATTATAAATGGGAAAGTCCGTTATGTTTGTTTGTTTGTCCTTTACGTCGCAACGGAGCAATATAATGGCATAATTTTTTGTGTAGAAGTAGTTACTAGGCTGGAGAGTGCTTTAAGCTATAGTAAAGTAAGGTAAAGTATCTCTTCTATCACTAATTTTAGCAGAACCTACGGTAACACTTATAATTAGCTATACAATATTATATTCTTTTTTTAAAACACTAAATCTGTTTGGTTATATGAGAAAGCCAACTGAGACGGTCTCAACAATTTTTTCACGGACTCTAACTGGTCACTATGCTTCCTCGATAGTGACGTGGATTCCAGCGCAGATATGGTTGAGAAATTTAATTATTTTTGGAAAGAGAAAATTTTATTATGAATGAACTGTAAAACCTATCAAACCTTAAGGGAACTCATATTTAGTTTCGAGCTGTAAAGAGGTTATTGGGGTCAAAGATGTGAATTTCCGTTACTAGCAGCACGGTTTGCTGTTAATTGGATGCTACCAGAGAGTGTCAGCAGTCCTTCTGTACTTGCGAGCGGAAACGATTTCATGGGACGAATCATCTTTCGTACTCGTTCAGTTACTAGAGTACTTACAAATCTTGACATTCAAAAATCCAATGGCCCGGATAGTATCCCACTATTCCTCTGAATAGGTGTTCTTCTTAGCTGGAAAAACCTCTCCGTAAGCTTTTCCATCTTTCCTTCTCAACAGGTCTTTTACCGAGCGAGCGGATGGAAAACATTATTTGTCCAACCTGTCCCTAAAACAGGCGAATCCTCCTTGAACTTGATATTTCAAAAACATTTGATAGAGTTTGGCACCAAGCTTTCTTATAGAAAATGCGTGGTTTTGGTATTGATGAATCTCTTCTTCGTAGGATTAGAAAATACCTTTCTAACCGTTCAATACAAGTTGCATTGGATGGTTTCAAGTCTGGAATTCACAAAAAAAAAAATGTTTTTCCCAGGACTCCATTTTGTCTCCGACTATCTTCCTGATTTTCACTTCCACTTCTAAATTAATCCATTAAACTGTTTCGCTGACGATAGTAACCTCGGATATGGAACTTCAACGGCATCGTATGATAAGCTCATTCAATTCCGATCTCGACAGCATTGTCCAATGGGGAATTAGGAACCGTGTAGAATTTAGTAGTACCCGTGGCATGATGGTTAGTGCGTTGGACTGTCATGCGAGAGGTCTTGGGTTCGATCCCTGCCTGTGCCACCTTAATTTAAAAAAAAAAAAAAACGGGTACTGCCTCTTGCGAGAAATTGACAAATTCTCCAAGAGTAATGCTTGTCATGAAAAAGTGCTTTCTCAAATTAGCCGTTCGGATTCGGCATTAAACTGTAGGTCCCCTCCATCCCTGACAACAGTACTCGCACACAGGAATGGTTGAGAGTTGTAAGTCACTAGGCCCTGGTTCTCTACGGACTGTTGCGCCACCTAATTTTTTTTTTTTTTTATTTTGTAGAATTTAATGCTTCAAAAACTCAATACTGTCTCCTGTCGTTAAAGTGTAACCCACACCCCATGCCACTATCCATGAAACGAACAAACTTTCAATACTCGGTATGTACATATATCACAGATCACCTCTTATATCGGGTGATTTTTTAAGAGCTTGAGAACTTTTTTAAAAAAAAAAACGCATAAAATTTGCAAAATCTCATCGATTCTTTATTTGAAACGTTAGATTGGTCCATGACATTTACATTTTGAAGACAACTTCATTTAAATGTTGACCGCGGCTGCGTCTTAGGTGGTCCATTCGGAAAGTCCAATTTTGGGTAACTTTTTCGAGCATTTCGGCCGGAATAGCCCGAATTTCTTCGGAAATGTTGTCTTCCAAAGCTGGAATAGTTGCTGGCTTATTTGTGTAGACTTTAGACTTGACGTAGCCCCACAAAAAATAGTCTAAAGGCGTCAAATGCATGATCTTGGTGGCCAACTTACCGGTCCATTCCTTGAGATGAATTGTTCTCCGAAGTTTTCCCTCAAAATGGCCATAGAATCGCGAGCTGTGTGGCATGTAGCGCCATCTTGTTGAAACCACATGTCAACCAAGTTCAGTTCTTCCATTTTTGGCAACAAAAAGTTTGTTAGCGTTGAACGATAGCGATCGCCATTCACCGTAACGTTGCGTCCAACAGCATCTTTGAAAAAATACGGTCCAATGATTCCACCAGCGTACAAACCACACCAAACAGTGCATTTTTCGGGATGCATGGGCAGTTCTTGAACGGCTTCTGGTTGCTCTTCACTCCAAATGCGGCAATTTTGCTTATTTACGTAGCCATTCAACCAGAAATGAGCCTCATCGCTGAACAAAATTTGTCGATAAAAAAAAAAAAACATTTCGAACCGAACACTGATTTTGGTAATAAAATTCAATGATTTGCAAGCGTTGCTCGTTAGTAAGTCTATTCATGATGAAATGTCAAAGCATACTGAGCATCTTTCTCTTTGACACCATGTCTGAAATCCCGCGTGATCTGTCAAATACTAATGCATGAAAATCCTAACCTCAAAAAAATCACCCATTAGAATGATCACATACTCGATATTGCCAAAAATGCTGCTAGGTACTTAGGATTTCTCCAAAGGTGCACGACATTTTTCACCCCTTCTGATCTGGCTGTAATTTTTTGGTGCCCCAAAAAAATAGTTTAAATCTCTTGGACAGAATTCAAAAAGTGTCTTAAAAATTATAGGCGACAGAACTATAACCAAAACATTTACATCCCTCGAATACCTCCGAAATGTTTCATGACTTTCTTTGTTTTATCGATGTTTTTACAAACAATGTTCTGTCGAATTAGCCAGTTACATTTCAACACTTGCAAAATTCAGCCGTAATACTCGCACTTCCAGAAATGCTCATCAGTTTACCCTTCAACTTAATTTCGGGCGTATTTTAAATATAGCGATTCTTTCGTAAACAGCACATCGAGAATGTGGAGTGCTTTGGCCAACTATGTTTTTCCGTCCCATTTTGATTTTCAGAAGTTTAAGACCAATGTGCACCGGTATTTCCTCCTAAATCCTACCCTCGCGCTCAACGGTTTTCAACAGGATTCTAATGGCAATTATCAACAATATTTAAAGTATCTTACTATCAACCTTTTGTTAAAGGGCGTAATTGAGATTTGAGCAGCTTAAAAACGGCTGTTAGCGGACCAATCAACAGCACCTATAAGGGCTCTAATTCAGAGCGGCTTATTAACTTTTCATGTAACTGCATTCAGAACTGCTTGAAACTCTGAGCAGTTCCTATCGAATACGGGCCTGTGAGGATTGAAGAATAACAAAAGTGCCTACAAATTGGACTTGGATAGGTACAAACATACTTCAGGTTGACATCTTCCTATTTCTAATATGGAAATATATCGTAATCTGGAAAAGCAGATTTCTGAGTTAGAATTAAAAACCAGTTGAAGCAATTTGTGTAGTTGTGGTCAGGTCAGTCATGGAAGCGTGAAAAAACGCCTTCAGGATTTTGTCGCATCAACCATTCGCTTAGCTTAACTGTTAGTTTGTGTTCAGAAATGCGGAAGCTTTATTCCATATTACAAACCAACTTGCTCATTTTTCTTTTATTCTGTAAGCATGTTCCCTACCAAAAAGAAGCACACCCCCAACATTTTTTAACAGGACTCCAACTCCACTCTTAAACTCTCCACTTGCACTAACCAACCAATTCCAGAGCTCAATGGATTCGAGGAAAGTAATGGAGGTTTTTTGTTTTTGGTATATGTAGTTGTTGCTGCTTCTGCTGTTGCTCCTCTGTGAATGAAATGCTCAACCATTGATGATGAAGGCTCTCGGTCTTGTTGCCCGTTCCCGGGCGGTGCTGTGCTATAATATGCGGATGGTACGTAACCGTAACGTACGGCGTATAACGTAGATATATTTTTGGCGTTCTTTTATTTTATTATGTTATTTTTTTCTGTCGGCCTTAAATGCCCGATTGTGAGTGTGTGTGTTTGAGGATTTTTATGGTTCCGGGAGGAAATTATTTTAATTAACATTTTATGCATGAGAACGGTTCTACAAGCAACCAAAAATTTATGCAGATTACAAGGAGATGAGAGAAGTTATGCGGCACGCAAGTACGTTATTCTTGTTAGGTTGGGTGTTGGGATATGTAAGAACATATCTATAACTATTTATATACGATCGTCCTGGCTATCCCGTTTTTGTAACTGAAGGGAGTGTGAGAATTGTGGGAGGGGATGTAGTGGGGGAGAGTGAATAGGAAAAATAAAAATGAGCCACCCTGTCCGTTTGCCTGTAGCACCTAGTACCAATGGGTTTTAATGACAGCAAAAGAAGAGTAAGTTGGCTGGTAAGGTAGGTAGGTCGGCAAAGGCTCGGGAGAATTGAAGATTAGAAATGAACGAAGGGGCCAGGTCAGGCCAGTGTGGCGGATGCTGGTGCTTGATGTGGTGGTTGGTTGGTGGATGAGGATGACTGCTGCAGATGATGGGAATGGATGTTGGCACAGGCTTACAATAGAAGTGCTAATAACTGCAGGATTCCATCCCAGATGATCTTAATTTTAGTGTATTATACAAGGTAGGTTGCGTTGTAGGTACGAGTATATCATTTAATGTTCAGGAAAGAAATTTAATGGCGTTTTTGAAAAGAATTATGATGTTGAAAACTGTTTTAAATAAAATTAATTAGATAAGTATAATTAACACAGTGAACCTTATTCATATACCTTAGTAAACTTACATTATGATGATACCTACAAATTTATACTAGGCCATCACTTGAATTAAATATAAGGGAGAGTTAGAGGTTGTTCTTATGTGTGGTTAAGTACCTACAGTTTTTTAAGGGTATAGAATTTTAATGTTTAAAGTTCTTTGCTTTATGGTTTATTACCTGAAGGGTGTTGGTTGTTATATTTTCAATTCGAAATATTTAAAACGGCTTCAATTCCAAACGACTAATATACTAAATATAGAAATGTTTAATGTACTGTTTACATGAATCTGTTCCATATAAAATATACAAATTTATATGGTAAGTAGCTTCGCTCAACTTATTTAATGAACAAAGTGAAATCCGGGATGTAAATGGCCAATAGTGTTCAACGAGTGATATGAAGAATTGTTTAAATCGAAGCAGCGGAGCAGGTTCAAGCTGAAACGAGACCATTATCTTTTTGGAACTCAGTTGGTACGAATATTTATTTATCTAAAATATTTTAAAAATCGATGAAATTGATATTTTTACCGATTACTCTCAGAGGTTGGTGCAAAATTTTTGAAACGTTCGCAGTGAAAGTTCGAAATTTTAAAAAATCGGAAAACATTCAAATTTTATTTGTTTAAGGGCTGTGTCCTAAAAGGTACTTATCCGGGTCTTACTGTCGGATAAAAATCTTCAATTAAAAAAATAAATTTAAAATCTAAATATATTTCACCAAACAATTTAGTTAGAACAATTGAAACAAAATAAAACGTTTTAACGAAAAATTATAACAAAAAAGAGGTTGGGATGTGACCCACAATGTTTTCTATTATTCACGAGATGTTTTTTATAAAAAAATTAGTGAATGTTGAAAACAATATTTTTTATAAAATAAAATTAATTTGAAGCATATATCTTAAATTTTCGAAAAGATATTTGAGTCGAAAATCAAATTTTACCAATTTTTATTATTTTTTTAGGTATTTATTTTTTGTTACAAAACTGTCGACCCGATTTTTCTCAAAATTTCACAGAATGTAGAAAACAATTTTTTTCATAAGAAAAAGTTAATTTAAAGCCACTATATCAAAGTTTTGAAAAGATATTTAAGTCGAAAATCAATTTTTACCAACTTTTATTAATTTTTTTTTTAGGTTTTTAATTTTTTGTAGTAAATATTTGATATTTGAGTCGAAAATCAATTTTTGCCAACTTTGAGTAATGTTTTTTTTTTGTTTTTATTTTTTTATAAAAAAACTGTTAATTCAATTTTTCTTAAAATTGTACCAGATGTTTAAAACGTTATTCTTCGTTGCACAAAATTATTTTGGAGATGAAATCATTTTTTGTTCGTAAAAGATTCGAGGTGACAATTATTTTTTTTATTTATAAAAAACCGTTAATTGGAATTTTTTCCAAAAAATGTTTTTATTTGGTATCACGTTACAATATATAATATAAAATTTAATTTAAGTCGCTACCGTTATTGGTTCGCGAGATATTTAGGGTTAACCAAAATTTTCACCTTTTTTATTTCGACTCTAGGGACCTTGAAACGTCGAAAAATGTCAAAATTTTTAATTCGACAAATCGGGCCGATTACAATAACTTCCTATGGGAAGTTAATAATTTAATTTGCTTACTTACTTAAGGTGTTGCTGCAGTCCTCTGTGAACTTAGGCCTCACCCCACAAATTTCTCCACCTAGCTCAATCTTTAGCTAGATGTCTCCAGTTGGGTGAGGTCACTTTCCACCTGTGCGCCTTACCTGATACGTGGTCTTCCAATACTGCGCTGTCCAGTGGGTGTCGTAGGTTCGAAGACTTTCCGGGCTGGAGCAGTTGTTGGACTTGTATCCTTTTGGTTAAGCCTACGTCGCTGAACAGCCAGTAGAGCTCGTCGTCCTATCTTCTCCTCCACTCATTCTCTATGCAAACGGGACCGTAGATCACGTAAATAACTTTTCGCTCGAAACGATGATGGGGGTCTTATATAGCGGCACTTTGATCGCTCGAGAGAGGGCTTTGCTACTCAATTGCTTTCTTAGCCCAATGAAACTGCGGTTAGCAAGAGTAATTCTTCGTTTGATCTCAGCGCTGGTGTTGTTTTATGTGTTCATAGCGGAACCTAGGTAGACAAAGTCCTTAACTACCCCAAAGTTACGTCTGTCAATGGTAACGTTTTGACCGAAACATCGGTGTTTTAGGTCCTTTCTTGATGACAGCATCTACATGTACATTGTTTCGCCCTCATTAACCGTTAAACCCATTTTTGCTGCCTCTGCTCCAATTCTCATAAAAACCTCATTGACATCATTCTGAGATGTTAACAAAATTGCATGACAGTGTATCACCTTGCCTAAAGCATTTTTTGACATCGAAAGGATCTGTTTAGTTGTTTATGGAACAGCGTGAATTCTCCATGGTCATCCTCTACAAACGAGCAAGTTTGGCAGGGATGCCAAAACTGAACACTATCGCCTCTGTAGATATTATCATATGCGGCCTTGAAATCGATGAAAAGATGGTGGGTGTCGATTTGATGTTGTTGGGTTTATTTCAGGGTCTGCCGTAATGTGAAAATTTGATCGTCTGTCGATTTTGCTAGTCTAAAACCACCCTGATAAGGATCTTGACGATGGGCTTAAGACGTTCACATATTGCAAACGAGAACATCTTGTAAGCCATGTTAAGTAGACTGATTCCTCTATAGTTGGTGTAGTTTAAAGGTACTCCTTTTTTCAGTATTGGGAAAACAATTCTGAGGTTGCATTCATGTAGCATGTTTTCTTCCGGCCATATCTTACAGATAAGTTGGTGCATGCTCCTAACCAAATTATTTCCAGCAGCTTAAAGACTTTTGTTAGACTTCAGCTTAGATATGTCTATGTTGAATGGATCATGCTGCCTGACAGCGGAATTCTGTGCGCCGTCGTCGCAGTTATACAGTCTGCAGAAGTGGTCCTTCCATACCATTGACTTCGGTTTCACTTTGATGTTTCCACTTTCGTCTTTGCAGCCTTTGGTTCTAGGTTTATGTGCTTGTAAATTTCGATGCGAAATCCGAACGGCTAACTTGCAAAAGCACTTTTCATGACTCTTGGAGGATTTGTCAATTGCATGCAAGAGGCAGTGCAGGTGAAAAAGTTTAGATGGCACAGATAGGGATTGAACGCAAGACCTCAGCTACAGCTATACGCACTAACCATCATGCCACGGCTACTAATTAACTGCAATATAACAATATTTTATGGGTTACTGAGACTTTTTTTAATAAGTGTATCCGGGTATCAAATCAAGAAGGAAATGAAATTTCGCAAATTGTTCAAGAGTAACATAAAAGTAGTGATAAAAGCACTCATAATTCCTAAACCCCTTATTAAAAATAAGTGTGATTGACTGCTTATTTTCTAAGGGGACAAAACTATCGTGTTATCAATCGATATTACTTAACACACAAATCAACTCTCTAAATGAATTTATTAATCTCTAGCTTGTTTTAATGAACGCAAGAAAAAACCTTCGATCCGATTATTTTATTATTTGTCTATACGAAATAAATCCAATAATAATATCGTTATCGTGTATCGAACTCATCGCAACACTTAAACAAACTATTTTCAGCTTAATTAATTCTAAATAATAGTTGGTGCTCCCTCGTTCTAATTAACAACTTAAATAACTTAAACCATATCTATCCATAGTTAAGTTAGGCACTTCTCAGCTATAACAAGGTGTTGAGAACACCTTTTAAGAATTATACCCACCTTAGAAACCGCCTCAAACCAAACCAAACCGAACTAGAACTTTTATAGAAATATTGTTGTGAGAAACTAACAAAACTGCCAATTGATTTCCCAAGATAATATGAATCGAAAAATAATTGATTTACCAAGAAAACGAATCGAATTTATCCACAATCGTTTGCAAGCACGCAACCCAACAGAAAAACCTAAAGAACAAAATCACCGATTCCATACCTTGGGAGTAAAAGGAGGAGATGACATGCCAGAGCCAGCGACGACGCGGTGCGGCGCAGCGACAAGGGTGCAAGAAATTGGTAGCTCTTTTCTTAAAAACCATCAACGAAACGTCCTTACAATTCCATTTGTTGGCATAGGTAAGAGAACGGTACTTCTGTTGCATAAACCAATGTATCCCCTTGATCACGAACCCGTTTAAAATTATTAATTCAAATATCGATTGTGAAAGTGGATAATGGATCGTTTGACCACACCACCATATGCGGTTGTGATTCGGCCATCCATTGTCCGAATTGAATCCCTCCTCGATAAGAAGCAAAAGGATACCTAATAGCCTTCGGCGGAAGTGACCATATTCCGAGAAATCCCTTAAGGGGGTCGCTCACTAGGTTTGCGGGATAAGCAATAAAAAAGGGTTCCAAATTACCGCACAGGTGGTGTGTGGTACACCTTCCTACTTTCTCCGAGGGATTATTCCAAGAAAACCAAGAAAATAGGACATCATCACTAACTGGGCCTCAAACTATTATACCTAGCTATACACAAAAGTCCTGTAACTTAAAAAACAACAACAACAACAAAAAATCATGTCTATAAATAAAATAAAATTCATTGTTGCCATAATGTGACATGTAATTTCCGGTTGGAATTGTTTGCCACCCGTTGCGTGGTAAAGGCATAAAAGCCAAGCACAATCCCATCGCACAAACAACAAAACAAGCCAGTTATACGAACGGCTTTAACATATGTACGTAATTAAGAGGGCAATCATTTTGATAAGGCTCGTTTCTTGTTGTAGGACATGTCATAGAAGTCGGCAATGTGAGAACTCAGAATAGAAGTCTTGGTCGCCATGCGTCAGGGTTCAGGACTCGAGAGTCGACAATCGGCACATAGTCGACCCAACACGCTATATGTTATCGCGATTCACGACCTTGTTCTACAGAAATTATTAATGTATCTTGTAGTTTTCACAGTAATGTGGCTCATGGGGCAAATCAAAGTGTCGGCGTTGGGCACGGGCACCGCATTCTATATACTCGTCGCATATAATATGTAATGTACACAATCAAATATAATATTACTTATTTTGGTTAAATAAGGGGAGTTGACAAAAGAGGATGTTATTCAAATTAGTATTAAACGGTGGGACATGAAATAAGATACATTTTGAGATTATAGATAGGCAAGGCCTACTCGTATACTTAATGTCAATTTAATTAACTAAACTTATTCCTATATCTCACTTAAGTATAGGTACTTAGGCTGTAGTTTTGTCCAAGTCGAACCGAACTGAAGGTTTGACAATTTGTAGAATATGCGGTTAATAGTGTATAATGCCAAAGGTTAGGTTATTAATTTTTAAAATTATACTTCTTTGGTCTACACTGTATATTTTATACAATAAAAGGTTAAAGAACGTTAATTCAATAAAGTCAAGGAAATAATTTTCACATGTAACAATGCCTTCATTAAACCTTATTAAATGCTCCAATAAGGCAGATGAGAAGTGACACGTAGAAGTGAATTGTTTGCTTGGTAATTTTCAATCGCACACAACTGATTTTCGTGACCTTTTACGGAGATTTTATGAGACTTTTTACACATTGTTTTGACGCCAATGGAAAGGTATATACGAATTTCTAGCTTACTCTTCCGTATTCAGTTGCCACAAGGGAAAACAACACAAGTCACTTTTTTGAGTTTTTCGGGAAAGCATTTTGAAAATTAAAGTTTTTTTCCCTATGCAATTTTTTAATTACTTAAAGATGAAGTTGACTTCCAACTTTACTTATTTTTGGTTGACTGGCAGGAAAAAGTTGAAAAAATGTGGAAAAATAGACTTTGTTAGTATAAACTTAAACTTAAACAACTTTAACAACTTCAAACTCTTGACTGTAGATTTTATTAGATTTAAGATTTTGCTGTGATTATATACATTGATCTCACATTAATTTTCTAACTGATAAATTTATTTGATTTTCAAATGATAGACATGTGCTTCAAGAGGACACGAGCGTCCACAGGTTTTTCCCAAAAACTCCCATCGAGTGCCTAGTAACTTTACTGGAGATTGGGTTCATGATCCAGTGGAAAGTTGTTAGGGGTAGCAAAAGAGAGAGAGGGGGAGCGATTTTTCCACTAAGAACCTCTCCTATCATCCAGACGGTAGCGGATGAATTCCCATGAACCGTTTAAAGAACACCTTATAGGGCCACTATGACATATTCGGAGCATAGGCCTGTAAGGAGCGGTTATGCCGGCTATTGGCCTTGGAATTTAATCAAGGACATGGTCAGTCAATTTAAAGGTCGTGTGTCAGGGTAACTTCTCGAACACGTAAAGAAAAACCAGTTGTAAACCACCAACAGGAATTGGAAACTGAGATAGTTACTAAAGTAACTGCTACCGAGAAAACCAACAACGCTTATTTGGATGTGGCTTTGTTATCGGAGCCAGACTTATGTATATACCACGGCGCTTTTGCGAGTTGCAAGAATGGGATTAGCAGTTAATAAGGGCAAAACAAAGTAAATGCTGTCACCAAGAAAGGACCTACAACACCCGACACCGACTTCTCAGTCAAATGGTCATCATCGATAGTCGTAACTTTGATATAGTTAAGGACTTTGTCTACCTAGGCTCCGCTTTGAACGCAGAAAACAACATCAACGCTGAGATCAAACGAAGAATTACTCTTGCTAACCGCTATTTCTTTGAACTAAGAACGCAATTATTTAGTTGTAAAGCCCTCTCTCGTGCGGCCAAATTGTGAACCTTGAAGAAGGTTAACACCAGGTGGAATAACATCACCACGTGTCAGGTCACAAAAAACATCTGGCCTACACTAAATTTAAAGCGATAAAGGTGCTTGCTATCTCTAAGCAGTTCGCATATAAGCTCGATAAATCGGTGTCATAACCGGGGACTGTCTAATAGGAAAGCACGCCACGTGGCTAGACGTATTCTCAAATGACTTTTGCAGAAACTGTATGAATGAGGAAGAGGAGGAAACAGTTCTTTACCTTCTCTGTACATGCCCTGGTCTAGCTCAAAAACGCAAGAATTACCTAGGACAATTCTTCTATAACGACCTGAACGGCCTAAATCATACATATTAGCATAATCAGCCTCTCACGTTTCGTAAGGGACTCAAACTGGTTTCCTTGAGCTTAGAAAAAAGCCTCAAGATTCATGTGGTATCACAATGGACCATTAAACTGTCCGAACAGCCACTTTAACCTTACCTAACCTAAGGCCCTTATCATCCCTGTCCTTCTATACGGTGCAGAAGCATGGACTATGACAAAAGCTGATGAAAGCACCTTGGGTCATTTCGAGAAAAAAGTTTTTCGCATGATCTACGGCACCGTATGCATAGAAGGTGAGTGAAGGAGAAGATGGAACCGTGAGCTGTACGGGCTATATAGGGACGTAAACTTAGCCAGAGGGATAAAAGTCCAACGACTGAGATTGCTGGGTCACGTAGAGCGCATGAAAACTAATGCTCCGGCCGGAAAGTCTTCGAATCCACTCCCACAGAACAGCGCAGTTGAGGAAGACCGCGGACTAGTGAAAACTGACCTTACCCAACTTGGAGTGCGCAACTGGCGACATTTAGCTAAGGACCGAACTAGATGGAGAAAATTGTAAGGCCCTAGTTCACACATGACTGTAGCTCTACCTTAATATTATTAATTAAACCAAAACCTGACGTGAAGCCTTGCCTTGTTATGGTTCGCATAAACCTGGAATGGAATGGAATGTAGTCGAATTCCAATTATTATGAATAATTTTACAATAAAATCCCAAAAAATGCATTTTGCCGGAATACTCCCAAAAATTCCATGGATTTGATCTTGTTGCTAGCCTTAAGGCCCTCATGCATCAGAACTAGATCTTTTTATACTTGAAAAATGTCAAAGAAATTATCAATACAAAATTTTTAGCAACTCAATTTTTAATCAAGTTTTGTTCTGTGCAAAACTCACTTTCTAATTAATATCCATTTCAATTGCACATTTCAGCTGGATATACGAAAAACAACAGTTACAAGTAAGACACTATGTGGAACTGTTACACACATAAATATTTTGTATCAAACTTTTTTCCAACCACACAAATCAATTTAATTAGAAACTTTTTCATAAAATATTCACAAAAGTAATGTTGGGAGGAGTTGAAGCGTCATCGTCGCGTCGCGGTTGTCGTCGATATAAATTTACACCAACCCACTCTGCCTTTTTGATGGTTGATGCTTGAAGCCTTGAAGGGGTTGAAATGAATCAGTAGCAGCAGTAACTCTAGCGCAGTACTTGTATTTGCACCCTTAAGAGCAGCTAAAGCAACCATATAGCCCGGAAAAACATTGCAGGGACAACAAAATCAAATTGAAGAACCTCTTTTGCATATGGTGTTTCCATTAAATGCTAATTGTTAATGTACGTGCAACTATTTCAATTAATTTTCTGGGAGTGTATAACGTTGTTTTTGCGCTTCTATTTTTGTGACGACAACGACCAAGGCAAGGTTTTTCTGTAGTTTTTAGCGTCGTCGTCGTCGTCGCTTGTAGTCGCTCGTTGCTGGTATAGTGCTTCGCTTCTCATTGGACTTGCGTTGGTTCCCATAACAAAAAAAAAAAAAAAATAAGTCTGACGTTGAAGTACCCAAGTAAATCAGGACTGGCAGGAACAGGGGCTTTGGAAAATGTCCTTGTCGGCTGGCTATGGAGGAGTTAGCTAGCATTTTAAGTGTAAAAATGAAACGGATGTTGAGGAATGAGCACGCAGAGAGCTAGAGCCAGAGCTGTTTGCGTCTTTTGTTTGCTGTCGACTGTTTTCGAAATTACAGTAAACGATTTTCACAGAAAGCTCTATACTCTTCTACTTGTAGATTCTCTTCGGTATGATGGTTGTAGGTAGCTAACCTACCTAAAGTATAGTTGTTGGGATTGGCACTTGAGAGCCTTTAATTAAAAATAAATTAATTGAAGTATACAACCTTTGTGCAAAGTTTTTCCATGCGGTTCGACTTGAGAAATTTTTCACTAATTCTTCTTCTCTTTCCCTTTCTCTTTCTCTCTATATCTCTATCTCTCTTTTCAATTTGAAGCAAAAGAAACCTTGATTTCTTCAGAAAAAAGGTTTTTTGTTCTTTGAAGAAAATAGTTCAGTTTTTTGGTGTGATTTTAACTTAATAAACATGATAGTTTTAAAAGCGAGAAGGAGGTGGTAGATAGATGGACAGATTTTAAAAAAGAGGATTAGTTTAACTGACTTATCGTCGGAGATGCACTTTAAAGTTCTAGCTTTATAGTAAAATTCATTGTTGGAGTTCTATTAGGTCCTCAGGCCTACAAAGTCTATGTGTATTCCTTAGTGCTCAACAGGAGCTCAATCACTCCTACAAGTCCTCGTGTGCGGTTTACGGTGCTGTGGTCTCTACTTCAATCTTGACGACTGTTCTTTTACACGTAATTCTTAGTCTCCCGACCTATCTGCCTTCTTAAGTTAAAAGTGTCAATGTTACACAAAAGTCTGGCATCAGCCTCCTTCCAGTACTTGGAAAAGAACTGGAAAGAGCGATTGTAAACAGATTGATGGAGCGTGTGCCCCAGGCATGCCCATTTGAATTTCATTTCACGCCAAGGCGAAGTGTTGTGGACATTTGGATGCACGTTAAAAATTGTATTCGTGAGTCCACGGCGAACTATGTCTTAAGGATTTTTGTGGACTTCAAAGGCGCTTTCGAATACCTAGATTGGGTTTCCGTCAAGGGTAGCCGAAGTTGGTTGTCAAGAACGGGCGCTTAAGCAGAGTTATTTCTCTGATAGAGCGGCTCCCATTGTAGGGAAATTGATGATATATCCATAAGGGTGGAGAGGGATTACCCGCAGAGGTGCATAGCAGGTCCATTTATTTGGAACTTGATCCTGTGTTGATAGCTCTTTTCTCGGAGTTCCAGGGAGTTAAGTGTAGTGCTTTCGCTGATGACATACATGTCCTTGTTGAAGGCCGGTCTATAGAGCCGAGATAGAAAATAGGGGCACGGAGGTCATGGGTAGAGTACGTGCTTGTGGGGTTAGTGTGGCTTTAGATCTGGTAATGGATAAGACGGCGATGATGTTGCTGAAAGGCGAATTACCACTTACTGGGACTCCTACTGCGTTGGTAGGATGAAAATTCTTTCATGTCAGAGGGTAATGCTCCACGGGTCTCTGGCAGTATGCTGCATTGTTTCTACGGAAGCAATGCAAGTACTGGCTGGGGCCCGCCTCTGGATCTGGAGGTAATACGACTTGGAATTGCCTTCAAGTTAAAGTGGCGGATAAGCTTGTCTCCAACTAACTGGGAGGAGGCTTTAAATGCTTTGGGTATGGGGAGTAGTGACCTTAGATGGACTAGTATTGAAGTGGGAGGGTGAGTTTTGAGTTCCTTCCCAATGTAGTGCAGGCGGTTGCTATGTTTCTCGCTCTTCACGGCCTTATTGCTGACTAGGGCTTGGCGGCACATCATAATTAACTGTCCTTATGACGCCGATATAAGGGACCTCCTTTGTATGGGCGTGGTGCGGACTGGTGATGACTGGATTTTTAGTGGTGTCCTTTTAAGTAGGGATACTGCTGCAAATCAGACAGTGTTTGCAAAATATGCATTTAGCAGGAGAAGTTTGTTTTAGACTTAAGCTTGAGGTTGGGGAAGTATGAGTAGTGTATGGTGACTTCTGGTCATCTACTTTAACTGGTGGACACTATACACGTTCTCTGTAGTATTTGTGTTAGGTTCATTCTTTTTGTTAAAAGTTGTTGACCTGGATAACTATAGGTTTCTTACTTCAACCGGTGGTCATGTAGGTGAAAAAAGAGGTTGTCAGGCCTCGGGCTGTAAGAAGTCTATCTGGAAGTAATCTTAACGGTTGCGAAGCTCGACCACAAGCTATAATCGGGTACCACGGGAGACAAAAGCCCATGATTTTTTTTTATTTATTTATTTTACCTGTCTAAGAGGTAGGTAGTGGGAGCATCGTGGTGGCTGTGGTTGCCGTATGCGGAGCTAAATGTTGTTCTAAGGGTTCTGTTTTCAACCTATGGCCCTTAAAATACAAGAGATGCAAGATAGACCTCGCTCTAAAATACAAATACAAAAAGTGCAGTTCATGTCTTACACATGACTGTGAAATTGTACTGGGGTATTATTGTTCTGCCTCGGAATGTTGACCAGCAAATTTCTCTGGTCCTGATATTGTGAGTAGGCCCATACCGTGAAATAAGTCCTAAACGGAAGGTGTTCACATTAAGCTTATCAATAATATAAGTATGAACAGTCCTTCATTGAAAATACTATTGGGCTAGAATAAAAAAAAGATGTTTTGTAAACATCTAATTGGCACTATGCGATACCTGGATTTAACAACAAAGTCCTAGATACGGAAATTAACCTTCAAGAAGTGGAATTAACTCTAGGATCTCTTAAAGACGGAAAAGCGGCGGGTGCAAATGGTATTTCTGTTGAGTTCTATAAATACGGAACAGTCATGCTAAAAGAACGTCTGGTAATACTTTTTAATGGAGTATTTAAGGGGCATATTTCCGTAAATGAATTTCGAGACGCTATAATCTTCCCGATATACAAAAAAGGATCCTTGTTGGATGCAGCAAACTATCGTGGAATTTCTTTTCTTAATTCGACTTATAAGATTTTTACAATGCTGTTGCAGAAGCGACTCACAACGTGGATTGCAGATCAGAACCTGTTAAAAGAGACTCAATCGGGCTTTAGATCAGGGTACTCTACAATAGATAACATTTTCATTGTCAGGAGGATATAGCTGAAAGCTTTATTAAGGAGGGAAGAAAATTGTATGCATTCTTCATTGACTTCAAAGCCGCATTCTACTCAATCAACCGAGGTGCTTTATTCTATAAGTTATATGGTCTGGGCTTGTCTCTGAAGTTCGGACGCGTTATCGAAGAGCTGTATATAGAGGAACACAAGCTGCAGTGTGGAACGGAGCTGAGCTTTCTGATTGGTTCACAACCACCTCGGGAGTAAGACAGGGTTGTACATTGAGTCCCATCTTGTTTTCGCTCTTCATAGATGACCTTGTAGATTACCTTCCAGGTGGTTTTGATTTAGCGGGATTTCGTATTAAAGCATTAATGTTTGCTGATGATATAGTAATTTTTGCGTATTCCCCAGAAACATTCAAATTTATGATAAATAGAGTATACCACTACTGCTGCATATGGAACCTTACCGTCAATACTCAAAAATCTAAGGTGATGATATTTAAGAAGGGTGGTGGACGAAATGCCTTGAATAAAAAGTGGAATTGCAACTGAGAAGATATAGAATGTGTTAACGAATACAAATACCTAGGAGTAATTTTTTCAAGAAACCTGAATTTGGAGAAACATTTTAGCGAGAAACCCCAAAAGGCAAAAACTGCAATTAATATTTCATGGAAAAGATGCTTTATGAACGAAAACATAGCTCACAGTAGTACATATAAGGTATTTGAAGCAGTTGCAGAAAGTATAGTTTTGTATGGCTCGCAAGTATGGGGATGCAAAAAGTTTCACACCGTGGAGAAACTCTTAACACATTATGTGAAGAGAATATTTCGTCTGCCAAAAATTACGCCAAATTACGTGATTATGCTGGAAACCGGATTATCACCTCTATTCATAAAGGCTTTAAAGATGCAAGCGGATTATCTCCTGCACGTTTTCAGTATGAACAAATACCGACTTGTTAGAAAACTAGTAATAAAAGCTGTAGAAGACCAAATTCACTGGTACAGTGAGTGGTCGAGTTTCGAAGAAGGATGCAATTTAAATTTCAATTTAAATGCGGAAGATGTATCGCACAGTAAAGCTCTTATGTATAAAGAGCAGCCGGTAGATGAGAATTGTAGAGCAGAATATGCAACTGAAACAGTTGGGTCATTGTTCAGAACAACTTACAGTATAGGCTTAACCATGGTCTCGCAGGAAGGAACTACTTCCATGATGCAAATAATGTAAACGTCATTGCTACACTGGTCAAGTTAAGAAGTGAGCTACTCAACCTGAACTCCATAACGTACATACATACATGATTTACCACTGGAGTGTATACTATTTGCAATTTAGCAGAAAGAGAGAACGTCATACATTTCGTCGGAATGTGTCCAACTTTAAGGGAAACTAGAAGAAATATTCTTGGAAGTGACTTTTTATCAGAGGAACAAGTTCTTAGTATGCTGAATGAGATGGATGTCCTCAAACTATTGGAAAGTTGCGTTACGATATAGATCCAGAATTATGAAGGAAGATTCCTGACGCTTTAAATTTGCTATAGTCATTTGTTATTTTTTGTCTCTGTTTTTAAATTGCCCTTTTTAAAATGTTTTTTTCTTTTAATTGTTTTTTTTTTTTTTGTTAATTAAAGAAATTTTATTTATTTAAGTTGTCAATCTGGCAGACTGCAAATGCCATGCTATTATGATTTTTGTGATAGAATATTTATGTAATAATTGTAAAATTAATCTTTAAATTAATAAAAATCAATTATCTAGCTATCTATCTAATTATGACAGTTTGCAGTTTTCTAGTGTCACTTGTGCTGCATGCTGCATTAGTACAATAGTACAGATTGAACATTTGAACGGAACAGTCGTAGCTTTTTGTTTAACCTGAGAAAATTATTTATTAAAAAATAAAATTAGAATTTTTCAACTGGTTTCATTTTATTTCTTTGGGCGTAAAATTAAAAACTACACTAAAAAACTTGTCCCATTTTATATATTCCAGCATGATCAAACTCTTTAAATGCATCTGAAGAATAAGCTTATAGGGAGATTTTCAGGGTAATTTTTGAGCGGGTTAAGAGCTTATAAAAACTACCAAATTGTTATAACGAAATCTTGTGAAGAAATTTCCGTTTCTCTGATTCCAAAAATTTAACTCAAAGCACCATATTACATACCATTGTATGATTTCACTAAATGCAATTTTTCAGATTGGTCCATTGTTCAACTTTCAAATTTCAAAGTTTAAAACACATAAAATAATTGATTGCTAATTAATCGCGCAATTAGTCTCCAATCAATTATTCCTTTATGAGTCTTACCTTCAAATTCGAAAGTTGCCCTGTTAACTTTATACACATCATTTCATTATTTATGTACATAGTTAGTTAAAAAATACAAAACTCAAAAAGTTAGTATAAACTTCCAATTAAATGTTTTCCATTTAAATTGTATACTTTCTAAAAGTTGAATATTTTTTTCCCCACGAACTTTAAAAAACAAAATGTCATTTTTCACAAGCACTTTTATCCCAAAATCAAACTTGATGACATAACACAAGCAAACTTGAAAGATTGTATCGCTCAGGTAGGCATCATAAAGGTCATATTGTGGTAAGCACCTAGACCTCCCTATTGCAGATGCCCGGTGCCCTTGTCCTCTGCCCTCTCCCTCCTCCCCCACCATCATACCAGAAACAATTTCTCCATTTCAACTTCGCCTGAGTAGAATTTAAAATTTCGTTGAATTAATGAAGATTTCTTTATCCGATTAGCTTCAGACCAGGGCAACAAAACAAGGCAACAAGGCGTGTAATCCAAATACAAAATATATAAAAATAAAAATGTGCGGATTAACACCGCGAACAAGAATAAAGTCAATGGAGGAAAATTTAAGTAAAATAAAGAAGAAATATATAAATCCCAGTCGCAGGAACTGTTGTACACAACAGTGAACAATGTACACCCGCATCTGTTAGATACCTACATACATTTTTATTTTGCTCTCTGTTAGACATACCTATCTATCTAGACCGTCCTACCTCTCCAAGCCTTCAAGGACACAACACCAGCAGTATATAAAATATACTCTACTCCTTCTACGCAGTTTTATTCTTCACGCATAAGATTCAAGATCCATATAAAGTGCTCGCACAAATGAAGAATATCCTTGCGGGAGGTGTGGCGTATGGCGAATGGCGTATGGCGTATAGCGTATAGCGTTTTGGATGTGGATTCATTTTTTCATTTGTATTTCCAGCACGTGAAAACTTTCCCTATTAAATTACTTTTTTTTTCACTTAATTATCGAAGGACTCTCGGGGATGTTTCCTTCTTTTTGCGTTTGGGTACGTGTAGCTCCATCTTTCCTTTCGAACAGCTTAAAAAAACTTTTATTCTTTTAAGGTGTATAGTGACTTTAATGACACACACACACACACATTGTAAGTGTTAAACTTTGTCTTTATCTAATTTTGTATTTGTTTTTCTAAGAATGAAACAACAAAAGGGTGTAAAAGGTAAGCGCCAAGGTCATTTCAGGACGAAAAGGCATCCTTGGAAAACCTAAGTGCAATTTTGTTTTCTTTTGCAAATTTGGCAATTGCTTCAAAGGACATAATCCAACAAAGGCTTTAAGCCTCCTTCTCTGTGGTGTAGAAAAGAAAGAAGCAACACACAAAATGTAAGGATAAAGTCCGTCAGACAATGGATATGTTATCTCGTTGCCAACATAGCATAGACTGCTTCCGTGCTAAGTTTTTGTCCTCACAAACAGTGCATTAAACTAGGTCAGTCCTAAATTCAATAGACGAATGTCCTAGTAACTCTTCGACGTGTAGTAGAGATATAGCAGCAGTATGCTCATGAGCCAGGAAGTGAGAACAAGGAATCTGTAGAGAATCCTTTTTATTCACCACTATTTCGCTTTTTGCAGAAATCAAGCGAATTCGATGAGGTGGTCCTGCGCGCTGATGGAAAGGGGAAATTTTTGATAAGGATAACAAGGTTCGACCGTGGGAAATGTTGCTAGTTCGGAGTCCTTGCAGGTTATAGATACAAATTTGTATCTGCAACATTGTTCGTGTTGTAGTTGTTGTTGTTTTGTGTGTGTTCCTTTTCTAATGCGCGTTATAATGCGATTTATATTTGTTATAACTGGCGGAATGGTTGAGGAGGGAGTGGGTGTGTTTTTGGTTGGTGTCTTTTTATGATGCAACAATGACGTCAAAGGATTACGTATGCAAAGGGAAAAGAAAGAAAATGAAAAATTAACATGGGTAGGTTGAAGAAGCAACAAACAAAAATTCTGAATTTAATATTTTCTTCTTCAAGAATTACATATACTATTTTATACATATGTATATATGCTGGTATTTTGAATTTTACTGTATATATATATTTATTCCTTGAAGTAGGTGGATGTCCGTATTTTTAAACTGTTGCATTTATTCGAGTTTAATTTTTGATTTAAAATTCGGATTCAGAGTATTTATCACGAGTATAGGTATGAATATTCAATTTTGGATTTTAATCTTATGCTTCTTGACACCCATTTGAAGTTTATAGAGGATACTTTCCACATTATGAATTTTTGTATATACATATGTAGTATTAAATGCTTTAATTAAAATTGGGTTCGAATAAATCATTGAATGTGGTCAAAGCAAATGAATTGGTGAACTTCTTATTTATATCTTAATTCCTTTTTAATAAGTGCACACTCAAGGGAATATTACTACCATTAGAATACTAGAAAAAGGAGAGAGGGTTTGAAAGTGCACATTGATTTTGAATTAATGAATACTGCAATAACTGGGAAAGACAGAGTGTGGTAAGACATTCCACATTCGCGTAGTACGGCTAAAGAACGAATCTCTGTATTTGATAATACGACGAAGTTGGGATCGAAGGTATACTGATGAATATTCCTAGAAGCGAGAGTGTTACAGTTAAACTGTTTAAAGGAAGGAATGCAGCTGGCTATTTCTCTAAAGCATAAACCGTTAAAATAACGTTAAAAAACGGATAGACAAGAAACTTTACGACGATGTTCAAGTGAAGTAAATGAACATATTATTAAATGATGATACTATCGCCAATCAATTGAAATGATTTCTGATTTCAATACTGTCCAAGAGGCTTAAGTAAGTTGCAGGAGCACCAGCCCAGATATGGGAGTTGTACACAAGATTTTGGACGTATGTATATTTAATAGGGTGGGTCATTTTTTTAATTTATCTGATTTTGAATTCTAATAGTAATAAAACGTGGCCAAATGGGCTTTATAATGACCAAATAAAATATTTTTGAACTCCAAATTTATCTTTAGCCTGCGCATCCACAATGAACATTACCATAGAAAACTAGAAAACATTAAAATCCCATATTCAAATTTTTTAATTTTCAAATTAATTTTTTTTTTTTTACAATCGTAAGTAACTTCATTTCTTTAACTTATTTGAAAGCGTCAAATAGTTTCAAATAGTTATTTTTATTCATGTGATCGTGACCAAAACGGTGAAAGATTGTGTGATAATATCAATAATAATACAAAAAAAGAGGCTGGGATGCGACCCACACTGATAACTTCCCTTCCCATCCCATCTATCGATTTGTCTTGCTTAAAAGTTTGTTATTTCTATTCTTTTAGTTTGTTAGTTCTATTTTTTGGAGATTTTATTTTTTTATGAAAAAACGGACTGTTGGATTTTTATAAAAAAATAACTAAATATTAAAAACAATATTTTCTGTGAAATAAAATAAGTTTGAAGCCAATATTTTTAATTTTTGAAAAGCTATTTGAGTCGAAAGTAAATTTTTACCAAGTTTTAGTATTGTTTTTTTTAGGTTTTAATTTTTTGTAAAAAAAAACTGTCAATCCAACATTTCTCAAAATTTTACAGAATGTTGAAAACAATATTATTTATAAGATAAAATTAGTTTGAAGCCAATATCTCAAAGTTTTGAAAAGATATTTGAGCCGAAAATCAATTTTTACCAATTTTTACCAACTTATATTAATTTTTTTGTTTAGGTTTTTATTTTTTGTAAAAAAACTGTGAATTCGATTTTTTTCAAAACTTTACTAAATGTTGAAAACAAAGTCTTGAAAAGATATTTGAGTCGAAAATCAATTTTTACCAACTTTTATTAATTTTTTTTTTAGGTTTTTATTTTTTATAAAAAAAACTGTCAATTCGATTTTTCTCAAAATTTTTCCTAATGTTGAAAACAATATTTCTTATAAGTTAAAATTAGTTAGAAGCCATAATCTCAAATTTGTGAAAAGATATTTGAGTCGAAAATCAATTTTTACCAACTTTTGTTAATTTTTTTTTTCGGTTTTTATTTTTTTGTAAAAAAACTGTAAATTCGATTTTTCTCAAAATTTTACTGAATGTTGAAAACAATATTTTTTGACAGATAAAAGTAGTTTAAAGCCAATATCTCAAAGTCTTGAAAAGATATTTGAGTCAAAAATCAATTTTTACCAACTTTTATTAACTTTTTTTTTTAGGTTTTTATTTTTTGTAAAAAAATTGTTAATTCGATTTTTCTCAAAATTTTATCAGATGTCAAAAGCATCATTCTTCGTTGCACAAAATTGTTTTGGAGATGAAATCATATTTTAGTCGTAAAATTTTCGAAGTGACAAATTTATTTTTTTCATTTTTTTTTATTTATAAAAAAAACCGTTAATTGGATTTTTTTTCCAAAAATATAATTGTTTTGTATCACGTTACAGTATATAATATAAAATTTAATTCAAGTCTCTAGCGTCATTGGTTCATGAGATATTTAGGGTTAACCAAAATGTTCACCTTTTTTTTAAACTGCTATGGTAAAAAAACCACCAACGCAATATTCTTGAGAGCCCTTTCTGCATCTTTCTGCCTTATTATCTGTATAACAAAATTTATTTGAAGTCGATATCTCTACTGCTTCTTGAGGTATGGACGACAAAAAAAACTTAGTGATGGTACGGACATACGAACATAGTACGTACACACGCACGCACAGACATCTCTCTAAAAATCTTTTATTTCGACTTTAGGGATCTTGAAACGTCGAGAAATGTCAAATTTTTCAATTCGACAAATCGGACCAATAACTTCCTATGTGAAGTTAAAATTACAGCGACTACAAAAACTGCTAAACGTCGAAACTACTTCCATGCCACCGGCAACCTAAAGCAAAACAATATCTCAAAAAAAAAAATACGTAAAAGCAAAAACAAAGTAAGAAAATAATTCTTAAAGCTACATATGTATGTATACCTACTACAAAATGTACCTATATAAAAAAATTCAACAACTCGAGTAGAAATTGTATGTTATTTGTCCTTCCTTACTCCACTTTGATTATAGGTATCTTTTTTTCTTCAACCGACAGTTTTGTTTAAAGCAAAGAAATCTGCCAAAATTATACTCGGTACTAAAATAGTTCAAAAATCTAACAGGTAGGTACGCCCCCAAATTATGTTATACTATACATACCTATGTGTATATATATACATATATGTACCTATATTCATATTAACCCACTAACCTCCATTTGTGCATATGAATACCTACCTACATACATACCTATAAGTAATTACTAATTAGGTACCTACCTAACATTAGCCTAAACAATATATCTACCTATGCTTATGCATGTACATTGGCAATGTACCTATACTTTGTAGTAAAGTATGATTCGTCCACTGTCCCTATTTTCAGAAAAAAAAAGAAATTTAAAAATAAACCTAACCCAACTCATATCAAACTAATATCGAAATTGAAGAAAAACTCACAAAACATCATCATGTCGAATGCACCGAAAAGCACCAAAATCATTTTCGTTTTATGAATGAGAACGAAATTTAAAAAAGAAAAACAAACCTTCAAAATACACTTTCTGCAGCGAGCGTGATTTGGCCTTGAATGCCACACTTTTACAGACATTATGTACCTACACAGTTGTTATTGTTGCTTTTTATTCTAAATAACAATATTCCGTTATCTTTCTCGACAACAAATTGTGAGTAAATTTCCCATAAGGACCAAATCTGAAAAATTGGGTGTTGTATTTGATAGACTGAGATACAATAACTCGCCGTGCGATACTAGCGACTTATGAGCATTTGAGAAATAAGTGTCGCCATCTAGAGCAGGATTTGCCCGGTGTCCCTTCTATTTGTAATTATTCAATGATACTACGCCTTTACGTATGTATCTACAGCAAATCCATCGCAACATTTAATTCATTTGGCTAAGTTTGTTGTAAGGGTTTATGCACCAGTATGGTTTCAGATAAAGATGTATGTATTCAACTTGCAAGGACGGTTCAAGACATTTTTGGAAACTTATTGATGAGTCTCGATATCTTTCTCCTGAACTCAAGCAAGTTATAGATCCAGTAATCCAGCGAAATGCATACTTTGCACACCCTGAAAACCTTTGATTATCAATGTTAACAGATAGTACACTACACGCTCGGGAGCTTGTTGCCAGAAGAATTCACAAAGCTAGAATTTCGACTCTTAAAAGAAACGTGCCACGAGTTTTTGAAGTCCCAAAAATTAATTTGTATGCTTCATCATACACCGATATGATAGATTGGATAGATAGAAAATTTATGAACCCCCAGTTTTAAAATATGTTCCTAATGATGAAATTTTAAAAATTATAAATTCAAGGGGTAAAAGCAACTTAACGTTTTTTTTTTTTTTCGGTTTTAAAATATGTTCCTAATGATGAAATTTTAAAAATTATAAATTCAAGGGGTAAAAGCAACTTAACGTTTTTGAGGCTGCCTTGTCAGTCACACCCAAGCAGTCGACCGTTTTGTCAAAATTGTTACCGAAGCTTCGATGTCTGCATGTGATGACAAATCTAGACAGGGTCTAATTCAAGCAAAAATAGCGTTCAGAAAATTCATGACGGAATTTGAAAGCTCTTGTAGATAACCGCCAGATCGGAAGGGGAGACAAAACTCTTGCAAAGCCGAAGGAAACCCAAACACCTTGCGGAATTTTTGGCGACATCGCGTATTTGACCATTCCACAGGAGGTGTACCGAAAACATCGAGATGTTTTGTTTAGTCTCATTGATGCAAGTACCGTCCATGGATAATGGCAACGGGGGTATATCTCGCTTTAATGATACAAGACAGCATTTGATTTTCGAAGCATCAAATTCCAAGCGGTTTTGTATTCCTCATTGTATAATGCTGTTCAGGCCGGAATTTAATGAGCTTATCATATTTTGTTGTAGCAGTTCCACACCCGAAAAAGAGGGATGTGATTCTGAAAACGAATATCAAAAGCTAAGAGTACCCAATTAACAATTTGTAACCTGAGTTTCAAAATTACCGCGGTAATAATATTACTTTCAATAACTTTGGTCATAAAGTGGTTTGTAATTGGTTAATTTATGAACTGTAGTTGTTTACCAGTAAAAACAAGTCTTAATTTCAACTTTTAGTTTAATTCAGGTAAGAATTTATCCCTAAAACCTGTTTATTTGTGAGCTTCAGTTAGATTTTGGTTCTAAAAAAACTTTTTTTGACAGCGTCGTTCAAATTTAGATTATTTTTAACCGCAATGTAACTTTTGATGAGTTTTCGGTTAAACAATAACCAGTTTAAGTGGTTAAAAACAAACCACGTTAGAAATTTGTTTCAAAATAACTTATTTTTTTAGTTGCAAAATAACCAGATCCGTTCTTTTGACAGCGTGGTTCTAATTTAGATTATTTTTTAACCGCAATGTAACTTTTAATTAATTTTCGGTTAAACAATAACCATGTTTAAGTGGTTAAAAACAAACCACGTTAGAAATTTGTTTCAAAATAACTTATTTTTTTAGTTGCAAAATAACCAGATCTGTTCTTTTGACAGCGTGGTTCTAATTTAGATTATTTTTTAACCGCAATGTAACTTTTAATAAATTTTCGGTTAAACAACAACCATGTTTAAGTGGTTAAAAACAAACCACGTTTGTTTGGTTTCAAAATAACGTATTTTCTTTGTTCTCAGTTTCCATATTCATCGAAAATCAGTATTACCACAGGTTTCATTTTGAATAAGCCCCAAATGCTTCTAAAATTCGCTACTTTTTGGGTTCAATGTATAATTTGTAAAGTCAAAAGTAGCAATCCCTTTTTTCAATGTAAGTGTAAAAGCAATCTAAACAAATTTATGATTAATTATTCTTCAATTTAAAATGTGCATTTAAACACACTTCGTAAATTTACATTCGCCAAAATAATTTTTTAAGCAAATCTTGCAACAAACACCAAACGTTTTGAATATTAACAAACACACGAAACTGTCCGAAATGTCAAACTCGTAGTAGATGTGAAAATCCGTGAGAGAATATGTGAAAATCTGCCTCCGAAAAGAGATTTCAGAAAAATCAATTCGTCTTGTAAAACATTCAATAATTTTCCCAATGTATTTCATTATTAAACATACAAAGATCCAAATACAAACATTTCATTTGCAGGGGTAACACTGGTCGCGATTGTTATTTTTGTTTCTCTCCTCTCATATTTTTTGGGTTTTCCATTACCCGATTAACCAGTTTCATCAGTTTCATTTTAGTTCAGTCTTGCAGTTGATGAAGATAAGTTGAGTGCGTTGCATCTTGTCGGTCGTGTTTATTGTTATAATATCGTTTCTATAGTGTAATTTGTGGTCTTGGCATAGTGAAATAAAATAAATAATTATAAACTGGATAAATTGGAGAAAAAGGTAAGCAAATAATTATTTTTTCAATTTTATTTATTTTATTTACTTATTTGTTCATGTAGTAGGTAGCAAAAGTAGAAAAACACAGCAGCTGTGTTGTTTGGGTTATTTTTGTACTTGCATTCATATGGAATGAGTAGTAAAATAACGTGAACTGTCTTTTTTCAGTTATTTTCTTACTTTTGTTCATAGGATGCAAGTAGAAAAATAACCACAGCCGTGTTGTTTGGGTTATTTTTTTATTTGCATTCATATGGAATGAGTAGCAAAATAACGTGAACTGTCTTTTTTCAGTTATTTTCTTACTTTTGTTCATAGGATGCAAGTAGAAAAATAACCACAGCCGTGTTGTTTGGGTTATTTTTTTATTTGCATTCATATGGAGTGAGTAGTAAAATAACTTCAACTGTCTTTTCTCAGTTATTTTCTTACTTTTGTTCATATGACGAGCGATTGTTTTTTACTTGCTGTGTTGGCCCATATTTTAGTTCAGTTTGTACTCTTCTATCTGACAGATCGTTATTCGTTCGTGTTCTTGAAAAATAAAAAAAAAAACAATAATTTAATATTCCTTTGTTCCTTGAGCTATAGTATTTAACTCGCTTGTATCTTTCAATATACAAAAATCTTTCGTTCGTGTCCTTGATAATAAAAACAACAATTTAGTATTCCTTGAACTATATTTAACTCGCCTTGTATCTTTCAATATAAAAAAATCTTTCAGATGGCAAACTCCTTGACGGCCCAGGTAAAACAGTTGAAAGTTTTCCACATGCAAGTGGAAAATCTTCCCAAAATGAGGAGTCATTGGCCATGGAGGCCAATTTCAAAAGACTAACCGAAAAACAAAATCAAATTGAAGCCTCGCTCGATTCTCTCCGCAAAGAATCCTCCGCCATGAAGCAGATGCTTACAGAATTTGTTGCAAAAACCGAAGTAACGCTGAATCTAATCATCGATAAGTTGTGCGTGGGTGTGGAGCGCAAAGAAAAACTGGATGTTTTTCCCGAACATTTGTTGCCCATATCCACGCAAGAAGCGTTGGAGGAAGTGAAGGAGAGGATTGGAGCCGACCCTTCGTTTAAACGATTAGTCGTAAGATTCTTTTTTTAATTATAATTTAACACTTAAAGAAATGTAATTGTTTTGCAACATTTTCTAAAAGCTTATATTTTTCTTTTCATTTAAACAGATTCGAAAATTGGGCACATTCCGTGGAATGAATGCCAAGAAAACTATAAGAACCATCGCCAAGCTGTTCTTCCATGACAAGCTGTTGTGCGAATTTTCCTGGCTGGGAACATCCAACAAAAAGAAATTTGTTGGATATAAAAACGTCTTCGCAGCAGTAGTTGAGGCGGTTAGAGACCGCTACCCAAACTACTCCGACATCGATGCTGCTAATTTCTTCAAAACGTATTTGAAGCAGGCTCGTTTTCGGATGAAACTTTTGTAAGTACATTTCTACAAAACTCATAAAAGTATTATATATTCTTATTATGAGGCGTTTGTCTTTATACCGTTTGATTTTGTTTACTATATTCTTTAACCAAATTTTTGTTTTATTTAAATCATTTAAGTTACGTACTTGCATATTTTAATAAAAACATACATTTTTCTTCTTTTCCACAGGAATGAAAATGAGAGACCAACAACAGTAAAAGCAACAGCAACAGCAACAGCAACAGCAACAGCAACAGCAACAACAACAACAACAACAACAACAACAACAACAACAACAACAACAACAACAACAACAACAACAACAACAACAACACCATCAACAACAACAGCATCAATAGCAATAGCAACAGCAGGACCAACACCAGTATTATTTATGTAATATAATTATTATTAATATTTAGTTTTTAATTCAATTTAAGATTCTAGTTTTAAGTTAAGTTAAGAAAAAGTTATTTTTTAACTAAAATAAATACTGACACAAAAGTAATTTTGAAACCATATTTCTTTTATTTACAAGGCTATTTACTTTCAGCTGGAAAACGGTTATTTATTAACCAATTTTGGAACCAAATACAGGGTTTTTTTTCAAACCTAGTAAAAACCCTACTTTAAAATAATATTGGTTATTAAAAAACCTAAAATATAGGTTACAAGGAAACCAAAATAAAACGGTTATTAAAAAGCGGCAAAATAACGCTCGGAAAAAACGTTTTAGAAGCGTTAAATGCGTACCATATAAAAACGGTTAGTTTTTAACTCCAAAAAGTAGTTTTAAACTAACTGCTTTAAACCGGCTTTGAAATAACCACTACAGAACTCAGGTTACAAAGTTACTGCCGAAATCGTGTAATGGGAACGTCTCTGGAACGTTTCTGAGACGTCTTTCGAACCGATTTCAAACTTTTACGGTAAATAACCTAGGGTTATAAACCGGTTTATAAACCGTTTTTTAACCAAAAATTGTTTATTGGGTATTATCGTCAGCGAAACGATGAATTGGATTAAAATTAAATTACTAATCCAATGAAGGAGGGATTCATGAAAACCGAAAGCACGCATTTTCGATAAGATAGCCTGATGCCAAACCCTATCAAACGCTTTTGAAATATCAAGTGCAATAATCTTACTTTCTCCAAAACGATGTCCCACTATTCTGTGAGATGATTTTTGAGCTGATCAGCGTTTCCCTGAAAGTGGAGAGAAGGGACGTAAGTGCAATTGGAACATAGTTAGATAGTTAGAGGGTGAGAAGCATTCGCCTTTTTTGGGAATGGACTGGACAAATGCTACCATTGTGTTCAAACTAAGTAAAGATTGTGAGTGGTTGTTCCCCCTTCTTCTTGAAGAAAGTACCATACGACTTATAATTAAGATTTTCGAACTTGCTTCTGATCTTTTTGGGGCCGGTACTTAAGTAGTTGTAAATCGTCATTCATGTCTTGGTTATAGAACTGCAAGGCTCATCGAAAGAAAAGTCAAGTTAATGAATAATTGTAAGGATTTTGTCCTGCCTTTTGTGTTCTTCTTACTTCAAAAATTTTACTAAAATGGTTTTCTTCAGTAAATTTCCTTTCCTAACAGAATTTAAAATAGAATTTACCAAAATATATGCAAAAAAGTTACCAGACACATTTCCCAAAGCTTAAAACAAAAAAGCACACAATAAATTTCACGTTCTCATTCGTAATGCCATCAATTAGCTGGAAAATGTAGGATTTTATTTTATATGCAGTTCTGAAACAAATCACGTTCGTTTTTTCCCATGATGTCCAGAAGTGATTTGGTTTTTAATTTTTTCATTTTGATTCTTTTTATTTTTGTATTCCTGTTTTGTTTTCACTTTACAGTTCTATTTGGTTTTTATGAAGATTTTTCAAATTGAACAAGTGATGGACAATCCAACTTGTGGCCTATAATGGAAATGGAAAATTTAACGTTATTATGGATACTGTATACTGACCAAAGCCAAAGCGACGACAACGACGACGCGACTATATGGACGTCTATAAAACGTCAGAAACTTGCTACAAAGTCGTATTTATCTATCTATCTATCTATCATATAAATATGTGCTCGGATACGTACATACATATGTAGACTGCTTTGGCTGCCACGTGAAGGGAAAATCAAATTCTGAGTTAACATCATTAATTTTCATATCAAATCAGCGGGCTATAGTCCCTCTCGAAAAGGTTTTTGCAAATGAGAGACTAGGTTATAATATAGAGTGGCTCTTTTGTATATATAAGGCTACTTTTATCGGGATAGGCTATATTTATACATATGGATCTATTGGTAGGATATGTTGGGAAGTTAGTTAATAGGATATTTTTCATAATGGTTTAGAGATGAAGCAATTTCAAGCGAACTTAGTAGGCATTCTGATTATCACTCAAATTAATTCTGAAAGGTAAGTTTTGATAAGTATCTAGACTAGACTCTTAAATTTAAGTCAACTTATTTATATTTTGAAACAGCTTTTAATATCAATTAAAAATCTTAATTTATAAGGTAACTGAACCTGAAAAAAGAAGACCCTCTAAACTGCACCAACTATAGAGGAATCAGTCTACTTAACATCGCTTACAAAATCTTCTCTGCCGTAATATGTGAACGTCTAAAGCCAATCGTCAACAATCTTTTAGGTCCTTATTAGTGTATTCTTAGACCAGGAAAGTCCACGGTCGTTCAAATATTTACATTTCGGCAGATCCAGATCCATTTCTTTATCGATTTTAAGGCCGAATATGACAGCATCTACATTGACTAACTATATAGAATCATGTCTAGTTTTGGCATCCCTGAAAAACTCGTTTTTTTTTAATTTTTTTTATCAAAATCTTAAAACTATTTTAAAGCTAGGAAAAAATTCTTAAAAAAAACTAGCGTAAATTTCAAAAACTAAAAAAATATCTTACTGGCCCTATGCGGGTGCTCTAAGTTAATCCATTATCTTACAACTACTGCCTTTCTGTCGATTTATAACTACTGTGGCTGTCGATTTGGTCCAACGATCACTAGATTTTTCCAGTTCTTTCTTGTATCCCTTGAGGCTCCATACAGCGGAGTTCTGAAAGTTGATTTTCAACTTCCAGTCATCGCAATATTGCTGAATCTTGTCGAAGTCACCCTGCAAAAGTGTCTTGATAACCACAATTTTTGGGGCCGTTCTGTACACAATTATGTCGTCGGGGTACGCTATTGCCTGAGTCAGACTTGCTACATTGCCTTTTAGATTTGTTCAACTGGATATCAGAAACAAGCTTAGAAGCAGCATGAAAAGTGTCAAGTCCCGCCTTAAAGCCGAACTGATTATCAGGAAATAGTTTTTTGTTCTCAGCCCTCATGGACAGAGCTCTATTTATAACCTTCTCGAATACCTTACTGATACTCGGCAGAAGACTTATCGACCGGAGATTCGCCGGATTGGAGTTTTCCTTTCCCTTTTTCGAGAAGGATGTACCATAGCTGTTTTCCAACGAACCGGATAATATGCATTATTCAGAACGTTGTTAAACAGAGTGGTATAAATGTCCACAGCTTTCTGAGGTTAATGTTGTAGTACAATGTTGGATATACCATCGACACCTGCTGACTTCTTTTTCTTTAATGAATCGAAGATGAGCTGGAGCTCTATCTTCGTGACTAATAGGGTATTAGTCCCGTTTTGCTCGGCGATGATGGCATTTGCCAAATTTTCGTCATTGAACCTGGTAAAACCGAAGAAAAAATCATTCCTTTGTATACAGGATGACCATGTAGAATTCGCGCTGCTAAATAAACGTTTGAAACAATTTAAAAGAACCCTTCGATGTCAAAAAAGGCTTTAGACAAGGTGATCCGCTGTCATGCGATTTCTTTAACATCGTTCTTGAAAAAATAGTGCAAAACTCCCACGTCAACAATAGAGGGACTATCTTTCAAAAGTCCGTCAAATTACTAGCATATGCTGATGACATTGACATAATCAGAAAAACTCAGCGTGATGTCAATGGGGCTTGGGCGTATTGAAGCAGAGTCGGCAAAAATGGGTTTAACGGGTAATGAGGACAAAACAAAGAACATGCTGTCATCAAGAAAGGACCTACAATACCGACACGTCTCGGCCAAAACGTCACCATCGACAGACGTAACTTTGAGGTAGTCAAGGACTTCGTCTACCTAGGCTCCGCTGTTAACGCAGAAAACAACACCAGCGCTGAGATCAAACGAAGAATAACTCTTGCTAACCGCTGTTTCTTTGGGCTAAGAAAGCCCTCTCTCGAGCGACCAAAGTGTCCCTATATAAGACCCTCATCATCCCCTTCTTTCTACACGGTCCAGAAGCGTGATAAAAGCGGATGAAAGCACCTTAGGGCGTTTCGAGAGAAAAGTTCTTCGCGTGATCTACGGTCCCATAGAAGGTGATTATAGGAGAAGATTGAACGTAGTACGTAGAGCTATACGGGCTGTACAGCGAGGTAGACTTAGCCAGAAGGGTAAAAGTCCAACGACTGATATGGCTGGGTCAAGTAGAGCACATGGAAACCAATGCTGCGGCCCGGAAAATCTTCGAATCCACATCCACAGGACAGCGGAGTAGAGGAAGACCGCGTATTAAGTGGCGCACAAGTGGAATATGACACCACCAAACTTGGAGTGCGCAACTGGCGACATCTAGCTAGGGACCGAGCTAGATGGAGAAGTTTATTGGGTAAGGCCCTAGTTCACACAGGACTGTAGCGCCACTAAAAGTAAGTAAATTGAACCTAAGCAAAGCACACTGATGCTTCAAATATAACCCAGTCTATAAGGCCTCTTTCACACGAGACGGTTTCGTCAGTTCGGTTTTTATCCGTGGTGAGCCATTGATAGTAAAGTAATAAAATTAACTAAAGCTTTCACACTGGACGGAGACGGGTTTTTTCCGTACGGACGATTTAAAACAGCCGTCTCAACTACTGAAATATACGGCGACCGTGCCGTCACCGTCTTATCAGTGGCGTACGTGACTACGCGAACGCATTCACAACAGACGATTTTTATTCGTCTGCCGTCCGTTTTTGTGGTCAATTGTACCAAAGAAAAATATCTAAAATATAACCAAACGTAGACGATTCACGGGGAAAATACGTTATGTGTGAAAACAAAGCCCGTTACGGAAAAAAATCGTACGGATTTTAACCGTACGGACGAAACCGTCTCGTGTGAAAGAGGCCTAAGAGTGACCCAAATCATTTACATTCACTTGACATTTTGTTGTTTAACTGGTCAAAAGCTCTGTCTGTTTAACTTATCTCTTATCTGTTTAGGACAATCAGTGAGCTTAACTGTCAATGTCTTCTGTTTAAATAAATAAATCACAAACCCATTTCATCTCAACTTTAAATCGAATTCAAATTTTTAACGTAGTTTGTTTTCGTTTAAATTGTTTTTCGTTGAAATTTAATTTCTAAGTTAAGGGTTTTCGAATAATCTCGCTTTTAAACCAAAAAGAGCACATGTCATGTAAAATTCAAGCAAATAACAATTTATTAAATTGGTTAATAACAGTTTAAGTTAAACTAATTGCTGACGTAAATCACTATTGAAGGGAAATTTTTAGGACATATGTACCCTTGAACTTGAATCCTTAAAAATAGAACGAATCACAGATTCATGTTCAAAGTTTCAAATAAAGGTAGTTCTTAATTTAAAATTGAGTTAATTAAACTTTTATTGGACTATCTAAACCAAAGTAAACCATATTATATTCTTCGCTAGTTGTACAGCTAACTAAATAATATACATACATACGTTACTCTTCCTAATTGGGAGACTCAATTTAACAGCAATTACCTCAAAGGATCTTGATTCTGTTTAGGTATTGGCACTATGACTTTATACAATTTTATTGATTTATTTGGGTATCGACCCTTTTTCTCACAAACATAATATATTGAAGATGAAATAGAGTGCAAAAGATATAATATTCTAGATACGAGGAAAGTTTACGACAAGAGTCATATACTTTAGTTTTATGCTGCTATAGTGAAGTCACATGTCACAAGTTTATGTCTTTCTTGAATGATCTTTTGAAACTCTTAAAAACGAAATATCTATATAGAGGAGTGAAATAGAGATGAGACCATCTTGAACACGGGGGGAGTAATATACATATACGAAAGTAAGTACCATTGACAGAAAAGGAAATACGAAGGTTTTCCGCATGAAGAAACTTGTGTTTTAGCTGCACTGCAAGGTTTTTATATGCTTGAAGATATAATATTAAGATAACTCTTTGGTCACGTCTTTTCCATGAATGGAAAATTAAAGACATCCCATATTTTAAATATGAACAATATAAGTTTGAAACTTTATAAAAGGTGATTTGGTTTCACAAATGTATTTGCTTGCGAGTGAATTTGAAAAAATCGGTCCATTAACGATTCGATTGTTATGATTTTATTGACATGACACTTTTTCGAAATTTGTGTAGTAGTTCTGAACAGAAACTATCGTTTTGAAAGCAAAACAACAATTTCACAGCAATTAATTAAAAAGGCAGTATTGTAAATTTAGAGACAAGATAGGGATCATTCACTCAGGATCTAGACTTAATTCTACTGATATGCTTTAAAAATTTAAAAGTTATGCCTCGTTTAACACACACATTCCAATGGTTTGCAAGAAGACCTCTGTGGAAAATTGTAAATATCTCTTCCAGAAATAATAAGGTCAGGAAATCTTTGTAAAACTGCGTAATGCATACTGTGACTGCAAAATGTATAATATTTTCGAAGTACATTTTAACCATTTGAAGCCTCATTTTCTAATTACCAACCAGTTGCACTTAAGTTTCTTCTTTCCAAGGCCATGGAAAAGCTGATTAAAATTATCAACTCAAGAAATATCTCGAAGATCGAAAATTTCTTATTGCCCGACAATACGGCTTTCGCAGCAATCAGGTACACTGGTGATCTCATGGTTCATCTCACCTCACCGAACAGTGGAGCAAATCTTTACATTGTTTTGAAGAAAGTAAGATTATTGCACTTGATAGGGTTTGGCATCATGCTCTCTTATCGAAAATGTGTGATTTCAGTTTTCATGAATTCCTTATTCATTAGATTAGCAATTACCTTGGATGGGTTCAAGTTTTAAAATCACAAAATAAATGCTGGTATGCCCAAGGGATCTGTTCTATCCCCACCACTCTTCCTCATTTTTATTAATGGTCTCTTGTTTGAAACTTCTAATCCAAAACATTGTTTCGCTGACGATTGTACTCTTGGCTTTTCATATTCGTTTTCAGACTCACATCACTCTTCTTCGGATGAAGAACGATTTTATACGCAATGTCGCCAACAATTCCGCAAAGTGTTTGGGTTTCCTTAGGCGATGCAAAAAATTGTTCACCCGTTCTGATCTGGCTGTTATCTACAAGAACGTAGAACATTTAAATAGATTGGTGATAATATCATCATAAGTTCATTTACTTCGCTTGAACATCGTCGTACGGTTTCTTGTCTAACCCTTTTTTAATTCCATTTTAACGGTTTAGCCAGCTGCATTCCTCCCCTTAAACAATTCAACCATAATACTTTTAGGAATGCTCCTCGTATACCCTCCAGTCCAACTTCGGTTATACTGTCAAATACAGATATTCGTTCCTTAGCTGTACTACGTGAATGTGGAATGCCTTATCACACTCTGTCTTTCCTAGCCATTGTCGTGTGGTGATGGCGATAAAAATCAATTGATTAGAACAATGCAACTAGCAATTCCTTTAAATAAAAATATTGACTAGTCCACATTCATTCTACTTTACCAGTAGTGTGACAAGTAGCGGGTGGGGTACACGCTAAAAATCCAAGCCACTAATCTTACTCCAAACGATGGAAAATATCCCGACGCAGCCTTGGATTTCCCGATATGCCTAGCAACATCTTGTTCGGTTCCGACTCTAGTAGAGACCATACTTCCAAGATACTGAAAACTTTTTCGCCTTGATAATAAAAACAAGATTATCTGGGATACCCCTCCTCAGCAAATCAAAACCAGATAAAATCCCTGTTAACGCTGTCAAAAGCATTCCCAAATCGATGAACAGCAGGTAAAGTGGTGATCGATATTCAACGCCCTGTACGCTAACGATCCTAAGGTGTCGATGTGGTCAATGCGGGAGGATCCAGTGCAAAATAATGCTTGTTCAGCGTGGAGTGTTGCTTCAAGGTGTTCTCTCACACATTCTAGGAAAATCTTCGATACTATTTTGGCGACTGCAGGCACAGCTCAAAAACAAACAGAGTTCAAATATTTGGATTTCACAGCACTTAAACGGCAATTGCTGTCATAAACAGAAGTTGTTATTGCGAAAGCAGTCAAAAATTCATAAGGTGGTTTTGGAGATACATTGAGCGATAACATGAAGCAGCCTTTCATTTGACTTCTATATTTATATTAAGTTTTAGAGTACAGTGGTAAGTTTTCTTACTAAAATTTTTTTTGAAAGAAAAGCATTGTTTTTAACTTGCCCTAATAGGAGGGAATCCGTCAGTTTCTCCATAGGGAACATTTCCGGCTGTATACTTTCCACACCTGGCTTGTTAGAAAAAAAGCTTCAAGGCTTAGTGGGAACCAAGTCTGATGTTCAAATCGGCCATGAAGAACCTATAGATGGTAGAAAAATTTTGTGACACAGCTAAAAATTTTCATCCAGCAGCCAAGTCTTGCCTTTGCAACCTAAATTTCATTTAAACGGGTACTGCCATCTGCGAGATTACTTCCAAGAGTAATTCTTGTCATGAAAAGTGCTTTTTCCAAATTAGTCCTTCGGATTCGGCATAAAAACTGTAGTTACACCCCCCCCCCTACCTTAACTATCTCGCACACAGGAATTGTTGAGAGTTGTAAGTCACTAGGCCTCAGTTCTCTACGGACTGTAGTGCCACCTAATTTATTTATGTTGTAGATGTTAAGACATTGCTTTTCTGAACGAATTCTAGAAAATGAGCCAAAAAAGTGACGAAACACCTTCCAATGCCCTTAGGTATTGCTACAGTTTTTGGAGTTTCTGTAAAGCAATAGCTGATAGAGTGCCTTAAAATGTGTGCTGAACGGATTTAATATGTTCTTGTAGGGGTTTGACCTTTAAAGATTATCCTTTGAAAGTTGTCATCTGACAGTATGAGAAAAATACAATAACACAAAATAACTTTAGAACGTAAGGTGGGTGAGGTCAAACAATATTATATTATTTTCAAACTTATTTTACCAAATACCTAATAATAGTAAACAATTATTTAAACAAAAACAATAACAATATCCTTATTTTTGCAGCAACAGCAAAACTGGTACCCTGGAAGTTTTCAAACTGCGAACAACATCTCCATGCCTCATGAACTCAATTTAAAGTGATTGACAGCATTTAATTCCCGTCGATATCAACACAATAATGCTTCTCTGCACTGTTGCAAGTTGCAAGCACTTTAAGGACAAAACATACCAGCAAAAATATAAAATATAAAAAAACGAAAAAATGTGTCGATAAATCCTCGCCCTTCATTCACTTAATCGCCTTTTCAAAAAAGTAAAATACAAAAAGATTAAATTTTTATATATTTCTGTCCATCATGCGGCGATGTTAAAGTAAAGCGAAGGCATAAATCAATCTCACACAAAATAATTTCGTTCCCAACATATAAACAAACATATGTACAGGATCATAAAGCTTTTCCTATAGCTTCCTATATTTGCTGCAGAGCAGAAAACGCATGCATTTTTGCTGCCCGGGGGGTTGCAGCGCGGATGCGGTGCGGCGCGGCGCGGCGTGGTGGACAGCGCCACTCTGTTGTTTATATTTTTGTTGGATTTATTCATATAAAACATCATCATATCAGATGTGTCCTGTTCTTGTCGCTGTCAAATTTTTGTAACATTTTCCGCTGCAATACACATATCCTTTGTGCAAAAGCAGTTTCAGTCTTTTTATGCATGCGTGTTTTATTTTTGCTTCGTTTTTCCTTTAAATTGTCTGTTTAAAAACGTACGTGTCTGTTTTATGGCATCTGCTATTTCGTTCGATGATGCAATGTCTACCTTGAGCCTGAAGTGCAGCGAATGTAGCATGCAGCATGCAGCAGCAGCACACAGAAAATAAAATCGTCTGTTGAACGATTTTATAATGTCCTTGTCCGTTTTTTCGTTTTGTTTTTATGTTGAGAAATTTAATATTTAAATTTGTTCTGAAAACCCATTTCCCATTTTACAGCTGCGGGGAGAGCGGAAGAGGGAGAGCACAGTGATATATAGAGCAGACGTTACGTGATTTTGTTTTATTTGCAAAAATGAAAAAATATGCATGCAAACATATATTTAAGTAATTGATAAAGAAAATTCAATAAAGGTCAGCTCAGTAGGGCTGCATTTGGCCGTCGGCTGTATTTATTTTATAACCGACTTCATAACCTCCAACGTTACCTGACATCATGTTATTTACTGTAAACGGTACGTCAATATGTGTTTGCTCTTGGGCTTGAACAAGGTTTCAGATACATCAAACATATGTGCTTTTTAAATCCGAAGCAGACTTATAGAGAGACACCTCGGTAATCGCAACACGGTTCATTGGTTGCATTTAAGCTTAAAATACGTTAAGTTTAATTGAGCTTAGTCTGAGTGAAAAGTAAAAATGACTTGGTAAATACAAATTGAAGTTAAAAGTAGATGCAATGCTTACCAACTGTAGTGCCCGTGGCGTGATGGTTGCGGTGCGTAGAACTGCCATGCTAGAGGTATTGAGTTTAATCTCTGCCTGTGCGATACCTAATTCCATAATTCCAATAGTGAAAGGGTTGTGTACAATGGCCCTACCACTTCTACTGACAGTACACTTCTATCACAAAAGTCCAGAAATAGAAAGGAGAGACTCTAAAAAAGCCTATACCCATAAGTAAAGTCGGCAAGCTGCAAGAATCCTGAAGACCTCTGGTGTATCATTGGAGGCTGGAGGGATACCGCAGCAAACCGCCGACGTTGAATGGACAAAACTTGTTGTTACTGCAGCAAGTACCACTAAAAAGAAACCAGCACGCCCTTTAATCTCATTAACATTCCAAGTTTCAGCGACATCACGAAGGGCAAAGTCGTGGTTGCGGTCATTGATATTAGCGATGTTGACGGCACAATTTCGTCTGATCGTTGGCAGTTGGTCAAAGTAAAGCTCTCAGGTGGCTTTTTAATCATTCCCCGACCACTTCATTAAATAAGCGATGAGAGTTGGCATAAAGGTCATTGTATCGAACGCGCTAAACACATTCAAGTCAATTGTCTTATTCCTTTGTATTAGTAAAGTTATATATTTATTCTTGTCTTAATGTCATTGTATGCGAGTGCAACTTGGAGAAATAAGTTCACTCATTTTTACTTTGTTGAGTCAGTTATCTCTTAACTCTTGTACGGTGCAGGCCGGCCTCAGAGAAAATAGAATCGTTAAAAGAACTAAATCTGTATAGTGGCGTAAAGAAATTGATATTAATAAAGACAGTCAATAGTCGGGTTTTTAACCACTTTCCCGACTCTAAAGTGCCGTGTTTTATTTTTATTTTCCTATAATTTACAGTCCGCTTTATACATTTTGGTCCACGTCGAGACCGGATAACGCCAGTAGAATAAAAATAGAACGGTAAAAGTGCGCCCCATTGTCAGTCTTAATCCGCCTTATAGTAATGTATTGTGTCCGTAAACCGTGTAGTGCTGTACAGAAAACAAAGTACAGAAAACGAGTAAAAAAAAAAAAAAAAAAGAGCGTACTCAAACATAAAGATTCTTGTCGCCTCAACAAGCGCCGTCGCGACGGGGTCGTGTACATACCCATGCCGAAATAAGAACGAAACGAAAAACACACAGCAACACGGCATAATGCTAAATCAACGGCAAGCCAACAGTTACGCAGCTGCGATGTGCCTATGTGCACGTAAATACATAGCAGCAACAAACTCAAATGAAAAAGAGAGAAAATTCTCCGCGCAGTGCGATAGCGTCACCTTTAATTTCGACCATCGAATAGTGAAGTTGTCTGTGTCAAAACATATTGAAAATTTTAAGCAAAAATCAGCTAGTCTAAGCAAATTGAAAAAATTTCGAAAGAACAAAAAAAAAAAAATAAAAAAGTAAAGACATTTTAACGAACAAAGATAAAAATTACAGAAATTTTAAAGAACAGAAATAAAAAATAAGAAAAGTACAGAAATTTAAAAAGAAGAAAAAGAAAATACAGAAATAAGAACAAAAGAATGAATTGGTACAGGTGAGTTGCTAAAATATAAAATAACTAAAATTTAAAAGTGCTCAGGGTAGTGTTAGCTATGTGCAGTGTCGGGTGGTAAGACGTGTTGTTGTTCCTTTGCTACGGTTCTTTTTGTGTGGATGTTCTGTTGGCTGAAACAAGCCAAAACACAAATAAGACGAGCAAAAACAAATCCCGCGTCGCGTGCCATTGCATGTGTTGCAATTTTTTATTATTATCATTTATTTATTCGTCTAAACGACGCGCGCCGCTGAGACGGTAGCAAAATATATAGCTCTGGAAGTTTCCATGTGCATACGCGCAGAAAAATATAAATATAAATATACATAATTAAATTCCCTTCTCTAGTATAGGTTTCGTTGGCGTATATTGTATATACCTCAACTTGAGCAAACCGTCTCAGGCTTTGTATGCATACATGCATACGCACTCAGCAAAAGATATAACTCTAGATGTTTCCATGTGCATACGCGCAGAAAAATATAAATATAGATATACATACGTAAATTCCCCTCTCTAGTTTAGGTTTCGTTGGCGTATATTGTATATACCTCAACTTGAGCAAACCGTCTCAGGCTTTATATGCATACATGCATACTCACTCGGCAGCAAATTTATCCGTAGACAGACGACCAGCTGCAAAGAAATTGTTGGCAGGATAAAAATGAAGGGGAGGAGAATGCTATTCCTCGATGCCGATGAGGGCTTACAACCAGCGTCGGCATTGAGATGGGTATACTCTTTCTCATGTGTCCATGTGTGTGACTTACAACCACCGCTGGCACATACACGCATGCGAAGACAAATGGCAAGTAGATAACTCCGCCCATAATGCGCAGTATAGTTATTAGAGGTAGGGGATATATTAAATGATTCTCTTATGTATATGAAAAGAATATAGACAGCGCATCTGGGTGAGCGACGCGAGGCATTTAAAGAGAGCCCTGTTAAATAGGAGAAGAATCCTTATTGTACTGTGCCGTCAATTTAGTAGTATAAATAGAATTTGGTAGGACAGAGTTTTAGATACAAAGTACAAATAGGTTATTGCCAAACTTTAGAGCATCTGTTATTAATGCGTATATAAAGGGTAGTGCAGCTTAGAACATTTTTTACAATGCGATTGGCTATGGGCAGTGTTTAGTTTGACCGCATTGAGTTACTAATGTGAACGCAAACACTTGCTTAAACCACTTGCAGATTAAGCTATCATATTCTCTTGGGATCGTACTGGTCTTTGAACATTAGTTGCAAGTTACATGGCACCAGTTCTAAATTCAAGTGTGCGTTCGCAACGAGGATATGAAGCGATACAGTTAGCACGATATAGAGTAGCATAGCTTAGAGAAAGTTGTGATTGACAGGGTATAGATTAGAGATTAGATGAGTAAATTAATAGAATATATGTGAGTGCTAAATGTTAACATGTTTTGAAGTACAAAGGTAACATAATAGGTACAGGATTTTAACAGGGGCTCTAGTATATAATACAAAATAAAATGAAAATTTAAAGAGTAGAGTATAAAGTATACAGTAAAGACAAAAGAAATGAAAAGATTACAGAGGATAGAACATACAGTAAAGACAAAAGAAATGAAAAGATTACAGAGGATAGAATATAGAGTAAAGACAATAGAGGTACAGGCTGGATCCAGATACAGATATAGATATGCAAAACAAAAAAAAAAAAAAGCAGAAATGTGTTAAGGCGCCACTTCGACGGGAGTAGGCAGCTAACGCCTATATGCTGGAACAGCAATAGGAGCTGTAAGTCGTATTAGAATATTAAGCGCTTTATAAATTTTTTGTTTTTTTTTTTTGGCGAGTAAGCAAAAAACAAATAATAGATATTAATACGCAGGCATGTGAACAATCAGGTCTAAGTTCCCGTTGGTGTCTTATTTCTATCTCTTATTTCCTATCTTATATTGAAATCGAAAAACGTCCGTTCGGGGATAGAGCGGATCAGAATGTAGGCCCTCGGTCCCTGTCGTCCGCAGCTGCAGATGCGTATTGGAGCTGTTTGGTTACACGTTAAGTGCGTACAGCGAATACAATACAGAGGCGAGCAAACCGGGAGAGCCTCTTCGTGTTTTGTTCTCCTTAGGACGGGGCAGTTCACTACGATATTTTGTATTTTCTTCCTTTTCAGGTTTCAGACACTAGCGGGGGAGTTGACCTGAAAAATAGCACGCACACTAGATAAAATAGGCACTGAAAAAGCACATATAGGCAGGCCCAAGATTCGGATAAAATACAAAGCCACTACTTATATCCCGAGCACTTACTGATATATATATATATATAAATTGTGATATTTTTGCACAGATGCCTAGGACAGGTTCCTACAGGCTTAGACATAGAATACAGACGTCTAGAATAAATTCCTATAGGTTTAAAACATACATTTATTTTTTGTACAGATGATAGAGTACATAGATTTAAATAAATTCGTACAGACGCCTGAGTATGTAAAGAAATGGAAAGACTAATACAAGCAAAAAGTTAGACATACCTCCGCCAAAGGTTTGTCCTATTAAATGAACACAAATTAAATTATTTTGCTTATCTCGAGGATTTCATGCGCAGACATGATGCGAAATTGTCTCTACGACGACGGGATGTGCCGTGATTTGCCGTCTGTCTTATTTCCATGCTTTCGGGCAAATTAAATAAGTATAATAAATATGCGCACATATACGCGCAAATGCAAAACAAGAAAAGAATGATATTCCTTTATACTGATGGGGGCATACAACCAACATCGGTATTTACGAGTAGATGGGTATTCCTCTACTCAGTGTCATGTGTGTGACTTACAACCACCGCTGGCACATGCATGCGAATACAAACAAAGTATAAGGCGTCGCGTCGCCCATAGCGCGCAACATAGAATACACATGAAGGAGAAAAATTTCAAATTAGAGCTTCAATGAAAAACAATACTTACCCTCACACATAGTAATAATAAAAGTAGCACAGCTGCACAGCAAGCAAGCTGTACGAGAAGGCGTATAGAAGGAATTTGAAAAAGGAGAAAATATTCTCGCTATACAGAGCCGTCAAGCAAGTAGTGAAAGTACGAAAGTATTACAGAAATTTAACAGATGCTTAACAGAATTTAAAGTACATACATTTAACAGATGCTTAACAGAATTTAAAGTACATACATTTAACAGATCCTTAACAGAATTTAAAGTACATACATTTACCAGATGTTTAACAGAATTTAAACTACAAAAATTTATCAGATGAGATTCATTGAAAGGCGCGCAATCTGTGCAAACTGCCTAAAGCACGGGCACAAAGAGAACAACTGCCTTGTTTGCGGCTGCGTCAGGTGTGTGGGGGCCTCGAAGCATAACATCTACCTCTGTCAAAGACGAGAAGTCAACAAGTCGGCGCTCACGGTGGTGGCAGATTACGTTGCCTCCGGATCGGTAGCCAGGCGACGCTCCAAGAACAATGCCGACTGACTAGAAACTAGAGGCAAACGTCTCAAACCCTCAAGTACATGTACAGACGTAAAGTAACAAATAGAAATCGAAACCATAGTACAAAAAATCCATTCAAAAACGCAGTCAAAATTCAACATACAGATCATTCAAACCATGAAGTCCAGCAGAAAGACAACAACACAACCAGTAAAGAACTAGCTCCCGCAAGGGTAAGAAAATCATCAGGTAACACCTCATTTTCCAACAAGTTGGATCTTATTAGCAGCAAAACAGACCCGCTATCAAAGAGGGAAGAGAGTCCAGAGCCACAGCTTTCGCCGTAAGATAAGAGGAAATGGTCTATGGCAAAAGATGTATTTCCAAACAAATTTCGAAAATAAATCATGAAAAATATGCACAGACTATTAATTATGTAGAGAGTATTACAGATTTAATACCGATTGCTATGATAAAGATATCGAGCAATGCTTGACACAGGCTCCCATCTTAATTTAATGATGGACAAACTGAGAAAGGAACTTAGAATTCAAACTAGGCAAGTATCAAAGAGGCTGGTTGGTATTGATTACTACTCAAAAGGCAAGCTATGCTAAAGATTTTGCCATGGTATGCTACCGGGGCAGGCGAGCATGATGTAACAGAATCATTTTGGTTTTTACCAGAGAGTTGCCAGTGACAGCCGAGTTTGCCACTCAGGCTCGTCAATACCCAAGGGTACATATATGCCGATCCTGAGTCTTACAAAACGGGGGAGGTGGAAATATTATTAGGCATAAGCATCTTTGCAAAATCAATCAAATCAGTGGTTCGCAAAACACTGTCCGGCACGACGCTACTAGAATCCTCACTTGGTATATTAGTGATGATGGGATCGAATCGTACGATTGACCCAGAAACAAGCAATGATCGTCCAGCGATAGTCTATACTGCTGTAGAGCAATTAGACAAGCTTCTAAGTAGGCTTTGTCAAATGGACCAGATCGGTTCATGCTCAAAGAGGTCAGAAGAAGAAGAACTTGTGGAGCAGCATTTTGTGTCCTCCCACTATCGTGACAATGACGGCATTTTTGTTGTCAAAATGCCGCTAAAACCAAATTATACAAATATAGGTAGCTCGCGTGAAACAGCGTTGCGACGCTTTTTGTGCCTAGAGAAGAGGCTAGAAAAGAACGAACAGATAAGAATGGCCTACGTAGAAAAGATGCGTGAGAGCATTGAACTAGGGCATGTGCAGATAGTAAAAAGAAAGCCTAGTTCAGATAAGATAGTATATTACATACCTCATCATTGCATAGAAAAGAAATTTAGCATCATATACGATGCAAGCTGTTGTACAGACATGGGTATTTCGTTGAACGACATCCAAATGCTAGACGAGAAGCTCCAGAGAGACCTACATGAGACGGTAATGCGATTTAGAAGACATCACATAGCGATATGCGCCGATATTAAGAAAACGTTTAATTAGGTCCGTCTAAATGAAGAGCAATGGGACCTCCAGCGCATATTCTGGAGAGAGAACAGAAGCGATCCGCTTTGCGAATATTGGCTCACAGTCGTTACCTTTGGGCTAACGTCATCAGCTCATTTAGCGGTGAGGTCAGTAATGCAAGCCGCAATAGAAGCACAAGATAGTCTGCCAAGAGCAGCAACGGCAATCAAAAATGACTTCTATATGGACGACTGTGTAACAGGCGAAGATAATGAAACAAAAGCCATCGAATTAGCCAAAGACATGTACAAAATATTATAAGGCGCCGGTTTCGAATTATGCCAATGGAAATCAAACTCTAGCAAGTTTATGGAAACAATGAATCCTAGTTCAGTGGATGCCTCCTTGGTGTTTTCGGGGGAGGAGAAATCATCCATTCTAGGTCTAAAATGGCTGATAGCGACAGATCAATTTACATACGAAGTAAAAACACCAAAGTTAGCTGGCACACTGACTAAGAGGAAAGTAGTAAGCTGTATAGCACAGTTATATGACCCAAATGGTTACATATCTCCAGTCACGGTCATAGGCAAAATAATGATCCAAGACATTTGGAGGCTAAGTACAGATTGGGATGAGAAGATTCCTGCAGAAGTAGAAGAAAGATGGCGAGTTTATTGGGGTGATATTACATCTCTTGAAAAATTCCGTATAGACAGATGGCTAGGCACCATCGGTTCAGCAAATGTACAGATCCATGGGTTCTCAGATGCATCCAGCGCAGCATATGGTGCAGTAATATATATTCGTATAGAAAACTCGGATGGTACAGGCACATGCAAGTTATTGATGTCAAAGTCACGGGTGGCTCCGTTGAAGACAATAACGATTCCGAGGCTAGAGCTAGCTGCAGCCGAATTACTGGCGAGGCTGCTCGTAGAAGCAAAAAACTCCATGGAATATAACGACACGCCATACTTCTTGTGGTCAGACTCCACAGTAGTGCTTCACTGGCTAAATAAGCTGCCATACAACTTAAAAACATATGTAACGAATCGTGTTTCATCCATCCAGATGAACACAGAAATAAAATGATGGCACTACGTCAACACAAAAGACAACCCTGCTGACTTATTGAGCAGGAGTGTGCAGGCGTCCGCATTAGTAGACAACAGGCTATGGTTAGAAGGCCCAGTATGGTTGCAACGACCACGTATAGATTGGCCGGAAGCCGGTCTTCGTACAAACGATGTGGTACAGGTACAAGATGAACTAAAAATAGTGGCACTTACACAAGTAAGGCCAGCGTTAAGTAAAGGTTTAAAGAAAAAAGGGGATAATGTTCCTCTATTAGAGTATTCCCATAAAATTGAAAGATTAATCAATATCTTAAGCTATACAATGCGTTTCATAGAAAGATGGTCATCCAATCCGACTTTCGAAATAAGAGCCAAAAGGCGTAAGCCTGAAATTCAGCAGCCAACTATAGAAGAGAGAGCCAGAGCAATGGCCTACCTCTTACGAGATTCGCAAAGACATTACTATGGTACAGAATTGAAAGCAATAAAAAAGCGCAATAACCTTCCCGAGAAAAGCTAATTAGAGCCGCTCAAGCCAATCCTAGATGCCAAGAAACTCTGAGAGTAGGAGGCAGACTTGACAGAAGCAGTAATTCGTACGAGATGAATCATCCCGTGATAATACCGAATGGTACTAGATTGGCGTGGCTAGTGATAGATCATGCAGATCGTCGCACCAAACATGGTGCCGTGGAGATTATGATACAGTTCATCAGGCAAAAATATTGGATCCCGAAGCTGCGTAGTTAGCTGAGAGGCTACCTGCACAAATGTGTAATATGTGCCAGATACAGCGCAAAGTTTGAACACCAACTAATGTCAGAGTTACCAGCAGATAGAGTACAGATCGGGGAACCATTCCCGCATTGCGGGGTAGATTATGCGGGTCCATTACAAGTAAAGATGATAGACAAGCAAGGCGATCAAATAACCAGAAGCAAATGTTGGGTGGCAATATTTGTATGCCTGAAGACACGAGCCGTACACATTGACTTGGTCACAGATTTGGCCTCCGTGGCGTTCATCGCATGTTATGAGCGTTTTATAGCCCCAAGAGGGCGATGCGAGCGAATGTACAGTGACAACGGCACGACTTTCGTCGGCACAGATAAAGAGTTAAAGAGAGCCATACAAAAATGGTCAGAAGAGCAGACTATATCTCATCTAAACAACAAGAGCACAGAATGGCAGTTCATGATACCGGCCGCACCACATCAAGGTGGCATTTACGAAGCAGCCGTGAAATCGATGAAGTATCATCTAAAGAGGATAGTTGGTATGAGAGTGCTACCATATGAACAACTCCTGAAGCTTCTAGCACAAATAGAAGCCATCCTCAATTCAAGGGCAATCCACCCGTTAAGTGACGATCCGTCCAATGTACAGGCATTGACTATAGCACATTTCCTAGTGGGCGAGCCAGCCATACTTCCAGTCCCATTTATTATTATTATTATTATTATTGTAATCTTTATTTTTTCTTCAGTAGAGAGAAAGAGAAGCTCCAAATAGGACAGCTAGTTACTATTGCGAGCGAAAACTTCCCTCCAGCATCCTGGGCGTTGGGCAGAATATGCGATCTCATCACCAGCAGAGATGGCGTCGTCAGATCCGTGATTGTGCAGACAGAGACAGGAAGATTGAAGCGACCAGAGCAGAAGATTTGTGTTATACCCGTAGAGATCGAAAAATTGCATGAATAGATTCAAGTGGATAAGATACGGCTATGTTGAGCCCAATTGAATATATATATTAAAAATTGTTAATTTTTGCTGGCACTGTATCGAACGCGCTAAACACATTCAAGTCAATTGTCTTATTCCTTTGTATTAGTAAAGTTATATATTTATTCTTGTCTTAATGTCATTGTATGCGAGTGCAACTTGGAGAAATAAGTTCACTCATTTTTACTTTGTTGAGTCAGTTATCTCTTAACTCTTGTACGGTGCAGGCCGGCCTCAGAGAAAATAGAATCGTTAAAAGAACTAAATCTGTATAGTGGCGTAAAGAAATTGATATTAATAAAGACAGTCAATAGTCGGGTTTTTAACCACTTTCCCGACTCTAAAGTGCCGTGTTTTATTTTTATTTTCCTATAATTTACAGTCCGCTTTATACAGTCATGTCAAACTCATGGTTTAGGGCGATCAGAGGTCTTGTGAAATGTACAAGCTTGCTGTCAGACGGTTAGGTGAAGTTTGGCCAGGTGCGAAAGTCAAGGTTGTTGCAAAAGAAAACATGCCTATAGCCGCTCGAGAGCCCGCATTTGGATTCCAATCGAACCTCCTGGTATCGAGGACATTCGCGAAATGATCAAGAGCTGCAATCCAACCCTGTAAACTCATAACTGAAAAATCACTAAGCTCAAGGAAGCGAAGGAGTGTCATTGTGTTACTCAATAAAGAATACCTTGGTCTCTAGCACTGACCAAAGGCTTGATTAATTACGAATATGAAACGATAACCATCCGTATTTACAAAAAAGATGAGGCTGTCGATAGAGAGCCTCTACAAACACTTGAAGGCCCCGTCTTCCCTTTCACCAGAGGTTGGCGATGTACCCATGCCCTCTCCGATTACGACTCGACCTTCTACTAATGTCGAGAACAATCAGACTTCTATGGAGACTGAGGACTACCTTAATATAGTTTTTCTGAGTGAGGACGAACTCAGACTGTGGTGGAGTTTGATCTGCCAAATTGTAAGTAAAATGCTGCAGTAAGTACAGATTAATCTCAAACACTCCATAAAGGCCTCGTCCTCACGTATTCTTCGTCTGTTAAGAAACGGAGAAGACATTGCGTCCTGATCAAAGAGCCATGGATTGCGAGATCCATTGTTCGAAGACTCAAGACTCCTGGCTATTACACTATATATGAAACTGATAAACGTGAGCCGATCTTGCATCAGTGATAAAGATACCAACTAGGCTGAAAGCAGCAAAAGGAAAACACTGGCTAGGCTAGTGTCGGCGTATCTTGACCATAACTTTCTTGACTCTCTCCCTGTCTCTACAAACTCAATAATAGTCCATAACTGTCAATCACCTCTAATGCAAATGACGTAATAGTTTGCTATTCACCTTTGCTGGGTGCCGGGCAAAAGATACATTAAAAGAAATTGTAAAGCAGGTAAACTTGCTAGAAAAGGTACAGTACAACCCATTCTACCAGTTTTGGCTAATGCTGGCATACAAATCGCTACACGTAAACATCATAACGTGTCAGCTCACAAAAAACATCTAGCCTACACTAGATGTAAGGCGATCAAGTCGCTTGCTATCTCTAAGCAGATCGGATATAAGCTCGATAATCAGTGTCATAATCGAGCACTGTCTAATAGGAGAGTAAGACACGCGGCTAGACGTATTCTCAATGACTTTTGCAGAAGCTCTTGCTCAGAAGCGCAAGAATTACCTTGGAAAATTCTTCTATAACGATCTAAACGATCTCAATTTCGTAAGGGACTCAAACTGGTTTTATTGAGTTTAGAAGAAAGCCTCAAGATTCATGTGGTATCACAATGGGCCGTTAAACTGCCACTTTAACATAACCTCACCTGCCCCTTTGCGAAGAATTGACAACTTTTCTTAGAGTAATTGTTGGCATGAAAAGTTCTTTCTCAAATTCGGATTAGGCACATAAACTGTAGGCCCTCGCACTAAAAATTGGGCTATATTTCCGATTCCGGTTCAAATTAAGCTGCCCTAATTAACAAAATAAAAACCGAAAGAAGTTCATCAGTGAAAATCTAGCATTCATGTTTTTTTTTAGCTCGTCAGACTACTGCTTAAAAGAATAAAATTCAATTTAAAATAAATAAAATTAACCTCTTGGTAACAACAGCTTTATTCATTCCGAAGAAAAGGAAATATTATTGAAAATAATAAAATCATAGTCGTCAGACTGTTGTAGTTTTCTTCTTAGAAATGATTTAATATAATGGTCAAGTCTGTTCTAGGAACAGTCCCACATGAAAAAGATTTTAAATTCAAGAATGTAAGGTTATATTATTCTTTATAATTCAACATTTTTTCTTGCGTGAATGTGTTATGATGTCCCTATGGAGAAGTAAAGCTGCAATTGTTTATCTATTTAAGACACTGGTCAACAAGGTGATGTAGGTAGCAGTCATATTTTTTGCCGTTCTTTTGACATTTATCTTCTGTAAGGTTTGCCATTTTATGATGGAAAGATGTACGAGCGAACAACGAGTCGAAATTATTAAAATTAGCCACCAATATTCGGAGTCAGTGGCCTCAACGTTAAGAGTGCTACGTTCAACTTATGGTCGTCATAATCGTCCTAACAGATCAACAATGGAGCGACTAGAGGAAAAATTTGAATCCACAGGCACAATACAAAATGTTCCCGTGCCAGTGAGACAAAGAAGTGCCCGTAGTGTCGATAATATTACTGCCGCCAATTCACTAGTCAGCAATTTCTTAAATATTTAGCAATTTACTAAGGGATTGTAAACCTTTCTTTTCGTTTCGTTAACAAGTAAATTGGTAATTGTAAGAAACGAGCATCCAAACATGTCTAAAAAGTGACAGTTCGTGAAAATAAACAAAGCAAACACACTTAAACGGACCTATTGATTTGAATTCCCAACTGTTGACTGGATCATTCCATCCACTGCTCTTATAAGAATAATTGCACAGATGTCATATGAATTTAGCAAATTGCTTAAAGTTAAAGTAGCCATTCCGTGATTTTAACTTTAGCAAATTGTTAAGATTAGGTTAATCATCTTTTAAGCTTAGTAAATTGCTAAAAATTAACATTTTACTAAATCGCTTAAAATTTTGCGTTTCAATATTTTATTTTTAACCAAAATGGAAAAGTAATTAAAATATTTAAAATAAAATGCATGACTAGGTCGTACGTACTTTCTCCTATATCCAAAGAGTCTGTTTAAAAATATTTCCTACATTTTTTTTTATTGTACGCGCACTTAAGGGGATATGAATACTCTTAGGCTAGGCGCGCACATGCAACTTTTAGTTTGGAAACTGTTTGGTTTCTAAACTGAGCACTATAGACTTATATGAGAGTCCGCGCACATGCAGAAACCATTCTGTCGCCCATTCGAGCAACTTTTAAGTTTGTGTTTTGACACAAACTACACGATCACCTCGAACCAATTCCTTAGTTTGTGTCACAAGGAATTATAGGTAACTGCGCGGACTTTCAACTAAATCGTTGAATAATTTTCTGTAAGTTCAAGAGAGAAAAATTTAGTCAAGGTGAATAAATGTTTCCTGTCTATCGGTTTATTTCGTTGATTACTTTCGGAGTTACTTATGTGCGCGATGTTTGGGCAACTAACGATCGAACTAATTGGTTTCGAAGAAGTTGCATCTGCGCGCCTAGCCTTAGAGCCCCCACAGACTGCAGACTTTTTATCGGCCGATAGTTTGGTCGGGTTGGGCTGAAAGTGCGCACATCGAGCCAACTAAACAGTTTGGTTGGTGAACAGGGCGCAGACTATCCAACAGTCAGCCGACTATTCTATTGTGATTTGGGCGACGCCATATTCAAAATATACGCACACGACGCCAAATCACAGAGAGAACTGAACTATTGGCCGATTAAACAATCGTCATGTATGCGCAGGCGTGTATGCGCCAATACTGATTAAACAGTCGGCCGATAGTTGGCCGACAGATTAGTTTGAATGTAATCGGGTAGCCCATCAAACTTTTTTATCGGACGATACTGAATCGCTGTAGTGTGCGCATATGCATTCCTCTCCATACTGATTAAGAAGCCGACCAAACTATCGGCCGATAAAAAGTCTGCAGTCTGCGGGGGCTCTTATAGTGATTATACACTGTGCGAATAATTAGGAAGGGAGGATAGGATTTGAAAGGAGATATCGATGCACATTGGTTTTGAATGCCTGAACATTGTAATGAGTGGGAAATATTGAGTCTGGTAAAGCATTCCACATTCGTGTAGTGCGACTAAGAAAAGAATCTCTGTAATTTACAGTACGACCGAAATTGGGTTCATGGGTAAACTGATGGACATTCCTTAAAGAACGAGTATTACGGTTGAATAGTTTGAGGGGAGGAATGGAACTGCCTATTTCATTAGAGCATTGTTTATGAAAGTAGCGATAAAATATTTAGAGACATGAAACCTTACGACGGTGCTTGAGAAATGCAAAAGTTTCAGTTAGACAACGGTCACTACTTGAATTGAACGGTCCGAAAGGCAATTTCTAACCCAACGAAGAAGAGATTCATCAATGCCAAATGCACGCATTTTCGATAAGAGAGCTTGGTGCCAAACTCTATCAAATGCCTTTGAAGTATCTAGTGAAATAATCTTACTTTCTCCAAAACGATATAAAGATTTGTTCCACTGTTCGGTGAGATAAACCATGAGATCACCAGTGGACCTATCGCTACGAAAGCCATTCTGCCGGTCATTAATAAGCTTCCGTTCTTCAAGATATTTTTAACCTGATAATTCATCAGCATTTCCATGACCCTGTGAAGAAGGGGCTTCAGTGCTATTGGACGATAGTTGGATGGGTAGGAGGAATTGCCTTTTTTAGGTACAGGCTGGACAAATGCTGTGGATTTGTGAATGTCAAGATTTTAAAGTACTCTAGTAAATGAACGAGTGCGAAAGAAGATTTGTCGCATAGAATCGTTTACGCTTTCAAGTACAGGCGGAGTCATGTCACTCATTGGCAGCATCGAATTAACAACAAACTGTGCTGCAAGCAAATTGGCTTTATCAATCGAGCTTCGTCATTGAAAACGAGCGTCGGAACCGACGAAGACGTAGTGTTACGCACACTTTGTTTTACAAATGTTGTATAAATGACCAGAAAGGTTTATTACCATTGTAGTATTTTTTGTCTTTGTTTATGATCATGCAAACATTTAATTCGTCGTATATGTCCGTTACAGGTCTTTCTAGCTTGTTTGAACCTATCCCGGTTTTCCTCAGTTGGGTTGGCTTTGTAATTCCGGAAACTTACACTTTTGATCCTAATAACCTCTTTACGTTTGATAGATTTTAACCTATTCGGGATAAAATTTCTTATTCCACAAGATTTAAAAATGAACCCGCAAAAAAGTTTGTTTTCAAAAATTTAAATTACATTTGATTTTTCGAAAAAACCTTGATTTTTCAAAATTTTTATTTGAAAATCGTTAGTGTGGTTGTTTTTTAAATTTATTTTGTATGTATACAATTTTTCAATTTTAATTTAAAAATATTTTTGGTACCTATTCAATTATTTAGAGCTAAAAAATAAAAAAAAATATTGGTTTTTGTTAGAAAATTCGAAATTTCCATTTTTGACCAAGAATAGTCTTAACAAAAATGAAAAACGCCTGACTCATAACCTTAATTTCCGAATTTATAGTCAATCGACCTAATGCTTTGGGCTGAAGAGCCAAGACAGACAGACAGACGGATGAAATCGGAAGACCCGCTTTTTTCGACTTCTCTACCAGTTATGTCATGTTTGATTAAAATCTCAAGTTCGATATTTTTTAGAAATGCAAGACTTGTCATATGTGTAGTTCCTATATGTCGCAATTTAAAATAGAATTAGATTACTGAACACAGCTTTATGTCTCATCAGTCAACATATTCAAATAGAAAAGAGAATGTGTGAAATTTTATTTAGGTTTTCAGAGATTTTAAATAACCCCTTCATAGTTATGATAGTAATCGAAAATGCCCAAATTTGGACAGCTCAGCGCCGCCGACAAACCAGTCGAAATGTGTGAAAGGCAAAATAAAAGTAGAAGTAGTACAAAGACCGGTTAGTCGAAATCAGTTAACAGGTTTTGAGGTATGTGTATGCCATGGGGCTTAAGGTTATCTACATTCTTTCTGAATAACTCAGAAATTCAATTTCTCAAAAATCTTTTGTGCGTTTCAAGAGATTTATAAAATAAAAACAAGTCCAAAAAACGCTAAAAATAATTAGACTTAGCACAATTTAAAAAGCTAATTAATTATTCTTTGGTGCACCTTAAATTAATTGCCACTTGCTTTCTTACTTGACTGGAAAGAATACTATTTTATAGAATTCAACGCATACAAATTCTATTAAACATTAAAAAACGGTGCATCTCAGTACGTTTGCTTTGAGAAAATGACATTTTAAGATATAATGTTGGGAACTTATACAAAATTTAAACCCCATTCTAAACAAGAATCTAGAAAAAACAATACAAAAAATCTACAAATCGGTGTTGTTTTTATAGCAGCTACTTCACAATATTCTTACTTATTTTATTTTTCATTAATTTTGTACATAAAGTTATAATCTAAGCTCTTTATAGTTCTCTATATCGATATCTATACATAAATTAAATTATTCCAAATTAAAAGAAAGAATAAAGTCAAACAAGTTTAATGGGGAAACACAAGAATTTTAAATAACTATTGTTTAACTAATACCCATTGTTCCCCTTTTCACCACTTTCAAATGTCAATCCCCTTTTCATCACATGGAAATGTCAATACACATAATTTAGATGATCGTCATTTATTAATTTTATTAATAGTATCTACTGCCTACGTAAACGCATTAAAGCAAAGTTCGTCAGCGCTATATCTTTAGAGGAAGAATCAATAACTAAACTATTATATAATAATTATATGCAGATGTTATTTTTTCAAAATAAAGGTGCGGCGAAAGTTGATTTAGTTAAAAAGAATATTTAATCAAAACCAGTTGATCATAGAATTTTGAAAACAAAGACAAAATTATGGGTTCGAACCGGAATAAAATTCTATCTTCCTGTGGTCGATATATTTATTTATATTCATTTATAACTCGTAAAATGAATAAAACAATCCTTATGTGAATATCTAAAGCAGAACAAATAAAATTTATAAAATACGCGTTAATTTTATGCCAACATATTTAATAGGGGCTAACATATTATTATTCCTAATTGATTTGAATACATAGAGACAATTAAAAGCCAACAGCTAAATAAAACCGTACACTTTTTCAAGAACTTTTAAAATAATTATAATTTCAAAACAGATTGTTTTTCAAAAGATTTAATCTTTTCTTAAATTGTGTTTATTTGACAGGATTTGTTTGTTAAAATGCCAAAAAATAGATTCATTTGACTAAACTGATGGACTTTCAATTTTAATTATGTTTATTTCAGTTTAAGAAATATACCAATTTGTGTCGCTAAAAACTACACAGTAACATTAATGGTTTGCTGAATGAAACTAAAAATTTAATTTTTAACTTCCCATAGGGAGTTATTAAAATGAATCCGATTTGTCAAATTGAAAATTTTGACATTTCTCGACGTTTCAAGGTCCCTAGAGTCGAAATAAAATATTTTTAGAAATATGTCTTTGCGTGCGTTTGTACGTCCGTACGTTCGCGACGTTTTTTTCGTCATCCATACCTCAAGAACCAGAAGAGATATCCACTTTAAATAAATTTTGTTACACAGATAATAAGGCAGAAAGATGCAGAATGGGCTCTCAAGAAAATTTCGTGGGTGGTTTTTTTACCATAACAGTTTTAAAAAAAAAAGTGAACATTTTGGTTAACCCTAAATATCTTACGAACCAAAACCGCTAGAGACTTGAATTGAATTGTATATAATACTAGCCAACCCGTGCTCGCGTTGCTTCGCAAATTGTAACCAACACATTCTTTTTGTGCTTATAATTTTTTTCCTATGTTAGCCTTTCTTTTGCCCATTTTATATTTCTATGCGATAAAAGAAAAACAACGAATTTAAGCTTGTTATGTACTCGTATTTAATAAAAAAAAAAAACAAAAAACACTTCCTTACCGAAATTAACACTTAAGAAAAAAAAACTTAAAGAAAATATTACGTAGTAAAGGCCAAGCCGCACGTGAAAACAAACAAAACCATTTCAATTTTTTAGTTGAAAACAGAACGAAATTTTTGTCTATTTTCTTCTTTTCTTTCTTTTATTCATACCTAGAAACGTTTTTTTGCAACCGAAAAATATAGTTTGCGGGAAAAAAAAAACAAATTTGTGTTTTTAATGTTCTCATACATCTATAGGTATGCGTGTGTAAATATCCATAGACACATTTTTTTATTCATCTGCTCATGTTCAGTGCAGTGCAACTGACTTAACCTACCCACATTTGTGTGCTCTTTTTATCGACGTCATTGTAAGTACCTTCTTCGAGTTATTTGTAAAGAAAATTTTAACTAAATTTCAGTTTTATTGTTCGAGGAAGTGATACAAAATTGGTAATTAAAGCTATTATAATAGAACTTTTTTTACTTTTAAATTGGAAGAATTATAACCTATTCAATTCCTCGAACCAGAAAAATAAAAAAGATCTATGTGTGTGTGTAGGTTAGTTGATGAACTTACAATACAGACAAATTGAATATGTAGGTAGGTAGGTAAGAGAAAAAACGTAACTTTTAAATGGAACACATATTAAGAGAGAAAGAGCATGGGAAGAAAAGAAAATTAAAAATGTTGGAATGATAATGAAATGAAACAAAGCAGCGACTTCGCGTTTGTGATGGAATCTAATTTCCTGGATAAAATACATTCAAAAAGTTTATAATTTTATAATTTGTTTTTATTTATTTCTTAGGTTGTATGTTTAACTTAGAATTGATGTTAGGCTTAAAATTTGCGCAACAATATTGACTTTATGAAGCAATGCTAATCTTTGTCGATTATTGTATAGGTTTTAAGATATGAGTGATTGTATAAGTCAACTAATGAAAAAAATGTAAAATTAATAATATTTAAGTTTGACAAATGATTAATGAAAAAAAATTAAAGTCATAAACACTCTCATAACAATATATAAAATAATAAAATATATTTCAAATTAATCGGTTGACTACTTTCTGAGATCATGCGTTACAAACTTTTAAATGGTTTCGCTTTTATATAATAGTATAGATATTGTATTATGATACCAAACAAATATATTTTTTGAAAAAAAAACCATTAACGGTTTTTTTTATAAATCAAAAAAACTGAAAAAAACTTTTGTGACCTCGAAAATTTTACGAATACAAAATTATTTTATCACGAAAAGAATTTTGTGCAAAGAAAAATAACGTTTTCAACATCTGGTAAGATGTTGAGAAAAATTGAATTGACAGCTTTTTTACAAAAAATAAAAACCTAAACAAAAAATTAATAAAAGTTGGTAAAAATTGATTTTCGGCTCAAATATCTTTTCAAAACTTTGAGGTATTGGCTTTAAACTTCTTTTATCTCTTAAAAAATATTGTTGTCAACAGTCAGTACAGTTTTGACAAAAACGGTTTTCTTACAAAAAATAAAAACCTAAAAAAATAATACTAAAACTTGGTAAAAATTTACTTTCGACTCAAATAGCTTTCCAAAAATTAAAAATATTGGCTTCAAACTTATTTGATCTCACAGAAAATATTGTTTTCGATATAAAGTAATTTTTCTATAAGAATCCAACAGTCCATTTTTTCCAAAAAAAAATAAAATCTACAAAAAATAGTACGGAAATTTGGTAAAAATTGATGTTCGGTTCTCGATATCTCTCAAATTATTTTCATTCATCAAATTTGTATTTGCTTTACAAATTTTCAAGAAAAACTGCTAGAATTGGTAAAAATTAAATTTTCGACTAAAAATCTCGTGAACAAAAATAGGTTTTGAAATCAAACTATTTCATAACATGCAAAAATATTGTTGGTAATTTGTAGTAAATTTTTTTTAGAAAAATTAAACTGACAACTACTTTAAAAATTTAACAAAATATTAATAACAATGCTTTGTTTGGGATATATAATTTGAAGTCAGTATATTTCTTTGTTCTTCTAATACTTGAGTCGAAAACCATTTGTTGTCAGGTTTTTGCCGTTTTTGTATTTTTTCGCGTTTTTTTAAACAAGACAAATCGCTCTTTTTTTATTTGTTATGTCAAAACAGCATAAGCATTCCTCTCAATAAACAAAAACTATCGCAATACGCGGCCTTCTAGAAACGCCCTTCAATTTACCCTTGGAATCTGTTTTAAGTGAACTGTAAAGTATAGAAGTAAGGAATGCTTTTTACGCAATACACAACTTTGGTGTCTCCTTTTATTGTGATATTGAAAAATTTAGGCTTAAGTGCTTTAGGATATCTTATCAAATCATTCCCTTTTTTAATTCCCATAATTTCTTCAAAAAAAATTAATGAATTTGGGATATACTCGTTTTTGTCACGGTGAAAAATAATTACCATAATTTACCATAACATTAAAGTGGCAACATTCCAAACTTGTTTTCATCACCTATAAGGCTTATGTCGATAACTAATTAAAACTATTAAACATTCCAGTTAAAAAACATATCTACCCTCTTAAAAAAAAGAACACTTGTTTTATGATCATTTCTTTTCAAAATAATTATTATTTAAATTAAATCTTAGTTTTTAATTACAATTTCAATTAAACTTAACTAATAGACTTGGCAGTGTACTCGTATCAATAACTTTCATCTCATATGACACGAATCATTAAATTAAAATTAATGAATCCAGTCAATTAAAAAAGCAACTATCTTATCATGATAATTCTTCCTTATTCATACACCATAATGCACGATGCACAACACAGAATTCCTATTAAAAAATATAAACTTGCAACATCTTGACCTTAACCCTAACCCTAGAATCATTTATTTGCGGGTCTTGTGTGGTGGCAGATACGAACTTCCTGGTACTACATCGATACCGGTCGGCACAAAAGGTGGACTATTTTGTGAATAAAACTCGTCTTCACTACTCGTACCCGTTGTCGTCGTCGTTGTCAAGGATGGCAAGATCCCACTTGTTGAACCACTGCTGATCGCACTATTTATGGAACCAGTTTCAGCTTTAATTCCAGCTCCACTGCCACTTCCAATTGGTGTTCCATATGTATTCGAAGTTCCGGGTAGGGCATCGTACTCAGCTTGAATTGCCTTCTGTGCTTCAATAGCCTCTTCGTCTGTCTTGTATTTGATGAATCTTACTTCGGGCATTTTACGGGCAGTAGCTTGGATTTCCTGGAATCTCCTTGTGAGCTCGGCAACATCTGGTTCTTTGCTGAGGACGTATACAATTGTCTGGGATTGAATGGCTTCCTTGGCCATCTTCAGTAGAGCTTCAGTGTAGGCTTCGTATCCTGGGGTCTTTACGAATATGACTTGAAGATTTTGTCTCACAGGTTGAACCAACGGATAGGGGGCGAATTGGAATTGCTGCTGTGGTGTTATTTGGTAGGTGCTAATGGGAAGCTGTTGGGGAACTATTTGGTTGTACACGAAGGGCTGTTGCTGGTTGTAACTAATGGCATTTTGTTGGGGAACAAATTGGTTAGTTAGGAATGGCAGCGGCTGTTGTGGAACTACTCGATTGGTGTTGTAAGAAATTTGCTGTTGTGGAACTATTGTGTTATAAGTCAGGGGGCGTTGTTGCTGAGTGTAGGAAGTTATTGGCTTTTGTTGCTGAGTGTAGGTTATTGGCTTTGGTTGAGAAACAACATGGTTGTATGTCACAGTGCTTTGTTGTGGAGCTCTCTGGCTATAAACAACGGAACGTTGTGGAGCAGGCTGACTATAGATCACACGACGTTGTTGGGGCGCTACCTTGCTGTAGGTGGTACGGCTAGCAGACGGCTGCCTGTTGTAAGAGATGGGGCGTTGTTGTGAAATCCTGCTGCCACGACTTTGATGCTCATCAGGATCGCCGAAAACATACACAGATTTAGTTGATCCATCGGCTTGAAGGATTGGTCCTGAACTTCCAAGTTCTTTGGCTGGTCTAATGTAATTGTACCCATTGCCAGCACAACAGAATCCAACAAGAGCTGTCAGTAGCTAAAGAACATACAAAAGTTCTGAGTTAAAAACAATTCAGAAGTTCTTATTGTCTAAGAAGAATCTTACCAAAAACCCAAGAGAACTATTCATGGTGACTGTTCGATTGCAAATGACAATCCCACCACTAAGTCCATCCGAACGAAGTCTCCTTTTTCAAACAAGTTCAAGGTCGACCACTACCAATACCTTCACAAGAAGAACGAAGAACTATCAACTTGTCACCTACAAGCTTTGATAAGCTGATTGGACGACAAGCCTTTCGCTTTTTGTGTGTTTAGCCCAAATTTAAGACGATTTGACTATGGAGGGTGCATTAGAATAGAAACGTGCGTCAGTCGGCCGCGTTGAAGCTTGTTCAAAACTCATCAAAGATATTAAATGTGTTTTATTATATTTAAAGCCATAATTATGATTAAGCCTGCACGAGTATTTCTGGTATTTAAATTATTGATTCGCATTTCGAGGGAATGTACGGGCAGTGTTTGGAGGGAATTTGTCAATAAATTATTGAATGCTAATGATTTCGTCAGAATGGAATTCCCTCGTTAATGCTGATAACCTGATTTATGATGCCGGCAAAATCTTTTTTAATATTTTTGTTTTTACATATCCCGCAGTAGTTTGGGTCCGGCGGAATGAAGGTATGTATGTTTGTATCTATATGTAAATTGATATGAACAGAACATAGTCAAGACTATTATTCGCAGTGAATAATTATCGAAAACATGTTCGATGAAAATTCGAGAGTGGTTTGGAGAACCGCACCGAGTTATGGGAAAGATATAAGACCTGCCTGATTGAATGATGAACAACATATAAAGAGCTTATCGTGCATCGCACTGTAATTTTGTATCTTTTTTAAATGTTAAAGCAGTTATCATTATCAATATGATAACCACAGCCATAGCTTTGAGCTGAAGAATGCATCATTCATTATTTCGTGATGTATGATTTGATGTATAATCAGACACAGACTCGTTGGGTCTTTCATATAGATTCCATAATATAAACTTCTTGACGTCTTATTATTTATGGTTTGTATGCAGATTTGATGGAATTTTTGTTTTTTTTTTTTGGTGTTTTTAATCCGGGATGTGGTCAGTTTGTTTTTAAATTTCGAATGCTCAGAATATCAATGTAGGTACCAATAATCTATTTTTGGAATTGGGTTACTATCCACTTGAACTTGAAAACCGGAATTTTTATTGAATGAACGTGATGATTAATCAAGATTAAAACAAACAAGAAAATTGTGATGTGATTTTTGAGTGTTTGAGTGCGTATAAATTTGTAATTCACGGCCTATTGAATCAGTATAAGCTTATGATTTGAATGTCACTCAATTGATGGATCTGTGCAGGGTCTTTCAATTAGCACTTCCTCCTGTCTTTAAATTTAAATAAAATTAAGTTCATGTGAAAAATCATCGACATTTTAATGGTCCGACTCTTTCTGACTTTGCCGGATGAATCAGACTATAATCGATATCATAATTTGTGTTGGCTTTGATGTTGCTTGGGGCTTCTGGTATATGGACTTGCATAGTTAATAAAACTCCACATTATGAAGTCGTCGTCGTCGCGTGTGTCATCCAATTTAAGATACAAGATGTGCCAACGCCAACGTCAATCTTTCGATGTCGTCTACTCAAAATGCAAAATAGGTTAGGTTAGGTAAATGAGCTGGAGATTGATGACGTTATCGCCACACTTAGATCCATGTAGATCCATTATGATACCCCGAAGTATTAAACTTCCCTGAAAATAAAATATAAAAACATATTATGTCGTGTTCTAGGCATTTTCTGGCTTAAAGCCCAATAGGTGTTCTTAGGCGGTTTTCCTGAAATTCCTGCCTAGTGTGGTGAACAAAAAATTATCTTGTTTCCAAAATAATTTTGGGAAATATAGAAAAGACAGTTTTTTTATAAAAAAATAAAAACATGTATAAAAAATTACTAAAACTTGGTAAAATATTAAATATCTTTTCCAAAATTAATAATATTTGCTTTAGTATTTAATATAATTGCATCTAATAAGAAATATTGTTTTTGACATTCAGTAAAATGTTTATAAGAATCCAACAGCCAGTTTTATTCATGAAAATTAAAATCTACCAAAAATAGTACTCAAAATTGGTAAAAATTGATATTCGATATGTCTTGAATAAATGAAGGTATTGACTTCAAAATTATTTCATTTTATGCTAAATTTTGTTGTTTATAAAAGAAATGAAAACGTTCAAGAAAAGCTACTAAAATTGGTAAAAATTGGTTTTCGACTAACAAAATAAATTTTGAAATCAGACTATTTCATCATATGCAAAATATTGTTGGTAATTTTTAGTTAATTTTTTAGAAAAATTTTAAACAAAACACGATAACCTACAAAAACAACAAAAAAACTGATAAGAAATAGTTTTCGACTCAAGAATTAGGAGAACAAAGGAAGATAATTGACTTCAAATCATTTACCTTACATAAAATATTGTTATGAACATTTTGTTAAAGTTTTAAGCAAGACAAATCGATAGACGGGATGGGAAGTTATCAGTGTGGGTCGCATCCCAGCCCCTTTTCTCTTTGTTAACTTCCCATAGGAAGTTATTGTAATGGGTCCGATTTGTCAAATTGAAAATTTTTACATTTTCCGACGTTTCAAGGTCCCTAGAGTCGAAATAAAATATTTTTAGAAAGATGTCTGTGCGTGCGTGTGTACGTATACGTTCGTACGTCCGTATGTCGGTACGTCTGTACGTTCGCGACGTTTTTCCGTCGTCCATAGCTCAAGAACCAGAAGAGATATCGACTTCAAATAAATTTTGTTATACAGATAATAAGGCAGATAGATGCAGAAAGGGCTCTCAAGAAAATTTCGTGGGTGGTTTTTTTACCATAACAGTTTACAAAAAAGGTGAACATTTTGGTTAACCCTAAATATCTCATGAACCAATGACGCTAGAGACTTAAATTAAATTTTATATAATAATAAATAACGCGATAGATCCAGCATTGTCTCCTTTTACTTCTCCTAAAAGTGTAAATCTCTACAGATCTTCCATTAATAATAAAAAATCATCTGGAATCGACCAAATTTCTAATTACATATTAAGAAAATGTCCATATTCTTTGGACGTAGTATTATCGTTGATTTTCAACCAATGTATAAATAACGGTTATTTTCCAAACATTTGGAAACGAGCTATGATCTTGCCAATTGCGAAAATAAAAGCTACAAGAGAAGTTAATAACTTTCGACCTATCTCCCTTCTTTCTAACATTGGTAAACTGTTTGAGCGGGTATTAGCTGACCCATTGTATAGCTTCTGCGAAGACAGGAATATCCTTCCATGCAATCAATTGCAAGGACACTACCTCGCTGTTAAAGAGAGCAAATTCCTAGATCTCAAAATAAATAACGAAGCAATCCCACTACGTCTAGAAACGAAGTATCTAGGAATAAACTTCCAGAACCGATTTCAATTTAATAAACATGCTAGGACGGTACTAAAAAAAGCAAAAATGGCTACCGCATTATTAAAAGTGCTGTTTAATTCTAAGTTCCTTTTAGCAAAAACTAAAATTCTAATGTACAAGACACTCATTAGGCCAATTTTGACATACAGTTTTTGTACTTGGTTCACCATATCACCGACAGTTGCAAATGAATTGGAAGTGTTTGAAAGAAAAATATTAAGATTTTGTTGTGGATTGTTCCGAAAGCCTGATAAGAAATGGTATTCTAATAACTCTATGTATGAGGCTACTCACACTACACCTTTGATGAAATACCAAATAGATCTTCTAGTTAAAAAACTTTCAAAAATAAATTTGCATGCAAACCCATTGATAAGATCCCTAATGGATTCTAATGCCAATGATAGTGTAGTTGAAAAATATTATCTGTCACCATTTAATATTCTTAATGAGGGGTCTATCGCTGTTTTAACCCATTCTCTCCCATTGTACTTTTTTAAGTACAGTAAAATGAACTAAGTTGATGGAGCCATAAAATTATGGCAATACTGAAAAATGAAACGTTTGACATTTATTCTTCTTTATTCAATAAATTTGAATTTTTCCACATAGTTTTTTCTTACAAAAAACGAAGTAGGCTTATTTGAAACTGTCTTTTTGTGCATGACAAATTATATTTCTACTCGTGTTGTTAGTTGCAAAAACATAAGTGCTCATAAGACTCGTAAATATCCAAATATTTCGATTTCCTTCCAAATAATCAAAAGAAATAAAGATAACGTTTAGAAAATTGTAATTTCAAATATATTTCGTTGTATATATAAGGAGGTAAGTTTCGTCAAAGTTTGATGTACTTTAAAAAGTACAACGGGTTTATGCATGCACTTTTTTTTAGTTTCTAAAATGAATTTCAAAAGCATCCCATCGAAAAACTTTTATGGAAAACGCTTTCAAAATCTGGAATCTGCCCTGGACGAACTATACAGCAATGACGATATAGTCAATGCTGATATCGTCATGGTTCCTCCACCAGTGGACTACGTTACGGACGAAGAGGATTTAGATGAAGAAAATATAAGAGCGATAAAATTACCGCAAGATGTTCCAGGTGAGGTTGAGATCTTCGGAGTTTTGAATAGATTGACTTTCGAAGAAGAATACGAAAGCGATGACGACCTTCCGCTGTCCGAGCTAAAAAAGTTAATTGCCCCTCCTGTTTGGACAAAGACAATTTCCCCAAACGAATTTCAAAGAACTGAAAACTATTTGGAAAGAATAAAAAACTGTGCTTCAGATTTGATTGGGCTCAGCGAAGTTGATGTTTTTGAAAAATTGTTTGATGTCGAGGTAAGACAACTCATTGTGAGCCAAACCATGTTGTATGCTGGCCAAAAAAATCAACACAGCTTTGTATTCAATGAAGATGACTTAAGAACTTTCATTGGTATCTTGTTGTTTTCGGGCTATCATTCTGAAGCTAGAGAATATATGTACTGGAAGCTACCCATGTTCCTATTGTATCCAACAGTATGTCAAGGAACAGGTTTCAAGAAATAAAAAGGTACATACATTTTGCTGATAACAACAACCTTGACTTGAATGACAAAATGGCAAAACTTCGTCCGCTAAGCCAGCTTATGTGCAAAAAATTTCAAAAATGGGGATATATGCATGAGCATTTATCTATAGATGAATCCATGGTCAAATACTTCGGTCGTCATTCTTCAAAGCAATTCATAAGAGGAAAGCCTGTAAGGTTCGGCTTCAAAAATTGGATGCTTTGTAGCAAGGATGGTTATATGTATCAATTTGATACTTATTGCGGAGCAAAAAATGTTAAGCCTTCTCTAAAGAAATTGCCATTAGGGTCAAGAGTTGTTCTTGACTTACTAAAAAATATTGAATGTCTAACTGACCATGCAATTTATTTTGACAATTTTTTTACAAGCTATGAACTTATGAAGATTTTAAAACAAAAGAAATTTAGAGCAACTGGAACAGCTTTCGACAATCGGCTCAAAAAATGTCCTCTTCCTCAAAATAAAGAATTTCAAAAGCAAAAAAGGGGTACTTTTGACCACCAATTCGACGAGACCAATGAGTTGCTTTTCGTTAAATGGAAAGACAACAGCATCGTTACTATAGCCACTAACTACGACAAAATCGAACCTTGCGAGAATGTAAAAAGATGGGACAAGGAACAACAGAAAAAAATTAATATTCCTCAGCCGCTTGTCTTCAAAAAATATAATAAAAATATGGGTGGTGTTGATCTTCACGATCAGTTCATCAACACTTATTCTATAGAAATAAGAGCGAAGAAGTGGTGGTGGAACATTTTCACATCGATGATTTCATCTACTGTCTCTAATGCCTGGAAGCTTCACAAATTGACCAACAACTACAAAGGTGATTTACTGGAGAGCTGTTACGCTGCATTATCTCAGATTTCACACTTTGAATCAAGGACAACCGAGACTCGCAGTCAAAAGGAGCATAACAGAAAGCCCAGGATACCATTTTGCAAAGAAGTTACCAAATCAGTTAAGATGTCGCCAGTGCCATCAGCGATCGAAATGGTGTTGTGAAATGTGCAATGTGACCCTTTGCATACATAAAGATTGCTTTAAAAATTTTCATATTAATCAAAATTAAAATAGTATGTATGATACCATTGTACTAAAAAAAGTACACCCTCGTAACTGCTGACCACTATTTTTTGAAAACTTTTTTTGTTTGCAATTATTTTAAATTTAAACTCAATAAACAGAAAATATCACAAAAATACAAAATTTCTATTTTTCTATACCCTTGGGTGTTAATGGGTTAAGACCAGATGTAAGCGTTAACGAAATCCCTTTTGACGTGACAACGTCTTAAATTAGGTTGCGGCTGGGAGTCACTTATGAAAAAGTGTAACGCCCGGTAACGTTACGATGAGTCACCGAACGAGAGAGAGGCCCACCGAATGCCTTGCGTCTCTCTCCCACTCAACTATGATCGGTCTGCCGCGCGCGCAGCACTAGAGAATTAGGCGCATTGAATCGGCGCATGCTTGTGTCTCTGTCTTTGTCTTTCTCGAACGTTCTTGGCGTTGGAAAAACAAGAAAGCGTCATAATACAAGTTCACACGTGTGGTTAAAGTATCGTCAGCTGTGTCTGTAGTGAAAATGTGGAGTGCTTAGATTCGTCATTTACAACAACTACAACAATAAAGGTAAATAATTGTACACTGATATTTCATTATCGTAAACTATGATTGATTGATTAATTGTTAGATTGACACAAAAGTTGAGAAACTGAGTTTATAGGTTATGTCATACTATTGATAAATGTTGATAGTGTTAAGTAAATTATTAGTTTAAAATTAATTAATTAATTAATTATTATTTTACAAATTTTCATTAATTTCAAATTTATTTAGCAAAAATTTGAACCTTCGATCTGAATAAATGTTTTGATTTTCGAATTGATTCTTTAAAATTACAAATATTAAGAAAAAGTGGCAGATATAAGAAAACTTGATTTAAACTGTTCCTATTGTGCAATTTAATTATATTCATATCAATAAATATTCTACCGAGAAAAAGACGTTGTCACGTAAAATCTTCGGCCGTAAAACCGACTTTACAGGCAACCATTTTTTTATGTAAAAGCTTCGCCTTCCAATTACAGAGGGTGATATTGCTAAAATTGAAAAAATTGTTGTTAACATAAACTTTTGCAAATATCGGTAAAGTTCCCAATAATTATATATACATATGAAAATGAAAATGTTATGTAAGGAGAATTTTTAACTTTAGTATCATTGTATTTTATTAGATTAAGTGTAGTTTTAGTTTTAGTTATAGTTTTTAGTGTTTAAGTTATATTTGCCAAAATAGAGCAATAATGATAATGTTCGCCGGGAGCAAGCGAACAAGTTAAAACTTGTATATTTTAAAATTTATAATTTAATAGATTATGTTTTTAAACATTTATAATTTTGATTCAGTCAGACATATCTCTAAGTCGACCAACTATAGTTTTTGAAATTTTGTTTTTATCAAATTGTACTGTTTTTAATTGTCTCAATAAAACTTGAACTTGAACTTGAACTTGAACTTGAACTCTTTTCTCTTTGTTTTATATAAGATAATCCTGGATCATTGTCGGGTTCGGGTACCGAGATATGTTTCAGTACAGCATGGTATCTCATACCATACAGCCCAATTGGGAATTAGAATACCCGAATAGAAACTCCAGGTTCCTACTTATGTCGGGAATGGAGTTCTCTAAGTATCATCAAGCTTTGCATCTACATATTTCAAATGATTCGATTTAATTCAATTCGATTGAACATTTTTCGATGAAAACTATCAAATAATTATTGCCATGGTAAAATTTTCAAGTGGTTTCCCTACAAGTTACTGAAATCTTTTTCATAATATTCGGATGAATAAGTACGGCCGAAAAATAAAAGATTGATCTATTTTAAAGAAATGTAGTTTAAGATAACTAAATATGTATTCAAAAAGTTCGTTCAAATTCAAACATTGACCATTAAATACTCGTATTTATGAAAGACAAAGACATAATACATGCAATTCATAAATATTCAAAAAAGAATAAAGTTTGTTAAAATTACTCATAAATATGCTGTGAGAAAAATAAAAACAAACCTTGTGTATTTTGGATTGGGCTTGAATTCCGTTTACCTATTCTAAAATTCGCACATAAAGTTAGATTTTGTTTTAACCTTAAACGCGACAAGAATTTGATGGGCAACAAACTTAAGTCATACAAATTATTGGAAAGATCTGTCGATTAAGTCACATTAAATTCTATATTATTATAATTTTATAAGTTAATTAAAACAAATTAAAAACAAACGAGTGTATTGATCGACAAAAGTATTATGAATAAATAATTTATGTAAATGAATGAAACTTAATTTACCTACAAACCTTTATTTTAGTCAGTATTTTGTCTTCTTATTTCAAATTAGACTAATTAGAATGGGCAATGTTTGATTTATTTTTAACAACAATGAAAAAAAAGACGCTGGGATGCGACCCACACTGATAACTTCCCATCCCGTCTGTCAATTTGTCTTGCTTAATAGGTTTGTAGGTTTTCGTGTTTTGTTATGTTAAAAAAGTTGTCATTTGAATTATTCTAAGAGATTTAAAAATTACCAACAATATTTTGCATTTTATGAAATAGTTTGATTTCAAAATCTATTTTTGTAACCAGATTTTTATTCGAAAAACAATTTTTACCAATTTTAGTAGCATTTCTTGAAACTTTTTATTTCTTATATAAACAAATACAAATTGGATGAATGAAATTAATTGAAATCAATATCTTCTACTGTTTACGAGATATCGAGAACCGAACATCAATTTTTACCAAATTTTCGTACATTTTTTTGTAGATTTTATTTTTTTAAGAAAAAACGGTCTGTTGAATTTTTATAAAAAAAAATTCAGTGTCGAAAAGAATATTTTCTGTGAGATTAAAATAGTTTGAAGCCAATATTTTTAAATTTTGAAAAGATACTTAAGTCGAAAGTAAATTTTTACCAACTTTTATTATTTTTTTTTTAGGTTTTTATTTTTTGTAAAAAACTGTGAATTCGATTTTTCTCAAAATTTTACTGAATGTTGAAAACAGTATTTTTTATAAGACAAAATTAGTTTAAAGTCATAATTTAAAATTTTTCAAAAAACATTTGAGCCGAAAATCAATTTTTACCAACTTTTTTCGTTCTGTTTAGCCTTTTTATTTAAAAAAAAAAAAAACTGTCAATTCGATTTTTCTTCAAATTTTACCGAATGTTAAAAACGTTATTCTTTATTGCACACAATTATTTTGGAGATAAAATTATTTTTTGTTCGTAAAATTTTCGAGGTGACAAATTTTTTTTCAGTTTTTTTCATTTATAAAAAAAAACCGTTAATTGGATTTTTTTCCAAAAATATACGTGTTTGGTATCACGTTACAATATATAATATAAAATTTAATTCAAGTCTCTAGCGTCATTGGTTCATGAGATATTTAGGTTTAACCAAAATGTTCACCTTTTTTTTAAACTGCTATGGTAAAAAAACTACAAACGCAATTTTTTTGAGGGCCCTTTCTGCATCTTTCTGCCTTATTATCTGTATAAAAAAATTTATTTGAAGTCGATATCTCTTCTGGTTCTTGAGCTATGTACGACGAAAAAAACGTCGCGAACGTACAGACGTACGGACGTACGTATAAACGCACGCACAGATATCTTTCTAAAAATCTTTTATTTCGACTCTAGGGACCTTGAAACGTCGAGAAATGTCAAAATTTTCAATTTGACAAATCGGACCCATTACAATAACTTCCTATGGGAAGTTAAAAATAAAAACCGAAAAAAAAAATTAACAAAAGTTGTTAAAAATTGATTTTCAAAAATTTGAGATAATGGCTTCTTACTTATTTTAACTACGTATAAGAAATATTGTTTTCAATATTAGGAAAAATTTTGAGAACAATCGAATTGACAGTTTTTCTTACAAAAAAATAAAAACTAAACAAAAATTAATAAAAACTGGTAAAAAATAGATTTTCGACTAAAATATCTTTTCAAGACTTTAAGATATTGGCTTTAAACTAATTTTATCTTATAAGAAATATTGTTTTCAACATTCGACAAAATTATGAGAAAAATCGAATTGATAGTTTTTTTTACAAAAAATAAAAACCTAAAAAAAAAAAACAATACTAAAACTTCGTAAAAATTTACTTTCGACTCAAATAGCTTTTCAAAAATTAAAAATATTGGCTTCAAACTTATTTTATTTCACAGAAAATATTGTTTTCGATATTCAGTAATTTTTTTTATAAAAATCCAACAGTCCTTTTTTTCATGAAAAAATAAAACCTACAAAAAATAGTACCCAAATTTGGTAAAAATTAATTCATATATAGACAAACTTTTAAGGAAGACAAATCGACAGACGGGATGGAAGTTATCAGTGTGGGTCGCATCCAGTGTTGTGCCATGTAGACTATAAATGTAGACTACATGATTGTCTACATGTAGACAATTCAATGTAGACAATTCACAATTGTCGACATAAATTTGTCAACAATGTAGACAATTCGCAAAACCATCATAATTCATAATTTATCCTACTAAAATGTACCTACCTATCGAACCAAAAACAAAAAAGTTAAAAAAAAAATACTAAAAGAAAAAGATGTGTCAAACAACAAGATAGTCGTAAAAAATCATTTGTTCTAAATCTAAACGCGTACCTACCTAGTTCTTTGTTTATAAAGATATCGAAAAACTTTTGAATTATGTTAGATATTTGTAATGATAACCAAAAACCAAACCTTCTTAGTTCACTGGTTTACTGGTCAGGTTTTAAAAAGGTCGTCATCCAACGTCAAAGTACCTTAGTAGGTACCACTCGCCCTGAATGGAAAATTTCCAGTTTTCATTTCGTACCTTTATACTACATATGTATATGAACTTCATATCATATCATATCACTCTACCAAATTTCATTTTTCTACAGGAAACGGAAGTGCTTCACATTTCATAACGATTCCAATAAATTTGGCGGATACCACGGCCGCCCGGAAGACCTTAAATATTCGATTTTTATTTTGTAGATAAATGCACTTATACCTACCATTCTACCGTTCTTATTTCATAATCCTACAGAAGTCCCAAGAACTCTTTTTAAATGAAAAAGGGAATGAGTTCCAAAGTTTCCTTATATTAAATTTTAATGGAAAATGTCATCTCTGTATAGAAAGACGAATCTGTTAAGTCCAAGAAATCCATTTAGCTAACAGAAATAGCTTGAAGTGATTTAAAAAGCATTAGCTAGTTGGAATAGGGAAATAATTCCCGGTTTTATTTTCTTCTTCCAACTTATGCTTTTTAAAATCACCTACATTTCTGTTTTCAAAGTGGTTTCTCTTTCTTTCGTAGATTTAACAGATGCAGTTACGTATGTAAGTATAAAATTTGATATATTTCTTTATTAATTGTATCTATTTTTTATAGCTTAAGCTTTATATTAGAAAAATAAAAACTTTTTGCAGTCAACTTTATTTTCAGGCCTATTCTGCTATACAATTCGTTCGAATCTTTCGATTCACGTGAATGATTCGTTACATTTACTTCAAAATATTTCTTGAAATCTTGCATCCTTTGAATGCAAAACTTTAACAAGATTTATTATTGGATTTCTAAAGGCAATCTAATTGTTTAAATTTTATTTCGCTATCAATTTATAAGCATTTTCAAGCAATTTCTTTTATGCAGCAGAATACAAACATTCATGTGAACGTGTAGCAGAATAGGGCTGTTTGTAATTTAAATTTTTATTTTGAAGGAGAAAAATCCAAATGAAACACGGTTCATCAAGCTACTACGAACCTATAGAAATAACAAAATTATCTCATGCAACTCAAAACATCGACAGCTTTATTTTATTCATGTCAAAAATCTGAGAGGAGTCAAATATAGACGTTATTAAGGTCAGATGGTTAAATTCATTTCTTCCAACTTACTGGTGATTTAATTGATAACGATTTTAAGAAAGTGGGCGGATGCCACGCAACAACATTTCAGTTTGTACCTTTCTATTCATTTTAAGATTTACAGCTCTACCAAATTTGAATATTTTGCAGCAATCGGAATAGCCTCATATAATTCTAATTCATAAATCATAATTCTATGAAAGTTTTCACCACAAGACGTACCGTTGTAAGAAATTAAATGTTTTGAAAATATCAGAAAGTGGTCCATAAATTTGATAATGGCCGAATTCATAAATGTAAAAGTTTGGCAACACCACAAAGTTTACTTTTCATTTGTGAAGACAATTAATAATTTATTGTCCGTTAAATAATTGTTCTTTTTTTTTTATTTTTTGTTACTATTAAATTTTAACTATGGGATCAATTTTTTACAAAAATAAACATAAATAGTACCATTTTTTTTAAATTTATACCGTATTTATACACTATTTTTACATTTATGAAATCAAGATATCTGCTAGTTAGTGGGTGAATCAGTCATTTAGGGTTCCCTTATTTTCTAACTCCTGGGTGAAAATTTTCCTGAGTGGGTGGTTTCCTGTAAAAAGTTTGTGGCGCCAGAATTTGACTAAACACTATACCGTGTCCATTGATTAAATTCCTATTTAAAAACACATTTAAGTGATTGTCTACATTGTCGACACATTGTCTACATTATCGACATTGTCGACCGATTGTCTACGTTAAAATGTAGACAATTAAAGTCGACACGTAGAGGAACAACACTGGTCGCATCCCAGCCTCTTTTTAAAATTGCTATGGTAAAAAAATCAGCAACGCAGTTTTTTGAGAGTCCTTTCTGCATCTTTCTGCAATATCATCTGTATAACAAAATTTATTTGAAGTCCATACTCCATATCTCTACACGCACGCACAGACATCTCTCTAAAAATCGTTTATTTCGACTCTAGGGGCCTTGAAACGTCGAGAAATGTCAAAATTTTCAATTCGACAAATTGGACTGATTACAATAGCTTCTTGTGGGAAGTTAAGAAAGAAATTAGGTGTCACATTTCTGTGTGCGAGTAATGTTGTCAGGGATGGAATGGACCTACAGTTTTAAGCCGAATCCGAACGGCTAACTATATCGGTACGCCACGGGTACTTCTACTACTTGTTTTAATGTTCTAAATATCTCATTCACAATAATACATATGATTGGAGCTTGGTGGTTGGAGTTGGAGCTACCCTTAAATAATTCATAAATTGGTACTAAATCTTTGTACCGTTAGGTTTTATTTGTATGTTTATCTTCTTATATTTAGGAGCTCAACCAAAATAACGTGCTATTCAATGTGTTATACTACCATATAACAAAATCAATTCTTGCCATAATATCATGTGCACGAAATACAATGTTATAGTAAACCTTTTAAACCTGTTTCGAATTGGTTGTGTTCTAAGCTAATGTAGTTGTCAGTATTGACACATAGAGGACTAGTCATGTTTTCAAACCATTCACAATGATATCTAAAATTAGCTTGTTCATGTGGTTTTATATTGAAGATTACAACTCTTGAAATAGCTTAACGGCTTTTAGTCCATCAAAAACTGGTATATTGGCGTATCATTCCGGTATTCTCACTTGAACTCATCAGTTAAGGAGTGAGAAAACTTTGTTAATTAATACGCAACTTTTGTTTATGTTCATTTCAACTTTTTGGCAAGAACTTATTGTGAACCATGTCTAACCAGATTAAATATTTTTTACATAAAAGCTGGAAAAAAGTGTGCTCAAGCCAGAATGATTTTTTTAATGTTGAAAGTTTCTTAATACAAAAATAACTGGGGTAGAGTCGCCAGTGGCTGGCCCCTTAAGGATTTTTCCTCATTTAACATAGCACAGTAGCAACAAATATTAACATTTTCGAATAATTCTTGAAATAAATTATTCTTTATAGATTTCTGCATCGATAATATAAAAAAAAATATATATAAAAATATATATTTTCTTACCGAAAAATGTTTTATTTAATTTTTTGTAAAAAGAAGTAATTTTTCCAGTGGCCGGCCCCTTGTTTCCTATTTCCGACCAGCTGGTGTCCCATTTTCGGCCACCTACTAAACAAAAGTCTTGAATTGTTTTGTATTTTTTATTAAAACGTTTTAATAAAGAAAAGTTAAAAAAAAAGTAATTTATCTTGAAAAAAATAGATAGAACAAAAGTAAAAAAATAAGTTAAATTAATTAAATCCATTTTTGAGGCTTAAAAATTAAAATAAAAAATCCTTAAATTTAATTCAATTAGGAACCTGTTTTTTAAAGCTAATTATGAATTATCAAAAAATTATAGGTACATATGTAAATATTATTTTTTCAATACACTTAAGAATGTATAGGTAAATTGCTTAAAAATAACAATTTATTAAAATTTTTTATCACATTTTAAACAGGTAAAGTCTTGTAGCTCAGCATCTGCAAATGGCATGGTTGAAAGATTTGTGCATTGTAGATGAAACCAATTTTCACAGCTATCACAGCCTATATTTTTCAGTCCTTCTTCTTCCACGTCCGTAAGGACATCTTCATTACATGAAGGATATTTTGGAACAGTCTTATTTCGCTTATTAGTTTTTTTCTTCCATTTGAGCATTTGTCGCTCAAGCTTCCTTTTTTCGACTTCGGCAGCTTTAAATTTTTTTTCGTCTTCTTTGTTTTTTGAAACGCTTTCCAGGCATGAGATGAGATCGACATACTAGTTGGTTTTTTAGTCTTAAGAAATCTTTTTACGGAGTTTTGTATAGGTTTTGGATACTTAAGATACTTTTCAAAAACGGATTGGTTTTCAGCGCTTTTTGAAATATGAGGTTCTGTCGAAATATAATATAAATAAGTAATAATTTTAACTTTTTTAAGACCTTAAAAATGGAGCATAAAAATTACCCATAGTCAGTGTATTTTCCCTAATAATTTGGGAAGGAATTTCTTGCAAAATATTATCATTCATTATTTCCAGCTCCATAGTACCTTATACAAAAAAAATCAAGTATTAAAAAAAGCAGATTCATAATTATAAGTTATACTTAGCTACCTATGACTGTTTCGTAATCCTGTGGAATTTTTCTTGTAAGGATGCACTGTCTAGATTGGGTTGAGGTACTCTTAATATAATGTCCCATGACAAGCAACCTCGTAAGTCCCTTCAATGTCTTCGGGTATCCCAGAAACTCCAAAAATGTTTTGCTTGGCCTGGCGAATAACGTCAAGCACAACTTGACTGTTGATATTTTTGCTTTCAAGACCATCTTTTAGGTGCAATATCACTCTTTCAGCTTCTAAGAAACTTGTATTTGATATATCTTTATCAGCACCACCAACGTTCACAATGCGGCCTCTATCGCAATCAAAGTTGACCACGAATTCCTCGTTATCACCGTTACCAAGATCACCACATATGTACATCAACATCCATAATACCAATACCAGCATTAATATCAGAACCGCGAAAAGATATACCACCAGGATCTGCATCAAGATTGCCCATCGCCACCAGAATAAACGCCAGAACAGTCTCCAGGTACACCAGCAGGAACTTCAACATTTGAACCGCGAACATCACCACCAAGATCGGAAAAAGTAGCATTTAAAGCTTCTAAGGCATTTTGTATACATTTGGAGTAGTCTATGGCATTAGGGTCGAATGGAAATAGTTCACATTTTTTGAAGGAATTTTGTATGATGGTAGTCCTGTCCTTGTAATTTAGGAGCTCTTCTAGCACATCACAAAAACTCTCCTTGTTCATTGTGCTGCCGTGACTACCTGGACGTTTGCGCCATTCATTTAAAATATTTTTATAGTCTGATTTTATAAACGTTAAGACCATCTTTCACATATTGAAGAAAAGTTTCTCCCCGCATCCATCCACTCTCAGTCTTGCCAAAAACCCAGTCAGGCTTCTTATTTTGGACTGATTTTAACCAGTTGGGCGATCTTTTGTAAGGCAAAACAACCATAGGAGGAAGTGTTCTTCCATCTGCTGAAAACGTCATCAGAACAGTTATGTTCTCTTTTTCATTCGATGCCTTGATTTCGTAAAGATTTTGTATTCCTTTTGGGGCAATGACATTTCCCGTTTTTGGAGCCATACTAAATCCCGTCTCATTGGCGTTAAAAATTCTAGAAGATTCCTCAAGAATATCTAAGGCATTCTCTTCTGTCAAATATTCCTTCAGCTCTCTAAACCATTTTCGTATACCTTCTTCTGTTATTTGAGCACGGCTTTTGGAAACAGATTTAGCAGTTCGTAGGATTAGATCGGGATGGCGTCGCATAAAGCCATAGTACCATTTCTTACCGGGTTTGTTGTTTTTGAAAGGAGTTTTGCGGCCGTCTTCTTGCAGAATGTCTTGGACCGTTTTCTCCGGCCGGGGCGGCCGATAATAGGCAACCAGGTTTATTTGTGTGTCCTATATCCGGCCCCCTTAAAATCAACAATAAATTACAAAATTTTTCACATTTAAAAGTTAATTTTAATGAAGAATAATATATTTTATAAGAAAAACAACCTTTGAAAACACTTACCGACAAAATGAACACTCAAAACACTTATTCCGACAGCAATTTCACTAACGATTTTGACAATAAATTAACACAAAAACCTTCCCCGGCTACAAGACGAAGCAAACCGATTTATTTTTCCAAAGCAACTGAGCAAACGCAAGTAGATTTTTGACAGTTGAGAGAAAAGTTTAAGAGAACAATAATTTAAGACCTAAAATTTGGAAGAGAACTAAACGAATTCACTAGTTACAACGACATTTCTGAGAGGTGGCCGGCCACTGGGGGGGCCGCCATTAGGCTACTCTATCTGCATTGTCTTCTACTTGTATGTACATAATTTAGAATTTGCATTAAACAAATATTCAACATTAGATTACAACTCTTTATTGCTGTTTGAATCAATATAATTACAACGGGTAAAGCGAAGGAAAACTAATATGCAAATTAAATAAATAATTAAAATTTAACTTTCTATAACTGTATCTTGTAGGCAACAATGAAATACAATGGGAAATAAAACTGCTAAAGTATGAGAAACGATATTTTGAGTAAGAAAGAAAACAACTTAGGAAAGATGAAAATTCCTAAATCAATTTTTGTTTTTGATATATGTACATAGCATAAAGCTACGCCGCACTTCTCGCGCACGGTATGAGTGAATCCAGAACATTTTGGGAACTTGCATCGTATTTTTTTTTCGGTCCATTGAGGCGAGTGAACGACTTGATCTTGGCGAACTGCTTGTGGTGGTACGTGTTGGGCAGGTCCTTTATGTTTTTTTTTTGCTAGAATATCACTTTCTATAGATCGGCGTGTTGTCAAACCGGTTTTTGAGCCCATCTTGCACAGAGTTTCAGCAACTTCCAGGCGAAAATCTGCGGATGCCATAACAGCCTTGTGAGGAAGATTGTTATCTTTGCACACCCTTTTGTAGAGCAGCCATGAGTTGGCCATCGTAAGGTCCAAGTAGTGATAAAACAGTCGCATTTGCCATCGTTTGCTCCTTAGTCGTATCTTGTAAATACTCATAATACTGTCGATAAGGTCAACGCCACCCATGTGTTTGTTATACTCGCTCACAACATTGGGTCGCGGGATGTTGAGTTCTTTTTATCATATCTGCGTACCTCAGATATTGGATTTTGTCCAGTAAAAGTGGAAGCCAATGTAACTAGCTTATTATCCTTCCATAAACAACAGTTGAAACATCGATTCCGTTGATGTTAGCTACGTATTCCTCTGAGTATCCTCGGTCTTTCTTCATAATTACTTTTTCCTTTGACAACTTGCAATCCGGAATTCTATCCCTTCTTATAGTACCTAGACCATGAATACTATTTTTGGCTAAATATTCCAAAAGATGCATAGAAGTGAAGTAGTTATCAAAGCAGATCCTGTAATTTTGGTGTCGAGGAATTATGCGCGATAATCTTACTACGACACTGGAAGATGCTCCCAAATCTGGCTCTTCAGATCTCACAATGTTGTCCTTTCCAGTTTCAACCTTTGCCTTATAACCGAAACCCAAAACACCACTCAAAACCTACAATTTGTAGCCTCATTTATGAGGTTTATTGGGGTTATAAAAATTCTATCGGCATCAGGATTACTCCTGGGAAGACATTTAGTGTTGTCGTTGAAATGGAGATGCTGTCTGATCTTTTCGAATTTATTTGATGGCATTGTTTGTTGAATGAGAGGTGTACGTAAGGACAGAACTCCAATGGTTTGTTACTCTAGGGAACTGAATCAGTGACATTATATAAACCAGACCAATAAATTGCCTGATTTCGGTCTCATATACATACACGAAAAGTGTTGTTTGGATCTTTCTATATACCAGAGAGAGGTTTGTTTCTTCGGAAATTTTCTTTATACGTTCCGGGGGAAATAAGTAGAGAAAGAATTGTATAGGAGTATCATGATTCGGTATATCAGAACCCAACGATTCTTTGGCCGTAAAAGCCAGCTGCTGCGCATTTAGCTCCAGATTCTTCTTTTTCCAGAGCAATGTAAGTTTTTCAGGCTTTCTTCGTTTTGCGGGAGGTCCTGATGGAACTTGAATGCCTGAACTCGATGGGGTCGGCTCTTCCTCGGGTTTCAAATAACTGATGTCTTTATCCAAGTTGTCTATTAATTTCTCAATGTCAAAATCGTCTTTAAAAGGCTCCTCAAGAAAGTCTCCAAAATCTGGCTCGAAATCAGGATCCGCCAAACTAACTTCGTCAATGTCGAGACCATCTTCACTATCGGAATCTTGGAGTAGTTACTTCCTTACAAGGGCGCTCAAGCAGATGGCTTAAATGCCGAGCTTTTCAAAGCAGCGGGAGATAATTTAGTTAGGAGCATAAACCAGCTTGTCTGTAAAATATTTTCGGAAAAAGCATTCCCCATTAATAAAACTTTATGTAATATTCGGCTTGGTCCGTTAATTAAAACTTATTCACACTTGTAAATAAAACACAAATTTACTTTATTTAAATCGCTCCAAGCTTATTTATTGGACACTTTCAATTATTACTTTTTAAACACAGTCTTTACTTTTCGCAGTTCACAACCAATAATGAACCGCTTCGCTACCGAGCGCCTATTTATATACCTCAAATCGGTTCGAGAATCTACTAGGTTGTTCTCGATGCTTAACGAAGCGAGTTCTCCTCTTTATCACTAGATGCTTAACGAAGCTAGTTCTCCTCCTAGCCACTAGATGTTTCTCGATGCGTAACGAAGCGAGTTCTCCTCTTTATCACTATAGATGCTTAACGAAGATAGTTCTCCTCCTAGCCACTGGATGTTTCTCGATGCTTAACGAGGCGAGTTCTCCTCTTTATCACTAGATGCTTTACGAAGCGAGTTCTCCTCTTAATCACTAGATGTTGCCCTTATTCTACTATAACACGATATTAAAAGAGATAAAGAGTGTATACACATTACAATATTGTTTTTCCGATACTGAAAAAAGAAGACCCTCTAAACTGCAGTAACTCTAGAGAAATCAGCCTCCTTAACTGATTTCTCCTTAACATCGCATACAAAAGCTTCTATGCTGTAATATGTGAACGCATCGTCTTCAACCAATTAGGAAAGTTCATAATCGATAAAATATTTACATTCCGCCATATCCTGGAATAAATCCACCATCTTTCTCAAGGCCGTATACGACCAGCTTTATAGAGAAATATCTATTTTTGGCTCTCGTGTCAAACTTGAATATGGACAATTCACACTTTTCGATAAAGGTTGGAAAGAACTTTACCGAACCTTTGATGTCAAAAAAGTTAATATGCTGTGATTTACTTAAAATCGGCCTTGAAATAAAAGTGCAAAGCTCCCACGTCAACCCTAGAAGCACTATCTAATTACTCGGATATGCTGATAAAATTGATATACATAATCGGAAGAACTTATCACGATGTCAATGGGGCTTTTGCGAGTATTGAGACAGAGAAGAAAAATAAGGTTTTAGCGGTTGATGAGCGAAAAATAAAGTACATGCTGTTATCAAGAAAGGACCTACAACACCGACGACTCAGTCAATATGTTACATCGATGAATATAAATTTGAGGTATTTAAGGACTTTGTCTACTTGGGCTCCGTTATGAATGCAACAAATTGGGTCATTTCCAGCGAAAAGCTCATGGCGTGATCTACGGTCCATAGAAGGTGGCTGGAGGAGAAGAAGGAACGGCAAACTGTACGGTAACGTAGACTTAGCCAAAGTAGGAAAATTATAATTTGACCTCCAGTTTCAAAACTTGTTGAAAGATTTGAATCCCTTTAAGTTGTAAGAAATTGAGAAAAGGTTTTGTATTCGTCAAACTAACTTTAATTATCTCTCTTTTGCTATTATCTTAACCTTTCACTTGCACTTTAACCAGTGCATTGTATTTAAAATGTAAGACGTCTTTTCTCTATGAAATCGTTTAATGTTTCCACGAAAAACAAATTGCGTTCCTTGCTTTCGTAAGAATAAAGAAGAAGTCTTCTTCATTTCTTTTTAAATCGAGCTAAGCAAGGGGAAAATAACAAAAAAAGTATCTACGAATACCGACATTATGTTGATATAGGTACCTTTGAACTTTATACTCGAACAAGTAGGTAAGTTCATAGCTACGATATTTGTAAATTGAATTTCAAAGAAATCATAGCAAGGTATACGAACAACATCCATTACTTATATGAACAACTAAGTTCATACCTTCTTTATTTTTCTCCCCCATTTTTATATCAACAAAGTAGATAGCACGAGTACGAGTACATTTCGACAATTCACCAAGGAGTTTTAAGGACGGAAGATACCAATACAAACTTCTGAATTGTGGCATTCAAAAGGAAAAACCTGAAAGTATAAAGGTAAAAGGCTAATTTCGTTATGTTATCAGCATCTCAAAAGCGATTTTTTGGTGAAAAGTGCGAAACACTTTTATATTTTTTTCCCAGAAACGTATCGTTTCTACTGAAACATACATTTCTTTACTTGAATCTACCCTATGTTTTCATTTCAGGATTTCTTTCAAAGAGTCATATAATGAGTGGAGTATTTCTGTGGCATGTAATAGCAACTTATAGAATGGGATTTTTAAGGGAGGGAGGGTTAAATAAATAAATAAATTAGGTGGCGCAACAGTCAGTTGAGAACTAGGGCCTAGTGACTTACAACTTTCAACCATTCCTGTGTGCGAGTACTGTTTTCAGCGATGGAGGGGACCTACAGTTTTAATCCGAATCTAAACCACCAGTTTGAGAAAGCATTTGGAGAATTTGTCAATTCCTCGCAAGAGGCAGTAGCAGTAAGAAAAAAAAATTTTAGATGGCACAGGCTGCGATTGAACCCAAGACCTCTCGCATGACAGTCCAACGCACTAACCATCATGCCACGGGTACGGGAGGGGGGTTGGATGTTTATAGACAGGGCCTGATATAAGGTTCTTTCTATTTTCGAATTTAAATGAAACAAAATGCGTTTCAGATATCGAAATTTCGTATGCGTTTAAAGGCTCTATCGACGCCACTAGGTATATGATTCAAGTTTTATTCAAGGAATGGATTGAATATTTTCATAAAAATTAAACTTTTCAAAATTTTCTCCGAAAAACTCTCCTGAAAAAGACGGACAACTTGTGAGGAATAGTAGAAGGGTAGTTTTTTGACCTCAACTTCAATAAGGGGTAAAATTATAAGGGCAGCAAATCAGTCCAAACTAAGAGAAGACGCCTGAAAAAAAAACTAAAAGGACGAACAGAAAGGCAATAACCAAACATGTCAAAAAAAAGCCTTGCTCAAAGACTCACGGAATCCCCCTCCCCCCTAGGAGATAATTTGTTTGTATTTTCTTAGTAATTCTCTTCAATTCAAAGCTAATCGTATTGCGTTAATGGATATGACCCCCATTATATTTTGAATTATTTATTGTTTTTATATGAAAACAAAATTTGTATTTTAACTTCCCTAAACTTTGTTGCTAAAAGTACTTCTTTTAACTGAGGACTGGACCAAGAACAAAATCAGAAATTAAGTCCTATTCCAAAAACATAGCACAAATTCATCAACTTTTGACAAATGTTTTGATAAAACCATTATTTTGTTTTTATATTTTCTCAAGAACTAATGGGCTGATTTCAATAATCTTCTCTGCAAGTTCTTGTCGATGATCACATGATCAAATTGATCAAAAAAAATGAAGTACCTACGAGTATACTAGGTTTTTTGAGAAATAAAATGGGATTTCAATTTTTGAGAAAATTTATTTTGCAGGTACATTTTCAAATCTGAAAATATATTTAATATTTTGAAACAGAGTTTTTGGAAGAAATTAGCAAGTTCTAACGACCCAGTCGTGCATTTTATTTCTTTCAAAATTGATTTTCTGTTGAATACAAAAACTTCTAAAATCTTAAAAAATTAAAGAAATCTACTTTTTAAAGTGAATTTTCTTTAGATGCTCTAGAACTAAGATTTAAACACTAATTTCAAGAATATAAATGTCCCAAAAACAGCAAAAGTGCCACTTTTGTTAAACTAATGGCTAATTGAAAAACATAATTATCGTTTTATATCTATTGATATAAAACCTTTAAATCTCTTGAGATTTGAAGTAAAATGGCATTCTGAAACGTGTAATTTGTAATTTGTGAGTGCCACACAAATGTTTCTTTCAAACTTATTTGTTTATTTATTAATTTTTTCAAGAGAAATTATGTACTTAAATGCACCTATTTCCTTAAAGTCAAGAACCAAACATTTTTCTTTATACAATCTTTAAGTTTTGTTGACTGCTTTTCTAGCATCTATGAGTAAGTAGACTGATAGCGATAGAAATAATAGACTCCCGAAAATTTAATTCGAAAAAACTACGTCAGAAAAAGTCCGAAAATTCATCATATCAGATCCTCTCTCATTTTCTGGGTTTTGAATTTTTGTAGCGTTCTTCGTATTAATAGAAATGGAAACAAGAAAAGTACATATTTTTTTTGGAAAAAAGCTACGTTTCAAAACAATTTCTTACGTTTCTGGGTGAAATGCACCAAAAACCTTCTTAACTATTGTGTTTTAGCTCTTAAATATGGCATATTTAGAAAACTGTTGGAATCTTGGAATGCTTTCATATGTAGCGAGTCGTCCGAATTAAATAGTAAGACTATACCTTGCTGGACAACAGTGTTTTTAAATAATGTAATAACTTTAGTTCTTGAAATGTGTAAATTTAAGGTTAAGAAACACATAATGTTATCTTAATTTTGTTAGCCTCCTTTACAGAACATTAAAGAACATTTTTAAGTGGTGACTAAAAACTCGTCTATATGTTAAGTGTGTGACCCCCCCCTGGTCAAAAGTCTGGATCCGCCCTTGGACTCACTTTCGAAGTTGAGATGACCGTCAGAACAATCCTCAGCGATAGCAAAGTGAAGATAATCAATAGTGCTTATGAAAGGTGGTTAGATTTTGAGGGCTAATGTTAGTTTTGAATAAAACAAATGAATTATTAACTTCCCATAGGAAGTTATTGTAATGGGTCCGATTTGTCAAATTGAAAATTTTGACATTTCTCGACGTTTCAAGGTCCCTAGAGTCGAAATAAAAGATTTTTAGAAAGATGTCTGTGCGTGCGTGTGTACGTACGTTCGTACGTCCGTACGTTCGCGACGTTTTTTTCGTTGTCCATAGCTCAAGAACCAGAAGAGATATCGACTTCAAATAAACTTTGTTATACAAATAATAAGGCAGAAAGATGCAGAAAGGGCTCTCAAGAAAATTGCGTGGGTGGTTTTTTTTACCATAGCAGTTTAAAAAAAGGTGAACATTTTGGTTAACCCCAAATATCTCACGAACGAAAAACGCTAAAGACTTAAATTAAATTTTGTATTATATATTGTAACGTGATACAAAACAAGTATATTTTTGGAAAAAAATCCAATTAACGGTTTTTTTTATAAAACAAAAAAACTGAAAAAAAAATTTGTCACCTCGAAAATTTAACGACTAAAATATGATTTCATCTCCAAAACAATTTTGTGCAACGAAGAATAATGTTTTTGGCATCTGATAAAATTTTGAGAAAAATCTAATTGACAGTTTTTTTATAAAAAATAAAAACATAAAAAAAAACATTACTCAAAGTTGGTAAAAATTGATTTTCGACTCAAATATCTTTTCAAAACTTTGAGATATTGGCTTTAAACTACTTTTATCTTTTAAAAAATATTGTTGTCAACATTCATTCAAATTTTGAAAAAAAAATCGAAATGACAGTTTTTGTACAAAAAGTTAAAAACCTAAAACAAATTTAACAAAAGTTGGTAAAAATTGATTTTCGACTCAAATATCTTTTCAAAAATTTGAGATAATGGCTTTTAACTGATTTTAACTTATAAAAATATTGTTTTCAACATTTTGAAAAATTTTGAGAAAAATCGAATTGACAGTTTTTTGTACAAAAAATAAAAACCTAAAAAAAAAATTTATTAAAGGTGGTAAAAATTGATTTTCGACTCAAATATCTTTTCAAAACTTTGAGATATTGGCTTCTTCATAATTTTAACTTATCAGAAATATTGTTTTCAACATTTGAAAAAATTTTGAGAAAAATCGAATTGACAGTTTTTTTTTACAAAAAATAAGAACCTAAAAAAAAACAATACTAAAACTTGGTAAAAATTTACTTTCGACTCAAATATCTTTTAAAAAATTTAAAATATTGGCGTCAAACTAGTTTTATCTCACAGAAAATATTGTTTTTGATATTCAGTAATTGTTTTATAAAAATCCAACAGTCGGTTTTTTCATAAAAAAATATAAAATCTACAAAAAATAGTACGCAAATTTGGTAAAAATTGATACATAAAGGCAAACTTTTAAGCAAGACAAATCGACAGACGGGATGGGAAGTTATCAGTGTGGGTCGCATCCCAGCCTCTTTTTTAATTTTCATTTAAAATTCTAGTTCTTCTACCTGTCATATACTATATATGTATAAAATTTAGAGCTATCGTAATATCTTCTCAAAGCTGATTTGATTCTTCAGGCAACCGCCTCCTACAATTTGTTCAAGTTGCCTTTGTTTTTCATTGAAAATTAGACTGAATAAGAGTCGCAAAATACAAATCAATTACAAACAAAAAAACACTTACAAATCTTACCCTCGCTAACCATATCCCTAACCCTATAAATTTCCGCGGTGTTGTAATTTCGGAGAAAATTGGAAAACAAATTCTGAACAAACATCGTTACGCTTCGGCTGCACTTACTCTGTTACTCTTCTTCTCCGATCGGTTTCCTCGATAAGGGTTAATAAATGAAAACAGATTTGCAGGTATTGCTTCAAGAAGTTTGGATGTCCAATACGAAAGACACTTTAGTTTGCTTCTCATCTAGTGCTCCAAGTATCGGGTCGATTATTGGTCCATCTCGTCAGCCGTTTTAGTTTTTACAGAATTTAGAAGCAAATTTCTATAAACTTTGTACATTGCTTTCCGAATTTAAGACATAACTAAACTCACTTGGAATTTTCTTGAGTATCTTTGATTTTATATGACTACTTAAGTATAGCAACCCATAGAGAAAAACTAAGTAAGCTAAAGTAATTTTTCTATATCCAACTCATATATGTATTACCATCGCACCATAAACTTTAAACCTTCCCATATCTATCCATATTATCAAAACCTAACGTACTTTAATCAAGTTCAAAAATCCTATTTCATTCCATATGTAGATAAAGACACTTGACGCTTGACGATGAACATTATTCTATATGGAAAATGAAGGTAAACCATACACACTCATATGTATCTAAATGCACTTAAATTATTTCAATATATACAAATATATATTCTACATACGTAGACCAACTCTGACTTTCCGTCTCCACCCTGGTTGAAGTAATGAGTCACGTCATTCCATGATGGCTCATAAACTTTAACGATTCTTTTCGCAAAATCGATTTTCCTTTATACTAAAAAGGTGTTCAGTTCAAGAACAATAAAGAAGGAAGAAAAAAAGGTAACTTTGATACCTTTCCAAACCATATTGCTCCTTAAATAGACAAGACTCAGTTTGAATTCCATATAGGCAGGCACAAGCAGAAGGCACATCGCATCGCACATAACATCAGGTAAGTTGATAAGTTGTACGTATAAAGGAGCATTTTGCGTCAGAATGAGTTCAAAATTCCACCAACCTCCTGCCCAACCTACTTTCAACAATCCTTTTAGGAATATACAAAGGTATTAGATAGACATTTACTGGAGATGGAGATAGTGTTGATGTAACATAACACATTTGACAAAGGGGTATAAACACTCTTCTTGTGCGTCTTCTGACGTTTTATGAATAGATTTCTGTGTGTTGTTGTGATGCGGCTGTAATGAAAATTTAAATAACTGCCATTGCTGACGTACCTGACGTATACTTGATGTACCTAAAACTCATATAATGTCCTCGATACAACATCTATTTACGACGACGACCGACGACAAACTAATCTCAGGACAGATGAAATCAATGACTTCGAACGAAAACGGTTTTTGCCCGGGTTATGACATTTCAAAATTATTATGACATGTCATTTTTGTAGGAACTGTGGTAAGTAGGTAGGTTAGGTTAGATATTATTATTTGTAGGTTAGGGGTTGCTGCGGTAAATGTGAACCTATCAAATGGAATGTTATGGCCTTCTGTAAAAGTTCAAGGTATCTTGGACGTGCAACTTGCAGAAAATATTCATTTTGCATTAAGTTGATAGAGATACATAATAATGAAATGCATTGGAATAATGTGAATAAATGAGAAATGGGATTAAATTGCTCGTCCGATGAAGATGACCAATTTTACTTGAACAATAATAATACGCAAGCAGTGAAGAGTTAAAATTTCCCAATATTCATATTTGTGCCAAATAATTTCATTCGCCGATAAGGATATGAAAAATGTTAACTAAAGACTGATTAACGCTTGGCGGCAATTATGAAATGTAGGAACATGCTTTATCTAAATATCTCGACTCAAACAAGGAAATTCGTTTTTGACTCGACGATTCTCTCAGTCTTAATATATGGCTGTCAAACATTGCAATTCACGAGAGTTCTCGAAAACTTAAATCCTGTCTAAGAACCAGAGATCATCTCAACGGATTAGCCGCCAAAATATAAGAACCAAGCTGAAAGTTGAAGACGTTCTTCACAAAACGAGAAAACTTTAATGGAATTGGGCTGAAGACATATTTCGTACGTCAGGTGATCTATGGACCAAAATATCAACAGAGTGGACTCCACTGGACAAAAAAGAAGTGTAGGAAGACTATTCCAGAATTGGAGAGACGAAATACAATCTTTTTGTCCAAATTACTGGAGAGAAACCTTAGACCGAAGGAGTTGTAGGCTTATATTCATCGAACGTCACTATATGCTTCCTCGATTTTATCCCGAACAGGGTTTAAAGTATCAGAGCTAAGCAAAACGTAGGGTTCGATGCGAGCTGTAAAGAGGTTATTGTGGAAAAAGAAGTAGGTTTCCCTTGCTATAAAGCCAACCCTACTGAGTAATGCCGGAAAAGTTCAAGCAAGCCAGGGAGGCCTGCAACACCCATATGAAAAGGACTAAATTTATATCGGGTGATTTTTTAAGAGCTTGAGAACTTTTAACGCATAAAATTTGCAAAATCTCATCGATTCTTTATTTGAAACGTTAGATTGGTCCATGACATTTACTTTTTGAAGATAATTTCATTTAAATGTTGACCGCGGCTGCGTCTTAGGTGGTCCATTCGGAAAGTCCAATTTTGGGTAACTTTTTCGAGCATTTCGGCCGGAATAGCCCGAATTTCTTCGGAAATGTTGTCTTCCAAAGCTGGAATAGTTGCTGGCTTATTTGTGTAGACTTTAGACTTGACGTAGCCCCACAAAAAATAGTCTAAAGGCGTCAAATCGCATGATCTTGGTGGCCAACTTACCGGTCCATTCCTTGAGATGAATTGTTCTCCGAAGTTTTCCCTCAAAATGGCCATAGAATCGCGAGCTGTGTGGCATGTAGCGCCATCTTGTTGAAACCACATGTCAACCAAGTTCAGTTCTTCCATTTTTGGCAACAAAAAGTTTGTTAGCATTGAACGATAGCGATCGCCATTCACCGTAACGTTGCGTCCAACAGCATCTTTGAAAAAATACGGTCCAATGATTCCACCAGCGTACAAACCCCACACCAACCAGTGCATTTTTCGGGATGCATGGGCAGTTTTTGAACGGCTTCTGGTTGCTCTTCACTCCAAATGCGGCAATTTTGCTTATTTACGTAGCCATTCAACTAGAAATGAGCCTCATCGCTGAACAAAATTTGTCGATAAACATATTTCGAACCGAACACTGATTTTGGTAATAAAATTCAATGATTTGCAAGCGTTGCTCGTTAGTAAGTCTATTCATGATGAAATGTCAAAGCATACTGAGCATCTTTCTTTTTGACACCATGTCTGAAATCCCGCGTGATCTGTCAAATACTAATGCATGAAAATCCTAACCTCAAAAAAATCACCCATTATATAACCAAAAATTACGGCAAAAAATGCTGCTATTTCAAAAAAACAATCAAAATTTTTGGTCATGTGTATAAAACAAGAGGAATTCTTGCTCTTCCCTGTTTTTAATGACAATCCATTTGTTAGATTTTAAGAGAAAACTAATCTCTTTACTAGGCAGTTTGCTGCCAATTCAACGCTACCAGTGAGTGTTCTCACTCCGCCTGTACTTGAGCGAGTTAGTGATTTTATGGGACCAATCTTATTCGCACTCGTACTGTGGCAAGAGAACTTAACACACTTAAATCCGCTTGTCCGGATGGTATCCCCGCTATTGTTCTGAAGACAAGTACATATTTCAATGCAGGCAAAACCACTGCGTGAGCTTTTTCATCTATACTTCTACTAAGGTTTCGTTCCGAACGGATGTAAACAGCGATTGTCCAGCCTATCCACAACCTCACCCTCTAATTATCGACCGATTGCACTTACGTTCCTTCTTTCCAAGGTCATAGAAACGCTGATTAATTATTAGCTCAAGTAATGTCTCGAAGATCGCAAGCTTCTTAATGACAGAAAGTACAGCTTTCGAAGCAATAGGTCCACTGGTGATCTCATGGTTCATCTCACCAAACAGTGGAGCAAATTATAACATCGTTTTGGAGAAAGGAAGATTATTGCACTTGATATTTCAAAAGCATTTGATAGAGTTTGGCACCAAGCTCTCTTATCGAAAATGAGTGCTTTTGGTTTTCATGAATTCCTTCCTCATTGGATTAGTTATTACCTTTCGGATCGTTTAATACAAGTAGTATTGGATGGGTTCAAGTCTGAAATCCACAAAATAAATATTGGTGTACCCCAGGGCTCTGTTCTGTCTCCAACACTCTTTCTCATTTTTGTTAATGATCTCTTGTTTGCAACTTCTAATCCAATACATTGTTTCGATAGTACTCTTAGCTTTTCATATTCGTATTCAGACTCACATTCCTCTTCTGCGGATGTAAAACTTCAACCACAAAATATGAAAAGCTTATTAAATTCCGACCTAAACAGCATTAGGTATACAATTGGGAATAAGAAACCGAGAGCTCCGAAAACCCAAAGCTGTCTTGTATCGTTAAAACGAGTTATACTCTCTTGCCATTATCCTTATATACATCCAAAGCTTGAGTATAACTCACATCTCTGGGATGGTGCTCCTGCAACTTACTTAAACCTCTTGGACAGTACTAAATGTAGAGCATTTTAATTGATTGGTGATAATCCCATTATTAGTTTATTTACTTCACTTGAACATTGTAGTAAGGTTTCTGGTCTAACCCATTTTTATGGTTATCTTAACGGATTATGCTCTAGAGAAATAGCCAGCTACATTACTCCCCTTAAACAGTTCAACTATTTTACTCGCGCTTCTAGGAATGCTCACCAGTATACCCTCGAGACCAATTTCGGTCGTGCTGTAAAATACAGAGAATGTGGAATGCCTTACCACACTCTGTCTTTTCCAGTCATTGCAGTATTCAGGAGTTCAAAACAAATGTGCACTGACATCTCCTTAAAAACCCTCTCTCCATCTCCAAGTGCTCACACTGTGTCTGCCCAATAAGGGTTGAGATGAATATAGCTTGAATAATGATAAAAGCTCAATTTATGTAGGGGGACATAACCCCCAACTCCTATTTCGACCGTATTTCCAAAACTATATTTGCAACTTAGATGCGGTATAAACTCAATTTTTGTAATTAGTGCAATGTCCAAAGTGCCTTAGGTCCGTACGCCCTACGACATTTTAGTAGCCATTTTGGAATAGTGCAACTTGACCTTAATTTTAATACGTAGACATAAACGTAATCATCGGGTCCATAAGGAAAATAGAAAACTCCTTGTCTGTCAGTGAAAAGCGAAGTGCCTTCTGTGAACACCTTTTTTCCTATCATTAACAACTCTACACTCTACACTTTAGATTAGTTCTTCGTGACGAATTAAACAGCAATCATGTAATGGTTGTGTGGTGGGTTGGATGCTTCTGATGCCGTAAAATAAGCCTAAATTTCTCGCACCTACCCCAAATGCTATAGTGTGTCCAAGCAGGGGGTTTGCATACCTCACCGTAAAAGTAAGTTGGTCTTATTACTAAAAAATATTTAGCCTTATATCACTTTGTCAGAGTGCAATATGACCAATTGCTAAAAATTGGCATTATTTCACTATTGTTAAGTGCAAAAAGTCGAAGTTTAAAAAGTGAAACTTGGGCTTATTTCACTGCACTTCTTTCAAAATATAATAATGTATACTTACATCTTTCTTTCTTCTTGTAAATCGAAGAGATTCTTTTTTTGAAAAGCTTATTTTTAAGATGCAAATTTTCCTTTGCAAATGAAAATCAGTTAAAAAAGAAAACAATTATATCAGGTTTTGTTTTATTACATTTTATTTTGGATATATTTTTATTTTTATATGCATACACTCTAAAACATAAGAATATTATTGATATGGTTTAGGTATTTTGTTTCGGGATATAAATTCCAGTTAGAGTTTGATACATAAGAGATATAAGTACATAGTCAAAGACTTACAAAGTCTCAGTAAATGAGGATGTCCTCTTTGTTTTGTTTGTTTTTTTCTTAATTCTAATATTACAATATATTGTTTACACATATAATAAATTCATACAAAATAATAAATAAAATGTTTACTAAATTTACATGAATTGTGATTGGAAGCCGAAAACTTAAACAAAATTTGAATTTTTTGTGAACAAAATGTATTTTTGATTTTCAATACAAAACATTACAAATATTGTACAAAAATATTTTTGTTTCCCTATTTTTCGTTTTAAATTTAATTTTTGATTTATGTAGCTGTGATTTTAAATTCTCTGGTATTTTTTTGATGATATTTTTTGATTTGTTTTTTTTTTAGAAAATAAATAATTTGCATAGGATTTTTGGTTTTGTTTTTCATATTTTATTTTAAATTGTATTTTATTTTATGGAAGGAGGCTGATTTCAATTACATAATAACTCTAAATATATTGATACCTATATTATATATTTCTATATAATTTATGTACCGTCTATATGACTATTTACAATGCAGATTCATAATTTATAACACAAACCCCAAAATGTAGGTGAAGTGTACAAAATAATGGGTTAGGATTTTGTTGTAGTTGTTGTTGTTGTTTTATAAAAGACGCTCAAGGTCCTCACTTTCTGCTTCGCTGGTAAATGAATCGGTATCTGTGAAATAATCATCTCCACGATTTCGACGACAACATATCCTTCGACTTATTTCGTCGTCACTCCAATGTTCGAATTCTTCCTTGTGGTGTTCGAGGAGCATAAGTGAAGGGAATAAGCTATCACAGCCACCGCATCTGGAAGAAAGAAGAAGAAGAGGAAAAATAAAATGAAAGTTGCTTTAATAATGTTATGAATTGTGAAATATTTTTTAAAATGCATGAGGTTTATAACATATCTAAGAAGACCAAGCGCCACCTTTTGACATAACATCTTTCAACCCCACCCATATAAGTTCATGAGTTGCGATATGAATGAGTGAAATATGTATTTCAATTTATGTACATTTTACAGGTCACAAAGCACGTATATTTGATTAAAGAGGGTAGAGGCGAGTCGAGGCGAGGAGTGGTTAAAATAGAAATTACGATAGTATATGATGTATGAAATTCCGCTGATAGCTCAAGAAGATAAGTTATGCCTGAAAGATAAGTTCATCAAAGACGTTGTAATTGTGCAAGACGAAACTTCTGCGAAGTCACATTATCCAAAATAATAAATAATACTATGCAAAGAACACGTTCTAAGGCTATTTTTAAAGAAATCAAATGTATGTAAAAATATGAATTGTTCAAAACATTTTTTAAAAAAACTTTGTTCACACGAATTTTGATAGTTCTAAATATATATTATTTGAAAAATATGTGTCAAGTCAAGTTTGTGATTAGCCCATTTTCAAAACATTAAAAAATAAAACTTAAGCTGAGATCACACGATTGGTCATATGTACCGATTTCGGCCAAAATTTGTCTGTACACATTTGGTGACAGAAATTTTGTGTACCGAAAATATTTTTAGGTGTTCACACGATTGGTGTATTTTAGCCAAATATTTTCTGCGCTTATTTGTACAATAGAAGAATATGACCGATATCTGTACAACCCTGTCACACGATCTGTCATTATTATATTAAAATTAAAATTATATAAAATTAAAATGATGTCCATAGGGAAAAAAAAGAAAATAGCTGCCATAATGTGCATTTGTGTATATTTAATTGAAAAACAACAAAAAAAAAGAAAGGCACGGAAGCGAAGTGTTTGGGTGCGGGATTGGCTCCTGAGAAGGAGTACTGATGGCGCTTGTGTAAAAACTTTGGCGGAGTTCCGAGAAATCGAAAATCAGAAATTTGTATTTAAAAATTTCTTGCGAATGAATGAAGCCACCTTTAATGATCTGCTTAAATTAGTTTCTCCACAAATACAAAAAAATAACACCAACATGCGCCAAGCTATCTCAGCAAATGAAAAATTGACAGTCACGCTACGTTTTTTAGCTTCTGGAGACAGCTTCAAAAGCTTATCGGTTCACTTTCGAATAGCACCAAATACCATATCTTTGTTTGTGCCAGAAGTGCGCAAGGCCATCTATGATGCATTACAAAATGAATATTTAAAGGTATACTATATATAATCATATTTAAAATATATAAATTAATATCACATTATGCTCTTGCTAGGTCCCAAACAATGAACAGATGTGGATTGACATTGCCCAAAAATTTAATGCGAAATGGAATTTTCCCAATTGTATCGGCGCAGTTGATGGGAAGCATATTGTTATGATGGCTCCGCCGCGGTCTGGTAGTACCTTTTATAACTACAAAGGCACTCATAGCATAGTTCTCATGGCCATTGCTGACGCCAAATACAAATTTTTATACATTGATGTCGGCTGCAATGGAAGAGTTTCGGACGGAGGAGTTTTTGGAAAGTGTACATTTCAGCACGCTTTGGACAATGAATCTCTTGGATTACCTCCGCCGCAACCTTTATTGGGCCGTGTACTGAATGTGCCATACCTATTTGTGGCGGACGATGCTTTTCGAATGCAAAAACATATACTGAAACCATATCCAGGTAAAAGTTTAAGTGCAGGTCAACGTATATTCAATTACCGACTGTCACGGGCCAGACGCGTAGTTGAAAATGCATTTGGAATAATGACGAAGCGCTTCCAAATATTATATCGGCCTATTCAGCTGAATGAAAATAAAACAGCCCTGGTAACCCTGGCTTGCTGTGCCTTGCACAATTTTTTAATACAAAAAAACACCAATTACATGGATGGATTTTCTATGGATGCTGAAGGCAACCTACTTCTAGGGGAACTCAACCAAAATGCTTTTGAATTACGCCAACAAGGAACAGAAGAACGCCCAACAACGTACATAAGCAATGAAGCCAAAGAAATTCGTCAGGAATTCGAACAATACTTCATGTCGGCTGCTGGTTAAATACCTTACCAATATAAATGTCTATGTTTAAAAAAAAACAGAAAGAATATATTTTTTAGTATATCAGCACTTATCTGTTTTAATTGGTCACTATGATCGGTCATTAAGTGGCAGAACAAATTATCTGTACATTTAAGAATTTTTTCTGTCTTCATCGGTGTATGAACAGTTCACACGATTGGTACAAGACAGCTCATTTTTATCTGCCTATCGGCCAAAAAAATTGTCCTATCTGCCTTATGCCCAATATTTTCTGCCATTCACACGATCTGTACATACAAATGGACAAAAATCGGTACATTTGACCAATCGTGTGATCTCAGCTTTACATTAAACAAATCAAAGTTAAAACTGAAAAAATGTTAAATTCTACAAATAGGACCGATTACAAGTAAAGAGAAGTTATAAAGTTAAAAAAATAAAAAAAATTGTTTTGAGGAATTGAAAATATTTGGAAGTATTTGTTAAACTGTTTTTTAATTTTAATTAAATTAGTCGGTCATTAGTGGCTTTTAGATGAATAACCCTTTAGTTGTCTTATGTTTTCCCATAAGCACTTGACAAGTGTTTTTTAAAAATAAATCGCAAACCATTTGATATATTTCCAACATTTAACTATCGGCTTGAAGTTCAATTAAAACATTTATGAATAAAATTCGACTTGGAGCATATGGCCACCGCGAGCACTTTTACAGCGCAGCTGTCGATTCGCTGGATCCAATTTTTGATTACTCAGCTACGCATTTTGCGTTCAATGTTGGATCTGAGCTTTTCCAAAGTCGTCGTCGTTAGCTTGTTGGATTGGAATGAACTAATGGCAGAACGTAGCCCCAAAGAAAATAGTCGAGAGGCGTTAAATCACACGAGAGAGGAGGCCAATTGACTTTCAAATGTCTTAAGATAACACGCTCATCAAACTTGCTCTTCAATAAATCGATTGTGTTACGTGTCATGTGCTTTTCCGATCGAGTCTCTAACAACCTCTTAATAAGTCCTATGCTGCCTGCATTAGCACTAAAAACCAGTGGCAACCCCTGGTTTGACGACGAATGCCGGCAAGCGCACACAGCTAACAACAGGCAAACGGCGCTGCACAGAAGGACCAGGGCTGCTCGCTAGCCCTACGAGCAGAAGAGGAGAGAGGAAAACTGGCTTCTTAGTTGGGAAAGGCTTGTACTTTTTACCAAAAGGTAAAAACAGCCTTCCAAGGATACCAGCCACGAACCGAAGCCTGTACACAGTGTACAGATGATCAGGTGATCATCGTAGTAGAACCCCAGCCTATGTTAAGAATATGGAAAGACCACTTCTCCAAATTATATAACAGCAATTCCGCCTAACCGACCGAGCTATATCATCAGTCTCCTGAACATTGCAAATAAGATCCTTTTTGTGCACGTCTGAAACCATTCGTCAACAACCTGATAGGTCCTTATCAGTATGGCTTCAGAACAGAAAAGTCCAACATTGACCAAATGTACACATTATGGCAGATCAGCCGCGTATGACACCATCTATAGGGAAGAGCTATACACAGCAATGTCTAGTTTTGGCATCCCTGTCAAACTTATCCGTTTGTGCAGAATAACGATGGAGAATGCACACTACTCTATCAAGGTTGGAAAAGATCAAGATCGCCTTGTCAAAAAAATGTTTTAGACAAGGCGATGCACTCTCATGCGGCTTCTTCAACATCGTTTTGGAAAGAATTGTGCAAAACTCAACCGTCAACACTAGAGCTAGAGGCACAATTTTCCAAAGGTCCATCCAATTACTCGGATAAGCCATCGATGATATTAACGTAATTGGAAGATCAAATATTGGTGTCAGTGGAGCGTTTTTGAGCATTGCGACGGAAGCTGAGAAGATGGGTTTAGTGGTCAATGAGGGCAAGACCAAGTATATGCTGTCATCAAAAAAGGACATTGAACGAAGACGTCTTGAACAAAACGTCACAATGAACAGCTATAACTTTGAGGTAGTCAACGACTTTGTGTTCTTACATAGGCAATGCTATAAATTTAGACAACGACACCAGCGCTGAAATCAAACAAATAATAACTCTTGCAGATCACTGCTTCTTTGGACTTAGAAGGCAATTGAGTAGTAAAGTCCTCTCTTAAGCATTTAAAATCACCATCTATATAAGACAGTCATCATCCCGATTCTCATTCATGGCGCTGAGGCGCCTTAATAGGCTTCGAGAGAAAAATTCTTCGGTTGCATGGATTCAGAATGGAGGAAAAGATACAACGAAGAACTGTACGGGTTGTACAGCGACACTGACCTGGTTAACAGAATTAAAGTCCAACGACTTAGATGGCTGGGTCATGTAGAGCGAATGGACATCAATTCTCCAACCCGGAAGGTCTGCGAATCCAATTCCGAGGGACGGCGCATTTGAGGAAGACCGGTGGCGCACCCAGGTGGGAGAAGATCTCAACCAACTTGGCGTTCAAAACTGGAGACACCTAGCTAGGGACCGAGCTGGATGGAGACGCATGTTGGTTGAGGATCAGGTCCGCACGAACTGTAGCGGTAAGTAAGTAACCTTCAAGTGTCTTATGTTATTTCTTTAAATTGATTTTAAAGGGTTTTCCAAAGGGTTTTTAAATAAATCGTAAACCGTTTAAGATATTTCAAACATTTTACTATCGGCTTGAAGTGCATCCATTTTCTAATGGAAGTTGACTTCGTTCATATCATCCCAAAGAAAGACACAGAGGCAGAAGTGACCCTTCTAAAATAATTGTTTTCACCTAGATTAAAATTCAAAGTTTAATTTATTACTCTGGAGTATGCATCAGATACCTCAAGTTCTTGCCAATTCTAAAAAGGATTATAACCGCATCGAGGAGATACAAGGAGTATTATTTTGTGTAAGTTGTTGCCAGTTCTTTTAATAACTTTGGTTAAAAAGTCAGAATTAGTCTTCAACGTTGATAGCATAGTTTGGAGTATTCGTGGGTAATTCAAATATTCGATTGGACTTTTTCCAATATCCTCTATCTATTGATAGCAGAAGACTTCGTTACCACAGCAGAAACAGGTGTAAATTGTGGCGTTTCGATATTTCGTCAACATTGAATTAAACTAACTAACTTGGGTACAGCCAGTTTTTCTATTATACGAGCACTGATACTCAAATTACTCGAAAAAAATACGAAACCTAGGTATTTAAATTCATTGACAACTTCGATTGCACGTGCCATCTAATGTCCAGGTCCTCGAGTTTCGGTATAAGACTGAGTTTTGTGCCTAAATATCATTAATTAAAATTTTGCAGAATTAATTTTTAGATCTCATAAATCGCAGAACACATTCAGCTTATTTATTTGAATCTGAAGTGTAACCGGGTTGTCACCAAAAATGACAAGGTCATCAGCATAAAATAACATTTTTACAAATTTTTGCCAAAAGAAACTCCTCTGGTATATGATTCTCGATATCGTTTATAAAAAAGGTGGAATTAACGGACTTACAAAATAAATTTGACTAGTTTTTTTCCATCACATAACCATAACCATTTTGAAAAAAAAAACAGTGCCGTTTTTGAAAAGAAGTTTTGGCCAAAATTAGTAACCCACCGTGTCGTTGGAGTTTATTTTCATTAAGTCAATACATACAAAGAGAGTGACAGTTCAGAGCGGATAATATTTCTTCAAAAATGAGGCTGAGAGAAATATTTTGTTTAACCGTGGGGCTTTACAGAACAATGTTAACCAACTTTTGTGTACTTAAATTGAAGACATGGATTTGGGTTTTTGTGAGAAACCATGAAGTACCGATGTTTTGCAAACAATTCGTTAACAATTCATTCTAAAAAAAAAATAAATTGAATGGCACCACAGCCCGTTGAGAACTAGGGCCTAGTGACTTACAACTCTCAACCATTTCTGTGTGCGAGTACTGTTGTCAGGGATGGAGGGGACCTACCGTTTTAAGCCGAATCCAAAGCAATAATTTGAGAATGCACTTTTCATGACAAGAATTACTCTTGGAGAATTTGTCAATTCCTCGCAAGAGGCAGTACCCGTGAAAAAAGTTAATTGGCATAGGCAGGGATTGAACCCAAGAACCCTTGCATGACAGTCCAACGCACTAACCATCATGCCACGGGTATGATTGATGATAAAATTCAATCGCGTAAGTAAAATATCATGCAATCAATCCATGACCTAAAGGCTCATCCATCAAAAAGGTCTTACAAAATTAGGTTGAAGGAATGCGCAAAGCCACCACCTAAATGTTATGTTATATATGGGAATATTTGCTCTTACTAATAAAGTTATAATACTTGGACAGATCTATTTTCGTTTGTTTCATTGCATTTTAAAAAATAAACTTGTATCTGGCCCACCCTTTTAAGTTTATTATACACTATAATTATTATTTTGTCTTTAAGATATTACTTTATTACTTTATAATCCAAGACATAAGTTTCAAAGAAAATGTGTTTTCAAAAATAACATATTTTCATTCCAAACGTTGTTAGTCTTCTTTATTTTAGGTCAACATCGCATAGCAAGGACGTGCGACCCAGTCGTGCATTTAATTCCTATTTATACCTCTTGTGGAATTTTGTGACGTATTCTCTTATAAAGTTAAATTGATTCCAATCGGTTACTTTATTGATTGGTCAGGCGTGTTTCTATTTACTTTTACTGATTGTTGGTTAATATTTAATCAATCAATATACACCAGAACTTTTGGTTGATTTTCAAAGCGTAGGAAGTTAACAACAACAACAACAACAGCAACAAAATCAACAATAAAATAGGATTTGTAACACTTTTCTTCTGTTATTTTGCTATAAATGGATTTGGTGTGAAAAATTGTTTGGATGGCAAATACGATAAAATGGATTATGATGGTTGGGAAAAGTCAAATAAGCCTTAACTCCTGTGTGTTTCGGTATTTCTTGGATTGCCTTAATAAATACGTGTGACCTAAGTCATCTAAAATAATAATAGCTTGGTATATAAATGTTGGTTCAGGTATAGCGTGTTTTTCGAAGATATCGTAAATGCGGTAGGCGTTATCGGAAGGTATATTATTAATTATTAAATTGGTTAAGTGTGACATAGTAATGCGTATAGCATAATTTATCAAGCTGTTTCCATAGCTTAGTTATCATACCCTAAGGTATTGTACATGTACACGCACCTCAAATCTTACTCTTGATTCTGACTTTTTATGGCTTCAATGTTGAATTTCAATGTTGCTGGCTTGGTTGCATAATCCAATTGCTTAACAGAGAAATATATTCGAGAAGTGCTGAGTTGCACTAATGAGGATGCCAGTTAACAAGACACTTCTGGAAATAAAGTTGTCACCAAACTGACTGCTTTTGTAAATAAATTAATGGCTGACGGCGCTAAATGTCGAATTTTGTCGCCATATTGTTGAAATAAATTTTCGTTGATGTTTAGTAGAACAATTTTTGGAAACAAGAAACAAATTAGCCAGCATTGCTCGATAGCAGACAGCTAATTCCCTATTTCGAAAGATATAAGAACAGATGATGGCGCCAGCTTACCAATCAGCCAATTTTGATGGATGGAGCTTCGCGAACAGATTTATTTTTTCAATGTAATTTTCAATACAGTTGAAGCGTTGTTCTGGCATTGAAATATTCATAATGTATTGCAAATACGTCAAAGTAGTTTGAAATTCTCAATTGTCAAACCATAGACAACAACCATCGAAAATTCTCATCAAGCCCAAAAACACCCTATAGTTACTTCTTTATCAATTAGATGTTATCATGACCTTTGTATGTGGATGGTGCAATATATAAATAGAAATAACTTGCAAGAAAACAGAGAACTTTTTATCTTTCTCATAAACTTTGAGTGTGCCACGGCAGAAATATACAAGACCTTTAAAATAAGTAAAATATAATGTCCATATACACTTTATGAGCATTTCTGTTCTCTATAGATAATTATATTCATATTATAATAATAACTTATGTAACCTTTTACATCTAAACAACAAATAAATAATGATCAAATCCCATATTGCATCCCACCATCTAAGCCAAAATAGATATTGCGTTGATACCAATACGATACGATGCGATACGTTGCGATGATATTTTCCTAAGCAAACATCCCCAATAGCATGTCCTTGTCCAGTACCATTACTCCATTCGTCGCTGGGTGCGAAAAATATAAAATGAAAATAGCGTAATGAACAATTCTTCCAGGCGGACGGGTGCTGTAAAAGTGATGCTGATGCTCATGCTGATGACAGTGATAATCTTTTCATAGCCATGTTGCACATATGTATAGTCATACATATCTCTGTACGATATGAGAACCTCACTCTCTAAAAACTATAAAACTTAATTATAGGTATTGTTGGGTCATTTTCACGTCTTCTATATGGTAATAACGTGTACCTACTATGTACTCACATCACACGTAAAAATGAAACCTAATATCCAAGTGACAGTCTGGACATGAGGACAACGTACAGCAGACAAACAAAAAAGAAACAACAACTTTGTTCATGCGGTTGAGTCTTCATTATAGAAGCCATCATTTTAGATTTGGTAAGGGTTAGGTCGTTACTTGATACCTCCCTACAGCATTTTCACACCTTATAAACTGGACGAAGCCTGGGGGTAGTTTATTTATGTCTCTCTTACAATAGATTTATACCTACTAGCCATTTGTGTGGTAGCTACCACTTGACGCATATTGAAATTATGGTGGCATTTTCAGAATGGCAAAATTCCCCCATCGAAGACCGAAGATTTATATCGATGCTATTTTTAGTCATATGTGAATAATGAATTAAAATTATGCATTTGCAAATAAAGTCCAACTGAATTATAATACCCAGAGGCACCGATCATAGTATAATCTACTGACATTATTGTATAAATTATTGGATATGTAAATTATACAACTGTCTGTGTGTTAATTAAATAAATTTATTTACGGTATTGCGTTATTTGCTTTAATTCGACATTGTAAAGTAAAAAATTCACACCAAAAATGTGACCTTTGAGGGAAAAGAAATCAATAAGTTTTCCCAAAAACATGAGTTTTTTCATATTTCATTTTTAGCAGATTACTGCCCATGAGAATAGGGCCATTCTTTGTAAGAGTTTGCAGGAGAACTTAAAGTAGTCTATTTTCCGTCGCTCACAATAACGCGGCACTGCCACGGTTGTAGCACCATATCCGTTTCATGAAATTTTCCATGACCATTTTGCTCATTTCAGGCTGTACGTCCCATATATATTTACGAATTCCTTTAAGGTCTCGAATCAATTGATTTACTTGGAAATCAATTGATTCCTCAAGGAAAAAAGTCTTAAGGTGTTAAATCACAACATCACGGTGGGCAATTGTCATCACCTATTCGAGAAATAATAATCACAGTCAGGTAACTTTTCTCACAAAAATGCCATTGTAGCGTTTCTTCTAATTTTGAAATATCTGCTAAAATCTCGTGTAACCAAATCCTCCTTACGAAGTCCTTAATCCTACTTACGAAGTCCCTCAAAACAGAGCCAAATTCCAAACAGCAAAATCCAGCGTAATGTACTCTCGTCATTTCTGTAGTGAATTTTGTTTTATAATCTTGGGTTTATTCTTTGATGAGAATCAACAAGAACGAAGGTTGATATTTTTTGTTGTTTTATTGGTTCGCAAGAATCTATGGAACGAAAGGAAAAAATCGTTGTTTCATAATAGCATTTAACCAAAAATATTCTTGGAAGTTATTAAGTCGTAAGTCACATTAGGACTTCGACATTTCTAAATGCACGCTCCTGGGTATTAGGTATGAGGTAAGTTAGATATTGTTTGGTATCTTCTCAGGATATAGGAATCGCAAGATTCCTTTGATGCTTAGAGACAATTTCAAGCATGCTTAGGGGGTGGGTTGAGAACGTTTAAAATGATGTTTGATCGTTTAAGCATTTCTATTTCGCTTATATCATTTTTAGCGTTTTGTAGTGGGAATATGGTGGGTTTGGGTTGAGGACAATAAAAATTGTATGCAAGCTTTTTAAGAATAATTTCACTAACGCTTGAATATTATTTTGATTTGTTTGAGTTAAGCTATTTATACAGCGTCTTTAATGTCATTTTTGGAACTAATACAAATTTGTAAAATATGGAATTAATTTGAAAGAACTTTTCCTGAGATGATTTAAGGAGTGCTCTAGACTGGCGAAAATCTTTGTCATTAGAGATCTACTTAGAGTGCTAAGGAAAATCTAATATTTTATTTTAATTTCCTTTTTGGTTTATTTCTCTCTCTTTTTTCACGATCTATGAATTATTCATTTTAAAAACGTTAAGCAAGAAGTCCGCTTATAACTTCAATGTTTTTATAAACAAAGGAAAGAGGCCTGTTTTCAGCATGACGACGTAGTTTGGTGTATTTTGCGGCAAATTAAATATTTTTTTTTTATTAAGTGCGTTAGAAGTTTTTTAACAAAATTGTAATTTTTACAGCCCCGTACCTGCGATCTATATAAAATTATGCTCTGAGTTACTGCTTCAAGGACTTTAAACTTGCTACTATGCGCTATATACTTATTCATCAAGCATTGTTTCCATGTCATATTAATATCAGTTTTCGCCTTAAAATTATTTGTAACAGTAATGCCAAGGTATTTCTAGTCACGCACACATTCAATATTTTCGAGACTTAAGCTCTATTTTTCGTTTGATGCATTACGTCCACCTCCACTTTTAATAATCATTACCTTCAATTTATAGATATTAACTATTAAATTCCATTGCTGGTATTGTTGGTAAACCCTGTTAATCATAAGCTGCAGAGTTTCCGGAGTATACGCAAGCATGACTATATTAGCTCATGGATGGCCTTCTGCGACGAGATAGAAAGTACAAATGTATCAGCAAGACTCAGGAAAATTCTGACCAAGGATTCAGTCGCTCTAGGATCCCTCAAAAAATCTACAGGCAGCTGGACTGAATCCGGTGGCGAAACGCTTGAGCTCCTTGTGAATACTCACTTTCCTGGCTGCGTAGCTGATATACGCAGTCCAGAAACAGAGTCTCATACGGAAACCCTAGTACCATCGGATATTATAACGGAAGAAAAGATAAAATGGGCCATCCACTCCTTTTCCCCGTACAAATCCCCTGGTCTAGACGGAATCTTCCCTATGATGCTTCAGAAATGCATGAATCTTATCATCCCACACCTAGCTAGCATTTTCAATAATAGCCTTAAATGGGGTTATGTTCCCTTATCGTGGCGTGAGGTGAAGGTAGTTTTCATCCCTAAGGCTGGTAAACCTAGCCATACGGAGGCCAAAGACTATAGACCCATCAGTGTAACATCGTTTATTTTGAAAACTTTTGAAAGGCTAATAGATATACACATCCGAAGCACCCTGAAACCGGACTGTATATCGGAATTTCAACATGCCTACATTAAAGGAAGGAGCGTTGAAACAGCATTGCACAGTGTTGTCAGCGTTATAGAAAAATCACTGAATGACAAGGAATACACCCTTGCAACGTTCTTGGATATTGAGGGAGCCTTCAATAACGTGAAGAACGAAACAGTGAAGCAAGCCTTGGACGACCACAAAGTCGAAAAAGCAATAACACAGTGGATAATGTGTATGCTCAGAAAGAGACAAATTAACTCTGAGCTAGCGGAAGAAAGGGTAAGAGTAACCACATCCAGAGGCACCCCTCAGGGTGGGGTTCTCTCACCGCTACTTTGGGTTCTTGTCATGAACGGCATACTCTCTAAATTGAAATCAAGTGGAGTAAGGATAATAGCCTACGCTGATGATCTTGCATTACTAGCGACTGGCAAGTTCCTACCCATTATCAGTGAACAAACCGATTACGCCCTCTCGTTGGTAAGCAAATGGACTAGGAGCTGTGGGCTGACAGTCAATCCAGCTAAAACAGAACTAGTGCTATTTACTAACAAGCGCAAAATACCTGACTTTAAAATTCCTTCAATTGAAGGCTGTCCTCTTAAAATCTCTGATCACGCAAAGTATCTCGGTGTGATCTTAGATAAAAAACTAAATTGGGGCCTGAACATAAAAGATAGATTCAAAAAGGCATCGATTGCCTTTTACTCCTGCAATAGAATTTTCGGGAAAACCTGGGGACCAAACCCTAGAATTATCAGATGGATGTATTCGGCAATAATAAGACCAATACTAACCTATGGTAATTTAGTATGGTGGAAAGCTTTAGAAAAGAGCACGAACCTAAAAACTTTGACAAAAATTCAAAGACTTGCGTGCACTGGCATTACGGGAGCAATGAGATCCACTCCAACTGCAGGACTGGAAGTTATACTCAATCTGATTCCCTTAGACCTCTTTGTTCAAGAATCTGCGGCCAAAAGTGCCCTGAGACTTAGTCAAACTAAAGTCTGGATAAACAGTTCCACAGGACATGCCCAGATCCTTCATAAAGTTATGGGTCATAGTACTACAGCAGACTATAAAATACCCGAACTTGATTTTCACAAACCATTCCAGGCTGCCATCCCAAGCAGAGAGGAATGGATAGATAATATACCATACTCCAGTGAGTCGTCAATAGCTATCTATACTGATGGCTCTGGTGTAGGGGCAGGCTTCTATTCTGAATCTCTCAAGTTGACCGCCTCGCTTAGGCTTCCAGACTACAGCAGCGTCTTCCAAGCGGAGGTCCTGGCAGTGACAACAGCTGCTAAAAAGGTATCAATGATGGCGATACCACGAGCTGATATCACCTTTTACATTGACAGCCAAGCGGCAATAAAAGCGATTACTGCAACTGAGGTAAAATCAAAGCTTGTTTCATGCTGCCGCGAAGAGCTTAAGGTTCTTGGCGCACAGCACAATATTAGACTCTGCTGGGTCCCAGGCCACAGCGATATACTAGGCAACGAGAAAGCCGATGAATTAGCAAGACTAGGGTCAATGCTTGACGAAAGCCAAGCTCAGCTAGTTAGCACCCCTACCTGTTATTTAAAACAGGGAATCTCAAAAAGAATAACTATTAAGGCCGACGAAAGGTGGAACCTTCTTGACACCTGCGGTACTACAAGAAAGATCTGGCCCTGTTTTAACAAACAAAGAACGGAAAGAATTATGCAGCTACAAAAGGGATCACTCCGATCTCTCGTAAGCATAATCACCGGACATAATCTGTTAGGTTTTCATATGAAAAAGATGAGAATCAGTTCAGATGATCTATGCAGAGGATGCGGTGACGAGGAGGTGCATGAAGACACTTCGCACTTTCTGTGTCACTGTCCCGCACTCTCCCATCAAAGGAAGAAACTGCTTGGAAACTTTTTCTTTGGGGATTTAAAAGAACTCTCTAGTACGCCAGGTACTAAAATTCTGAACTTTTTTCAAAGCCTCTAAATGGCTTGACTAACTGATCACATAGGTTTTTCTTATTAGCTTGAGTATCAATACTCACGGGTATCACAATGGATCTGTATTGATCTAAGTGTGACGGTTAAGACATCAACTGTCAGCCCCTCAACCTAACCTAACCTATGACTATATTGTCTGCTAACAGAAGTGCCTTAACACCAGCCCCGTCGAGAGGGGGGGAAAGGGAGGGAAACCTCCCTGGCCCGGGATTTTCTAGGGGCCCGTAAAATTGAAAGCAATAAGAATATACTCTATATTTATCATCAACATACCTATTTCCACTTATTTTTAGAGGCCCGAAAATTTAAAATCATTCATGCTTTCGCAATCGGGCCCTTTTTGCATGTTATCCGCCAATCTATCAGTCACAAGCTTGCCGATCTGGGCCCCTGATTATTATTAGCGTACATTTTTGTTAATATTTAATGGAAAATTGGGCAACTCTGAACTATTGAAAGAAAGTTATAATAAATTGTTTCGCTTTTCGTATTTAATTTAACGTAAATTTCAAATTTATTTAATTTTTAAAATTTTTAAAGTCAAAATAAGGGGCCCGGCAAATTAAAACAAAACACATATATTCATTTCGGTTTCTGTTTTTATAAAGTTCCTTTTCTTCTATTTTTGTTTCTGCTGTAAACGAAATTTTTGATTCGGTTTCGGGGGACCAGAAAATCCCACCAGGGGACTAGGAATACGAGGCGATGGCAATCTTATTGGAGAGCCAAATAATGATAATTTTTTGGGCATTAATTCCATAATTAGTCATTATGACCCCTTACTTCAGGAGCACTTGGAAAAAGGAAGAATTTCACAACAAGAACACAAACGTTTGCAAGTCCACTACCTTTCCGTTGAGATTCAAAATGAGTTCATCAAAATTTGTGCCCAACATGTGAATTCAGCTATTTTGAAAGAGATTGAAAACGCCAAATACTTCGCTATAATTGTAAATGCAACACCCGATTCAAGTCATGTAGAACAAAACACATTTATTTTGCGATATCTGCGATTGGAATAAAATGTGTTCACCATCCAAGAACGGTTTTTGGATTTTGTCGATTGCAACAAAAACTGGCACCGCAATAGCTGATTTGATCTGCGAAACATTGGCAAAGAATGAAATCCTTTTAGAAGACTGTTGTGTACAATGCTATGATAATGGAAGCAATATGAAAGGATAGTATAATGGTGCAAAAAGTCATATTTTAAACAAAACTCCGAATGCCGTGTATTCACCATGTGCAGCTCACAGCCTTAACTTGCGTGGAGTCGATTCAGCGGAATGTTGTACTGCCGCAATCACATTTTTTGGTGTTGTTCAAAAGTGTTTCAACTTGTTTAGCAGCAGTGCCCAACGATGGGAAATTCTTAAGAAAAATGTGCCTGGATCCCTTCACAAACTTCCCGATACAAAATTGTCAGCTAGAATTGAGGCAGTGAAACCATTTGCAAATCATCTGAAAAACCTTAGAACATCATTAGAAGCCTTAAGTGATATTAATTTAACAGAAACTGAAACTCGAAGGGATGTTAATGGCGTTTTAAAATATATGCACAAATTTGAATGCGTCCTGATGTCTTTGATTTGCTGCAAGGTTCTTAGCGCTATAATTGAAAGAAGTATCATTCTTCAAGCCAGAAACATGACTATTGACGTTGAAATTCGAAATCTTGACAACTTGATCTCCGATTTGAACTTTATTCGAAACGAATGGGATCAAATTTATCTGAATGCAAAGTAGTTGCTACTGGATTGGGGGATGTTTCAGAATCGTTCCCATCGAACCGAAAAAGGCAATTAAAGAGACATTTTGGAGAAAATCGAGGAGCTGGAGAACAAATTGAAACAGACGAAGAAATAAATTTCAGGAAAAACACCTTTTATGTCATAGTTGATTCAATTATATCTGGAATTTCTCGTCAGATCGATACGATAAAGAATTTGAATGCTACATTTTTATTTGTATGGCAGTTTTCAACAATGGACGAAATTGAGATTAAAAACTCCGCTACAAGGTTCATCCAAAAGTATAACTCGCATGTGTTTCAAGAGTTGAAAGAAGAAATAATTCATCTGAAAAAACAATTTTGAAGCAGAACTTCCGCCATTGTGTATGCTCAATACTATTTATTCCCAGAACTTGGAGACAATTTTCCCCAACATTTGTGTTGCTCTCCGTACCTGTAACCGTAGCTAGTACCGAACGTTCATTTAGCATCCTTGCCAGAAAAAGAATTTTCATCGTTCGTGGCTCATCACAAGATCGTGTTTCTGGACTTGCTACACTATGTATCGAAGCACCTTTGGCAATGAAATTGAATTTCGATGTAATTAGAAGTTGTTTTGCTGCTCAGAAAGCTAGGAAAGCTCGTTTGCAAAAAGAAATATTTCATTGAATGCAAACTAATTCTAATCAAAAAATTGTGATAATATTTTAATATAAGGAAAAACAATAAAGAGTATTTAGTAAACCTTAAAAATACATACAAAAAGACAAATTTCAAATACTTTTACTTCACTTTATTTTATTTTCATAGTAGGTAATAGATCTTCATACTAATTTTTTTTTTAAATAGTTAATCGACCAACCAACATGTCAACATGTCGTTGGCAATATCGAATTGAATGTATGATTCTGTTCGGAATCTGATCTACTCGCATGTAGAATTATTTTCTATCCATCTTCTATTTCAACTAAACTGGACTAGCTATACCCGTGAGATTGATTTAATGATTAACACTTTTTTTTCGGTTCACTTTGCAAACAAAAAATTATTATTTCCGTTAATTCCAACTAATTTCATGCTATTCGTAATTTAAATTAGAACGTACCATATTAGTAGGCATGAACTTTGAAAAAAATTGTAAATATTTCCGTCCCGGGCCCGGAATTCCTCTCGATGGCCCTGCTTAACCCGCATCCCTTCGAAATCCACTCCACCCGACAGGTAGTCTAAAACGTCGTCTATGAATAGTGCAAACAAAGTAAGGCTTAATGTGAAACCTTGGTGCACTTCCGATAAGGTTCCTAACCAGTCAAAGAGTTCTTCACCTTTCCATGCTGCCACATTGGTTCCTCTATACAAGTTTTGAAGAACAGCTTATAGAATAGTGCACCTCGATCGATTATATCAAAAGCTGGTTTGAAATCGATACAAATAAAATACATACAGCTTTTGTTTCAAGAAATTCTCTGCCAAGCTTCTGAATATAAAAATGTTATCTATTGCTGAATATCCTGGTCTGAATCTAGCCTGGAATTATCTCACCGAATTTAGGACCCCATAACTGATCTCAAAACAAATTTTTGGTGTGGTTTTCCTATGGTAAGCAAACATTTTGTTAACATCTGTCGTATAGTTGTTTGTTTTTAGTACGCAGCCATCAATTTGTCTGAGTCATTTTCTTATGGCCAAGGGATCAATATTAAGGACTAAGAAACTTAGTTTTCGGTTAACTTGATTTTCTCCAAAGTTGAATTTTTGTGCACGTGCCCAAGGCAGGAACTGCAAGACATCGATTTTTGTCATTAGATTTGAATATCTGGATAGAAAACAACATTTTTTTGAAGTTTACAACAAGTTGGCTTGCAAGAAATATCGTTTGCAAGTTTTTAACGGAACCAACAACTAGAAGTTATCAACGTGGGATTGGATGTTCTGACAATGACAGTTTGGTGATTAGCTGAAGGGTGCACTGAGAGCGAAAGAGACTTGACATTTTTCTTAAATCATAATTCGAAAACCCATTTGGTGAACAAAATATCATTTTCTAATTTTTGTTTTAGTCAATTACATAACAAATAAGATTAAATGTTTCAAACAAAGTAAATTTTACTTCTTACTCTTAAATAAACCCTTTTAATTTGTAGATAGGATTGTAACAAAATAATAAACAAAATTAAAATCGTAGTACAAGAATTTTATTGATTTATCGACAGAATTCAGATGCAATTTGTATAATATCATAATATGATAAAAAAATGTATAAATAAATAGATAAAATCTTCAAAGTTAAGTTAACTATATACCTAGCTATATTTTTAGTTCGAATTTATTTACACAACACATGCACCCAATCCATGATATGTTTGCTATTCTATAAATGCATCGATGAGAATTAAATTGAATTTCATTCGAGCACAAACTAAATACTCCCAAGTACCTTTCTATTCAAATAATATAATGTACTAGTAAATGTTGAATATATCTGTCTATGGAATTCCCATGATTACAAAGTACCTAAGGTAACCTAAAGGTAGGGTTTGAGTACCTATGTATATGGAACTCAAGGAGAGTATACATTGACATTGATTATATTTATAATGATATTTGTAAAATGCAAAATATCTACGAGTAGGTTATAGGATTTCTATTTATATCTTTAAATAATTTTCACTTCAATGATGTTCAAAATAGTTATTCAAATGTAAATTCATTAAAATGTAGAAATCGGTAGGTTTATTTTATCGGTAATATTTTTCAAAAAATAATTTCTAAAGATTTATTAGATTCTATAGATAAATGTGTTATAATCGAATTTCTTGTATTGAATTTCATATTATAAGTACCTATTCTAGTGTTTGGCTTTCTAATTTAGAGCAACTCTTAGGGAACTAAAATACAAGTAAAACGGTTGAGTTTTCCCAAGACAACTAAATTGGGCAGAATTAAAATTATGATTGTAGCTTCTTTCTGGAAACAATTTTGAACAACAAAAATTTATTGAAAATAAATTCAAGAATACTTTTATAGTTAAACCAAACCAATATAAATATTTTAAGCTCAAAGGTATGCATGTTTGTGCTTTAAGCTCGAAAAAAAAATTAAATTCTCGATGACTTATTTTACAATCATTCCATTACATCAGGTATACAGGTGGGCTTTTTGTATCATAAGTTTTGTTGACAGTGATAGCTGTTTCCCTCTCATAATCGTGATAATATAGTCAAAACAGAAATAAAATTCATCAAACCTAAGGGTTTTCCAATAAGGGCGGGTAGGTGTTGAAATGGAATAAAACAGCTTGTGTGATGTATTAACAAAATAATTTTTTTATTTGAAAGGCCCATGTATGCCATTAAGTGTGATATGACATCATTCAAATGCCCACCTCGGCCCCTTACGGTGGCACTGATCCGAGTGGTCCAATTTTCAATGACTCTTCCGCATAGAGCCCTCTGAATTTGAGCGATGGCCTGTGCTATGTTCACCTTAAGGACACCGGTCGGTTGTTGTTTATTTGCATAGACCTTTGACTTCAAGAAACCCCACAGGAAAAAGTCTATCGGGGTCAAATCGCATGACCTTGGTGGTAAATTTACATCACCCCTGCGAGAGATAACCTTACCCTCCAATCGTTCATGCAAAATGTCAATCGTGGCGTTTGCTATGTGGCATATAGCACCGTCCTGCTGGAACCACATGTCGTCTAGGGGTATAGGTCCACATGGTTCAATTTGGGCCACACGAAATTAGTTATCATCGTTTTGTAGCGCTCGCTGTTAACGGTGACCACCTCACTAACGTCGTTTTAAAAAAAATACGGACCAATTACGCAGTCGGCCCAAAATCCACACCAAACGGTAACTTTTTGTGGATGCATTATAACATGGTGATAACCCACCGCGTGGGTTGGTGTTGTCCCATATACGGCAATTTTGCTTTGTAACACTGCCATTCATCCAAAATTACGCTTCGTCTCTAAAGATGAGTTTTTGGCCAAAATTGGGGTCCTCTTCCAAACGATTCGAAGCCCAGTCAGCGATCAAACGGAGTTGTCTATGGTAATGAACTTTGAGCCCGTGGGTCAGTTGGATCTTGTACGGGTGTTGGCCCGAGTCTCGACGCAAAATTAGCCAAGTTGAAGTCTGCGAAAGGCTGAGTTCTTGTGCACGGCGAGACTGCCTCGGGTTCTGCTGTACACTTTCACGGACCGCGGCGATGTTCTCGGCCGGTCTTGCGTTCCTTGAACTTACGGTAGTTGGCTGATTGTTTACTGAACCATTCGGTCGTCTCAAATTTGGCCATCAAACGTTGAAGAGTCGATTGTGAAGGGCCACCACGCCTTAAGTAAAATGGTCACAATGCGCGCAAAGTTTGCGTTAACGAACACTCATTCTGATAATAAAGTTTTATCATTTGAACGTGCTGTTCAAGCGTGTAACTTGTCATGATGATTTGGTACAAACAACTGAATAATAAACAAAACATTTGACAGATGTCACCAAAACAAAATGGCCGCCACGGGGCGCCAAAATCTACCCGCACCAAATGAAAAACCATTTATTTTTAAATTGAAACAAAATCAAACTTGAATAAATGGCAGGTGCATCATTCGGAATGTTTTTTTTATTAATATTTATCCGTCTTTCAAATGCTGTCGTTTAATTGTCTTGGAAATAAGTTTACAGTGAAACCCTTATTTTGTTGTCAAAAATGTTAGTATGTTTGTTTGTTTTGGATTATCGAAATATTGGTATTGTAATATTCGGCTTGGTCCGACAGTTAAAACTTATTCAAACTTCGTAAATAAAAAAAAACACAAATTCACTTTCTTCTAAATTACTCACAAAAATTCTTTATTCAACACTTTCAATTATTACTTTTAAAACACAGTCTTTACTTTTCAAACACAGTCTTTTCTTTATAGCAATTCACAATCCATAATGAACCGCTTCGCTTCCAAGCGCCTATTTATATACCTCAAATCGGTTCGAGAATCTACGAGGTTGTTCTCGATGCTTAACGAAGTTCTCCACTTTATCACTAGATGCTTACCCCTTTCGAGGTTCTTGTATGCGCTGAATGAGTTCCCCTCTAAGCCACTAGATGTTTCTCGATGCTTAACGAAGTTCTCCACTTTATCACTAGATGCTTACCCCTTTCGAGGTTCTTGTATGCGCTGAATGAGTTCCCCTCTAAGCCACTAGATGTTTCTCGATGCTTAAAGAAGCGAGTTCTCCTATTACTACCACTAGATGTTGCCCCTTATTATTGAAAGAGTGTATACACATTACATTGCCCCCTCCTTAGGATTGATCGTCCCGAACAAATCCATCGTTCTCATCACCACTGTAGCGATGTAGCCGGTCGCGATGTACAACTTTAGGTTTTCCTCTGACTCCCTTTTGTATCCGGTACACGACATCGTTGATTTTTGTAATGACTGTATATGGACCTTCCCAGTCCCGTTGAAGTTTCGGTGACAATCCTTTTTGTCGATGGGGATTGTAAAGCCACACCCGATCTCCTGCTTGGAACTCTGTTGTTGTCGCTCGTATATCGTAGCGTGTCTTCATTCGGTCACTGAACATCTTTATTTTCAACCTGGTATTGTCGTGGATCTGAAGGAGTCTTTCTCTGAGGTCATCAATGTAGTCATCCTCGGCTTGCAGCTCCGACGTGGGACATCCAAATTTTATTTCGCTCGGCAGTCTGATGTTCCTTCCCATCAAAATCTCAGACGGTGTATACCAGTTGAGCTATGTCTTGCACTTCGATACGCCATCAAAAACAGTGGAATGTGTCGATCCCAATCTCGCTGGTTGTCGTTCACAACTTTGCAAAGATGTTCCTTCAGGGTTCGGTTGAATCGTTCGACCATGCCATCAGATTGTGGGTGAAGTGGTGTTGTTCTTGTCTTCTTAATGTTAAGAAGCCCACAAACTTCCTGAAATATGTTTGATTCAAAATTTCTTCCCTGGTCGGAATGCAGTTCTAATGGAACGCCGAATCTGCTCACCCAGTTGAAGACAATTTGGTCTGCGACTGTTTTGGCTTCTTGGTTTGGAATGGCGTATGCTTCAGGCCACTTGCTGAAGTAATCCATGACGACCAGAATATAACGATTTCCATTATTTGTTTCCGGAAATGGACCCGCCACGTCTACTGCAATCCTTTCGAAGGGTGCTCCAACATTATACTGCTGCATTTGGCTGTGGTTCTTTTTGTTCGGGCCTTTGGTGGCAGCACAGGTATCGCATTTTCGGCACCACTTCTCGACATCTTCCCTTACATGTAGCCAGTAAAATCGTTGTCGAACCTTTTCTAGCGTCTTGTTCACTCCTAGATGGCCTCCCGAAACCCCACCATGCATCTCTCGCAGAACGTCCATAACCTTCGATCTCGGTAAGACTAGCTGCATGACATAAGACTTTCCATCTGCTGATTCCCATTTACGTCGAAGGACACCCTCTTGGACATGAAACGAGTCCCACTGTGCCCAATAGGCCTTCAGAGTCGGACTTCTATCGGAGATATCAGCCCATTCTGGTTTTTCCTGGTATTCCTTCCAAGCGAGGATGGGTTCGATATCTGAGTCTTCTTGTTGAGCCTTCCTCAACTCGTCGTTGCTCCAGCCATAAATGGGATCGGCTCTGGTTCGTTGGACAATAACCACTTCTTTTTCTTCTTGTCGTCTGCAATGCTTACAATCTTGCTTGCATGGTCTCCGAGACAGTGCATCTGCATTTGAGTGAAGCTTCCCTTTCCGATGTTGAATTTCGTAATCGTACGTCTGCAGCCTCTCAATCCACCTTGCCACTTGACCCTCTGGATTCTTGAAATTCAAAAGCCAGTTAAGTGCACCATGGTCAGTTCGGAGAAGAAACTTCTGTCCATAGAGATACTTATGGAAGTGCTTTGTTGCCAAAATCAGTGCAAGAAGTTCTCTTCTGGTCACACAATAGTTTCTTTCCGACTTCGAGAGTACCTTGCTGTAATAGGCAATTACCTTTTCTTCGCCATTATGCACCTGCGATAGTACAGCACCTATCCCGACATTGCTCGCATCAGCATCAATTATGAATGGTTTTCCTGGAGTTGGGTAGGTCAGCACTGGTGCATTACACAAGCGTTGCTTGAGCTCTTGAAAGCTGCGCTCGCATTCACCTGACCATCTAAACTGCTTTCCCTTTTCCGTTAGCTGATGTAGACTCTTGGCGATTCCTGCAAAGTCCTTCACAAAGCGCCTATAGTAGGTGGCTAGACCCAGAAAGCTTCGGAGTTGGTGTTTGTCCTGTGGTGTTGGCCAATTCTTCACGGTGTCAACCTTATCAGGATCCGTCTTTACTCCTTGGGATGAGATGATATGTCCCAGATATTTCACTTCGGTTTTGAAGAGTGAACACTTTTCTGGGTTAAGCTTGAGGTGGGCTTCTCGAAGTCTTTGAAACACGGCTCTCAGATTTGTACAGTGTTCGTCAAATGTTTTCCCGTATACTATGACGTCATCTAAATAGACCAGGCAAGATTTCCATGTGAGTCCTTGCAGGACGCATTCCATTAGGCGCTCAAAAGTCGCTGGAGCATTGCAAAGTCCAAAAGGCATCACTTTGAACTGCCACAATCCGTTTCCTGTTGAGAATGCTGTCTTTTCTTTGTCTTCAGGATGGATTTCGACTTGCCAGTAACCACTTTTCAAGTCCAAAGTTGAGAACCATTGTGCTCCTTCCATTGCGTCCAGAGTATCACTGATCCTAGGCAGAGGGTAGCTATCCTTCTTGGTCACATCATTTAACCTTCGATAGTCCACGCAAAAGCGGGTTGATCCGTCTTTCTTCTTTACCAGGACCACTGGAGACGCCCAAGGGCTTTTAGAGTTTTCGATCAGACCTTCTTCCTTCATGGTGGTTATCAGTTCTTCCACCTCACCTTGTTTGGCTAGTGGAAGGCGTCTTGCAGGTTGACGAATCGGCCTTGCATCCCCGGTATTGATTCGATGTTTTACCAGTTGCGTTCTGCCATACTTCCCTTTCGATGACGAAAAAATGTCTGCAAATTCTTCGAGGAGACCTTCTGCACTTCTTCGTTGTTGGTGGCCAAGATTAGATGACTTGAGAATGTTCGTCTTTATGGAGTTCAGCTCTTCGGACTTCAAGGATTGCCTTGACTCTTCTTCGTTGATCCTTGTTATCGCTGATACAGATTCGCATTGTCCGACAATCTCACCTTTTCTAAGCTTAACTTCATACGGCTTGATGTTCAGTATTCGTACCGGAACCATGTTCTTTAATGGTCTCACAAGAGTCTTCCCAATGGTGACGTTTTGGGAGGACTTTACAGATGCTGGTTCGACCATGAGATATCGATGGCTGCCAGGCTTACCCTTCAATTTCGTCCACACGAATACCTCTGAAGAAGCAGGCAAAGTGAGATCTTCTTTGATGACGGCTTTCACAGATGGCGAGGTCTCATACGAGTTAGTCCCATAGATCATCGGAATCTCGATGTTTCCATATTTCAGGACTTGGTTCCCGATGTCCAATATCACTCCGTGATCTTTCATGAAATCGACGCCAACAATGCACTCGTCGCATATATCTGCTACCAGGAACAGGTGAGAGAATTCCAACTCTGCCATCCGGATCTTAAGACGTACCTCACCATAAACTTTTGCGGCCTCTCCAGTTGCAGTCCTTAGACGATAGCTATTGGTGTTGTGGAGCCATGCCTTCTTGACGAGGTCTTGCCGTACGATGGACGCCGTGGCACCGGTGTCAATGGTAGCCACACATTTGTTGCCATTTATACTTGCTTCCACGGTCAGGCTCTTGTTGTCACGTTTTGTTTGAGAAACCTGGATGTCGTTTCTGGGGCCATCGATACCAGAAACCAGCTTCTGCCCCTCGAAGTTGGTTCTTATTCGTTTCCCGGGTGGGAAACAACTTCGGAAGCAACGTTGTTGGTGTTGCTTTGAACAGTTGAATTACTCCTATTTCCCCAGTGTTGGCATGTGGTTCTTCTTCGTGGTAATCTGCACTGTCGCTGTAGATGCCCAGTCTTATTGCAGTTCCAGCATCGTGCTGGTCCGTCTCGCTGACTCCTTTCCACAGTAGCCTTCTGACAAGAACATTCTTGGACTTCTATTTCTCTTACGCGATGCACGTTTTGGGAAGCTTGTTCTGCAGCCTCCATCGTCAGAGCGAAAGCCAATGCTTCTGGTAGTGTTCGCTTTCCGGCAGTGCGGATAGCCCTTTGGAGATTTATATCGCCCACAGCTCTCACAAAGGCTTCAACAGCAAGTTGATTTATTATTTCGTTACCAGCTGTTGGATATGCCAGGTGAACCAATCGCTCGATATCTGCCTGAAGCTGCTGCAGAGTTTCACCTCTTTTCTGTGTCCTATTGTTAAGCTGAACTCGGAAGACTTCTGTCATGTGGCTATCCCCAAACCGCTGTTCGATTGCGTTTACCAGAACTGTGAAGTCACCACTCTTCTCTGCTGGGATGGTTTGTAGCAGTTCAGCAGCAGATCCTCTTAAAGCAAGCGTAAGAGCAATGTATTTTTCGTGATTGTCCCAGCCGTTTGTTAACGCTGCTGCTTCAAACTGTTTTTTGTAGATTGACCACGGAATCTGCCCATCAAAGCTTGGAGGATTCACTTCTCTCTTCCTTGAGCACTCACCAGAAGGTTCTCGAGCTTTCATCTTTCGCACTTTTTCAAGTTCATTTGTAATAGTTTCGATACGTTCGTCCATTTTCTCGAAACGTGCATTTTGTTTTTCGACGCGCTCGTCGACAGTTTTGATTTTCTCTTCGAAGTCCGCAAACCTGCCTTCTAAAAGGTTTTTCTGTTCGTCGAATCGCTCTAAGACATCATTTCTTTGAGTTTCTAGTTGTTTGAGAACATTCTGCTGTTCTTGCTTTTGGTCGCTTCTTTGGGCTTCTAGTTGTTTCCTTTGAGCTTCTAGTTGTTTGAGAACATTCTGCTGTTCTTGCTTTTGGTCACTTCTTTGAGCTTCTAGTTGTTTGAGAACATTCTGCTGTTCTTTCAGGACATTCTTTTCATTCTCTTCAAATTTGGCTAACAGAAGTGACATCATGTTAGATAAGGCAACATTTGTATTTACCTCTTCCACTTTTGCTTCTGATTCGAAAGCAAACGTATCTGGGTCTTCATTTTTCTGCTCCAGATATTCCTGCAGCCGTTTAACGAGTTCAGTTTTTACTCCTGTCCCACTTAAGCCACGTTTGCTTAGTTCGGCCTTTAGCTCAGGGACAGTTAAGTCTTTCAAAACTTTACTCATTTTTTTTTTATTTTTAACTTCACTATTTCACACAAAATAGTCAAATCACTGCTCACTGTTTTTATTCTCAATAAGTTTTAATCCCTTATTCTGACACCAATGTAATATTCGGCTTGGTCCGACAGTTAAAACTTATTCAAACTTCGTAAATAAAAAAAAACACAAATTCACTTTCTTCTAAATTACTCACAAAAATTCTTTATTCAACACTTTCAATTATTACTTTTAAAACACAGTCTTTACTTTTCAAACACAGTCTTTTCTTTATAGCAATTCACAATCCATAATGAACCGCTTCGCTTCCAAGCGCCTATTTATATACCTCAAATCGGTTCGAGAATCTACGAGGTTGTTCTCGATGCTTAACGAAGTTCTCCACTTTATCACTAGATGCTTACCCCTTTCGAGGTTCTTGTATGCGCTGAATGAGTTCCCCTCTAAGCCACTAGATGTTTCTCGATGCTTAACGAAGTTCTCCACTTTATCACTAGATGCTTACCCCTTTCGAGGTTCTTGTATGCGCTGAATGAGTTCCCCTCTAAGCCACTAGATGTTTCTCGATGCTTAAAGAAGCGAGTTCTCCTATTACTACCACTAGATGTTGCCCCTTATTATTGAAAGAGTGTATACACATTACAGTATGTTAAAGTGTCTAGATGAATAATTATATGTTTTTGTAAAGTTTTCCTTTTCTAGTTAAAGAATGCTAAGAAGATCCGGAACAATAAAATGTTTGAAAATCTTCTGGATACATTAAGTATTTAAGAAGATTTACAACAAAATTAAACTTTCGTCTAATAATTTTGACAAAAAGTGGAGATCAGCTGGTTAGAGAAATGACAGATTGCGACTAAAGTACAAAGACTGGTTGAAAGGTATCAATTTCAAATTCAATCAAAATGATAATTATGAAGGAATTGAGCAGCACTTTAATAGTGGAACGAAACATAATTATCTTATCTGGAACTGTACAACTGGTCCCCAATACCAATCAGTATTCACAAATTCCAATACGACAACTCTCTGAGGAAAGTCAAGAAGCTCGGAATAAAAACTGCAGACGTTTTCCGAATGTCTCATACTAAAAAAAATTGTAGTACTAACTCTAATACAGACCTCGAGAAAGCCCGTCAAAAATATTACTTTGATTGCACCACAAATCGTAACATTTGTAGAAGAACCTGATTTAGCCAGCGAACAAACAAGGATGATACTGATTTGAGTATTGAAACCTCAGAAACATCCAGTGCCGAATCCGATTAAAATAAAATAAAATAAATTTAAATATTTTTCTTATCATGAAGTGAAAATATATAGCCCTATTATGGCTATCAACTATCAATTATTTGATAACTGATAACTTCTATCAATTTATTGATAATTTGGTATTATCAAATGATAATTTTTCACCCATTGTGAATACTAATCAATAAACGATTGTGAATAGGTTTTGTTTGGTGTTTGACGTTTGTCATTTGTGTTGAGTTCTTGTGTTTTGGATTTGGTCTATAAATAATTGCGGCGGAATAATATAAGGCCGCCAATTTTACTCAAGTCGGTTTGTGCAAAAATTCAAAATTAGCTCTTTATATTGTACATATTGCTTGATCTGGCACTGGAGATGATGTGTTTTCATTATATGGAGATGCAGCCGACGAAGTTGGGGAGGCAAAGCTAGTACTTTCTTGCACTATTATTTGATCTGGCATTATAAATGATGTGTTTTAATTATATGACGATGCTTAAGCTCTGGAGTCAGACCTTGACCTTTCTTGCAGCAATTTTGTCCGAAAATTATTAATTTTTTTGACAACAGTGTCTCGGTCAGCTTCTGGGTTTTTTTCTTTTAGTTTTAGAACCAAGAGCTCATAGGCTTTACTTTTCATTATCCTGTTGCTATATTCCGGGCTTTTTATTTTCCATAGAGCCGGATGTTCTTTATAAAGTTCGAGGAACTCGCTCCAGAACTTTTGTTCATCAGCCATTATAAAAAAAAAAAAAACAATGTATACCGGCGTAAATATAATTTGTATACTGAGCGGTTGCACAGTTTTTGACATTCACGACACAAATAACTGCACAAATTTAAGACTTGAGCAAAAATATCAAAATTGTTTTAATTTTTACACCGTTAACTGCACAAATCGCACAAACAACCCTATTCACAACACAACTAAACTGCGCAAACCCTAGTTTGCGCAGTTATTTTGTGTCGTGAATTGGCGGCCTAAGTTGTTTTCATTAAATAAATTTCTCTTTTTTCTTGATAGTATTTTGTTTATTTAGGAGTAGAATAGTTAGCAACAGAAAACAAATAGAAAGGCTTGTGGAACTAATGGAGGAAAATCCTGAGGTTTCAAAAGGCATTTGTGCATATATCTCTGAGCGCTCAGTTGCTGGTACATGCCTATTTATCAACGAAGAATTTGTGGCTGATATAGAAAATTTGATGGATATCATAATTTTTGACAGCCCTAATACCAACAGCCTTATTACGGTTGTCAAAAATCAATTAATTGACAACTGAAACATTTTGTCAATTAATTGATACATTGGTATTATGAACGCGAATTGATCATTTTTTGATCCATTGTGAACAAAGATCAAAAATCTTGGCCTGGCGTTCTTCTTCTTGTGAATAGTTAAATTTTATTCATTTAGGACAAATATTTGTTTCCAAGACATTCAAAACTTCTTTCAAAACAACTGAAACCGTTGGTTGGTTGCGCCATACTAATGTTAAAATCGTTCCCAACACTCAACTGGTAGCTTCCTTGCGCAAGGAATCTTCAGACAGCTGCAATTTTTAGTATGTTTGGGATGGATTGTTGTCTTTTCGTTGGTTTTAACTTGTCGTTGATTTCTAAAAATACATTAAGGAAGGCTTCTTTCGAAAGTCTAAAGTTTCGAATGAATCTAAAGCGAGCCAAATTAGATTTTGTAATGTAACTAAAAAAGATCTTTTATCTACATACATATGTTCAGGCAAATCCATCGGATTTAAAGCATCGCGTAGTTTTCTTCGAATCTTTGCTTGCTCCAAAGTATTTTCTTCTTCAATTTCATTTTCACCGAAAAATAGTTCAATAGTAGACATTCTTTTGGCTTTCGCGATCCGTAAAATATTTAATCAACAAGCAATTTATGATTGACTGAAAATTTGATAATCAACAAATATTTTGACAGCCATAATACCAAGACTCAATTTAAATCATTCACAATAGATCTAATTTCTGAAGAGCGTTCACAGTTTATCAAAAATTTTGATTGCTGACAACGATAATACCAATTCATCAATTTCATTGAAAAATGTCAACTAGCGTTTTGATAATTGACAACCGTAATAGGGCTGATAATTTAAGTTCATGTACAAAAAAAGAAACAAACTTATTATATTGTGTTTTTGCGTTTTAAAATTTAATTAAGATACTAAAAATTGTTTTCATTACAAGAAACATAATGAAACACCTGAAATAATTAAGCCAAGCGAAATTTTTTTATCATCTAGCATGTATGAATCGATCAACTGTGGGACTTACATACACGCATGCACATACATCTCTCTTTAAATCATTGATTTGGGTTCTAGGGATCTTGAAACGTCGAGAAATGTCAAAAATTTCAATTCGAAAATTCGGACCGATTACAATAACTTTATAGTATCCGATGTGACCTTTTGCTTTAAGATCATTCAACATTGTTTAATATATAATGTGGGTATTATATTTGTGTATCAAATTGTTCAAATTATAAAAATAAACTTAGGTGAGACGACATGAGACTACCGATTATTCATCTGCAGAGAAAAAAATCGAGACCTATACCAAGGCGAGACTGAATTTTTTTGATTTTGACGTATCTCGTATCGTGGCCAGCTCTAGTCGGGATAAACCCTGCAACCCATACGTTCTTTTTTGTTACACTTACCCATATGGGGTTCCTCCACACCCCACCATTTTTTAAAAATCGCAGTCTTTTTAAAAAAAATAAAAAAAAAAAAAATTATAGATTTAAGCGTTGGACCGTTGAAGGAGCTTCACAAACATTTTTTTTTAACTCAATTTTGTTCAACAAAATTTATTTGTCACCTGAAAGAAGATGTACAAATGCATGTATTCACATATAAACACAAATATTTTTTGAATATTACTATGATATTTTTAGACCTTTTATACGTGGGAATAAAAAGCATCTGCCTTGCTTGACCTTCTTTTTAAGTGGTTTCTCAGCTAAGATTTCAACTTTGTTTTCGAAATATTCGGTTTCTACACCTGCATAAGTTAGGACCTTTCTATATATTTGTTTTCAAATGTAAAGATAGGTTTTGACCTAAACGCATTTGCGTAAATGGCTTGGCTAAAGAGAGACTCAAATGATGTAAGAATATTCTTCTTTTTTCTCTTTTGTTTTTAAAATTATTACCAGGATTATACAACACCATGCAATTAATACCTGCTTGATCAAGAATACCATTAAAGAACCTGAGTGGCCACCTTCGTGTTTTTCTAGTAACCGAATCTAAAGTGTCAACATCCCCTTTCATGCTGTTATAAAACGTTTCGATTTCCGGTTTCTTAGTGACAGGATCAATGGACTTGCCCTTATGGAACGAGGCAAGGAGTAGCACTCCTTTTCTTTTTTTAGGGGTAAATGACACAAGTCATTTTATCCTTAAACTGCGATGACAACACCTCTTTCTTTCTGTTCGGCAAAAAAGAGTGTGGAACCTCAGCCTTATTTTTTCGTAAAGTTCCAACCACTGTTAGATTATGGTTTGAAAGCATTGTTGTAACCAATTGAATGGAAGTAAACCAGTTGTCCATGGTAAGATTTTTCCCGGTTCCATGAATACTCTCACTTATTTTTCTTACCAATTTTAGCGGTATTGGATCCTTGGACTCCCTTACTCCTTTTCCTATGTAAGGAATCGCTGAGACCATGTAAAAAGTAAGCGAATCACACATGGTTATTATTTTTAGCCCATACTTGTCCGGTTTTGAAGGAATATAAATCTTGAAGGGACAATTTCTTCGAAAACCTAAAAGTTGTTTATCGATTGTGCAATATCTATGTGGTGTATAATACTTAGAGCAGTTGAGCACTAATTTTTCCCAAATTATTCGAACAGGAGAAAGTTTATCCACTCGATCTCGTCTTTCCCTATCATCAAATCTTAAACTATCCAACAAAAATTCAAATCTGTGTGGCCCATAATGCTTTGGAAAATCGGGGAACACTTGATGCACCACATACCTATGTACATATCTTTCTCATCTCTTTTTGATTGTTTTTGAACTCCAGCAATGTATAAAAGTCTTATCACCGCCCGAATTTCAATCACATTTGTGTCATCCATATACTTTGAATTTGATGTTGAAGCTGTACTTGATGATGTTGATATGGAAAATTCTCTTTGAATTCTTATTTCAATATTTGTGTGTACAACTATTACATATGTCCAAAATGTCACTATCTATTAGGATTTCCCATAGCTTCTTGTTTCGAACGAACATATTTTGCAGCATTCTTCCAGCTTTGCACTTTCAAGACAACATTTCGTTGAGCTGCTCTTACACAGGATAATGGAGCTTGTGTACTCCATCGAAAGCCCTTTTTCCCAAGAACAATGTCACTTCGATGTTTAACCTCTTCAGCTATGTATTCATCATCATCTTCAATTGCAGATATCACATCGTCTTCCTCACTGTCAGCCTCAATACTTTTGTCGTCAAAATCGCTCTCGATTTCACTTTCAAAAAGCAGCCGATGCAATTCCACTTCCGTTCCAGATATTTTTTCAATTCTATCACTCACAATTACAATTATTATTTTTCGTATCAAAATGTAAAAAACAGCACTTTAAAACTTATGAGAACTGATACAAAAAAACTTCACTCTGATAAAAAACACTAACACAAACCTATACCTACGGGGTATATATATCACAAGGATATATCCGATTTGGAGTGATAAAAATAAATAAAACTAACTAAACTTTTTTGCCTTGCAAAGACCAAATAAAAAAAATAAAATGTCATGGCAATCTAAGATTTTAAAATCATTTGAAATTTAAAATGCAACGGCTTTGCAGTGGGGTTGTAGGCGTAACTGCAGCAAATATCTGAAACACATAGTTCATATCATATGGATATTACACGTTGCAATATCGGCTGATGTTTTGGCTGGAACAGAGTTCTCCGGGTCAGCCATTTATTTACAAAAAGACATTTCAAAACTACTTCGTATTCTAGGCATAATACTTTTGATGTTCTTCTCTAAATTCATTCCAAAAATTGTAATCAAATTCTATGTCTGACTAAACGTAAACGAATACATAAGTTAATCAAAGAATTTAACTTTTTCGCCTTGGAAGTGTATATGGTGGGTGAATGTAAAAGTTTCTCTTTGATAAAATCAATTCTTTTGAACTTAGTTATATAAGTTGTAAGTCAAAGTAAGAGCGAGCAAGTGGTTTTTCTGAGTAAATGTTCTTGTGGAAATATTTAGATATATCAACAACTTTTAATCTTGTTTTGTGTTTTTGTCTTTTGTCTTTTTATTTTTTTCATCATAAAGTATTTCATGGAATTTACAGAAATGACATTGATTTAATAAAAACATGTAAGGATATTGAAACTGTTAGGTAAATTAGTTAGTTAGTTTAAAAATAAATGGTCAATCTATCCAATAATTAATAAACGAAATGTTTAAGTAAAAGCAAATTCAAGGCTTTACGTAAACCTTACTTGTAGTTTTGGTATCATTTTAAAATTATATTTAAACATTAATTTACTATTTGAACAAACATCTCGGAGTCTTACAATGAAAGATTTAGTTTAGGAAGCCGTCACTTTTAAAGTTGTCATCTTTGGATATTGAGTTAAACTATACCATTACTAAAACTGGAATTAGGGCCTCTACTATTTCTCCGCGCCATTTTGTGCCGTTACCGACGATGTCTATGAGCTCCATCCAAGTCCTCCCGAATTTCTAAGATTGTTCTTCTGCACGGTGCTTCTCGGTCTCCGGACATTTCTGAATTCTTAAGTGAATGGATTGCACTGCATTGCCTGTCCTGCATCAAAGTTGTCATTACTTATCCAATCTACTGCCACATGAATCTTCGTCTAATAGTGTCAATGGGTTTCTTACCTGTTATCCTATATAGTTCTACATTGGGTATACGATTGGACCAGAAAACCCTTAAGATGTTTCGTAGACATCTATTAATGAAGGCTGCAGCATACATAAGACAACATCCCGAACGAAGCCTTTAATTTCTGGATATAGCTAGCAATAGTAGTACCCGTGGCATGATGGTTAGTGCGTTGGTCGAAGACATAGATCTTGCAATGTGACCTCGGACGAGTTTTATCATCAACAGAATTGACAATTTCGTGATAAAACTCGTTCGAGGTCACATTGCAAGAACTATGTCTTCGACCAACAATTTAATTTTCGGGGCGTTCTATCTGAACGACGAGTATTTTGAGAGTGCACGCTTGAGCGGCTTTATTCCACCAGAAGCATTCCTCTTCTTAGACAGATGCGGTCTGATACAGGACAGATTGGCAGTTCCGCTAATCTACCACGTCAGACGACGAACCGTGGATAGGCGACTCCTGTACATTCGGGACGTCATGGCACAAGGCGGAGCAGAGCTCCTTCGGTTCAGTAGGGCTGTGTCCGAACGGGACCGAACTGATAGGGTGAAGCAGGAGAACCAGTTTTGGTGGCTTCAATCGGCACTTGATAGTGAGTAGTCGGGATGGGGTGTTAAGCCTTGGCCGGCTTACATACTTGTTTTATAGTTTTAGGGTTTAGTTTTAAGTAGAATAGGCATGGTGGCACAAAAAAAAAAAAAAAAAAAATAAACAAAAAAAATACAAAAAAAAAAACACAAAAAAAACACAAAAAAATACAAAAAAAAAGACAACAAAATATAAAAAACAAAATATGTTAGATAGGTAGATTTGCTGCTGTGGTTGTTCTAGTTTTAAGTAGTTTATAGGTAGACTAGGTAGTTTAAGTTAGCTTTAAGTTTTATATTAAGGACCTTATTTTAAGTAGTTTTTAAGTAAAAATAAAAACGGACATTGATATTAGCTTTTTTTCAAATTTTCTAATAAATACAAAAATAAATAAAATTTAAGTAAAGTAGATCTTAGGGCCGAAAGGCAATAGTATTAAGTGTTATAGTTTAACTTAGAGCGTCTGTATGGGACCAGTAAGTTAGTTGTAAGTTATGGTTATTTAGGCTAGTTTTATGAATTTTTGTCTAGCTTTAAGATAGTCTTAAGAATGAATTAATAAAAATGGTGAAAAATGTAAAAAAAAAAAAAAGTGCGTTGGACTGTCTTGCCAGAGGTCTTTGGTTCGATCCCTGCCTGTGCCATCTAAAGTCTTTTTTCACGGGTACTGCCTCTTGCGAGGAATTGACAAATTCTCCAAGAGTACTTCTTGTCATGAAAAGTGCTTTCTCAAATTAGCCGTTCGGATTCGGCTTAAAACTGTAGGTCCCCTCTATCCCTGACAACAGTACTCGCACACAGGAATGGTTGAGAGTTGTCAGTCACTAGGCCCTAGTTCTCAACGAACTTTTGCGCCACCCAATTTATTTTTTATTTTATCTAGCGATATCTAATTCGGTTCTGCCTTCGGTAGAGGAAAAACTGGCATGATAATGAAAACTTACAACTTTGTCTCTTGGTTACTGGTTGTTCAACAATGTTTATCAGAGGCTGAATATCTTAGTTTTTCCGGTGTTGATTGATTCTTGCTTTCATTTGATGGAAATACATTGTCATATGAAATAGCAAGCACACTTCTTCTGCATAGTCTAGATGTTTCAGGAATGTTGTCAGAGTTCATCTTATTCCTCCGTTTCCCCTTATTACCAATAAGAACAAAACTGGTGTCAGTATGCAGCCCTGCCTAACTCTTTTTCTTACTTCTACGGTATTCTGATATGCAGGGTCTTAATGAGGTTTTGAAGTAATTTTAAACCGTTTTTTCCGGCACTTCTTGCTGTAGCTTACGCCATATCCTTAGTAATTTTAAGTTCTAATGTGCCTAGAGTTCGGTGATTTTTCAAGTAAACTTAACTTGAAACAAAGAAATCAATTCAGTTCTTCAATTTCGTTATATCGTTACCATATCGAAAATTTACGATATCATAGGAAACTGTTTAATCGAATTAAAATTAAAAAACTGATACGCAGAGAGACGCATCAATGATTATCAGAATCTATTCTTCATTATTGAAACTGTGACTATCAATATTATCACCATAGCTGAAGCTGACTTCATCACAGAATTTTTAGCAAGTTCAAATAATCAAATTGCGTATTTAATTTCTTTACAAAAAATGCTTTTCAGCTTCTAAAACTCTTTTGTTTTCAATTTTTCAGTCTTTTCATTTTGTGTGTAGGACTTAATTAAACAATTAAACAATTTATCTATGTACCTACATAACGAAGACTTCAAAACGACATTCCATAATCAAATAGTCCTGCTATTCTATTTCTTTTTTTTCTGTACTAATTGGGAAGCAATTAAAAAGAGCCTAAAAAGGGACAACCCATACGCATCAGCAGTGCCCAAATTTGTAACTACGCAAATTATAGGTTCCTATCCAACTATAGGAAGAAGAGTAAGGTTTAATTGGTGATTTTGCATTCGATTGACTTTATTGGATAGGATAGGAAAGGATAGGATACCTATGTAAAGTAAATTTATGAGATGAACCTTTATCTCTCATATAATACATTTGTACGAGGTAGAAGTAAAAGGACGAAAAGTTGAACCCACATAGAAATACACTGGGCAGAGACATCATACCTTCGAGTCACTGGAAATATGTCGAATTGTAGGTTAGGGTTATTGTGTTCAAGGTACAGCATCCAGGGACAAATTGTTTTCTCTTTTTGTGTCAAGAGACTTCATCTACCTTTAAATTCGTAAAATTTTATATTCTCAGAATTTAATTTTGACAAAAAGAGAAAAACGAGCATGTTTTATAAAATAGGTACATATTCTGATTAAAACTGAAGGGTTTGGTTGTATATTTTGTAATTAAAAACAAAATGGACTACAAGTTCAACGGAATTCTAGATTAAAAAGATTAAATATGCTCGGATTTACAAGATACTCGTATGGATGAAATCAGTCAGATATTATAAATTGGTTAAATTAATTAATTGAAATCAATTAATTGGAGGATTTCTAAAGAAGTCAAAACATTTTCCAAAAAACAAATTACAAATTGCAGGACAGATTTTCAATTTAATTGTTGTAAATTAATTTTATTTCAAAACTTACAAAATGTTCACAATTATTGACTTCGATAGAACAAAGAAAAAACCAACAACGCTTATTTGGATGCGGCTTTGTCATTGGAGCCAGACTCATGCAACGATTCTTGAGTGATTGATAGGTGAATTAACTAGCGCCTTATAAACATTCGCATCAATGCTTAATTCTGCAACATTAGCCTAATATGCGCACACGCCCCACAGAAGAGAAGGATGACAACACCGAAAATATGTTCTTCGAGCTCTTGGACAAAGAATATGACCAGTGTACTATTTCCTATTGGTGCAATATTCGGGGAAAAGGCCTACCTGACAACACTTCCGATAATGGATTCAGGCTCTTCATGTCACATCATGGTAGCCAGTACTCTCTTTCCACACCTCAACATCCAAAAGGAACTTGAAGTTCTCCAGATTACACTACCGTAGCTAACATCGACTCGGACCACTACCTTGTTGTAGCCAAGGTAACACTTTGGGTTGCCAGAACCAAGGCAAAACAGGAAGATTCTGGGAGAAGATGCAACGTCAAACGGCTACAATTGCAAGAGATCGCCAAATCCTTTTCCGACCGAGTCACAAGTAACCTCTCTCGAAGTTCTCTGCCGCCAACACAATGTATCGCAAACCAATGGCAACATTGCCAAGATGTAATCTTGGGTCTCATGAAGAATGCCGACAATGCTGAGGATATGGAAATACCACTTCTGCAGACTGTATAACGGCGACGACTAGCCGAATTCCGCTGTCAGACAGGATGATCCATTCAACGACGAAAGCCAACAATCCCGTCTTCCCGACTTAGATGAAGTAAAGATCGCCAAATCTCAGCTGAAGTCTAACAAACCCGATGGAGCAAATGGCTTGAATGCCGAACTTTTCAAAGCAGCTGAAGATAATTTAGTTAGGAGTATGCACCAACTTATCTGTAAGATATCGTTGGGGAGAAAGCTTGCCCGATGAATGGATTCTCAATATTGTTTGCCCGATACTGGAAAAGGGAGACCTTCTAAACTGCACCAACTTTACAGTCGATCAAATATTCACATTACAGCAGATCTTGGAAAAAAACCCAAGACCATTAAATCGACACTCACCATCGCTTCCTCGATTTCAAGGCCGCATATGACATCATCTACAGGGACGAACTGCATAGAGCCATGTCTAGTTTTGGCATCCCTGCCAAACTTGTAAGTTTGTGCAGGATGACTATGGGATTCGCGCTGCTCCAAAAAGGTTGGACATAACTTAACACAACCTTTCGATGTCAAAAAAGGTTTTAGATAAGGTGATGCGCTGTCATGCGATTTCCTTAAAATCGTCCTTAAAAGAATATTGCAGAGCTCCCAGGTCTACATTAGAGGCACTATTTTTCGAAAGCCGGTCCGATTACTGGCATATGCTGATGACATTGACATAATTGGAAGGATTCTGCGTGATGTCGATGGGGGTTTTGTGAGTATTGAGGTAGAAGCGGCAAAAATGGGTTTAACGGTTAATAAGGGCAAAACGAAGTGTATTTTTTCATCAAGAAAGGAACTACAACACCGACGTATCGGTCAAAATATTACAATCGACAGACGTAACTTTAAGGTAGTTATAAGGACTTTGTCAACCTATTCTCCGCTATGAACACAGAAAACAACACCAGCGCTGAGATCAAACGAAGAATTCTTGCTAACCGCTGCTTCTTTGGCTAGGAAAGTAGTTGAGTAGTGAAGACCTCCATCGAGCGACCAAAGTGTCGCTATATAAGACTCTCATCATCCCCGTCCTGCTATACTGTGCAGAAGCATGGACTATGACGAAAGCGGATGAAAGCACCTGGGTCGTTTCGAGAGAAAAAGTCTTTGCATGATCTACGGTCCCGTACGAATAGAAGGTGAGTGGAGGAGAATATTTAATGACAAGCTGTACAGCTACGTAGACTTAGCCAAAAGGATTAAAGTCTAACGACTGAGAAGGTTGGGTCACGTAGAGCGCATGGAAACAAATGCTTCGACCTGGAAAGTCTTCGAATCCACGCCCACAGAGCAGCACAGTAGAGGAAGACCGCTGAAAACAAGTGAAAAGTGAACCACGCCAATTAAATAGCGCTACCCTAAGTAGTTATTGCAATGTCACAGAATCAATAAAAATGTTTGGTCAAAATTAAAGAATTCTTCCCCATTCTCGTCCGCTTTACCCTTATTTTTAATGGAAGCTCTCTTGTTAAAGAAGTTAGTCTATCTAGAAAGAAAATGTGTGTGTAATTCCATTCGCTCCCCAAGTTCTTGAGCACGTTAACTATTCTATTGGACCAATGTTTTTTTGTACTCATACTGCAGTGAAAATTTCAAAAGATCTCAAATGTAATGGTCCGGATGGCATCCCCATTATTATTCCAAGGTTGTGTTCTTCCAATAGCAGGTAACACTCCTGCCTTAGCTTTTCCACCCATCCTATTCTTCCGAACCATTCTAAACAAGTTTTATTGGATGGATTTAAGTCTGAAAGCCACAAAATAATTGTTAGTGTTACCCATTGCTACGTCTTTTCACCAACTTTTTCCCTCAAGTTTTTAAATAATCTATTGGATAGTATTCAAATAACAGCTTCAAAATGATTATTGACAGTAACATTATTAACTCAATTATTGTAATCAAATTTCGTCGTAATGCTTTTTGACTCATACTTGCATACCGTTATTTTAACGGACTATGCTCAATTGAAACAGCCGGTGGCTTTGCTGCCCTTAATCTTAAGCATAACCCGTCAGTTTACCCTTGAACCGGATTTCGGTCGTGCTGTGAAGTACAGAGATATGTTATTTAACCGTACTAAGCGAATATGAAATGCTTATACACGTTCTCACACAGTTTCTATAATGTATTAAGGTTATACAACCTTTTACACACTGTGTTAACTATTAAAAAATGTTCTGAACATTTTCTCAGACAAAACCGATGAATAGAACTCTAGGATAGGTTTTAGATAATTTAACTTCTTGTTGACGAAAACAATGGAAGAAAAGTTTGTATCAGATTCTCGCAGTTGTTTGCATATATTTACATGAACTTTGTTCCTTGAAAACTTTTTGAGGAAACAATCATCACAGGTACAGCTGAACTTTCTTGTAACTTCTGTTTTCCTTATTTAATTTTTCGTTGACTCTTTCAATTGAATTCCTTGCACCAGAAAATTTTAACAGGAAGGAGTTTATTTTATGTTTGTTTAATTGATGAGATGAATTTAACATCAGTTAAGAACAGGTACTCACGCATAATTCTTCTTTGAAAACATAAATATTGTTTTCTTATATTACGCGTATGTTTTCGAACTTCCAAAGCTTCTGTCATCTACATCCTTTTAACAGTTCCATTGCCATATATCTTCTAAACCTTATCCTTTTTGGGAAAGTAATATATGTAGGCATGCAAAGTGGGTTGTGTATTGTGTATTCAAGACAAATTCCGACCTACTTTTTTGTTTTCCTATACTCCCATTGTGTCTTCCCGTCTCACCGTCACACCCATATTTAAAAACGGTCTTCATAATTTGTGTTTCCTTCCACTTCTACGTACAATCCTTAGGATATCTTAGAATGCTTAGAATACGAATAAGAAGGCTATTAAACCAAAGCTCAACCAAATATAAACGCGCTTTTCACAAGGTATGTATACGAATATTTGCAAGTATGAAGCATTAAGTGACTTTTTTCTTGGAAAATAATGTCCTTCCAGTTAAAATTTAATTTATTCATGCTTGTGGTTTTTGCCAAGGACGAATTCTCCAAACAACTGTGGAAGCATATACAAAACATTTTATGTTGTATATGAGAGAGCACAATGTTAAATCGAAACAAAAGAATTTCACAAAATATAAAAAGAAATAAGTGAAAAAGCTCACAAGTCGGTCGTACGTAATTGTCCCAGAATCCGAAATACTTATAAGAAAGTTATGCTTTAAAAAATTGATGATATGCGGGGGTCGAATTTAGTTGCGAAGCGGACCTTCGGTCCTTTAGTTAGAAAGTTTAAGCAAATAAATATTTTAAAGGAATTTAAAGAAAACAATAACTCTTTCTGCATTTTTTGATCCACTTGGAAGTGTCTCCGTTGCATCTTTGAATCTAAAGCCTAGTACATACTTCCTCGTGAAGTGAACGTTCGCCAGTGGAGAAAGTGAACTTTTGAAATTGCTCACTGGTACACACTTGTGAATACACGTTGTGAACATTTGTATTCTATTTCATATAAATGCATTTTAACTTTTTTTTTAAAACCACACACAAAGCAGCCACAAACTTTAAATGAGGAATCAGTATCAGTATTCAGTACAAATTGAAAACTGTCCTTTTTTTTGTAACCAAATGTCAAAGCTTCACCAACAGTTCCCGTACATTTTGCACGTGAATTGCCCGTGAACGAAAACTCTCCACTTTGTTCTCCACTCAGCTTCACGAGCACGTTCACGGGTGAACCAAAAACCGAAATTTGTATGGGTTCACGAGATGGTTCACAAGTATGTACTAGGCTTAAGGAGCAGTTAATACTTGACTAGGTATACAAGCTTTTGTTACTGCCAATATTCTTAAAAATATACAAATTATGTTGAAAAATTTTTAGAAGTTCGGATTAGCAAGCAGTAATAACAATTATTAAATTTTAGGTTCATCATATAGAGTTAAGTAGTGTGGTAAAAAAATGTTAAGGCGAGATTCAAATTCAGAACAACTTAATCCTTAAAAATAATTAATTTTGTGGACCAGTGTTATTAATGGATATTGTATTGAAGTCGGCATCACTGCCTTAAAATAAATGGATAATTTAAAATAAAATGAAAAGCGAATATGAGCTTTTGTTGCACTGGGTAAAATTATTAAACTCATGCATTTAAAATCGTATGAAGAAGCTTGAGAGGATTTTCATTAATTATAAAGGAAAAAAGGAGAACAAAGGAGTGGATTTAATGCAGAAAATACCAATTGTTTCGAAGATTTAATTTTACTTATTATAGGAACACAAACCTTACTCAGCTGTTGGGGATTTATCTCAATTTCACAAATAAATTTGGATATATGAATTTGTGTTTTTCTGCCATGATGGTGATTTTTTTACGGTTTTACTTACTTAAGGTGGCGCTACAGTCCTGTGTGAACTAGGGACTCATCCAACAAACTTCTCAATCTAGCTTGGTCTTCAGTTGCGGACAACAAGTTGGATGCGGTCACTTTCCACTTGCACCACGGGACCGTAAATCACTCGAAGAACTTTTCTTTCGAAACAACCCAAAGTGTGCTTCTGCACCGTATAGCAGGACGGAGATGATAAGAGCCTTATAAAGCGACACTTTGGTTTCTCGAGAGAAGGCTTTACTACTCAATTGCTTTCTTAGCCCAAAGAAACTGCGGTTAGCAAGACTAATTCTTCGTTTGATCTCAACGCTGATGTTGTTTTCTTTATTCATAGCGGAGCCTAGGTAGACAAAGTCCTTAACTATCTCAAAGTTACGTCTGTCGATTGTGACATTTTGACCGATACGTCGTTGTTGTAGTTCCTTTCTTGATGACAAAATATACTTTGTTTTGAATTTATTAATCGTTAAACCCATTTTTACCGCTTAAACCTCAATACTCACAAAACCCCTTTCGACATTACGCTGAATTCTTCCGATTATGTCAATGTCACCAGCATGTGCCAGTAATCGGATCGACTTTGAAAGATAGTGCCTCTAGTTTTGACGTGAGAGCTCTGCACTATTCTTTAAAGGATGATATTAAAGAAATCGCATGATAGCGCAGCACCTTGTCTAAAGACTTTTTTGACATCGAAAGGTTCTGTTAAAATGTGTCCAACCTTTTTGGAGCAGCGTGAATTCTCCATTGTCATCTTTCACAAACCGACAAGTTTGGCAGGGATGCCAAAACTAGACATGGCTCTATACAGCTCGTCCCTGAAGATGATGTCATATAAGGCCTTAAAATCGATGAAGCGATGGTGGCTGTACTGTCGATTTGATGTTCTTGGGTTTTTTTCCAAGTTCTGATGTAATGTGAATATTTGATCGACTGTAAAGTTGGTGCAGTTTAGAAGGTCCCTCTTTTCCACTATCGGGCAAACAATATTGAGAATCCATTCATCGGGCAAGCTTTCTCCCAACGAAATCTTACAGATAAGTTGGTGCATACTCCTAACCAAATTATCTCCAGCTGCTTTGAAAAGCTCAGCATTCAAGCCATATGCTCCAGGGGTATTGTTAGACTTCAGCAAAGATATGGCAATCTTTATTTTGTCGAAGTCGGGAATACGGGATTGTTGGCCTTTGTCGTCTTTGTTGAATGGATCATCCTTTCTGACAGCGGAATTCAGTTCGTCCTCGCTGTTATACGGTCTGCAGAAGTGGTCATTCCATATCCTCAGCATTGACTGTGGGTCCACTTAAATGTTTCCACTTCGTCTCTGCAGCCTTCGGTTCTAGGTTTATGGACTTGTGAATTCCGTTTCACCTGCTCATAAGACTTTCGAACTTCATTCTTCCTTTCGAACCTTTCAACATCTTCGACCGCACGCTTCTCATGCTCTCTCTCTTTTTCCCTCTGAGAAGTCCCCTCGCCTCTTCTACTCATAGAGCTCGTGAGCAACTTTCGTCCTTCTATGCAGCGCTGCTTTGCGTGCCTGTTGTTTGACTGCATTTGCCTGCCGACATTTCTCATCAAACCAGGGGTTCCTTGTTGGTGGCTGTTTGAAATCCAGCACGTCAGGGGCGGCTTCTCTGATTGCATCTTGGCAATATTGCCACTGCACTGATGCATTGTGTTGGCTGCAGAGAACTTCGAGAGAGGTTACTTTGTAACTCTGTCGGAGAAGGATTTGGCGATCTCTTGCGTTGTAGCCGTTCCACGTTGTACCTTCTCCAAGCATCTTCCTTTTTTGCCGTGGGTCTGGAAACCCGAAGTGCTACCTTGGCTACAACAAGGTAGTGGTCCGAATCGATGTTAGCTCCTCGGAAAGTTCAGACATCCATGATATTGGAAGCTTGTCTAGCGTCGATCGCAATGTGGTCAATCTGGTTGACGGTAGATTGATCTGGAGAACTCCAATTTCCTTTTTGGATGCTGAGGAGCGGAAAACGCGTACTGGCTACCATGACGTTTCGCCCCACACCAAAATCGATGAGTCTGAATCCGTTGTCGTGCAGGCTGTTTTTCCCGATTATTCCAATAAAGATGTCGTCCCTTCCTAGCTTGGCCCAGGACAATTTTAATATCGTTGCTAGGACACTGCTCATATGCTTTGCCCAAGAGCTCGAAGAACATATCCTAGGTGTTGTCATCCTATTTTTCTGTGGGGGCGTGCGCGCATATTAGGCTAATTTTTTCGAATTTAGCCTTTATGCGGATGGTCATGACCATGAGGCTCTCGTTGATGCACCTATGGCTCAAGACTTGTTACCTAAGTCTGGCTAAAATGACAAAACCGCATCCAAATAAGTGCTGTTGGTGTTCTCGGTAGCAGTCACCATAGTAAATATTGCAGTTTTTGCCCGGCCTATCCCATCGTATTTCCTGGATGGCGGTGATGTCTGCCTTATAGCAGTCTAGGGCTTCCGCTAATTCTTCGGCTGCACGTGGTCTGTTAAGAGACCTAACATTCCACGTGTATATCCGAAATTCGTTATCCTTAATTCGTTTTCGTAGGTTGTCAACAGTAAATCCGTCCGTATCCGAGGCTGGTTCCATAATATTCAGTTCTTGTATGATTGGTTTGATTTACCGAATTGATAATTAAGTCATTTCTCGAAGTTTCAGGTCCCTAGAATTTAAATAAATAATTGTATGTATGTATCTAGGAACGACGTTTTTATTTTTTTTTTTTTTTGAAAAATTGATGTCACTTTCGAAACATGCTTCTTAAAATTGGTTTAAAATTATTTTCGATTAGACACCTCGGGAACAATAAAAGATGTTGATATCAAACTTGTTTTTTCACTTGCAAAATATTGTTATTGACTTTAAGTACGTTTTTGGGAAAATCCAATTGACATTTTTTTTTACAAAGCACGAAAACCTACAAAAATAACTAAAATCTGATACGAAATGGTCTTAGACCCAAGTATTACAAGAACAAAGAAAGATATTGACTTCAAACTTTTCTTGTCTTACACACTATTTTGTGAGACTTTTAAAAATATAGATAGACGGACACGAATTTGAAGGTATCAGTATGGGTCGCATCCTAGCCTCTTATTTTCATTTTGTTTCAATCTTCGTTCAATTCGGAAACATTATTTGTATATTCTATATTTTAAAATACATATATGTTCTAAATTGTATTTGTATAGCCTTTTACGAATTTTGAACTGTTCCCCCTTATTATAGAATTGTGATAAGCTTAAGTCAGTTTGAAGGAATTATGAATTTGTTGTTAAAAAGTGTTTCGCGTGGAAAAACAATTTGGTTTTTATTTTGTAAAAACACATCAATTGAATTGCTTAAAAAATAATGTACCAGATTTTCAATGATATCCGATTTTTCTTTCAAGAAACTCATAACATGTCCCTTATTGTTTTTGACGTACCTTTTTAACAAGTTAAAAGAATCTCCTAATGGCAAAAGTGTCGTACAATTTAAAACAAGAATGAGTAATAGTTCCCTCAAGGCGCACAAGTTTCGAATATTAAAAGAAATTTATATGGATGTAATCCCATCTTGCTTTTTCTAAAACAAAAAATCTGAATACACCGACTTTCTTCGTTTGAATACAAGTTTTTGTTTTAAGGACCAACAAAGAATATTTCATTCCATTTTCTGATTTTTTAAATTCCTAAAGAAACCCCATAAGGACTGCAAGTGAGACAAGCACCACGACAAAGTCCTCTATCGAGTTCTTGTAACCCATTTTAATTTCACTTTAAAGCTCAAAAATGGTAACTTTGAACCTTTGAAAATGAGAACATATCCTTACCATATGCATAATTCAGCAAAGAAAAGAAAAGCATCACATTAAGTCCTTGAAGAAAGGCCGCTAAATCCTTATCGTAAAGTGTGAGGTGTTGGCAGGCGCCAAATATCATTGTTGCCCCGAGTCCTAAGTCTAATTTTTGTAGTCTAAGGCGTATTTGAGACAGGTTGCGGGCCTGCAGTTGAGATCAAATAAATTAGGGAAAGAGACAACTTGTATTTCATTGCATAGGAAATGGAAATGAAACAATACCAGAAGGCGAAGGAAAAAACAAAACAAAAATATTCTTTGTCACTTGTTATATTCACTTGCGAAGATGACAAAGGAGTTTTCAGGACTCAGTGTGAAGGAAGACATCTTCATGCTTAGCTCACTAATGGCATTATCCGTCTTCCGTCAACGTTTCCTCCTTTATTTTTTTCCTCTTCCATCATTTATCTCAGCATGTTGTTGGTTACGACGCGACGTCGACGATGACGAGGACGTTGCTTCAAGTGCTCTTCTGCGCTGTTGTGTATTATGAAGATTTGTTACCCCAGATCTCAGAAATATGAAAGACTAAAAACCCGTTCAAGGGATTTTTCCTCACAGATCAGATATGTATTATGTATATAATAACGTAAATGTGTTTTTTTTTCTTTGAATAAATTTGATTGCTTCTTAAACGTTACCGGGATAAATTTGTTAACATTTCCGTTCTCTGAAAATTCATATATGTACATACATATGTACATACGTAATTCGCGAATGTTCTTTTGTTTTGAAAAATAACAATTAATAATAATTTTGAGGTGAATCCCGCGGGAGATGTATATTTGCTTCATTTATTGTTCTTTCAAATCAAATGTGAGAAAAATCAGACCACGACCGAATTTTTCAGATTTTAATTTAGGTATGAGCTATAAATGAATGAGTTATGCATGTTAGCCTTTAAGGTAGCTGTGGTTTTGGGCTTATACCCATCTACTCGTAAATAAAACTGCAACTTAAGTGAGCCCCACCGAAAAATGTCAACAGGAATATATGTTATGTTGTATCATACGACTTTTGGGGAACTGGCACATAACCTCCTGAACAAATTTTTACTAAGTACTACTTCTTCTTGTTCAAAAGAATAGCTTGCAATTTTTAAGCCAAAAATAGCAAACATTTTGTGTAACCTAAAACAAAAATTAATAAAATCGAGTAAGCAACAAAATGTTTTCTGAAAAATAAAGGCTTCTACAATCCCACTAGCACCTACCAGGGCTGAAAAGTCATTTTAAGAATTAAGCGATTGGAGTAAAAGGAAAAAAACTGAAGTATACGGGAAAATCTTAGAACTTAAGAACTGCGACTCAGATAAAATTAAAAGAGTCTGAGAAGAATGAAGCTTCAAGGTACTGAAAGTAAAAATAAACAAAAATTGGAGGAACTAAAAGTACTTTCCATGTTGATTGAAGCAAGATTATAGGGGAAACATTACGAAAATGTCGCAGCAGCAAATAAGGTCTGTTTTCCTTATTATAGTATACTTCAAAAAGCCAAAAAAGATCCAAGAATCATACATTGTAACTGAAACCTTGGCCGAAACAAATCTCCAGAATTTGTTTGATCACACAACAACTCGACTTCTTATATATTTGCATATGATGTTACAGACAGCTTGAATGAAAATAGGCAACGTACGTTCGTACGTCCGTATGTCCGTAAGTTCGCGACGTTTTTTTCGTCGTCCATAGCTCAAGAACCAGAAGAGATATCGACTTCAAATAAATTTAGTTATACAGATAATAATGCAGAAAGATGCAGAAAGGGCTCTCAAGGTGAAAGGCGAAAATTTTGGTTAACCCAAAATATCTCACGAACCAATGACGCTAGAGACTTGAATTAAATTTTATATTATATATTGTAACGTAATACCAAATAAGTATATTTTTGGAAAAAATCCAATTAACGGTTTTTTTTATAAATCAAAAAAACTGAAATAAAAAATTTGTCACCTCGAAAATTTTACGAATAAAAAATGATTTCATTTCCAAAATAATTTTTGCGCATCGAAAAACAACGTTTTTAACATCTGGTAAAAGTTTGAGAAAAATCAAATTGATATCTTAATATATAAAAATCCAGTGTCATATTTATGTTCCCAGTGAACTCTTCACCAAGTCAACCGATTTCGGTAAAAGTTGGCATTTTATGTGTAATTTGGTCTAACTTGAGATATAGGATAGTTTATATTTCGATGAATGGTCTAAATTGTATATAATGTTGCATTAATATATAAAAATGCAGTGACATATGTATGTTCCCAGTGAACTCTTCACCAAGTCAACCGATTTCGATGAAAGTTGGCATTTTATGTGTAATTTGGTCTAACTTAAGATATAGGATAGTTTATATTTCGATTAATGGTCTAATGGTCTATATGTTGCAAATGAAAAATCTATAATATAAAAATAAATCGGGTTTTCCTTTCTGACGTTATAACTCCAGAACGCACGAACCGATTTCCACGGTTTTGCATTCGTTGCAAAGGTCTCGGGCTCCATGAGGTTTATAGCAGACAACATTCAGTAAAAATTTCAACAGAAAAGCGGTGAACTCCGTTTAGCTTCCCATAGAAAGCTATTGTTAAAATTCCGATTTGTGGAATTGAATTTTTTTTAATTTTTTGACGTTTCAATGGCCCTATATTCTAAACCAAAGCTTACTTTTGGGAACCTGTTTTAGTCAACCATATCTCTAGAAACGTCAGAGATATCGACTTCAAATAACGTTTGTTTTAAAGATAATAAGAAAAAAATGCAAAAACGACTTTTAAAAAAAATTAGTGAGTGTTTTTTTTTTATCATAGAGCAATTTAAGAAAAAAGTGAAAAATTTGGTTGACCCCAAATCCACTTATATAAAATTGTGTATTACACATTCTGAGCAAATTTGGTATAATTTCGAAAAAATCAGTTATCTTTTTTTTTTTAAATCAAAAAATTGAAACAAAGTCACGTAAAATATTTGCCTAGAGTACGACGTGCGAATATCGGCCGCCGCACAAAACATGCAAGGCAGCAACAAGTGTATTCACAGAACTTAAGCGAAGAAAGACAAAATATATTAAGAGAAAATTCCAAATTGGCCACAGGTATTTTCCACTGATGCGCTAGGTCGCATGTACATGTACACTGTTCATCCTAGAAATGATGAATGTTTTTATTTGCGACTGCTGTTGGTAAATGTACGAGGACCAAAATCATTTGCGCATTTGAAAACTGTGAATGGCCACCAATGCCAACCATATCGAGAAGCTACTGATTGAAGTAGGAATGATTGCGCCAAATCGATCGATGCACGATGCATTGAACCAAAAACTAAATCGAGAGCTGCATTTTTTTTCGTTCGAAATAATGTGCCGTTGCTGAATGAACAGAAAAAACAAGTATACGAAACATTAATGCAAGCGGTGGACAAAAATATTGGTGGTCTATTCTTCCTGGACGTACCTGGAGGAATAGGGAAAACATTTGTCATTTCATTCATTTTGGCCACTATTCGATCAAGATGTGACATATGTAGCTTTGGCGTTAGCATCATCTGGAATTAAGGCAACTCTTCTAGAAGGCGGTCGTACTGCACATTCTGAGCTTAAGTTGCCACTCAATTTAAACACAATTGATACTCCAACATGCAATATTTCCCAATCCAGTGCAATGGGAAAATTGGCAAGCTCATTGTTAGGAAAAGTTTCATAAGTCTCGAACAGATGGCGCCTTAAATCAGATTTTTTACAGAAAACTGTCGGACCATCTATCGTGAACTTCTCATAGATGGCGCCACGTTGGAATTCGAAAATTCTTTTTCAACAACACGTCGTGCAATGTGATATTTTGATCGATCTATAAAGTAACATCGCTTTTTCTGGATTATTTCTCATTTAATTTCATGTGCTCTATATAATTCTGAAGATTTTTTTCAACAACTAAATTACAGTTTCATTAATACAATCTTAATATATAAAAATCCAGTGTCAGCAAAATTACTGTAAGCAGTTACTAATACTATCTACACTAATAATAATATTATAAAGAGGAAAGATTTGTATTTTTGTATGTAACGAATAAACTCAAGAAGTAGTTGACCGATGTTAATAATTCTTTTTTCATTAGAAAGCTACATTATCTGTACCTAAGTATTTATGTCTACCCGTGCAAAGCCGGGACGGGCCGCTAGTTTTTTTATAAAAAATAAAAACCTAAAAAAACATTACTCAAAGTTAAAAAAAAAACTAAAATAAAAAAAAATAAAATAAAAAAAAAACTAAAATATCTTTTCAAAAACTTAAGACTATGGCTTCAAACTTATTTTATCTTATAAGAAATATTGTTTTCAACATTCGGAAAAATTTTGAAAAAAATCGAATTGACAGTTTTTTTACAAAAAGTAAAAACCTAAACAAAAATTAACAAAAGTTTCGATAAAATTTTGAGAAAATTCGAATTGACAGTTTTTTTTTACAAAAAATAAAAACCGAAAAAAAAACAATACTTAAATTTGGTAAACATTTATTTTCGACTCAAATATCTTTTCAAAAATTAAAAATATTGACTTCAAACTAATTTTATCTCACAGAAAGTATTGTTTTCGACATTCACTAAATTTTTTTTTATAAAAATATAACAGTCCATTTTTTCATAGAAAAAAATAAAATCTACAAAAAATAGTACGCAAATTTGGTAAAAATTTATGTTCGGTTTTCGATATCTCGTGAACAATAGGAGGTATTGACTTCAAATTCATTTCATTCATCCAATTTGTATTTGTTTATATTAGAAATACAACATTTTAAGAAATGGTACTAAAATTATGTTACAAATTTGTTTTCGACTAAAAATCTATTTAACAAAACTAGATTTTGAAACTAAACTATTTCATTATATGAAAAACATTGTTGTTAATTTTGATATTTTTCAGAATAATTCAACTGACAACTTTTTTAACCCAATACGATAACCTACAAACTTTTAAATAAGACAAATCGACAGACGCATCCCAGCCTTTTTTTAAATTTTAATTCAGAGAGAATTTAGGATCAAACTTGGTCTTATTGTGTATTTTTCAGGAGCTGGTTTTGGCAACACAATTTACAGGGACACTAGTCGAAGATTTTGCTGAAATAACAGGAATTAATTTACATTTAGTTTTCCGCTTTAATATCATTTTAGAGACGATTTGAAGTGGGTTCAGAATTGATGCTGATTTGTGTTGTACACCATGGATATTGATAGGCTTCTATGTCGAGTTGTAATCATGGTATACCCTACTATTTCAACCATTCATAAAATCTTGTTGTATGGATTTTTAGTCATAGCAAATGCTCTGTTTGCTATTGGCTAACTTTCAGAAGAAGCAACAGAAGCAAGAAACAAACACTTCAGGTAAGTTTATTTTTTTAAAGTAGTTAAATTTAAAAAACCTAGAAAAACCGTACCTTATAAAACAAAATTGATATTACAGACTCTACCGTCTTAGTTATGCCAGAAAGTTTTCTAGAAGAGATTGTAATATGGATGTTCTCAACAGATTTCAATGTACGTTGTGATAGTATGGTGAATTGCTTTAGAAAAAGCTATAAACAGCTAAAAAACTAAATCAAGTCCAACGTTCAGCTTGCATATGTATAAGCGGATCTTGATAAACTTAGCAAACAATAGCTGCAAGCTCTGCTTCATCGCAGTGGATTAACAACAACATTGACCACTCCGTAATTCTTAAGTATTTAGAATCCATTCCAAAGCACACAGACGACACCATCCCCCAACTATAATTTGACAGAAACTACCAGATTTGTATACCTTCCAGATCTTACGGGGAACTGGGATGATATTGCATTCCTGGAAGATTAGTCAATCCACTTTTACACAGATGGATCAAAAACAAATGAAGGGATTAGTGGAGATATGAGTACTCTAAACAACTAAAATTAAGTCTCTCATTCCGCCTTCCCAATCATTTGTAGAGTGTTCTAGGCGGAACTTTTGGCGATAAAAGAAGTCTTGTCCTAGCTTAAAGAACACGTGATATCAACATCTGATATCCGTATTTTCTCAGATAGTCAGGCCGCTATCAAATCTCTGGACTCTGTCTCTACAAACTCTATATAACAGTCCATAATTGTCGATCATCTCTAATGGAGATGGCACAACAGTTTAACATTCACCTTGGCTGGGTGCCGGGCCATAGAGACATTCCAGATAACTGTAAGGCAGATGAACTCGCCAGGAACGGTACAGTACAGCCCATCCTACCACGTTTGGCACGTACTGGCATACCAATCGCTACTTGTGAACTGTTGCTTATGCAAGACGCTGTGAGAAGGGCAGGCACTAGGTGGAACAACATCACCACGTGTCAAGTCACAAAAAACATCTGGCCAACACTGGATTTAAAACGTTCAAGGTGCTTGCTCTCTCTAAGCAAATCGCATATAAGCTCGATAATAGGTGTCATAACCGGACACTGTCTAATAGGAAAGCGTATTCTCAAATGACTTTTGCAGAAGCTGTTTGGACGAGGAAGAGGAGGAAACAATTCATCATCTTCTCTGTACATGCCCTGCTCTGGCTCGAAACACACAAGAATTACCTAGGAAAATTCTTCTTGAACGATTTTAACGATCTAAATCATATCAGCATAATCAGCCTCTCACGTTTCGTAAGGGACTCAAACTGCTTTTATTGAGCTTAGAAGAAAGCCTCAAGATTCACAATGGGCTATTAAACTGGCCTTAGTATGTCCTACTTTATCACGGACAAGCGTGACGCCGAGAAGTCGAAAAATTGTATATCATAAGCATCAGCAATATTTTTGACTAGGTGCTCATTAAGGCGAGATGATACAAATGCCTTATGAGTAGTAACAGGTTTCTTACGTAGCTTATACTTATGCTTATGACGACCATAATTATCACGTTTAATTCACCACCTTCGTGGTAAAATAAATAAATTCAGTGGATCTACATACAACTCGTTAAAAAGAAGTCCTAGTGACTTGCAAGTTTCAATCGTTCTTGGAGGGACCTACAGTTTTATATTAATGATACAAACCAGACCTTTACAATAATAATCCTACGCACTAATAATCACACCAGTTCTAGTAATTCGATTGTTATTGTAAATGGAAAACATTCAATTTATGTTATGACGCTTCAAATGACAGCTGAGTCTGACAGGTGTCAAATTCCAGGGTTGCCAACTTGAAACAACGAAATGAATTACCCAATAATAAGCATAAGGTTTATAAGTACCTACACACTTTACCAATTTTGAATTATAAACATTCTCTTTTTAACTTCAAAATTATTTCACAAAAGTTTGTTATAGTAATTTAAAGAAAAGTCCAATTTGGCCGGGTCTTAAAAGAGAATTCCATTACCATCAGTTACCACCTCTTTCTTACGTACATCAAACCACAAACCACAAGTATAAGAAAACAACAATGAAAAAAGGACATTTCTCGAGGTACATATATATGAGTTTGTGTATGATGCTTTTAAGATTATCCTTCTTCATATTTTAAGGTTCTAAGTTTTACTAACTAGACACATCCATATCCATACCAAACTATGCTCCTTCAACACTTCAAGATAAAAGTTAAAATTCTTTGGAGCACTTTCATTTGCATATAACATTCAGCAGATGTAGAATAAGACACAATGACATTTTTGTATCCTTATTTCAGGAATGAGATGCTATTTTCTTTGCACACGAGAATTTTTATTCACATTGAAATATTTTCCACATTTTCATATTACGTTATTTTGTGTACTTTCTATGGAATTATATTCAATTTATGTGAAATTACACAATTTTCTAGGAAGTAAAGTTTTTTCTATCTAAACATAAAGGGATATAAAATTTTGGTTAAACAGTTATTGTGTTTCTTAAAAAATATGAAAATATTAAAATTTTGAAGCCGAAGGCCTTGCTTTAATTAATTAAGCACAAAGAAGGAAATGTGAAGTGCCTTTAGTAAGAAGTTAGTATATGAGACAGAGAGTATAAATACATATACCTATACCTCTACCTACTCCAAGCTCCTCCAAGTAGACCTATATACATAATTGAATGTTTTAACTTAATTAATTGACTGTAGGCAAGTAAAATTTTCTTCTTAGTACGAGCACAAGAAAAATGAAGGGTTCATGAAAATTTAATAAGTAGCAACATTATGATGAGGAACAGAAGAAAAAGTTGTGTAATTGCGCATAAAATGCAAGAAAATTGGTTTACATCTACCGATGTTTTTCACTTATAGGCATTTACATAAATTTGAAGTTCAAGAAGTTAAAGATTTCATACACATAAGAATATTTTAATTAATTTTTAGTAACCTTTTTTAAAAATTTTCAGGGGACAAATTTAATTTATGTAAAGCCAGCTACAATTTTAAATCGGATAAATGTCTCATGTTTGTACTTTAATGTAGTTTTAAATTTTGTATACCCACAAAACCGCCAAATGAATTAAACGCTTTTATAAAAAATCAAAAATTCTGCAATTAAACTTTAAAATTCAGTCAATTATTATCTCTTTAGTGTTTTTGTACAAAGGGTGGTTACATTTTAAGGGCCAATTTGGATCTTAAAAAAGAGGCTGGGATGCGACCCACACTGATAACTTCCCATCCCGTCTGTCGATTAATCTTGCTTAAAAGTTTGTAGGTTTTCGTGTTTTGTTAAAAAAGTTGTCAGTTGAATTATTCTTAAAAGTTTACAAATTACCAACAATATTTTGCATATAATGAAATAGTTTGATTTCAAAATCTATTTTTGTAAACGAGATTTTTAGTCAAAAACCAATTTTCACCAATCTTAGTAGCATTTCTTAAAAGTTTTTATTTCTTATATAAACAAATACAAATTGGAAGAATGAAACTCATTCGTAGTCAATATCTTTTACCGTTCACGAGATATCGAGAACCGAACATCAATTATTAACAATTTAGCGTACTGTTTTTTGTAGATTTTACTTTTTTATGACCTTTGAATTTTTATTAAAAATTTACTGAATGTCGAAAACAATATTTTCTATGAGATAAAATTAGTTTGAAGCGAATATTTTTAATTTTTGAAAAGATATTTGAGTCGAAACTAAATTTTTACAAAGTTTTAGTATTGTTTTTTTTTTAGGTTTTTATTTTTTGTAACAAAACAAACAAACAATTCGATTGTTCTCAAAATGTTAAAAACAGTATTTTTCATAAGACAAAATTAGTTTGAAGCCAATATCTCCAAGTTTTGAAAAGATATTTGAAGCGAAATCAATTTTTACCAACTTTTAGTAATGTTTTCTTTGGGTTTTTATTTTTTGTCAAAAAACTGTCGACTCGATTTTTATTAAAATTTTTCCGAATGTTGAAAACAATATTTCTTATAAGATAAAATTAATTGAAAGCCATAATCTCAATTTTCAATAATTTTGAAAAGATATTCAAATCAATCAATATTTACGAACTTTGAGTAATGTTTTTTTTTAGGTTTTTATCTACGAGTACTATATGAAAATAAGTCGGGTTTTCCTTCCTGAAGCTATAACTTCAGAGCGCACGAACCGATTTCCACGGTATTGATTTCATTGGAAAGGTCTCGAGCTCCGTGAGGTTTATAGCAGACAAAATTCAGCAAACATTTCAACAGAAAAGCGGTGAACTTCGTTTAGCTTCCCATAGAAAGCTATTGTAAAAGTTCCAATTTGTGAAATTGAAAATTTTTAAATTTTTTGACGTTTCAAGGGCCCTATAATCTAAACCAAAGCTTACGGAAATTGAACGTGAGTTGGACAGGGGCCAAAACCGCTAGATCCCTATGACATAACCGCCAGAGTATTCCAGCAAAAACTCAAGGTTATGATGGATGTGCTTACTAAGTATCGAGTTTTTGGTGACACACGTTGTTATATGTATTTGGTGGAATGGCAGAAGCGTGGACTACCGCATGCTCATATCCTAATTTGGTTGCTGAACAAATTACATTCAAATGAAGTGGATGAGATCATATCAACTGAAATTCCTGATCCAGTCACTGATCCCCATCTACTCGACATTGTGACGACACAGATGGTGCATGGACCCTGCAGTGCATTAAATCCATTATCGCCTTCCATAGCTGATGGAAAGTGCACAAAACGATATCCGCGACCGTTAGTTGCTGAAACAGTCACAGGGAATGATGGATACCCAGTTTATCGTCGGCGTTCAAAAGAAGATAATGGTCGAACTATCAAAGTTAAAGTTCAAACTCAAGAGATTGAGATCGGAAATGAATACGTTGTACCATATTTCCCGCTGCTATTTCGAATTTTCAAAATACATGTGAACGTTGAGAGTTGTCATTCGGCTAAATTAGTCAAATATTTGTGCAAGTACGTCACAAAAGGCAGCGACATGGCTGTGTTTGGTATTGCGTCGGAAAATGCGAATGACGAAATCAGCAACTTCCAAATGGGCCGATACGTCAGTACTAATGAAGCACTGTGACGATTATTGTTAATTTACATTCATGAAAGATATCCCACAGTTGTACATTTAGCATTGCATTTGGAAAATAAACAAAGAGCTTACTTCACTGGGGCTAATGCTGCACAACGAGCTGAGAGACCACCATCGACAACATTGACTAGCTTCTTTGCAATGTGTGAAGCAGATCCATTCGCACCGACGCTGATGTACGTTGAAATGCCCAAGTATTACACTTGGAATCAATCAACAAAGAAATTCCAACGTCGCAAACAAGGAACCGCAGTTCCAGATTTGCCACAGGTGTTTTTAACTGATGCGCTAGGTCGCATGTACACTGTTCATCCTAGAAATGATGAATGTTTTTATTTGCGACTGCTGTTGGTAAATGTACGACGACCAAAATCATTTGCGCATTTGGAAACTGTGAATGGCCACCAATTCCAAACATATCGCGAAGCATGTCAACTATTGGGTTTGCTGGAGAACGATTCCCATTTGGATTTAAAACTTGCGGATTCAGTTGTTTCATCAAATGCGTACCACATACGAACGCTGTTCGCAATTATCATCACCACATGTTTCCCTTCACAACCAATTCAGTTATGGAACAAATACAAAGACGACATATGTGAAGATATCTTACATCGCTAGAGCATTCGAACGAATAATCCCGACATGCAAATAACCGATGAAATCTTCAATGACTTCAATGATTGTGATTGAGGATAAATGCTTGATTATTGCAAACAAGATACTGATTGAAATAGGAATGATTGCGCCAAATCGATCGATGTACGATGCATTGAACCAAGAATTAAATTCAGAGGTGCAATACAACATTTCAGGAATCCGTTCGAAATAATGTGCCGTTGCTGAATGAACAGCAAAAACAAGTATACGAAATTACGAAACATTAATGCAAGCGGTGGACAATAATACTGGTGGTCTATTCTTCCTGGACGCAACTGGAGGAACAGGGAAAACATTTGTCATTTCATTGATTTTGGCCACTGTTCGATCAAGATGTGACATAGCTGGCGTTAGCATCATCTGGAATTGCGGCAACTGTTCTAGATGGCGGTCGTACTGCACATTCTGCGCTTAAGTTGAAAATTGTTGATGCAATGCAAGCTCATTGTCCAACGGAGTTTTTGAACTCTTTGGAGTTACCAGAATTTCCACCACATAACTTGCAACAAAAAGTTGGTTCAGTTATTATGATATTGCGTAATTTGAATCCACCGCGACTTTGCAACGGTACTCGACTTGCCGTGAAAAGACTTATGACGAATTTGATTGAGGCAACCATTATTAACGGAAAGTACGCAGGTAAAAATGTATGTACGAGGTGTGTTCAAAAAGTACCCGGAATTTTCGTTTTTTCAAACAAATATTTATTTATTCGTTTACATCAATGTGGTCCCCTTCAAAGTAGTCCCCCTCAGATATAATACACTTATGCCAGCGTTTTTTCCAATCTTCGAAGCACTCTTGATATTCACTTTTTGATATGTCCTTGAGCATTCTCAGCGATTCCGCCTTTATTTCTTCAATCGACGAAAAACGCCGTCCTTTAATGGGTCTCTTCAACTTTGGAAACAGGAAAGTCACACGGAGCCATATCTGGTGAATTTTGGGGCATTACTACGGTATTGGTTTTGGTCAAAAAATTACGAACAAGCAACGACGAGTGAGCAGGTGCGTTATCGTGGTGCAAAAGCCATGAATTGTTTTTCCATAAATCTGAGCGTTTTTTTCGGATTGCTTCACGCAAACGTCGCATAACTTCAAGGTCATACTCCTTATTAACCGTACGATCCTGTGGTAAGAACTCTTGATGCACTTTGCCATTATAATCGAAGAAAACAGTAAGCAAAACCTTCACATTTGATCGAACTTGACGTGCTTTTTTCGCGCTTGACGTTGGATGCTTCCAGGTGGACGATTGTGCTGTGGTTTCGACATCATAACCTTACACCATGTTTCATAACCAGTTATGACCCTTTGAAGCAAACTTGAATCGTCGTTGACGTCATTTAACAGCTCTTGAGCGATGTTCATGTGATTGTTTTTTTGGTCAAAATTCAGCAGTTTCAGCAAAAATCGCCGAGCTCATAAAACACGTCGAACCTTAGCAACTACTACAGACAAAGTAAACAGTGAATATAGCTGAAAATTGTATAATTCTTTAGGGACATGTATACCAACACATTAAAAAAAATGTTGACCCTCGGACTCTCCAGACCCGCGAAATTAAAAAATTCCGGGTACTTTTTGAACACACCTCGTATTCCTCGAATACCAATGATTCCGACTGATCTTCCGTTTGACTTCAAACGATTGCAATTTCCGGTTCGCCTTGCGTTCGCAATGACAATTAACAAGTCGCAAGGCTAATCGCTTAGTGCTTGCGAAATAAATTTAGAAAATCATTGTTTTTCACATGGGCAGCTATACGTTGCGTGTTCACGAGTTGGGAAACCATCCGCTTTGTTTGTGTTAACGTCAGACGTAAAAAAAAAAGGTGGTTTACCAAAGAGCACTTCAATGAAACGGATAATTTGCGGACAAGTATAACGCTTCGATTCAGTATTTACTTTGGATTCTCTTTCATTTTTTACTTAGAGAAGTTCAACTAAATTACACTTCATTTTTGTAATCAAAATGAATTCATTACTGTTGTGAAATGAAAAAAAATGTTTCCTTTTCAAATATAGAACAAGAAAAATAATTTATCTTCATCTTTTAATCCCCAAACGAAATGTTACAAAAAACGAAGCCATCTGGTGGCGAAACGGAGTTCGCCGGGTTTGCTAGATTTTTATAAAAAAAACTGTAGATTCGATTTTTCTCAAAATTTTACCAGATGTTAAAAACTTTATTCTTCGTTGCAGAAAATAGTTTTGGAGATAAAATCATTTTTTGTTCAGAAAATTTTCGAGGTGACAAATATTTTTTTTCCAGTTTTTTTGATTTATAAGAAAAACCGGTGATTGGAATTTGTTCAATAATATATTTGTTTGGTATCGCATTACAATATATACTATAAAATTTAATTCAAGTCTCTAGCGGTGTATTTAAAATTTTTTCACCTTTTTTTAAATTGCTTTGGTAAAAAACACCACCCACTTAATTTTTTTGAGAGTCCTTTTTGCATCTTTCTGTGTAACAAAATTTATTTGAAGTCGATGTCTCTACTGGTTCTTGGGCTATGGACGACGAAAAAAACGTCGCGAACGTATGGACGTACGAACGACTCTAGGGACCTTGAAACGTCGATAAATGTCAAAATTTTCAATTCGACAAATCGGACCGATTACAATAACTTCCTATGGGAAGTTAATAATAATCTGGCTTATTTAAAACCTATATATTATTTTGTCCTAATTCTCTGTTCAACACTGTATATCTTAAATTCAACGCACCCTACTTACTTTTAATATTGTAACAATCCCCGTCCTATATAGAGCCTATGAAAAATTGAGTTAATCTCTATTCTAAGAGAATCATTAATTTACGTTAAAGATGAAAATTAATTTTAAATTGTGCTGGAAATCTTTCAATTTAAACCATAATTGTTAAAGTTGACATACAATTACATAGTTTCTTAACAGATAAATTGTTTGGAAATAATTTATAATTTAATTATAAATTTGAGACGTTTAAGACATTTAAACGCGAGTAGATGCTTGACGAGGATACGTTTGTAACAAATTTACCTTTAAGATGGAAGGAAGACTTGAGAATTTTTAAAATTCATCCCAATAACTTCTTAAAAATTCAATTTAAAAAAGTGACAAAATTAAATACATTGGTACTTCACACAATTCTTTTTATGGAGGACCAGAGATGTTTTGTGTGGGTTTATCTATACTTCTTCATTTGACATCCTTGTACATAAAATTCGAATTCCTTAGTTCCTTTTTCCCTAAAAGTAATTCCATGCAGTCTTTTATTATTCAACTTCTATTTGACACCCAATACACAATAAAGAAACCAAAAACCTTCAATAAAATTCAATTTTATTCAATTTTCTTGTTTTGAAAAAATAAAAAACATGTAATTTCAGCCACAAACCAACTCCTCCCCCAAACTCCCCACCCCCCCACTTAACCTAAGCCAACAAAATAGAAAAATAACAATGGATCAAGCACTTACCCAAAATGTCGCTTTTTCTGTTGATGGGACGCCAACTGCCTGTGACAATGAAAAGCTCTATCACACACGTTACAAGTCAAGGACTCATCTGTCAAAGAGGAAAATAAAGTTTTATAGAAAGTCTTTTTATTTTTTATTTTGATGTTAAGATACAAAAAAAAAACCTAAATTGAAACATAATAAATAACCATTAGCTATATTGTACCTATACACCTAAATAAATGTATCTACGAGGAACTAGAAGAGGTATTCCAATACCTATTACTTTCTTTTTTGATTAGATTTGTGTCATGTTTTGATATTCTTCTGTTCTATCCGATTCGAAATATGAGAAGAATTCCAAATTAAAGGAATTCAATGTTGGTATGTCTTATGGGAATAAAGGGTCTTGTTTTAAGACTGATTTTTTAATTAACAACAACATTGTTTTTATAGAAAATATTTTAAAAAATTACATAAAAGATGTATAAGTATAAGGTACATAAAATATTTTTATTGTTACATGCTTGAGTATCAAATATTTTTAAAATTAAAGGATTCTTGTGAGAAGCACTAACTCCCTTAATTTTTTAAAGATTTCGGTAATAACATGATTGTTTCCAAAGAATGCAATACTTTGAAAGGGTTTGAATTTTTAATACAAAAAGATTAAAGAAAAAGTTTTTAAAGAAAAGGAAGAAGTTTTTGAATTAAAAAAAGCTCAAAATATCTATTTAATCAAAAACTTAAGCATTGAAAGCATATTAAGCATATTGAAACTTGATCAAATTTAAAATGCTATCAAAGTTCACGGAAGTGACTCCACAATTTTTGGCATTATTTCCTTTTTACACTACCAAACTCAGCAAGTTTTCGATTTCCGTCTAAATTAATAAAGGAAGGTATTTAAAATTTTGCAAAACTTACTAGACTAGATGATGATATGGATCTTATCGAATTTTATCTTCATGACCAAAATAGTATCTGAGCTACAGCTAAAGCACTTACCGACACTACTATTTAAAGGAATCATATACTTAAGCAATTTCTATCGTACAAAAAATGACCCTAAAGGTCTTAGGCTTTAGAAATAAATTACAGCTGAATTAAAAATTTATAAAATTCTATTAGAATCAGAATTTATAATTTCATTTAAACGTCATTAACACTACCTAAAAAGTCCTCATATTTTTGGCAGGACAAGGGGTCGCGCAACGCAGAATAAAAACAAACGATTTCTTGGTTTTTAACTTCCCATAGGAAGTTATTGTAATGGGTCCGATTTGTCAAATTGAAAATTTTGAAATTTCTCGACGTTTCAAGGTCACTAGAGTCGAAATAAAAGATTTTTAGAAAGATGTCTGTGCGTGAGTGTGTACGTACGTTCGTACGTCCGTACGTCCGTATGTCCGTACGTCCGTACGTCCGTACGTTCGCGACGTTCTTTTCGTCGTCCATAGCTCAAGAACCAGAAGAGATATCGACTCCAAATAAATTTTGTTATACAGATAATAAGGCAGAAAGATGCAGAAGGGCTCTCAAGAAAATTGCGTGGGTGGTTTTTTTACTATAGCATTTTAAAAAAAAGGTGAAAATTTTGGTTAAACTTAAATATCTCATGAACCAATGACGCTAGAGACTTGAATTAAATTTTATATTATATATTTTAACGTATTACAAAACACGTTTATTTTTGGAAAAAAATCCAACTAACGGTTTTTTTTATAAATCAAAAAAACTGAAAAAAAAAATTTGTCACCTCGAAAATTTTACGACCAAAATATTATTTCATCTCCAAAACAATTTTGTGCAACGAAAAATAATGTTTTTGACATCTTGTAAAATTTTGAGAAAAATCTAATTGACAGTTTCTTATAAAAAATAAAAAAACTAAAAAAAACATTAGTCAAAGTTGAGAAAAATTTAATATCGATTCAAATATCTTTTCAAAAACTTGAGACTCAGGCTTCAAACTTATTTTATCTTATAAGAAATATTGTTTTCAACATTCAGTAAAATTTTGAAAAAAATCGAATTGACAGTTTTTTTTACAAAAAATAAAAAACTAAAAAAAAATTATTAAAAGTTGGTAAAAATTGATTTTCGACTTAAATATCTTTTCGAAACTTTGAGATATTAACATAAACTACTTTAATCTTTCAAAAAATATTGTTCTAAACATTCAGTAAAATTTTGAAAAAATCGAATTGATAGTTTTTTTTACAAAAAATTAAAAACCGAAAAATAAATTAACAAAAGTTGGTAAAAATTGATTTTCGACTCAAATATCTTTTCAAAAAATTGAGATATTGGCATAAAACTACTTTAATCTTTCAAAAAATATTGTTCTAAACATTCAGTAAAATTTTGAAAAAAATCGAATCGACAGTTTTTGTACAAACAATTAAAAACCTAAAAAAAATTTAACAAAAGTTGGTAAAAATTGATTTTTGACTAAAATATCTTTTCAAAAATTTGAGGCTTCTAACTAATTTTAGCTTATAAGAAATATTGTTTTTAACATTCGATAAAATTTTGAGAAAAATTGATACATATAGACAAACTTTTAAGCAAGACAAATCGGCAGAAGGGATGGGAAGTTATCAGTGTGGGTCGCATCCCAGCCTCTTTTTTAGTTTTTAAATCCATGCACAAATAATGGTAGCATTTTTGCTACAAAACACTTCCAATACCGGGGAGACTAATTTCTGGTCATTTAAATTTTTTAAACAATTTTTCTACTCGTGCCTTCTTACATATATTTATCTTTAGTAAATGCAATATTTTGAAATTGACCGTCAATGAATTCAAATATAAAGGTAAAGACCTTAGTATGCCTTGACTTTTGAGCCAATTTTTGAATCCAAGATAATTTTCAAATATGTAGTTTTATTGTATATGGTGTTTTGTTCTAAAACGTTTGTGGAGTGTTTTGTTCCAGACGTTTTTATTTTGTTTCTAATAATATAAGTTACTTAGAGAAAAGGTAGGTTGAATTTTTAAATCTGACGTTGCTTAGAAGGAATGAAAATTTTGCGATAGTCAAATAAACTAAGTGAAAATGGAAATGCGTTCCCAAAAAAAAAACCTGCGTTTGTTGACGACTTACAAAGATTTTGCTCTTCATCTAACTTTTCTGGAAAACGAAGCAAGTTAATCGAAAATGCGGATTTCACTTACAGCTGCTCTGACAGTTGGTTAGTTGTATGTTGAGAAAGGTATTATTAAATTCAACGAAAGAAGGACTGATCTTCTAAAAACTCTCAAGGGCAGAAGAGTACCCGGAGTTCTTGAGCTTCGAATGAATACATAATTGAAAAGCGACGCACGGAGAAGAACTGTTTGATATAGCTGCTTGTAAATGTATCGACATTTAATTTTCTCGATGCCCTTAAGAACATTTCTATGCCCTTCAATTTCAAGCAAATCTGAACCTACCGGCCGACTCACAAGCAGATAACAATGAAATAGAATATATCCCTTCAGATACCGATGAAGACATTGAAACTGAAGCTTTAACAAGATTTCCAAAAAAGAATGCCACAACTGTTTCACTTGGCCCGAATCCAAAATCTCTTTTTAATGTTGCAAAGGTGACAGATAGATTCAAAATATCACACAGAGCTATACTGCAACACTTGTAACAGCAGCAAGATTATGGTCTGATAAATGATGCAGATCAGTCAAACATTATCGTATCGATAGAAGTAAGATAAAGAAAGGACAAAATCAAGATCCCAGCAAACAGGTGCGTATGAACTTGACTTTTTCGGTCTTTATTTTGTCGGCCTTAAGGACGTTCCGAAAAATTCTGGAGGTTTTTTTACCAAAGAACATATTGTCTTGATAGCAGAACCTGACTCTAGGGCATGTAATACCAACAAATGGGAAAACGGACACCATAGCCAATACCATTTTTAATTTTCTTAAAGAATCTGCAGTTTTAACAAATAAATTAAAGCTTATTGGCTGCGATGGGACTAACGTTAACACCGGAATAAAAAATTTAATCATCGAAACAATCGAAACAATCACATACATTGGCTGGTTTTCCAAGCAAAACAATTCTTTAAGAGTTAACAAATTAATCTACAGAAAATCTGCAACGGATCTGCGTGATTGGGTAATTTTTCGATTTTTTATGATGTCAATGCTAATTCGTCATTTTTAAAATTAAAAAAAGGTCTTAAAATTCATTTTAGGACCCAACGCAACGCGGGGGTATGTTTTTTATTTTACCAACTCTATTTTTTTTTCCATACCGCTCTGCTCTAATGTCGGTGCACATTGGTTTTGAATACCTGAATACTGCAATATCTTTGAAAGACAGAGTGTGGTTAGGCATTCCACATTCGAGTAGTACGGCTAACGAACGAATCTCTGTACCTACTTGACAGTACGACCGAAGTTGGCCTCGAGGGTATACTAATGAGCATTTCTAAGAGAGCGAGTATTACGGTTGAAGTGTCTAAGGGAAGGAATGCAGCTGGTTGTTTCTCTCGAGTATCAACCATTAAAATAGCAATAAAAAGGGTAAGACAAGAAACTTAAAGACGGGAAGAAAAATTTCCTTCAACGCCGGAAAATTAAAACCGCATAAAACTATAGAAATAATTTGTGCAACTATCACATTGTGGCAAGAGCTGATAGACAACATCATTCGCAATGTATATGGCGAGGCCATGGGGGAAAAATAATAATGGCACCAAGCTCTACACACGAATACAAATTTTAGCATAATCGGAATCGTCACCTACTTCGGTTTCATTAAGTGCCAAAACAGATGGCCTCTATGAAACAGTATGACGGTATGCCAACAGAAAATTCCCTCTAAGCCCACGAATATTACAATAATGGACTCAAAAAATTCCAGTCATTGCAAATAAATTTTGGCTTGTTTGAGATTATAAGGTAGGTTTCTGTTTGGTTTTCAAGAAGAAATATAACGCATATTATTTAATGTCATGGCCAAAAGTTTGACATTATGTGTTAAAATTGTTGTCGATACGGCTTGATAGAATTAGTTCCAGCAGAGTGGTTCAATTACTACTTTTTACCATACGAGGCCACTTTCTGGCCGTATGTCAACAATATGGTAATATTCCCTTTCAAGGCGTCAATCGTTTTGAGCTTATCTGCGTAGTCAAGCGACTTCACATAACCCCACAAAAAAAGTCCAGAAGAAATTGATAAACCATTACTTTGAATTGCAAACGTTGTTCGAGACCAAGTCTGTTTACTATGAGATGGCAACCCAAATTGAGCATAAATCAAGTGACAGCTTTTAAAAGAACCTACTCCGAGAAAAGTATTATCGGATTGAAAACTACACTTCTATTTTTTGACTTATTTCTTATAATTGATTTTTATTTATGCTTCAAGGTTAAAAGTGTTATTTGTGCTGTAATCTTTTAAATTTCAATTCTTAGCCAGGGTATCCGTAATCAAAGGTATAGAAGACATTCACAAAATAAAAACACCCTCAATAAAAATCAAACATTTCAAGTTCAAAATCTCCCTCAATAATTTTTCACTAAAGTTGAATAATACCTACTTCCATATGTAATCGCCGCCGCCGGCAAAAATTCAAAGCTCATAAAAAGAAAGTCTGTTTTACGACCTGCTGTAACCCTCCTATTAAATATCCCCAAATGGCTTACTAATGCTAAAAGCTGGAACCTGGAATCACTTCTATTTCCCCTTAGCCCTATTCTCGTATCGTAAATCTCCCATAAATAATTCTTTTTGGTTTTGAATTTTAAATGATACATTCGTATTATTTTCATACCATAATCCTCGTCGTCGGACATGGCCATTGCCTGTAATCGGCTTATGGTATTTGCGTTAATCTCCTTTTGTCGTCGGGATGTGTCGTTTTTTGATGATGGTCCATCCAGTTCCAAGTCCGAATCATTCTCAACATAGTTACCCTGCATATCGTGGTGACGATGATGGCCATCATCGTTATCTACAGGATGATGGTGATGACGATGTTGTGTCGTCGTAGTCGTCGTCGCACCACCGTTGTTATCCTTTGACGAAATCATTTCAAAATTCTCCAGATCATCGAAGGGATCGTCGATATTGTTCTTCATTGAGGAACCATCGTCTGAATCCACACTCAATCGGCCATAAGCTTTCCGAGGGGGACGTTTCACGTACTTATCTGTAATAGGGAAGAAAAAAGAAAAACACAGATGAGAAAAAGGAAATTGAGTTTTTGAATTTTTAAGGCTAAGGCAGTAATAAAAGTGGGGTAAAATATTAATAAGTTGCGTCAAAGATTTCAATAAAAGTTTAATGAGCCTTAACAAAATCAAAAAAAAGGAAAGAGAGAAAGAAAGTGGAAATGTTATGATAAGACCTTTTTTCTTTTATAGCATCATCTTGCATGTCTGAAGAACTGAGTGGTATTATATTATTTATGGAAAGAGGAATGATGAATATATTTTCAAAAACCAACACAGATGTCAAAGTTCGTGCAGAGATAAATTATGTGAAAACCAAATTTTATATTATTTGCATTTCTATGCAAATGATCTTATATTCCAATTCGATTTATCGATTTAGGCAATAAAAAGAAAAACGTATGGAAATTCAATAATGGGGATAGAAAATTTGTATAATTTTTATTTGCGTAGGATTTACATTTTGATTTCTTCATAAATTTTTTTTAAAAGGGAGTAAAAGATAACTTTGGTATTTGAACAGATAAAATGAGTTATTCAAACAGAAAAAGGTTTGAAAAATCACCTATTTTACATATTTTTTTTTTCGAATGACAGCTTCGGGAAGCTGAAAATTTGGGTCATCGTATGCAACTTAATTTTTTCTACAGGTATAAGAGATCATCACGTAAGATGCAGAATTTTTAATGTGGTGTGAGCTATGTGTCATGTGGGGAACCCATTGCTGTTTATGTTTATATCATCTAATTCAGAGCGAAAGAAGTTAGTAAACAAAATGACCAAGAGCGTTCCTTTTAGAGGCCAAAGTCATTCTTAAAAGAAGTCAATAACACCCAAAATCCAGAACCCACACCGAACTGTGACTTTTTCGCAGTCCATTGTCATTTATGTTCAGCTGTTATAGGTCAGCTAAGCTTTTTGAGCGTGCAGGTGCAGGCCCAGACCACTAGACGCAATTCTCTAAATTGTGGCATGTGAAAGGCATAGTTGTTGTTTGCAAAGAGATATCGCATACTCTGGATGTTGCTACACACTATTATGGACAGCGGAGCTGTTTTCGAATAGATACAAATTGAGTGATCGTTTCCTGAACTGCTAAAAATTATCCACCATAACAGTCATATCGGAAGGATGATTATTTCGAAATCTATTCAAACAGAACAACCGTTTCAATCGTGGTTCTTGAAGGCTAGGGTCAATGTGGATAAATGTAAACAGAGGCAAATGCAGTGTAAACAGAGCTCAAATTTCTTATAAAGAATGCATTTTTGAACACATCCACTAAATAAACCTTCAGAAGCGTTCATTATCTGTCGCATGCTTCAACATATCCGTTCTATATATAACAATCAATTTGACAGATATGAATCAAATTTATTGCCTCTACAGTTAGAAGAAAACTAGAACCTAGTGACTTTTAACTGTTCACAATTTCTATGTGCCGGTCAAGTCAGGAATAGAAGTGATCTAGAGTTTCTCTTTGAAGATTTTTTAATTCCTAACCATCTAATTAACCAGATATAGTTTAAGCAAAATGGCCGGTAACAAACACATGTCTGGCCTCTTTTCTCTATAGCTTTTTGTTGGAAACTCGATTTGGCCAAAAATCCCTCACGATGTTTGTTGCTGGTTAGTGGAGGGGAGAGGATCGTGGATGAGGACAAGTCGATAAGGCAGTGAAACTACCGTACCGTAGCAGGAACATCTGGAACAGGAAAGAGGAACAATAGGAAAAAGGGAAAGAGTGTCTACTCCCGAGAAAGTGGCGTGCTTGCTATGCTCAGCATCAGCTCGTCGGATGTGGGGGGGGATCTTGTTCCCGGAAGCAAACGTCACCAGCAGCCAAAAACACATATCAGGCCGGTTTACTAAAAATACAACGGACGGACGTTCACCACCCCAAGGGCACTGCCGGTGTTAATGCAGTGTGGCCTTTACCCACCCAACCATGAAAATCCTTGGCCATGTTTGGATTTTCCCAAATACGTTACCGTTCCAGTGGAAATCAGATCCTTACCATCGTTGAAAAATCAGCTACCATCGGCACCCCTGAAAAATTCTTCAATAAGCCATCGTTTCACTCAAATGAAACGGAAACCAAAAAAAAAACTATCGCTTTCCTTTTTCGTTATGGGCGTCAAGTTTTATTATTCCATTTAATCATTTTGGAATGAACCAACAAAAAATAAAAAAAAAACAAGAACAAAATCAAATCAAATTAACAAAATCCAGTTAACAAACTGTATTGACCAAAAATGTAAACGAACGAAAATAAGAGAAAAAAACAAAACGCAACAAAAAACCAATTCCTTCGAGCCAAAAGAAACTAACCGACAGGAACATTTAAATACCCTTTTTGGTATTACCTAGAGAGCTCTGTGGAGGTGGGTTCTACCTAGCAAAACCAACAACACAACTTTTTTTTCGCGTTGACCCTTTCAACAAATGGTTTTTTTTTATTGCTTACACAGTAAAATTAGGAAATTTAATTAATTAAGAAATTTAAGTAATAAATTAATAAAAAAAATTTAATTAATATTGAAATTTTGACGACAAGAAGTTTTTAATAAATAAAGACAAACACAAACACATATATCGACTTATCCGTCTGAATACTGCTGGGCTTTATTTTTTTTTTTTGGTTTCGGTTTTTCTCTTCCTTTTTCTTTTGCTTCAGTTTAGTAGGTGCTCCGATGGACGGGTTGGAAATAACCTCCATTCAACTCCAAATCGTAAAAAAAACAAATTAATTTGCAGGGTGTGGGGGCTGAGTCCTTTTAGGACGATCGGGGATCGACGATGTTTAAACACTTTGTGCCTGAATTTAAATTGTATTTTTCACCACTTATGTTTTTTGTTTTTGTTTTTGTTTTTGAGTTTTAATTTTAATTAAATAATTTTTATTTCAATTTATAATTCAGTTTTGTCAAAAAAAATTTTGTTTTCTTCAAAAACACTATGGCAGCATTATTTCAACTTGCTTATTAATTTCTTTTCCGAATCTCTAAAAAAAACACTATCCACCACTCTTGAATAATTTTTTTTTGGAAAAATCCTCCTTTTAACTTCTCAAAAATTTATTTTCCTTAATTCCGTTCTATTTTTATTTTTTTCATGAAAATATATAAATTTTATTTTAAATTTTATTCGGTTTGTTTTAATTATCTCTTTTTTTTTTCTTCCACAACTTTGGCGGCAATTCCACAACCTCACTCCTCGATCGATTTCTCAATCCTCTTTTCAATCGCCAAAAAAAGGTACTCCTTTGTTAAAATCCCGATCTCAACCAAAACAAACCGAAGAACAAGAAAGACAAAACACTTAGACACTTGCCGACTAACATCCACCCCAAAAAAAACCAATCGTATGATCAGTCTAACTGCTCAAAACATCACCGATTAACATCTCTTAATATTCATATTGGTTACATGTCTCTGTATTGGTGAGTATAAATCACCGTTTTCACACTCATCCCTTTCTATCTTCGAATTCGAACGCGAAAATGAAATGAAATTGCTTGTGTAACTTTCGACAGATAGATGGTGTTTAATGTTAAGGATCTAATTACATCTAGGCCCAGAATTGACATTTGCACGAAATGGTCTATCTCAACTCGACCCCATGTAACCATATAAAGTTCGAAGTCTTAACCAGAAGTTGTCGCTGTCTTTCTACTTTATCGTTTATCCCAATCTCAACAATCAACATGGTAGGTAAACAATTCTTGTTTTGTTTATTATTTTATACTTCATTTTATTATTTATGAACCTAATAATAATTGTTTTTATCTTTTTCAGGATCTATCTAACATTTCTAGTTGAAGTCCTCATTCATGGATTTCCTCACAACCGGGTAAGTATGTTTTTAATTTCCCTCTCAGGGGATGTTCACATTGTTTGTTTTTCTTTATTCTTACTTAATCTTCCTTTTGCATTCTAGGTCTAGGAGGCAGTACCCCAGGGCCCAGGCGTCCGCAACATGTTACGTAGACATGACTGTTTGAACTTTCATCATGGTAAGCTAATCTTCCAGGTGTCTTATTCTATATAACAGTACTTTCTTAACAAGATTTTTGATGTCCTTATTATTTACTGTTCGCAACCCACGCAAACGATTTAAGAACCCTAATAGACAACATGCAGCCGAAGAATTAGCGAAGGCCCTAGACTGTTATAAAGCAGATATCAACGCCATCCAGGAAACACGATGGGATGGGCCGGGCAAAAAGAGGATAGAAGACTTCTATATTTACTTTGGTGACTGCTACCGAGAAAACCACCAACTCTTATTTGGATGCGGCTTTGTCATTGGGGCCAGGCTTAGGCAACAAGTCTTGAGGTATAGGTATGTCAACGAGTCCCTCATGACCTCATGTTTTGATAAGGAATGTCGCCAGGCAAATGCAACCAAACAACAGGCACGCAAAGCGGCGCTACATAAAAGGACGAGAGCTGCTTACGAGCTCTATGAACAGAAGAGGAGAGAGGAACACCGACTTGTCATAAGGAAAAACAGAGAACATGAGGAGCGTATAGGAACGAAAGCTAACAATCCCGTCTTCCCGACTTAGACGAAGTAAGGAATTTCATATCTAAGCTGATATCTAACAAAGACGTTGGAGCAGATGGCTCCAATGCCGAGCTCTTCAAAACAGCTGGAGAGAATTTGTTAAGGAGTAGGCACCAATTTATTTGAAGGATATGGTCGGAAGAAAACATGTCCGATGAATGGAACCTGAGTATTGTTTGACCGATACTGAAAAAAGGAGACCCTATAATCTGCACCAACTATATAGGCGCAGTTGACCTTACCCAACTTGGAGTGCGCAACCGGTTACATCTAGCTAGGAGAAGTTTGTTTGGTAAGTCCCTAGTTCACACAGGACTGTACCACCACCTTAAGTAAGTAAGTAGACAGTAATAGGCAGTTTAGAAAGGGAGAAAAGCTTCTTGAAACATCCTAGGAAACCCATCTCCTTGATGCAAAAGCAACTCAGGATAGTGGCAAATGTGGTAAATTATGTTTTAACAATGAAAGGCAACATTGAGTTTTCGACTTATTAAATTGTAATGAATTTTTTCCACCGACCGACCGACTGAATATAATCACGAATACTTTTAAACAATATTGGATTTCCGAATCCAATATTAACTAGGACCGAACGCGAATTAAATTCCTTTTAATTTCAAACTATTTTTAAATTAAACAAAATCGAAATTGCACACCGCCGATGTGCCGCGAAAGTTATTATGACAATTTATGAGAAACGTCAGTCGATATGTCAACAAGTGAAAGAATTCACCACAGGTAGCAATAAAAGTATTGCCAGCACGGTAGCTCAGCTTAAGGGGGGGTTTCGATTAGGTGAATATTTTATTAATCGAGGTGATCAATAAAATTGAAATAAAAGTGATATCAAAATGATATCAAAATACGAAGGGGTGAATTTCACCAAGTCGTATTGATTATCATGGGCGCCAGGAAACTTTTTACTGGAAGTTTGCCAAAACCAGAAGCTGAAAAATTAGTCTTCAAACAAAGAATGAAATAAAAGAAAAGGTTTATTTTCCGGATGGGAAATTAAAATTATGTTTTATTTGCCTGGAAAACCTTGGCCGAAGCCGGGATTAAAAACCAGGATCTTTTATAAAAAGGAAAAGGTACAAATTGAATTATGGAGATTGACAAAAGGTAAATTCTCGACAAATGTATTGCAAACAAAAGGAAAGATTATTGATCGTTAAACAAAATTGGAAAACAACAAGAAAAATCACTTCAAGAAAATTTTCGAATAAAAACCAAACGGTTTAACACTTCCCGTAGTACCGGGGAAAACGGACTTTTGACGCGAAGGTCAAAAGGACGAATTAGGAAGAAATGAATGACACAACCAAAAAACAATATGTATGCGTTGACAGGCTTACAGCACTGATCTGTAAGCCTGTCAACGCATACATATTTTCAATAAAAAACCCAAACAGATCACCAAATAAGCTAAAAAAAACAATATTCCTCGAAAACAAAGAAAACACTATACTTAACTTTTCCACTTCCACAACAGCTATCGTAGTCCTTCCTCACAAAAAAACTTTTCTCCACAGTAGACCAAAAATCTTCAACTCAATTAAAAAAACCAAAAATTACGTCTTTTTCAACAATCTTCACACAATTTTTTTTTTTAGTCTTCTCCTCGCTTTGGGCGCAATTCAAAAAGTGGCCATCATCATGGCGAGCTTGACCCTTCCGGCTACCTGCCCTTAGGCAATCCTCTCGGATCTTTTGCGTGGTGATCGATCTGTCTCGGTCCCGCAACTTCCTCCATCCATAAGATTGGGGTGTGCGACCGAGAAGCCAGATATCTTTCATCGCACGCGATCCCTTTAAAAAGGTGATGCGATCACCCAGTAGCTCAATAAGTGAGTTCAGCTCTTCACTTTCCAACCCATTCCAGCCAAGACTTTCTGGAAAAAAAAATCGTGTGGAATTCCTCGCATTACCGAGTATCTACACGCGCTAGTTTTTGGTTGAGGAAAAACTACTTCTGTCGTGTTGAAGGAAGTCGGTAGCCAAGTCTATAATTAAGATAAAAGTTATTAAGGTATTCTTGGAGTGATTTTTCTATCGTTAATATGTACTTTATGGTGGGCCCTTGGCCATACTACGTTAACGTTGGTGTGACTTTTCTGCACACATTGTTGGGCATGGGTATCGTCTTAATGCCTTAACGATATTGTTTATCCAATATGTGGGCCAACCGTCGCACAGTTCGTTGGTGTGGAATCCTTTCGCAAACTTTGGTAAGACCTGTTAAATTTGCTTTCCCAAAATGCTAGAAGAGCAGGTCACTGGCTGATGGTCCAGGTTTCTACTAAACTCTTCCAGAATTTTGAGGCCGCAGTAAGAATTCGTTAAGGGTATTTAGCAACAAGGGAGGTGAAACTTGTTGTGGTAAAATTTACCGCAACAAAATGCTACTCAATTTTTGATCCTACATTCAACAATGTTGAATTTAACGAGCTTATCATATGAAACTGATTAGCTCATCATGTGAATCTAAGAATTAATATGAAAATCTGAGAGTACTGTCGTCAGCGATGCAGGTAAGTGGGTTAGAAGTTTCATACAGGAGATCCTTAATGAAAATGATAAAGAGTGTCGGAGACAGAACAGAGCCCTGGGGTACACCTGCATTTATTTTGTGTTTCTCAGGTTTGAACTCATCAAATACTACTTGTATTGGACGAAAAATAGTTTTAACGAATAATGGATTTGTCAAAATTTGATCGGAACACTCATAGGCTTGTGTTTAAGTTGACAAAGTTATTTTATCGAACATTTAACTACACCCCAAACGCAGTCTTAGCTTTCCCTTCAATCTTTATTATTGTCATCATTATTCATTACCTAAATAGATGTTTCAGGAAATTTGTGGGAGTCCATTATATTCCACCGTTTTCAGTCAAGACAGCCTTAAACAGAATTGACTACAATATGCAGCCCTCCTATCTGACTCCAATTTGTACCTTACAATCTTCTGGCAACCTATCTTCGAGTATGATGTGATATTTGGAGCCATTGTAAGTTTTCTCAATATTAGCACCCATTTTGATAAAATAATTTTTAAAAATGACAGCCAACTTTAACAACATAGCCGCTATCAACTGTCAAAGTCCTTATAAGAAGACGAATTCTTATATATAGCGCGCTATTGTTGCCAGCCAATATGATAAATTTTCGATGGAACTTTAATAAGGACTTCTTATTGATAAAATTATTTAGACTTCTACTTTATTCTGTTGACAAAAATATCACATCAATATGATACAAGGATTTCTTTAAAAAGAAATTGAAGAGACTTTAATTCCCTTATCACAAGTTATTCTTATTAATTCAGAAGCCTTTATTGTGTTCACTTTAAGACAATAAGATTTTATAACAATAGGGAGCAATTCAAGATTGCGGCCAACTACTAACTCAAAACCTTCCAAATGATAAGTATTATCTTTTGTTCTTAAATGATAATTCACCTCATTTATTAATTTAAGAATGAAAGGACTGAATACATTGTACATTCGCCTAGGAATGATATTAACAAAAGTTTTCGAAGAAACCCTTTTTACATCTGATGTAGAAAATCTCATGCACCGCCGCGCCGCACCGCACCACCGCTACTTAATCGAAATATTCAAGACGGTTCTTCATATTCATATTGTTCATTTCTAAGAATTGAAAAGAAAATCTTAACAAAAGATACATAATTCCCAGAAGGAACAATTTTACATATATATACGAGTACATAGTATGCCAGACAACATTATCTACTTTTATAGTACACAAAATGGCACAAGTGCGGCAGGATACTTAAGTGCCTATGTTGAAGAAGATACTTATCGTTGAACAACAATCCATTGGAAGGCAAATTTTCAGGTTAATCCTTTGACAAAGAAGTGCACATTATTTTTGTTCGTCTTATATTTTTACTCTTTGTGTAGAAAAGCAACCTGTAGAGGAAGTTCGTTGACATATTTTTCTTAGCTTAAACCTATATTCTACTTGTCTTTTATTTGACGCCTTTTCTTCCTTTTAGCCTCCTTCGTTTTACCTCCTTATATCTGTTTTGTGCGCCAAGGATAAGATTAAGTATACTGCTTCAGGAGTCTGTAGAAATTCTGCTTCGATAAACATACTCGTACACATCCTTTGCTTTAAGCTACACAAGAACTATATATTATTATAGGTAGGGTAGGTGCATCCTGCATAACCTTGCCGGAGGAAAAGCTAATTGAATATTTTCACCGCGTGTACTCATTTTCATATTTGTGATGCAATGCATGTGCAGGTGTTCTCTCGTAAGGATTCATTAATAATTATATTTGCGGTAACGATGCTTCGACGAAGGTGACTTTCAATTAGAGCGATAAAGAGGCAGAGGGCTTGAGGGTATTTTTGGTTTTTGGCATCCGCCTTCGATAGGAACTGATTTTATGCAATTAACATATCTCCTTAAGCTGACTTCCATTAGCTGCAGAGGAATATTAAATTTATTTCGATAATGTTGTTCCTTAGGGCCCCCGCAGACTGCATACTTTTTATTGGCCGATACAGCGATTCAGTATCGGCCGATAAAAAAGTTTGATAGGCTACCCGATTACATTCAAACTAATCTGTCGGCCAACTATCGGCCGACTGTTTAATAAGTATTGGCGCATACGCCTGCGCATACATGACGATTGTTTAGTCGGCCGATAGTTCAGTTCGCTCTGTGATTTGGCATCGTGTGCGTGTATTTTGAATATGGCGTCGCCCAAATCACAATTGTTGATTCGAGAATAGTCAGCCGACTGTTGGATAGCCTGCGCCCTGTTCACCAACCGAACTGTTAAGTTGGCTCGGTGTGCGCACTTTCAGCCCAACCCGACCAAACTATCGGCCGATAAAAAGTCTGCAGTCTGCGGGGGCCCTTAAGGTAATTCGATTGAAATTTATATATCAAAATTTCTCACGAAATTGTGTTTTTTAAATATCCTTCAATTTCTAAAACCGCACAAAGATATTCTTGAGCCACAGGTCATTGGGTAAACTTTATGCAAAATCCAATAGATTTAGAAATCAAAAAAAGATTTTAACGAAATCCCCTAATTCTCCCCTAAAACTAACTTCACCAATAATTATTCAGCTTCTACAAAATTTCGATTGAACTTATTAAAACAAACTTAATAAAATAGAATAAAACCAACTGATTTACGTATCGCCTTTTTGATTGTGAGTTGTTGAATCATTTAAATAAATCCATATTCATGGTGCCAAAGCAAATGAAAATGGAATTCTGTTAAAGATAAAGCTAATGGCTTTCAAATAGACTTCATCATAAATGAATAAAATATTCTCTCATGCGATTGGAGCGCCACTTAACCGTGTTGAATCTACTATATTTTGTGATGTTAATAAAATTCTGTTTAAGTGTTTGGAAATTATTTTTGTTTTTTGAAAACATTTTTTCACTCTCAATCAATTTTCAAGTGCGTCAAACTGAAGTGAACTTGAAAGTTGCAAATTTTTGAATGGTACTTCATCGGCAGAGTTCATAATGTATTTTTTTTTGTTTTTTTTTTTATTGCACGCAATACTTTTGTCTTGAATGCACACACCCAGGAATTCTAAGTGGAAAACAATCATCTGTTCATCGATTTAAGGTCTGCAAATGACAAAGTCCTGCTATATGGTGCAGACGCATTTACTTTCCCTGTAGCGGTTGAGAGTATATTTTAAAGAGCTTTGAGAGTTTATGGTGAACAAATGTCCTTCGAAATTTAGAAATGTGACCATACAGCTTACAATTTTCATTGTTTATGAAAGACTATATTATATTTTTTTTCCCTTTAACGCAAAATTGTTTAATCTTATCTAAAGACTTTAGTCTTAATGCTCTTTGACTTCGGTTCATAAAAAAAATCAAGTCGGTTTATCTTCAGCAATGTTAATTCGCTGTTCGGGTCAAAATTATTCGAATTTCATCGAAGAATCGTCTAAAGTTATGAGGCCCATTTTCACCTCGGGCTCGGAGGCTTAGTTAAAAAGCAGAATCGTCACATGGATCTTTGAAAATACAGGAACGTTCAACGTATTCCTATTGGGTGCCGTTCTTGGGGTGATACGGTGTGATTAGACCTTATGTTTTCGAGAATAAGGTCGGTGCAACTGTTATACGGTTAATGGATTGTACTATCGAGCTTTTATTATTTATTTCGGTATGGCCAGAATAAGAAGACATTGATGTGGATGACGTGCATTTTCAACAAGACTATACGTAATGGGCCGGTTATAGCTTCCCGTAAAATCTATCAGTAAAAATTGAAGCGGTTGGAATCTGAAATGTTTTACTGATGAGCTTTTATAGCAATCAGTACATTTACGTAATTAAATTAAATGTCATTTTGAAGTTTCTTCTTGAAGAATTTGTATTGTTATTCATTATCGTTTGTGTCTTCTGTGCAAAAAAGTTGATTCTACCATTTTTTCGACGTTTGTTGAGAAAAACAACAGTAATATGGTGTATCATGCAGACGATTAATGCAATCAACAAGCAATTAATAGATTTGGTTATGCTAGTCCCTGAAAGAACTAGTTCTGATGGCAGATGAGTTACAAATTTCTTATGGTTAGCTTTGAAGCTCTGACAAATCTAAAGCAAACCTGCCTTCATCAAACAACCAAGGTCATTATTTGTCCCTGCTGACCAAAAATTACCAAGCACAGACAATTGTCTACGTTTTTGACGTTTTTGGCCTTCGATATAATTTCTTGACCCCTTTCCCAATTTTTCATTTGGCCACCAGGCTTAGGATTTTTAAATACAGATCTTAAAGAAATGCCCTGCTGAAGCTTAACATTCTAGAACTGACCGGGACAGAACATTTACAGAGAAAGTGAATCATAGTTTTCCTTTCATATTGTTCTCCGCAGCTACGGCAGTGAGTATTGTGAGGGATATCCAGCTTTTCTGCATGCTCTCCTATCGGAAAATGTCCGGTACATATTGCAGTATCCTGCCTGGGTCTGCATAAAAGTTCCATAGAACGGTTTTGTTATAGCTAGAGGCCATATCTTCGCGGATTCTGTCAAAAAATTGAGAAAATGTTGCCCTTCATATTTCCAAGAAAAATATTTAGGTACCCTTTCGGCAAGTAAGCTATGATATTGTTGGACCATTACAGAGAATATTGTAGCCGAATTGATAGCTATGATAGCCACCTGGCTGTCAGTGTAGGTAAGATAGCCGTATTTCTATTTTGGTTTCAGTTTGATTTGAGTATTTTGCGCTGGCACAATCAAGCAACCGAAAAGACTTAGAGCCATTTAAGGACTCAGAAAAGATTGCCGACCCAACTCCACATTTCATTTCTGACCCGACAGAAAAGATGGTGGTATCGAAGTCCATACGGTCCAACATCCTTAGCCCACTGCAAGATACCAAATATTTGATATGTAGGTCTACGGTTTAGGAGACGCAGAATAACATTTAAGGCATCTGTTAGGCAGGATCAATGGGCCCCTGTAGTGCCGACACTACTTATTCTTTGAACCTTAGTTTTTCGATATTGTATTTCTTATTAAGCCCAGGCCACCAAACAATCAATCCATAAGACAAAATAGGACGTATGTACGTCTACAAAATAATCTTTGACTTTTTACCAAAAGTTAGTTCTACAATGCAAGCCTTCTTAACCCGTTCTTCAATGTTTACTTTCCAGTTTAGTTTGGGATCTAGAATGACTCCTAGATGTTTCGCAATGAAGGAAGGGTGAAGGTAGGTATATTCGTTTTGGTCGTAAAAACCATTAGTTCAATTTTTATCTGATAAACCCTGGGCCACTGTTCGTGGCCCAGCTGCTAACTTTCTTCAGAGCCATCGCCGTGATTTCGCTAATCACGGTGATGATTTCGCTAATCACGGTGATGATTTCGCTAATCACGGTGACGAACTTTCCCGCAACCAATAAATCCAGATCATCAGCATAGCCCAGGAAATGCTTTCTCTTGTAATAACAAAAATAATTTGATCTACATGAACTAGATTTGTGTTTGGAGTTCTAACGTTTCGGGATTGAAATTCTCGCAGCCTGGAGTACTTCCAATGGCTCAGCTGGAGAGGATGTCTACAATCCGTCAGGTTTCTTCAGAAAATATGGATTGCAATGTTCCTTCAATAAGATTTTAATAAACAAGCCTTTTTCTTTGAGCTGTAACAAGGTTCTCCATGAAAGCTAGGAAAAAAATTATCGGGGTCTTAAGTTGAAAAACACATGTGAAAAAGCTTAAAATACGTCTGGCAAGTAGAAAGCTGAAAGTAAAACGTCTTGTACACACATTTTAGTAATCAGGGGATTTTTTCTGATTTTTTGATGTATTACTCATGTGGTTATCATTTCGACCTCAAAATCGGAAATATGACCATTTTGGAACGCACACCCTGACCGCGGCTAAAAAAAAACCTGCCAGACTGTTGAATTTGATATAATGGTGCGTATGTCTACACATTAATATAAAGGAATTTTGGTTACCACTTCACTCCCAAAATTTGCACTGGGTCCAATAGTTTTTACATTTGATTTAATTTATTTAAGTATATTGTATATTCAAAATGAAAACACTTTCTATTACTTGTTAAGTTAAAATTGTATACAATAATTTCAAAAATAATGCCTAGATAATAATAACGTATCACGTAAAAACTAAGGGGTGTGCCAATATTAAATACTTTTTTAACTTCCGTAGTTTAATATCATATCTTCTTGTAAATGCAATAAGCATTCCTGGATTTCTCTTAAGAAATGCTTGTTTTCAAAATAAAACCTTTTTGGAAAAACTATTAGGTTTGAGTCGGAATTACGTAATGATATAAAGTAATGTTGTGTCCAACTTACTCCAGTCGTACCCTAATTCTGAAAAGAAAATCTACACAAGTTAAAATTGTAAACAAATAAAACTATTTTTAAACTTAATAAAATGCCTCACTATCGCGCCTTATAATGATTTAAAGGCCAAATACCTTATCTAATTTGATACAATGGTTTTGCAAGAATACTAACTCAATAATTAACTCTTGAAAAATTTTAAAAAATGGTATTTTCTTAAAAAATTATGCGTACAATCCATTCAACCTCTCCTCTGAGAAATCAATAGGTAAACATTAAAATAGATACATGCCTTAAGGCAAAATCCAATAAATATTTATTCTAACAGAAAATGAAACAAAAATAGTATCTAGAAGTTATAAGTACCTGTACTTAAAGTTTAACAAAAACCCCATCTGAATGAAATTCTATTGATATGCTTTGAAATAGCTTACCGAAATGAATGGAAGCTTTATATTGAGATATTGATAAATTGATAATAAAACAAAAACAAACATTTCTAATGGAAATTATGACGTGATATTACCTACTACTTACATTATGTACCTACCACTTATGCTTATCATTTCTGATAAAAAGAAAAGTGTTTATATAGGTATACCTAGTAAATTTGTCAGAAGAATATATCGGTTATAATTTAATAATCTTGCCCATTAACATGAATTAATCAAAGTGTATTTATTTGTATTTAGATTAGATAAAAATATAAAGTGGTTCCCTTGAACTTTTGACGAATAGTAATATTACTATTAATTCTGACGTATTATCACATAGCGGTGGTCTCAGCATATTTTGTTGGTAATTTTTATTTCCGAACGATAGGTTTATACTTTGAGAAATTTTGTAAGACAGAAAGATATTTTGAAAAAATATATGAACTACGATTTGCTGCGACTGCTTTTACATTAATTTTTATGTTTTGCTCTATGGCCTACCTTATACATACAAAATTAGTGCTCTTTACAGAATTTACTGGAGCATGCAGACTTTTCCAATGTAGGTTTGCTTGCATGTTGCACCATTCAACAACAACACAGAAAAATATTACAATCTGTTATAAAACTAACCCCACTGTGGAATATCGGAATAAGTTCAAACAAGCTAGAAAGATCTGCAACGGTCATATTCGATTAACCAAATTTTTGTATGATTTGAAATTACGGCAAAAAATACTACAATCTTCCAAAGGTAGTAAATCTTTCTGGTCATTTGTAAAAAATGTAGGAAACACCACGTCATCCTCGGTTCCAACGCTTGTCCACAATGACACTCCCTATGTAAGCTTGATTGATAAAGCGAATTTGCTTGAAGCACCATTTGCTGTTAATTCGACTTTACCAGAGAGTGTCATGAGTCCTTCTATTTCTGAGAGCGTAAACGATTTTATGAAACGAATCTTCTTCGCACTAGTGCAGTTGCAAGAATACTGAAAGACCTTGACATATACTCCCTGTTGTTAGTTGTTCTGAAGAAGTGTTCTTCAACGCTGGCATAACCGTAAGCCTTCCCATCTTTTCTACTCCACAGGTTTCTTTCCGAGTAGATGGAAAACAGCATTGTTCAATCTGTCCCTAAAAAAAGGCGAAGCCTCCTATTCCTAAAACTATCGTCCAATAGCACTCACGTCCCTTCTTTGCCAAGTCATAGAAACGCTAATTAATTACCAGATTAACAAATATCTCGAAGAACGAAAGCTTCTTAATGACCGGCAGTATGGCTTTTGTAGCAAAAGGTCCATTGGTGATTTAATGGTTTATCTAACCGAACAGTGAAACAAATGTTTACATCGTTTATTATTGCACTTAACATTTTAAAAGCATTTGGTAGAGTTTGCTCTCTTAACAAAAATGCGTGCTTTTGGTATTGATGAATCTCGTATTCTTTTGGTTAGAAACTACCTTTCTAACCGTTAAATAGAAATCGTATTGGATGGTTTCAAGTCTGAAATTCATAAAATAAATGCTATTGTTCCTGAGGGCTCCGTTTTGTCTCCGACTCTCTTCCTTATATTCATAAACGATCTTTTGTCTATCATTTCTAATCTATTAAACTGTTTCGCTGACGACATTACTCTCAGTTTTTAATATTCGTTTCTAGGTTTACATCCCTATCCTTGAGTTGTGGAACTTCAACGGCAGCATATGTTAGGCTCATTTAATTCTGACCTCCAATGGGGATTTATTATTGCTTCAAAAACTCATTGCTGTCGCTTGTCGTTGAAGCGTACCCACCCCGATGTACTATCCATGGGTGGCACTTATAATAAATTGGTTGGCGCAACAGTCCGTTGAGAACTAGGGCCTAGTGACTTACAACTCTCAACCATTTCTGTGTGCGAGTACTGTTGTCAGGGATGGAGAGGACCTACAGTTTTACGCCGAATCCGAACGGCTAATTTGAGAAAGCACTTTTCATGACAAGAATTACTCTTGGAGAATTTGTCAATTCCTCGCAACAGGCAGTACCCATGAAAAAAAACTTTAGATGACATAGGCAGGGATCGAACCCAAGACCTCTGGCATGACAGTCCAACGCACTAACCATCATGCCACGAATGGCACTTGCATCAGGAAACTAACCAACTTTCAGTACTCGGTATATGTATCACAGATCACCTCTTATGGAATGATCAAGTATTGGATAATGCCAAAATCGCTGCTAGGTGCTTAGGATTTCTCCGGCGCGCGGTGCTAGAAATTTGTCACCCCTTCTGATGTGGAAGTAATTTACAAAGCCTCCATTCGTCCAAAACTTGAATATAACTCGCATATTTGGGCAGGTGCCCCTAAAACAAGTTTAAAGTAGTATTCACATGAACGCGACCAACGAACGACGAATGAATTACAAAATGTGAGTTTATATACGTTTGAAGACATATTTCCACACAAATTCTTAACAAAACGATAGCAATATAGTTTCTATTTGATTTATGATGCATACTTTTACTTTTCAATATCATATATTAATAAATTTAAGAAAACAAATTTATTCGTCGCGAAAAAAATTGTAGCTGATACGAACTGTCAAACTTTATTCGCTTTCCACATTATCCACACTAGCAACGAATAAAATAATCGCGCGTACTTAACCTAAAAAAAATCATTCTTGTTTTGGTTTCAGTGGTGAATGGTGTTCGGCTGTCAAACTTCATTCCTGACGAATTAAAAACACTCATGTGAAAGAAATGTCAAAATCGACGATTATTCGTTCATTCGTTGGTCGTTGGTCGTGCTCATGTGAATAGTGCTTAAGTCTTTTAAAAAGGATCCAAAAAAAGCTTTGAAAATGATAGGCGATAAAACTATTACCGACAAAATTACATCACTCGAACACCGCCGCTATGTTTGATGCCTTTCGTTGTTTTATCGATATTTGTACAAACAGTGATCTGTCGAATTAGACAGTTGCATTCCCTTCCTCAAACAATTCAGTCGTATTACCCACACTTCCAGAAATGCTAATCAGTTTACCCTTTGGCTCAATTTCGGAAGTACTGTCAAGTATAGAGATTCATTTTTTAACCGCACATCGAGAATGTGTAATGTTTTACCCAACTCTGTTTTTCCCTTTTATTTTGATATTCCAAACTTTAAGACCAATGTGGACCGTTATCCAAATGAAGAAGGAACAGCTTTTACGGTGACTACATTTGACTTCAAAAAGATGGCAAAACTTGTCACACAGAGACCTTAACCATCATTTATTGCAAAATCAATTTGGTAACAGCTCTATTTCCAGAAATGGTCCTTGTAAGTGGCCCATTCGTATATCTATACGCCTCTGAATTATTATGTATGCTACCTGAACTTTGAAAGTCTCAAAACCTTAATCGTTATGCAAAATACGCTGAAATGTTTATTTTTGGAATGCATAATTTTTAAGATTGACGGGGAATCGAAAAACCATGATTTGCTTCCATACTGCGAGCTTTATCAGTAATGTTCCCAATTGTTCTTTAGCGACACACATTCATTTTTACCAAAGTCTCAAATTTGTTATCGTTGCCGTATATCGTTGTATTAGTCGTGGTGTAGTGTTATTTTGTCAAATGTCAAAAGATGACAGCTTCAAAAGTGACTGTTTGCCAAACCGCTGACTATTCAAAATAAAAAAGAAACGGGCTTCCCAACTTCTTTAAATACAAATGTACTCGTATTTATATCAGTTGCAGTCTTTTTTGATCAAAAATAGCTCCAAAAACTTCTTAAAGAAGGTAGGTTAAAACTTTGTTATTGAAACTCGCATTCCATGTGTGGATCCAAAAATATAATTCTTTTCTAAAATTCGAATGTAGTGATGACTGTCAAAATCACAAAATTAAGCTTACCATAAACAATATTCGACTCCACTGCTACACATTCTTATCTTTCCAATAAAAAAGTAATTTATTTATTTCCTCAAAGAAAAACACACACACAATTTACAATAAATTAAAATCTTTATTTTTCTAAAACGATAATAAACAATGATTTGACTTAAAAGGAAACTACACGTGCATTTAATAAATATATTAATAAAAATTCATATTCGATATTAGCTCAATATTGATCATGATATCATTTTTCTCAACCACTCGTTGTGTTTGTTCCTGATCTCAACTTAACAGTCTCTGAATCCCTTATCTTGTCTTTATCTTTGCCAAACAATTCTGACCACAATTTTCTGGTAGTTGGATCGAGCAGAACAAAATACACAAACAACACAAATCCCTCCAAAGTGGCAGTCAAACAAAAGAGATACGAAAACACCAAACCCGCTTCCATTGCAGCCAAAAGTCCAAATATCCACGAGAATCCGAAGAGGAAGAACATCATGATCAAAAGCCGAATTTGACGCAAAATTTTCTTCTTCTCATTGACCTTTGATGACGATGATTCCATGGTATGGCTGATGTTCCAAAAGACCATAACGAAGATAATAAAGTTGGCCATGATGATCAGGGTGACTGGAAGAACGACACCCAGGTTCAAACCATGTCCCGAGGGATAGCACATCAGTGATTTATCGTTTTCAAAATCCGGAATGTATGATGAACGATCAACGGCTATGAGAATTGCTGGCGGTATAATTGGTACCCCCCAACCGATAATGGCCGATTTCAACACAAAATGTTTGGGCTTTGAGCCGAATACTTGAACATAGCGTTGGAACTGGAAGAAAGCAATAAGCAACATCCAAGTGAACTGAACCAGCACGAAGTATTGCAAAAGAGCCCCCACTGCCACGCATCCAATGTAGTCTCGATCCTCCACCAACTGCTCGGTCATGTCGTTGGTGTTGACGAAACAGAAAATGGCCATTTGACATATCATCGCTGTGCACAAATGCAGAAGGACCTTCGAGGACGCTTTCGATCGCCAGGATTTGAAAAGAATGCTGGTTATGAAAATTCCCAACAGTCCAATCACTGACAGGGTGCAACCGATGAGGGTGATGATGTCCAAGGCGCGTAAATGAAGTTTGGTTATTATAACACTCTCAGAAAAATCCGCAAAGCGATAATCACCTCCAATGAGATAGGAAAATTGAGTCATATGGTGTGTTCCACAGGCTATAAGGTCTCCGCGTTTCTCAAGGACCACCATGCCATCACTCAACCAGGTTTCGTAATTCCAATATCCACAGCCAGTTTCTGGATGACTGACAGATGGACCAGTGTTTCTGAATATCACCGGAAGAAACCCATCGAATGATCCACTCACCCCTGGTATGGTCACCGATGCGATTTTACTGAACACTTTCCGGTCGGTTCGGAGTGAAGGCTGCAGAAAGAGGACATCACTGGAATAGACTTTTATGATAACGAAACCAGGGTGGGATAGGTCCTGCGTTAAATTCTTCCACAGATCGTAGGGGAAGAACGATGCTACCTGGAGTCCTTTATCCTTGAGCAAATTACTAACGGATTCGTTCGAGTACAGGAAGCGATAATAGAAGTCCCCAAATTCCTCTCGGAACATTTTAGAACCAAGATCATTACTCAATGGTTGATCATAAAGTGCTATTCCCGAGACGTTAGCTACATTGGGATCTATGAGAAAAACACTCAAATTCTGTGCCAAATGTGCTCTCACACCCAATTCACCAAGTTCAAGCATTTCAACACGCTCCTCCCAACGATCACTGCTCCTCTCTCGATAAGTTCCATCGACGCAAGATTCAAAACTGGCAACCAATTTGTTTGTAGAATTGAATATTGTCGACGCCCGAAGAACTTCCCTATCGACTCCCATAAGGCCGTTATACATGCCAAGCAATGTCAAACAAAGATCAGCTGATTTTGCACGTTCCACAGCCTGTTTGACAATTCTACAAGCGAAATGTATGTCAGTCGGAATCAGTTTGATGTTCTTTGCTCTGAGATTCCGTTTCAAAAGCCTTACTGCTTCTGCTGGTGCTGTGCTATTCTCAACAAATGCCTGTCGCTCCAAGTTCATCAGAACTTTAGTTATCAGCTTCTGACGGGTCAGTTCTAAGCAATCGATCGATTTCGTAGAAATGTCCTCCCAAAGTGGCTGCGAGAAACTATCAAGCTGACATTTTCGAGTGAGCGGAAGTCCATTTCGTTGCAGACAGGGTACATTGGTTATGGCTGCCGTACCGACTTCGGCCTGATTCCAGCGTAAGGTCCCATTTTTGAAAGGTTCTGACTTGCAGAAAAGAGGTTTATCATTGTTTATTGACCTTGGTGAAGTTTCTGTTGTGGTGTATTTTGAAGTTGTTCTCTCTGCTGGTGTTGTTGTAGTTTGCGAACTAACGACCCGAAAAACGATCAGAGCAAAAAGTATTATTTTAAAAAATGTATTCTCCGAAAAGACTCTCGTACCGGAGACGTTGGCGGCGGCACCACTGCGAATAGCTGCTCTTGAACTGCAGCACATGTTGTGGCGTTCAAATCTAAAAGAAAACTAAATGAATAAACGATATGAAATAATGTTTAGCTTGTGGCATAGCGTTTTGACCAAATTGTTATCTTCATAGCTAAGTTCTTAGCGAAAAGGCGAGTCTTGTTTATTTATTTAAGTATGTACATCTGCCGGTATGCCTATGTTTATCTTTTAGGCTAGTACTTTGTATATTAAGATACAGTTAATTGATAACACTTTTTTTATTACCGTAATTTCTGCAAAAATATAATGACTAAATGTTCTTGAAATATAGGAACTGAGGGCTGGTCATGCTGAAATTATCTATTTCCTAAGAGGCATAGGGGAATAGAGTATAAATTGTTATGTATATATGACCAGGGTTGAAAACCATTAAATACGTAAAACTAAAAAGTAGTGACAAAAATGTAATTCCGATTAATGAGTGCGTTCAAGGAAAATTTGTCGTGTTTGGTTGTTTGAGAAGTGTCAAGTTCTTGATTATGTTTTCTTAGCTTTGAGAATTTTTTAAAAATCGCTTATACACCATTATGTCTCATACCTTAGTGCACATGACGGTCGGTCAGTGAAAAACATCCATAAAATTTGATTACTGTCTGAAAAATAATTTTAAGAAATCAGACAATAATGTGTACTCTAGCTGTCATAGCGCCATCTTTTAATTAACTGTCTTAAAATGTATCTTATAGTTATTGACAAGGTGATTGCAAGGTTTTCGGTAATCTTGTAATCGTGTTCACACACATTTTATAGACAAGCGTTTCAATTTTTATAGTTGTCTGTATAGTTTTCGAGATTGAATATGTTTTTAACATGATACAATTTTTGATTGTCATACAATTTTTACCTACCAATGAGCTGACACCTAAGTGTTGAATTTAAAAGGTTGGAATAAACCCACGAATCTCTAAGGATTTATTAACGGGTATTCTGTCGGCTAAATTAAAATTAGGTGGCGCAACAGTCCTTAGAGAACCGGGGCGTGGTGACTTACAAATCTCAACCATTCCTGTGTGCGAGTCCGAATGGCTTATTTGAGAATGCACTTTTCATGACAAGAATTACTCCTGGAGGATTTGTCAATTCCTCGCAAGAGGCAGTACCCGTGAAAAAAATTGTTGGTGGTACAGGCAGGGATTGAATTCAATACCTCTCGCATGACAGTCCTACTATTTATCATGCCACGGGTACAGTCAGCTATTTGACAATAAATTCCTTATTTTCTCTTTCAGATTATTATAAATTAAAAAATAATTGTGCGTTCATGATACATTTTTAAGTGTATTACAAGTGTAAGAATTTAATACAAAATTAGTAAAGCGTATTGCAATAGAGACTGTAAACATTGACAGTTTATTGGTCATTTTGTTGAAGTAACATCTGTCAAATTGACTTTCATGTATTTAGTTTGTTTTGGAAAATCACAATCCTTGTAATACTTGGAAACGATCAAATTGTTTTTTAGCCATAAAGTTGTTTTTAAGTCGCAATATTCGTTACACCGAGTGCACTATTTTTAGGGTGATTGATAAATTTAAGTTTAAGTATAAATAATCAACAGCGGCATCACAGCCTTTTAAAAATCGCTTACAAGATCCTGTTTAGCGTATTATGTGAATGCCTGAAACCATTGACAGATGAACTGATTGGCCATTATCAGTGTAACTTCAGGCCTGGAAAATCTACCATCGACCAAATTTTCACTCTACGCCAGATCGTGGAGAAGATTTTAGAATAGAATATCGATGCGCATCATCTTTTCATCGATTTCAAAGCAACCTATAACAGTGTCAACAGGAACGAACTATACCGTGCCATGTCGAGTTTTAGTATCCCTTCTAAACTGATACGACTTATCACGACGACACGTTGGAAAATTCTCATTACTGCGTCAAAATTGGTAGAGACTCAACAGGAACTTTCGAAACCACCAGTGGACACAGTTGTCTTGTAGCTGCTTCAATATTATTCTTGAGAGAGTCAACACGCTCTTTCAAAAATCCACACAATTTCTTGGATATGGAGACGACTTCGACATTTTGGAAAGAACTAAACGAGCAGGTACGGGTGCCTTTTACTGTCATTGAATAATGTCGATTTCCATCGTAGACTCGGTCAGAACGTGACCATTGATAGGTATAACTTCGGGGTGGTCAATGAATGCGTCTATCTGGGTACTGCTGTTAGTACTGCAAACATCAGCGCTGAAATCAAACATAGAATTACTCTTGTTTCGCTGCTTCATCAGCGCTGAAATCAAACGTAGAATTACTCTTGTTTCGCTGTTTTTTTGGCCTAAATAAGCAATTGATATGTATGGATCGGTTTGTGTCCTCAGGCAAAGCAAAATATCTTGCGGAGAAGATACATCACCAACTATACGTACGAGCTGTACTGAGACTTGCCACTGGTCAAAAAACTACGTGTTCAACGATTAAGATGGCTATTGCATGTAGAGCGAATGAACATCGAAGCTCCAGCCTGTAGGGTATTAAATGCAAAGCGTGAGGTAACCAGAAGCAGAGGCAGACGACATCTCTGGTGGAGTGATCAAGTTGAGGCCAACACACTCCGACTTATTATTTGAAACTGAACACAGCAAGCTAGAGATCGAGTAAGCTGGCGGGATCTATTTCTTGAGGGCCAGGAGCCTTTACTAAAGTAAAGTAAGTAAATAATTACTAATATCCGGATTCTGCCGAAACATATGATATTTAAAAACCAACGCTGCGATGGCCACTGTACGTTAACCTCAAGAACTCGAACTTTCATAGACCACAACTTTCTTAATTGGGACTACACTCTTACGAAATTCAACAGATCCAATAGCTGATCCAAGACTGCCCTACTCCTTAGGGAAAAAGTCACTGATGTGTGAGAGCTTGCCCATCAAATGAAAACTGGCCAGCGAAATCCGATATTTTAACAACGTTAAACTTTTGGTTTATGAGTTTTTATCAAGCTAACCATAGCGGCCTTTTTTTTATTATTTATTTTTTTTTTCACTTAAAGTCTAACAATTTTTGTCTTAGTTTAATAAACTTAAAAGCTAATACATTATTAGTTTCTATTTTTTTTTTAATTTTAATAAGATCAGAAACCATATAACAGGACGTTATGGTAAAAGGACTACGTTTCTGCTACTACCCAGTCATGCCGATGCCACCAATATCTTTCGCGGTTATAACCATTGATATTTTGTTCGTCTCTTGGAGGTTTGCTTACGCAATATCTTAGATCCATATTTCTATTTATTAGTTCAGAAGGTTCATATAGTATTCATTTATCTGCAGCTCTTCTTGCCATATGATTCCTCACAAAAGGTTCAGAATGACGTTGTCATTTCTGGGCACACCGGAAGCATCCAATAGGTAGTTTCTTGTTAGAAATGTAATCCCGAAAGTCAGAATGTAAGCTTCTGTACATTTGCATGCAAGCTCTAAGACATTTTCTCTCCAATATGCGAAGCTTTTCCATATACGACATATTAATAACCCACCACGCATAAACACTTGATAGCAAATAATCTTCACATCGGATCTGTATGTGAGCATGATAGTACAAAAATGTGTCGAAATGAACACCCAGGTACTTCAGAACAGTCTTTGATTCGATTGCGTACAAAGTGGTATCGTCAGCAAACGCTATCGAATCATTGATTTTTCTAAATACGTCAGAAACACATAAACTAAACAAGTGAGGTGCTGATGCTGAAACAGTGCCCTGTGGCAAATTATTGGCGATATTAAAAACCTTAGTGTTTTGTCTATCTGTTACGACAAAGTTCTTATGTTTCACCATAGATGAAATTACTTTGACAATATATGGTGGAAATTCGTACCGTATGATTTTAAATAAAAACCCGTTGCTCCAAAACGTCTCAAAGGCTTTTACGATATCTACTAAGCAAGCGTACATCGCTAGCGGCCCTCAAAGCTCACATAACCCATAAAATATTGCAGCCTGATTTATGAGCGAGACTTATGGAAAATTTGTCCTTTTAGCGCTTTATGAAAGCATCTTGAATTAAAATGGTATATTTTATTTGGTATTAATTTGTGTGTTTTTTTTTTAATATAAAGAAAGTTATGGATTAGGATAGAAATTGTGAGTCAAAATTGTGTTGGTTTGAATTTTGTTTTCAAAATTTTGGTTTTCAAAATAAGTAATAAAAAATGAAAAGTTTAATCCTCTGACTAAAAGAATTCACATTTGTTTTTATACATATGTATTATTGCATGCCAAGTAAGAAACGTAAATTTTGGTTAGTTCAGAATTGAGAAATTTTTCTTACTTAAAAAAATCAAGAAGTAAAAGAAAATTAAATAAAATAGCAATAAGAAAAGGACCAACATTTGGAAATATTAATAACAGTATTGTAATTTTTGTATCAAAGCGTGTAAAGGTAAACAATTATTATTTATGTTTTGTTCGAGTAAAAATCTTGAAGCCAAAATATTTCTACTACGAATTGGAAGAAGGTTGAAGAGTTAAATTCTTAATTATTTACTTTATAAATTAAAAAAAAAAAATTTGAATTTTGAAAATCAGAATTATAAAGTCATTCGCTGTCGATGAGTACTTTTTGAGAAGTAAAAAAGCAACTCCATATGTTTGTAATATCATTGTCATCACTGTTTTTAACATTCATATAAAAATCCTTTAAACCTGAAATACTTAACTAATTACCAATTTATTACAGTATAGTGAAATAAAAGAAAAAAGTATTCTAATTTTCAATATAAATAATGGTTAACGATGTGTCTAGTTATGCCTTTTTTTAACTCACCACATTTTATTATAGTTCCTTTTTTTTATTATAGGTTATAAAAGAATATAGTATACTCTTACTCGTATTTCAACTTAAAGTTAGAACTCATCAAACTTATTGTTCAAAGTGACTAAGGTAATGAAAACATCCAGACACACCAAACTCATTACTACACCGTTAAATAAAAAGAAGGAGATTCTCATTATTTTCATTATATAAATTTATTACCATAGCTACTTAGTCCCTATGTGGTTTATTTAAAAGATAATACAGAGCTTTATCAAGACAAGCTGTGAAAAGAAAGAATAATGAAAACTCTTAATACACGCAATGCGGGCCACTTGAGTAGGTACTCAAGTAAGTGGGTATAAGGTACTCTATATTGAATTATTAATTAGAATTTTTTATCATTTGAAGTTTTGATTTATGAAGGTAGGCATTACATTTCTTTTTCGGACGTTTAAAGCGTTCCACATTCATGGGAAAATTGATGCGACAAATTAGTGCTTAGTATAACCTAACGCAAGCGACATTTAAACAATATTATACTCGTATATTTATCTTTTTGAAAAAGTATACGTAAGTAACTTCGTCACTTAACCATTTTTGAATTTAAATAACAATTTGTTTGGAACTAAAACTAAGTGATACAGGTGATTTCATAAATTCTTAATGGGGCAATTTCATGTCTCAACGAAAGTGGTGTAAAAACCACTTTGTTTCAAAATATAAGATAATGACAAGAAAAATTGTTAGTTGATATTTGAAACTTCTTTTAAAAACGTTCTTACTTTATCGCTTAAAAGAAGACAAAACCCCTATTTATTTTTGAAATGCTTTTAGCTATATTTGGGACATTCTTAACAGAATAATAGCATTTTTGATTTCCCATTGGAAGTTATTGTGATCGGTCCGATTTGTCGAATTAAAAATTTTGACATTTCACAAAGTTTCAAGGTCCTTGAATCTAAATAAAAGATTTTTTTTAAAAGAGATACGTGCGTGTGTGCGTACGTTTGTACGTCCGTAGCTCTGCACGTTCGCGTTCAATATCTCAAGAACCAGTGGAGATATCGACTTCAAAAAAAGTGTTCTACAGGATAATAATGCAGAAAGATACAGAAAGCACTCTCAAAAGTGGGTGGGTGCTTTTTTTACCATAGCAATTATAAAAAAAATGAAAATGTCGGTTAACCCATAATATCTAACGAACCAATAACCAATTAAATTTTATATTATACTAGCTGACCCGGCCACGCGTTCCTGTGGCTAACTTTTTCTGTCATATTTCATTGTTGTAAACCATTTAAGGGGAACAATAAGAGAAAATCAGAAATGGACACCACCATGCTGTTTTACAAAGATGCGATTTATAAAAAAACATGGCGACCTTCACGACTGATTTTCTACTACTGTTACCCCTTATTACAATGAAATTATTATTTACGAACGTAGACGAAAGCGTTAAAACTGGTATACAAATTTACTGGTTTGGTTTGGCTTTGAACACAATTGATCAAAATTTTCGTACACTTGATGTAAAGCAAAACTCAATACAAAAGAATTAAATTTAAAATGTATCATTCTTTTTATTCAAGTTTGTAACAAATGAGTAAAGTGAGTTTTTAGTAAGTAAAATGTGACATAGCTTAAAATCTTCTTTTATAAATTAAAAAAACTAATTGTCACCTCGAATATTTTACGAACAAAAAACGATTTTATCTCCAAAATAATTGTTTGCAACGAAGAATAACTTTTTTAAAAGAAATTGGTTAAATTTTTAGAAAACTTAAAAAAAAAACAATACTAAAACTTGGTAAAAATTGATTATCGACTCAAATATCGTTTCGGAAATTAAAGATATTGGCTTTAAACTAATTTCATCTTATAGAAAATATTGTGTTCGGTATTCAGAAAAATGTTTATAAAAATCCGACATTCGTTTTTTTGAAAAAAAAAATAAGATCTACAAGAAATAGTATACAAAATTAGTAAAAATTGATGTTCAAATCTCGATATCTCGTGTATAAATGAAGGTATTGACTTCAAAATGATTTCATTCTGTGCTGAATTTTCTTACAAAAAATCAATCTGTATTTGTTAACATAAGAAATAAAAACTTTCAAGAAATGCTACTAAAATTGGCAGAAATTGGTTTTTGACTAAAAATCTCCTTAATAAAAATAGATTTTGAAAAAAATTCAACTGACAACTTTTTTAACAAAACACAAAAAACTACAAAAACAATAAAACAGCGATAAGAAATGGTTTTCGAATGAAGTATTAGGAGATCAAAGAAAGATATTGACTTCAAATTATTTATCTCATACAAAATATTGTTATGAACATTTTGTTTAAGTTTTTAACTATACAAAATTGTCAATTGAATTATTCTGAAAAAATAAAAAATTACCAACAATATTTTGCATATGATGAAATAGTTTGATTTCAAAATCCATTTTTGTTAACGAGATTTTTAGTCGAAAACCTTTTTTACCGATTTTAGTAGCAATTCTTAAAAGTTTTTATTTTTTACATAAACAAATACAAATTGGATAAATAAGATTAATTTGAAATCAATACCTTCATTTTTCAAGAGATATCGAGAACCGAGGATCAATTTTACCAATTTTGCGTACTATTTCTTGTAAATTTGAATTTCTTATGAAAAAATTTACTGTTGAATTTTTATAAAAAAAATTAATGAAAATCAAAAACAATATTTTCTGTAAGAAAGCCAAAATTGAAGCCAATATTTTTAATTTTGAAAATGATATTTAAAGTAGAAAGTAAATGTTTACCAAGTTTTAATAACGTTTTTTTTAGGTTTTTATTTTTTGTAAATTAAAACTTTTAATTCGATTTTTCTCAAAATTTTACCACATGTTAAAAACGTTATTCTCTTTCATGAATGTTATGTCAAAAATTGTCTGTGGTGTCTTGGTAGAAAGATTAGAAATGTACACGGATACTAATGCAGCAGTTTGGGATGGTACAACGTACTCGGAGTGGTTCGGAACTAATTCTGGTGTGAAACAAGGCTGTCTCCTCAGTGCATTATTGTTCTCACTTTTTTTAAACGACGTAGTAGATGATCTACCTGGTGGAGTCAGAATTGCTGGTTCTATAGTCAATGTGTTACTCTACGCAGACGACCTTGTCATACTATAGTTGAATCACCTGAGCAGATGCAATTGATGATAAATCGCTTGTCAAACTACAAGAGATAGGATCTATCTATAAATACAGAAAAATCGAAAATGATGGTCTTCGAGCGACATTCAAGAAATCATAATGACAGACAGTGGTATTACGATGGACAAGCTGTAGAAACCGTGAGAGAAGTTAAATACCTAGGTGTGAGACTTAGTTCAACTTTTAGTTTCAAGAACCACCTAGCCGAGAAAAGCAATAGCTCACAAAGCTTAATTAACCTAACCTGGAAAAATGTTTTTTTCAAACAAAAGAATCACTTTATCCTCAAAACATAAGATATTTAATTCAGTTGTCAGATCAACCCTTTGCTACGCTTCTCAAGTCTGGGGTGCAGATGAGTACGAGGAAATAGAATTATTCCAAAGAAATTTTCTGAAGAAACTATTTAACCTGCCACAAAATACACCAAATTATTGTATTTACTTGGAAACTGGTCTTCCAAAACTCCTAACCAACACTCTGAAATCTCAAGCTGACTTCATAATTAAGCTATGTAGTCATTATGAAGAATATCGACTTTCGAAGAAACTGTTTTTGTATGAGTTAAGGAACAAAGACTGGTGGTATAAAAAATGGCAGACTATTGGTAACGCTTGTGGTGAAAACTTAATAATTGACACTAACAACTTAAGCAATTTGAAAGAAAATCTCTACAACATTATTCAGAAGAATGAAGACGCATCTCGTGATATGTTCATCCTTAAGGCGCGAGAGTCTGATAACAGAGTCTTATACAGCCAATTGGATTACAATCTAAAACAAAGGAACTACTTCCATGATTCGTTAAGATATGATGAAATATCTATAATCTTCAAAGCAAGGTGCGAGGTCCTTCACCTCAATGGGAACCCCTATAATGGAAGCTTTAACCAATTCTGTTCGCTGTGCAACCTTAAAGCAAAAGAAGACTGCTTTCATATTATTAGTATATGCCCTATATTCAGACCACAAAGAATTATGCATTTTGGTAAACCCACTTTAACAATACAAGAATCTGTACAACTTTTAAACGAATGTGAATGGAAAACCCTTAGCAATTTCTTGAAAATAGTTTACAAATACGGAAAATTATTAATATCTGAATACATTTAAATACCTACCATTTTGAATTTATTGAAAATTTATTCTATTTATAGTCATTAATTAAAATTAAAATATAAATTTGCCAATCAGGCTGACGGCTAAGCCATAGCTTTAAGATTCAAATTTTGTAACAAACTATTGTATTTAACTGTTAATAAATGAATAACTTACTTACTTACGTTATTCTTATTTTATTATATTATATTCTTATTTTGGGATAACACATTTTTTTTTAAATTGCTATGGTAAAAAAACCACCCACTCAATTTTTTTGAGAGCCCTTTCTGCATCTGTCTCCATTATTATCTGTATAACAATATTTATTTGAAGTCGATATTTCTATTGGTTCTTGAGCTATGGACGACTTAAAAAAACTTTGCGAACGTATGAGCGTACAAACTTGCGAACGTTCGTACACACGCACGCACAGACATCTCCCTAAAAATCTTTTATTTTGACTGTAGGGACTTTGAAACGTCGAGAAATGTCAAAATTTTCAATTCCACAAATCGGACCAATTACAATAACTTCCTATGGGAAGTTAAAAATATTGGCTTCAAACTTTTAATAAAATGTATTTAAAGTCAATATTTATGATGGTTTTTGAGATATGAGCATATGTCCAACGAAAAAAGGTATCCCGAAAGTACGGACATACGAACTTACGTACACATTTACAGAAAGACATATCTCTATAAACCTTTCATTTAGGTTCTAGAGACCTTAAAATGTCGAAAAATGTCAAAATCTTCAATTCAAAAAATTGGACCGATTACAATAACTTTCTATATGAATTTAAAACTTATATTGCCTCCAAAATAATTCTATGCAACAAAGAATAATGTAAACAGACATTTTGTATAATTTTATAATTTTAGGAAAATTGAACTGCCAGATTATTTTTACCAAAAATATAAATTTTAATGAATTCTACTTAAAGTTTGTAAAAAGTGACTTTCGACTTCAATATCTTGAAAAAAATATTGAAGTTTGGACTTCGAAACTTAGTTCATCTTATTCAAAATATAGTTTTAAACTTCCGGTAAAATTGAAATTAAATAAACTGACAGTTTTTCCTTACAAAAATTAAACTCTACTAAAAATGCCAGACTTATTTGTTTTACCGTCAAGAACATCTCGACAAGAAACAGCTTAAATATCTACGTATTATTGATTGCATACTTTGAATTTTTTGAAAGTGGCCCCCAGCGCCGACTGTTATACCTGATTTTAATAAATTTAAATTATACATAGAAATGTTAATATTCCGTATGTATTTTCTTATAAAGTCTTATACCAAAAGAAAATAAACTAAATTATCTTAAAAACGTTTGTTGTTATATTATTTCTTTACATTAATACAAAAATCCAATGCACAAAGTTCTATCAATTCTCTCCCGCACAGCCTTCTTTCTATGTTAACATAAAGATCTCTTTGGAGCATGTATTTTTGTTTTCCAATATAAAATAAACATAAAAATAGATAAAGGGGCATAACATACCTACAATATTTTGTATATTATACATGTTTAAAAATGATTCCATACATTTCTTTCTATCATTTTTTTTTTTTCATTTGTTTATTTACGATCGAAAAAAAGTATTTTCGGCATCGATTTAAATTTTTTACTATAAGCAATAAAAAAAAAGATCAATAATTTTATGCGTGACTAATAATCAAGTAATATAAACTAATAACCCTATAAACAAAAACAAAAATATTCGGACAAAAGTATCAAACATTTTATTTTTATTTACCATATGGCATCTCGAAATGATTTAGCATCTGATTTATTCGATGTTCCGTTGATAAAAATAAAAATTGGAAATTTTAACGGAATACAAAATTTTAAATTTTATAATTTATATTCATTCGTTTACAATACGGGAATATTATTGTTGAAAAACAAAACCGTAAAATAATAAATAGGGTGTTTATTTTTTATAAATGTTTCAGAATTTTATGTTTTTACTACAAAAAAAGGTAAAATCAAGGAATTTAAAAAAAAAAACAATATTAGAAATATAAAAATTGTTAAATTTTCTTAACTTAAGTTGAAAAGTTATTACAGTAAATTAATTTGCGAGCAGTTTCTGAAAAGAAATTTGTAATTAAATCAAATTAAAGAAAGTACCAACAACCCTCGGATACGGACGGATTTACTGTTGACAACCCACGCAAAGGAATTAAAGACAACGAACTTCGGATATGCACGTGGAATTTTAGGTCCCTTAACAGACCACGTGCCGCCGAAGAATAAGCGGAGGCCCTAGACTGCTATAAGGCAGACATCAACGCCATCCAGGAAATACGATGGGTTGGGCCGGGCAAAAAGATGATGAAAAACCTCGATATTTACTACGGTGACTGCTACCGAGAAAACCAACAACGCTTATTTGGATGTGGCTTTTTCATTGGAGCCAGACAACAAGTCTTGAGCTCCCACAGAAGAGAAGTATGACAACACCAAGGATATTTTCTTTGAGCTGTTGGAAAAAACATATGAGCAGTGTCCTAGCTACTATATTAAAACTGTCCTAGGCGATTTTAATGCCAAGCTAGGAAGGGAAGACATCTTTGGTGGAATAATCGGGAAAAACGAAAAATACGAAATTCACAAGAACACATGTAAGGACCACTTCTGCAGACTATATAACAGCGACGACGAACCGATTTCCGCTGTCAGGCAGGATGATCCATTCAACATAGACGACGAAAGCCAACAATCACATCTTCCCGACTTAGACGAAGTAAAGATTGCCATATCTACGCTGAAGTCTAACAAAACCGCTGGAGCAGATGGCTTGAATGCCGAGCTCTTCAAAGCAGCTTGAAATAATTTGGTTAGAAGTATGCACCAACTTATCTGTAAGATATAGCTGAGAGATAGCATGCCCGATGAATGGATCCTCAATATTGTTTGCCCGATACTGGAAAAGGGAGACCTTCTAAACTGCACTAATTCTACAGTCGATCAAATATTCACATTAGGACAGATCCTGGGAACAGCCCAAGAACATCAAATCGACAGTACACCCACCATCGCTTCATCAATTTCTAGGCCGCATATGACATCATCTACAGGGACGAGCTGTATAGAGCCATAACTAGGTTTTGGCATCCCTGCCAAACTTGTCGTTTTGTGCAGGATGACCATGGAGAATTCAAGCTGCTCCAAAAAGGTTACACAACTTAACAGAATCTTTCGATGTCAAAAAGGTTTTAGACAAGGTGATGCGCTGTCATGCGATTTACTTAAAATCGTCCTTGGAAGAATAGTGCAGAGCTCGCAGGTCAACACTAGAGGCGCTATCTTTCAACAGTCTGTCAAATTACTAGCATATGCTGATGACATTGACATAATCGGAAGAACTCAGCGTGATGTCAATGGGGCTTTTGTGAGTAGTGAGGCAGAGGCGGAAAAATTGGTTTAATGGTTAATGAGGACTTACAACAACGAAGTCGACGTCTCGGTCAAAACATCACCATCGACAGACGTAACATTGATGTAGTTAAGGACTTCGTCTTCCTAGGCTCCGCTATGAACGCAGAAAACAACACCAGCCAGCGCTGAGATCAAATGAAGAATAACTCTTGCTAACTGCTGTTTCTTTGGGCTAAGAAGGCAATTGAGTAGCAAAGCCCCTCTCGAGCGACCAAATTGTCGCTATATAGGACACTCATCATTCCCGTCCTGCTATACGGTGCAGAAGCATGGACTATGACAAAAGTGGATGAAAGCACCTTGGGTCGTTTTGAGAAAAAAGTTCTGCGCGTGATCTACGGTCCCGTATGCATAGAAGGGGAGAGGAGGAGAAAATTGAACGAAAAGTTGTACGGGCTGTACAGCGACGTAGACTTAGCCAAAAGGGTAAAAGTCCAAATACTTATAATTTAGATGGCTGGGTCACGTAAGGCGCATGGGAACCAATGCTCCTGCCCGGAAAGTCTTCGAATCCACATAACCCATAGGACAGCGCAGTATAGGAAGACCGTGGATCAGGTGGCGCGCACAAGTCGAATTGAAAGTGACCTCACCCAACTTGGAGCGCTAAACTGGAGACATCTATCAAGGGACCGAGCTAGATGGAGAAGATTTTTGGGTGAGGGCCTAGTTCACACAGGACTGTAGCGCCACCTTAAGTAAGTAATTTAAAGAAACTTGTTACTTTACTAAAATTATTGAAAAATCGAAGTAATAAGAGACATTTTGAGTCGAAAACCTATTTTTATCAATTTGAGCAACACTTTTTGAAAGCATATTATATTACGTCAACAACTCAATTTAGCACAGAATGAAATAATTTTGAATTCAATACCTTCATTCATTCCCGAAATATTCGAATATTATTTTTCTTCTTATTTTGTTTATATGTATGTATGTACATACATATATGTATAAAGAAACGGATGTTTGGATTTTTTTTAAACTGTTAATAAATTTAAAAAAATAATACTTTGTATAGTAAGAAACTAGTCTAAAGGCTATGTACGAGGTGTGTTCAAAAAGTACCCGAAATTTTCAAATTCCGCGGGTCTGGAGAGTCCGAAGGTCAAAATTATTACTTGCGACATATAGGAACTACCTATATGGCAAGTTTTGCATTCGTGCAAAATTTCGAACTCGAGATTTTAATCAAACATGATATTACGATGGTAGAGAATTCGAAAAAAGTGGGTCCCGCGATTCCGTCCGGTCAATTTTGTCTGTCTGTCCACGCTCCTACAGCCTAAACCATTGGGTCGATTGAGTTCAAACTTGGAAGTTAAGGTTTTGAGCAGATTCGCGTTAGGCGTTTTTTTCATTTTTTTTTAAAGATCAAAACTAACAGTGGCCCCCATACATTTTTTTTGATCAAAAAACGATAATTCGAATTTTCTCAATAACAAACCGATAGATTTTTTTTAAATTTTCTCTTAAATTTTATTTTTTAACTTGGCTTCTTTTAATAAGAAAAACATATTTTTGTATTGCTCAGGAAAGGTACCGCTCATAAAACCGTTTTTTTGTTTTTAATTTTCTCAGCAAGTTTTGAACCGATTTCAATAATTTTTTTTTCTGAACGAGCTCTTATATTGTTTTAACAATATTTGATTATCAAAAAAGCAATTTTTTATTTTTTGGATTTTTAAAAAAATATTGAAATTTTTTTTTTCAAAATTCTATATCTCAAAACCGGTTCAACATTTTTGTACGAAATTCAAATGTAGAGCGTATATTTACAATCACTAAACAACTGCATACCAAAAATATTTTTAGAACAAAATTGAAAAATTTTATATATAAAAAATTAATTTAAAAAAAAACCGCTCTAACGATTTTCAAAAAAAAATTTGAAAAATCAAGGATTTTTTGATTTATAAAATGGCATTTACATTTTTGAAGACAAACTTATTTTTCAGGTAAAATTTTGAATCTTAAAATTTGTTTTTTTAATTATTTAAATTATTTTATTTTATTTTTAATTATTTTAATTATTTATTTTTTTAATAATTTTAAATATTTTTAACTAGTTGAATACACAAACAATTGTTTTCGTTAAGTATGCTTACAAGTATTTTTCATTTTCGGAATGAGTGTCCTAGGATGAGTTGTGTCTTGGGATGAATCACAAGTTTTTTGACAAATCAAATGGCATTTATATCTTTCGAAGACGAACTTATTTTTAAATATGTAATAGGTACATTTTTAAACAGACTCTTTGCATACAGGAGCAAGTTCGTGCGACCCAGTCGTGCATTTTATTTTTGTATTGTGTTGGTATACATGTAGTACCCGTGGCATGATGGTTCGTGCGTTGGACTATCACGCCAGAGGTCGTGGGTTCGATCCCTGCCTGTGTCACCTAACTTTTTTCACGGGTACTGCCTCTTGCGAGGAATTGACAAATCCTCCAAGAGTAATTCTTGTCATGAAAAGTGCTTTCTCAAATTAGCCGTTCGGATTCGGCTTAAAACTGTAGGTCCCCTCCATCTCTGACAACAGTACTCGCACACAGGAATGGTTGAGAGTTGTAAGTCACTAGGCCCTAGTTCTCAACGGACTGTTGCGCCACCCAATTTATTTTATACATGCCCCTAAAGTATGATGCAATTTATAGCTATATTCACTGTTTACTTTGTCTGTGGTAGTTGCTAAGGTTCGACGTGTTTTTATGAGCTCGGCGATTTTTGTTGAAACTGCTGAATTTTGACCAAAAAAACAATCGCATGAACATCGCTCAAGAGCTGTTAAATGACGTCAACGACGATCCAAGTTTGCTTGAAAGGGTCATAACTGGTTATGAAACATGGGTGTACGGTGGTTATGATGTCGAAACCAAAGCACTATCGTCCACCTGGAAGTATCTAACGTCAAAAACGAAAAAAGCAATTCAAGTTCGATCAAATGTGAAGGTTTTGCTTACTGTTTTCTTCGATTATAATGGTATAGTGCATCAAGAGTTCTTACAAGGTCGTACGGTTAATAGGAGTATTACCTTGAAGTTATGCGACGTTTGCGTGAAGCACCTGCTCACTCGTCGTTGCTTGTTCGTAATTTTTTGGCCAAAAACAATACCGTAGTCATGCCCTAACCTCCATATTCACCAGATATGGCTCCGTGTGACTTTTTCCTGTTTCCAAAGTTGAAGAGACCCTTGAAAGGACAGCGTTTTTCCTCGATTGAAGAAATAAAGGCAAAATCGCTGAGAAAGCTCAAGGACATATCAAAAAGTGAATATCAAGAGTCCTTCCAAGATTGGAAAAACTGCTGACATAAGTGTATTATATCTGGGAGGGACTACTTTGAAGGGGACCACATTGATGTAAACGAAAAAATAAATACTTTTTTGAAAAAAAACGAAAATTCCGGGTACTTTTTGAACACACCTCGTATATCTTTAATTTTTGGAAAAGACACTCGAAATCGTTCTTATTTTTAGTAAAACCCGTAATTTCTTAATTTTTCTTAAAATATTACCAGATTCTTAAAATAATATTGTTTTAAGTTCGTAAAATATTGGAGGTGACATATATTTTTTTTTTAGTTTTCTTGATTTATAAAAAAACGGTTAGTTTATGTTTTTTTTCAAAATTTAACTCATTTGATGTCACGTCATATTTCATAGTACAAAATTCAATTGAAGTTGTTACCGTTATAGGTTCGTGAGAAATTTGTGGTCAGCCAATATGTTAATTTTTTTTTTAAATTGTTATAATATTTACAAATTTTGATTTGATTCTAGAAAGCTTGAAACGTCTAGAAATGTCAAAATTTTCAATTCGAATTATCTTACCGATTACAATAACTTTCTATGGGAATTTAATATTAATACACCGAATTCAAAACAATTAATTTACAGTTGATAAAACAAAATCTGACATTAAGAATTTTCAGACTTCTATTAAGTTATTTCAGAACTTATTAACATTTCAGTCCTTAAACATTATTACATTTATCGAAGGTCAGAACACCCTTTAAATTATTCTTAAGAAAAAAAAAAATCACATTGAATTCACACTACGTCATTTAACTCTTAATTTATTAATATTTTGTATAAATTGCTTAAACACCATCACTAAGAGCTTTTCAAATTTAAATTTTTAATTCATGTTAATTTATGCGTTACAATGTGTTGTAAAGATGAGAGAAGATCGCAAGCGTGCCTTATAATCAAGTAATTTTGTTTCTTTTTATCATTAGTAGTGAAAAATGTGTCATTTACGAATAAAAATATGCATTAAAAAAAATTAAATTAAATAAACTGAAATATGTACATATTTAAATACAAAATTGTGTTACTCGTGAAACCAACGCAACGTGACGTTTACAAACTAATATTGGGTGTATTTCAATGAATATGAGAACTTTTAATAAGAATTCAAGGCAGAAATATTGTTTACAATTATCTGGTCGATTGTTTTGTGGCATTAATTTTTAACTTCCCATAGGAAGTTATTGTAATGGGTCCGATTTGTCGAATTGAAAATTTTGACATTTCTCGACGTTTCAAGGTCCCTAGAGTCGAAATAAAAGATTCTTAGAAAGATGTCTGTGCGTGCGTGTGTACGTACGTTCGTACGTCCGTACGTCCGTATGTCCGTATGTTCGCGACGTTTTTTTCGTCGTCGTCCATAGCTCAAGATCCAGAAGAGATATCGTCTTGAAATAAATTTTGTTATACAGATAATAAGGCAGAAAAAGCTCTCAAGAAAATTGCGTGGGTCGTTTTTTTACCATAGCAGTTTAAAAAAAAGGTGAAAATTTTGGTTAAACCTAAATATCTCATGAACCAATGACGCTAGAGACTTGAATTAAATTTTATGTTATATATTGTAACGTGATACAAAACAAGTATATTTTTGGAAAAAATCCAATCAACGTTTTTTTTTATAAATCAAAAAAACTGAAAAAAAATGTTTGTCACCTCGAAAATTTTACGACTAAAATATGATTTCGTCTCCAAAACAATTTTGTGCAACGAAGAATAATGTTTTTGACATCTGATAAAATTTTGAGAAAAATCGAATTGACAGTTTTTTTTACAAAAAATAAAAACCTAAAAAAAAACATTACTCAAAGTTGGTAAAAACTGAATTTCGACTCAAATATCTTTTCAAAAACTTGAGATTAAGGCTTCAAACTTATTTTATCTTATAAGAAATATTGTTTTCGACATTAGGAAAAATTTTGAGACAAATCGAATTGACAGTTTTTCTACAACAAATAAAAACCTAAAAAAAAATTAATAAAAGTTGGTAAAAATTGATTTTCGACTCAAATATCTTTTCAAAACTTTGAGATATTGGCTTTAAACTACTTTTATCTTTCAAAAAATATTGTTTTCAACATTCAGTAAAATTTTGAAAAAAATCGAATTGACAGTTTTTTTAAAAAAAATTAAAAACCTAAACAAATTTAACAAAAGTTGGTAAAAATTGATTTTCGACTCAAATATCTTTTCAAAACTTTGAGACATTGGCTTCAAACTAATTTATAAGAAATATTTTTTCAACATTCTATAAAATTTTGGGAAAAATCGAATTCACAGTTTTTTTTACAAAAAATATAACTTGGTAAAAATTTACTTTCGACTCAAATAGCGTTCCAAATATTAAAAATATTGGCTTCAAACTTATTTTATCTCACAGAAAATATTGTTTTCTATATTCAGCAATTTTTTTATAAGAATCCAACAGTTCGTTTTTTCATAAAAAAAAATAAAATCTACAAAAAATAGTACGCAAATTTGGTAAAAATTGATGTTCGGTTCTCGATATCTCTCAAATTAAATGCATTCATCCAATTTGTATTTGTTTTTATAAGGAATGAAAACTTTTAAGAAATGCTACTAAAATATGTAAAAATTGGTTTTCTACTAAAAATCTCGTTTACAAAAATAGATTTTGAAATGAAACTATTTCATCATATGCAAAATATTGTTGGTAATTTTAAATTTTTTAAGAATAATAATTCAACTGACACCTTTTTTAACACAACACGAAAACCTTTAAACTTTTAAGCAAGACAAATTGACAGACGGGATGGGAAGTTACCAGTGTGGGTCGCATCCCAGCCTCTTTTTGTTTTTAATTTTATATCGTTTTATTTTAATAACTAAAAAAGCTTTCCATGTAAGATACTATATGTATGTTGAGATAATAGTGTAGGTACATTAATTTATAATAATTTTATAGTGCTCATATTTCAAGAAAACGATTTGAAAATAAATAAAGATCTCAAAAGAATTTAAATGATTTCAAAGAAGTACTACCTACATAGCTTTTTAAAACAAACACTACATATACAATATACATACATATGTACATATATATTAGATAATTCAACATTATAAGTGCTTTCGCTTCCGTCAAAACTATTTCAAAACATGTCTGTTAAAAAATACCTGTTAGTGCCACAAGAAAGAAAAGAATTTCTTTTACCAAGAATCATCTTATTTTCCCCAAAATTCACCTTCAACTGCAATTACGGGAAGACAGGTGCATCCGTTGTGCATATAACAAATGTTGCTTTTGAAAATTTTTCTTTTTTCAAAATATATTTTATTTTGTTTATATATTCTGACTGCAGTCAGCAATTGTTACTGAAAGGGTAATTTTCTCAATGAAAAACATTCACTCAATTTTGGGTAAGCAGAATATGAGATACCTTCTCCTGATGGAAACTTTCAGGTAAACTTCTTGGGTAAATTTTCTTTTCAACTTCTGTTTATAACTTTAAAACCACCAAGCTTAGTCTAAAAAATGATCTTAATAATTTTTTGTTTCAAACATTATAATTTTTGGTAATATTTATATAAGGGTACGATTTAAAAATCTTAATAAAGCAAAAAAGCAAAAGTCGACAAAATCTAGGCTGTCAAAATTACAAACAACCTTCCTAATTTACATTATGCACAACATAAAGTTTTGCCATTTATCGCTTAAAACAAAAACGATCGTTAAATATTGTTTTAAAGATAGCTGTATAAAAATTTTTTTTTGAAAAAAAGTATTATAGAGAATACTTAATATAGTCAAAACAACTAGGTATCCAAAAATTGAGAATCAATTATCACCCTAGTCAAATCCACCCCTGAACAATATTATTTAATTCAAAACACGAAAGTAAAAATACTGATGTAAAATTTTGAATTGTACCTATTGGGCCTTACTAAAATCAAATTTAGTGTTAAGGTTAAAAGAAAATCTCCAGACTTTAGAAAATTCACATACCAATAACGAATTTAATATCCAGTTTAGGCGTTAGCAAAACGTCAAAATTTAATACACGGAAATCCATGTTTAAAGTCGAGCATTAAAAAAAAGTGTTGCCTAAGTGCTGTTTTATGGTACATACATTTGTATTTAATACTAAAATCTTATCTCAAGTTATCTGGTTGATTTCCATTGGTAAAGGTATATTTGAGGCTGTGAATGCAAAAGTGGTGTATCCCACTTTTTGTAATTGGGTTTGAATCGACCAAAACAAGCACATAAGCTTTGAAAATAGTAAAGTTATATTTTTTTTTTGCAAAAATTAGATATTCAAGAATATAAAACTATGTTTAAAATAATGTATTTCCCTAAGACAAAAATATAAGAGACAAAATAAGCCAATTTTTCAAAATAAGGTTATGCCACTTTCAGATTTTTGTTCTAAAGCCTAGTACGCAGATCACGCTAAATTATAGCTTTCATACAAAATTATCTCAAAAATGTAGGTAAAGAATTTTGTATGGGAGCTAAAATTTAGCACGATCTGCGTTCTAGGCTTAAAGTAAAAATGAAGCGCGTTATAGTATTACGTTCGTTGATTTTACTTTAAATACGTGGCTAATTTGTTGATTCCGTTTTATATATTTAAGAAATATATTTCCTTGTGAAAAAGATGGTGTTAAAAATTAAAATTTTATTTAAAAGTCACTTCGACACTTCAAATCAATTGTCGTACTAGAATATAATACAAGTACTAAAATACTTGATGTTAAAAAGAACACGGCAATACTGAACTTTGACAGTTTCTACTTTATTTTGTTTTGTATTTTGTGCCTGTGGTTCTGAAATTTGTGCAGCGAAAAAGAAATTTGTTTCAAGAAAATTATATATACATATGTTTACTATGAATACACAAATAAAAAGAAAACGAGCCAGCAACTGGACACGTGAAATGAAGGAGCTCTTAGTTTCATGTGTAAGACCCCTAGGTCACATAATCGACAGCAAGCTTAACAGCCTGCCTTCTTTGACAGTTCTAACAGTTCAAGCAATTTTTGTTCTTATTTGTAGTAGATTTTGTAATAGATTCAAGGAAAATCTTGAGACTAGTTAGAGCCCCCGCAGACTGCAGACTTTTTATCGGCCGATAGTTTGGTCGGCTTCTTAATCAGTATGGAGAGGAATGCATATGCGCACACTACAGCGATTCAGTATCGGCCGATAAAAAAGTTTGATGGGCTACCCGATTACATTCAAACTAATCTGTCGGCCAACTATCGGCCTACTGTTTAATTAGTATTGGCGCATACACGCCTGCGCACACATGACGATTGTTTAGTCGGCCGATAGTTCAGTTCGCTCTGTGATTTAGAGTCGTGTGCGGGTATTTTGAATATGGCGTCGCCCAAATCACAATTGTTGATTGTAGAATAGTCAGCCGACTGTTGGATAGTCTACGCCCTGTTCACCAACCAAACTGTTTAGTTGACTCGGTGTGCGCACTTTCAACCCAACCCGACCAAACTATCGGCCGATAAAAAGTCTGCAGTCTGCGGGGGCTCTTAGTGAGAGGGTTAAATTGTTTATTGGTAGCATTTTATTAAAGCTCAGCACTTTGTTTTAACCTTCCAGTTAACTAATAGTCGACATTAGCGTTTGATTATTAGTAAGGCCCATTGTCAACAGTCTTCTTTATAAACTGAATTTTATGGACTCACGTAAGTCAAATATTAAGAGAAAGAGAAAAATTCAAAGTTGCCTTATGCACCTGCAGCAGAATTTTTGGTAGAAGATTGGGTCCCAGCCCCAAAACACATGCATTGCAAGGTCGATATTGAAAAAGATCTATTTGGTATGGTGGCCGCCCTTTGAGAGCATAACCAACTTTGAAAAAAATATAAGACTTTAGAGACTAGAATGTATTGACGCATTGAGTCACGGTACCTGACAGTCAGCGCGTGAACCTTCAATTGAAGATAGATTATTTTTCGATTTAACGTTTAATGTATTTCCCACAAGCGAAAATTAAAGTGTCTCGAAAATATTAATTTTTAATGAAAAAAAGGTATTAATATTATGATTATAAAAGAATAATACCGTGTTTATTTTTAAATCAGGTGGAAAATATATCAAAAACATAATCCTGTGTAATTTGTTCTCAAAAAAGTCATTATTCAAGCATACGGCCAGATTTGTTGGGAAAAGTGGTGAAAAGTTGGACTGAACAAATGGACTATGAAACAGTTAATATTAAAAATAAAAATATTTTGCGTCATTTAGATATCTACATAGATAAGATTAGATTAAGATTCATATTTAGAATAGATCTGGTTTAAAAATTGTCGGTCATGATTGACAGAATAGTTCCATTTAAACAAAAATAAAAAAGTAAATTTAAATTTAAAACGTAAGCCTAACATACGCACGTTCATGCCCCAACAGAGGATAAAAATGAAGACACCAAAGAAATATTCTTCGAGCTTTTGGACGAGACATATGAACAGTGCACTAGCTATGACATTACAATTGCCTTAGGAACCACCACCTCGTTATAGGCGAGGTACTGCTACAGAAATCCTGATTCAAGCTAAAACAAGGAAATGGTGTGAGAAGTTTCGACCTTAGATGGCTACAATCTCAATCCTATGGTAAGCATTGAAAACCAGTGGCAACATTATCTGGCAGCCATCAGAGATGCCGCCTCTGAAGTGCTGGTTTTCAAATGGCTATAACAGCGAAACCCCTGGTTTGACGACGAGTGCGGCAAGCGAACACAGCTAAGCAACAGGCATAAAAAACGGAGCTGCAAAGAAGGACCAGAGCTGCCCGCGAGCTCTACGAGCAGAAGAGGAGGGAGGAACACCGGCTTCTTAGATGGAAAAAAGATAGCATTAGAAGCGCGCGTTCGAGGAGATTGAGGGATGTCACAACAGGAATGAGGTTCGTAAATTTTACCAAAAGGTAAAAAAAACCTCCCAAGGGTACCAGCTACGAACCGAAGCCTGTAAGGACGATCAGGTGAACATCGTAGTAGAACCGCAGTCTATGTTGAGAATACGGAAAGACCACTTCTCCAAATTATATAACCGCGATGACGAATCAAATTCCGCTGTTAGGGAGATAGAACCACTCAACCTACTCGACGCAGATCAACAATTCCGCCTTCTCGACCTCGACGAAGTGAAGATAGCTATATCTTAACTGACTTGGTAGGGAGCATGCACCAACTCATCTGTAAAATATGGTCGGAAGAAAGCATGGCCGATGAGTGGAATCTCAGCATAGTTTTCCCAATACACAAGAAAGGAGACCCTCGGAATTGCGTCAAACATAGCATAAAAGATCCTTTCTGCCGTATTATATGAATGTCTGAAACCGTTTTTCATATCAGTGTGGCTTCAGACCAGGAAAGTCCACCACCGACCAAGTATTCACACTACGGCAGATCTCGGAAAAAAACCAGGAACTTCAAATCGATACCAACCACATCTTTATCGATTATAAAGCCGCGTATGACAGTATCTATTGGGAAGAGCTCTACAGAATGTCTAGTTTTGGCATCCCTGTCAAACTTATCCCATTGTGCAGAATGACGATGGAGAATACACGATCCTCTATCAAGTTCGAAAAAGATCTCACCGATGCATTTGATGTCAAAAAAGGTTTTAGACAAGGCAATGCACTGTCATGCGACTTCTTCCACATCGTTCTGGAAAGAGTTGTGTAAAACTCAACCATCAACACCAGAGGCACAATTTTCAAAGGTCCATCCAATTAATCAGATACGCCGATGCTATTGACATAATTGGAAGATCAAAGCGTGATGTCAGTGGAACGTTTTGATCATTGCGACGCAAGTGGAGAAGATGGGATTAATGGTCAATGAGGGCAAGGCCAAGTAATGACGACGTCTTGGACAAAACGTCACCATGGGCAGCTTTAACTTTGAGGTAGTTGAGGATCTTGTCTACCTGGGCACCGCTATAAATTCAGACAACGACACAAGCGCCGAAACCAAACAAAGAATAACTCTTGCAAATCGCTGTTTTTTTGGACTTAGAAGGCAATTGACTAGTAAAGTCCTCTCTCGAGAATATTAAATCCCAATCTATAAGACACTCATCATCCCAGTTATGGAGCTGAGGCCTGGACCCTGTCAAATAAAGATGAGAGGGTCTTGGAATACTTCGAGAGAAAAATTCTTCGGGTGATTTTTGTTCCCATCTGCTTAGATGGAGAGAAAATACAACGGTGAACTGTATGCACTCTACAGCGACAATGAGATGGCTGGTTCATGAAGACTGAAGAGATATCAATTCTCCAGCCCTGAAAGTCTTCGAATCCAATCCCAAGGGACGGCGCAGAAGAGGACGACCGTGACTCAGGTAGCTCACTCAAGTGGGAGAGGACCTCACCAACTTGGCGTGCGAAACTGGAGACAGTTAGCTTATGATATAGTCAAAGTGTATTTTCAGTGAGTCGATGAGTGTCTGTGGTACACCTGTATCGATATAAGGGAAATAATTCGGTCTTGTGGAAGGGAGAGCATAAACTCGCTGCAAAAAGTATCGCAGTAATTTTTCAACATCTTCATATTCCTTATAGCATAAAACAGTTTGTATTTCAACGAGTGAAGGATTGATTTGCATGAAATGCATTTTTTCCATGAAACGTAAAGTGCAGCCTTGGCTTTTTTCAGCTTTGCATTAATGTGATTTTCATAAACAAGTTACTTATTACGGTCACACCCTGAATCCCTAAATTCTTTAACAAATTTTATTTCCTGTCCCTGGTACCTCCATTTTTCATATAGCAAGCTTCTCTTTCATGTCCTTTTCTAAAGATCATTGCGTTTGATTTATTAAGGTTTACTGAAAAATTACAGACCTCGCATTTTTTTCTAACTTTTCGATCATGACTCAAAGAAGTTCTTGTGATTCTGATAAAAGGACGATATCATCTGGGTATACAAAAGACCAGGAATATTTTCTTCAGCAGATGACACCCCTCCTCCACGTGCTCTACTTAATCTTCTTCATAAACACGTCATAATAACCGCAATTATTATGCAACAACAGAAAGCTATAAATAGATTTAGGATGTCCTTTTCACAGGCTTGAACATTTTCAGAGGAAGTTAAAAGTATCTTTCTCCACCTCCTTAACTTAACTCTCTTCACATTAGTCAGATGATCCGCATGAAAAGTTCTGATTCGAAGAAATAGTACAGTTGAGACCTTAAGGACATCTTTAAATTCCCCCAAAAATCAGGATCATTCAGAGTGTGCTGTTTCAACTTAATATCCACATATACTATTAATCTACACAGAAAAAAAAAAGTTGTCATATTAACAATCGTCGATTGTCTACCAAAATAGTCAATATGACAACCTAATTTTTTAAAATTGACTACTGGATAGTCAATAGAACAATTTTCGATTGTCAATTTTGGGTAGTCAAAATGACAATTTGGTTGTCATATTGACTACCGAAATTGACTATCGAGGATTGTTATATTGACTACCCAGTAGTCAAGCTAGATTTCGTTTTTTTAACAAAAATTGTCATATTGACTACCGCAGTTGTCATATTGACTACCAAAATTGACTATCGATAATAATTGTTATATTGACTACCCGGTATTCAATTTAGATTTCGGTTTTCAACAAAAATTGTCATATTGACTACCTGAGTTGTCGTATTGACTAACGCAGTTGTCATATTGTCTACTGCAGTTGTCATATTGACTACCGCAGTTGTCGTATTCAATACCACTTTCATCAATACGACAACCGTAGTTTCAATTTCCTTCAACCAAAGTTGTAATATTGACTACCAAATTGTAAAAAAAATTCGGATCCCAAAATTGACAACCGAAAATTGTTCTATTGACTATCGCGGTTATCGGCTGAAAATTGACCACCAAATAGTCATATTGACTAGCAAAATAGTCAATAGGATGACTTTTTTCGTTCTGTGTACAGATATATCCAACTGAGATGTTTTTCTAGCATTGCCTAACCTCAACCTAAGCCAAAAACTTGTTCTTTTATCATTAAAAACTCTTTACCATTTCTATACTTCCATAAAGGTAAAAACATTGGTACTTGTATCATTATACCAAAGACGTTGTTACCGTATTAAGTTATTGCACAAAAATCTATAAATACCTCTTGCCTATACTTAACCTTTGAAATTTTCAAATAATTCACTCAGAAAGGAGAACCTCCTTTCTGTCTGTGTCCTTAAATTAAGTCCAATTGACCTAGCCCATACACAAATCTATATTTATACCCAGTTAACCTTACCTTGGCCCATTCCACTTTAAAGACATACATAGGTATGTAGTTTTGTGTTGTTGCATAATAATTGCGCTTGTTATGACTTTGGTCAAATCGATATCGAAAATCTAAACTGCTAAATCAATGTTAAACAACATGACAGTAGGTAACTAAATTATATATAATATGCACCATTTTCCTAGAAGCACAATGCAGGTAATGCACAAAACCTTCCTTTTCTCCACCACACCGTTCTTCTATCTTATAAATACGTTACCTATCTAATATTTCTATACATGAAAGGTACCTTCGAGTATATGTGGGGAATCCTGAATTGCTGACAATGACAAATAATTATTATTGTTAAGTACGCCAATAAAATAGGGAGCTATTTGCCTTCAACCATGAAATCTAATTCCTATCTCCGAATTGCACACAGTATGATGATGGCATAGTGGAAGCATTATTTTCCCATCTGGTAATAAAGTCAAATCACATCAAACTATCACCTCTGGCAAAGTTGCTTCTTCCGAGTTCCATTTCAGTCGAAATAGTTCAGCAGTTAATTTGTTCGTGCATATCATAACGAGTGAGTGGGTGGGTAAGCTGAAAAGGGTGGGCGAAGTTGAAGGTAGCCTCACATAATTCCAAGAAATCTTATCATATTCTCCGTAGCGGCGGCGGGCGTTTGGAGTCAACGTCGCGTCGTCGTCGCCTTCATGAATAGGAAAACGGAACTCATTGAGATGGAGAACTTCGAATATGCGTCTTTTTAAGTCCATAAAATAAAGCCCTCCCGATGGAGAAACTTCTTTTATTTAAATTAAGTTAGCACAACGTGAAATGCATAGAAATTAATTCATAGTTTTGTGTTTTTGATTGAAATTGGGGAAAAATTGAAGAAAATTTAAGGATGAGGACTTTAATTACCCATTCCTTTAAAAGGTGACAATGGCAACGGAACGTATCGCAACGGCACGCGCGAAAAGCAAAACGAGAATCTTATTCTTTTAAAAATTGAAATGAAGATGAGTTTCTTCTTTTATTTTGTTTAGTTCTTGTTTGGTCTTAATTGGATAAAAAAGAATGTAATATGAGTTGAAAAGAATTCCCATGAAGACAGTTACTTAATGTTTTAAAGTTAATTAGGCAGGTGGTAGACAACATTGCATTGTGTAGGTTCTTAATTTTGTATATTTTTAAGTACTCTCTTGTGAAGAGAATTGTTATTGCACTACTTATCTTAAACAAATTATTTTTCTTTTCTGAACTCATTTAAGTAGTTTATGGAATGTAATTAAAATTCTACAGTATACTCTTGGTTTGTTTTTTGGTTGGTTTAATCAGATTTATCTGTTTAATTTCGTTTACAACGTGTTTATTAACTTCCCATAGGAAGTTATTGCAATGGGTCCGATTTGTCAAATTGAAAATTTTGACATTTTTTTGAAGTTTCAAGGTCCCTAGAGTCGAAATAAAATATTTTTTAGAAAGATGTCTGTGCGAGCGTGTGTACATACGTTCGTACGTCCGTACGTTCGCGACGTTTTTTTCGTCCTCCATAGCTCAAGAACCAGAAGAGATATCGACTTCAAATAAATTTTGTTATGCAGCTAATAATGCAGAAAGATGCAAAAAGGGGCTCTCAAGAAAATTGCGTGGGTGGTTTTTTTACCATAGCAGTTTAAACTCGGATACGCAGATGATATTGACATAATTGGAAGATCAAAGCGTGATGTCAGTGGAGCGTTTGTTGAGCATTGCGACGGAAGCAAAGAAGATGGGTTTAGTGGTCAATGAGGGCAAGACCAAGTATATGCTGTCATCAAAAAAGGACATTGAACAACGACGTCTTAGACAAAACGTCACCATGGACAGCTATAACTTCGAGGTAGTTGAGGACTTTGTCTACCTAGGCACCGCTATAAACACAGACAACGACACCAGCGCTGAAATCAAACGAAGAATAACTCTTGCAAATCGCTGCTTCTTTGGACTTAGAAGGCAATTGAGAAGTAAAGTCCTATCTCGAGCATCTAAAATCACCATCTATAAGACACTCATCATCCCGGTTCTCATTTATGGCGCTGAGGCCTGGACCCCGTCAAAGAAAGATGAGAACGTCTTAGGATGCTTCGAGAGGAAAATTCTTCGGGTGATTTTTGGTCCCGTACGTATGGATGGAGAATGGAGGAGAAGATATAACGACGAACTGTACGGGCTGTACAGCAACACTGACCTAGTTAGCAGAATAAAAGTCCAACGGCTTAGATGGCTGGGTCATGTAGAGCGAATGGACATCAACGCTCCAGCCCGGAAGGTCTTCGAATCCAATCCCGAGGGACGGCGCAGTAGAGGAAGACCGCGACTCAGGTGGCGCACTCAGGTGGGTGAGGACCTCAACCAACTTGGCGTGCGAAACTGGAGACAGCTAGCTAGGGACCGAGCTGGCTGGAGACGCATGTTGGTTGAGGCCCAGGTCCGCCCCGGACTGTAGCGCCACCTTAAGTAAGTAAGTTTAAAAGAAAGGTGAAAATGTTGTTTAAACCTAAATATCTCATGAACCAATGACGCTAGAGACTTGAATTAAATTTTATATTATGTATTGTGACGTGATACAAAACAAGTATATTTTTGGAATAAAAACTTCAAATATTAACGTTTTTTTTTTATAAATTAAAAAAACTGAAAAAAAAATGTGTCACCTAGAAAATTTTACGACCAAAATATGATTTCGTCTCCAAAACAATTTTAAGCAACGAAGAATAATGTTTTTGATATCTGATAAAATTTTGAGAAAAATCTAATTGACAGTTTTTTTTATAAAAAATAAAGTCCTAAAAAAAACATTACTCATAGTTGGTAAAAATTGAATTTCGACTCAAATATCTTTTCAAAAACTTAAGATTAAGGCTTCAAACTTTTTATCTTATAAGAAATATTGTTTTCAACATTCTGAAAAATGTTGAGAAAAATCGAATTGACAGTTTAAAAAAAAAAAAAAACCTAAAAAAAAATTAATAAGAGTAATAATAATTAATAAAAGGTAAAAATTGATTTCCAAATCAAATATGTTTTCAAAACTTTGAGATAATGGCTTCTTACTAATTTTAAGTTATAAGAAATATTGTTTTCAACATTAGGAAACATTTTGAGCAAAATCGAATTGACAGTTTTTTTACAAAAAATAAAAATCTAAAAAAAATTTAACAAGAGTTGGTAATAATTGATTTTCGACTCAAATATCTTTTCAAAACTTGGAGATATTTGCTTTAAACTACTTTAATATTTCAAAAAATATTGTTTTCAATATTCAGTAAAATTTTGAAAAAAATCGAAGTGACAGCTTTTTTACAAAAAATTAAAAACCTAAAAAAAAATTAACAAAAGTTGGTAAAAATTGATTTTCGACTCAAATATCTTTTCAAAAATTGGAGATAATGGCTTCTAACTAATTTTAACTCTGAGTTAAAGATGAAATTGACAGTTTTTAAAAAAAAAATAAAAACCTAAAAAAACAATACTAAAACTTGGTAAAAAATTACTTTCGACTCAAATATCTTTTCAAAAATTACAAATATTGGCTTCAAACTTATTTTATTTCACAGAAAATATTGTTTACGATATTCATATATCATTCGATATAAAAATCCAACAGTCTGTTTTTTCATAAAAAAAATAAAATCTACAAAAAATAGTACGCAAATTTGGTAAAAATTGATACATATAGACAAACTTTTAAGCAAGACAAATCGACCGACGGGATGGGAAGTTATCAGTGTGGGTCGCATCCCAGCCTCTTTTTCTGGAAATTACCCAAAGATATAAAAGGATAAAATTTTCTAGTTGACCGAATGTGTCCTCACATCAACTATCATACCATTTCCGAAACCTACGGTCCAATAAGTACAATTTATCCTTTGCCTATGCAAAACCCTTGACACTAATGAAATAAAAATCGTCTTTCAAAAAACGAAAGATGAAAAAGGACCAGGTGAAGACGGAATTCCGTAAGAGTATTTCAAAAATGCAACACCAACTTTATCTAATACGCTAAAACTACTTTTAAACAACATGTTAACAACCAGCGTCATCCTCCATTTGTTCAATAAGTCGGTTATTTTCCCTTTTAATAGGAAAGGTGATCCAAACGATATTCATATATGAACGTTTTGGCCAAAATATTTTGCGGGATTTTAATGAACAAATTAGAAAAGTGGGTTGATGATAACAACATATTAATAGACTTCCAAACATGATTCAGGAAAAATTACAGTATAATGGACCAGATATTTGCGTTAACGTCGATTGTGAAAGTATTCCAAGCCAGAAATAAAAAGATCTACGCATGTTTTGTTGATTTTAGAACAGCTTTTGACGCGGAATCTCTACAAAATGTTTAAATGTTTTAGGGAATCCGTATTCTGGTACAGAAGTAATGTTAATAAATGATATTGGCAAGTACATGCCCGATGAAAATACTTACTTACTTAGGGTGGCACTACAGCCCGAGTGGACCTGGGCCTCAACCAAAATGCGTCTCTAGCCAGCTCGGTCCCTAGCTATCTGTCTCCAGTTTCGCACGCCAAGTTGGTTGAGGTCTTCCATCGCCGTCCATCGTGATTGGATTCGAAAACCTTCCCGGCTGGAGCGTTGATATCCATTCGCTCTACATGATCCAGCCATCTAAGTCGTTCTACTTTAATTCATTTAACCAGGTCAGTGTCGCTGTACAGCCTGTACAGTTCGTGGTTATATCTTCTCCTCCACTTTCTATCTATGCAGACGGGACCAAAAATCCACCCAAAAAATTTTTCTCTCAAAGCATCCTAAGATGCTCTCATCTTTCTTTGAAAGGGTCCAGGCCTCAGCGCCACAAATAAGAACCGGGATGACGGGTGTTTTATAGATGCTCGAGAGAGGACTTTACTTCTCAATTGCCTCCTAAGTCCAAAGAAGCAGCGTGTTGCAAGAGTAATTCTTCGTTTGATTTCAGCGCTGGTGTCGTTGTCTGAATTTATAGCGGTGCCTAGGTAGACAAAGTCCTCAACTACCTCAAAGTTATAGCTGTCCATGGTGGAGTTTTGCCCGACAGAATTAGGATCGCTTCAGTTGGTTCTTCAATGGTCACCGTTTTAAAATCACTAAGGATTATAAATATCTACGAGTCAAGTGGAACCTAGAGATGGATTTCAAAAACATATCTGTCACATCTGAGCAAGTGCTTTAATAACCAATTCTCTTGAGTCTCTATCACATATATTTATATTTCGAGCAATTTTGTACGTCTATCATTATCTTATGACTGATTTTAAAAACATTAACACTATTCAAAAAGACAGTTGCAATTTTTTCCTCAAAGAATTCAACCGTAATACCGTACTAAGTTAATGTCAATCCGCTTACTCCTTGGCTTAATTCAGAGCGCACTTTGTAGTACACATATTCTTTTTAAGCCACACTACACGAATGTAGAATGCTTTACCCACCTCCCTTGGACTTGTGCATCGGTATCTCCTCTCTAATTCTATCCGTCTTTCCAAATTTCTCGCACTGTGTTTATGAATATAAGGGTATTCATAATCTACTGGATTATGAAATTTCAAGCATTTTGGGTGAGGTCCAAAAAGAAAAACTTCAAACACACCCTAATACAAAATTACTCAAATATTCGTTTTATATCTCCTTCTCAAAGTTCAACATTTTTCAAATTACATTGCTATAAAGAAGTACTCCTAATAGTACTGGCATCTCGGCATGTGGCTCAAATTTCAACACAACAGACAAAAACTATATCTTAATCAAATTCTCAATTTAGCAGCGACGAATAAGAGTAATGCGATAGTTCTTAACCTTATTTATAAACTTTTCTCTTGGCTATATCTTTGGAGTTCAGAACAAACAAACAATAACGAAGAAAAAAAGAAGAAAACAGCACTTGAAGAACTCATGATCATGACATGATGGACATCACAAAGAAGTTTCCAGTTCCAATTTCAATTCCAACGCTTTATTATCTTTTCGAGCTGTTAGGATATTGTTAACCCACTATACTATCCGATGCCATATAAGCCTTTGGCAGCTAAAGTAGAATTGAACTGAAATTGATTGTACAGACACACAACTGACGGCAACATCTCCTCCACTTAAAGTTCAATCAGTTTTATTTAACAACAACAAAACAACAAAAATAAGAACGAAATCAATAGAAAGTTTCTTCTTTTTTTGAATTTTGTTCTTGTAATAAGCTAACTCGAAATATTGAAAGGATTTTCCAGAAGTGTTGCCTCTGAGCATTTTTCAAAAAAACAAACGGATTCAATTGACATCAATTCCATACAGTTGTATTTAGTTAATTTTAAAATCAATTCAATTCAATTCAATTGTATTTAATTTAATTTAATTTAATTCAATTCAATTCAATTCAATTCAATTCAATTCAATTCAATTCAATTCAATTCAATTCAATTCAATTCAATTCAATTCAATTCAATTCAATTCAATTCAATTCAATTCAATTCAATTCAATTCAATTCAATTCAATTCAATTCAATTCAATTCAATTCAATTCAATTCAATTCAATTCAATTCAATTCAATTCAATTCAATTCAATTCAATTCAATTCAATTCCATTCAATTCAATTCAATTCCATTCAATTCAATTCAATTCACTTTATCATGTGAGATTTCAAATTGCAAGGAATTGTTCAATAGATTCTTTTCAATCCTAAACTAAAGGCAACCCTATTGCCACTTATTTTATAAACACTGATGAAGGAGCAACAAAGATTGTAGCGGCAACGGGTGAGAGATGATTTAATGCCTTTATCTTAGCCTTGGGCATCTGTTGGCCCTTTTTGCCACCATCGATTTCATCCGAATCTGATGCGATGGTGTTGGATGTGGATGGATGGAGTAATGGAGCAATGGAGCTAAGGCGCAACAAAGAAGAGTTTATTCCTTTGTCAGAAAATAATTTAAGTGAACAAGGAGATAGAGTGCAAGTGCTGATAAAGAAAAGAAGGATTGCGATATCGAAGGAACCGAACCGAACCGAATGCCTTTGGGGTTAACACTTTATTTCGCTTGGAATTGAGAATTTCATTAATTTCAAAATAATCGTCATCATCGTTGCGCTGAAGTTTCTCTTTTGTGTGTGATTTTTTCCCCTTAATTTATACCCCAAGAGATAGAGATTATAAAACATGGCTGTAAGATATGAATAGAATATAGCTAAAATCTTCTATAAATTGACTTCAAAGAGGAAGAAATATTTTTATTAGTTCTTTAATTATTATTTTCTATTTGAAGTTAAATTAGGTATTAATGTTTGTCTAGACTGATTATGATTTTCTTGTTTTCTTTTGTAATTCAAATATTTTAAATAATAAATTATAAATTAGAGTGCAGTGCATTCATAATTAAAATTGTATAAAATTGAATTTTGTATTGCTTAGGAGATTTGACTTTTATTAAATTTTACTAATGAGTTGGCTTCTTGGATACAATTTAGGATAAGGTTGTGGCTTAAGTTTTAGTAACTTCGATACAATGTTAAGAGATAAATTATGAGCTTAGTTTATGATTTATTTAGTAACATTTCATATTTTCCATTATTCTTAAAACAATATAATTCTTATTAATTTCAGTAGATTTTTTAAAAATTACTTCCATGGTAAAAGAAAGGATTACAAAGGTCGACAATACTACTTTTTTTTCTGTCACAAAAGCAAAACAATGCTTATTTAAAGGATTAAGATATCCTTAATTTGAATTTTACTTTAAAATTTCTTCCTTCACGTCAGGTTTTTAAAATATGCCCCTTTAAAAATGCTAAAAAAATCAAAAACTAGGTCTTAACTTAAAATATCTTTTGACAATAAATTGAAATATGATGAATTTGCAAAAGTACAAATCTTTCTCTTTCTAGATACAATTGAAATCATTTTAGAATTTTACTTAGTTTCTGCAAATCTACATTAGTTATGAGTTCTTACTTGACTCAATATGAAGTTTTGAGCAAACCTTGAATTTAATACTTTCAGAATTCTTAAAAATACTTTTAGGAGTAAATTTTTACTGCTGATTTCGAATCCAAGCTTAAATTTCATAAGTTTTTAAAATGCACGTTTTCAACGCTATTTTTATCACTGCTTTTTTGCGGTGCTGATCGTTGCTCAGCTGATTACGATGCGATGCTGATTGACAAAAAGTTTGACGTTTAAAAACAACTTTTGCTTTATGATTAATGTGATACTAATAAAAACTGTCATTTATAATAATGAATCGAAAAACAACACATTTCTTCAGAAAATGCGGATTTCGAGGGTAAAACGTCTAACGAGAATGCAAACATTCATACAAATTTCATCCAGAAGGAATATTCCGAAGATAAAAAAACTTTTTCAAAGTAATTTCAAAAATACCCGAATGATGTCTTCCAAAGCCATTTTCGGATGGATCGCTCAACTTTCAATGTAAGTTCAAACACGTTTTAAATTCACTAAACTATTTTATTTATAACTTATGATAGAAATTTGTAGGATCTGTTAGGTTAGGTTAGGTTAGGTTAAAGTGGCTGTTGGTTTGGGACGTCCAACACACTTAGACCAAAGTATGGTCCGTTGTGATACCACATGGATCAGTTAATCAGCTTAACTCGTTGAACCAATTGGAGCTTCGAATGAAGCGTAGGAGACAGGTAATGTCTGAATTTTTTAGATCACTGGTATCGTTAAAGTAGTAGTCTCCAAGGTGGATTCTACGTCTTTGTGATAAGGCAGGGCATGTGCACAGAAGATGAGAGATTGTCTCCTCTTCTTCTTCGTCCATGCAACTCCTACAAAAATCATTTGCAGGGGCTCCAAGTCGAATAGCATGCCTTCCTATTAAGCAGTACCCAGTCAGGACACCTATAACGTAGCTAATGTGCAATCTACTCAGAGAGATTAATTGTTTTGAGCGCTTGGCGCTAAGATTAGGCCAAATTCGTTTAGTCGCTACACAGGTGGTGGTGTTATTCCACCTGAAGTTTGTTTTCTCTATGGTATCTCGCTTTAGCATGAGTTTACATGTAGCTAAGGGGATACCTATGCTAGCATTGTGAGCCAGCAGAGGTAAAGTTGTTCCGCTTTTTGCAAGTTCGTCTGCTTTGCAATTTCCTGGAATGTCTCTATGGCCCGGCACCCAGAGAAGGTGAATGTTGAACTGTGTAGCCATCTCCGTAAGAGATGATCGACAATTTAGGGCTGTTAATGAGTTTGTGGAGACAGAGTCTAGGGACTTTAACGCGGCTTGGCTATCCGAGAAGATGCGTATATCATTAGTTGATATAACGTTTTCTCTAAGCCAGGATAGGACTTCTTTTATAGCCAGGATTTCAGCTTGGAACACGCTACAATGATCGGGTAGACGAAAGGAGAGACTTAAGTTAAGTCTATCTGAGTATACGCCTCCACCAACCCGATCCTCCGTTTTTGATCCGTCTGTATAAAAGTTTATAGGACCATCGTTCAAAAATGATGTATTCTCCCAAGAAGACCTGGGAGGTATAGTCACTTTGAAGCTATAGTCATTAAACTAAGGATGGGGTATGGTGTAGTCAATATTACTGTTTATAGTTCTGAACGAGTTCAAAATAGTGGTGTGGCCAATTCCATTATTGATCCACAGAGAGGAGGCTTGAAGCCGTATGGCAGTATTAGCGGCTGTTTGCTTGCTGAAAATGTCCAGCGGTATTAGATGGAACAGAACATCTAGTGAGGCGGAGGGGGTGGAGCGAAGTGCTCCTCCCATACACAGGCAGGCCGTTCGTTGGACTTTGCTGAGTTTATCGCGATTTGTTGCTGTATCTAGCGCCGTCCACCATACCGCTACTCCATAAGTAAGGATCGGTCTTATGACCGAGATGTATAGCCAGTGTGTAATGCGGGGCTGTAGGCCCCATTTATTACCAATGGTCTTTTTACAGGAGAACAAGGCTACTGTGGCCTTGTTTATTCTCTCTTGAATATTAGATTTCCAACTTAATTTCTTATCTAAAATGAGACCCAAGTATTTTGCTTGTTCAGAGAATTTAAGTGGTACACCGTTTATGAGGGGAGGGTCAATGTGTGGGACTTTGTATTTCCTTGTGAAGAGGACAAGGTCGGTTTTTTGTGGGTTAACGCCTAATCCACACCGATTAGCCCATCTGGTGAGCTTATTTAAAGCGTTTTGTAAGAGGGTTTTTAATATATTGGGATGTTTACCCGTTACCGCAATAGCAACATCGTCCGCATAGGCAAACACTCTGTATCCCTCTCTTTCTAGAGTAATTAGTAATTCATGTATTACTAAGTTCCAGAGGAGAGGGGATAGGACACCACCTTGTGGCGTACCTCTGCTGACACCCCTTTGCGTAGTAAAATCACCCAATTTTGAATTGATAATCCTGCTTATCAGCATTTGATTAATCAATTCGCTGATCGACTTATCTACCTTCAGAGATGTCAATACACGTGCAATTGCAGATGTGTCGACATTGTTAAATGCACCTTCTATGTCTAAGAAGGCAACTAAGGTATACTCTTTATGATGGAGGGAATATTCGATTGTACGTACTATACTGTGTAGAGCCGTTTCAACTGATTTCCCTTTGTTGTAGGCATGTTGAGCCTTTGAAAGGAGGGACTTATCAATACTTGCCCTTAAGTGAATATCGATCAAACGCTCAAAAGTTTTGAGAAGGAATGATGATAAGCTGATAGGTCTTAAGTCTTTAGGGTTTACATGACTGGATTTTCCAGCTTTTGGAATAAAGACAACTTTAACTTGTCTCCAAGACATCGGGATGTATGCCAAATTAAGGCAACCCTTGAAGATGTTTTCTAGGATGGGTATTAGAAAACTTGCATTTTCTTGCAGTTCGGCTGGAATTACACCATCCGGACCAGCAGATTTGTATGGTTTAAAGCTGTTAATAGCCCAATTGAGTTTTTCCCTAGTGACTAGACCTTGTGGGGGTTGTAAAGTATTGTCACCATTATTAAGTGCAATGTTATTAATAATGTTAGAGCTACCAGGAAAGTGGACGTCTAGTAGCAAGTTGAGCGATTCTTCGCTTGAATTGGTCCAGAGGCCAGAGGCGTTTTTCAAGCAACTTGGCATGATTGGATTTTTGGAGAGGATTTTGCGCAGCCTTGATGCTTCGGAGCAATCTTCAACGTTACTACAGAAGTTTCTCCAAGACGATCGTTTGGTTTTCCTCAGTTCTTTTTTATAAATCTTCAGTGATTCTTTATATGAATCCCAGTCAGATATGTCTCTAGAAGCTTTGGCTCTGTTAAAGAGTTTTCTGCATTCTTTTCGAAGTGGATCCAGCCCTGAGTTCCACCAGTGTGGCTTCTTTTTACCTCTTACTTGTATAAGAGGGCATGCAGTATCTAGAGCTTTGTTTAGGGCTAATGTTAGATTATTGACTTTGTCGTCAAGATCTTCGATGTTGGAGGGAGTATTAAAAAGTTCAGGTTTTATTAAACTATTTAACGTTCTCTTATATTTTGGCCAATTTGTTCTTTTCAGATTTCGAAAGATCGGTTGGCAAGGTGGTTCATTTATAAAGTCAAACTGGATGTATCTATGATCAGAAAAGGAGTGATCTTTAGATACCTTCCAGTTCAAAATATTATTATTAATGAATTCGGAGACAAGAGTTATATCTAAAACTTCTTGTCGATTTTTAGTAATAAAGGTTGGCTCATTACCAACGTTACTTACGAGTAGGCTAGTGTTAAGAATATAGTCGAAAAGAGACTCACCTCTGTCGTTTATATCCGTGCTACCCCATACTGTATGGTGGGCGTTAGCGTCACTACCGATGATGAGGCCGATGTTGAGCCTTTGTGCTTCAGTTATCAGTCTCTCCAGAGTATCTCCCGGGAGAGTGCCTCAACCCCATCTTTTTTATAGACCCTCAGCGTAATTTCGTCGAACCCGAACCTAATCACACCTTTTGATTGCGCCAGAGGAGAAAGGGATTCTGCATTGATGATCACAATTGCACCCTTATAGGGTCCCTTTGGATCCTCTAGTTTCGCAACCTTCCAGTTGTGAGTAGGAAGGGTTGGATTGGAGAGCCGTATTACTTTCAGAACGTGGTCACCTTCCTTGAATATGGCCGGAACCGTGATGCGAGCTCTTGGTCTGCAAGGAATGTCCTCCTTTGCTACAACCTCAAGCTTAGCACCAGGCCAGACCTCTCCAAGTTGGCTGACCGCTAGCGTCAGTATGTCGCACGACTCTGATCATCACAGACCATCAACTTGATGTGTCCCTGATGCCAACCGCCATCTTTTGTGATGGGCGGTGGTCCCGGATTGTCAGACATTATCTCGACAAAACTGAAGGCCAGCTGTCCTTTGGCCAATGTCCAGTTCTCGGCAGAGATCGTGCCATCCACATCACTTCTGTCGATAATCGCGACTACCTTTTTGTCCTTTAGAACATCGCTGAAGGACATTTTATCCTTGCGAGGGTCGAGAGGAGTGCTGGTGTTTAGCACTTTGGGGCGTTTAGGTAGTAAAACACTACCTTCCATAGACCTTTGTCGCTTCGACGTTGAGTCTTGGCTGGTCTTTAAATTATTTTTGGCGAGGAAGCTCTTGGCCCAATTTATTTTGGCGTCATGCTGAGAGTTTCCTCCAGCGCCTAGTTGTTCACCAAACGTCCGGAGAATCCTCTTAGCATTTCGTATGTCCCTATAGTAGGCCTTGGAGGGCCTGAGCTTACGCCCATCTCCCCCAGGACCTTCTTTAGGAGCCTTTGTTTTGGAGGTAGAAGGACCTGGCATCACAGCCCTGCTACCTCCGACTCGAGGTGTTGACGATTTGAGAGGTTTACTCTCAGTGGTAGTAGAGGAGCCGTTGTTCACAACTGCCTCACTACAGGAAGAAGGTAATTTTACCTGATTATCCGATGTTCCACTGGCGACAACAGGGCTGTGAGTGTCCACAGCCATGTCAGCACCAGTGGAAGAGGGATGAACAGCAGACAACTTTGCCGTCGTACTGCTGGCCGGTACAGCAGACAACTTTGCCGTCGTACTGCTGGCCGATACGGTTTTTTGGTTTTGTTTTGTTTGTTTTGTTTGTTTAGAAGAGTTCATTGAAAATCCCACGAGTAGCGGATAAGGGGTGGTCCATCTGTACAGAGATCCGTGTATACAGATAAGGCTGGTTAATCCGGAGGTCGCCAGGTATCCGGATACTCCGTTCGCGACTGAGCTAGTTTTTTAATTGGGCCCTCAGCCTGGCTGATCATCGGCACGGGTCGTATAACACCTTAGATCCAGCCCAATTGGGAAGTTTAAGGGAAGGATATGTTTTGAGAAAGGAGAGACGAACAGCAATTAAGCCATAAGCGTCCCAGGAAGGAAACTAGGCATGACAGACAGTTATACAGCATACAGTCAGGGGGTAAGGAGACATCAGCCAGCATAATAGCACAGATCTGACGGAGGAGGGGGTAAAGGATTGGGAAGGGGAGGGGCGAGCGACCTTTGGTTTCAGGACTCTTCTGGAGAAATAATTCCCGAGAATCATTGACCTTACTCAGCTTCTACAACTCGACAAGTTCGACGCTCAGGTAGAAGATCTGTGCAAAGCATTGAATAATTTTTAGAATGAATCTCGTACTGGCCGAAACGGATTTTCTTTTCAAAAATTTTTACTCATAATCATAACTTAATGGAAGTTTTGCACTTTCAAAAAGATTTGGGATGGGAAAAGGAACTTCCTATAACATATTTTATTTTTGAAAACCATTTCGGAAATCGGTCTAGTGAAAAAGGAGATAACCTGGCCTACTGCTGCAGAAGAAATTATTACAATGGATAATGTTGCAAGGAGCTTGGAACACCCATTCCCGTTCGTTATTGGATGTGTGGACGGAACTCATTTCAACAAAAGTGACCCATCTAGTTACTATGACCGTAAAAGAAATTATACAATTACCATGCAGGTATAAATCACTTTGAATATTAACATCTTGTGGACAATGTTTTAAAATAATAATATCGTTAAAAGCTATCTGCGACAGCAACTTTCGATTCTTAGACGTATTCATTGGGTTTCCAGTAAGTTGCCACGACGCAAATGTGTGGGTAATTAGCCCAATATCACTTTTGAACAACACAATCGAGTTTGCAGAAGGTTTTCGTATATTAGGAGACAGTGCATACCCATTATCAAAATACCTTATGGTCCTATATAAGGATAATGGACACCTAACACATGAGAAGAGAAGGTTTAATACGTGCCTTAGTTCAACAAGATTCTTCATTGAACAAACTTTCGGGATTTTAAAAATAAATTTAAAATTTTGCATTATATCGATATGATGACAACAAAAGAAATTTCAAAAGTAATACAAATACGAGTACAACATATTTTGCAAAATTTTGTGATAAGCAGAGAAAAAAAAGTAAACAATTTGATTTGGAGTGCTTCAATTAACAACAACGAACAGGAACATCATACAAGTTTGAGAAATGACAGCGCAAGAAAACACTCGAGAAGACATTGAGAAACGCAACAACTTGGCAATGCTTTTTGTATCTTAAAAAAAAGAAATTTTTAATTCTCGCATTTCTTGGATTCGTTCCAGTTCTGTGTCCAATTTATTCCTCTACAACTCTATAACTTCCACGTGATTTTCATCTTCCCGCTTTGCCACCTAAAGCAGAAATTCCAACGTCTCGTTTTCTTTGGTTTTACGATGACGCTAATTGCGAGTAATTTCTTCCTGTGCTGCATAAGACTCCTCGCCAATCACTTCCGAAAACGATAAGTCTCCCTGAGTAGACAAAAGTGGAGTGTGATCGTATGAAGAAGGCAAAGAATCCTGGCTGCTCTGTGGCTCTGTCTTTGAATTAGGCGAAAATTTTTGGGGGAACTTTTCTATAGTGAGCGGGAGGACAAGTTAAGATAAATTAGTGGTTAAAAAAGATCTTATATTATCATCCATACCTCAAGACGATGCTATATTTTTTAGTGTTTCCGTTGACTAAAACAAACTTTGAAACTTTTAAAGTTTAACTTAGATTAAAAGTGTTTTATTTCGTTGAATTTGTATTTATTTTACCAATATTCTTTTAAAATTTCATTAATAAATTTTTAAACAATTTAATCATCAATCAATCCAAGAATATAAAACTTTTCTATAAGGAAGCAATAAAGAAAGAATGATTCCAGTTGTCAAGTTTAAATAAATCATGTGGAAAAAAAAAAGTTACTTTAAAAATAACAAAGATAAATACAGAAGCAAAATTAAAAGTTCTAACATAATAAAATATAGGTACTATACATAACATACATATCCCCGTTTTAACATCAATATAACATTTTTTTGTTTTTTTAACTTTAACTTCTCAACCTAACTTCTATAAAAACTTTTTTCAAAAGAAATGCCTTGAGCAATAATACCTAATTCAAATATACACCATATATTTCCTTCCTGATATTGAAACTTCCATCGATCAAAAATATGAAACGTTATATGTACATTATTATGGTAGCAGTACGTCATAAGAGCAAAGAAACATTTATAACCCAGCTAATACATCACAAAACTTCAATGATGTGGTAGATGCTTTTTATTCCTTTACTCAAGCCTTTTATAAACTTGCCATAGGGGTAATGTTAATTTACCTAGGAGTTGGAGGATAAACTTCCTTGTACATTCCTGAAAGATACATTGGTTAAGATGCTTTATGTATTTTATCAAAATCGATTGCTTCTTAAAATAAATGGGATGTTTTGAAGTTATTTGGATACGGATGTTGGAACATAAAGTTATACTCTTATAAGTTGAATTTATCAATGTAACGAGTAATGATTTATCAAATTTGTTTTGGGATTGAAATAATATCAAGTGATAAACATGCAGTTGGTAATTAAGGTTTAAGCCCGGGATATATTCTTTTCTCAGATTCTTAAGAAAGTTTAAGAAAGTTGCAGGAAATAAGAAATATTTGTGGAATTTTATTAATTAAATCTTGATTTAAGCACTTTTAAATTAGTGTTCAGGGAATATTTGAAAACTGGGGTTATGGTATGTTTGATAAGAGTTCTCAGGACGGCGATGTACTGGAATTTTTAACTTTTCGACTTAATTTCACAATGGAAGAAAAATTGTGTGAAGTAGGAAGTAAACCGATTTATTCTATTTTATGTTTAAATCGTTTTTTTTCTTAATTACATTTTGAGAAAGAATTGATTTTTTCAAAAGAAATTTAAAACTGTTCCTAACATTTTCTATAAGAAAATATTCTAAAAAACAAGTGTTATCATTCAACAAATACATTCACTTCAAGAAGATGTTCCTATATTACAGCTATAATAATTCCAACTCCATTTAAACTCCTCACAACTTTGGCAGGATTAGATTAACAAGGAAAACAGGTAAGACCTTGAAAATAAAGAATTTATTTTTGAGTAAGATAGAAACAAAGCTGCTAGAGCTGACGGCAACGCTTCCGAATTATTCAAAGCAGCAGGCGATGACATGGTTGGTAGGGAGTATGCACCAACTCATCTGCAAAATATGGTTGGAAGACAGCATGCCCGATCAGTGGAATCTCAGCGTAGTTTGCCCAATATTCAAGAAAAGAAGACCCTCTGAAACGCGCCAATTACAGATGCATCAGTCTCCTAAACATAGGATAAAAGATCCTTTCTGCCGTCTGAAACCGTTTATCAACAGCCTGATAGGTCCGTATCAGTGTGGCTTCAGAATAGGAAAGTCCATCATCGACCAAATGTTTGCATTACGGCAGATCTTGGAAAAAACTCTGTGACTTCAAATCGATACCAACATCTCCTTATCGATTTTAAAGTCGCGTATTACAGCATGTATAGGGAAGAGCTTTACAGAGCAATGTCTAGTTTTGGCATCTCTGTCAAACTTATCCGTTTGTGTAGAATGACGAAGGAGAATGCACGCTGATCTATCAAGGTCGGAAAAGATTTCACCAATAAGACAAGGCGATGCACTGTCATGCGACTTCTTCAACAGTGTTACGGAAATAATTCTGCAAAACTCAACAGTCAACACTAAATGCACAATCTTCCAAAGGTCTATCTAATTCCTCGGATATGCCATCGATGATATTGATATAATTGGAAGATTAAAGCGTGATGTCAGTGGTGTGTTTTTGACCACTGCGGCGGAAGCGGAGAAGATGGGTTTAGTTTTCAATGAGGGCAAGACCAAGTATATGCTGTCACCAACACAGGACATTGCATGACGAAGTCTTGGAGGAAACGTTACCATGGACAGCTATAACATTGAGGTAGTTAAGTACTTTGTCTACCGAGACACCGCTATAAATTCAGACAACTACACCAGCGCTGAAATAAACAAAGAATAACTCTTGCAAATCGCTACTTCTTTGGACTTAGAAGACAATTGAGTAGTAAAGTCCTCCCTCTAACATCTTAAATCACCTGTAAGACTCTCATCTTCCCGTTTATAATTTATGTCGTTGAGGCCTGGACCCTGTTAAAGAAAGATTGGAGCGTCTAAGGATGCTTCGAGAGAAAAATTCTTCGAGTGATGTCGGTTGATTTTGGGCCCTGTCTGCATAGATGGAAAAAGGTGAAGGTAAGCCGACGAGCTGTACGGGTTGTACAGCCACACTGACCTGGTTAAGAGAATAGAAGTCCATTGACTTTTACTTTGACATCACGCTAAGTTCTTCCGATTATGTCAATGTCATCAGCGTATGCCAGTAATTGGACAGACTTTTGAAAGATAATGCCTCTAGTGTAGACGTGAGAGCTCTGTGCTATTCTTTCGATGTTAAAGAAATCACATGACAGCGCATAACCTTGCCCAAAAGACTTTTTGACATCAAAAGGTTCTGTTAAGTTGTTGAAAACCTTTATTGAGCAGAGCAAATTCTCCATGGTCATCCTGCACAAACGGATGAGTTTGGCAGGGATGCCAAAACTATCCGTTTGTACAGGACGAGCTATACAGCTTGTCCCTGTAGAGTCTGTCATATAAATAAATAAATTAGGTGGCGCAACAGTCCGTAGAGAACCAGGGCCTAGTGACTTACAACCCTCAACCATTCCTGTGTGCGAGTATTTGCAGGGATGGAGGGGACCTACAATTTATATGCCGAATCCGAACGGCTAATTTGAGAAAGCACTTTTCATGACAAGAATTACTCTTGGAGAATTTGTCAATTCCTCGCAAGAGGCAGTACCCGAAAAAAACTTTAGATGACACATGCAGGGATTGAAGCCAAAACCTCTCGCATGACAGTCCAACGCACTTGACATCATGCCACGGGTATTAGCAGAGTCTGTCATATGCGGCCTTGAAATCGATGAAAAGATGGTGGGTGTCGATTTGATCTGCTTGGGTTTTTTTCCAGGATTTGTAGTAATGTGGTATAAGACCAAACTGATAAGGATCTATCAGGTTCTGGACGATGGGCTTTACCCGTTCACATATTACTACAGAGAAGATTTTGAAAGCGATGTTAAATAGACCGGTTCCTCTATAGTTGTGCAGTTTAGAGGGTCACCTTTATTCAGTATCGGGCAACAGTACTGATGTTCCATTCATCGGGCATGCTTTCTTCCGAGCATATCTCACAGATAAGTTGGTGCATGCTCCTAATAAAATTATCTCCAGCTGCTTTGAAGAGCTCGGCATTCAAGCCATCTGCTCACGCTGAAGTCTAGCTTAGATATTGCAATCGTTACTTCGTCTAAGTCGGGAAGACGGGATTGTTAGCTTTCGTCGTTGTTGAATGGATCGTCCTTCCTGACAGCGGAATTCGGTTCGTCTTCACCGTTATACAGTCTGCAGAAGTGGTCCTTCCATATCCTCAGCATTGACTGCGGTTCCACTATGATGTGTCCACTTTCGTCTCTGCTGCCTTCTTCTCAATATCTTGACGGGACGCTTCTCAAGCTCTCTCTTTTTCCTTCTGAGAAGTCTGCATTCCTCTCTCTTTTTCTGCTTATAGAGCACGTGAGCAGCTATTGTCCTTCTTTGCAGCGCCACTTTGCGTGCCTGTTGGTTCTCTGCATTTACCTGCCGACATTCCTCATCAAACCAGGAGTTTCTTGTTTGTGGCTGCTTGAAACCCAGCACGGCTGGGGCGGCTTCACTGATTGCATGTTGAGTTATCGATAGAGAAGTTCGAAACATGTTACTTGTGACTCGGTTACAACACTGAACGAAAAAAAAATCACATATTTTGAGTTCCCTTTGAAGAAGTCCCTTTTTATTTTCTGGTTCAGAGGATTCATTAAATATGCTATAATCCTTTTTTGGATTATAGCCATTCTTTACCGAACACCCTATCTAATACTTGGTTCTTGGTCGGTGAGCTTTTAACCTCAAGTCACTTTCTTAAATAAATTCATCCTAGGATAAATCTGAATTTGAATAAATCGGATTAAAACAACATTATTTTAGTAAACACTCTTAAAACTCAAGTTTTTTTTTAAGTCTTAAGTCTTAAAGCTGCTTTAAATTTGCACAAATCCTCAAAACTTTCCTCAAATATAGCTCGTGTATTTCAAGTTCATAAACAATAGTAAGATAATGTATCTCTAAAAGAAAAATAAAACAAAAGCGAAGCAAGAAAAGTAATTCCCATGTGCGTATGTTACGGAAGCAATTCACAAATCTTGCTATTCCCTATTTGTAACTCAAATAAAAACTTAGAAGCTCTAAACAGTAAACAGGATCTAGGGCAAAAATAAGTCTTTATTTGAAGATACAACATCAACAAGGATAAAAATAGATACGTACATGGAATCGCTTTTCACATTATCATCATCTTTTCCTTTTTTTTTTGAGACTTTTCCTCCAAATAAAATGTACTCAACAGATCAATTCTCTTCCTCCCCAAATTCCTATTACAAATCCTTAAATTCATATTATGTTGTATTGTAAACTGCATCAAACATCTCCTGCTAAATATCCTTTTCAATTGGAAAGCGATTTAAGTACGTACAGGAGTTTAAAGCATTAAAACACACTTATATTCGAATGTGTCTCATAACAAAGCAAATAGAAAAATTGAATCCTTGAATCATCAATGAACGAAGGATTCAATTTTCTAGTTAATTTCCGCTCTCAGGTGCAGAAGAAGTTTTTGTTGACATTTTTCCTATAAATATATTTATTTGTCGAGGAAATACATATACGAATTGTTGAAGGGTCAGTCATCGCATCGTATGAGAACTTGAACCTAAGCCATACCTTCTAGTCTATATATAGTTTAAGTGTCTTTTGAGAATATGAAGCTTCCTTTTGTTGTCGAAAACGACACAAGAAACACAATAGGTGGTCGAATGTTTGGCATTATTATTTTTGTCATTCTTTAAGAATCTTATTTCCTCCTTCGAGTCAAGGAAAAGTCTCTTCGTATTCAATTGCCAAAGGTAGCAATCGAATAGGGTGTGTGTGTGGTGTGGAAATTACGAGTATCTTTAGTGTTCCTGGGAATGATAAAGTGAAAGATGTCAATCAATAGAAGCAAGCCCACGCTATAAAGAAATAGAAAGTGGAACTTTTGGTGATGAAGTATTGTGTTCATCTCAAAATTGGGAAACCTACGCAAGCAGAAGGTCTAAATAAATAATAGAACTTTGGTTGGTTTTGTGTGAGATGGGTTTTTTAAAAATAGAGAAAATCTACGATGTTGTCAACTGTCACTAGCAGGAACAGCTGATATGAACAAGAACAATAAACCTTTAACATTGAGATCTGCTGAAATATGCTCAATATTATAGAGATTTATACTATCCTATTGCCTTCAGTTGTATTTAAGGGAAAATAGTATCAAATGAACCTTATTAAATCAATAGCAGAGAGGTCATTATAAGCAGGAGTGTTGAGCAAGAGGGTTGATTAAGTAACTGGCATTTTGTGTGAAAGGAATTTGTCGTTGTGTTTAATCACCTAACCATTAGGAGAAAATGTCTGATTGTTGGAAAATAGATTCCCATTAAATGACAGTATGAGGCGAATCTTATCAGGTAAGGTCTTATGTATAATGGGTATTCCAGAATTCACTACGATGGTTGATAGTTTAGACTAAGTACAATGGAGCACAACACGGACAAGGACAGCTTTTGATTGCTTTGAAAAGTTTACCATTTTGCACTTTATTTTAGGATTTTAATTTCTGCACATTAAATTTACTTTTCTTGAAAGCTGTCACTTCAGATAATCTGAAAAAAAATGGGGATAGTTTTTATTTTGATGAAAAACTTGAAAATGCAACACATAACTAAATATTTTTAACCTCCCATTGGAAGTTATTTTAATCGGTCAAATTACTAAAATCAAAAATATTTGCATTTCTTGACATTCCAAAATCACTAGGAGTCAATAAGTGTAATTGTTCTTAAGATTGTAAGACAAACGTATAGAAATCTCTCTAGGAAGAATGCATTTAAAAGACTCCATTTATTACCTCGCAACAGTAAACTAATCTCGTAAAGGATACACAAATCCGTTGGGGTGTTTAATATCTTGGCTATTGTTCGGAAGAAGTATTCGGAAAGACCAATGTGTTATTTTTTTTATCCATCCTACTTTTCAGGTCTCGTTCGGAGTACCTATGAAGATGCAAGACAACATTTGTCTAGCCTAAATACAAGAAGATGAATCTACGTACCCTTTTAATTATTGACCGATTGGACCTACGAAACTTTTATCCAAGGTCATGGAAACGCTGATTATTACCACAAAAAATATCTCATGAAGAAAAAGCTTTTTTATGATCGGCTTTCAAAGCTAGTGATCTCATGATTCATCCACCGAACACTAATACAAATCTGCAGTTATAGAAAAAGTATAAGATTTTTACGCTTGATATTTCAAAAGCCTTCTTAGTCCAGTCAAAATAGACATTTGACTTAGCCAAAATTCGCATAGAGCTGAAAATTGGCAGAGACGTTAAATACCTCATTATAATTGAAATGTCAAAAATCCCCTTCGATCCTCCTTGTGCAAAAAATTCTATTCAAGGTCAAACATACAAAATTACGTTTTTTTCCATTTTTCTTGGAAACGGTAAATTTTATCGTGAAAATAGATCAGACAAAACTTGTAGATCATACAATTCTCTACAAAAATGATCCAGAAACTTTTTCTCATAAGACTCACCATTCGTGATATATCGCTGTTTTAAAAATTACAAAATTCAGATTTTCCATAATATGCACACATTTCCACACCACCTATGAGGTAATGTACAATAATGGCGCATTTTTTTAACGTGGTTTCCCCAGTAGTATACTCCACGATCCATTGTAACAAAAAAAGTTTGATCAGATGGTATCCTATTGATTGAAAGAATGGTAATATTGCTAATGATCGAAGATGAATAGGTTGTTTCCTTTTAAATGTTATTATGATAGATAATTGTCTAATTCTACTTCGACAATTATTTCTTCATCTTCATTTTCTTCTTCTTGCAGAATTTCTGCTCTCTGTTCTAAGAAAAGGGATGCATAGTCTCTTCATCAACATCATAAATATCTTCATCTGTTGTACATATTTAATTCAATATTGGAGCAAGACTGACCCTGACAACTAATGCAACTGGTGAACAAAATAAACCCACTTTTTGACAGCCACAATTCTTACTTCAATCCGTCTTGCAGTTACAAAAAATAGTGTTAAGCAGTTCTTCTGGAGCAGGTGGGACTTGGGAGTAGAGTTTGAATAGGCTCCAAATAATTATCCGTTAATTTCCAATTTTGGGTCCAGCTCATTGCCTAGCCACACTTGAACTTGATAATAAACACGATACAAGTGTTGACATGCAGAAGCAGATGTTGGAGGCAGACAAGACAACTATACTGTTTTATTGTTCCATGCAGATTTTACAAACCTTAAATATCTATATTTGTCTATGGAATCAATTTCCATTTGTAACGATGTCGTGTGGAAAAGAGTAAATCTTTGTAAATACTTCTGCGCAATCAATTAAATCATTACGTTTTTCGAACAATTTAAATACTGCTATTTTACCTCTTTTAAACATTGCTGATGTAGTATCGCAACCTGTTATTGCATGTAAAAATAAAATATGAGCTTGACATTTCGGATATGCAGTCAGACTTTGTGATGAATATATTGCTAATTGTACTTGAGCTTTCCCAGGTTTCAAAAAGTAAATAATTTTATCATTTGGAGTCCGTGCAGTCAGTAATATCAACAAATCAACATCTTCCCCAACAACGACATTTGTTGTATTTGAACTTGTCCATTGTTCTATTGCTGTTTCAATTATAAGGACATCAGCATCCTTATCAGCTTGTTTTATGAAACACCAGCAGCTGTAAATTCTTCACATAATATTGAAATGAAGCGAGACTTATTGTGAGTATTTGCAAGAAATTGTTGTTGGTTTGTTGGAACTTTCATAGATAGATCAAAAACAATATCGACAGAAGAAGATGTTTTTGTAGTCCGACGACGTTGTTCTGCAGCTTTAATATTTTTCGTATGATTAGTATAACCATCAAATACAATCGTACTGTAATAACCAAAATGTCTTTGAACATACTGAACACATTTTTCAAAAATATTATGAAATGTTTCATCTCGATCCCATACAACACGGTGTAATAAATATCCTCCATCAATGATATAGATAGCATTTGTGTTATCAATTTCGAAGTTTAAACATTCAAAGCAGTCTTTTATTTTAAAATACTCATTCAATTCACACAAGTTTTATTGTGTGAGTAAAGCAAACCAATAGTTTCTTATTTTTATTTATATTGAACGTCCGATGAAGTATACAGACTGCATTTAAGTGCATATTATGTAAAATCTGAATTTTGTAATTTTTAAAACCGCGATATATCACGAATGGTGAGTCTTATGAGAAAAAGTTTCTGGATCATTTTTGTAGAGAATTGTATAATCTACAAGTTTTGTCTGATCTATTTTCACGATAAAATTTACCGGTTCCAAGAAAAATGGAAAAAAACGTAATTTTGTATGTTTGACCTTGAATAGAATTTTTTGCACAAGGAGGATCGAAGGGGATTTTTGACATTTCAATTGTAATGAGGTATTTAACGTCTCTGCCAATTTTCAGCTCTATGCGAATTTTGGCTAAGTTATGACTTATTTTTGTCTATTTTGACTGGACTATCTATAGAGATTTTCATCAGGCTCTCTTATGCGAAAATGCATATCTCTAAGAAATTGCATTTTGGAACTTTTAAGTTGTAGTATTGAATAGGTTCTGAAATTTAAAAATCTCAAAATAAATGATGGTGTGCTGTAGTTATCTGTCCTGTCACCTATATTCCTACTCATTTGTAGTAATGATATCCTGCCTGAAACTTTTAATCCGCTAAATTAATTTGGTGAAGACAATATTTCCAATTTGTCATAATCTTATCAAAAACAAATAAAGGGGTTGGTGGAGGTGTGTACTCTGAACGGCTGAAATTCAGTCTCTCACTCCGCCTTTCCAATTATCGTAGCGTGTTATAGGTGGCACTTTTCGCGATGAATGAAGTCTTGTCCTAACTTAAAGAAAACGTGATATCATCATCTGATATCCGTATTTTCTCAGATAGTGAGGCCACTATCAAATCTCTGGATTCTCTCTATAACAGTTCACAATTGTCGATCATCTCTAATGGAGATGGCACAACAGTTTAATATTCACCTTTGCTGGGTACCGGGCCATAGAGACATTCCAGGAAATTGTAAGGCAGATGAACTTGCCAGAAATTGTACAGTACAACCCATTCTAAAACGTTTGGCTAATGATGGCATACCAAAATCGCTACATGTAAACTATTGCTAATGCAAGACGCAAATATCAAGTGGAATAACGTCACCACGTGTCAGGTCACAAACGCATCTGGCCTACACAAGATTTAAAGCGTCTAATAGAAAAGCACGCCACGCAGCTAGGCCTATTCTCAAATGGCTTTTGCAGAAGCTGTATGGATGGGGAATAGGAGGAAACAGTTCTTAACCTTCGCTGTCCCTGCTCTAGCTCAAAAACACAAAAATTACCTTGGAGAATTCTTCTATAACGATCCAAACGGTCTCAATCGTGTAAACATAATCAGTCTCTCAGGTTTCGAAAGAGACTTGTGTCATAGAGCTTAGCAGAAAACCTCAAGATTCATGTGGTATCACAATGGGCCATTAAAACCTAGACAGCTTTGTTAGGGAATACAAAATCAACTAAAATCTTATGCACGGAAAACTCAATGCTGGCCACTGCCGTCAAAGCGTAATTTATCATTGAACATATCGAAAAATATTATTCTGGAATGCCCATTTCTATACCCTTAAGCCCAACTACGTTCGTAATGCACAAAGATTCGTTCTTAAGCCATACTTTGTAAATATAAAATATCTAACTTTACTCAGTCTTTCCCAGTTATTGCAATATCAGGCCAAACAGTTCGTTTTTTGAAAGCTTACTGTACGCAAGTCCTTGTGGAAGTATAAAACGCACAGAAGATAATATGACTTCGGCAGTCGAAAGCGTAAGACTCTATGCACGAACATCAACACTATTGATCTCAAAAGCTTAACATTTCACTAAGTAGCCTGATAAAAGATTTATACACAAAGTTCTCGAATTATTCGCTTACAGGTTCCAATTGACTCTGGAATTAAAAGCGCACGACCATTGTTATCAATTCAATCTCAACAGTTATCAGCCGACTTTGCAATATCATTTGGCAGTCTCGAGGCTGGGATTGGACTCCTTTCAATTTTTGTTTGTGAGTAATCGGGAAGGACTGAAGTTGATTTAACAATCCGAAAACGATTCATCCGCTGCATCACGTCTCAAAACTCCTGATTATTAAATTTGGAGGAGAAACAAATAAATAGCTAGTGCAAAAATCTTTTTGTTGAGCTAAGCGTTTTGTTCGTCGGAATTATCTCAAGAAATGTGGTTTCGAATGGGACACCTTTGGATATGCTGACACCATGTATATTGTATATGTTTATAAACCAGCAACAACTGATCACTAAGACGAAAACACTTTACTTTTTACTTGAAAAACAAGACTGGGTATGCTCAAAAAAGTAAGGAAATTTGTACCGAAATGATGGCGTTGAGAAAGTACAGTCACCAATGCAATGATATTATGAAGTAATTAGGCCAAAATTTTGGACATTCTACTTAATTTGTTGTATTTTATTTTCAAAAACAGTTCTTTCCTCTTCAAAAGTCTTGATACAAAAGCTAATTTGCTGTAAATCGAATACAATTGTTACGTACATATTTCGATCAATTAGACAACCTCTCGCAGAATTAAGGCTTCTTGTAAATTGTAGTTAGGCTGCTTATAATTTCTTGACTTAAAAACATAATTGTTTATGACTCACTTAAATTTCAAACTTACTTTGAAAACTTATTCTTATTTACATATAAAATCAAAAAATTTCTTATGTTTTATTTTTTGAAAACTTTAATTGGCATTTTTGGGTAATCAGCAGCTATGAAATATAAAAATATAGGCAAGGTAGACCTTAAGTTCTGAAAGTATACAAAATCTACATATGTAAGTTCTTTAAATTGCCATTTTTCCAAGGCAACGTTCAACGAATAGAAAATTCTAAAATCAATCTCCGTTTTTAATGACTCCTTAAAAAATTCTGAATTAGAAGTTTACCAAACAAAATTCTTTCACTCCAATGAATCAATATAAAAATATGCAAATTAAACAGTCATTACGGCCTTAAGCTTTAATTTCCAAGACAACAAGGTTTCTATGTGAATATAGAGATAGGTATAGGGGTAAAAAGTAAGTATGCAATGTAGGCTCTGTTGAAGGTATCCAAGAAAGTTATTTAATTTCCTTGAAACCTTTTATTGATGGCTCTACATATTTATGAAGGTTTTAAAAAAAAAGAAAATAAGAAAATTGAACTCCTTCACAAAACATCCGGATTTTCCTTTTTTCACTGCGCGAAAAAAATACCAATTAGGAAATTTCTAACACTTCAACACACCTAACAATAAAAAGAGTCCTTTCATAAACGAGTCGATAATTATAGCGTAAAATGATATTTCTTATTTCCTTTTTTATTTTGCTTCTCTATAGCGATACCTCTCGTTTCCGTTTCCGTTTCCGTAGCAACAATAATAATAGCAAATTAAATTGGCACGCTAATAATAATTGATTTAAATTGAAACTATATTTATATTTTATATTGAAGCTTAAAGGATCATATAAAATATATATGTATGTATGTATAGTGCAGTGTATATGAGCACTTTATGGGCGACAGTAATCGTGAATACTTAATTAATTGGTTTATTAATTATTATTATGTTGCTCTGCACGTTGCGTTAGTTATAAATAATATTTTGTGAAAAAGTATATGTACGTGGAAATTCATAATTGATATAAATCTAATTAATATTGTAATTTATTATATTATACTCTATTGGAATAATATATCAATATACCAATGTACAAAAGAACGAACGGATTTTTAACTTCCCATAGGAAGTTATTGTAATTGGTCCGATTTATAGAATTGAAAATTTTGACACTTCTCGACGTTTCAAGTCCCTTACAGTCGAAATAGAAGATTTTTAGAGAGATGTCTGTGCGTGCGTGTGTACTTACGTTTGAACGTCCTTACGTCCATACGTCTGTACGTTCGCGACGTTTCTTTTGTCGTATATAGCTCAAGAACCAGTTGAGATATCGACTTCAAATAAATTTTGTTATACAGATAATAATGCAGAAAGGACTCTCAAAAAAATTGAGTTGGTGGAAGTTATTGTAATGGGTCCGATTTGTCAAATTGAAAATTTTGACATTTCTCGACGTTTCAAGGTCCCTAGAGTCAAAACAAATTATTTTTAGAAAGATGTCTGTGCGTACGTGTGTACGTACGTTCGTACGTCCGTACATCCGTACGTCCGTATGTCCGTACGTCCGTACGTTCACGACGTTTTTTTCGTCGTCCATAGCTCAAGAACCAGAAGAGATATCGACTTCAAATAAATTTTGTTATACAGATAATAAGGCAGAAAGATGCAGAAAGGGCTCTCCAGAAAATTGCGTGGGTGGTTTTTTTACCATAGCAGTTTAAAAAAAAGGTGAAAATTTTGGTTAACCCTAAATATCTCATGAACCAATGACGCTAGAGACTTGAATTAAATTTTATATTATATATTGTAACGTGATACCAAACAAGTATATTTTTGGAAAAAATCCAATTAACGGTTTTTTTATAAATCAAAAAAACTGAAAAAAAAATTTGTCACCTCGAAAATTTTACGACTGACATATGATTTCATCATCAAAACAATTGTTGGCAACGAAAAATAATGCTTTTGACATCTGGTAAAATTTTGAGAAAAATCGAATTGACAGTTTTTTTTATAAAAAATAAAAACCTAAAAACATAACTCAAAGTTGGTAAGAATTGAATTTCGACTCAAATATCTTTTCAAAAACTTGAGATAATGGCTTCAAACTAATTTTATCTAATAAGAAATATTGTTTTTAACATTCGATAAAATTTTGAAAAAAATCGAATTGACAGTTTAAAAAAAAAAAAAATAAAAACCAAAAAAAAAAACAATACTAAAACTTATTAAATATTTACTTTCGACTCAATATCTCTTCAAAAATTAAATATGGGTTTCAAACTTATTTTATTTCACAGAAAATATTGTTTTCGATTTTCAGTAATTTTTTTTATAAAATTGCAACAGTGGGTTTTTTCATAAAAAAATAATATCTAAACAAAATTTGGTAAAAATTGATACATATAGACAAAATTTTAAGCTAGACAAATCGACAGACGGGATGGGAAGTTATCAGTGTGGGTCGCATCCCAGCCTCTTTTTTGGCATTAAAATCTGGCAAGACAATTTAAATATTGTAGCAAGAGCACTACTCATATGCTTAATCGAAGAGCTCGAAGAGCATATCCTTGGTGTTGTCATCCAAGGGAAATGATGTCAAATTTAGCTTGTGCGCTCGTGGATGCACCTATAGCTTAAGACTTGAAGCCAGACTTAGGCAACAAACCAGCCTAAGTCTGGCTTCAATGATATAGCCGCATCAAAATAAGCGTTTTTGTTTTTATCGGTAGCAGTCACCATATTAAATACGGAAATTCTTAATCCTCTTTTTGCCAGGCCTATCCCATTGCATTTCCTGAATGGCGGTGGTATCTGCGTTATCGCAGTCTAGAGAGTCCGCTAATTGTTCAGCTGCATATGGTCTATATAGGGACCTGACATTCGACGTCCATATTCGAAGCCCATAAATCGTTTGCATGAGTTGACAACAGTAAATCCGTCCGTTTCCAATGGTTGTCGGAGCTTCGCAACTAGTTTTTTCTTTACTTGGTCAGGAAGTCACCCGGAAGCACGACTTTCAACCTGAAAGACTAAGTTATTGAGTTAAACTCCAAGGGTAAGAGCCAACATAACCGTTCCTTACAGGCCTGAGCTCCAATTGTGTCGTATAAACCTTTTAAGCTGTTCACTAAACAGTTTAACCTAACTGGAATTGTAGATGTCACCGTTGATTCTATGTCGGAAATTTCTCCACTTCCGTTTGCTGTCTCTCGTTTGGTACCATCCACAACTTTCCACTCTGGTTAGAACCCAACCTCCAGCTGAGATACTATGCACCGGATGTTCACTCAAAATTAAGACCAAACAGTAACATACAGAAAATTTTGATCACATAGAATTTTGACCCGTTTCCGTTCTAGGGATCTTTGAACGTAGAAAATGTGAACATTTTCAATTTAAGAAATGGGATCTATTAGAAAAACTTCTTATGGGAAGTTAATAATTATGTATTGCTGAAAGTTACAACAAAATCGTTAAAGATACCTTTTACAAACTCTCATAATAACTGAGGGTCGCTTAGTCTCCAACTCAGAGTTAACCTATCAAAACCAAATTTGTCTTACACCTAATTTTATGTTCTGTTGGTACTTAAATATGCTTTTCTATTAAAGATTTTCAATTATTCCGTAAAAGTCGTATCAGTCTCTGAGACACTTTTGGTATTTAGAATAATAAATTTATAAATATGCATGACTTGACTACAAAATAATTTATTGGAATCATATTTTTATATTGAATATTTAAAGCTCTCAGAATAAGAATGGTGAACTCCTAATTAATTGAATTATTCATTTCCAATTAATTAGATATTATATCTCAAAAATAATTTATACAGTACAAAACTGGTCGATGAAAATTATTCAACTGACTGATTACTAATTTAATTTTAATTAATAAACCTTTTTCTGAAGCTCTTTTTTGCATTTGCTTTAAATAAATAATGTTTGAAAACAACAATAAAAACAATTTTAAAGCTAAAATGTTTTTATTTGTGTATGTGTGTTGGTTTCCCTTGTGCTTTGCTCTAGGGAAAAATCTGTTTATGCTATGAATGGACCAGGACCTAGTTAATTATTAATTCAATGCCCTATCCCAACAAAACGAACCAAAAAGAAAGAACTATATTATATCTACCATCTGATGATGCCCGCATCCAATTTATGCATGAAGTTGATGATATGCCTGTTAAAGCCCAGCTGAGCCCTCATTCTTCATGTCCTTTATACATACATATACATACATCTATGTATGTATATGGAAATACCTAACCTAGCTTCACAAAAAGTTCACCATATAAATTGTTCATTACAATTGGTTGGTCAACCGTCAATCAATAAGGATAACACAATAGAGGCAAAGCTTTTTCGGAAAAAAGCCTATATAATGGTATCAGGTCCTTTGTCATGTTTTATTTTTCTTCTTACTTTTCTCTTCCTCGTCCTGTTGTTTTATTTTTTGTGTTAATGAAAAAATAAGAGTGACCTATTCCATCCAGGATATGGTATAGAGTCGAAAAAATTCTCATAGAACAAAATAAAAAAGGCTTACTTTAGTGTTTAAGGATCATCCTTAGGTATAAATAGAGACTATGATGAATAATGGCAAATCTCTTTTGTTTGGCGTTATCAATGATTAATTGAGAAATGTTTTTTCGATTGTCTTTTATGTCAATTGTGATGGTGTAGGCAATGTCCTTTAAACAAATCCTCTGTCAATAGAAAAATGACTGGCAATAAATACGAGTTCACCATCATTATTAATCGATATAAAAATATAGCAACACCTTAAAATAAAATTATAAAATCTCCGAATAGGTCGCACATTCTTACTGGTTTTTGTTCGTTTTAGATTTAAGGCTTAGTTGTTTGGATTTATTGTTTTTAAAGAAAGTTTAACTAGGTCAAAATATTCAATAAGTATATGATGACGTGTGGGACGTCAACTTACTTTACATGCAAAATGTGAGCATGGATGAAAATGTGAATCCTTTCAACTTCCAAGAAAATTCGAAATTAGATGGATTCGGGTTAATATTGTGTCTGGACTTATGTTTTCTTTGTTTATTAAAAAATCTCTTTTTAAATTCTGCCTACCAAGAATAAATTTTATTTCTGTTTAATTCTTCAGGATTTTCCAATAAGAGTTTATAATTTTATATGTAAAAAAATTGATTGTTTTTTAAGAAAAATCAATGGATGTTTATTTGATTGTAAATAAGTAGGTACGCAATTTAGAATGAAAAACGATAACAGTCGAATGATGGCCACGGCTTTGGTTGCAGCACCACATTCCTCTCAAGAAATTTTTCATGACCAATTTGCAAATTTGCAGTCTCAATAACTTCACGAAATACATCTTAAAGGTCTTGGAATCAACTGTGAAAAATCATTCATGTGGCTCCAAAGAAAAAGTCCAAAGTTTTTCAATCACAAGGTTCCGGTGAACAATTGTTATCATTGCAACATTTTGTTTTTTGTTGGTTAATGGTTATGTATGGCACGTAGCGTTATTTTGTTGAAAGAAAGACGTCGCATTGTCTTCATCAATTTCTTCTAATATTGGCATTACAACATCGTGCCTTAAATGTTGAAAAATGTTGAGAAAAATCGAAACGACGTTTTAAAAAAAAAAAAAACCTAAAAAAAATTAATAAAAGTTTGTAAAAATTGATTTTCGACTCAAATATCTTCTCAAAAATTTGAGATAATGGCTTCTAACTAATTTTAACTCATAAGTTAAAGATCAAATTGACAATTTTTGTTACAAAAAATAAAAACCTAAAAAAAACAATACTAAAACTTGGTAAAAATTTACTTTCGACTCAAATAGCTTTTCAAAAATTACAAATATTGGCTTCAAAGTTATTTTATTTCACAGAAAATATTATTTTCGATATTCAGTAATTTTTTTTATAAAAATCAAGAGTCCGTTTTTTCATAAAAAAATAAAATCTACAAATAATAGTACGCAAATTTTGTAAAAAACTGTCAATTTGATTTTTCTCAAAGTTTTTCCTAATGTTGAAAACAATATTTTTTATAAGTTAAAATTAGTTAGAAGCCATTATCTCAAATTTTTAAAAAGATATTTGAGTCGAAAATCAATTTTTACCAACTTTTGTTCAATTTTTTTTCGGTTTTTAATTTTTTGTACAAAAAACTGTCAATAAGATTTTTTTCAAAATTTAACTGAATGTTGACATCACTATTTTTGGAAAGATAAAAGTAGTTAAAAGCCAATATCTCAAAGTTTTGAAAAGATATTTGAGTCGAAAATCAATTTTTACCAACTTTTATAATTTTATTTTTTAGGTTTTTATTTTTTGTAAAAAAAACTATGAATTTGATTTTTCTCAAAATTTTTCCTAATGTTGACAACAATATTTTTTATGAGTTAAATTAGTTAGAGGCCATTATCTCAAATTTTTGAAAAGATATTTGAGTCGAAAATCAATTTTTACCAACTTTTGTTAAATTTTTTTTCGGTTTTTTATTTTTTGTACAAAAACTGTCAATTCGATTTTCTTCAAAATTTTACTAAATGTTGAAAACAATATTTTTTTAAAGGTTAAAGTAGCTTAAAGCCAATATCTCAAAGTTTTGAGAAGATATTTGAGTCGAAAATCAATTTTTACCAACTTTTATTAATTTTTTTTAGGTTTTTAATTTTTTGTACAAAAAATTGTCAATTCGATTTTTCTCGACATTTTTTTGAATGTTGAAAACAATATTTCTTATGAGACAAAATAAGTTTGAAGCCATAATCTCAAGTTTTTGAAAAGATATTTGAGTCGAAATTCAATTTTTACCAACGTTGAGTATAATGTTTTTTTAGGTTTTTATTTAAAAAAAAAAAAAAGTTTATTTAATTTGATTTTTCTCAAAATTTTATCAGATGTCAAAAACATTTTTCTTCGTTGCACAATATTGTTTTGGAGATGAAATCATATTTTGGTCGTAAAATTTTCAAGGTGTAAAATTTTTTTTTTTCAGTTTTTTTGATTTATAAAAAAAACCGTTAATTGGATTTTTTCCAAAAATATACTTGTTTTGTATTACGTTACAATATATAATATAAAATTTAATTCAAGTCTCTAGCGTCATTGGTTCATGAGATATTTAGGTTTAACAAAAATGTTTACCTTTTGTTAAACTGCTATGGTAAAAAAACCACCCACGCAATTTTCTTGAAAGCCCTTTCTGCCTTATTATCTGTATAACAAAATTTATTTGAAGTCGATATCTCTTCTGGTTCTTGAGCTATGGACAACGAAAAAAACGTCGCGAACGTACAGACAAACGCACGCACAGACATCTTTCTAAAAATCTTTTATTTCGACTCTAGTTACCTTGAAACGTCGAGAAATGTCAAATTTTTTAATTTGACAAATCGGACCCATTACAATAACTTCCTATGGGAAGTTAACAAGACTAAGTTTACAAAACCTAAACGAGACTGATTTTTCAATACGAAACAAGTTAAAGTCTTGTCGGGTCTGGTGTTGAGTCTCCCTATTCTGATCCTAAAAAGGATCTTTTCTCCTCATTTGCTCCTACATACAGCAAAATGAACCTCATATCATCCTAAACGATTTTTCATCGTCCTCATTTCGTCCTACATGAATCTTTAGAATTCTTTCCGTTTTTCTACGCATATTTTGTGAACCTCATTTCGTCCTAAATGAAGGTTTATCAACATAGAAAATAGATATCGTCCTCTTTTCATACTTAATCAGCCTACCTGGTCGTGTAGCTGCTTTTTTTTTTTGTTGTCACTGTTGTTGTCACAACAGATGATGACAATGATGGTGGAAATGACAAGGATAGAGCTGGTGATAGTGAAAATGGTAACGATGGAGCTAGTAAAGTCGACGACACCAACGACGAGGACAGCAACGACGACGACGTAGACGACGTAGACGACGACAACGACGACGAATAAGACGATTTCGACGAAGAATTATTACGTTTAAATTAATCACTAATGTTAGTAAAAACTGTTTTGTTTTATGAATAAAAAAAAGGATAAAATTAAAATATAAATTATTTTATTTTAAAAAGATTACTAATTAAATGAAAGGGAGTGAGAGAGAAAGGGAAAAGCAAGTAGGAAAGAGAGAAAGAGAGCGAGAGAGAGAGAGAACAGAAAATAAGATAGAAATTGAGAGAGAGTATAATGAAGTGGTATCAGAGAAAGAGAAAGAAAAAGAGAGAGTAAATGAACAAAGAAAAAAAGCTATGGTCAAGATGAAAGAGGTTCATTTGAGGCTTTTGGCTGTCGTCCTCATTTGATCCTCAACATCGTATTTTGTCCGATAACTGCCACTATTAGGTTCAAATGAGGAGCAACATTTTAACAGTAAGTGATCCTCTTTTGAATCTCTCTGAACCTCAGACAACCTGCATTTTGGGGACGAAAATAGGGCCAACATTTCGACTCGGGTACCCCTAATTAAAACTATCTCTCTTGAGCTTTACAACAACAGCTTAAAATTGCCATACAAATTTTAAAAATTATTTCATCAGCTCATCAATCCCTATTCATTGCACTATTTTTTTTTTTATTTGAATATATATAATTCTTATAACTCTAATGCACATATTATGTGTATTAATGTGCCCAACTCAGTCCATTTTATACTCCTTAGAATATAATTTAAATGATACCATTTGGAACCCTACCCTTAGAAGTGATAAAAGGACATTAATGTGAACATTAGTTAGATGGTGTCACACCTTTTCAATTGAGTTTTATCACCTCACAAAATATAAGCGGAGCACAAATTAAGAAAAATGTTCCGTATACGCCATAGAGTACATGTTTTAAAATTGTATGGGGAATAGTTAAAACCAATATTCTAACTTTATTGTTATTTGAAATATTCACAAAAATTAAGTACTTTTTATGGAATGGTAGCTTATCGTAAATATAGTAAAGTGAATTTGAACATAAGTTTGCAACTTGTTCTTTAAAAAAAAAACACAAAGACAACAAATTATTTCATACCCTATCCTATGTTCAAATTTTCTTTTAATAAGCTACAAAAATAAGGATTCATAACCCTGAATTCCAAAACTATTTAAAACTTCTATAATTTTATTGTTATTTAGTTAGGTCCACATATACTTTTCTGTTTTTAGAAAGTTTTTGGATAAAAAGTTTATTTAGTTTCTATTTCAATTTGCTGTTACTTTCCATCACAAACTACTTGACCTTCCCTTAAAATTGAAATCCTGTACCCACATTATGCTTCAAGTTACAAAAATCTCTTGTCCATAAGAAACAACGTTCTGAATATGACCATGAATGAATATGGTTCACAAATCTGACACAAAATAAACAGATTTTAAATGAAATAAAATACCATAAGTATCAAAATTCCATTAACTCGCCACCGCCACAGCCGCCGCCGCCGGCTGCCACCAACACCGTTGCCAAAGTAAAGTTTTTATTATGTGTTATAGTCAAAAAATAAAATACATCCATTTATACCCATGCCATCAAAAATAAGATTAGTAAATAAATTAGCCACCAAAGAGACCAAAAATTAAGCCAATGTTTAGTAACTCGGACACGAAATCTCTTCCTTACAAATTGTAAAGTATCGTATTGCCCGAATTGTCACATCTCGAATATCACCAAAGTTTTATAAGAGAAAACTTTTCACATGTCTCATAAATCCTTATTATATCAAGATCTCAGAATTAAACTACCCAAGCCAGACCCAAATACTTCTTAACTCGTATAGCTATTTGAGTGTTATATAGGGAACTTAGAGCTTTAGAGCTACAGTTCCCGGTGCCGTCTGAAATCACAATCACAGTAATATAAACTAATATTCAGGAAATAAAATAAAGTTTCTTTATCCGCAGCAGAAGGCGAAATGAAACAACTTTTCAAATCCACTTTTGGGATTATTATTGGTCTGGGTTTTTGCGTTTGTGACAGCAAAAGGGCAGAAAAAAGGTACAAATGTGTGTCGTATATTTTTGCTGTTAGAAAGGTTTCAGGTTAAGCCCAGTTAAATTAGACATCCACTTCGAAAAAATTCCCACAAAGTGAAATTTTGATGGATAATTTCATTTATGCTAGTAGTACCCGTGGCGTGGTGGTTAGTGTGTAGGGCTGTCACGCAAGAGGTCTTGGGTTCGATCCCTGCTTGTGCCACCATGAAAAGTGCTTTCTCAAATAAGCCGTTCGGATTCGGCTTAAAACTGTAGGTCCCCTCCATCCCTGACAACAGTACTCGCACACAGGAATGGTTGAGAGTTGTAAGTCACTAGGCCCTAGTTCTCAACGGACTGTTGCGCCACCTATTTTATTTATTTTATTTTATTTCATTTATCCGTCCTGAACTCTACTTCCTCGGAAGTCCTCTGATTTTGGAATCAATTTGAAAATATATTACTCATTTTAAAGATTATTAAGAATACTTAAAAAAAATTCATGTTTCCGACACTTACAATAAAGGTCTGTCGGAATGTTTGCCACTTTGATTTGGCCATCAATACTTAATGAAATCCAATAACATTTTATAAAATAATATCACCGGGAGTGCCTTTTCAATAATTTTGGTCTTAACCGGTTTAAAAGCTTTGTTTAAAACCCTATTAACAAATTTTGAGGTGCACTAAGTTTGCGTCGAAGTTTTTCCTTGCGATACGTAGGAACTATATGGCAAGTATTGCATTCGTAAAAAGTTTTGAACTCGAGATTTTAATAAATCATGACATTACGATGGTAGAGAAATTGAAAAAAGTGGGTCAACCGATTCTGTCTGTCTGTCTGTCCTCTCCCCTACAGCCCAAACCATTGAATCGATTGACTTTAAATTTGGAAATTAAGGTTTTAGGCCCAGTAAGTAAAAAATTCAAAATTCCAATTTTCTATAAATCGAACCGATAGATTTGTATTAAAATTTATTTTTATCCTTACATGGCTTCTTTCAATAAACAAATTTATTTTTGTATTCCACCAGAAGGGTACCCGCTTATAGAATCGTTATTTAGTTTTTCCAAGAACAAATTAACCGATTTCAATGTTTTTTTCTGTACAAGCTCTTATACTGCCTTAATAATATTTGATGGTCAAACATTTTTTTATTCTTAAAAAATATTAAAAAATTTTGTTTTCGAAATTCGATATCTCAAAAACAGGTCACAAAAATCAAATATAAAACGTAATAGCTGCATTCTAAAAATATTTTTAAACTCAAATTGAAAATTTGTAAATAAATATAAGAAATAAATACATACAAAAAACGCTCTAACGATTTTCAAATAAAAATTTTTGAAATTTTGAAAAAGGTTTTTGGGAAATAAAATTTAAATTTTTGAAAAAGAACAATCCAATCGGCATTATATTTATAAAGAAAAACAACCTTAATAAGCAAAATTTTGTTTTCAACTTTAAGTAATTTTTATTTTATACCAACACTACAGGTACATTTTAAATCTTAAAATACATGAAATATTTTAAAAAAGATTCTTTGGATACATGAACAAGTTCGTGCAACCGAGTCGTGCATTTTATTTTTAATAGTATGTACTGTAGATTTTAGCATTTAAGTGAAAGAAAGAAATGTATTCCTTTTAAGATCTATATATGTTTTTCTTATTTCATAAGTACAAAAAGATACATTCATAATCATCGTTGATTGATTATGCAATCCTAGGTGAAGACTGGGAGTCACTGGTGACGGATCTAGAAGTTAAAGAATTTCCGTATTCGGATCACCTTCCCATTGTTGTAACATTTCAACGGCGGCGCTTGCAACCAATTGATGATGAAATTATTAGCCCGCAATCACTGCCCAGACTTAACTGGAAGATATCGCAAGCCTCAGCATACAGACAACAACTGGATGGTAGACTACAAGCTCATCAAAGACCAGACTTTCAAATGTTAGAGCAAACCATAAAGGAATCTTACCCCCAACAGCAGCCTCGCGGAAAAGGATGGAATTCAGGAAATGAGCCTTGGTTTGATCAAGAATGCCGAAAAGCTAGGAAGATTTCTTTTGCATGGTTGAAAAATTTCCGGAGTTCCTCCCAAAGCTCATTTAGGATTAACTACTTGGAGGCCAATAGGAAATTTAAAGAGCTATGCAAAGCCAAAAAGTTGAAATACGAAGAAAAACAAGCATGCAGATTGCTGTCTTGTAAAAACGCTAGGGACTTTTGGAAACTGGCTTGGGAACTAAATGGAAAACAACCAGTAATACACAAAAAACTGTGTGCAAATTCACTTTTCCTTTATTTCAAAGATCTACTTAATCCCGAAACAACATTAACAAACTGGCATTATGCAGTTCCTCGATTGGAGAACGAAATTTTAGACCCAGAGTTTAGTATGCAGGAACTTGAACAAACTTTATGGACACTTAAAGATGGGAAAGCGGCAGGTTCAAATGGTATTCCAGTAGAGTTCTACAAATACGGAAGCGTCACACTAAAAGAACATCTGGTAACATTATTTAATAATATTTTTGAGGGGAATCTTCCGGTAGATGAATTCAGGAATGCTGTAATATTCCCGATACACAAAAAAGGATCCTTGTTGGATGCAGCGAACTATCGAGGAATCTCTTTTCTAAATGCAACATATAAGATCTTCTCAACAATGTTACAGAAACGACTAACAAGATGGATTACAACGCAAAATGTGCTAAACGAGTGTCAAGCTGGTTTTAGATCCGGATACTCTACAATCGACAATATCTTTGTCCTCAGGAGCCTTGCTGAGAGCTTTTGTAGGCAGGGTAAAAAATTGTATGTATTTTTCATTGATTTCAAAGCAGCTTTTGATACGATCAACAGAGGTGCCTTATTTTACAAATTGTACAATCTGGGATTTTCGTTGAAGTTCGGCTTAATTCTCGAAGAGTTGTACAGAGGAACACGGGCTGCAGTTTGGAATGGAGCGGAACTTTCGGATTGGTTTGCAACTTCGTCAGGAGTGAGGCAGGGATGCACACTGAGTCCTACCCTCTTTTCGCTCTTCATTAATGATCTAATTGATTTCCTTCCTGGAGGAGTTGACTTTGCGGGAGAGCGTATTAAAGCATTGTTGTTCGCGGATGATATAGTCTTGTTTGCTTACTCCCCAGAAACACTCCAACTTATGATAAACAAGATTTACAATTACTGTTGTTTATGGAATTTGGTTGTCAACACTCAAAAATCCAAGGTGATTGTTGGATGCTGCCGCTTAAAGAAGCTTAGAACGCTGCCAAAGGCATTTCGTTAAATATTTTATGTTATCAATTATGTGTATGTTTTTATATATAATGTCAAAGAAACCGAAGGTGACAAAAGGTCACTAATGAAATAAAACTACTTCCATTTATAACGTAAAAGAGTGTGTTTTAATTATTCAATTTTCATTTTAGTATTTCATCTAGAATTCATTTCAAAATTAAACTTACCTTTTCAATTAGTACAGAACATTTTGGTCCTTCGAGCCGGATCATAATTTCTCCAGATTAATAATTGAAGATGCCCATGAGAAAACTCTACATGGTGGTATTCACCAAGTGATTGCACATCTTCGAAATCGTTTTTGGATCTTCAACATGAAGAGAACTGTCAAAAAGTACATTAATAAATGTTTTACTTGTTTCAAGAATGCACCTAAGCCATTGCAACAACTGATGGGAAGCCTTCCAGCACCAAGAGTAAATGTTTCAAGACCATTTACACACACTGGTGTCGATTACGCCGGACCCATAGAAGTAAAGGCCTGGAAAGGACGAGGTGCTAAAAAGTTCAAAGGCTATTTCGCCATTTTTATTTGCCTTTCAACAAAGGCAATTCACCTTGAGGCTGTCACAGATCTAACGACACAAGCCTTTATTGCCGCGTTCCGAAGATTTACATCTCGCAGAGGCATATGTGCAAACATATATAGTGACTGTGGGACCAACTTTAAAGGTGCTAATGTGGAACTCCAAAAAATGCTAAATGCTGCTAAGCTCAACTATACCGAGATTGCTGACTCATTGAGTAAATTGGGTACCAATTGGAATTTCATTCCTCCCGCTTCTCCTCACTTTGGAGGCTTATGGGAAGCAGGAGTGAAATCTGTAAAATACCATTTGCGTCGCGTTGCCCGAAACCAAGCCCTGACGTTCGAGGAGCTCAGTACGCTTCTAGCGCAAATAGAAGCATGCCTTAACTCGAGACCTCTATGTCCGGTTACAGACAGCTTGGAAGATTTCAATGCTTTAACACCAGCTCATTTTTTAATCGGCACATCAGCTCATATAGTTCCCGAAGCAGACCTAGCAGTAGAAAAGATTGGATACCTGGATAGATGGAAACGTCTACAAGCCTCACTACAGACCTTCTGGAAGGAATGGAGCGGAGAATACCTCACAAGGCTTCAAAATAGACCTAAGTGGCTAAAAATCAAGGAGCAACCCAAAATCGGAGATTTAGTTCTGCTACGAGATGAAAGACTTCCACCAACAAAATGGCCCATGGCAAGAATAGTGGAAACCTACCCTGGACAAGATGATCTTATCCGTGTAGTCAAAGTACGAACACAAAATAATGAATTTAAGAGACCTATCACAAAGATATGTCCACTTCCATCCAACAAAGCTTATCAAGAAAACGAAATAATTTAAAATCAAAAGGAATCATATTGAAACTCATAAACAAAATGAAAAGGAAAATTGAAAGTAAGAAAATGAATTCTAAAACCCAAAGAAAATATGAAAACAATTCATCAAAACTAAAATGAAGTCGTCAAGACAAAAAATCAATAAAATTCTAAGCATAATATGAAAAATGGAAAGTCAACCCACTCAAATATGAAAAACTAACACATCCAAATATGAAAAAGAAAAAAAAAAACTTACCCTAACCCACTCAAATACAATTAAACTGAATTAAAAACCATTCTGAACTAAAACCCACTCAACTATAAATAAAACTGAATTAAAATCTTTGAATGAAACGAATTCACATACTCACTCAACGAACATTTGAAATTACACTCATAAATCTCAAAACTAACCATTCATACAGTCCACTAAAACTCAGCACATTCATACTAAAACTCAACACATTCATACTAAGACTCAACACATTTATAGTAAAACTCAACACATTTTTACTAAAATCAATCATATAAAAACCTAAATTAACTTACATGCTAAAACCAAATTATTTACAAAATAGAAAATTGAAGCTATCAACACAAAACATAATATAAATACAAACAAAAACGAAATCGAAAACCTCAATTATGTGTATGTTTTTATATATAATGTCAAAGAAACCGAAGGTGACAAAAAGGTCACTAATGAAATAAAACTACTTCCATTTATAACGTAAAAGAGTGTGTTTTAATTATTCAATTTTCATTTTAGTATTTCATCTAGAATTCATTTCAAAATTAAACTTACCTTTTCAATTAGTACAGAACAGTGATGATTTTTAAAAGAGGAGGTGGACGAAACGCATCGAATGAAAAGTGGGTGTTTAACGGAGAAGACATTGAATGCGTCAAGGAGTACAAATACCTAGGCGTCATCATTTCGAGCAACTTAAACATGGAAAAGCATCTAGTAGAAAAACTGAAAAAATCAAAAACAGCTATAAATATAACATGGAAAAGAGTTTTTATGAACGTCAGCATAGCACATAGTATAAAATATAAAGTATTTGAAGCTGCAGCGGAGAGTATTCTTTTATACGGCGCCCAAGTTTGGGGATGTAAAAAGTTTCTCACAGTGGAGAAACTACTAACTCACTACGTGAAAAGAGTATTTCGTCTGCCATTGAACACACCAAACTATGTTATTATGCTAGAGACAGGACTTTCTCCTCTATTCGTCAAAACCCTTAAACTGCAAGCGGACTATTTACTGAAAGTTTTCAAGATGCCTGATTCCCGACTGGTCAAGAAAGTAGCTCTTAAAGCAGTACAAAATCAAAATAGCTGGTACAGGGAGTGGAATTGCCTCGCCGAAGGATGTAACGTGGAGTTCAATTTAAACGTTGGAAGCATATCAAGTTGCAAGAATATCTTATATGATGTGATTGCGAAAGTAGATGAAAAATGTAGAGAAGATTTTGTAGCTGAAGCTTCCGAGTCCTTATTCAGAACTATTTATAGAAGGCTGAACCACAATCTTGCTGAAAGAAACTACTTCAGTGATGCAAATAGTGTGAACGAGATTTCAACAATGGTTAGACTCCGTAGCGAACTTTTAAGCCTTAATTTCATACCACATAGACCCGAATTACCATTGGAGTGCAGTATGTGCAATCTTAGAGAAAGAGAGGACGTTATTCATTTCGTTGGAAAATGCCCTACTTTAAAAGAAACAAGAAGGAGCTTTTTTGGAAGTGACTTCTTATCGGATGAACAAGTTGTTGCCTTGCTGAATGAGATGAATGTCGGCAATTTGTACAAATATTGCAAAATCGCGTTAAGATATAGATCTAGAATTATGAACGAAGACTTCTGATTTATCAAACAATAACCTACTTATATTAATTCAAACTTAAAGTTGAAAAATAAAATTAAATTTAAAATTAATTTCTTTTTTAAATCCACATAAATAATTATAAAAGTTTATTACAATATTTGTATAATTTATGTTAATTGTCAATCTGGCAGACGGCAAATGCCATGTCATAATGATTTTTTGTAAATATGTAAAAACATGATTTGTAAAATGTATTTATAATATTCTAATAAAAATCTAATCTAAATCTAATCTAATCTAATCTATTAGCTAGGAAGCTATCGGTACAGTTAGTCGAATTGAAAACTTTGACATATCTCGTCATTTCAAGTTCCCTCGAATCTAAATCAAAGTTTTGTAGAAAGATGTCTATGTATGCATGTCATAACTTCGTACATCTGTACGATATTAACTCAAAAAAAAGAGGCTGGGATGCGACCCACACTGATAACTTCCCATCGCTTCTGTCGATTTGTCTTGCTTAAAAGTTTATCTATATGTATCAATTTTTACCAAATTTGCGTACTATTTTTTGTAGATTTTATTTTTTTATGAAAAAACGGACTGTTGGATTTTTATAAAAAAATTACTGAATATCGAAAACAATATTTTCTGTGAAATAAAATAAGTTTGAAGCCAATATTTTTAATTTTTGAAAAGCTTTTTGAGTGTAAAGTAAATTTTTACCAAGTTTTATTATTTTTTTTTTTAGGTTTTTATTTTTTGTAAAAAAACTGTCAATTTGATTTTTCTCAAAATTTTATCGAATGTTGAAAACAATATTTATTATAAGTAAAAATTAATTAGAGGCCATTATCTCAAATTTTTGAAAAGATATTTGAGGCGAAAATCAATTTTTACCAACTTTTGTTAAATTTTTTTTAGGTTTTTAATTTTTTGTACAAAAACTGTCAATTCGATTTTTTTCAAAATTTTATCAGATGTCAAAAACATTATTCTTCGTTGCACAAAATTGTTTGCAGATGAAATCATATTTTGGTTGTAAAATTTTAGAAGTGACAAATTTAATTTTTTCAGTTTTTTTGATTTATAAAAAAAAACCGTTAATTGGATTTTTTTCCACAAATATAATTGTTTTGCATCACGTTACAATATATAATATAAAATTTAATTCAAGTCTCTAGCGTCATTGGTTCATGAGATATTTAGGTTTGACCAAAATTTTCACCTTTTTTTAAACTGCTATGGTAAAAAAACCACCCACTCAATTTTCTTGAGAGCCCTTTCTGCATCTTTCTGCCTTATTATCTGTATAACAAAATTTATTTGAAGTCGATATCTCTTCTGGTTCTTGAGCTATGGACGACGAAAAAAACGTCGCGAACGTACGGACGTACGAATTTACGTACACACGCACGCGCAGACATCTACTCGTATCTAAAAATCTTTTATTTCGACTCTAGGGACCTTGAAACGTCGAGAAATGTCAACATTTTCAATTCGACAAATTGCACCGATTACAATAACTTCTTACATATGAGAAGTTAAAAAGAACGTCTTTGTTTTCAGTTTCAAAGTTCTATACTTCTAAGAAAAATACCCGTTTACAACAATTTCACATTGTGGCTGGCATGGGACGACACCAACCCACCCGAGATTCAACAGGTGATAATGCATCCGCAAAAAGTTACCGTTTGGTGTGGATTTAGGGCCGGCGGCGGCGTTATTGGTCGGTACTTTTTTGAAAACGACGTTAGTAAAGCTGTCACCGCCAACAGCAAACGCTACATAACGATGATAACTAATTTCTTATGGGCCAAATTGAACCATATAGACCTAGGCGACATGTGGTTCTAGCAGGATGGCGCTACGTGCCACACAGCAAACGCCACGATTGACAACATTTTTTCATGTCTACCAAGCCTTTTGAAAAGGGTGGTTCAATCTTAAGGGCCGTTGTTGATGTTGAATAAAACGCAAACTATTTAAGAAATTATTGTCATTTCTTTTTATTATGATAATATTGGTACGGTTCAATTATGTGTGGAAGAAAACATCGGCCAAATGTCATGTTCCCAACGGCACATTATGCCGTTAATGAGGCAATAATATAATTTCCATCAACGACGGGCGTAAGAGGTGCAGTTGTTGGGCACGACGATGAGTTTATGTGGATGGTTCTTCAGTCTCACTATCGCGAGCAACAGCAATATTTTCTGCAGTATTTTTCACATCTCTTACAGACCCGGTTGTTCAAATTTTTGCACGATTTTTCCGATTTTACGCACATTGGGACGATTAAATTTGCCGAAAAAAATCACAAAGTTTACAATATAATTATGCATTTTGTTTTGAACGCCCATTTTCATAATAAGCCTGAATAATTTCAACGCTTTGCTCGATTGTTTAGCTTTCCATGGTTCAATTTGAATTGAAGCCTCAAATTGAGAAATGTCAAATGAAATGCAGAAAAAAATGACGTTTAGGCGTGGTTCACATTCAAAGCGACCCTTAAAATATAACCACCCTATAGTTTGCAAGCTATCATGATCATATAACTTTCATAATAATACAATATTGTCATTCTTTCAAAAAAACACAACAACGTTGCCATTCTTTAAAAATGTTATCATCTCATTTAATCGAATGTTTTTGATATTTTCTAAATAATTTTTAAACGGCACTTTTCTTACTACGTGAATTTAATTCTTTCCAATTTATTAAATTAATGCCAATATACAAAAGTCCATTATTAGCTGCATACATAAGTTAAACATATTTCTGTATATTAATCACAACTGTATTTCTTCATATTTTGTATTATTTTAAATAAACAAACAACTTGCCGTTTCAATTTTTGCAGGAATGTGGGAAACAGAACTCCCTGATAAAGTTTCTCTGTTCTCTCATTCACATATAAATTTAATTAATTACTTAAGTTAAGAGACTTTTTATGTAGTTTCTGTTGAAAAACAAAAGTTATTGCAAAATAGCGACAGTTAATTTCTTTATTCAATTGCAATCATCTGGAAATTGGGTAACTTTTCAACGTCATTTACAAACAATAAAGAACTTTTATTTAACAACATACAGTGCGGTAGAGCCGACTGACGAGTTTAATGAGGTCATTAGCCTGTGATAAGATAAGATCAGGCCTTGATAAGTGGTATATTTTGAATTCTACGGTAATGCCGTTTTTATTCGTAATCATGGTCTGGACAGGTGTACATCGTGGTTTCGTTGTGATACGAAATAATCATCTGTGATCGCTACAAAAAGGGCTTTTCGTATACACTTCGGCATTCCACGTGCTGAATCTGTTCCTTCTGCAAACTCTATCAAATTGTGGATACGGAATTTGGAAGAAACTGGAAGTACCCTAAGTAGAGCCCACTAAGACCACTCCACTCTCCTAAAGTGACCGTGTGGTGTGCTGTGTCCTAATTTGGGGTGATCGGCCCCTACTTTTTTGAGGACGAGAACAGGACCGTCACTGTCACGTCCGCTCGTTATGTTGTGATGTTGGAAACTTATCTTCAGCAAAGGTTGGAGGAAATGGCTGAAGAACATGATTTGGGAGGTGTATGTATGTATGGTTTCAGCAAGATGGAGCTACAGCGCACACAGCTCGAATTTCACTTGCTGTCTTGTCTTACGACAAAAGTTCCCTGGGCGGTTAGTCTCTCTGAGAGGAGACATAGGCTGGCCAGCACGGTCCCCAGATTTAAGCATGTGTGATTTTTTCCTTTGGGGCTACCTTAAGGATAAGGTTTTCAGACATCGCCCACACACCATAGAAGAAATTACACAGAAAATCACCGCGGAAATTGTGCCCATACCAGTCGAAATGTGCCGAAAATCATGTGAAAGCTTCAGAGATCGTCTACAAAAGTGTATCAATGCTGACGGCCGCCATCTTGGAGATTTAATTTTCAAAAAGTAATTTTTAAAAATAGGATTGAATACTGATTTAAATAAAAAAAAATTATTTCTCTAAGTTTTACTGTTCGTTATTTATAGCCCATCAAAACTCGTCAGTCGGCTCTGCCGCACCCTGTATAGTGTATATACCTAACCTATGAATGTGCGTTGATAATTGAATTTGCTTCACAGAAATATCAGAGAGCAGTTGAACAGAAATATTGTGTTCATATTTTTATTTAATTAATTGGAGAATATAAAACTTATTTAAAAAAAAAAAAAAACATATTGAATTAAACAATAATAAAGAATCTTCACTTTACAAATTTTTAAAATAACATTTTTTGTTTTGAAATAGATATAAACTTACTAGATGACCCGGGAGACTTCGTACATGTACATCCTCAATGAATGTTTCTTATTATTTCCGAAAATTTTCCTGCAATACTGGCTACTCGTATTTATAAGGTTTCAATTTGATATTGACAGACAAGCACACAGTTATGATGCAATCTGTAAATTAATTTAAAGCTTCCTGATAAACTGTAGTACCCGTGGCATGATGGTAAGTGCGTTGGACTGTCATGCCAGAGGTCTTGGGTTCGATCCCTGCCTGTGCCATCTATAGTTTTATTCACGGGTACTGCCTCTTGCGAAGAATTGACAAATCCGCCAAGAGTTAATTCTTGTCATGAAAAGTGCTTTCTCTAATCAGCCATTCGGATTCGGCTTAAAAACTGTAGGTCCCCTCCATCCCTGACAACAGTAATCACACACAGGAATGGTCGAGAGTTGTAAGTCACTAGGTCCTAGTTCTCAACTGACTGTTGCGCCACCTATTTTTGTTTTTAAATCACAATGGGCCGTTGTCCTACTCCATTAGGGACTGCCTCTTAAAAATAACCCAACCTAACGTCTTACTGTAAATTTCTATCGTCATTTGTATAATGTAGGATTCAAAGTTCAATGTTTTTGTTTAATTTCGAGCAATTTCTTATTTATTCACCGTTTAAACCTTCTCTGGACTTCCGCAAATAATTGAATGCCAAAATTAGCCATATCGGTGCAGACTTTCTCGAGTTTTAGCGAGACTAACGAGCAGCAAATAATTGATTTGAAGAAAGCAACAAGTAACTTGGTGGTGGTGTTTAATTAAGAAATGTGTATAAACATAAGGATCTTAAAAACAACATGTGTATACTGTAAGTACGCAAGTATAACCACTTAATTTTGAATTGTTTTTCCATCAAAAACATCTTCTTTTTTACACAAACAACAAAACAAATTTGTTTAGGGTCTCTATAGTCTATACGCATTAAAAGCATTAACAATATTTTAATTAAATTTATTTTCCATTTACACACGCCTCCTCCTCAACCTGACCTCGAGCTCTCCTCTCATATACAAAGTCGAACGAACCCATCGATTTTAAAACGACGACGCGTTATAAGAAAAAAGAAATGTTTATCCTCTTAATTAAAATGTAAGGCACATAATAGTCCTTCTGGAAAAAGCAAAATAATTCCAAAAGTGTGCGGTTATGTACCTACGAGTATTCGTACTCGGGAACCTTCCCATCCAACGCCTCCACGCATCATAATGCTCCGCTCCCTTTGCTTGTGGGGATAAATAAAAGTGCAAACATTTTTCATTTTTTGATTTACTCGAGTTTTTCTTTTTATTTTGCTTAAATAAACATACAACCGTTATTTGCTGTTTTGCCATGTTGTGGAAAATTGGGATTTGCGAATAAAAAATATTTATTTATGTTAAAAAATAAAATTTAAAAATAAATAAATAAATATAAAATAAAAATAAAAATATCTCTATCATACGAACGAAGAATGTGCCTGCTGTTTTTTTTATTCGTATCGTGAAGAGGTATTAAAGATTTATGGAGCTTAACGATATTATTTGTTTTATACGTTATACTTTTTGAAACAGTGCTTTAAACAATTCCACTTCGATTAACTCTCAAATGGTTTACTGTGGTGCAAAATGGTTTTATTTTCGTATCAAAATTCTTATATTCTGAACGAATGGAGATATATTTTCAGTTTTGGGGTAAATTTACCAGAAGAAGATGCATCTTCTTGTTTAAATTATCGTTTCCCAAACACTTGTAATTAATTGAACTTGAACAGGCAGATTTTCAAATATTTAAGCTTAAGCTATTGAATTACTTATTTTTATTTTGTAGTATTTTTATCACCTTTTAATTTTTTCAAATTTTTTAAAAACAAAATTCAATTTTAATAATAAGTCTTTTTTTAAACAAGACGTTTCACTTTGAATTGGTCGATTTTTGCACAGCTTTCATTTTTAATCCTGTTCTTCATTTCACAAGGAAAAATTTAGATATTGCTAGAAAAAAAACGATCTGTGTTTGAAAAATGCTTTGGAATTTAAAAAATTAAAGAAGATTAAAAAAAATTAAAATAAAATTATTTTATTCGCAAAAAGAAATAAAAATAAGTACCTACATACATACATATATTAAAAAGTGTATTCCAGTTTAAGTTTGAGAAATATTCAAAACAAATATCTTGGAGCTTTCTGTTTTTGTTTCTAGACCTCATATGACTGGGAAGATTTTTCCACAGTCTGACAGCATGAACAAAGAAATGCCTGCGCCATGTCAAACACGTATGGGTGGACGGGCGCAATAAAACGACTTGAGAAACAATAATTAAGTCTGTTATGTCCGATTTCATAAACAAACACTAAAAGCACTTTTATCTAAAAGCTTTTTAAATTTTATCAGGCCTTTAAATTTTGTCAGTTTCACCAAGCTTAAAATGGGAAATTTCAGGGATATTTTTGTTAAAATAGAGTCCTCTTCACAACCCTGTAAAAATAAAACTCCTTTTTTCTTTCTTTTAAGCGAATTGTGTGAGAAAAAAAGAGAAAGCATTATATGTTGAAATAAATGACAAGAATCGCAAAATACAACAGTATAAACTCCTTCAAAATCAAAAACAACCGTTTCAGTTATCGTGTCGTTCAAAAATAAAATATGGAAACCAATTTAAAAAAAAGAGAACGAGGAAAAAATTATACCGAGGCTGAAAAAAATAGGTTACCTAATAGATATTGTTGCCCAATTTAAGAATATAATAGAAAATAAAGCCACAGATGGGGTAAGTGTGGATAAAAAAAAAAACAAAACTTGGCTCCACTGTTGTAGCAACCTCGGGCGAAAGGAGTTTCGTACAGTTAAGAAGCGCGTATGAGTCCTTGAAGCATAAGACCAAGAAAAAAATGTTCACTCATAAGGTAAGAACCAAAAGAATTCCAACACTCAAAACTTGAGCCAAGGAAAAATTTGTTTTTTTTTCAAAAACATAAAGTCATTTGAGCAATGATTTATAAATAGTACATAATTATATACCAACATATATACCTACCTAAAACACAAAACTTGTTTGATGATATTTTGATTTCTACAGACCGAAATCTATAAAACTGTAGTGGATCATCAACTTCAGCCCTGAGTTGCCTGGAAGAAAAAATCGCTGGAATGGGGGGATTACAGTTCACACCCGTAGACAACATGAACGATTCCAATGCGGATTTTAATAGCAAAGTAGGAAGTGATTCCGTTGATGTACTTCCGGAGTACTTGGAAAAATTCCAAATGGTTACTCCGTCGAACGACAATAGTGAAATTATTGCTTTATCGCCACCTGCTCCATCAACTTCAAAAAACTTCGTTCAAAAAGCAAAAGCAAAAGGAAGAATGACCAAAAAGGTCGGAACCCACCTTCACAAATGTGATGAAATTTGCTCTCTTAAGAAAAGAAAATTGGAGAAGGAGCTAGAGATCCTTGAAGTAGAGCTTAAAATCAAGGAGATCGAGCTTCAACTGAAAGAAAAAGAGCTATACAAACAAGCTGACCAATAGTTGTAATTCATTGTTTTGAAATCAAGCATAAAGAAGTGAATCGTCAAAAATATTAGCATCATGCCCACTTCCTGGCCATATCGTGCCACAACATCAATGAATTTTAAATTACTGTCGCATACACATTGAGTGTAAATTGAAAACCATCTTTTTCTGTTTTTAAAAACTTCTGCTTCCGCTCCACCAGGTGACTGAATTCTAATGTGTGTGCAATCGATTGCACCAAGAACTTTCGGAAATCTAGCCAAGCCGTACAATTTGTTTTGAACGTTCATCATATCATGAAGATCAGTAGAAAGTGTAATAAATTGCGGTCTCATTAATGGTATATATGGTGGGTTACTTTTCGTACGATGCGGCAAACAGTTGATTTTGAGATATTAAACATATCTCCGACGCAGATTTGGAAAGATCCTGTGGCATAAAATCTTAAAGTAATAAGCACTTGATTTAATACACTGACGGGTTTATTTCGGTTAGTTTTGTGCTCCAAATGATGACCAAACAAACTTAACAACTGATCCACAGATGCTTCGGAACCACATTTTGAAGTCAATATCATCATAGTCTGAAAATGGATTCTTGTGAACGCGGAATACTCTTGAACGGCGAATAACTACATATATGTTGTTCTTCTTCGTCAGATGAAGATGACCAATCTCATATTCTAATTAAAAATTAAAATCATAAAAATGATATTATAAATAGTAATGAATTGAATTTGTTTACCTAATCATTGTGTATCTCCAAATATTGAGAATACAAATTTTACAAAACAAAACATCAGCCGTCAATCTGTCATATTCATTTTTAATGACACTTTTAAAATTTAGTGATTTAAAAAGTGTTTAAAAGCTTGTTTACTTTAAAAACGCTTGGTGAAACCAAAATATCCCATTTTACAGTTTAAAATCCTGTTAAATGTAACGCTATTCACAGTAACTGCCTGACCAGTCTCATTTTGGAAAAAATACGGTCCGATTAATATCGCCAGCCCATTAGCCGCACCAAACATTCACTCTTTGTTAGTCCATTGGTTTTTCGACAATCACTCTTGGATTATCATTCACATAAATGCGGCAATTCTACTTATTGACAAATCCACTGAGGGGAAAATGTGACTCATCATTGAAGATGATTTTCTTCGAAAATTGATCAACCACTGTTACCATTCTGACCATTTAAGGCAATGACGACGCCTTAAATGGTCAAGAGGCTTTAGGTCTTGAATCAATTGCAAGTTGTTAATGTGTAAATGTAAATAATGTTCATCAATGACAAGCGTGAGAAGTGCAATTGTTACGCACGACGACGAGTTGACGTGGATGGCTCTTCAGCCTCACTATCCCATTTTTATAATAATCCTGAATATCTTTCCGTGGTTAAAATTGAATTTGACTGAAATTGATAAATGTCAAATGAAATGCAGACAAAAACTTGACGTTTAGGTCTGGTTCACATTCAACATCAGCCCTTAAATTTTAACTACAGCTTATCGCCACAATTCAAATTAAAATGCCAAAATGAGATTGATATCCTGTTTCCATTTTAAAACCCCTACAAAAAACTTAAAGGTTGTCTGAAATGCATCTAAATTAAAAATATTCATTTATCAACTCGTTATCAATATTTTAATCATTTCCAAAAAATTAATATTTTTATTAACTCCAACTGACCCACCGTCGCAAACCTACTGATGAAAGGAGCATATAGAAGCAAGTTCATCCTATTAAGCCAGCAAAATGAATTCCTCGTAAAAATATTGAATGATTTTTTTAAAATGTTTAAATTGGTGATAGAATCATTATTAAACGGTGACGCTTCCTGGAAATCATTTGTTTTTATATTTGAAATGCGTTATTCAATTTCAGCACCTAGATTTATATCATTCAAAAATTTCGACGAAAAAGCTTCGTATAATTCCTGACAATGAAAACCATCAAATAAAGAATAATTTTTAATAAACGTGCGGAATTTTGTTTCATTTTAATTAATACAGCATTTTATTTAATAAAGCTATGACAGCACCTGATAAAATTGAAATATCTCTTATAAAGAGATACCTATCTCAAATGTATAGTATCTAGCTATGACAGTTAATTATAATATGTCATATCCAGAATCCTTCATCAAAATATAACATATTTTATATAGACATCAAACATACATTATACGTATTAACCTTACTAATAAACCATATTTAGGATATTTGTGTATAATGGCCACTGGTCATATGACTTCTTGTTTACTTTCTTCATTAAGGAGTCTTCTCATGTCTCTATTCAACCGAAGGACTACTTTAAGTAAATATGTACACAGCTTCTCTTGTCAACTCTGTATAGTAAAATGCCCCAAAGGTTTCATCATCATGAATTTGACTTTGGAATATAAAATATCCTTTTTGACCACATTGCCTTTTTTTCTTATTCGCATATGGAGTGAGAGAGCAATCTGTCAGTTTGGCTAGAAGCTTTTATCCAGTGACGGATTTTGACACTAAAATAAATAAATAGAACAACTGTTTTGGGGCTCAAAATCAACATTCAAGCTGAATGCAACGAAAAAAAACTTCTTCAAAACAGACTTTTAACCAGGGGGGAAGGGGGCTTACACATTTAACATGATATGAGTTTTTGAGCCAAATATAAAAAAGTGCTTTAATGCACGGTACAGAACGGCCCGAAAGGTTGAGGTTATTAGAATTCTCTTGCAGCGTGATTTCGACAAGATTCAGCGATATTGCAACGACTGGAAACTGAAAATAAATGTCCAGAAGTCGGAGACAATTTGGTTCCGGACTCCGTTGGCTAGGGCCACGAGGGATACGTGCAAGAATTGGCGCAAGATGGGCATCGTTGATCTTCACGGGCAGCCATTAGCGAGAAAAAGTGTAGTGAAGCACCTCGGTATCTGGTTAGATCAGTATTTATATTTCGACAGACATATAAATGCTGCTCTGACCCAGGGCCAGAGGAGCCTTCGCTCTGACGAAACGGCTGTTTTTTAGCAGTCGGCTTGACCCCAGAGTGAAGGTAATTTGCTACATGGCCCTCATACGGCCGATGATCGTTTATGGTTGTCCTGTGTGGTTCAACGTTGCCCCTTCCCAGATGGAGAAGTTTCGGGTGTTCGAGAGGCAGTGTTTACGACGCTGTACCGGCTTATATCGAACAGCCGAATCTTCTTACGTGCATTACTATTCCAACGAGGTCCTATACAACGGGGCTCGAATCAACAGAATTGACAATTTCGTGATAAAACTCGTTCGGGGTCACATTGCAAGAGCTATGTCTTCGACCAACAATTTAATTTTCGGGGCGTTCTATCCGAACGACGAGTATTTTGAGAGTGCACGCTTGAGCGGCTTCATTCCACCAGAGGCATTCCTCTTTTTAGATAGATGCGGTCTGATACAGGATAGATTGGCAGTTCCGCTAATCTACCACGTCAGACGACGAACCGTGGATAGGCGACTCCTGTGCAACCGGGACGTCATGGCACAAGGCGGAGCAGAGCTCCTTCGGTTCAGCAGGGCTGTGTCCAAACGGGACCGAATGATAGGGTGGGTAGTCGGGATGGGATTTTAAGCCTTGTTTTATAGTTTTAGGGTTTAGTTTTAAGTAGAATAGGCATGGTGGCACAAAAAAAAATAATAACAAAAAAAATAAAAAAAAAATAATACCTAATAATAAAAAAAAAAATGGAATAAAAAAAAGGAAAATAAAAATGAAAAATGAGATTTAAGAATGAATTAATAAAAATGAATTAAAAAAAAAAAAAAGTGCGTTGGATTGTCATGCGAGAGGTCTTGGGTTCAATCCCTGCCTTTGCCATCTAAAGTTTTTTTCACGGGTACTGACTCTTGCGAGGAACTGACAAAATCTCCAAGAGTAATTATTGTCATGAAAAGTGCTTTCTCAAATTAGCCGTTCGGATTCGGCATATAAACTGTAGGTCCCCTCCATTCCTGAAAACATTACTCGCACACAAGAATGGTTAAGAGTTGTAAGTCACTAGGCCCTAGTTCTCAACGGACTGTTGCGCCACCTAATTTATTTACTTATTAATGTCCTGCAAGATATGGTCCAATTATTTAATTTGAACGACTCCATAGGCCCTACATATGAATAAATTCCAAGATTCCAACAGTTTTCTAAATATGGTTTTTGGAGCATCTCGCAAGCAGAAATGTTAGAAATTGTGTTAAAACGTAACTTTTTTTAAAAAATTATATATTCTGTTCTTGTTACCATTTCGATAAATCTTTTATCGTATTAAAAAAAAAAAAACAGAGTCTGAAATGAAGAATTTTCTGGCTTTTATTTAAAGTGTTTTTTTTCCGACTCAATTTTCGGGAGTCAATTATTACTATCGTAATCAGTCTGCTAACTTCAAGATTGGAGCCGATGCTAGAAGACAGATTCTAAAAAATTACTGTTTTTGGTGAACCTTTAGAAATTATTTTGATCTTAAAGGAACCAACAGAACTTCAAAATTGTAGAGAGAACACTGTTTGGTTCTTGAATTTAAGGAAATAGGTGCTTTTAAGTACATAATTTCTATACAAATTAAGGTAAATAAAGAAATTGGAAAGAAACTTTAGTGTTGCACTTACAAATTACACGTTACAGAATTTCTTTTCACTTCAGTTCGCGCGAGATTCAAAACTTTTATATTCAATTAATAGATATGAAAGGTTCATTAGTTAAACAAAATTGTCACTTTTGGTGTTTTTGGGACACTTATATTCTTGAAATTCTTGTTAAAAATCTCAGTTCTAGAGCGTCCAAAGCAAATTCACTTCAAAAAGTAGATTTCTTAAATTTTTTAAGATCTTAAGTTTTTGTATTCAATAGAAAATCAATTTTGACAGAAAAAAAACACTTTAAGAAAGCCTTACACTATTTATGTGCGTCAAAATAAAATAAGAAGGAATTGAAGACGAGTTTCAGGAATTTAAGGCAACTTAGTATCAAATTGGATGGAGAATGCATGCTGCTCTATTAATTTCGGAAAAGATCTCACCAATGCTTTTCATGTCAAAAAGGGTTTTGGACAAGGTGATGCACTATCATGCGACTTCATCAGCATAGTTCTGGAATGAATTGTGCAAAACTCAACCGTCAACACTAGAGGCACAATCTTCCAAAGGTCCATCCAATTACTCGGATTCGCAGATAATATTGACATAATTGGAAGATCAAAGAGTGATGAGTGATGGGTTTAGTGGTCAATGAGGGCAATGCTGTCATCAAAAAAGGACATTGAACAACGATGTCTTGGACAAAACGTCACCATGGACAGCTATAACTTTGAAGTAGTTGAGGACTTTGTCTACCTAGGCACCGCTATAGACTCAGACAACGTCACTAGCGCTGAAATCAAACGAAGAATAACTCTTTCAAATCGCTGCTTCTTTGGACTTAGAAGGCAATTGAGTAGTAAAGTCCACCCTCGAGCATCTAAAATCACCATCTATAAGACACTCATCATCCCGGTTCTCATTTATGGCGCTGAGGCCTGGACCCTGTCAAAAAAAAATGAGAGCGTCTTAGGATGCTTTGAGAGAAAAATTCTTCGGGTGATTTTTGGTCCCGTCTGCATAGATGGAGAATGGAGGATAAGATACAAAGACGAACTATAGGGGCAGTACAGCGACGCTAACTATATTCCAACGACTTAGATGGCTGGGTCATGTAGAGCTAATGGACATCAACGCTCCAGTCCGGAAGGTCTTCGAATCCAATCCCGAGGAACGGCGGAAGAACTAGAGGAAGGTCGCGACTCAGGTGGCGCATGGAGGTGGGAGAGAACCTCAATCCTCAACCAACTTGGAGTGCGAATCTGGAGAAAGCTATCTAGGGACCGAGCTGGCTGGAGACGCATGTTGCTTGAGGCCCAGGTCCATCCCGGACTGTAGCGCTACCTTAAGTAGGTATATATACGTAAGTAAGTATCAAATTGACGATCTCTCATTTAAGGTTACTTTTTAAGAACCTGAATATTAGAGCTTTTTTTCAGAAAAGATCTTATGAAAATTATTTAAAAAATTTCTAAAGTTTTTACAAATTCTAAAAATTGTATGAAAACAAAGATTTTAGTTGTTAGAGGGGAGGGGGAGGATCATGAACCCCAGGACCCCATCCTCTCCTCCTCAAGATCCACGATTGGTTCAAAAGTTGGGCCAAAAGAAGTGTCAGAATTCCCATTGTAAATGGGCAGCCTTTTTGTATAACGAGAAACGTAAAGTGTCAAAAAAGCATGAAAATCGTTATCATGTGTCATTTGCAAATTTTGACCGATTCAATGAATGTCAAAAGAACAAAACAATATTTACCGTTTCTTTACTATCAGTTAAGTGCCTCCCAAAAAACGGTTTGAAAACTATCATATCGAAAAATTTTACATAATTACGAGTATGTCAAATAATTGGCCGTTAATTTAATGGCGAATTATTTGATACGATTTCTAAGTTAGCATTCTATGTTTTCTATGTTATTTTCTATGAGTCTTTTTTTCCGGCTTCATATCACAACTTTTGGTAGTAGAATTAAAAAATTTCTATAGAATGCGTTATTGTTTGTAATCAGCCTTTAATTAGGTTATAATTCAAGTATTTAATTTTTTCGTGCAACGTTTTCTATGTTCTTAACCGATTTCTGTGAAGTATTTTGGTAACTTTATATGATTATTATTTATATTATTTAAGATTTGGTTTCACTGGTTTCGGAAAAGTTCGTCACCGTGATTAGCGAAATCATCTGAAGAAAGTTAGCAGCTGGGCCACGAGCAGGTGTTAATCAGAGCAAAACTGAACTGATACTCTTTACTACCAAAACTAAAATACCTGCCTTCACCCTACCCCAACTAAATGGTCAAATCCTGTCTATATTCTCCAACGCGATCTATCTAGGAGTCATTCTAGATCCTAAACCAAACTGGAAAGTAAACATTGAAGAACGGGCTTGGCGCCTGTAGAAACATTTTTAGTAAAGAGCGGGGCCTTCAATCGGAAATGATTTTGTGGACATATCTACACAGCCGTTGTACGTCCTATTTTGTCATATGAATCTATTATGTTGTGGCCTGCGATCAGCAAGAAATGCAATATCGAGACTCTTAGGAAGGTTTAAAGAATAGCTAGTGTCGGCACTACAGGGGCCCTTCTATCCTGTCTAACAGATGCCTTAAATATTATTCTGCACCTACCTGTAGATCTACACATTAAATATTTAATATCGTGCAGAGCGCTAAGGTTAAAGCATCAAACTGTTGGTTTTCCAGACCCTATGGGCATAACAACACTAACGAACTGATTCCAGCGGATATTTTTGTGACATACACCGACTACTGCACCCCTGCCTTGAACCTCAGTAAAGATTTTAAAGTTATCTTTCTCACCAGAAAGGATTGGCAGAGTTACGAAAAACTTTGATACCACAATCTTTGCTGACGGGTCAAAGATGAAGTGTGGAGTTGGGTCGGGAATCTTTTCTGTATCCTTAAATGTCTTTAAGTCTTTTCGGCTACCTGATTGTGCCAGTGTATTTCAAGTGGAATTACTAGCAATAAGAGAAGCATGCACAATACTCAAATCAAACTTAAACCAAAATAGAAAAACAGCTATCTGCACAGACAGCCAGGCGGCTTTTATGGCCATCAATACGGCCACAACATCCTCTATACAATACTGTTCTAACAATGTCGGGATGAACTATCCAGCCTCAAAATCAACCTCCGTGTCAGTCTTATTTGGGTTACAGATCATAGTGGCATTGATGGAAATAAACGGGCTGAAGAGTTGGCACGTCAAGGATCGGCCCTTCATAGCTCACTTGCGGAAAGGGTTAATATTCCTTTTGGAGCTTTGAAGGGCAAAATGTTTTCAATTTTTCCGACAGAATCCAACCGCAGGTGGAACAGTCTAGCGGACTGTACCATATCCAGGAAGATATGGCCTACCTATAACAAAAACCGTTCTATCGAACTTTTAAGCAGACCCAGGCATGATATAGCCAGGGTCACTGCAATATGTACCGGACATTGGCCGATAGGAGAGCATACCGGAAAGCTGGGTATCCCTCACAATACTCACTGCAGTAGCTGCCAGAGACCAACATGAAAGGGAAACTGTAATTCGCTTTCTCTATAAATGTCCTGCCCTTGCCAGTTCAAAAATTTAAAATTTAAGAGTATGTAAGTCTTACTTTAATGCAAAATGTATCATTTACGAAACAAAATCTGTGATATTTTGAGTCTGGTTTCATGTAGCTATTTTGTAGTCCCCGTGGCGTGATGGTTAGTGCGTAGGATTGTCATGCCAGAGAATTTGGGTTTAATGCCTGTCTCTTTAATTCTAAGAGTTTTGTACGGGCACTGCCCATTGTGAGTAAGTGCTGCCATAAATATTGCTTTCTCAAATTAGATGTTTGGAATTGGCATAAAACTGTAGGTCCCCTCCTATCTTGACATTACTCGGAATGGTTGAGAGTTGTAAGTCACTATAGGACCTGGTTGATTTATGGAGCTATTATAAGTTTAATTCTTCATATTTTCACAAAAGTTGGGTGTTTTTATAAACGTCTTCCTAACTTACACCTGCGTTAGACATGTTCATAAAGTCAGATTTGCGATCGAACAAACGCAGTTTGTGGTACCAGCTTTTCAGCGCTAATTGAGTTACGCAGTAAAAACTGCTTGTGACTGCCATCTCGACCTACCTTAAATGATTAATTTAAAAATGTCTATGATAGTTTCCACAATTTGTTAACCACTAATAAATGGCTGTTTATTCAGTAGTAAACTATATTTTAGATAATAATGTTTAACCAATTTTGCTAAGATGATGAAAGCAACAGGCAAATAAAAGAAAATCAAAATTCCCCCCTTGAAATAAAGCATAAATAACAGCAAATCATTTATTGGAATTCCTAGACTTTGCTTCAACTAAAACTTTTTGAGATACTTAAAACCTATAAGGCCCTTATACTCGTATACGCACCGATAATGCAACCATCCCTGTACTTATATTCATCTCCTTTAGTTAGGGAATATCTGTTGAATTAGCTATCTTCAAAATGGAAAAGGACTTATCTCGCATCCATACTTTACAAACAAATATTTGCCCTCGGTCGGTTATACATTTTGTTTTGTTTGTCCTTTGCTTAATTCTCTCCTCACTTCACTCAAGAAGCCTTCACTTTTTTTTCGTTAACAACAACATATCAAAGTTGACACACAAAGTACGAGTATATACGAGTCTTGAAGGCAAAATAGTTGCCTAAGGTTGTGCATAGATTTTAATGTACATTCAGTAAGGTTTGTATATGGACTCAAATATTATTTTGCCTATCCACTTAGGCGGAAGATGGTCGTATAACCATTTAAAGTCGACAGTTTAATAGGTAATTATTATTTCAAGCAATTTGTCAGAGTTTAAGGCAAGGCAACCCTGTAAGGCATATTCAATTTTATCATTTGGCCCATATTCTGGGTATAGGGAGAAAAATACAAACAAAGATTTTAAGAAAATGTGATTTTAAAATTCAGGAGCTTTTCTGGAAGGAACTGGGCAGAGATTATGGACTCACAACAAGAAAGTTTAAGTTGCAGGCTTTTGCTTTGTAGTTTATGGAGAGTGTCTTAATTAATGTAAAAGGCCTCGAAGGCGGCAAAGTTTAATAGTAAATTAAATTGAACATTATGTTCCTAGTTGTATGCAGAAGCGAATTTAAGGTTCGGGGTAAAGCGTAGCTTTTTATTCGGTGTCCCTTAAACTTGCCCTTCATAACTTCGATCAAACCACATTCTTAATGTTTTGCCTTTTTAAGATTTGAAGTACTTAACAAATACAAGTACTTGTCGTTTTAAGTTCAAAGTTCTGAAGCAAAAATTTAAGTCCCATTAGTTTTTCTTAAAACTTTTAATCTTTAGTTTAATCAAAAATTCTTCACTTCTTTAAATTGTACAGAATTTCCGCATTTACTTCAAATAAGTAATCAAGAACTGCGTAGGGACATTAACCCCCCCTTTCATTATAACCGCCACTGTTTAGTTTACTTTTTCGACCCATTCTTTAATTTAATGTAGTTTTTAGTCTTTTTGATTTCTTGTTCTTCTGCTTTTCGCCATAGGCCATATTTAATAATCTAACCGTCATCTTTTGGTATTTAGATCTTCAAGTCGCAGAAAGGATTAGCTGAGGGTGATTTAAATTTTGTTTTCTTCCAGCATCCTTCATCGTTCAGAAATTCCCTGGAAAAGTCCTTTCCTAGAGCAATTCCAAGATTTTCGATCCACAAACATCAGAAACAAGAGTGAAAGAGTGAAAGAGAGAGCGAGATACGAAAACAAAGTACCTACTTTATAATAAATTTATATTGTGAAAGCTTCAACGAACACAACATCGGTCCGATAAACCTTTTTGCAAAACATAACATGCTTAAAAAATTAAATTTTAAAGTTCAAGACAAGCGATGAAGACTTGCCGGTGCTAGCTGGCTGGATCCAAGAATAAGTTGAACATTTTATAATTGTTTTTCTTTTAAATTGAAGATAACTTTTGAAGGACGTCGACGACGACGCCGACGACGATGATGATGACGCCTGCCATACCGATGCCGTGAAACGCTCTGTTCCCTGTAAAGCAGTAGGTATATATTTATTCTATAAAAAGCTGCTATAGGGAAAGTTGTTGGTTGTACTTTTTACATACATATATATGAAAACTCCTTAGGGGAAAATAAGTTCCATTGAATTATGTGTTTGCTAATATACAGAGTCAGATTTATCTTGATGTTGGGACTTTAAGAATGTATATAAGGGGACTGAAACCGCATAAGTGACTGTTTTATTAAACTTAATTAACAAGAAAAAGTTCCCACCTTGTACCATCTCGTACTTCTCCCAGCAAACGATTTGTTTCAAAATAAAAGAATCAATTATTCAGATAATAAAGAAAAGGAAGAGAAATTAACGGACCTATATGGAAATTGTAGGGCTTTTTGAAGAATTTTTTTTTTTTTTAAAGCTTTCAGGATTAATTTACATCAATTTTTTACCTGATTCTTTTAAAAAAGTATTTAAATTATAAATTTAAGTTTAAAACGTTTTATGGTGAGTTTTTTTTTTAATAAAAAAAACTGTACATTTATTTTTAAACTTCAATAAATTATTTATTAAGTATTTTAATATCATTTTTCGCTTTTATGAATATTAAGTTGGAAACTATTTTAAAAGTTTTTTTTTGATTCAAAAACAAACCATATTAAGATTGTATTTTTCAAATATTTTTAACAAAAAGAGTTTTAAGGCAATTCAATATTATGTACCTATGACTTTTTTGCTTTATTAATTTTTAAAAATTAATAATTTAGTTGACCTTAATAAATTTAATTTTGCACTATGTTACAGAATTTGAATGAACATATAAGATAACGTGAAAAACTAATATTTATCATATTCATTACTCCGCGAACAGGAAATGATTTACTTCCAGAATATTTGTATACAAAAAAGAATAACTTTTTTAAAATATGAACAGTTGAAATAAAAAATAAAAACTTAAATATTTGTATTTCGACTTCAATTTCTTGAGACCGAATACAAATATTGTTCTTAATTTTGTTTAACTATCCCAACAAAAATCCCACTAAATTAATTGAAAGTCCAGAATATTTCGACTTAACGTGCATTTGAGATATAAAAGCTGACATAATATTTCACAAAGCAAAAATAAGTCGAGAAAACAGGTATTGTCGTTGTCGTTGATGTGTCTGTTTGGTTCTGAAGAAAAGAAGGAGTGTTAGATATTGTATGAAATGTACAAACTGCATGTTGTGTAAAGGCGGATCCAGACTTTCAATCAGGGGGGTCACAGACTTAATATCAGGATGAGTTTTTGAGCACCGCTTTAATTTTTCTAAACGAGACTGATATTGTTTAAATAACATAATATTTATCTTAACCTTACAATTAATTACATATTTCAAGGGCTAATGTGCCAATTTTAGTTATTAGATTATTTTAGAACACTGTTGTACAGCTAGATATGGTCTATTAAATTGGACGACTCCCTACATATGAAAGCAAGATTCGAACATAATTCTTTACTTATAAAGCTAAACTGTATAAGCTTTATGTCTCATATTACCTCTCCTATATCGTTTATTTGTCAAAAGTTGATAAATTTATGTTGAGCGATTGGAATAGGGCTGGATTTCCGATTCTTGGTCCAGTTTGCAGTTAAAAGTAGCATTTTTAGTATCAAAGTTTAAAGCAGTAAAAATTTTATTTTCATTTATATTTTAACGTAATACAATAAGTTTTGAATTTAAGGGAATTCCGACGAAAATTGAAACAAAATAATCTCCCGGGGGGGGGGGGTCAAAACGCCCACGACCGCCTCCTCCCTGGATCTACCATTGATGTTGCGTACACATGAAACGTAGCCATATATGTATCTATGTGGTCATATCTTTTAAGACCAAACATTTGTCTTATAAAGCTACTAGCCAACCCGTACTCGCGTTGCTTCGCAAATTGTAACCAACACATTCTTTATGTGCTTATGGATTTTCTTCCGATGTTAGCCTTTCTTTTACCCATTTTATATTTCTATGCGATAAAAGAAAAACAACGAATTTAAGTTTGTTATGTACTCGTATTTAATAAAAAAATCAAAAAAACACTTCCTTACCGAAATTAACACTTTAGAAAAAAAACTTAAGTAAAATATTTCGTAGTAAAGGCCAAGCTGCACGTGAAAACAAACAAAACCATTTCAATTTTTTAGTTGAAAACAGAACTAATTTTTGTCTATTTTCTTCTTTTCTTTCTTTTATTCATACCTAGAAACATTTCTTTTGCAACCGAAAAATATAGTTTGCGGTAAAAAAAACAAATTTGTGTTTTTAATGTTCTCATACATCTATAGGTATGCGTTTGTAAATATCCATAGACACATTATTTTATTCATCTGCTCATGTTCAGTGCAGTGCAACTGACTTAACCTACTCACATTTAGGTGCTCGACGTCATTGAAAGTACCTTCTTCGAGTTATTTGTAAAGAAAATTTTAACTTAAATTCAGTTTTATTGTTCGATTAAGTGATACAAAATTGGTAATTCAAGCTATTATAATAGAACTTTTTTTATTTTTAAATTGGAAGAATTATAATCTATTCACTTCCTCGAACCACAAAAATAAAAAAGATCTAATTTTTCTTTAGACAAAGCGGTATTTCATGTGCACGGCACTGTAGTTAATTAAGTGTCCATAATAACTTAAAAAAAAGAGCCCACACTGCTCAGCGATGTGACGATAGCATTAGAGAAACAAAAAAATAATGTGTGTGTGTAGGTTAGTTGATGAACTATACAAATACAATACAGAAAAATTGAATGTGTAGGTAGGTAGGTAAGAGAAAAAACGTAACTATTAAATGGAACACATTTAAGAGAGAAAGAGCATGGGAAGAAAAGAAAATTAAAAATGTTGGAATGATAATGAAATGAAACAAAGCAGCGACCTCGCGATTGTGATGGAATCTAATTTCCTGGAAAAAAATAATATTCAAAAAGTTTATAATTTTATAATTTGTTTTTATTTATTTCTCAGGTTGTATGTTTAACTTAGAAGTGATTTTAGGCTTAAAATTTGCGCAACAATATTGACTTTATGAAGCAATGCTAATATTTGTCGATTATTGTATAGGTTTTAAGATATGAGCGGTTGTATAAGTCAACTAATGAAAAAAAATGGACAAAAAATGTAAAATTAATAATATTTAAGTTTGACAATTAATTAATGAAAATAAATTAAAGTCATAAACACTATCATAACAATATAGAAAATAATAAAATATATTTCAAATAAATCGGTTGACTACTTTCTGAGATCATGCGTTACAAACTTTAAAATGGTTTCGCTTTTATATAATAGTATAGATTAAAGGCGACTGTATAAGTTTTCTTTTGCTCTCCGAATCGCAGTTACAATACATTTCACAACCAAACACAAGAATAGGAATAGAAATAGTTTTGACTAACATGATTCCAGTTCTTAAAGGATTAAGGTATTGGGATTCCTTAAGGACACGAAGGGTTCCGTAAACTTTACCAACAATTTAAATTTATATGTTTTTCTCAAGTTAAAAACCTTTTAAAGATCACTCCGAGATTTTTGGAAGATTCTACAAAATCAATAGCAGTGTTTTTATGAAATAAGCGAGAGAAATAATTAGGATCATGTGGCTTTTTAGAAATAATAAAATAAAATAAATAAAATATGTTGCGAAAAACTCGTGATGGAACATAGAACAGAATTAATGAAAGCAGTTTAAAAGAGGTTATTCTGTTATCAATAATATTGTAATGTGTATACACTCTTTATCTCTTTTAATATCGTGTTATAGTAGAATAAAACATTAAGAATAAGGGGCAACATCTAGTGGCTAAGAGGAGAACTCGCTTCGTTAAGCATCTAGTGATTAAGAGGAGAACTCGCTTCTATAAGCATCGAGGAACATCTAGTGGCTAAGAGGAGAACTCAATTCGAGAACATTCAGCGCATACAAGAACCTCGAAAAGGGCAACATCTAGTGATTAAGAGGAGAACTCGCTTCGTTAAGCATCGAGAACAACCTAGTAGTTCCTCGAACCGATTTGAGGTATATAAATAAGCGGTCGGAAGCGAAGCGGAATTATTATTGATTCTGAACTGCGACAAGTAAAGACTGTGTTTAAAGAGTTATAATTGAAAGTAAAGACTGAGTTCGAAAAGTAATATTGAAAGTGGTGAATAAATAAGTTTAGAGCGATTTAAATAAAGAAAATTTGTGTTTTATTTACAAGTGTGAATAAGTTTTAATTATTGGACCAAGCCGAATATTACAATATCTTAAATGAACAAAATACATTGTACTTGCCTCCGACATTTAAGGCTTTTAAGTCAATAAGAGAGAACCCAGTTAAGTCTTCGAAGTGCATAAAGAATCCTTAAAATCTTTGGAGTTCTGCTTCAAGAAACCTAAAAGTGAATTACCTTAAGGTACAATGTAATCAATATGAGATCTAAAGTCAAGCTTTGAATCAAAAATCACCCCAAGATCATTTACTTCAATTACCCTCAGAAGACTAACATCATAGAATTTATATTCAAAATCAATAAGAGATGAAGATTTAGATACACTAAAAATTTTGCACTTCGAGTAATTCAGCTGAAGATGATTGTAGTCGCACTATTTAGTTATATCCAACTGCACTAATAAGCAATCTTCAAGTGAACATGTTGCTGTGAATACTTTCGCATCATCAGCATACATAAGGAGTTACAAAAATTTGTATAAAGATTATAAAAAGAAGTGGACCCAAATGACTGCCTTGTCTAAGACCCGACACCACATTTATAAGATTTAAAATACATTCATCTATTTTAACAGCTTGTTTTCTATCAGACAGGTATGAATCTAACCACTGTAAAAATGAAGCATTCAATTCCAACATCTTAAGCTTTTGTAGGAGAAGACCATGATGCACTCGGTCAACGGCTTTAACAACACCAGTATACAGGACATCAACTTGTTTACCCTTTTCAACATGATTTTAACAATAACTTGCAAATAGACTTGAATAAGTACAAGTTGATTTAGCCTTTACAAAACCTTGTTGTTTTAGAGACAAAAAATTCTTGACAGCAAAACAAATCTTTGGGTGACCATTTTTTCAAAAAGTTTGAGGATAACTGAAAGTTTTGATATTGGTCTATAGTTCTTTACTAAGTGCTTAAGACCACTCTTATAAACGGGATTTATATAAGTTATTTTACATTCTTAAAGAAAAGCACCAGTTTGTAAAGATTAATTAAAAATAGGGGTCAAAACACTAAAAACACACGAGGACTGAATATCATTGGATATAAGATCCTCGTATTACATACATTGAGGAAAAGATGAACAATTTCTTTTAGAATTCAAAAATATCCAAAAATATTTCGAATTATGTTTTATATTTGATTCAGTATTTATAACATTTCGCCAATACAAAAACTTGTTAAGAATATCAAATTTTTTTCTCAACTGAAAATACTGCACGATCTTCCAAAAGATGTGTTACTTAATAACACCTAAATGCCTTATTTTTATCTCTAAATTTTGTATTTTTTGGTTAAACTATGGAAGCTTAGCTTAAACGACTTTTTCTTAATAAAGACTTAAGCTTAATAAAGACTTAACTTAAGTTGCTACTCTCTACCACAGCCATTCTTTCAAACAACAACCGCCATCTATACTTCTAGGACTACCCTCGTATGTATATTTTTTTGTAAAACTTTTCGAAATATCGACAGAGGGGCACGAATAGGTAGTTATCAGTGTGGTTCGCAAAATAGGCTTTTTTAACTTCCCATAGGAAGTTATTGTAATGGGTCCGATTTGACAAATTGAAAATTTTGACATTTCTCGACGTTTCAAGGTCCCTAGAGTCGAAATAAAAGATTTTTAGAGAGATGTCTGTGCGTGCGTGTGTACGTACGTTCGTACGTCCGTACGTCCGTACGTCCGTACGTCCGTACGTCTGTACGTTCGCGACGTTTTTTTCGTCTTCCATAGCTCAAGAACCAGAAGAGATATCGACTTCAAATAAATTTTGTTATACAGATAATAAGGCAGAAAGATGCAGAAAGGGCTCTCAAGAAAATTGCGTGGGTGGTTTTTTTTACTATAGCAGTTTAAAAAAAAGATGAAAATTTTGGTTAAACCTAAATATCTCATGAACCAATGACGATAGAGACTTGAACTAAATTTTATATTATATATTGTAACGTAATACAAAACAAATATATTTTTGGAAAAAAATCCAATTAACGTTTTTTTTTTTGTAAATCATAAGAACTGAAAAAAAAAATGTGTGACCTCAAAAATTTTACGACCAAAATATGATTTCATCTCCAAAACAATTTTTTGCAATGAAGAATAATGTTTTTGACATCTGATAAAATTTTGAGAAAAATCTAATTGACAGTTTTTTTTATAAAAAATAAAAACCTAAAAAAAAACATTACTCAAAGTTGGGAAAAATTGAATTTCGACTCAAATATCTTTTCAAAAACTTGAGACTTAGGCTTAAAACTTATTTTATCTTATAAGAAATATTGTTTTCAACATTAAGTAAAATTTTGAAAAAAATCTTATTGACAGTTTTTTTTACAAAAAATTAAAAATCGTAAAAAAATTTAACAAAAGTTGGTAAAAATTGATTTTCGACTCAAATACCTTTTCAAAAATTTGAGATAATGGCTTCTTACTCATTTTAACTTATGAGAAATATTGTTTTCAACATTAGGAAAATCTTTGAGAAAAATCGAATTGATAGTTTTTTTTACAAAAAATAAAAACCTAAAAAAACAATACTAAAACTTGGTAAAAATTTACTTTAGATTCAAATAGTTTTTCAAAAATTACAAATATTGGCTTCAAACTTATCTTATTTCACAGAAAATATTGTTTTTAATATTCAGTAATTTTTTTTATAAAAATCCAACAGTCTATTTTTTCATAAAAAAATAAAATCTACAAAAAATAGTACGCAAAAATTGATTTTTTATTTATTTATTCATCAATTTATTCATCAATCAAAGAACAAAGTTCTCTTATAGACTAATAGATAACAATGTTTCAATATGCAATAGTATATACAAAAATGAAAATAACAGTAACAATAATATATAAATATATACAAACGTCAAGTAGATCTAAGTACATTTAAAACATACATTTTAAAGGTATCTCTAGTGCAAATTCTAAAAAAGTCCAAACTAGTACAAACTGAATTTGCTTCTCTGATGCAACGTGAAATCGGTTCATTACGACCATAGTTAGATCTATGAAATTGCTCGTAAAAAAGAATATTATCTCTGGAATTAAAACCAGGAACACGAATAGATATAAGTGCAAGAAGTTGAGCACATTTAATATGATTATTAAGAATATCTCTAATAAACATTATCGCAAAGTATGCACGTCGATTTGCCAAACTCTGCATACCAAATAAAAGACATCTAGTTTCATATGATGGAATAACAATACCCCAATGAAGTTTATAATACATAAACCTTGAAATATTTCTCTGAATTTTCTCGATTCTTACAATTGAGTTATTATAGCAAGGGTTCCAAACTGTGTTGCAGTACTCAAGCAAAGATCGAACGAGAGAAATATAAAGAGTTTTTATGGTATACGGATCTGTAAATTCTTTACTATTTCTTTTGATGAACCCTAACATTTGGTTGGATTTATTTATAATATAGTCAAAATGAGAAAGAAAAGAAAGCTTAGTATCAAGGATAACACCTAAATCTTTCTTTTGTGATACACGATCTAAAATAGAACTATCAATTTGATACTCGTAAAAGATTGGAGAAATCGTACGAAAGCAAGACATAACTTGGCATTTTGAAATATTAAGGTATAAGGAGTTTATATTACACCAATCTGCCAATTTATTTCAGTCATCATTTAATAAAATACAATCATCACAACATTTAATACAACGATATAGTTTAAGGTCGTCCGCAAAAAGAAGACACTGAGAATTTTGAAAAATGTTGGGAATATCGTTTACAAAAAGCAGGAACATTAAAGGGCCTAAGTGGCTACCCTGAGGGACACCAGATGGAACAAATATTGGATTAGAGTGATAATCGTCAATCTTAACGACTTGAACTCTCGATGTTAAATACGACTTCAACCAATTCAGAAACTTAGAATGAAATCCTAGTTTCAAAAGTTTGTGTAATAGAATATGATGATTAACACGGTCAAATGCTTTAGCGAAATCGGTAAAAATTATATCAGTTTGACTATAAGATTCAAAATTATTTATTATATAGTTAGTCATTAATGTAAGATTAGTGGTTGTAGATCTTCCAGATATAAAGCCGTGTTGGAAATCGGATAAAAAATCTTTTAATTGAAAAGTGAGCTTGTCACAGACTAATTTCTCAAATAACTTAGGAAGAGCAGATATTTTGCTGATTGGTCTATAATTTGTAATTTCTTGTTTAGATCCAGATTTAAAAATTGGTGTAATATAAGACAGTTTCCAACATTCTAAAAATTCACCTTTCGAGAGCGATAGGTTGAAAATGGCTGTCAATGGTTTAAGAAAAGTGTCATTTGTGCTGTTTTTGGGACATTTTTATTTTTGAAATTTTCTGTTTAATTCTCAGTTCAAGAGCATCTAAAGCAAATTCACTTTAAAAAGAAGATTTATTTAATTTTTTAAGATGTTAAAAGTTTTTGTACTCAAACTCAATAAAAAATCAATTTTGAAAGAAAAAAATGCACCACTGGGTCGCTAGCTAATGTTTTCCAAAAAGTCTGTTTAAAAATATTTATTATATTTTAAGATTTAAACATGTATCTGCAAAATAAGTTTTGCTCAAAAATTCAAATGCCATTTGATTTCTCAAAAAACCTAGATTAACTTATTTTTTTTTTTGGAAAATCAATAGAGCGGTTTTTTTTTAATTGATTTTAACATATGTATACAAATTTTTAAATTTTTTCTGCAGTTGTTAAGTGCTTATAAATATTTTACATAGTGACCCCTTTCTGAGATATCGAGTTTTGCAAACAAAAATCAATCATTTTTAAAAATCAAAAAAAAAAAATACAGTGACATTCTTGAGAAAACTTAAAAAAAATAACGGTTTTATGAAGGGTACTCTTCTCAATCAATACCGAAATATGTTTTTCTTGTACAAAGAACCAAATTAAGAAAATAAATTAGAAAGTTTAAAAAAAAAATATCGGTTAATTTTTGAAAAAAAATCGAATTTTCTAATTAAAAAAAACGCCTTACGGTAATCGGCTTAAAAGCATAATTTCCCAGTTTGAACTCAATCGAAATATGTAGAAGCCAGGACAAATAGACAGACGGACGGAATCAGAAGATCCACTTTTTTCGACTTTTCTATCTTCGTAATGTCATGTTTGATTAAAAGCTCGAATTCTAAATTTTATACGAATTAAGAATTTTTTAGACTCCATTGCAGGCGAGGTTCAGGAATTTAATTGACGATTTTTTATTCAAGGTTTCTTGTTAAGAACCTAAATATTTGCTCTTTTTCTTAGAAACAAATTTTATGAAAATAATTTATAGCATTACTTAAGTTTTTCCAAATTCCAAATTGCTAAGCTTTTTGGCTCATATGACCCCCCCCCTGGATCGTCCAATGGTCAAAAGTTGATGAATTTGTTCTGCGTTATTGGAAAATTCAAGGGAGTTCCTACGAAATTTAAAAAAAAAATATCTCCCAGGGGGGGGGTCATGACCCCTACGACCCCCCCCCCCCCCTGGATCCGCCATTGCCTTAGGCACACTACAAGATATTTTTATTTTATTTTGGTGCATTTTCCGGAAGACATTTTTGTTGTTTTAAGACGTAACGAATAACAATATATTAAGAACGTTTTGTATAGAATTTAACTCCTTCAGAATTATTAAATAAATTTAAAAAAAAAAACAATATGGAACACACTTTATTTGAAGATGGTTTGACTTTGAGAGTTTTATAAGATGTGATTTTTCCTTCATCTGTGAGCATTCGTTTAGAAACAATTTTCAGGTATCAAAATATAAGTAAAAGTAGCGTTTCCGGTAATCTAAAACAAAAAAACATAAAAGAGTATTTTGCAATTAACAATTCGACTTCGTTCACTTAATTATTCATCAATTCCGGTTAAGGTGAAACTGGGACTTTTTGTTATACCAAAAAGAAAAAGGTAATCAGTTATTGGCATTTCCATTTGCCCAGCCAATATTTCCTTTTTCGCCTTCAGAGCCTCAGGTTCTCTCGAGAAAAAACCCACAGCCAAAAAACTCTTTATTTATTGAAGCTATAGAAAATTGTAATAAATGTAAGAGCCAACCTATATTGCCTAATTTACGTCATTCATTGTCCATGGTTTGAATTGAGTTTTGAAGAAGAAGAAAAATAAGAGTAAAGTAAAGATTAACTTAAGGTCGTAAACGTAAGAAAAAATAAGATACCTACCTTCTTATACCGTCAATATAGCCTCCCATAACCATGGCATGATGATGGTGTAGCGAAGTTCCTATTCTTTTATGATATTTCGACTGAACTCGTTATAAAACCCACTTCTTGTCTTACCTACAAATATTTGTTTTTTGGCTATGTACAACAATGTAATATCACTTAACTTCAATGGACCCGAAATTTTTTCATGGTAATGGCCTTGAATGAAATTAAGTCCTTTTTTTTCGCATTTTACGAATTTAGTCAGCCGTTGTGAATGGTGAACGGTGGGTAGGCGTTCGGTCGTCGCATCGGTGGACGAAGATGGTATGTTGTAACAATTCCAGGTCTTAATATTCATTAATGTTCACATTATAGAAATTTGGGATGCCTGTTGGAATTTTTTGAACATTCTTTTAGGGTAGAATGTACTCCCACAGATACACCTGGCTGGACAGCGGCTGTCTCAAAAAAAGTTTCAGGGCTATCTGCCTTGCTCTTCAGACATAACCCTTGTTAACAAAACATCAATTTGTTGGGAAAAAAGATTTTCCAATAAAGAAAAGATGAAAAAAGAACGGAGTTATTTTTATACTTGATGAATTTGAGTATTCATTCAGCAGACATTTTTAATAGAGGATTTTTGCTGAGGCACATTTTTGCACGTCAGCTCAACAAGAATAAGAATTTAACAAGGGTAGTGGTAATGAAAGCCTCCAAATTTATTATTTTATTTGATATATGCTTCGGCGGTGGCGGCAGCGGCAGCGGTTGACTTGGCAAGAATTTCAATAAAATTAAAAGCTCATGCGAATTTCTGTCGAAAACCAATTTCTCCCAATTTAAGTATCATTTCTTGAAAGTTTTTATTTCCTATGTAAAAAAAATAAGAAAATCAAGACAGTTTAGCATCAATCATTTTGAAGTCAATACCTTCATTTATAACAGAGATATTTTGCGTACTATTTTTTGTAGATCTTATTTTTATGAAAAAAAACTGACATTCGGTTTTTTATAAAAATTTTACTGAATGTCAAACACAATATTTTCTATAAGCTGAAATTACTTTGAAGCCAATATTTTGAATTTTTAAAAAGATATTTGAGTTGAAAAACTATTTTTACCAACTTTTAGTAAAATTTTGTATGTTTTTATTTTTTTGTAAAAAAATAAGACTCTAAGTATAAATACCTAGGAGATAAAAACACAGAACTCAATTAGTTTTATTACTATTTTATTAATCCTAAGTAAACTAGAGGTTTATTATATTTGTGTGTTTTGATGTGTACGGCTCGGCTTCATCAATCGGACTGACTCTTCTCCAAAAAACGCATCGCAACGCAATTCGTTTTCTGCATTATTGTTGATTGGTTAGTTGCAGGTGGCTTCTACCAACTCTCGAAGGGTTAGTCGTGGTATTCGCTGATTGGTTCGTGGCGGGCGGCTTCTATCGACTCTCGAACAAGTTATTATGTATTACGCGGAGGCTGCAGAGTTGCCAGAACCATCCGCCACAGATCTTTCCCAAAATATTTTGAAGGTTGAAAACTATATTTGTTATAAAATGAAATTAGTTTAAAGCCAATATTTTTAATAAAAAAAATATTAAAATCGAAAATCAATTTCCAACAACTTTTAGTATTTTTTTGTTTAGGCTTTTATTTTATGTAGGTAACACAAATTGTCAATTCGATTTTTCTCAAAATGTATGAAAAACATTATTTTTAGTTGCATAAAATTATTTGGAGATAAAATCATTTTTTGTTCGTAAAATATTCGAGGTGACGATTATTTTTTTTTTTTTCAGTTTTTTTGAACTCGATACCTTTACTCTTTCTTGAGATATGGACGACAAAAAAAACGTCGCTAATGTAACGGACATACGAACGAACGTACACACGCACGCACAGACATCTTTCTAAAAATCTTTTATTTCGACTCTAGGGACCTTGAAACGTTGAGAAATGTTAAAATGTCTAATTCGGCAAATCAGACCAATTACAATAAATTCCTATGGGAATCTAAAAAGAGATATTACCGAAACGAGAAGAGACTACCGATGAAAAAAATTATGAGAAAGATGAGAGACCTAGACTGAGGCGAAACTCAGTTATCCGAGATTTAAAACAATACATGACAAAACCGATTTTGACAAGACTAGCAAAATTCGTACATAGGAACGTATGTAAGTACACACGCCAACACTGAAAACTCTATTAAAACCTTTGATTTAAATTCTAGAGATCTTAAAATGTCAAAATTGCCCCATGTTAGGTTAGCCTCTATTTATTTTAAATAAAGGGCGGTTCAATTTAAAAGACGGATGTTGATTATGAATAAAACACAATTTTTTTAAGAAATTATAAAAAAATTATTGTCATTTCTTTTTACTATGATAATATTGTTAAGACTCAATTATTATCTATGGAACAAAATATCGGCCAAGTATCTGCCGTGACCTGGGCAGCACACCTCCATCCGATGGTCAAAATTTTTGATGATGCAAAATTTTAGATGAGGTTCTAAATTTGCAGAATTATCTCATCCTTTTGCTCTTGAATTGTTGCTAGCTTATCGACGTACACCTTTTCATTCCAATAACCCCAACGAAAGAAGTCCAACTGTGTCATGATTGCTGTGTTTCAAGTGGCACCGTCCTGTTAAAACCACATACATTTTTATTTGAATCTGTAAATTCTACATCTATATCTTCCCATCGGGCTATAAAAAAGTTCGTTATCATCTCACGATAGCGACAATCACTCTTGGATTATCATTCGCCCGAATTCGGCAATTCTGGTTAATGACGAATCCACTGAGTTTAAAATAATCCTCATCACTGAAGATGCTTTTCTTCGAAAATTGATCATCCACTGTTGCCATTTCTCGCATTATTCATCATTCTGACTATTGACGGCACGCTTGAAATGGTTAAGAGGCTTTAGTTCTTGAGTCAATTGCACCTAGCAAGCGTGTTAATACAAGTCTTTTTGCATAATATTCTTCAGCGACGAGCGTGAGAGGTGCAATTGTTGAGCACGACAGAGAGTAGAGGTGAACGGCCTTCCAGCCACACTCTCTCGAACATGAGCCGAGGTGTATGAGTAGAGCATGCACTGGTGTTTTCACACCTCCTACAGACCCGGTTCGTTAAAATTTTTGCACGATTTTTCCGATTGTACGCAGATTTGGGCCGATAAAATTGCGAAGTTCACGATATGCATTTTTATTTGAACCTGAAAAACTTTAATGCGTTGCTCGACTGTAAAATTTTTCCATGGTCCAAATTGAGTTCGTTTGAAATTGAGAAATGTCAAATAAAATGCATAAAAAAACTTGACGTTTAACTGTGGTCCACATTCAACATCGGCCCTTAAAATTAGTTTTTTTTCTTTCTGGTTTTATCTTTCAAAAAATAAACATTTTACGTTTACTAAAAATGTTAAAAATGACTTAATTTTTAAAATTCGATTTTAATATTAATGAGTAATGACAACAAAAGTTTCGAAAGTATTAAAAACGAAGCATGGCTTTTACAGGCTGTAACCCTTCAAGATTATCTAATCTTTCTTTAACACCATCATCTTTTAGACAAATTCTATAACTTTTTTTTAAAAATATATTAAAATTCATAAAAAATAAAGCAAAGCAAATAGAATTTTATATTTTAAAGACTTCTTTAAGTGAATGATATATAAATATTTCAATATACTTTGACAACAAATAATTCGGAATCACAGATGCTTAAGTGTGTATTTTATTTTTGAAGGTCAATTAAGTCCTGAAAACACATGTTAACAACACTAAAAGCCAGCCAGTCTTATGTACAAAGGTACACTGTTAAGCTTGTAAGGTAGTTTGATAGATATTACGTACATAATCCAGATTTCTTTGGTAAGGTGAATTATGCAAGCTATATTTTTGATAAATTTAATACTTGTGTTGAATCAGTCGTGTCTTAATGCTTAAAGAATTCCAAAGAATAGAGTCACTTTTCCACGTCACAACAACAAAATAATATCCTTTCTCCAGTAAACCAACCAAAAATGGTTGTTTAGAAGTTGCTATAATTATTATAGAAAAATCTAAATCCAAAAATCTTATTATTCCCTTAGACTAAAGTATTAGAGACTTCTGAAATTCATATTGATTTCTTAACATACCTACACATCTCTATAATATACAGAGGGAAATACACGTAATTAGATTGGCTTCCTTCGAACTCTTCGATAGGCTTTAACCAATGTTATTTCTTATGTAGGAGGTAAAGCATATTCTTGTGGGTTAAAATAATGCTGAATATCATAAGCATCATAGCAATTATAGCAATCGTGAAGTAATTTCCGGTTGGTTAGGAGTTAGGATCATAAAATATGCTTGACTGCATTACCATCATAAAATATGTATGTAGTGGTAGATATTCATTTAGTTCCGACTTATTTTATAAGGAGAAATACCTTGTCTATATTTTATGAAGCTTTGTGGTTTATATTTCACTAAATTCAAGGTAAATTGAGTAGATTCTGAACTTTTCACCATATCGGAAGGAATAGGGAGAGAGGATAAGGATAAAAATATGCTTAGGTACCTTACCTAAGTTCGATAAGCTCATCAGAATCAATGAAAACGTATGGAATTTAATCGGATTCAGAAAATCATTGAGCAAATAATGGGCCATAAAATTGAAAGACCCTTATAAATGTTACATATTTCATATATCGATATCTTCTATACCTAGGACTTTTAGCAAGATATTGGTGAGCAATTATTAAGAAATTGAAAAAGACTAAATTGTATAGAAATAAGACTTATTTTGCGATAATGAGGATGATATTATGCGAAGGAGCATATTCTGCCTCTTTATATGGAATAATTTTGTTTATTTTTATATAAATCTTAATTTACATTTGAGTACATTTTACTTGTGTAAGTTCTCGATTAATGTGTACTCAAATGATAATGTTATTTCCTTGCGAAAATGTATTGAAATCGAGACTTCTTGTAGGTGATTTATTTTTACCTGAATAAGTTTCGACAGTTTCGTTCGTGCGACTTATTGCCTCTCGATTACTTTTTATGGGGTTATTTTAAAACTTTTGCTTATGCCAACAACCGTCAACGTTGATTGTGACGAAAATAGGTTTCTAGAAATCACATTCCCAAATTAATTCCACGAAATTATTATTATTTTTATTTAACGTTCATAAGCTCTTAAGAATTACCCAATACAAATTTCACTAAATGATAATAAGTTGCATTAAAAGGTTAAGTTAGTGATGATGATGGAGGTCCATATATAGATTGATATGTGAGTAAAACAAATTATACTTAACTACTTAAGCTTACTCAGAATTTTACTCAGCAAAATAATTACCACCATCATTTTCTTGGAAATAGATTTGTTTGGTATATGGCAACTCTTCTGTGTTGTCAAAGTTCTCTTTTCTAAGAATTTTTGTATGAAAGGTGTTGCATGTTTGGTGGTCAGTAAGTCGGTCGATATTTCCATTTTTAGTTTCATTGTGTTTTTTATTGATTTCTTTATGAAATTTAATGGACAAATATTGAAATTTATAGTATTGAATTTGGTAACAGAAAATGTATAACCAAAGGACAGATCATTTGAACAGTACCAAAGTTGGTTTTATACATACATATATGTTAAAGTCTTTAGCTTTTAATATTAAGAAATAAATACTTAAGGAAATGTAGTGCGGTTTTTAAGAGAGGTCCATAACTGGTGAACTTTAATTTTCCTTTTACAAAACCATTCAAATTCACAACTGGTTTTGTGAAAAAATATCAAATAGAAAACGGTCGCTCTCAAAACGTTCTGGTATCCTCCGTTTGTCAGACCTTTTTCCCGTTGACACTGTTTCTAATCAATGTTTGTGCTGATATCTTCTTAAATCTCGCTTGATTTTCCATTTTTCAATCATTAATCATATATGTGGGATAAAAGGAGCGGTTAGAATGAAAGTGCATTTGTACATTGATTTTGAATTCTTGAACATAGCAATGACAATGAGAGACAGAGCGTGTCAATTTTCAAATTCGGAATTCGAGCAGTACAGCTAAAGAAAAAATCACTGTTCTAAAGATTAAACTGATAGGCATTCCTACAAGCCCAAGTGACACGGTCAAACTGTTTACTACGGGTAAATGGTTTAGGAAGAAATCAGTAGATGTCTATTTAAATCCTTATTTAAATGTCTAAAAAATGCCCACAAGTCAACCCTAAAGATCTACGACCTATGCGTCTATAATCATTCCATCTTAAAACATTAGATAGATTAATTGATATCTATTTAAGGGAAAGTATTGATACAAGACTTCTGTCAATGTCTCAACATTCCTACTGTAAAGGCAAATCGATGGAGACGGGCGTTACACACATCAGTACGCAACATCGAATACTCCCTCCATCATAGAGAGTTCAATATGATTGCTTTCCTTGACATCGAAGGAGATTTTAACAACGCGGACAAATCTAGGATCACATCTGCTCTAACATCTCTGAACGTAGAGGCTTCGCTTGGGTAGTTATTTCATTTATTGCTCACTAGCATATTAAATTACTGAAAACTGGGCAACTCTTCTGCTAGAAGATTCGACTGCAAATTGGTGTTCTATCCCCTCTCCTCTTTTAGGTACTTAGTGGTAAATGGAATCCTAACTGGTCTCAGGAAAGCATCATAACACCCTAAAAGAACTCTTAAAAAACGCCTTAGACAAACTTATACTTTGGGCTCATCGGTGTTTACTGGGTGTCAACCCACACAAAACCGATTTAGTCTAGACAGAAACTTCCAGATTTCTATACCTTCCAGATCTTTCTGGGAGAATAGGGCATTCCTGGAAGACGAGTCAGTCCACTTTTACACAGATTGATTACAAACAAAAGAAGGGGTTGGTGGAGGTGTGTACTTTGAAAGACTGAAATTAGGTCTCTCATTCCGCCTTCCCAATCATTGTAGCGTGTTCCAGGCAAAACTTTTGGCGATAAAAGAAGTCTTGTCCTGGCTTAAAGAAATTGTGATATCAACATCTGATATCCGTATTTTCTCAGATAGTCAGGCCACTATCAAATCTCTGGACTCTGCTTCTACGAACTCTATAACAGTGCAATACCCTCAATCATTTCTAATGGAGATGGCACAACAGTTTAATATTCACCTTTGCTGGATGCCGGGCCATAGAGACATTCAAGGAAATTGTAAGGCAAATAAACTCGCCAGGTTGAATAACATCACTGTTTTTTTATTTTCCACCCTCAATATAAAACTAAAATTGGTCAATACAACAAATCATAATAATCACTGTTTTATGTTCTAGAAATAAAAAGATTTAACTGTTGTGTTTTTGTGTTGTCTTTATTCTTTGCTCTTTATTCTTTGGCTTCTGGTATCTTACTAAAACTTATTTCCTAAAACAATTATAACTCTACTTGTGCAGGGATGTATACTTTCTTTATTACAGCAGGGATGTATATTTTCTTATTACATCAGGGATGTATATGTATAGTGTATACTTTCTTATTACATGCTTTCTTTTTTTTTTTTTTAAATTAACTAATTAACATTGATTAAATAAACCTAATCAAAGCCATAACGATTTGGTGGTCTAACACTTCTTCCACTTCTTGTCACATATGGAACATTTTGATTTACAGTACTTTGATTTACATTATTTTGATTTACATTTTGATTTACATTACTTTGATTCACATTTTGACTTACATTACTTTGATTTACATCTTCTGTTGAACTGTTTACATTAGAATCATCAAGAACAATATTATCATTATTCGATACATCATTATTTAATGAACGATTACAATTATCACTATTTTCAATGGGTACTAAACTATTAAGTAGTGACTCTTCTGTTAGAACATCACTAGGATTGAAGTCCACATTTCTTGATGTTACAATAAAACGTCTATTTCTACGGTAATAATTATTATGATTGTCCCTAATTATGTAAGATCTATCGTTAACTTTACGAACTATTTCTCCATAAACCCATTCTTTTGCGTCATTCAATATTGGCAAATCTTTTGCATTCCGGTCAAAATAAAATTTTTGTGTTTTTTGTTTTGCAGCCATCTTATTCTGCACAACGTTTTCTGCGATGTTTTCTCTTACCAACAGATTTTCATCGATGGGCCGCAAAGGAAAAAATTCTTCTATGGAAAAAAGAAAGTTGGTAATTAACCATTATTTAAAAGGTTCAACCTACAAGGAGATCGCCGAAAAATTATTTATGAAAGCTAATACTGTTGGTGACATTGTGCGGAGATATCGCAATGAGGGACGTGTGGAATTTAAAAAGCAAAACGGCCAGCCAAAAAAATTAACACAGCACGAAGAACGCTTAATTGTGAGAAAAATTAAAGCTAACCCCCGTTTGAGTGCCCCAAAAATAGTAAGCGAAGTTTTAAACGAGTGTGGTAAGCATGTGTCGGCATCAACTGTTCGGCGCCCCATTAATGCTAATGGTTTTAACGGTCGGGTGGCCAGGAAAAAGCCCTTCATAAATTTGCGGAACCGCCTCATTCGAAAAAAATTTGCAACCGAATACCAACAAAAGGATGCAGCATGGTGGGACGACGTTATTTTTGCCGATGAAAGCAAATTTAATCTCTTTGGGTCTGATGGCAGGGTCATGGTGTGGCGGAAAAAGAACGAAGAGCTTAAAAACAAAAATTTGAAGCCGACAGTTAAGCATGGGGGAGGTCATGTTATGGTGTGGGGTTGCATATCGGCCAAAGGTGTGGGCAATTTGGTGTTTATTGATGGGATCATGAACAAAGGACATTACTTGAGGATCCTTAGAGAAAATTTGAAGCAAAGCGCAGAAAAATTGGGTATTTCGCGGTCCTTCAAGTTTTATCAAGATAATGATCCGAAACATAAAGTCCATACTGTCCGCGAATGGTTGTTGTACAACTGCCCTAAAGTCATAGCAACACCTGCACAATCTCCTGACCTCAACCCCATAGAAAACATATGGGATGAACTGGACCGACGTTTGCGAGAGAACCCTGTGTCATCCATTAGTGCCCTAAAAGTGAGACTGCAGCAAGAATGGCAAAAAATATCCCCGGATTACACAAAAAAAATTGTGACAAACATGCCAAGGCGTTTAGCTGGAGTTTTGGCAAATAAAGGATATGCTACCAAATATTAATGCACTGTTTAAACATATAAATAAAAACAATAAAAAAAAAACGAATATTAATGGAGTGTTTATTTCCTAACTTTGACGACTTTATTTGTTAATTTCTTGGATTTTCTTGGCTTCTCTTGTGTAATAATGGTTTTTTATTAAATTTTTCTTAAGAAAACATTATGTGGATTTAATGGTGATACAATATTAGCTGAAAATGGTGGTAAATATATGAGTTTATAAACATCTAACGAATCCTCAAATAATTTTGATAGAAAACCGAATATTAATGACGGTCACTGTATGTTAGATAATAAAATTATTACTTTAAACTTCTGACACCATGTTTTATGTTCTAGAAATAAAAAGATTTAACTGTTGTGTTTTTGTGTTGTCTTTATTCTTTGGCTTCTGGTATCTTACTAAAACTAAAACTTATTTCCTAAAACAATTATAACTCTGCTTGTGCAGGGATGTATACTTTCTTTATTACAGCAGGGATGTATATTTTCTTATTACATCAGGGATGTATATGTATAGTGTATACTTTCTTATTACAATCACCACGCGTGTCAAGTCACTAAAAACATCTGGCCTACACTAGATTTATAGCGATCAAAGTGCTTGCTATCTCTAAACAGATCGCATATAAGCTCGCTAATCGCCATGTGTCATGGTCCATGCTTCTGCACCGTATAGCAGGAGATGATGAGGGTCTTATATAGCGACACTTTGGTCCCTCGAGAGAGGGCTTTGCTACTCAATTGCTTTCTTAGCCCAAAGAAACAGCGGTTACCAAGAGATATTCTTCGTTTGATCTCAGCGCTGGTGTTGTTTTCATGCGTTTATAGGGGAGCCTAGGTAGAGGATAGGATATCCTTGACTACTTCAAAGTTACGTCTGTCGATGGTGACGTTTTGACCGAGACGTCGGTCGGTGTTGTAAGTCCTTTCTTGACGGCATGTAAATGTGTTTTGCCCTCATTAACCGTTAAACCCATTTTTGCCGCCTCTGCCTTAATACTCACAAGAGCCCCATTGACATCACGCTGAGTTTTTCCGATTATGTCAATGTCATCAGCATATGCTAGTTATTGGACAGACTGTTGAAAGATAGTTCCACTAGTGTTGACGTTGGAGCTCTGCACCATTCTTTCCAGAACAATGTTAAGAAATCACATGACAGCGCATCACCTTGTCTAAAACCTTTTTTGACATCGAAAGGTTCTGTTAGGTTGCTTCCAACCTTTATGGAGCAGCGTGCATTCTCCGTGGTCATCCTGCAGAATTGCACGAGTTTGTCAGGGATGCTCTATACAGTTCGTCCCTTTAGATGATGTCATATGCGGCCTTAAAATCGATGAAAAGATGGTGGGTGTCGATTTGATCTTCTTGGGTTATTCCCTGGATCTGCCGTAATGTGAATATTTGATCGACTATGGACTTTCCTGGTCTAAAACCACGCTGATAAGGACCTATCAGGTTGTTGACGATGGGCTTTAGACGTTCACATATTACGGCAGAGAAGATTTTGTAAGCGATGTTAAGTAGATTGATGCCTCTATAGTTGGTGCAGTTAAGAAGGTCTCCTTTTTCAAAATCGGGCAAACAATACAATACTGAGGTTCCATTCATCCGACATGCTTTCTTTCGACCATATCTTACAGATAAATTGGTGCATGCTCCTAACCAAACTATCTCCAGCTGCTTTGAAGAGCGCGTCATTCAAACCATCTGCTTCAGCGGCTTTGTTAGACTTCAGCTTAGATATGGCATTCTTCACTTCGTTTAGGTCGGGAGGACGGGATTGTTAGCTTTCGTCGTCTGGTTTGCCAATTATCTTTTAAAATATAGATAGCTAGGCCACCTCACAAGGTTATGTCTTTTTTTTTATTTTTTGTATATAGAAAGTTCATATTTTCACAGACTTGCTATTGTTGCGATGCGACGCAACGCGTCCCGAGGCACCTAGTGATATATCACATTGTCATCAAGAGACAGCATCAGTGTCTAGACTGTGAGAATTCCTGAATTACTGAAATTTAATAGAAAAAAAGCCAAAAACCCTGAGAAGAAAAAAGGTTGATTGGTTCAAAAAAGTTTAAATTTAATAACATCAAACAAAAATAAAACCCAGCTTTTTTATTTTCTCAAGTTTTTATTTCCTCAATTTTCTATCACCCAAAGACAGAGTATTAAAAAGGCATTTCTAAATTTTGTGTTTAGGTCAAAAGTTATATGTATGTATGTATTTACCTTTTATAATAATCTTAAATTTGTTGATGTCTATCATTTCATTTCAGTACGCTGCGTATGTATGTACATATGTCTTATAGTACCTATCCTTGAGAAAGTTGTGCTTGTGACAAAACCAAAATCATTATAATAAAAGAAGCAATTTTAATCCAGATTTTGTCAACCCCCAAATCATTAAACCTATAGAAATGCCTTTTATAAAGGATGTCGTTAATGTTTATCTAACCCTACACGTGGAAGTAATAGCAGAGAGTTGAAAGTTAACCCAACCCACAGAGGACGACTTTAAAAGCAGACAAATCACTTTTTTTATCGTTCGTTCTTCATTTTTATTACTCAAGGACTCAAGGATCTGGATGTCTAAATGAACCGCAAACAATATGTGATCCTTAAATAAATTGGTCTTCAAGGACAATTAAAAATTTGAACAGATAACAGCAGGTTGTATGCTTTATATAAACTGTGTGGTGGGGGAAATTGTGCGTAGGCGTAAGTAAGTAGGTACTTATCAAAAACACACGCAATGTTATCATGAGATTTAATATGATGATTGTTATACTTGAACTGAATGTTAAACTTCATAAATCGATGGGTAGGTGGAGTTAGTATCTACTTCAAGTTAATGGTGTTTTTTTGTGTATTATTTAATGCTCTAATGGAAAAATTAGAATAAAGTAATCACGTACTTTTAAAATATGGTCTCGTTTTTACATTGCTTTCAAATTCCAACTTTTTAATTAATTATTTTACCGAATCTTGTATAGGAGAAGGTAGTTTACAATTTTATACTGGTTTCTAGAAATAATTTTAATATAATATACATAATAACATTTATATCAAATATACATATTTTAATTGGTATATCCTTACCCCTTTTGCATTCGGGTTTGATTTTAGATCTTATTACTTTAAGTTGATGAGCGCATTTTTACATTAAGGAACTCAGTTCTCTTTAATTTCTCATTGAATGTTCAAGGTCCCTAGAATTTTAATCAAAGGTGTTAAGAGAGACGTCTTGTCTATGTCTACATACGTTCATACGTCCAAACGTCCGTCAGTAGGTCCGACGTTCGGGATACCTTTTCGAGTCGGCAATATATTTCAAGAACCAACAGTGATATCGACTTTAACATAATTTTCCTTAACATATTGTAATAACATCAAAATACAAAAAATAAATTCAGTAAGTGATTTTTTTGATATATAGTCCAGAAAAATGTCAAAACATTTTTGAAAACAATCCCTTTAAAGTCCTCTTATTTTGGACCACAGTGTGGGAATTCGCTCATCAAGTGGAATTAAATTAATAGCGGTTACAAGTTTTACATTTTGATAATTTTTTTGTTTGCAAGACTAATTATAAATATGTGAATAGGTAATGATATTTAACAACAATTATTAATATATCTTGTTAATTTTTTTTTTACAGAGCTTTGGAAGTAGGAACTCGAAGTAGGAATTTCGCTCTGAAAAAAGCTTATTCTTGATTTTTTTTGGTCATATTTATAACAAATATACATATACCAATATGAAACTACAAATTATAAATATGAAATTAAAGTCAAGTTTTCAATGATCGGAGTTCTGAAACTGCGTATTTCATGCACTTAGGTAAGCACATGAGGAACAATTACGCTGAAAAAGAAAATTGTTGTTCCTTTTTACTTATATTAATTATTAGTAAAGAACATAAATTACATAAAATAAAAAAAAGAGGCTGGGATGCGACCCACACTGATAACTTCCCATCCTTTCTGTCGATTTGTCTTGCTCAATAGTTTGTCTATATGTATCATTTTTTGGCAAATTTGCGTACTATTTTTTGTAGATTTAATTTTTTTATGAAAAAACCGACTGTTGGATTTTTATAAAAAAAAAACTACTGAATATCGAAAACAATATTTTCTGTGAAAAAAAAAAAAGTTTGAAGACAATATTTTAAATTTTTGAAAAGCTATTTGAGTCGTAAGTTAATTTTTACCAAGTTTTAGTATTGTTTTTTTGTTAGGTTTTTATTTTTTGTAAAAATCCTGTAAATTAAATTTTCGTCAAAATTTTACTGAATGTTGACAACAATATTTTTAAAAAGCTTAAACTAATTCAAAGCCAATATCTCAAAGTTTTGAAAAGATATTTGAGTCGAAAATCAATTTTTACCAACTTTTGTTAAATTTTCTTTTAAGTTTTTATTTTTTGTAAAAAAAACTGTCAATTCGATTTTTCTCAAAATTTTTCTGAATGTTGAAAACAATATTTCTTATAAGTTAAAATGAGTTGGAAGCCATTTTCTCAAATTTTGGAAAAGATATTTGAGTCGAAAATCAATTTTTACCAACTTTTGTTAAATTTTCTTATAAGTTTTTATTTTTTGTAAAAAACTGTTAATTCGATTTTTCTCAAAAGTTTACTGAATGTTGGCAACAATATTTTTTAAAAGATAAAATTAGTTTAAAACCAATATCTCAAAGTTTTAAAAAGATATTTGTGTCGAAAATCAATTTTTACCAACATTTTTTGTTAATTTTTTTGTTGAGGTTTTTATTTTTTGTAAGAAAAACTGTCTATTCGATTTTTCTCAACATTTTTCAGAAGGTTGAGAACAATATTTCTTATAAGTTAAAATAATCTGGAAGCCATAATCTCAAATTTTTGAAAAGATATTTGAGTCGAAATTCAATTTTTACCAACTTTGAATAATGTTTGTTTTTAGGTTTTTATTTTTAGTAAAAAAACTGTCAATTCGATTTTTCTAAAAATTTTACCAGATGTTGAAAACGTTATTTTTCTTTGCACAAAATTGTTTTGGTAAAAAAATCATTTTGTATTCGTAAAATTTGCGAGGTGACAATTTTTTTTTTCATTTTTTTTGATTTATAAAAAAAAACGTTAATTGGATTTTTTTCAAAAAATATAATTGTTTAGTATCACGTTACAATGTACTATATAAAATTTAATTCAAGTCTCTAGCGTTTTTGGTTCATAAGATATTTTCTGTTAACCAAAATTTTCACCTTTTTTTTAAACTGCTATGGTAAAAATTTTCACGCAATTTTCTTGAGAGCCCTTTCTGCATCTTCTTGAGCTATGGGCGACGAAAAAAACTTCGCTAACGTCGCTAACGTACGGACATACGGACACACGGACGTACGGATGTACGAACGACTTCATGCCTGATAGCACTTTTTTTCCTTTTCGGAATGCACCTTATACTGGCTATAAAAGGATCCGATGTTATCAATAGTCTATTTAAAAGATCCGTTATTGTGTCCAATCGCGAAGTTTTTTCTCGTAAATAGCTCACGATAATTTCTAGATTCTTGCGCTTCCTCCGAAAGTTGGCAAATTGGCTGAATGCATATAAGGCAACTACTTGTCTGCCATGAAACAATATTTTATGTACGCTTACTGGCATATAGTTCCATCCATACTTTTCTAAATATAAAGTCCTGGTCTTGTACGCACATGATTCAAACGCATCCAAATTGATTGAACATCCAAAATCTAGAGCTTCTAAAATAATGCGAAACCCTTCTTATTTCAACCGTTTTAAATTCGTCTTGGATGAATCTTCTTGCCGTATTGCCATCGATCGTGTTGCCAGATTGTTGGGTTGGCATATCAATTAGTAAGCCAGTTTCATTCTTAAACCTATCTTGTATTACCTTTTCCCTGGCTTTAAACTTTTCCTTACTTTCTTTTTCTTTGAATTGCCAAACTTTTACATCAATTCTGTATACTATATGAAGAATACACTCCATAAAACGAATCCAAGAATCCAAAAGACATTGCCATCTGATTTTCAGATTTTCTCGATATTATAATGGTATTATTCATTTCGGAGGGCTTTGCACCGCATATGAAGCATGCTTGAGATGAAGTAACTTCATCATCTGATAAAGCAGTGCACACTTTACCCTCTACCATTGTTAGTAGAAAAAACATTTTTGACTGCGATAGGAAAATCTTCCTTGTGAATTTCAACAGGTGATCATTTGTTAATTTGCTCTACTACTAGATCAATTCCCTTTTTTTTTCAAATCTGTTTTTTCCTTTGCAAAAACAAGTTTAATAGGGCGGCAGTATCTTCCTGACAAAAGTGCATTTGAATTGGAACCATGGAAATGCTAAAAAGATTTTCGTCAAAACACTCTTCAGATGAGTATTTTTGTTTGTATGATTTTTTTGAGCTCCGTCACATCCCCACTTAAAAATCAGAGATAATTCTTTAAGTCCTGTTTTAAATTCCTCACAATTAAATGCATCTTTTTGAGCCAAACATAAATGCCTAACACTATGATCACCCAAGCTCTGAAGATCACACACGACAGACAATTCTGGCTCATTTTTGTGATCAGGACAGCATTTTTTTTGGACTCCTTAATTTTATCATATGAGGGCAATTATAGATTTTTAACGACTTTGTTAATTTTTTGACAAATGATATATTGATGATTAGATAACTGGATATCCACAATCAAAGCCAACGCTTCATCAGTAGATAAACACATTTGTTCAGAGGGCACTGTTTCAAGCGATCTATTTAAGTTAAACAAAAGTACATAATACTATGGTGAAAACAAACCTCTTTTTAGGGGAACTAACTGCTAATTTTTTGACTACAGTGGCAGTATCTCTTTTTGCAATTATTCTTAATTTTTTTTTCGTAGGCCATCTCAATTTCTTCAAAGCTATAGGAATTCAACAGGCTTTTTACTTTTTTATTTTTTCACAGCACTCTTCAAAATTATTTTTTAACCTCCCTACTTTTTTTATATTTGAAGACGACTATGGAATTTCATCTAAAAATGCTTGTGGAAGAGTAAGGGTTTCATTAAGCCACGAAGAATGAGTTTTGTCGAAACGGTTACGGTGTCTACCAATTTTTGTCCACATTTCACTAAACTTGAAACAAATTATTCTCAAAGAAGCTTTTAGTTTCTTCAGTGCCTCTTCGAAAAAAGTTATTTGACTAAAATGAGTCAAAATAAAGGACAAAACGGCCTCAAACGGCTTTATTTTGATCTTCGAAACCCAAATCTCAAAAAATTTGTTTTTTCGTAATTTCGCAAGGCATTCTGAAATATTCAAATAATATCATGTAGTCTTACATTTGAAACATGTACTTCTACCTACCACGAAAGACCACTTTTAGGATCTTTTAGGATACACAAGGCTTTTTTTTAACAAAAGCACAACAAATTTTGTGGATTAAACTAATAATAATTTAATTGATTTTAACTATTAAATTCTCTACAATTCATGTTTATACACTTTGTACCATTGAAATGAAAATGAAAACAGATTTTCATTAAAAATGTCTTTAAAAGTCCAAAATCAGAAAAAAAAGAAATCCTTCAAAATAATATTTATTTTGAGAATTGTTTTTTTTTATTGAATTATAACTTTTTTATTTTTAGTTCTACATAAAAAAGTTTATTCACATAAATTGTAGAGAATTCAATGATCTACAAGATGATGTTAGTATTTTTGGCGAAAAATAACTGTTTTTAAAATATCACTTAAACTCTTAACACCCCTTCATAGAAGATGGCCCCTCGATAAGAGGGGGGGCGTGGGGGTGTCAGCTCCAAAAATCGAAAATTATACTCACACTGAAATCTCCTAAACATACGCAAAAAAAATCTTGTCAATGTAGCACTTCATGGCAGTGTTACCGCTATGAGACTTTAGTCGCATTTTGACCCTTTTTTGTGCCTCATGCCACCATGATACGACTTTTTAAAGAATTGTCTATTTTGACCCTTTTTAAAAAATTATGCGACTTTTTTGACCCCATCTGTAGAAAAATACATTGAAAAGATAAGTTATTTTCTTAATTCATACAAATTTTTCAAACTTCCATTGAAATAAGAATATAACTAACACTGTCACACATAATTTAAATCTATAAAATGGAATCAAGTTGAAATTGTTTGGGTCGACTCGATCACGTTCGCTCAGAATCGAAATCTTGCTATTCTAGCATAAAAATTAATTTCAACCTTTCGACTCTGCATATAAATGTAGTTAATAGTTAACAATTTTAAGTTTGTATGAGTAATTTTGGTTATTTCACCACTCCGTTCCTCTTTAACAAAGTTTCCCAATTATTTCTATGTGTTTGTTCGACTGTGGTGAAATTTGAATAAATTCATGAATTCGCAACAAAAATTATCTCTGTCAAGATTTACCTTCTATTTTGTTGTCTTTTGTGTTTTTGTGTTTCGACCGGCGTTCATTTGTTTGGAGCTCATTATTCTCGATATTGTTTGTCTTTTTTATAAAATGGATAGGTAAGTTTTTATGAAATATATCTAAAAAATGTATCACTCCTATTTATTAAGAAAAAATAGTTATTTCAACCCTGGAAGTAATTGTGTGTGTTTAAAAAAAACTACGTGTTTAGGAAAACTACGCCATGGAATAAGAATATTCCGCACTCAAATGGAACAGTAAGCACCTGCCTTAAGTTTGAGTCCAGAAAATTCTTATTCCATGGTGAAGTTTTCCTAAAAACGGAAGCTGAAATAACTATTTTTTTTCTTTATATCTAAATACTAGTATAAGAATTTATTTTTCTTTAGAAAGTATACCTAATAAAAAATTAAAAAACAACTTTTTTTTTTTTTTTGCAATTTATACAGATTTCGTTTGATTTAGGTATGTATTAAAAAAAAATCTAAATGCGACTTTTTTTTCATTTGACCCTTTTTTTTGCGACCTTTTCAAAAATCCCAGCGGTAACACTGCTTCATGCTAATATAAGTAAAATTACTATTTTTTTGACATTCATTTTTTGCTGAATGCTTAAAAATGCATAATATAGTCTCACATCCGAATAACACTGAATAATTTATTTTTTTCTCTAAGGAATGTACAAATTGAATAAAATTACGTTTTTTTTTTACCTTATCCACCGAAAAATATATTTAAATACCATATAGATTACAATTTTACTTACTTTTCAATTCTCCGATATCCAGTTAATAAAATAAAAGCAAAACTTTCAATAAAAATTGAACCACGCGCTCACAAAAAAATAAAGAGCTAAGAGCTAAACCACCTTCACTCGCCAATTGCCTCCGAAAATATGACTAATTGCAACTTTGACATAAATTATCTTTGTTCTACATCACTCCCGCATAACAGTTCTTTCTAAATCGGTTAGTAGAAGGTTTAGGCTCCAAGTAAAACCAAATTTTACGTAAGTTTGTGCATATCATTTTTGAATTAAATTCCGCTAGATTTTTCAATTAAATTATCAAACTGTGGGGTAGACAAATTTAGAGCGTAAAGTAAACTTTCTTGTAAATTAATCAAAATTACAGTTTTTTTTTCAAGTTAAAGTTGACGATTGGAGGGACCTATGATTTTTATGCCGAACCCAAACGGCTTATTGAGAAAGCCATTTTTTAACTAAAAGAATTAATGTTGGAGGATTTATCAATTTCTAGGAAGAGAAAGCTTCCATGCCGCTGCTCGGCTGGCACGAATAATTTCCGGCCGAAATACGCAATTTTCAACCACTTTTTGCCGTGTAGGGCCACTTTGGGACGTATGGAAGCAATAACGCGCCGAAAAATCTCTTCAAACAATCGCAGTTGCCAATTCATAAGGCGAAGAAGGGGGATGCTGTGTTCAATATAATTAATTCATACAAAAACCAATTTCGAATAGATGTCAACCACAAACAAATTACTAAAAAAAAGCAAACATGAAGTCCTGAGAAGTATTGCTGATGAATTACTATTTTTATGACTAAATAACAAAGAGTTTTTTTAAATATACGGTAGTCATGAACTGATCCTGGCCAGCAAACTTCAACACTGAACTTTTCTTCAGAATTGCACGAAGCTTGAACATTAATGGCGAGAAGTATCCTTTTCGATTAATTTACTCTTCATGATGGGTCAAAGATTTCCTTATACGGACATGAGTTCAATCTAGAGCACCAATTGTATAAGGGAACTCGTACTTCATGCTCCATTACCGTTGTGCTTCTTATATTTCTTTCATAGAATATGGGAATACTATCCAATTCTGCGATATGCTTGCTATGTCTCCAGAAACTTGCTGCACCACTCTAGACACTGTTGATTGATGAACTCTAATGTCCTCACCAACTTTAATTTGGAATCCGGGTCTCCTACGTATCGCAAAAAGATGGTGAATTTGTCTTGATTGGTTAAGGCACCACCGCGTGTTATTGGACCTAAAAATTCTTCTGTCAATAACCGCACACCTTCTTCACTAAAACGATACAACCGACGAAAATGTTCACCAATTCACGTTTTATCTTTATAATTCTTTCGCCCAACATAATTAACAAGAAACTCGCCCACCTTTCAGGATTTTTGTGAACTGAATCCGAGAAATACCATGTTTAACAATTTGTGAGGTCGACCTCGTGTAATCAAGTCTCATATGTTTTGCATACGAGTATAAAGACTAGCTCTATGTCATGGAGAGCTTTCATTGTGAAATCGATTTCATCCCCCTGAGATAGAACTCACACCCTCAGATCTAACTCTGTCAGAAAATTATTTTTGCATGCCACCTTAAGAAAAATCTCAAAAAAGTGAGTAAAGAGTCTGATCTCATCTTTTTGCATACGATCCATTTCCATTGTTGAGGAGTTAGTCTATTATATTATAAAATTGCAAACCAAATTGAGAATAAATCAAGTGACAACTTTCAAAATCAAATGTCTCAAAAAAAAAACACCCTTAATATATCGGCAAATATCCATTGTATCCCATTCCATATTCCGCATCATGCTTTTCCAATTAATTAATCCTAATCAAACAACGAAACACAAAAGGTATTTCTAGCTTGGGAATATTTAAATTATATTCTTTATCTAAAATTTTATATTTCAGCAATTTTAAGTGGTCTAGCTTTGATGTTAATGAATGCAAATTAATGTATACCCACGAAGCGTTTTATAAAAACAATAAAACATTGTTATCCAAAAATATAAATACTTGACCATCCGTGGGACTTAAAAATTTTAACATATTCCCTAAGCAAAACAAAGGTAATAATTTATAAGTTAGCGAGTGAGCTGACCCAAAAGGGAATTGAAATCCTTAAGTCCTATGGTAAGGAGGCCTCCTAAAGTTATGTTGTTTTAAGAACTTTTGGTAAAGATAATCTTATTATAAGATTTAAAATTAATTAGAGTTATATTTAAATATAAATCCATCCATTTCATGAATATCAAAATACAGCCTAGTATTTATATTATATGTTTTTTAAAAATAATATTAAATGAAAAATTAATTTATTAAAAAAATTCGCCTTCATTCTCCAACGGCCTCTTTTATAAGCTCTCGTTTCAATTTGATTTCATACTTAGCGATGCACCCTCCAGGGTTTCTATAAATAGAAGACAATCAGAATTACCTGCAAATAAAAGAAAACAAAAATGTATTTTAAATCTAGAATATGAAATGAAAAATATAAAAAAATTGACTTCTAATTTTTACATTCTAAAACTTTTATAAAATGCATGCAAGATTTGATGGTCATTAATTTTGAAAAATTTAACCCCACAAAATTAACAAACATACATTTGTCTATAATGTTTGAAAACAACCCTTTTACAGAACAAATTCCTTTCAATTTCATGTTTTTCTCGAATTATAGTAACAAAAATATAGAAAAAGTACCTAATGTTCTAATAATTAAGTTGAGGGCAAGCTTTTCGATAAATTTCACTTACAGCTTCTTGGATCGAAGAGTTCAAAATTGAAAAAAAATGCATTGAGTTACAATGACTGAATAATTCACTTAAGCTGCCCATAGACACCACACTTGTGTCGGTGTGCAGAAATGTATTCTGTGTGTGGGCAGGAGTAGACACCGTTTTTCGGTGTGAGACACGGAGGGAGTAAAATCAAAAGTTTCAACTTTCAACATCACTCATTCTGATCTTTCCTCTTTGAGATCTCTTTCCCAACTAATGTGTGTACGATTTAGTGTGTCGTCGTGTGTTGCGGAATGACTTACCGGCTGTCAATACACACCCAGTGTGCACACAAGTGTGGTTTCTATGGGCCGCTTAACTGCTGGAACACAATGCTGTCGGAGCCGGAGTCGGAGTCGTAACTGGAATAGCTGTCAAAGTATTCAATTTACGCAAATGCAAATGTACGAACACAACGCGACGCAACTGGAATCAGAGCCACAGCCGGAGTCGGAAGAGTTGACCAACTTTTAACTTTGAAGTACGACATTTTTGACGTCTATTATTATTATTATTTTTGACACATCAAATTTGATTTCGTGGTTTGTGTTTGTGCATTAAATTAATATTTTTCATTGCGGTTGTTTGAATAAATTCAAAAAAGTTCAATTAAATCAAATAAACAGTTAAATTAAATCAAATAAAAGTTAAATTAAAGAACACAAAATGGATAAATCGGAAAAAATTATCCAAGTGGTCAGTGAAAGGGACGTCCTTTGGAATTTGGAAAACAGACACTACAAAAACAATAAAATGAAAGCAAAGGAATGGAAAGCAATTGCCCTACAGTTGAATATGCCAAGTGTGTTTTGTGTGATGTTGTTTGTTTTAATTTTTATAATTTATGTTTTGTTTTTTAGTGGAATTCATTAAAAAAAAAGTGGAGAAGTCTGCGAGACACCTACTCCAGAGCCATCTCCAAAAAACCTGTGTCCGGACAGGCAGCCGAATGCGATGATGAGGAAGTTGGGGGAAAGTATTCTGCCCAAATGGAATTTTTAAGAGCACATTTGAGACACCCACAGTAATATAACATACATTATTAACACCCCAATTGAGTGGAAAAATCCTCTCTCGAAGGACCAAAGTGTCGCTATATAAGACCCTTATCATCCCCGTCCTGCTATACGGTGCAAAAGCATGGACTATGACAAAAGCGGATGAAAGCACCTTGGGTCGTTTCGAGAGAAAGATTCTTCGTGTGACCTACGGTCCCGTATGCATCGAAGGGGAGTGGAGGAGAAGATGGAACGACGAGCTGTACGGGCTGTACAGCGACGTAGACTTAGCCAGAAGGGTAAAAGTCCAACGACTAAGATGGCTGGGTCACGTAGAGCGCATGGAAACCAATGCTCCGGCCCGGAAAGTCTTCGAATCCACACCTACAGGACAGCGCAGTAGAGGAAGACCGCGAATCAGGTGGCGCGCACAAGTGGAAGGTGACCTCACCCAACTCGGAGCGCGAAACTGGAGACATCTAGCTAGGGACCGAGCTAGATGGAGAAGTTTGTTGGGTGAGGCCCTAGTTCACACAGGACTGTAGCGCCACCTTAAGTAAGTAAGTATTATTAACACCCCTATTTCCATTGTCAATTCATAATTGACAATCGCAATAGGGGTGTATGATTATTAAGTTATTAAAATTAATTTTTTTTCAAGAACAATTGGAAATTATACACCGTCGCGCTGTTCTTCAGAGGAAACCCTAACGCCATCGCCAACTCCATTAGCACCTGTTAGTAAAAATTGGAAAAAATCTTCTGAAGAAGCTCCACAAACTTCTTTGACACAGGCCATGGAAAACTATGGGAATAATGCTGAGCCGGCTTTAAATCCTCCTATAAATGGAATTTTGAGTTTTGAAAGATTATTACCTATGCAGAGAAATTATTATGAGAATGAGAATTGTGTTTTTAAATTTTCTTTTATTTATTTATGAAAACTGATTTTGAGTTTTTTTTTATTTATTTATTTATTTCTACTTTAAATTGTAAGTTTGTTGTTTGTTTGTTACTCTTGAATTAATACATTTTATTTTAATTGTTTTCATTGAAAATATTGTGCTACCTAAGAGAATCCTGTCGGGTTAGTAGGGGCAGGCCCGTCGAGAGGGGGGGGAAAGGGGGGGAAACCCCCCGGGCCCTGGATTTTCTAGGGACCCGTAAAATTAAAAGCAATGAGGAGAGTGTTTTTTTTCAATGTAGGTAGTCTAAATTCATCATCAACATACCTATTCCCACTTATTTTTAGGGGCCAGAAAATTTAAAATCATTCATGCTTTTGCAATCGGGCCCCTGTTTGCATGTTATCTACCAATCTTTCAGTCACAAGCTTGCCGATCTGGGCCCCTGATTATTATTGGCGTATACATTTTTGTTTATATTTAATGAAAAATTGGGCAACTCTGAACTATTGAAAGAAAGTTATAATAAATTGTTTCGCTTTTCTTACTTAATTTAACGTAAATTTCAAATTTGTTTTATTTTTAAAATTTTTAAAACCAAAATAAGGGGCCCGGCAACTTAAAACAAAACACAAATATTTATTTCGGTTTCTGTTTTATAAAGTTTCTTTTCTTCTATTTTTGTTTCTGCTGGGAACGAAATTTTTGATTCGGTTTCGGGGGACCGGAAAATCCCACGCAAATGTTTTTCAATTGTGGTTTCCGTAATATTAATTAATTAATATTTTGAATAAATTGTTTACTGAAGATTTGAAGGATATCAAATCACTTCAAAGTGTGTATATTAAACCAGCCATACAAAAATAGCAAGGAATTCTATATATAATAATATTGGACACCATTTTCTTCCTTGGCGAAAGGGGACTAGGACTACGAGGCAATCTTATTGGAGAGCCAAATAATGCACATTTTTTGTTTAGCAGCAGTGCTCAACGTTGGGAAATTCTTAAGAAAAATGTGCCCGGATCCCTTCACAAACTTTCCAATACAAGATGGTCAGCTAGAATTGAGGCAGTGAAACCATCTGAAAATCATCTGAAAAACCGTAGAACATCATTAGAAGCCTTAAGTGATATTAATTTAACTGCTGAAGCTCGAAGAGATGTAAATGGCGTTTTAAAATATATGCACAAATTTGAATGCGTCCTGATGTCTTTGATTTGGTGCAAGGTTCTTAGCACTATAAATAAAGGAAGTTTCCTTCTTCGAGCCAGAAACAGTACTATTGACTTTGAAATTCGAGATCTCGACAACTTGATCTTCATTTGAACATTATTCAAAACGGATGAGATCAATTTTTATCTGAATGCAAAGCAGTTGCTACTGGATTGGGGGATGTTCCAGAATTGTTTCCATCGAACCGAAAAAGGCAATTAAAGAGACATTTTGAAGAAAACCGAGGAGCTGGAAAGCAAATAGAAACAGACGAAGAAATAAATTTCAAGAGAAACACCTTTTACGTCATAGTTGATTCAATTATATGTGGAATTTCTCGTCGGTTCGATACGATGAAAAATTTGAATGCTACATTTTCATTTTTATGACAGTTTTCAACAATGGACGAACGTGAGATTAAAAACTCCGCTACAAGGTTTATCCTAAAGTATATAATGTGTCCCGTGTGTGTTCCACCATACCTGTAACCGTAGCTAGTGCCGAACGTTCATTTAGCGTCCTTGCCAGAACAAAGAAGTTTCATCGTTCGTGCTCATCACAAGATCGTGTTTTCAGACTTGCTACACTATGCATCGAAGCACCTTTGAATTTCGATGCAATTATAAGTTGTTTTGCTACTCAGAAAGCTAGGAAAGCTCGTTTGACAAAAGAAAATATTTCATTGAATGCAAACTAACTCTAATAAAACATTGTAATAATATTTTAATATTAAGAAAAACAATAAAGAGGATATAATGTAAAACTTTTAAAATACTTAGTTTTTTTTTAAAGACAAATTTCAAATACTTTTACTTCGCTCTATTTTATTTTCATAGTAGGTAATAGATCTTCATGCTATTTTTTTAAATCGACCGTATTATCAGTTACTAACATGTCGTTGGCAATACCGAATTGAATGTATGATTCTGTTCGGATTCTGATCTAATCGCATGTAGAATTATTTTATATCCATCTTCTATTTCAACTAAACTGGACGATACCCGTGAGATTGATTTAATGATTAACACTTTTTTCGGTTAATTTTTCAAACAAAAAATGATTATTTCCGTTAATTCCAACCAATTTCATGCTATTCGTAATTGAAATTAGAACGTACCATGTCAGTAGGCATGAACTTTAAAAAAAATGATAAATATGGGGGGGCCCGAGATTTTTCCGTCCCGGGCCCGGAATTCCTCTCGACGGCCCTGAGTAGGGGAGGAGGTTCAACTGGAAAACCTGCACACATTTACCACATAAATGTCCGCAGGTATAGTATAGGCTGTAGATACTTTTCGTATCTATATAAAAGTATCTGTCGTTGGCTGTTGTTATTGTATATTGTCATCAGAGGTGGCACAGAAATTTGTCGCAAGTTCATAGTTGTTTAACTGGAGTTTATCCAATGCAATTCAAATGGGATAAACTCGAGTTTTTCAAAAGAATCTTATACTATGTTTCCACCTACCCTAAATTCGAGATTTAGCGAAGTAAATTTAGAATAAATTTCGAGACTTATTTTAAATCTCGAATTTCGGGTAGGTAGAAACATAGTATTATACAGAGTCTTAGAATACCCTCTTGTGATGATGGTGACTTGTCATACTGTCCGTCGCGTCGTTAAGTGAGTCGGTTCGCCTGTGCATTCATCTTTATAACGAGCTAGAGCCTAAACGGGTGGATGGATTTTTTTGAAATTTGGTACAGATATTTTTTGTGCAATCTCCAAGGTTTATTTTTTTTTTGTGTTTAAATATTTCTGTTAGAAAGTGTTCCTTCTATAATACAAAATAAAATTCAATACAAAAAACATTTTATTAATTTATTTTTATTTTGTTTTTATAAACTAAAATTTTACATGCAAAGATACATAGGTTATTAAGTTATTGAGGTTGAAAACTAACTTTTCCCTCCTTCAAAAAATAATTTGTGAGAGTATTTCTCATCTCGGCTGCACCGTCTGCTCGGTTATTTCATCCAAGTCTGCGCACTGGAAGCAAATTAATGCTTTCCTGTCGCCAACCGCTCGTTCTCCAAGCTCATTGTATGTGTCACAATACAGGTCGGGGCAATATGTTTTTGAGTTGTGTACCACATCAGTAATTTTTAAAAAATTATGCAAAATTGTACACGCAAGCACAATTTTGTCGGCACTTTCGGGATGGAATTCAATTGCCTTTCCGAGAATTCGCCATCGAGCCGCTAGGATTCCAAATGTATTTTCAATTACTCTTCTGGCTCTAGATTGCCTGTAATTGAAAACTTCTTCCGGTTTATTCAAAAGAATCCCTGGGTAAGGCCTCATAATGTTCATTCTCAGCGGAAAAGAACTGTCGCCAACAAAGTAATATGGGACCTTTTTCTGGGAGATGGGAAGGTTTTCAACTGGTGGAAAGTTTATGGAATTTGTCAGAATTTTTTTCCTATTTCGCAATTCCTTAAAATTCCAGCATCACTCTGACTGCCGTATGCACCAACATCAACTGCACTGAAAGTATAATTGGCGTCGCAGACCCCGAGAAGCACAATGCTAAAATACCCTTTGTAATTTAAGTATTTAGATCCCGAGTTTGGAGAGCATTTTATTTCTATGTGCTTTCCATCTATGCTGCCAACGCAATTGGGCATGTTCCACCTTTTACCAAACTCTTTAATAGTTTGCTTTCAGTCGGATTGATTGAGTTCCGGCATATAAATTGGGGATAAAATATCCCAGAACACCATACATGTTTCAACAATTATTTTTCGAACTGTTGAAGCACCCATCCGAAAAGCCTATGCCAAATAATTAGGTTTTACTCCTTGTGACAGATATCTAGAGAATTAAGCAATCAGAAGTTGAATTGAACAACATAATTGTGAACTTACGTAAATGTTAACACCATTCTACATTCTGGGCTTATAGCTTTTCGAATTGACGATTTTGTCAAACGCATTTTCCACTAAACTCAACAATAAGTTGTATTGGGTGTGATTCATTCTTGTTGATTTAAAGAATAGATCAGGATCATTTTCTTTAATGAATTTAAAAGTGGTTTCAAAATACCCCTTTTCATTTCTTTCCTGGTACAATGGCCGCACCCACAACCTTCGCGTATTAACTTTACTGTAGTATTTTAAATAGATATACGACATTTCAAAAAGAGACATTATTAAAACTATATCTTCGTTTTCAAAATCCATTTTATTAAATAATTTTAAAACTCAGCCAAACTCAAACCAAATATTAAGTATCAAATCAATAATTTCAAAATACAATTAAATCTATATATCAAAAGTCAAAAGTCGTACGACGCATTGTGTGCGTACTTTCTGTTAACGTACGACAAGCTGTGACAGCTATTCCGACTCCGGCTCCGGCTGCGGCTCCGATTTTTGCATTGTGTTCCAGCAGTAACACACCATTGAAATTATCAAACACCTACATACTTTCCAAAGTATATAAATTTGAAATTTCCAAAAAAAACAGGCCTTGAGGTTCAAATATTAAAAAATATTTTTGTACGTAATGTACATACATATGTATGTATTTTAAAAAAGATTAAAATTGTAAGTGGTTGTGGTAGTATGACCAGACCTCTTCGTGGCAGCTACTACTAAATACTCCAAAAAGGGTTGGGCTAATATGGCCAGGCTAGTTCCTCAGGTTGGCTTTATAGGCTAGTAACGCGTCCTGTAAAAAAAATAAACATCACGAGACGTACAACAAGCCTCAGATATAAATAAATTGAAGACAACTATCATTAACGCTAGAAACGAGAGAAGCTCTACAGTCCGGGAAGAACCTGTTCCTGAACCAACATGCGTTTCCAGCCAGTTCGGTCTCTAGCTAGCTGCACTCTACTTCGCCGTCCCTCAGGATTGGATTCGAAGACTTTCTAGACTGTAGCATTAATATCTTGTATCTCTACATGACCCAGCTACATATCTAAGTCTTTGAACTTTTATTCAGGTCAATGTCGCCCGTATACAGTTCGTCATTGTATCTTCTTCTCAACTCTCCATCTGTATAGACGGGACCAAAAATCACATGAAGAATATTTCTCTCGGAGCATCCTAAGACGCTCTCATCTTTTTTTTTTAGATTGTCCAGGCCTCAGCGCCATAAATGAGAACCAGGATGATGAGTGTTTTATGGATGGTGATCTTAGATGCTCGAGAGAGGACTTACTACTCCTTCTGCCTTCTAAGTTCAAAAAAGTAGCCATTTACAAGAGTTATTCTTCGTTTGATTTTAGCGCTGGTGTCGTTGTCTGAATTTATAGCGGTGCTTAGGTCGACAAAGTCCTTTTACTACCTCAAAGTTATAGCTGTCCATGGTGACGTTTTGTCCAAGACATCGTCGTTCAATTTTTTTTTTGATGACAGCATATACTTGCTCTTGCCCTCATTGACCACTAAACTCTTCTTCACCGTTTATGTAGCATTGCTCAAATACGCTCTATTGACATCACGCTTTGATCTTCCAATTATGTTAATATCATCGGTGTATCGGAGTTATTGGATGGACCTTTGGAAGATTGTGCCTCTAGTGTTGACGGTACGGTTGAGTTTTGCACAATTCTTTCCAGAACGATGTTGAAGAAGTCGTATGACAGTGCATCGTCTTGTCTAGAACCTTTTTTGCAATCAAATGCATTCGTGAGACCTTTGCCAACCTGGATAGAGCAGTGTGCATTCTCCATCGTCATTCTGCACAAACGGATAAGTTTGAAAGGGATTCCAAAACTAGGCATTGCTCTGTAAAGCTCTTCCCTATAGTTGCTGTCATACGCAGCTTTAAAATCAATAAAGAGATGGTGGGTATCGATTTGAAATACCTTGGTTTTTTCCAAGACATGCGGTTATGTGAATATTTGGTCGATTAACCTCATAAACATTAATAATGGAAGGTGAGCACGATTTTGAAGTGGTCTAATCATTCTCATGCCTTGGGTCATTAGTAGCGGCCGCTGCTGTGAGTAGGACCATGTTTCCGCTGGAAGATTGGCGGAGACTAGGACGCCCAGAGCTTTGTGGTTGTGGCAGCAATGACAGAGTCATTCTCCAGGCCAGCGAAGTTAGTAAGAAAGTAACCATATAAACGTTCACAGACCTACCTAGCAGTAGTCAAACAAATTAGAGCAAACTAGCGCTTGAACGTAAGAATGTTGCATACCGAGCAATGCAATAATCTCATAGAATGCTGTACCGGCACGTGAAAAAATTAAAAAGACGTTTCCACACACAGCCTGGGAGAAGAACTTGAACTTGGGGATTGAACTAGAAAAAAGACGAAAGTGATGGCTAACAATTTGTCCAAACCATGCTATGGTATACCCTGCTCTGCACAGCACACACGCTCTGCATGCAGACTGGCAAAAAGGTATCATATGCCCTATCCAAAATAAAGGAGATGTCACAACGTGCATTAATTATAGAGGTATCACGTTGTTGAGTTCCGCCTGAGGTCTTTTAATGTCAAAAAATGTATCAAACTCATTTTTTTATGTATAAAGTAAACAGTATATGACGAAAAAAGATGAAAAGTTTTCATAGCTCGTTAAAGCAAAAAATTTCAAGAACAATTTGTATTCAAAATATGTACATAGCTCTCATATCAAATTGTATTTAATTGGAAATATTTTGTGTTTATTTGTAATAATATGTTAAATGGAAAAATAACCCTTCAAATTTTTAAAAATCATCATAAAGTGATTAAAATTAAAACTAGAATACAAAATTAAATTGCACTTCATTCTCATCACGTATCTACGAAAGTAATAAATAATATCATACGTTGAATTTTAATTACACATGCAAAAGTAAACAATGTGCGTCAATAATTGATTTTTATTTATTTTTCTACTAAATAGTTTTATTAATAAAAAAGAATAGTGACTGGAAAATCTATTTTTCATGTTTGTTTAAATTTTGTGTTTTTTTTTTTATTATAGATCTTTTTAAAATAATTAAAAAAATAATTACCTACTTTTGTTTGTATGTATATTTGAAAAAATTAAAATGGAAATTATTCGCATGAAATCAATAATTTGATTTCCATTTGATAATTTGATTTCCATTCAAACGAAACAACTATTTTAAAATGTAAAATTATTAAGTAATACATTTATTTACATTAATTTGCAAAATTCTTTAATAACTTCCCATAGGAAGTTATTGTAATGGGTCCGATTAGTCAAATTGAAAATTTTGAAATTTCTCGACGTTTCAAGGTCCCTAGAGTGGAAATAAAAGATTTTTAGAAAGATGTCTGTGTGTGCGTGTGTACGTACGTTCGTACGTTCGCGACGTTTTTTTCGTTGTCCATAGCTCAAGAACCAGAAGAGATATCGACTTCAAATAAATTTTGTTATAGTGATAATAATGCAGAAAGATGAAGAAAGGGCTCTCAAGAAAATTGCGTGAGTAGTTTTTTTACCATATCAATTTAAAAAAAAAGGTGAACATTTTGGTTAACCCTAAATATCTCAAGAACCAAAAACGCTAGAGACTTGAATTAAATTTTATATTATACAGGGTGCGGCAGAGCCGACTGACGAGTTTAATGAGGTCATTAGCTTGTGATAAGATAAGAGCAGGCCTTAATAAGTGGTATATTTTGAATTGTACGGTAATGCCGTTTTTATTCGTAATCATGGTCTGGACAGGTGTACATCGTGGTTTCGTCGTGCGTGCATATTACGAAAAAAATCATTCTGTGATCGCTACATAAAGGGCTTTTCGCATACACTTCGGCATTCCACGTGCTGAATCTGTTCCTTCTGCAAACACTATCAAATTGTGGATACGGAATTTGGAAGAAACTGGAAGTACCCTAAGTAGACTTGTACACGGAGCACCCAGAACGGTAAGAACCCCCGAAAATGTGCAGTTGGTTAGAGAGTCAATTGAGCAGTCACCAAGACGCTCAGCCCGGAAACACGCGGTAGCTTTGGGAATCTCAGACCGTTCTTTGAGGAGAATTCTTCACGAAGATTTATCATTCCATCTCATAAATTAATGCTTGTCCAAGAGTTAAATGCTACTGACTACAACAACCGCAAAAATCTCTGTCAGCAATTCTTTTGTGAATTCCTCCGATATAAACATTTTTCTGTAGCGATGAGACCCATTTTCATATTTCTGGAACTGTAAATAAACAAAATTTTCGATACTGGGCTGCGAATAACCCACGGCAGCTCCATGAAAGACCACTCCACTCTCCTAAAGTGACCGTGTGGTGTGCTGTGTCCCAATTTGGGGTGATCGGCCCCTACTTTTTTGAGGACGAGAACAGGACCGTCACTGTCACGTCCGCTCGTTATGTTGTGATGTTGGAAACTTATCTTCAGCAAAGGTTGGAGGAAATGGCTGAAGAACATGATTTGGGAGATGTATGGTTTCAGCAAGACGGAGCTACAGCGCACACAGCTCGAATTTCACTTGCTGTCTTACGACAAATGTTCCCTGGGCGGTTAGTCTCTCTGAGAGGAGACATAGACTGGCCAGCACGGTCCCCAGTTTTAAGCATGTGTGATTTTTTTCTTTGGGGCTACCTTAAGAATAAGGTTTTCAGACATCGCCCACATACCATAGAAGAAATTAAACAGAAAATAACCGCGGAAATCGAGGCCATACCAGTCGAAATGTGCCGAAAATCATGTGAAAGCTTCAGAGATCGTCTGCAACAGTGTATGCTGACGGCCGCCATCTTGAAGATATAATTTTCAAAAAATAATTTTTAAAAATAGGATTAAATACTGATTTAAATAAACAAAAATGTTTTCTCTAAGTTTTACTGTTCGTTATTTATAGCCCATCAAAACTCGTCAGTCGGCTCTGCCGCACCCTGTATAATGCAACGTGATACCAAACTTATATAGTTTCGGAAACAATTCCAACTAACTGTTTTTTTATAAATCAAAAAAACTGAAAAAAAAATTGTCACCTCGAAAATGTTACGCATGAAAAATGATTTTATCTCCAAAACAATTTTGTGCAACGAAAAATAACGTTTTTAACATCTGGTAAGATTTTGGGAAAAATAGAATTGACAGTTTTCTTACAAAAAGTTATAAACCTAAAAAAAAATTAACAAAAGTTGGTAAAATTTGATTTTCGACTCAAATATCTTTTCAAAACTTTGAGATTATGGCTTCCAACTAATTTTAACTTATAAGAAATATATTTTTGAACATTCGGAAAAATTTTGAGAAAAATAAAATTGTCAGTTTTTTTCCAGAAAATAAAAACTTAAACAAAAATTAATAAAAGTTGATAAAAATTGATTTTTGACTCAAATATCTTTTCAAAACTTTGAGATATTGGCTTTAAACTACTTTTATCTTTTAAGAAATATTGTTGTCAACATTCAGTAAAATTTTGGGAAAAATCGAATTGACAGTTTTTTTACAAAAAATAAAAACCTAAACAAAAATTAACAAAAGTTGCTAAAAATTGTTTTTCGACTCAAATATCTTTTCAAAACTTTGAGATATTGGCTTCAAACTAATTTTGTCTTATAAGAAATATTATTTTCAACATTCGATAAAATTTTGAGAAAAATCGAATTGACAGTTTTTTTTACACAAAATAAAAACCTAAAAAAAACAATACTTAAACTTGGTAAAAATGTACTTTTGACTCAAATAGCTTTTCAAAAATTAAAAATATTGGCTTAAATTTTATTTTATTTCACAGAAAATATTGTTTTCGATATTCAGTAATTTTTTTATAAAAATCCAACAGTCCGTTTTATCATATGAAAATAAAATCTACAAAAAATATTACGCAACTTTTCAGAACAACACGAAAACCTATAAACTTTTAAGCAAGACAAATCGACAGACGGGATGGGAAGTTATCAGTTTAGGTCGCATACCAGCCTCTTTTTTTGTTTGTAATTAGCGAACACTAAATGGGTTTTGTATAGCTTTAATATGCCAAAGACACAGTGTGAGCATTAGGAAAAGATGGAAGGGTTAGATGGGAGGTCCCGGTGTACATTGATTTTGAATTCCAGGGAATTCAATTATAGGGAAAAATATAGCGTGGAAAGGTTTTCCACATTCGCATAGTACGGCTAAAAAATAAATCTCTGTACTTCATAGTACGGCCGAAGTAAGACAAGAAACTTTACGACGATATTCCAGTGAAGTAATCGTGTTAATGATATTAATGTCACCAATCGTTTTATAAGCTCTTCTTTGAATACTGTTCAAGAGGCTAAAATAAGTTACTGGAGCACCAGCCCAGAGATGAGAGTTATATTCAAGTCAAGTTGCGGACGTATATAGGTTTTGTAGATTGTAGCCAGATCAGACGGAGAGAAAAATTTCTTGCATCTTCTCAAAAAACCTAGACATCTAGCTGCATTTTTGGCGACATCGCGTATGTGATCGCTCCACAAAAGGTGGTTGCTGATGCACATTCGGAAGATGTCAAGATTTTCAGTTTAATTGATGCAAGTGCCACTCATATGTAGTGGCGAAGAGGGTATATCTCGCTTTCACGATACAAGACAGCATTGTGTTTTCGAAGCATTAAATTCCACACGGTTTTTTATTCCCCATTGTACAATGCTGTGTAGATCGGCATTTAATGAGCTTATCATATTCTGCCGTTGCAGTTCCACATCCGAAAAGGAGGGTTGTGAGTCTGAAAACGAATAAGAAAAGCTAAGAGTGCTATCGTCAGCGAAACAATGTATTGGATTAGAAGAAGCAGACAGGAGATCATTTATAAAAACGAGGAAAAGGGTCGGAGACAAAACGGAGCTCTGGGGCACACCAGCATTTATTTTATGGGTTTCAGACTTGAATCCATCTAAAACAACTTGTATTTAACGGTTTGAAAGAAAATTTCTAATCCAACGAAGAAGAGTTTCGTCAATACCAAAAGCACGCATTTTCGATAATAGAGCAAGATGCCAGACTTTATTAAATGCCTTTGAAATATCAACTGCAATAATCTTACTTTCTCCAAAACGATGTAAAGATTTGTTCCACTGTTCGGTGATATAAACGATGAGATCACCAGTGGACCTATTTGTGCGAAAGGTCCTTTTGGCTTTCCGGTTTTCCTTTGAAGGGTTGGCTTTAAAACACCGGAAGCTCACATCTTTCTCCTTGATAACCTTTTTGCAGCTCGAATCGAACCATGATTTAGTCCTAGGTTTAGTACTTTTAACCCTATTCGGGATAAAAGTTTTCATTCCCAGATGAATCATACTAGTAATCATATTTGCCTGGAGTCTACGTCACTACCGAGGAAGCATAATGACCAGTTAAAGATCCTGAAGAAATCATTGAGACCGTCCCAGTTCGCTCTCTCGTACTGCCAAACGGTTCTCTTTGGAGCTCTCTCTTTTATTTATTTTTATTTTTTAATTTGAAAATTCCCAATTCTCGCATTGAAATCCCCAATCAATACTACACTTTTGCTGGCTGGTGTTTGCAAAATATCATACAGTTTTTCAAATTCATTGCTCCACTTGTCAAGTATTCACTTTGAAAACAATTTTTTTGAAACAGATTCAAATTAAATTCGTAGCTATTGTTCTTGTTGACATTACACTAAATTCGTTATTTTCATTTAAGATGTTACGAAATATGCACCTTTAAATGCTTATAAAAGTTATAACCTCTAAATTAGATTCGAAATTAAACCTCAAATGTTAAACAAAACTTTTTTGATTTTATCAAAGTATGTTCGTAAAATTTTGTATTCGTTTAAAGTTTTAACTCTTTTCTCACATCTGTTGTGTAATTTTATACAAAGTCGTCAAGTTCTCTTTAAAAGTATGAGGAAAAAAGGCCCAAGGATATTTGCAAAGGTGGATAATATTTCATCACTTTTATCTGATTAAAATGCATCATTATAATTCAAAAATATTTTATTATAATCACAAACAATATAAAGCCCATTAAAAAGCGAGCGCTATCCTCTCTCCCCCCCTTCAAATCTTATCATTAACTTTGCTTATAATAAAATGAAAAAATACTTTCGCACCTTGAAATTTTCAAAAAGTTCAACTCAAAGTACCAACCTATTGTTTGTCAAAGTAAAGGTATAAAGTGTATCGATAAAAGTTGTCAAAAGTAATTATCTTGAACGACTTCTTCTTTGTTAACAACAAAAACTTAAAGAAAATAAACACTCAAAACCAAAGAAACAGAACAAAATCAACTAAATCCCTATAATACACCTCCTGTTTTGTAAAATTTTCAAAGTAAAAAGTTTCACTTTTAAAAATGAGAAGAAGAAGAAAAATAATAACAAATAATCTGGTAAATTGCCAGTTTTTCAAAGAATAAGTCTGGAGTTTTGTTTTGAAGCATATTATGTATCAATTTATCGCCAGACGTCGCGTCTTCGACTTCGACGGTTTTTCATGCTTTTTAAGAGAGATACCACAAGATAAAAATAAATTAAGAAAGAATAAACAAAAACTTTTACTCATAGCTTCAAGGACATCAGCGTGTCGGTCGTTTAGGTATAATCCTTTCGTACGAATTGTATTAATAATGCAAAAAGCCATAAGTGCTTTGTTAATTAAGTTTATTTTACATATTTAACTTTTAAACAATTATAAATTAAGAGATACATATATAATGGCACAAGCAAATTAAACAAACAAGATTTAGTAGAGTTCACATTTTAGACCAAACCATATGCATTGAATTTTAAGAAACAAACATTTTGCGAAAACTCGGTGAATTTTTAAAACGAAAATTAACATACTCTGTTTGACACTTGATTTCTTAAACCCAAGCTGGTTAAATAACAGAAGCGCAGAAGAGCCTTGTAATTCTTTAGAGAGTCGTAAAAGTTAGAGTTAATTTTTTCATTAATCTTGGTGTCGCAAATTGTTTTCATATATGACCTTTTGTTTAACAACAATTTGTGTCTTGCGAAATGTTGTGGCTCACTAAGAACATGTATTTTCAAGATTCATATTTTGTATGAGTTTTCATAGATTTTAAGAGGAAACCGATTAAGACACAAAACCAAAACTAAGACATGAAAATTTCACAGAATATAATTTTTTCTGGAAAATAAATCCTCTTTTACAAAAAGATTTATAATACTTTTTCCAATATAAATAATACAATAATTAAATCAGCTTGAGATTGGCAGTTTTACTAATCTATCACCTGTAAATTTTAACATTTCTAAATAAATAAATAATAAAAAAAAAATTTGCTTAAAACTGTAGGTCCCCTACATCCCTGACAACAGTACTCGCACACAGGAATGGTTGAGAGTTGTCAGTCACTAGGCCCAAGTTCTCAAACAGACTGTTGCGCCACCCAATTTATTTATTTATAAATAAATAAATTGGACGTCGCAACAGTCCGTTAAGAACTAGGGCCTAAGTGACTTACAACTCTCAACTATGCCTGTGTGCGAGTACTGTTGTTAGGAATAGAAGGGACCTACAATTTTAAGCCGAATCCGAACGGAAATTTTAAATGCAATTCAATTTCTCAAAAACTTGAAATTATTTAAATTATTTTGTGTACTTATGTTATTTTTAGAGAGATATAATAATTGTATGCAACAAAGAATAACGTTTTTGATATCTGGTAACATTTTGAGAGTTCTTTTTTAAAAAAAAATAAAAACCTACAAAAAACAATACTAAAACTTGGTAAAAGTTTACTTTCGACCCAAATATTTTTTTCAAAAATTAAAAATACTAGCTTCCAACTAATTTTATCTCACAGAAAATATTGTTTTCGACATTGAGTAAATTTTGTAGAAAAATTCAACAGTCAGTTTTTTCATAAAAAATTAAAATCTATAAAAAATAGTGCTAAAAATTGGTAAAAATTGATCTTGTACTAAAATTGGTAAGAATTGGTTTTCGACTAAAAATCTCGTTAGCAAAAATAGATTTTGAAATTGGTAATTTTTAAATTTTTTTTAAGTAATTCAACAAACCTTTTAAGCAAAACAAATCGGCAGACGGGATGGGAAGCTAGACTAGACAGACTATTTTTTAGAAATACTTTTGGTATGCAGTGCACCACGTTTTACTTTTGTATTTCGTTAAAAAATGCTGACCAGTTTTTAAGATATCGATCTTTGAAAAAAAAGAGGCTGGAATGCGACCCACACTGATAACTTCCCATCCCGTCTGTCGAAGGGTTACACGGTAAGTTTTCGTGTTTTGTTAAAAAAGTTGTCAGTTGAATTATTCTTAAAATTATTAAAATATTTCGCATATAATGAAATAGATTGATTTCAAAATCCATTTTTGTTAACGGGATTTTTAATCTAAAGCCAATTTTTAAGATTTTAGTATCTTACTTAGTTACTACTTCGAATATTCTTTTTGATGATCAATTTTATTACTTTGATAGCTATTTTTATTTTGGGACTTTAAACCTTTCAACTTTGGAAATTGAACAAGCCTTATCTGAAATTAAAGTTGACACACTACTTGTAGTTAATTTGGAAATCATTTTTAATCGTTCCCTTGAAAGATGTGAGTTTTGAAATACATTCAAACGTTCTTTAATTACACCAATTTGTAAATCAAGAAATAAGCAAGAAGTTTCTAAGTAAGATAACTATAAATCCAAAAGTTTTTGAAAAATTAATTTATGAAAAATTAACTCCAATTCTTAAAAGCATTATTTCTCCATACCAATATGGTTTTGTTGCTGGTAGATCCACTAGCACAATTTTTTCTAATGATGTATTAAAAGGACTTGAGAAAGGGTTTAAACTTGATGTTGTCTGTACATATTTCTCTAAAGCATTTGAGTGATAGGTTTCCACTCTAACTTTTTAAACTGGATATAATTACATATGTATGCATACTTTAAAGATCGTATTGAATGTGTTTGTATTAATAACATTCTGTCTTCACATATCACCGCTACGTCGGGAGTGTCTCAAGGAAGCCATCGTGGTTCTTGTTTTGTGTTGTTATTTAACGATGACATTTCCAATGTTTTTTAAACTTTAAAGTGCCTCATGTATGTGGATGATTCTAAAGTATTTTGTAGTATAACAGGACAGAACAGAATTGCATTTTATTGCAAGAAGATCTTGAGAGATTATCGAATTGGTGTTTGATTAACTCCTTACACTTTAATATTGCAAAATGTCAAAGTTAAACTTTTCTAATAGAATAAAACAATACATTTCTTTCAACAGTAACCTCTAAAAAGGGCCTTGGTGTAGTTGTTGACTAAAAGCTTGATTTCTTAAAACAAATAGATTTTTTTAGTAGCAAGAAGTACTCAATGTTGGGATTTATCTAATACGCAATTTAAACGAATTCTGTAATCCATACATTCGAAACGTCTGTTTCACGCGTATGTTAAATCTGCTCTTGAGTATTGTAGTACTACATTATTTGGTGTTCTTAATATGAAGTTAACACTTTTAGAATTGAAAAAATCCGAAATAAAGATTCACTAAAGTATTAATGAAAAGGCTTAATTGGAATATAAATATGCCTTCCTATAAAACGAGATGTACATTATTTGGAATTTGGCCTCTTAACATTCGAAGAAAGTAATGTGGCGTTATGTTCATTCGTGACCATATTTAGTGTTCCGATATTTTAGCCTTAATTAATTTGAACGTTCCTGCGAAATTGTTTTTTAAGATTCCATACGCCATACCACAGAACAAATTATGCAGCAAATGAACTATTGTCTAAGTGTTTAAGGGCCCCCGCAGACTGCTGACTTTTTATCGGCCGATAGTTTGGTCGGCTTCTTAATCAGTATGGAGAGGAATGCATATGCGCACACTACAGCGATTCAGTATCGGCCGATAAAAAAGTTTGATGGGATACCCGATTACATTTAAACTAAATTATCGGCCAACTATCGGCCGACTGTTTAATCAGTATTGGCGCATAAACGCCTGCGCATACATGACGATTGTTTAGTCGGTCGATAGTTCAGTTCGCTCTGTCATTTGGCGTCGTGTGCGTGTATTGTGAATATGGCGTCGCCCAAATCACAATTGTTGATTGTTGGCTCGGTGTGCGCACTTTCAGCCCAACCCGACTAAACTATCGGCCGATAAGAAGTCTGCAGTCTGCGGGGGCCCTAAGAGTAACCAATAGCGTTCGCGTTATGATCGATTTAAGCCTGAGTAGATTTTCATTTAAAAATAAATTTACTTTTAGTTTTGAGTAACCTTTATGATGGCAATGCTTAATATCATACTGTAATTTAGTTTTTATATTATATTATTATCAAGTAATCACTGAAGATAGTAACTTTGTTTGATGAAATCAACTGAACTAAACTAAACTAAACTGTCAATGAGACATGTCTAAAACCTACACCAGGTATCAAAAACGTTATTCTTCATTGTATAAAACTTTTAAATTTGACAAATCAAACCCATTGCAATAAATTTATATGGGAAGTAAATAAACTAATACATTTCATTTGACGGTTGTTTTTTTTATACGAGTTTTTTTCAATTTTGGCAGTTGGCAGCTATCACTTGATTTATGCTCTATTGGGCTTGACTTTTCATAACAAATTGACTTATTCCTGAGCAACGTTTGTAAATTGTGAAAATTGATTACCAAATACAGCTAACGAAACAATAAATTAATTGAAGGAACCTTTTGGTGAGCTTATTATCTTGCGTTTCGTAGCTTGCGGCCTGTGTGTTGGTCTCCAAGATCGTGGTAACTTACATCGCTGAATTATTTTTTGTAGGACTTTGTTAAGTCACTTTTCTACGCCGATTATCCCAAGACAATAAGTGCCTTGTAAGAAGTTATAATCGTTATTGCTAATATACGTCCCCAAAATGGCGTCATAGGACAAAAAGTGGTCATAAATTTGGCTTCTCGGCTGAAATTTATTTGAGCTAGCCGCGGTGGGCACTTGCCTTAAATCATTTTTAAAACAAAATGGAAAACCCTCATCTTTATAATATATACAATATACATAGCTTAATTCTTGGCTTTAACATTAAATTCTAGGCGTATTATTTCTTCCTGAAAACCAAACGTCTAAAAATCACTTAAGGTACATCAAAAATATTGAATATTTTACGAACCAAAAAACAAAATTACTCGTATTTCTAAAATTATTGTTTTACAACTAAGAATAACGTGTTTTACATAAGGTGAAATTTTGAGAAAAATAGAATTGACATCTTTTTTACAAAAAATTAAAAAAAATTGAACATAATTTTACTAAAAATTGATTATTATACTCGATATCTCGAAAACAAATAAAGGTATTAACTTTAAACATATTGAAGGCAAAATACAAATACAAAATATTGTTGTTAACTTTTGGTACATTGTTGGTTTAACTTGATTGCATTCTTTTTGAAGTTCATTGACTATTGGCTTATTTCAAAAAAGTATTTTTTTAAAAATGCAACAAAGTGAATTTTTTAGTGTGGGTCGCATTACTGACTATTTTTTTCTCCATATTTTATTTACTCGTATTTAATAATAAAGGCTTGAAACATGGGAGAGTATTTTTTATTTTGCACATATTTATCGTAAAAACCACAAACTTATTAAAAATAATTGAAATAGATTATTGGGTTTTGCTTTAAACTTCCCCATTAAAGTTCACTCAATTTCTTAGTAAACTTAGTAGATAAGGGAATACTCAATTAAAATTCATTTCAATTCATCAATCGAATCTTTATTTTTATTTTAGCACGTATTCTAAAACTACATAAATCTTAGAACTAAGTTCACTGTTCCTTGACATAGGTTGAAAAATCTTCATTCCTTCCAGATTTAACATCATAGCTATTGTATTCTTTTCGAAGATGCCATTTAGCCATCATGGGTATCAGATCATTAAATCCTAGAACATTTTCGCTTTTATTTGAAATATCTCTTGACTGTTTCTTTGTAAAATTATTCAAGTCATATTTTTGATGATCTTTATCTTCTGTTACTGGTTCAACAAATTGTGTCACTTGAGATAATTTTGATAGTTCAACTTCATTTCGTTTTGGTATCCGTGAAATATGATGCTCAAGTCCTTTCGATGTTATTTCCTTATTGCTATAACTGTTGAATGAAATATGACTTTCCACAACAAAAGATAATACAGAAGTTGTGAATAGTCCCAACAAAATACAAAAATACACAATACTTAACGAACTCATTTTATACTTTCACAATGACTCTCGGCCTCGACAAGACTACACGAATAACAAATAAGAACTGATCATAGTTTATTATTGAAATTGTATTGAGATGAGATTAAGTTCAATTTAAATATAAATTGCTCTATATAAATACTTAAACTGATGTGTGATAAGAACACAGTTTCTTGTTTCTCATTCCCAGAATTAAAAGATTATTTTTCATAACAATACAAGCTATAAAAATGTTCACAGTTGTGGTCATACAATTAAGCTACTTAAGTAATTAATGTTATCATTTTTAGTCAAACAAGTATGTTTTCATCAAAGAATTATTTGAAATTTGTTACGATTTCAAAAACTCAAATGGACACATAATCAAGCCATTTGTACAATCAAGAGCTTTGAAGTGTATATCTGTGCAGGTAGTGCATTTTTGGAAATGTTTTTTAGTGTATAACTTCTGCACATCTTTTCGACACTATAACGACCTGCGTTGGACACTGAGGACAAGTCATTTTAATATAGTCCTGTTCGATTATTCCCCAGAGTGAGGCCTTTTCCATTGGTTTTCGCACCGAAACTGCACTTTTTATACGAATAATATACCATAAATTGTCGGTGGGGTTGAAATCAGGGCTTTGAGAAGATAACTCCAGAAACTTAATAGAATAAGATTTAAACCAGGATATGACGATCCGTTCCATCATTTAAAAACGCTTTGAACTGAAATTCTTCACTCCAAACAATCAAATTTCGAAAAACACGGGTTTTTGTGAAGATGTTTAAACGGGAAACAATACTGTCAGACAAATTAAAGTGCAAAATCAGTTTATTCCTTTTTAAAACACTGATGATCTGTAAAAAATAAGACGTCAAATGTTTTGTCTGTTTACTATGAATAGCGTGAATTTTGAAGCATATGTAGCTGACACGTGACAAAATAAAGTGCAGTTTTCCTTTTTTTTCTCTTATTGTTGCTAACAAAATAATAATTTTAAAGGAAAAACCTTTGATATCGAAAAATATTCAAAGGTAGAACACATTAATATCAATTTATAATTATCTGAGTTTTAAGTTTTATTTAATTAGTTTAAGACTTCAGGATGAAACCGCTGACACTTGAAGTGAAAGAATTGCTTGTTTTGGACAGTCAACATGGGTAGACATTCCAGAAACTGGCAGAGAAATATGGATAGTCAATTTCTGGGGTAAGAAAAATTTAACGCGAAATTGTTTCAAATTTTAAAAGTTCTTTTGGGTGGAAAAGAAAGACCACTGCAACTGCCATTGATGACCACAGAATTAAAATTGAGGTTCGAAAACACTCTTTATTTTGAGCCAGAAACATTAAGGAAGATATCCAGTTAAATAAAACACCAAGGACGGTACAAAGGCTTCTCCATCTGAAGCTTTTGCTTCGCCCGATTAACATTCGAAAACGGCTAGCTTTTGCAAGAAAGTTTTTGGCAAAGCCGCAAGAATTTTGGGAAAGCGTTATTTGGTCAGATGAGTCTAAATTTGAGTTTAAAAAAATTCAAAAGCCAGAAAGCGAGTTTTGTGCAAACCATCTGAAAGACTCGAAGTTTCAAGGTCCCTAGAGTCGAAATAAAAAAAACGTACATCCGTACGTCTTTACGTCCGTACGTTCGCGACGTTTTATTCGTCGTCCATGGTTCAAGAACCATTAGAAATATCGAGTTCAAATAAAATTTTGTTATACAGATAATAATGCCGAAAAATGCAGAAAAGACTCTCAAAAAAATTGAGTGGGTGTCTTTTGGTAAAAAAGACTATAAATGCTATGGTAAATAGCATTTAAAAAAAAAGGTGAAAATTATGGTTAACCCAAAATATCTCACGAACCAATAACGCTAGAGACTTGAATTAAATTTTACATTATGTATTGTAACGTGATACCAAAAACATATTTTTGAAAAAAAATCCAATATATCAAAAAAACCGAAACAAAAATATTTGTCACCTCGAAAACTTTGCGAACAAAAAAGGATTTTTTATCTCCAAAATAATTTTGTGCAACGAAAAATAACGTTTTTAACAACTGATAAAATTTTGAGAAAAATCGAATTGACAATTTTTTTTTTCTAAAAAATAAAAATCTAAAAAAAAAAATTACTAAAAGTTGGTATTAACTTTCTACTCAAATATCTTTTGAAAATTTTGAGATATTGGCTTTAAATTAATTTTATTTTATAACAAATATTGTTTTCAATATTCGGTAAAATTTAAAAAAAAAAATCGAATTGATAGTTTTCTTACAAAAAATATTAACCTAAAAAAAAAATAACATAAGTTGTTAAAAATTGACTTTCGACTCAAATATCTTTTCAAAGCTTTGAGATATTGGCTTTAAAATAATTTTATTTTATAACAAAGATTGTTTTCAACATTCGGTAAAAATTGATTTTCGACTCAAATATCTTTTCAAAAATTAAAAATATTGGTTTCAAACTTATTATATCTCACAGAAAATATTATTTTCGACATTCAGTAAGTTTTTTATAAAAATCTAACAGTCCGTTTTTTTTATAAAAAAATAAAATCTACAAAAAATAGTACGCAAATTTGGTAAAAATTGATGTTCGGTTCTCGATAACTCGTAAACAATAGAAGATATTGACTTCAAATCAATTTCATTCATCCAATTTGTATTTGTTTATATAAGAAATAAAAACTTTTAAGAAATGCTACTAAAATTGGTAAAAATTGGTTTTCGACTAAATATCTCGTTAACTAAAATAGATTTTGAAATCAAACTATTTCATTGTATGCAAAATATAATTGGTAATTTTTAAATTTTTGAGAATAATTCAACTGACAACTTTTTTTAACAAAACACGAAAACCTAAAAGCTTTTATGCAAGACAAATCGACAGTCGGAATGGGAAGTTATCCAGTGTGGGTCGCATCCCAGCCTCTTTTTTCAATAAAATTCTTGATGGTTTTCCAAATCTATAATCCCTATTTTCAATTTCACATCCATGCTTTTAAATATATTGAAAAAATATAAAAATAATATTAAAAACGGGAATTCTACATCGGCACTAAAAATTAACTCCAAAACTTGATTTATAAAGTCATTAAATTCAAGTTTTCACATAAAGAGTCAAATGAAGACTCATAGTAAGATGATTTTAACTGTATTTAGAAAATTTTTACTTTGCAAAATCATCATGCAAATTATTGTTCGAAACCATCTTGTGTTTTACTTTAGCCTTTAAAACGCCTACAAAAATAGGCGTGGTAGAAAAATTATAAGGTGAGGTAAATAAAAGTTAATTTCGCAGACCACTCTAATCAAATAAGTTTAAATGAATTAAATATGTAGTTTAATTATTTTTCCACACGTTAATAAAAAGAAAGTTCCTAGAAGGACATTATTGCAAACAAATGTTTTTGTATGTTTTGGGATTTAATTTAATGACTACAGCTGTACATCCAGTTTAAATTATATTTATTATTTATACATACTATATGAAATAGATAGACGAATTGTATACATATGTAATTAAATTGTGGGATGCACTTCTTCCCGGTTTGTTTAGTTTATTGTTTGTGACATATTTTTTAGTGAAACAAGTCGCTTAAGCTGGATGTGAAGTTTTATGAAATTGAAATGTGTAATGACGTCAGAACATGGGATTTTAGGAGAATACATAAAGTTTATACAATTCTTTTTCTCTTTTTTTGTTCCAATGAAATAGATTTTTGACTTAAAAGCTTCTCGAAAATCATCACTATACAAAGAAATTATTTGATTAAATTTAAATTTCAGAATTTACAAAGAATTTTTGTTGATAGCCCTTTAACGAAATAGATGTAAGTAAATTGCAATGGACTACCTCTTGCAAAAGGGCAATTCCTTGACTTAACAGTATTTTCATCAATTTTAATAAAATTAAAAACGACGTTTTTTTTTTAAATCAATTTCATAATTCATGGGTTAAATTTATTTTTTGGAATTTCCTGGTTCATGAGAATATGAATTCTTAAACGGAATTAACCCAAATTTATATTTTGTGCATGACAACGACAAATGAACATATACATACGTACACTTCGTGTCACATGGATAGGGACAAGCTTTTTTCGTTTTTTATTTGTTGGTATTTCCTAAACCCTTAGGTTTTTTGGAAAAACCCAAATGTGGAATGAATGAGGTATGTATTAACTTTGGATTAAGTTGATAAATAATAGTTTTATGACGGTTTTTCCGAAGAAGGTCATAAAGAGTACCTATTTTTGTGTGTCACATAAATAGGGACAAGATCTAAATTTACCTGTAAGACCCTTTAAACTTTAAAGTAAAAAAAATAACAAAAAATCTTATGGTTTAGGTAAATACTGGTTTTATTGAATGGATTAAAATAATGTTTAATAATGTGTGCTGCCTGATTTCTGAATAACTTCAAGTTACCTGTGGTGCATGGATTCATTGCTGTCAGATAATTGAGCGAAATTTGGTTCCAGACCCGTTTTAAGGCTTCAATAATCTCTCCGGTTTCTTCGTTTCTTAAATCATGAAATTTACTAATGGAAAGCCTTGAATTAAAACACGTTAAAAGGTAAATTTAGATCTTGTCCCTATCCATGTGACACAAAAAACTTATATTTATCAACTTAACTAAAATATGTTTTGCTTGTAATAGAAACTTAATACATAGGTACCTCATTCATTGGGTTTTTCTAAAAAACCCAAGGATTTAAGAAATGTCATCAAATAAAAAACGAAAAAAGCTTGTCCCTATCCATGTGACACGAAGTGTATGTAGATACCAACAATGAAATCCATTTCTAAAAAATGTGAACTATTTTTATGGCATAAAACATATTTTAAAATTTCTTTGGTTTTAAGTTCAACAATCGCGGTTTCACTGAAATATAAAAACCAAATTGAAAAAACTGAAATAGCACTGTCCACTTTTAATGGCACAATATGTAAGTTTTATCTTTAAAATCCATAGGAGCTTTTGGATATCAAGTTTCACAGGAAAACGTTCCCATTTTATGAGTGAAAAATAATTAAATCAATTATAAAATATTAAAAATCTATTTGAATTTAAATATTCAGATGAAAATAATTCATCTGTATATTGTACAAACATTTTTAATATTATTCATATTGGTTTTTGGATTCTCATCCTTGTCCTTCGGGTGTGGACTACCAACGGCAGCGTATGATAAGCTCATTAAATTCTGCTCTTAACAGCATTGTTCAATTTATAATAAAAAAAACATATACAATTTTATGCTTTGAAAACTCGATGCTGTCATTGAGAACAGCTAGAACAGCTTTCAATTTTAGGTATGTGCATCACAATTCTTCTTTTGTGGAGTGATCAAACATTTGAAATCGCTTAAAATGCTCCTACATATGTATGTACATAATGGTTTAGGTTTTCTCCAGAAAATCTAAGAAGTTTTTTACCCCTTTTGATCTGCCTTAAATTTACCATGTTTTTATTCGTACGGAGCTTGAGTACAGTTCTCATCTTTTGACAGGTGCTCTAATAACCCAATTGAGTCTCTTGGACAGAATTCAAAAATAAGCTTTAAAAATAAAAGCCGGCCACCGTCTTATTAAAATAAATAAATTAGTTGGCACCACGGTGCGTTGAGAACTAGGGCCTAGTAACTTACAACTCTCAACCATTCCCCTGTACGAGTACTGCTGTCAGGGATGGAGGGGACCTACAGTCTTAAGCCAAATCCTAACGGCTAATTTGAGAAAGCACTTTTCATGACAAGAATTACCCGTGAAAAAAACTTTAGATGGCACAGGCAGGGATTGAACCCAAGACATCTAGCATGACAGTCCAACGCACTAACCATCATGCTCCGGGTACTACATCGTCTACCTGACACACTTGAATCTCTGGAGAACAGCAGTAGGGTCTCATGCCTTTCATCGCTATTTTTATAAGCAATGCTTCTGTGAAATGGTCAGTTCCATTCCTCTCCTCAAACATTCCAAGGCAATACTCTAACTTCTAGAAAAGCTCATCAGTTTGCTCTTGAGTCCAATTTCGGACGTACTGTTGAGTACAGGGCTTCTTTCTTTGAACCGCACTAAACGGTTGTGGTACTAGGCACATTATTTTCCAGTTTACAATGTGCAGACATTCTCTTTTCCTAAGTGATCGCATTGTGTCTAATCATTACAAGGTTATTCATAGCCCTTCACTATAGAAAAATAAATAAAAAAAATAGTGTACTGCTTCTTTCAAGCATAAATACATTTCTGTCAACTTAAACTAAGTAAGTTATTTTTTATTTAACTAGAAATAACGTTTGCCGGGTCAGCCAGTAAGAATAAAATATCAGTTAATATTTTTGTTTTGGTTTAAAATCTTTATTTTAGAATATTTTTAAATGAATTCTTGGAACAATTTGATTTGAGTAATCTTGGATATTGAACAAGTTTTAGAGTTTCGCTTTTGGAAAAGGAGACGCGATGGAGCATTTTTTTTTTTATTTCATTCTAAAAACAAATTTTAAGAAACGAATCTCTAAAACAAATTAGAAGAGCCCAGGAACAATCGGGAGGGCTATAATAGAGTTAACACAATGTTGCATTGTTAAGCGTTTTTTGGACTTAAAATCTTTCTTTCTTTGCTGTTTTAATTGCAACACTGGAACTTTTTTGGTTTTAATGATTTTGGATATACAATTATTTTTGAAATACGACTTTTTGAAAAAGGGGTCTGGTTATGTTTTTTGCAATTCAGCATATCAATTTTTTGATTTTAAGGACGTTTAGGACTTTGTATTTTCGTTGGTTTGCGTCTATGGTTTTAATTGTGTAGGATTTTGGACATAATTTAAGGACGGTATGGAAGATATTTATAGTTCGATTTGGAACATGTTTTGGATTTTAAATTTTGAGCAAAGGGGAGCTAAAATAATTTGTACAAAATTCAAAAACATTGAGATGTTTTTTTAAAGTTCGATAATCTGCGTTAAGTTAAGTTTATTGGCCAAGGTTTTGTTTTTGCGCATAGTTTATTAAAATGTATGATTTTCAAAAAAAGAAACAATTATGAGATCGTTATTTACATTTTTGAAAACATAAAAATCTAAGGTATTGTTTTAAAGAACATATAATTCACCACTTTAATGTTTTGGAACAATGGATAAAACACTTTTTAGAATATAAAAAAAAAATATAATTAGTAGAAAAGTAGTAGTAGGTGCTAGAATTTTTTCCTATTTTACTCATATCTTTTGAAATTTTGATCATGGAGATCCAACAATTGAGAACAATTTCAGAATAACTAAAACAATCTTACTTACATGGGCATTTTTCAACAAAACCTTGGAGCATAGCGGAACAAACCGCGAATAACCTGGAACTACTTTCAAAAATAAATGGAAAAAAACGAGGGTTACTTCACGTAACATATTTCTCATTTGAAGCACATGTTAGTACAAGATCTAGAAAATTCGAAAATAAAAATGAATATTTTAAAATTTCCTTACCCGAACTAGAGTTGCTTTTAAAATCATTTTATTTTTATCACTGCGATTTCTGAAATTCAATTTTAGCTTCATTTTAGTTTCTTAGCGCACATTTGGGGCTTTTTGAAATGGGGTTATTTGTAAAATGTATTAAATATAAAACTTCAGAAATGCTGTTAGACAGTTTTCAAAAAATCATTTTTTCTTCTTTTTAGACAAAAATATTTTTTGGAAATGTCAAGGTATCTTTAGAACTCCCTGAATGGAAAAAGTCTAAAGGTGTGTCCACTCCAGCGAAATATTTCAGGAAATATTGTTTAAATAACGTTTCTGAAATTTCAAAAATGTTTCTGATTTGTTTTTTTTTTGTGTGAACGCTTTGAGAAACATTACTGACATTTTTCATTGTTTTAAATTGTTGTATCTTAATTTTTTATGATTTTCTTCTTCCTTATTTCTTTCATAATTTCATTTTTGGAAATTAGAGAAAAAAGCATAGGCTTTTTGGATTTTATTTTTAAAATTTTCGTCAAGTGGATCCCATTCTTGTTGCTCTACACTATTCGCGACATTTTATACCTACGTAAATGCTCAGCAAACAAATAAAGATTCCCTTTCGGAGTAAGACACAGAGAAACATTTCAGAAATGTTTTGCGAGCAAACAAAAACTTTTCAAAAATGTTTCTGAAATGTTTTTTAAATGTTCTTTAAAGGTTTAGTATATGTTTCAAAAAAAATTTGTTTGGCCTAGCAGCACCTTTAGAAGCGACTGTGTCTCTGAGATTGAACGTGGTGCAAAACCGATTCGTCCGTTGCTCCAATTATCGACTCTGCTGGGCTATTATTTCTACCTTATATTGAAACCATGATTTTTGTAATAAATTTTCAAGATTTGCAAACGTTTTTTTAGGAATTAATTATCAATAACAAAATAGCCAACCCAACTGAGCATAAATCAAGCGACCGCTGTCAAAAAGAACAACTCCGAAAAAAGTTTGCGCAAATTTTGTAAACTCCACGTCTAGAAAAAAAAACACCTTTTACATCTAAATCAGAAAAAGTAAATGTTAAGTAAATTTGCTTAAAATTGAAAGATGTAAGTGCTTTATGAGAATCTTTCATATACTATGGAAGTAGTCTTTCTCCAAAGCCCACACTTTTGTTTTTTCTTCCACATTGCATCAATATCGGACAGCTGCGCCACCTTATATATTTTTTTTTTACCTTAGCTTAAAACTTAATTTTCATATTTTTACAGATTCATATTTACCCATATAATTAAGTTATTTATTGCAGCGATAAATATGCACATTCAAATTATGTAGGTTATTTTTATTTTCGATATTTAATTTGTGTATTAAGCAAACTCCAAGTTCAACTTTGCATAAAAATATGAACAGAATTAGCAGCAAAAGAGTAAGTTTGCTTTTATCTGCCGCGAATTCATTGATCCTTATGGGAATACATTTTAAATCATCCCAATACCCCAATCCGCGACGAGCTAAAAACAAGCAATAAACTTTATCAGAAATATATATTAATCTTTTAAGGATTTAAATTCTTGCACGCAAAAGTGTGTACACCCCAAGTCGTTCGATGAAATTCAGTTTTAATTAAAGAGAGTCCGTTTTTGTTTGATTTGATACTATGAGCAATATACTTAATTTAAAAATAAAAAAAAGAGGCTGGGATGCGTTCCACACTGATAACTTCCCATCCCTTCTGTCGATTTGTCTTGCTTAAAAGTTTGTCTATATGTATCAATTTTTACCAAATTTGCGTACTATTTTTTGTAGATTTTATTTTTTATGAAAAAACGGACTGTTGGATTTTTATAAAAAAAAACTACTGAATATCGAAAACAATATTTTCTGTGAAATAAAATAAGTTTGAAGCCAATATTTTTAATTTTTGAAAAGCTATTTGAGTCGAAAGTAAATTTTTACCAAGTTTTGGTATTGTTTTTTTTTTAGGTTTTTATTTTTTATAAAAAAAACTGTCAATTCGATTTTTCTCAAAATTTTATTGAATGTTGAAAACAATATTTCTTAAAAGTTAAAATTAGTAAGAAGCCATTATCTCAAATTTTGAAAGGATATTTGAGTCGAAAATCAATTTTTAACAACTTTAAATTAGATTATTTTGAAAATTTTACTGAATGTTGATAACAATATTTTTTGAAAGATAAAAGTAGTTTAAAGCCAATATCTCAAAGTTTTGAAAAGATATTTGAGTCGAAAATTAATTTTTACCAACTTTTATACATTTTTTTCTTAGGTTTTTATTTCTTGTAAAAAAAAACTGTCAATTAGATTTTTCTCAAAATTTTACCAGATGTCAAAAACATTATTCTTCATTGCACAAAATTATTTTAGAGATGAAATCATATTTTAGTCGTAAAATTTTCGAGGTGACAAATTTTTTTTTATTTATTTTGTCTTTTATTTCGACTTGAAACGTCGAGAAATGTCAAAATTTTCAATTCGACGAATCGGAACCATTACAATAACTTCCTATGGGAAGTTAATAACCGATATTCAGTTTTTCAAAATTCACTCCACTTGATCATATTTATTAAATTAAAGTTCACATGATCAAATGTTAAAAAAGTATGCCATTTTTATATTTAAAACATTTTTCCTTTGTTTGGTAAGTTTTGCAAAAAAGGAATTCAAAATCCGATTTTTTAAAAAATCAACTAATTTTTAAGTTATGTTTACTACTTATATTTGGATGAACAGAAGTGTTGGATGATTCGAAGTGTATAAGATTCATATACTATACATGTACAGTACAGTATGTGCATACTTATACGGAAGGAGTTCATTCGAAGACTTTGTGTGGGAATAAACTTTGTGAGGAAAAGTTTTTCAAAACCGCATAGAGACCTTCTGATAAACTTTATACACGGTTGTATATATTCTAACAAAGGTATATATTTTACACCGGTAGATTTATCGATTAAATATATAAAACTGACGCTACGTCCCAGCAGCGGGAGGTGCAAAGGTACAAAATGTTTTCTTTGCCAAACTGTCAAAGTTACTCGAATATGTAAGAATAGTAAATGTAGCTGATGGCACTATTATATATTTTGAAAGAAGATTACACGTAACATTTACAATATTAAACTGAATTATGCATTTGATATAAATTGAATGTTTCATTATGGTGCGGTGGTTTGAATACAGGTTCAATTTTTGTTCTAGAGTAGAAGTAGAAGAAGTATAACAAATCTTACAAAAATAAGAGATGATAACTATTTATAACTATTAACTATTACACTTGCGATTAATAGTCGAATTATGAATTTTTAAATATATTAAACTTGAGGTTTTGATAAAATTTGACATTACTGTGTCGAAAAAAAATATGAGTGAATGATTGCCTATACGCTTGGCAGTCAACTTACAAAACCGTTTTCCAGGTTCGTAAGATTCGTATCGATTTTGACTAGCTAAGCTACAAACCAAAAACTTGCTCCTCATCGAGGGTGTACGGTAGGACCGTGGTCATCAGTTGGTTTACAGTCAGGTGATATACTGACTGTATTCTAATAGAATTAGTCCCCCAACTACTCGTTTGAAAAAGATATATAAAACATATAAACATATGCCTTAACAAAAAATGTTACAAAGACCTCCGTGAAGACGATACGATCCCTTAACACAGGATCATCATCCAGCAACCAAGGGAGGACAACTACACAACTAAAATTATAGAAGACTATATCCTTATTCCATCAGGCGTTGAAAATTGAAGAACTTTCCAATTTCTGAAATCACAAGCTGAAGCTCAATACCTTGCAACGGACCTTCTCTTGGCTGTGATACACAGGATCTGATAAGATTGAAAACACACCGTGAGTTTTAGGTAAGTAAAGGGTGGTTACATTTTAAGGGAAGATGTTGAATGTGAACCACACCTTAGTCTTTATTTATGGGACACATTTTTACCTCAGTGTATTCGTCAATGAGCAGAATTGCTACTTGGCGAGTGATAATCCAAGAGTGATTGTCGAAAAACTAATGCACCCACAAAGGGTGACTGTTTGGTGCGGTTTATGGACTGGCGGCATCATCGGGCCGAATTTATTCCAAAATGTCCATCAGGCAGTTATTGTGAATGGTGTTCGTTATCGTGAGATGATAACGACGTTTTTATGACCCAAATTGGAGGACATGGATGTGGACGATATGTGATTTCAACAGGATGATGCCACTCGCCACACAGCTAACGAAACAATGGCTCTCTTACGCAACAAATTCAATGGCTGTGTTATGTTACGTAGTGGCGATCACGATGTCAATTGTCCGCGAAGATCATATGAATGGACTATGGACAACATTGGACTTCTTTTTGAGGTTATTTGAAAGAAAAGGTGTACGTCAATAAACCAGCAACAATTCATAAGCTAAAGGATGATATAAGTCGGCACATTAAAGACATATAACCTTATATTTCTAAATAATTAGTTTGTTTTATTCAAAACCAACATCGGCGTTTAAAATGTAACCACCCTTTAGGTAAGGATTTAAGAGGAGACACCGGTGTACCTGTACATTGTTCTTAAAGTTTTAAATCTTTAAATGTAAGATCAAAACATATAGTTACCTAAGTAAAGCATTCCACATTCTTGATGTACAAAGAATCTCTATATACTTACGGCCACGTCCGAAATTGAGCTAAAGGTTAGACTAATGAGCAATCCTGGAAATGCGAATGTTGAGTCCAAATTGTTTAAGAGGGGGAGGGGGGGGGGCGGTGTGTGAATTAATTGGCTAATTTGATATAACATTGTTTTTAGATATATATATCGGTAAAACAATAAAAGAAACATTGAAGGTGTTCAAGTGATGTAAAAGCTTGTGTTGAGTTATCATATAATTTTAAAAGTTCCTTTTTCAGAGTTCGGGGTAGAGGCTAAACCTAGTTTTAAAAACACTTGACCAAATGTTTGAGTTATGTTTTAGACGACTGATTCTACATTTCTTAATACATCTGAAACATTTCTTCCGTCATTAGAGAAATTATAAAACGTTTATTCAATTTTAACACACTTCCTGTTCAGTGTAAACTTTAAACCTCTTAATAAAGTACAATACTTGTAAATGGCATAGAATTATATTTATTTTGACAGTTAAAGTCACTAAAAGGTCTTAAAAAGTATTTTCTTAACATTTCAAAAAAAAATCGAAACAACCACTTTAACAATTAATTCAGAGTAGAAGGTATTTTGCGTACTGTGACTATAAAATCTCAGAAAATTTCATCGAAAATAAACAATTTTGCCTGGAATGTTTTTTAGACAGTATCGTCTTATGTCGTTTTCACTTCAAAACAATTCTCTTGGGCAATAAATACAAAATTAGATAAGTACGTGTGATGCAATTCTAGTACCGTATATTATTTCATTTATTCAAGACTAATGCCAACAGCAAAATGATGAAATCATCAAAAACCTCTTCAAATAAGTCGTCTTATAACTCTCAATTAAGCCAAGAAGGTAAACACATCCACCCGCATACAACTTGAAGATATTATATAAATCTTAATCAGGTCCCTAGAGCGTACCTTAAAAAAGAAATTTATTTCGATGCCAAATAAATTGCCCCAAAAGTCCAGACGGTCATTCTAAGTATAAGTGTACTCTGTATCTAGTACTGCGTACTGCCACTGTTGCTTAAATTTATTCTTATTTGAAGGTCAAGAGTAACAAAACAATGTTATGGTGTTCAAAATGGCCTTTTAGGCATTCAAGCCTAAGCCATATACGAGTATGTATGTGTATAAACAAAATACACAAAACCATTTGAAGGATATTAAAACAACAATCTTATATAATCCATAACCTTTCACACAAACTTTCCCACATGGACAATTATTACAACAGAATCGAACTAAAATAATCCTAAATACGAATATGCACAGTTATGATCATATAATTAAGCCACATTATAAATAATGGAGAAAAATAAAAGCTTAACTCAATGTGACAAACAATTCATTTGAAAATTATATCATAAACTCCAAAAATTTGTTAAAGTAACTAAAATATTATCACATCATAAAACGTTTAAGGATTTATAACGAATTAAGCTGCACTAGGTTTATCAAAATTAATCCTTCCTAACATCGCACAAACAGAAAGAAATATCGGCACATACCATAAAAAGGTGATTTAAAAATAAGATCATCAATTTGTCATTTTACCTCTAGTAAAGTGACTAGAGGTAAAATGAAAAACGAAATTCACAAGTTTATAAACCTCGAACAGAAAGCTGCAAAGACGAAAATGGAAACATCATAATGGAACCGCAGTCAATGCTGAGCATTATGGCAGGGCCACTTCTGCAGACTGTATAACGGCGACGACGAACCGAATTCCGCTGTCAGGCAGGATGACCCATTTAATATAGGCGACAAAGCCAACAATTCCGTGTTTTCGAATTAGTCGCAATAAAGATTGCCATATCTAAGCTGAAGTCTAATAAAGCCGCTGGAGCAGATATCTTGAATGCCGAGCTCTTCAAAGAAGCTGGATATAATTTGGTTAGGAGCATGCACCAACTTAACTGTATTAAGATATGGTCGGAAGAAAGCATGTCCGATGAATGGAACCGCACAGTATTGTTTGCCCGATACTGAAAAAAGGAGACCCTCTAAACTGCACTAACTATAGGTGAATCAGTCTATTTCACATAGCGTACAAAATCTTCTCTACCGTAATATGTGAATGTCTAAAGCCCATCGCATCGTCAACAACTTGATAGGTCCTTATCGGTGTGGTTTTAGACCAGGAAAGTCCACAGTCGATCAAATATTCACATTACGGCAGATCCTGGAGAAAAACCAAGAACATCAAATCAACAAGCACCATCTCTTCATCGATTTCAAGGTCGCATATGACAGGATCTACAGGGACGAGCAGTATAGAGCAATTTCTAGTTTTGGTATCGTCTGTTTGTGCAGGATGACCACGTAGAAATCGCGCTGCTCCATAAAGGTTGGAAACAACTTAACAGAACCTTTTGATGTCAAAAAGGGTTTTAGACAAGGTGATGCGCTGTCATTTGATTTTTTTAACATCGTACTTGAAAGAATAGTGCAAAGCTCAAACGTCAACACTAGAGGCACTATCTTTCAAAAGTCTGTCCAATAACTAGCATAATGCTGATGACATTGGCACAATCGGAAGAACTCAGCGTGATGTCAATGGGGCTTTTGCGAGAATTGAGGCAGAGGGGGCAAAAATAGGCCTAGCGGTTATTGAGGGCCAAACAAAGTACATGCTGTCATCAAGAAAGGTATCAAAGTGTCGCTATATAAGACCCTCATCATCCCCGTCCTGCTATAAGGTGCAGAAACATGGACTATGACAAAAGCGGATGAAAGCACCTTTTGTCGTTTCGAGAGAAATGTTCTTCGCATGATTTACGGTCCCATATGGATAGATGGTAAGGAGAGGAGAAGAAGGAACGACGAGCTGTACGGATTGTACAGTGCTCCGGCTCGGAAAGCCTTCGAATCAACACCCACAGACCATAAGCGCAGTACAGGAAAACCGCGGATCGGGTGACGCCCACAAGTGGAAAGTGATCTCAGCCAACTTGGAGTGCGCAACTGGAGACATTTACTTTTCAACTGATTTCAAACATGTTCGAATCGCTTTTACACTTTCCGAGCACATCATAATCATTATTTACTTTTCAATCTAGTTTGGGACCGAGATAGATAAAGAAGTTTGTTGGGTGAGGCCCTAGTTCACAACAGGACTGAAGCGCCACCTTAAGTAAAAAAGAGGCTGGGATGCGACCCACACTGATAACTTCCCATCCTGTCTGTCGATTTGTCTTGCTTAAAGGTTTGTCTATATGTATCAATTTTTACCAAATTTGGGTACTATTATTTTTGTAGATTTTATTTTTTTTTTGAAAAAACGGACAGTTGGATTCTTATAAAAAAATTACTGAATATCGAAAATAATATTTTCTGTGAAATAAAATAAGTTTGAAGCCAATATTTTTAATTTTTGAAAAGATATTTGAGTCGAAAGTAAATTTTTACCAAGTTTTAGTATTGTTTTTTTTTAGGTTTTTATTTTTTGTAAAAAAAAACTGTCAATTTGATTTTTCTCAAAATTTTATCGAATGTTGAAAACAATATTTCTTATAAGATAAAATTAGTTTGAAGCCAATGTCTCAAAGTTTTGAAAAGATATTTACGTCGAAAAATAATTTTTACCAACTTTTATACATTTTTTTTTAGGTTTTTATTTTTTGTAAAAAAACTGTCCATTCGATTTTTCTCAAAGTTTTTTTTAATGTTAAAAACAATATTTTTTATAAGTTAAAATTAATTAGGAGCCATTATCTCCAAGTTTTGAAAAGATATTTGAGTCGATAATCAATTTTTACCAACTTTTGTTAATTTTTTTTTTAGGTTTTTAATTTTTTGTTAAAAAACTGTCAATTCGATTTTTTTCAAAATTTTACTGAATGTTGACAACAATATTTTTTAAGAGATAAAAGTAAATTAAAGCAAATATCTCAAAGTTTAGAAAAGATATTTGAGTCGAAAATCAATTTTTACCAACTTTTATACATTTTTTTAGGTTTTTATTTTTTGTAAAAAAACTATCAATTCGATTTTTCTCAAAATTTTTTCTATTGTTAAAAACAATATTTTTTATAAGTTAAAATTAGTTAGAAGCCATTATATCCAAGTTTTGAAAAAATATTTGAGTCGAAAATCAATAAAAATCTTTTATTTCGATTCTAGGGACCTTGAAACGTCGAGAAATGTCAAAATTTTCAATTTGACAAATCGGACCCATTACAATAACTTCCTATGGGGGAAGTTAATAAGTGAAAGATAAACTGGAAATATTATAAAGAGGAAAGATTTGTATTTTTGTATGTAACGAATAAACTCAAAAAGTACTGGACCGATTTTAATAATTCTTTTTTCATTAGAAAGTTATATTATCTGTACCTACATATTTATGTCTACCCGTGCGAAGCCGGGACGAACCGCTAGTAAAATATAAACCGATGACATCGTTTTGCTCCAAGATATCTCTACTGTCTGGATTTTCGAATCTATAAGTCATGATTTGGGGATGTTTCACCTTATTTGGGTTTGGACTTATTATATAGATCAATACAACAATTATTAGTAAGATCTATGTATATAAAAACAAAAAGTACAAGACAATCATTTGAACATTGGTAGTGTCAATAACTTACCGTTAGCATGGATATTTCAACAAAATAACGTACTTAATCCTGGTTTAAATCTATCACAGTACGGGATTGGAACTCTAAGTCCTAATTTAAACCCCATAGACAATTTATGGGTATATTATAAAAAAGTCAGTTGGGCCATGAGAACTTATAAATAAGGCCGGAATATATTAAAATTATAATTCTTCTCAATTTGCAACGCTGGTGGTTGGTACAGTGTCGAAAAGCTGTGCAGAAGTTATGCGACAACAAGTATTTTAAACGAAGCTACACAAACTGGTTAAGCTTGATTTAAAGCCTTGTTAATTAAATCTAAAAGTTCATTATTGCAGATGGCTTGATTATGTGTCCACTTGTGTTTATGAAATGTATTAAATAATTAATTTATTAATAAAAAGATAAATTTGATTTTAGTGGCATAATAACATGACACCAACTGTTTATAGTTGCCTATATAAGGTCCTTAAACATCAGCACCATATGTTGTGATAATGTTTATGGCTAAAAGTAACAAACGGTTCCTGATGTGTGTCGTGTTGGTGTTTGTGTGTTTTGTATATTTGGTATATAAAAAGTCGCAATGTGTGAATGAATGACGGCACAGAGGAAAGCAAAAGCCACATGCTGCGGTTTTATATAAATTATTCACAACCCCATGTGCTGCGTTTAATCTGGGTGATATACAATTTTTGGGTATAATAGGACTTCTATCGCGGAAATAAGTGAAATTAATTCTCGAATCTTGATGTCATTACCGCAGCCGATATAACACCACCCGTACCACCTACGAGAAGTAGAGCTTTATTCTTTTTTATATTGTTTTGTTGTTTCTTTAGAAAATGAGTCAATTTATATATTCTTCAATAAATCACGATATTTATTTAACATGGATATGAATCTGATTTGAGTAATTTATGAACCAATTTCTGCCAATTCTTAACAAAATTTTGTCTATTATACTTTGTTTGTTTTTGGGAAGATAATTTAATGTACCTTAATATATTATGTGAATAGACTGGAGGAATGGAATAGAAAAGGATGTTTTTCTCTTGATGAAATTAGATAAAAACCTCCTGTTTTGGAGTTCATCAATATGCAAGCACGGATGATAACAGGAAAATAATTTCAATAATTTTATTTTAATTAATTACATAACGAACAGAATATATACATATATGTGCATACATATGTACATAACCAAAAAAGGTACACATTTTGTATTCCTTAATGTAACTTTGTTTTCTTTATATTTGAAAATATAGTATTGTTCAAAAATGCATCATCTTCTTGTGTTGACTGAGCTATCGTACTCTCACCAAAAGTTCCAAAGATTGAAGCAATTAAAAATAGTTAAGTTTGTACATACTTAGATAGCTTTTTGTATTGAGAATACTTTTCAAAAATACAATTTATTCTTTCTGAACAAAATGTTTAGTCGAAAAACAATTTTTACCAATTTTAAAATAATTTTTTTACAGTTTTTATTATTGTAGATTAAAGATTTTTAGAGAAATGTCTTTGCCGATAAGATTTTTTCGTCGTCCATAGCTCAGGAACCAGTAGAGAATATCGACTTCAAATAAATTTTGGTTTAAAAACAATAATTCAGAAAGATGCAGTAAGGACTCTCAAAAAATTGAGAATGTGCTTTTTTACCATAGCAATTAAAAAAAAAAAAAACAAAGTGAAAATTTCGGTTAACCCAAAATATTTCACGAACTAATAATGCTTACAAAGAATAACGATTTTGACATCTGGTAAAATTTTTAGAAAATACGAATTGATTATTTTTTTATAAAAAATAAAAACCTACCAAAAACATTACTAAATTTTGGTAAAAATTGATTTTCGATCTAAACATCTTTTTAAAAAATTTAAGATATTGGCGTCAAATTAATTTCGTCTTATAAAAATATAGTTTTCAACATTCAGTCAAATTTTGGGAAAGATCGAAGTGGCAGTTTTCTTAAAATAATGGCTTCAAACTAATTTCATCTTATAGAAAATATTGTTTTCGACATGCAGTACAATTTTTATAAAAATCCAACAGTCAGTTTTTTCATACAAATTAAAATCAACAAAAAATAGTATACGCAAAATTGGTAAACATTTTGGTGAGATTTCCAATATCTCGTGAATAAATGAAGATATTGACTTCAAACGGTTCTCATTCGGTACTAAATTTTTTGATAACGTAAGTTAATGAGCTTAGAAAAATCCAATATGTATTTATTATATAAGAAATAAAAACTTTAAAAAACTGCTACTAAAATTGGTAAATTTTTTTTTTTACTAAAGATCTCGTTAACAACAACATTTTGAAATCAAAATTATTTTATCATATGCAAAATATTATTGGTAGTTTAAAGTAAATTTTGTAGAAAATTTCAATTGACAACTTTTTTAAGATAACACAAAAACCTAAAAAATCAACAAAAACCATTGACGCTAGAGACTTGAATTAAATTTTATATTATATATTGTAACGTGATACAAAACAAGTATATTTTTGGAAAAAAAATCCAATTAACGGTTTTTTTATAAATCAAAAAAACTGAAAAAAAATTTGTCACCTCGAAAATTTTACGACTAAAATATGATTCCATCTCTAAAACAATTTTGTGCAACGAAGAATAATGTTTTTGACATCTGATAAAATTTTGAGAAAAAATTAATTGACACTTTTTTTACAAAAAATAAAAACCTACAAAAACAAATTACTAAAAGTTGGTAAAAATTGATTTTCGACTCAAATATCTTCTCAAAACTTTGAGATAATGGCTTTTATCTTATTTTAACTTATAAGAAATATTATTTTCAACATTAGGACGAATTTTGAGAAAAATTGAATTAACAGTTTTTTTACAAAAACTAAAAACCTAAAAAAAAATTTTAAAAGGTTTTAAAAATTGATTTTCGACTCAAATCTCTTTTCAAAACTTGGAGATATTGGCTTTAAACTACTTTAATCTTTCAAAAAAATATTGTTGTCAACATTCAGTAAAATTTTGAAAAAAATCAAATTGACAGCTTTTGTACAAAAAATAAAAACCTAAAAAAAATTAAAAAAAAACAATACTAAAACTTGGTAAAAATTTACTTTCGACTCAAATAGCTTTTCAAAAATTACAAATATTGGCTTCAAACTTATTTTATTTCACAGAAAATATTGTTTTCGATATTCATATATCATTCGATATAAAAATCCAACAGTCCGTTTTTTCATAAAAAAATAAAATCTACAAAAAATAGTACGCAAATTTGGTAAAAATTGATACATATAGACAAACTTTTAAGAAAGACAAATCGACAGACGGGATGGGAAGTTATCAGTGTGGGTCGCATCCCAGCCTCTTTTTTTTTAGATTCTATAAAGTGTTCTTACCGCATTGTTCTTAAAACTAAAAGTCGTGAAATGTATATTTTGAAAGAAATTGCCCCGATTTTTTTTTTCAAAAATGCAAAATACGTCTCCTCATTTTTTTTAAAGCCTACATTTTAATTACACATGATTAAGCACATGTACAGGAACCAAAACTTGGCTTATAAACTTTTATTTACGCTGGTGATCTAACTTTCAAAAATAATCTCCATGTCTTTTAATTTTGTTAACATTTTTTTAGCTCCCCTTTTTAAGAAATCAAAAATTCCAAAAATGTTCCAAGTTAAATTTCCCGCAGTTCGTGTTAATCATTTGTTCGGCATAATCATTAATTATTTCTTAGAGTCGGAATCTAAAATAAAAGGCCTTTTGGTTTTGCTGAAAGAATACAGCTTTGGCTTAAAATTTTAAATTCTTTCAAGGGGGGCACTTAGGAGGGAAAACATTACTTTTTTCATTTTTGTTTGACTTTAGCTATATTTGCTTATGGTTTTGGACGAAATTTGGACCCGAACTGGGGGAAATATGATTTTCGAAAAAAGGGGGCTAGGTCAAAAACAGTTTTTCGGGTCTAAGACCCCCATTTTTGGGTTTTGGAACAACCTGAAACAATTTTCCAAAATAGGCAAATTGAAAATAGGGGGGCTAACTTCACGCACTCACTACATAGCCCCTTTTTTAAAAAAATGGAAGTAAAAAAAATGTTTGGAATTTTTTTCTTTCCACAACTAATTTTAAACAAAAAAGCTACAATTAACTGCATATTCAGTTTTTAAATTTCGAAAAATGTAGTGCTAACTTGACAGTCGTTTACTTTTAAACAAAAGAGATATTAATATGATACTAAATGGTAGTGAAGTCTAAAAAAGTGAGTCTCACCATTCCGTCCGTCTGTCTGCCTTTGCCCCTACGGCCCTAACCATTGGGTTGATTGACTTCAAACTAAGAAGTTAAGGTTTTGAAGAGATTGACGTAAGACGTTGTTGTTCATGCTTCAAGTTGAAACAGTAGTCCCCGTACAAATGTCAAAAATAGAAAATTCGAATTTACTCAAAAATTAAACTACAGATTTTTATGAAATTTTTCTAAAAATATTTTGCCTTCTATGGCTTCTCTCAATAACAAAAAAAAAAACAATATATTTTTGTATTTCTCCAAAAGGGTAGCTCCCATGGAACCGTTTTTTTGTTTTTAAATTTTCTCAGTAACTCATGAACAAATTTCAATAATTTGTTTGTACAAGCTCTTTTGTTTCCCTAATAATGTTTGATGATCAAAATCGTCAAAAATATTTGTTTTGGATTTCCAAAAAACTATTATTTAATAACCCCTGAATAGCCCTTATATAATTTTTTTCGCTTAATTTCTAAAAGTTCTGGCGATGAGCTTGATTTTCGACACAATCATTAATTCGTTTAGTGCAGCTTTATTGGTAGGGGGTGTTTTTATAAGATCTATAGAACTTGAAGTTGGCAGCACTGTTTTAACTCACATTCATTTTACCAGCTGTCAAGTGATATATTTTTAGTTTGGTTTGGATTTTGAAAATCATGGTTCTGTTTGAGACCACTTATGGCTCAAATTTTGTTCAGCGATTAAGCTCACTTTTGGTTGAGTTGCTACGTTAATAAACAAAACTGCCATATTTATAGTGATGATAATCATTCAGTGCATGTTGAGAATCCGGTACTGTTTGACATATGATATAGATGTATATTAATATATTATTTTTAAGAAACAATTAAACACAAAATAAATTAAATATGTATAACACTTTAAATATAAATTACCTACTACTATTGTGAATTAACGAGTATTAGCCCAATGTGACGTTTCTTGTCAAACTAATGATTAATGTAATAATTATGCAAAAGTCATCTTTTTAACCTTCATGAATAAAAAGAAGGTCATTCTTATTCTGGTTCTTTCATATTCGACACAACACGATTTTGAGATACCTACGAATTTTTGTTTGCGAATCAAAAGTAATTTATTATAACGAAGTATACAAAAATTGAGTTTTATTTTTCATTAATTGGAAATTCTGAATTGAAATTTAACTGGCGAAAGAAACAGGTACATCCATCCCTTTATTTTTGTTTGAACTAATTCATAGTTTTGGTATGACAATGTGATTGTATAACGTAAGATTTAAAAATTTAAAAAACTTCAAGAATTGTTACAATTTTAAATTTGACAATAGTTTCCTATCAAAAGTGGATCTAAGACAGAAAACTTCCAGGCGTGTTTGAAGTACTTTTTCGATCGGGTTTCTCAACGATTGTGCATATATTTGGGTAGAAAAGTATTGCTAGAAAGTCAATTGAAAAAAAGAAAAAATTATACGCTTGCTTCGTTGACTTCAAAGCAGCATTCGACAAGATAAATAGACAATCTCTGATGTACAAGATCTCAACGCTAGGAATTTCCCGGAAATTCTTGATGATGTAATTTAACTTTCTTGTTTCATCGAGTACAGTAGTATGGGATGGAACGAATTCCTCAGAATTTTTAGAAATATCGACAGGTGTTCCCCAAGGCTGCATTTTAAGTCCATTACTTTTTGCTTATTTATTATTTATTCATGAAATTAGTGTTATACTCCTAAGAGGAATAGCTTTTGCCGAGATACAAGTGAATGTTGTACTTTAATTTTTCAAAGAACGCTAAACAAAAAAGCTGTGAGGGTAAACTGGCTTTGAGTATAATGTAGCTTAAGTTCTTTGCTAACCAGGATATTGATCTCGTGTCAAAATACCGTGTTTTCATGCAACGGTCAACACATGTATGTACTATCATGGCGCTTAGGTTTTTGGTTAGTGTTTATAACAGTTCAGATATACATATATATATATATGTATTTCTTCAAACGCTTATTCAGGCTGCCTAATTCAACGCCTCTGTACATTCAAAGTGGAATATGTTTTCACAAGAACATTGTGGTAAGACTTTTGCAAACAAAGGGCTCTCCATTCAAGGAATTGAATGAAATAGCCCGTTCCAATGAAGTTCATCTATCATTTATGGAGTCAAACGTTGATTAAAGGCAGGGTATGATATCCAGGCAAAAATAGATGAGAAGCTTTATACTCACTACCTATCCAAACCAACTCCAAGATCGTCAAGAAATACATACAGGAACCTTAATCACCAATTGTCTTCAGGAACCAATTTCAGCAACTAATACTCTAAGGAAGCTATTAGCTTAGTTTTTAGAATATGTGTTGAAGTTTTTAACTTACAGCCCTATTATGGCTATCAACTAGCAATTATTTGATAACTGATAACTGAAAACTTCTATCAATTTATTGATAATTTGGTATTATGAGTATCAAATGATAATTTTTCACCCATTGTGAATACTAATCAATATACGATTGTGAATAGGTTTTGTTTGGTGTTTGACGTTTGTCATTTGTGTTGAGTTCTTGTGTTTTGTTCTATAAATAATTTCTCTTTTTTCTTAATAATATTTTGTTTATTTAAGAGTAGAATAGTTAGCAACAGAAAACAAATAGAAAGGCTTGTGGAACTAATGGAGGAAAATCCTGAGGTTGCAAAAGGCATTTGTGCATAAATCTCTGAGCGCTTAGTTGATGGTAGATGCCTATTTATCAACGAAGAATTTGTGGCTGATAGAAAATTTGATGGATATTATAATTTTTGACAGCCGTAATACCAAGTTTAATTTGCTTATTTTAATTCATGAATTTATAATTTGTCCAGTGGGTTTGAAGCATCTCGTAATACTGTTTATTTTAGATTGCACGATAAACCTTCGTTCCTCAGTACAATTGCCATCAAACAACAATTCTAGTGAAGGCATTTCGTTCTTCAATTTGTATATTCAATAAAAACTACAAAAAAACTTTTATAAATCGTATTTAAATTACAATTCTTTACCATTTACCAATATTTGATAAATTTGTCAACGAAGATTTTGTAGCTGATAGAATATTTGATGGGTATCAATATGTTTGATAGCCGTAATACCGAGTTTATCAATAAAGCTATTCACAATAGATCTTTTAATTCACTATTTATCAAAAATATTGATAATTGGTCACCATAATAATGATTCATTAATTTTGTTGATAATTATCAACTATTATCAAATATCGTGTTGATATTTGATAACCATAATAGGGCTGTTAAACTCTATGTTCCAAGTAACTAATTTTATTTTTATTTCTCAAAAAGGTTGTTAAATTTCTAGGTTTTAGAATTTTTAATTGCAGAAATATTCGTGCTTGTCAATGCTTTACCTAGGTTTACCTGTTCCATAGGTATTCCTTTGTACAATTTAAAGTCAGTCAGTAGACCCATCCTCCAACTTTTTTTAGAGATCTTCAATTTGCAACGTCAAATATTTTATTTCTCCTTACTTTCAGCTTATCGCAAGAATTTTTTACGATCAATCATCGTTTTATTGCTTAATTTTAAAGATGTTCCTCCTCCAGGCGACCACTCGTCAAAAAATATTCATTCCTTCCATAATTCGTAAACTTCAAAATAAAATTGGGTACCCCGCAAATTATGCCAATTATTCAGACATAAAACTCAATTTCATTTTATTTTTTTCTCAAGAATTTAATTGTATTTGCATAAATCTTTATCGCTCTAAGAAAAATAACAAACCAAAAACCCTTAGGTAAACATTTTTATGCGAGGGCAAAAGCCAAAAAATTTGTACATCAAATTAAAAGTGTATAATTCAATTCAATTTATAAAGTGTCTTCGAGAGGAGGGTCAAATTAAAATTTAAAATTTCCTTCCATGTCGGAATTTGGAACCTCAAAGCCCAAACTAAAGGCTTTAAAAGACATTTAACATTTATATAAAAATACAAAAAAAGTATTTCCAAAATTAAACCCTTATGATGGAACATAAATAAATGTGTACTTAAGGGTGTCATTTTATTGTGCTCATTGTTCTCGCTCTCGCACTTTTGTTAATGTTAATTATGCCCCAAGACTGAAGCGCTACGAGTTAAAACCTACAACCAACTCTTAAAGTGTGAATTAAATCCCTTAAGCATATAAAAGTTATTTAATATTATGTAATTAAAATTCATTAAGCGTGAAGAATTTTACAAACAATTCAGACAACAGCAAACGAAACGATTTCAAAATCAAGCTAAATTGTACGAGTGTACGAGTCTTCAAGTAATATAATCACAGGGCACAGAGTTAAATGTTGAAAACAGCGTGTTTATAATAAATCACTCAGCATGCCAGTCAAAGTCAAAGGCAAAACAACCGCACCCATTTCAATGTCAAGTGTTTCGTCCTTTAGTGCGATGCGATGGCAAATGGCAATGGCAATGACGATGACGACCATCACTGCCGCAGTGTTTTGTCGTGTAGTGTAGTTGGTTACTATCAACGAACGCCCACTCTTAGATATTTTTCTTGACAGAAACATTTCTATATTTCACTTTTAATGAGTTTAAATTGTAAAGTTTTGAATTTGAACCATCGCTGTCGCCTTCGCATCGCAACCACCATGCGTCACTTGAGAGTTTTTAACACTGCTTAACTTGGGTTTTGAGTTACAAATTAAGGATGTCAAGTTCTCGAGTTGTCATATTTTTTGGCAACAACTTTTTTTAACCGTCAGAGGGAATTGGCTATGAAGAAGGAAATTAATATTGAAATCAATGAAACAAAATAGAAGTTAACTTGTGAACCCAATTTGATAGTTATTAAAGGGTCGAAAGGGCTGATTTCCGTAGTCAAAGCGGGAAACAAAGCTGAAGAATTGGTTTTGGAAGTGGCCAGACTTTAATCATAGCTATATAAACAAGTACCCGTGGCGTGACTGTTAGTCTTTTATCATCGAACGAGACTAAATTATTAACCTCAAAAAATGTTTCCTAACATTTAAAGTGTATTCGATAATTTGTCGAAGTAAACACTGTATACTGCGTCATAAGCTTCAGTTTCGAAAATCTTACTAAAAATCGAATCTTTCGATGTAAGCATTTCGGTAGTTTCAGGAAAACACGCTTTAGTTTTTCAGGAGAAGATAAGAAGTTTGTTGATGCCAACAATAATCGATTTAGAATATCAAAACTGACATTTTTTAAAACGCTTTCTTGAGTAATTAAGTTCATAGAGCTCAAAATGATCAAGTTGTTTCTTCAGAAAGTAGTCCAATTAGTAAATTCTTACGTTTGATCATAGTTGTAGACATACATACATACATACATATGTATATGGATTAATATTGTATGCGCATTGTTTGTGTCAGAACTCTGCTGTTTCAAATGCGTATATTTACTAAAATTGGAAATATCAAATTTATATCTGGAGGCGTACGAAATCGCATTTTTTTTTTAAGGTCGCGCTACAGTCCTGTGTGAACTAGGATCTCACCCAACAAACTTCTCCATCTAGCTTAGCCCCTAGCAAGTAAATCCTAGCTTAAAATACTTTTGAGTTGAAACCATTTTTTTTTTTTAAATTTATATTTTTTGCTTTTTAAATATTGTATTTCGGAGATTCGGCTATAAAATTATTGACTTGGGTGTTTTCGCTTTCGAGATTTCAGTGCTGGAAATTTCAGTTCGTAGATTTTAAGTGTACATGTTTACAGCATGTAAAGAATATAAATACGATTGAAAGTCTTACTAATTTTAGTGATACCAAAATTTGGCTTTAAAACAAGTTCCAGAATGCTATTAAGAAGACTAATTCCAAAATACAAGTTGCAGAATTCTTTGAAATAGACTAATTAAGGCATGTTAAATTGATAAACCAAATTTTAATGTGTTTTTTTTAACATCTACTGATTTCGATTTATCGTTGAAGTCTTCAGATTTATTTTATGTTGGTTACAGCAATGTAGATTTTGTCATCAACCATTACAAATTTCAACGTTTACTTAACATCAATGGGCTCAAAATCTTAGCGTATAGTTCTTGCAGGAAATCGATCTGGAAATGTATATAAGAAATTTCACCTTTGGTTTCATCCTTTTTTCTTCTTTTTTTCAGTGAAAATGGTTCTTATAAGTCGACAGTACTTTGGTGATGATAGTACCAAAACAAAAGAACTATTATTTATATATTGAACTTCTTTCCTTGTCGAAGTCTATAAAACATTAAAAAAAAGATCATGAAACACTTAACTCTGGATCAAGAACAATAGCTTCTAGGTTTTTAAGGTGATATCTTTTTCAATTATATGGTGCATATGTTGTTGAAATCAAAAAATAATGAATACTTAACATTTCCCATACTTTTAAGTCAAATATAAAACTAAAAACGACATATTTTTGTCAGTTTTGTTGATGTATTGAAAAAATATTAATTTAATTTGTGTTCAAAATTCTACTTTATATTTTGTATCACGTAACATTATTTAATATAAAATATAACTAAAGTCGCTTGTGTTATTGGTTCATGAGATATTTGGAATCAACTTTTGATGTTATTATCTGTAAAACAAAACTGATTTGGTGTCGATATCTCTCATGGTTCTTGAGACAACGAAAAATGGTATCTAGAACGTACGTACACACGCACTCAAAGACATCTATCTCTAAATCTTTCATTAAGATTCTATATCGACCTTAAAACAGAGAAATGTCAAAATTCTCAGTTCGACAAATCAGACCGATTACAATAGCTTCTTACAAAAGTTTGTTAAAGTATCTAATATATAAAATTCTCCTGTCACAGTGTTAGTTGCCATACTCCCCCAAAACGGCTTAACCAATTTCAATGAAATTTGAATATATCGGGTGATTTTTTAAGAGCTTGAGAACTTTTTAAAAAAAAAAAACGCATAAAATTTGCAAAATCTCATCGATTCTTTATTTGAAACGTTAGATTGGTCCATGACATTTACTTTTTTAAGATAATTTCATTTAAAAGTTGACCGCGGCTGCTGGTCCATTCGGAAAGTCCAATTTTGGGTAACTTTTTCGAGCATTTCGGCCGGAATAGCCCGAATTTCTTCGGAAATGTTGTCTTCCAAAGCTGGAATAGTTGCTGGCTTATTTGTGTAGACTTTAGACTTGACGTAGCCCCACAAAAAATAGTCTAAAGGCGTCAAATCGCATGATCTTGGTGGCCAACTTACCGGTCCATTCCTTGAGATGAATTGTTTTCCGAAGTTTTCCCTCAAAATGGCCGTAGAATCGCAAGCTGTGTGGCATGTAGCGCCATCTTGTTGAAACCACATGTCAACCAAGTTCAGTTCTTCCATTTTTGGCAACAAAAAGTTTGTTAGCATTGAACGATAGCGATCGCCATTCACCGTAACGTTGCGTCCAACAGCATCTTTGAAAAAATACGGTCCAATGATTCCACCAGCGTACAAACCACACCAAACAGTGCATTTTTCGGGATGCATGGGCAGTTCTTGAACGGCTTCTGGTTGCTCTTCACTCCAAATGCGGCAATTTTGCTTATTTACGTAGCCATTCAACCAGAAATGAGCCTCATCGCTGAACAAAATTTGTCGGACGTAAAGCGCGAAACACATTTCGAACCGAACACTGATTTTGGTAATAAAATTCAATGATTTGCAAGCGTTGCTCGTTAGTAAGTCTATTCATGATGAAATGTCAAAGCATACTGAGCATCTTTCTCTTTGACACCATGTCTGAAATCCTGCGTGATCTGTCAAATACTAATGCATGACAATCCTAACCTCAAAAAAATCACCCATTACATTCGGTAGATCTGAAAATAGGTTTTTATCTATTTTTTATATTCCTAAGTGCTATGGTTTAATTGCATCAACATCGCACACGGTGCAACGATCTTACGATAGTATTCAGTAAGGCTATGTACATTGTACAATGAAACATTGATTGCTATTGAGGATCTTTGCATTATCATTGCCAACTTACCACTCAGTCATTTCGGTATGCATTGACCAAATCGAAATGCATTTTATTTAATAGACAGTAGACACTGAATTGAATAGTGAACTACAATACAATACTGTAGAAATGGCAGCGATTGTATCTCGCAATGTCCCACTATTGAATGAAGAACAAAGAACCATTTATGACCACATCATGGTAGCAGTTTCGGCAGGACATGGTGGATTCTCTTTTTTGGATGCACCAGGTGGAACTGGCAAAACATTCCTTATTTCGCGCCAAAATACGATCAAATAATGGTATCGCATTGGCTGTTGCATCTTCTGAGATTGCGGTAGATTTATTCGATGGATGCAGAACAGCTCATTCAGTATTTAAACTGCCACTAAATATTTAAAATAACCCAGAAGCGGGGTGCAATATAAAAAAACAATCATCCATGGCCACATTGCTGAAACAGAGTAAAATCGTCATCTCGAAGAATGAGGCATTGAACAGGACATTGAAAGATATAAAAAACAACGACAGACTATTTTGCGGCACTCTGTTACTCCTTTCAGGTGATTCCAGACAAAGACTCTTCGTTATTCCTCGTTCAACGTACGCTGTTGTTATCAAAGCGTGCTTCTTAAAATCATCGCCACTGCGGCGTAATGTTGAAAGAGTACAACTGAAAGTAAATATGCGTGTTCAAATGCTTCAAGATCCATCCGCTGAAACATTCTAAACACAACTGTTGATAGATATAGGCAACAGAACAGTTACGACAGATGATTACTGTACGATTATTGATCCACAAGATGCTCTTATTGACCAGATATTTCCCGATGTACACAGACAATATACAAATCATGAGTGGCCGGCAGAAAGACTCAAGATTAGTAACGTTTGTTACCAGGAGACTTGGTGTCATACAAATCTATTGATACAGTTTGTGATGCTACATTGTGAAGCTGTAAATTATCCAACTTAGTTTTTGAACTCATTGGATTTACCAGGCAGGCCACCACATAATTTACAACTGAAGGTTGGATCTCCGGTAATTTTGCTTCGTAATTTGAACCCACCACGATTGTGCAACGGCACGCGATTAGTAATTAAAAAATTAATGAAAAATGTTATCGAAGCCATAATTCTAAATGGCAACTTCAGAGGTGAAAATATACAAATACCGCGAATCCCTATTATAACCACAGATGTGCCAATTCAATTCAAACGCCTTCATTAGATTGGCAAGGCCAAACGATGTCTGTCTGCGGCTTAGATTTGAGCACTTCATGTTTTTCACACACACAATTATAAGTAGCGTCATCCAGTTTATTTGTATTGGAGAAAGATGGGATCACAATTAATATTGTACACTGTGTTGCATTAAGGGATTGATATTGTTTTTTTTTTGTATTATTGTCATAATTAGCGATATGTTTATAATTTTAAGGAAGTCATTTTAATGCATTAAAAAAAATTGTTTGGTGATTTGTTATTTTAATATTTTGTCTCCGATAAACTGTGCTCTATACCTTTCCCACTTATATACACTCATTGGCTCATGCTATTCGTAATTGAAATAAGAACGTAGCATATCAGCAGACATGAAATTTAAAAAAAATGGTAAATGGGGGGCCCGAGATTTTTCCGTAACGGGCCCGGAATTCCTCTCGACGGCCCTGGATACACTTCCTATTTATCAGCAAATATTTGCAACGAATTCATTGATATAATGTGAAAACAAGTCCTAATGAAAATTTTAGGTGAAATTAGATCGGCAAAATATTGTTCCCTGAGTATTGACAGTACACCCCACCTCTCTCATATCGACCACTTGACTTTTGTAATTCGGTATGTTGAAAAATTGTGTTTCCCATTGAAAGGTTCAAAATGTACACCTATTCAAGAGCATAAATCTGAATATTTTGCTAAAACAATCTTGACATTTCTGGAAAATCATGATATTTCAATAGAGGATTATAGAGGACAAAGCTATGATAAACCGTCTAATATGTCGGGAAAATATTCTGGTTTGCAAGCAAGATTAAAGGAGAAGTGCGAATTTGCTACCTTTGTACCTTGTGCAGCACATTCTCTTAACTTAGTAGGCCTTCATGCTGCTGGTTGTGTGCAGGAGGCATAAAGTTTCTTTCAAGTGGTTCAAAAAATATATAACTTTTTTTCTGTAAAAAATAGTACGAAGTTCGCGTGCCACATATTTTGATGATCCTGCACCATCCGTCCAGCTAATTGGGAAAGAAAAGTTTAAAATATCAACGTTTTTTTTCCAATTATTGACACTATTATTTTGCAATCAAAATTACGATCCAATTGCTATCAAGAAATGAATGCATTGTTTGGCTTTTTTTTCAAAAAAATATCAAAGAGATGTTAATGCAGAAGAACTTGAGTTAGAATGCCTATACCTCGTACAGTATTTAAAAGAATTCAATAAAGATGTAAATGAAGATCTTATTACAATATCAAAATTGTACAGTCTAATTACAGTGGATGAAATTGGGAACACATTTCCATATGTAAAAATTGCCTGTAGAATTTTTTTTTCTTTGATGATTTCTAACTGCAATGGAGAGCGTTCATTTTCGAAATTGAACCGCATGAACTTCGAAGCACAATGCTACATAATAGACTAAACAGCTTGTCAATTTTATAAATTGAAAATGAATTACTGCAGAAAATTGAATTTGATGACTTAATTCATGATTTTGCAACTGAAAAAGTCAGAAAAGTATGCCTTCAATAATATTTAATTGTATACTTAAACTTACATATACATATATCTAAAAAAAAAACAAATCAAAACAAATTTAAAGAAATAAACTTACATAAAATTATAAAAAATATATAACAACATTAGAAATCAACCAAAAAAAACAATAAAAATTATCAAAAATCAACTGTAAAGAAGGTAAATTAAAAAAATATGTGTTTTATTTTTTATAGTTCTTTTTAAAAAGTAAAAATATTACAAAAAAAAATTAATTCAAAATGATTTTTTTAACCTAAAGAATTTAAAAAAAATATCTTATACCTTCCTTTTTTGGCCCCCAAATCCTATTGGACCCATGGCCCCCAAAAGTCTAAAGACGCCCCTGTCCTGTATACACTTACAATTAGTTATTTATTTCTGGCAAAATATTCTCTAGAAATTATTTATATGACAAAACAACGTTTGTCGGGTCAGCTAGTTCAATATAATATATAAATAAAGTCGCTATAGTGTTATTATTTCATGAGATATTTGGAATCATCTTTTGATGTTATTACCTGAACAAAACTGATTTGGTGTCGATATCTCTCATGGTTCTTGAGATACAACGAAAAATGGTATTCCATTTCTGTCTGTGTGTACGTACACACGCACTCATAGACATCTCTCTATAAATCTTTTATTTAGATTCTATATCGACCTTACAAAACTCGCAAACTTTTGGCTGTTTTAAAATTTTACATTAACTCCTTTTTCTAAAAAAACATCTTTTTAGTCCATGATTTAGAAACACCCCAAGACTTAAAAAAAAAAGTGTCTACATTTCTTGGAATACAGACTTTTTCCACTTTAAAATATATTTTTTATCTTTAAGTTAAAAAAAAAACTAAGACAATTTTTTGAAAACAACATTAAAAACTATATTTCCATAAAATACCATTAAATCTTGTTTATTTGAATTTTGTATCCCTCCAAAGCTCAAACACCGTGAAACTTTTTGAATATGCCTGTGCCTACCTTTCTATAAGTTTGCATAAACCTCCACATTTTCTCAGACAAAATGAAACCATATGTATATAGTTACCTTAGGCATGATGAGGTGATTCGCTGTTAAGTTGACAACCAGAGGCGGACCAATTCTTTATTATTTGGATTTGATAAATTGACTTAATAATATCTTTATATATTATTTATAAGCCTCTATATATACTTTTTTGATGATACGACAATTTATTTTTATGGAGTGTCCTTAACATAATTATTCATTTGCCTCTGTTCTGTATAGGTTACATAGCTCTTCAGCTATGGAAGGAAAGCCTTCGATTCAGAATCCTGGCGAACTATGTTTGGCTGTGGATCTCTCTCTGGGTAATGAGGAGAATGACTATGGGTGTTTCTGTTTTTTGAATGGATGTGACAATGACAATGAATATTATTTTCTTTTGAATGTTTTGTGAATTATTAGCCCACTTTGAGGCCATCCATACTTTTCTGCACATTTATTTCTTGAATGTTAGATATGATGGTACTTTTTACCTACCTTATATTTTCTTGCAGACTTACGATACTTTATCAAAAGTGTTTTATTTATTCACATCAGGATTTAAGAGCGAAAAGTTGTAGTTAATAGAAAAGTAGGTAGGAAAGTCCATTCATTTTAAAACTGTTGTAACATAAATCCAAAAATACCCATCATAAGACGGAATGATAGAAATAAACTTTGTCAATCAATATAAATTTTTCTTTTTTGACAGTGAGGAAAGACTTTCCATAACTCAAATCAATGATGAAAAGGCTATTTTATTGAAGCCATTTATATTTGCTAAATTTTTAATCCATTAAGCAATAAATTCAATCAAAAGGAAATATTTTATCAAATGGAAAAGAGGGCAACATGTTTTGAAAGAAGAATGAATGGGCAGATAGAAATGAAAATTGACCCGAAGACACATGTTTTGCAAACTCAGATAAGATATGAAGGTACAACAACATTCAAAACTTGTTCAAAATGGTCTTTTGATTGTGTGTTCTTGATAAAAGTTACTTTTAAGATTGTTTAGCATACATAAATAAACCATTTAAAGGGTGGTCCAATATTAAGGCAAACACTGATTTCCTAGCCAAATTTCAATGTTAATAAAAAAACTGTAAATTTTAAAAATAATTCCATAGACAGTTTTTTTAACTGATGTTATAAATGATGGCTTAAATATCACAAAAATGGATATTTTCTAAATATTAGCCTTAATTTTATACTACGAACAAATATATTTTAAACATTTGATACTATTTAAATAAAACTTATTAAAGTTTGAGCTGTTTTTTGTCGAGATGCTCAAGACGTTAAACCAATTAAGGGATGTGTTTTTTGTATAAATAAAATGTTGATTGATTTTTTAACGTCATCCACATTGATTTAGCTCCCAATACCAGACTTTGGAAATCATTAAGCCTTGCATTATTAATAAGCAATGTGGCAATTCTGTTTTTTAACGTAGGATTCTAACGTACAATCATCCCCTTCAAAGAGATAAATGAAAGGCTTTGCACTCTCACTTTTCATTTAAGATCATCAGCAACTTTAACGGTCACGGGCCTATTAAGCAATCCCCAGATGATGAAAAAGATTCTTACTACGAGCTCATAGAAAGGGCCCTCCATGCCTGCCCAAGGTATGACGTTGAAGTACATTGTTTGCAACTACTACTGTTAATATAGATTCATATAAATAACAGCGTTAAAGAACTTGGTCGTAGTGAGAGGACCCCACGTTAACGATATCCACAAGGCCACCTGGATATCTCCTCGTGACCAGATAGACCACATGTTGCCATGTTGGTAGATCGCCACCACAGTACGAGTCTGATGGCCATAAATACGTATTATAAGGGCCAACATCCACTCGGATCACTATTTTCTTGCTATGGTGTTCCATTTGCAGTTTGCTAAGACAAGACACAATGCATCCTCTCCTCAGTCTCGAACCGAAACGGCTGCCCTGTGCAATGAAAATACCAGCAAATAGCTACATGAACACGCTAAGACTCACCCTCGAGGAGCTCAAAACAGAGGACGGAGTAAGTCATGAATCCAGTTTTCCAAGCGTAGAAGAGAAGTTCACTTGCCTTTAGACTAGACTGAAGTTATAAGTACTGCCAATTTCATCAGCAGTTGAAGAGATCGGATCGACTAGTTTGGTGATGAATGTAAACTATCGACTGCACGTAAGAATGCTGCATACGAAGCAAAGTCAAATACTGATCAGCTATGGAAGAATGTCAAGAATTTAACATCCCAACATACCATCTCATTGAATTCAATCCTGTCTACGACAGCAAAGCCTGGGTACAACTTTATAAGCCCATGCGAGAATTTGGCATCCCAAATTAACTGATAAGACTATGTAGGATTACCACAACCAACAAATCCAGATTGCTATCCAGACCCGTTAACATCTTCAATGGGCTTCGACAAGGGGATTGACTGGTCTGACTTCTTATTAGCCTTGCGCTGGAAAAGCAATCATAGACTCTGAGACATCTAAAAGAGCTTCAATCGTCAACAAGCGCACACAATCACTGGCATACGACATCTTTGTAAGAAGCCAACCAGCTGTACACAAGGAGCCGAGCAGCAAGAAATCTAGGACTGCACATAAATGAGGAAAAATCATACTACATGGTAGTTTCGTCAGCAGGAAACGTTGGAAACCAAACAGAAATAATTGTAAATGATCATGAATTTGAAATGTTCCAATCAATCAGCTTACTTAATCTCTAGCTTGCTGTATCAAGTTTCTCCACGGGAGATGAAGTCTGCATCTGCTTCTGGTTCCCTCAGGCTTAGCGTTTAATACCCTAAGGGCTGGAGCTTCGATGTTCATTCGCTCTACATGCCCTAGTCATCTTAATCGTTGAACACGTAATTTTTTGACCAGTGGCAAGTCCTGTACAGCTCGTATAGTTCACGATTGTATCGTCTCCTCTAGATATTATTTTGCGTGTCGACCCAAACCGGTCCATATATCATACGAAGAACCTTTCCCTTGAAGATATCAAGAGATCCTTCATCCAACTTTGAAAGAGTTCATGCTTCTACACCGTTTAGTAAGACTGACATTATACAGGTTTTGTACAGTGTCTGCTTACTTAGGCCAAAGTAACAGCGATTAGCTAGAGTAGTTCTACGTTTGATTTCGGGCTGATGTCATTTGCAGAGAACGGCAGTACCTTAATAGATAAATCCATTTACCACCTCGAAGTTATACCTTTCAATTGTCACGTTCTGACTGAGTCTACAATGGGAATCGACACTATTCGATGACAGTAAATACTCCGTTTTGTCCTCGTTAATCACAAGACCCATTTTATTCTCTTCAGACTCGATACCGGAAAAGGCACCCGTAACTGCTCGTTTCGTTCTTGCCATAATATTGAAGTCATCTGCATATCCAAAATATTGTGTGGATTTTTAAAATAATGGTGCCATTGATATTAACGTTGGTTTTTCGCACCACTTTCTCAAGAATAATATTGAAGCAGCTACATGACAGTGCATCGTCTTGTCGAAGTCCTCTGGTGGTTTCGGTTGAGTCTCCAACGTCATTCTAATAAGTCGTATCAGTTTATCAGGGATGCCAAAACTCGACATTGCACGGTATAGTTTGTTCCTGTTGACACTGTCAAAGGCTGCTTTGAAATCGATGCAAAGATGGTGCGTACCGATTTTATATTCTAAGGTCTCCTCCAGGATGTGGCGTAGAGTGAAAATTTGGCATTATTCGTTTTTGAAAACGAAATAAGGCCAAATTTTCAATTTGGGTTTACTATTTCACTTTAGAAAACGAAATAAAAGCAATTTGGCATTGTTTCGATTTAAAATTTTGCAGAATTAGGAAAAAACATAAAGTAAAATTATCTTTTGTTTTCTCTCTATGCTAAAACAAGTTTTTTTGAATTGATAGCACGGCGGCGTACTAACAGCTAGGTATGTAAGGGGGGGGTATGCTGCCCCCCTGCAACCCCCCTGCTTGAGATCACTATAGGATTTGGGGTGGGTGCGAGTTTGGGTATATGCAAAGAACTTTTGCATTTGAGCACTAAAATCAAAGAAATTCCTAACAAAAAAAAAGCAAGAATGGCTCACAGTTATGAAAGAATCACAACGCATTCGTGTTCTTTGCATATACCCAAACTCGCACCCACCTCAAATCCTATAGTAATCCCAAGCAGGGGGGTTGCAGGGGGGTTGCAGGGGGGCAGCATGCCCCCCCTTACATACCTAGCTGTTAGTACGCCGCCGTGCTATCAATTCAAAAAAACTTTAGAAAAGTAGCTATTCTAGACAATAAATCAACCATTTTTGCGTGTTCTTTTTAAAAAGCAACAAAAAGAACATTATGAAATTCAATGAGAAACAACGTGAAGAGCAACAAATAACGGAAAAATTATCAAGCATTCACTTAAAATGCAAAATTATGAAAATGAAATAAGTCCCACTTAAAACGAAATAAATCCCACCAAAATATAAATTTAGGGGTATGAAATAACTCCCACTTTACAAAACGAATTTATTCCCACTCAAAACGAAATAAGCCCCACTTAAAATAAAAACGCGTAACGAAATAAGTCCCACCAATTGACGAAATAAGTCCCACTTTTAAAAACGAAGTAACTCCCACTTTCAAAATAGCAATTTTTGGTGGGACTTATTTCGTTTTTAAAAGTGGGACTTATTTCGTGGGAGTTATTTCATAGACCCTTTTTTACAGCTCTTGAGCTGTCAGACAAAGCAAATGTTCAGATAATTGAACTAGAGCTTCCGTTTGGAGTCACATTACGTTACATTACGTTCTTTTCCTTACGATTGTCAAACGAAACGTGAGGTCGAAGCTCCATTGTGATAGCATGCATTGAATTCCTATGGCTGAACTCGTAAACGTCAGGCGAAGCCGAAGCTGAAGCGTGTTTGTGATTCAGCCATGCTGATGGCTTTGTAGTTGGCGCAGAGAAGGCGCTCACCTTTCTTATGGATCGGACAGATAGTCGTCGGGCATGCTTTCTTCCGACCAGATTTTATGAGTTGGTACATGCTCCTTACCAGATCAGTTCCCACGTGCTTGAAAAGCTCCTGTAAACCGTCATCACAGGTGGCTTTGTTCGACTTCAGGCTGGTGATAGCAACTCTGATCTCATTCAGGTCGGGTGGGTGGAACTCCAGATCATTAACCAAATAGATTTGTCGGGGCTGCTCGTTGACAGGATCATAGGCTTGATTGCCATTAAGCAACTATTCGAAATGATCTTTCAATAATAACATAGAAGAATAAATACGCGGGCGTCTGCTTAAAGCCTACAAAACCTATACTTTAGATCATCAAGACTCTTTCAAATCAAAAATCTTACCACGCATTCCAAACTCCTGCTCTATACGACTATGCTATGATCCTACGAGTAGTCACTTGTCACTTATGGATTCGAGGCTTGGGTGCTGAGTCAAAGAAAACTTAACTTCTTACAAACGTGTGAAAGAAAAGTCTTACGGATTTACCGACCCATTTGTAAGGAAGGACAATTCCGAAAGAGGTATAACATTGAGTTATAAGGGATATAACGCGAAACTGATATAACCACAAGGATAATGCTTGGTAGACTCCGGTAGGTTGGGCACATAACTCGCAACACCGAAAGAAAGCTTGCCGCGAAAGTTCCTTGCGGTACGATTTACGGTAGAACACATCGGGGAAGACCATGCCTTCGTTGGAAGGATGGCGTAGACCAGAACGGCCGGAACCTTGAGGTGCGCAACCTTGATGGCGTCGGCAAACAACCGGAAATTTTTAAGAAGCATGTTCAACAAGGCCCGGACCGAATCGCGGTTGTGGCAGAATCGAGGGAAGGAGTCATCGACCAGGCCTTCGAAGTAAGTAAAGAACGTATCCTTCGAGGTGAAAATGATCATCATCGATAAAGATTATTTTCGTTGAAAATGCAACTAGCGAGGATACGACATTGCTGTTGATCGACCGGCATGAGTTCTTTTGATAACGAACCTTCAAAGCCCTCAGACATAAGTCTTAATGCATAATTAGGCATAATGCCATTGATAAAAGGAACAAAGCTAGGTTTCTTTCAACACTTAGGGTAACTATAGCAGCTATATTTCCAGTTTTTTTTTAGCGACGCCTACGATTTCGGTTCTTCAAGTATTAAGCTTGTTCCAACAGAATAAATTTGTCTATCAGTTTCAATATTTACGGCCATAAAGGTGCTCCACGACTACCCAAAAGTGAACCGTGATTGAAAAATGTTCAACATTTACTCACACACTAGAAAAGTGAAGGGAAATGGTGATGTAATTTGCTTTACGCAGCTTACTGACCATTGACATAAATTGAAGTTGAGAGTTTAACCTGTGTTCCAAAATGGTCACTTTATTTACACGTTCAGAACTACGTTTGCTTCATTAGAAAAACTAAAGTCAATTTATATAATTGACTCGTCATCTCGTTATCATTCATCTTACCACCTTATTTCTTGTAAGAACATTTATATTTTGTATTTTCTTCCATGTTTAACTTAACATTCAACCTTTACTGAATACGTACTATTCAAGATGATAGAAAATTCTTTTTTTCAGAATTAATGGGGAAATGAGAGTATTTCCTTGAGACTTTTACACAACAATGGGGAGCAAGACGTGGAATAAGTAATACATTTCGTATAGATCAAAAACACCCCAAAAATTCTCTAGAAATTCCCTTAAATTGAATAGAACCATAATATGATGGACTTGTAATGCGTTTTTAATGAAGACGACGTTATACCTTACGATTTTCTTTTTCAGTCAAGAAACATGTATCTTGGAATACGTTTCTTTTATGTCGTGTTTACCTTCTTCAAGATGGTACAAGGCAGTGTTTTCAGATCTACTTGGTAAAAGAAATAAATAAATTGAATTTATATATACCAACAACAGTCACTCCTCTTTTCCTAAGACGTTTGGAATTATCCTAAAAACAAAACAAAGAAATAAATAAGAAATTTGTATTTTATACAAGTGAATCAATTAATGAAAAGACATTTTTCAGGAATAAGGAAGGACCCTACTTATGCGAGGCTTGGTTTTGTTTTGTATTTTGTTTTTAAGATTTTTGGAAATGTAATCAATCAAATGGTGGGAAGTGTACAGAACATAAATACTTTTTATACAATTCATCACTGAAAACCGAATACGTAACCATTCAACGATAATTAAGGGTCGTCGACATACAAGACAACAACAATACTTAATCTTATTCAAATGAAATTCTTATCAATTTACATAAAAAGTATTTGAAGAAGTTCTTAATGTTCATCATTAGGTTTGAATTTGAAATTAAATTCAAGAAAAAATTAATCATTTTTACAAAAATCGTGTGGTGGTGGTAAGTAGGCCTAAATGGAGCGAAGCGTTAACGAACCACCATTACATCCTTTGGTACTGACATATTTGGGTCGCTAACGCTCTAGATGGCGTTATAATCGATTGTTATTTCTTTCGAAATAAGGAAGTAACTGCCGACATGATGAATGGCTTACGCTATCGAGCCATTCTGTTAAAGTTTTCCTTTCCAAAAATAAACAACTAAACATCGACGACAGTCCTATAAGATTGCGAAACTTGTCATAAAGCAATCTAAAGCATCAATTTATTTAAAAATCAAATAAGTGACAGCTTTATTAGTGTGACTCAAAGCCTCTCAATTACTTCAGTAACTGTTGAAACATTGGACGCCAATATTTATTCCACCATTGCAGACGCATGGCCAGATTTATTGGAAGATATAGTGAAAATTTTACAGATCAAATGTAGTACGTTATTAGTAACCGCCGAAAATCATGTGACAAAATTAATACCATGAAATTATAGCCCTTATTTCGAGAAGCGAATCGAACGTTTGACTTAAAGCGAACGTTTGAGAAATCCTATATAGAGCAAAATTAAGATGGGTGAATTTTGACCTTCAAATGGGTTAACACCTCTTTTCCAAAAAAGTTGGGTTTTGAAGTGAAGATTGAAATGGTATTGACGAAATGAGTGATTTCAAAGACGTTCGCTTTCAGTCGAAAGTTCGATTCGATTCCCTTCTCGTAATAAGGGTATATAATAATTAATTTTGCAGTCACATTTCTATTAAGAAAGTTGAACCAAGATCTTGCATATTAGTGAAAAGTAGCATAAATGTATTTTGACTCCATAATTTCACTGATAGACATACCACCGTAGCTAGGCTGGAAATAGCTAAAGAAAAATACTGGCTACTGTTGGCGTATCTTGGCCATGACCAGCCCCGTCGAGAGGGGGAAAGGGGGGAAACCCCCCGGGCACAGCCTTTTCTAGGGGCCCGTAAAATTGAAAACAATGAGAATATACTCTATATTTATCATCAACATACCCATTTCCACTTATTTTTAGGGGCCCGAAAACTTAAAATCATTCATGCTTTCGCAATCGGGCCCCTGTTTGCATGTTATCTGCCAATCTATCAGTCACAAGCTTGCTGATCTGGGCCCCTGATTATTATTGGCGTACATTTTTGTTTATATTTAATGAAAAATTGGGCAACTCTGAACTATTGAAAGAAAGTTATAATAAATTGTTTCGCTTTTCTTACTTAATTTAACGTAAATTTATTTTATTTTTAAAATCAAAATAAGGGGCCTGGCAAATTAAAACAAAACACAAATATTTATTTCGGTTTCTGTTTTTATAAAGTTTCTTTTCTTCTATTTTTGTTTCTGCTGTAAACGAAATTTTTGATTCGGTTTCGGGGGACCGGAGAATCCCACCAGGGGACTAGGAATACGAGGCGATGGCAATCTTATTGGAGAGCCAAATAATGGTAATTTTTTGGGCATTTTGGAATTAATTATAGTCATTATGAACCCTTACGTCAGGAGCACTTGGAAAAAGTAAGAATTTCACAACAAGAGCACAAACGTTTCCAAGTCCACTACCTTTCCGTTGAGATTCAAAATGAGTTCATCAAAATTTGTGCCCAACATGTGAATTCAGCTATTTTGAAGGAGATTGAAAACGCCAAATACTTCGCTATAATTGTCGATGCAACACCCGATTCAAGTCATGTGGAACAAAACACATTTATTTTGCGATATCTGCGATTGTAATAAAATGTGTTCACCATCTAAGAACGGTTTTTGGAATTTGTCGATTGCAACAAAAAAAACTGTCACCGCAATAGCTGATTTGATCTGTGAAACATTGGCAAAGAACGCAATCCGTTTAGAAGACTGTTGTGCACAAGGCTATGAAAATGGAAGCAATATAAAAGAACAGTATAATATTGCACAAAGGCATATATTAAACAAAAATCCGAATGCCGTGTATTCACCATGTGCAGCTCACAGCCTTAACTTGTGTGGAATCGATTCAGCGAAATGTTGTACTGCCGCAATAACATTTTTTGGAGTTGTTCAAAAGTGTTTCAAATTAGCAGCAGTGCCCAACGTTGGGAAATCCTTCACAAACTTTCCGATACAAGATGGCCAGCTAGAATTGAGGCAGTGAAATCATCTGAAAAACCTTAGAACATCATTAGAAGCCATAAGTGATATTTATTTAACTGCTGAAGCTCGAAGAGATGTAAATGGCGTTTTAAAATATGTGCACACATTTGAATGCGTCCTGTCCTGATGTCTTCGATTTGGTGCAAGGTTCTTAGCGCTATAAATGAAAGAAGTATCATTCTTCAAGCCAGAAACATGACTATTGAGTGTGTTGGGACCTCGCAGAAGCAAAAGAGTGGTAGAAATGATGTCAAAAAGGTGGTAGAGAAGTAGTAGAAATTAAAACCCATTTTTATGTAGTAAATCTTATATTCAATAACTTATTAAAACATACAAAAAATTAAATAAACAATAATTCAGTTCTTTCAGTTTCAAATATCACAATTCCCAATAATTAAATTAGTTAGAAAAACTTAAAATTATTTTTTGCTATATAGACCGCCGGAAAATTTAGATTTTGAAGCATATTTCAGTAATGATTCCGTAGGATAAAAATTCTGAAAATTTACTGAAATTTCTCTTGCAGCCAAAATGTTGTGAACGGTTGTAGTTTTTAATTTATTTCTTTTTTCATTTTTATATTTTTTAAATCTGAAAATAGCGCTGCTATGCGGTAAGCAACAAAGCTCCAACATATAAGAAGATATGTTTTCAAAAATTAAATTGTCCATTCCGTCTTTTAAGTTTTTTATCAAAAGCAGTTTTAAAAATTTGGAGTAATTGATTTTCTCCAATTAATTTTCTCCACTCATTATTAATTAACTCTAGTTCTGAGTTATTTATTAAAATTTTAGTTTATCGTTTGAAAGGTTAAACCTTTCTCCAATTTAAATACATAATTCAATATAATAGCTGCACATAACTTTTCGTAGTTGCATTACATCTTGTTCAACAATATCATTTTCCAGTAAGTACCTTTCAAAGTAAAGGCCAAAATACATTTGAGAATATGGTAAATAGTTTTCACTGTTTTTTATATTTGTGTTTACATTCATATATTCTGGTTTTACAAAATTTTTCATTAAATTTAATTTTAATGTAGTCATTCTTTCGAATATCAAGTGTTTTTTTGTGTTCTCAGATTGAAATGTTTTATTTAACTCGTTTATAATTTTAAGATTTATTTAATATTAAAAGGTAGAGTTTAATGATAGGTGAACGGTGAGTTGCAAAAAGTGGTAGAATTTACTTTTTAGGTGGTAGATTTTCATGAACACCAAAAAGTGGTAGAAATACCACTTAAGTGGTAGAAGTCCCAACACTGCGAGTATTGACGTTGAAATTCGAAATCTTGACAACTTGATCTCCGATTTGAACTTTATTCGAAACGAATGGGATCAAATTTATCTGAATGCAAAGTAGTTGCTACTGGATTGGGGGATTTTCCAGAGTCGTTCCCATCGAACTGAAAAAGGCAATTAAAAAGACATTTTGGAGAAAATCGAGGAGCTGGAGAACAAATTGAAACAGACGAAGATATAAATTTCAAGAAAAACACCTTTTACGTCATGGTTGATTCAATTATATCTGGAATTTCTCGTCGGTTCGATACGATGAAGAATTATTTGAATGCTACATTTTCATTTTTATGGCAGTTTTCAACAATGAACGAAATTGAGATTAAAAACTCCGCTACAAGGTTCATCCAAAAGTATATCTCGCATGTGTCTCAAGAGTTGAAAGAAGAAATATTTCATCTAAAAAAAAAAATTTTAAGCAGAACTTCCGCCATTGTGTTTGCTCAATACTATTTATTCCCAGAACTTGGAGACGTTTTTCCATAACATTTGTGTTGCTCTCCGTACCTGTAACCGTAGCTAGTGCCGATCGTTCATTTAGCATCCTTGCCAGAAAAAGAATTTTCATCGTTCGTGGCTTATCACAAGATCGTGTTTCTGGACTTGCTATGCTACACTATGTATCGAGACACCTTTGGCAATGAAATTGAATTTCGATGTAATTAGAAGTTGTTTTGCTGCTCAGAAAGCTAGGAAAGCTCGTTTGCAAAAAGAAATATTTCATTGAATGCAAACTAATTCTAATGAAAACATTGTGATAATATTTTAATATAAAGAAAAACAATAAAGAGTATTTAATGTTAACCTTTTAAATACATACAAAAAGACAAATTTCAAATACTTTTACTTCGCTCTATTTTATTTTCATAGTAGGTAATAGATCTTCATCTTCATGCTAATTTTTTTTTTAAATTGTTAATCGACCAACCAACATGTCGTTGGCAATATCGAATTGAATGTATGATTCTGTTCGGAATCTGATCTACTCGCATGTAGAATTATTTTCTATCCATCTTATATTTCAACTAAACTGGACTATACCCGTGAGATTGATTTGATGATTAACACTTTTTTTCGGTTCACTTTGCAAATGAAAACTTTGAAACAAAATTTTTCCGTCCCGGGCCCGGAATTCCTCTCGACGGCCCTGGATATATCCAATTCAATATCAATGTGGATGAAAACCCTGACTGAACTACATACAGAAACATACTACAAAGATTAATAAAATCGGGATTATTTAGTCCTTCCTCTAACACTAGTGAACTTAAATGACCTCACCTTAGCTATGAATAGATCGTTAGAAATTGCTTTTCCGCTCATACTCATGAGAGAAAAGAGGAAACCATAATGGTTGGCCTCAGAGCTCGACTCGCTCAGAAAAGAATGTAGGAAACTCTTTAACCGAGCAAAAGGATAACTTTTCACTAGGATTCTTACATAGAATCCCTAAGAAGTTATAAGAAGGCACTTAGGAAATCTTAACGATCTTCCTGTGGCACGATAGAAGAAACTTCTGAGGCCTCAAGGCTACGGAAAATTTGTTTAACTACAGCGATGCCAAGCTGAAATTTGCAGATGGCTCCTGGACAGTTTCATGTGAAGAATCGCTGAACTTACTACTGGATATTCACTTTCCTGTTTGCTCTCTAACCACAACTTTCAACAATACAATTCGATCAAGTTTCAATGTAAAATTTCCACAAGGTCCGATCACAAGGGACAAGATACAATGGGCTCTCAACAGTTTCGAACCATTTAAATCTGCTAGCATAATACCAGCCAAACTACACAAAGCCTCACACATAATTCCACCAATACTTAAAGCAATTTTTAACAGCGCAGCGGTTTATAATTGGGTATATTCCCTTGGCATGGAGAGAAGTAAAAGTTGTTTTCATATCCAAAGCAGGAAAATGCTCGCAAGTCAACCCTAGAGATCTACGACCTGTAATTCGTTCATTCCTTCTTAAAACCTAAGAACGATTAATTGATATCTATTTAAGGGCGAGTATTGATACAAGACTTCTCTCTATGTAACATGACTACTGTAAAGGCAAATCGGTGGAAACAGCAGCGTTACGAATAATCCCTCCATCATAGAGAGTTGCTCTTCTTGATAGCGGTCTCAGGAAAGCATCTTAACACCCTAAAAGAACACTTACAAAAGGTATCTAATTAAAGTTCAAGGCTAAGTACCTGGGTCTTATCTTAGACAAAAAACTAAATTGGAAACGCAATATACTCGAAAGTGTCAAAATCATTATTTCATCGCAAGAATTTTACTCTAGAAGAACTTGTCCATTCTTCGCAAGAGGCAGTAATCGTGAAATACAACTTTATGTGGCACAGGCTGGCATTGAACCCAAGACCTCTAACATGATAATTTTATTAATTCATTCTTTAAACTATCTTAAAGCTAGACAAAAATTCATAAAACCATATTTAACCATAAATTACAAATCACTTACTGGCCCCTTAAGTTAAACTATAATATTTAATTCTAATGCCTTTCGGCCCAAAGATACTGCCGCTCGAACACCAGAAACTTCTTCATCTAAGATTGGGCAACTTTGAACGACACAGGGCAACTATAAACGATCATCGGCGGTATGATGGCCATGTAGCAAATTACCTTCACTTTAGGGTCAGACCGAAGGCTCCTCTGTATTTTTAAATATAAATAGTGATCTAACTGGATACCGAGGTACTTCACTACTATTTTGCTCGTTAATTTCTGCCCTAGGAGATCAACGATGATCATCAATTTTTGCACGTATTCCTCGTGGCCCTAGCCAACGAAATCCGAAACAGAATTGTCTCCAAGTTCTGGACGTTTATTTTCAGTTTCCAGTCGTCGCAATATCGCTGAATCTTGTCGAAATCACGCTGCAAGAGAATACTAATAACCTTCCGGGCCATTCTGTTTGCAATTAGATCGTCGGCGTATGCAATTGCCTTGGTTAGACCACTTATCAGATCGCTGGTGTAAAGGCTGAATAGAATCGCGGATTAATCGCTCCCTGTTGAAGACCATTTTTAATTTGAAATGTTGTGGTAGAAGTTACTTTGCCACTTTTGACAACAAACTTTCTAACGTTAGACATATCATAAAACATATACAACAATGGTTTGCTTATGCCAAGCCTGCTCAGTTGTAGATAAAGACCCTCTAACCATACGGTTTTGAAAGCCTTTTCCAAATCAACCACTATTCTATTGGATATCAGAAACAAGTTTAGACGCAGCATGAATTCTGGAACCCCAACTGTTATTCGGAAATATTTGTTTATCCACAACCCACTAAGTCAGAGCCCTATTGATAATCTTCTAGTCATACGCACTTACCATCATGCTAACAACTGTTACTATTGACACAAAGCCAGAATCATACCTCCGGGAATGAAATAAGTCACTTTACACTTGAAAAACGTCAGAAATATATTAAAAATTTATTTCCGAAATGACTGTGCAGCCCAAAGACTATGTTTTTGAGAAAAAGTAAAGGCCAAAATTAAGCATCCATTGCACCTGCTGTACTCAAGTTTGTGTAGAAAGTCCGTGAGACTAGTATGTTGAAGTGAACAAGTCAACATGGTCGTGCGTTCGGTCGTAAGCTGTTCAAAGAAGAAAACAGGTCAAAATTTCACTTGTATGAGCCTCGAGAGAGTTCTGCACAAATATATGAGATTAATTTCTTGCAAGGTCCGTCCAATTGACCAGAAATTGAAGGCACATGAACATCCACTTCGTTATCGCTTCGCTGTTTGGGCCTATGGGCAGTTTGAATTAGACTACGATGTTGGCACGGTCACATCTGGGTTCTGGAACACCTGCACGATACTGTCGAGTGCCGAGAAGCCATGCATGAACAGATAGGGGCGATTCCGTACAGGTTGTTGATTGGTGTCAACATTATGACCCTTGTTTTCAAACATGAGACAAGAACAACTTTTCGGTCAATGCTGCAAGTTACAGATCAATGTAAACGACTTTTTTAACTGAAATTGAAGAGATTGATTTGGGCGAGTCCTCTGGTTAATACAAGATGACACACCTAATTCTCAAATTGTGTTATCAATTAGGAGCCTCTGGTAGCCTCGAAGATATTATTTGACCCCTTTAAACTTGTTTTTAATAAAGAAACGTGAATGATCGACGTAATGACAATAATATGAAAACAATTCAAGAACTTAAGGCCAATATTATCTAACCAATCCGTGAGCTACAGCTTCAAATCATCAACGCAAGGTCTTTTGAAAAGTCACTGATAACAAAAGGAACTTCTGCGAAGCCATCAATTTGAAAAATTAGAGCTATAGTTAAGGAAAAGAATGAAAAAAAGGAGGAAATTCTTCGACTTAAAGTGAACTCAAGAAAACATTCCTTTTTTTCAGTGGTAAGAACTGTGGGACACAATTTTTAAGAGCTTGAGGGCTTTAAATAATAATACAAGACAAAAATATTATTTCAATAATTTGTTGAATTTAATTACTTTATAATCTTGTTCATGGCATTTATAATAAAAGGTCAGTTAAAATTGAGCATTAAATAAGATTGGAAATTAAAAAAATTGAATATCAGTTTTCTGGTGCTGTAAATTCCTTCCTTGCAACACTTTTTTTTTAAGAAAGCTAAAATAATTGTCAAGGCATACGACTTAATCGTACCTTTTATTTATGCTAATCTCAGATGAAAAAATTTAATGTTGTGTTCTTTTGAATTCTATAAATTCTAAAAGTCTCAAGAACAAGTTATAGGACAAGGACATTCAAAATCACTTAACAAAACAAAAAAATATCAATCATATCAATTCAATACGTACATAAGTGATACAATGTTACATCTCTCCTATTCAAATTCAAACTATGTAGATATAATGTACATTTCTGAACGCACAATATTTCAAATCGAAATAGTTATAGGTATGTTCGTAGAATCTCAAAAGTCTTTCATGTATGTCAAGGTTTCAATAAAATGGTACTTTATTTGAAGTAGTTTTCCTATACTTGTCCTTGCCCATGGACATAAGCTGCCTTCTCATAAGAAGTATTGTTTGATGAAATGTGATTTTACTACTTGGTATTTTAATATACATACTCGTAGATGCCTTTTGGTTTATGTAAACTGAAACTATTTTCAATTATTATACATACATAAAATGCTGTTTTAGTTTTGAGTTGGAAAATAAATAAATCATAAAAAAGAAAAGTGAAATCACTAAGAGATTTCGAAGTTCCGTTTAGGTTAGAGTTTTCGAACATTTTTAATTTATGACACTTTTTGGACTCTTGATTTTATAGGATTTTTTCTAAAACCACGTATTTATTATTTCGGTTCTTCTGTTTAATGAAAGTCCAACCTGTTCTTAGAGTGGAATGAAAAATGGACAAATACATAAAACAATATTCACCAATATTCTTCGTACAAAAAATGATACTAATTCCAAAAAAAATTCGGTTTTGACATCTGCCGACGTTTTTAGAAAAACAGAATAAAACTAAAAACACTACTACAAGTTGGTAAATTCATTTTCGACTCGAATATTCTACCAATATTTAGAGATATTGCCCAATTTAATTTTACATAAAATATTTTTTTACCCGTGGCATGATGGTTAGTGCGTTGGACTGTCATGCCAGAGGTCTTGGGTTCGATCCCTGCCTATGCCATCTAAAGTTTTTTTCACGGGTACTGCCTCTTGCGAGGAACTGACAAAATCTCCAAGAGTAATTCTTGTCATGAAAAGTGCTTTCTCAAATTTGCCGTTCGGATTCGGCTTAAAACAGTAGGTCCCCTCCATACCTGATTACAGCACCCGCACAGAGGAATGGTTGTGAGTTGTAAGTCACTAGGCCCTAGTTCTCAAAAGGACTGTTGCGCCACCCAATTTATTTTTTTTTTAAATATTTTTTTCAACATTGAGTAAAATTTTCAAAAAATGCGAATTGTTTTCATTTTTATAAAAAGTAAAAATCTACAAAAAAAAAATACAACACAAGTAAAGATTGCCATATCTTAGATGAAGTCTAACAAATCCGCTGGAGCAAATAGCTTGAATGCTGAGCTCTTCAAATCAGCTGGATATAATTTGGTTAGGAGCATGTACCAACTTATCTGTAAAATATGGTCGGAAGAAAGATGAACGGAACCTCAGCATTTTTTGCCCAATACTGAAAAAAGGAAATCCTCTAAACTGCACGAACTATAGAGGCATAAGTCTCTGCCGTAATATGTGAACGCATGAAGTCCATCGTCAACAACCTGATAGGTCCTTAACTAAGTAACTAAGTTATAATGGCCCTAAGGAAAAGGATTTATAAATCAAGATCTCGGCAGCCAATTCTGATTACCTTTTCAGGAAATAACAAGGACAGGAAACTTTTCTTGCAAAATGTATTGTTTCGTTGCTTGTAGGCACGAAGTTTCGTCTTCCAAATGAACGTTTCTAAACTCCAGTCCTAAAATATCTGTTGAGGTGCGCGATAAATATAAAGTATCCAATTTATTTTATGCACACAATTTATTTATTTTTATTTTTATTTATTGAACAATATGAAAAAAAAAAACAAATTAAGAAAGCAAACTTATTAAAAGAAAGAGAAATTTAGAATGATGAAAAACTATTACAAAAATTATTTAATAAACGACAAAACTATTTGATCAAAATAAAATTATTATTAAAAGTGAAAGTAGAAAAAAGTAAAGTACGTAATATATTCTTAATAATATCTTTAATCATACTTCGATAGCGAAATCCACTCACAGTAACAGTTGCACCAGTTTCATTTCAAATCACTTCCACATGCCAGCCCAAAAAATGTTAAGGAGGGAGAGGATTTATCTTTAATAATCATTCTAGGATTTTTTAACCCCAGGTGCCCCAGTTGCTACTGGTCGAACGGCTTGAGTTCTTGTGTTCATTGAGCCCTAATCTTATTTAACTCTAAAGATCGATGATTAATGAACTAACCTGGGATTTCGTTGGCACGACTATACAGTCAAAATTTTCACAGTTCTTTTTAAGCGAAGCATATGGTTTCGATTCTTCACAATATCTCATGTTTATAAAGCACGTATCGTTCCATTTTTACAGAAGTGGCGTAGTTCTTACTTTTCAAATGTCAAAAGATGACAGTTTCAAAAGCAATGGCCGATTCAAGAGGGGGTCATAGGGTTCATGACCCCCCCTGGGATATAATTTATTTGTTTTTTCGTAGAAATTCCTTTCATTTCAAAACTAATTGTATTGCGTTAATGGATATGACCTCTATTATATTTTGAACTATTTATTTTTTTATATGAAAATAAAATTTGTATTTTAATTCCTTAAACTTTGTACTACTTTTAACTGAGGACTGGACCAAGAACTTAATATGAATTGAAAATTCAGCCCTATTTAAAAAACAGCACAAATTCATCAACTTTTGACCAATGGACGATCCAGAAGGGTCATATGAGGCATAAAGCTCAGTTAAGTTGTATAAGGAAAGATTTCATTTCAAGATTTGTTAGTAATTTAACGACATTCACCAAAAAGTGGTTTGCTGTCAAAAACAACTAACATTTTTGTTTTCACGCAATTTAGAATTTGGAAAAACTTAAGTGCTTTAAATTTATTATTTTCATAAAATTTGTTTCCAAGAAAAAAAGCAAATATTCAGGTTCTTAAGAAGAAACCTTGAATAAGAGATCGTTAATTTTTTATTAAGTTGCCTTTAAACTAGCCTTCAATTCCATTTTATCTTTTTGCCGCACAGAATAGTTTAAAATTTCGAACTCGAGCTTTTAATCGAACATGACATTACGATGCTAGAAAATTTAAAAAAAATGGGTCCTCTGATTCCGTCCATCTGTCCTGGCCCCTACAGCCCAAACCATTGTGTTGATTGAAATTAAGGTTTTCAACCGATTAGCGCAAGGCGTCTTTTCATTTTTAAGTTCCCATAGGAAGTTATTGTAATGGGTCTGATTTGTCGAATTGAAAATTTTGACATTTCTTGACGTACGTCCGTATGTCCGTACGTTCGCGACGTTTTCTTCGTCGTCCATAGCTCAAGAACCAGAAGAGATATCGACTTCAAATAAATTTTGTTATACAGATAATAAGGCAGAAAGATGCAGAAAGGGCTCTCAAGATAATTGCGTGGGTGGTGTTTTTACCATAGCAGTTTAAAAAAAAAGGTGAAAATTTTGGTTAAACCTAAAGATCTCATGAACCAATGACGCTAGAGACTTGAATTAAATTTTATATTATATATTGTAACGTAATACAAAACAATTATATTTTTGGAAAAAATCCAATACACGGTTTTTTTTTATAAATCAAAAAAACTGAAAAAAAAGAAAATTTTACGACTAAAATATGATTTCATCTCCAAAACAATTTTCTGCAACGAAGAATAATGTTTTTGACATTTGATAAAATTTTGAGAAAAATCGAGTCGACAGTTTTTTTTATAAAAAATAAAAACCTAAAAAAAACATTTCTCAAAGTTGGTAAAAATTGAATTTCGACTCAAATATCTTTTCAAAAAATTGAGATTAAGGCTTCAAACTTATTTTATCTTATAAGAAATATTGTTTTCAACATTCTGAAAAATGTTGAGAAAAATCGAATTGACAGTTTAAAAAAAAAAATAAAAACCTAAAAAAAAATTAATAAAAGTTTGTAAAAATTGATTTTCGACTCAAATAACTTTTCAAAAATTTGTGATATTGGCTTTAAACTACTTTAATCTTTCAAAAAATATTGTTGTTACCATTCAGTAAAATTTTGAAAAAAATCAAATTGACAGTTTATGTAAAAAAAATGAAAAACCTAAAAAAAATTAACAAAAGTTGGTAAACATTGATTTTCGACTCAAATATCATTTCAAAAATTTGAGATAATGGCTTCTTAATATTTTTTACTTACAAAAAATATTGTTTTCAACATTCGGTAAAATTTTGAGAAATATCGTATTGACAGTTTTCTTACAAAAAATAAAAACCTTAACAAAAACCTTTTCAAAACTTTGAGATATTGGCTTTAAATTACTTTAATCTTTCAAAAAATATTGTTGTCAACATTCAGTAAAATTTTGAAAAAAATCGTAAATAAAAACCTAAAAAGAAAACAATACTAAAACTTGATAAAAATTTACTTCCGATTCAAATAGCTTTTCAAAAATTTAAAATATTGGCTTCAAACTTATTTTATTTCACAGAAAATATTGTTTTCAGTAATTTTCTTATAAAAATCCAACTGTCGGTTTTTTCATAAAAAAATAAAATCTACAAAAAATAGTACGCAAATTTGGTAAAAATTGATACATATAGACAAACTTTTAAGCAAGACAAATCGACAGACGGGATGGGAAGTTATCCCAGCCCAACAAATTTGTTGATTAAAAATCGAAAATTCGAATTTTTTCAAAAATGAACCGATAGATATTTTATAACTTTCTCTTAATTTGTTATTCTTAATTTGGCTTCTTTCTACAAGAAAAAACATATTTTAGTATTGCTCCAAAAAGGTGCTCTTCATAAAACCGTTATTTTGTTTGTTAAGTTTTCTCAAAAACTAATGGACCGATTTCAAAAATCTTTTCTTTCCGTGCAAGCTCTTGTCGATGATCAAAAAACATTTTTCTCTCTACAATTTTTAAGTTTTGTTGACTCCTTTAAGATCAAAATATTTTCTAGCATCAGCTTCAATCTACGAGTAAGCATACTCGATAACGATAGTAATAATAGGCTCCCGAAAATTGAGGTCGAAAAAAAACACGTACAAAAAGCCAGAAAATTCTTTATATCAGATTCTTTCTCATTTTCTGGGTTTTTGAATTTTCGTAGCGTTTTTCGCTAATGGCAATAAAAAAAAGATAATAACAACAAAATACCTATAAGCTATTGTGTTTTAGCTCTTAAATATGGCATATTTAGAAAACTGTTGGAATCTTGGAAGGCTTTCATGTGTAGGGAGTCGTCCAAATTAAATAGTTAAACTATACCTTGATGGACAACAGTGTTCTAAAATAATTTAATAACTAAATTTGTCACTTTATCCCTTGAATAGACACATTATGTTATTTAAATTTTGTTAGCCTCCTTTACAAAACAAGAATATTTTTAAGCGGTGAGTAAAAACTCGTCCATATGTTAAGTGTGTGACCCCCCTGATTAAAAGCCTAGATCCGCCCTTGTTCAAAAGTGCATAAGATGCATAAATAGCGGGCTATTCAAAACAAAAACTTCTATTGGATACCCACAGATGTGATCAACACAGAATTTGAGAACCACATTTTCACATACCTTAGCCTTGTTATGTTATGCCTTATAAAAATTTCTTCTGAATAAAAATGTATAAGATACTTTTTCAAATACGAGAAGCCCTAACTTTTTGATTTATCTATTTAGCCTATAAGTTTGAGTCAAATGTACATATGTATGTGAATAAAAAGAGCAAATGGCTTCAAATTCTAAGTTAAGTTCAAAGTTTCTAGCTTTCGACTGTCTAATTATTGATTCGTCTTAAATAAGTTAGCTTAAGCTTATACAAAGAGATAAAGGAAACGTTGATATCTTGAAAAACTAAACTATTTGGTCTAAACAAGCCATATTTTTCTCAACTTAGTGAATTTTGTAATCAAAGATTGTAATGAAAAAGTGTTTTGTATAAAATTGTTGATTTTACTGGAATATATTATATTTTGTTGACGAAATCAATCAATATTGAGAATAATTTTAGAATATCTCATTCGACCTGTGGGTAACATTCATACCAATTCATACTACTAGCAAATTACATCCCAAGCCATCCTTACCTTTCTTTTATTTGCCTCTTGCTTATTTAATTGACTACGCACAAATTTGAAAGCTTTCGAAATAACTTCGGGACTCCTAATTTCCTTAAATTCGATTCTATTGAACCTTAATTACGTAGTTCATCAACTCTGACATTAAGCAGAATTATAACAAAAGACACCTTTTTCTAAATTTCATTCAAAAAAGAAAATGTAAAGTAATTTATTTGTATTTTTCTTTATCAAACGAACCTATCTAAATATATATTTTTAACCTTCCATTCATATGCATAAAAGTAATAGTATATGTAGAAATACAAATCTTTCACGCTCAATATGATTTGCCTTCGAAGGTCCTAAACAGCAGCGAACATATTTTTCCAATGAACTTAAACATTTGTATCCATCGATTCCAAGGATATCGTTCTTCGCATTCCTTCGGTCGTTTCTCTTAAATTTCTAAATAAAATAAGAAAACAAAAATAAAATATATTCCTTTGGGTGAGTTTGATTTACCATATCTCGAAAAGGGTTGAATTTATGTTATCCTGAATGAAAAATTAAATCTACCTTTCTTCATTCTATAGATAGGTATGTACATAGGTACATAGGTCTTAAGGTAGGGTATACCTTATTTCGAAATGAACCGAAACCCATAATACTGTCTGATGAACTCATTTCATTTCCTCTCCTTGCAAAGGATAGAAGATATAGCTAGCACATCCGCCACCTTTTGCTATCTGCTTAACGAACTCATCTCATCTTTCAAATTGAAATGTCCAATTTCCCCTCGTCGTTGTCGACGTCGCCGTCGTCGCCGCGTGCGTCGGTCATCAGTTGTAGATGAAATTCACTTAAGTTAAGTCAAAAGAAGTTACAAGAAAAAAGCAGACTCAGGTTCACCTTTTATAGTCCTTCGTAAACCCCGAGTCTTCTTAAATAGAAAATGAAATGAAATTTAATACACTCCCTTTGTGGCTGTCACAATTGTTGTATTTGTATACAGCGAGTATAGTTCTATATTTATAGTTAAGTGATGCACAAATGTAATAATGTGTTGCCACCATCAGGCTTCTTCGCAAGTCAATAAAAGTCGTTGTTGGATGAAGTGTAAGGAATCGAAGACAAATAAAATAATATTCTCTCTTCGTTAAATCATTTTATGGTACAAGAAACCAATATAAGTGCCTTCATATTTACTCAGGCATAAATATACTCGTAGATTGTTAAGCTTGAGTTAAATCAATATATTTATTACAACACAACATTTTAACAAATTGGATATAAAATAGTGTTAAAAAACTGCACTAAAAGTGTCAGTTCAAAAGTATTAAGATTATTTTTACTCTGTCAGAAAAACAAACTTTAACATAGCTCTTTTAAAGTGTCCTTATGGGAATTTCTACCTTAGGGTAGAATTTTCTAGTTTAAGCCATTTTTGGGTTTTTATTTAAAAATAAAGGTCAAAGTTAAAGGCTTAGAAGCTCATTTCCTATACGTACTTGGAAAACTTTTTTTAAATAAAACGCAAACCATTTTAGATATTTCAAAAACTTTATTATCGGCTTGAAGTACAATCAAAACATTTATGAATGGAAGTCGACTTCGTTCATATGGCCACCGCGAAATTCGTTAGACCCCATTTTCGATGATTCGGCCACTCATTTCCGACACTATTTTACGTTCAAAGTTGGTTCTGAACTTATCCAACGTCTTCGGCTTGTTGACATAAGCCTATGACTTGACGTAGCCCCTGGTCCCTGAGAAAATAGTCTAGAAGCGTTAAATCTATGAGCAGAAGAGGAGAGAGGAACACTGACTTCTCAGAAGGAGAAAGAGACAAAATGAGAAGCGTTCGATCTGAGATGTTAAGAGGTTCAAAAGCAGGAATGAAGTTCAAAAGTTTTATGAGCGATGAAACGAAATTCACTAGTATATAAACCTCGAACTGAAGGCTGCAAAGACGAAAGTCGAAAAATCATAATGGAACCGCAGTCATTGCTTAGGGTATGGAAGGACCACTTCTGCAGATTGTACAAGGGCCATGACAAACTAAATTCCGCAGTAAGGCAGGATGGCCCATTCAACAAAGACGACGAAAGCCAAGAATTCCGTCTTCCCAACTTAGACGAAGTGAAAATTGGTTAGGAGTATGCACCAGCTTATCTGTAAGATATGGTCGGAAGAAAGCATGCCCGATAAAAAAGAACCTCAGTGTTGTTTTCCCGATACTGAAAAAAGGAGACCTTCTAAACTGCCAAACTCGTCCGTTTGTGCAGGATGACCATAGAGAATTCGCGCTGCTCCATAAAGGTTCAAAACAAGTTAACAAAACCTTTCCATGTCAAAAAAGACTTTAGACAAAGTGATGCGTTGTCATGCGATTTCTATAACATCGTCCTTCAAAAAATAGTACAGAGCTACCACATCAAGACTAGTGCCTCTAGTCTGTCCAGTTACTTGCATATGCTGATGAAGTTGAAGTTGACATAATCGGAAGAACTCAGCGTGACGTCAATAGGGCTATTGTGAGTATTGAGGCAGAGGCGGAAAAAATGGGTTTAACTGTTAATGAGGGCAAATCAAACTACATGCTGTCATCAAGAAAGGACCTACAACACCGACGTCACGGTCAAAACGTCACCATCGACAGACGTAACTTTGAGGTGGTCAAAGACTTCGTCTACCTAGGCTCCTCTATGAATGCAGAAAAAAACACCAGCGCTGAGATCAAAGGAAGAATAACTCTTGCTAACCACTGTTTCTTTGGGCTAAGAAAGCAACTGAGTGGCAAAGCCCTCTCTCGAAGGACCAAAGTGTCGCTATATAAGACCCTCATCATCCCCGTCCTGCTATGCGGTGCAGAAGCATGGACTATGACAAAAGCGGATGAAAGCACCTTGGGTCGTTTCGAGAGAAAAGTTCTTCGCGTGATCTACGGTCCCGTATGCATAAGAGGTGAGTGGAGGACACAGCGAACGTAGACTTAGCCAGAAGGGTAAAAATCTGGGTGTAAAATACATGGTTACCCATAAAGTACGTAGGGCACCATAAGCTTTGCCTATATTTCCATTGATATGGTTTTTCCATATTAGAGAGCGGTTAAAGTTAACGCCGAGATTTTAAGCAGTTTCTACATATTCAATGGCGACATTACTTAACAAAATCTAGAGAAAATAAGAGAGATCAAGAATCTTTTTAGAGATCACTACGCCTTTAAGTTTTTTTAGAATTCAAGAAAAGACCATTTAAGTAAGACACAGCTTGAAATTTTGTCAAGGTCTTCATTGATATCAGGGTTGCCATGCTCAATGAGTCCAAGAGGACAACTGAATTGAAGTTGAAAGTCGTCGGCATACAAATGACAGAAACAGTTTTTTATCAAACTTGGAAGTTTATTGACATCGATACAGAATAGTAGATGACCCAATATCGACCCTTGGGGAACACCGGATGATGTAGGTAAAAAACTGGACAAACAAACACCAATTTGATCTCTCTGTTTGCTGTTAGTCAACTAGGAACATACAATCTTAGAGGAACTTCCAGACAAATAAAACTACTGCATAAGTTTTTTACACAAAATGGCAATAGCCTTAAAAAAATCAAGCAAGACTAAAAAATATTCCATCGTCCTTATCCAGCGTTTGTCTTATATCTTCAGTCACGCAAAAGATTACTGTTATACAGCTGTGCTTTTTCCGAAAGCCAGACTGTTGTGAAGTTTGCTGTGAGATATGTGTTGATTTGTATCTGCAAAATTCTCTCAAAGACTTAAGACAATTAGGGTAGAATTGTGATAGGTCTATATTTAGTTCCTCAAGAATTTTTAGGAAGTGGTATCATTTGTGCTATCTTCCAAAGGTCCGGAAAAACTCCAGACATCGAAATAGTATTAAATGCATAATTATGTAATGTATGGCATCAAAATTGCACTTTACCCTGATGAAATTGTGAAGTCCATAAACATAAATGATGGTTGCCCCAGGGCTAAAATTTGTCCTCGACCGTTATCCTCATTTTTATAAATGTTCTCCTGGCTGCAACTTCTAATCAAATAAATTGTTTTTCTAACGACAATAGCCTTTCTTAGCCTTTCATATACTTACGTTTTCAGACTCTTGGCACTTGCTTTAATGAAACTGAAATTCTTCATAATCTCGGTATGTAAAACGATCATATTCGTAATGTTGCCAACATTGCCGTTAGATGATTGTGTTGCAGTGTTTATTTCACTCAAAGAATTACCTATGGATTTTGCGAATCCAATTATTATTAAAATTTAACAAACAAAACAAATTATTAACAATGTGCAACCGGCACCGCGGAAGATATATTCGATTATAACCAAACTGTCACAATCGAACGAAGACAAACCAAAGAGAATAACGAGACTAGAGAATACACTGCAACAAAAACTGCAACACCTGTGCAGCTCACCGACTAGCTCAGCTGGGCGTGGGTTAAACGAATTGAATGGGTGTTATCAAAATAATTCAATTCGATTAAAATAATATTAATCGGATTGAATTGAGTTAAAATACAAGTACAGGGGCGTACTTGAATTTAGGGTGGGCGCCAGGAAACTTTTTAAAGGGTCGTTTGCCTTGACCGGGAAGCTGAAAATGTTTCTTCAAACTTTTAAAAGAAACGAAATGTTTTAAATCCCTGATGGGGAGTTTGGTAATTTTATTTGTTTAACAAAATGTCCTAGGAAACCGTGGCAGAAGGCTTCGGATAAAAACCTAGGAATCTTTTCAAAGAAATTAAATAACAATGGAACAATGGAAAGTAAAATGAACAAAGCAATTTAAACAGAGAAAAGAACAATGTAAAACCAAATGTACTGGAACCGATTGAATGGACCGCTATTATTCGGTCCCGAAAAGAATGACAACAGTTAAAAGAAACTTAAAAACGCGACTCCCACCAATCTTGGGATTGAACGCAAACGAATAGATCAAACGAATTTAAAAAAAATAACAAGAAACAGATTTAAACACAAATCTACTTATCTGGTTGGAATTCTTCCTTATAGGATTGCCCTTCTGGCGATTTCTCCTCTGATCCCTTTTTCCTTCTTACTTCTTCCACAAACTTCACTTTTTCTATCTTTAATTTTCTTCCTCTTACAAAATCACTAGTTTTTTTTTCAACTTTAACTTTTCTATTTCTTCTTCTCTATTTTCCTTTTTTTTTCAAATTCAAAATTCCTTTTTCTTTTGCTTCTTTTCAACTTGAAGACCAACCAAAAAGTGATTCATCATTCAAGCTTATTCTTCGGCCTCCTCACACACACACACATACTCTCACCCAACCAGATATCTCGCTGAATTCAAAATTACGGTGCCACTCCGAAGTAGAATTCAGGCGAGCCTCTCACACGCACACACATACTTTATGGATTCGTTAAGTTTTGGAGCTTTCCCAAAACCAGGCGAATCCATGGCCGTGTTCAAAAATATAACTAACAGAAAAATCGGAAGAATAAAAGAAAATTCAAAGTTGAAATACATTGACCTGAGCATTCTCTCAGCTACTCTACTATAAAAACTATCTGTGGAAGAGGTCCGAAGAAGAAAGTACCAACGTAATAACTCAAATTAATTTGTAACCCAAAATTCGTTTGATCTTATAGTTTGAAGATATTAGGGATGAACACTTAGCGCTACATTCAATTTTCGGTTGTACATACTTTAAGAATTAATTACGTTAACAATTAAAAAAGTTACGGTGGACCCAAGGGCCATACTAAAACAATGTGTTCGGCTAGCTGGCCATGCTTTCTCAAATGTTGGGCATTGTCCAAAAAGGTTGTTGGGCTCCACGGCCTTGGTGTTCGGGAGCGCTCCTCGCTCTTTTAAACGATTTGTCGTGTGAGTCTCCAGCTCGTCCGCTGGCTCAGCACGATCTCCAAACGGGGTATACCTAAATTTGTCATCCTCTAAGGGCTACTCTCATGACCCTCAAGGACAACGGGCTAAAAATGAAATTATAAAACATGGGAGAGGTTGGGATGGAGAGGAAGACACACAACGAGAGTAAACCATGGCGCAAATACATGGTCCGAAACGATTTTAAGAATCATGTAAGGGATGATTTTTGTTGCGGTAAATCTTACCGTAACAAATCCCACCCTTACCTACCGAGGAGTGAAAGCTGGCTTTCAGAAATGAAAGCGAAGTAACTATAAAGACAACACAAAGGATAAATCCCTATGACCCAATTTCTCAATCGCACCCTGCGAGAGAATGTACATCACAGAGCCTTAAGTCTCTCAGTACCACTTAGCGTAGCTCATCCGCTACACGACTAATCTTGCGAATCATCACAGTAAGGTTTTAAATCCTTAACGTTCCAGGTACCTCTATCCGTACCTTTATCATCTACCAGGACGTAAGTCCAAGGGGAGACGCGTTTCTTAATGAGAAACGGTCCGACAAACTTCGGCGCTAATTTTGCCGTGTAGTAATTCGCCGCTTCCGATAGCGAAAAGTTTCGTCGCCAAACCAACTCGTTCGGTAGAAACTGAACGTCTCTTCGACGAAGGTTGTAATTTTTCGCCGCCTTTTTGGTTGCCGACTCTAACCTTTTCCCTATCTCTTCTCTAAGCTTCCTAAACTGTTCCCTAATATCAACCGTATTATCGCCCCTACTGTTCGGAGTGGTGGTTAAGGAATCGCCTCCAAAAGTCACCATTCCTCGACCAAAATTCGCGTAGTACAGTCCTAATACTACACGCAACTTTCGCCAACTGCGAATCCCAAGCCCTATGATTCTCGCTAACATATGCCCTAAGTGTTGTTTTCAAAATTTGGTTGATCCGCTCCGCCGGATTAGCCTGGGGGTGGTAATGAGCCGTAAACCTAATTGTGGAACCATAACTATTGCATAAGGCCTTCAATTCTCTACTCTTAAATTGGGGACCGTTGTCACAAACAACGAATTTGGGTACGCCGAACAACAAGAAGACATTGTCTTCCAACTCCTTGCAAACAGACTTTGCTGTTGCAGACCTCAAAGGGAACAACAACGGAAACTTTGTAAAATAGTCTACGACCGTGAGGATATACACAAAACCCCTACTCGACTTTGGAAGTGGACCCACCAAGTCCACACAAACCATTTCCCAAGGATTTACTACGCCCTTTCTCTCAGTCATTAACCCAGCCGGTTTATCATTAATCGGTTTCACGCTTTGACAAATTTTACAGTTCCTAACATATTTCGTAATATCTGACCTCATTTTAGGCCAGTAGTACTTTTCTCCTACTCTAGCAAATGTTTTCTTTACCCCCATATGCCCTGCTAACGGATGGTCATGATTCTCCTCTAAAACTTTCTTCCTATCATCCTTTGGAATTACTAACTTCCACTCGTTGTTACTATGCACAACGATATGGTTCGGTTTAACAAACTTAAATAATTTTCCCTGTTCCACTCGCCAAGATGGAAAAGATAACGGTTTCTTTTCCACCTCTCCTATCATTTTCCCTATCCAAGGATCAATTTTGGGCTCTGAAATCCCAGATAAAACTGGTACGCTTCTGGAAAGCATATCCGGCACCACATGATCCTTTCCCTTCCTATGGACAATGTCAAATTCAAACTGCTGCATACGTACAGCCCACCTAGCCAACCTACCCGCTGGATCCTTCAATTTACTAAGCCATATCAAAGAGTGGTGATCGGTTATAACCTTAAATCTCACCCCCTCCAGATATGGCCGCAATTTCTCTATCGCCCACAGAACAGCCAAGCACTCTTTTTCTGTGGTCGAATAGTTCCTCTCATTCCTATTAAGTGATCTGCTCAAATAGCAAATCACTTTTTCCCCCTCCTCAAAATCTTGTGTTAGTACTGCGCCAATCCCAAAGTCAGAAGCATCCGTTTGAACGACAAACGGCTTCGAAAAATCCGGACACGTTAGGATTGGTGCAGCAACTAGACACTCTTTTGCTTTCCTAAAGCTCTCCTCACACACCCCACTCCAAATAAATTTTTTATCCTTTTTGAGAAGGTCGGTCAACGGTTTTATCAAACTCGCAAAGTTTGGTATAAATCTCCTGTACCAGGATACCGTGCCGATAAAACTCCTAACTTCCTTGACATTCTTTGGCGAGGGAATACCTAACATACTCTCTATCTTTTCTGGATCCATGTGAAGACCGTTTTTGTCAACGACATAGCCCAAAAATTTTAGAGAAGGCCTAACAAAATTACATTTTTCCCTACCTACTTTCAAACCTGCTTTAATTAATCTCTTGAAAACCTCATCTAAGACTTCCATATGTTTTTCAAAACTATCTGTCACGATGATTATATCATCGAGATAGACAAAAACATATGGTTCTAACTCTGCCCCTAAAACCTGATCTATAAATCTTTGCCAAGTTGCGGGTGCGTTATGCAATCCGAACGGCATCCTCAAAAACTGATACAAACCCCTACCTGGCACTGTGAAAGCAGTATACTTTCGCGAATCCTGTTCGACTGGAATCTGCCAATATGCAGACTTAATGTCCAGCGAACTCAAAAACCTAGCATTATTCAATTTATCTAAGATGGCCGTTATATACGGAAGAGGATATGCATCTCTCTCCGTAACCTCATTCAACTTCCTATAATCTACGCAAAACCTATACGAGCCATCTTTCTTTTTAATCATAACAATAGGAGAAGCCCATGGACTATTTGATTTTTCTATCACCCCGTCCTTAAGCATCTCTTCTAACTCCTTATCTATGAAAGACTGAACCACGGGGGAAACCGGATAATACCGTTGCTTAATTGGTTCAGCTTTCGTCCTAATTTTGTGCTCCACCATCTGTGTGCACCCTAAACCTTCGGGCATCTCCCTGAAAACTTTTTCTAAGAAAGATTCTAACTGCCTACTTTGTGTCTCGTTTAATTCCGTTAAATGATCCGCCGTGGATATCGAAGCCAACGCACTTTGGTTCGAGAAAGTCCACTCCCCTGATTTTAAGTCCGGGACAATTCCCGATAGAGCCCAAAAATCGGCCCCTAAAATCAGTTTATGGGGGAGGCGAGGAATAACGAGGCACTCTATCAAAACTACTTTCTCTTTTATCCTAATTGGAAGTGAAACAACCCCTTCCACTCCAATACCTGCACCATCCGCTAAAATAACATTTCCTAACTTTGTTTTGCCTAACTGTGTCCCTAAACCTTTCAAAATTTCCCATCCGTTCCTACCTATTATTGTGCGTGAAGCACCAGAATCTAATAGCCCTAACATTTTAACACCAAAAATCTCAACGCCGACATATGGCCGTTGGTCTCTACCATCCTGCTCAAGCGTGAAACCTAAATTAACGACACTCGACTGGTTACCAGCAGGTAACCTTCCTAAGTCCTGCGAACTTCTCGCCCTGCTGGAACGAGAGTTCGATCCCCATTTCCCGAACATTGTTGGCAGTTACTCCGAGTAACTCCAACCCTACCGCAACCATAACAACGCCTAGCAGCGGAACACCTATTTGCAAAATGGCCCTCTCCATTGCAATTATAGCACCTAACGCGCCCTACACTACTATTCTGCGAATTAGCCTGCCTATTTCCATTCGTCAAAGTGCCCCGATTCCTGAACGGGTTTGACACTTGACTTGGATTCCCATTCCTGCGAACAGTCTGGTTGTCTTCTACAACCGAAACTGTTGGATGATCAAACCTACTCCTACTTCTATTGTTTGTCGAACCATCCCGACCTTGGTTTCGGAACGTGTTCGACACCTGATCCTGTTGAACTACTCGATTGTCCTCTACGACAACCGAAACTTCCGGACGAGTTGAGCCTACACCTACGTATGCTAGATCCGGTTCTAGCAAAGTCCTATTCCTACTGTTTGGAGGGGGAACGTAAGCCTCAACATTGGCACGAACCGCCTCCAAATCCCTACCTAGAGTTACTAGATCAGCCACAGTATTTGGTCTCGCCAGACCAAGCTGTGTCTGATAGAAAGGAGTCAGATTCCTTTGAATCATCGACAACTTTCTTCTTTCAGAAATTGGTTCCGAAAGCCTACTAAATAAATTTTTCATCGTAGCCACATAGACCCCGATGGACTCATCTTGACCTTGTGTACGATGCCTAATTTCTTCTAACAAGCAATCGTCGTAATTCGGTGGCAAAAACTCCAGTTTCAACTCACTGACGAGTTCCGACCACGAATTAACCGACGCCCTAACAGCCCTATACCATATAAGTGCCTTTCCTACAAACAATTCTACCGCGGACCTAAATAACTGAGTTTCTGAAACCCTGCGTGACTCGTATTTCTCCTTAACCTTTTCTAAAAAGGCGTTCACCGAGGCTCCACATCGTTCTCCTGTGAACTTTATCTCCCACTTATGAATAGGTTCGAATCTCTCTTGTTGAACCAAGACACGTTCAACAGTTCGGTTTCCGAACTCCAAATTCTCCCTGCTTTCCCTATTCCTTGCCTCTCCTAAAGTCGTCGATGAACCGGCAGTGGTGTCCATCGACCCACTAGACTGAGTTCGGTCTGAATGTCTGTTTTTGACATCGCTCCTTTGTATCTTTTCCGAACCATCCCCGTCCGATTCTTCATCCCCACTATCATCACCATCTAGTTCTGCCATAGCCATTATTAATTTGTTCTTGAGAACCTGTTTGCACTTTTCGTGCTCTTCACTAACTGGAATTGACCTATCCAACCTACGAAGCCCCCATTCAACCTTAGTCAAAATTTTCAAATACTCCTTTGATGTTTTTGACTGTGGAGGATTTCCTAATAACTTCCCTATCTCACCTAATTTCTTCTCCACCGCTTCTTTATCCTGTTCAAAACTGAAAGGATAATCAGGAACGGTAAAGGAATCCCTACGTGCCAGCTTGGTGGCAACCCTAAGTGCTTTTCGCATGTCATCCACTGATGCTACAGGAAGACCACGCCACTCCATTTCGTAGGCGAGTTCCTCCTGACCTAATCTATTTATTTCCATTTCTTTATACTAGAATTCTGTTAAAATTATTAAAAAAAGTAATACAAAAATGAATATTATTTTTCCTAATTATCAGCAGTTGGCAACTCTACTTTTAAAGTTCCTCAAAATATTTTCCCGCGGATAACGCTATCCCAAAAAACTTAACTTTGTCTTAATTACCAATCGAAACTTATTTTGTAATATTTAAAAGAATTAAAGAGCTAATTTAATCTGAAATACTAATAAAATTTCCCTAAACCGGTTAAAATTTTCAAAACTCCTAACTAAAATGTATAAATTGAATATAAAATAATTCCAACCTAAAAGCAAAACGAAAACGATTAAAATTCTAAATTAACACGAATCTCCTAATCCGAAAAAAGTATTGAATGAAGTACTAAAAGTACTATTATAAGAAAAGTAGGCGACCCTGATTCGACTGAGTTAAATTTCACTAACACTATTAAACCTAATGCAACGATTGTATGTATGTAAAAAGAGAGAGCACAAACTGATATTATTTTCAAAATGTCTATGTCCAGAATTTGATTATTTATAAAAAAAAAACACTAATCACTTCAATTTGAGAAAAAAAATAAAAGTAAGTTAACACAATAACTAATCGAATTGAAAGAAATTTATAAGGAAAAACACTTATAAAAAACAAACACAAGAAAAAGTAAAAAAAAACCTTACTCGCATGCACTTTAATTGGGGTGGTTGTTGTTGCTGCTTTTTATAATAAATGCTGCTGCTGGTGCTGCTGTCACTCTCACACAAAAATATGAATAGGTATCCACAAAAACAATAACTTGCCTAGGAAGAAATAAAAAAACTTTAATAAAAGTAATCAAAACTGAATTAAAAAAAAGAACGATTTTATATTTAGGAAACCAAAGCTTCACAAACAAAACAAAACTTCACACAATCCAGGTTTTTAAGAATAAATCCACTGACAGCAAAAGGTTTTCTTTTTCCTTTTTATTTGTACTTATGTGCACTAACACGTTGGGCGCCAAAATTGTTGCAGTGTTTATTTCACTCAAAGAATTACCTATGGATTTTGCGAATCCAATTATTATTAAAATTTAACAAACAAAACAAATTATTAACAATGTGCAACCGGCACCGCGGAAGATATATTCGATTATAACCAAACTGTCACAATCGAACGAAGACAAACCAAAGAGAATAACGAGACTAGAGAATACACTGCAACAAAAACTGCAACACCTGTGCAGCTCACCGACTAGCTCAGCTGGGCGTGGGTTAAACGAATTGAATGGGTGTTATCAAAATAATTCAATTCGATTAAAATAATATTAATCGGATTGAATTGAGTTAAAATACAAGTACAGGGGCGTACTTGAATTTAGGGTGGGCGCCAGGAAACTTTTTAAAGGGTCGTTTGCCTTGACCGGGAAGCTGAAAATGTTTCTTCAAACTTTTAAAAGAAACGAAATGTTTTAAATCCCTGATGGGGAGTTTGGTAATTTTATTTGTTTAACAAAATGTCCTAGGAAACCGTGGCAGAAGGCTTCGGATAAAAACCTAGGAATCTTTTCAAAGAAATTAAATAACAATGGAACAATGGAAAGTAAAATGAACAAAGCAATTTAAACAGAGAAAAGAACAATGTAAAACCAAATGTACTGGAACCGATTGAATGGACCGCTATTATTCGGTCCCGAAAAGAATGACAACAGTTAAAAGAAACTTAAAAACGCGACTCCCACCAATCTTGGGATTGAACGCAAACGAATAGATCAAACGAATTTAAAAAAAATAACAAGAAACAGATTTAAACACAAATCTACTTATCTGGTGGGAATTCTTCCTTATAGGATTGCCCTTCTGGCGATTTCTCCTCTGATCCCTTTTTCCTTCTTACTTCTTCCACAAACTTCACTTTTTCTATCTTTAATTTTCTTCCTCTTACAAAATCACTAGTTTTTTTTTCAACTTTAACTTTTCTATTTCTTCTTCTCTATTTTCCTTTTTTTTCAAATTCAAAATTCCTTTTTCTTTTGCTTCTTTTCAACTTGAAGACCAACCAAAAAGTGATTCATCATTCAAGCTTATTCTTCGGCCTCCTCACACACACACACATACTCTCACCCAACCAGATATCTCGCTGAATTCAAAATTACGGTGCCACTCCGAAGTAGAATTCAGGCGAGCCTCTCACACGCACACACATACTTTATGGATTCGTTAAGTTTTGGAGCTTTCCCAAAACCAGGCGAATCCATGGCCGTGTTCAAAAATATAACTAACAGAAAAATCGGAAGAATAAAAGAAAATTCAAAGTTGAAATACATTGACCTGAGCATTCTCTCAGCTACTCTACTATAAAAACTATCTGTGGAAGAGGTCCGAAGAAGAAAGTACCAACGTAATAACTCAAATTAATTTGTAACCCAAAATTCGTTTGATCTTATAGTTTGAAGATATTAGGGATGAACACTTAGCGCTACATTCAATTTTCGGTTGTACATACTTTAAGAATTAATTACGTTAACAATTAAAAAAGTTACGGTGGACCCAAGGGCCATACTAAAACAATGTGTTGGGCTAGCTGGCCATGCTTTCTCAAATGTTGGGCATTGTCCAAAAAGGTTGTTGGGCTCCACGGCCTTGGTGTTCGGGAGCGCTCCTCGCTCTTTTAAACGATTTGTCGTGTGAGTCTCCAGCTCGTCCGCTGGCTCAGCACGATCTCCAAACGGGGTATACCTAAATTTGTCATCCTCTAAGGGCTACTCTCATGACCCTCAAGGACAACGGGCTAAAAATGAAATTATAAAACATGGGAGAGGTTGGGATGGAGAGGAAGACACACAACGAGAGTAAACCATGGCGCAAATACATGGTCCGAAACGATTTTAAGAATCATGTAAGGGATGATTTTTGTTGCGGTAAATCTTACCGTAACAATTGGATTTTCTGAGTCCATGCAAGGAACTTATGTCTCCTTTTGATCTGACTACAATCTAAAAAAAACGTATATTTACCAAAAACTTCGGCTGCACTGTGAGGTACAGAGATTCGTTCTTAGGCTGTACCTCACGAATGTGAAACTCCTTAATAATCTCTGTCTTTTCCCCTTTCATTGTAATATTCAAGAGTTTAAAATCACGTTGTGTTTGTAAGTTTCCCCGGGACAGGAATTATCCACAATTCCTTCTTAACATACATAGATACTTTAAATATTACATACAATTGGTAAACCGGATGAAATAAAATTTTACTCAAAATCCCTTTTAAAGTAATCTTTAATTTTTCTTTGAATGATAGAAACGTTGTGAAGGAATAGTTCATATTTACCTACTCGTACATTCTAAATATGTATGTAAATTCGTCATAAATCCTGTTTTGCTGCTAAAGATTTCGGTTCTAGTAAACTAGATTATCCCATCTTAGCCAAGCCAAACCAGACCACAATTATTTAGAATTTTCCTGAAAAGATTAGAGAACATCATACCAGTTCTCCTGCTTTGAGATCTCGCCTACATATGTACATATATTTATTCAAAAATACTAAGCCCAAAGACGACTTATTAAAGGTGTTTATAATGCTGCATGGAAAAATGTTACTTACAGTCTTCGAGGCACGAAGGGTACTTAAACACTTTGTTAACAAAAGCAAAGGTTAATTCATCAGAAAAAGTCACATAAGAACAAACATCATACAATTATTGGAATGACATTTAAGGGAGTGCTATTTTGTTAGCTATTTCGTTAATTTGTAATTCTGAGAAATCCATTGTAGAGATGATTTATTTTTCCATCAATAAGAGAAAGAATAAACTTATTTTAGCTGGAATTCATTCGTTCATTAATTTTTTAGAGTTTCCATTCTTAGTAATAAGTAGGTTGTTATGTTTGTTTTTTATTTTGTATTGCTGCAATTAATTAAAGTAATATACCATTTAATTGGATACTTTAAATAAGTGATTTTATGTACACAAATATTTTAGAATGATGATATCAAACAAATTGATTGGCCTAAGCTTCTTAAATGATTTTTTTTTGTTTCAAACATACGAACTAAGATGATTAAATAATTCCCCAAATAGTTTAAACACCACGTAATATTAATATTGTCAAATTTCAGATCTACACATTCTCTCCAATCTTTTTTGAGTTGGAGTAATTTTTATAAGAATTCGACTACATTTTGTTCGATATTCATGAGGTATAATAAAGGCTACAAAAGTTAAATGGTTTTGAGCATGATCCAAAAATCAAAGGTATTTGAAAAAAAAAACGGAATAGATTTCAGTTCAAAAACCGTCATGTTTTGGCTTACTATTGGAATTAAGGTAATTTTTTAAAAAGTGTTTCCTCAAATATTTTACGAGCAAAAAATTATGTTATGAAATATTAAGTTTTTGATATCTGAAAATAATCAAACCGAAATTTGTTTACACTACAAATTAACCAATAAGGCGCCAGTTATAGCTATCATTGGTTCTCATCATTGAAAACAGGTTTTGGCAGGTCGTTTATAGCTATCATTTAAGATTTCTGTCATTGAAAAAAATTTCCTGATTGAAAGCCACCGAAAAAATTTTACTGACAGAAATCTGTCATTGGAATTGTGTGACATTGGAACACAAATCACTGGAACGATTCGTTTCACTTTTGAACATAAAAGTATCAGCTGTTCAGGAAAATAAATTTCCATCCGGAAAATAGAAAAATACATTTTCAGAGAAAAATAAATGTGCAATTACACTTTTTTTCCTCAAAAAAAATTCTTTGTGTGATTTCCGATCGATCAGTATATAATGTAACTAACATCTAGCAAAATTTTAATAAAAATCCAATAAAATCGAAAATGGATCGCATAACTATCGCACATGACATAAAAACTGAATTGGTTACAGATATTGTAAGGCCTGTGCATCATCGTTTCGCTCGTGCCACTGAAAATATCGCTGATGTAAGTAAAAGTGTTGCCAAAGACCCGAATGTGTCGATTCCTCTTCGTTCTCAGGAATTAGGACTGTCTTACCGCACATTCTGGCGTATTTTGAATTTGGATCTACACCTACATCCATATTAAGTCCAGTTCACGTTACAACTGAAGCAAGGTTACCATTCTCAACATCGAAGATAGGTCGAAAGGGTGCCTGAACAACAGGCGGTAGACGGTGTTTTCGATTTTTCGAACAAAATTTTCTTCAACGACGAAGCACATTTCTCATTCGGTGGGTATGTAAATAAACAAAATTGTCAGATTTGGGGTTCTGAGAATCCTCAATTTGGTTCTGAGGTGTGATTGGACCTTAATTCTTCGAAAACGAATATGGAAGAACCGTCACCGTGAATTCAGAGCGTTATGGTCATATGATAACCGACTTTTTTTTGGCTGCTCTTGAAGAATACGACTTGTGGATTTTTATATCGAATGATATATGAATATCGAAAACAATATTTTCTGTGAAATAAAATAATTTTGAAGCCAATATTTGTAATTTTTTAAAAGCTATTTGAGTCGAAAGTAAATTTTTACCAAGTTTTAGTATTGCTTTTTTTTAGGTTTTTATTTTTTGTAATTCGATTTTTCTCAAAATTTTATCGAATGTTGAAAACAATATTTCTTATAAGTTTAAACTAGTTAGAAGCCATTATCTCAAATTTTTGAAAAGATATTTGAGTCGAAAATCAATTTTTACCAACTTTCATTAATTTTTTTTTCGGTTCTTATTTTTTTTTTAAACAATCAATTTGATTTTTCTCAACATTTTTCGTTGAAAACAATATTTCTTATAAGATAAAAAAAGTTTGAAGCCATAATCTCAAGTTTTTGAAAAGATATTTGAGTCGAAAATCAATTTTTACCAACTTCTGTTAAATTTTTTTTAGGTTTTTAATTTTTTGTACAAAAGCTGGCAATTAGATTTTTTTCAAAATTTTACTGAATGTTGACAACAATATATTTTGAAAGATTAAAGTAGTTTAAAGCCAATATCTCCAAGTTTTGAAAAGATATTTGAGTCGAAAATCAATTTTTACCACCTTTTATAAATTTTGTTTAGGTTTTTATTTTTTGTAAAAAAACTGTTAATTCGATTTTTCTCAAAATTTTTCCTTATGTTGAAAACAATATTTCTTATAAGTTAAAATTAGTTGGAAGCCATAATCTCAAATTTTTGAAAAGATATTTGAGTCGAAAATCAATTTTTAACAACTTTTATTAATTTTTTTTTAGGTTTTTATTTTTTTTTTTAACTGTCAATTCGATTTTTCTCAACATTTTTCAGAATCTTGAAAACAATATTTCTTATAAGATAAAAAAAGTTTGAAGCCTTAATCTCAAGTTTTTGAAAAGATATTTGAGTCGAAATTCAATTTTTACTAACTATGAGTAATGTTTTTTTAGGATTTTATTTTTTATAAAAAAAAACTGTCAATTAGATTTTTCTCAAAATTTAAGCAGATGTCAAAAACATTATTCTTCGTTGCTCAAAATTGTTTTGAAGATGAAATCATATTTTAGTCGTAAAATTTTCGAGGTGACAAATTTTTTTTAGTTTTTTTTTATTTAATTGGATTTTTTTCAAAAATAAAATTGTTTTGTATCACGTTACAATATATAATATAAAATTTAATTCAAGTCTCTAGCGTCATTGTTTCATGAGATGTTTAAGGTTAACCAAAATTTTCACCTTTTTTTTTAAACTGCTATGGTAAAAAAACCACCCACTCAATTTTCTTGAGAGCCCTCTCTGCATCTTTCTGCCTTATTATCTGTATAACAAAATTTATTTGAGGTCGATATCTCTTGTGGTTCTTGAGCTATGGACGACGAAAAAAACAAAAAACGTCGTCAAAAAACGTTGTGCGAAGAATAATGTTTGTGACAACTGATAAAATTTTGAGAACTATCTAGTTAACAGTTTTTTTACAAAAAATTAAAAACCGAAAAAAAAATTAACAAAAGTTGGTAAAAATTGATTTTCGACTCAAATATCTTTTCAAAACTTTGGGATAATAGCTTCAAGCTTCTTTAAACTTATAAGAAATATTGTTTTCAACATTAGAAAACATTTTGAGAAAAATCGAATTAACAGTTTTTTTTACAAAAAATAAAAACCTAAAAAAAAAAAAATACTAAAACTTGGTAAAAATTTACTTTCGACTCAAATAGCTTTTCAAAAATTAAAAATATTGGCTTCAAACTTATTTTATTTCACAGAAAATATTGTTTTCGATATTCAGTAATTTTTTTTTCATAAAAAAAAAACTACAAAAAATAGTACGCAAATTTGGTAAAAATTGATACATACAGACAAACTTTAAAGCAAGACAAATCGACAGACGGGATAGGAAGTTATAAGTGTGGGTCGCATCCCACCCTCTTTTTTACGTTTACTTTTGAAACCGCAAAATGGATAACCCTGTATAATATAAAACTTATTGAAGTCACTAGCGTTATTGGTTCCAGAGATGTTTGAAATCAATCAATTTTGAAAGTAATTGCTGCATTTTTAAATGTTAATATCTATTTAACAAAATTTATTTAAAGTATATCTCTTATGGCTCTTGAGGTATGATCGCCGAAAAAAGGTATCCCCTACACACGCACACACAGACTTCTTTTTAAAAGCCTGCTCTTTAGATTCTATTAATCTCTGGAACATGCTTTGCTTTTTGGTTACCAAGTCTCTGTTTTTGTTGATAACTTCCTATTAATCCTTTTTAAGACTTATAGTTTGTGACATTTGCTAAGTTTTGAGAAAATGTAAAATTTTTCAACATACGCCACGTATACCTTGAATTAGATAAATTAACTTTTAAGCCTCCAGTTGACATAACAACTATTGTTCTGAGCTTTTAAGTTGAAATGTGATCAGTTTAAATTAATGATTTCGTTTTTAAATATGTGTCCCACGCTCCATCAATATTAAAATGTTGAAAATAACAACAATTAAATTATTTAAAACGGAATATTATTTAACAAGCCACAGGTAGACAATTAAAAAGAAATTTCCATTTAAAAACAAAATTATTATTATATCGGAGTTCTTGAATTTTTAAAGGAAGAAAAATCAAATTTTCATATTATCTCAGATATTCATAAAATAACCCCCCACACTATAGTAAACTGTTACACTGATAAATGGACAAAATTCCTCAATGATTAATTTAAGGAGGTCAAAACAAACAAATTAACCTTTTATAACTTTCTTCCAATATTATTACCTAATTTAATACCTTAAACGACCTAATCAATTAATTACATGCGAAATAGTAAGTTGTTTGGGCTGTGAAAAACGAGAGGTCAAAATGTTCGGGCAAAACCGAAAAGTCTAATGTTTTGACCAAATCACTAGGATGAGTTCAGTAGGTTGCTTTTATATTAGTACAATGAACTTATTTTGCAAACAAAGATAAACTAATAAACATTACCAAAAAAAAAAATACTTATAAGGGTGTTTTTTTAGCTACACGCGAAGTTTCGATGGTTATTGTATAGACGGTTTTTCAAAATGTGTTCACATTTCTTTTCAGCATAATTTGACAATTTATCATGAATCCTTAAACGCCAGATCGAAGCTTCCAAATTGTTGAAATTTACTTTGAAAACAAAAATCTGTTAGCGGCAAAGTTCATAGTTCATTATCTTTCATTTTACGGTTTTTAGTGATTAAACTCTTTTCTGGTTAAAATATTTTTTCAATATACAAAATTGTTGTATATGAAGCAAAGACAAAAGCAAAGTCATTAACGATTCAGAATAACATCCATTAAAATAATATCCTGACGGTATAATTGGTCCTTATTTCTTTCGAAATGATGAAGGAGCCATGCTGATTGATTTTCCGAAAATTCATCAGCCATCAAGTTGTAGGAACTTTTCATTTAGCGTGGTAATTAATATTTCCAGAAGTGGTCCTGTTAACTGGTCACCTCTTTCGTGCAACATAAAAACTATCGATACAATTTTATGGAACATGTGTTGACAAACCGAATCTCTCAAAGCATTGGAAACCAATATTTTTTAAGGTGTTGATTCCTGCCTTTTCAGACAATTTGCAAAACTCGATTTTTATTAAAATAAGTAACAATCACACACTTATCTATTTATATTGTTTTTTTTATTTAAAAGTATCATTGTATAAAAATTTGTCGATTTGTTTTAAACCAAAATAGATTAACATTTTTGCAAAATTTCTTTGTAATTGCAAAGTTATTTCTCTGAACTTTAAGCGTTTCTTAAAACAAATTTCTAATATAATCGTACTTGTTGTTGATGATTAACACTGAAATCTAAAACTCGTATAATTTTTTTGATTTCACACTTGTTGAACGTTTCTAAGGAATCTAATTGGTCTTTATGAATTTAACTCTTCTTAAAAACTCAACTAAATCTACTGCACCTTTTATAGAGGTCCCTCTGCTAACTTACCATTAGTATTGTTGTTATTGGCCTTCGATGAACTGCAATTATTGTTGAGCGAATTAAAGAAATTAACTGCTCCAGTTCGCCGCAATATCCAAAACATGATGACAAAAATGATAATATCTTATTTTGATTGAGTTAGGTTTTCGTCCTGTTTATAGAAATTCCTTAATCCTGATAATGATTAATTATAAATCAAAACAAAAACAAACTCAAAAATCAGGTTAAGCCTTTTCTCTTATTTTTCTTCAGATCCTTGTTAACTATAACCCCTTGCACACACGCAAGCTCTATTTCCAAGAATAGAACATAGAATGAAAACAAAATAAAATCAAAAACAAAAACAAAACAATATAAAACGTTTTGTATTCTCAAGGATAATTACGACGACACGAAATCAATTTGCTAATCAATCACAACCAATCTCAAGGAAAACACAACCACTCTTGGCACCACTCAACACGAGTAAACGATTTTTCTCTATTTTTTGTTGTTGTTGGTTTCTATTTTGATTGCACAAGCGAAAAATAGGAAGAAGAACAATTAAGTCCTTTCAGTCAGGACATTTATAAATACAAAAATAGTACGAGAATATCAAATAAAATGTCCTTTTTTATTTTTGTTTTATTTTATTTTATGTTCACACCACACCACCAAAATTTTGCTTTTTATTTTTGCCGGCTTACGAAGGCGTACAAAATAAAAAGAGATTATTTAGTGCCCTAAACTACGAGCCTAGGTATAAGAGCATAACCCCCTAGGGATATATTCTTAATTATTTTTGCGCAAGTTAAGCAATTTCTAAGCAAATTAGGACAATAATTTCGGTTGTTCGTTCGTTCTTTCGTTTGAAAAGGGGTTACAAAAGGATTTCCAGATGAGCCGAGCACCACCACCGAGCGTCGAGCGACGAAAACGACGACGACAACTACGATAAGCCAAACGCGAAAAGCCAGATGATGAGAGCAGTATTTTATGAAAGAAAGGCGAAATCGCGTAGCGTCCTTATTCCATTCGTGTTTGAAGTCAGTTCGGAACTGATGAAACTGAGTTAGGAAGGAAATCGAACAGGTGCATGATGATAGCAGTGATGAGTTTGCTATAGAAGCAAGCAAAAAGGACATGGATTGGATGTATAGGAGTTGTGACGACACAACAAAGGCATGAATAAGAGCTTTCAAGGACTTCTGAAGAGACTTTGTGTGATGAGGAAATTTTCTCTTTTACAATCCTGTAAAAACAGTAATATCAGCTGTTCTTATAGATTATGCTATAAGTACGATGTCCTTTGTGGTGCTTTAACACCTTTAGACAATAGACTTAAGTGTTTTACATTTAGATTGTATCTATGGAGGTATTTTTGGGGTTGTGCGGATTCGAGAGAATTCGAATGTTTTGGATGACCTTTTTTCTGTAATGATAGGTGGATTCAAATATCGATTAAGATTTTCTACAAGCATTTTTCAAGTTCACTCCTTCCCTTATCGATTGGGCCATTAACAGGTTGAGTCTTTTTTAAAGTAACCAGTTAACTTGGTTATGCTTCATTGAATCCTTTTCTGGAAAATGGGAGTAAATATTGAACTAGATACATATATGCATTGATGATATCTATACGAAGAAGTTAAATGAATATCGATTTGATATTAAGGGTCATATGTGCAAAAGGAGTTATACAGAAATCTGTGCATGTACATACTATTTTTACTTTATATACATTTTAAATAAATGCATACAATTTGTATTGATTAAGGAAACAATGGCTTCCGATATCAGTTGCATACTACGTGCATTTTTTGCAACATATAATTTTGACACAAAGAGAGTTATTCTGGTTCTTGCAACATTTAATTTTAGAAAAATCTTCTTTTCACTTTAAAAGCTTTTTTGATACTCTTATACAAATCGAAAGAGAGAGCTTTCTCTAATATTTCTTGTTCTTTTTTGAGGGACTTTTTTTAATAAGGATGTGAATATAAAAATAAAATTAGATACATTTTTGACATTAACTGAGTTACAACTACGCCTTGATAAAGAAAAAAGTAGCCTTTAGTTGTTTCATAAAAACGTTACCAACAAATCTTTGAACAAAAGGTGTATAAGTCAGTTGAAGCTTTCCTTTTTCGACAAGTGACAATTCCACCCTAGTAAAGGGTTTGCTCCTTTCCTCTTACTTAACTTGCTAACTTAAGGTGGCGCTACAATTTTGTGTGAAATAGGGCCTTACCAAAAAACTTCTCTTCCTAGAACGATCCCTAGCTAGATGTCTCCAGTTTCGCACTCCAAATTGGGTGAGTTCACTTTCCACTTGTGCGCGCCGAGGTCTTCCTCTACTGCTCTGTCCTGTAGGTGTGGATTCGAAGACTTTCCGGGCAGGAGCATTAGTTTCAATGCTCTCAGTCGTTGGACTTTTATGTTTTTCCTCCTGGCTAGGTATACGTCGCTGTACAGCCTGTCCAGTTCGTTCATTCAATTTTGTCGTCCACTCACTTTCAATGCATACGGGACCGTAGATCACACGAAGAACTTTTCTCTCGAAACGACCCAAGTCCATGCTTCTGCAACATATAGCAGGACGGGGATGATGAGGCTCTTATGTAGCGACACTTTGGTCGCTCGAGTTTGACAGGGATGTAAAAACTAGACATGGCTCTATACACTTCGTCCCTGTGCATGCTATCATATGCGGACTTAAAATCGATGAAAATATGGTGGGTGTCGATTTGATGTTCTTGGGATTTTTTCAGGATCTGCCGTAATGTGAATATTTGATTTACTGTGGACTTTCCTGGTTCAAAACCACACTGATAAAGACTTATCAGTTTGTTGGCGATGAGCTTTAGACGTTCACATATTACGGCAGAGAAGATTTTGTAAGGAATGTTAAGTAGTCTGATGCCTCTATAGTTAGTGCAGTTTTGAGGGTCTCCTTTTTCAGTATCAGGCAAACAATACTAAGGTTCTATTAATCGGGCATGCTCTCATCCGACCACAGATAAGTTGGTGCATAGGCAATAATTTCTTTCCACTTGTGACTAAACTTTAAACTTCTTTTTCTGTGAATTTACCACAAAAAACAAGCTTTGCCCTAAATTATCGGTCCTAGTTCCGAGCACTTATTCCTTTTCCTCTCGTTAAAATAATTTAACATAGACTTAAACTTAAACTTAAACTTAAACTTAAACTTAAACTTAAACTTAAACTTAAACTTAAACTTAAACTTAAACTTAAACTTAAACTTAAACTTAAACTTAAACTTAAACTTAAACTTAAACTTAAACTTAAACTTAAACTTAAACTTAAACTTAAACTTAAACTTAAACTTAAACTTAAACTTAAACTTAAACTTAAACTTAAACTTAAACTTAAACTTAAACTTAAACTTAAACTTAAACTTAAACTTAAACTTAAACTTAAACTTAAACTTAAACTTAAACTTAAACTTAAACTTAAACTTAAACTTAAACTTAAACTTAAACTTAAACTTAAACTTAAACTTAAACTTAAACTTAAACTTAAACTTAAACTTAAACTTAAACTTAAACTTAAACTTAAACTTAAACTTAAACTTAAACTTAAACTTAAACTTAAACTTAAACTTAAACTTAAACTTAAACTTAAACTTAAACTTAAACTTAAACTTAAACTTAAACTTAAACTTAAACTTAAACTTAAACTTAAACTTAAACTTAAACTTAAACTTAAACTTAAACTTAAACTTAAACTTAAACTTAAACTTAAACTTAAACTTAAACTTAAACTTAAACTTAAACTTAAACTTAAACTTAAACTTAAACTTAAACTTAAACTTAAACTTAAACTTAAACTTAAACTTAAACTTAAACTTAAACTTAAACTTAAACTTAAACTTAAACTTAAACTTAAACTTAAACTTAAACTTAAACTTAAACTTAAACTTAAACTTAAACTTAAACTTAAACTTAAACTTAAACTTAAACTTAAACTTAAACTTAAACTTAAACTTAAACTTAAACTTAAACTTAAACTTAAAATTAAACTTAAACTTAAACTTAAACTTAAACTTAAACTTAAACTTAAACTTAAACTTAAACTTAAACTTAAACTTAAACTTAAACTTAAACTTAAACTTAAACTTAAACTTAAACTTAAACTTAAACTTAAACTTAAACTTAAACTTAAACTTAAACTTAAACTTAAACTTAAACTTAAACTTAAACTTAAACTTAAACTTAAACTTAAACTTAAACTTAAACTTAAACTTAAACTTAAACTTAAACTTATTATGCTTTGGTTAACTTGTCCATTTGATTCATCCATATGGGAACGCATACTTTCTATCATTTCTGTAAGAAAATAAGACAGAATTCGAAGAATTTTTATCTGCAAAGTGAAAACCATGCAAGCCATTTCTTCAAAAAAATGGCTACGAATTAAGGTTACTCCGCTTCCAACAAAAAACAACAAGTCTATAAAAAGTCCCTGTTTCTTGGGACACTTTCCAGACAAACTATTTTTCCTTAAACATCAAATCCCCGGATGCAATATGTAACATGGGTACTAGGCATAAAACCGTTTTCATTACATTGAACCTTAATATTGTCAAGTGTCAATTGGTTGTAATCCTATTTCAACGCGTGGTCATCCTTAGGATTATGTACTTTTGCACAAAGAACAATTTCCATATATATTTACTTCCTTGAGAAAAATAAGGGAATTGAAGAAAAGTCTGGTGCCTTTTCAGTTAAGGGAGCCATAAACTACTTAATGAATATTTTACAGGAGTCCCATAAGAAAACATTGTTGTGTGTTACATTGAAATACATAGGTAAAAGGGACATCAAAAAAGGACAAAAGAACAATCTTATGTAGTTTTTGGTAGGATAAATATTCTAGTAGTTAGTATATAAAATTATGGACCTTACATGAAATTACTTTAGAGACTGAATAGCAGCGGTTGTATTAAATTTGAGCATAAAGCTAACCACCCATCTATTTTCGATTTTTCTAACCTAGAAATACTATCAAAAGAAAGAACAGTCTATTGTGAAAAAATAAATGTTTAGTTTTTATTATTGGTTTTTGTCTAAATTCAGATGAACTCAACTAAATTTAAATAGATCAGGTTATTCCTAACTAGTTTGGAAATGAAAGCTTAAATACATTCAGAATGTCATAACAATTAAAAATTTCTTTAGGTAACTTGGTTTTCCTATTCAGTGCTGAGAATAAATTAAGTTTGTCTTAAATACACAAGGCTAACGACTTTATTAACGCTTCCACTTTCTTTAAGTTTCTTCATAATTGCTTGGCTCGTAGGTTGATTATGCCCATCAAAATCATCTCGTAACCCATTATTGTAAATATCGTATATCGAATGACAGCTGAGTTTGACAGGTGTCAAATGGGAACAATTAACAAAATAAACTTAAAACTTTATAACTTATTTTTATTTTCTTATTCCCTGTATTCCATTTTTTTTCAAAGGGGTTTTAAGGGGTTATTAGTACCCTTTATATGTTTATATTTAAACCCAGCGCGAGCTTTAGGAAATTAGGAAAGGATTTAAGACGAGATACCGGTGCACATTGGTCTTTAAGTTCTGAATATAAAAATGGGAGGGAAAGCAGAGTTGGCCAAAGCTTTACACATTCTCGATGTGCGGTTGAAGAAAGAATCTCTTTACTTGACAGTACGCCCGGAATTGAGCTAAAGGGTAAACTGATGAGCATTCCTGGAAGTGCGGGAATTACGACTGAACTGTTTGAGGAGGGAAATGCAACTATCTAATTCGACAGAACATTGTTTGTAAAAATATCTGTAAACCAACGAAAGGTAGTACCCGTGGCATGATGGTTAGTGCGTTGGACTGTCATGCGAGAGGTCTTGGGTTCGTTCCCTGCCTGTACCACCTAAAGTTGTTTTCACGGGTACTGCCTCTTGCGAGCAATTGACAAATTCTTCAAGAGTAATTCTGGTCATGGAAAAAAGTGCTTTCTCAAATTAGCCGTTCGGATTCGGCATTTAAACTGTAGGTTCCCTCCATCCCTGCAATTACTCGCACACAGGAATGGTTGAGAGTTGTAAGTCACTAGGTCCTGGTTCTCTACGGACTGTTGCGCCACCTAATTTATTTATTTATCTAAACCAACGAAAGGCATGAGACACTGCGGCGGTGTTTGGTTGTTTGTTTCAGTTATAGTCCTATAGCTTGATTGGACACACTCTTCGAGAATGTGATGACTGATTTTCAGGACAGGCAGTGTAGTAGAATCCTCTCACCCAAGAAAGCAGAAGAGTCGGGAGATCGAGAAGTATGTGGAAAAAACCTCGAGGAGGAATTGTCGTAATTGGGAAAGAGCTGGAGAGAGCTCAAAGACATCGCCAATATCCGCACACAATGGTTTGAGGAGTAGTACCCGTGGCGTGATGGTTAGTGCGTAGAACTCCAACCCGTCAAATCTTCGGTCGGTAAGTCTTCTTCCGAGCATCAGCAAAGTTTTCGAAAAGATCATCAATAGGGCTCTGACTAAGTGGGCTGCGGACAACAAAATAATTCCGGATAAACAGTTCGGGTTCAAGGCGGGTCATGACACAATTCATGCTGCGTCTAAACTCGTTTCTGATATCCAATGGAATAAAACAAAACAACAATGCACAGGTGCTGTTCTGGTTGATTTCGAAAAGGCCTTTGACACCGTATGGTTAGAGGGTCTTTACCTAAAACTGAGCAGACTTGGCATAAGCAAGCCATTGTTGTATATACTTTATGATATGCTTAACGGTAGAAAGTTTGTTGTCAAAAGTGGCAATGTAACTTCTACCACAACATTCTTAATTAAAAATGGTCTTCAACAGGGAGCGGTGAATTCGCCGATTCTCTTCAGCATTTACACCAGCGATCTGATAGGTAGTCTTATAAAGGCAATTGCGTACGCCGACGATCTTATTGCGTACAGAACGGCCCGAAAGGTTGACGATATTAGAATTCTCTTGCAGCGTGATTTCGACAAGATTCAGCGATATTGCGAAGACTGGAAACTGAAAATAAATGTCCAGAAGTCGGAGACAATTCTGTTCCGGACTCCGTTGGCTAGGGCCACGAGGGATACGTGCAAGAATTGGCGCAAGATGGTCATCGTTGATCTTCATGGGCAGCCATTAGCGAGCAAAAGTGTAGTGAAGTACCTCGGTATCTGGTTAGATAAGTTTTTATATGTCGACAGACATATAAATGCTGCTCTGACCAGGGCCAGAGGAGCCTTCGCTCTGACGAAACGGCTGTTTTTTAGCAGTCGGCTTGACCCCAGAGTGAAGGTAATTTGCTACATGGCCCTCATACGGCCGATGATCGTTTATGGTTGTCCTGTGTGGTTCAACGTTGCCCCTTCCCAGATGGAGAAGTTTCGGGTGTTCGAGCGGCAGTGTTTACGACGCTGTACCGGCTTATATCGAACAGCCGAATCTTCTTACGTGCATTACTATTCCAACGAGGTCCTATACAATGGGGCTCGAATCAACAGAATTGACAATTTCGTGATAAAACTCGTTCGAGGTCACATTGCAAGGGCTATGTCTTCGACCAACAATTTAATTTTCGGGGCGTTCTATGCGAATGACGAGTATTTTGAAAGTGCACGCTTGAACGGCCTCATATCACCAGAGGCATTCCTCTTTTTAGATAGATGCGGTCTGATACAGGATAGATTGGCAGTTCCGCTAATTTAACACGTCAGACGACGAACCGTGGATAGGCGACTCCTGTACAATCGGGACGTCATGGCACAAGGCGGAGCAGAGCTCCTTCGGTTCAGTAGGGCTGTGTCCGAACGGGACCGAACTGATAGGGTGAAGCAGGAGAACCAGTTTTGGTGGCTTCAATCGGCACTTGATAGTGGGTAGTCGGGATGGGGTTTTAAGCCTTGGACGGCTTACATACTTGTTTTATAGTTTTAGGGTTTAGTTTTAAGAAGAATAGGCATGGTGGCACAAAAAAAAAATACAACAAATACAAAAAAAAAATACAAAAAATACAAACAAACTAAAAAAAAAAAAAAAAAACATGGAATAAAAAAAAAAAAAAAAAGACAACAATATATGAAAAACAAAAAACGTTAGATAGTTAGATTTGCTGCTGTGGTTGTTCTAGTTTTAAGTAGTTTATAGGTAGAATAGGTAGTTTAAGTAAGTTTAAGTTTTATTTTAAGGACCTTATTTTAAGTAGTTTTAAAGTAAAAATGAAAAAAGATATTGAAATTAGTTTTTTTTTAATTTTCTAATAAATACAAAATAAATAAATGAATTACAGTTAAATAGATCTTAGGGCCAAAAGGCATTAGAATTAAGTATTATTGTTTAACTTAGAGTGTCTGTATGGTACCAGTAAGTTAGTTGTAAGTTATGGTTAATTAGGCTAGTTTTATGAATTTTTGTCTAGCTTTAAGATAGGTTTAATATTGAAGTAATAAAAATGAATTTAAAAAAAAAAGTGCTTAGGACTGTCATGCCAAAGGTCTTGGGTTCAATCCATGCCTGTGCCATCTAAAGTTTTTTTTTTTCAAGAGTACTGCCTCTTGCGTGGAATTGACAAATTCTCCAAGAGTAATTCTTGTCATAAAAAGTGATTTCTCAAATTAGCCGTTCAGATTCGCCTTAAGACTATAGGTCCCCTCCATTTCTGGCAACATTACTCTGACACAGGAATGGTTGAGAGTTGTAAGCCTCTAAGCTTAGTTCTCAACGGACTGTTGCGCCACTTAATTTATTTTATTTTATTTTAATAATGCCAGGAAAAGTTGAGTCCCTATGCTCCGCTATATGGATTACCTACTGTGCTGTGACTTTATAGGTTTACGGACCTAAATAAGTAATTATTTGGATTGCCTTACAAAACGCTTATAAGTGAAGTAAAGACATACTTTGCTCTTATTGGTTATGATGCGTTTGACACACAATGTCAAAAACTTTTTTTAAACTAACTACTTACACGCAAAAAAACTATACACAACTTCGCTGTTTATTGACATTTAACCAGAAAACAGTTTCATCACTAAACACAGTGAAATGGAACTTCTCGAACAGATTAATTTTCTTAAAGTAAATTTCCACAATTTGGAAGCGTTTTTCAGTCAACACTGTCAAACCATAAACAACAATCATTGCAATTTCTCATGCAGCAAAAAAAACACCGTATATAAAAATTTCAAAAATATTGACGATACAAATATTCAAAGAATAATTTTTTGGCTGGTACACGATGTTTTCTAAGTAAAAATCTAAATTTTACTTTCCTTTCTATGGAATTACCTAAAACCTTTAATTCCAAAGTTTGAAGACAATCATTTCAATCGTTTAGAATGTAGGTTGAGCTTAAGGCACGTAGACCCACGTTTTCATCTTCGTTGGCCTTTCAGACCATACAATCTGCTACTTTAAAAGGTGGGAAAAATCTAACAAAAAAAAGGCGTTTTCCACAACCCAGAAGAAGATTCTCGAGTTTTTAATAATCTGAATGTAAACTAACTTAATTTGTATTAAAATAGAATTTCCTTGGAAAAACTCCGTTTTCGTATCCAGTTTAATTAAGAAAAAGCATATCGATTCTAAATATAGATACAAAAATATATTCATAAACTAAGCCAAAGTGTCTGTACCCCGAGTGTATATTTATAACATTATATACCGCCTCGTGATGGAATTATTCTTCTGGCATTTAGTGTCCTAGAAGCGACGACAATAAAACTAAGTTGATTCAATTCTCCATAAATCACGTGCCAAAAGATTTTCAAGAAAAGTTTGGTAGATATAAAAATATCCTTCTATTCGAGTATTTATTCAAAATAACAGGTGACTTACTGGTATAGGGGGTAGTAGTTACCTGCCAGTACCAGCCGCTGACATCCTGGATGTCGTTGGTATTGGTATTGAAAATTCTCTTCAAATTTTCTATAACATTTTCCACCTTTACTAGGTCAAGCTTCTATCTGGTTTCTTTTCAGTTTTATAAAACAATAAAATATTACTAAACATCTTTAATTCCTCTAAATTCCTTTCAGTTATTTAATGGATTAAGTTTAAGCGAACAACGTTCAATTCCTATAGTTACTGGAGCCAAAATATTTTAAAGCATAAAGGCTGCCTTAAAAAGTGTTCAGGTGGAATTGTAATGAGGTCAGGTCTTATTTTACAAATTCAATATTAATTAATTTATCCTTGTTTGATCCTTAAAACCAATATAAATTAATTTTACAAAATTAATGATAATACGATAATTATCAAAAAGATACATTACATAAATGTACATATTATGTATGTATGAATATGTAAATAAATCAAACAAAAATCCGATTTGCCTTGCAAAATATTGACATATTAATCCAATTAAATCGGCCAACAGCCAAAAGGAACAAATAACCGAAAAAATAAAGATGAAAGCCAATAAAACCATCGTCGTCGTCGATAAAACCTCCTCATGTGGTGGATGCCGGCGGACGGATGCAGGATCGATATAAACTGTCATATGCTCCTGATGATGATATTGATGCTGATTGATATGTTCATTTTTTGTAAATAAATAAACAACAAAATGTTTCATTCTACTTTTTTCTTTTACTTTGATTGATTGAGTTTTAGTTGAAAATATGAGAAGTGGACGTAAATATAAAAAGTACATCTATATAGAATTTGTAAATGGTTGAAATCAATTGAATCAGGAAAGGAACAGCCAGAGCAATATGTCGAACTTTTAGTGATGTGGTTTTATGTTTTTGAGAGACTTTCGAGTGTAATTTTGTACTTGATTACAATTTTAAAATGAAATTCAACAAATATTTTTTTAATTGGGATTGAAAGCTTTTAACCCATTTGAGTTTAATAACACTAGTGGTATAGTCCAGAGAAATTTTAAGGGTTTTTTAAATGCAGTTATTCTTGTTTTGATTGATAAATGTTGAATGAAAAATTCATTGATATAAAGTTTTCGTTTGTTATGTATTATTATTAGGTTAAATGTCAAAAGCTTCGGAGTTGGTCTTTTTGACAGATGTCACTTGATTTATGCTAATTTTTTTTTGCAATTTCATAATAAATAGATTTATTCCTGAACAACGTTTGTAAATCACGCAAATTTTTTACTAAAACAATGGTTCGGTTCTCGCGATGCATCAATTTATTGGAGTAAAGTTGAACTCGGGAAATCGTGCGATTAACATCGCTGGCCTACATTTTGTCACTTAAATAAATAAATAAATTGGGTGGCGCAACAGTCCGTTGAGAACTAGGGCCTAGTGACTTACAACTCTCAACCATTCCTGTGTGCGAGTACTGTTGTCAGGGATGGAGGGGACCTACAGTTTTAGGCAGACTCCGAACGGCTAATTTGAGAAAGCACTTTTCATGACAAGAATTACTCTTGGAGAATTTGTCAATTCCTCGCAAGGGGCAATACCCGTGAAAAAAAACTTTAGATGGCATAGGCAGGGATCGAACCCAAGACCTCTGGCATGAAAGTCCAACGCACTAACCAGCTTGCCACGGGTACTATACGTTTTGTCACTTGTCTACGCAAATAAGCCGGAGAACATAAACGGCTTGGAAGAGAATGTTCAGCACCAAAGTGGCCCCATGGTTAAAAACTGGGCCGCTCGACTTAAATATTTGGACTGATTAAATGTCCAGATGCATTTAGGGAGGGTGAGATTGGAGGAGGTGTAAGTGGATCATTGCGAAATATTTATTTTGGTACAATACAAGCATATGACACATTATTCAAGGGTATTTTTTAATTCTACAAAAATGCAAACAAATCTTTCTAAGGTATACATGACACTCTTTAACATAACATCCTGTAAACGTCAATATTTGTAGTTTTTTTCTGTTTTTTTAATGGAGTTTCCCAAGACTTTGGGAATGGAGTTTCTGATAGAAGTAGGTGTAGATTCGGTGAATGGTCCCAAAGCAAGATTACCGTTGATCCCAATTTTCAAAAATACGTCAATTAACAAATATCCAAAACTAGAAATTTGCAGTCAATGGTGAGCGCTATAGAGCCATTATTACTGACGTTTTCATTCCTCATTTGGAACCATGATGTGCCGGATCTGTGGTTTTAACTAAATAACTAGGCACAACATGTCATATAGATCGTAACACAATAATTTTATTGAACGAAACGACTATTTTTAAGTAACGACCCGTGAATTGGGCTCCAAGATCGTGCGATTTAACGCCCATAAGTCGGGAGCGATTGACCACTAGGAGGACAACATTCGTCGCGTTATTATAGCAGTTTAAAAAAAAGATGAAAATTTTGGTTAACCCTAAATATCTTACGAACTAAAAATGCTAGAGACTTGAATTAAATTTTATATAATATACTAGCTGACCCGACAAACCTTGTTTTGTCATATAAATAATTTCTTGAGAATATTTTGTTAGAAATAACTAACTTACTTATTGTAAGTTTGTTAGGATGTGGTATATAAGTGGGAGAGCTATAGAGTACTGTAAACGGTGACAAAATATTAAAATAACAAATCACAAAACAAATTTTTTTAATTAATTAATTTAATTTAACATATCGCTAATTATTACAATACTACAAAAAAACAGTATCAATCCCTTAATGCAACAGAGTGTACAATATTTTTTGTGATCCCATCTTTCGCCAATACAAACAAACTGGATGGTTTGCCCACTCGAGAGCACGCCACGTATAATTGTCCATGTGAAAAACATGAAGTGCTCAAAATCTAAGCCGCAGACAGACATCGTTTGGCCTTGAGACTTATTGATAGTCATTGCAAATGCCAATCTAATTTGATATTGAAGGCGTTTGAATTGAATTGGCACATCTGTGGGTATAATAGGGATTCGCGGTAATAATATTTTTTCACTTTGGAATTGGCCAATTAAAATTATGGCTTCGATAACATTTTTCATTAATTTTTTAATTACTAATCGCGTGCCGTTGCACAACCGTGGTGGGTTCAAATTACGAAGCAAAATTACCGGAGATATAACCTTCAGTTGTAAATTATGCGGTAGTATATCTGGTAAATCCAATGAGTTCAAAAGCTCAGTTGGATAAAACTGTATCAATTGATTTGTATGACACCAAGTCTCCTGGTAACAAATTTTGTATCTTGAGGTTTAATTCGTTGACATCCACATTTTTTGCTCCTAAAATTGCTCTTTCTGCCAGCCACTCATGATTTGTATATTGTCTGTGGACATCGGGAAATATCTGTTCAATGAGAGCATCTTGTGAATCAATAATCGTGCAGAAATCGAACGGTAATTTTATGCATCCAGTTTCATCTGTAGTAAATTTTCCGTCGCCTATATCTAACAGTTGTTTTGAAAATGTTTCAGCGGATGGATCTTGAAGCATTTGAACACGTATATTTACTTTCAGTTGTACTTTTTCAACATTACGTCGCCGCAGTGGCGATGATTTTAAGCACGCGTTGATCTCATCAGCATACGTTGAACGCGGAATAACGGGAAGTGTTTGGCTGAAATCACCTGAAAGGAGTAACAGAGGGCCTCCAAATACTCTGTCGTTGTTTTTTATATCTTTCAATTTCCTGTTCAACGCCTCAAGCGAATGTTTGTGTGCCAAAGTGCATTCATCCCAGATGATAATTTTACACTGTTTCAGCACTGTGGCCATGGATGATTGTTTTTTTATATTGCACACCGCGTCCGGGTTATTTTTAATATTTAGTGGCAGTTTAAATACTGAATTAGCTGTTCTGCCTCCATCCAATAAAGTTGCCGCAATGCCAGAAGATGCAACAGCCAATGCGAAACCATTATTTGATCGTATTTTAGCAAGAATTAGCGAAATAACGAATGTTTGGCAATTCCACCTGATATAATAAAAAAAAAAAGAATCCACCTTGTCCTGCCGAAACTGCGAGCATGATGTGGTCATAAATGGTTCTTTGTTCTTAATTCATTAGTGGGACATTGCGAGCAACAATCGCTGCCATTTCTACAGTATTGTAATGTAGTTCACGATTCATTTCAGTGTCTATTAAATCAGATGCATTTCAATTTAGTGAATGCATACCGAAATGACTGAGTGGTAAGTTGGCAATGATAACGCAAAGATCCTCAATAGCAATCAATGCTTCATTGTACATAGCGTCACATGAATACTATCGTAAGATCGTTGCACCGTGTACGATGTTGATGCAATTAAACCATAGCACTTAAGAATATAAAAAATAGATAAAAACCTATTCTCAGACCTACCGAATATATATGCAAAATTTCATTAAAATTGGTTAAGCCGTTTCGGAGGAGTATGGCAACTAACACTGTGACAGGAATATTTTATATATCAGATTATAACGTGATACCAAACAAGTATATTTTTTAAAAAAAACCAAAACGGTTTTTTTTTAAATCAAAAAAACTGAAAAAAAATTTGTCACCTCGAAAATTTTACGACTAAAATATTATTTCATCTCCAAAACAATTTTGTGCAACGAAGAATAATGATTTTGACATCTGATAAAATTTTAAGAAAAATCTAATTGACAGTCTTTTTTATAAAAAATAAAAACCTAAAAAAAAAAAACATTTCTCAAAGTTGGTAAAAATTGAATTTCGACTCAAATATCTTTTCAAAAACTTGAGATTAAGGCTTCAAACTTATTTTATCTTACAAAAAATATTGTTTTAAACATTCTGAAAAATGTTGAGAGAATTCGAATTGACAGTTTATTTACAAAAAATAAAAACCTAAAAAAAAATTAATAAAATTTGGTAAAAATTGATTTTTAACTCAGATATCTTTCCAAAACTTTGAGATATTAGCTTTACTACTTTTATCTTTCAAAAAATATTGTTGTCAACATTTAGTAAAATGTTGAAAAAAATCGAATTGACAGTTTTTTACAAAAAATTAAAAACCGAAAAAAAATTCAACAAAAGTTGGTAAAAATTGATTTTCGACTCAAATATCTTTTCAAAAATTTGAGATATTGGCTTCTAACTAATTTTAACTTATAAAAAATATTGTTTTCAATATTAGGAACAATTTTGAGAAAAATCGAATTGACAGTTTTTTTTTACAAAAATTAAAAACCTAAAAAAAAAGCAATACTAAAACTTGGTAAAAATTTAGTTTCGACTCAAATAGCTTTTCAAAAATTACAAATATTGGCTTCAAACTTATTTTATTTCACAGAAAATATTGTTTTCGATATTCAGTAATTTTTTTTATGAAAATCCAACTGTCCGTTTTTTTCATAAAAAAATAAAATCTAAAAAAAAATAGTACGCAAATTTGGTAAAAATTGATACATATAGACAAACAAGACAAATCGATAGACGGGATGGGAAGTTATCAGTGTGGGTCGCATCCCAGTCTCTTTTTATTTTTTGTAAACGAAACTGTCAATGCAATTTGAACTCTTTCAATACAGGTTATCCCACGATAGAGGAAGAAGGACACTATATAATTGAACAATACTCGAGAATAGGACGAACTAAAGACATACAAACCGATTTTAAGGCATTAGGGTTGGAGAAATCACTGCAGTTTCGCTTAACGAAACCAAGCATTGAATTTGCCTTTGCTACAATGCATTCTACATATAATGAAAATATCAAAGCAAGTTACATGATTGAACAGCACGTTCAAATGATAACACTTTATTTTCAAAATGAGTTTTCGTTAACGCATACGTTGCGCGCATTGCACTCATTTTACGTTTGGTGGCCAAATTTCAGACGACCGGTTCAGTAAACAATCAACCAATACCCGTACACTTTCAAGGAACGCGGCGATGTTCTCTGCCGATCTTGCGTTCCTTGAAAGTGTACATCAGAACCCGAGGCAGTCTATTCCTCGCCGTGCACAAAAACTCGGCCTTTCGCAGACTTTAACTTGGCGAATTTTACGTCGACACTTGTAAATCCGTACAAGATACAGCTGACCTAGGAGCTCAAAGTTCATTACCATAGACAAAGCCGTTTGTTCGCTGAATGGACTTCGACTCCTTTGGAAGTGGACCCCAATTTTGGCCGAAAAATCATCTTAAGTGACGAGGCGCATTTTTGGATGAATGGCTGTGGGACGACACCAACCCACTCGAGGTTCACCAGGTGATAATGCATCCTCAAAAAGTAAGCGTTTGGTGTGGATTTTGGGGCGGCCGGCGGCGTAATTTGTGTGTCCTCTAACTTATGTTTCTTATGACATCTTCATTTGAAAATCTCAAAAAAAGCTTTCAATTAATCTGCCAAAAACAATTATGAAAGCGGCTACACCATATTGAGTCACTACATTTATATGTATGGTTTAATATTCTTATAACCATTTTTGTATAAACATAACATCCAAACATACATTTTCAATTCGAACCAGCTTTCAATTTATTTTGTTCAAAATATTAATATTTAATTGACCAAAACAAAAGAATATTCAGAAATAAATAACCTCAAAAACTTTACTACCTTTGTATTCACAACACAAATATCGAATATTTCGATGCTGGGGGCATTTAAGTTTCCATGAACTTTTTGTGCATAAGTTGCATCGTTGTACATATTAATTACAATTAGCTTTGAATATGGCAAATAAAATTTCACCGAAACTCTATAAAAGAGAATATAAATTTATATAACCATTTATACTATCATGATTAAAGGCAATGCCGTGCCTTTTAACGCACCGTCACGGTACGACACGGAACGGCACCACATCGCAAACGCTTCGATTTTTCACTAAATAAACATATTTCGATTTTTGTTTTCCTTTTGGAAACCTCAGTGTTTTGGTATTTGTTTCCATGAACAAAAATGCTTGTTTCGGGATTCGTGTAATTAAAATTTTAATAATTATGTTGTCAGAGGTTTTCGACTGACCAAACGACCGATGACGATGGAATCGATTTTTGTAAACCAAACCAAATCATCATTATCATCCTCGTCATCGGAACTTAATTCAATATTCTAAGGATTCCAATCAATAAGTTGTTAATTTTGTTCATTTTAGAAATTTGTATGAAGTATGGGCATCATAATTTGGCTTCGGAAACACCGCATAGAGGACAATTTAATAGAACACATAATTTGGGGGTTTTGGGGGCTTTTTTAATTTTAATCAGGTTCATTAAAGTTTCTAAGAATGAAATATGGAGAACAAAGAATACAAAAACGATTATTTAATTGCGAATTATATGTAATCAAAGAAATGTAAAATATTTGTTTAATTAAATACTTATTAAAATATGTACTTATAGCTGAAATTGAATTTATTTTAATTTCTTGATTTCGATGAAATTCAAAAGGTTTATGATTTAACTATTTTGACGTTTTGATGTAAATATATTTCTCGTAGGGGATATTATACGATGTTCGAATCGTAGGCATTCGAGAGGACACAAGCGTTCACAATTTTTCTTTCAAAAACTCATCTCCGTCTACTAACTCCTACTGTCACCTTCCCGCGGTGAACTACTTAGTGAACACATTATAGGGCTAATACGACATATTCGAGGTCCCTTAATAGACCACGTGCAGCCGAAGAATTAGCGGAGGCTCTAGACTGCTATAAAGCAGATAATACCGTTATTCAGGAAATGTTATGGGATGGTACGGGCAAAAAGAGGTGACTGCTACTGAGAAAACCAACAGTGCTTATTTGGATGCGGCTTTGTCATTGGAGATAGACTTGGGCAACAAGTCTTGAGCTATAGATGCATCAACGAGACCCTCATGACCATCCTTCTCGAGGATAAATTCGTCAACATTAACCTAATATGAGCACACACCCCAACGATATGTTCTTCGAGCTGTTGGACAAAACATATGAGCAGTGTCCTAGCTACGATATTAAAATTGTCTTGGGCGATTTTAATACCAATCTAGGTAGGAAGGGAAGACATCATTGGTGGAATAATAAGGAAAAACAGCCTGCACGACAACACTTACGATAACGGATTCTGACTCATTGATTTTGCTGCGGAGAAAAACTTGATGGTAGCTAGTACGCGTTTTCCACACCTCAACATCCACAAAGGACCTTGCAGTTCTCCAGATCAATCTACCGTCAACCAGATTGATCATATTGCGATCGACGCTCGACACGCTTCCAGCATCATGGATGTCCAACTTTCCGAGAAACTAACATCGGACCACTGACTCGTTGTAGCCAAGATAGCACTTCTTGTTTCCAGGCTGTTTCTATTCTGGTCAGACAACATCCGAAGGAAGGTATGTCGAGATTTTTGCTGGGTTAAACCACTTGACTCAGTTAGTTGACGAGCCAACTCGGATTCCTGACGTTGCAGGTCAATCCGCCAACACTCTAGACTTGTTTCTTACTTCTGATCCTAATAAATATACTGTCAGTGTATTATCGCCTCTAGGCACATCAGACCATTGTGTCATAACTGCAAATTTCTCATGTCAAAAACCCCCAGTTAAAGTTAAAACACCTACGAGAACCGTTTGGCAATATGAGAAAGCCAACTGGGACGGTCTCAATGAATTCTTTAGGAACTTTAACTGGTCACTATGCTTCCTCGATAGTGACGTGGATTCCAGTGCAGATATGATTACAAACTTGATTCTTTGTGGAATGAGAAATTTTATCCCCAATAGGGTAAAATCTATCAAACCCAAAGAAAACGCATGGTTTGATTCGAGCTGTAAAAGGTTATTAGGACCAAAAATATAAGTTTCTTATGGTTTATCTCACCGAACAGTGGAACAAATCTTTACATCGTTTTGGAGAAAGTAAGATTATTGCACTTGATATTTCAAAGGCATTTGATAGAGTTTGGCAACAAGCTCTCTTATCGAAAATGCGTGCATTTGGTATTGATGAGTCCCTTCTTCATTGGGTTAGAAATTACCTTTCGGACCGTTCAATTCAAGTAGTATTGGACCGGTTCAAATTTGATATCCACAAAATAAACACTGGTGTGCCCCAGTGCTCCGTTTTGTCTCCGACACTTTTCCTTATTTTTATGAATGATCTTTTGTCTGAAACTTTTTACCCACTTAATTGTTTCGCTGATGACAGTATCCTCAGCTTCTCATATTCGTTTTTAGATTCTCATCCTTGTTCTTCGGATGTGGACTACCAACGGCAGCGTATGATAAGCTCATTAAATTCTGATCTTGACAGCATTGTCCAATGGTGAATCAAAAACCGTGTAGAATTTAATGCTTCGAAAACTCAATGCTGTCTACTGTCACAAAAGCGTAACCTTCCCCCTAAGCCACTATCCATGAGTGGTACTTGCATCGAGGAGATTGAACAATGAACAGCTATCAGTCCTAGGTATGTGCATTACAAACCACTTGTTGTGGAGTGATCACATATTTGACATCGCCAAAAATGCTGCTAAGTGTTTACAAGGTTTTCTCCGAAGATGCAAGAAGTTTTTTACCCCTTCTGATCTGGCTATAATCTATAAAGCCTATATTCGTCCGAAACTCGAGTACAACTCCCATATCTGGGCAGGTGCTCCTATAACCTTCTTGAGTCTCCTAGACAGAATTCAAAAGAGAGCTCTAAAAATGATAGGTGACCGTTGTCTAACTGAAACTTTTGTATCTCTCAAGCACCGTCGTAAGGTTTCATGCCTGTCATTATTTTATCGCTACTCTCATAAACAATGCTCTAATGAAATAGCCAGTTGCATTCCTCCCCTCAAACAATTCAACCGTAATACCCGTTCTTCTAGGAATGCTCATCAGTTTACCCTTGAGCCCAACTTGTAACAAAATAGATGTTATGCCTCACCTTCCCTTTCCTTACCACCATTACAACCCCTAGCCACAGGCACTAGAGGCTGATCCTGGCAGCAGGAAGGTGAGGGTGTCCAGACAACGGCAGCTTGGCATGCTTGCGAAAAGCACGAGCTAGCTCGCCGGAGGGGGGGCTCTTGCTACCGCTGTACTGGACTGTGTTACGATTTCATGCCTACCAAATAAAATCGAGAAAAAAAAGAGAAAGATGGGGACCCGAAATGTCCAGCTGTATGAGGGGGAGTGTTCTCTATAGAGGGGTGAGGGTTGGGGTTCACTTTTATGTTTATTGTTTCTTTATTTTTTTTTTGGTATATTATTAATTTATTTATTTTTCTTTTTTTTTTAATGTTTCACTTTTTTTTTGTCTCCTTAAATTATTCTTTAGTAATGGAGCACAAAAATAATTGTATTCTCCACTTCTTTAAATCTTTCTTTTTTTTCTTTTATTTCCTTGTGATAGTTTAATTACTCGTATCACTTGCCACTTTCTTTTGTTTTCTTTTTTTTTCCTCTTATTTTTTCACTCACAGGCTTTTCTTTTAGTTATTCCTTTTTTTAACAATAATTTATTGCCTAATCTTACTTTTATAACACTCGCAAGGTATAATATTATTCGTGTTTAACTTTGTTGTTCCTTTTACTTTTCTTTCAAATTGTCTTTTAATTTTTTTGTACCGCACACGGATAAAGCTCGTCACCAACTGACCTACTTTTCTTGTTTACAAATTCCATTTAGCCTTGGTGCCATATGCTCCTCCCCTTTTTAACACAATTTAATTATATATTGCATTTTTATTTCCGGCAACGGTCCATTCCATCACCCGCATCATTACATAGCTAATCACCTCACATCGATCAGCGGGATCGATGATCGGATGATTAACTATGTAACAGACCACCCTGCATGTAAGTATGTACGTATGTTATAGACACATCGGATGACACGTTGCCCAGTTAGATTTTAAGTGCCTTGCACATGAGCAACGAACTGCGAACTGCGAATGGACGAACAAACGTGATTTTACACATTTTAAAAAGTCAATTCCACACAAAAACACATTTAAATTATAAGAAACCAATTGACACTAATATTAGGATAATAAAATTTGCATTTTGTTCTCTAAAACAAGAGAATTTTGTAAAAACAATTTGGTAGTAACGAATCGCAGTGTGGTTGCTGCGAACTGTCAAACTCTATTCGCGTTCCACATACCATCCACACTGCAACGAATAAATTGTTCGCGCTCAACTTAACCTCAAAATTATACCACTCTTGTTTTGTTTTTGTGTGAAAGATGATGGCTGAGGAAAATATGGAGAAAAGGGTTGACAATTCGTCGCTACCTGCGAATAGAAATAAAAGCTCATGTGAAAGAAAAGTCAAAATATGCGAACATCCACAGTTCGCAGTTCGCAGTTCGTTGCTCATGTGCAAGATGCTTAATTGTTTCTATGCAGATTAGCGACCAGATGGTCAGGTATGTACTTATGTACTTTTGTGTGTACATCGGGTGATGTGATGGACAGTTAAGATCTGTATTTTTGCAGTTTCTGCTTTTGTAGGAACACTCTGGATCGCTAGATTAATTATTATTATTATTATTATTATTATTATTATTATTATTATTATTATTATTATTATTATTATTATTATTATTATTATTATTATTATTATTATTATTATTATTATTATTATTATTATTATTATTATTATTATTATTATTATTATTATTATTATTATTATTATTATTATTATTATTATTATTATTATTATTATTATTATTATTATTTATTATATTATATTATGTAAGTAGGTATTATTATAATAGTAGTTATAGGATTATTGCTTATGTATTTTTAGATATTATTAGAAGTAGGTAATATTATAGTTAAGATATTATTAAGTATTATTTTTTTATTGTTATTATGTTTTATCATTAGGTATTAATATTATGTTTAGGTATTATTATAGGTATTGTATGTATTATGTATATACATAAGTATTATTATTAGGTTTTAGTATTATAATGTATTATTATTATGTTTTACTATTAAATTTTATTAGGTTAAGATATTATACTTATGTTGTATTATGAAGTATTAGTATTATATTAAGTATTAGGATTATCATTATATTTTATTATAACAGGTATTATTATTATTATAGATATAATTATGTAGTATTAATTTAGATTATAGTTTAGTATGATTATCAAGTGTTGTTATTCTTTTTTTATTTATTATTATAATCCGAGGTTTCCTACAAACTTCGGACGTACTGTAAAGTACACAGATTCTTTCTTTAGTCGCACTACACGAATGTGGAATGCTTTACCAGACTCAATGTTTCCCACTCATTACAATGTGCAGACATTTAAAACCAATGTGCATCGGTATATCTCCATTGTAATCCTATCCTCCCTCCCTAATTGCTCGCACTGTGATTAATCATCATAAGGGTATTCATATCCCCTTAAGTGCGCGTTTAATATAAAAATAAAAAAAATAAGTCGTCCTTGAAAGAATAGTGCAGAGCTCCCCCTTTAAGACTAGAGCTAGCATATGCTAATGACATTGACATAATCGAAAGAACGCATAATGTCAATGGGGCTTTTGTGAGTATTGAGACAGAGGCGGCAAAATGTGTTTAACGGTTAATGAAACAAAACAAAGTAGTCATTAGTCAAAGCTGTCATTAAGAAAGGCCTTACAACACCGAAGCACGTCTCGGTCAAAACGTCACCATCGACAGACGTAAGTTTGAGGTAGTTGAGGACTTCGTTTGCATAGGCTCCGCTATGAATGCAGAAAACAACACCACCACTGAGATCAAACGAAGAATAACTCTTGCTAACCGCTGTTTCTTTGGGCTAAGAAAGAAATTGAGTAGTGAAGCTCTCTCTCGAGTGACTAAAGTGTCGCTATATAAGAGCCTCATCATCCCCGTCCTGCTATACGATGCAGAAGCATAAACTATGAGAAAAGCGGATGAAAGCACATGGAAGGTGAGTGGAGGAAAAGGTGGAACGACGAACTGTACGGGTTGTACAGCGACGTAGACTTAGCCAGAAGTGAGAAGGCTAAAAGTCTAACGACTGAGAAGGCTGGGTTACGTAGAGCGCATGGAAACCAATGTTCCGGACCGGAAAGTCTTCTAATCCACACCCACAGGACAGCTAGGGACCGAGCTATAGATGGAGAAGTTTATTGGATGAGGCCCTAGTTCACACGGGACTTTAGCGCCACCTTAAGTAAGTCACTGTTGTAAAACTCAATATTTCGAAGAGAATGCAATCAAAATGTTTATCTTTCGAGATATTCGAGATGTTAATCCCATTTATAACATGCTCATTTATTTTTCGGTTCATAAAAATATGTATACGTATTTTACAATGAAAATCGAATTTTATTATATAGTTCTGACTTTGAAAAGTGTAAAAACAATATTATTCAGATGGCAGCTTCAAGAAGATTCACAGTAGATCGATTATGATGACAATTATTATCATTGCGTAGTGTGTGAAAAGTGGCTGCCCTTTTGTAGTAATTTTTAATAATGTGAATACATTTTTGGATTGTAAATTACCGTCAATGACAAAGATTTAACTAATATTACGACACAGCTGAATTTGACCGTTGTCAACTTGAAAAAAAAAACAAGATACATAAATTACACTATATTATTATTGGTAGGACTTTAATTTTTGTAAAATTAAATATTTTTGAAATCCATATCTTTAGTTGGGGGTCAACCACCTTTTTAATTTATTTTTAAATTGCTGCGGTAAAAAAAAAAAAAAAAAAAAAAAAACAAAAATTAACGTTGGAACGTTTTTAACAATACTTTTTAATCAAAAATCTGTAACATGTCATTGATATCGAGAGTAGCTTCATAACAGTGCATGCATCATTAAATTCTAGGTTGGATTATGAAATAATATAAGTTATTTACCATTTCCAATTTCCCCGAAAAAAAGTCGTAGTGTTTTTCCCCAGTGTGTCCATGGTTCCCTACTTATCCAGATCCAGATAGATTCCTATGATAGCCATAATTTTCACCTATAAAAAGTTTATTTTTGATTAAATCTTTACCTAGATATTGTTATTCAAGTAGAACATTTTCCAGAAAATTATTTAAAATTCAATTCTATTTTTAAAAGGAAAAGCATTAAAAATAATATGCAAAAATATCCTTCGTTCAATACACAAGTGTGTACGAGTAGGTTTATATTGGGTGCTTTTTCTTACGAGCTTGAAATCATTAAACAATAATACAAGATAGAAATATGTCTATATGATTTTTAATTGGCATTTATTAATAAACTAGCCGACCCGGCGAACCCTGTTCAGCCTTGAAGGCAATAAATAAGCAGATTTTGAATTTTATATTTTTATTTTTATTAGAAAATAAAAACAAAAATTAAGTACCTACATTAATCATTCATTATTGTACCTATATTTTAGTAGCAACCTATGCTATTTACTTAAGTACCTTGTGATACACGACATTTTTTGTTTTATTATCAGGCGCGAAAACAACCAACGCAGATAGTCTTCCGACCCGTCAACATGCCACATATAACTGCCCTTGGGAAAAACCTGGATGTTCTAGATTCAACCAAAAACGTTTAAGGTTTGGTCTTGTGATTTGTTGATGGTCATGAGTCATGACAAATGCAAGACGGATCGGAAATTGAAGTCATTTAAATTCAAACGGCATGTCGGTTGGGATTATCGGGATCCTCGGAATGAGAACTTCCTCACCTTTAAATTTTCCTTTCAGTATCGTCGCGTAAATTACATTGTTCATCAATTTTCTAAGCATGATTACTATAGAGCCAACCGTTAGGCGTAAATTGTGCGGTGATATGCCAGGCACATCCAAGGAGTTTAAAAATTCAATTGGATAGTTAGTGGCTTCATCTTCATTTGTGACGCAATCAATAGATTTGAATGAATGCATTGTTCCAATGATCTCATTTTGAATTATGTAGTTCAAGTCATCTACATCTTTATTCTTAGCCGCTAAAATTGCTCAATCACTCAAACATTCATTATTTTTGTAGTTAGAGATAATGTTTGGAAATACATTGTTGATAAGTTAGTCTTTATATGAGCAAAATTACATAAATTATTTGGAAATGATATCAATCCGCTCGATTCATCGACAGGTACTTGACCATTACCGATAGTCAGCAATTGCTCAGAGAAATCTTCAGCAGATGTATCATGAAGCTGTGCAACTCTCATGTTTCTTGTCAGATGCAGTTTCTTCACATAGCGCCATAGATTTGACAATTTGAGGCAAGCGTTTATTTCGTCAGTATCCGTAGATCTTGGAATTACTGGCAGTGTTTAGCGGAAATCGCCAGACAGTAAAAGCATTGCTCCTCCAAAACATCTCGAGTCATTGCGTAAATCTTTCAATTTTCGGTCAAGTGATTCTAATGCACGTTTATGCGCCATTGTGCATTCGTCCCAGATGATGATTTTCGATGCCGATAAAACTTTAGCCATTTCTGAGTGTTTTGCAAAATTACACGTTGGTTCTTCGATAGTTTGAAGATTTAACGGTAATTTGAATGCTTAATGAAGAAGCAACTGCAACCGCTATGCACGAACAGTGGCTAAAACTACTGACATAAGGAATGTCTTACCAGTTCTACCAGGGGCATCTAGAAAATATAAACCACCATTTTCATCATCGATCATATGTATGCTTCCGTTTGTTGGGAATTCAACAGGGGTACATTCGTTTCAATTACTAAATCTAATTCTTGGTGATCATATTCACGTTCCAGTTCCAATTCTCCATTAAATGCTTCATTCATTTCACGATTTGGCGCTGGAATCCCTAACTTGATCAATCGTATCGAAACGCTACTCGATTCAAATGAGCACTTGATAAATATCTTGTTCTTGAGTTATAAATAGTGTAACTAACACGACTTTCTTTTATATATAAAAATAGATGTCATTTATTTCTATGAACTTTGCGAAGCAATTTTCTATAATAAAGAAAATTTTGGCATTAAACGATTCATAATGAATTGTCATACCTTACTGGAGGAAATTCTCAACTGTCAAACCATAACTATCAAAATTTAACATGCAGCTAAAAAGACACCCTAAGCTTCTGTATCAACAACTAAAAAATAATGTTCTTTAAGGAAACTTACGTGCGTGGGATGGCTAAAGGTTGTTGCACAGATGTGATTCCTTTTTATAAGGTCTGTATCTCTCCTTTTATATTCTCCCACGATATATTTACGTACAACCATGTGTAAGTTAACCAAAGCATTATATGTTGTGTAGAATAATCCTTCTGAAAGTTGAATAAATAAAAATATATTTTGATAAGAAATCCACTTAAAGGATTTATTTTTCGGTTACTAAAGCAACATCCGCTTATAAAATAAAGTTTTGCTTAATGTATCGAAACGTGTTTAGAAAAAAAAAAGATATATTTTGAATAAAATATGTGAAAACCCCAGAGGTATGCAATTTATCAGGCATTAAAAGTGATTTTCTATTATGTTTCTGTGATATTAGCATTCCTTTACTTACTTCAAATCCTTAATCCTTATGAAGGCCCTTTAGCAAATAATCGATGTATGTATACATAAATATGATGATAATTTCAAAATAACCTTTTAATTTTCTTTAATATTTTAAAAGATTGAAAAAAAATAATTTTAAGACTTATGTCCGATTTCATAAACAAACACTAAAAGCACTTTTATCTAAAAGGTTTTTAAATTTTATCAGGCCTTTAAATTTTTTCAGTTTCACCAAGCTTGAAATGGGAAATTTCAGGGATATTTTTGTTAAAATAGAGTTCTCCTCACAACCCTGTAAAAATAAAACCCCTTTTTTCTTTCTATTAAGCGAATTGTGTGAGAAAAAAAGATATGACGGCTAAGTGGGCCGTCAGCTAAACTTTTTGTTAACCAAACGCAATTTTATAGGTGTAGATGGTTACAAATCCTTTATTAAATATAATTATACATTAATGGAATTACTCAATATACGAATATTTACTTACTATGTTTAGCTTTAAGTATTTTTTAAGTTTTTATTAAGTATCTAGTTGGATGACACGACTTTACCATTCCGGCATATGAATATAAAAGAAATATTTTAATGGCTAAATACAAAATGGTGGCCGGATATCGTAAGGGTGAAATCGAAGCTAAGGTTGGATATATAATAAGTTTTAAGACCGTAAAGTTTAAGGTGGATATTGTAGTGAAGGTGCAAGTGTTTACACTGCACCTGTCAACACTCCCCCTTGATATGTCCAAACATTTTAACGTTTCACCTTGTTAGGAGCGGCAAGATCGAGGACAGCTAATTTCACCGCCGGTCTATCATAAACTCCAGATTTGGTCAGTACTGTAGCACTTCTTACTTGATCGTCATCCCCAACTTTAGTTTGAATGACGCGACCTTTCAACCAGCAGTTTCTAGGACTGTTTTGGTCCACAATGAGGACGATATCATCTATTTGTATTGGTTTAACCGTGACAAACCATTTGGATCGGCGAGTTAATGTAGGAAGGTATTCACTTACCCATCGCTTCCAGAAGCGATCCGCATACAGCTGTGATGTTTGCCAATTCTTTTTAACCACTTTTACGTCGTCGTTAAATGATGTTAACGGTTTTAGTCCATTGGACGATCCCAAGAGGAAATGATTCGGTGTTAGTGCTTCTTCATTTTCATCCTCTATTGGAAGATATGTGAGTGGGCGGGAGTTAACGATATTTTCGACTTCTGACATCATACTTCTTAGAAGCTCATCACTGGGGTTTCGCATAGGCATTATTTTGTACAAAACGGATTTTATCGAACGTACTAGTCGTTCCCAGGATCCTCCCATATGTGGAGAGCTTGGGGGGATAAAATTCCATTTTGTATTAAGTGAGGTAAAAGCTTCCATTATCTTGTCTTTATCAACTGTATTAAGTGCTTCTCTTAACTCGCGTTCGGCACCGAGGAAATTAGTTCCATTATCACTAAATATTTCTATTGGTGTTCCACGACGAGCTGCAAAATTTCGTAATGCGAGTATACATGCGTCTGCTGTTAGGCTGTGCGCAATTTCAATGTGAATAGCTCTTGTTGTTAAACAGGTCAAAAGAACACCCCACCTCTTTTCCGTCCTCCTTAGAATGGCTACATTTATAGGACCGAAGTAATCAATACCTGTGAACGAAAATGGTCTTGTGAAAGGGGATAGTCGTGCCTTTGGTAACTGGGCCATTATTGGTTCTCGGGGTCTTGCACTCTGGTTTTTACAGTGTTGACACTCCTTTCTAATCTTTTTAAAGGCAGTTCGTATTCTTGGTATGTGAAACATCTGGCGAAGCTCGTTTATAGCTGTTTCATGATTTTGATGGTGGAATCTTTGATGCATATCGAACATAACGAGATCGGTAATGGGATGTTCTCTTGGTAGTATTATCAGCCCTTTAAAGTAGTCGTTGATGTCCTTAAGGAAGTCAGTCCTGCCTTTAGCTCGAAGTACATTGTGTTCGTCTAAGTACGGGCAAAGATTAAATATTGGGCTGCTCTTCTCTACAGTTTGTTTAGAGATCAGATCTGATAGTTCTTCCTGGTATGCTGAGCGTTGAGCTTCCCTCATCAGTATATTCCATGATGACCGGATTTCGTGTTGTTTCAGGAAGCCTGAAGTTCTTTGATGTTTATACTTTTTTTTTATTTTAAGGTTGTTAATGTAACGAATAATGTATGCAGTACTGCGCAACAACGGAGTCCATCTTGAGAAGCGATCAACTTGGATTATGTTTTCTTGGAGTTTTATGTGAACGTTTATGAATTGTGATTTGAGTTCTTCAGTTGTTGATGTTTTGGTGGTTTCTTCTTTAGGCCAGTCGCTTGAACAACTTTTAAGGAATTCGGGTCCACTAAACCACCTGTTTTCTGAAGAGAAGACCGGTAAACTTTTCCATTTTGTTGCTTCATCTGCTACGTTGACCTTTGTTGGGACCCAACGCCATTCCGCCACACTTGTCAAGTCCAGAATCTCGCTCACTCGAAATGCGACATATTGTCTGTATCGACGATGATCAGAACGGAGCCAACTTAATACATTCCGAGAGTCCGACCAGAAAAAGCGTTGAGAGAAAATGATGCTATGGGAGTCAGTCAAAGTTTTTGCGAATCTAGCTCCGAGAAGGGCGGCTTGAAGTTCGAGGCGGGGTATGGATACATTTTTGAGAGGAGCAACCCTTGTTTTCGCGCCCAAGAGAACACATTCAGTTTTAACCCCGTTCTGAAAATTTCTGACGTAGGCTACTGCCGCAAAGCCATTTTCGCTGGCGTCTACGAAGATATGGAGTTGCTGTTCGACTTTGGTTTTCGCAAAGTTAGATATGTAGCATCTAGGAATGTTGAGATGTTCAACTCTTGGTAGAAGTTGTACCCATTTCGACCATTTCTCAAACTCGGCTTCTTGTATTCTCTCATCCCAATCGATTTTAGAGCGCCATATATCTTGTAATAGAATTTTGGCAAACATAAGAAAATGTGCTAATAGGCCTAGCGGATCAAATATCGTCATTAAGATTTTTAGAACTTCTCTCTTAGTGGGTTGACAACCACCAAAAAGAACCTCTCTCTGCCGCACATTTTTTGAAAGCTTGAAGGTGAAACAGTCTTTGGAGGTACACCACCACATTCCTAATACCTTTTCAGTAGTAAGTTCGACGTCAAAATTCATATTTTTACTTCCAGTGTTTTCGGATTGTAAGGCCTGAAGCACAATTGGTGAGTTGGAAATCCAATTTCTTATGTGAAAGCCTCCTTGACGGTGTATGTACCGAATTTGATTAGCTAATTCAATAGCTTCTGATTCTGTTGCAACGCTATCCATCAGGTCATCAACGTAATGATTGTGTTTTATGGACTGCACTGCACGAGGGAATGTCTTGGCAAATTCATCGGCATTTTTGTTTTTAACGAATTGAGCGCAACACGGAGAACAGCTAGCGCCAAAGGTCATCACCTTCATGGCAAAAACAATGGGTGGTTCTTCCGATTTGGGGCTCCACAGGAATCTCTGGCATGATTGGTCTTCTTTTCTTATTTTTACCTGATGGAACATTTCCATGATGTCTCCACAGATGGCTATACGTTCCTCTCGAAACTTGTAGATAACAGAAACAAGCGACGTAAGCTGGTCGGGACCCTTTAGCAAAAATGAGTTAAGACTCACACCATTAACTGTTGCTGCAGCATCCCAGACGATTCTCATTTTCCCAGGTTTGTTTGGGTTGAATACTGGGAATATTGGCAAGTACCAGCAGCGTTGCTGTTTATCTCGCAGTTCTTGTAGGGATAGCTTACGTGTATATCCCTTATCGAAATATTCATCCAGTTTTCTTTTTAGAGCTTCTTCCAGTCCAGGTTCACGCTTCATCCGTTTCTGGAGGCATGCTAGTCGTTTCTCTGCCATAGGGTAGCTATTTGGCATCTTCACCTCGTCATATTTCCAGAGTAACGCCGTTTCAAATCGGCCCTTTTTTCGTATGGTGTATTTTTCAAGTATGTTGATGGCTCGTTCATCTTCCACCGACATGAGTTCTTTGACGCTAGGCATAGCTCCGAAGTTGTTGTTGACAATAAACTCATTAACCAGACGTTCTAAGTTTGTGTTGTCACATTCACACATGTGAAAACTAAAGTTAGCTCCAGCTCGCCTCTGCGTATGTAAGTTAGTGGAACAGTTCCCATGAACAACCCATCCGAGGCGGGTTTTAGTGGCTACTGGTTCATAGCATGCTCCTTCTTTGCAATTCAAAGGAAGTCCTAGCTTTGTGTTGTTGAGTCCAATGAGAAGTCGAGGTGAGGCATTTTCGTATGATTCCATGTTGACCCCTTTGAGGTGTTCACAGCGGTTTTGTAGAGCTGCGAAATCAAGTGACTGTTTTGGTAGGTTAAGGTTTTTGACTGTGCGCACATCGGACAATGAAAAGATCTCTGATCCAGTTGGTGTTCCCGATATTCGCAGCTGAACTACCTGGGAACTATTTTCAGTTCGGCAGGTGTTGCCTGTCCACTTGAGACGCAAAGGTTCGGGCTTACCTTTCAGTTGTAGGTGATCGGCTACGTCTTGGTCTAAAAGCGTAACCGACGACCCATCATCCAAGAAGGCAAATGTTTTAATGCTTGTGTTTTCACCGTGTAGAGTAACTGGTACGATCCGGAAGAGGGACTTACAACTTTCTTCTTTTTGGTTATTTTTTTCATGTACAGAGACACTTGCATTTTTTTTAAATTTAGATTCATCGTTGTGAAGTAACTTATGATGGTTAAAAGTACAACCATTTATTCCACAACGAGAAACACTGTTGCACTTCTTCCTTGGATGTCTTTTTAGACAATGGCGACAAAGGTGATGTTCTCTCACCGCGCACCATTTAAGCGTCCTGCTTAGTCCTTGAAAGTGTAGACATCTCTCAACTGAAGCACAGTCACCTTTGCAGATACGACATTTTGTTTCTTCGTTTATCACGGGATAGTGAGCGTTAACAAATCCTTTGCCTTGTGTGTTCCTGCTGGGCGGTTTTGGTTTCACCGGTAATTGCGCCAGTGGGGGAACAACGCAGCTAGCTGCTTCAGCAAGCCTCATTAACCATTCGTTGAATTGGAGGAGGGTACACTCGGGTAGCATGTATTTGTGTGATGCCCAATTAAGGCGAATGTCATGTGGCAACTTGTTCTCTAATTCTTGCAGCAACGAGGGATGTTGTAAGTATATAGTCAATCCTGAGGCTTCTATCGTTGCACAGTAGTTCTGTACTGTGAGAGAGAAATCTACAATACTTTCAAAGTCTCCTGCCTTTGGGGCCGGTGATGATTGAATTTTTTGAAGAACTGCTTGAATGATTACTTGAGGTCTGCCAAATTTAGTTCGAAGTGCTTTAATAATTTGATCCACGCATTGGGGTTGTATAAGGATACTTCTAACTGCATTGAGAGCATCGCCTTTCAGAGCTTTTTGAAGTCGCAACAAGTTTTCTTCCTCGGTAAACCCACATAGATTAGTGCTTCGGATGAAGTTCGAAATAAATACAGGCCACTCTTCCGCATTCCCGCTGAAGGTTTGAAGGTCACGCGACATTAGGTGACGTGATGCTATTTGACTCCTCGATAATTGTTGTGTTATTGTGTCGCCAAGATGAGGTTGTGCGTGGCTATTGAGTGCAGATGTAAAGGTTTGCGGTAAACGGTGTTGATCATTGAAGAGTGGTGGGTGAATTGATGTTGCGACAGGCTGACGTTGCATTTCAGCTGATGGGTACTTTGGTGGTGTATTTTGTTGTAAATGGGACTGTCGGAAAAATGCAGTTGATTGTGGAACAACGGCAGGCTGGTGTTGGGCTTGTGAGTCAGAGGCGATGTGTTGTGATGGAACGCGAGTATGGGATTGTGGATGTAATGCAGAAGCGGTTGGTTGGGGTGGAACGTCATTTTGCAGATTGGGGTTATGATTAATCTTGGCTAAACTCGACTTATTCTTCATTTGCTCTTTACTGTAGCTGCATAAAGTCTCTTGGGCGTCCATCTGTTCTTGCCTTTGCGATTCTAGCCAGTTGTTCACATTAGTACTAGCCACAGAAGAGGTCCAGTCTTCATCGTCCGAGGAGAACTCTGAGAGTTGACTTAACAACTTGTATTTTTTTGTTAAATATTCCTGATCTCGTTTGTCTTTCAGCTCTTTCTCTTCTTCTAACCTCTCAAGCTCAAATTGTATATGTTTCCCACGTGAGGATTTCGAGCGTATCGACTTCTTAGGACTTTGTCGGTTAGATGGAAAGGTAGCCGTTTCGTCTAAAATATGTACCTTTGTAGATGTTAAGACGGGATCAGTTGGAACTGGTTGGTGGTGTCCTGAAACTGGAAAATATTTCGTTATAGCCCCTAAGAAATTTTCATCAGTGGGCGGAGGAGCGCTGGATGTTGAACAAATTGTCGTCAGGGAGGGCAATGGCAAATAATTTTCTAGACTCTTCGATGGAACACAAATTTCATTACGGTAGAGCGGTGCGGCGGGATTGACATACAACGTTGGAGGTGGAACTGTTTGAGATATAGATGATGGCTGTGATGTAAGAACAGCTTGGCTGACAGATGATGATGTGAGTGAAGTCATCGGTGGTAAGGACGAACCACGGTTGGATTTTGTCCTATTTGGAGAAGGTTTATCGGCCAAAGTTGAAGGTGGGGTGCAATTTTTTGCAACAGACAACGTGTCTTTCTCCGATGGTTGTGCAGACGATACTTTACCTACAATTGTACTGTTTGAGGAGCCGGCACTGGTACATGTTGTGTGTTTTGTTGAGGTTATGGCAATACACGCAGCTGGTATGGGAATCACTTCTGAAATCTTTGAACAAGGAATATTCTTACCTTGGGTGCAGTGAGAACAAAACCAATTAGTTTCGGCTATGAAACTGCTTACGCCAGCACATGAAAAGTGGCACCAAGTTTCGCAGCCGTCACATTGAACCATATCCTCCACAGAATCAGGTTTTGAGCAGAAGTAGCAATTGAATTCTTCAGGTGGTGATTTGGGCTTACACTCAAAAAATTTTCCTGGTAGGCAAAATCTGGTAGAAAATACCAGGCAAAAAACTGGTACAATAGTCCAGATTTCGTGGTAAATAACTCCAGATTTCATGGTAAAAATCAAAAAACCAGAAATCTGGTAGAATCTACCAAGTACCAGAAGAATTTTTTTTTAACCAGATTTCCTGGTAGAAAAAAACCAGGAAAAAATGTGGTAAAATACTCCAGATTTCGTGGTAAATAACTCCAGATTTCCTGGTAAAAAGAAATCTGGTTTTATTTACCAGAAATCTGGTTTCCTGGTAAAATTTTTGACAGAAAATTTTCTGGTAAATATTACCAGCGTCCTGGTAGAAAGTATTTTTTTTCCTGGTAAAATGAAGATTATCTGGAATCTGGTTAATAGAACCAGGAAATTTATTTTCTGGTATATTTTTTCCTGGTAGATAAAACCAGTCTTCTGGTATTTATTACCAGAAATACTGGGAGTTTAAAAATTATCTTTTTTCTGGTAAATAAAACCAGAAATTTTACTGTCTGGTATATTTTTTCCTGGTAGATAAAACCAGTCTTCTGGTACTTATTACCAGAAATACTGGTAATGTAAAAATTATCTTTTATCTGGTAAATAAAACCAGGAATTTTGTTGTCTGGTATATTTTTTTACTGGTAGATAAAACCAGTCTTCTGGTACTTATTACCAGAAATACTGGAAGTCTTAAAATTATCTTTTATCTGGTAAACAAAACCAGGAATTTTATTGTCTGGTATATTTTTTTCCTGGTAGATAAAACCAGTCCTCTGGTACTTATTACCAGAAATACCGGAAGTCTAAAAATTATCTTTTATCTGGTAAATAAAACCAGGAATTTTATTGTCTGGTATACATTTTTACCAGAAAAAAATTCCTTTTATATTTTACCAGAATTGTGGTACCTACATTTTTACCAAAAAAAAAAAAATATCCCTGGTATATTCTACCAGAATTCTGGTACATTTTTACCAGGAAACAAAATATTCCTGGTATATTCTATCAGAGTTCTGATATATTTTTACCAGGAAAAAAATATTCCTGGTATATTCTACCAGAATTCTGGTAGGTACATTTTTACCAGGAAAAAAAATATTTCTGGTATATTCTACCAGAATTCTGGTACATTTTTACCAGGAAAAAAAATATTCCTGGTATATTCTACAAGATTTCTGGTATATTTTTACCAGGAAAAAAAATATTCCTGGTATATTCTACCAGAATTTTGGTACATTTTTACCAGGAAAAAAAATATTCCTGGTATATTTTACCAGAGTTCTGGTAGGTACATTTTTACCAGGAAAAAAAATATTCCTGGTATATTCTACCAGAATTCTGGTATATTTTTACCAGGAAAAAAATATTCCTGGTATATTCTACCAGAATTCTGCTACATTTATACCAGGAAAATAAAATATTCCTGGTATATTCTACCAGAATTCTGGTACATTTTTACCAGGAAAAATAATATTCCTGGTGTATTCTACCAGAGTTCTGGTATATTTTTACCAGGAAAAAAAATATTCCTGGTATATTCTACCAGAATTCTGGTAGGTACATTTTTACCAGGAAAAAAAATATTTCTGGTATATTCTACCAGAATTCTGGTACATTTTTATCAGGAAAAAAAATATTCCTGGTATATTCTACCAGATTTCTGGTATATTTTTACCAGGAAAAAAAATATTCCTGGTATATTCTACCAGAATTCTGGTATATTTTTACCAGGAAAAAAAATATTCCTGGTATATTCTACCAGAATTCTGTTACACCACGTTTGGCTTGTTTGCTGGTAGTATTCATCATTCCCGCCAAAAATAGGTGCCTACTACAAAATATCCATCCAATAACGGGACATGCATATGCATGTCTATGCCAGCACAAGTAATGAAATTGTGGATCCAGAGATGTTAAATGTGCTCTATGCAAGCACGAGTAACGAAATTGTTGATACAGAGATGTTTAATGTAACATTTTTATTGCTAGTTTGTTCAGCTTTAATAAAATAAATAGAAGAATTTGCTTAATCGTCTCCAAAAGTAATTATTTCTGTATAGCTTAAGGCATTTCATTGTTTAATTTGTTTGGCACAAACATTTGGTAGATTTTATGTGAGTTACTATTTTTCTTCGTGTTTTTATTTATCAATGAAACCAATACAAAATTCAGATATATAAAAAAGGCAAAACTTGTTTTGGTTTTTTTATTCGATTTTGGTTCCTTTTTTCGAATTTTCTTTGAAAGAAACATATGGATGGAGTCATATAACGTGATAATAAAAAATAGTTGATCGATTTTCCAACTTGAATTAACCATGCAAACTTTCATGAAAATTGCATATTTTTGTATGAAAACGAAAACTAATTAGGTGTCACTTAAATCATTGCAAAAAAACTTTTTAAATGTAACTTTCTTGCATAAAACACAAAAAAAGCTATCTTGACTAACATTACATTATTCAGGACCTCAGATTCAGTTTCAGCGACCCAAAAAACAATTATTAACACAAATATGCCTTTTATTTGGGCTTTTAAGTAATCTGTCGGTGTTAAAGAAAAACTGTCGCATGGAAGGGTTAAAATAGGATATTTTAACCATAACTAATGTAAGCATTAGTTTTTCAACATTTACCTTAATTTATTTTATCAATTATTACTTCAAACTTTTCGAACAACTAGCTACGAATTATGTATATAAAATGAGATTATTGTACATTTTTCCCATGTAAAAGTATTTATAAAATTTTTTGATTCTCAAAAAAAAAGTTCGAACAATTTTTAGATGGACATTTTTTGAAATAATTTTTTGAATTTAATAGAGTTTACGGAATCAGTTAGCAGACATAAATTAAAACTCCGAACCGTTTGAACCATCCAAGTGAAGAGAGTAGTTATGAAATGACGGTGGGTTGTATGTAAAACTTTTAGGAATTTTGTATGATTTTCTCTCGAAATTCTTGGAAGTGTTACATACAAACCACTGTCATTTCAAAACTACTCTCTTGATTGGGATTGTTCAAACGGTTCTGAGTTCTAATTTATGTCACCTAAATGTTTCTTAAAACCATTTTCAATTTAAAGAATGATTTCAAAAAATTCCCATGTAAAAGTACCTATTTATAAAATTTTTTGATTCTCAAAAAAAAAGTTCGAACAATTTTTAGATGGAAATTTTTTGAAATAATTTTTTGACTTTAATAGAGTTTACGGAATCAGTTAGCAGACATAAATTAAAACTCCGAACCGTTTGAACCATCCAAGTGAAGAGAGTAGTTATGAAATGACGGTGGGTTGTATGTAAAACTTTTAGGAATTTTGTATGATTTTCTCTCGAAATTCTTGGAAGTGTTACATACAAACCACTGTCATTTCAAAACTACTCTCTTGATTGGGATGGTTCAAACGGTTCTGAGTTCTAATTTATGTCACCTAAATGTTTCTTAAAACCATTTTCAATTTAAAGAATGATTTCAAAAAATTCCCATGTAAAAGTACCTATTTATAAAATTTTTTGATTCTCAAAAAAAAAAGTTCGAACAATTTTTAGATGGAAATTTTTTGAAATAATTTTTTGACTTTAATAGAGTTTACGGAATCAGTTAGCAGACATAAATTAAAACTCCGAACCGTTTGAACCATCCAAGTGAAGAGAGTAGTTATGAAATGACGGTGGGTTGTATGTAAAACTTTTAGGAATTTTGTATGATTTTCTCTCGAAATTCTTGGAAGTGTTACATACAAACCACTGTCATTTCAAAACTACTCTCTTGATTGGGATTGTTCAAACGGTTCTGAGTTCTAATTTATGTCACCTAAATGTTTCTTAAAACCATTTTCAATTTAAAGAATGATTTCAAAAAATTCCCATGTAAAAGTACCTATTTATAAAATTTTTTGATTCTCAAAAAAAAAGTTCGAACAATTTTTAGATGGAAATTTTTTGAAATAATTTTTTGACTTTAATAGAGTTTACGGAATCAGTTAGCAGACATAAATTAAAACTCCGAACCGTTTGAACCATCCAAGTGAAGAGAGTAGTTATGAAATGACGGTGGGTTGTATGTAAAACTTTTAGGAATTTTGTATGATTTTCTCTCGAAATTCTTGGAAGTGTTACATACAAACCACTGTCATTTCAAAACTACTCTCTTGATTGGGATTGTTCAAACGGTTCTGAGTTCTAATTTATGTCACCTAAGTGTTTCTTAAAACCATTTTCAATTTAAAGAATGATTTCAAAAAATTCCCATGTAAAAGTACCTATTTATAAAATTTTTTGATTCTCAAAAAAAAAGTTCGAACAATTTTTAGATGGAAATTTTTTGAAATAATTTTTTGAATTTAATAGAGTTTACGGAATCAGATAGCAGACATAAATTAAAACTCCGAACCGTTTGAACCATCCCAAAGAAGAGAGAGTGATCATGGACTGGATGTTGGATTATTGGTCTCCATTGGATTTTCTGATGACAGGCCGATAGTCCTGTCATCGGAAATGTCCAATGGAGACCCCAGGTAACAAGCATCTGATTCAATAAAAAAAAATGGATCGATAGCTGGTTTTGGAAATCAGCTCCTCAACTAACAACCCTGCTTTTTTCAACGAAAACTCAGCAGACATTGTACACATTCGCTGACTACCAAAATAAGTTGATTAGGGTGTGCATTAAAATCGAACTTTCACAAATGTGATGTCTCAATAGGGGTATTTACTATTAGATGCAAATGGTCTTGTATCGTTTCATTTCAAAAGTGTAACATTTTCTTACACTAAAACAACCAAATATACAGACTAACCCTATTGCAATAGAAAAATACAGTGTTGCAAAATTTGTCTGTTCTAGTTGTAATAGTAGAAAAATAAAATACACCGGATCGTTAGTACCCCTAATGAATAATTGTGTTCTTTTAACTTAAACAAATGGTATACTTATAGACACAGCAACTGTGGTAATTTGAACTACAACAATTTTACGAATATTCTCAAATGCACATGCGATAACTAAATTATAATTTATTCCAAAGCACACAATTAAGAGATATCATATTTTACAAATTCTCAAAGCGCACCCTAATGACTACACAGAGTGTCAGCCGTCATCGTAAAAAAAATAAGGAGATTCGTAGACACAAATAAAAAACCAGATCTGGCTGGTTTGCTGGTAGTATTCATCATTCCCGCCATTAATACATACTACAAATATCCATTCAATAACGGGACATGCATATGCATGTCTATGCAAGCAAGAGTAAAGAAATTGTTGACCCAGAGATGTTAAATGTAACATTTTTACTGGTATGTTTTTCAGGTTTTAAAAAATTAATAAAAGAGTTTGCCGGAATCGTCTCAAAAAGTAAATTATCCTGTATTGCATAACATATTTTATTGCTAAATTTGTCTGCCGCACAAATTTAGTAGATATTATGTGAGTAACCTACTACTTTTATTCATGTTTTTATTTATCAATGAAACTCATACAAAATTGACAACATTATTTACCATATACGCATAAGTATAATTGACTTTGTTACGGTGTATAAAAAGGCAAACCTTTAACGCACTAATTTATAGTTGATCGCTTTTTCAACGCGAATAAATAACCATCAAACTATTATGAAAATTGTATATTTTTGTATGACAACGATAACTTACTAATAGGGTGTCACTTTAAATTCTCGCAAAAAAGCATTTTTAAATTTAACTATCTTGCATAAAACACAAATAAAGATATTTTGACTAGCAACTATAACATTATATGATTCCCCCCAGTTTTCATAGATGTTAAGGCCAAAACATACTAAGGCCATTCCAAAGTAACGGAGAAGCCATATTGACCTTGTTTCCAGTTTATCTCGTCGAAGAAGAAATCTTTTCTCTTGAAACTTGGTAGGTCTTAAGGGCTAATGATAAATTTGATGTTTTAGAAGTTTCACGAAAAACTTAACAAACGTACCCAAATTATTCACAGATAAAGCGGTAGCGGAGAAGTCGCGTAGAATTCTTCTCCGTTACCATTAAATTTTATAATTTTCAGTTAAAAAATACTCATTATGTTGTATTACTTTCTCAATTTTCTTTTTTTATTTTCAGTTCTGTCAAATATTTATTCTCTGAACATACAAATTTAACCACCTCCCAGAGCAGGATAAACTTTTGATAGCTGAAAATGTATCTTTTTACTTTAAAAATGTCGCAAGAGCATTCTAGGCTAAATAATTAACCCAATTCAAACAAGCCTAAATATCAAATATAAATTTTATTATTTTTATAAATTTTCTTTGTGAAAACTCCATAAAAAATATTCCAATAAAAAAAAACAAACAAAAATCTTCATAATATATCCAAACTAAGTTTGTTACACATCTCTGTTTTCTTTTCAATGTGCAGAGATTTACTTTTATAATTTAACAACCCTGCGCATTGAACGATGTGCTTGGTATTGGAAGAAAGAAAATCGAAACTTGTGTATTATTTCTGTGCAAACATCGGAGACAGCAACACGCGGTATTTATTTTCTGTAACTTATATGTGATTTTAAAATAAAATTGTTGGCAAAAGTTTATTAAATTATTAGCTTGTAAAATTAAAGAAAATACTTCAATATTACTTTGTTAATAACAAAGTAATATTGAAGTATTATACTATACTTCAATATTACTTTGTTAATAACAAAGTAATATTGAAGTATTATACTTCAATATTACTTTGTTATTAACAAAGTAATATTGAAGTATTTTCTTCGTGTAGAATTCAACCCCCATTTTGAAACTCAAAAAAAGCACGCGCTTTCTTAAGCATTCTTCTTCTTCGTTTGGCGTCTGTTTTAACCAGGTTAGTACATATCTACAGAATATTTTTTTCAATCCCCATTTTGAAACATTTATATTTTCATATTATTTTAAATATTCTTCAACAATGAACAAGCTATAAATCTAATTGTGTGAAAACGAAGCAATATTCTACTTTGTCGGGCGTTTACCAGAGCGTTTCCCAGCATTAACCAGGTTGCTACATACATATCTACAAAACCCAGACCAGACATAATTACAAGTAAGTAACACCCTTTTATTAGAATTTTGTTCTTGTATCGTTTTAAATCAATTCAATCTGACTTTGTGTGGATTTTAATTTTCATTCAGTTTGAAATACATTATTGTATAACTAATGTCAATTTAAGTTCGCAATATTAAGCTGAATATCACATAAAAAAACTCAAATAATATCTGTTGGCAACATCAAAAAAGAACGCGATTTTTTGGCAAAGCGTAACTTATTCGTAATTTTGCATTAAATTTGTTGGTAATATGTATCTTTAAAATTGTGTTTATTTCCATCCGCATTTTTAATTCTAAAGTAATATGGTCCAATTGCAAACATTGCACGCGTTTTATTGTGTAGAACATGTTGGTACATACATGTCTACCGAATTGTTTTTTTTCAACCCCCATTTTGAAACTTACATTTTTATTTTGCCCAATTCCAAAAAGGCACAGAATTTTGTATGAAGTATTATTCTCCTTCGTCGGGCGTCTGCATTAACCAGGTTGGTACACATCTACAGAATATTTTTTTTCAATCCATCCCTATTTTGAAACATGCATATTCATATTTGTTTAATTATGTACAACAGTGAGAGAGCACGCTCCAATTGCAAACAAAAAAAAGACTCGGTTTTCTATGAAGTATTATTTTATTCTACTTTTTCGGGCATTTGCATTAACCACATTGTTACATACATATAACTTTTATCTCCAATCCCAATTTTAAATTTACATTTTCATATTACCTACCTAATTGCAAGAAAAAGATGAGGTTTTCTTATGGAGCGTGCTTGTTAACAAAATTTCACTGTTTTAGATGATTAAATATTTGTTTTATTTCTCCAACCCAAGTCATTCCAAGATTATTAAATCATCTTAAAACAAAAACCTAGCTGGTGATTTAGACCAGACATGTTCAACAGGAAGTTACATCAGTTTGTTAGAATTTCGTTGTTGTATCGTTTAACAGCAAAATTCTAAACGTAAGATCTCATTTTTATAGCTTATTTTTATTTTTATTTTTATTAAGTTTGAGATGGACAATCAAACTAACATTAATTCTCCCACCCAACAGATTCCAAGAAAATTACAAAATTTTAACAATCATCGGCTATACATCTACAAAACTAAACTACCAGCTACAACAATCATCATATACATCTGAAAACTACCAGCTACTACAATTATCGGCTAGACAACTGAAAACCTACCAGCTACTACAATCATCAGGCAGACTAAACCAATATTTTAAACAGATAAAAACAGTAAGTAACACCTTTTTAATAGATACGAAAATTAAGTTTATACTAACAGAACTAGCCTAAACTTAATTGTTTAAAAAGAAGTAGCATCCTTTTATTTGAAATTCGTTCTTGTATCATTTTAAAACAAAATTTAAAGTGATAGATTTGACTTTGTATAGCTTATCTTAGTTTTGAAACATACAGGTAGATATAGGTAATCAAACTAACATTAATTCTCCTATCTAAAAGATTCCAAGATTGTTAAATCATTAAAAAAACAAACACCAGCTACTACAATCATCAGCCAGATCAGGCTTAATAATTTTCAGCAGATGAAGGCACGAAGTAACATTCTCTTGTTAGAATTTCGGTTTGGTATCGTCTTAAAGCAAAATTCTAAACATTAACTTTGACTTAGAATAGTTAACTTTTGATTTTGATTATGAAACTGAGTACTACTTGAGCTTAACTTATAACATATAACACATTCTTTCGGGCTATAAGATTACTTACACCAGCTTTTACGAAATCTAGCTAAAGATATCTAACAACAACTATTACGAACCCCCTTTTTAGATTAACCAACAAATGGATTGCTTTATTTGTAATCAACAATTTGATACTTTGAAAAGTATATCGACTCACTTCAAAGTGGTTCACCGATTAGATGGAGTAGGTGTTTACCGGTGTACTTTTAATAACTGTACGTCAATTACTTCAACTTTTTCAAATTTTTCGCGTCATTGTAAAACGCACATTAAGGATGGATTGACACTATTTTCGTCATCCTCGAATATTGTTGAGAGTTCAGATTTGCATTCTTGTTTTGAATTTGTATCATATTCTTATTGTATTTCTCCTCCCACTGCAGTTTCTTCTGACACAAATCATTTTAATCAAGCAAACTCTGATATAGATATGGACAGAGATAATGATAATAGTCACCATAATTATATTAATATTGATAAAATTGGAATAAAGTTTGCTATGAAATTATACAGTATGGACAATTTGTCACGCAAGGATGCGACTACAATAATAGGAATGATTAAGGAATCAATTCACGAGCCCATGATAGAGTTCTTTAAAATATTTGCTAATAAAAGTGACCGACCGGTCGAAGATCGCTTACAGATCTCATCGTTAATTGCAGCGGTTGAAAAGCCGTTCGAATTATGCAGCACTGATCACAATCTTATGCAATGGCTGACATTGAATGATTATTTATGTGCAGCTACAGAGTTCACTATTAATGACGAGTTACGAAATGTTTATCATAATGGAATTAATTGCCATGAAGATCAAACAACTACGGGGGTTCTCCTCCCACTTGAATTTCAATTCAGAAAAACTTTTGAAAAAAATGATCTTTTAATTAAAACTATCACAGAAATCAACAAAATTTCAAGTGATGAATCGAATATCTCACATTTCATTAAAGGAAAAGCTTGGCAAAAAAAACTTGAATTGTTTTCATCTAATCAAACTGTCATACCTTATTTCTTATACATGGATGATGCGGAAATAAATAACCCGTTAGGCTCACACGCCGATCCTATTTCATTTATTTATTATTCATTTCCCGTCATCCCGGGGAAATCTGATGTTAATTTAGCTGCACTTTTCAAAGCTCGTGACTACAAATCGTTCGGTAATAAAAAATGCCTTTACGCACTTATTGAAAAAATTAAATTATTGGAAGAAACCGGAATTAATATCGCTACATCTGAAGGAATAAAAAAGGTTCACTTTGTAATGGCTTTATTGATTGGTGATAATTTGGGTTTAAATGCTATCTTAGGTTTTTCTTCGTGCAGTAGTACATTTTTTTGTCGACTTTGTAAACTTCCAAAAAAAAAAACTTCTGAAATGTCTATTGAAGTTATAAATATGCTACGTAATAGGGAGAACTATGAACAAGACGTCGCTGTTAACGATTACAAACAAACGGGCATACACGAGAATTCAGTTTTCAATTCTATTAAATCATTCCACGTGACTTCCAACTATTCAGTTGATGTGATGCATGATATTTTTGAGGGCGTATGCCACTATAACATGTGTCACATCATTAGACATATTATTGAAATGAAGTTTTTCTCAAATTTGGAGACTTTCAACGACCGAATTAACTCTTTTAATTACGGAGAAATTGAGATCGGAAACATTTCACAGTCACCAATTACGAGTGACCATTTAAAAAATATGCATTTAAAGAAATCCGCGCGTGAAATGATGACTTTTGTTTATCATTTTCCCCTAATTGTAGCCGATCGTATTCCTGAAAAAGATGAAGTCTGGATTTTCTTCTTGAATTTTGTAGAAATCATAGATATTCTTTTGGATTTCAATATTTCGAATGACATGATTGATCATCTTGCTGAACTTATAAGACAACACCATCTTGACTATGTTAAGTTGTTCAAAGATACTCTTAAACCAAAACATCATTTTATGGTGCATTACCCATTGGTATTTCGTATGTCTGGGGTGCCGCGTAATTTTTGGTGTTTCCAATTCGAAGCCAAACATAAGGAGTTCAAGAAATATGCGCGAGTCATTAACTGTCGAAAGAACATTCCACTCACATTATCAATCAAATTTCAATTAAAATTCGCACAATCGATATTAAATGAGACTTCTTCTGATCTTGTGACTTTCTCTGATTGTCACATGCTTGATACTTGCCACTTTGAATTGATTAATGACTACAAAGTACGCCATGGAATCCATTCAGATTTCTCAAGTTTCTCACAATGCGTCTATTACGGCAAACTATTCATGAAAGGTTATTTCATTTCACAATGTCTAGATAATGCAATAGAAAATGCGTACATATTTCGAATAAAAGAGGTAGTCAAGTTTTCCGAGCAAACTTTTCCGTATTTAGTATGCGAACGTATTCAAATAATTGCATATCGAAAACACTACGCTGCAATCGAAATTGGCAATGCCACTACACCAATTCAATACTTATCTCATCATTTACTACGAATAGATAATTGCAAAAGTCCTCCAATAAATGTTTATAAAATATCTCGTGGTTTGATGATGATAAGACCAAAAATAATATATTAATTATTAAGAAATTCCCATTGCTTCAGTTCTTTTTTCTTTTTTGATATTTTTTATTTACATCAAGGCGGTAATCATTAATACTCATTTACTTGGCGTTCATAACTTATAAGCAAAATTTCTTCCTGTAATCAAACATCCAACAAAATTGATACAAAAAAAAAATGGAAGAATCAGAACCACGTTCACCGTCACCTGTGGAGGAAAATACGATAAGTGAATTGAAACAAATAGAAACACCGGTCAACATTATCCCATCTAGTCAAGTACTTCTATCGACTACAAATTATGTTTTGGTTCGAGATGACGGTAAATTATTACAAAAGGATTTGTCATCGCCAAATAACTCAATAAGTATTCAAGAGCAATCAGATGATCAATCAACGGTAGGTGGGGAAAATGTTTCATTCTCAGAATTGATAAGTTCTTATTGCTCCAATGATGATGATAATGAGGTGGAAGCTCTCATTACTCTTTTGAATGAATGGAAAATTCCAAAATTTGTTCACCAATTTTTTATTGGTAAATATAGAATATTGATTTAAAGTCGAAATATTTCAACAAAAACCTAAAATTACGTTTTCAGATGAAAATCTTTTTGTACCGGTGTTGAAAGTGGCAAACGAATTTTTCGTGAAGAGGTTTTTACAAACTTTAAATATAACAACCGCAAGTAGGATTGTTTTCTTTGATAAGTGGTATCAATGGAAAACCGAACGGTATGCATCTTTATCTAATACTCCGTCTTTCGATGAGCGAAATGTTTCTACACCAACGACTAGTGTAGCGTCACCTTCATCTACCACCGCATCAATGAGCAAAAGTTTGATAGATATTTTAAACTGTAAAGATGGACAAACAATTAAAGATTATTATGAAGAAAATAAAAATATCGACAATAAATCTGTTCGTAAGTTGCTCACCGATACAATTTTGAGTTACGCCAGAATAAATAATGTACATTTCTCGTCGAACGATTTGATAAAGCTCTCAGAAGAAATACAGTTGGTGTTTAATGAGGATCCAGTAAGAAATTAGAAACTGTTACAATTTATTGTTTTTTTTTAATTTTCATTAATTCATAGTTGGATTACTACTGCACAAAAAAAGGCATGAAAAATCCTAAAGGTAAACTTGCAAACAAGTTTCATAATTATCGAGGGAAAAGTCGTTCAATAAATCGCTTGTTTGCGGAACACAATAATAAAAAGAAGAAAACCGATGATTTGCCGGTGGAACAAAATACTTTTGAACAAGAAAAGCTGCTTCTAAAAATGAAGCACGATCATCATACAATGAACGCTCAAGAAAAAAGTGATGCATGGGCAAAAACTTTTCCTATTCGCCAATTAGATCTCCAAAAGGCTAACGATAAGGCAATTAAATGGGAAAAATTCTATGAAAAATGGAACTTCATGAACTTTCCGAATGGCTATGAATATGTAAGAAAATAATTGGTCCTAGTTTATTTTTTGATACCACACAATTTTAGTTTTAAATTTTTCATTAACTAAACAATGTTTTTTTATTTAATATTAAGTTAAACAGCATTATTTCAATGAAATGGTTTTCATTAATTCCAACTTCAGAATTTGATTTTTTTTTCTTTTACTCGAATCCTAATTATCAAATACTTTATTTTCGGTTTTAACGTGTGTTTTCTGAAAAACTATTCAATGAAAACCATAATTCAAAAATCAAATTTTAGAATGCATTAATAACGTATCTTAGGTTTCTTTTCTTGCATGACCCTTCCAGCAATATATGTTCCATTTACTTTTATATTATTATTAGTTTTAAACTTAGGTATTTTAGAAAAAATTGAGTTAAAAAAGAGCTTTTTCTAATTTAACTTTAAAAACAAACTTTCTTTTTAGATCGAATCAGACTTTAACAGAATGTTTGCAAATAAAGACGATGTTCTGGTGGGTACCAAAATAGCAAATTTTTGTAATTTAATGCTGCAACACGCGTTCCCAAAATTAATAACCAATAACGAGTTAAAAACCATGCTGTACGATTTCAATCAACAATGTCAAGCAGATGTGTGCGAAGTCTCTCAGAGTAAATATAATTAACCTTAGCTATATATTACATACGGAGCCTTGTCGCCAAATAATCTTGTTTTGTTTAAGTTTTTTGACTTTGCCACTTACGATTATATGGCGATAAGGCCCAGATATGTATAACAGGTTATTACTTTTTTTAATTATTGTAAAACGTAGAATTTTTGAGCAACTTAAACGCTTAACAATTCCTTAGTTTTGTATTTTGTTCAAATATTCAAATTAATCTTAAATAAAAAATAAAACTCTCAAAAATAATTAATTTTTCTATTTTCTTCAAATAATATTTTCTTTTTTTTAAATATAAAAAAAAAATATATGTAAGCAGTTAACAAGTTTGTTCATTCTAATTCCAGAGTTGTGTCTTTATGATTGAATAAACCAAGCACACAAATTCAAAGCTTGGTTTAGGTACTTCATTGAATTGTGAAGCTTTGTTTTACAATATCTGTTTATGTTTCAGTTAACAACTGGAGGACCTATTTAACAGAAAAGGAAAAAAAATGTATTAAAAACAATTTAAATGATCATAATATTGATTAAAACATTATCAACTTTAAAAAATTATTATTCTTTTCGTAAATTTAACAATTTTTCATTTCATACAACATAAAACATAAAATCAAAATTACCTATTTTCTTATAACAAAATTCTCAATTCGTTAACAGATACTATGATTGCGATGGTATTCATGCACTTGCACTATCTACTGCCACCAACCGCTCGTGATAACAATAAGCGCTACACCGTAAAAGATAGTCAAGAAGCATCGATAAGATTGTTTGCGCTCCCTCAAGACTACAAGGAGCATCAAAATGCTATAGCTGCAAACAGTTCAAATTCCCAGCCACCGGTAATATCAATTATTGGTATATTGACAAAAATCGAAGAAATCCACGTAGATTTTGACAACATGCATTTCAAGATGTTAACTATGGAACGTGCCATTGATATTTGCCTAAAAACATTCTTCACCTTTAACATGGCGTATCCGAAGCAATGTGAAAACTTTTGGCAATTCATAGATATTTATTTCTACCAAATCGAAAAATCAGCCACAAACGCCAAAGCACGCAACCTTTTGAGATTCCTCAACTCAACTGAATGTCTAAATTCGTAAGATGTCAGAGTGAGATAACTTTTATTATTCTGTATGTAAATAAACATATTTTTATGTTATTTAATTTAAGTACACTATTTCATAATATTTAATTTAAGTTATCTTTTTTATGTTATTTAATTTATTTGAATAAAATAAGTAATTGTTTTTTTAAATTATAAAAAGGCTTATGTTTTCTTTAATTTTATGGATTGGTTTTTGGATTTTTAGATTGCGACTTTAAGGACATTTTTGTAATAGGTTTTTTTCGTTTTTTTCAGAGTTTCATGAATCTAATGGTAAGCAAAACAAAAAACTTCTAAATAACCATTCTCTCCCTAGGAAGTACCAAGGTTCTGGTGGATTTTACCAGGACAAAAAATATTCCTGGTATATTCTACCAGAATTCTGGTACATTTTTACCAGGAAAAAATTTTCCTGGTATATTTTACCAGAATTCTGGTATATTTTTACCAGGAAAAAAATATTCCTGGTACATTTTACCAGGAAAAAAAAATATTCCTGGTATATTCTACCAGAATTCTGGTACATTTTTACCAGGAAAAAAAATATTCCTGGTATATTTTACCAGAAGTCTGGTATATTTTTACCAGGAAAAAAATATTCCTGGTACATTTTACCAGGAAAAAAATATTCCTGGTATATTCTACCAGAATTCTGGTACATTTTTACCAGGAAATAAAATATTCCTGGTATATTTTACCAGAATTCTGGTATATTTTTACCAGGAAAAAAATATTCCTGGTACATTTTACCAGGAAAAAAATATTCCTGGTATATTCTACCAGAATTCTGGTACATTTTTACCAGGAAAAAAAATATTCCTGGTATATTTTACCAGAATTCTGGTATATTTTTACCAGGAAAAAAATATTCCTGGTACATTTTACCAGGAAAAAAATATTCCTGGTATATTCTACCAGAATTCTGGTACATTTTTACCAGGAAATAAAATATTCCTGGTATATTTTACCAGAATTCTGGTATATTTTTACCAGGAAAAAAATATTCCTGGTACATTTTACCAGGAAAAAAATATTCCTGGTATATTCTACCAGAATTCTGGTACATTTTTACCAGGAAAAAAAATATTCCTGGTATATTTTACCAGAATTCTGGTATATTTTTACCAGGAAAAAAATATTCCTGGTACATTTTACCAGGAAAAAAATATACCTGGTATATTCTACCAGAATTCTGGTACATTTTTACCAGGAAATAAAATATTCCTGGTATATTTTACCAGAATTCTGGTATATTTTTACCAGGAAAAAAATATTCCTGGTACATTTTACCAGGAAAAAAATATTCCTGGTATATTCTACCAGAATTCTGGTACATTTTTACCAGGAAAAAAAATATTCCTGGTGTATTCTACCAGAATTCTGGTACATTTTTATCAGGAAAAAAAATATTCCTGGTATATTTTACCAGAATTCTGGTATATTTTTACCAGGAAAAAAATATTCCTGGTACATTTTACCAGGAAAAAAATATACCTGGTATATTCTACCAGAATTCTGGTACATTTTTACCAGGAAATAAAATATTCCTGGTATATTTTACCAGAATTCTGGTATATTTTTACCAGGAAAAAAATATTCCTGGTACATTTTACCAGGAAAAAAAATATTCCTGGTATATTCTACCAGAATTCTGGTACATTTTTACCAGGAAATAAAATATTCCTGGTATATTTTACCAGAATTCTGGTATATTTTTACCAGGAAAAAAATATTCCTGGTACGTTTTACCAGGAAAAAAAATATTCCTGGTAAATTCTACCAGAATTCTGGTACATTTTTACCAGGAAAAAAAATATTCCTGGTATATTCTACCAGAATTCTGGTATATTTTTACCAGGAAAAAAAATATTCCTGGTATATTCTACCAGAATTCTGGTATATTTTTACCAGGAAAAAAAAATATTCCTGGTATATTCTACCAGAATTCTGGTATATTTTTACCAGGAAAAAAAATATTCCTGGTATATTCTACCAGAATTCTGGTATATTTTTACCAGGAATACTGGGGAAAATTTTACTAGGGAAAACAAATATTCCTAGTATATTCTACCTGAATACTGGGTCTATTCCCGGTATAATTTTTACCAGGAAAAATAATTCTCCTGGTATATTCTACCAGAAATCTGGTGTATTTTACCAGGATTTCTTCAAAAAATCTCCTGGTAAAATTTACCAGGACTTTCTGGTAAATTTTACCAAGACGCCTGGTAGGAATCTAAAAACCACTTTTTCTGGATAAATTTAGCGGGAAATCTGGTCACCGGTACCAGTTTTTTTTTTTGAGTGTAGGTTTTCTTGCACGATCAGATCCTCCAGATTTTAGATTCCTCTTTGAGGATGGCATCTTGGAAACGTAGTTATTTAGCCAATAGATTTGTAATATGACGGCTAAGTGGGCCGTCAGCTAAACTTTTTGTTAACCAAACGCAATTTTATAGGTGTAGATGGTTACAAATCCTTTATTAAATATAATTATACATTAATGGAATTACTCAATATACGAATATTTACTTACTATGTTTAGCTTTAAGTATTTTTTAAGTTTTTATTAAGTATCTAGTTGGATGACACGACTTTACCATTCCGGCATATGAATATAAAAGAAATATTTTAATGGCTAAATACAAAATGGTGGCCGGATATCGTAAGGGTGAAATCGAAGCTAAGGTTGGATATATAATAAGTTTTAAGACCGTAAAGTTTAAGGTGGATATTGTAGTGAAGGTGCAAGTGTTTACACTGCACCTGTCAACAAAAGAGAAAGCATTATATGTTGAAATAAATGACAAGAATCGCAAAATACAACAATGTAAACTTCTTCAAAATCAAAAATCAAGTGTCGTTCAAAAATAAAATATGAAAATCTTTTTCAGATGAAGATGACCAATCTAATATTCTAATTAAAATTATATAAAAATGATATTATAAATGCAATGTTGAATTTGTTTACCTAATCATTCTGTATCTCGAATTATTGAGAACACAAATTTTACAAAACAAAACATCAGCTGTCAATCTATCATATTAATTTTTAAATGACACTTTTAAAATTTAATGAGCCAAAAATGGGCATTTAGTTTTAAAAGGTGTTTAAAAGCTTGTTTACTTTAAAAACGCTTGGTGAAACCAAAATATCCCATTTTACAGTTTAAAATCCTGTTAAATGTATAAAAGCTGTTTATGAAATTGGGCATTAAACTTTTTGATTTAAACTCAAATTCATGTGGACGACGAAATAAAAACAGTTTAGAGTATACAATTTTGTTGAATATTGAAATAAATAAATTGAATTATTATTGCAAGTTAAGTAATGATATAAAACTACCTACACACAGCTCAATGATGATTTCAATAATAACCAATTTTATCTCCATTAAATTTAGTATCTTGATAAAATCAAATCACTTCTTGAATTATTTATTCGATCAATTCTATCGAAAAATCACGTTCTTTCAATTTGAACAAACGCTTCCAAATGATAAGCAAGCCTTTTTTCTTCGTTCTTATTCTTGTATCCATATGTTACTAAAATTTAATATTTCCAAAGTTGCATAGGTATGAATGAAGGAGTAATGAATATCTATTGAATAATTATATTATAGACGGACCGAGAGAAAATATGAAATTTTTCTTAAACGAGTATACAATGGAAAATATCTGACTTGAATAAAGATCAAATAGAGCATAAATTACTCATATTCTTATGGAATATATCCCTTAACATGATTATGTTGGACTTGGCCAAAGTATATTGAAGATAATAAGACAATCATCCACACCCAGAGGCAGACAAAAAGTTTTCTCAAATTTAGGACACGTAACGTAGGCTTTAGATGTATTGAGCATAGTCGTAGGCCCATTACTTTTGGGAAATCAAAATATGTTGATAAGTTAGAAATTGTAAATATGTAAGATTCTTTCGCAAAGCGAACATTTTAAGAAAACTAATTCTATTGGTACTCGTATATTTGAAATCTCTCCTCCTTGTAGTGATAAATTGCGACGCTTTTGTGGGGACTGGGGAGAGTACGATAACTCAGGCGACAAAGTTTAATGACGGATTTTAATAGAACAGTTAAAAACAAGCATTTTTTACTATGGGAGGGGGGGTGTATTGTATATCTCCCCACGTTTAGGCGGTAGGGGCAATTTAAAAAAAAATGTACGTAATAGTACATAAAGTCATCTATGTAGTTTTCAGTTTTTGATCAAAGACAAATAAGAGCAATCAATCTACTATATAAAAATAAGTCGGGTTTTCCTTCCTGACGCTATAACTCGTTGGAAAGGTCTCGGGCTCCGTGAGGTTTATAGAAGACAAAATTTAGGAAAAATTTCAACAGAAAAGTGGTGAACTCCGTTTAGTTTCCCATAGAAAGCTATTGTAAAAGTTCCGATTTGTGGAATTGAAAATTTTTAAATTTTTTGACGTTTCAAGGGCCCTATATTCTAAGCCAAAGCTTACTTTTGGGAACCTTTTTTAGTCAACCATATCTCTAGAAACGTCAGAGATATCAATCGATGCACGATGCATTGAATCAAAAATTAAATCGAAAACTACAATACAATGTTGATACATTGCAGGAATTCGTTCGAAATAATGTGCCCTTGCTGAATGAACAGCAAAAACAAGTATACGAAACATTAATGCAAGCGGTGGACAATAATACTGGTGGTCTATTCTCCCTGGACGCACCTGGAGGAACAGGGAAAACATTTTTCATTTCATTGATTTTGGCCACTATTCGATCAAGATGTGACATAGCTTTGGCGTTAGCATCATCTGTAATTGCGGCAACTCTTCCACTTAACTTCACATTGAAGGATTTTCGATAAAGTAACAACATATTTGGCGGATTGATGATATTGTTGGCAGGCGATTACAGGCAGACGTTGGCCAATAATTCCCTGTGGAACGCCTGTAGATGAATTGAATGCTTCCCTGAAGCCATCACTTTTGTGAAATAACGTAAGAACATTATCGCTAACCACTAATATGAGAGTGCAACTTCAAAATGATCAAAACGCTGCACAATTTTCCAAACAATTGTTAGCTGTTGGAAATGGAAAAGTGCCAGTTGATGCGACAACTGAATTAATTACTCTTACCAACAACTTTTGCCCATTTGTAGACTCTCAATTAGCTCTTATTGAAAATGTTTTCCGAAACATTAGAGAGAATTATCAGAATTATGTCTGGTTTAGTCAACGAGCAATTCTCGCCGCAAAGAATAATGATGTACACGCACTGAATTTTACCATTCAATCAAAAATCGCTGGCGATTTAAATAAATAATAAATTGGGTGGCGCAACAGTCCGTTGAGAACTAGGGCCTAGTGACTTACAACTCTCAACCATTCCTGTGTGCGAGTACTGTTGTCAGAGATGGAGGGGACCTACAGTTTTATGCCGAATCCGAACGGCTAATTTGAGAAAGCACTTTTCATGACAAGAATTACTCTTGGAGAATTTGTCAATTCCTCGCAAGAGGCAGTACCCGTGAAAAAAACTTTAGATGGCACAGGCAGGGATCGAACCCACGACCTCTGGCATGATAGTCCAACGCACTAACCATCATGCCACGGGTACTACTACTGGCTGGCGATTTGGTGACATACAAATCCGTTGATTCCATAACAAATCCCGATGATGTAGAAAATTATCCAACGAAGTTTTTGAACTCTCTGGAGTTACCAGGATTTCCACCACATAACTTCCAACTTAAAGTTGGTTCAGTTATTATGATATTGCGTAATTTGAATCCACCGCAACTTTGCAGCGGTACTCGACTTGCGGTGAAAAGATTTATGCCGAATTTGATTGAGGCAACCATTATTAACGGAAAGTACGCAGGTGAAAATGTATGCATTCCTTGAATACCAATGATTCCGACTGATCTTCCGTTTGACTTTAAACGATTGCAATTTCCGGTTCGCCTTGCGTTCGCAATGACAATTAACAAGTCGCAAGGCCAATCCCTTAGTGTTTGCGGGATAAATTTAGAAAATCATTGTTTTTCACATGGGCAGCTATACGTTGCGTGTTCACGAGTTGGGAAACCATCCGCTTTGTTTGTGTTAACGTCAGACCAAAAAACGAAAAATGTGGTTTACCAAAGAGCACTTCAATGAAACGGATAATTTGCGGACAAGTATAACGCTTCGATTCAATATTTACTTTGGATTCACTTTCATTTTTTACTTAGAGAAGTTCAACTATAAATTACACTTCATTTTTGTAATAAAAATGAATTCATTACTGTTGTGAAATGAAATAAAATTTTTCCTTTTCAAATATAAAACAAAAAAAAAATAATTTTTCTTCATCTTTTAATCCCCAAACGAAATGTTACAAAAAACGAAGCCATCTGGTGGCGAAACGGAGTTCGCCGGGTTTGCTAGTTCTAAAATAAAAACAATAGTAGATTATCTTGAAGTATTGAAAAATTAGACTTTAAACCATTTTTTAATTTTTTTTTACTCAAATTTTGAGTTTAAAATTAAATTTTTCAAAAACTACGCATAGTTTTTCCTTGATTTAAAAACTGGCTAAAAGAACAGAATGTAGGCTTTAAAAAAACGTTACCTAAATACTTAGTTGTATAAGTATTACCGTTATTTTTTAACTAATTTTTTCCATTTTAAATAGTAATTTTTTTAAATTTCCCCTCACACCTAAACGAGGGGAGATAGACCCCCTCCCGTAGTAAAAATGCTTGTTTTTAACTGTTCTTAAAAAAATCCGTTATAATATCTTGTCGCCTGAGTTATTGTACTCTTGCCACTTTTGTCGCTCGACAGTCAATTGCTTTCTTAGCCCAAAGAAACAGCTTTTAGCAAAATTAATTATTCGTTTGATCTCAGCGCTGATGTTGTTTTCTGTGTTTATAGCGGAGCCTAGGTAGACGAAGTCCTCAACTACCTCAAACTTACGTCTGTGATTGGTGACGTTTTGACCGAGACGTCGGTGTTGTAAGGCCTTTCTTGATGACAGCATGTCCTTTGTTTTGTTTCATTAACCGTTAAACCCATTTTGCCGCCTCTGCCTCAATACTCACAAAAGCCCATGATGTTGAGTTCTTTCGATTATGTCAATGTCATCAGCATATGCTAGTAATTGGACATACTATTAAAAGGTAGTGTCTCTAGTCTTGATGGGGGATCTCTGCACTATTCTTTCAAGGACGATGTTAAGGAAATCGCATGACAGCGCATCACCTTGTCTAAAGCCTTTTTGACATCGAAAGGTTTTTTGTAAAGATATGGAAATCCTTACTTCGTCTGATTCGGGAAGTCGGGATTTTTAACTTCCGTCGTCTATATTGAATGGGTCATCCTGCCTGACAGCGGAATTCGGAACAGTCTGCAGAAGTGGTTCCACTATGTTGTTTCCATTTTCGTCTTTGCAGCCTTCGGTTCGAGGTTTATGTACTTGTGAATTTAGTTTCACCTACTTATACAACGTTCGATTCGAACTTAATTTCTGCTTTTCATGATATCTCCTTTTACTTCTGAGAAATCAGTGTTCCTCTCTCCTCATTTGCTCATAGAGCAACGCTTTGCCTGTCGCATTTGCCTGCCGACATTCCTCTTCAAAACCGGTGGTTTTTTGTTGGTGGCTGCTTGAAACCCAGCACGTCAGAGGCGGCTTCTTTGATTACATACATCTTGTCAATTTTGCCACTGGTTCTCGATATATTGTGTTGGCGGCAGAGAACTTCGAAAGCGGTTACTTGTGAATTGGTCAGAGCAGGATTTGGCCATCTCTTGTGATTGTAGCCGTTCGAAGTTGTATCTTCTCCAAGCATCTTCCTGTTTTACCTTGGGTCTGGAAATTTTGACTACAACGAGGTCCAATATTGACTTGTCAACTTTAAATTTAGCTTGTTAAAGTTTTTTTTAATGACCAGTGTTATCGTTTATGATAACCGATTATTTTTGCCAAAAAACTGGAAGACATGGTCTTGGACAAAATGTGGATGACAAGATGATGCCATAACCCACACAATCGATCCATTGAGGATTCAGTTTGATGAGCGTTTTATCTTAAGAAATAGAGAAGTCGACTGGCGCATGGTTCATGCGATTCATATCGAAAATTGGTCTCCTGTTTTTGCATTCTACATATTTCTAATTTGAATATACATAGTTTTATATAACAAAAAATCTGATGGTTAAGGTAAATACTGGTTTTATTGGATGAATTAAAATAATTTTTAGAAATGTGTGCCACCTCCTGATGTCTGAATTACTTAACTAACTTGTGGTGTATGGGTTCATAGAGTGTTGTCAGATAATTGAGCGAAATTTTGGCTCAGGACCGTTTTATGGCTTCATTAATCTCTTCGGTTTTTTCGTATGGCTGTCCTACTTTAAAGACTTTTCTTGAAAGCTATCTCCAAATGTTTTTCATTATGTTCAGGTCAGAAGAATACGGGGGCCATGGTTATAGGTTTACATTTTACCCTTGAATCCAGGCTTTTGTTGCCCGTGTGGTATGTATTGTTTCATTTTCTTGTTGGATAGTTAATCGTTATCCATTAAATAATTCAGAAAACTCCGGAAAAGCTTCAGAATCGATTTGCAAGTGGTTGCCGTTTGAAGCAACTCTCACTATCGCCGGCATTTCCTAAATTGACGTGGCTTTCTTGTCTCTACCTTTGTGGTTTTTTTTCATATCTCTTTAAGTCCTTGAGCTAGTTGAATACAACATTTGAACTTCTTTTAATTTTGCAGGCTACAAAACGGATGATTTTGCCGAGATCCCGGTAATCCCGAATTTTTCCTATTTCCTCCTTGGTTAGACCCTTACCTCCACCCATACTTCTTGATTCTATCAAATAATACTCGTACTAAGCTCCCAACCAATCAGAGAATCCTTTTATCTGATTTAAAACACGCTAATAGGTAAATTTAGATCTTGTCCCTTGTAACGAAGCGTCACACTCCTACTACCGACCGACACCAATCAACCTCTATCTACCGACCGACACCAATCAACCGCCATCTGCATACCCACCAAGTGAAATAAGTGACACCAACATGAAGCCGAAATTCAAAAACAAAATACATGCGATATTGCTGTTCGTCATTATAGAGTTCACATTTGGTTCCTGCAGGAGAATTGGCTTATGGACCTAAGAAATCCGAAGAAAGAGGAAGCTTGCTCGCCGAAGTTTATTAAAGGTTTTGGGCTTTATATTCTGAAGCTCAAGTTTCCCCCGATATTCCTCTTCTCTATTAAGAGTCGATGGGCCGTTGCTCCATAGCGTGCTGTGTATAGTAACAACAAATTATTGTATTATTCCCCTTCACTCTTCCGGTGTCGACGGGCACTTGCCGTATCATTAAGTATTCCCCTTCACCCTTCCGGTGTCGACGGGCGCTTGCCGTATCATTAAGTATTCCCCTTTACCCTTCCGGTGTCGACGGGCACTTGCCGTATCATTAAGTAATTCCTCTTCACCCTTCCGGTGTCGACGGGCACTTGCCGTATCATTAAGTAATTCCCCTTCACCCTTCCGGTGTCGACGGGCACTTGCCGTATCATTAAGTAACTCCCCTTCACCCTTCCGGTGTCGACGGGCACTTGCCGTATTTTTAAGCAATTCCCCTTCACCCTTCCGGTGTCGATGGGCTCTTGATCGTAGAATTAAGTTCGCATATAGTGGGTATTATTATCTATAGGTATCCTATTGTTTAGTCTTAAGCCGCTTTATATGGATTAGAAAAAATAAAATCTGAAAAAGGAAAATCTAATTCTTTTTATTTGGAACAGGGTAGTTTGGTCAACTCTCTATACTCGAGTTTCGTGCTTTCTCGAGACGACCCTGGAGTCCGGCGAGCTTACCTCAGCCTAAGGAAAAGAAGCATCACACCCTATTCATGTGACACAAAAACACAGGTACTTTTTATGACCTTCTCGGAATAAACGCCATAAAACTTTTATTTATCAACTTAATACACATTTTTTTTTGCAATAAAAACTTAAAATAAAAAACGAAAAACGCCTATTCATGTGACACGGAGTTTACTTTTTAAATGAATTTTGAAAGTCTACTTGCTTATTTTTTTATTAAATAAATCAGATGGTACACCAAGATTTAAGTTTTTAAATACAATTTTTAGGCATTCCTAATTTTATCTTTTTGTTGTTAATCCGGACTCATGGGGATTGTCAACAAGTTTTGTTTTTCACTGACAATCTTTCAAATGTCCCCAAGGGTAAACCAACAAGTCTATGAATAAAATGTCTCCAGTAAAACGTAAGCCACATGAGAATTGGAAGAAGAAGGATGAGAATTTTTATACTAAACTGTTAAAGAAAAAGGGTTAAGGAGGGTTCAGGTATAACAACAAAGATTCTAACAATTGACATCATAGCTACACACAATACACATGTATGATTTCAAAATTACCTTCAATGATTTCAATGTTTTCAAGTAAAAAGGTCAAAATACCCAAACATCGTTCAATGAGCTATAACCCTAATTTGTCAACCATTTTTGTCTGGTTAAAAAAAAGCAATATGACCAATTCTCGTTTATCAGACTATAAAAATTCTTCGGAAAAACTAAACAAATCAATAATAAATAACAAGACATAGAAGAGGATACGAGACAAACGAGATATGAGTACTTTTTCGATATTCCCAAAAGAAAAAAGAAAATATCTTTTCAAAAAAATAAATTCGTAAATTTTCCACATCATCTCACATTTCTGTCAAAGATTTTGTTTTTGAAATTTTATTCCAGTTCCAATATCGAACCGAACCGAACTGAACTTCGATGTTATGTAGGTTAGGTTATCTTATGCCATAAATTCATCTATTTTGTGTCCTATGAAATGTGTATGCCTCGTCCTCGTGACCCCCCCTATGTTATATTTTTGTTTATCCCTTGTTTCATGGTTTAATGATTTTATTTACGCTCAACAGAATTTACCATTAACTTTGATCTCATAAAATGTCCTTTGCGAATGGTGTCCTTATTCAGTTTATCTTACTGTCTCACTCTATGTTTTTGCTTACCCCTGCTCCCCCCCTCCTCATTTTTATATAAACCTTACACTTAGTTCTTCTTGAGCGTGCAACACCTAATTCCTGATTTACCTACTTTCAATGAATTTCAAATTTTTTTTGAACAATTTTAATGCTTTGAACTGAAACGATAGAAAATTGCGATTGCCACAGCGCCACCGCCGCCCCCATCATTGAAGAGTGGGGGAGAGGTCTACTTTAGGATTGAAAGAACAATCACACGGGATTACAATTTAAAGCTTTTATAAAACAGGTCTTTCGCATTTGGAAAATTTAAATAGGCTTAAGCATCGCGCAGCAGATAAAGACCCAACCGAAACGGAGTGAGAACGTGATTTAGGAGAGGCGTTAGCAATTCTAAATTATTCAAATTCGAAAGGTGTGTGGCTCTCTCTAACTTTAAAAATATACATTATAGGTAGCAAATGACAGGTAAAAGCAAATTAAAATTATCCATCCCAACAAACCACAACAAAGTAGCATAAACAGTTGACACCCTCCCTCTAATGGGTTCATAGAAATCATCTGACGAAATTGCAAACGACTTTTCGAATGTCAATGGGGAATGTCAGGTGTATCTATGGCATTTATATGTACTTCTTTCTGAGTATATGAGGCTAATGAATAAATTACCATCAATAAGTTCAAGAAAGATTATCTCCTGTAAACATTAGGTTTAAAAAAAGGTGCTTGGGATAAGATATACGACAAAAAGCTAAAAGACGTTGTAAAGGTTGACTTTGAGTTTGAGTTCAGATAAAGAAGACACAAAAATCGTATTTTCCCCTCGTTTAGGCAGCAAAGCAACACTTTCAAACCGAAATTGACTTTCAATGAACACAAAATAACTCAAATATACAATAGGACATTTTCGCCATTTAAATTGTTGCTAAAAGCTACAAGTAGGTTTGATTGGTTTGTTGTGTATAAATCTCTGAATCAGAAGTCTTTGCATTGCTGTTTGTTTTTAAAGATGTATTAAAGCAATAATCACATCTTTTAAAAGACTGCTATATCTATTATAGTTGTCTGACAATAATTGGCTTTTAATGAGTAGACGAGGCTCAAGGGCCTTAACAAGTAACAAGTTTGAAAGAGTCTTTTCATTTACCGGTTGACCTGGCAATAAATTTTCTTGATGTCTAGTTGAAATTTAACAATGGCCTATTGGGACGTATGGCATATACTTGGCTTCAAAAAGTTAAAGCAGGTGGAATTAACAACGACCTTATCTGACAATTTTCAATGGATTTGACAATGATATTAAGTATTTGGGACATTACCTAGATAGTATAGAAGATGACACCCCAAATACTCAGGTTCCTCAAAGATACTAATTTGCGGGACCTAGGGGCAAAATAATTATATGTAACAAATTGTTGTATCTTTTCCTAAAACAATAAAGATATTATTCATATAAATATCAGGGCAATCGAAAGATTAGACTGAGTTAAAAATAATAGCCAAATATTTCAGTAATCAGTTTTGTCAACTTTGAGATATTGGAGCTAGAAGTTTAATGAACAAATCTGAGAAATCATAGTTTTTTGGCAAAACAAATTCTTACCTTTTGGTCGTCAACTCTTAAGGCTGCAAATATGGATAGGATGCTTCTCACCCAGTAAATGTTTTTTCTCAGAATAAAATGCCTTACAAAAGTTTCCATTGCGGTTTTCCCTTAACTCCCACCAACGGGATACTTAACCTAATTTTTCCCAAAAATTCTTTTTTTCTCTGCCAAACCGGGTTGACTGATTTTTTTTTTTTTTTTTTGAGATATAAGTCGTTGAATTTCCATAAAATGTGGAATCAAACTTCATAAAATATCTTAGGCCCCTTTCACACCAAACGAATCCGAATCAATCTGGATCACTCCAGCTGAATCAACCTGAATCTATAAAAATCCTTTCATCTTCTTTTTGTTTTCCTTCTTTTAGTTGCTCTCTCTCTCGTATGGTTGTTGATTCAAGACTGACCGGACGAGGAATCTGACAGGTTGAATCAAGTGCGACCCCGAATCAAACCTGATTGAACCAGATTCGTCCGGTCTGAAGGCGGGAAAAGAATCCCTTCACATTTAAACGGAGCGCTCGAAGCCGAATCTTGGTCAATCAGATTCAACTTGATTCGGAGTGATTCTGATTGATTCGGATTCGATTGGTGTGAAAGGGGCCAAGCTTCAACGACTTATGTGTGGCTCGAAATATATTAATCAAAGGATTTGTGCTAAGCACAATTTGGGCTTTTTAGACATTTGTTTTGGGCATTGCGACGATTATGATTTCTATCGTTCCTTATGTCTTATCACCCAATGACATATAACCCAAATCAAAAAATGAAATAAGGCCCAAACGTCGTAAGAAATATCACTAAGAAAACGTCACAAAGCCCAAACCAAATGTCATATCACCCTATAACCAACTTTCAACGTAACGCCCAAATTTAGAAATGGCATAACGCCCAAAAGATTTCTTGTTATTTGATAAATTTGGGCTTTAATCTATTTATGGCTTTTTAAGCATTTAGGTATGTAAGGGGCATGCTGCTCCCTGCAACCCCCCTGCTTGGGCTTAAAGAAGGAATCTGAGTTTAAAGAAGCTTTGCATACACATAACCTCGCACCTACCCCAAATCCTTTAGTAACATATATTTGTTACGCTTTTCTGGTGTCCCGAGTTTTTGGTCGAGCTGATATTTTTAACTCCCCATAGGAAGTTATTGTAATCGGTCCGATTTGTCGAATTGAAAATTTTGACATTTCCCAACATTTTAAAGTTCCTAGAGTCGAAATAAAAGATTTTTAGAGAGATGTCTATGCGTGTGTGTGTTCGTACGTCTGTACGTCTGTAAAAAATAGGTGAAAATTTTGGTTTACCCAAAATATCTCACTAACCAATAACGCTAGCGAGTTGAATTAAATTTTGTATTATATTATGACGTGATACCAAACTATTATATTTTTGGAAATCAAAAAAAAACTAAAAAAAAATATTTGTCACCTCGAATATTTTACAAACAAAAAATGATTTTATCTCCAAAATAATGCAACGAGAAATAACATTTTTGACATCTGGTAAAACTTTGAGAAAAATCGAATTGACAGTTTTTTTTTACAAAAAATAAAAAAGCTAACAAAAAATTTAAAAAAGTTGGTAAAAATTGATTTTCGGCTTAAATATCTCTTCAAAAATTTGAGATTATGGCTTTAAACTAATTTTGTCTCATAAAAAAATACTGTTTTCAACATGCAGTAAAATTTTAAGAAAAATCGAATTGACAGTTTTCTTACAAAAAATAAAAACCTAAAAAAACAATACCAAAACTTAGTACAAATTTACTTTCGACTCAAATATCTTTTCAAAAATTACAAAGATTGGCTTCAAACTTATTTTATCTCACAGAAAATATTGTTCCAAAAATCCAAAAGTCAGTTTTTTCATAAAAAATTAAAATCTACAAGAAATAGTACGCAAAATTGGTAAAAATTGATGTTCGGTTCTCGATATCTCGTGAGTAATAGACGATATTGACTTCAAATTAATTTCATTCATCCAATTTGTATTTGCTTATATAAGAAATAAAAACTTTTAAGAAATGCTACTTAAATTGGTAAACATTGGTTTTCGACTAAAAATCTCGTTAACAAAAAAAGAATTTGAAATAAAACTATTTGCATATGATGCAAAATATTGTTGGTTATTTTTAAATTTTTTAGAACAATTCAACTGACAACTTTTTTAACAAAACACGAAAACCTACAAACTTTTAAGCAAGACAAATCGACAGACGGGATGGGAAGTTATCAGCATGGGTCGCATCCCAGCCTCTTTTTTCGTTTACTTCTTGCGTTTGGGCGATAAAATTTAAAACTCAAAATATCGTAGTTCTTACTTACTTCTTCTTAAGGTGACGCTACAGTGCGGGCGGACCAGGGCCTCAACATGCGTCTCCAGCCAGCTTGATCCCTAGCTAGCAGTCTTCAGTTTCACACTCCAAGTTGGTTTTGCCGCTATTGTTGACGGTTGAGTTTTGCACAATTCTTTCCAGAACGATGTTGAAGAAGTCGTATGACAGTCCTTCGCCTTGTCTTAAACCTTTTTTAACATCAAAAGCATCGGTAAGATCTTTTCCGACCTTAATAGAGCAGTTTGAATGATAAATGATAAGTTTGACAGGGATGCCAAAACTAGACATTGCTCTGTAGAGCTGTTCCCTATAAAACCCACAAACTTTTAAGCAAAACAAATTGACAGACTGGACGGGAAGTTATCAGTGTGGGTCGCATCCCAGCCTCTTTTTAAAATTTATTCAGGGAAGATGACATTGATTTTGCGCTTTGTGTCATTTTCTTCTGATAAAGTTTTTTGGCGAATGAGAGACTTAATTTCAGTCGTTCAAAGTACACACCTCCAACAACCCCCTTTATTTGTTTTTGATCCATCTGTGTAAAAGTGGATTGAATCGTCTTCCAGGAATGCCCTATCATCTCAGAAAGATCTGAGGGGTTTACAAACCTGGAAGTTTCTGTTGAATTCCAATTGGGACATGGTGTAGTTAGTGTGCTTTGGAATTGATTATAAATACTTAAAAATTACGGAATGGCCAATGCTGTTGTTAGCCTACTTCGATGAAGCTTTGAGGCGAATAGCAGAGCTTGCAGCTATTTGTTTGCTTAGTATATCAAGAGGTATTAGGTAGAGTAGGGTATGCAGTGCCGCAGATGGGCTTCGCACGAATCCCTAAGCTAAAGTTGGACTACATTCAGTTTGTCTCGGTTTATAGCTTTTTCTAAAGCAATCCACCATACCGTCATACGGTACAGTAAAATCGGTTTGATTACCGATGTGTATAACCAATGCGCGATTCGGGGTTGTAATTGTAAGCCTCATCTATTACCATCAATACCTTTTTTGCAAGGGAAGAGAGCTACAGTAGCTTTTTTGACTCTTTATGTTACTCTTTTATATTGCGTTTCCAATTTAGTTTTTTGTCTAAAATTAGACCCAGACACTTAACCTCGTCTGAGGACTTAAGGGTTAACATATGGAATTTTGTATTTCTTCGAAAATAGGACTAGATTGGTTTTGTGTGGGTTGACACCGGTCAGCCCAAATTATTAGTTTGTCTAAGGCGTTTTGCAAGAGTTCTTTAAGGATGCTTTCCTGAAACTGCTATAGCAACGTCATCCGCATAGAAAATCACTCTGAAACCCTCCGTATCCAGACCAGTTAGGATTTTATTTACCACCAGGTTCCAGAGGAGAGGGAATAGAACACCACATTGCGATGTCACTCTACTAATGAATATTCTAGCAGAAGAGTTGCCCAGTTTTGAGTTAATTATTCTGTTAGTCAGCATTAAATGAATTTACCCCCCAAGCGAACTCTCTACGTTCGGAGCCGTTACTGCAGAAGTGATGTATCCACGTTGTTGTTAAAAGCGCCTTCGATGTCAAGGAAACAATGTGTGTACAAAACTCCGTTTCCACAGATTTACCTTTATGATAGGCATGTTGAGACATAGACAGAAGTCTTGTATCAATACTTGCCCTTAAATAGATATCAATACATTTTTGTAAGATCTTAAAACAGGTAATAATTGCTCAAAAACACCTAACTCTTATCATTTAGTAATACCAATTGTTGAGAACTTGTACATATATACAAATTTAACAATACAATCAATTCTTTTGTAGATTATTTTAGAATTCTCGTTAAATCAACAATTATTATAAAAATCCATTTATAAATATAACACAAGACCCTGAAAAAAATCGCTAAATGATATCGCAAAAATATTTGTCTCCTTCCATTAGTCCCATTTCCATCAATTTATTCCCACCATAAAACATTCCTTTATTATATATGTACATTATATAAATATATTTATACCATAAACACATAACGACACAGTGGACTGGTGTTCAGTCATTTAGTAAACATCAGTTACGAAAATTCAATTAAATTTACCTGGAAACGTATCCATCATTTCACCTGAGCTATCTGAGATACCTTTTAGAGTTTTAGACTGTTTCATATGGCTTTTCGTTACATATTTTGATGACTTAATTACATTTGAACATTTCTATAGCCCTTTAGAGACATTAATAATAAATAATTCTTCATTAAGCTACCATTTGCGTAGCAATACCTTACCTACTTCATCATTATATTATACAAAATTATTCCTTCATCCTGAATAAGATCTCGTCTATAGCAACCGGGTTCATGGATGTTCTTTTTGGTTGAATTAAGCTCCTAATATTACCCGCACGCCCACTCACAACCATGTGGGACTATCTGAAGCCATTATGCCTAAAAGAATACTTAGATCAATTGAAATAAATGCGTAAATGCTTAAAGGCCTTAAGCTGAAATTTACATACAATGAAATTCAGATATCACCCGATATCATATAATCAGGTCATAAGGATTATTGTTCTGAAGACTACAAGGACCTCTATAACCCCTCCTTAACAACAAATTCGCCTTGAAACCATATAGTATGTTTAATGTATGTGTACAAGAGTACTCGTATGTCTATAAAATAGAAAGAACAGAAAATCATTTCGCCTCTATGATTTAAAAAGAAACTTGACCCGGAATGTCCTTAGAGGAAACATGTAGGCGTTGAAAATGTTCATACATAAAACTCTATACTGCCTACTGCTGTGTTGTAGTCTTTCATGGAAGAAAACAAGAGAATCCTTCTTTGGCACTTGAAAGAATATATGTATTCTATATGTATATAAGGTCCTTATTGTCATCTCTAAATCCAAAGTACGAGTATAAATTACAAGTTAACGAATATACGAAACCAAACACTCAATTTGTTGAATTTAAACAATAAACCTCACCTCTTCCTTACTTATGGTTGTTTGGTTTTTGAGGTTTTATGTACATACATTATATTTATTATATGTTTTTAAGACACATATTATAGTATATGCCAGACAGGATATTATAAATCCATACTTATTATGATCTAATTTTTAACATTTCAATATAAAGGGTGTTTGTTTAGACGAGTGGTTTTCAAAAAGAAATGAAACGCATATAATTTAATGTTATGGCCAAGAATGTAGCTTTATTTTAAATACTAACTTACTTAAGGTGGCGCTACAATCCTGTGTGACTAGAACCTCACATTTCAATGACATCAGCATATGCTTATAATTTTGAAAGATAATGCCTGTAGTGTTGACGTGGGAGTTCTGCACTATCACATGACAGCGCATCACCATGTCTAAAGCTTTTTTTTTTTACATCGAAAGGTTCTGTTAAGTTGTTTCCAACCTTTATGGAACAGCGCAAATTCTCACAAACGGACGAGTTTGGCATGGATGCCAAAACTACACATAGCTCTATACAGCTCGTCCCTGTAGATGCTGTCATATGCGGCCTTGAAATCGATGAAGAGATGTTCTTGGGTTTTTCCAGGATCTGCCGTAATGTAAATATTTGATCAATTGTGGACTTTCCTGGTCAAAACCACACTGATAAGAACCTATCAGGTTGTTGACGATGGGCATTAGACGTTCACATATTACGGCAGAGAAGATCTTGTAAGCGATGTTAAATAGACTGATTGGTGCATTTAAGAGGGTCTCTTTTTTCAAGCAAGCATTACTGAGGTTCCATTCATCGAGCATATTTTTTTCCGATCAAATCTTACAGATAGTACCCGTGGCATGATAGTGCGTTGAGCTGTCATTCCAAAGGTATTGGGTTCAACCCCTGCCTGTGCCATCTACAGTTTTTTTTCACGGGTACTGTCTCTTACGAGGAATGAAAAAATCCTCCAAGAGTAATTCTTGTCATGAAAAGTGCTTTCTCAAATTAGCCGTTCGGAGTCGGCTTAAAACTGTAGGTCCCCTCCATCCCTGACAACAGTACTTGCACACAGGAATGTTTGAGAGTTGTAAGCCCTAGTTCTTAACGGACTGTTGCCCCACATAATTTATTTTATTTTCTATCTTACAGATGAGTTGGTGCATGCTCCTAACCAAATTATCTCCAGCTGCTTTTAAAAGCTCGATATTTAAGCCATCTGCTCCAGCGGCTTTGTTAGACTTCAGATTAGATATGGCAATCTTTACTTCGTCTAAGTCGGGGAGACTGGACTGTTGGCTTTCGTCGTCTATGTTGAATAGATCATCCTGCCTGACAGCGGAATTCTGTCCTTTCCTTCTGAGAAGTCAGTGAGCAATCCTCGTCCTTCTATGCAGCGCCGATTTGCGTGCCTGGTGTTAAGCTGCATTTGCCTGCCAACAATCCTCATCAAACAAAGGATTTCTTGTTGGTGGCGGCTTCAAGATTGCATCTTGGCAATGTTGCCACTGGTTCTCGATACGTTGTATTGGCTGCAGAGAACTTCGAAAGAGGTTACTTGTGACTCGATTGGAGAAGAAGTTGGCGATCACTTGCGATGTATCTTCTCCCAACATCTCCCAGTTTTGCCTTGGGTGTGGAAACCCGAAGTGTCACCTTGGCTACAACGAGGTAGTGATCCCAATCGATGTTAGCTCCTCGAAAAGATCGGTCATCCATGTTGCAATATGGTCAATCTGGTTGACGGTGGATTGGTCTGGAGAATTTCAACTTAATTTGTGGATTTTGAGGTGTGGAAAACGCGTACTGGCTACCATGACGTTACACCCCGCAGCAAAATTGATGAGGATGAATCCGTTATCGGAAGTGTTGTCGTGCAGGCTGTTTTTCCCGATTATTCCACTAAAGATAGCTTCCCTTCTGAGCTTGGCATTAAAACCACCCAGTACAATTTTAATATCGAAGCCTTTATGATTTGTACAAGAGCTTGAGGAACATTTTCTTGGTGTTGTCATCTTTCTCTTATGTGGGTACGTGTGCACATATTAGTCATGAGGCGCTATAGCTAAAGACTTGTTGTTTAAGTCTGGCTCTAATGAACAAGCCGCATCCGAATAAGCGTTGTTGGTTTTCACGGTAGCAGTATTTTAAATATGATGTCATAATAGTCAAAGAAACGCCAACATATTTTGTTTCAGTTAAGGTTCGGAAATGGTAATGTTTCCGATCTCGATATCGAAATTATAACCACATAAGTCATACATCAACAAATCACATTCTAAACAAGAAAAGTTTTCTGATATAGAAAAAAAGATTTTAGGGTTTTATGTAGAAAAACGCATTTGAAAAACTGTTAGAGTGTGTCTGGCAAAGTAAAAGGCTGCTATCAAAACGTGTTGGACTCATATTTTTATAATAAGCTGAAGTTTTCTAATATTTTGGTATACCATTCTTATGGTTATATATTATAGGAAAAAAGTTATCAGGGTTTTGAGTTGAAAAATGTATTTTAAAAAGCTTTAAATGCGTCTGGCAAGCCGAGGGCTTAAAGTAAAACGTCTTGGACGCACATTTTTGTATCATTTCGACCTCAAAATCGGAAAATACCGTTTTCGAAAAGCAGAAAAAGCCTGCCAAAAGGTTGAATTGGATATAATGGTGAGTATATCTACGAATTCACATCAAGGAATGTTGGTTATTATTCCACTCCCAAGTTTTGCTGCATTCTCTTGTTCTATAATGTTTAAAAATTGCACTTTTTGTTCCAATTGGGGGCTGTAGTCAGCAAAAACCCTCCGAATATTCTCTTTCAAGGCGTCATTCCCCTTTTGATTATCTACGTAAAAAAGCGACTTCACATAACCCAACAAATAATGGTCCAACGGTGTTAAATCGCACGATCGTGGAGGCCACGCCATCGGATTACGACGTGAGATAATGCGTTCATACAAATTTCCAATAAAATGATTGTTCAGATGCGTGAGTCGAATTTGCAAACGCTGATGTCAAGTGACACTTGTCAAAACGTAAACTCCAAATAAGTACTCCAATAAAGTAAGCCAGAATGAAAACCGTACGCCTTTTAAAATAACCTGTTATCCGGAAGTTTCAAACTATCCAACTAATAACTTTTGGATCAGTAAAAGTTGTTTTGCTAAGATGACAATTAGGGAGCATTCATAGCAATCATTGGTTTTCATCATTGGAAATATTGGCGAAACATTTTAAACAACTTATTGTTAAGGGTTTAACAATTTACTAGTTAGCAATTTTCTAAGTATTTAGCAACTTACTAAGGGAGTCCAACATTTTAAACCTTTCCGTTTCTTTTGCTAACTAGTAAATTGCTTATTGACTTTTATCAAAAAACGCGCATCCAAAGATGTCTAAAAAAAAATGACAGTTCGTGAAAATAAACAAAGCAAATACGCTTAAACGGACCTATTAATTGGAATTCCCAACTGTTGACTGGACCATTCCATCCACTGCTCTTTTAAGAATAATTGTACAAATGTCATATGGATTTACTAAATTGCTTAAAGTTAAAGTAACCATTCCATGATTTTAACTTTAGCAAATTGTTGTTAAAATCGTTTAGAATTAGGCAAATCATCTTAAAAGCTTAGTAAATTACTAAAAATGACTAACATTTTCTAAATCGTTTAAAATTTTCGCCATTGTTTCGAGATTCAAAAGCGATTAAAAGTATCAAATGTGTTATGTTTGGTGTCAAAATGAATACATTATTTAACCCAGATATTTTCTGTTAGTTCATTTTTAATTGTTTATCCTTTCCGATAAGCAGCTGAATGTTGATTTAACATTTCGGGACAAAATCGTTCCACTGAAAGTGTTCCATTTTCTTTGTATTCCCACCTTTAAATTATATTTTTAATCAACTTTAACCTCAAATGCTTGATTGCAATCAGTAAGTTCTTGATTCTAATTGGAAAATTTGGAAATTTGTGAAATGAACGCTACAACCAATCTGTCAAAAAAATTCGAATGATGGAAACCAATGATAAATATAACTGACCCCGTTATCGTTATCTACCTGTCATCAATCTATTTTTTGGATAAGTTTTTAAGGATAGCTATAAACGACCCGTCAAAAAAATTCCAATGTTTGTTTTCGATGATGAAAACCAATGATAGCTATAACTGGCGCCCTAGGCCCCTTTCACACCAAACGAATCCGAATCAATCAGAATCACTCCGAATCAAGTTGAATCTGATTGACCAAGATTCGGCTTCGAGCGCTCCGTTTAAATGTGAAGGGATTCTTTTCCCGCCTTCAGACCGGACGAATCTGGTTCAATCAAGTTTGATTCGAGGTCGCACTTGATTCAACCTGTCAGATTCCTCGTCCGGTCTGTCTTGAATCAACAACCATACGAGAGAGAGAGCAACTAAAAGAAGGAAAACAAAAAGAAGATGAAAGGATTTTTATAGATTCAGGTTGATTCAGCTGGTGTGAATGAGTGGAGATGACGAATCAGATTCAACTTGATTCGGAGTAATTCTGGTTGATTCGGATTCGTTTGGTGTGAAAGTGGCCTTAGAGTCCAGTTAGCTGTCATTGAAAACAATCATTGGTATTTCTTTGACAGGTCGTGGAATTGTGTGAAATTGGAAAAAAAATCAGTGGAATGATTCACTTCACTTCACTTTTGAACATAGAAGTATCAGCTGTTCACGAAAATTCCCAACCGAAAAATAGGAAAACAAATTTTTAGCGAAAAATAACTGCACAATTAAACTTTTTTTTCTCAAACAAAATTCTTTTTGTGTTTCCGATCGATTAATGCATAATTTTCATTTATAATCAATGCAAAATAAATTTAAATATCGATTTAAAAACATGACCGGATTGATTTCAATGATAGCTATATTATTGGCCCCTTAGTATAAACAACCTATGACAAGTAAAAGACAACTTAAACAAACAGTTATGTATGTATGTTTTATTTGAAATATTTAAGTTTTAAATTCAACTTAATTAGTATCAAATGGATTAGTCTTTATTGCATTCGACACTTTTGCCAGTATATCCAAATCTTCATGGCTTTCACCGAACTTGCGTGCATTCAATTGACTCTTTGTCATTGCAGTCATATTAGTCATTGTCATTCCATTGTAGGCATAATGTTTGCTTTTTATTATGTGAATAACTTGCTAAAAGAAAATAATTAAAGAAATATTTGTATAATTAGATACACGCGCACATCTGGGCTTCTTTCTTCAAGCACTCACAAGAACTAATTTAATAAGAAACACAGAGAAAGTCAAGAAACTAATGCTCATCAATGCGGCTTCAGGTGGAAATTGAAAGCTTGATTCATCTGTTAGACCTCGTTTTTGACGACTTTTCGGGAACATCGAACCGAAGCTATTTTCTGTAAATAAAACATAAACAAACATTTTTAATAAACTGATGATTGATGGAATTCCAGAAAAAAAATCAAACCAACCAATATTTATCATTAACTGATCTCGCATACTTTTCAGCATTTTGATCTTATCCATGATGCCAAAAGAATTCTTCTTCAAAAGTCCCTTTTGCAGAGAAGTGAGAAAGTTTAAGAATCCCATAAATGATGGAAATTTAATGTCTTCATCCAAGGATGTCCCCTTTGTTGGTTTTGGCTTCCTCCGCCGCCGCCGGGGGGGTTCGAACGTAGGCTCGGTGATGCTTATCCTTTTATCCGCTTCAGGATCATGAAGGGAAATCTTTGTTTTGATGCGAACAATTTTATTACGTTTCGTCTGAGCTGGAACAACTACTTCGGCACTGGTTTTCAAGTGGCTTTCACCGGAAATCACTAACATCTGCGAGGAGTTTGAATCCCGGAAACGTTCCTTTTGGTATTCGATCCATTCGGGACTGGGTTCGTTTGAATCAATTATCACTTTAGATTGAATTTGTTCATTTTGAGTCAGTGATTTATTTTGATTTTCATTGGAGGCTGTCTGAGATATTTTCACCCACTCACTAGAACACTGAAAAGTGTACATTTGGAAAATTATGAGACCACAAAGAACAAAATGCATTCTTTAGCCGGTTTCTTAATGCACAGCCGTCACTTCGCGATGACGACGCTAGAACTAAACTGGGAATGAGAAGAAAATTATGGAGGCAGTAGCTGTTGTCACATTGTTTTGAGCGCTGCAAGTCAAATGCTATCATGTGGAACCGCGAAGAGTGACAATTGCACCCGCTAAAGTGTTTCAAATTATGCTATTTACCTACATGTTTAGGTCGAGTGCGTTTACAAAATAAACACACTTCTTCTTGATGGTGATGCTTATGAGATTTGGATTCCGTAGTAAAGTTCTATCAGTTTGTCCCTTCTCTAGTTCACGCTGCAGATGATGATTATACATATATGAAAAGAATAATAATGGCTTTCGAAAATACTCCTAAACGGAATTATGTTCAAGATGTTAGGAATACATATTATGTATAGTAAATGATAGTGAATTTAGATTAAAAGAAAATAGTCTAGAGGAAATTTTATAATTTTATTAATAAGGCAGAACAGAAGTAATTACGTACAGCGCCACCGTCATATTTAAAAATCATATTATGAGTAGACTGAATTTTGGAATAGGTACATAATTAGAATACCCGTTGTCATTTTGTCATTTAATTAAAATGTTCATCATTATTGCTCTACAACCAAAATATAAGTCAAAACGAACATGACTTTGGCCTTGAATCGAGTTAAACAATTATCGCGTGTGTGCCTTGCGCTTTGATTCTTAACTTCGAAGAAGCAAATAATGAGATTCAGATGACACACAAAACTTGGACAAATAGCAAGTTTTAGTTGTTAAAAAAACTTGCTTTCCAATCAAACTGTAGCTTTAGCCTGATTTTCAATTACTTTCCAGATGAATCTTAACGAAAAAATAAATTAGATGGCATCACAGCCTTATGACTTACAACTGTCAACCATTCATGTGTGCGAGCCATATCGGGGATGGAGGGGACCTACAGTTTATATGCAAAATCCGAGCGACTTATTTGAGAAAGCACTTTCATGGAAGAATTACTCTTGGATGATTTGTCAATTCCACGCAAGATGTTAAAGGATTTGTCAATTAATCGTAAGATCTTGGAGGATTTGTCAATTCCTGGCAAGAGGCAATACCCATGAAAAACAACTTAAGGTGTCACAGACGTGGGTTGAACGCAGTACGCTTTGATATTTAATAAAACAATACTACGTATTATTCTTTACTAACAAAACCATTAGGGTGACATGCAATTTCTGATGGATTTTTATCTTCTATAGTAGGCTTTATTTGTTGATAATATAGTATGTCATTGGGCAGGTTCAAATAACATAAGGGACTTCATTTGCAGTCAACTTCATTCTTTGAACGTAAATTTTGACCAAGGCAACTTATACATATTTCAAGTGCATTCATTTCAAATTCAGAACTTTACTTCGCAAACCTCTACTTTAAGTCCATAGTACAAAAACTACAATAAACATTATTGTCTACAAAACACTCCTCAGGCGAGCTACAAGTCCATCACGGTTTGTATTTTGCACTGTAAAGAAATATAGCTTATTTCTTTCCAAATTTACAAGTAATCCTTTTACAGAAAGCATTATATGAAGTTGTGTAGAAAATAAATTTTTGGCAGCTGGCTAATCAGATACTAGAAACTTGCCTAACTTTCAAGTCCCTTATGTCGTCTGAACCTGCCCATTGGAATTTTCACATATTCAAATTTTGTTTGACATCTGATACACCAAAAAGTTACTTTTCTCTAAATTGCCTCTTGAACGTTTTTCTTCTTCTAATTGGTGCTTTTAAAAACTTGCAGCTGATACCTACTTGAAATTTTGCACTTAGACATCAGGTCTTGTGGTTAAAGGATAAAATTGAAATACCTACTGTGGTTTTTGATTTAATGGGTGTGGTAACCACCCACTTTTTTTTAGGTGTAAGGTTATGTTGTCTGCGCAGATAAATCCAAAATGAAGAAGTGGCCAGCCGCAGCTTAATTCTTGGCCATAACATTAAAATATATGAGTCTTATCCCTTCTTAAAAACCCTACGTCTTCTACAAAAAAACACACAATTTATAAACTTTATATATTAAATGAGATTTACTATTAAAATCAGTGAAAACTTAATAATGAATGAGTTATGTTTTCTTAACTTTCCGTTGATACAAGTTTTGAAAAACTTAATTTTTTTGTTCTATCATTTCTGTTTTTTGATCTCTACAGTATATTTTAGTAACATTATCAAAGCACTTGCAAAAGTCGGATAACTAAGCAAAATTCAAGGGACCACAAATAAAACTATATTTTTTAAAAGGATTAAGATGTCTCTACTTTGACTCTCATCCTATACTTAATTTTTCTATCACATCGGGTTCTTAAATATGCCTTATTAAAAATGTTAATGACAACCAAAAACAACAGTGCCGCAAAATTTTAAACGATTTAGTAAAATGTTAAAGTCATTTTTAGAAATTTACGAAGCTTACAAGATGATTTACCTAATTTAATTTTAAATGTTAAGCAATTTAGTAGTTAGCAAAAAAAAAAGAAAGGTTTTAAATTTTGGAATCCCTTAGTAAATTGCTAAGTATTTAGCAAATTGCTAACTGGTAAATTGTTCTATCCTTAACAATAGGTTGTTTGAAATTTTGCGGAAATTTTCTTAAGACTAAGGTAAAAAAGAGCATACTTTGTATGATGATGATGATTTCATGGTTTTGAAAATATATTTTGAAGTCAATTTTTTTTTATTGATTTCGAATCCAAACTTCGATTTTAATTGTCTGCTAAAATTTTAAAAATACCCTTTTTTAAAATAACTTTTATATGTTTTCAATAATATAAATTTATATAAAATATTTTTTGTAATATCCTTGTTTAGACGACAGATTAGTTACGAAACTCCACTTTGAAAACGTTTTTCCTTTTAACCATAAATGGTTCAATTTTTCTTTATGATTTATGTACTACAGGTGAAAACTAACAATAAACCTATCGCGATAGAGTGATTTTGGAATCGAATTTGAAAAAGAGGCTGGCATGCGACCCACACTGATAACTTCCCATCCCGTATGAATTATTCTTAAAAATTTAAAAATTACCAACAATATTTTGCATATAATCAAATAGTTTGATTTAAAAATCTATTTTTGTTAACGAGATTTTTAGTAGAAAACCAATGATTACCAATTTAAGTAGCATTTCTTAAAAGTTTTTATTTCTTATATAAACAAATACAAATTGGATGAATTAAATTAATTTGTAGTAAATATCTTTTATTGTTCACGAGATATCGAACATCAATTTTTACCAAGTTTGCGTACTATTTTCTGTAGATTTTAATTTTTTATGAAAAAACTGACTGTTGGATTTTTATAAAAAATTTACTGAATGTCGAAAACAATATTTTCTGTGAGATAAAAATAGTTTGAATCCATAATTTTTAAGTTTTGAAGAGATATTTGAGTCGAAAATCAATGTTTACCAACATTTATTAATGCTTTTCTTAGGTTTTTTATTTTTTGTAAAAAAAACTGTCAATTTGATTTTTCTCATTTTATATCAAATGTTGAAAACAACATTTTTTTATAAAATAAAATTAATTTGAAGCATATATCTCAAATTTTGAAAAGATATTTGAGTCAAAAATCAATTTTTACTAACTTTTAGTAGGTAATGATTTTTATTTTGTATAGAAAAAAACTGTCAATTTGATTTATCTCAAAATTCTACCAGAAATGTCAAAAACGTTATTCTTCGTTGCACAAAATTGTTTTGGAGATAAAATCATTTTTAGTTCATACAATTTTCGAGGTGACAAAAATTTGTTTTCAGTTTTTTTGATTTATTAAAAAAAAGCGTTAATTGGAATTTTTTCCAGAAATATATTTAATTGGTATCTCGTGACAATATATATAATATAAAATTTAATTCAAGTCTGTAGCGTCATTGGTTCGTGAGATATTTAGGGTTAACCGAAATTTTCACCTTTTTTTTAAATTGCTATTGTTAAAAAACCATCTACTTAATTTTTTGAGAGTCCTTTCTGCATCTATCTGAAGTCGACATCTCTACTAGTTCTTGAGATATGGACCAAAAAAAAACTATGGACGTACGAACGCACGTACATACACACGCACGCACAGACATCTCTCTAAAAATCTTTTGTTTCGACTCTAGGGACCTTGAAACATCGAGAAATGTAAAAATTTTCAATTCGACAAATCGGACCGATCGGACAGAGTGTGACTGTTCGATGCGGGTTGAGAAGTAATGGACCATTCTTTAAAGATAAGGCTGAAAACAACTTTTCGTTCAATGGTTGGCGTTACAGAGCCAAGTCAAACGACTTTAATTTTTCTGAAATTAAAGCATAGATTTGAATGTTGCCTGGGGTGTTGTGTTCACCGAGGTTTTGTCTAGATCAGAACAGCACAGGACAGTACAGTTTCGTGAGAAACGTCAGATCAAGTTAGAACAGTCAGTTAAACGTCAGTTGTCAAAAAAAAAACAAAACAAATTGCAAATTGTGTGAATTTTTCGTTTCCCGCTTATTTTTTTTTCATTTTTTGTGTTTTTACTGTGAAAAATATTATTAAAAATTATTGAAATGGAAAATCAAGTGATTGCTAAGATAATACTAAATGAAAATGTTAGTGGTTCAGACACCGATAGTGATTTTTCGTCGGATTCCTCTTAAGGTAAAAGATTTATTTATGTAAAATGTAAAAAAATGTATTTTATAATTATTTTATTAAACAAATTAAACAAATTGGCAAAATAACTTTATTTATTTTAATTTTTTTAAATCACGAGAAAAAAAATCACAAAGCACAGCTAAATCAAAACGTAAACAAAAAAAATGACAACTCCGATTTTGACATTTCTCACGAGTCTGTTCTAACCTGATCTGACTCAAAAGCAAGAACAGAAAATCCTGTTCTAAACTGTTCTAGGTTTGTCAATGAACAGGAAAGTAGAACAGTTCAGCACAGAAAAAACCTCAATGAACAGCAAAAAGCTGTACTTTTCTGTCTAGAACAGTTCAGCACAGCGTCAGTGAACACAGCTTGGGGATGTCGCACCATGCCGCAAAGGTTATGCGACAAGCACACCGAATTTCCAAATCTTGTTATCAGCCGTATTGGCGATTTTGAGTCACGATTTGACCCCTTTATGGGGAACCATTTAATACCAACACTTTGGAGGTGAATCAAGACCATAAGGCCAATATCAGCCAAGAAATAATAGAATTAAATCTGGACGACCATCAAAAAAATCTTGTAATCAACGGTATTGTCTGCTCTTACTATTCCTTTAAAAAAACGTTAGAGTTGACCAACTCTTTAGAAAAACAAACCCTCACTTTCAACCTACAAGTTAAGTGGGAAAACACCTTAAGATTCCGTAGCATAATCATTTGAAGCTTTGAACACATCCATTTGTCACAACTGTATTCTGCGTTTACACATCAACAACAAGTGTCACTTTCACTTGACTATTTTGACATTTCTTCTCGTCCATGTGCTGAGATTTTAAAATAAAAACATTCAATTTTATATTTGAATTTTAAAATAGTTCTTTTTTATAATATTTAATTATAATTGTAGCATAATTTTGCATTAAAAAGATGCCGAAAGACAAAGCCCATGTGGATGAAATAGTTACCCGTTGCCGGGACAAATCAACACCAGTTTTATGTAAGTTAAACTCACAAATTGTTATTAATATTATGTTCATAACTCAAAAAGATAACTTCTTGCTATTTTAAAGTGAAATTTCAAAACGGTGACCTTAAAAATGCCCATAAAGATACAACCATCTATTTTCCGGCAAAATGTGAAACGGACCTAAAAAGAAATCGTGCAGTAGTTGTAACCTGCGGAAATGTTTACTCTGGGCTTATTGCCGATGATTCTGAAGCTCTGACGGACAATTATATATGCATTCGCAATAAATCAACAAACAAGGTGCTTTAAATTTGTATTGTGTACCTTTAAGCTTGAATGTCAAGTTAATTTTGTTCTTATATTCGGCTCTCTAGGTCCGCATTCTACCGATTGACCAAGTCAAACTAATCAATCAGGTCTATGAGGAGAAACAGAACACCGTATTCGCTGCGTTGTCCAAACAAACGGGCAAAGAAACAGCTATGCGAGTCTTTGGCGGTCGAAAAGATGTACGCAGTCTTAACAACCGAGAACGCAATAATGTCAGTATCGATGTATTCCGTGAACAATTGGAGTCCACCGTTGAGAAGTCTGAGATAACGGAGACTCCAGAGGAGGTTGTGAACACAGACGTCATCATCGATACGATTCGACCCAAATTCAACAAAGACGCCACGAATTTGCCAAATGTCTACAATATATACGATGTCATTCCTCAGGAGCTGATGGATCGTCTTGATGAGGAAGTCAGCGTTCTCATGACCACAGACATCGATGATATCCCGTAAGAGAGGAAGAGATATGAACTTTCTGTCTAAGTTTCTTTTGCTAATTTTTGTATTCTTCTTTTCATCAAAGGATATCGTCCGAATTCCTCAAAAAATCTATACTTCAGCTTAAAACTGGACCTAAGTCAAATCAGGTGAATCTTAATATGAAGATAATTATCTACATGGACGCTCTTCTTAAGCTCATAACGTCGAGGGTAAAACGTCTTAAAACATTTGAACTCTCGCAAATCACAGAAAAGGTTGAAAACGATATCCGGCAAAGATTTACCACAGGAATTGATAACTCGGCGTAAGTTAGAAGAAGACGCTTCTCTGAACCTTTTTGCTTACATTGTTTTCTTCCAGCATACGAACAACCACTACAAACGAAAAGGCAATCTGTTACTTCTTGGTATTAGCTTTTTTACTAACTGAAGACTTTCAATTGGATATGAATGTGCTGTCGTCTGAGTTGGGTATGTCAAAGGTGAAAATAACAAAGTATGCAAATTTGATATGTGCAGTTCCCAAAGTGAGATCCAATTGCTTGCAATTGAGGCTGCCTTCCAATGTAACGTTTATTAAGAATGGTAAATATATGAAAGCAAGGCCATAAGACTTATTTATGTGTGTCTAAGAAATACAAAATATATGGTACTTCCGTTGAAATGGTTTTATTTTCTGAAAAATTATTCAAAAGTTGTTTCGTGATTTATTCGACAATTTAATGTAATGAGGAACTTTTAAGACGTAAGCTTATGTGCACCAAAGTAGTATTACCTAATTTTAATTTAAAGGGGACTGGGAAGGTAGTCCGTGGCATGATATTTACTGTGTAAGATTGTCATGCCAGAGGTCTAGGTTCATTCTATGTCTCTAACGTGCTTTATTCATTTGCTTCTCTGTCCACTACAAAACTGGATGCCCTCTATTCCTGAAATTATTTGAACAAAGGGATAACTGAGAATTGGAAGTCACAAGGGCCTGTCCTCATAAGGAAAACCCTGTTGCGAAGACTCGAATACGAACGGATTTACTGTTGATAACCCACGCAAACGAATTAAGGACAACGAACTTCGGATATGCGAGTGGAATGCTAGGTCCCTTAATAGACCACGATCAGACGAAGAATTAGCGGAGGTACTAAACTGCTATAAAGCAGACATCACCGCCATTTAGGAAATACGATGGGATGGGCCGGGCAAAAAGAGAATGAAAAACTGCGATATTTACTATGGTAATTGCTATCGAGAAAACCAACAACTCTTATTATTGGATGCGGCTTTTTGATTGGAGCCAGACTTAGGCAACAAGTCTTGAGCTATAGATACATCAACGAGCGTCACAACACCAAGGATATGTTCTTTGAGCTTCTGGGCAAAGCATATGAACAGTGTCCTAGCTACGATATCAAAGGTCCTGGGCGATTTTAAGGCCCAAACTTACAATAGCGAATTTGATACGGGGCGAAACGTCATGATAGCCAGTACGCGTATTTTCCACACCTCAACATCCACAAAGAAACTTGGAGTTCTCCTCCAATCTACCGTCAACCAGATTGACCATATTGCGATCGTCGCTAGACACGCTTCCAAATGCAGCCAAACAACAGGCACGCAAAGCGTCACTGCATAGAAGGACGAGAGCTTCTCACGAGCTCTATGGGCAGAAGAGGCGAGAGGAACACCGACTTCTCAGAAGGAAAAAGAGAGAACATGAGAAGCGTGCGGTCGAAGATGTTGAGAGGTTTAAAAGCAGGAATGAATTCGAAAGTTCTACGAGCAGGTGAAACGAAATTCACAAGTACATAAACCTCGGACCGAAGGCTGCAAAGACGATAGTGGAAACATCATAGTGAAACCGCAGTCAATGCTGAGGATATGAAAGGACCACTTCTGCAGACTGTATAACGGCGACGACGAACCGAATTCCGCTGTCAGGCAGGATGATCCATTCAACATAGACGACGAAAGCCAACAATCCTGTCCTCCCGACTTAGACGAAGTAAAGATTGCCATTTTTAAGCTGAAGTCTAACAAAGCCGCTGAATTTGATGCCTTGAATGCCGAGCTCTTCAAAGCAACTGGAGATGATTAAGTTAGAAGCATGCAACAACTTATCTGTAAGATATGGTGAAGAAAGCATGTCCGACTTTTCAAGGTCAGGGAAACGATGATTTATTATTAGCTTAAGCAATATCTTGTGAACCGAAAGCTTCTTAGTGACCGGCAATACAGCTTTGGTAGCAAAAGGTTAACAGGTAATCTCATGGTTCATCTCACCGAACATTGTAAAAATATTTACATCGTTTTGGAAAATGCAAAATTGAATTTTAAAGACATTTGATAAAATATGGCATTAGACTTTAGTATACAAAATATGTGGTTTCGTTTTAGAGGAGGCTTCGTTGGGTTAGACCATTGAGTACAAGAAAAATCGGGTGGGTTCAAGTCTTTAAACACCAAAATAAATGCTGTTGTGCCCCAGTACTCTCTTTTCTCTCCGAGGCCCTTATTCATATTTATAAATAGTCTTGTCTAAAACTTAAACTCAAATGGATTGTTTCGTTAACGTTAGTACTCTTAGCTTTTCGTATTTCATACACAGTATTGTACAATGAGGAATAAGAAATCGAGTGGAATTTAATGCTTCAAGACCCGAATGCTGTCTTCGTTTATTATTAAAGTGAGATGCACCCACCTTGTCACTATCCAGTTCATAACTTTCTTATAAGACGCTCTTCCGTTATGAGTGTCTAATACATTGATTCCTGGGATCAATAGAATCAGAATCAAACCATCATCGCTTCATCTTCTTATCCCTTTAAATTGACAAGAAATTTATTCATGATTAAAAGCCGTAGCTCTTCTTTTGTTTCTATTAGCTTGAAATCGAATTGGAAAACACGGAAAAAAAATCCAACTACACGCTTTTCAAATTCGATTTCCGCAATTTCGATTAGGCACCTAGCTGTACAACTTTGACTAGAGCCGTGAGTTTCAACTTGATTTTGTAAACATTCAATTTAGAACTTTAATCTCATTTGTAAGAAGTTAAAAGATAATATATCCCTCTTTTGCTACGGGTTACAATTGAAATTTCCTACTTTTTTAAGTAAGGAAAAAACTAACGAACAATTTCTTTCCCTTTTTTTTAGAATTTGGGCCCAGATTTGTTCAGATTTAAGTCAAAATAGGTTAAAGATACATAAGCAACAAAGCGATTTGACATAATAAGTTGGAATATTCTTAATGTTTTGATAGAACGCATCCTCATAATTTTCTACTCCAATTTTTGTAGATCTCGTTAAGACTGTGAAAATTCTGGAAACAATTTGGCAATAGGCTAACAAGAGCACAACTACCAAGGCTTTGTTACAACTTTATGTATTTAAGTGTTTTTACTATTTCTATTACAGTTTAAGAAGATAGTGCTTGATCATCAGTTCTATGCAGATAAAGAAGAATATTTCCATCCTTGCGCGTACTCAAGGGGATATGAATACCCTTATATGATTATACACAGTTCGAGCAATTAGGGAGGAAGGAAAGGATTTGAAACGAGATACCGATGAACATTGGTTTTAAATGCCTGGCTATTTCGCTAGAGCATTGTTTATGAAAATAGCGATAAAATAATGACAGATATGAAACCTTACGGCCGGCGGCGGTGCTCAAAAGATACAAAAGTTTCAGTTAAACAACGGTTACTTATCATTTTTAGAGCTCTTTTTTGAATTTTGTCTAAGAGACTGAAGTGCGGATATCAGATTTGAACCCGTCCAATACTACTTGAATTTAACGGTTCGAAAGGTAATTTATAACCCAACAAAGAAGAGATTCATCAATACCAAAAGCACGCATTTTCGATAAGAGAGCTTGGTGCCAAACTCTGTCAAATGCCTTTGAAATATCAAGTGCAATAACCTTACTTTCTCCAAAACGGTATAAAGATTTGTTCCACTCTTCGTTTAGATAAACCATCAAGATATTTCTTAAGCTGAAAATTGATCAGCGTTTCTATGACCCTGGGAGGGACGTAAATGCAATTGGACGATAGTTAGATGGTGAGGAGCATTCGTCTTTTTTAGGAACAGGCTGGACAAATGCAGTTTTCCATCCACTCGGAAAGATACCTGTAGAATAGGACAGATGGAAAAGCTTACGCAATGGTTTTGCCAGCGTTGAAGACACCTCTTCAAAACAATAGCGGAGATACTATTGGGGCCAGTGGATTTGTGAATGTCAAGATGTTTAAGTACTCCAGTAACTGAACGAGTGCGAAAGAAGAATCGTCCCATAGAATCGTTTACGCTTTCAAGTACAGGCGGATTCTTGTCACTCATTGGCAGAATCGAATTAACAGCAAACTGTGCTGCAAGCAAATTGGCTTTATAAATCGAGCTTACGTAGGGAGTGTCATTGGAAAACAGCGTTGGAACCGACGAAGACGTAGTGTTACTCACATTTTTTACAAATGACCAGAAATTTGTACTACCATTGGGACATCGTAGTACTTTTTGCCGTAATTTCTGGTCATGCAAAAATTTAATACGTCGAATATGTCCGTTACAGGTCTTTCTAGCTTGTTTGAACTTTTTCCAGTTTTAATCAGTGGGGTTGGTTTTGTAATTCCGGAAACTTTCATTTTTGATCCTATTAACCTCGAATTAAACCATAAGTTTTCTTTGGGTTTGATAGATTTGAATCTTTTCGGGATAAAATTTCTCATTCAACAAAGAATATGCTGCACTGGAATTCAGATAACTATCGAGGAAGTTCTTGAAGAAGTCATTGAGACCGTCTCAGTTGGCTTTCTCGTATTGCCAAACGGTTCTCGTAGGGGCTTTAACTTTAACTGCGGTTTTTTGGCATGAGAAATTTGCAGATATGACACAACGGTCTAATGTGCCTAGAGGCGCTAATACACACCGTATATTTATTAGGATCAGAGGCAACAAAAAAGTCTAGAGTGTTGGCTCGTCAACTAACTGAGTCAGGTGGTTTAAATCAGCAAAAATCTCGACATATGTACCTACCTGCGATCTACGAGTAAGATTTCAGCTTCAACCTAGGAGTTATATAAACTTCATTCCAGAAAATATCATAATTATGATCCAATTATGAAATCTTTACTCCACCACTTCGGACTTCTTTTAGCGAAAACAATACAGACCCCCATCATTCCTGTCAAAAGATAAACTGATGCTGTGTCAAGAAAATGGTTTTAGGAAGAGACGGGAAATGTCTGATTTGTTTTGGTGTAATCAAAAGACCTAGATATTTGTACTCCCTCACAATAGCAATATTTTGAACTTTATAGCTCCACTTTTTTCATTTCGAGAATATCTGCCGCCCCTATTTCTGAAGATCATCATTTTCGATTTTTTCAGGTTCACTGATAGATTCCAAAGACTGCAATAGTTTTCGAGATGGTTCATCAGAAAAACTATGTCAACGGCAAATAACAGACTTGGAACTCGTATTCTCGTCTAAGCTCTATTTCTCCTCCAATAGCTCATACGATTCCATTGATGAATAAGATAAAGAGTAAGGTGCTCAATACAAAACCTTGTTCGACACCCAATTCCGTTGCGAAGTCTTCTGAAATGAATTCACCACCCCAAACATACGAGGCGTTACTTTCCTACATCGCTTTTAAGACATTCAAAATTTTGCTTGAGATTTCCATTTTATACAGCTTATAGAAAAGTGCTTCACGTGCTATGGGATCAAAAGCAGCGTGAAAATCAACGGAGAAAGCATACAGTTTCTTGTTCCTTGTTTTGTAAATCTCCACAATATTGATGAACAAGAAAAATTAGTTTGAAATTGACCGGTTCCGCCAGAAGCGCGCTTGAAGCTCATTAAGGTTTTTAATAGAATCTGGGTCCAGCTTAAATCCATGTTTGGTTTTAAAGCTCCATCTTATAGCAGTATTAACATTCTCGTATAAGTAATTTAATCTTTGGGGACTCTTTTTTCAACCAAGAAGTTTGTAAAGTAATGATGGATGCTGATCAACTATTCAGGATTAAAAAGTATGATTAAAGTTAATAAGATATTGCATTAACACTTATTTGTATATTAACTTGAAGTCTATTTATTTTAGTACTCGCTAAAAACGAAAAGATCAAAAAATATATTGATGGTTGCTCAAAACCTGTGCACAATATCATCTTAGTTGAAAAATCAGTGACTTATGTTAATAAGACCGAAACTAAAAATAAGTCGATAGGAGTTTTAGCATGAGTCAAGTGCAACATAAATTGTTAGAACTAACTTGACATAAGGCCACCACACCTCTTGAAGAACGTATAACATAAGCATTTGTACCGGAAGTGTGTACTGAATCATTCTATATCATTTATCTCAAGCAACACAAAACTGTCAAGACAGTTTAATAAGACTCAAAATATTTAATTCATGGGTTATTCACCGTACAGCCTTGTTTGACCTCTAACGTCGATTTCTTGTTTCCATACATAACCGATTTTTTACTCCAGAAGAACCTAAAATCATGTTTTAAAGATATTTCATGTGAAGTATTAAAAATGTTGCCTGAATTCTTGTCTTATTAACAATAAAACCATTGTAATATTATGGTGATTTCATTTTTGGGTCGGAAATATGAACAGCAATCAGTCTTGAAAAATAATAGTTTAACCGTGTTACTAGAGAAATATTTCGAAGCCCCCAACAACATTCTACTTTTAATTTATTCCTATCAGAAGATTCATTAATTTTTTGAATGCATCATATTAATGAATTTGTTTAAAAACATAACACTTTTATTTAGGCAAGGTTTTAAAAAATAACTTGAATGCATCTATTTACTAAAAGAACACCCAGTATTGATAATTATTTCAACGGCGCGGCGTAGTAGGCTATTATGAAACAGCACCATATGTGGGTGTTCCGGTTCTATTTTCCTATGTCCTATATAATAGTCCTCCATTGTTGGAGCTATACTCACCCATCCCTTCAACGAAGAAAACAATGTCGAACTAATTCACCTTTGCCCTCTTTATTCTAAAAAAAACTGTACCTAAACAAAATACCTACCGTATAATATTGAGCCTTACAGGACAATAAACACTTGGCTAGAAGAGAATTGCACTTGAAATAGTACAAGCACACCCCTGCCACCAAATCCGCCACGACAGACATTGCTCTTGGTTACCATAACAATATTGTGGGTTGCCTTTTGCGTCCTACTTCCAAGTTCCATCCAACAAAACACAAAAATCGATGACTCAATTTATAACAAAACAAAATAAAAACACATAATTAGAAAACAAAAACAACAAATTCTGCAGTCATGATGAATTTTCTAAATTTTTATTTTCAATTGAAGGATTTCCAAGGTTTTTGTTTCCACAATTTTTTTTGTTTAAGTTAAGTTTATTGTTTAATTATTATTTGTAATATCGACACGAAACAAGGCAACTTCAAGTACATATTCTTAAGCTCTGTGGGCTAGCAATTTAGTCAATCAATTCGTCAATATACATAATCTGCAAATCAAATTGCAATGAATTCCCAAACATAGTCGAGATACGATAAGTGTTGGATACGAGTTCTTCTTTTGGATACCAAGATAATTTTTTAATAATATTTAAAAACCAAAAATATACTTAATTCAATTGGAAAGAAATTGAAGGGAAGATAAGAAAAGAGAGACCTCTTTAAACGGCCAAACCAAAAACGGAAACAATGCAATACATGGTCTTGTTCTCCCAACGAACGGTGCACGAGCCATCGGTGTCGTTGTTCCAGAAGCACGAGCTTGCTGTATGGAGTCCGGCGCCGTTTTTCTGCATAATCATGGATGTGACGATGTACTTGTAGGGCTTCTGTTCCTTGGTGAGGACACTGAGACAGTTCTCGACGACCAGGCTGGTCCAGTTGTTGACTTTGTCGTGCTGGTAGGCGTTACCGCCGATTGTTTGCTCGATGGCTTCCTTGATGATTTTGCTTACATCATCCACAACGAATTGGTTTTCCTCGCGAACGTCTTCCATTTCGGTGAGGCAAAGGAATTACTTTGTTTATTTGTTGAATTTGAAAAATGCGGAGTGGTTATTTGTTGAGCTATATCAGGCCAAGAGCTAGCTGGAGCGTTTTTCCTTGCAGCTGTTTGATTTTGGTTGGAGTTTTGTGAACTGTGACAAGAAACAATAAGAAAATTCTATTCGTTTCTCTTTCCTTTTTGCATTTTTGGCAAATTTCTCTTTGTTGACATTTGGTATCTCATATTTTTCATGTTTTGTTGTCTGTTTTTATATTCTAAACAGGGGTGGTATGAGTGAAATATGAGATGGAAGCATTCAGTACGTTTTTAGGAAAATATTTCATTGGGAATACAGCTCTGAAGTACAGCACAATTATGGTGGACAAACATGGATGTACATTTGAGTTATGCAAAATAAAGGGATGCCATACTTGTAGGAAAAGAAGTACACAATTCAGGAATGGAGAATATGGAATTTTTGGTGTCGAGTTCGAATGTGATTTAAAAATAATATTAATGAATGAATTCATGGCATTAAAAATGTGATATTATGTAACATTATAGCAGAGTATCTACGTGTATATGTATATATACTTTTTTCGGGTTTTGACACGTATCTGCCTCTTTCTATTTTTCTGCATTTTGAAAGTGTGGGAATATGTAAATCCACCATTTTATCTGCTCTTCAAAAGCAAGAAGATGTGAAACATAGAATGCACAATTGTAACTGGTAATCCATTTTGCGGTTGCAAAAGTATAGGGCTGTAATTCGACATCTGTCAAACTAAGTTGTTAAACCAATTTTTTTTTTTTTTAGTTGAAAGTCTGAAATTTACGAAAATGTATCGCTTAACTATCGCACAACGCATACAAATTGTTAAAACCTACTGAAAAATGTTGATTCTGTCACAGCCACATATCGTGCTCTAAGAGGAGATCATGGTTTACATAATCGTCCAACTACTCAAGCAATTGGCAAAATTGTGAAGAAATTTCAAGAGACTGAATTTTTTACAGATATTGTAAGGCTTGTGCATCATCGTTTCGCTCGTGCCACTGAAAATATGGCTGATGTAAATGAAAGTGTTGCCGAAGACCCGAATATGTCGATTCGTCTTCGTTCTCAGGAATTAGGTCTTACAGCACATTATGGCGTTTTTTGCATTTGGATCTATACCTACACCTGACAATTCACAACGCCGTTGGATGGGTGCTTGAACAACAGCCGGTGGACGTCCATTTTTCTAACAAAATTTTGTTCACCGACGAAGCACATTTCTCACTCGGTTGGTATGATAATAAACAAAATTATCGTATTTGGGGTTCTGAGAATCCTCAAGTTATTGAAGAGATGCCATTACATCCAAAAAAAGTCACTGTTTGGTGCGTTCTTTGGTCCGGGCCCTAATTCTTCGAAAACTACGATGGAACGACTGTCACCACCAATTTGATTCGACTTTTTTTTACCTGCTAATGAAGAATACGACTTGGAGAATACGTGGTTTCAAAAAGACGGTTCCACATGCCACACTACTCGAGCGAATGTGACTTTATTGCAAGAGATATTTCCTGGCCGCGTAATTTCTCGTCGCGTCGTCGTGGCGATATCAACTGACCACCAAGATTATGTGATTTGACACCGCTGGACTTTTTTTTTGTGGGGCAACTCGAAAGACGGTGTTTAAGCAGATAAGCCTTTAACTCTTGAGCACTTAAAAACCAATATTCGTCAAATTATGGCTGAGATACCGCCCATTATGTGTCAAAAAGTGGTTGAAATGTACCTCAAAAGAATCGATGCTTGTACCAATTCACGTGGTGGTCATTTAAGTGATGTAGTGTTTCACACATACATCATACAATGTCGAAGTTCAAAATTTATAATAAAAAAGAAATATCATGAAAATATTGTATATGTGTCTCATTTGCGTCTACTTTTGAAACCGTAAAATGAATAGCCCTGTATACGATTTTTAATAGCTTTAAATTCAAAATAAGAAATGTCAGTTCGTATTTAATAAAGAAGAAGATATTTATATTTTAGAAGACTTGACCTTAATAAATGTTGTTTGGTATTCTTCTTGTGTCATGACAACTTAATGTTTTATACCCAGGTTTTTTTCCCTCTGAATTGAAAAATAAAGGGTGGTTAAATTTTAAGGTCTATGTTAAATGTGAACCACACTTAAATGTCAAGTTTTTTTCTGAATTTCATTTGATATTTCTCAATTTCAGACTAATTCAATTTGGACCATGGAAATATACAAAATCTAGCAACGCGTTAAGATTATTTAGGCTTATTATGAAAATGATCGTTTAAATCAAAATTCATATGGCGCACTTCGTGATTTTTCGGCCATTTTAATCAAACAAACGTACGTACCCGTGTATGATGGTTAGTGCGTTGGACTGTCATGCGAGAGGTCTTGGGTTCGATCCCTGCCTGTGCCACCTTAATTTAAAAAAAAAACGGGTACTGCCTCTTGCGAGGAATTGACAAATTCTCCAAGAGTAATGCTTGTCATGAAAAAGTGCTTTCTCAAATTAGCCGTTCGGATTCGGCATTAAACTGTAGGTCCCCTCCATCCCTGACAACAGTACTCGCACACAGGAATGGTTGAGAGTTGTAAGTCACTAGGCCCTGGTTCTCTACGGACTGTTGCGCCACCTAATTTATTTATTTTTTAAACGTACGTACAATCGAAAAAACCGTGCAAAAATTTTAGCAAACTGGGTTTGTAGGAGATGTAAAAACATCAGTGCATGCTCTTACAGATCGTTCTGCAGTAAATACTGCTGCTGTTCACGATAGTGTGGCTGAATAGCCGTCTACCTCAACTCGTCGTTCGTATCCAACAATTGCACCTCTCTCGCTCGTCGTTGATGAACATGCATAAAGAATTGCATTTACACCATTACAAGGTGCAATTAACTCAAGAACTAAAGCTTCTTGACCATTTCAAGCATCGTCAAAGGTCAGAGTGTTGGCAAGAAATTGCAACAGGAGATGATCAATATTCGAAGAAAATCATCTTAATTGATGAGGCGCCTTTTTTACCTCAGTGGATTCGTTAATAAGCAGAATTGCCGCATTTTGGCAAATGATAATCCAAGACAGATTATCAAACAACCAATGCATCCGCAAAGAATGACTGTTTGGTACCGTTTAAGGGCTGAATGGTATTGGCAATTGTACGTCGATAAGCCAGCAACAATTAAAGAGCTAAAGGATGAGATAATTCGCTACATTAATGGCATATAACATCAATAACGACTCAGCGTCATCGAGAATTTGGACCATAGGATGGCGGTGTTCCGGCGGCCATTTGGCTGATATTTTGTTTCATACATAGTTGAACCATACCAATATTATTATTACAAAAAGAAATGACAAAATCAACATCGGCCCTAAAAATTTAACTACCCTTTATAAAATTCATCGAAGGATATCCATTCCGAAATTTTATGATAATTTGTTTAAGATTCATAAGCAACATTATAACAGACAGCAGCCACTATCTGAAAGCCAATAAAAGATTTTATTTAGATACTTAAAATTAACTGATATTTATTCCACTGTTAAGCTCTGAAAAACGATATCAGCCAAATTATGTTCCACGGCTACAGTTTTAGCACTGGATCTTTTTCAAGAAATTTCGTATGAACAATTCGCACTTTATAGTTAACTTCATAAGTTTCATTTTTAATGTCTTGAATCGATTATAGAGCATTGGAATAGACCTTATAAAGCATTTTCCATTAATAGCGGGTCAATTTTGAAATTTAATAAAATAACTGGAGATATCAATAAGATTTTATCTTTATTTGTGAGCCCTACCAATGACATTATGTGGGATATAAGGCACATAAAACATCGCTTAAATGACTGCCGCGGCGTGCATCCGATGGCATCAATTATGCTACTTTTGATGGCCACGGAGGTTTGCGGCTTATTCGCATAGACCTGTGACTTAAGAAAGACCAAACATTCGCCGCGTGCGTTGTCGTCTGCGACCGGCCAAGTTCTTGTCAATTTTTGAGCGACGCAGAATTGACTGCTTTGGATTTTGCTGCACACTTTTACGAACAGTGACTAATTTTAGGTAGATTTTGCGTTTCGTTGACGTATGTATAAATGTTGGCAGATAATTCAATGAGCTTGTAAACTCGAATTTGGCCACTAAATGTTAACTATTCGACTTGGAAGGAGGACCATGTACCGAATAAAAAGTAAGCAACGCTCGTCGTTACTACTAGAGAACACCCAAAAACACCAACAAAATGTATCATATTGCTCTACTTTGTTACTTGCCATGATGATTTGTGTTGTGACTGATTAAAAGATATTTTGACAGAAAGTAAAAGAAACAATATGGCCGCCACGAGCTATCAAAATCTATCCGCTCTAATGGAAAACTCTATATTTTATAATGCCCTAAAAAGACAGAAGGTGTTAAATCTCGCTTGCCAGTGGTGATCAAATTTTTGGCAGCAAACTTTTCTTGAAAAACTGTTATTGTCCTAAAAAAAAACAATAATTAAAGCTTAGTAGCGCAATTTATTAACCGTTTGTAGCTGGCACTTTTTTGGATAACCCACATCTAGCCATAGGGTTTTAATCACCATTCTTGAATATTGCTTGTTTACGTATCATCCCAGTTGAAAAGGAAGTTCTTTTCGCTGAAGAAGATTTTTTGATGAACATGTTGATGCATTTCATGGAGCATGTTATTCGAAAATTGTGTTCTTTCCATTTTTAGTAATGGAGCAGTTTTCACAAGTTATAGCTGCCCAAATACTTTTAAAGTTTCATAATCTTTTTAATCTTAATTTAGGTAAACACAAACGAATTATTAAACAAAACGACATTTTCTCAAATTAAAAAGCTGATGCTTCCTTCCATCTTACGAATTAAATCAAACTTCTATATATCGTGCTGTTTTTTAATGTCCAATTTAAGCAGCAACCAATATGATGTCCTCCGAAAAAAATGTATGTAGGTACTATGCATCTATTTAAAAACTTTGTCAAAATTAAAATTTCTATAATTTTAAAGTAAGATTAAATAAAAACTTACACACTCACTGTCAACTGTTATTATTCACCTCCAATTTAAAGTAACCTTAACTTAAGCTTTTAATGAAATTCTTAACAATATTACTAAACCGATAATAATTCAAATTTCTGTATTTGCTTATTATGTAAATATTTTCTGCCATCATCGGTATCTTCGTTTCATTAGCAAACGATTGTGACCATAGATTAAAAAAATTAGAGAAATATTTGCTTACTTTCTGACTCACACGCCATTTATCTCATTTTATCTAAAAAGTGTTTACATAAATATTTTGACACTATAACTAGGTACACATACGCCAAATCTAAAACCTCTCAATCGTCACAATTAACATGCGATAAATTTTTAACACGCAAACAAGTAACGCAATCAAAAAACTACAAATACGAACTAAATTAGAAAAGTCCAAACATTCGTTAAATACTAGATACCTACCTCTTTACACCAAATACTACGCTTAACAATGAATTTCCTCTATAATTGCAAGCCAAATTATATTTACCCAAGCTAAACTAAGCCCATGGCCCATCAACAAAACGAACATAAACTCCCCCGCTCCCGTTCTCTCGATGTCGTATTGTAGTTCCCGCATTTTGAGGGAAATAAAACATTTACTCGTCGTATACACAGTTACCTATTACCTTTTACCTATTACAAAGTAATTGACATCATTTGCCAGTTAAATTAAACCGAAGTCTTACTAATTGATTGCGTCAACATTGTTGTCAAACCGCAAACCTCCTAACTATATACAATAATAATATATTACCCATGAAAATGTTTATAGACGCCAAAGTGACGATATTGTTACGTTCCTTATGGCTAACTTGCTAACCAATTCCATCTAAAATGGTTGTGAGAATTATTTTCGGAAGAATTTGGAAAACTATTTAACTAATGTGAATACTTTTACTTTGGGGGAGTGCGGCATGCAGGGGGAGGAGCGGTGCGGTTTGTCGAAAATATGTTGTGTTTGACTGCAAATAAATAGATACTTGATGTGGTCCAAAGCTATTCTGATGGTTGACCATAAAGTAAATTTCACACCTAACCCACTCTGTTGGAATAAAAAGAAGAAAAGAAATGTTTTAACAATAGGGCAGCTAGCGTTAGGAAGCAAGATTGAAAGATATTGATTGCAAAAGAAGCACTTTGAAAACAAATTTGAAACGATGAAAGTGTGCATAGTTTTGATTAATTCGGTTTTTCAAATTAAAAAGCGCTCACAAATAGAACTTATGAAATTGGTTTGAGATATAGTATATTAATATCTTAGAGTCAGATAATTGTTTTTATGCTTCTTCATTAAAAGGCTGGGATGCGACCCACACTGATAACTTCCCATCCCGTCTGTCGATTTGTCTTGCTTAAAAGTTTGTCTATATGTATCAATTTTTACCAAATTTGCGTATTATTTTTTGTAGATTATATTTTATTGAATATCGAAAACAATATTTTCTGTGAAAAAAAATAAGTTTGAAGCCAATATTTGTAATTTTTGAAAAGCTATTTGAGTCGAAAGTAAAATTTTACCAAGTTTTAGTATTGTTTTTTTTTTAGGTTTTCATTTCAATTCGATTTTTCTCAAAATTTTACTGAATGTTGGCAACAATATTTCTTATAAGATAAAATAAGTTTGAAGCCTTAATCTCAAGTTTTTGAAAAGATATTTGAGTCGAAATTCAATTTTTACCAACTTTGAGTAATGTTTTTTTTTAGGTTTTTATTTTTATAAAAAAAACTGTCAATTAGATTTTTCTCAAAATTTTATCAGATGTCAAAAACATTATTCTTCGTTGCACAAAATTGTTTTGGAGATGAAATCGTATTCAAGTCGTAAAATTTTCGAGTTTTTTTGATTTATAAAAAAACCGTTAATTGGATTTTTTTCCACAAATATAATTGTTTTGTATCACGTTACAATATATAATATAAAATTTAATTCAAGTCCCTAGCGTCATTGGTTCATGAGTTATTTAGGTTTAACCAAAATGTTCACCTTTTTTTTAAACTGCTATGGTAAAAAAACCACCCACGCAATTTTCTTGAGAGCCCTTCCTGCATCTTTCTGCCCTATTATCTGTATAACAAAATTTATTTGAAGTCGATATCTCTTCTGGTTCTTGAGATATGGACGACGAGAAAAACGTCGCGAACGTACGGACATACGGACGTACAGACATACGTACACACGCACGCACAGACATGTTTCTACAAAAATTTTATTTCTACTCTAGGGACCTTGAAACGTCGAGAAATGTCAAAATTTTCAATTTGACAAATCGGACCCATTACAATATTTTTCTATGGGAAGTTAATAAAAATAAGTATACGCCTTAGTGCACATAACTGTTTCGTCGCATGTCATTGGTGTTGAAATAATCCGATTCAAGGAAAATGATGTTGGTAATCATCAAGTGTGATGGCTTAAATAAGACCAAAGAAATGTGATCCTATAAAATCTCCAGCTCGAAATCCACATTAAACGGTTACTTTTTCTGAATTTATTTGATGGTCGTGGAACTCGTGTGGATGGTAGTTATCCCAATTTCGGAAATCTTGTTTCTTGATTAACATATTTATCCAGAAATGAGCTTTGTCGATGAGAATGATTTTTGAACGAAATGGATCAAGTTACGTGAGACAGTTAAATTTTATAATAAACGAAAATTCTGCGTAAAGTACAACAAAACGGATGTTTTATTTCGTTCACTAAACCAGTAAACTTTAATTTATCACATAACATAAATAGTCCTCTCGTTAAATCAAAGATTTGTGTGTATGTGCGTTCGCACGTTTATTCTTCGGTACGTCCTTGAGTTCGGAATACCATTTTTCATCGTCCATATCTGAAGAACCAGTAGCGATACCGACTTCAAATAGATTTTGATTCACAGATAATAACGCTGCATAGATGGGCGGGAGCTGCTCACGAGCTCTATGAAAAAAAGAGGAGAGAGGAACACTGAATTCTCAGGAGGAAAAAGAAAGAACATGAGATGCTTGCAGTCGAAGATGTTAAGAAGTTCAACAGAAATAAAGTTCGAAAGTTTTATGAGCAGTTGCAAAGAAATTCACAAGTACATAAACTTCGAACCGAAAGCTGCAAAGATGAAAGCGGAAACATCATAGTAGAACCGCAGTCAATGCTGAGAATATGGAAGGATGACTTCTGCAGACTGTATAACGGCGACGACGAACCGAATTACACTGTCAGCCAACAATCCCGTCTTCCTGACTTAGACGAAGTAAAAATTGCCATATCTAAGCTAAAGTCTAACAAAGCCGAGCTCTTTAAAGCAGAGTAATTTGGTTAGGAGAATGCACCAATTTCTGTAAGATATGGTCGGAAAAAGCATACCCGATAAATAAACCCACAGTATTGTTTGCCCGATTCTGAAAAAAGGAGACCCTCTAAACTGCACCAATTATAGAGGCATCAGTCTACTTACCATCGCTTACAAAATCTTCTCTGCCGTAATATGTGAACGTCTAAAGCCCATCGTCAACAAACTGATAGGTCTTTATCACTGTGGTCTTAGAACAGGAAAGTCCACAGTCGATCAAATATTCACATTACGGTAGCTCCTGCGAAAAACCCAAGAACATCAAATCGACACCCACCATCTTTTCATCGATTTCAAGGCCGATGACATCATGTTTAGGGACAAGCTGCATAGAGCCATGTCTAGTTTTGACACCTCGCCCGATGATGCACGATGGCCATTGAGAATTCGCGCTGCTCCATGAAGGTTGGAAACAACTTAACAGAACCTTTTCGATGTGAAAAAAGGCTTTAGACAAGGTGATGCACTGTCATGCGATTTCTTTAACATGGTCTTTGAAAGAATAGTGCAGAGCTCCCATGTCAACACTAGACTAGCACTATCTTTCAAAAGTCTGTCCAATTACTAACTTATGCAGCTGACATTGACATAATCGGAATAACTCAGCGTGATGTCAATGGGGCTCTTGTGAGTATTGAGTTAGATGTGGCAAAAATGGGTTTGATGATTAATGAGGTCAAAACAAAGTACATGCTGTCATCAAGAAAGAACCTATAACACCGACGACGTCTTGGTCAAAGCGTCACCATTGACAGACTTAACTTTGAGAAAGTTAAGGATTTTGTCAAACTTGGCTCCGCTATGAACACAGAAAACAACACCACCAGTGAGATCAAACGAATAATTACCCTTGTTAACCGCTGTAGCAACTTAGTAGTAAAGCCCTCTCTCGAGCGACCAAAGTGTCACTATATAAGACCCTCATTATCCCCGTCTTGCTATACGGGGCAGAAGCATGAACTATGACAAAAGCGGATGAAAGCAAGAGTGGGGAAGAAGATGTAACGACAAGCTGTACGGGCTGTACAGCGATGTAGACTTAGCCAGAAGGGTAAAACGTAAAAGTCCAACGACTGAGATGGCTGGGTCACGTAGAGCTCATGAATACCAATTCTCCCACAGGACAGCACAGTAGATGAAGACCTTGAATCAGATGACGCGCACAAGTGGAAAGTGACCTCACCCAACTTGGAATGCGCAACTGGAGACATCTATTCAGCGACCGAGCTAGATGGAGAAGTTTGTTGAGTGATGCCCTAGTTTCCACAGGACTGTAGCGCCACCTTAAGTAAGTAAGATTTGAACCAGTCCAAAACTACTTGAATTGAAAGATTCGAAAAGTAATTTCTAACCCAACAAAGAAGAGATTCATCAATACCAAATGGAAGCATTTTCGATACTGCATTTGGGACATAAGAGAGCTTGATGCTAAACTTTATCAAATGCCTTTGAAATATCAAATGCAGTTATCTTACTTTCTCCAAAACGATGTAAAGATTTGTTCCACTTTTCGGTTAGATAAACCATCAAATCACCGGTGGACCAATTGCTACGAAAGCCATACTGCCGGTCATTAAGAAGCTTTCGTTCTTCGAGATATTTCTTAAGCTTAAAATCTATCAGCATTTCCATGACCTTATAAAGAAATAAAAACAGGGATACTATCCGGGCCAGCGGATTTGTGTATGTCAAGATCTTGAAGTACTCTAGCAACTGTACGAGTGTGAAAGAAGATTTGTCCTATAGAATCGTTTACGCTTTCGAGTATAGGCGGAGTCATGTCATTTCATTCATTGGCAGCATTTAACAGCAAATTGTGTTGCAAGCAAATTGGATTTATTAATCGATATTACAAAAGGAGTGTCATTAATAACGAGCGTAGGAATCGACGATGATGACGGTGTTTAGTACGTTTTTTTTACAAATGACCAGACATTTTTACTACCTTTGGGACATTGTAGTATTTTTTGCCATCACTTTTGGTCATGCAAAAATGTAATGCGTCAAATATGTCCGTTACAGGCCTTTCTAGCTTTTTTAAACTTATTGCGCTTTTTCTCAGTGGGTTTGGCTTTGTAATTTCGGAAGCTTTACCCACTCAATTTTGTTTGAAAATCCCTTCTGCATCTTTCTGTGTTATTATCTGTATAGGTAGCAAAATGTATTTGAAGTCCATATTTTTATTGGTTCTCAAGATATGGACGACGAAAAATGGTATCCCGAAAGTATGCACACATGCTCTTCTCTAAAAAAAATAAATTCAAATTCAATGGACCCTGAAACGTCGAGGAATGCAATATTTTCAATTCGACTAATCGGACGAATCGGACTAATCGACTACAATACGTGCGTTTTGTTCGCATTCCATATATAGTTAAGTGAGAAAATGCCAACAAAACGATCCGCAGTAGTCCGGTTTTTATATTTGAAAGTTGATACAACTGAATATTTGCCAGAATAATTTATCAAAAAATTCTAAAAAAAAATAGCGAAATTCAGGCCAGGGGTGAAATCGTGTAAGCTGATTTTTGATAGTTGACTATCAAAATCAAGAAAATACGTCTGTGTAATGTGATAGTCGATTTCAAAGTTTTAACCAAACAATTTGACATAAAATAAAAACTTCAAGAAGGGGGTTTGTTCGTAGACTACTACATTAACATGTGGTGTTGAAGCGAGCTTGAAGCTCGCCTAAATTCTTTATATACCTGAATCGAGTTGAAATGAGCTTGATTTGCTCGATTCCGGTCGGGGATCGGAAATTTGTGAAGAAAAACTTGTGTGGAGGAGTTGGTTTTACAGATAATGCGTTATGGTCTGTTTATTTTGCATGTTTGTGTACAAAAAATATAGTTTTGTTTTAATCAAATTAAAAAAAAAATTGCACGTGGAGTAGGTAGCATATTCCTATATAGTGCTGAACTATTCAGTTTTTCATTGTTTAACACGAATCAAACTATCTCACTTGCACTTCATAAGAAACATCGAAACACCATTTGCATTTTAGAAAGTGCTGTCAAACTTAATCATTTTTAAATCTTCTTGTGCGGTGGAAACACCAAAAGAAACTGATATAAACTTTTGGTGGAAACATAGCAAAACATAAATATCTTTTCTATTGTTTTCTCTTGCAAAATAAGCCCAGTTAGTCCATTTTCACTAACAAAACTAAATAATATCAACAGTAATAGATTGGTTTTTTCCCCAATGGAAAACACATATTATTTCAAATTCACAGCTACTCAACGAACACAGCCATCGAAATACAAATGCAATATCAATCGTACCAACATTTGAGAACAAAATCACATAAGATCCATTCGAGACTCGTATAAATGTCAAAAACCTATCCATAGTGAGATTCTACTCTAACTTTTATCGGTGTTATTCTCACTATGGATATTGTTTTTGTTATTCGTGTAAAATCCTACTTTGCTATGGATAGATTTCCCAACAAAACACGGGTAATAACTTTTATGGGAAGTTAAACAAAAAAAAAAAATACCTTCAAATTTGGAAAGCATAGATATGCTTGAACTGAAAAGGTTTCCATGAACCCATGATTTGTCAAATAAAAGCACACATTCCTTTACATTAATAATAAAAGACGGAAATAAAGTCAAAAGTCCAATTTTTTGAAACTTTAAATAAATTGTCTGACCATTTCTATAGTGGTCTGTTATATTCTACCAGCAACTGGTAAACATTTTGCGGTCGAACTTTCTTTCTTATCTACCTTTAATTGCAAATAAAGACACACCACACAAATTTAAATGTTGCTGTAAAAATATTGCAACAAATAAAATTCTCTCTTAAGAGTTCAAAACACACAAACTTTTAACTCTTAATTTCTCCATGAAAGCTTTAGGCTCTCAAAGGACATTTTAACAGTATAAGAGAGTATAACAGACAAATGCATACATTTTTGTTATAACATTTTTATCATGCTTTTTCCATGGGCTACACGAGTTACAAGTAACGACGATGTACAGTATCGGTATGTTGGAAGGAAGGACATTATTTTTGTTTTAGAAAGCTTCATTGCAGTCGTCATTCATCGTTATTACACACAAAACTTAAAATAGCAACACTATTATACCGGATGCAAGCTGCAAGAGCTATTTAAAATTGTAATTATGTCTTCACTGCAATATTCCCATTTTGAAATCGTAGATATTGTAGGAGAAGCAATTTAAAAAAGATTTCTTTAATGAGCGTTGCTGTCATAACAATGAAGGATTCTTCTGTATTCTGTTCTGTATTAGGTATTGTTAAGGATTCTAGGAATACACAAAAACAAAATTACCTATCATCCTTGCTAGCTGACAGATATAGGATTTTGATCATAGTTGATGAGTTTGTGTTTGGAAAATAATTGGTAATTAGGATTCGAAATATATGTAGTAGTTGTATGTATGAGACTACACATACATAATTATATAGGACACATATAAAGTAGATTTGTTTAATTTTTGAGAAAATTACTTCTTATATAGTTACAGTAATTAAATATTTTCGTTCAATAAGTGACACTTAAATCTATGGATATATAGACTTTTATAGAAAGAAACATTTTAAGTCGATGTATAGGAACAATCTTAACACAATGGCAAAAAATTCTAAAGGACTTAAGACTTTTAAGGGCTTAGTATTTTAAGAGTTTAAAATATATATACTTTGCTAACTAGTAAAGTATTATTTTAAATTGTGCATCTGACAACCGACGTCTAAAAAGTGACAGTTAGTTAAAAAACAAACAAACATAAGTCTTGAGTAACGGAGAATTGGAAATTGTAAGAATGCTTTATTATCACCATGAGTGTTCGTTAACGCAAACGTTATGCACATTGCGCCCATTTTACGGTAGACTTGGTGGCCCTTCACAGTGACTCCTCAAACGTTTGGTGGACAAATTTGGGACGACCGGTTCAGTAAACAATCAGCCAACACTTGTAAGTTCAAGGAACGCAAGATCGGCCGAGAAAATTGCCGCGGCCAGTTAAAGTGTACAGCAGAACCCGAGGCAGTCTGTTCCGTGCACAAGAACTCGGCCTTTCGCAGACTTCATCTTGGCGAATTTTGCGTCAGGACTTGGGCCTACATCCGTACAAGATCCAAGAGACCCAGGAGCTCAAAGTTCATGACCATAGACAACGCCGTTTGTTCGCTGACTGGGCTTCGAATCGTTTGGAAGAAGACTTCAATTTTGGCCGAAAAATGATTTTGAGTGACGAAGCGCATTTTTTGATGAATGGTGTGCTGTGTTAACAAGCAAAATTCCCGTATATGGGACGAAACCAACCCACGCGAGGTTCACCAGGGTTCAAACCTCACTTCGATCGAAGCAAATCTACTCCAGTTTTGAGGGAGAAAACAAATCTACTTCGCCACTCCACTTGTTTCAGATCTGCTCCTTTTTTCCACACTAAAAAATTGTTAAGCCAAACCAAATGAAATAAAATGACAGCACTGTGTATTCTCCAAACAACTCTGCTCTGATTCTCTGTCTCTGAATGGAATCATAATTTTTCTTACTTAATATAAGCAACATAGATCAGCAAGATTTAAGCACTATTCACATGAGCACGACCAACGACCAACGAATGAAGGAATATTCGTTGATTTTGATATTTCTTTCACATGAGAGTTTTAAGTTCGTCTCGAATGAAGTTTGACAGCCGAACACCATTCACCACCGAAACCAAAACAAAAATGATTTTTTTAGGTTAAGTACGCGCGATTATTTTATTCGTTGCGAGTGTGGATGATGTGGAACGCGAATAAAGTTTGACAGTTCGTATCAACTAAAATTTTTTTCGCGACGAATAAATTTGTTTTCTTCAATTTATTAATATACGATATTGAAAAGTAAAAGTATGCATCATAAATCAAATAGAAACTATATTGCTATCGTTTTGTTAAGAATTTGTGTGGAAATATGTCTCCAAACGTATATAAACTCACATTTTGTAATTCATTCGTCGTTCGTTGGTCGCGCTCATGTGAATGCTGCTTTAGTTAGCTTTTGATACTCATTAAAAACAACCACTAATAAAATGGAAGAACTTATGTTCCAATAACCAAAACTTATCTGACTATATGTTAACTGTAGCCGTTTTACCACACAGCAGCGCCGCAGCTGAGAGAAAGTTTTCCGAAATGAATTTATTGAAAACTAAAATAAGAAATCGTTTGCATGTCAATACAGTTGAAAATTTTCGAAAACAAATTTTTGAATCACCATTTTTTTTGGCAATATTCCCTACTAAGTTCTTTGTCTGACTGCGATAAGTTTTTCTGCCGTTCGCGTTTTATATTTTCCTTGGTTTTCATCTAAAATATTATTGAACTTTGTTGTTGTTTTTTTTTTTATTTTCTATTAAATAGTTTTGTTTTACTTACTTTTTTCGACATCCAATTCTAGGAATGACAGCACAAAATAACGAGTTTGAAAATATAACAGTATTTTTTTGCTTTGACCTGTCATTTGAAGTATAATTGTAGTAGAATACAACCTTAAACTGGGGTTTTACTAAACACATCAGGAAAATTGACTATGAATAAGAGCTGTGTTTATTTAATCAACAAGCCTTAAACTATAGATCAAGAAATCACGACTTTAGTAATTCTCTATGAATACGCGCCATTAAGTTTAAGGTATTGAAGTCTGAATGAATTTATGTGATTTTTTTTTTTAAATACCTATTTATGTATTTCCTTAAATAAATTTTTGTTAAAAATACAGTTTTTGAAAACTTGAGTTTTTCTTTCATTTTCAAATCTACTTCGGAAATTTTTGATTTACTTCACTTTTGCTGCAAATCTGCTCCGAAATTTTGTTACTGAGGTTCGAACCCTATTCACCAGGTGATAATGCATCCGCAAAAAGTTACAGGTTGGAGTTAATTTTGGGCCGTTTTGGCGTAATTGGTCCGTACTTTTTTGAAAACGACGTTACTGAGGCGGTCACCGTAAACAGCGAGCGCTACATAATGTTGATAACTAATTTCTTATGGCCCAAATTGAACCATATGGACCTAGACTACATGTGGTTCCAGCAGACGCACATACAACTCACAAAATAAAGAGCATATTTCCAATTCTCTATCTTTCTCTGAGCGAATTAAAAAATCAACAGAAAACAATACACCACAAACTAAAAATTCATCTCTTCCCACATTCTCTCCCCCCACAACTATAACCGCCGAAAAGAAAACAAATCCACCCGCACAAATCTCCATCCAACCTCCAGAAACCACTCCACCACCACTCCCAATTCGAAACACAACAACCTCACTAAAACCAACAACAGAACTAAATGATCAAGAAATGCTCTCTCCTTCTTCTAACCAAAAAGAATTCTCTTTACAAACCAAACCAAACACTATTGATATCGATAACCAATCCACCTCAACACAAATTAGCTATCTCACCACACTCTCGAACACAAATGATCAAACATTACCACAAATCAATTCTCTTTATAATCCTTCTAGCTCCAACTCCTACTCTCTTAATAAAAATGATGACACATAATAAAATACCTTCAGCACCCTCAACGTCGATGGCCGCACTTGAGGTGGGGAGCGCAATTCTACCATCTGTGTGTGGTAGGAATTGCGGCCTCCTCCGCAAGTGTGACCATCGACACTCAATTGAACACCAGAACAACAGACATCCTAAAACATTTAATTATCTCGAAATTTTACAATGGAATCTCAATGGTTTCATAAACAATTATGAAGAACTTAAGTTATTAATAAAAGAACATAAATACGATATTATTTCGCTTCAAGAAACACACCTTGCATACAATGTAGACCCTATAAAACCTAGGTCTTACATCGGGTACTTCGTCAATCATCCTTATAATCTATCTTCGGTGCAGGGAATTGGTTTACTTATCAAAAACAATATCCCCCACGTACATAAACAAATTCATTCAAACATTCTATGTACAGCTATACAAGCCGACATAGGTATGAGAATAACAATTATATGTGCTTACATTCTACCTGGGCAAATTTTTACCCAATCGGACCTTGAAAACATTATTCGTCAAGTGGACCCTCCATATATTTTTACAGGTGATTTGAATTCCTGGAGTCAGCAATGGGGTTCTCCTAAAAATAACAAAAGGGGCAACACAATTGAAGAATTCATTACGAAATCTGACTTAACAATACTTAATGATGGCTCCCCCACTCACCTCTCAACCCACAGCACACTTACTCATGTTGATGTGTCATGCTGCTCATCTATTCTCTTCCCAAAAATATCTTGGCAAATATCCAATGATTTGCATAATAGCGATCATTTTCCAATAACTATTTCACTGCGACTGGCACCAAAACAAGATACCGCAAAGCACATTCCGAGATACAAAACAGACTTCGCTAATTGGGACTTATATAAAAACAAACTTGAACTTAATATTTCTAAATTACCTCCGACCCATTGCATAAACAAAGAAGCTGCCATTCTACTCAAGAGCATCCGCAGTGCGGCAAACGACTCCATTCCCCAAACATCCCCAATAACTTTTAATCGAACTGTGCCCTGGTGGAACCGTGACCTCTCGAGGCTAAGAACTGAAAAGTTTAAAACTTGGCGGACTTTCATGAAAAATCCTACTCAAGTTAACCTCATAGCCTATAAAAAAGCAAATGCTTATTTTAGAAGAACTCTAAAATGTAGCAAACTCAAAAGCTTTAATGATTTCACGGGAACAATTAACCCCAACACATCCACAAGCACAGCTTGGCAACGTATTAGGACTCTCACTGGCAACTCCACCCCCAAAAATATATTGTCCATTAAGTCACCAGCAGGCCCGGTAACTAACCCCAATGAAATCTGCAATTTGTTTGCACATACTTGGTCTACAAATTCTCTCAACTCCAACTTCTCACACGCTTTTAACTCGGAAAAAACGGCAAGTCTGAATATAACTCCACAACCTCCATTCAATGCTGCTGCTCTTCGCATTGAGACTGATATCACAACCATTGAACTCGAAAATTGCTTGAGTAGATTACAAGGAAAAACACCAGGGCGGGATAGGATATCCTATCCTATGTTAAATAATCTCCCTGATTCAGCTAAACAAAGACTCATTTCATTGTATAACAATATATTCAGCAAAGGTATCATACCTCAAAGCTGGAAAACAGCTACAATTATTCCCATCCTTAAGCCCAAAAAAGAAATCGACTGTATTAATTCTTACCGCCCAATTTCTTTACTTCCTTGCTTATCAAAAGTTCTGGAAAAAATAATTGCAAACAGGTTATTATGGTTTACAGAATTAAAAAAAGTATTAAGTTCCAACCAAGTAGCTTTCAAACCAAGAAGAGGGTGCATAGATGCCCTACTTCACATCGATTTTGCAGTAACAAACGCCCTCTCAGCTCGAAACCACATCACAATTCTGGCCCTTGATTTTGAAAAGGCTTTTGACCATATAGGCATTCACCTTATTCTTAACACATTAAGAGACTGGGGCCTCGGACCTAGAATCTTTCAATATATCAAATCCTTTCTAACGAACAGAAAGTGCTACGTTAAAATCCGAAATATGTTTTCTAAAACTAAGCCACTAGATAATGGAATTCCACAAGGATCTCCTTTATCGGTAATTTGTTTTGCAATCGCTTTCAACGAAATAAGTAACATTATCTCTAAACACAAAGATCTAGATCACTGTATCTATGCAGACGATGTATATATATTATGTAAATACAATGACCTAGACAAAACAAAATCAGTTTTTTCTCTTTTGCTTAACGAAATCAGCCATTGGTCTTTTACCTCTGGTCCTTGTCTTTCCTTAGAAAAATGTAAACTCATTCATGTCTGCAGAAAACAAAACTGTACAAACCTAGAATTAATAATTAACAACACTAGAATAGAAGTAGTTACTAATCTAAATGTCTTAGGTCTTCTTATAAACAATAGATATAACTGGAAACCTCACTGTACCAATCTTAAGAAAGCATTAGCAGCAAGGCTAAATATTATAAAATACCTTTCATCTAGTAAAAGTAATGCTCATGTAAATTCACTTTGCAACTTGTCTAAAATGCTAGTTTTAAGTAAAATTGATTATGCTTTGACTATTTACGGCTCCTGTCCAAAGTCAACAAAGAATATAATTGCACCAATATATCACCAAGCTGCTAGGAAAAGTCTTGGGGCTTATCCAACCACTCCAATCAAAAATATTCTCGCTGAAGCTGGACTTCCAACAATAGAAGAGCGGTACCTTGAAGCTATCGCAAAACTTAACGTAAAGTTCCTATTCCAAACTGGCTCAGTGGTAGACAGAGATGTCTGCAAAGTTATCTCGCACAAACGCACTAAAAGGATACCATCCGCAATACACCACGCCCTTGAGTCTAGGAATAAACTCAACTTAGCCTTAACCAAAACAGCCAAATACACAGCAACACAACCACCATGGTCTCTCCAAAAGGAATCTGTCATTCTCGATCTACAAGAACTCCGAAAAAATAGCACCTGTAACACCGTCTTCAAGGCACGTTTCATGGAAATCCAAAGTGGTCTTAAAAGTAAAGGCTGGAACTTTATGTATACAGATGGCTCTAAAACGGACTCAAGCACTGGTTTTGCAGTTGTAACCCAAGATGGCTCCCTTATCACGCAAGGGATTTTACCTAATATTGCCTCCATATACACAACCGAAGCTCTAGCTATTATAGAAGCTGTTAAGAACAGTCTGTTAAGAAAGGGGAAATGGGCTATCTGCTCTGATAGTTTGTCAGTACTACAGTCAATAGTCAATCCTAGAAACGACACTGACATTATAGCAAAAATCCGGGATACACTTTCAAAAGCCAAAAATAAAGTGAAGCTCATCTGGACTCCAGGTCATGCAGGAATTGTAGGTAATGAACTTGCAGATGCTGCAGCTAATGCTGTACTTAAAGCTCCAACCTACACATTCAACACCTTTAGTCGCCTTGACCTAAAACGATACATTCATCAAGAATGTCACAATCAAAGATTGCTTGACTGGGAACACTACAAGCACCACTACAGCTTAATCAACCCCAAGAAAATTCAGCCTAAATTCCCAACCGATGTACCCAAATCTGACCTTAGAACATTCATCCGACTACGCCTTGGTCATACCGACTTCACCCACCAACACCTGCTCAAAAAAGAAGCCCCACCCACTTGCCCCAGCTGTCACAACTCTACAACCATCACCCATTTGCTTAGTCCATGTTTCTTATCAGGACAACCTCAACAACACAACAACAACTACCTTAACATTTTGGAACTTCTTAAGGAACCGAAGCAAAGCAATATTTCAAAACTAAAAGATATATTCAATAACCTTAAAATTTCTATTTAACTTAATTTTTAAAACTAGAGCCGAAAGCCTTTGCTGCTGTTTGCTCTTAGCCTATATATTAATAGCAATTTTTTTCAATTGTATATTGATATTTTAATAAATAAATAAATAAATAAATAAAAGTATGCATCATAAATCAAATAGAAACTATATTGCTATCGTTTTGTTAAGAATTTGTGTGGAAATATGTCTCCAAACGTATATAAACTCACATTTTGTAATTCATTCGTCGTTCGTTGGTCGCGCTCATGTGAATGCTGCTTTAGTTAGCTTTTGATACTCATTAAAAACAACCACTAATAAAATGGAAGAACTTATGTTCCAATAACCAAAACTTATCTGACTATATGTTAACTGTAGCCGTTTTACCACACAGCAGCGCCGCAGCTGAGAGAAAGTTTTCCGAAATGAATTTATTGAAAACTAAAATAAGAAATCGTTTGCATGTCAATACAGTTGAAAATTTTCGAAAACAAATTTTTGAATCACCATTTTTTTTGGCAATATTCCCTACTAAGTTCTTTGTCTGACTGCGATAAGTTTTTCTGCCGTTCGCGTTTTATATTTTCCTTGGTTTTCATCTAAAATATTATTGAACTTTGTTGTTGTTTTTTTTTTTATTTTCTATTAAATAGTTTTGTTTTACTTACTTTTTTCGACATCCAATTCTAGGAATGACAGCACAAAATAACGAGTTTGAAAATATAACAGTATTTTTTTGCTTTGACCTGTCATTTGAAGTATAATTGTAGTAGAATACAACCTTAAACTGGGGTTTTACTAAACACATCAGGAAAATTGACTATGAATAAGAGCTGTGTTTATTTAATCAACAAGCCTTAAACTATAGATCAAGAAATCACGACTTTAGTAATTCTCTATGAATACGCGCCATTAAGTTTAAGGTATTGAAGTCTGAATGAATTTATGTGATTTTTTTTTTTAAATACCTATTTATGTATTTCCGTTAAATAAATTTTTGTTAAAAATACAGTTTTTGAAAACTTGAGTTTTTCTTTCATTTTCAAATCTACTTCGGAAATTTTTGATTTACTTCACTTTTGCTGCAAATCTGCTCCGAAATTTTGTTACTGAGGTTCGAACCCTATTCACCAGGTGATAATGCATCCGCAAAAAGTTACAGGTTGGAGTTAATTTTGGGCCGTTTTGGCGTAATTGGTCCGTACTTTTTTGAAAACGACGTTACTGAGGCGGTCACCGTAAACAGCGAGCGCTACATAATGTTGATAACTAATTTCTTATGGCCCAAATTGAACCATATGGACCTAGACTACATGTGGTTCCAGCAGAACGGGCGGGCGGCGGTTATCTCTCGCAGGGGTGATGTGAATTGACCACCAAGGTCATGCGATTTGACACCGCTACACTTTTTCCTTGAAGTCGCAGGTTATGCAAATAAACCATAATCAACCGATGCCCTAAAGGTGAATATAACACAGCCCATCGCTCAAATTCAGCCGGATCTATGCCACCAGCCAAGGCAGGCATTGTTATGCTTAAAATTTTGTCTATATGTATCAATTTTTAATAAATTTGCGTACTATTTTTTGTAGATTTTATTTTTTTATGAAGTAACGGACTGTTGGATTTTTATAAAAAATTACTGAATATCGAAAACAATATTTTCTGTGAAATAAAATAAGTTTGAAGCCAATATTTTTACTTTTTGAAAAGCTGTTTGAGTCGAAAGTAAATTTTTACTAAGTTTTTTTTTAGGTTTTTATTTTTTGTAAAAAAAACTGTCAATTTTTCTCAAAATTTTTCCTAATGTTGAAAACAATATTTCTTATAAGTTAAAATTAGTTATAAGTAATTATCTCAAATTTTTGAAAAGATATTTCAGTCAAAAATCAATTTTTACCAACTTTTGTTAAATTTTTTTTAGGTTTTTAATTTTTTGTACAAAAACTGTCTATTCGATTTTTTTTTTAATTTTACTGATTGTTGACAACAATATTTTTTGAAAGATAAAAGTAGTTTAAAGCCAATATCTCAAAGTTTTGAAAAGATATTTGAGTCGAAAATCAATTTTTACCACCTTTTATAAATTTTTTTTTAGGTTTTTATTTTTTTGTTAAAAAATTGTCAATTCGATTTTTCTCAAAATTGTTCCTAATGTTGAAAACAATTTTTCTTATAAGTAAAAATTAATTAGAAGCCATTATCTCAAATTTTTGAAAAGATATTTGAGTCGAAAATTAATTTTTACCAACTTTTGTTAAATTTTTTGTTCGGTTTTAAATTTTTTGTAAAAAATCTGTCAATTTGATTTTTTTTTTAATTTTACTGAATGTTGAGAACAATATGTTTTGAAAGATTAAAGTAGTTTAAAGCCAATATCTCAAAGTTTTGAAAAGATATTGGAGTCGAAAATCAATTTTTACCAACTTTTATTAATTTTTGTTAGGTTTTTTTTTTTGTAAAAAAAACTGTCAATAAGATTTTTCTCAAAATTTTTCAGAATGTTGAAAACAATATTTCTTATAAGATAAAATAAGTTTGAAGCCATAATCACAAGTTTTTGAAAAGATATTTGAGTCGAAATTCAATTTTTACCAACTTTGAGTAATGTTTTTTTAGGTTTTTATTTTTTGTAAAAAAACTGTCAATTAGATTTTTCTCAAAATTTTATCAGATGTCAAAAACATTATTCTTCGTTGCACCAAATTATTTTGGAGATGAAATCATATTTTAGTCGTAAAATTTTCGAGGTGACAATTTTTTTCAGTTTTTTTGATTTATAAAAAAAAACCGTTAATTGGATTTTTTTTCCAAAAATATAATTGTTTTGTATCACGTTACAATATATAATATAAAATTTAATTCAAGTCTCTGGTGTCATTGGTTCATGAGATATTTAGGTTTAACCAAAATTTTCACCTTTTTTTTAAACTGCTATTTTCTTGAGAGCCCTTTTTGCATCTTTCTGCCTTATTATCTGTAAAACAAAAATTATATGAAGTCGATATCTCTTCTGGTTCTTAAGCTTTGGACGACGAAAAAAACGTACGGACGTACGAACATACTTACGTACAGACATACATACACACGCACGCACAGACATCTTTCTAAAAAAAATGTATTTCTACTCTAGGGACCTTGAAACGCCGAGAAATGTCAAAATTTTCAATTCGAGAAATCGGACCCATTACAATAACTTCCTATGGGAAGTTAAAAATAATTAATTTTTCTCACACACAGCTTGTTTCATTCTTGTCAACCCGCCCTTATTGAAAAACCCTTTACTTATGTATACAACTTAAATGTTCATGTACATGCTAAAGAAAAAAACGAAAGTTGCCAAAGTTGCTTTAATAATTATTTGGTCTAATTTGTATAGTAAAAACTTTGTTAATAAAGTTACCAAATTTAAAGTCTACAATGAACATCTGCCTCTGGTATGGTAATGAAATATATACGGTTACTAGAAAATTTCCAAAGATATTTGTTCAAACAAATTTTCAGGCTACCTAAGAACACCCTAATTCTAATACATACGGAGTCTAGCTTACCTTATTTTGTTCTAAAATACATAAAGCCAAATTCGGATTACATTATCAAGGTAATGATTCGATCAGACCTAAACCTTCAAAAACGAACAGCCAAGTTAAAAACTTTTATGATCTAGATGTTTTGAATCAAAGAATTAAAAATGTCTTTATAAGACTGCATAACTCGCATAGACCAGAGGGGTAATATCAGAATTGTATATGGAAAGATTTTCTCTTTCAACTTCAAGGAGTGTTTAACGACAACTTAGCCTTACCCTAGGTGAAAACAATTATTTGAGAGATGAGTTTTTAGTTTCAGAAATAAGCTTGATTTTCAAAGTCAGAACTGAAATACTAGAATTGAATTATATACCGTTAAGATCTGATTTAAATCTTGTTTGTTCGCTTTGCAACCTTGATCAGAATGACAATTTCATGCTTTTGTCTAATCTTACAGGAAATCCGAAGACTCCATTTTAACGCAAGTTTTCCTTCGTTAGAAATATTCTTCATTATTTTGACTTGGGACCGTTGTTGGAAACGCATGAAATAGAAATACCGAGATAAGAGGAAAAATTATTGCGAATTTTAAAAAATGATAGAGAAACATAGCTATACCAATTTCTTACTCGTTATATGGAGGATGCTTTCAGGAGGCAAAAAAAAAAAACAGAAAACGTCGAAGGTATACCACAAAATCCTTGTCTTGAGAACTTAATTTTTAGCACCTTACTAAAAGCTTATTGTTATTCTTATTTTTTCATATTATAAAAAGAAAACTTTCTTACTTCATTATTTTAACCCAGGAGTTAAGAAAGTGAACAAAAAGTCGTCCATAAAAGAATATTCGCATAGCAAATGTAATAAAAGACAAAACCTTTTTAAATATAATTACCTAATTTTATTTGTTTCTTATTTTTTATTATTGAAACACTTAAAAATACCGTATGTACATTTTAAATTGATCCTTAAAGATACACAAGCTTAAAGCTAACACAAAAAATATAATTGTTTACGAAACCAATCTGCTAGATTTATTAACTTACTTAGTGACTGTATACAGTTTTATATAGAGAGTTAAGAGGGAATTCACATGACAGCATAATTAAATTCTGTGTCGCACCGGCATGCAGCATACGGCTGCGGCACCACACCACCAGTTCCAGTACCTACTCTCAAAAATGGCCTCAGAGTTAATCGAATCCCATATCACTCCCACCACCCATCGTCAACCCTCCTACGGATTGACATAGTTTCCCCAAAGGTTGTGATATTGGTAGGAACCAGCAGTGACCGATGTTGGTGCTGCTGAAACACCAGTATCCTGGTGATGGTAGTAGCAGTTTCCTCCTGGCATATTGAGCGATGCTCCACCCGTCGACGACGCAGACGACGACGACGACGACGTGGTTGTTGTTGTCGTTATTCTGTTGATGGAATTCTGGTGGTGGTGTTCGCTGGGTGAGTGCGGATTTATTCTATCGAGTGGTTGCAACTCGAGCAGAGACTCGACTTCGTTTTTGTAAGTCATGATACCGCCCAAAGAAGATGCCACACAACTGGAGGAGGTTGTCGTTGATGCGTTATGATAAGACTTTGGGGAAAGAGACGACGACGAAGGCGAGGAAGCAGACACCGGTATAGCACACATGTGACCTTGCGGCAGACCATCCAAATATTGGTCGATTTCTTTCGGATCGATGTCAGCATCTACGATAGATGGCGCCAAATAGTTGTGGACCATTTGGTGGTGGTGCTGGTGATGGGTATGCAAATAATTAAGGGAAGCAATCGAGTGTGGCGACGCCGTTGATGTGGCATAGGACGCCGTTAGATCATGTTGCTGTTGCTGATGATGCATGACGGGGTTTTGTTCTGGCAGAGATTGAGAATGCGACGACTGGTTTTGAACGTGCTGCGGCTGCAAATAGTTATGAATGGCATATGTCCTGCCACTGCCTCCACATCCACCGCCGTTGTGGTGGGAAGAAGCCGAATCTAGTCCCAGAGACTGATGATGATGATAACTGATGCCTGCACCCGGCAGAACTTCACCATTTCGATGGAATTCTAAGCTATTGCTCGAGTATTGTGGATGATGATCCGATGCACCCAGCGCATAATGTTCGGGCGAATTGTGTTCATTTTTGGCTAATGATGATGAAACTGATGAAGACGAAGTCGATGGAACTGACAGCGACATAACTAGAGGAGGTGGTGTGGCCATGGATCGATGAAGAACACTGCCAATAGTTGTGTATGGCGTGGCTGGGGGAGTTAAAGGATTTGCCTCACCCACAACCGACTGCCTGGAACTTGACGTTGTGGAGCATGGTGAGTCCATTTGACGAACGTAATCGAATTTTCGAAACGATTCAGTGCTATCGGTGAGGGACTTCAAAAGGGAATCATGATGGTCGGTACCATTTGCATGGCTATATTGAGTTAATAGATTGCCATCACCGCAGCCAGTATTTGTGTAATCCATCTCTGTTGATTGGTTTACAGAAGCCAGTCGAGTACCGGCACCGATACCAATACCGATAGCGGTACCAGTGCCTGTATTTGGAATATCTACTCCTAGTCCTCCTGTGTTGAGGAATTGTCCACGGCAACTAAAACGATGGTTTTTGTTCATGTTCATGGGATCCATAATAGATTTTAGTTCGTTTCTGCGACTGATGGAATTACTACTCCTTTGATTATTGTTTGACTTTAGATTGCATTGCGATGCTTTTATATTATCACCGCTGACTACGTTGTTCCCGTTGCTGCCGCTCCCGCTGCCGCTGCCGATAGTTGAAGTGGATGATGGAATTGTTGAATTCGCAGAATTGGCTGTATTCGATTTGGCCTTCTTTCTGCGCGGTTGGTATTTGTAGTCGGGATGTTCTTGTTTGTGTGTTAATCTTAGCTTTTCGGCAAATTCAATAAATGGTTTCTTGTCACTGTCCTTGAGGTTTCTGAAATAAAATGGAAAATAGATTTAAAGATTAATATACATCAGTAATTGTAAATAGTATTTCGAAATTAATTCTATAAGTTCTTTTTCTGAGCAAACAAAAAACCCTAAGCTTTTCACGATAAGAACATCTGAGGTTTTTAAAAATTCACTTCCGAAACAATAAATTAAGAAAACAAAGTCTTAAATTCATGTTATTGATAATGTGCACTGATACTCATCATTCAAACTTCTTTCTACCATCTGTATTTGCATATCACACGTGTTTGTTTACTTTTGCTATATTGACTTTGATTTAACTAAAAATATAGTTTCTCAACTTACCGTTTATCTACGTTTCTATACATGATTGACAGACATTAATTGAGGTAACACCAACAATAAAACGAAAATTGAATCAATCAACTCAGAATATCTACTAATTTAAGATAAACATCCTTTTCCTGACCTGTTAAAAAATTCTGTTCTAAGACTTAAATTTAAACTAAACAACATTGTATTTTAAAGAAGGCGCAGTAAATGTTAAAAAGGTGTTTTAATATTGAATTAACACCATTCCAAAATTAGTCCTAAAATTGTATATGTATATGATGCTTAAGGGTTAGTTGAAATGGGAATTAGTTTAGTGAAACTTTATTTTCGAGTAAAAATTGCACATTCAGTATTTTTTATAAAGAGAAATCAAAGAATGTTTATTTCATTATAAAAAGGAAGTTATATGCCACTAACAATGAGAAAAATGATACTAGGTGAGACGCCAACATTGTTACAGTTGCAGTGCTATATCCCTATCATGAACTTTGACCAATTGGCACATCTTTGGTTGGATTTCAACGATAACTTCACTTGAGGCCTTGAATCGAATATGGAGCATTGAAATGGACCTTATATTTCAGATTTCTGTAACGAAGAAATTCTAAAAGAAGTGTAAAATCTCTGTAAACAGTTGTGACCACCTCTTCGAAAAATAGCACTGTTAGGAAACTTTTCTTTTAATAGGGTGTATTGAGACACACAAATGTGTTCTCTGTTTAAATTTGGATGAATTCTTCTTTACATCAAAACTCACTAAAAAATTAATGAAGACTCATGTTGAAAAGACCAAAACGTATGGGAACATTATTGAAATGTTTAAACCAGAGTGAGATAGAATTCCGAAAACTAAATTCGCGAAAAACTGACATTTCAAAATCCTAAAAGTATCAGATACAGAAAATCAATACCTAGAAAATCAAAAGTCCTGAAATTAAACTTCCAAATAGTTAAATAAATAGAAATGGAAAAATTTAAACCAAGTTTTTTGGTGATCATGGGTTTTCCCCATCTTGATTTTTAAGATATTGATACGCATCCGTTTAAAAGCAGTTTTTCAACAATTATTTTTTTCACTCGAAAGAGATACAAATAATTATTTGAACATTGAATCAAATCACTGTCTGTCCATATGCAATCTGATTTATAATTAACCATATACCTAAACATACGATCTTAATTATGGTGTCGTGAAATAAGGCTAAATGAAATAAGACTAACTTTAAAAAATTGGCCTTATTGCACTTTACGAAAGTGAAATTGGTCAAATTGTACTTTGACGAAGTAAAATAAGGCCAAAATATTTTGAAACATAAGACAAACCTTATTTTTTTGGCGGAACAGTCCGTTGAGAACTAGAGCCAAGTGACTTACCATTTCTGTGTGCGAGTAATGGTGGCAGGTATGGAGGGGACCTACAGTTTTAAGCCGAACACGAACGGTTAATTTGAGAACGCACTTTTCATTACAAGAATTGCTCTAGGAGCATTTGTCAATTCCTCGCAAGAGGTAGTACCCGTGAAAAAAAACTTTACATGGCACAGGCAGGTTTTCAACCCAAAACCTCTGGCAGGAAAGTTCTACACACTTACCATAACGCCACGGGTACACTTCACAAAAGTGAAATAAGGCCAATTCTTGAAATTTGACCTTATTTCCTTTGGTCTTATTTCACGGCACCCTTTATTATATTTCTTTTGAAATAAAATAGCTACAATAAATGGTGCCGTGAAATAAAGCCAAGTATAAAAAGAGGCTATTATGCGACTCACACTAATAACTTCACATCCCAACTGTCGATTTGTCTATTTTGTGTATTAAAGTTTGAGGTCGTCCGTGAAAAGAATTCAGTCTAAATTTTGGAAAACATCCAGTATATTGTTTACAAATAACAAGAACAATAATGGACCCAAATGGCTTCCTTACGGAACACCAGAAAGGACCGAAACAAATTTAGAGAGCGAACTATCAACTTTAACTATTTGAGATCTGCCAGGTAAATATGATTCAAGGCATTTTAATTAAGAAGAGTGAATATCTAGAGAAGTAAGTTTATTTAATAGGATTTGGTGGTTGACTTTGCAAAATCTGTACAAATTAAATCTGTTTGAAGACGATTCTCCATATTCGTTATGATGTTATTACTTATTAAGGCCAAGTTTGTAGCCGTTGATTCCCTGCGACAAATCCATGTTGGGAAACTGAAATATAATTCTCAAATAACTCAGTTAACCTTTTACAGACTAGCTTTTCAAAAACTTTTGGAATACTCAAAGTTTTACAAATGGGTCTATAATAAGTAATATCCTGTTTTGAAATCGATTTAAAAATTGGTGACATATAAGAAACCTTCCAGCAATCCAAGAACTACCCTTTGGCTAACGAAAAGATTAAAAATCCATGAGAGTAGATAGGCTAATGCAATACCGCATTTCCCTAATAAAATAGCAGAAATCCCATCAGACCCCTCACTCTTATTAACGTCGAATTCAGATAAAATGTCTGCTATTCCAAATAGACTAAAAACTAAAGAACCAATATTGACAACTCTACTTATAAATATAAGGTTGCTTCTGGATAGAGAGAGTATCGAAAGAGTAAACTGATTGAAAATAGTCAGCGAATAAATTACATATTGTAGGTACATCACTGCTAATTGTACGAGTACCTTGATACTTCATGATACTAGGAATACACTTGATTTACACCGTGAGCTTATGAAATTCCAAAAACGCTTGGTGTTTAATTCGATTTAAAACAAGTAATTTCGAAATAAGAATTTATTGAGAAAATCGAATTCTTGTTGACGATTTAGATAATTTATACGGAGTTCAAAATTATTCTTACCAGATTTATAAAATTTGTGTGCCTTGTTTTTTGTGTTTTTAAGATTAGTCAACCTCCCATTATACCAGACAGGACAAGAAGTTTTTTAGATCACGTTTTGTGTTGTGATTAAATGAGTTTTTTTAAACGTATTGGAATATTCTAATACCGAATAAGGTACACCCTGTGTTGTGAATATGTTAAAATCCCAATGGTAAAACTTCCAAATAGTGTCTGTGTCGGATATCAAGACTCAAATTCTTATTATTGGATGCAAAAAGCAGCAAACCCAATCAGGACGAGTATATTGATTAGGATAATCGATAATAAGAGGTTAGTAAGTTAATTTAAATGTCAATTTCAGCACTAAAGTTGCGCCTTGTTTGTTTAAAGGATTTTTGAAAATTTAATTTTCAAACATGAACAAATTTAATATAGGAAGCTAGATACTATGAGGGCCTATAGTAAAATTTACCTTAAACATTTAAATATTCCAAAAAAATCAAATATTATAAAAAAGCACTCATATATAAACTTCCATCTGAATAAAGTTTGTAGGCATATATACAGTGACGGAAAAAATAATAGAAACAGGCTTCGTCTTCATTCTTTTTCACACATGAAATACCAATTTGTGAAGAGTTTTAAAATAAAAACTACACAGATAGATTTTTAATAATTTATTGCTTAAATGATTATTATAAATTATGTTTCATCCTGGAAATAAATTGGGTTTAGGTCGGGGGATTGTGAAAGTCATTCCAAAACATTGATTTTGTTTTGTTGTAAGTATTTTTTAGCCAATTCTTCGGGTCATTTCCTTGCATGAACTCATATTTAATTAGCACCTCCTCTTCAGTTAATAGTCGCATGACTGAATTAAAGATGTGGATATGATCCACAACGCACATCTTATCTTTGATCGAAAATATTGGACCTACACCAGACGCTGAAAAACACCTCCAAATCATTATTGGCTGAATCACAAACACGCTTCAGCTTCGTCTGCGTTACGGTGGGCCTGCTTCGAGGTTGCTTTGAATGACATTTCTATTATTTCATCCCTATTTTTTTTACAGATGTGGAGCTGTCAGACAAAGCAAATGTTTAGATTATTGAACTAGAGCTTCCGTTTGGAGTCACATTACGTTACATTACGTTCTTTTCCTTACGATTGTCAAACGAAACGTGAGGTCGAAGCTCCATTGTGATAGCATGCATTGAATTCCTATGGCTGAACTCGTAAACGTCAGGCGAAGCTGAAGCTGAAGCGTGTTTGTGATTCAGCCATATATTCCACCACCATATTTTTCACTGTTTTATTTTTGTATGTTGGGTTAAATTCTTTGTTTTTTAGGCTTCTCAAAATACATTTTTCCATCGGAACCAAACAAATTAGAACAATGTAAGTCTTTGTATAATGTTTTTCTTGCTCAAAACGGTATTTTTGGTGGACTTCTACCAAGAAGAATTGATTCTAGTAGTAGGTTTCTTATTGTTCTAGCTGTCACTGGTCCGTTTAATTCATTTTTAATTTTTCTTAAGGAAAGAAATGGGCCTCTGTTACTCAACAACGTGGAAAATTTTGCGGAAGGATTTAAGTGTGATGCCTTTTAAAATACAGCTGGTGCAAGAATTGAAGCCGAACGACCTACTGCAACGTAAAATTTTTGGTGAATGGGCTCTTGGAAAGTTGGCCGAAGATCCACTTTTTACCGAAAAATTGTGTTCAACGACGAAGCTCATTTTTTTCTCAATGGGTACGAAAATAAACAGAATTGTCGATTTTAGAGTGAAAATCAGCCAGAAGCATTGAGCTACCAATTTTGCGGTTTATGGGCTGGTATCATCATTGTACCGTACTTCTTCAAAGATGATGCGAATCGTAACGTAACTGTGAATGGTGAGCGCTACCGTGAGGTGATATTCAACTTTTTTTTTGACAAAATGCAAGAGCTTGACTTGCATTACATGTGGTTTTAACAAGACGGTGCCACACAGCGCGCGCAACAATGGACTTATTGAGAGGCGATTTCGGTTAACATTTTATTTCACGTTCGAGACCGGTCAATTGGCCGTCTAGCTCGTGCTATTTAACGCCTTTAGACTATTTTTTGTGGGATATTTTAAAGCGCATGTCTATACAGACAAGCCCGCTTCAATTGACGCATTGGAAGACAACATTAAAGGATTTATTCGTGAGATACCGGCCGAAATGTTGGAAAGGGTAAACCAAAATTGGACGAAGCGGATGGACCATTTGAGACGCAGTAAAGGTCAACATTTCCATGAAATAATCTTCAAACATTAAATTATATGGACTGTACTATCAATTCAAATAAAGATTTCATGCATTTTTCTGAATTGTATGTGTTTTTTTTGAAAAAACTTTCCTATAACTTTTAAAAAATCGCCTTTTATATCAAAATGCGAAGAAGTTTTTCTTTTTCTTCATCTTGTTTGTTCTTAATACTTTTTTCTTTAAATAGTTTAAGGTTTTTGCAATTTCAACCATCGTTTTTCCAGTTTGTCTTAGTTTTTTCTTCACTTCGCTTTCAAAATGAGTACAATGTAATCCACGACCCTAATGGCTTTTTTTTATTAAAATTATAGATGACTTTTAAAAATTTTGTTTAGTATCGAATGCAAAACATCTCACAAACTAATAAACAAACTCAAAACGCCTATTTTCATACAAAAAATTGATGCTTACGTTGGAATAACAGTTAAAGTAGCTTGTTTCTATTATTTTTTCCAGGCGAAATCATCATTGGCCTCAAACTTCTTGAGCCTTAAGTCGAAACAATAAGTTGTTTTCACAAAAAAATTTACCATTTGAGAACATTATTAGGTACTATTAAAATATAGAAAGACACGACCAAAGACTTACATATTTGCTGAAAAAATATTGTGTATTAAAAATGATGATGTTTCCATTATTTATTCCAACACTGTATACCCTTTTCAAATTTCATAGACATTATTGATGATTTGATGCTTGAAAAATGTAGTATAGTATAAACATATTATAATATTATGCTCCATATAGAGGAAATAATATCCGCGTCAATGTTTTTATAAAGGATGATAAATTGATTTATATTTTGTTCTATACAGAAATGATAAATAAAACTCAAAACTAATGTGCATGTGGAAAATTCCACATCACGTTTATTTATTCAGCAGATTGAAATTTTTATATATTTTTAAAATCCTAGAGAACAACATTTTCCGAATATTTAATCAAGTTTTAAATAAAAGAATGAGTAACAAAAATTAACATCAAAAAACCATCATAATAACAAACCGAAATCAAACATATATAATCACACCATATTTTTATTTAATTTTTTTAAATTGAAAAATTATTTTTATTATTTTTGAAACAAAAAATCATTCAACTGTAGCTTAAAACAAATATTTTCATCCCTTTAGCTAAACATTCACATACACACACACCGACACACTGAATAGTTGTATCGGTTACAGAAGGTTCAACTCTTGTAACTGTAATTTAATTTAACCATGAACTTCCTGTGGAAGTTGAGCAGGACTCTCTATAAAGATTGGAGAAGGACAACAGTTGAAAATGAAAATGCTTCCTATTGAACATACAAAACAAGAATCTGAATAAACTTGGGGTTTTGTATGCAACAAATAAAAGAAAAAAAAAACTGGCAATGGGTCTAATGCAGGAAGCTTTAGCAGGGCACGTAGCGTAGAGCAAATCTGAAGAAAAATACGCATACATACAAAAATGTAGGTATATATAATACTATTATTCCTTGGTTCTTTCGAAACCATATTCTCTGTTGGACAAAGTAAAAAGATTCAACTATGCTGCAACCTGTTCTCTGGGGACGTAACCGACCTGTGCCAGGGATTATAATATTTTAACATAGTCTAGGAGATAACCAGTTGCATCGCTTCACTCCACTTAAACAATTCAACCGTAGTACTCGTGCTTGTATAGGAATGCTCATCTGCATAGCCTTAAGCCCAATTTCGGATGTACTGTCGAACTCAGAGCTTCTTTTTTTATGCCAAACTTCACGAATGTGATATCAATATTTCCTTCTCATTGCAACAGATATTCAAAACCAATGCTTCCGATGTTTAGCTTATTGGCTTTTGGAAACAGAAAAAATAGTCAGTTATGATTGGGGACCACTCGTCATTCACAAACAGTCAATATTAACGGATTAAATGGTGATTCGTTGATGGTTTGAGGGTTGCTTTCCCTCCATATTCAGCTATTTTGCCTATTAACGAATTATTTAAACAGAAATGAGCTTCACTGCTAAACACCATACGATAAATCAAGTGCTCTATAAACTTTGCGAATGTCTACAATTTAGAAGCATGGTTGCAGCGATTCATTATGAATCGTCAAACCTTACTGAACATAACTTCTTAAGCAGCTTAAAGACACAAATCACTTACTTTCTTCACACAGTCCTGTGTGAACTAGGGCCTCACCAACAAACTTCTCCATCTAGCTCTATCCCTAGCTAGATGTCTCCAAATGAGTAGTCCAAGTTGGGTGAGGACACTTTCCACCTGATCAACGGTCTTCCCTTACTGCGCTGTCCTGTGGGTGTGGATTCGAAGACTTTTCGGGCCGGAGCATTGGTATCCATGAGCTATACGTGACCCAGCCATCTCATGTGTTGGACTTTTACCCTCCTGGCTAAGTCTACATCGCTGTTCAGCCCTTACAGCTCGTCGTTACATCTTGTTCCCCACTCACCTTCTATGCATACGGGACTGTAGATCACGCGAAGAACTTTTCTCTCGAAACGGATCAAGGTGCTTTCATCAGCTTTTTTTCATAGTCGATGCTTGTGCACCGTATAGCAGGACGGGGATGATGACGGTTTTATATTTCTACACTTCAGTCGTTCGAGAGAGGGCTTTACTACTCAATTGCTTTCTCAGCCCAAAGAAACAGAGGTTAGCAAGAGTATTTTTTTTGGTTTAATCTCAGCACAACCTTACCTTCTAAACTATAAAAATTGTAGCAAAATAGAAATTATGTATAAATAAGGTACAGTAAAACTGCACGTTGTGTTAGATCCAGCATTAAATCGCAATATACAAAGATGCAAATTGAATGGAATATGAAAATCATAATTTTAATATCAAAGTAAGAGAGTCTCGCCTGAATGTGTACTCGCACAAGCTTAAAGTATAAGCTAAGCATATATTTTAAATATAAAATTGAATGAAAATTATCCCATAATAAATGTACATATGCGCTGTTCTACCCATTTTTAAGCTACTTTATGAATTAATGATTTTAAATTTTTAATTTTATTTTTACGAAATCGTAATCTGAAACGAATTTTAAACGCAAATAATGTTGGTTTTTAATATGCCGGGAGAGTTCATCCAAACCAATGGATTGACTTTTGTATGGTTGCATGCAATGGTGTTGAAAAATAACTTAAATCCCTTTTTAATTATTCTACAGAGCAAGTATTGAAAAAAGAGGATAGGATTCTATATAGAGCAATTATTGATTTCATATCAAAAAAGAGCCTGGGATGCAACCCACACTCAAAATTTTCCATTGCTTTCCTTTAAAACAGTTATTTTTCCCCATATGCCAAATTGTCATTTAAGAACTTTGAAAAGTATGTAATCTTTAATTGAAATTTTTCAATTTTTTTTAATTGCTATAGAAAAAACTACCACTGGATTGTTTTGAAATTATTTTCTGGATATCTTGATGTTTGTTAATATCAATACTAGTTCTTGAGATATGGCTAAACGTACGGAATTACGAACGAACGTGCATACCACGCATGTCTCTCTAAAAACCATGAACATAAGTACCTTGAAACGTCCGGAAATTTAAAAATTTTTAATTTGTCAAATCGGACCGATTACAATAATTTTAAGAAATAAGTTAATAATGTCGAAATGACGGTTCAAACTCAATTTCAATATTATTGCAATTAAGCACTCAAAGTCTTTAATGAAATTTTTCATATTTTCAAAGAAATATTCATGCAACGAACGTTGCAATTGAAAAGTTTACTAATTGGAAAAGGTTATCTTTTGGTCGCAAACAAGTAAAACAAACTTAAACAAACAAAATAAGACTTTAAACAAATTTATTACGTTCCTGATAATTTTTTGGATACTTGAAAATATGAACTTTTAATACATTTTTAAAATGTTAATGTAAGAAACAAAACTAATTTTTTTTAACACATTTAAAAAAAACTAAACCAAGTTCATTAGAGGCCAGCATTGAAAATATGGCATTAGTTTTTTGTCGGATTTGGACCTTTGTTCAAAACCTCATTACTATTGTCGGAATACTTAAATTTTTCATAAAATTTACACGCAAGCCATCCTTAAACGTTTTTTTTTAACATTAAAGCTAAAGTAAATGTGGGGGAAAATTCAATGATTTCAAGGCTTGTAGCAAATGACATTTTCTATTGGTGTAGTACGTTTTCGGATTGGTGATCTATCCTGTTCATTTAACTGAGTTATACTAAGAAACGTTGGTTCCATTTATTCTTTGTAAGAAATTCCATCGTTTTATAGTGTAGTGATAAGTTTGATTTTTCGAACCGGGCGGGGGTCCGGAGAGAACTTGGGCCTCAACCATCGTTCGTCTCAGGCCAGCTCGGTCCCTAGCTAGCTGGCTCCAGTTTCGCACGCCAAGTTGGTTGATGTCCTCTTCCACCTGCGTGCGCCATCTGAGTAGCGGTCTTCCTCTACTGCGCCGTCCCTCTACATTGGATTCGAAGACCTTCCGAGCTGGAGCATTGATGTCCATTAGCTCTACGTAACCTAGCCAGTTAATTCGTTGGACTTTTATTCTTTTAAGCAGGTGTCGCTGTACAGCCGTTACAATTCTTCGTTGTATCTTCTCCTCCACTCTCTATCTATGCAGACGGGACCAACAATCACCCGAAAAATTTTTCTCTCGAAACATCCTAAGACGCTCTCATCTTTCTTTGAAACTATCTAGGCCTCAGCGGGATAATGAGTGTCTTATAGATGGTTATTCTAGATGCTCAAGAGAGGACTTTACTATTCAATTGCCTTCTAAGTTCAAAGAAGCAGGGATTCGCAAGAGTTATTCCTTGTTTGATTTCAGCGCTGTTGTCATTGTCGGAATTTATAGCGTTGCCTAGGTAGACAAGGTCCTTAACTACCTCAAAGTTATAGCTGTCCATGGTGACGTTTTGTCCAAGACATCGTCGTTCAATGTCCTTTTTTGATGACAGCATATGCTTGGTCTTGCCCTCATTGACCACTAAACTCATCTTCTCCGCTTCCGTCGTAATGCTCAAAAATGCTCCACTGACATCACGCTTTGATCTTCCAATTATGTCAATATCATCGGTGTATCCGATTATTTGGATGGCCCTTTGGAAGATTGTGCCTCTAGTGTTGACGATTGAGTTTTGCTCAATTCATTCCAGAACTATGTTGATGAAGTCGCATGATAGTGCATCACCTTGTCTAAAACCCTTTTTGACATGAAAAGCATTGGTGAGATCTTTTCCGACCTTAAAAAAGCAGCATGCATTCTCCATCGTCATAATACGGAAACGGATAAGTTTGACAGGGATGCCAAAAAACATTGCTCTGTAAATCTCTTCGCTATAGAAGTGTCATTCACGGTTTTGAAAACGATAAGGAGTAGATGGGTATCGATGTGAAATTCCTGTTTTTTTTTCCAAGATCTATCGTAATGTAAATATTTGCTCGAAGGTGGACTTTCCTGGTCCTGAAGCCTATCAGGTTGTTGACGAAAGGCTTCAGACATTCTCATAATATGGCAGAAAGGATCTTATATGCAATGTTTTGGAGACTTATGTAGCTGGAGTAATTCAGAGGATCTCCTTTCTTGGGTATTGAGCAAACTGTGCTGAGATTCCACTCATCGGGCATGCTTTCTTCCGACCATATTTTGCGGATGCAAACTCCCTTTCCGTACCCGTGGCATGATGGTTAATGCGTTGGACTCTCATGCCAGAGGTCTTGGGTTCGATCCCCGCCTATGCCATCTAAAGTTTTTTCACGGGTATACTGCCTCTTGCGAGGAATTGACAAATTCTCCAAGACTAATTCTTGTCATGAAAAAGTGCTTTCTTAAATTAGAAGTTCGGAATCGGTTCTAAACTGTAGGTCCCCTCCATTCCTGAAAACAGTACTCGCACACAGGAATGGTACAGAGTTGTAAGTCACTAGGCCCTAGTTCTCAACGGACTGTTGCACCACCCAATTTATTTTGTTTAAACTCCCTTCCAAGTCAACGCATGCTGCTTTAAATAATTCGGCAGCGATGCGGATGCGGTCCTGGTCAGCTCTAGCAGCGATGTAGCTATCTTCACTTCGTCGAGGTCGGATAGGCGGAATTGTTGTTCTGCACACCCCAGAACCTATCTTCAGATATATTATAGACAATTTTGCTAGTGCCTTGACTTTTTGCTGTTGGGTCTCAATCTATTAATTTGTAGAATGAAATGTTTTTTTAAAGTAAACATTTCTTTGAATTGTTCATGTCAACTTATATTTTTACATTTGAAAGAAAATAATAATAGTAAAATCCATTTCAACATATTTGAAATCCATTTATTTTGTATCTTGTATAAATGATAAAGTCTTATCTTCGAAATCCACAAGTTGAAAAAAAAACAAAAAACAAAATGACAACAAAAAAATCCGCAATACAATTCCTATTTCAATTCTTTATTCAAATTAAGATTCGTTTTTGAATTTTAATTGACATCCATCATTTCATCTTTCTTTCTGTTATGACTTATTGTACGTAGCACATACATTTAGACATAGAAAGCAAAGCTACACACAAAACAACAAAAATGCCGATAGGCTTTATTGTCCCCTCTTTATCACATTTCGTTGATCCCAATCAATAATAATATTATGTTGATTGCTGTTTGTATAATAAGTGAGTGAAGTGTTATAGCCGAGGAGGAACTATGACTTCACCGTTATGGGGGGCTTGTTATAAAATTCTAAAATAATTTTCTTAGTGGCTGAATGAATTTTTATAGTCAAAACAAAGTAAACTGGGAGTATCTTCAATGAACATTATCATGACAAATAAATAATGATTATATATAGAATGTATATAAATGTGTTAATTCAGTTGGAATTGATAAAACATTTTTGCGATTTCAGAAGTCTGAGGAATACATTTTTATTGAAATTAGTCATAGTCTGAGTTAGCGTGATTCATTTTTACTTGATAAGTGTACTTCGGGCCATGTTTTGGATTCGAAAAAAATTGAACTCCAGCTTTTAAAGAAAAAAGTTGGTCCCGCAAATTTACATACATATATGTCTGACTGTATTTCTGTAACTGCTTCTAAGACCTTAAGACTACAAATTTTGTTTAAATTTATGGGACTTAAGACTTTTGGGATATTCTCTATATTAAACACAAGGTTTTATTCAGTTTTACTAAGAAGGTATTTGTCATCCATTATATAATTCTTAACTTCCCGTAGGAAACTATTGTAATAGATCATATTTGTCGAATTGAAAATGTTGATATTTCTCGGCGCTTCAAGGTCCCTAGAACCATAAAAAACATACTACATACACAAAATTGGTAAATACCATAAGTTTTGTCTATCTGCATGGTTTTTCAAAATTCAAGAACCCATTCAAAAAGTATAACTGGATACTATTTAAAAAAAGAGGCTGGGATGCGACCCACACTGATAACTTCCCATCCCGTCTGTCGATTTGTCTTTCTTAAAAGTTTGTCTATGTATCAATTTTTACCAAATTTGAGCACTATTTTTTTTTTAGATTTTATTTTTTATGAAAAAAACGGACAGTTGGATTTTTACAAAAAAAAATACTGAATATCGAAAACAATATTTTCTGTGAAATAAAATAAGTTTGAAGCCAATATTTTTAATTTTTGAAATGTCAATTCGATTTTTCTCAAAATTTTATCGAATGTTGAAAACAATATTTCTTATAAGATAAAATTAGTTTGTAGCCAATGTCTCAAAGTTTTGAAAAGATATTTACGTCGAAAAAAAATTTTTACCAACTTTTATACATTTTTTTAGGTTTTTATTTTTTGGAAAAAAAACTGTCAATTCGATTTTTCTCAAAATTTGCTCTAATGTTAAAAACAATATTTTTTATAAGTTAAAATTAGTTAGAAGCCATTATCTCCAATTTTTGAAAAGATATTTGAGTCGAAAATCAATTTTTACCAACTTTTGTTAAATTTTTTTTAGGTTTTTAATTTTTTGTTAAAAAACTGTCAATTCGATTTTTTTTTCAAAATTTTACTCAATATTAACAACAATATTTTTTGAAAGATAAAAGTAAATTAAAGCCAATATCTCAATGTTTTGAAAAGATATTTGAGTCAAAAATCAATTTTATTATTTTTTTTTTAGGTTTTTATTTTTTGTAAAAAAACTATCAATTAGATTTTTCTCAAAATTTTATCAGATGTCAAAAACATTATTCTTCGTTGCACAAAATTGTTTTAGAGATGAAATCATATTTTAGTCGTAAAATTTTCGAGGTGACAAATTTTTTTTCAGTTTTTTTGATTTATAAAAAAAACCGTTAATTGGATTTTTTTCCAAAAATATACTTGTTTTGTATCACGTTGCAATATACAATATAAAATTTTATTCAAGTCTCAAGAGTCGATGGTTCATGAGATATTTAGGGTTAACCAAAATGTTCACCTTTTTTTTAAACTGCTATGGTAAAAAAACCACCCACGCAATTTTCTTGAGAGCCCTTTCTGCATCTTTCTGCCTTATTATCTGTTTAACAAAATTTATTTGAAGTCGATATCTTTTCTGGTTCTTGAGCTATGGACGACGAAAAAAACGTCGCGAACGTACGGACGTACGGACATACGGACGTACGGACGTACGGACGTACGGACGTACGGACGTACGGACGTACGTACACACGCACGCACAGACATCTTTCTAAAAATCTTTTATTTCGACTCTAGGGACCTTGAAACGTCGAGAAATGTCAAAATTTTCAATTTGACAAATCGGACCCATTACAATAATTTCCTATGGGGAAGTTAAAAGAGTAACTGATTTCCTGGCCAATCTTCCACAAATGACATCACACTGTATTTGCATAAAGTGTTAGATTTCAAGGCTTTCAAATTATACAAGTACACAAAACGGTAGATCATTACCAATGTCTTCGCCGATTGTGTCCTTGAAATGCTTTAAAATGATCCGGAATTTCATAGAAAAATTATATTCAGTGATGGAGCCCATTATCACCTTGGAGGCTATGTTTTGTGTACAACTAGCGCACACTAAAAGGGTTTTGTATATACCTTTAATATGCCAAAGACACAGTCTGGTGCATATAAATTATGAATTCCTGAACATTGTAATGACAGGGAAAGACGAAGCGTGACAAGGCATTCCACATGCGCATATAGTACGGCTAAAAAATGAATCTCTGTACTTCATAGTACTGCCGAAATTGGGCTCAAGGGTAAACTGATGGGCATTCCTAGAAGCGCGGGTATTACGGTTGAATTGTTTAAGGGGAGGAATACAAATGCAACTGGCTATTTTACTAGAGCAAAGTCCGTTAAAATAAAGGTAAAAAAGGGTAAGACAAGAAACTTTACGACGATGTTCGAATGACGTTATCGTGTTGATGATGTTAATGTCACGAATCATTTTAAAATCTCTTCTTTGAATACTGTCCAAGAGGTGGTTACATATGCATATTCCGAGGATATCGAGATTTTAAGTTTCGTAAATGCAAGTGCAAGGATTGTATATCTCGAGTTATTAACGATTCAAGACAGCGTTGGGTTGTCGAAGCATTAAATTTCATACGGTTTCTTATTCCTCATTGTAGACCAACATTTAATAAGCTTATCACATTTTGTCCTTACAGTTCCACATTTGAAGAGGAGGGTTGTGAGTCTGGAAACGAATATGAAAAGCTAAGAGTGCAATCGTCAGTGAAACAATTAATTTGATTAGAAGTTGAAGCAGAAGATTATTTATAAAAACTAGGAAAAGTGTCGGAGACAAAACGGAGCCCTGGGGCACACCATCATGGACTTAAGACTTGAAACCAGCCAAACCAACTTGTATTGAACAGATCAAAAGAAAATTTCTAATCCAATACATAAGGGATTCGTCGAACCAAGGAAGTTGACAGACTTTAACAAATGCTTTTGAAATATCAAGTTCAATAATCTTAAAAAACGGTGTAAAGATTTGTTCCACTAATCGGTGAGATGAACCATGAGATCACCAGTGTACCTATTGCTACAAAAGCCGTACACTGCCGGTAATTTAGAAACTTTCGTTCGTCAAGATATTTGTTAAGCTGATAATTAAGCAGCATTTCAATGACCTTAGAAAGTAGGGACGTTAGCGCTAAAGGACGATAATTTGGTTTTGCTAGCGTGGAAGAATTTCAGAATAATAGCGGGGTTATCATCCGGTCCAGCGCATTTATGAATGTTGAGATCTTTTACGACTCTTGCCACAGTTCGAGTACGAAACAAGATTGATCCTATAGAATCATTAACGCGTTCAAGAACTGGGGGAGCCATGATGCTATCTGGTAAGGTGTAATATTCGGCGAATCTAATAGAACTACCTAAAGGATTGTCATTGACAACAAGCGTAGAGAGCGAGGAAAAGTTAGAATTTCTCATATTTTTCACGAATGATCAAAAATTCTTAATGCCTTTTGGAACATTGCAATATTTTTCGCCGTAATTTTTGGTCATTCCAAACTGGAGTCTACGTCACTACCGAGGAAGCATAGTGACCAGTTAAAGATCCTGAAGAAATTATTTAGACCATCCCAGTTGGCATTCTCGTACTGCCAAACTGTTTTCTTTGGAGTTCTTTCTTTATATGGTTTTGTTTGACAAGAGAAATTAGCAGATATTACACTATGACAAGCACACATTCCTTCGGAAGTTGTCTGGCCCGAATGGAAATAAATGGAAAACCCACAAAGAATTTTGAACAGTGTGAGGATAAAGGGAGAAAAATTCTTGGATGGAGTCAGACAGAGCATCGAATTCCTTAGAAGTCGAAACTATGTCCAGGTTTGTGCTTCGATAAAGGAAACAATAGTAAATTATATGTTTATTTACGGAAAGTTTTATCGTTTATTTAAAATGTCAAAGAAAAACCTTTAAAACAAAGGATGGTTGACCTCAAACTTTTTTCTTCTATTGTAACATATTTTGAAAACATCTTAAATTTCAATTACTGATTATAAGCTTTAAGAGCATGTACCTGCGACTTGGGTATATTAATTTGTAAGATTTTTTTCTGGAGGCTAAAATTTTAAAAAGTTGATTCCAAAATTTCATCAGAGATGGAAACATCAAAAATAAGCAAAACAATCCTACGTACTATAAAAGTTTCTACCTAACATACAAACAAATCACCAAAGGATCCATAAGCTTTGCAGGTAATATATTTCTATTAAATTTAATATTCATTAAGTAAACAGAATACATTTATGTACGTACTTCTTGCTCTAAAATGAACCTTGAAGATTCTGCAAAATAATGATTTCAGTTTTGCTTTGCTCTTGAGCACTCGATCCTAATCACTACTAATTTAATTTGTTCGTTCTTATGACTTATTCAAAAAATTATTTCATTCCATAACAATTTATTTTATAATTAATTCCTTTGTTTTTATTACGCTCTATAAATGCATTTTACAATCCCAGTTTCATGCTAGAGTTGTATTTATGTGTACCTAGACTTTTCTCTGCGTTATGAGATGCCAACGACTCTCAAATTTTCTATTCGTTAGTTTATATTATGTCAACATCAGCATTCAAATAATATTCCAATTAGAAGTTAAAACTAATTAAAAACTCAACTCGAAAACGCTCCCCCATCATCCAGAAGAAGCTCATTATAAAATGCAATTTAATTTCACGGAATTAACACTCATCCACAGAGCAGATACATAAAATAAAAATTAAAACGAGAAAACCAAAAACTAAAGTAAAAATAAGATAGATGATACTCACTTCCAGAGTTTTCCTAGAGATTTGCTCAGCTCCGAGTTCTGGAGATGGGGATACTGTTTGGACATTACCCGGCGAGCCGCTTGTGCCCAAACCATAAATGCATTCATCGGCCTCTTGATGTGGTCTTTTTTCCTATCGGATGTCGATCTGAAATGGGAAAAAATTGTTCAGTCCAGAGCCAATGGTCGAGAGATAAATTTTAACTTTACATCAAGCATCATCCCAAGCTATACAAAAACAACAACAATTGCATCTGCATGCGCGAACGGACGCGACGGACGCGACCGACGCGACGGACGCACCGTTGCAAAGCGATATTCCAGAATAATGCAATTTTCATTTTTAATTAACATCCGCTTTTTTACTACACAACATATTTACTGTACCTATCCTGGTATCGTAAACCAAAATAAACTCAGTTTATGGATTTTTGGGATTGGAGATGACATGAATGTTTTATTTACAGACTCACGTGGCATTATTTGCAAGTTTCATGTTTCAAAAATATGTCGGAATATACATAATTACGTGTTAGGATATTAGAAAAATATTTTAGTAGAGTATATAAGGTTTATTTTGGGATAATAAAGCTGTTTCCGGTATAAAGTAATAACATTTTGGATCTACTTTGTTGATTTTTGGCGTTCAGGTGAGTTGGGAAATTTAAATATTCAAATATCAAACCACATAACCCTTTTTCTACAAAAAGCACAACCTTCACCCTTAAAGATAATGGAGTGAAGTACTTGTGTTGTAAAAAATGACAAAATTATTTAAATTCTAAAAACAGCCCACCTCCTCGTTTTCCGAATGCTTGAATCTTTCCATTTTACACATCTTTTTTGGTACATTAAGTTATTTACATATTTTATATGGTACACAGTACACGCTTACATACATACATTTCATTATGTGCATATTACTAATATTTGAAAAAAAGCGTACGTACGCCCATGATATATGTATAAGCAAAAGGTTGGGATACGACCCACACTTATAACTTCCCATTCGTGCCCATCTGTCGATATTTTGTAAGGTTTTAGAAAATATAATTCAAAACATTTTGTGTAAGATAAAACAAATTTGGAATCATTATTTTTCTTTGTTCTTAAGATACTTGAGTCGAAAAGCATTTTTTATCAGTTCTTTGTCATTTTGATTTTTTCTAAAAATGTAAATAAATGCTAACAACACTATTTTCCATTTAATAAAATGAGTTTGATTTCAATATCTTTTCTAGTTTCCGAGATTTTTAGTCGAAAACCAATTTGTACCAATTTTAGTAGCATATTTTGAAAGTTTTTATAAACTATAACCAAAAAGCAGATGTTTAAAACAATGTTTTTGTAAGTTTAATATTAGTTGAAATCCACCATCTTTAATTGGTGCCAAGATATTTAAAGCGGAAATCAATTTTTACCAACTTTTAGTAATATTTTGTTTTTGGGTTTCTATTTTTTCTAAGAAAACTGTAACTTCAATTTGTCTAAAAATTTTGCCACATGCCAACGACGCACGGCGACGCGACGTTATTATTTGATACAAACGATTATCTTGGAGGTAATATAATTTTGCGTTCACGAGACAAATATATTTTTAACTTGCCATAATAAATTGTTTTAATCGGTCTGATTTGTCGAATTGAAAACTTTGAAATTTTTGGACGTTTCAAGGTCCCTGAAATCTAAATCAAAGATTTTAAGAGAGATATTTGTTTGTGCGTGTGTTGCTTTTATACTATACTTACTTTCTTAAGGTGGCACTACAGTCTAGGATGGACCTGGGCCTCAACCTATATGCGTCTAAAGTCAGCTCGGTCCCTAGCTAGCTTTTTCCAGTTTCTTACGCCAGGTTGGTTCAGGTCCTCTCCCACCAGCGTGCGCCACCTGACACGCAGTCTTCCGCTAATGCGCTGGATTGGATTCGAAGACCTTCCGCGCTGGAGCGTTGATGTCCATTCGCTCTTCATGACTCTTTTATTCTCTTAACTAGGTCAGTGTACAGTTCGTCGTTTTATCTTCTCCTCCACTCTCTATCTATGACAGGACCAAAAATCACCCAAATAATTTTTCTCTCGAGGCATCCCAAGACGCTCTCATCTTTCTTTGACAGGGTCCAGGTCTCAGCGCCATAAATGAGAACCGGGATAATGAGTTATGTTCGAGAGACGACTTTACTACTCAATGGCATTCTAAGTCAAAAGAAGCAGCGGTTTTTAAGAGATATTCTTTGTTTGATTTCAGTGCTGGTGTCGTTGTCTAAATTTATAGCATTGTGTTGAAATAAAAGATAAAAAGTTTACAACCAAGTAGGAAGAATTTTATTGAGCGAATAATAAATGTAAGCGGCTTGTTCGTTGAAGACGAAGATTTGAATCGCGTGAATGAGATAGATATAGGTATGCTTTTATAAAAATAAAAATGCACACTAGGTGCGTTCATGTTGATGTTTTTCATGGGATGTGTTCGACAATGTTTTATTCAACACCTTCCCTCATTGCGAACTCATCTAATGTTGTTTAATTCCAATAGAAAGTCGAAGTTTAGAAAATGTTGGAGCGGGCAGCGCTTTCGTAAGAATGTCTGCTTTCTGCTCCTTTGTAGATACGTGTTTGACGTCTATGTGATTTTCGTTTTGTAGCTGGCGTATGAAGTGATGCTTGATGGAAATATGTTTAGTTCTCTTATGGAACTCTGGATTCTGAATCAATTTGATGCTGCTCATGTTGTCACAAAATATTGTTGTTGCATCGCTGTTTTTCTCGAGAATACCAATCTCCCTCAGAAAAGTTCGTAACCACATCGCTTCCTTCGCTGCAGAACAAGCTGATATATATTCAGCCTCAGTTGATGACAAAGAGACGGTTTTCTGCTTTTCACTACTCCAGGTCACACATGACCCATTTAACATAAACAAATGTCCAGTTCGGGATCGGCGAGTGTCCACATCATTGGCGAAATCGGAATCACAATATCCGGTTAACTCTGCAAATTTTGAAACTTTGGAGTATTCGATTCCATAATCCATAGTTCCTTGGAGATACTTGAAGATTCTTTTGACACCAGTTATGTGTCCAGCAGATGGTTTGTCTAGATATTGGCTGAGGACATTCACCGCATAAGCAATATCCGGTCGTGTGGCAACAGCCAGGTACATAAGACTTCCGATAGCTTCTCGAAATGGAAATATTGACATCTTCTCTTCTTTTGTAGCTTCAAATTTGATGTTTGGATCAGCAGGTGTACTGACTGGTGATGAAGAATCCATATTGAAATTTCTCAGGACTCGTTCACAGTATTGCTTCTGGTTGATGATGAGTTTTGATTCCGAGGATATGATATGAAGCCCCAGAAAATATGAAGCTTCAAACTCTTTGACTTTGTAATCAATTTTTAGATGTTGCATCAGATTATTCAAAATGTTTATGCTCGATGAGAATACAAGGCCGTCATCAACGTAGAGCGCAAGAATCAAAATTTCGTTATTATTATTCATCAAATAAACACATGGGTCTGCCTGGCACTGTTGGAGATTAAATTTGTTAAGAGTTTCTTTGAATTTTGCATTCCACACTCGTGGAGCCTGTTTAAGCCCGTACAAACTCTTTTTCAACTTCCAGATTTTGTTGTGATGTTCTATATCAGGCGGCGGAGTCACGTAAATTTGGTCTTTTAACTCACCATACAAAAAAGCAGTTTGTATGTCAAATTGACGCATGTGGAGTTGCTTGTGCGCTGCAATAGAAAACAAAACTCTTAAAGAATCAAATCTTACCACTGGGGCAAATGTTTCCTTGTAGTCAATTCCGGGTTTTTGGCAACATCCTTGTACAACTAATCTTGCCTTATAGCGACTTGGCAAACCATCAGCATCTGTCTTTCGTTTGAGGATCCATTTGCTTTGAATTGGCTTCATCCAGGTTTGTTTTTCAAGTACTTCATATGTGTCAGATTCGCGAAGTGATTCTAGCTCTTCAGACATAGCACTTAGCCATTGAGATTTTTCATTACCTGATATAGCCTCATCATAAGTTGGACTTCCTTCGGCTGCAGCTATAGCACACATATCCCTTGTCATTCTATTCCTCAATGGGTAACGTTCATTTGTAGTGCTATCATTCTCTTGTGGTGTGGTGGCAACATCTTTAGGGGTAACTTCTTGTGGATCATCCATCGGAAATGTAACTTCATCATCGCACTGGTCTTCGTTTGGCTGATTTTGTTGAGGGCTTTGCACAGATTGACATTCAAAAATGCTGTAAGGTAATACACATAGATTTGATGTTTGATTTAAACTGGTATTTGTAGACTCAAAAAATGATTTGTCTTCGTCAAATAGGACGTCTCGAGTTATTACAATTTTCGATCCATTGTACAGTCTATAACCTTTGGTTTCATGATTGTAGCCTACGAAAGCAGCATGCTTACTTTTAGCATCCAATCCTTTACGATGTTCTTTTTGAATATGATAGAACGCACTGCATCCAAAAGTGTAAAGAGCCTTGTAGCTAGGAGCTACACTTTTCCATAATTCAAAAGGCGACTTCCAATTGTTTGATCGAACGGGACAAATATTTCGAATCTGCACCGCTGTATTGACAGCTTCAGCCCAAAGTAACTGTGGGGCACCACAATCATAAAGCATCGAGAGAGCAGTCTCTTTTACTGTACGGTTTTGCCTTTCAATGAAACCGTTCTGTTGAGGTACATATGGTGTAGAAGTTTCATGATGAACACAATGCTTTGCCAAAATGCTTTCGAACGCTCTGCACACAAACTCAGTACCATTGTCTGTTCTTACCGCTTTCACAGTGATTGAGCTGGCGCGTGCTTTAGTCAGAAACTCGTCGAACTTAGATGCAGTATCAGATTTTTCTTGCAAGAAATAGACTTGAGTGTAGTTTGAAAAATCATCTTTGATTAGCAGAAAATACTTGGAACCTCCTAGAGAAGGAATCTGCATTGGTCCGCAGAGATCAGCATGGACCAATTCACCTGGTCCCTTCTTTCTTGATTTTTCATCTTTGACAAAACTCTGTCGATGAGATTTTCCCAAAGCACATCCCTTGCAAAAGAATTTTTGTGAATCGCCTATAGATAATTGTTTGTTCAGAGCTGATTGCTTGATTGTGTCGACGCTCAGATGTCCAAGGCGCTTGTGCCATCTTTCAATGCTAGGACTGACTGAAACATTCGCAATATCTGGTTGAATAATGCTCAAAGAAAGCTTATACAGCTGAGTAGATTCACAAAGTTGTCCAACTAGAAGAGTCTGTCCATTTCTTTTAACTTCCGCACGACCATTCTTAAAACTCGTAGCAGCACCTTGGCTGTCAGCTGATGCTCCAGAGTCAGTGTACCAGCATGCACTTTTTCTGTCTGTGAAGTGAGCCATTAACGCCGATGATGTACCTTGTTTGTTGTCTTTTTGTTGTGCAAGTCGGGTGCGACATTCTTTCCACCAATGCCCACGTTTCTTGCAAAATCCACAGGTTGAATTCTTCTTCTTATCTGCTATAGATGTCTTTTTCTTGTGAATCAATGCCTGATGGTCTGTAGCAGAATCATCTGATGGTTTCTCAAATAGAAGCATCTCCTCTTTCATTAGACGCTGGGTCAAATTTTGGAGCGTTTGTTCCGACTGGGCCACGGAATCCCATGCTGATCTGAAATGTTTGAATTGTGATGGAAGACTACAGATGATTTTTGTAATTATTGCCGATTCTGCCATCGGAGCACCCAATTCCTCAAGCTGTTTAGCCATTTGTTCTATATCTGATATGTGGCTGGCTATGTTGTCGTCTTCCGACTTTCGATATTCATAGAACTTTTGTTGCAGTGTGCTGAGTGAGACTCCTGATTTCTGCTCATATATGGAAGAAAGTTTGGTCCACATCTTGGCTGCAGAGTCACTTGTCACCAAAAACTTCAGCTGGTTGAAATCCATTGACGAAGTGATTATGAGTTGTGCCTTTTTGTCTTTCTGAATCCAAGCAGCAAGGGCCAACTCCTCCGTTGGCTTTATGGATTCATCGAGAACGCAATCTAAATCATGGGCACGTAGATATACCAAAACCTGAAACTTCCAAAGCGAGTAATCTCTTCCATTAAATTTTTGCAAATTTATACTTTTGTCCATCGTGGTTAAGTAAAGCCTTTTCAGCAGAGTTTTACAAAACAATTCGTGCTGATAACGTGTTGAAATAAAAGATAAAAAGTTTACAACCAAGTAGGAAGAATTTTATTGAGCGAATAATAAATGTAAGCGGCTTGTTCGTTGAAGACGAAGATTTGAATCGCGTGAATGAGATAGATATAGATATGCTTTTATAAAAATGCACACTAGGTGCGTTCATGTTGATGTTTTTCATGGGATGTGTTCGACAATGTTTTATTCAACACATTGCCTATGTAAGAACACAAAGTCGTTGACTACCTCAAAGTTATAGCTGTTCATTGTGACGTTTTGTTCAAGACGTCTTCGTTCAATGTCCTTTTTTGATGACAGCATATACTTGGTCTTGCCCTCATTGACCACTAAACCTATCTTCTTCGCTTCCGCCGCAATGCTCAAAAAAGCTCCACTGACATCACGCTTTGATCTTCCAATTATGTCAATATCATCTGCGTATCCGAGTAATTGGATGGACCTGTGGAAGATTGTCCCTCTTGTGTTGACGGTTGAGTTTTGCACAGTTCCTTCAACAACGATGTTGAAGAAGTCGCATGACAGTGCATCGCCTTGTCTAAAGCATCTTGCACATGAGCAACGAACTGCGAACTGTGGATGTTCGCATATTTTGACTTTTCTTTCACATGAGCTTTTATTTCTATTCGCAGGTAGCGACGAATTGTCAACCCTTTTCTCCATATTTTCCTCAGCCATCATCTTTCACACAAAAACAAAACAAGAGTGGTATAATTTTGAGGTTAAGTTGAGCGCGAACAATTTATTCGTTGCAGTGTGGATGGTATGTGGAACGCGAATAGAGTTTGACAGTTCGCAGCAACCACACTGCGATTCGTTTCTACCAAATTGTTTTTACAAAATTCTCTTGTTTTAGAGAACAAAATGCAAATTTTATTATCCTAATATTAGTGTCAATTGGTTTCTTATAATTTAAATGTGTTTTTGTGTGGAATTGACTTTTTGAAATGTGTAAAATCACGTTTGTTCGTCCATTGGCAGTTCGCAGTTCGTTGCTCATGTGCAAGGCACTTAAGACATTTTTTGACATCAAAGGTATCGGTGAGATCTTTTCCGTGCATTCTCTATAGTCATTGTGTAAAAACGGATAAGTTTGACAGGGATGCCTAAACTAGACATTGCAGTGTAAAGCTCTTTTCTATAGATACTGTCATACTCGGCTTTAAAATCGATAAAGAGATAGTGGGTATCGATTTGAAGTGTCTGGGTTTTCTTCAAGATCTGACTTAATGTGAATATTTGGTCAATTGTAAACTTTCCTGGTCTGAAGCCACACTGATGAGGACCTATCAAGTTTTTAACAAACGTCTTCAGAATTTCACATAATACAGCAGAAAGGATCTTTTATGCGATGTTCAGGAGACCGCTGCCTCTATAGATTTCAGAGGGTCTTCTTTATTGTGTATTGGGCAAACTATGCTGACATTCCACTTATCGGACATGCTTTCATCTGACCATATTTTGCAGATGAGTTGCTGCATGCTGCTTACCAAATCATTGTCTTCTGCTTTGAATAATTCGGCAGCGATGGCGTCAGCTCCAGCAGTTTTGTTGGAATTCAGTTTTGACATAGTTATCTTCACTTCGTCGCGGTCGGTTAGGTGGAATTGTTGTTCTGCGTCGCCTAGGTTGAGTGGTTCTATCTACCTTACAGTGGAATTCGATTCGCCATCGCCGTTATGGCAGGTACCCTTGAGATGTTTTTCTTACCTTTCGGTAAAATTTACGAACCTCATTCCTGTTGTGACATCCCTCTATCTCCTCATGGTCTGAGTCAATGTTGCCCCTCGGAATGTTCGGAATTCGATCGCAATGTGGTCAATCTTGTTGACAATTGAGTCTTGTTTCAACAACAAATTCAAACCTAAATAAACGCTGCCCTTGTTCTAAGTAGCAGTCACGGTAGTATACATCGCAGGAATTTACCACGACGGCAACCCCCAAAATAACTCCAAGGACGGGCAGCCGGATAAACCGTTCGTTACAGGCCTGGTCTCCGAACATGTCGTAGAAGCCGTATAAGTTCACTATGTAGTTCAACATAATTGGAACTGTAGACGCCACCGTTGATTACATTTTGGGAATTCCTCCACTTCCGTCTGGATAAAGAGAGGAGCTTTAGTGGAAACACCTCTTCCCCCTCTCTTGTTTGCTACCCCCAACTTGTCAAATGTCAAAAAATGACAGCTTAAAAATTGGCAGCTGCCCAAAAAGTAAGTTGTTCAAACTCTTCAACGTTTTATGTATTAAAGTTAAAAATTTTAACAAGTCTCATTATTAGCGGTATCTGCTTTGATTTTAAAAATGATCGCAAATGACATGATGGCGTAAATGTATATTGAGAACATTGACGTTCAATTGTTTTTAAATAGATAATTAATTTATATTTAGAAATTCAATACATTGAAAACGAGTTATTGAATTCAATTTCTTAATGCAACTCAATCAAAACTAAGTTAAGAAATTCTTAATTTTATCGAAGAAACTACTTTTAAAAATAATTAATAAGGCTAATTAATTTTAAAGCTCTTAAGATTTTAACTTACTTAGGAGAACAAATGATACCCTTTCGATAACAGGCTATCCTTTTTTCTAGTGAATTTAATTGCTACAAAAATATTCCTTAAATCTAGATAAGTATTGGAAGTCAAGAAGCTTTCGAATCATCAGAAAAATCCTTTAGAATATTAATATTATTATTTGAGAAAGGCTTCTTAGGGTTATTTAATTTATATAGTGTGGCAAATACGAATTATGTTTTTATTTTACTCATAATGCAGTCAGTAAGGTGAGTTGATAAAAAATATTGTTTTTGAGTTAAGAAAAAACTTGTATGAATAAATTGTTACAAATTTTCTTAATTGCTTTTTTGGTTATTTGGTTTTATGTATAAATTTGTGTAAGAATTCTATTGGAAGAAAGCTAACATTTTTATCCGGGCTGAATAAATGGAATACTATAAATCTTTTCATCTGTCTAGAAAGTTAAATTTTAAATATAGCTACATTCAAAACTTTTATATTTACTTTATCAATAAATTTTCCCAGAAACTTAACTAATTTTCATCTTTTCAGTCTTTGGCAAATAAGACTATACATTGAATTCCTCAATAAAAATCAGATCTATGTCACAATTTGATCTTCTATAAGACAATTTCTTATGGTAATTCAAAGTTCTTGGTCTAAATTAATTAATTTTTGATTAGTACAATTAGTTTCTGTGATATTGTCTAATAAAAATCTTAATTTGAATTCATTGGGTTAAAAATGCCGACAAAGCTTATGAATTTTTGGTTAGAAAGTGACAATTTAAGATGCTTATTAAAGTTCTTTCTTAAAAACTTAGAGAAAACAAATTTCAAATTCAATTTGATACAGAAAGAAAAAGAATTTCATTAGAAAAATAATGAAATAGAAATCTTTGTGATACGACACGAATTGATTTTGTAAGAACGTTCTCAATGCAACAGAAACAATAAAAAAAAGTACGCGTTAAATGATTCGATAGTGTATTACAAATTATGATTCTTATTTTTTTTTTTTAATTTTATTTAAAAAACATTTATTTCAGTATTTTAAAACAATATATATTTTCTTAAATTAAAAAAGGGTTTATTTTTCATGCAGCACATTTCTTCCCATCGAAAATTCCCTTCAAATTTCCAAGGATGCTATAATTAGAATCTTTTTAAAGATTTCAAATATTCATCTACATTCAATTTCTTTTCTATGCCAAGGGCAATGAAATTCTTTAAAGTTTTGTTAAAGCTATTTTTATATTAAAACTATTTTCACGCTTTAAGCAGCAATTCACATTAAAATAAACCACGAATCGAATCAAGGATTTAATAGAGCTTTGAAAACGAAAATCTCTCTTTTGTAAAATTGTCAGTACAAAAATAAGTTCATCAAAATTTTATTTCTTAACTTCTTAACTAAATTCTTAGTTTGAATTCAATAATGATGCAACTTTTCTTCTTGCAAAAATAAGCTAATAAAATATTATTCCCTGCAGTTTTCCATTCCTGCAGCTGCACCTGTGTGATTCTTTCTGCGAAAGGATGCGTCTTAGGCAAAACTTTTTACATCATCTGTAAGTAACTTTTAAAATTCAAACGAGTTTAAACTTTGAATCTACTTATGCAGGAAAGGAATACTTTTCTTTTACTTTTTAACCCTCTTAAGTATGTTTGAACTTTACCTAACATTTTCAAAAAAGAAATATTAAGTTGTAAAGGATTTAAACTTTTTTAGTATGTTCAGTATTTAATATCAAATTAACTAAAATAGAGTTTCATCTTCAAGGTACATAAGTGAACACTGTTAAAACTTTTCTAGACAGACATACTCACATGATGTCGCCAGAGACAAAAGTTCCAATTTTGTTTAAAAATGGTTTAAAAATAAGTTAATTTTCTTAAACAAATATTATTTGAAAGACTTCTGTTATCAGAAGACTGGGATGCCACCCACACTGTGATAACTTACCATCCCGTCTGTCAATTTGTCTTGCTTAAAACTCCAACAATCTATTCGTAATAATATTTTGTGTGAGATAAATAATTTAAAGTCAATATCTTTCCTTGTTCTCCTAATACCATTTCTTAGTAGTTTTTCGTGTTTTGCAAAAAAAAATTTTTCAGTTGAACTTTTCTAAGAAATTAACAAAAAATCACCAACAATATTTTGTATATGATGAAATAGTTTCCTTTCAAAATCTATTTTTTTTAATGAGATTTTTAGTCTAAAAAGAACTAATTTCTACCAATTTAAGTATTTAATTTCTTAGTTTAATTTCTAAATTGGATTACAAAATTTTTGAAAAAAAGAAATTATTTTGAAGTCAATACCTTAATTTATTCATGAGTTATGTAGAATTGAACATCAATTCTTACCAATTTTGCGTACCTTTTTTTAAGATTTTAATTTTTATAAAAAAACGGACTATTGAATTTAAAAAAAAAAGAGGCTGGGATGCGACCCACACTGATAACTTTCCATCCCGTCTGTCGATTTGTCTTGCTTAAAAGTTTGTCTCTATGTATCAATTTTTACCAAATTTGCGTACTATTTTTTTAAGAAAAAACGGACTGTTGGATTTTTATAAAAAAATTACTGAATATCGAAAACAATATTTTATGTGATATAAAATAACTTTGAATCCAATATTTGTAATTTTTGAAAAGATATTTGAGTCGAAAATCGATTTTTACCAACTTTTGTTAAATTTCTTTTAGGTTTTTAATTTTTTGTACAAAAACTGTCAATTCGATTTTTTTTCAAAATTTAACTGAATGTTGACAACAATATTTTTTGAAAGATTAAAGTAGTTTAAAGCCAATATCTCAAATTTTTGAAAAGATATTTGAGTCGAAAATTAATTTTTACCACCTTTTATAAAATTTTTTTTAGATTCTTACTTTTTAAAAAAAAACTGTCAATTCGATTTTTCTCAAAATTTGTCCTTGTGTTGAAAACAATATTTTTTGAAAGATTAAAGTAGTTTTAAGCCAATATCTCAAATTTTTGAAAAGATATTTGAGTCGAAAATCGATTTTTACCAACTTTTGTTAAATTTCTTTTAGGTTTTTAATTTTTTGTAAAAAAAAATGTCAATTCGATTTTTTTTTTCAAAATTTGACTATATGTTGAGAACAATATTTTTTGAAAGATTAAAGTAGTTTTAAGCCAATATCTCAAATTTTTGAAAAGATATTTGAGTCGAAAATCAATTTTTACCAACTTTGAATAATGTTTTTTTTAGGTTTTTGTTTTTAGTAAAAAAACTGTCAATTAGATTTTTCTCAAAATTTTATCAGATTTAATTTGTTTCATTCTAAATTTTCAATTAAAAAAACATTATTCTTCGTTGCAGAAAATTGTTTTGGAGATGAAATCATATTTTAGTCGTACAATTTTCGAGGTAACAATTTTTTTTCAGTTTTGTTGATTTACAAAAAACCGTTAATTGGATTTTTTTCCAAAAATATAATTGTTTTGTATCACGTTACAATATATAATATACAATTTAATTTAAGTCTATAGTGTCATTGGTTCATGAGATATTTAAGTTTAACCAAAATGTTCACAAAAAACCACCCACGTAATTTTCTTGAGAGCCCTTTCTGCATCTTTCTGCCTTATTATCTGTAAAACAAAATTTATTTGAAGTCGATGTCTCTTCTGGTTCTTGAGCTATGGACGACGAAAAAACGCCGTGAACGTACGGACGTACGGACATGCGGGCGTCGGACATACTGACGTACGAACATCTTTCTAAAAATCTTTTATTTTGACTCTAGGGACCTTGAAACGTCGAGAAATGTCAGAATTTTCAATTCGACAAATCGGACCCATTACAATAACTTCCTATGGGAAGTTAATTACCGAATGTCAAAAATAATATATATAAGATGAAATTAATTTCAAGCCAATATCTTAAATTATTAAAAAGATATTTGAGTCGAAAATACATTTTTACCAAGTTTACATATATGTATGTTTTTATTTTTTGTAAACAAAACTGTCAATTCGATTTTTCTCAAAAATTGAATGAATGTTGAAAACAATATTTTTAATTAGATAAATAAAAAAGTTTAAAGTCAATTTTTGAAAAGATAATTGAGTCAAAAATCAATTTTCATCACTCAATTTTTTTGAGAAACCTTTATGCATCTTTCTGTTCTATTATCTGTATAACAATATTTATTTGAAGTCGATATCTTTATTGGTTCTTGAGGACGGACGTGCGTTCATACGCAGTTTTATTTAGATTCTAGATATGTCAAAATTTTCAATTCCACAAATCGGTCAGATTACAATATATAAAGTTAAAAACAATAAAGATATATACGCGTTTAAAAACTCTTTTCTTGTTTTTTTTTTTTTTTGTTTTTTGTGGAATGTGAAGATAATTTTCCGAATAAATTTTATATTCGGGTCTATGAAATAACTCCCACGAAATAAGTCCCACTTTTAAAAACGAAATAAGTCCCACCAAAAATTGCTTAAAAAAATGAAATAACTCCCACGAAATAAGTCCCACTTTTGAAAACGAAATAAGTCCCACCAAAATGAAATGATTTAAAAATTTTCTTGAAATGAAATAACTCCCACTAAAAATGAAATAACTCCCCCTTGAATAATATATTTCTTAAATGAATTAAGTCCCACTTTCATAAACGAAATAAGTCCCACTAGTAACAACGTTTGGATTCGTAAAGGTGACGTGAAATAACGCCAAATGAAATAAAGCCAAATTCAAAAAATTTGGCATTATTCGTTTTTGAAAATAAAATCAATTTGGCATTGTTTCGATTTAAAATTTTGCAGAATTAGGAAAAAACATAAAGTAAAATTATCTTTTGTTTTCTCTCTATGCTAAAACAAGTTTTTTTGAATTGATAGCACGGCGGCGGCGTACTAACAGCTAGGTATGTAAGGGGGGGCATGCTGCCCCCTGCAACCCCCCTGCTTGGGATCACTATAGGATTTGGGGTGGGTGCGAGTTTGGGTATATGCAAAGAACTTTTGCATTTGAGCACTAAAATCAAAGAAATTCCTAACAAAAAAAAAGCAAGAATGGCTCACAGTTATGAAAGAATCACAACGCATTCGTGTTCTTTGCATATACCCAAACTCGCACCCACCCCAAATCCTATAGTGATCCCAAGCAGGGGGGTTACATACCTAGCTGTTAGTACGCCGTGCTATCAATTCAAAAAAACTTTAGAAAAGTAGCTATTCTAGACAATAAATCAACCATTTTTGCGTGTTCTTTTTAAAAAGCAACAAAAAGAACATTATAAAATTCAATGAGAAACAACGTGAAGAGCAACAAATAACGGCAAAAATTATTAAGCATTCACTTAAAATGCAAAATTATGAAAATGAAATAAGTCCCACTTAAAACGAAATAAATCCCACCAAAATATAAATTTAGGGGTATGAAATAACTCCCACTTTACAAAACGAATTTATTCCCACTCAAAACGAAATAAGTCCCACTTAAAATAAAAACGCGTAACGAAATAAGTCCCACCAATTGACGAAATAAGTCCCACTTTTAAAAACGAAATAACTCCCACTTTCAAAATAGCAATTTTTGGTGGGACTTATTTCGTTTTTAAAAGTGGGACTTATTTCGTGGGAGTTATTTCATAGACCCTTATATTCATCTCCATAGAAAGCAATTTTTGATACTTTTTAAGTTATGATTGTATTTCTAATATCATGCTTAAAAAAATCGGATATTTTGTAGTTGATATTTTGGCTCATTATTTTCAATCTTTCAATACTAACAGGAGAGTCCGGAAACCCTTAACAGTACACAAGTTGTTCCACTGTTCAAAAAAGGGTCTGCTAGTAACATTCGTAATTATAGACATATATCACTGCCTCTTGTGTTTAGTCAAGTTGTCAGTAAAAGAGTGGTTACATTTTTGAATAAAAATAGTTTTTTTAGTAATGCCCAATTTTGTTTTCAAAAAGGTAAATCTACTGAAGATGCTCTGGTTTTGTTTTGCTCCAGAATATTTTCTATTCTTAAAGCTTGTTTATTTATTGATATTACGAAAGTGGTTCAGAACTTATCTAAAAAACAGGACAAAAAGTGTTAAAATTGAAGAAGTCAGCTGTGAAATTAAGTAAGTTATGATTGGGGTACCTCAAGGTTCTGTATTGGGTCCAATTCTCGTTTTAATTTATATTAACTCGCGATTTAGTTTAAATTTCAAAGGCAGTGAAACAGATTTTGCTGATGGATGATGTAGGGTGGTCCTATGAAGCGGGAAGTGCTTTGGACCTAATGAGTGATATTAATTGGGATCTTAAAATATTGCGAAGGTGGTTTGCAAAACACTGTTTGATTATAAGTTCTAAAACAAAAATTATGTTCTGCATCTTATCATTCTACTATTTTTCCAATACTAAACTTTACTATCATGCATTTGAGTGTCAACGTTTTAAACTTCAAAATTGTAACTGTACCTACTGTTGGTTGCCTTATTGATACTTTTTCTAGTAGTTCCAGTTGCTGTGATAGTTGTTTTTTGATCCAGTTTATTAATGAGATCAATTTGTGCTTCTTGTCTCCTGAAAATAATTTACTACGGAATTTTTCATTCTAAGCTTCATTATGGGATTGCTTGTTGGGGTGGTGCTAGTCAAAACAAAATTCGTCCTCTTTTAATTTTACAAAAATCTGTTTTAAGAAAAATATGTCTTAAGAATAGAAATTAACCAAGGTTTCCATTACTCTATGGCCTGTGTTATGTTCACCTTTAGGCCCCTTTCACACCAAACGAATCCGAATCAATCAGAATCACTCCGAATCAAGTTGAATCGGATTGACCAAGATTCGGCTTCGAGCGCTCCGTTTAAATGTGAAGGGATTCTTTTCCCGCCTTCAGACCGGACGAATCTGGTTCAATCAAGTTTGATTCGAAGTCGCACTTGATTCAACCTGTCACATTCCTCGTCCGGTCAGTCTTGAATCAATAACCATACGAGAGAGAGAGCAACTAAAAGAAGGAAAACAAAAAGAAGATGAAAGGATTTTTATAGATTCAGGTTGATTCAGCTGGTGTGAAAGAGTGGAGATGACGAATCAGATTCAACTTGATTCGGAGTGATCCAGATTGATTCGGATTCGTTTGGTGTGAAAGGGGCCTTAGGGCATCGCACAGTGGGACTCAATGTATGGGTGAGATAACCAAAACTCAATTTTCAAATTATAACCGTTATTATTTTCTCTTTATTATTATGTCAAGTTATGCTCTCAGGCTTTTTCTTATGATTTGTTTATGCTCATAATGCTTAAGTGTTGCGTAGGTTATAGCTATAAAGTTGTGAAACCAAGAGTGTCAAGTGCATTACCCGAATTTCATAATTTTTGTAACAATTTATTTAATGGTTTTAACTTTTTTTAAAAAATTGTTCAAACATAATCAGCTATGGACCAAGGTAAGCTTAATTGAAAACAAATATTTTTTAGGGAAAGCTTGCAAAATTTTGGGAGATACCATGAGTTAAAGTAGGTTTTGTGTTTCGATCAATATAAACGGTTTATTTTTTGTAAGAGCAGATTACTTTTAAAAATTATGAGTCTCTTCAATACAGTAGAATATCTTTAATGCGAAACTTAAGTCAAAAGCAAAAGCGAGTTGCCCCTTTTTTTTTAAATAATTTTTGTTCTTACCTTGTAATAGTATTTTTCTTACACAGTATTACCCTATGTTTCCATTTTCTCTTAGGAACTGAACCAAAAATAATTATTAAACGGGAAACATTTTTTGACATATTCAATAATAGTGTTAAAAAGGTTTTTGATGACAAATTTGACGAAATTGTTGAATATGTAGTTGTCAAAACAAATTGTCCCGTTGAAGAAAAATCAAACTTGTCCAATAAGCTTCGAAATTTTAAAAGTCAATTAAAAGCAAAATGGGCGAAGAGTGGTAGATATGCAACTAAATTTAAAAAGAATGAAATGATTTGGTTAAGTGGATGTTGCGAGTTTACTCTCTACACTTCCAAAAAAGGTGGTAGACCGAGTCTTTCCTTTGGCGAAAGTAGCGAGAGCTCTAAGCGAAGGAAAACAGCTGATATCCGTGCTGAACATACTTCAGATCTGTTGACTTATGCCGCACAGATGAGTTTAAGAGCTGAAGGAAAAACAATGGAAGCGGATGTGATTAAAAAAGTTTCAACGGTGCCAACATACGCTAAAGATTGCTTAGACTTAAATAATCATTCAAAAATCAAAAAACTTACGCCTCGCGAAGCACTTTCAATTCTCATTGAAGCTAAGCTTAGTAGAACACAATATAACGTCATAAGAGACTATGTAAAAGATATATTTCCATCATACAAATTAGTACAGGCAGAGAAAAAAAGATCTTATCCTGATGACGTGAAAGTTTCGGAATCTGAAGCTGAAGTACCTTTACAATCCCTATTAGACCATACAGCTACTCGTTTGATACAAAGTCAAAGTCCTGTAATCAAGTCAGAAGGGTTTGAAAATTTTGAAAAAATAATTCTTTTTTCCAAATGGGGATTTGATGGCAGCTCGAGCCACACACAATTCAAACAGAAATTTTTATCTGACGCGTCTGATGACAAATATATATTTTTGACTTGCCTTGTCCCACTACATTTAAGTAGCGAAAAAAACGGTAAGTCTTCAGTTTTATGGCGAAATCCTAAGCCATCTTCGCCCAGATTCTGTAGACCAATAAGCCTTCAGTATAAAAAAGAAACAACAGAACTTGCTATTTCAAAAAAAGAGAATATTGACCGTCAAATTGAACTGCTTACTCCTACAAAAGTTTTAATAGATGGCAACACAATTTTCGTTACTCACCAACTAATGTTCACAATGGTAGATGGTAAAATTTGTAACTCACTTTCTGGCACTAAATCTTCATTAAAATGCTATTTATGTAATGCCACTTCAAAAGACTTCAACGATCTTGAAAACGTTTGCCAAAGGCCCATAAATACCCAATATGTGTCGTTTGGAATCTCCGTTCTACATGCGTGGATACGATCATTCGAATCATTGCTGCACTTGAGTTATAAGCTACCAACACTTACCTGGCGCTTGTCGAGTGAAAATAAACTTCTGGTAGAACAAACGAAAAAAACTATCCAAGTGCAATTTAAAACAGAACTTGGACTTATCGTTGACAAACCTAAACCGGGTTTTGGCAATTCAAATGATGGTAATGTAGCTCGAAAATTCTTCCAAAACTACAATACTTCTGCAAACATTACCAAAATTGATAGAGAGCTAATTCGAAGAATTTACATTATTTTGCAAGCAATATCCAGTGGGATTCGAATAAATCCAGAAAAATTTCAAAAATATTGTTTTGAAACGGCTTCCTTGTATGTTGGATTATATCCTTGGATGCCTATGACTCCTACCCTCCATAAAATTTTAATACACGGCTCTATTATAGTACGTGAGGCTTTATTACCGATCGGAATGTTAAGTGAAGAGGCTCAAGAGTCAAGAAATAAAGATTTCAAATCTTATAGAGAATTTTTTGCCAGGAAAACTTCCAGAGTTGACAATATCACCGATATTATGAACAGGTTATTTATTTCATCTGATCCTTTGTTAAGTCTTTCGCGTAAATTACCAGTGTTCGATAAAAAGATGTTTGATATTGATGTTGTTAACATGTTAGAAGAAGAAAAAATATAAAAATTAAAAAAAAATTAAAACTAAAAACAAAATAAAAACAAAAAAAAAATTAAATTTACAAAATATTATTAAAAAAAAAAAACAATACACGCATTTTCAACTTCATTTATAAACAAAACCTTATCAACTAAGTTTTGCGCATCGCTTTCCTTATCTTGGCCCCAGTGTGCATCGGTCGATTGTGGTTTATTTGCATAGACCTGCGACTTCAAGAAATCGCATGACCTTGGTGGCCAATTCACATCACCCCTGCGAGAGATAACCTTGCCCTCAAATCTTTCATGCAAAATGTCAAACGTCGCTACTCTGTGGCACGTAGCGAACGTCCTGGTGGCCGCCACATGTCAGCTTGTGGAAATTAAGGTTTGTCTGACTTTGAACCTCCATTTGTACGCATCAGAGTTTTAAAATAGCTTTTCCTTATATGTATAAATCTTCATTTTAATTTTAGCCTAATAGACTAGACTACACATACACAACAACCATTCTGTTATTATACAGTTTATCCACATTTTTTAGAATAAAAATTTCCATTGAGTGTTAAACAACAAGTTTCCTGCCAAATAACATGTTAATCCAGAAGTAAGAAAGAAAGGAAAGGTACCTTCTAGAAAATTCTATCTCTCCCTCATGGTTTTAAGTGGTTTCGATTGAATTTGAACTGTTTGCTGTTCGAGAGCTTATCCTAAAGCACCATGCTATTTCTTTTCCAAGAAAAGTTTTCACATCTTATTTTCAAAATTTTCTCTCTCTCTCTCTCTCTCTCTCTCTCTCTCTCTCTCTCTCTTCAACACCATTCAATCTAATAATCCCCGAGATGCATAAATATTTAAACTTCCCCCAGTGCCACAGCCACAGTAGGTACGAACCTTCTAAAATGATGTTGGATATTTTTATCTTGCGGATTGTTTACGTTGCATACACAAAATATACAAACTTCTAAAACACTTCAAACTTATGTCAGCCAGAATCAAGTGCCCATAAGAAAGATGATGCAGTTAAACAAAAACAAAACAAAACTTCGAAAAAAAGTATATCTCTGGATCAGACCTCCTTCGGGTATTCAAAGAACAGAGTGTATCACTTGGCTGAACTACCAGGAATCATTCTCGAAATTGTTTTCTACATCATCATCGTCCGGAAGATTGGTATTTGGTTGGTCCAACTTCAACTTCAATACTCCTCCAAGTCCAAACCCAACCCTCATAACTATTCCATATTTTTATATGTCTGAACGATGATGCTCATCTGCTGCACCAGCACCAGAGTGTGCCTGGTCTGGGTCTGGGTCTTGGCCTGGGTGGGGTGGATAGTCAACTGAGCACATCAGTATCTGTTGGAATTTCGCTGATAAATTCCTTCACAAACTGAAAATTTAATAAAGCTTCTCGATTAACTTAATATAAATGCATTTAACTTAATTTTTGTTTGTAATCTCTCCGGCATTTAATTTCATCTTTACTTTTAAAGTCGTGCAGTTTTGACAGCAGCAGCGTAGATTCGAGATACGAGATCCGAGTAGTAAGTGGATAGGGAATATAATTTTAGTATTTTTTAATTTATTTTGGTTTCCTCTTTAAATCACGAAGCAGAAATTCATCACAGGCACTGTCCTGCTGCTCTCTGTTCATGGCGAGTCAGTTTCCATGGTTTTTGAATTTTGATTTGTTTTTGAGATGTGATTGTGATGTGGGTTTTATGAATTATAAATTTTATCAGAGATAAATGAACCACAATATGACATAAACATCATTGTAGCTTGGCCAGACAAGATGTACTCAACAGATATCAGTAATGTGTTTTGCATTTGCTCCTATGGAATATAGACTGACCAGAAAACGTAGTACATAATGTAAACATGGATTTTTCGTTGTATTTAATTGTTTGTCAGTTTATCAAACAAATTAAAAATATGTACTTACATTTGTACATTTTCGAGTAAGCAATAATAAAGAAATTTCATAAATATGTTGTTTTGAAACCTGACGATTCAAAATAATATGATCCGGATTCAGTTAACATTTTTTTTGTTTTTAAGGGAGACAAAATTAATATATATGTTTTTAAGGGTGACAAAATTAATATATGATTATTAAAAGTGGAATATTTAATACTATTTGTTTATTAACTTCCCATAGGAAGTTATTGTAATCGGTACCATTTGTAGAATTAAAAATTTTGAAATTTCTCACGTTTCAAGGTCCCTAGAATCAATAAATAAAAGATTTTTAGAGAGATACTTGTGTGTGCGTGTGTACGTTCGGGAAGCTTTTTTCGTCGTCCATATTTCAAAAATCAGTAGAGGCTTCGACTTGAAATACATTTTGTTAAACAGATAATAACACAGAAAAATGCAGAAAGGACTCTTAACAAAATTTAGTGGTTTTACCCAAAATATCTCACGAACCAGTAACTTTACTGACTTGAATTAAATTATATATTATATTTATATATATTGTGAGGTAAGGTTCTTACAAAAAATAAAAACATATAAGAAACTTTACTAAAACTTGGTGAAAATTGAGTTTCGACTCAAATATCTTTTCAAAAATTAAAAATATTGGCTTCAAACTAATTTCATCCTAAAAAAATTTTGTTTTCAACATTCAGTAAAATTTTTATAAAAATCTAACAGTCAGTTTTATCAGAAAAAATTAAAATCTACAAAAAATAGTAGAAACATTTTTAAAAATTGATGTTCGATTCTCTATATCTCGTGAATATATGAAGGTATTGGCTTTAAAATGATTTCATTCTGTGCTAAATTTTCTTAGAGAAAATAAAAACATTCAAGAAATGCAACTAAAATTGGTAAAAATTGCTTTTCGCCTAAAAATCTCGTTAACAAAAATAGCTTTTGAAACTAAAACTATCTTATCAAATGCAATATATTGTTGGTAATTTTTAGTTCATTTTTTAGAAAAAATCAAACAAATTTTTTTTAACAAAAAACGAAAGCCTACAAAAACAACAAAAAACTGATAAGAAATGGTTTTCGACTCAATTATTAGAAAAACAAAGAAAGATATTGACTTCAAATTATTTATCTCACACAAAATAATCGTATGAATTGTTAAAGTTTTAGGCAAGACAAAATGACAGACGGGATGGGAAGTTATCAGTCTCTTTTTATTTTTTAAAATATTCAAAAAGATATCACTGCCCAACAAGTTTTTGTAACTGGCAATAAAATTGCATTTTTCCAATGAGTTTTTATGACTTTAATTCAATCATCATTTCACGTCAGGTATTTGAGATATTACTTTTTCGAATTGGAAAAAGGTTGTCATATTGACAACCGTGGTTGTCATATTGAATACCAAAATTTATTATCAAGAATTGTCAAATTAGATTTCGGTTTTGAAAAAAAATTGTCGTATTGACTACCTATAAAAACCTTAGTTTCAATTTCTTTTAACCAAAGTTTTCATATTGACTACCGCAGTTGCCATATTGACTACCGCAGTTTTCTGATTGACTACCACTGTTATCGTATTGACTGAAGAAGTTGTCATATTGACTACCGCAGTTTTCATATTGACTACCACAGTTTTTCAATCAAAATTGTCAATATGACTACCACAGTTGTCATATTGACTACCACATTAGTCAATATAACAACCTTAGTTTCAATTTCTTTTAACCTAAGTTTTCATATTGACTACTGCAGTTGTCTTTTTGGCTACCAAGGTGTAAAACAATTTTGGGTCCTAAAATTGACAACCAAAAATTGTCCTATTGACTATCGCGGTTATCGGCTGAAAATTGACAATTGACAAAATAGATGGCTTTTTTCTAACAAATCCGTTAAAATCAAGAGGTGGACGTGAAAGCTTTTGTAGTTCGGATTTCAAATAAGCATTTAAATTTACTCCACCACATATTTTTTAAAACCATGACATTATTAATTTCAAAGTTTCTCAAAACTTCATAAATAAAGACTCAACTAATTACAATTTCCAAAAACTAAGTATGATACTAAAATGATTTAAACTTAATGCAGAAGACTAAGATTTGTACTTTACTCAATCATCGTACAGTTCTTTTAAAACACCGTTTTGATGTGATAGAAAAAGTTTGTGGCGAAAATTTTGTAACTTAATATTTCCAGTGCCTGTAGTTCGATGTCTAAATCATAAATTAGAATCTAATTTTTGTTACATTCAACTCATAAAAAAATACACACTGAGTCACCCACAACCAACAATAAAAATGTGAAATTTTAACAAGCCAAAGTAGCTGCCGTCAAGTTGTGGTGAGCTTCAATTCCAATAACAAGCAAATATGAATTTTTACTATATACTTACTTCTATGCGTATAGTGTTAACTAATTAACGTATATTTATACTCGTTAAACATTAAAAAGCAAATAAAATAGATTTCCCATGGAATCGCACTCGCAGTAGCAATCTCCGACGCATTACTTTACAGTTTTGTACTTCGTTATGTGCGGACCTCACCACATCACTCATATTGTTGGTATTTCTATTCAAAAACAAAAATATCGCGTCTAGAGATGAAACATGAAAGTTGACAAACTGCAATTAGCACCTTTTGTAGGAGGGGTTTGCCCATTTTGTAAATCAAAAAAGAAAAAATTGGACAAAAAAGTTTCGAAGGTTAAAAAAGTGGGTATAACTAACCTAACATACACAACGCACCATACAGAACATGCATTGGAGTTGATAACAGCTTCACATAATGCCTTTTGTGGGTCAACAAAATTTTCAAAAGGTCTCGACAAGAAGATTGGAAAATCGCTTCCGTTAAAAGAAAAATTCCCACACACTAGTTAGCTTCTGGTTTTGCTTATGTCTCACGAAATGCATGACCTATGTTAGTTTTATGACGTATAAAGGTGGGTACTTGCTTTTCGAGGGAGCATTTGCGATGAAAGGGGAGCCCTTTCTCTTTGTACAAGATAAGATTATTTATTCAGCTTTTTTTGGAGTGCATTTTTGAAGGGTGATATCTTTATTTTGAGAATAAGAAGAAATGAAGGTGATACTAAGTGATAAAACATTTTAGTTCAGAGGAGATAGGTAAATATTTTTGACTCAAGAGGTCTTAAAGAAGATTGATCATTTACTTTTGAAGAAATCTTACAATGAGAATGCTAAACAAATAACATACAAATATTTACTCATAAGAATCATAACAAAAATATCACCTGCCCTTTTCAAAAATAAGGATAACCAAAAAAAAAAAAAAAGAGGCTGGGATGCGACCCATACTGATAACTTCCCATCCTGTCTGTCGATTTGTCTTGCTCAAAAGTTTGTAGGTTTTCGTGTTTTGTTAAAAAAGTTCTCAGTTGAATTATTCTTAAAAATTTAAAAACTACCAATAATATTTTGCATATAATGAAATAGTTTGATTTCAAAATCTATTTTTGTTAACGAGATTTTTAGTCGAAAACCAATTTTAATAGCATTTCTTAAAACAAATTATTTCTTATATAAACAAATACAAATTGGATGAATGAAATTAATTTGAAGTGAATATCTTCTATTGTTCACGAGATATCGAAAACCAAACATCAATTATTACCAATTTTGTGTAATATTTTTTGTAGATTTTAATTTTTTATGAAAAAACTGACTGTTGGATTTTTATAAAAAATTTACTGAACGTTGAAAACAATATTTTCTGTGAGATAAAATAAGTTTGAAGCCAATATTTTTAATTTTTGAAAAGATATTTGAAACGAAAGTAAATTTTTACTAAGTTTAAGTATTGGTTTTTTTTTAGGTTTTTATTTTTTGTAAAAAAAACTGTCAATTTGATTTTTCTCAAAATCTTACCGAATATTGAAAACAATATCGTTTATAATAAAAAATTATTTTTACGCCAATATTTTAAAGTCTTGAAAAGATATTTGAGTCGAAAATCAATTTTTACCAACTTTTATTAATTTTTTTTTAGTTTTTTTTTTTTTTTTTGTAAAAAAAACTGTCAATTCGATTTTTTCCAAAATTTTACTGAATGTTGACAACAATATTTTTTAAAAGATAAAATTAGTTTAAAGCATATATCTTAAAGTCTTGAAAAGATATTTGAGTTGAAAGTCATTTTTTACCAACTTTTAGTAATGTTTTCTTAGGTTTTTATTTTTGGGTAAAAAACAGTCAATTCGATTTTTTTCAAAACTTTACTGAATGTTGACAATAATATTTTTTAAAATATAAAATTAGTTTAAGGTCGATATCTCAAAGTTTTGAAAAGATGTTTGAGTCAAAATTCAATTTTTACCAACTTTGAGTAATGTTTTTTATAGTTTTTATTTGTTATAAAAAAAAGAGGCTGGGATGCGACCCACACTGATAACTTCCCATCCCGTCTATCGATTTGTCTTGCTTAATAGTTTGTCTAAATGTATCAATTCTTACCAAATTTGCGTTCTATTTTTTGGAGATTTTAATTTTTTTATGAAAAAACGGACTGTTGTATTTTTATAAAAAAATTGCTGAATAAAACAACAAAAACAATATTTTCTGTGAAATAAAATAAGTTTAAAGCCAATATTTTTAATTCTTGAAAAGCTATTTGAGTCGAAAGTAAATTTTTACTAAGTTTTAGTCTTGTTTTTTTTTAGGTTTTTATTTTTTGTAAAAAAACTGTCAATCCAACATTTCTCCAAATTTTACTAAATGTTGAAAGCAATATTATTTATAAGATAAAATTAGTTTGAAGCCAATATCTCAAAGTATTGAAAAGATATTTGAGTCGAAAATCAATTTTTAAAAACTTTTATTAATTTTTTTTAGGTTTTTATTTTTTGTAAAAAAACTGTCAATTCGATTTTTCTCAAACTGAATGTTGAAAACAATATTTTTTGAAAGATAAAAGTAGTTTAAAGCCAATATCTCAAAGTCTTGAAAAGATATTTGAGTCAAAAATCAATTTTTACCAACTTTTATTAACTTTTTTTTTAGGTTTTTATTTTTTGTAAAAAAAATTGTCACTTCGATTTTTCTCAAAATTTTATCAGATGTCAAAAACATTATTCTTCGTTGCACAAAATTGTTTTGGAGATGAAATCATATTTTAGTCGTAAAATTTTCGAGGTGACAAATTTTTTTTTTCAGTTTTTTTGATTTATAAAAAAAACCGTTAATTGGATTTTTTTTCAAAAATATAATTGTTTTGTATCACGTTACAATACATAATATAAAATTTAATTCAAGTCTCTAGCGTTATTGGTTCATGAGATATTTAGGGTTAACCAAAATTTTCACCTTTTTTTTAAACTGCTATGGTAAAAAAAACCACCCACGCAATTTTCTTGAGAGCCCTTTCTGCATCTTTTTATTTCGACTCTAGGGACCTTGAAACGTCGAGAAATGTCAAAATTTTCAATTCGACAAATCGGACCCATTACAATAACTTCCTATGGGAAGTTAAAAATGTCTGTAAAAGAGAGGTAGTCTAAATCCAATTGAAAATTTTGAGAATTCTCGCTGTTGCAAGCTTTTAGAATCTAATTCAAATGCTTTTAGAGATATTTGTCTATGCATGTGTACGTACGTTCGTATACGTACGCTCCAATTAAAAGAAATCCAATTGACAGCTTTTTCATTGCATCATGTAGGAAATATATGGAAAGTTTTGCATTTGTTAACAATTTCGAGCTCGAAATTCTACGATAGTATAGAAAAGTAGACATTTTTTGGTCGAAAGTCGAAAATGCAATTTTTATAAAAAACGGCAAGATAAGTCTTTCATATTTCGTAAGGGACTCAGACTGATTTCAATGAGCTAAAAAGAACGCCTTAAGATTCATGTTGTATCACAATAAGCCATTTAACTGGCCTAAGTGTGTCCTATACTCTATCACGGACAGCCACTTTAACCTAACCTAACCTATAAGAGATTGTTTAAATAATGCATCAAAAATATTTGTTTATTTATATAAAATAAACAAAATTAATAAGATGGTGCAAGTGTCCGTAGAGAACCAGGGCCTAGTGACTTACAACTCTCAACCATACCTGTGTGCGAGCCCATGTCAAGGATGGAGGGTAGCTTCAGTTTTATGCCAAATCGGAACTTTTTTTTTTGAGAAAGCATTATTCATGACAAGAATTAGGTATTCTTTTAGGATTTGTCGATTCCTAGCAAGAGACTGTACCCGTACAAAAATGTAGGCGGAACAGGCTGGGATTGAACCCAAGACCTTTAGCATGACAGTCCTACGCACTAACAATCACTCCACGGGTTTTACATATCATAAAAATGCATACACAAAATTTAAAACTTATATCCCATAATTAACGAAAAATATGTGTGGCCTAGGTCCCATTTGGGTGCAGGATTTTTAATCCTTTGATCATCTATTACTTCAAAAATGTTTTTCGAAAGGGCGAGCACAATAGAATATTTCATGGAAAGGATATGGCGCTGCATACGTAGTGGGCATTTAACTGATATTGTTTTTAATAATTAATGGCAATCGACCTTATTTTTAATGAAATAAACATCCACTGATTTTTCTTCAAACATTCTAAAAGAATTACTTCCAAGTTCTTCTTTTTGACATATAACATCGTTGCTATGAAACGGAAATATGAAGGTAAAAAAATAATTGTGATTTAGCAAGGACAAGACTATTAATTAGAATTTATTAAAATAAAAGAATACCCGTTAATTTATTCCTAAATTTATTGCAAGTCATTCAAATTTAATAACATTTAATTATCAAACAACGCGTTAACAAACGTTGTATATAATTTAGTTCATCATTCAATTATGGTTCAATAAACAATAGTATTTATTCCGATCCTTGTGTTTCCCCATTTGATTTCATTATTTAACAATACAACACCTTTGCAGTCCTTATACTACTACTCGTACCTACCTTCCTTTTTCTTTTTTTGCTGAAATATATTGAGTCAATAATGAAATATTGTAATTAAAATCAAATTAACATTAGATCCAGCTGCTTTGTGTCGAAAACAAATTTCCAATATTAATTCACATCGCAGAGTCTCCCTTTCCAATTAAACCACTTTAAGGACATTGATTTTCTCTTGATAATTTTGTTTTTCCTTTTTTCTGTTTTATTTTTGTAGAGCACTTTATTTTTACCCATCAGCTACGATATATCAAAAACAGCAACAATTTTTAAGTGTGTGTTTCTGTATCGTTTTTAGAAGAGGATACGAGTACCTACTTTTGCTATACTACCTACGTTTGAAAACGTGTATAAGAATTGGAAGGACACAAAAAGTCTACAAAAACCAAATTGAAAATGTTTGGTAAATATTTTGTTTTTATACCATCCATCAGCCACCAGTATTTTGGTCGTTCATAGTACACATTCTACAGATGTATGTGTGTATGTACAAATAGACAGTGTCAGATTCTAAGAAATTAACTGATGTCTATATAACACAGGACATCCGGTCTTGGGGGCAGCCATTTCCAGAAAGGTAGTATGCTTTGGGGTCTATATTTCTATACACCTTTCACTGTCAGATTCTTTGATCACAAAACAAAGATTGAGTGCAGTAAACAAAAATAAATCAGATATTAAAGCTTCGATTGAGAAATTTTTGGATATGTTAATTTAATCGGAAATGAGATTTAATGCGAAATTTCACTTTAAACTTTAATTTATTTGTTCTCCATTAATTTTAAATTCGTCATTTAAATGGGAAATTTTAAGTATTTACATATGTATATTAAATTGCATGAATTTGTCTTTGGAATGACATTTTAAGAAGTTAATAAATTATTAATGGTTATGTTAAATTAAATGCAGTGGACCCCTCGTCTCAATAAATTAAACTATCATAATTTGGTAGCATTTTGGAAAAAATAATCATTTAAAATTAAATGCCAATAAGTATTTTAAATTTCCTCTTTTAATAGAGGATTTATATTTAATGGAGAGAAATTTGACTATGAATTTGCCTTCATTAAAGGTGAAATTCATTGGGTTGGAGAAATAGGGTCTTAAGATTGGAATAAATTTTATATCATATCTCCATTAATAGGGATCGGCTAAATGGGAAATAAATTAAATTATGAGTAACTTCTGGCTTAAATGGATATACATACAGGGTTATCAATTTTGCGGTTTCAAAAGTAAACGTAAATAAAACACATATAAAATATCTGTTTTCATGATATTTCTTTGTATTATAAAGTTCGAACGTTGACATTATGTTCAAAATACTACAGCATGTAAATGACCACCACGCGAATTGTTGCAAGCATCGATTCTTTTCATCAGGTAATTATCGTCCACTTTTTGACATATATTGGGCGTTATTTCAGCCATTACTTGAAGAATGTTGGTTTTTATGTACTCAATAGTTAAAGGTTTATCTGCAAAAACATATTCTTTCCCGTAGCCCCGCAAAAAAAAAATGTCCAGCGGTTTTAAATCGAATGATCTGGGTGGCCAGTTGATATCGCCACTACGAGAAATTAAGCGTCCATCAAATGTCTCTTGCATTAAAGCCATATTCGCTTGAGTTGTGTGTCGATTATCATATGACCATAACGGTCCGAATTGACGGTGACAGTCGTTCCATCGGCGTTTTTGAAGAAGTAAGGTCCAATCACACCTGCGGACCAAAAATCGCACCAAACAATGACTTTTTGTGGATGTAATGGCGTCTCTTCAATTATTTGTAGATTCTCAGAACTCCACATACGGCAATTGTGTTTATTAACATACCCACCGATTGAAAAATGTGCTTCGTCGCTGAAGATTTTTTTTTTCGAAAAATCGCCGTCCACCGCCTGCCTGTTGTTCAAGCACCCATTCAACGTATCTACGACATACACGACATTGTGAATGGTCTTCAGTTGTTGTGTGAGCTGGACTTTGTATATGGATGTAAGTGTAGATCCAAATGCAAAATACGCCATAATTTGCCGTAAGACAGTCCTAATTCCTGAGAACGACAAGGATTCGACACATTCGGGTCTTCGGCAACACTTTTATTTAAAGGATCTATATTTTCAGTGGTACGAGCGAAACGATGATGCACACTGCACAGTCCTTTCTATATCTGCTTAAGGTGGCCACAGACGACGAACATGCTCGCGTAACATGCCCATGCTCGCGCTAAATTCGTCGTCTGTGGGGTTATTCGCGAGCGGCTCGCTGTTGCCGAAAAATTTCGATTTCATCGTGTTCGCCGGTTTCAATGTTCGTCGTCTGTGGCGATGTTGGCGAGCAAAACTTCATTTTTATTCAGATTTTCGTAGAGTACACATCGCGGAAGAAAAACAATGGTGACAGTAAGCCGTGATTTCATTGATGAATTCATCCAAATTTTGCGCGGTGAAGATGCGATTTGGAATTGTGTGTGTGACAGTTATAAGAATAAAATTGAAAAAAACAAATCTTGGAACAATTTATTAAAAAAATATAAAAAAATATACCAAAGTGCGACAATTGACAGTGTGAAAAAAAAATATAAATCTTCATTCATCCTTCATCCACTCTCTTTTTTTGCTTGGTTTTTTTTTCCTTTCGCAAAGGTAAATCATCATAAGGGCAACGACTTGCGCTTTTTCATCACACATGATGTTTCCTCCTCGGAGAATCAAAACGAAATGAATGTTCGCGAACAATGTTCGCCGTCTGTGGAGGAACGCAGGCGAGCATGTTGCGCGAGCATGCTCGTCGTCTATGGCCACCTTTAAGTAGTTGGACGATTATGTAAAACATAATCTCCTTTTAAAGCACGATATGTGACTTCTGCTGAATCTTCCATTTTGTAGAAGGTTTTAACAACTTGTATGCGTTGTGCGATAATTAAGCTATACATTTTCGTAAATTTCAGACTTTCAATTGAAAAAAAAAACAATAATTGGTTTAACAACATAGGTAATGTGACAGATGTAGAATTCCAGTTCTATAATTTTCATATCACAGAATGGATAACACGTTATAGCAGTTCCTACTTGGAATATTACCACTTTGCTTGAAAAATTCTTTCAGTGTTGTAAAAATGTAAAAGGTGTCTCATAGGTACAATTCCCAAATTTTTGAAAAAGGGACAACTTTCAGTAAATGAAGGCCATTCAATTGCATAACCTAAAAATAGAGTTAATATAAACTATAAAAAACAAGGGACCGAGTACGGAGCCCTGAGGTACTCCAGATTCTAGATATCGAGATTCACTCATTACACCATTTACTACTACTTTCTTGTAGCACTTTGAGCACTTTCTATTTCATATCGATCCGATTTGACGAATTGAAAATTTTTAAAATTTCTCGACGTTCTAAGGTCCCTATAAACGCTGCAATAAGTCCTCATATTATTTGAGGTTGATTGTGTTTCCTTTCTATAGATAATCAATGAAAATTATCAAACTCGCATCCCAAAAAACTGATGCCATGACCTTGCCTGCAGATGGAACTGTCTTCGCCTTCTTTGGAGCTGATTCTCCCCTTTAAGTCAATTGTTTTGATTGTTCCTTCGTTTCTGATTCGAAGTGATGGATCCATGTTTCATCCATGGTTATAAATCGACGCAAAAATGTTGCTTTATTGCTGTGAAACTTCGCCAAAAACTGGATTCAAACATCCTAACGTTGCTGTTTTTGTTCTATTGTGAGTAATTGCGGCACTAATTTGCGCACAGCTTTCTCATATCCAAATTTTCAGTCTATATGCGATGTACAGCACTTTCTAAAATGCCTACTGAAATGTCTACTAGCTCTCGCACTTTTAGTCGACGGTCTTCCAATAACATTTTTTGGATTTTCTTCACCTTTTCTGCATGGTCACCTCATTTTGGTCGACCATTCCGATGTTCGTCTTGGCAGCTCGTACGATCTCGTTTTAACTTTGCCACCCAATATTTAACTGTTGTAATATCTAGCTCGGCTTTGATATTCGTTAAACTGAGGCTTTCAAATGAAGGTATTGTTTGTATCACATACAGATGACTAAATTTGTCCATGTTTACAAATTCACTGAGAGCGTTCACTGTTGATGGCTGCGAAATAAATACTGAACAACGTTGCGTCGTCAAACTTCAAACTTAAACTTTATACATAAGGTTGGTACTCTCTACCATAATCATTCTTTCAAACTTCTGGGACTACCGTACAACTCTCAACCATTCGTGTGTGTGAGTCATGTCAGGAATAGTGGGGACCTACAGTTTTTTTTTTGCCGAATCCTAACTTTTAATTTAAGAAAGCACTTTTCATGACAAGAATTACTCTCGGAGGACTTGTCAATTCCTCGTAAGAGGCAATACCCATCAACAAAACTTTTAGGTGGCACATAGGCAGGGATTAACTCAAGACTTCTGGAATGACAGTCCTATGATGGTTATATACCACTGATACCACGTTTTGTCACTTTACTCCCTCTTTTTTGAAAATGGTTGAAATGGTTTTGAAATTTTTGGCAAAACAAAAAAAAATTAATGAACGCGAGTCAAATCAAATTAATTCTTACTTAAATTAGGTTTACAAAAAGTTAAAACAATAATTTAGTTTGAGATGATACCTTACCCTTAAAACTATATGTGCCTTCAGTTAATTAAAGTGTAAATTAAAAATAACACTTATTTACTAATGCATTTTTAATGTTGGGAAGTAAAACCTTATAGACATTAATTCCCTTTAATCCGGCACTGTTCAGTGTTCATCATTGTGCAACATATAAAAATGTATGTTAGCATAGGTAGATGCCGGAAACTGACTATTCTCGTATATCCTCATCCGCTGTAACACGAACACGAATATTTGATGTTTGTTCAATAAGAGCGGCGGCGGCGGCGGCGAAGAGCTTAATCAATAACCACAACTCATGCACAGCAAATCAGTATTCCCTCCGACCGATGATAAACAATCATTCGCATCCTTACTGAGAGGTATGATGATGATGAAAATAAATAGGTAAAAATAGTGAATTTTAGGAAAAATAAAACGTGGTTATTCTTTTGTTAAAAAATAGAAATATAGGAAAGAAACCATTTACAAAACATATACATTGATATATATGTATATGTCCATATGAAACATTTGGAAGTTTGACAGGACAAATCAAACTGACAGTTCAATTTCCATTATTTCCACACATTGTAAGAATAAAATAATAACACATAAAATAATTTCTCGCAACTTTAATTTGAGGCTTTAATGGTTAAGTCCTCTTGATTTTTTTAACGCATTTAACGCTTATGACTTTGTATTCAAAAACATCACTGGTTTACCTTCTGAGTATAATCCAGAATCGAGATTAAACGCTTACTCTGACAGGTTACAGACTTATAAGGTAAACATTTACTTTCGTTGCAACACCTTTAAAAATGATCTAATTGCTTAATTCATGTCTTATTGCAGATTTTCTGACTTATTTTCTAACTTTTGACGAATGTTCTTTAAAAAGTATATCATATTTAATTTTTATATTATTTTTAATTTATTTATTATATATTGAAATCAACTGATTGAGTTGGCTTTTTGCACCATAGTTTGATCTTCTAAATATATGACACAATTGTTGCTGTAGCCTTATAGTTGTACGATTAAAACTAATATTTAACTGGCTTAGAACTTATGGAGATGATATTGACCTATTGATAATTCTAACCATAAAACAAAATTTGCAAATACTTTCTATGAGTGTTGGAAGAAAAGCGCACCTTTGAGAGTAAGAGGGAAGTGTATGTTCATGTGACCATGGAAGAAATCGAAGGCAAAACCCATAAATCTTATCTGAATTGCTTTAAGACTTATTATATGAATGGATTAGTAAGGTGTCCACACTACGCAACTAAATTTATTCATAGGTCTTACAAATAAAACAAAGAGAAGCTTAAGAACGTAAGGGTCACGGAAATCTCGACCGAATCTCTTTATGAATCCTAGGATCCTATTAGCTTTCTTAACTGTGTAGTTTAAATGCTCCATAACTTAGGATCAAGAATAACCCCTACTATGTAAATCATAAAATTTATAGATTTTACTTAAATGACATTTACAAACATATACGAGTAATTAAAATCAAAGGTAACTTTTTTGCGTGTAAATGGTCTTACACTTGTCAACATTTTAAAACGAGACGATTTTTATTGCACCATTTTCCAAATATTAACAAGTCTTCTTGCAAAAGTAAATAGACAGAAGTTGATTTTATACTTTTAAAAAGCTTAATGTCATTACATTAGCATACATAAGGATTGGAAAATTTTGTATGATCGAAACCAAGTAATTTAAAATTAAAACTGGACCTAAATGGCTTCCCTCAGGGATGCCAGAGTTGGCAAAAAATCTATCCCAATAGTCATTACAAAATAAAACACTGTAAATTCTAGTTTTTAAATACGATGAGATCCAATTTAAGAAGTTGTTGTTAAAACTTCGATGGTTTAGCTTTAAAATGAATGTATTGTGACACAACTTGTCAAAGGCTTTACTAAAATCAGTAAATACACAATCGACTTGGCCAAGTTTTTCAAAAACAACTAAAAAAAAGGACGTGAAGTTGAATAAATTAGTAACTGTAGATTTTTTTTCAATAAACTATGCTGATTATCACATATAGATGAAAAGAAAACATTACATACAATAGACCCGACAGTTTCGGTATTCCAAATAATTTGGACATATTTTATCGTTGCAGTTCCACATTTTAAGAAGAGGGATGTGAGTCTGAAAACGAATATGAATAAATGTATGTAAATATGTTTCGTCAGCGAAACAATGTATTGGATTAGAAGTTGCAGACAGGGGATCATTAATAAAAATGAGAAAGAGTGTTGGAGATAGAACAGAGCCCTGGGGCACACCAGCATTTATTTTGTGGTTTTCAGACTTGAACCCATCCAATACTACTTGCATTGAACGATCCGAAAGGTAATTACTAATCCAATGAAGGACAAGGAGGTATTCATGAAAACCGAAAGCACGCTTATTCGATAAGAAAGCGTGATGCCAAACCCTATCAAATACTTTTGAAATATCAAGTGCAATAATCTTACTTACTCCAAAGTGATGCAAAGATTTGCTCCACTGTTCGGTGAGATGAACCATGAGATCACCAGTGGACCTATTGCTACGAAAGCCGTATTATCGGTCATTTCGATCTTCGAGATATTTTTGAGCTGATAATTAGCTAATCAGCGTTTCCGTGACCTTGGAAAGAAGGGACGTAAGTGCAATCGGTCGGTAATTAGAAGGTGAGGAAGATTCGCCTTTTTTTGGGATAGGATGGGCTGGACAAATGCAGTTTTCCATCCGCTCGAAACGAGACCTGAGGAGTAGGACAGATAGGCCTTTAGTTCATAACTTCATATTTAGAACCTTTCCTGTGCACTTTTCCAGATATTAGAAAAATATTTAAGGACTCATTTAAGAGAACACATGACACATAATAAATAAGCAACACATTTTTTTAGGATGGAGGATGGTAAACCATCAGGTCCGGAACTAAAATACTCATCCAATTTTATGATACTCTGTGCAACAGTATCTTCGTTTATTTCACAATTAATTTATTTAAAGTACGTTCAAATTTGTTTCAGAATAACTGTTCTCATCGTTTGTATCTATGAAAGCTTCTTTGAAGAAGTTTGCAAACATGTTTGCGATAACCTTAGGCTTATGACTAAATATAGGATTTTCCAATAAGGGCAGGTAGATGATAAAAGTGTCAATCGTGGCGTTTGCTGTGTGGCATGTACCGCCACCGCGCCGCCCGTCCTGCTAGAACCACATGTCATCAAGGTCCATATGGTTCAATTAGGGCCATAAGAAATTAGTTATCATCGTTATCTATAAAGCTCGCTGTTGACGGTGACCGCCTCACTAACGTGGTTTTCAAAAAAGTACGGACCAATTACGCCGCCGGCCTCCAAAATCCACACCAAACGGTAACTTTTTGAGGATGCATTATCACCTGGTAAACATCGCGTGGGTTGGTGTCGTCCCACAGCCATTCATCCAAAAATGCGCCTCGTCACTAAAGATAATTTTTCGGCCAAAATTGGGGTCCTCTTCCATTCGAAGCCCAGTCAGCGAACAAACGGCCGGTGTACGGCGGCGTTGTAAGGCGAGGAAGAGACTACCTCGGGTTCATGCTATACACTTTCACGGACCACGCGACGTTTTCAGCCAATCTTGCGTTCTTTGAACGTACGGGTGTTGGCTGATTGTTTACTGAACTGGTCGTCTCATATTTGGCTATAAAACGTTTGAAGAGTCGACTGTGGAGAGCCACCACGTCTACCGTAAAATGGGCGCAATGCGCGCAACACTTGCATTAACGAACACTCATTTTGATAATAAAGTTTTATCATTTGAACGTGCTGTTCAATCGTGTAACTTGCCATGATGATTTGGCATAAGCAACTGAATACTAAACAAAAGATTTGACAGATGTCACCAAAACAAAATGGCCTACACGGTTCGCCAAAATCTACCCGCGCCAATTTAAAAACCCTATAAAATGAACTATTAATATATAAGCGTGACGTTTAATGGGTAATTATGATTAAAAACTTCTGTTTCAAAAATAGGAAAAGATAATGTTATTACAAACTTTGTTTTCTTAGAGAAATTAATGAATAATTTGGAGGGCGAAATTTAAACTTTCTTACGTCAGTTTAGGCTACGGCGGACTATTTGCCTTTGATCGGCGATATCTAAGCAACTGATGATCTCACAGAAAATCTAAGTTTAATTATAAAAACTGGAATAGATGTCTTACAAAATCTAGAGAAAATATTGACAACAAACACATTTTTTTATCTTCTCTTAAGTCAGGAGCTTTTTTTGAAAGATTAATCGTTTCCAACAAGGAAATAGTTTGTTAGAACTTTATGGAAATGTGTTTTTTAAAACCAGAAACCTCTATACGATTAAGTTTTGACTCGTAAACAATATTTTGAAAAATCGCTTTCAAAAAATCATTTTATGCACTCAAGTATCTCTGTATACTCTCTTCATCCACTCTGACGAAAAAAGGATTTTCTAAAGCAACTACTCTGATGATAAAAGAAATTATTGAAAAATAAGGGAAAGCTTCTTTTATAACAAGAGCAATATAATTCATTCATAACTCCTAAGTAACTCCTAACAATTTGCAAGTTTACACATTTAGTATACTTTAAATACAGATCTATTCTGCTATTCACGTGGATCGTATATTCGATTCACCCATTCGATTCTTTTTCACACTGCATTTGCATTCTTCTATCCATCGAGTGAACATTATCCAAAACCAATTTGACATTCACGTAAACAGCTGTTCATGTGACAATCTTGAGAATGTTGGATAAATTGTTGTGATGCATAAACAGAGTTAAATGTTTAATTTGTGTAACTTTTGGAAATGGACAATATTGGAATTTGTATTCCAATATTGTAAGAATTGGAAGAAGAGAATCCTCAAATAGAGATTTCGGAGAAATGTTGTGGAACTGCCGGATGAAACGTAAGTTCAATTATTTTCATTTTGAAATACCTATATAAACCAATTAATTCACAATTGTAGGTTTACCAACAACGTTCGGTTAAATAAAAGAACATTTCGATATGTATTGGATATTGTTGAAGCAAATCTTCCACCGCCACAGCGAAATGATTCAATTTCAAGAAAAGAAAAATGAATTTCTTGTTTAAGGTTTTTTGCTGAAGGTAATTTGCAACATGGCGTTGGACAGGATTTAAATGTGGGGTTCGCTCATTTAACATTTAGCAAAGTGTTAAAGGACACATTGGATGTATTACAAGCCCATTTAAGTCCCAAATGGATTACCCTACAAACGACAAACGGCAGAATTAAGCAATAAATTAGTTTTACTTACATTTTGGTAACAACAATTAAATGAAAATGAAATGGTAACAGTCATCAAATGAAAAATCCGCTGCATTTTTTATGCGGATCTGAATTGTATAGAATGAATGCGTTCACGTGAATAGTATTACCAACGTTACCGACATACACAGATTCACTTCGAAAGAATAGCAGAATAGTTATTAGTGAAATTTCAAGAAAAATTCCCCATGATGAATAGCAGAATAGGGCTGGATAGTGACTGCAGCTTTGTGGAAAGTACAGTTTAAAAATGTTTGTATTATAATATATCTCTTAGAGATGGAGGGGACCTACAGTTTTATGCCAAATCCGAACGGTTAAGTTGAGAAATCAATTTGCGTGACAAGAATTTCTCTTGGATGATTTGTCAGTTTCTCGCAAAGAGGCAGAACCCTTGGAAAAAAACTCTTATTTGGCACAGGAAAGGATTGAACCGGAGACCTGTTGCATGACAATTCTACCCATTAACCATCACTCCACGCGTACTACTGAAATATCTTAGCAAAATTACATGAAGATGCAGCACACTTTTTATTACTGCTATTAATTATAATATACATTTATGTTAACCGATTTCAACTGTTTTTAATCTAAGACTTGCGGACATGGCAAACTTTGTCTTACCACTATTTAACACCTTTAAAAAAACTTAAATTGCAATTTTATGGAATCAAAATCAGTAAAGAGCAGTGTGATGAACATCTATTTCATCAATGAGTTGTTTTTTTACCTTCTTCACCCAAAATGCACACAAAAATATTGAATGGTAATGAATCGTACAACTAGCAGACATTTTGGAAGCTTCACAAGATCATCATTATCATGCAAAAAAAATTTTAATTTTTCGCAAATTGTTCCTTTTTGGACGAATTGTGCACAAAAATGCTATATAATTTTTACAGATTTTTCCGGAGAGTTTTCCCAAAATTTTCTTTCAAGAACAAGTAAAACTTTTCCCTCTTAAGTCCTTCAATTTTTAAATGTAAGTCATATTGATATCTACATTTCCTTCAGTACAATGAATGATATTTCTGGCAGAAATTAATAAATTTTTGATTCTGTTGAATCCTCTTTCAACAGCCAGTGATAACGATTACTATGGTGATTCCAATTTGAAGTTTTAACAGATAATTCTGCATGATGCATAATCAATTTTGTTTCCGGTAAATGGCCTACACTTCTATCCTACAGAACTTCCAGTCTCTTGAGAGCTTTAGTTTTCCAACAAACCAACCAATTTTAGTGCACGTAATGTAGGGCATCCATGATCCCAGTTCAAAATTAATGTAGCTACACTATGAATAGGTTAAACCTTTCTTATTCTAGATTCATATCATATTTCAGGAAAACATATTCTTTCAGATGTTAAATCAAAAACACATGTCAATGATGTGAACTTGATGAAGATGATGATGGTGATAAGATTGAAAGGCAAGTTCATATGTAATACACAACACGTGTTTTAAAAATGTCAAAACTGACCTTACTTATACTACTAGGTTTAAGGTAGGTAACAACGTCATTGTTCTTGAATATATCGCAATCTACACTTGAAGTGTTTGTATTTCTAGGTACCTCATACTATTCGTTGGTTTGAAAAAAGGATATACAGTTTCATTTTCTACATGACATGGTAAGTTGAAGTGGTAAACTGTGTGGCACGGTTTGCTGTCATTTTACACCACTTCTAGCCATCAAACTCGGAAAAAGTTTACACATCGTTCAAAAATATGATGTTGTTAAGATATACCATCATGACAATACGGATATACACTCCAAGTCCTTAGGATAGAAGCAGTCATTGTTGACAATATTCCCATTTGGTTTACGTAGAATGTTTTTCGGTTCCTAGGACTTATTTTTTTCGAGGGAAGGGGACACTGGCTCCTAGCACCAAATTTGTTCTGTGAAATTGCATAGTAGTAGTTTTGCTTTTCAACAATACCTGATTCTATTCTTATGACTTGGAGTGTGTGTATTTATTTATCTGAAGGCAGCAATCAAGGTGTCATTTTGTTGTGTGTCTTTTGTGTAAACTATTTTGCATATAAATTAAACGAGCATGTCATGTTCGTTCGGTTGCTCCTTGTCCTTCGTGTGATTATAGAGAAGCTGACTGTGTCTAGTGTTCGGTCTAGGTTTCATGTAGGTGGTTACACGAAACCTATTCCTATATACATGATGAACATCATATACCAACTTGGAATGAACCAGATGTCTAACTTCCGGAATTTTCAAGCCTTTGTAGTGTAAGTATTATGTATATGTAGGTGGATTCTTAAATTTAACATGTGATTTTGGAAAGATTTGGGACAAACTGAATTTTTTTATATATCCTTAGTTGTTATCCCTGATGTTAGGTAGCAATACTAAATAAATCTTTTTGGAACATCGATGACACCTTGAAAATTCATTAATACTCGTGTATGTCTCTGAGCTGAATGAGATTATGTCGATAAAAGAAACATATACCACCTACTATATTTATTAATGTCCAAATCATTTATATTGTGACAACTTTATACACTTTAAGGACACAAATAATGATACTACCACAGAATCTAATTGTATCAAGAATGAAATAATTATATTTTAGCAGAGATAGACTTTGAGAAATTTTCTTTACTTTCATAAATCCTTACGTTTAATGTTTGTATTTTATTTATTCCGAAAAAGTTGAGCTAAGATGAGAATTTTCATTAATAAGTCCTTAAGATTTTCTTAACTCTGAATTCGGAGAAGAGCAAACATTCCAAGGAGCTTAAAGGTGGTGAAGTTCAGTTTTATACAAATTTTAAATCAATTTTAAGATTCTTTTTAGCCACACAGGGTACCTTATTTTAGTTTATTAGATTTGTAAACATAGGGATTTAGCTCATTTCGGCATTCAAGTGGATACATTTTTTTAATCCATTTTCCTCTAAGCAAATTAAATATTACATTGATACCTAAAGGGAAATGGCGACATCCTTAAAAAAAAAAAAATGCCCATAGAAAGTTATTGTAATCGGTCCAATTTGCCGAATTGAAAATTTTGACATTTCTCGACGTTTCAAGGTCCCTAGAGTTTAAATAAAAGATTTGTAGGGAGATTTCTGTGTGTCTGTACGTTCGGGAAGCTTTTTTCGTGGTCCATAAATATCTCACAAACCAATAACGTTAGTTACTTGAATTAAATTTTATATTTAACGTTTTATATCATATTGTTGTAATTATTTAAGGGGGACCGGACGGTAGGAGAACATCAGACATGGGCACCACCTTGCTTTTTTACAAAGATGCCATTTGTAAAAAACATGGTGACCGCCATTACTGATTTTCTACTACAGTTACCCATTATTACAACGAAAGTATTACCTACTCACGAAGACGGAAAGGGGATTGCTCATTTTATAAGGGACATCCGGCCCGGAGTGTACACTAAAGAATTTGGTATCAAATTAAAGGTTGTTCTAAGCCGGATATGTCTGCAAAAATATTTTGTCGATAACTCATGGGAGATCCGAGATATTTGAGATTGAAGTTCGAAATGTCCAACCATTAAAAATCAGCACTTTTTCGACATAAATGCTAGTATCTTTGGATACAGAAAAGCTAGGAAAATCAAACCTTTGAATAACAGCATTTTTTAGGCAAACTTTTCTACAATAATATCTATTAAAATTCAATGATGATATTTATTTTTTTTGGCACCAATAAGAAGCTTAGTTCACAACCTTTATTTCCATACATAATTTTTTAGGGTTTCTTCAACAATTTATTCATTTTGACAATAATAATTCAAAAATATGCTCCCAAAATGCAAAAAAAAATCTTATACCTAACACTAAAATAAAAATAATTCTTATAGTAATAGTGGAAAAATTAAAACAAAAAATAAATAATTCTTATTAAGGTGGTGGAAATATTAGAATAAAAAAAAGTTGTTTTTCGGCTTGGTATCTTAAAAATCTTCCTATAACTTTATATTGCCAATTGCTAATCAATCACTACGCTTAAAAAATCTTCTCCGTCTGTATCTTTTGCACAATCAACCCAAACCTACTGTTAATAACATTCCTCTTATGTTTACTACCAGAAACTTTTCAACTTCAACTCTATGGAAGAACGTAGGCAAATTGCAGACTTTCTAGCTTTTCTGTATCCAAAGATATTAGCATTTATGTTGAAAAAGTGCTGATTTTTAATGGTTGGATATTTCGAACTTCAATCTCAAATATATCGGATCTCCCATGAGTTATCGACAAAATATTTTTGCAGATATATCCGGCTTAGAACAGCCTTTAATTTGATACCAAATTCATTGGTGTACACTGCGGGCCGAAAATGAGCATACCCCTTTAAGGCTGGTATACAAATTTAATGGTTTGGGATTTGAAGTGGAAGGACTTTAAACACAATTTTCGTACAGTTGATATAAATCAATGCAAAAGAATTAAATCTAAAATGCATTATTATTTTTATTCAACTTTGTTACAAAAATGAGTATATTACAAAGTTTTAATTAAATAACAAATGATAGTTAAACTTATAAATGAGGTACATAGATAGGGCGGATAGTTTAAAATCTTCCAAAAATAATATTTATTATTTTGCATTATAAATACTTTTAATTTCAATTTAATTTAGCACTGTCTTTCGCTAACACAAATAGGTTCGACGGTATTCTACACATGTAACTTATAGCTGCTGATGAGGGAAACATGGATTTTCCGAATCTAAACCAGAAATGGACTTTGTTTTCCCTTGTGACCTATGTATTTAAAGAAATGGCAAAAGCTAAACGAATTGGAAACTGTAACCTTCTGAAGGGTATGGTAGAACCTGACGGAATCATTGGAATTCGTGGCAACAGGACCACTCTTTCCGGTGATCTTTTTGATGTAAGAAAGTGTACCGTTGCATGATTAAGGTGGATTCATATAACGCAGGAGAATAATAGGTGAACGAATCTTTTACCGAAGATTATGTGGTAGCATTCCAGGAATATCTAGTAAATGTAAAAATTCAATTGGAAGATTTACACTGTCATTTTCATTAACATCATTTAGTTATACTACTAAATTGTAGCGTATATGAAACGTTTGGAAGTTTGACATAGCGCCATCTATTGAATAATTACTCTACCCAGTCAAAAGATGTCGCCATCTGTTAGAATCGTTTGGAGCGAAACAATAACTGTGATTGTCACATAATAGACAAATAATTTGCAATAAAATAATATTGAGATCATAAATTGAGATATAAGCTATCCAATCTTTCAAGTTGGGTCAAACTGCACACGGTGCACAAATTTGATTAAAATCGATTAGGAGTCCAACGCCGGCAAACATTATTACACGTAATTAATATACATATATTAAGGTATCGTTTTTGACATTCAGTAAATTTTGTATAAAAATCCAACTGTCAGTTTTTTCATAAAAATTAAAATCTAGAAAAATAGTACGCAAAATTGATAAAAATTGATGTTTGATTCTCGATATCTCGTGAATAAATTAAAGTATTGACTTCGAAATGATTTAATTCGGTGCTAAATTTTGTTTTTAACGTATATTATATTGTTCTGAGGAAAATCTAATCTTTATGTGTTTATGTAAGAAGCAAAAATTTTCAAGAAATGCTACTAAGATTGGTAAAAATTGGTTTTAACAAAAATAGATTTAGAAACCAATTTATTTCATCATTTATGCAAAATATTGTTGTTAATTTTAAGTTAATTTTTAGAAAAATTCAACTGACAATTTTTTAAGCAAAACACACGAAAACCTACAAAAACAGCAAAAAACTGATAAGAATGGGTTTTCGACTCAAGTATTAGAACAAAAAAAAAATATTGACTTAAAATTTTTTAATCAAACATGACATTACGATGGTAAAGAATTCGAAAAAAGTGGGTCCCCCCATTCCGTCCGTCTGTCTGTCTGTCCTCTCCCCTACATCTCAAAGCATTGGATCGATTGACTTCAAATTTGTACATTAATGTTTTGCCCCGATTCGCGTTTGGCTTTTTTTTCATTTTGCTTAAGGCTAAAAATAACACATTTTTGGTCAAAAATCGAAAATTCGGGTTTCCCAAAAACAAACCGTTAAATTTTTTTTAAATTTTTGTCTCATTTTTAACTTAACATAGGAAGTTATTGTAATGGCTCCGATTTGTCAAATTAAAAATTTTGACATTACTCGACGTTTCAAGGTCCCTAGAGCCAAAATAAAAGATTTTTAGAAAGATGTCTGTGCGTGCGTGTGTACGTACGTTCGTACGTCCGTACGTCCGCTAGAAACTTGAATTAAATTTTATATTATATATTGTAACGTGATACAAAACAAATATATTTTTAGAAAAAAATCCAATCAACGGTTTTTTTTATAAATCAAAAAAATTGAAAAAAAAAAATGTGTTACCTCGAAAATTTTACGACTAAAATATGATTTCATTTCCAAAACAATTTTGTGTAACGAAGAATAATGTTTTTGACATCTGATAAGATTTTGAGAAAAATCTAATTGACAGTTCTTTTTATAAAAATAAAAACCTAAAAAAAACATTACTCAAAGTTGGTAGAAATTGAATTTCGACTCAAATATCTTTTCAAAAACTTGAGATTAAGGCTTCAAACTAATTTTATCTTATAAGAAATATTGTTTTCAACATTAGGAAAAATGTTGAGAAAAATCGAATTGACAGTTTTTTTACAAAAAATAAAAACCTAACCAAAAAAAATTAATAAAAGTTGGTAAAAATTGATTTTCGACTCAAATATCTTTTCAAAACTTTGAGATATTGGCTTTAAGCTACTTTTATCTTTTAAATAATATAGTTGTGAACATTCAGTAAAATTTTGAGAAAAATCTAATTAACAGTTTTTTTACAAAAAATAAAAACCTAACAAAAAAACAATACTAAAAGTTGGTAAAAATTTACTTTCGACTCAAAAAGCTTTTCAAAAATTTAAAATATTGTCTTTAAACCCTTTTTATTTCACAGAAAATATTGTTTTCAATATTCAGTAGTTTTTTTTATAAATCCAACATTCCGTTTTTTCATAAAAAAAATAAAATCTACAAGAAATAGTACTCAAATTTGGTAAAAATTGATGTTCGGTTCTTGATATCTCTCAAATTAATTTCATTCATCCAATTTATAAAAATATAAGAAATGCTACTAAAATTGGTAAAAATTTGTTTTCGACTAAAAATCTATTTAACAAAACCAGATTTTCAAACTAAACTATTTCTTCATATGAAAAATATTGTTAGTTATTTTGAAATTTTTAAGAATAATTCAACTGACAACTTTTTTAACCCAACACGAAAACCTACAAACTTTTAAGCAAGACAAATCGATAGACGGGATGGGAAGTTATCAGTGTGGGTCGCATCCTAGCCTTTTTTTTTGATTGGGCTTCTTTCAATATGAGACAAATATTTTTGTATTGCTCCAGAAGGGTACCCCCCATAGAACCATTATTTTGATTTAAAGTTTTCTCAATAAGAATTTATTATTGAACCGATTTCAATAATTGTTATTTTCTGAACAAGCTCTTATACTGTCTCAATAATATTTGATGATCAAAAATATCACTGTTTTTATTTTTAATTTTTAAAAAAATATTAATATTTTTTTCGAAATTCGATATCTTGAAAATGGGTCATAATTTTTACGAAATAAAAAATTTAAGACGTATATTAATAAGCTATAAGTAACTGCATCCAAACATTTTTTTAAACTAAAATTGGAAAATTTTATAACGATTTTCAAATAAAAAATTTCAAAAATTAAGGGTTTTTTGAGAAATGAAATTATAAATTTTTTAAAACAAAGTGTTTTTGAAGGTACATTTTTAAATCTTAAAATAAAAAATATATTTTTAAACATACTCTTTGGATACTACATAACCAAGTTCTTAAGACCCAGTCGTGCACTAAGATTAGGAAAAAAGTAAACAAAAAAAACGTCTTTTGCTTTGTAACTAATTTTAGTGGGGACTTAACTCCCATTCATTCGGCTTGATTCAAGCTATAAGTATAACTCAAGAACTAACTTAAATCTAAACATATAATTATAAGTGGGGGTAAGTCAAAAGGAGTTTGAGGTTATAGGTGCTGATGTTGAAACCAGAAGAATTTTGGAGAATTGGCCAATCGAAGCAGGTTCATTAAGGCCAGAAAAATTAGGTAAATGCACAAAATCTGGTGAAAAAGAAAGTTGTATTATAAAAGGACAAGTAGAGTGTGGACCCATTTGACTTTCATTTGTGATTAACGAACTGAACGAAGTGTTTTAGATCGATCGTTAAAAAGGTTAGATTGAGTTTTATGTAAATATTGATGGTATGGAGAAAATTTTACAGGTCGTTGAAATGCAGATAAGCCTCATGGTACTTAGAATAGTTAGTTGGCTATTGAAATCATATTAAAATTTGCCACAGCTTGTTCCTTTGTTTATGCAGCCATTGAAGTCCACGATTACACCGGCGGCCGGCGGCGGAGCTGACGTGCGTGTCGTTAGGGAGGGACTGCAATGAAGTTCAATAGTGTAGTTTATAGTAAAACAGGTTAGTGGCTTCTTCAATAGACATATTTTTAAAATTAATTGAAATTCTGTTAACTGTCTAAACACCGAAGTTTTCTTTTTAATAAAGGTAAACATAGATAAGCGATACAAAGTTTAAGCCATTTAATAAATTCTTAAATTTGAAAATACAGTTTTCTTTTGCTTTTTGTAAGATTTTGAAAATACTTTAATTTTGGCCCTATTAAAGGTCCTTATGTTATTTTGGCCTATTTTGAAAAATTGGCCACCAAGATACCGACATAATATAAAAATGTGAATCTTTATTTTCCTGGGCTGTAACATAGAAAATACAAAACTCTTGTTTAAAAGTAAAAATGTATCTAAAATCTTTTTGGCACGACATTTGAAAAAATTTACTATTTAAGAAATTCGAAGACCTACGAAACATAATCTTGAAAACAAAAAACTTTATAACTTTGAAATAATTACGTTACCAAAAATATTCATGTATGCATATTTTTGGTAACGTAATACGATAAAACGATAAAATGGAAGAACGTTTTGACACACCATCTGCTTATTTCTTCATACATACATATGGACATATGTACATACATACATATATGCACAGATACTTTTAGTGAAATTTTTTTTTTTGTAATCTCTACATTTTGTCCCTTAAAATAAGGAAACAAAAATGTACGGTTGTCCCAAAAAATTAAATTAAAAAAAAACCCTTAACATCTAAGGAATCATCGATAACCCCGAAGATACTCATATTGGAAAGAATCGTTTCAGCTGGTAAATTTTCAAAATACTGACTGTGTTTTTTTTTGTTATTTCTTTAACCCCATACCTTAACTAATTTTCCCTCATTCAAAGGCTGTGTAATGAATTAATCCTTTTTAATCGCCCTCTAGAAGATAATAATGTCTTTATTGCAATACTAAAATAATCAACATAAAAATGTTGCGTTGTTATATTCTCGCATGATTTACCCCCTTGTTTCTTATAATTTCTAAGTTATGCGTTGCTTAAGGTCGCCTCTTCAGAAAAAGGACGAAAGGATTGAGAACAACAACAATATCAACAACGAGAAAACCATTAAATTGTTAACATTAAAAAGTAGCAATAAAATTAATCAACCTGCCTCGACCAGAAAAAGTCATCAACCGTAAATGATTTGTTCTTCAAAAGATTTTCTTTATTACTGTATTAAAAAAAAAAAAAAAAGGAAAAACTTTACAGCTTTTCATCTTCCAAAGGATATAGAGGTAGGAGCCATAACAAAATATTTCATATTCCAAACGACAATATTTCACCAAAAAAGTACCTTCCCTGTTGTAAACTTTACGAGAGGGAGGAATGTTCACGTACATAAGTAACAAACAACCCTTAATTTACAATCGTAAATATTTCAAACGACGTTTTCTTCTTTTTTTTTTTCATTTTTACTTTAAATTCTTCAAAGAATTTTCATTTAATGTATACAAAAGTATAAAGAAAAATGCAATATAAGTTTCGTTTTCTTTTTTTTTAATCTAAGGGGTCCTCTTGTGTTATTTTTTGGCTGTTAAGGAGAGGAGGAAATGTTAAAGCTTAAGCCATAAATATCCGTAGGTTAGGTTTTGTTTACAAAATTCGTCTTTCTCGGCCAAATTAAAAAAAATAACGTCAAAAAATGTTGTTTGTCCACAAGAATTTAGCTCAATATGCATAACTTATTTGAAGGTGAATAGGAAAAAATGTATCTCGTTAACCTTTGAACACCGCACACACACAAAGTATGTTATATCTGCCTTGAAACTTTAAAAAGAAAAATAGGTAATAACTACAGGAAATAGCTATAGTAACCCATGCTCATGGCTCATCTAAAAAGATTTTTCCATAGCGTCATCGCATCGTGAGCCATGATAACCTAAGGGTATATAATGTATATAATGTGTGGTGAAGACAAACAGGGTGGTATTGTCTAAGCTTTAATTCTGTAAATGGTATAGTTATATTTGCTACGTTTTCAATACAGTTCAAATGGAGTTTTTATATCTACACAAATAACCGAAAAAGTTGCTTCTGCAGGGCGGGATATGGGCCTCCACCAACGTGCTTCTGCAGCCAGGTCGGTCCCTAGCTAGCTGTCTTCAGTTTTGCACGCCAAATCGTTGAGGTCCTCTCCCTCCTTCGTGTGCCACCTAAATCGCGGTCTTCCTCAACTGCACCGTCCTTCGGGATTGGATTCGGAGAACTTCAGGCCTGAAGCGTTGATGTCCATTCGCTAACATGACCCAGCCATCTAATCGTTGGACTTTTATTCTTTTAACCAGGTCAGTGTCACTGTACAGCCCGTACAGTTCTTCGTTATATATTCTCCTCCACTCTCCATCTATGCAGACGGGATCAAAAATCACCCGAAGAATTTTTCGCTAGAAGATTTATAGATGGTGATTTTAGATGCTCGAGAGAGGACTTTGCTACTTAATTGCCTTCTAATTCCAAAGAAGCAGCGATTCATTCTTCGTTTGATTTCAGCGCTGGTGTTTGTTGTCTGAATTTATAGCGGTGCCTAGGTAAACAAAGTCCTCAACTACCTCGAAGTAATAGCTGTTCATATAGTGTTCTAGACGTCTTCGTTCAATGCCGTTTTTTGATGGCAGCATATACTTGGTCTTGCCCTCATTGACTACTAAACCTATATACTTGGTCTTGCCCTCATTGACCACTAAACCCATCTTCTCCGCTTCTGTCGCAATGCTCAAAAACTCACCACTGACATCACCCTTTGATCTTCCTATTATGTCAATATCATCGGCGGCGTATCTGAGTAATCGGATGGACCTTTGAAAGACTGTGCATCTAGTGTTGACGGTTGAGTTTTGCATAATTCTTTCCATGTTGAAGAAGTCGCATGACAGTAGATCGGCTTGTCTAATACCTTTTTTTACATCAAATGCATCGGTGAGATCTTTTCCGACCTTGATAGAGCAGCGTGCATTCTCAATCGTCATTCTTCAAAAACGGATAAGTTTGACAGGGATGCCAAAACTAGACATTGTCCTGTAAAGCTCTTCCATATAGACGCTGTTATACGCGGCTTTAAGAGATTTGAAGTTCCTGGTTTTTTTCAAGATCTGCCGTAATGTGAATATTTGGTCAATGGTAAACTTTCCTGGTCTGAAGCCACACTGATGAGGACCTATCAGGTTGTTGACGAACGTCTTCAGATGTTCCCATAAAACAGCAGAAAGGATCTTATATGCGATGTTCAGGTGGCTGATGCCTCTGTAGTTGGCGCAATTCAGAGGGTCTTCTTTATTGTGTGTTAGGCAAACTGTGCTGAGATTCCACTCATCGGGCATGCTTTCTTCCGACCATATTTTGCAGATGAGCTGGTGCTTGCTTCCTATCAAGTCATCGCCTGCTGCTTTTAATAATTCGGTAGCGGTGCCTTCAGCTCCAGATGCTTTGTTGGACATAAGTTTCTATGTAGCTACATATATTCACTTCGTCCAGGTCGGTTAGGCGGAATTGTTGTTTTCCGTCTACTAGTTGAGAGTAGTACCCGTGGCATGATGGTTAGTGCTTTGGACTGTCATGCGAGAGGTCTTGGGTTCGATCCCTGCCTGTGCTACCCAAAGTTTTTTACACTGGTACTGCCTCTTAGGAATTGACAAATTCTTAAAGAGTAATTCTTGTCATGAAAAAGTGCTTTCTCAAATTAGCCGTTCGGATTCGGCATATAAACTGTAGATCCCCTCCATACCTGCAATTTCTCGTACACAGGAATAGTTGAGAGTTGTAAGTCACTAGGCCTTGGTTCTATACGGACTGTTGCGCCACCTAATTTATTTTATTTATTTAGCTTGAGTGGTTCTATCTCCTGTAAAGCGGAATTCGGTTCGTCATTGCCGTTAAATAATTTGAAGGAGTGGTCTTTCCATATTTTCAATAAAGACTGCGGTTGTACTACAATGTTCTGATCTGATCCTGATAGTTCTTACAGGCTTCGGTTCGAGGCTTGAGAGGTTTTTCGTACCTTTTGGTAATATTTACGAACCTCATTCCTGTTGTCACATCCCTCTATCTCCTCGATCGCGCGCATTAGAAGCTCACCCTTTCTTTCCATTTAAGAAGCCGGTGTTCCTCTCTCCTCTTGTGCTCTTAGAGCTCGCAAGCACCTCCTGTGCTTTGCATGCCTGTTGCTTAGCTGCGTGCGCTTGCCGGTCGCGCTTGGTTTTCAATGCTTAATGTAGGCAGCATAGGACCTCTTAAGAGTTTGTAAGAGACTCGATCGGAAAAGGATATGGCAGTCTCTCATGATTGTAGCCGTCTAACTTCGAATCTTCTCACAGCACTTCCTTGTTTTGGCTTTGATCAGGATATCCGTGGCTAATGCGAGGAAGTAGTCCAAATTAATGTTGGCCCCTCGGAATGTTCGGACATCCTGTATACTGGATAAGTGTCGTGCGTCGATCGCGATGTGGTAAATTTGGTTGACAGTTGATTGATCAGGAGATTTCCATGTCCCCTTGTGGATATCAAGATGTGTGAACTGCGTACTAGCTACCAGAACGTTTCGCCCCGCAGCAAAATCGATCAGGCTGTGCAGGTTGTATCTCCCGATTGTGCCATTAAAGATGTCTTCTCAAGCTAAAAAAGCTTGAGTTTAAAATCTCCTAGGGCAATTTTAATGTCATAGCCAGGGCACTGCTCATAGGTCTTGTCCAAGAGCTCGAAGAATATTTTTTGGTGTCTTCATCTTTCTCTTCTGTTGGGGCATTTAAATAAAAACTAACTACAATATTTTGCATATAATAAAATTAGCTTTTTCCCGAGATTTTTAGTCGAAAATCAATTTTTACCAATTTTAGTAGCATATTATGAAAGTTTTTATTTATTAAAAAGTAGATATTTCAGTTTGTATAGAATAAAATAATACTGAAGTAAAAATCCGCATTTATTTTCGGGATATTCGAGTGAAAAATTAGTTTGTACCAATTTTGTGTAATGCTTTTTGTAGATTTCTATTTGTTATTAAAAAACTTATGATTGTATTTTTCTAAAAATAATGTATTTGTAAATTCAATATTAGTTTTAAACCACAAATTTGGTATCAGTTCAGTATACCTAAAAGAAAATTTAATTCAAGTTACTAGCTTAATTGTTTCGGGAGATATTTGGGATGAACCAAATTTTTCACTTTTTTTAGTGGAGTATAATGGGGTTTATGAGAGATATGGTTTTGAGATATATAAAAAAAAACTTGGAACACCCTGTAAATGTATTGTTCTTACAATATGACATCAGCGACAAATACTTTAAGAGAACATTTCCCGACTTTTAAATTGTTATCATAAGGATGAGTTAGTGCGTTGCAAGAACTCGAAAAAATAATAATGGAAATAACGAAGAAAGACAACGAAACGAAGACAACAAGCACCGCGCTAAGGCACACCGCTTTATTCCCAAGGGAATATTTCTATTTTCACCCTTGTTGTATATAGTTTGATGTTATAATTCCCTTTGAACTAAGCTTTAAAAGTTGATCCATACCATTGCTGTTATTTCTTTGTTTTTAAATACAAAAATGTAAATTAACATTATTTGATTTTCTCCTTTTACAATGTTAAAATAAAAGTTCACCCTCTTTCCTACATAAGTGAACTTCTCACTAAGGTTATATATCCCATTCCCATCGGGCTTAGGTCCCTGGCCTCATTTAGACTTATGCGAAGGTAAAACGCCTTTAAAAATTTCATATCCATTGGTATGATGAAAGTTACAATAATTTACATAATTTAAAGCTGATCAAAAACAAAAATCCCGAAACAATTGGTGCCATCACTTGGGAGCACCCTACTGCCACTACCCACGGCCTTATTCAACAGTACTCGTTAGTAATTACTATTTAAAGCTTTAGCTGATGTTGGCTTTTTGAGTGATGGAAATTAATTTATTATCAACAAAAAAAAAATACGGTTGTGATAAAAATTAAGGAAATAATTATTATGATGATGACCAACATCTGACGTTGAAGTTTGCCATTTTGTGGAAGTTTTCTTTTTATTATTATTTATTAATGTTGACATGTACAAGGGAATTTGTGACATGTGGCTGACTGATAAATTAATAATTTAAATTCGGTTTAAGGACCACCTGATGTTGCTGTAGGAGTGCGTAGGTGTTGATATTGAATGATTAGGGGGTTGTTTTAATTGAACGGTTTTTTTTTTAAATTCTTATTTTAAGTGTTTACTTATGACATTTATTGAATTAACATTTGTGATTTTTAGTCACTTGTTGTTTTGATATAATTATTTACGTTGGACTTACACACTAAAAATTCTGTGATATTCTCCATTTAATTTTAAAAGATGCATTTGAAGAAAATGGTAAAAATCTCAACAAATCTCTGACCACTTCATCAGAATTACGGTTTTTTTTCAATCTTTATTGTTGATTAAAATTATAATAAACTAGCTGACCCGGCCACGCGTTGTTGTAGCTAACGTTTTTAGTCATATTTGATTGTTGTAAAATATTTAAAGAGAACGGTAGGAGAACATCAGACATGACCACCACAATGCTTTTTTACATTGATGCCATTTGTAAAAAACAATAGAGACCTTCATAACTAATTTTGGGGTAGGTAGGGCGGATAGTTAAAAATCTTCTAACAATAATTTGTATTATTTTAAATTATTAATACTTTTAATCTCAATTTAATTTAGAATTAATCGGTGCATAATATTTTATTGGTTAACCTGTCTTTCGCTAACACAAATAGATTCGACGGTTTTCCTACACGTGAACATGTAACATATCACTGCCGACGAGAAAAAAATATTTTCCAAATCTAAACCACAAATGGACATTGTTTGGACTTGAGACTTATTTATGGACATGGCAAAAGCTAAACGAATTGGAAACTGTAACCTTCTAAAGGGTTTGTAAGGAATTCTAAGAAGTAGTGATAGTTTTTAAATGGTAATGGTTGTCATATTGACCACAGCAGTTTTCTTATTGACTACCGCAGTTGTCATATTACTACCAAGTTGTAAACAAATTTTGGATCCCAAATTTGACAACCGAAAATTGTCCTATGGACTATCGCTGTTATCGGCTACTATTCAATAGTCAATTTGACTTCCAAAATAGTCAATAGGATGACTTTTTTGTTCTGTGTAGACGGAATTTCCGCAGAATTGTTGCAAGCAGAGCCAAGTTCATCAAGCGAATTGCTGAAACCAGTAGTAAAAGCAACATGTGTCTCTGAACACTTCTTCGAACAGTGGAAAAGGGGTAGGAGATTGTCAAGTTCCCAAAAAAAGGAGACCTGATGAAGTGCAAAAACTGGTAGATATTTGCATTTTGCGGGCAGTCAAAAAAATAGCAGCAAACATTGACTTAAAACGCTTAGCAAAAAACCTCGACACTGAAGAAGCATAATTCCGCAAAGGATCCACCTGCATTGATCACATCAACACTTACGAGTCGTCATACAGCAGTACGTTGAATATAAATCATCACTTCATCTGCTGCTCATCGACTTTGAGAAAGCTTTTGACACCGTCAACAAGGAGTTTAGCTGATTTGGATTGTGGAGGAGAGATATCTCGGATAAACGCAATTCTATTATAAAGGTGATTTATATGTAGACCATATTTCACTTCATACACAGAGGTAGGTTATCAGAATAGTTTGAAGTCAAAAGTCGGGTCAGACAGGACTACACAATGACACCAATTCTGTTCTTATAAAAAGAAGGAATAAAATGAGTTCGGACAACGTACCTGAAACATCTGGACTACGCAGACGATGTATGCGTGCTATCTCATAGGATAATGGATATCCATCAAATGACAACAAGGACGGAGAGAGAAGCAGAAATCATATTTAAGCCTCGGAACCTCCCAGTCATCCTCCCTGATAAATACTGCTCAACAATCAGTAGAAAGAGTAGAGTTTTCAGTACCATGGAAGTATTGCCTCTACTAAAAGCGGTACCGAACAAGAAAGCGCTAGCCATATCGGGAAATCTAAGGCTACGTTAGATACGTTATCTAATGTTTAAAGGAACAACTTGAAGACGTTGAATTAGTACTGTTATAGGGTTACAGCACCTAAAAAACAATAGCAACAATTAGCAGGAAACTACAGACCCAATCTAGCCCAAACGTATATCAATTGAAGAACTGAACTCATTGATACTATTATGCGAGGGGTCAAGTGGCGGTCAATTCGACACACACTTCGAAAAGGTAATGATTGCGTTGCACGCCAGGCAATGAAATAGAATACACTCACTCAAGAAAGCAGAAGAGTCGGGAGACCGAGAAACACGTGTAGAAGACCAATCGATAAGGAATCGTCGAGATTGGGGAAGATCTGGAGGAAGCTCAAACACATCGCCGAAAAACGTACACTAGAAGAAGAAGCCCTATGTCCCCTTTAGGGATCACCCTCAGATTTTATAGGCTTAACGAGCTAAGTAAGTTAGTAAGTACAAACAAAAATACGGTAATTTGATACCTATAATGTTATGATTTTCATTGTCGATGCAAGAAGTCTTTTACCTCTTCTGATCGCACCATCTTTAATAAAGCCTTTATGCACCCTAAAGTTTAGGAAGACCCCTAAACTCTAGCACAATTCACTTATTTGTGGTCAGGAGTGGTCGAATTGTCAACTTGAGTCTCTTGGACAGAATTGAAAAGAGAGCTCTTTAAATAATAGGAGACTATGATCTAACTAAAAATTTGTGTATCTTTTGACCACCGCTGCAATTTTTCATCTCCATCATTTTTCAATCGATAACATCATAAGAAGGAAAAAGGCAGTTGTATTACTCCCCTCAAACAATACCACCGTAATACCCGTACTTCAAAGAATACTTAAGGATATACACTTAAACAGAACTTCGATTGTATTTTTTAGTACAGAGATTTTTTTTAAGCCGCACTACACGAATGTGCGATAGCTTGCCCGGCTCAATATAATCAAATTCTTTATAACGTTTTAGAACCTAAAATTAATATTATAAAGTTATTGGGGCAAAATTTAAAACAACTTATTGTTAAGAGTTTAACAATTTACTAGCCAGTAATTTGCCAAATATTTTGCAATTTACTAAGAGAGTCCAAAATTGTACACCTTTCTTTTCGCTATAGAAGAATTATTCTAGGTAATTCTTGCGTTTGGAGCTAGAGCAGGGCATGTACAGAGGAGGTGAAGAACTGTTTCCTCCTCCTCCTCATCCATACAGCTTCTGCAAAAGTCATTTAAGAATACGCCTAGCCACATGGCGTACTTTCCTATTGGACAGTGCCCGGTTATGAAACCGATTATCGGGCTTATATGCAACCTGCTTAGAGATAGCAAGCTCCATTAGAGATGATCGAAAGTTATGGACTGTAATAGAGTTTGTAGAGACAGAGTCCTGAGATTTGATAGCGGCCTGACTATCTGAGAAAATACGGATATCAGATGTTAGTATCACGTTTTCTTTAAGGCAGGACAAGACTTCTTTTATCGCCAAAAGTTCCGCCTAGCACATGCTTCAATGATTGGGAAGGTAGAATGAGAGACTTTATTTAAGTCCAGAGTACACACCTTCACCAACCCCCTAAATTTGTTTTTGATCCATCTGTGTAAAAGTGGATTGACTCGTCTTCCAGGAATGCCCTACCCTTGAAGGATAGTGTAGTCTGTGTGCTTTGGAATTAATTCTAAATTGTTGTTAACCTTCTTCGATGAAGCTTTGAGGTGAATAGCAGAGGTGTTAGGTATAGTAGGGTATCCAGTGCCACAGATGAGGTCGTGCGAAAGGATCCTAGTCACTGGTCAGCCTAACTACGATGAAATTTGTCGATAGTGGATTTTCGATGGAGTTTAAGAACCTAATATTCTGAAAAATGTTGGACTAATAACTTTGTACCCGTTTGATAGTAAAAATGCACTAGTATAAAATGAAGTCCAAAATAAAATTGCAGACTTTATACACTGTAAAAGTAAAATAAGAACGATTTAAACTTTGTCATTTTTTAAAAAGGCGACATTGAGACTTATTTGAATTTTCAAAAAGAACTATTGTTCCTTTCATACCTTCTATTTTAAATATTGTGTCTTCATTGAATTTTTTTTAACGAACGAAGTTAATGCAAAGGGTCCAATTTCTCAAATTGAAAAATTTAAAAGCGAGAACTGTGCTTGGTGGCTAAATCTGTAAGTTCCTACTTTCGGTGAAGACTTCTTTCGTTCAAAATATGCAGTCGGATCTTTGGAAAAAATTCAGTTTTGAAAACTTTAGTTCAATGTGACCTTTGTAAAGTAACAGAGTTTGTATAACGAATTTCGGAGAGATCTGGAGGAAATTGTAGGTAACCTCATTTGAAGTTCGAAACAATTTTTTGTATCTATTGACTTTTTCAAGACCAAATTAAGAACTCCACTATCTTAAATCCCATTTCAAAAAATGTTAATTATTAACTTCCCATAGGAAGTTATTGTAATGGGTCTGATTTGTCGAATTGAAAATTTTGACATTTCTCGACGTTTCAAGGTCCCTAGAGTCAAAATAAAAGATATCTAGAAAGATGTCTGTGCGTGCGTGTGTACGTACGTCCGTCTGTCCGTATATGTCCGTACGTTCGCTACGTTTTTTTCGTCGTCCATAGCTCAAAAACCAGAAGAGATATCGACTTCAAATAAATTTTGTTATACAGATAATAAGGCAGAAAGATGCAGAAAGGGCTCTCAAGAAAATTTCGTGGGTGTTTTTTTTACCATAGCAGTTTAAAAAAAAAGGTGAAAATGTTGGTTAAACCTAAATATCTCATGAACCAATGACGCTAGGGACTTGAATTAAATTTTATATTATATATTGTAACGTAATACAAAATGAGTATATTTTTGGAAAAAAAAACCAATTAACAGTTTTTTTATAAATCAAAAAAACTGAAAAAAAAAATTTGTCACCTCGAAAATTTTACGACCAAAATATGATTTCATCTCCAAAACAATTTTGTGCAACGAAGAATAATGTTTTTGACATCTGATAAAATTTTGAAAAAAATCGAATTGACAGTTTTTTTACAAAAAATTAAAAACCTAAAAAAAATTTAACAAAAGTTGGTAAAAATTGATTTTCGACTAAAATATCTTTTCAAAAATTTGAGATAATGGCTTCTAACTAATTTTAACTTATAAGATATATTGTTTTCAACATTCGATAAAATTTTGAGAAAAATTGATACATATAGACAAACTTTTAAGCAATGCAAATCGACAGAAGGGATGGGAAGTTATTAGTGTGGATCGCATCCCAGCCTCTTTTTGTATTTTTAAGTCAAAAGTATTTCGATTCAAAACAGAAATAAATTTGACATGATGTATATTTATTTTAACGACATTTCGTTCTTATTAATTTAACTATATATGTATATGATTTATATAGACATGTATAAAGCTTCATAAGTTCATGATAAAACAGTGTGCCTTCAAGTTCATCAAGTTTTCTCGAAACCTTTTAAATTAAATGCGTAAAGTTTTAGTTTTACATAACACAACATCCAGACTTAAACTCTACACCTTTACCTAGGCTAGTTATATGCATGCTATATTGCTATATCTATACATACTGTACTTTATTGCTCTTACATAAAATCTCTGGTGCTATTTAAAATGGTACATAGACATACCCACCTGCTTAATGTCTTTGAATTCTCAAAGGACTTATTTGTTGCAGGAAACAATTTCATTTCCATCAAGAGAGAAATTACATATTACTCGTATTTTCCTGACTTTATACAATGCTGCACGTAGGTACGCTACATTTTGCAAGTCAAGCACGTTGCCAATGTTAGCAACACTCTATACTCTCCCGTCACTTCAAGGACATTTATCTGCCTTCTCTTGTCACGGAGCTTACACAGTTTACCCTAAATTACGCAACCCACTTACTGCGAAGCGAACCACCTTAGGTACCTACCTAACTACCAACTTTTCATTTATAAAGGGGAGCCACAAGTCATACCTTTCAACTACCTTAACATACAGAGTTGTGCTCGTGCTTATTTAAATTTTAAATCGATATCTAAACGTTGTGTTCGTCGCTGCTGGTAGCGTTTTTAATGATTTAAAGATTGATGATGTGGCCAGGCCAGACCAAGTCACCTTGCATCCTAAGGATCCAAATGATGAAATTAATAATCCACTTTCTTAACCGACTGAAGACGAACGACCGACTCCGAGACGACAGAACTCGCAACTCGAGACTCTTGTTTAGCATTGAGGTGTTAAATGCCTGACTAAGTACACACGTACCGCTCCGCAACCGCACTTGACAAATTGAAACGTTTAAGAATCCCTTTTAAGTGTTTATCCAGTGTCTTGTTAAATGGAGATGGGAGTTATGAGAGTTCGAGTTAGGTACCTGCCGCCGCTGTTTCCTTCCTCGATTTGCCTGCAACTCATCTCAATGACTATGGATGAGTAGCGGATGTGGTATGTCTGGGATCTGCTGGATGCTGGTTCAGGTTGATGTTAATGATGATTAAGGCTCTTATCTTCTTGTTAGGCTATGGAAAACAATTTGTTTACATGATTAACAACATTCATAGTCACAATAATGTGAACTCGCAGTTTACGGGGACGGACGTCGCGTCCGTGGCTGGGACACAAAAATAAATGTTAAAAACAGAACGGAACGGAACAAATTTGGCTTCCCTCGTAAATGCATCCAAATATACCTCTGAGGCTTCCTTTGCACATACAAATATGAGGACAGAAAAGTCGTTTAACCTCGTATCCTATTTGAAATAAAATGTAGGTAGGAATATGCATTTATTTGCACAAGGATATAAATATGTACACACTGTACTGTACAGTACATGGATATTTAGTTGAGGTAGTTTACTTTGTGTCACCGCAAGTCCTCTTTGTCTATGTTTAGTTTGTTAGGGATGCCGGCTGGGAAATGTTTTTGTGGACAAAATGTGAGTTATAAGGACTTTTATATATAGTCATGCTATAGAGATAAGAGTAAAGGTGAATATGACTTACACTAGGTAAGACAGTACGAGTATATATGTATATGTATATGACGAAAGGTTTAGGGGCACAATTTAGATTAAAATCCAATTAGATGTCGGGCGGGATTGAAGATTTATATCTAAATAGTCACTTGTAGTTTTATGTTTATTTCATTAAGGATAATATTTATGCCGACAGTGACAGGTACCTATGGCCACAGGCGGAAAGATTATGATTTTGTGTTCAATTTCAGAATGTATGGTAACTTGAATGTTGGGGCAAAGATTTTGATTCATAAAGGAAATTCGATGTATTTTTTTTTAATTCTTAAGGCCAAAATACGAGTGAATGAAATAGTTAGTTCCATATACTGAGATAACTCACTATTAGTCCAAAAATCCAAAAATCCTTACCAAATAATTATTTAACACTACACTTAACGATATCCTTACGTAAATATAACGAATAGATTCGTTGAGCCAACACAAATTTTATATAAAAGGCTGGGATGCGACCCACACTGATAACTTCCCATCCCGTCTATCGATTTGTCCTACTTAAAAGTTTGAAGGCTTTCGTGTTGGGTTAAAAAAGTTGTCAGTTGAATTATTTTAAAAAATTTCAAAATTACCAACAATATTTTTCATATAATGAAATAGTTTACTTTCAAAATCTAGTTTTTTATAGATTTTTAATTGAAAACAAATTCTTACCAATTTTAGAAGCATTTCTTAAAACTTTTTATTTTTTATATAAACAAATAAAAATTGTATGAATGAAATTAATTTGAGAGATATCGAGAACCGAGCATCAATTTTTACCAAATTTGCGTACTATTTTTTGTAGATTTAATTTTTTTATGAAAAAAATGGACTGTTGGATTTTTATAAAATAATTACTGAATATCGAAAACAATATATTCTGTGAAATAAAATAAATTTGAAGCCAATATTTTTAATTTTTGAAAAGCTATTTGAGTCAAAAGTAAATTTTTAACAAGTTTTAGTAGTATCTAGTAGTAGGTTTATATTTTTTGTAAAAAAAACTGTCAATTCGATTTTTCTCAACATTTTTCCAAATGTTGAAAACAATATCTTCTTTATAAGTTAAAGTTAGTTGGAAGCCATAATCTCAAATTTTTAAAAAAGATATTTCAGTCGAAAATCAATTTTTACCAACTTTTATTAATTTTTTTTAGATTTTATTTTTTGTAAAAAACTGTCAATTCGGTTTTTCTCAAAATTTTACAGAACGTTGACAACAATATTTCTTATAAGATAAAATAAGTTTGAAGCCATTAGCTCAAGTTTTTGAAAAGATTTTTGAGTCGAAAATCAATTTTTACCAACTTTAAGTAATGTTTTTTTTTTTAGGTTTTTATTTTTATAAAAAAAAACTGTCAATTTGATTTTTCAAATCATTTTTTATTCGTAAAATTTTCGGGGTGAAAAATGTTTTTTTCATTTTTTTTTAATTTATAAAAAAACCGTTAGGTAATTTAATTTTTCGAAAAATATATTTGTTTGGTATCATGTTACAATTTTTAATATAAAATTTAATTCAAGTCTCTAGCGTCACTGGTTCGTGAGATATTTAGGGTTAACCAAAATGTTCACCTTTTTTTTAAACTGCTATGGTAAAAAAAACCACCCACGCAATTTTCTTAAGAGCCCTTTCTGCATCATCTGCATTATTGTATGTATAACAAAATTTATTTGAAGTCGATATTTCTACTGGTGCTTGAGCTATGGACGACGAAAAAAGCTTCCTTGGGTCTGCCGGTTTTTGAGATATGACCCACAAAAACGGTATGCCAAACATGCGAAGTTCATACAAACGCACATATACATTATACACGCCTCTATTAAAACCATTGATTCTTAAAATATTCGAGAAATGTCAAAATTTACAATTTGACAAATTGGTCAAATTACAATAACTTCCTATTAGCAGTTAATTAAAAATTAAACTATTTGGTTTTGTTCAATTTTCCATACGTTCTAAGGCCTAATACTCATTGGGAAACCTAGTTGCCAATAACTTTAATTTGCTTGGAGTCACCAGCATCTAGCAATATGGAGCATGATCTTGTGCACACCATAATTCTCCGAGCAACTTTTCGAAACTTTGTATTGTTTTCGTTCTATGTTTGTACATAACAATAAGATCTTGAAAACATGCCTAATCGAAGAATATAATTCAATTCAAATGGTTCTTCGGCTTCAATTATTGAGGCACTTTTGAGAAAGCCGTAGATGTGACTGGTTTTGATCGTTTGCTATGGACGTCTGGACAGCAGCAATATTTTCGAAACTTCAATTTCGAGCAATCCATTGTCTTACTGACAATTAAAATTAAGGCCTAAAAACTGGAGTTAATGTTCTTGAAGTTGCGGTCATCGACTCCGAATTTCGGTAGCAAATTGTTATGCAGACGTTACTCGTTTGTGTGTTAAGTTTAAATAAATAATAAATTGAAAATGTCAATTCGTTGATAAGTAAAAGGATGTGTTCACAAAATAAATTTAAAGTTGCCATGCCCTATTAAAAAATCCGATATATGAAAACCCCCCTTATAGCTCAAAGATTAACGTTTTGCCTATTTGCATTTGAAGTTGTAAACACACTGGTGCAAAATTTTAAACAATCTATTGTTAAGGATTTAACAATTTACTAGTTATCAAAATTTACTTAATATTTAGCAATTTACTAAGAGAGTCAAAAATTTTTAAATTTTCTTTTCGTTTTTATTAAAAAATGAGCGGCTAAAAATTTCTAAAAAGTGACACTTCGTGAAAATAAACAAAGCAAATACTCTTAAACGGACCTGTTAGTAAGAATTATTCCCACCTGTTGACTGGCCCAGTCCATTCGCTTCTCCTATAAGAATAATTGGGCATGTTCAGACAACATAAGAGACTTCATTCGCAGTCAACTGCATTATTTGAACGTACATTTTAACCGAGGCAACTAGTTAGTTTTTCAAGTGTCATAAACTCTATTGATCGTGCTACCAAAAACATAATTGTCTTCAACACATTTCTCAGGCAAGCTACAAGTCTAAAGAAATTTTAATTATTCTTTTCCAATTTGACAAGGAACTCTTTTTCATAAAACATCAAACGAAATTAATTTAATCACACAGCAATAAAGTTCAGCTTTCAGTTGAATGAAAAATTTGAGAAAGCACTTTTCCTGACAAGAATTACTCTTGGAGGATTAGTCAATTCCTAGCAAGAGCAATACCCTTGAAATAAACTTAAGATGGCACGGGGAGTGATCGAACCTAAGACTTCTGGCATGACAGTCCTACGTACTTTTTTTTAAAATTCATTTTTATTACTTCAATCTTAAACCTATCTTAAAGCTAGACAAAAATTCATAAAACTAGCCTAATTAACCATACCTTACACTAACTTACTGGTCCCATACGGACACTCTAAGTTAGTCCTACGTACTAACCATCATGCCACGGGTACTACAATAACTTTCTAGTCAACTTTCCAAAAAAGTTGCCTTAATTGGAAGGCAATTTTTTAGCAGCTGGCCAATCAGATACTAGAAACTTGCCTTACTTTCAAGTCCCTTATGTCGTCTGAACCTGCCAGTCCATTGTAAAGATGTCATGTGGAAATGACATTTAGCAAAAAGTTAAAATAGCCATTCCGTGATTTTAACTTTAGCAAATTGTTAAAAGATAATGAAATGTTTAAATCGTTTAAAATCGTTTAAAATTATGTAAACCATCTTTTAAGCTTAGTAAATTGTTAAAAATGTCTTTAACATTTAACTAAATCGTTTAAAATTTTGCCCCACTGTTCTTAGATGTTTTTCTATCTTTCTAATGCCCCTCGTATAAAGAGTAAAGAGCTGAATGACGGTCAGTGAAATTTCAACTAACATACTGGCTTAGGTTCTATACGTTTCATAGACTTACGTCGTCTTGCTTCCCGCGAAAGTTGTTTGGATTTTGGGAGAGACACTCTACCCAACATCTAGTATATCTGTAGACTTTGACATCTACAATATCTGTAACACTATTGTTTAATGAATTTGTAGGAAAGTCAAAAGGTTGAAATTCACCAAAAGCTCTTGTTTTCGGAAATCGAAAATTTGGATTTTATAAAATGCTGGATTCGAAACAAGGTCCTGTTTCTGTCGGGGCTGTGCATACTTCGAAATTTTGTTGTTTTAAAATCTTGCTAAAAGTTTACAAACAATTTTAAAACTAAAAATTTGAAATAAGTCATAATTCTACAGCTCATGTTTGGTAATAAGTTAACTCTAGATTTTTAAGCAGGCGTTTCTAAAATCTTTCTTTGTGAGGCTATTGGCTATTTCTTCAAAAGGTTTACTTATTCTTCAATCTATACTAATAAAAACCTGTCCTTAGTTTGTGACTTTTTAATTGGGACAAAATCACATATCCGTTATCAGTCATATAAAATAGTCAGCTTACAATGATTTTATAAGCAAACTCAAGTTTGACACCTCTATTGTCCATTTATAATTTGACAAGTATCAACCAAAATTGTTTAATTGCACTCACTTTGTTGTAGCTTGAACTAAATTCCAATCGTATCCTTCCAACACCTTCATAACGGCACAAGTTATTCTTTCGTCCTCCTTGCGCCTAACTCCTGGCGTTTCTTTCGACGCACATGATCCTTTTTTCGCATCCTTACCGTTTGCATAATTAGCTAACACTAAAGTTTCAACGGGTTTTGAATCGATTTTCATATTTTTATCGTCCGTATCCATATTAACGTAGAATTTTAACTCCGTTTCTTGAACACTAATGTTAATAATTTATGTTATTTTAAAAACTTTTCGCTCTTAAAATTTTAAATTTTTATTAAATGAAAGAACGCGCGTAATGCGTCACTTGTATCGTAAATTTTTATATAAATTCACTGTTATTTTTTGTATCCACACGAAAACCGATCGTTACCGTTCAACATCCCATCGAGAACTGTTACTGTTTATGCTGATAAAAATCAGCTCGACCATGGCCGCTGCCACACCGCCTCTACCGTCGCCGTCACCGATCCAAGTAACAAAATCCAAACTAACATATCACATTCCCATAAGTCACACTTCAAAACTCGAAGAGCCCAGAGCCGAAGCCGACTCCAACGCCAATCGACGGACGAACGGACGGACGGGACGCGGCTCATCTCCCATTTTTCCGTTTTTATGTGTGACTGATGTGTGACTTTGGTTTGACGTGGTGCGGTGGCTCTTGGCGCTGCTTCTTTAACAGCCGAATTGAAGACTCTCATGCTCCGCTCATATTCAAGTAAAACACAAGAAAACTAATACGGTTTAGTGTTTACTTAAGAAAACCATCCACAATATTATTCCATATCGCTTTGCTACTCAGTTGCACCAATGAAGACTCTCAACCACGCTTGTGCTCGAAAAACTTTAATGAAAAAGTGTACGCAGTGGCATGGCATTACTCGTAGTCGTAGCGTATAGTATCATTCCAACACACACAAAAATGTATCTCTCGATCTTCAAGTGGTTTTTAGTATTGTTGCTGTCATTTGAAGAAAGACTTAAGTGCTCGGGGATTGCTAATTATGCGCGCAATACTTTAGCGTTTTCATATGTGATGGACTTGGACACTGGACGATCAACGCGAAGCGAATAGCGCACCCCTAGGAAGTGCGAGTGCGAGTATTATTGCTCACCCTATATTTTATGGACATTGTTATTATGATGGGTAGGGCATGGCCATGGATCACTTGAAGTGAAAAGTCCATTGATATGATAAGAGGAGCATGGCTTGATTTATTTCCTTAACAATTCGAATAAATTTATTTCCAATTTTTGTTTTTATTGACAAACTTGAAATAGTCGATTGCGAAACATAGATATTTTGTTTTTAATGCAAACAAAGACAAATTAAACTATGAAAAAAGGTAAAACTGTTATCACCTGAAGCTCACTTAAACAGGAAAGGATAGAACTTTTTTTCACTTCTACATCAAATTAAACCAAACAAAAATAAATTTGTATCGAAATGAGATATAGGATCGATATATGCTTGGATTTTGATAAAATTTATGCATGAAGGCTCCGTTCTTCTTCTTCTTGTGGCAGTGATTGTGGGGCATCCGGCATATCCACAAATATTTGGCCTAACTCATTAGATAGGCATACCTGGCCTTTAAATTGGGTATAACGATATTTAAAGTGATAATGAATGCAAAATTACATACCCTATCATTTTTGTCAGCATATTGCAAAAGAATATCAAAGTTATATTTTTAATTTAAGTTTAAGTTTTGGAAAATACGCTCTACTGAGAATAATGAAAAATCTAGTCAGTATTTATTACTTATTCACGAACTCATACATATATTTTATTTACATTTTTAGCTTTTTTTATTTTTGAAATAATAGTTAAAATTTTCGAAATAAGATTAAAGTTTGCCTAAAATGTTGTTTTATCGTGTAGACACTATAAATATCGGCGCAATTACCATTACCTTCTTATCAATTTTTACTATCTAAATATACCTACCTATATCTACATAAATCTGTACTCAGACATAATTTTTACTTGCGACATATAGGAACTATAATTATGGCAAGTTTTGTACTCGTAAAAAATTTGGATTTCGAGAAAAAATAAAAAAATTCATTACGATGGTAGAGAAGTCGAAATAAATGATTCCCCGATTCCGTCCATCTATCTGCCTGCCCTGGCCCCTACAGCCCAAAGAATTGGGTTGATTGACTTCAAATTTGGAAATTAAGGTTTTGAGCTGATTCGCGTTAGGCGATTTTTTATTTTCTTAAGACCAAAAATCACAGTAGTCCCCATACAAATTTTTTGGTCAAAAATCGAAAATTCGCCCAAAAACCTCAAAAACAAACAGATAGATTTGTTTTAATTTTCGCTAATTTTTTTTCTTAATTTGGCTTCTATCAATATAAAAATATTATGTTCGTATTGCTCCAGAAGGGTACCCGAAATAACCGTTATTTTGTTTTTATGCTTTCTCAAGAACTGCCTCAATAATATTTGGTGATCAAAAATGTCATTGTTTTTATGTTTGATTTTAAAACAAAATATTAAATATTTTTTTATTTTTGAAATTCGATATCTTGAAATATCATTTTTTTTACGAAATTGAAATATGTTAAACGTATATTAATAAGCTCTAAATAACTGTTTACCAAAAATATTGTTAAACTTAACTTGAAAAATGTATGTATACGAAATTGATTTTTAAAAAAACCGCTCTAACAATTTTCAAACAAAAATTTTGAAAAATTTAAGTTTTTTTTCGAGAAAGCAAATGGCATTTAAATTTTTGAAAACAAACTTTTTTTACATTTTTCAAATCTCTTTTTAGAAATATCATTTACCTTTACAAATTTCGTTTTTAAACAATATTTTTTTCAATTTATTGCAATAATATTTATCGGTTAAAGAAAAATAAAGACTCAATGTAAGTTAACTGGTTTAAATTTACAATCCGTTTTGATGTGAAACATCTATAGGATCACTTGTAAAACGAAATTTCATAGTGGCGACGCTTGCAAGGGTCGAGGGCGACGGCGAGGGCGAGGGTCGGTATACTAAGGTATAAATATATATAGATATATATTTTATATATAGTAGAGTGTACGGTCTTTGTATATGAAAACTATAGCTTTGTATATGAAAACCATAGTACTCTCATGAGCAGAGAACACATTTTCCTTCATTCTATTTCAGTCTATCCTTGTATATGTTTTCATATGCTAAGCTTCCATATGAAGGTCGATGAATTTGTTTTTGTATTTTCTTTATACCAATGCACTTTTATATGGAAAACGGCAATGGCTCAATATTGTGTCTAATAAGGGGATGAATGAAATTTTTGTATGTGCCTGTCTACACGCGTTGTGCCCACAACGTTGTGACGAGAGTTTGTTGGAAAGCGAGGAGCTGAGGAAAGGGACGGGATGCTCATGACAAAAATTGAATTTTCTGCTTGGGCAGTACAGTTCCTTTCTCATTTCGTTCCGAATTTATCATTATTTTCTGTTCGTCGATGCGAAAGGTATACTTGCTTTGTTCTTCGGCTTTGCACATATTGTATACACGGTTGCCACATTGCTCATCTGCGACGAAATTTGGTCATTATTTGTTCACTTGGGCAAATGGTCAATTTTTATTCGATTTGGTCATATTTTTCGAAAACGGCAAAAGATGTTCGACAATTTGAGTAACGAAAACGTTCTTTTAACATACTCACTTGGCTAAACAGAAACAACGGTTAAACTCATTTCAGCAACTTTGTGTAAATAATAACTTTATTAAAAATATAAACTCTTGATCTGAATTGGACTTAAGGAACAGAGAGAATTATCTACGCATTACACAAGCCGTAAAAATTCTCAAAATCGAACCTTACTACTTTTAATAAAATTATTGTAAGAACTTACAAGTGATCATGTTTATTTTCAAATTTGGACACAAACTTTTTTTCCAGCAGTGGCAACCGTGGGTATACCTCAATTCACTTCCGTGTCCCATATTGAGGTATTAGCAGCTCTACTAAACACGAACACGAAGTGAAGCAAATGCGAAAAAATACGAAGAAAAGGAAAGACAAACGTCAAAAACATGCAAGGAATTGCTTGTATTGTACGTGCATGCCGAGACAGATTTATTTCTATTTCATTTTTTATTTCTTCCTTTCTCTTTCGCACTTCATTGTTGCAAGGAAAAACATGCGCTGGTACCGGACTTTGTATATGAAAACCATAGTACTCTCATGAGCAGAAATTTTTAGGGCGACCGGACGCGCGCCGCGCGGTCTCGTTGTTGATAGTATCGAAAGTGGATAAATTTCGGGGGTGCGAGAGAAAAATATTATTTCCATTCCCATAAGCAGCCAGCAGAATAAGGGAGACAGTTAATTTTGCAGCCAAAAAGTGAACACATTTATTTTCATTGTATTTGTATATGTTTTCATATACTAAGCTTCCATATGAAGGTCGATGAATTTGTTTTTGTAATTTCCTTATATCAATGCATTTTTATATGAAAAACGGCAATGGCTTAATATTGTGTCTAATAAGGGGATGAATGAAATTTTTGTATGCTTACATCAGCTGTTCAGTATTTTGTACCGATTTTTGTTTTTATTTACATTTATAAGGCTGCTTCTCCTTGTGTACGATCTTTGTATATCAACCATGGTTTGTATTATGTACACAAAGCTACGATGCAATTTTTGTCGTGCAGATCTTTGTGAAGAAGAAGAATATAGGGGTAGTTATACGTTTGGTAATAGTTATGTATATTTTGGCGAGTGGGTATGGGTATTTTGCTTTTATTTGGCATTAAGTTTTTCTTCAGTATTTGAACATTAGATTTGTTTGAGCTTTAAAGATTTGTTTTTGTAGATAGATATCAATTGGTAGGTGATTTTTTTTTCAGGATGTGGGTTTGATTTTAAATTTAAATTTTATATAGGTATAAAAGGTATTGGCAGGTAGGCAGGTAGGTATGTACCTATTTCATAAAATTTCATAGGGAATTCCTACTAGTATCCGGACAGTGATAATATCAATTATCCATACACTTAGCACTTTGTTTGAGATTAGTAGATAGGTACCTAGGTACAGTATTTATAAATACCTATGTACATAATGTAGTTTAAAATAAAAACAAAAATGCATTCTTTATGTTGGTTCAGATAATTTGAATAATTTGATAATTGAAATTTGTGTCTTTTATTTATGTTCCAATCCTCCTTTTGTTTTATCATTTAAAAAAAAAATCACCTACCAACTGTGAGAAATTCGTAATAGGTAGGTACTTCATTTTTTCATTAGGCTATATTTAATTCCTGTAAATATATTATCTTTTATGCATATTACTTGTATACAAACAATGTTTCACATCTGCCAGGCGTCCCATGACGGCTCACTTTTTTTTTATTTATTTAACAATATTTAAAATAAATTATATTTAACACAAAATATATAATAATATTTGTTTAAAATTTAAATTAAAACTTTAGATGAAATACAAAATGTATTTATACATATTCAAAAACTTTAAAGTTTAAAACAAAATAATCAGTTTGTAAAAAAATATATATTATTACTAGCGGCCCGTCCCGGCTTCGCACGGGTAGACATAAATATTTACATATGTGTATTGGAAAAATTAGGTTTTTCCTTCGGCTTTTTTGGTCACTTTGATCGTTGCAATGAAACAAGGTTGTTACATTAAACTTTTCCCGACGTTTCGGCAGGGGTTGCTGCCTTCCTCAGGGGAACTTTATTACACATGAAATATAAAACACATAGTACAATATTGTGGACAACAAGAATAAGAAAAAACTTACAATTTAACAATTAAATTTTAAAAACAGTGTAAAAAAACACTTCTAATTAAGAAGTTCAGTCTATAACTACAAAAAACAAAGAGAAAACTCTTATGAGGAAACAAGTGAGCAGTATACAGATGATATACTCTGTGTGTCTTGTTTGCGATTCATATTGTTTTTGTTGTTCAGGATGTGGAGCGTTTCGAGCGTATATCGCTTAGAGGTATGTTTTTCCGTTTAGCCAGGTTATTGTTTTTGATGTCAGATTTGTGGTTGGACAATCTTTGGCGCAAGAATTGTTTGGTGGTTCCGATGTAGCAAAGGTTACATGTTTCGTCAGGCTTACCTTTGCAGTTTATTTTATAAATGACGCCAGTGCGTTTATCTCTGTCTATTTTGGTCTTTAGTTTGGTGAAAAGGTGTCTAATTGTCTGGTTAGATTTGAAAGCCAATCGGACATCTTGGATGTTTTTGGTGACAACTTGCTTAAAACTCTCAGCCAGTTTTGGAACGTAAACAATGCTTTTGAAGTATCCTTTGTTGTTATCCTCACTTTTTGTTTAGCGCGTCTGCATTGTTGTTGTAAAATTAAGCCACGAATAATTGCTGGCGGGAAACCGTTGTCGCTTAAAATTTTGGTCACTTTGATGGTATTTGAATGGTGGAATCTTTCGTCACTTAACATGAAAACTTTTGTTGTAACAACCTTGTTTCATTGCAACGATCAAAGTGACCAAGAAAGCCGAAGGAAAAACCTAATTTTTCCAATACACATAAGTATATATTCATTGGTCAATACATTATCTTTTAATAAATATTTACAGATATTTAAGTTACAAGCATACTGATTAAAACGATCATGAATCTCTTAATTAGAAAAAATTTGTTTGTCCTATCATTAATACTCTTTGCAGCATATGCGATGAAATACATTTTATGGCTAATTTTTTTACACCTTCGGTTGGTTTTAATAGGAATTTCTTAAGACTTCTATAGTAATCTATTAATAAATATAGCCTATGTTACTCAGTGATAGTGTAGCTTTCTAATGAGTTTATTCGTTTTTATTCGTTACATAAAAAAATACAAACCTTTCCTCTTTATAATATTATTAATATTATATACTAGCCGACCCGTGCTCGCGTTGCTTCGCAAATTGTAACAAGTAAAATTACCATTCTATCTTTATATATTCCTCCAGACCAAAGTTTTTTCCGCAAATGATATAGAAGCTATTACCAATAACATTCAGACTCCTGTGCTGTTAACAGGCGACTTTAATTCTTGGAGTCCCATATGGGGATCTCCAATAACCAATTCAAGAGGAAAAATCGTTGAAAATTTTCTGTCCACCTCAAACCTTGCCATATTAAATGATGGCTCCCCCACTTACTTTTCCACTCACGGCTCGTTTACACATGTCGACCTCTCTCTTGTGTCCCCCCAGCTTTATCCCATCGCCACTTGGCAAGTACTTCCAGATTTACATGGCAGTGACCATTATCCGATTGTTACCACTATTAATCTTGGATCTAGAAACAATATACAAAAAAGCATGCCAAAGTATCAGACTGACAGAGCTGACTGGCCTATCTTTCAAACTAAAATTAATAATCGTTTAATCTCTACCTCACCATCTTTAAATATCAATCAGGAAGCAGCAATTATCACTAAATGTATCAGAAGTGCTGCTAATGCAGCTATCCCTCAATCTCATCCCTGCCCAAAAAGGAATTTACCTTGGTTCAATGAAGAAATAAAAAATCTTCGACAGATCAAACAAAAAGCCTGGCAAAACTTCAAAAAATCTCCAAGCCAAGGTAATCTTATAGCTTATCGTAAATCTAACGCAGCATTTCGTAAGGCAGCCAAAATATCTAAAAAACAATCTTATGAAAAATTTACATCCAACATCAACCCTCAAACTCCAACAAAACAACTTTGGTTAGGCATAAGATCTCTCACTGGCAACTTCACTACCCATTCTTTAATTTCTATGAATACTGAAACTACAACCCTTACTTCACCTCTCGATATAGCTAACTACTTTGCAAATACATGGGCTTCTTATTCCGAAGACACAAATTTCCCAATTGAATTTATTAATACCAAATATGCTTCTGTTAGTAACTCTCTCCCAACCTACAGATTATCGTCCTCTGCTCGATCTATAGAACTTCCAATAAATATTCTTGAGCTCGAAAGTGTTCTTGCCTCAGCAAAAGGTAAAACACCTGGTTTCGATAGAATATCATACCCTATGCTAAAAACTCACCTCATTTACTTAAATTGCGTTTAATTTCACTTTTCAACCAAGTTTTTGACAAAGGAGTTATTCCACAAACATGGAAGACCGCGAGCATTGTTCCCATCCAAAAACCTGGAAAACCAATAAATGAAATAAACAGTTTCCGCCCGATATCTTTATTACCTTGCGTTGGTAAGGTACTAGAAAAAATTGTCTCAAAACGACTTCTATGGTATCTAGAAAAGAATAATCTTACAGATATTAACCAAGTTGCATTTAAGCACGGTCGATCAACAACAGACGCTTTGTTGCATGTCGACGATTTCATAACCTCCGCTCTCTCTACTAAAAATCATATTTCAATACTATCAATTGACTTTGAGAAGGCTTTTGATAGGATTGGAATACATATTATTATAAAAAAACTTATAGATTGGCAAATCGGTCCAAAAATGTTAAAGTACATAACTGCTTTCCTAACAAATAGAAAATTTCGCATTAAAGTAAACAATGTTTATTCATCTATAAAAGGCACAGAGAATGGTGTCCCACAAGGATCTCCACTCTCTGTCACTATATTCATAATAGCTTTTAACGAACTAAGTGAAATTCTAACAAGGTTTAGCAGCCTTCGTCATTCCCTGTACGCCGATGACTTGATTATTATGTCAAAATCAAAAGAAATTTCACATGTAAATAACACGTTTTCAAATGTTCTTTCAGAGATTAACGAATGGTCTAAGCTTTCTGGATCTTCCATTTCCTTTGATAAAACCAAAATTCTACACATTTGTAAAAAAACAAATTGTCCGAAAACAATACCACTTTCTTTCAATAACACAATTATAAATAATGTTGACTTTCTTAAAATTTTAGGTATAATATTTGATAATAAATTTAGTTTTAAGAATCACTGTTTAATGCTTAAAAAAAGCCTAGTTACGAGATTAAATATAGTAAAATATTTATCTTCAAACAAAAGTTTTTCACATATGAATGCAGTTATCAGAGTCATCAAATCTATTATCTTATCCAAAATCGACTACGGCCTTGTCATCTACGGAAAATGCGCAAACAATACACTCCAATTAATAAAACCCCAGTATCACTCAGCTATTCGATGTTGCCTAAAAGCATTTAGGACTACCCCAATTAAGAACATGTTAGCAGAAGCTGGCCTCCCTTCAATCGAGGAAAGATTTGACTATTTAACCTCTCTTCTAATCCCGAAGCTGATATTCTCACCTAAATCGCCTGTTTCTATCGATGCCAAACGAACTCTATCTCGGAAAAGGATACCAAAAATTCAATCTACAATATATAATGCAATAAGAATTGCTCAATCTTGGGATATCTCACTTGATATTCGAACCCATAAAGCTACAACTTATCCACCTTGGTTAATTTCAGATTCAACATTTAACACGGAACTGAACAAGATGCCTAAAAACTCCACAAATAACCAAACATACCAAGCATTGTACAAGGATATAGTAAACAAATTTAAAAACGAAAATTGGAACCTTGTATTCACCGATGCGATGGCTCAAAAACCGATGATTTTACTACATTCGCTAAGACGAAAATAAAAATCTCCTCAGCAAAGGATTGTTGCCACAATTTTGTTCGGTGTTTTCGGCTGAAGCTCTAGCTGTATTCCAAGCTACAGATTAATCTTTTTAAAAAAACGATAATCTGCACTGACAGTTTATCTACAATTTACGCCATCAAAAACGTAAACAACAAAACCCCAATCATAGATTATATCCGAGATTCCTTGATAAAAAATTCCACTAAACTGAAAATTATGTGGATACCTGGTCACGTAGGAATTAATGGTAACGAGGCAGCCGATATGGCTGCTAAAGCGGCAAGCAAAGAACCACTAATTTCATTTTATCTCCACAACAACAAAGATTAAAAAACTTTAATTCATAAAAACTGGCACAAAAAAAAAATTGACGTCTGGAAGGATTACGTTCATCACTACTCCAGAATAAACCCACTTTCTAAACAGATGCTCTATCCGCCAAACTGCCCTAAAGTTATGATGAGATCATTTCTCCGTCTCCGCATGGGTAATACAAATCTCACGCACAGTCATCTTTTCACTAGATCTTCACCGCCAGCTTGCCATCTCTGTGATACACATTCCATCCTTACATTCGATCATCTATTGTTATGCCAGAAGTTAAACCAGACATCAAATACTCTTAAAAACTGTTCATTTGTCGATTTGCTAAAAAATCCAACCGAAATAAATATAAAAACTGTTTTTAAAATACTAAAATTATTACAAATTGAACATCTAATTTAAGTTTATCCATTTATTATCCAAACTATTATGATTAATTATTCACTAAATAATGTTATCATTAGTTTATTATTATTTGCAAATTTATAACACCCTGTACCTATGTATTTGTATATATTATATTTTGTGTACTCTTAAGATTTTTTATGTATCTAGCTGATAGTCCCTGGTAGCTAGGCTTTATACAAAAATTATTGTCGTTATTATTTTTTATTGTACTATTCGTACTAGAATGTCAGCTTGTTAGACTTGACCATTCCTTTTAATTTCATTGAACGTTTTTGAACAACAACAACAACTTAAAGGTGCTACCACTCATTGTTTTTTGGCTGGAGATATAGCTATTTCGTGCTTTGCCACTTTTGCACTCATCAGTCTCCTTTGTTTGTGGTGCTGAGCTTTAATCCAATTTTATTTGAAAAACTTTATACACAACATAGGATTCGAACCCACGCATATCAGATTTGCTCAGTCTTAGACGTCGTGTGCACTACTCACTCCACTACTTTTGACCACTGACATCACAGGTCGAGATGTGCTAATTGTTTATCAAATGCATTTGAAGCATCAACATTTTTATAAGCTCCTTTAAGTATGCTGTTTTGTTCCGCCTCCATTTTTCTCCATACCTTATTTGATAGACTTACAATTCGTAGTACGTATCAAAGGGGGAGAGGTTGGAAGATCGGTAACGAACCAGACTATTAAGTTATTATTGTTATTATTTTTTATTGTACTATTCGTACTAGAATGTCAGCTTGTTAGACTTGACCATTCCTTTTAATTTCATTGAACGTTTTTGAACAACAACAACAACTTAAAGGTGCTACCACTCATTGTTTTTTGGCTGGAGATATAGCTATTTCGTGCTTTGCCACTTTTGCACTCATCAGTCTCCTTTGTTTGTGGTGCTGAGCTTTAATCCAATTTTATTTGAAAAACTTTATACACAACATAGGATTCGAACCCACGCATATCAGATTTGCTCAGTCTTAGAAGTCGTGTGCACTACGCACTCCACTACTTTTGACCACTGACATCACAGGTCGAGATGTGCTAATTGTTTATCAAATGCATTTGAAGCATCAACATTTTTATAAGCTCCTTTAAGTATGCTGTTTTGTTCCGCCTCCATTTCAATGAGTGGTAGCACCTTTAAGTTGTTGTTGTTGTTCAAAAACGTTCAATGAAATTAAAAGGAATGGTCAAGTCTAACAAGCTGACATTCTAGTACGAATAGTACAATAAAAATAATAACAATAATAACTTAATAGTCTGGTTCGTTACCGATCTTCCAACCTCTCCCCCTTTGATACGTACTACGAATTGTAAGTCTATCAAATAAGGTATGGAGAAAAATGGAGGCGGAACAAAACAGCATACTTAAAGGAGCTTATAAAAATGTTGATGCTTCAAATGCATTTGATAAACAATTAGCACATCTCGACCTGTGATGTCAGTGGTCAAAAGTAGTGGAGTGCGTAGTGCACACGACTTCTAAGACTGAGCAAATCTGATATGCGTGGGTTCGAATCCTATGTTGTGTATAAAGTTTTTCAAATAAAATTGGATTAAAGCTCAGCACCACAAACAAAGGAGACTGATGAGTGCAAAAGTGGCAAAGCACGAAATAGCTATATCTCCAGCCAAAAAACAATGAGTGGTAGCACCTTTAAGTTGTTGTTGTTGTTCAAAAACGTTCAAAAATTATTGTCATTTGTAATTTATTTACTTGATAATAAAGAAATAAATAAATAAATAAACAAACCTTTCCTCTTTATAATATTATTAATATTATATACTAGCCGACCCGTGCTCGCGTTGCTTCGCAAATTGTAACCAACACATTCTTTTTGTGCTTATGGATTTTCTTCCGATGTTAGCCTTTCTTTTACCCATTTTATATTTCTATGCGATAAAAAAATCAAAAAACACTTCCTTACCGAAATTAACACTTTAGAAAAAAAACTTAAGTAAAATATTACGTAGTAAAGGCCAAGCCGCACGTGAAAACAAACAGAACCATTTCAATTTTTTTGTTGAAAACAGAACGAAATTTTTTTCTATTTTCTTCTTTTCTTTCTTTTATTCATACCTAGAAACGTTTTTTTGCAACCGAAAAATATAGTTTGCGGTAAAAAAAACAAATTTGTGTTTTTAATGTTCTCATACATCTATAGGTATGCGTGTGTAAATATCAATAGACACATTTTTTATTCATGTGCTCATGTTCAGTGCAGTGCAACTGACTTAACCTACCCACATTTGTGCGCTCTTTTTATCGACGTCATTGTAAGTACATACCTTCTTCGAGTTATTTGTAAAGAAAATTTTAGCTTAATTTCAGTTTTATTTTTCGAGGAAGTGATACAAAATTGGTAATTCAAGCTATTATAATAGAACTTTTTTTATTTTTAAATTGGAAGAATTATAATCTATTCACTTCCTCGAACCCGAAAAATAAAAAAGATCTAATTTTTCTTTAGATAAATCGGCATTTCATGTGCACGGCACTGTAGTTAATTAAATGTCCATAGTAACTTAAAAAAAAGAGCCCACACTGCTCACGCTCAGCGATGTGACGATAGAATTAGAGAAACAAAAAAATAATGTGTGTGTGTAGGTTAGTTGATGAACTATACAATACAGAAAAATTGAATATGTAGGTAGGTAGGTAAGAGAAAAAACGTAACTATTAAATGGAACACATATTAAGAGAGAAAGAGCATGGGAAGAAAAGAAAATTAAAAATGTTGGAATGATAATGAAATGAAACAAAGCAGCGACCTCGCGATTGTGATGGAATCTAATTTCCTGGATAAAATAAATTCAAAAAGTTTATAATTTTATAATTTGTTTTTATTTATTTTTCAGGTTGTATGTTTAACTTAGAAGTGATTTTAGGTTTAAAATTTGCGCAACAATATTGACTTTATGAAGCAATGCTAATCTTTGTCGATTATTGTAAAGGTTTTAAGATATGAGTGGTTGTATAAGTCAACTAATGAAAAAAATGGACACAAAATGTAAAATTAATAATATTTAAGTTCGACAAATAATTAATGAAAAAAAATTAAAGTCATAAACACTCTCATAACAATATAGAAAATAGTAAAATATATTTCAAATAAATCGGTTGACTACTTTCTGAGATCGTGCGTTACAAACTTTAAAATGGTTTCGCTTTTATATAATAGTATAGATATAGATTAAGACCATTAATCGAAATATAAACTATCCTATATTTCAAGTTAGACCAAATTACACATAAAATGCCAACTTTCATCGAAATCGGTTGACTTGGTGAAGAGTTCACTGGGAACATACATACGACACTGGATTTTTATATACATATAAAATTTCTTACGTCAAAAATGATATTATGTTAGTTAAAATATATAAGCAAATAAATGTTATGTTTACATAATAGTAAACCTATTTCTTCTACCACAAAACATCGCATTCTTACTTTAAAATATTAATAACACCTGACCTTAAAAAAGTTGTCCAACTAAATTATTGTACAGATTAACTGAACTATTTTAATAAACTATTTTTAACTTGCAACTTGCAAGTCATAGTATTTTATTAATTCTTTAAAAAATATAAATTTTCTTTTAGAAAAAATACATCTTTAGTTTGTACTTGAGACTAATTTTAACATTGCATCCCAAGATCTGAAATCTAGGTTTAATGCTTAAAATATGAAAACATACCAATTTTTGTTTAATCTTACTTAAAAAGATCTGAATTTTATTGTATTTTTAACATATTGAATTATATTTTAACGAATGGACCAAAAATACCAAAAACCAACCTTTTTAGATCTTTAGCGGTCTAAGGCTCTCGAGTAACAATTGTTCACTTTTTTATTTTGGACGTATTTTTCAGTTAAATCAAATTATAATTTTGAATCAATAAATATTAGTGTACTATGTTTTTATTATGTACGCTCACATAAAAAATCCAAAATTTATATTTAAGTTCAATTGAACAAAGTAGTGACAATCCTATGAATTTTTATTCAACAAATGTAGGAGTAAAATAGTTATAGTTATAGTAAAATTTGTATATTAATTTTGTTAAGAATTGTTATTTTTATAATAAAAGTCTATGAAAATGCACTGGGAGTGCAGAGTGGCCTATATGGAATATTTTCCCAATATAGGAAATTGGATAATTTAATTTAAATAATTATAAATGTAGTTCATAATGAAAGGATAATAAGAATAGAAATTAAGCATTAAGAAACTGATGTTTGATGTACGAATTGAGATTATAAAGAAATAAAAACAATTTATAACATTTATTTTAGTGAAATTAAATATTTTTGTTTTCTTCATTAGAAAACAAAATTGGAGGAAAAATGTATAAATGACATTTCTGTATAGTTGATAGTTCTCGTGCTACACCTAACATACATCTGTATAAGATTCTTCACAGAACTATGAATTCAATCATGTATCTTTAAAAAGTTTCTGCTTCTAAGAACTGAATAAACGAAATTAATAGTTTTCAAAATACCTGTACCACTTAAATACTACATTTTTCTTTGGCAGTTCATTTTCACTAAAATGTTCTTATGTTACTTTTTAAAAGGAAAAAATAGAAAAATTATTTGGATAATGATAGGAAAAGAGATGGTAGAATTTCTCATCTTCTGGTCATGTTACACATTTCAATTTGAAAACTCAGTTTTTACACATGAGAAAGCTTTGTTGTTTTTGAAATTTCGAAGAACGAAAACTGCAATTTATCTGAACAAAGTGTACCTTACAATGTTTTGTTTCTTTACAAAAAATGAAAATTGAAAATAATTTCAATTTTTTCAATACGGAAAATGGTTTAAAAATTGTATGATCCAACCATAACAGAAGATTTTAATTAAAAATAAAACAATAAGTTTTTTGATAAATATCCTAATTTTTGAATTGTGTTAGAAAGATCTATGGCAAGTATGTGTGCAACAAAAAATCGACTGAATGCTCACAACGGTACTGGTGGTTCATTTTTTGTAATGACTATGAGGCACCTCATCTCTTAGCTCAAGAATTGTTCTTGGCTTATTGCTCTACACTTTTTCTTTTAAATATTAATAAAGCCCATTGCGAATTCAATAATGCATCGACTTTTTAACAATCCATGAAGAAAAAAAGTGTTTCTCATTTTTGAGGATGATCAATCAATTGTGTACCTCGCCATGGTTGATTTTTTCAAAGACTATATTTCTCTTATCCTTATTCTTTACCAGATTTTAATTTTAAAAATAAAAAAGAGTCTGGGATGCAACCAATACTGATAACTTCCCATCCCTTCTGTCGATTTGTCTTGCTTAAAAGTTTATCGGTTTTCGTGTTTTGTTTAAAAAAGTTGTCAGTTGAATTAGTTCTTAATAATTTTAAAATAACCAACAATATTTTGCATATAATGGAACAATTTCATTAAAAAATCTATTTTTGTTAACGAGATTTTTAGTCGTTTTCACCAATTTTAGTAGCATTTCTAAAAACTTTTTTGCGTACTACTTTTTGTAGATTCTATTTTTTTATGAAAAAACAAACTGTTGGATTTTTATACAAAAATTTACTGAATGTCGAATGTTGTGCCATCATTATCATCTGAATGAAAATCTTCATGCTCGTCCTTGAACTGAATGTCTCTAATGGCATCCCAAACATTTTCTTTATTCCTTCAGTTGAGTTTTCTTCTGGGTGCCAAACAGGATCTTCATGCAAATTATCGGTGCCAAAATCCACATCGGATTGGGAATCAGACGATATTGCGTAGTCGGTATCACCTTGATCAATACATCTCCCTCTTCAACATATTTTTAAAAAATTAATTTCGAACCAAAAAATACATTTACATTATTACCTTACAATATTCTGTAAATGCAGACATTTTTAACACAGGATTTTGACATATAATATAGCGTTTTGAATACAGTGTTATGATTCATACAGCATTCTGACCCCAACCCATAGGAAAAGCGTAAAGCTATGAATTAAACGTCAAAATTTTTTCAGAGAAAACAAAAATGAGGCATAATTTTTGTTCCTTACATCATTTTCTCAATGGATACTATCTTTGGCAGTATAGTTAAATGCTAGATGATGTAAGTTTTCTATACCCTTTAAAGAGCACAAGGATAGTCATAATAAAAAACAAAATTCCAATCCTACTTCACTCTAATTGCTGTCATCTCAATATTCTTTTTAACAAAAAACGATGCTAGATGCGGCACTTTAAAGGAATTATTTTTAAAGTACATAAAATTTATATTTTGCAAACATATTGAAATATTTATCAATATCAGTTTGTAATCAAACTAGAGCGACCCATTAACTCTCTTCGTGTAGGATTTGCGAAAAAACGAACTCAAGAACGACGATAAAATGCGCCTACCACCACCACCACCATCACCGACACCATCATCAAAGCCGTTGCATCTAAACCATTAAGCCGACTATTTTTGTTTTATTAAATGCATAACAAATGGCCAGAATCTGCGAGTCTTTGAAGTTTACCGCCTTTTTTTAATGTGAAATTGGATCATCTCTAATTAAATGAAACCAAATGGCTGACTTTATACAGTTAAACGCGCGGCACAACTTATCATATCATCCAATATTGCACCCAAATCCTTTCAAATGGCTGTCGTCACCGCCACCGCCGCGCCGCTGCTGGCCGTCGCTGCCTGTTGCTGCCCGCTTTGTATATGAGTAATCATGAGAGGTTTCGAGGCATGAAGTCAATATACCTACAAGTGCGGGTGAAATAGAACGGAAATACTCCTAACACAAAGTTGCACATCTCTCCCCTCACACACCCTCCGAACTCATCTATCTACAATCCGACTTCAGACTTTATGAATATTTTATGAACGTGTAAAGAAGCGTTGAAAAAGGCCATTAGAAATGTCAAACGTTTCCAATTTGTGAATGTGAATGCGATTTTGTTTACTTTTTTCTTCCGAGAAAACTTTCCAGCTTTTCGAGTCTATGTAAGTTTGTATCGAATAAAGTTTCCCATAAATCTTCCACGCCACGCAGCAGCCAAGCCGCACATTTCACAAATCAAAAATTCTCATGACAAATTATATCGTCTGGCTGTTATTTGTGACATTTGAATTGCTGACAGTTCGTGTGATATGCATATGATGCTGGCTACTGTCAGAAAGAGCAATCGTACCGCTTTTGTTATTAGGAAGGTAAAGATATACTCGCTTATTGCTTTTGGCGTTGTTATGTCAATATGCAGATGTTGTGTGGATAACGCTTCTAAATAAGATTTCTGGTAGGAAATGTGCTAAAATTCACACCAACCTGGGAGCCGCTGCTGCTGAGCTGTCCGCGACAAGTGGAAAATATACAAGTTTTGTCATTTGGCGTTCGTGAATTAGGGTGGGAAACGCGATTTCGTATAAGGCCCCATTAACACCTTGTAGCCAGTTGTTGTTGTTGATTTTGTTGTTGTCGTTGTTCATGTTCAATATCACCCCTTTATACCTATACTGCTTGTACTTGAACGTCACTCGCGCTAATTAATTAATTTTATTTTCTCGAGTTGAGTTGAAGATCTATTTGCTGGATTTCTGGGGGAATAATAAAGTTTGTAGCCAATGAGATGAGATGACAGGCGGTCTCGGTACGTTGAGTTAATTAATTGCCATGGCTGAGTTGACCAATCGGCATGTCGCTTCGTTATAATTTAAGAGACGAATTTTTTGTAAAGTAGGTTTATTTAATTGCGGGATTAGAAAATGAAGTACTGAGGTGTGTGATGGACACTTATTCGTTAGCATGTATATCAAAAATTGACAAAACTAATTGGCTATAATGTACGTGTTATTGGAAGACAAGTAAATAAATATGGAAACGTTAAAAATGGAAGGTATACTAATTAAATGAAATATTTTGCCTATAAAGAGGCTGTGATGCGACCCAAACTGATAACTTCCCATTCGTTCCCATCTGTCAGTATTTCTAAAGTTTAACAAAACATTACTAATAAAAACATTTTGTGTTAGATAAACAAAATTTAAAGTCAATATCTCTCATAAGACATGAGTCGAAAACCATTTTTTATCAGTTTTTAGTTGGTTTTGTATAGGTTTTTGATTAAAAAAAAAAAGTTGTCAATTGGAATAGCAAAATCTTGCAATAAGATAAAATTATTTGGATTTCGATATCTTTTGGAAAACCAAATATTGCCAGTTTTAGAAGCATTTTTTAGAAGTTTTTATTCCTTATTATAAAAAAAATACCGATATTATCTTGTGTTAACAACAATATTTTGCATAGAAATGAATAATTTTGAAGCCAAAACATTTATTTATTACCGTGATATTCAAACCGAAAATCAGTATCAGTTTTTACCAATTTTTAGTAGTTATTTTCAAATTCCCATAGGAATTGAAAATTTTGACATTTCTCGAAGTTGCAAGGTCCCTAGAATCTAAATAAAAGATTTTTAGAGAGAAGTCTATGCGTGCGTGTGTACGTTCGTATGTTCGTATCTCAAAAAAACAATAAAGATATCGACTTAAAATAAATGTTGTTACACAAATTATGAAATGAAAGGACTCTCAAAAAAATTAAGTGGATTGTTTTTTGTTAAGACTAGTACGCAGCTGAAGTGAAACGAATTTTTTCGGCGGTCTCCAAGTGCAGAGCAAAATGAAAACGAAAACCACAGCGGAAAAATATTTGTGGAGAGTTCTGTCAGCTTTCAAAAACAATTGACAAGTTCTGACAGTCAGCTGCTGTAAACAAAAGTGAAAAAGTTTTGTTCGAGTTCGAATTTATTAAATTGTTTATTATTAAAAATAAATTTTCAAAACAATAATGAAGACGAAGATGATTTAATTTTAACGACAATAATCACCTCTGCATCTGTGTTTTTATTGATGATAACGAAAATAAAGAAAAAACTTCCATCTATCCGTGTTATACCATATCTGCAGAACAGGCAGACAAAAAACTATCTCCTGGGATTCTTCCTGTAATGTCTCGCCTTGATCTGAAACGCCAAGATCGGCTGGAGTAAAAAAAAAGCTTACATACGGAATTCTATTTATTAACATTTTATTGAGCAGTTAGTACCTGGTTTTTTCATTTCTGCAGCTATATTACTCCAGAGGCTCGCAACGGCTGAATTATTTTTGTGAAGCCTATGCTCCACTTTCCAAATAGCTTCACTGGCTTCGACCAACGAAGATAGTTTCTTTTTTTCTTCCGAAGAGAAATCAATTTTTTTTTCTTCGGCTTATTTTTTGGAAGTTGAAGTTCACTTCTTGTCTTCATCACTTCTTGCACATCACCAATAACATCCTGAGTTTCCGATTCAGAAATGCAATGTTGGAACACATTCGTTTATGATTTCGTCATGTCATTTTTGTATGGGAAATTTCGTTTCGCATCAGCAGCGTACTAGGCTTTACCTCGAATATTTTACAACCGAAAAATGATTTTATCTCCCAAAAAATTGTTTGCAACAAAGAATAACGTTTTGGACATCATCTGGTAAAATTTTGAGAAAAATCGAATTGAAAGTTTTTATTTACAAAAAATAAAAACCTAAAAAAAAACATTACTAAAAGTTAAAAGTTAAGTAAAAATTGATGTTCTCAAATATCTTTTAAAAAATTTAAGATCTGGCCTCAAACTAATTTCATTTTATAGAAAATATTATTTTCGACATTTAGTAAAATTTTTATAAAAATCCAACAGTCAAACATTTTTTTATAAAAATTAAAATCTACAAAAATTAGTACGCAAAATTGCTAAAAATTGATATTCGATTCTCGATATCTCGTGAATAAATGAAGGTATTGACTTCAAAATAATTTAATTTTGTTGTTAACGTAAGAAAAATCTTAGAAAAATCCAATCTCTATTTGTTTATATAAGAAATAGAAACTTTCAGGGAAAGCTAATAAAATTGGTAAAAATTGGGTTTCGCTAAAAATCTCGTAAACAAAAATAGATTTTGAAATCAAACTGTTTCATCATATGCAAAATATTGTTGGTAATTTTTAGTTATTTTTTTTAGAAAACTTCAACTGACAACTTTTTTAACAAAAAACTGATAAGAAATGGTTTTCGACTCAAGTATTAGGAGAACAAAGAAATTATTCATATTTTTGACCGATTTCTTACAGTTTTGAAAAAAAGAATTTAACTTTTTGTAACAATTTTAAAAACTTAGTGTAATTTAAAAATATTTACTAAAACGGCCTTGAAAGTAAAATGTGCATTTCATTCAAATTGAACTTAGTCTTGAAGGATGTTTAAAAAAAAAGTACATATGTATTTTCAGAAATACAAACATTTTCCTTTTCAAAAAATTAAGAACTCATAGAATCATTAGAAAAAGAAAACAATAGTTTTTTTTAATAAATTAAAAGTCGAAGTTTTCAAGTACCTTGAAATGATCTATTCACACTCATAGATACAACATCTACAAGGTCTCTTCCAGGATATATTTTCGCTGTTGACTATAGTGTTACTTTTAATAAAGATTGATGACATATTTTTAAAAATATCTCCCTTAGAATATTCAAAAAGTATGTACATACATAATTCAATGTCTATTTGTTGATGTCGTACCTACATATAAATCAAGCTATGAAATTCCATGTGTTTGGTGTGTTGTGTTTGCCTATTAAGGTTTAATAATAGTAAAATAAAGGCTTTCAAAACCAAATCAGTAATTAAATTTATATGGTGTATTTGAACATTGTATTGTAAGGCTCTAGATTACTGGTTTTACGAGATTTCACATATTTTCATAATCTTATATGAATATTTGTTATGAGTAGACAACTAAACATATGTGGATACATTTTACATCCCTACTTCTGATTGTATGTGAAAGGACGAAAGGTTATATATGTACCCATGTTGAAAGGACCTATCTAACCTTTTTAAAGGACAAAAACACTTAAGAGTAAGATGATTGTGTTTTTGTTAGAATTAAGGATTAATTTGAATGTCTGCTTTTATTACGTCTACGGATAAATTCGAAAAATATTGTTCTGTTATTTAAATAGCAATACATAAATTCACAGTCTAATTTTAATTCATATCCTTTCTCACATTTCAAGTGATTTTATCGAGAAATTATGAAAAGTCAAAACTGTATGAAGATATCCATACATATGTTCATATGTACATACATAGAAATAGAAACACTTCAGATAAATGAATAAAATGTTTATAGTTTGAGTTATAAGAATTAATTTGCATAATTTGTATGTTTTCAACAAATTTAAGGAAGATTATAAAGTTATCGACTTCACCAATTTTTCTAATACAAAATTACCAGTCACTCAACACTTTTATAATGTTTTGAAGTAGTTGATAATTTATTTCTACCTTAATATGCTTGTCTCCAAGGAAGTAATGGTTTATTTTCGTTTTTAGTTTGTTTTTTAAAAACAGTATAATTAGGTGATTCTTTTTACAAAACGTTAAATATCTAGTAACTAAGTATCCCAGGTGGAAAAAACAGTATATTCCTCATTTAGGGAGCAGTCCGTGCCTTTCTAATCTAATGCTTATTATGTCCTAACTATTTTTGTATTTTGTAATAGACGCAGTTAATATGATGGTGGACTGCTGCACAGTGGAAGGTATTCTTGACAATATTGTTAAAAGTTTTTAAAAGTTTTATCAGGGACAAAAGTGGATTTTCAGCCAGCATAACAATGGTTCGAAGGATAATACAAAAATTGATACTATCTAGAGTGCTTTTGAGGGAAGTAAATAAAGAGCATATCATGATTTTTGCTGGAGATCAAATTTTGCTTGGAGCGGTGATGGAGAAGCGTTGTCTTTTTGGATGAAAAAAATGTACCCTTGACAGTCCCTATGGTAACAACTTTTATTTCCATGACCTGAGAAAGGATGAGCTTATTTTTTACTAGGCATGCCGTACATTATGTATAATGGTGTGGTTATAACCTACAATGAGACAACCGACTTCAAGCTTTTGTCCGCAACAATAAACGGGAACAACTATTAATATTTGGTAGAACGGTCATTTTCAAAAATTAAAAACATTTTAGATCTCTGCCTTGGATTTTCCAAAAAGACTTTCATCCACACTTCCAGGGTTGTAAGAAGTTAGATTCAATTAGAAGACGTAGATTACTATTCTTATTATAACTTTATTTATATGTTTTAAATAACAATATAAACTGGACTTTAAAATAATTGAAAACGTTTGGTCACGGCTATCTCGTAAAGTTTATGATGGTGGTAGACGATCTGAAGACCAGCACACCTTAATCGAACTTATTCGTTATGGCCCAAATTTCATAAGATTATTAAAAAAATATGATTCTACTCCAAAGCGTCTTATAAAGTTTATATCTAAAAATGGAGGACAAATACTCATTATTAATGTAAAACAACGCTATAAAAAAATGTTCTAAAACCATAAAATGTAAACATTTCATACATTTTTTTTTAATTTTGCATTTGGCCTCACCCAAGGAAAGCACTTTTTTATACCCTTTGAAGTAGTTAATTTTTTGATCTTGGGGAACTTCAACGCTCGTTTCCAATTTGCTTCTAATTTTATACAATTGCAATTGTGAAATACATACTTATTCACAGGTAGTATACGTTTCTGCGTAAACAACTTTCACCAGGCTAACATTTTTGGCCTCATCCTAATGGATGGCAGTATACACTTTAAAAGTCACTTTAAAAAAGATGTATGTATTTATAATTTCCCATTCATATAATATCTTTCGATATTTATAAAGTCTTAAAAAATTTGAACATCAACATTTTGTGTGAAATAAAAAAGTGTGAATTTAATATCTTTCTATGTTTTCAAGACATTTGCGTCGAAAAGCATTTTTCATCCGTTTTTAGTTGTTTTTGTAGGTTTTCGATATTTTGTAAAAAAAAAGTTGTCAATTGAATTTTTCTAAAAACATAATTAAAAGTTAACAACAATATGTAACATACGTAAAAAAAAAATAAGTTTTATTTCAATATCTTTTTTTATTCCAAATATATTTTGGTAAAAAAACTATTTTTAGTAGGTTTATGTTTCTTATAAAAAAAGCTTATATTGGATTTTTCTAACAAAATTACCTTATGTTAAAAACTATATTTTATATAGAATCAAATAACTTTGAAGTATACATATTTTCAATTCTTCTAATAAATGTTTACTAAATTTGAATAGTGTTTTTATTTTTAATGCAAAAAAAATGTCAATTGGATTTGTCTAACAATTTTACTAGGTGTTAAATACAATGAAGCACGATATTAAACAATTTAGTAACATGTTCAAGTAATTTTTAGCAATTTATTAAGCTTGAAAGATGATTTACCTAATTGTAAACGATTTCAAATGTTTACTATCTCTTAACAATTTTCTGAAATTTAAATAACGTAATGGCTACTTTGACTTTTATCAATTTGCTAAATCCATATGACATCTGTACCACTATTTTTCTAATAAAACCGGTGGATGAAATAGTCCAGTCGACAGTTTTGAATTCCAGTTAATATGCCCGTTTTGGCGTATTTGCTTTGTTTATTTTTACAAAATGTCACTTTTAAGACACGTTTGGATGCTCATTTTTAATAAAAAGCAATTAGCAATTAGCAATTTACTACTTAGTAAAGGTTTAAAATTTTGGACTCCCTTAGTAAATTGTTAATATTTAGCAAATTGCTAACTAGTAAATTGTTAAACCCTTATCAATATAAACAAAATTAGGTGGCGCAACAAACAGTCCGTTGAAAACTATGGTTCAGTGGCTTACAACTCTCAACCATTCCTTTGTTCGAGTACTGTTGGCAAGGATGGAGGGTACCTACAGTTTAAAGCCGAATCCGAACAAGTAATTTGAGAAATCCTTTTCATAACTAGAATTACTCTTGGAAGATTTGACAATTCCTTTCATGATGCAGTACCCTTAACTCTAACAAAAACACAATCATCTTTGTCTTAAGTGTGTTTGTCCTTTAAAAAGGTTAGATAGGTCCTTTGAACATAGGTACATATGTATATAACCTTTCGTTCTTTCACATACAATCAGAAGTAGGGATGTAAAATGTAGCCACATACATATGTTTAGTTGTCTACTCATAACAAATATTCATATTAGATTATGCAAATAAGTATGTATGTGAAATCTCGTAAAACCGGTAATCTAGAGCCTTAGAATACAATGTTCAAATACACCATATAAATTTAATTACTGATTTGGTTTTGAAAGCCTTTATTTTACTATTATTAAACTTAATAGGCAAACACAACACATCAAACACATGGAATTTCATAACTTGATTTATAGGTACGACATCAACAACTAGACATTGAATTACATACCAAAATATATCATCAATCTTTATTAAAAGTAACATTAGTCAACAGTTGAAAACATATCCCGGAAGAGACCTTGAATAGAGGTTGTATACTTGGCTGTGTATAGATCATTTCAAGATATTTGAAAACTTCGATTTTTAATTTGTTTTTCGTTGACTGTGTAATCATAGCTTAATGCGTAAAAAAACAGTTTGTTTTCTAGTTTTATGATAATGTGATGTCTTACGTTTTTGAAAAGGAAAATGTTTGGATTGTTGAATACATGTATAAAATTTTTTGAAAAACCTTCAAAACTAATTTTAATTTTGATGGATTGAATGCAAAAAATGCAAATATTTTTCGTATGCCTTTTAAAGCTGTTTTAGACAATGTTTTTTAAGTTACACTTACGGCCAATTTCTTGACGAAGTTCTAAAATAAAAAAAGAGGCTGGGATGCGACCCACACTGATAACTTCCCATCCCTTCTGTCGATTTGCCTTACTTAAAAGTTTGTCTATATGTATCAATTTTTACCAAATTTGCGTACTATTTTTTGTAGATTTTATTTTTTTTTATGAAAAAAAGGACTGTTGGATTCTTATAAAAAAAATTACTGAATATCGAAAACAATATTTTCTGTGAAATAAAATAAGTTTGAAGCCAATATTTACAAAAATATTGATAAAATGTAAATATTTTTAAATATTTCTTCAGATGAACATAATATGTTATGTATCTTGTGTTCTATAAACTCTTTTATCTGGTCATGTTGTCCATGGGAATATTGATTATTTTATTTCTCGACATAATTTAAATAGCTCTTGTGTCTATTTATGCAGATTCAATAATTGTGGTCATTATAAACATTTGTATATTATATAATGTCCTCCCACCCTTCGTTGTACAAAACATGTAAAATTAATATAAAATTTGACATTATGTAGCTCCTGACATTATGTATTTCTGACCCTTTGGCAAACCGTCCATGTTTATGCATTTTCTAAAAATTATTTACTATTGCACATAAAAATCCTTGTGGTCTTTAATTTAATCCAAAACCGGAATGAATCTAGAAATTAGTTAATCTAGAAATTAGTTAATTAACAAAAAACCCTGCACTTGTTTGAGGGGCGGCAAAAAAAAAAGGTAACCAAAACAAAAGAACCCTGAAATAATTTCCGGTAAACAGAATTTTGTATGGGGTGGCATCCAATCGACCTGTACCTATACCACCACAAACGAGAACAGATGCAGGAACTTTGCTTATAGCAATACAATCCTTTTCTTTTCTCTACTTTTTGGGCTTTTGGAAACCTGTTCTTCATGAAATAAATGATTGTCAAATTTACTTACAAACCGAAGGTCTTGACCTTTATCAGTGTGCAGCTAAAATCAGTGCTCTACTGACTTTTCTTGAAGACACATGAGAAAAATTAGTCAATGATGCACTTGTTTACGCAAGGAATTTGTGTGAGAGCTTAGGCATTTCCTTGGATCCTCCCAGAAGGAAAAAAAGGAAGTACATCTTTGGTGATGGAAGCACAGATGTTGGTCTGTCTCATGACGAAGAGTTGAGAAGAAAATTGTTTTCTTCCTTAGATAAAATCATCGTCGAAATCAAGGAGAGATTTAACCAATTTCAAAGTTTGGCCAAAAAATTCGACTTTCTTTCAGCTTCCAAGCTACTGGCTGAAAATTTTGATTACGATTCGGAACTTGCATTCAAAGAGCATGATGTATCTCCCGATGATTTCAAAATAGAACGTGGTCGATTAAGAGCCTTTGCATCTTTATTGGAAAGACTTAACGATCTTGAAAGAACAAACCCGCTTGAAATATTAAATTTCATAGTACAGTCGAAGTTAGAAACAAGTTTGCCAAACATTACCATTATGCTGCGTATTTTTTTAACAATAGCAATAAGCAATGCCGGATGTGAGAGGAGTTTTTCAAAACTAAAACTAAAAAGAGTCTGGGATGCGACCCACACTGATAACTTCCCATCCCGTCCGTCGATTTGTCTTAATTAAAAGTTTGTCTATATGTATCAATTTTAACCAAATTTCCGTACCATTTTATGTTTATTTTTGTTGTTATTGAATATCGAAAACAATATTTTCTGTGAAATAAAATAAGTTTGAAGCCAATATTTTTAATTTTTGAAAAGCTATTTGAGTCGATTTTTATTTTTACCAAGTTTTAGTATTGTTTTTTTTAGGTTTTTATTTTTTGTAAAAAAAACTGTCAATTCGATTTTTCTCAAAATTTTATCGAATGTTGAAAACAATATTTTTTATAAGATAAAATTAGTTTGAAGCCAATGTCCCAAAGTTTTGAAAAGATATTTGAGTTGAAAATCAATTTTTACCAACTTTTATTAATTTTTTTTAAGTTTTTATTTTTTGTAAGAAAACTATCAATTCGATTTTTCTTAACATTTTACTAAATGCTGACAACAATTTTTCGTAAACGATAAAATTAGTTTAAAGCCAATATCTCAATATTTTGAAAAGATATTTGAGTTGAAAATCAATTTTTACCAACTTTTATTAATTTTTTTTAGGTTTGTATTTTTTGTAAAAAAAAACTGCCAATTCGATTTTTTTCAAAATTTTACAGAATGTTAACAACAATGTTTCTTATAAGATAAAATAAGTTTGAAGCCTTAATCTCAAGTTATTGAAAAGATATTTAAATCGAAATTCAATTTTTACCAACTTTGAGTAATGTTTTTTTTAGGTTTTTATTTTTTATAAAAAAAACTGTCAATTAGATTTTTTTCAAAATTTTATCAGATGTCAAAAACATTATTCTTCGTTGCACAAAATTGTTTTGGAGATGAAATCAGATTTGAGTCGTAAAATTTTCGAGGTGAACATTTTTTTTTCGGTTTTTTTAATTTATAAAAAAAAACAGTTAATTGGATTTTTTTCAAAAAAAAATAATTGTTTTGTATCACGTAACAATATATCATATAAAATTTAATTCAAGTCTCTAGCGTTATTGGTTCATGAGATATTTAGGGTTAACCAAAATTTTCACCTTTTTTTAAACTGCTATGGTAAAAAAACCACCCACGCAATTTTCTTGAGAGCCCTTTCTGCATCTTTCTGCCTTATTATCTGTATAACAAAATTTATTTGAAGTCGATATTACTTCTGGTTCTTGAGCTATGGACGACGAAAAAAAAGTCGCGAACGTACGGACATACGGACGTACGGACGTACGTACACACGCTCGCACAGACATCTTTCTAAAAATCTTTTATTTCGACTCTAGGGACCTTGAAACGTCGAGAAATGTCAAAATTTTCAATTTGACAAATCGGACCCATTACAATAACTTCCTATGGGAAGTTAATAAAAAACTATCTCAGGTCAACAATGAGTACTCTAAGGTTAAGTAACCTAGGAATTCTAGCCATAGAAATGCAAAAAACTGATGCGATTGACACCGAAAGAATAATAAAAGAATTTGTGTGTAAAAAACAAAGAAGACAAATAATTTAAACATTTTCTACGTTTTATAAATTATTAAATATGGGTAACGTACATAAGTCAATGTCAGTTGAGTTGCTTGCCACAATGTAATTAAAAAAATCAAATTTGCTTAATTTAAAAATCGAAACAAATGTTCATTAAAAATAAAAATATACGAAACTTTCCTTATTAAAATGAATACAAAAATTAAATTTTTGCTTTATATGTACTAGAAATAACCAAAATGAAGTGATTTAAAAAATTAAATATAATTTCTTAATCTTAATTTATTTTTTGAGCTTTATTTTATAGTGAGTATGCAATTTAAAACATTAACCAAATTTGAATGTTAGGTTCCTTAAAATGTGGTTATTTTCAATATGGTTATAATCGATATACATCACCTACAAATAAATGGATACTCTGTAAGTATAGTTCATTATGGAAGAAATGGTAGTGTTCACCAACTTTGACAACAAAATTTGGGGCGGCAAAATTTGATCTGCCCCGGGCGGCAAAAACCCACGCTACGCCACTGTAAAAACGCTTGAGAACTTGATGAAGAAATAAGTTAGAACTCAATCGAATCCTAGTTTATCAATAAACCGGATTTAAGAGACTAAACTTTGTCAAGAAATTGGCCGTTATTAGTTTTTAAGATTGTTACAAAAATTCAAATTCTTCTTTTAAAAATTGTAAGAAATTGGTCAAAGATCAAACAATCATGAATAAAAGAAAAAAATGTTTTTTTTTTAAGAATAACTTGAAATATCGATGATTAAGAATAAGGTAATTCAGGTTGCAAACAAAATATATTTTTACTTGCGACATATAGGAACTATATGGCAAGTTTTGCATTCGTGCAGAATTTTGTCTGTCTGTCCACGCTCCTACAGCCTAAACCATTGGGTCGATTGAGTTCAAACTTGGAAGTTAAGGTTTTGAGCAGATTCGCGTTAGGCTTTTTTTTCATTTTTTTTTTAAGATCAAAACTAACAGTGGCCCCCATACAATTTTTTTGGTCAAAAAACGATAATTCGAATTTTCTCAAAAACAAACCGATAGATTTTTTTTTTATTTTCTTTAAAATTTTATTTTTTAACTTGGCTTCTTTTAATAAGAAAAACATATTTTTGCATTGCTCAGGAAAGGTACCGCTCATAGAACCGTTTTTTTGTTTTTTAATTTTCTCAGCAACTTATGAACCGATTTCAACAATTTTTTTTTTGAATGAGCTCTTATATTGCCTTAACAATATTTGATTATCAAAAGTGCAATTGTTTTTTGTTTGGATTTTTAAAAAAATATTGAATTTTTTTTTTACAAAATTCTATATCTCAAAAACGGGCCAACATTTTTTTACAAAATTCAAATGTAGAGCGTATATTTACAATCACTAAACAACTGCATACCAAAAATATTTTTAGAACAAAATTGAAAAATTTTATATATAAAAAATTAATTTAAAAAAAAACCGCTCTAACGATTTTCGAAAAAAAATTTTGAAAAATCAAGGACTTTTTTATTTATAAAATGGCATTTAAATTTTTGAAGACAAACTTATTTTTCAGGTAAAATTTTGAATCTTAAATTAATTTTTTTTTTAAATTATTTTAACTGTATTGAATGTAACCCCCTCCCAAAAAAATTGAAAAATGGAGGTTTTTTCGACAAATCAAATGGCATTTATATCTTTGAAGACAAACTTATTTTACAGGTATATTTTTAAATCTTATACATAGATACTTTTTTAAACAGACTCTTTGAATACAGGAGCAAGTTCGTGCGACCCAGTCGTGCATTTTATTTCTTAGGTGTTTGATAGGTATAATTCGAATCCTGACTTCAAAATCAATCTAACAGGTCAGGTTTTTGAGACACAACCTATTCGACTTGTTGAGGCTATGAAAATTCATGAAATAGTATTGATTTTCCAAATTTACAATCACTAACTTCAATATTCTGTTTAAAAATGGTAAGTATCTTACGTATTCTGTAAAAAATCCCCATAAGTTGTAAGTGTTCATTTGTCATACATAAACTTTAAAGGCACTTAGAAGCATATATGCTAAAACTGTTCTTAATAGAAAAACGTAAACAGTATAAAATCAACTTTTGTTCCTATATCAAATTCTTAGTCTTAAGGTCAGGTTTTTAGAATGTATTCAAAAAAATATATAAATAAATGTTGAAAACGAGCATAAATCATAGTTTGGATTCGAAATCGGCACTTAAAATTTACTCTTAAATGAATTATTAAAAAACACAAAGGCCTACATTCAAGGTTTTTCAAAACTTCAGATATGTAGAATTAGACACATAAGTCTTCTCATAACTAATTAAAAATTACGAACAAATGATTTAAAAAAATTCAAGAAAACTGAAAATATTTTTGTCAATTCCTTGTCTTCGATATTTTTACAAAGCTCGGCCAATTTCAATCCGAGTCTATTGGTATTCCAATTTTATTATGCCAAGCTTAACAAAACAACCCATGATTTAAGACTAATAAGTAATTTTTGATAGACTGTTGCACCTTATTTATTTTTTATTTATTTTATTATAAGTAATTTTTGATATTAGAGAAAGGCGTCAAAATAACCGGAAGCAAAACACTGTTCGATGATTGGATCCTGTTTAGCCAATTAAAATAAAATATTTAAGGTTAGATTTGTTCAAGGACAATTTTATTCAATTTATTTCAATTAAATTTAATTTATTTCCCTCCGATTATTATGATAAACATTATTAAAGTTCTTAATCAAATTCTTAAGTCAACATGCACGTGTGAAAATGTCGCTTTTTATGTTTTTGTGATAAGAATTTCACCTGGAAATAGTGATAAGAAACTTAAGACTATGTTTTATGGGGAGAGCTTCCCTTAACTTATTTATTTATACATATTTACATAGTAAAGGGAACGCACATATAAGTATGCATAATTTTCATTCAGCTACGTACTATGTACATAAAGTTATAAGAAATTTTGTCAAAAGGGGAGAAATCGCACTTGATATCTTATGAAATAGTTCTTATCATTAAAGAAAAATAAAATACAAAATATTTGTATAGGTATCTAGGTCTTAGACTATTGATTAAACATTCGAACTTTAAACAAAAAAATGGTTGCCTGTAAAGTCGGTTTTACGGGCGAAGATTTTACGTGACAACGTCTTTTTTCTTAATATTTGTAATTTTAAAGAATCAATTCGAAAATCAAAACATTTATTCAGATCGAAGGTTCAAATTTTTGCTAAATAAATTTGAAATCAATGAAAATTTGTAAAATAATAATTAATTAATTAATTAATTTTAAACTAATAATTTACTTAACACTATCAACATTTATCAATAGTATGACATAACCTATAAACTCAGTTTCTCAACTTTTGTGTCAATCTAACAATTAATCAATCAATCATAGTTTACGATAATGAAATATCAGTGTACAATTATTTACCTTTATTGTTGTAGTTGTTGTAAATGACGAATCTAACCACTCCACATTTTCACTACAGACACAGCTGACAGCGTATTATGACGCTTTCTTGTTTTTCCAACGCCAAGAACGTTCGAGAAAGACAAAGACAGAGACACAAGCATGCGCCGATTCAATGCGCCTAATTCTCTAGTGCTGCGCGCGTGGCAGACCGATCATAGTTGAGTGGGAGAGAGACGCAAGGCATTCGGCGGGCCTCTCTCTCGTTCGGTGACTCATCGTAACGTTACCGGGCGTTACACTTTTTCATAAGTGACTCCCAGCCGCAACCTAATTTAAGACGTTGTCACGTCAAAATATAAAATGACTGAAATATTTAGTGTTGATATAGAGTTCTCCCTTAAAAAGAAACTTTTCAAAAGCTTTTAAACAAATAACCGGAGAAGTAAAAAAGGTTTTGAGTAGAAACATACACGCTTTTCATGAGGGATTAACAAAATAATTTAAAATTAAATCAGTATAATCGTTTTTAAGTTAAGTTTTACAATATAATTGAAGAAACTGATTGTTATATTATTATATAGGTTTGTGCAACTAATCCTTATTAAGGGGAAAAATATACAGTAAAATTAAAATCTCTTTAACCATTCATATTGAAGTAAAAACAAATACTTAATCAACAAAACCAAAAATCCAAAACAAAAATTGCTTTTTCCTCATGAAAAATTTAACAATTTTATTAAAAGTTTTATAAATTCCGAGTTATTTCAAATTCAAGTAGATTAAATTTGTTTACATATTTTCATTTCTATACGAATTCGTTTGCGGTTGAATAAAGTAAATTGTTCATTGTTCATTAGCAAACTTTGAGCAAAATTCTTAAAATCCCTAATTTATTGGCGGAGGCAAGCAACTACGGGCAGCAACTTTAAGTTGTCGGCAACTTAGCTGCCACGTGGGTGCTCTGCCTTAAATTGGGACAATTGGTTTTCATTATTTAAAATCTTTGTTTCAGATAGTGCCTGGTTACACGAGCGCAAAAAAGAATTACTTTTGTGGTTACACACAGAAAAAAAAATTAAGTGGGCATGCAAGAAATAGAGGAACAGTCGGAAATTAAAACACAAAAAACTTCGTTGGATGCTCAGCCGCAGGTACAGCACGAGCAAAACAAAAGCAAATTTGGTGTACATTCTTCTTCGCCGGCAAATTAGAAATGAAAATGTTTGTCAAAAGAAGAACGTTTGAGAAAGAAACATGATTTTTAACGCAAAACTCATATCTGAAGATGAGGAAAAAGACGAAACTTGGCATTTTTTTCCATCCCTTTCCTTCTTTCTAAAAATCATCCGTTCTCTTTCGTGAATTAATTCTTTTTTGCGCTCGTGTAACCAGGCACATAAAAAAACGATAAAAAAGAATTTAATAGCCTTTTCACTTACTTACTCAGTTAAGGTGGCGCTACAGTCCTGTGTGAACTAGGGCCTTACCCAACAAACTTCTCCATCAGCCTTTTCACACCAAACCTTAAACCGAGTTTTCAGCAAAAAGTCTTCGAAAACCCGATATCGTTCACACTGAACATTAACACGTTTTCGTTTGACATTTCAATTTTTGCAACATCAATTGTCAAATATTGTATTGATGCAAAATTTGTAAGCAAGAGATTAGTCCTTCAATTATTATTTGTGGCAATAGAATGCATTCTGACCAATTGAAATTGATTTCAATACATACAATTGATGCAATTGAAAATCATTATCGACAAAGAAATATGGCGAAAAAAGTAAGCTTGTAATAACAATTCAATTAAAAGGAAACTATATATATTAATATTTTCTGCATATTCATTCGGACACTTTTTGGGAACGTGAAATGTTGGCAATAAAAAATTAGTATTTTGAACAACATTTCAGAATGAGGCACAGAACTTTTGATATACATATATACAATGAACTAAAGGAACTGGAAATCTAAGCTACAAACCTTAAGATGGACATACACGATAGAGCCAAAGATCCAAATAGACCCGAGCTGATCGACCGTGTGTGGGAAAACTGAGGTGGCTCGGTTTTGCTCTTGTTTTCAGCAAGTCAAAAATCAACAAGCCCGAGCTAACGAACCAAGGCACGGCTCTGTCCTATGTGCAGAATCAACGAGCCAAGTAGTTTTGTTTGATAACACAATGTCTGCTTGCCGTCTAACAACTATCTAACTATCTCATTCAATAATTGAAGGAATTAATTTGTTGATGTCTATTTCCCTTTTATTATTTTCTCTAGTTCCAGTTGCCATCTTAAAAATTTAAAATTATATATACAGTTAGGTACAATTTTTTATCGCATTTCCTTAATTTTAGTTTTCAGTTTATTTTATGAATTTTATAAAACTTATTTATTTAAAACTTTACCTGAGGCACGGCTATCCTCCACAACAAAATCAAGTTTTTTTTTAAATTCAAACCTCTGGCGTTGTGGACAAAAATTCAGAATATCAAAGTGAAATATTTCTTTTGACATCAGCCATCAGCTGTTTTCTTTACATTTAATTGAGCTTTGAATGTTTCGAAAGGTTCGTTTGCTTTTCTCATCTTTGAATCGTTTTTAGTTTTCGACATGTTTTATATAAAATTTTTTGTTTACGAAAACTCGTTGCTTACGAATAATGTATGGGAAAGCTTAAGATTTCGATTGGATTTGGTGGTCTATAATGAGAACTATCTAGAACTTTTTGATTTAAAATAACTTTTCTTAAGCTGGATTGGCTCCGAGCCAAGATTTTTGACTTGCTGAAAATCCAAATGGATTGACAGAGACAACTTGATCCACCTTAGTTTCTTTACACACAATCGTATATGACCACCTTTAACTCGATTGCTCGTCTCCAATCAGGTAATGAATGATTCCAATGAGAAATGTGTGTTTTAATGTGAGACATTTTAAATGGCCTGCAACAACTGATTGAATTTAAAATTCGTTTCTTTCAATCAGGACATTTTTTAATTGATACAATTTTCCAATCATTATTTATGAAACTTGACTTTTCAAAAGGAAAAAAAGAAAAGAAATCCAATTATGAAAACCAATCATTGATATAACTGGCTCCTCCATATAAATTTGAATCCTGAGCAACTTCAAGTTATCTACTCCGTGATAAACTAAGTTATGTTATGACACCAACGTTCTGCAAACAATATGGAATCATGAACACAACGCAAAGAATACTTAAATACTTCTATAAAATAGCATAACGTTTGCAATCAGAACTTAGAAAACCTGTTAAAAGAACACTAATGTCCGATTTCATAAACAAACACTAAAAGCACTTTTATCTAAAAGGTTTTTAAATTTTATCAGGCCTTTAAATTTTTTCAGTTTCACCAAGCTTGAAATGGGAAATTTCAGGGATATTTTTGTTAAAATAGAGTTCTCCTCACAACCCTGTAAAAATAAAACCCCTTTTTTCTTTCTATTAAGCGAATTGTGTGAGAAAAAAAGAGAAAGCATTATATGTTGAAATAAATGACAAGAATCGCAAAATACAACAATGTAAACTTCTTCAAAATCAAAAATCAAGTGTCGTTCAAAAATAAAATATGAAAATCTTTTTCAGATGAAGATGACCAATCTAATATTCTAATTAAAATTATATAAAAATGATATTATAAATGCAATGTTGAATTTGTTTACCTAATCATTCTGTATCTCCAATTATTGAGAACACAAATTTTACAAAACAAAACATCAGCTGTCAATCTATCATATTAATTTTTAAATGACACTTTTAAAATTTAATGAGCCAAAAATGGGCATTTAGTTTTAAAAGGTGTTTAAAAGCTTGTTTACTTTAAAAACGCTTGGTGAAACCAAAATATCCCATTTTACAGTTTAAAATCCTGTTAAATGTATAAAAGCTGTTTATGAAATTGGGCATAAGTCTTTATATATAAAACCTAAAGTACAAAACAAACAGACATTATGATGTTAATTTATATTATTCCTTCGTACTTCATTTAGTTTTTTATTTTTGGCCCTGCGTTCGTAAATTATTCTCATAGTAGCAATATATGTAAGTTTTACTTACAAAAACAACTTTCAGAAATGTTCACAGTCTAAACAGTACCTAAGCAACTCCCTGCCTTAATTTCCCCACATGTGCCTACAGCCTAAATTTTCACATAACGACACCCTGTTACTTCTCTCAAACACACCTAGCGCCACTATAGTACATTTTTCTCTCTAGAACCAAAATATCCAAAATTTTACTGCACACAAACAAAAATATCACAAAAATTCCACACATCGTCATCACTTTTATACACACCACTTCACATTTTACCCATCCATACACAACTAGATGTCATTTTTAAAGAAGTATGCGTTCCCACTGAAAGAAAATCCATTCTCGTCGAGAAAATGTCAAATAAAATTTTTTTTGTCAAAATGGCGATCGCAGATTTTAGTATATTTTTCTAATTCGTTTTCTTCAAAAATGCCCAAGTAGAATCAGAAAATATCGCCATAAATTTTGAAAAATATCAATTATCAAATTAAGAACTTTCTTATTTTGTTTTATGTTTTAATTGAAAATAACTGCAAGAAGACGGAAAAACTAAAAGAAGAAAAAGTCTAAATTCTCTATCGCATGTGTTTTTCGTGTTCGGTGGCACAATCCCCAACATCATCACCTTCATCATCATCATCGTCGTCGAACCATCATCGCCAACCAACAACCATTGTTCGCAAAAGGACCACAGGATTTATTTAATTTTGATTTTTCGTTTAAAGAAAATTTATTTCCACCCAAAAAACGAGTGTGAACTTTTGTTAAAATAGAAAAACCTCCCAGTTCCCAGCAACACAGCATAAGCATTGCTATTCCTATCGTCGTCGTCGTCGCTCGCTTTCTCTCTACATCTCTGCTGCTGCTCTGCTGGCGAGGCGAGGTAGAGTGGAGTGGAAAAAAGATAGCTTCCGGATTTGTGGAATTGCAGCACAATGCAAATCTGTGATTCAGCTGTGTCATCGTCTTCGGGTGTATTTTCAGCTCGATTTTGATGATGAATTTGTAATCCTTAATTGGACGACTCTACTCGCAACGCATGAAATTGCATAAATTGCAATCGCCGAGGAACCAACCAAGAGTCGCACGGAGTGAGTTAAGAAAAGAAAATAACAAAAAACAAAACAACTGTTGTTATTGGAGAGAGAGACGCTCTGTCCCGAAATTTAACCTCGAGTGTCCTATAAGAAAATACTTAAGCTAAAACCTCAGAAAAACCTGTTCTGGAATTAAGGTTTAATTCATTCTGTGGAACATATTTCATCAACGACGTGGGGTGGATATCAAAACATTTGTTTGATAAAAAGAAAAACTTCTCTTCTCCCGAGGAGCGGCACCTAAATTCGTGGAGGTGAGTTTTTATTTTAATTTTGTTATGATTTTTAATAATTTTTCTTTTTTTGATTCTTTTGAGAAAAAAATGTTTTTCTTTATTTTTAAAAAGTGCCAAAAAAATAAAAAAAACAAAAGGGAAGAAAAAGGGGTTCTGTTTCTGTTTCTGTGTGTTTTTCGTGTTCTTTTCTTCTTTTTGTTTTTCTCTCTGTTGCTATTTGATTTTTGTGTTCTGAGTGTAACATGCGTAGATTAGATGTGTATCAATTATCAAATATTTTCATTTTCAAAAAAATAAAAATGAGGAAGATTTTGTTCTCTAAACAAAGTAAGTTTCTACTCATAATGACGTAGGCAACTTAAAGTTATAAGCTACTTCTTTACTGTAGTAAAGTTCTTCTTCAAAAAATTCCTTACTGCGCATTGTAAAGAAGATGAAATGTGTTTTCTAGGACAAAATTCATTTTGTTTATTTATCGTAACACCACGAATAAGTGTGTGTTTTTTTTTTTTCTTAATTTACTTAAAGTAGAAAATTTGCACTTTTGCAGATTAAGGCCATTGAAGGTTATGTAAAGTACACAAGCAAAGGCAAGTGCATGCAATTACAATCGTTTAGATAAACGAAATTTAAACATGACTTTATAATGTTTAGTAAAAGGCTGTAAAGTGCCTCATAAGTAGTCAAATTATTTTGTTTAAAAAATACTCAAATGTGTTTTTCTGTTACAATCTTTATTTATCATGAAAAATATGTTAGTATATAGCTGATCAGAATAATCTTAATTTTTTTTAAATTTGTCTTAGCAAATGGTTTCAAATAGTTGCTAGAGTTTGAAAGAATTAAAAAAAAAAAAAGAAGAATTTTCGTAAATAAGGTCTGCCATATGGTGTGGTTTAGATTAACATAAAAATGACTGAAGTCTCATGTTGTTTCTTATAAAAGGTTTTCCAATTTGTTAGTTCTCCATTTGAGATATTTCTAAATAATGTGGCTTGGCAGTCGAAACATTTATAAATTCAACTTGACTTTGTTCGTATGCTCATATGCGGGCATTTTTAGCAGTAGATACGTTGGATCCAATTTTCGATGATTTGGCCACACATTTCGTTCGCTATTTCGTTCAATATTGGCTCTGACTTCGCTCATCACAATTACTCGTCAATAAATCGTGTGAGATTTGCTGGCACCATCTTGTTGAAACCACATGTCGTCTAAGTCCTTATCTTCCAATAAAGGCCAAAAATAATCGACGATCATGGCCCGATAACGCCGGCCACTCCCAGTAACGTGACGATCGTTATTATCGACTAAAAATTATGGCCCGATTACGCCATATTTTTTGCAGATGAAGTTGTAATTCATAAAGCAAATGTAGATTTTCACATGACCAATAATAACTCATATTTTACTTGTTGACGAACCGAATGAGCTAAAATTGATATGATTATGCGATGAAATTCATCATTTTGGCGCATCTTCTACGGAACCCAATTGGAGAACGAACGTTGCTTCAAATATCCATTGGCTTCAATTCTTGATTCAACTTGATCTTGTATGTGTGTTAACCACGATCCTTACGCAAAATGAGTCATAATGTGAACTGAACGATGCCCAATTCTTGAGAACGCCGTATAAAGTGATCGTTTACTATGGACACATGAACCAACCCATTGTTTCACTGACACGGTCACATCACACAACGAATCTGTAGATTCAATAAAGTTAAGTTAGGTTAAAGTGTCTGTCCGTAATGGAGTAGGACACACATAGGCCAGTTTAATAGCCGTAGCCCATTGTGGTACCACATGAATCTTGAGGCTTTCCTCTAAGCTCAATGAAACCAGTTAATGGACTCGTGAAAAATTAATTATTTTAATATCATTGAGATCGTTATAAAAGAGTTCTCCTAGGTAATTCTTTCGTTTTTAAGCTAGAGCAGGGCATGTACAGAGGAGGTGAAGAACTGTTTCCTCCTCTTCCTCATCCATACAACTTCCGCATAAGTCATTTGAGAATACGCCTAACCGCGTACATTTCCATTAGACAGTGCCCGGTTATGACACCGATTATCGAGCTTATATGCGATCGGCGTGAAAATAGCAAGCACCTTGAGTGCTTTAAATCTAGTGTAAGGCAGATGTTTTTTCGAGAACTGACACTTGGCGATGTTATTCCACATGATGTTTGCCTTCTTCATAGCGTCTTGCTTTAGCAATAGTTTACATGTAGCGATTGGTATGCCAGCATTAGTCAAACGTGTTAGAATGGGTTGTACTGTACTATTTATGGCGAGTACAATTTCCTTAAATGTCTCTATGGCCCGGCACTCAGGAAAGGTGAATATTAAACTGTTGTGCCATCTCCATTAGAGATGATTGACTGTTATGGACTGTAATAGAGTTTCTAGAGACAGAGTCCAGAGATTTGATAGCGGCCTGACTATCTGAGAAAATACACCATTTTTGCACGCTTTATTGGTCTTTTATGCTCTCTCCTTAAAACGAAGTGCAAAATTGTACATTCATACAAATAGTTTTGCTATAAATCGCCAAATCTCGCGCGATTTTTGAAACCGAAAAGTCAATTAGTTTATAACTTTTTGGTCAACATTTTCTGAACTCATATCCATTGTTATCTCGTAAAATGGCTTGAGGATTGGTAACACTTTCTCTAACACAATCCAATCGTTGGATTTTAGCGATAAATCACTCCGCATTATGGCACAATGCGGATTGAACCACAAGATTTATTGAATGGGCCAAACGTCCTATGGATTCCCACCCTCTAGTTTGACAGCTGTGAGGTTATGGCAGCATTACGCTAACAACAGCAACAATTTTAAAAATTCCCCACTATGTCATTACATCTTTCAATATATTGTGGAGATTTTCACTAGTGTGTCTCTCTGCATTCCTTACATGATATCAAAAATGGTCATAGCTTAGTGGCCGAATTAATAAAATGGGCTTTAATTGCCATGTAACTTACATTAGTCCTCGAAGCCTAAGCATCTTACTGCAGCATTTTTAATTTTGTGTTTGATTTCGAACTCCAAGTCATTATAAATAGTTATTAATAACTCATCAGATACCGGTTTTCCGTGTTGGAAATTGATATCCTGAACAATATCCTTATACAATTCGTAAAGGTGGCGTTCCTTGCAATTAATTTTACAACTTGCCTTGTCAATTTCTTGAACTTTTCGAATACGTGATATCACGTTTTGTTTAAGCCAGGGCAAGACTTTTTTATCGCCAAAAGTTCCGCCTGGAACACACTACAATGATTGGGAAGGCGAAATGAGAGACTTTATTTCAGTCGTTCAGAGTACACACCTCCACCAACCCCTTCATTTCTTTTTGATCCATCTGTGTAAAATTGTATTAACTCGTCTTCCAGGAATGCCCTATTTCCCAAAAAGATCTGGAAGGTATAGAAATCTCGAAGTTTCTGTCGAATTGCAGTTGAAGGATGGTGTAGTCTGTGTGCTTTGAAATTGATTGTAAATACTGAAGAATTAAGGAGTAGACAATGTTGTTGTTAACCCACTGCGATGAAGCTTTGAGGCGAATAGCAGAGCTTGCAGCTATTTCTTTGCTAATTATATTAAGAGGTGTTAAGTAGAGTAGTGTATCCATTGCCGCGGTTTATAGCTTTTTCTAAAGCAATCCACCATACTGCCACACCGTACATTAAAATCGGTCTGATTACTGATGTGTATACGTAGATTTTTTGACTCATTAAAGGCATTAATTTCATTAAATATTTAAGCATTTTATATGCTCCTCGTGCCATTACACCTGTTTCAGTTTTTTTCAAAAGCAGTGTTAATTTTTTTTTTTTTTTTTGAATATTATGCGCACACAAGCGAAACACTTTCGAAACCCTTTTAGTGTCAAAAAAAACCGATCGAGACACATAAACGCTAATAGACACACGTTAAACATTCAGCACAACACAATTGATGTGGTATTCAATTTCAATTGACCAAAATCGTTATTACAACAATTGGCAATGCATTGGGTTCAACGCACTACCATTTCATAAGACAATTACAAGGATACAACAGGGTAAAGAATACTCTTATTATACGACTATTAAGGACGCTCTTTAATAATAAACCTAAGCAAATTTATAGCTAACAATCTCATAGCTTGTAGAAAAATGTATTCTCTCAAATTTCTGAACAAATATTTGTTTGAAATTTTCACACTTGGCTCTTTTTGCAAAACAGTTACTATTTAAATGTCTAGCTTTTATCCTGGGTCAAACTGTGTATGTAAAGAAAATTCAAGGAAATGTCAATTCCTGGCAGGAGGTAGTACCTGTGACACAAGATCTCTGGCATGACAGTCCTACGCACTAAGTTACATGCCACGAGGTTTCCTATAAGAAGTTTCAAATTAAACAGACCGTTATTTGGATAGCTATCACATTTGATTCTGTCATCTTTAGGAATTCGAAAAGTAAAAAGTACACGCAAAAATACACAAAATTTGTCCACTGCGCACGTTGTCGTTGGATCTTGGGGCACTCGATATGTGGTTTACTTAATTAAGGTAGAGCTACAGTCCTGTATGAACTAAGACCTCACCAAACAAACTTTTCCACCTAGGTCGGTGCCTAGCTGCGCAGTCTAAGTTGGGTGAGGTCACTTTACATTTGTGCGCTTCAGCTGACCCGCACTCCCGAGGGGCGCGGATTGAAAGACTGATCGGGAGCAATGGTTTCCATGCGCTTTACGTGACCCAGTCATCTCAGTCATTGCTCGTCATTCAATTGGACAGACTTTTGAAAGATAGTGCCTCTATTGTTGACGTGGGAGCTCTGGACAATTTTTGCAAGGACGATGTTAAAGAAATCGGATGGCAGCGCATCACTTTGTCTAAAGCCTTTTTTGACATCAAAAGTTTCGGTTAAGTTGTTTCCAACCTTTATGAAGTAGCGCAAATTCTCCATGGTCATCCAAACGGATAAGTTTGGCAGGGCTGTCAAAACTAAACGTGGTTCTCAGTTCGTCCCTGTAGATGCTCCCATATGCGGCATTGAAATCGATGAAAAGATGGTGTCTGTCGAAATTTGAATATATGATCAACTGTGGACTTTCCTAGTCTAAAGCCACACTGATAAGTACCTATCAGGTTTTTGACGATGGGCTTTATACGTTCACATATTACGGCAGATAAGATTTTGTATGCGATGTTAAGGAGACTGATTCGTCTATAAATTGGTCCAGGTTAGAGGGCCTCCTTTATTCTTTTTATCTTTGGTTTGTAAAAATTCCCTTCCCTGTGCTCAAACATTTAGCAATTCACGACTTTAGAAAAGGCAAATTAAAATCTGTGAGGCTATTTTGTAATTGAGTTGCCGTGTCAAAACAATTTTGGGTTTACCGAAAGATTGCTGATAAGAATCGTCAGTCATCTACCTGCCTATAGGTTATAGAGTTTATCTCTGAATTTTTGCTAAATATTGGGCGCATTCACAAAGCTAGTGGCTAAGTAGTCAAAACTATCAACTATCTTTGTGAATGCAAAATTGCACTACAAAGCTAGTCAATCAGGAACTGTCATATTAATGACAAATACAAATATATAAAATAAGAAACATTTGTGTTTTCAGAACTTTAAATAGTTTTTTTTCTTTTTAAATTCAATAAAACGAAATAAAAGATATAATATGATTGATTTATGTTTGTATTTAAATACCGAAAGATTCATTTCATTTTGAATTCTTGTGTCCTTACCGAGCAGCTGATTGTGAAACGTCAAAACCAGTGTGTACTAACTTTGTAGCCGAAAATTTTACACTACGTCGGAGGGGAAATTTAAACTACTTTTGTAGTTAGATTTAGCCAATCAGAATCCCTTGACTACGTAGCCACTAGCTTTGTAAATGCGACCATTGATATGTAAAAATTCAGCTACCTGATGTTTGTATGCACTAAACTCTTAGCCAAGTCAACCGATTATTCTGAAAGTTGGCAAATGTGTGTATATTGGTACAACAGTTTATACAACGATTTTTATGTCAATTAATGGTCGCAATATTTATTAATCAACAATAAAATGATTACTTATGTCGATTGTTGTTATTAATTGCAAATTCTGTAAGTCTCAAACAGATAGCTCTTTATACCAGTTTGTCTACAGAATTCTAGTGCGTAGTTTGAACCCTCCTAATCTATGCAAAGGTAAAGGATCAAAAGAATCACTGAAATCGTTCCTGAAGTAACTATTTTGACAGAAAAGTTTGAGGCAGAAATCGTTTTGTTACCACGTATTCTGATGATACTATCAGGTTCTCCCAAACCATTCAAAAGAAAAGACCCATTCGATTAATTTTTACGATGACTTTAAATAAATCTGAAGGCCAAGCAATGTATTTGCGGCTTAGATTTAGAAAATGTATGTTTCTTCTATGGATATACATACGTGGACTGTTCACTAGTAGGAAGACCATCAAGTTTTGTTTGTATTAACAAAGGACCGATTGATCAAAAATATTTGAGCTTCCCAAAAAAAACTGTGATATATTTATATATTTAAAGATAAATTAGAATATTATAAATGTTATGTTTCTTGTTTGTTACCTCTGATCCTAATAAATATGCGCTCAGTGTATTATTGTCTCTAGGCACCTCAGACCTTTGTACATTTCTTATGCCAAGAAAATTAATTAAACTAAAAACACCTTGGAGAACCGTTTGGTAATATGAAAAAGCCAACTGGGACGGTCTCTTTAGGAAATTATGGCAAAAAATTCTACAATGTCCCAAAGGTTATACAAAATTTCTGGTCATTTGTTAAAAACGTGCGCTACTCTACGTCACGCTCGTTTCAAATGACACTGCTTTTGTAATTTCGATGTTGCCAATGAGTGTTATGAATCCGTCTATACTTGAAAGCATAAATGATTTTATGTAATGGACCTTCTTTTTCAATCGTTAAGTTGCTAGAATACTTAAAGACCTCATTCACAAATCCGCTTGCCCGGATAGTGTCTCAACTATTGTTCTGAAGAGGTGTTCTTCATCGCTGGCAAAACCACTGCGTAAGCTTTTCCATAGTGTCCGACCGAAGTTTCGGCTTCGGCCGAATTCGGCCAAAAAAACAACATTCGGCCAAACCTTCGGCTTCGGCCATTTTAGGCCGAAGTTTTGGCCGAAGCCGAAGAATCTGTTTATTATATCGAGCATCGTACTAGGCGCCGGAAAAAATTTCAACTTTTGAAATTTTTGAATACCGAAGAAAAGATTGCAATCTTTTTTTCGGTAGGTATTCAAAATTTTCAAAACACATGTGTGCCCTCATAGTAGGCGCCGAACAAAATTTCAATTTTTGAATTTTGCCTGACACCTTTGCGCATCGTTTGGGGAAAGGAGAATTCTTGACTTTTTTCAACCTTAGGCTTCGGCTGAAAATCGACCTTCGGTCGGACACTACTTTTCCATCTGTCCTACTCTCCTGGTCTCTTTCCAAGTAGATGGAAAACAGCTTTTTGCCAGCCGGTCCTAAAAAAGGGGAATCCTCCTCACCCTCTTAACTATCCCCAATTGCACTTACATATGTACGTCCCTTTTTTCAATGTCATGGAAACGCTGATAAACTTTCAGCTTTAGAAATATCTTAGAATTAAAGTTTCTTAATGACCGGCTACATGGCTTTCGTAGCAAGCTAATCTCATGGTTTAGCTCACCGAACTTCGTTTTGGAGAAAGTAAGATCATTGCACTTGATATCCATCTCTTGTGGAGTGATCACATATTTGAAGTCGCCAAAAACCATGCAAAGTGTTTAGGTTTTCTGCGACGATGCACGAAGTTGTTTACCCCTTCTGATCGGGGTAAAATTTATAAAGCCGATATTCGTCCAAAACTTCAGTTCAACTCTCATATCTAGGCAGGTGCTCCAATAACCGTCTTGAGTCTCTTGGACAGAATTCAAAAGAGAGCTTTAAAAATAATAGGTGACCGTTGTCTAACTAATACTTTTGTATCTCTTAAGCACCATCGCAAGGTTTCTTGTCTATCATTATTTTATCGTTATTTTCATAAACAATACTCTAGTGAAATAGACAGTTGCATTTGCATTCCTCCCTTCAAACAATTCAACCGTAATACCCGTACTTCTACGAATGCCCATCATTCTACCCTTGTGCAAAATTTCGGACGTACTGTAAAGTACAGAGATTCTTTTTTAAGTCGCACTACACGAATGTGGAATGCTTTACCAAGCTCAATATTTCCGAGCCATTACAATGGGCAGATATACAAAATCAATGCTCGCACTGTGTTTAATCATTATAGGGGTATTCATATCCCATTGAGTGCGCGCACAGCATGAATAAAATCATTCAATCATAGTAACGCGTATAAAATTTTTTTAATCCTAACATTTATCTAATTTCAAATTTCAATTCATCCCAATGTTATAATTCCTAGTAATCAATTATTATTGAAATAATATTTTCTCTAATCGCCCACATATATATTTCTTGTACTTATCAAAAAGTACAATTTAAAAAATAATCAAAACAATTGAAACAAACAACAACTGTTGTCCGTCTGTAGTGTGTTCAGATTGTTCATGCTCAGTCTCGTTCAGTAGGTGGCATTTGCATCTTTCTGATATTGTCGTGCATCATGATTTAAATCTATTGCTAATTCACTTTCCTTTCTTGCTATTGTCTATATTGTTGATAAATCGAACCACTACATTGCCACACATGATTTTTATTTATTTATACACTACTTTAACGCCTTGAAGTCTTTACAGAATTTCTTATCTGATAATGGTGTACTATTTTAAGAAACATCATCATTAGGAATATCTCACGGGCTGCTGACCAGTGTTTTTTTTGTTCTTCTAAGTAATTCAGACAACAACAAAAGCCACAGTTCTATGCATTGTTGTTGTTTCGATTAGGTATCTAGAGGTATACGCATGAATGATTGTTATTTATCATTCGATTTTTATATCTCTTGGGGTTTCTGTAATACAAAAACGAAACGAAAACAAAAACAAGAAGAACAGAAAATGATTCATTTTTAATTCAAAAAATTGATAGCAAAACTAAACTAAACCTTAACCGTTTGTTGAACTTCACAGACAACAAACATACATAACTCCCGATTCTTTCGTTCCATTGTGTATCAGTTGTTGTTATTATTATTGTGTCTTTCAGAATTTTGAAATGTATACAAAAATATCGTATATTTGATTCTTATGGATTCGTATAGAATGTAAAAAAAAGCTTTAAATTTGTATTTTTCGGAAGTTAGAAGAAATTCTTGAGCATAAAATCTGTTTTTGTGAAGCTCTGGATATCCTAGTTTCGATGATAATCTAGATTCTGGTGAGTTAACTTGTGTTAGGTCTTAATCCTTTGCTTTGTTACGTTTTTAAAAGATAAGAAAGAGATGTGTTAAAGTTAATTTTGTAGATATTCAGCAAAGCAATTTTTCTAGCAAGTCTAATCGACCAAGTTGAATACGTTAAATTATTTTATTGACTTAAATGAAAGTGCTAGCAAATAGACGCGATTAGCATTCTAATTGCATGAAGAGGCAATAGCTAGCAAGCATTCAAGTGTTAACCAGCTGTTTGATATATTTTTGTTGTTGTTGTTGATTCTTTTGTTTTTGTATTAATTTTTATTTGTTTGATAATCGGATAACCTAGTATAAAGAATCTTCCTCTTTTAAATCTTTACTTACTTAATAATAAAAGACAAATATTGTAAATCTATGTAATTTATTGAATTTAAAATTGTAAGATAGAAGCTTTTTCATTGAGTTTTGTTTTTCGAATACATATTTCTAAAAAAAAAAATTAGGTATCTTTTTTCTTAAGAAGAGTAAAAATGAAAATGTAGTGTGTCTGTTGCAATTAATTTGATATTTAAAATATTTTTGTTGTGATTAATGTGATTGAATTGGGATTTATAAAAATTAGTCACAATAAATGATGAATCAGATTAAAAAAGTTGATGAATGGTAATTCGTAATTAAATAAACATTGTCCTAGAATTAAAGACAAATGAAGTACAAACAAGTTATTTAATACACCAAAGGTATGAGTGTGAAGTGTTGGCCATAGAGTGGAACTAAATAAAAGATTCGTTCTGTAACATTGCCCTGAGTCTCTTTTTTCTTTTTGAGGAAAATAATCGGAAATCTTTGTGTAAAATTCACTTCAGGCAAATGCGTGAAATGTTGAATTCCTGAGATCGATGGTTTGTGAATTGAGTCTTACACTCTCGGCTATACCAACAACATACTCTTGTATGTACACCGTTCAACGAAAAAAACAATAGTGTTGTTCACTAGTATGAAGCAATCTCACGATGTTTGTTCACACAACTACAGTTCGGTGTTTCATTTCGGCCAAAACTTCTTTTCAAAAACGCACTGTTCGGGCTTACTTACTTACTTAAGTCCGGGCGGACCTGGGCCTCAACCAACATGCGTCTCCAGCCAGCTAGGTCCATAGCTAGCTGTCTCCATTTTTGCACGCCAAGTTGGTTGAGGTCCTCTCCCATCTGCGTGCGCCACCTGAGCGCCCGTCCCTCGGGATTAGATTCAAAGACCTTCCGGGCTAGAGCGTTGATGTCGATGTCCATTCGCTCTACATGATCGATCCATTTAAGTCGTTATTCTTTTATTCTTTTAACTAGGTCAGTATCGTTGTACAGCCTGTACAGTTCGTTGTTGTATCTTCTCCTCCACTCTCCATCTATGCAGACGGGACCAAAAATCACCCGAAGAATTTTTTTCTCGAAGCATCCTAAGATGCTCTCACCTTTCTTTGACAGAGTCTAGGCCTCAGCGCCATAAATAAAAACCGAGATGATGAGTGTCTTATGGATAGTAATTTTATTTTACTCGAGAGGGGATTAAACTACTGAATTGCCTTAGAAGTCCAAAGAAGCAGCGATTTGCAAGATTTACTCTCCTTTTCGTTTGATTTCAGCGCTGATGTCGTTGTCTGAATTTATAGCATTGCCTCGATAAACAAAGTCCTTAAGCCCCTTAAAGTTTTGGATGTCCATGGCGAATTTTTGTCCAAGACGTAGTCGTTTAATGTCCTTTTCACGTCACAATGCTCAAAAACACAAAACGTACCACTGAAATCAGGCTTTGATCTTACAATTATGTCAATATCATTGGCGTATCCGATTAATTGGATGGATCTTTAGAAGATTGTGCCTATAGTGTTAACGCTTGAGCGTTGCACAATCCTTTCCAGAACGATGTTGAAGAAGTCGCATAAAAGTGCATCGCCTTGTCTAAAACCTTTTTTGACATCAAATGCATCGGTGAGATATTTTCCGACCTTGATAGAGCAACGTGTATTATTTATCGTTATACGGATAAGTTTGACAAGGATGCCAAAACTAAGCATTGCTCTGTAAAGCTCTTCCCTTAAGATGATTTTGAAATCGATAAAGAGATGATGGGTATCGATTTAAAGTTAAACTGTTTGGGCTACACAGCACTTACTTTGGAAATAAGTTTAAAGTATGTGTTGTTCAGGCGTAAAGCAACGTTCTGCGGAGGTATGACATTGACCGGGACACAGCAGACAGTGTCAAAATAACAAAAGACTAAAAGGAAACCACTAGATGGCTCACCCCATACATACATCAACACAAAAAGAATAACAAACTATTTGGAACTCTGTATTTCTCTATTTATTACAACCAAATGATTTCCAATTGATTTTGTGTAAATTTGTTTTTTTAGATTAAACCGCATACTTAACTTATTCAATTTCAAAAGTTCCAAGTTAGGAAAATTTTAAATGTCAATGAATGTGACGCTTATTTTGTAATTCTTTAAATTATTTTACCATTCACATATCTACTACTTTTCTATCTATTTAAAAATTCTCAGTCTATCTATTTAAACATTCTCATACCCACCTTATGTAAATATGTACATATTTAAGTTTAAAATATCAGTCACAGTTTACACAAGTTTATAACTAAACTGTTGACTTTTGCGTGTTGAAAAGTCTGGAAAGAAGCATAATGATTAACGACAGATGTGAATTTTTAATTCTTTACACTCTAAAAAATAAAATTCATGAGTTTAAACATTAAGGCAAATTCTTTCTATTAACAGCATTGTATGTAGTTCATTTATAAATAGAAAGAATTTACTGTTTTTTTGTAATAATAATTATAGACTCAAATCACGGTTATTGTAATCATTGATCAGCGATCGCATTGACACTGATCGAAGTTAATTAATATTAAGTTTATAGTTTCTTGTTTGTTTTCAATGAAATAAGGTGGAAGTTATGAATTCCACATTGAAATTGAAGAATTAATGAATTTTCATATAAAAAAGTATAACTACATATTTCTAATAAGATTATTTGTATACTAGAAACAATATAAATACAAACATGGAAACATTCGAAGTATGTAAGAACTTTTATGAAAATATGAAACTAGGTATAATTTAAACAAGTTTTTTAGAAGTAAACTTATAAATGAATAGTACATAAATTAATAAATTATGTGAAGCAGCAACTCATAGAGAACTAGATCCTAGTAACTTACAACTCTCAACAATTCCAAGTAATGTCAGGGTAGGAGGGGTTTTTATGCCGAAACCAAACGGATAATTTGAAAAAGCACTTTTCATGACAATAATTACTCGCAAGAGGCAATATCCGTTAAAAACACTATGTATGGCACAGGCAGGCATTGAAACCTCTGGCATCATCAAGATCTTTAAGGCATGCCCTTCCGAAGGTTGACATTCTAGAATTGGCCAGGGCAGTACATTTATAGAGAAAGTTAATCACAGTTTCCCTTTCATGTTGGTCTCCGTATCTACGGCAATGAGTATTGTGAGGGATACCCAACTTTGCTGCATACTACCCTATCGGCTAGTGTCCGCTACATAGCCAGTGCAGTTACCCTGGTTCGATATAACGGTTTTTATTATAGGTACCCCTTTCTATTTATATATTACAGTCCTTTAGACTTTTCCACATGCGGTTTAATTCTGTCAGAATCATTGCTCCAAAAGGAAATTTTACCATTTTGCAAGTAAGCTATGAAGGGCCGGTCCTTGACGGGCCAACTCATCAGCCCGTTCATTTCCATCAAAGTCACTTTGCCCTGCAACCCAAATAGGAGTGACACGTAGGTTGTTATTAAGGCTGTTTAGTATATAACACCCGTGTTGAACCAGTATTGATGATGTTGTGGCCGAATTTATAGCCATAATAGCTGTCAGTGCAGATAGTCGTGTTTCTATTTTGGTTTGAGTTTGATTTGAATATTTTGCATGCTTCTCTGATTATTAGTAATCAGCTTAAAATACACTGACAAAATAAGGTAGCCGAAAAAACTTAGACTGGGACATTTAATGACTAGGAGAAAATTCCTGACCCAACTTCGCACTCCATTTTTGACCCGTCAGTAAAGATAGGGGTATCGAAGTGTTTCGTAACCAAGCCATCCACCCAATCCTTTCTGGAAGGAAAAATGACTTTAAAATCCTTACTGAGGTTCAAGGCAGGTGTGTAGTAGTCGGTGCTTTTCGGAAAAATATCGAATAGAATCAGTTCCGTAATATTGCCGTGCCCATAGAGTCTTTAAAGCCAACAGTTTAATTCTTTAAGCCTTAGCGCGCTGTACCCGTTTATGTTAATCGAAAATATGGCAGTTTAAATAAAAAAACGAAATGCAACATTTATTAAATTATACTAAAATTTAACTCACAGTACTTTTCAAATTGTTAAATGTATTTCAGAATCAGAGGTGGTTTATTAACAAATGGGGTGAGGTGCTAAAGAAAATCGAATTGCAATTCTTTGACGTTGGGTAAAAAGGTCTTAAGTCAGAAAATTGCATTTAAGGTTTAGATTTGGTTGTTTAATACTAACAAATTGAGCTTAGAACATCTTCTAAATATCGTATTAATTTAGTCTTTTAACCAGAAGATGGATAAATTCATATTTGTTTTGATATTAACATCTCAAGTTCATTGAGTCTATGTGACCAGTTTCTGACTTAGACCTTTTTGCTAAACGTCAACAAATTATTACCTAACAAAGGTAAGGAAAGAGTTCTAGGGATATTTTTTTTTTTATTTTAGACACCACTGGGAACCGCAATAATGTTCGGGAAACGGACTTTCAGCCAGTTAGGTGCGTGTCCATTTAAGAGTACTTCTGCTAGTTAACTCTCGAGAGCAGCTCTCGGGAGACTGTCCATTTGAGAGCCAAATTTTAGAAATTTTGCTTTCGCGAGCTCTCTGCTAGAATATTGAGAGTTTTCTTGCTGAGGGTACTCTCATAATCGTGTCCACTTGATAGATTTCTTCTGCTAGCATATTATGAGTTGGCCATGTATTCTAACAAGCGATGCTGCTTTAATTATTGTTTTGTGGCTGATGATGCGTTCGCGATGACTAACTTTATATTAAAGCCGTATCTGTTTCGCAACCAACCAGCACCTGAACGTATTTTCAACTATTGGCTGAGCAGGGCTTGAGGAATAGTTGTAAATGCCTTCGGAACTGTTGCAAATCGTTTTAGGGTTCTTAGAAAACCGATGAATCGAAGTCCTGAACGAACAAGAGATGTGGTTATAGTTATCAGTACCCTGCACAATTTCTTGCTATCTAAAAACGAACCCTACTACTTGAGCACGGACATGGTTGATTCTGAACAACCAGAAACTCATGATTTACTCTATGAAAGCTGGAGTTTAGAGAATAGTGTGGCAAATTCATTTTTTGATCTTGAAAATGGCATAAGGCACAATTATAGTGTTTCTCAAAAAGATGCTAGGGATGAATTCAAAAACTACTTTATGACTCCAGAAGGTGAAGTCCCATTGCAGTACAGACACATTACACTTAATAATTAAAAAATTAAACTGGTACTTACCAGATTCGATATAGTTTCAGAAGGCGTTAAAAATGGAATAAGAAACTGCAGAGCCTCCAATGTCCACTGCTTTGTCATGTTTACTCTCGACAGCTACTCGCAAAATACGAACTGTGATGGTATTCCGCGAGCTTATCTCGGATAGTGGTAAACACATGTGTCCACTTGCGAGTGACTTTCAAAAAGATCGAATGTCGAAAGTAATTAGTCAACTATCTGTGAGCTACTCTCCAGACTATGTCCACTTGAGAGATCGCTCTCGAGAGCACCTTGAGAGCGACTCGCAGCACGTTTACTCTCAAATGGACACCCACCTTAAGAAAAGATGATAGCCAATAGAGTAGTCTTCCGCTCGCTGTTTACATTTGTCCGCTAATGAAAACAGTACGGAAACCAAATTGAATATATTCATCAGATGCATTTCAATGCTGATTAGAGAGTATTTATACATAAGGGCTATCGACGCTCCACAGATCATTTGTAAACACCAATAACCTAAAAAGTTATTGTGGAAAAAGTCAAAGGCCTTTTACTATAAAAAATGAGCATAAAATAATTATTTTGTTTCAAAGAAAAGATTTTTTCCCGTTGAAGAAGTTTATAACAAAGAAAACTGAAATCCAAGAAGGTAAGGATTCTAAACTTGCTAAATATTTTATTATGGGTAAAGCTGGGTACCAATATTCTACTCCCACCATGGTCTCGCCATATATATTATTAATACCAACTCCTTCTTAAATTTTATGTGGGTAAAACTTTCCGTGAATAAGCATATCATTCACTATTGTTCCCTTTATCGAAGTCCAAATCTGGATAGAGTTTGGGCTTCTGAGGAATCTTCTCCAATTCTAAAGAATTGTTTTTCTGTATCCTCACACTGAAATCGTCATTACGGGCGATTTCAATTAGGTGCCTTCTCCATTCGGAACAGACAGACAACTCCCGAAAGAATATATATATATACTCAGCTTGTTAATGAGCCTACTCAAATATCAGACTTTAAAGGCCGATCAGAAAATACTTTTGACTTGTTTCTCACTTCTGACCATAGTGTCATATCTGCTAATTTCTGGTGTGATACAAATCCATTTAGAGAAAGAGCTCCAAAGAGAACAGTTTGGCAGTAGATAAAGCCAACTGGGACGATCTCAAAAATTCTTTCAGTATCTTTAACTTGTCACTATGCTTCCTCGGTATTGACGTAGACTCCAGTGCAGATATGAATACTATTTTGATTTATCTGGGAATGAAAACCTTTATCCCGAGTAAGGTTAAAAGTTTCAAATCCAACTTAACTGAAGAAAACTGGAAAAGGTTTAAGCAAGCCAGGAAATCCTGTAACGCCTATTTTAGAAGGATCAAATTTTTGCATGACCAAAAATTATGGTACAAAATACTGCAATGTCCCAAAGGCAGTAATAATTGTTAGGGTCATGACTTGTTGTCAATGATACTCCTTTAGTTAGCGCTAATGAGAAAGCTAACTTTTCTGCAAGGCAGTTCGCTGTAAATTCCACCTTACCTGATAGTGTCATGGCTTGATATTGATATTTCAAAGGAATTTGATAAAGTCTGGCATCTTGCTCTCTTATAGAAAATGCGTGCTTTTTGTATTGACGAAAATCGAATTGAGATACACCCCCTTTGCCACCATCTATGAGTAGTACTTGCTTCAACGAAACTGAACACCTCGTTATGTGCATCACCAACCACATCTTGCGGAACGTTCACATACGCGATGTCGCTAAAAAATTCTGAAAGATGTTTGGGTTTTCTGAGACGATGCAAGAAATTTGTCTCACCTGCTGATCTGGCAATAATATACAAAAACTTTATATGTACTTGAGTATAATTAACATCACTGGGCTGGTGCTTTAGTAACTAACTTAAGCCTCTTGGACACTATTCAAAGAAGAGCTTTTAAAATGATAAGTGATATTAAAGCCCTTGGTTTCCACCATTTTTCTTAGCCATCATTAACTCAATTACGTCACTCAAACACAGTCGTAAAGTGTTTTGTCTCAACCCTTTGTTACCGAGAGAGAGTTACTAGAGAGTCGATATTATTTTGAAAAAATGTTTTATATTTTTTTTAAATGAGTTGTACTAATTTATTCAAACGTTTTGATAAATAATAACGTATTTATTAAAACGTATTTTTTATTTTCAGATCGCTGGGGAACTCAAGTGCAACAATTCAGCATTTATTGTTTTAAACCTTAAAACTGTACACAACAACAACAAAAAAAACACTGATACCACATAAGGTTAGTTCAACATTTGCATTACAAAATTTATAACAAAAATAAACCATATTAATTCCCATTTCATTTTTAGAATTCAAACTTTTGCTTAACTGAAGAAGAAAACATACATAACAAAAATAGCAATAATTAATTCAAAAACATTTTAAAAAAAGAGATTAATACAAATTTCTAAAACTACAAACAAATAATAAAAAATAAGATGGAGTTACGTGTTGGAAACAAATACAGATTAGGCCGAAAAATCGGTTCTGGTTCATTTGGTGATATCTACCTGGGCACAACAATCAATACCGGCGAAGAAGTCGCCATCAAATTAGAATGTATCCGAACAAAACACCCCCAATTGCACATTGAGAGTAAATTCTATAAAATGATGCAAGGCGGTATTGGAATACCGCGCATAATATGGTGTGGCTCTGAGGGCGACTATAACGTCATGGTAATGGAACTGCTCGGTCCATCTCTGGAGGATCTATTTAATTTTTGTGCGAGACGCTTCTCTCTCAAAACCGTACTTTTGTTGGCCGATCAAATGATATCACGTATCGACTACATACACTCACGAGACTTTATCCACCGGGACATCAAACCAGATAACTTCCTTATGGGCCTCGGCAAAAAGGGTAACTTAGTATATATCATAGACTTTGGTTTAGCGAAAAAATTCCGTGATACACGAACCCTGCGACATATACCGTATCGAGAAAATAAAAATCTCACTGGTACCGCTCGTTACGCCTCCATTAACACCCACTTAGGAATTGAACAATCACGTCGTGACGATCTAGAATCCTTAGGCTATGTTCTCATGTATTTCAATTTGGGTGCGCTACCCTGGCAGGGTCTGAAGGCTGCCAATAAACGACAAAAATATGAACGCATTTCCGAGAAGAAACTCTCCACAACGATATTGTCCCTATGCAAGGGTTTCCCAAGTGAATTCGTCAACTATCTAAATTTCTGCCGTCAAATGCATTTCGAACAACGTCCAGACTATTGCTACTTGCGTAAGTTGTTCCGCAATTTGTTCCATCGTCTCGGCTTCACCTATGATTATGTCTTCGACTGGAATCTCCTCAAATTCGGAGGGCCCCGCAACCCGGCAGTTCAACAGCAACAAGAGGACGGCACTGGTGAGGCGAATGCCGCCAACAAACAGAATCCACAGATTGTCAGCAGTCATACAGCTGTGGTGCCCAGTTCTGGAGGCGGTGTCGGTTTAGTTAGCACCACCGGTGGCGGTGGTGGTGGTAATGCACCGATGGTAGGAGCTAGTGGCACTGGCAGTGGTGCTGTAGGTGCTAATGATGACGCAATGGCCGTTGCAACAAATTCATCAAGGCCTTACGACACGCCCGAGCGGCGTCCCTCAATCAGGATTCGAGGAGGGCCCACGGTCGTTGTCAATGACAGTAGAAACAATAAATAATACATTGTCTAAACGCAACCGCCGGTTTATACACACATTTAAACAAAAACAAAAATGGTATTTATTTAAAACAAAACAGAAAAAAAAACAAAAAAAAAATACTACTGAAAGATTAACAAAAATGATTTAAATATAAGAATTTTTTTAAGTGCAAGCATGATCGTCGCACTTTTAGCTTCGTGAAGGAGAGTTTCTTAAACTACACACACCACACATCAGGATCAGAATTGTGCATTTTATTTTACTCTTTCTAACTCCCCATGTTTAAAGATTTAAAACAAAACAAAAAAGGCTCCGCTTAGCAAATAAAACACAACTACTTTCGATTTAAAAAAAAGTTAAAAGGGAAAAGCAAGCAAGCAAACAAACAAAACAAACAAATGAAAAAGAGGCAACCTGTGTGAATTAGAAGCAACATCTCTTCATCTGTGAAATAAATAGCTCGTGGCTTTTTTGCTTTTGAATTCCCAAAAAATCCAAAATAATTAAACAAAACGATCTTAAAATGAATCCTACAAAGCCAACACATTACATTTACACCCACAGTTTAAATTTAAATAAATAAAATTATACACAAAACAAAAACAACAAAACAAAAACAAAACATTTAAACGGACAACGGAACGTCCCTGTTTAAAAAATAAACGTTTTGCTATCAACAACAAACAACAACAAAAAACAACAAAATAATAATAATTCTCTTATTAATATTTAGTTTTCTTAGCTATAAATAATAAAATACAAACAAAAAACAAAAACAAAAAAAAAAACAAATTTATAAATACATTAATTAATAAAAAGTGAATATCGTAATGAGATAGGAATTCATTATACAATTCATTCAAAAAACAAAACAAAACAAAAATCATTTAATTCATTCATAGAATTAACCACAAAACAAAAACAAAAAACAAAGCAAACAAAAATAAATGATATAACAATACATAATAAATTAACTGAAGCATTTTTGTTGTAAAATAAATAATAATATTAATAAAATGAAAAACAAAGGAAAAAAAAACAAACAAAAATAATGTTTCTTTTTTTTTAAATTGTATGTATAAGAATTATTTTCATGATTATTAAATATATTGATTATGATTTTGTTTATTTTCCTCCTGATTTAGTTACAATTTAATTTGTGTTAAATATTTTTTATATATTAGGTATTTTTTTTTATAATTTTTAGGATATTATAATTTTTAAAAAGCAAAAGAAGAAAAAATATTTTTCTGTTTATTAATTATTACAATTTTAGTTATACATAATAATAATATTATATAGAAGTGATTTATATAGAGAAACAATAAGAGGAAACAAATTTAACATAAATTTCAAACAACAACAACACTATAATAAAAACAAAAATTAAAACTACATTTATAAGTTCGAGATTTGAATAAATAAGAGAAAGATTGCACTAGAAAACATAAATAAAATTGTGAAAATTGTTTTTCTTATTTTCTTTCTTTTCTTTTCTTATACATATATTTTCGTTTTTCGTTTTTTTTTGTTTTATTTTATTTTCATGGGATATTTTCTTTTTGTTTTGATTTCTTTTTTTTTTCAATTATTTACAATTAAAGATTTAATTAAGAAATAAATGGATTTTATCAAATGTACTAGTTGAGAGTTGCCGTAATGAAATGAAATGAAATTCTGTATAATAAAAACCATTCATCATATAATTTTAAAGAATTATTATCTTTACAAAATCTCTTTGAATTGATTTGGTTGTTGATTAAAATCGAAGATATGTACATTCGGAGATATTAAAAAGATTTGGAAGTACGTAAGTGATTGGATGAAAGAAGTAACGATGGTCGACAAAATTCAGCTCTTTTTCTGTCCCATAAACAAAACCATATTTTTTTAAAGAAGTAAGTTGTTCTGAACTCGCGTTTGCAACATTATTTGTATATTAGTTCAATTTCAATATCAGCACTATTCTGCTATTCACATGGATCGTATATTCAATTTCCCTTCACATTGGCTTTGCACTCTGATATTCATCAAGTGGACTACATGATCTCAAACTAATTTCACCGAACAGTGGAACAAATCTTTAAGAGAAGTAAGATTATTGCACTTGATATTTCAAAGGCATTTGATAGAGTTTGGCACCAAGCTCTCTTATCGAAAATAATATTGATGAATCTCTTCTGCGATGGATTGGAAACTACCTTTCTAACCTTTCAATACAAGTTGTATTTGATGGTTTCAAAATTGAAATTCATAAAATAAATGCTGGTGTCCCCCAGGGCTCCGTCTTATCTCCGATTCTCTTCCTGATATTCATTAACAATCTCTTGCCTGCCACTTCTAATCCATTAAAATGTTTCGCTGACGACCGACATTACCCTCAGCTTTTCATATTTGTTTCTGAATTCACATCTTTGTCCTTCGGATGTGGAACTTTAACGGCAGCGTACGATAAGCTCATTAAATTCTGATCTTGAGAGCACTGTCGAATGGGGAATCAAAAACCGTGTAGAATTTAATGCTTCGAAAACTCAATGTCTCTTGTCGCTAAAGCGAAACACAACCCCGATGCCGCTATCTATAAGTGGCACTTTCATCCAGGAATCTAATCAACTTTCAGCACTCGGTGTGGTGTATCACAGATCACCTCTTATGGAATGATCACATATTCGACATTTCCAAAAATGTTGCTAGGATTTCTCCGACGGTGCAAGAAATTTGTCACCCCTTCTGATCTGGCTATAAATTACAAAGCCTTTATCCGTCCAGTTTCGCTCTCCAAGTTGGGTGAGGTCACTTTCCACTTGTGCGCGCCACCTGATCCGCGGTCTTTTCCTACTGCGCTGTCCTGTGGATGTGCATTCGAAGACTTTCCGGGCCGGAGCATTGGTTTCCATGCGCTCTACGTGACCCAGCTATTTTAGTCGTTGGACTTTTACCCTTCTGGCTAAGTCTACGTCGCTGTACAGCCCGTACAGCTCTGCGTTCCATCTTCTCCTCCACTCCCCTCCGATGCATACGGGATCGTAGATCACACGAAGAATTTTTCTCTCGAAACGACCCAAGGTGCTTTCATCCGCTTTTGTCATAGTCCATGCTTCTGCACCGTATAGCAGAACGGGGATGATATGGCGGGTCTTATATAGCGACACTTTGGTCCTTCGAGAGAGGACTTTTCCACTCAATTGTTTTCTTAGCCCAAAGAACGCTAATACTTCTAAGTTTTAAATATTCGATATCAATAAATACAATTTTATACTCTGAAGACGGTTTCTTTGTTCAGAATTTTCGAGAAGTTTGGACAAATTTCGCGTGAAATTTAAGATTTTCGCGTGAGATCCCATTGGAAAGGTAGAATTTAATGAAACACTGGAAAATAATTTAAAGCTATGCAGTTACATACGCGGACGACATTGGGCAGGTTCAGCCGACATAAGGGACTTGAAAGTAAGGCAAGTTTCTTGCATCTGATTGGCCAGCTGCCAAAAAATTGCCTTCCAATTAAGGCAACTTTATTGGAAAGTTGACTGGAAAGTTAGGCAAGAAAAATCTCCCTTACTATCAAGTCAAGTCAACTTATGTCAAAATGACAATTGATCATGTTTTTTAATTCAACTAAAAGCTGAACTTTATTACTCAATGATTTATTTATTTTCTGCACAACTTCATTTAATGCTTTCTGTAAAAAGGTTGCTTGTAAATTTGGAAAAGAAATAAGTAATATTTCTTTAAAATACAAAATACAAATCATGATAGACTTGTAGCTTGCCTGAGGAGTGTTTTGTAGAAAATAATGATTTTGGTAATTTTTGTACTATGAACTTGAAGTAGAGGTTTGTGAAGTAAAGTTCTGAATTTTAATTTCATGACACTTGAAAAACTATCTAGTTGCCTTGGTCAAAATGTACGTTCAAAGAATGAAGTTGACTGCAAATGAAGTCCCTTATGTTGTCTGAACCTGACCATTGTAACAACAGTTTTAAGGAAATCACACCTTAACTTTGTGAATTTCTACAATCAGATACTAATTGGGTTAGTAATTCCAAACTCAATGTCAACGCAATTAGATAACTGATGGTTTTATTTACAAAAAACGTAATACAAACTGCCCTACGATTAATGGTGTTCGATTAAACAATATTAAATAGGTGGCACAACATTACGTAGAGAACTAGGGCCTAGTGACTTACAACTACCAACCATTCCTGTGTGTAAGTCATTTCGAAGATGGAAGGGACCTAAAATTTGTATGCCGAATACGAACGGGAAGTTTAAGAAAGCATTTTTCATGACAAGAATTACTCTTGGAGGATTTGATAATTCCTCGCAAAAGGGAAAATATCTTAGTTTGGTAAATGATCGTCAATTAAACTATCTTTTGGTAGTGGAAACATAAAGAGAACTATCGAGATGAAAATTCAAAGTCAAACAGATTATTTTAAGCCAGTAGTTGAAAAAGAAATCCCCACAAGAGAGGAATGAATTTAAAACAGATGAGGTGGAGTATCTTTTCAATTAACCATCCCCTAGAAAACTTATCAAACAAAAACAAAGATATATTTCAAAGCTATCTTCGCCAATTTCACGAATTTAAAACTAGTAAAACAGTACCGGAGGAAGTCATGTTCTCAGGAAAGCGAACATTGTGGTAGGTAACCCTTGTAAGGGAAAGATAAATGGATTACATCCGAGCCAAACTACTTGGCCGTTGTTGATGCACCACCGCTTAGAACATAAACAGTAACAAAATATTTAAATTTGTTAAAGGAGAATGGGATGGGCGTCTCATCGTTGTAGACAATTGAGACTCAATGATCTTTCAGTCCTTGGGGTTGTTTTGCTTGGTTTTCCCAGCTGTTTTTTGGCTCTCAGTGGTCAAATTGCCTTTGCAATCAACTTGAGAAATCTGCTCATTATTCTGTGAATTTCCCTCAAAGATTTTCCCTTACATCGTATAACTAAAACTACAGCTTTCTCTTCTAGGGAACAATGCTTACCGCGACCCATGTTTTCCTAAGAATTAATTGTAATATTATTAAAATAATTTAAATTTACTTCCTAAAGTGAACTTAATGTTTTATAAAAGTAAACAAAATATTAAAAACTAATATTTTTGATACTAGTTAAATATTAAGGTCTGTGTTCCAATGTGTTTCTATTTTAATGTCCACTAAAAACACAGTCTTACCTAAGGAACGGTTCATCTCCAAACAATCAACAAGCTAAAAAAAAATTAAACCCATGGTATTTTGCAAGAGTCTAACTTTTTTTGATAAAGGTTAAAACTACTTCTATTCTGCCTGTTGTTGTTTTAATTTGGTTTTACTCTTACTGGTCGCATTCGGAAAGCTAGTGGCTACGTAGTCAAGGGATTCTGATTGGCTAAATCTAACTACAAAAGTAGTTGAAATTTCCCCTCCGACGTAGTGTAAAATTTTCGGCTACAAAGTTAGTGCACACTGGTTTTGACGTTTCACAATCAGCTGCTCTGTAAGGACACAAGAATTCAAAATGAAATTAATCGTTTAGTATTTAAATACATATAAAAATCACTCATATTATATCTTACATTCGGTTTTATTGAATTTGAAAACAAAACAAACTATTTAAAGTACTGAAAACACAAATGTTTCCTATATTATATATTTGCATTTGTCATTTATATGACAGTTCCGGATTGACTAGCTTTGTAGTGAAGTTTTGCATTCACAAATCTAGTTGAATTTCGACTACGTAGCCACTAGCTTTCCGAATGCGACCAGGTCTCTGTGTCTATTTTAATGTCCATATCTGTAAAAACTCGTCGTTTCGAGAGAAAGGTTCTTCGTGTGATCTACGGTCCCGTATGCATCGAAGGGGAGTGGAGGAGAAGATGGAACGACGAGCTGTACGGGCTGTACAGCGACGTAGACTTAGCCAGAAGGGTAAAAGTCCAACGACTAAGATGGCTGGGTCACGTAGAGCGCATGGAAACCAATGCTCCGGCCCGGAAAGTCTTCGAATCCACACCCACAGGACAGCGCAGTAGAGGAAAACCGCGAATCACCCAACTCGGAGCGCGAAACTGGAGACATCTAGCTAGGGACCGAGCTAGATGGAGAAGTTTGTTGGGTGAGGCCCTAGTTCACACAGGACTGTAGCGCCACCTTAAGTATACAAATGAAGCGAGGGAAAGGCTTAGCTGTGCAGGACTTTCGAATTTAGAAAAAAGGATTTTAACTTTGACGAACAAAGTGGTTCTGTTGAAAGAAAACAATTAATAATTTTTAATGAGCTCGTGAGATTTATTATACCTTTCTAGTGGCATTAAGGAAAATGTAATATACAAAAATATACTAATACAAAAAAATTTAACTTCTTTGAGAACCTTGTTGATTCTTTGATAGTTTTTTTAAAGATTTAAAAAAAAACTTATAAGTCTCTATATTAAAATAAGGAGTCATGTCCGTAATTGATTATTAAGTTTATTTGCCAGGGCATTTTGGAGTTCAGTTAACCTTTTTAACATTTCCTTTTGCCTTCGTTCCTTATTTGCCAATCTAATTCTGAAACGATTTTCACTGTTTTGCATTAATTGATCGAAAATCTGTTCAGCGATTACTTTTTGTCTTGTTTTTGTTGGATTTGTTGCTGCCACTGCAGAAAGTTGATTTCGAGCGTTCCAAGGATGATGACGAAAACCGACCACCGCCTCCAAAGGTATCCTTATCTTGCTACCTATTCCATGAAGACTCTCTTTGGTTCTTCTGATAACATTGCGAAAGCGTTCTTCAAGTTGTTGAGGTGTAGAAAAAGTCTTTTGAGTCCTGCAATATTCATGGGCAATATACGTCCACATTTCTTTTTCGGTTCTAAATGGATTTAATGGAATTTTCCCGACTTTATTCTGGTTTTCGGCGTATAAGGTCAGCAGGGCATGGGTGCTCTTGTCATCGTATACTGCCGCAACTAGTTCGCCAGCTAAAAAATGCAAATACGAAATATAAATGTTAATAAATGAATGAAAAGTTTCACTCATTTTGTTTATTACTTAATTTGTTTTTGAGAACAATCTTTCCTGCTGAATAGAATATCTGTCCATTTTCTTCATAAGCAATTTCATACTCGTCCATGGCTCCGCGCGTTGTAAATTGTCTTGTTGTTTACGAAATTTATTTACAAATAATTAAAAAAAATTTAATTTGTTTGCACAACAAACGGAAAAGGTGGATAAACTGAACTTGAACTCAACTTTCGTATTACTATTTATGTATATGAATAACCTAAGGATCGAGTTGGATTGGGATCGGATAATTAAGACCCCGTTTAGATGTAAGAGATGAGTACGGACTAGTAGTAGAATTGTTTTCACTTTTCAAATAATCATACGACAAGGCGATGCACTGTCATGCGACTTCTTCAACATCGTTCTGGAAAGAACTGTACAAATCTCAACCGTCAACACTAGAGGCCCATCCAATTACTCGGATACGCCGATCATATTGACATAATTGAAAGATCAAAGCGTGATGTCAGTGGGGCGTTTTTGAGCATTGGAAGCAAAGAAGATGGGTTTAGTGGTCAATGAGGGCAAGACCAAGTATAATGCTGTCATCAAAAAAGGACATTGAACAACGCCGTCTTGGACAAAACGTTACCATGGACAGCTATAACTTTGAGGTGGTTGAGGACTTTGTCTACCTAGGCACCGCATTAAACTCAGACAACGACACCAGCGCTGAAATCAAACCAAGAATAACTCTTGCAAATCGCTGCTTCTTTGGACTTAGAAGGCAATTAAATAGTTAAGTCCTTTTTCGAGCATCTAAAATCATCACCCCGATTCTCATTTATGGCGCTGAGGCAAAGAAAGATGACAGCGTCTTAGGATGCTTCGAGAGAAAAATTCTTCGTGTTATTTTTGGTCCCGTCTGCATAGATGGAGAATGGAGGAGAAGATATAACGACGAACTGTACGGGCTGTACAGTGACACTGACCTAGTTAACAGAATTAAAGTCCAACGACTTAGATGGCTGGGTCATGCAGAGCGGATGGATATCAACGCTCCAGCCCGGAAGGTCTTCGAATCCAATCCCAAGGGACGGCGTAGTAGAGGAAGACCGCGACTCAGGTGGAGCACGCAGGTGGGTGAAGACCTCAACCAACTTGGCATGCGAAACTGGAGACAGCTAGCTAGGGACCGAGCTGGCTGGAAACACATGTTGGTTGAGGCCCAGGTCTGCCCCGGACTGTAGCGCCACTTTAAGTAAGTAAGTATATAAAACCACCAACGTGACATTGAGGCTACGGCGAACGTAAACAAATTGCTTTATGATAATACTAAAGGTTTTAGGTATATACAAAGATGGAAGTTTAAAAATCGTTGGTTCAAAGTTTAGTCCTTGAAACAGAGATTTTTATTGGTTTTGCTGTGGACTAATCCATGTTTTTAGACTGTTTATAGTAAATATAATAATAGTTTATTCAAATTTAAAAATAACTTTTAACTTTTGATTATGCAGCTTTAATTATAAACTTTCGATTGTTATTGTAAAATACATTAATTTTTAGTAGAATTCGGTTACTAGAAACTTTGGAGGCGATTTTCTCAAAACAGGTAGCATAGAACATTATAGGTTTCAGCCGCCAGCGATATATCGACATATTTTTCAAACTGATTTCTACATTGCGCTAACTTAAACAGAATTTGCAGTTGGTCAAAATTTAAAAAAAAAATTGACCAGACACTAGTTTAAACCGGAACTTGCATTCGCTAAGGGATGGTGATTGCAATGACAGGTTCTGCCAACATAAGGACTTCATTTGCAGACAACTACATTTTTTAACGTAAAATAAGACCAAAGCAGCTCGTTAATTTGTCAGATGTCATTAATTTTAAACTTAAAACTATACTTGACTTTCTTTTACTTGCAGGAAGTACCAACAACATTATTGGCTGCGTTCAATTTCAGACTGTATCTGGATAATTGCTATAAAATAGCTGGGATGTCGAAAAAGTGATTCGATGGTATCCGAGAATTTCTGATTCAATACATGGTTCAATTTAAAGAAGCCTGAAAATTTATTTTAAATGTATACATTTTTTGGTAAAAATTCAATGTATTATCGAAGTTATCCATTGCAAAACATGTCTAAGGTCTCTTCAAATTCACCTATGCAGGACGCTCTATCCAACACGAGATTGAACGCATCCATTATTTACAAAAAAGAAAACAACTCATTACCCAGGTTACAAGTTCGTCATAAGTTTGTTTTGTATTGTAAAGAAAAAGTATGTATTAATTTTCCAATATGACAAGTAACACTTTTATACAAAACTTTAAATAAAGTTTACGTTTCAGTTGAATGGAAGAATATCATCAGCTTATATTTTGAAGTTCCCTAGTAGACTTGAATTGATAGTAATAAAGATTTTTCTTGATTAACTTTCCAGTCAACTTTCCAATAAAGTTGACTTTATTGGTAGGCAATTTTTTGGCCAAAAAGTTCGTCTTTCAGTTGAATGGAAATTTATGATTAGCTGTCATTTTGACATAAGTGGACTTGTATTGATAGTTAGGTAGATTTTTCTTGAATAACTTTCCAGTTATCTTTCCAATAAAGTTGCCTTGATTGGAAGGAAATTTTTTGGTAGCTGGCCAATCAGATACTAGAAACTTGCGCTTTACTTTCAAGGCCTTGTGTCGTCTGAACCTGCCTAATGTATCGTCCATCTAAGGCAGACGAGTCTTTCATTTTCACGTCAATATTTTTTACAGAATATTTGTTTGCCAAAGCGAAGAAGGGCAGGTCAACTAGTTTTTTTTTTTAATAAAAGTTTTATAACAAATATGTCTTTTTTAAATAATGCGCGTCCTTAGCAGGATTTTCCATTGAGAAAACAATGCACGTTTTATTTAGTTTTGACGTAAAATATTAAGGGCATGTCTCCCGCAGAAGCGAACTCAGAACTCATGTAAATGTATTTGAATGTATTAGTGAAAGAACAATTACTCTCTTAAATTTCTAATTGCTCTATATTTGCCTCTTGATCTTTTTTGTCTCTCAGAGCGAGGGATATATTTCCGCACAAGCACTCAAGCAGCCAATCAAAGAAATAAGAAATAGATTATACACATTCAATTCACACAACAAGATATATGGATGAACAACGTTGCATGATAAACCGGTTTTTTTGTTGGTTGTCTAGTTAGGTAGATTTGTTGTTGTCTTTTGCATATGGTTCGAATTTTATAAAGCAAATGGGTAGGTATTTCTGCTGTCCATGGAAATGTTTTTTCTTGAATTTGTTTGGAAATAGGTTTTTGCTTTCTACCTAGATATTTTGTTGTTGTGTTTTCCATATGGTTCGAATCTTATAAAGCAAGTGGGTATTTTGTTATCGATGGAGATGTTTTTTTCTTGAATTTCTTTTGTTGGGCGACATTTTCTAATTATTGAAAATACTTATTTTGTTTTAATATTTTTAACTTCCCATAGGAAGTTATTGTAATGGGTCCGATTTGTCGAATTGAAAATTTTGACAATTCTCGACGTTTCAAGGTCCCTAGAGTCGAAATAAAAGATTTTTAGAAAGACGTCTGTGCGTGCGTTCGTACGTCCGTACGTTCGCGACGTTTTTTTCGTCGTCCATAGCTCAAGAACCAGAAAAGATATCGACTTCAAATAAATGTTGTTATACAGATAATAATGCAGAAAGATGCAGAAAGGGCTCTCAAGAAAATTGCGTGGGTAGTTTTTTTACCATAGCAGTTTAAAAAATAAGTGAACATTTTGGTTAAACCTAAATATCTCATGAACCAATGACGCTAGAGACTTGAATTAAATTTTATATTATATATTGTAACGTGATACAAAACAAATATATTTTTGGAAAAAAATACAATTAACGGTTTTTTTTATAAATCAAAAAAACTGAAAAAAAAAAATTGTCACCTCGAAAATTTTACGACTAAAATATGATTTCACCTCCAAAATAATTTTGTGCAACGAAGAATAATGTTTTTGACATCTGATAAAATTTTGAGAAAAATCTAATTGACAGTTTCTTTACAAAAAATAAAAACCTAAAAAAAAAAATTAATAAAAGTTGTTAAAAATTGGTTTTCGACTCAAATATCTTTTCAAAAATTTGAGATAATATCTTCTAGATAATTTTAACTTATAAGAAATATTGTTTTCAACATTAGGAACAATTTTGAGAAAAATCGAATTGACAGTTTTTGTACAAAAAATAAAAACCTAAAAAAAACAATATGTACTAAAACTTGGTAAAAATTTACTTTCGACTCAAATAGCTTTTCAAAAATTACAAATTTTGGCTTCAAACTTATTTAATTTCACAGAAAATATTGTTTTCGATATTCAGTAATTTTTTTATAAAAATCCAATAGTCCCTTTTTTTGATAAAAAAATAAAATCTACAAAAAATAGTACGCAAATTTGGTAAAAATTGATACATATAGACAAACTTTTAAGCAAGACAAATCGACAGACGGGATGGGAAGTTATCACTGTGGGTCGCATCCCAGCCTCTTTCATACGTACATAGCTTCCTTCCTTTTTTATATGACTTCTGCCTTTTTCCTTTATCTAAGGAAAGCAGCTGACCATGAACAAAATCACAAAAAAATGCAATATTCAGGAGTGATAGTACGCAAAAAAATCAAGAAAACAAAATATATGACAGCGAGTTCACGATACCTACGATACCTATTTACCCTTTTTTATACCTACACTACAATGTGCAACAACAAAACTTGCCGAAAGTTGAACCAAAAATCAAATTCTGACTACGTAACACCCAAATCACGATTCCATGACCTTACATCATAGCACATACTAGAAATAAAAAAATATGTCTAAGAAAAGTTTTTTTGATATTTTCTGTTATTGTGTACCGCAAGCCTACAAAACAAAGAATACAAAACTAAATGAGCCATGAGACCAACAACAACAAAAAAAAATCTGAGAGAGAATGGGCGGGCGAAATTCTTTTGCAAAGAATTCTCTTCCTAAGCGCTGTGTATTGCAGCGGCATTCTTGGGAACTGGAAACTTCATTGTGTGCGTTTACAAAGAAATTTGTTGTTAAAAAATGCAAAATAGACCTCTTTTATAAAAATTAAATTAAATAAATAGTGGGCGCAAGAACTTTTTACTTTTTTAAATAGAATAAACAAAATGCCAAAAAAAAATAAAAAAAATATTTTGGAATTATATAAGCTCCCAATCTCTCACAATTGCACCACAAATGTTGTTATTTTGAAATGCATTTTTAATTATGTTGCGACAAATATTTTTTTTTTTCAAAATCCACACTATGTGTAATATATATGGACCTTTTTTTTTAAAAAAAAGTTAAAACTAAAAAAAAAAAAATCAGTCCGCCCCATGAATTACCAAAAAAAATTGGGAAAAAAAGAAAGCATTTTGGATTTTTTGTCTAAAAAAGTTACTATAACTATTTAAAAAAAAAAAAATTAAAAAGCAAATATCTGCACATATCTTTAGCATTTGAAAAAAAGTTGAATTGACTTAGCTGGCTGTTATACTTTGGAAGTTCTATCAATTATTCCACCTATGCCACAATGCAAATTTGCCCTATTTTTCATAGTTTTCTAGAATTTTTCTTGGAATAAATAAATAAATTAAAAAAAAAAAAAGATCCACGCTATGTATAAAAATGTATTGTTTTTTGGAAAAAAATATAAAAAAAATAAAAAATTATATTTAACACACTGCCCCATTGATTTTCCCAAGTAACTACCTGAATTTAATGATTTTTTAGTGATTCTAGTGCTGTTAAGGAACAAAAAAATTTTTTTAATTTTGGATTCCTTTATAAATATTTAGCCCAATATATTTTCAATCAAAACCCGTTTATTTCGTTTAAATATTTAAAAAAATGTGAACGCTACAAAGCTAAGCGCAAAGCACCAATCAATTTTTTTACATGCCACATGCCCTTAAGGCCTAGTCAAACAGAACGCTGTCCGCCAGGACCATCAGAATGCGCCTCTTTTTTGTAATTAACTGCTACAAAAATTAATGCAAAGATTCAATTATTGTTTTAAACAAGAAAAAATAAGAATTTTTGTGAAGAATTTAAGTTTTTCGTGAACAATGAGCAGTAGCAGCGAAGATAAGGCTGTTTTTCTCCTTTCCTTGTTATTATTTTTCTTTCTATTTTGACGTTTGACCATCGCGTTCTTTGTAAAAATTTACAACTTCAATTTGACCGTCGCGTACTATTGATCGCGTAATGTTTGAACAACAATGTATAATTCAATACAAGACAGGGAACGCGAAGCGCAAAATTGTTTCCTGTCTTGCCAGACCGCGTTCTGTGGTGAGGGTAGTGTGGTGAGGGAGTTAATTTCAAAACTCTCTTCAAACGTTGTTCGAACGCCATTCAGTCACCTCGCGAGCTTACTTTTTCTTTTGTTAAACGCTTTGATTTTTACACGATTATTAAGAATAAACCTTCATGTAAGTAGTATATTTTCAATTTTCTGTTCTAAGTTGAAGTATTAATATTGCAATACTTTAGCAAAACATGTACATTTTTTTCTTAAAAATGTCTCAAGTCAAAACCCGATTAACGATGACCTGTCCTGTGTTTGGTTTACCAGAGAAGCTACCCGTCTCTCAATTACCTACTTACAATGACGTTATTAAAAATTATCTATTCATTAAATATGAATTTAAGCCTGAAAAAACAACAAAAGAGCCAACAGTTCATGAAATATCCGAAAGATTGGCTCAGGAAGTCTTGGAAATTTGGCAAAAGGCGTCGCTCCCAACTATTAGTCTCAAGCGAATATTACAACTTATTCGTTCGTATCACGACAAATATAGGACGTTAATGAAACCTTATCAAGGCCGTCAAACAAACAAAAACTATCAAGAAAAAATTAATAAGTTCGTCACTGAGTCCCGTAAATTATTTGATATTTGCAGTTGCAAATGCCAACTTATAGCAAATTGTAACTGTTCAAAAGACAACCGTGTTCCCAAAGAAGAAATAAATTTTTTACTCGATCAAAGATCAGTAAGAAAAATGATGATAGGGGGTGTGGAGTGGATGTGATTGCAACTGTAAGAAATAAGAAAAAAGAAGAAAGAAAAGAAAAAAAAGTGTTGCGTAACAGAAAAACAGTTGACAAACCTTGTTGTTCTCGTTCTTTACGTCATAGAGGAAATATATTATCTAGAGTCCCGACTGGTACCCGTCCTACCTGAAACACCCTCAAATTTTATTCGTGGTGAACTCTCTCAAATTCGAGGTGAACTCTCTCAAATTCACTATCGGTGAATACATGTGAGTGGGGAAAAAAAAACAAAATGAAGGATTGGGCTAAAATAGAAACTTATGGAATTTTTGTGACCTGTCAAAAATGACAATCAATTTTGCAAAACAAAACAATAGATTTCGGATTTGAAGAGTAAGTTTTTGTTAATTGTTTTGATATTTAATATAATTTGATATTTTTCAGACAAAAATTCCTTATAATGAAGAAAGTATATACAAGTTCACTTCATTGAATAAAAAGTAAGTCAAATTGCAGTGAAGGAGGTGCAACAATAATCAATTCATTTTATAGTCTGTGTTTTCATTTTAGATGCTGCCAATAACATACCATAATGCAGGAAGCAATTTCCCTAAAGAAATCTGGAAGACAAAGCAAACAAGGCGCTGATTTGCAGGCAAGTTTTTTGTATATTATATTTCTCTTAACAAAATATTATCAATGTTTTTTTTAACGACAGATACTGCCCATTGTGTTTGTATGTACATCTCAACGGCATAGCTCCCGCAGGCGTTGACGGTGGAGGTGTCACTATCTCTACCAATAGTCAAACGCATTCAATGCAACAAAACCAGCAGCAACAACACCACCAAGTCAATGATGCAAGTGGAAGTTTTGCCATGCAATAGTCGACCGCTAACGCCCTTCTCCCAGCAGCTGAGTGTTGGTGTTGGAACGACATAATAGCAGCAACTGCCAACTCGGCCTATTCATCAGCTGCCAAGAAATAAAATGCAAGCGGCTCAAAAACAACGACGCAACAGCGCGCGGAGATCAATTGTGTAAGTACGAATCGAAACATTCATATCGTAGTCAACTCGCTTAATCTTCATCTTCTAGGTGTAGAGAGTACTACCAGTCGGTAGTTCTGCAAGAGAAGCAAGAAAAACAAGACTACAATCGCAGGAAGACTCCAAAAAATTTCCAACCTGTAAATTAATTGAGTTCAAATATTAAATCTAAATCTTTACGGACAAAAATGAACAAATCAAGGAGAAGAACATCTGCCTCCTGTTTGTATTCAAGGCACCAATTCGCCCCGATGTTGTCAATGAGGTTCATCAATTGATGCGCCGCAACAAGCGTCAAGCTTATGCTGTCAGAGAACTTGCAAGTTAGTAGCTCCGCGTCACAGGCCTCTCAGTATTTATACATTGCTAATGATTGTTTTTCGTCTTCTTCCTATAGGTCACCAAACCTCTGCTGAATCCTGGGGTACTGGTCGTGCTGTTGCCCGTATTCCTCGTGTCCGTGGTGGTGGTACTCATCGCTCCGGTCAGGGTGCTTTCGGTAACATGTGTCGTGGTGGTCGTATGTTTGCCCCAACCAATACTTTCCGCAGGTGGCACCGCAATATCAATGTGAACCAACGTCGCTTCGCCGTTGTTTCAGCTATCGCCGCCTCTGGCGTACCAGCTTTGGTTCAATCCAAGGGACACATCATCGATGGAGTCTCTGAGTTCCCATTGGTTGTTTCCGATGAGGTCTAAAAGTTGCAGAAGACCAAACAAGCTGTTGTCTTCTTGAGACGTATGAAGATCTGGGCTGACATCCAAAAGGTAAGCAATTGAACTTGAGTTATCATCTTTCCGCAACACTTGCATTTATTTGCGGTGACACTATGACCTGTGTTTCTATATATATATTGGATCAACAGGCGTTCCGTTTTAGAGTTTTTCTCGCTCAATCTCGGGGTAGCTTGATCCTACATTGTATCTTATTAAGACCGTGACATGCCATAAGTAACTTACACTTCATCATTTCAGGTGTACAAAAGCGCTTCCGTGCTGGACGTGGTACCATGCGTGACCGTCGTCGCATTGCTCGCCGTGGACCTTTGGTCGTCTATTCCAAGGACGAAGGTCTCCAAAAGGCTTTCCGAAACATCCCCGGCATTGAAACCATGAACGTTGACAAGATGAACCTCTTGAAGTTGGCCCCTGGTGGTCATGTTGGACGCTTTGTCATCTGGACCGAGTCTGCATTCCAACGCCTCAACGAACTGTTCGGCACATGGAAGACTCCATCCACCTTGAAGAAGGGATACAATCTGCCCCGAGTGTTGTTGAACACCAAGAAAAACAACATTGTATTGCCGAAACACCACTTCGCTAATGTCGCCGTTAAAGCCGAGGTTAACCGCTCAAAGATGTTGTCCAAGGCCTTAGCCGAAAGGAAAAAGAAGTTGGCTGCCAAGAAGAAGGCCGCTCCCACTCCCAAGAAGTAAAAATCTACTTCGCTTCTGAATTTTTATAATATAAACAAAAATTATGGATAATTCTTAATATAAAATTTAAAAATATATGTATATTTAGTGATATTCTTTTTTTAATTCATACAACAAATTTGAGATCTCTTATTTTTCTGGAGTAGTATGAATAGCACATTAGTTTTCAATTGATTTGTGATAAAATGCAAACTGCAATTTGACAGAAATTTCCAGATATCTATACCTCCCAAAACTTTTTGGGAGGATAGGACATTCCTGGAAGATGAGTCAATCCATATCTATACAGATGGGTCAAAAACAAAAGAAGGGTTTGGTGGAGGTGTGCACTCTAAACGACTGAAATTAAGTCTCTCATTCCGCCTTCCCAATCATTGTAGCGTGTTCCAGGCGGAACTTTTGGCGATAAAAGAAGTCTTGTCCTGGCTTAAAGAAAACGTGATATCAACATCTGATATCCGTATCTTCTCAGATAGTCAGGCCGCTATCAAATCTCTGGATTCTGTCTCTACAAACTCTATAACAGTCCATAACTATCGATCATCTCTAATGGAGATGGCACAACAGTTTAATATTCACCTTTGCTGGGTGCCGGGCCATAGAGACATTCCAGGTAACTGTAAGGCAGATGAACTCGCTAGGAACGGTACAGTACAGCCCATCCTACCACGTTTGGCACGTACTGGCATACCAATCGCTACTTGTAAACTGTTGCTAATGCAAGACGCTGTGAGGAGGGCAGGCACCAGGTGGAACAACATCACCACGTGTCAAGTCACAAAAAACATCTGGCCAACACTGGCTCTAAAACGTTCACGGTGCTTGCTCTCTCTAAGCAGATCGCATATGAGCTCGACAATAGGTGTCATAACCGGACACTGTCTAATAGGAAAGCACGCCACGAGATTAGGCGTATTCTAAAATGACTTTTGCAGAAGCTGTATGGACGAGGAAGAGGAAGAAACAGTTCTTCATCTTCTCTGCACATGCCCTGCTCTGGCTCGAAAACGCAAGAATTACCTAGGAGAATTCTTCTTTAACGATCTAAATCATATCAGCATAATCAGCCTCTCACGTTTCGTAAGGGACTCAAATTGGTTCCATTGAGCTTAGGAGGAAGCCTCAAGATTCATTCATTCAATGGGCCATTAAACTGGCCTAAGTGTGTCCGTTTCCATCTTGGACAGCCACTATAACCTAACCTAACCATGTATCTGCATTTTATCAATCTTCAAATGTACAAATATTTTTTTAATAGATACATACATTTATTACTAACCAAACTTTGAACAAAATTTTAATAATCCTATAATATAAAAAACAAAGTTTTATTTTATGATTTAAGTTTCTTGCAATATGCAATAAAATAGTTTTTGAAACAATTTTTTTCATTTTCCTATTCACTTACATTAGGTACAATATTACAATAATTGTTATAAACATCAAAAATAAAATAAGGTTATTTGAAATAACACAACATCAAAAATAATAAATTAAATTACTCTCAACTTTAATCAAAAAATTTGTCAGGCGCATCGCCTAAATTTACTTAAATACACTTTAATTCTTTTTGAGAAAAGTTAATAAAATAAAAGCAATTTAAAGTTATGTCAAAATAAAATCACTTAAATTCCCTTTTGGTTGAACTATATTCGTGTGCATCAATTGAGAAAGCTTGTTGAATAAAAATGCTCTACGGCTTCTTATTTCGAATAGGTAGTCTTGTTTGGCAAGTTTTCCACCGCTCTTTTTATATAAATTGTATAACGAACTATCGGATAAAGATGCACTGGAATCATAGATTCTTTGTTGAAATCGTTTTCATTTTCATTCTCCTCTGCTATAGTAATTATGTGAAAGTTAATTGAATAATTTAAGTAGATTCAAAATATTTTACCTTTAGATTCCAGGTTTTGGTTTTCAATAGACAATGTAGCTAAAGTCAACTGTCCTACGGATACTGGATCTTCTGGTCTGAACAAAAATGCGGCGAGTTTATGAAACTAAATACAAATTTTAAACTTTATGTTGTCATAGAAATTTAGATTAATTTTAATTAGCTTACATTATTTAACTGCACTGGATCGGAATGGTTAATAACTTCAGATATATGCGTTTGTAAGTAGCGCAGTGCTTTGATAGGGTTTATCCTTGATATTTCTTCGTAAAACAGCTTCCTTACTAGATATCGGCAATGGTTCAAAATTTCAGCTCGCGTTGGTCTAAAATAACGTGGAAATGAGAAAAAACAAACCAATTAAGAACTAAGAACCACTTAAATTTAGTTGCAGCTTCCATTGCGACAATTCTCCAAATATAAGGCCTTGCATCCACCTTGGACAATCAAAGTCTTCTTTTATCCTAGACCTTAACTTCAATAGAAAAGGTATTACTGACAACAGATACTACGTCTTTTATTTTCACCGGCGGGTCAAAAATAAACGAAAGCGTCTCATTCGCTGTTGTCTAAGAGAATGGATTGCTTATTAGCACGGGTCTACTATGCGAACAAGCTTCTATTTTCAAGGCAGAGGCTCATGCCATATTGGAAGCAGCCAAAACTTCTCTAAAAAAGAAAGGGAAAATACATTATAACAACAAACTAGAGACATTCTCATACGTTCACCAACAAAACTAAAAGTAATGTGGACCCCCGGTCACACAGGAATACAAGGAAACGAATATGCCGACGAAGCAGCTACTGTGGCTCACAAAACACCACTCTACCCACTGCCAGTGCACAACCCAACTAAAACTTGAAACTTTTTTCACGAGAATACCTACTAATTGGCCAGAACGGAAACATAATTTAATAAAAAGCATGATTAAGATATATTTAAGAAACAACTTACCTGTAAAGAGAGAAAAAACGCTTCAAAAAGATTATTTTTAGTATTTTTAAAAGATTGAATTCTGTTCTGGTTAGTTTGAATTTATATTTATTGTCTGCAGTCTAGACTTGTTGTTGATCGCAATCAAAAACATTATATTTTTTTGTTTTCATTTTCGTAGAATTGTCAAAATACTCACCTCGCTGTTAATCTGTCAAAACTGGGTTAAACTCAAATTAGGCCACGTTCGCATTGCAGTTCTATGGTGCGCTTATACTTTCTGCATGATTTTTTTTGTTTTTAGCGAAACTTTTCATAAAAAACACAGAATTTGCATGCCAAAAGCAGGCAAATTTTATTTTTAGCACAGTTTTCACTGAAAAAAAGTTGCATAATTCATTTTTCTTAAAATATTGCAACAATTTTTCAATTTTTGAATTCAACGGATCTCTTTTTTGAACGGCTGAGTTCACCTCACATTGTTTTCCCCCTAACTGTGCATACTGAGCCCAAAAGCCCATAACAACTACATAGAATCTGGATTTTCCCATAAGAAATGCACGGGACAACTAACCCATGCTTATGCTAATGGGCAAAATTTGCTCAATTTAGTTTGTAGGTCAAAAGAGAGCGAACCCATTAAGTCGGGACTCTAGATAATATATTTCCTCTATGCTTTACGTGATGACTCGACAATCGAAAGCAATAGTTACAGTGATAGCATAGCTTCTAATCTTTTCCCTGAAACACCAGAACAAAAAGCTGCACCGCCAAAAAAAAGAAAGAGATTACATTTACCATCATTAGCCCTTGCCTGCGATCGGACTGGAGTTTCTGACAGAGCCGGCGCTATTATAGCTTCGTCTGTGCTTAAAGATGTTGGCATTATTTCATCAGAAGATCCAAGTGATGTCATTGATCGCTCAAAGTTGCGTCGTGAAAGAGCTAAAGTCAGATCGGCTTTACAAGATTCAGATCGCAAGAAAATCCTACGCGGTATATATTTTGATGGCAGAAAGGACAAAACATTGGTAAGAATCCAAAAGAATGGTAAATTTTATAGAAAAAGAGTAGTAGAAGATCATTATGTGATTTTATCGGAGCCTGGAAGTGACTATTTTGGGCATGTCATGTGTGAGTTGGGACTTGCTAAAGGTATTAGAGATTCTATATTATGTCACTTGAAATCCAAATCAGTGAAACTGAGTGAAATAGCTGCTGTTGGTTGCGATGGAACAGTAGTGAATACAGGTTTTAAAGGTGGCATTGTTCGTTTGATGGAAGAAGAAATTAATAAACCATTACAGTGGTTTATATGCCAGCTGCATTGTAATGAATTACTACTGCGGCATCTGTTGCTACATTTGGATGGGAAAACTACAGGACCTAAATGTTTTTCAGGTGCTATTGGAACTCAATTACAAAAATGTGAGAATATGCCAACAGTCTAATTCGCCGTCATTTCTACGCAGTTACCTGAAATTACAAAGAACGATTTGAGTACCGACCAAAAATATCTCTACAATATAATGACCGCTATCAGCACTGGTGTTTTTTCTTCCGATTTGGCTAATATTGAACCTGGACCCGTAAACCATTCTAGACTCGAATTCTAAGGCTATATGCTACTAAAACGCATCCCGAAGAAAAGCTAGTAATATTAGCCACGTACATAATGAGAGTCTATGGTCTAATGTGGTTTAAGATAAAATGCAATCCCTCCTGTATAAACGGAGCTAAGCACCTGTGGCAAACCATAAGTATGAGTCGCTATTTGGACTTGAATTTGAGGAAAATCATTGACAAAGTAATCCAACGAAATTTATATTTCGGTCACCCATAAAATATTTTTATTTCTATGCTCGGAGATGAAAATAAAATAATATAGAAGAATTTTGAAGGCAAGGGCAGAAAATACTCAAGGAATTCGAAAGTTTAAAGTGCCTACGTTCAATTTCAATGCTATGAGTTATATTGATCTGATTATGTGGCAAGACTGTGAAATAACTGAGCCTCCACTGACCTTAAATATAACTGATGAAAACTTAAAAGCTATGATTGAGGATGGTCTTGGAACATGTCAGAACATTAAAGATTTCCCATGCCACACCCAAGCCGTAGAGCGCTGCATCAAGCTAGTGACGGAAGCTTCAAGTGCAGTTTTTGGGGAAAAAAACGAGATGGTTTTATAAGGGCAAGACTGCTATCGCGCCAACAAATGCCTTCTTTTAATACAAAAAAAAAAAACAATTTAATATTTAATTACTAATTAATTTCTTAATAAAAAAGTTTATAAAAATGCATTTTCTTTCTGATTTTCATCTCTGTTGGGGCACCTCAAAACATTAAGACAGGTAAACAACTCCAAAGTAGGTATCTTGTTAAGGAATTTTCAATTCTCTTTGCTGAGGATAATCACCAAATAAAATAGGTTAATTCAAAAGAAGATTTTCAATAACTTGTACCTTTTTTCTGCATTTAAAGCGAGGAATTTATTGCAAAAGCGTTTAATGTATAAAAATTGTCAAGAAGAGTTAATATAAAAAGTCTTAGTCATGGGTATAATTCGTAGGAATCCCACTTAAACCTTTTTGAATTTTCGCCGGTTCAGTACAACCAAGTTCCGGATCCAATCCCTTCCATGTTCGATCTTCAAAAGTCAGTCCATTAGTAGTCTCCATGAGATGCATTTTTGCCACCTGTGCTACCGTTGTTGAATTCTCCGAACCCTCTTCGGCATCACCAATTGCTGAACTACGCATTTTCCCACTTACCAAACTGACGTCATTTTCTGTTACATCACCTGCCTTAAATTCTAAATAATTGCTTCCTTCGGGAAGAATTTCCTTAAAATCAGTCACATACGACTCTGGATATTTCATATGCCAAGCTGGATTAAGAGCCATTTCAGCTTCGAATACTGAAACAATGGGTTTGTAGAATTCCTTTGAAGTGTACATATTATTGAAGGGGCATCCGATCATAACGAAACAATCGATTTCGAGAAAGTTTGCTAACTTTGCTGGGTTTATGCGGCCAACTGAAATAATTTGTGTTTTAATGCCATGGCTCCGGGCCATCTCTTGCAAACGAGTGACAACATTCAAGTAGCCGTCTGATGTGAGAGTGGCTACAATCAGTCCGAGCATTTGAGCATCCTTGCATTTTTCAATGTAAAAATATCGTCGACGAATGTAGGCGGCAGTGAGAGGATTCTTCTCCTCGAAGGAATTTAGTTTCGGATTGTAAATGAACCATTGTGCAGCTTTGGACGTAAGTGAAAGGTTGAAAAAACGATTGTTGTCCTCTCCGATAAAAATACAAATTCTGTCATCAGCTGTTTCGTGTTCTTCATTGGATTCTTCATCGAAGGGGTAAGTTTTAATGGAGATTTTTGTTCCTGCTAGCAGCGTAGTGATGCTTGCAAAAACATTCTCCGCCACCGGCTCCAATAGGTAGTGATAGCCTATGTCCAGATAGATTGATATTGGTTTGGATTGTCCCTTAAGTGGTGTGATATGTTTTTCAAACTCTTCAATTGCGAAAGGAAGCTCTGGAAACATGTAGAGCACTGGCAACCGTGAAACTTTGCTACGACACGCATTTCCGAAGTGAATCAGACTATCGGCTTCTACATGAGCTGCAGCTATCTGCAACCATAAAATGGATTAGTATTTGTATTAGCCAGATACCTGGGAAAGTAACCTCGTCAACACAACAACTGCCATAGGACGTATCGGCAAGAACAAAGACATTTGTTTTGCATTCAGACTTCAAGCTATCCGAGATTCTAACACTAAAAGGGAGATAGTTATCGGGAAATTGTAGGCAAACCTTTGAATTGAAATACAGGATGGACGGTTATTTTAAAAGATAGAAGGTCTAAGAACACAATTAATACAAACATTTCTATAATTATTTTGTTTTATCCAGCCACAGCAAACTTTTAGATGTTTATCTGACCAAATCTGTTCGAAAGAAGTGTCTAAATCGTTGTCCGTTTCAGCTTGACGTTCTAATGAAACACTTTCTGAAGTTGAGAAAGCTGATGCAGTCATAATTGTAATGTTTTAAAATTAAATTTTTAACTATTTCTTTTATATTTTAAGGTCAAAATAAAAATATTGCAATTGCACTTTCGATACGTGACTTTCTACAAACTTGAATATTTTCTTTTCTTTTATTTTGACAAGTACAAAAATCAGGGTTGTTAAAAACTGCAGGGTGCAGTACAAATAAAAGTCAGGGTCGTTACAAAATGCACCTGTACTAATCGAGTAAGGCTGCGTACAAACCAGAGCGTTGGAATGAAGCGCTATTCAGGAGTGAAATTTTAATATGTGCCATACTAAATCCAAGATTTATCAATCCCTGGCAACACAATAGTTCATAAAAATAAAATCTTTTGACATTTAAGATTTGTGTTAAAACTTTTTCCACCAAATATGCCATGATTTATTATTGTAAATAGTGTATACGTGAATACTATAATTTTAGAAATAACATCTAATTATAGATCTATAGGTACAACAGTGCTCTTATAGTTTACAATACTTTGGAAAAACGAGTTCATTCATACTGAAAAGTCAACAGTGATTGATGAACACTTTTTGAGCTTGTAATAAAAAACTAGCATTATTTAACAAAAAAGTAGTGGTTTGTCCTTTAGACAGGTGCTTAAAAACTTTTGATGTTAAAACAAGACAGAAATATAATACATTTTTATTATTAAATAAAATAATAAAATATTCATGAATTCCGGCTCTTATACTCTGCGACTATCGGCACACTTTTTCCAATTCCAATTACGGCTTGAATATTGACTTCCAATGCTTTAAGAGTGTCCATACAAAAAATAATTAAGAGACGTAAGATAGGACCACTTCTGAAAATATAGTTTTCATCAAATTAATTTGTCAATTTATTGATGATTTTTATTAATTTTTGGCGACATAAAATCAGTTAAGCATGGCCGGAAATAGCATTTGTCATTCATCGTTAAGTTAAGTATTTCGCATTTCGAAAGGTCTTTATGACCGGTGATGACGTCAGGGTGTAAACCATGGCAAGCAGTCAATTTAAATCAATATAATACTAACTTAAGGTGGCGCTACAGTCCTGTCTGAACTAGGGCCTCACCCAACAAACTTCTCCATCTAGCTCGGTGCCTAGCTAGATGTCTCCTGTTTCGCGCTCCAAGTAGGGTGGGGTCAATTTCCACTTTTGCGCGCCACCCGATCTGCGGCCTTCTTCTATTGCCCTGTACTTTGGGTGTGGATTCGAAGGCTTTTTGCGTGACCCAGCCATCTCAATAGTTGGACTTTTATTCTTCTGGGTAAGTCTACATCGCTGTATAGTCCGTACAACTACTTATTCCGTCTTCTCCTATACTTACCTTTAATGCATACGGAACCCATTTTTGCCACCTCTAACTCAATACTCACAAGAGCCCTATTACATCACGCTGAGTTCTTCAGATTATGTCAATGTCATCAGCTTATGCCAGTAATTGGACAAACTTGGTGCCCCTAGTGTCGACGTGGGAGCTCTGTACTATTCTTGCAAAGACGATTTTAAAAAAATCGCATGACAGCGCAATACCTTGTCTAAAGTCTTTTTGACATAGAAAGGCGGCTTCTCTGATTGCATCTTTGCATTGTTGCCACTGGTTTTCTATACATTGTGTTGGCGGTTACTTTGACTCTGTCGGAAAAGGATTTGGTGATCTCTTGCGATTGTGCTGTTTGACGTTGCATCTTCTCCCAGAATCTGCCTTGGGTTTGGACATGTATGTACATTGTACATCCACTAGGCAGGCGCAAATATCCACAATTTTCTTGAGTAAAAACACCTTTAAATGCAACACGAAAGAAAAATGTCCTAAATTTTCTCTCTAATTGATGAAAAACTTGCCAAAAAGAATACTACTCAATAACACACAAATATAAAGAGAAACAAGGAAGAAATTGGTGAAAATTCTCCATACGGAGAAAGTCCCTGGTTTTGTTTGTTTTTGTATCAGTGTGCACTAGGTACATATATACTTCCAAGGAGAAATTTTGGTTTTCTTTTTGCTTTTAAATTTAAATTATTCCAAATTTTCAATTTTTCTAATTTTCTAATTTTCGAATTAAAATATCGTTATTTTTTTTTATATTCCATTTGTTTTGTTATAAGTCTGTTTTAATAAAATGTAAGTCACGTTACGGTGTAATCGATACGTTTGCGTTTTTTTTATTTTATCAACTTTTGGCGTCCAGTGCTTCAGTATGGTGAAGTGCTAGTTACAATTTTCAGAGGAGGTGCGGTAGGGCTGGATAATGCTCTTCAGTGAACCGGGTCCTACAACGTAAACTTCAGCTTCACAGTATAGAGAGGGGAGTTCGAAAGTTGAGGCCAGTCGAACTCCAGGTTGGGTGGGTACGGCCATGCTGCAACAACAGCCGCAGCGTTCCTGAGGTGTGTCAGGTCCAGCGTGAATGTCGTGTTATCTGGTGATAGTGTATCTGGTCGGTCGTAGTGTGTCGATAGTCCTGTGTCTGGTGGCGGTGTGTAGGTTGTCCTGTGTTTGGTACCTATGCTAGTATTGAAGTATTGTTTTGGTTGTCGTGTGCATGTCGTGTGTAGGTCGGTTTGTGTTTTTGTTCTTTTAGAGTTATGTGTACCTATGTAATGTATTGGGATCATTTAAGTATAATGGAATGAAATTCTAGTGTCGAAAGAGGTGAGGTCCAACTGCGAAGGCAAGATCCCTTATCCGGCAAGCTTAGCCGAGCATCGCGAGCATGCCATCGCCTTCGTAGTGGACATTCTATCCCAACTCCCATACCCCCTCTTCCCATCCTAGTTCTGGCCTACCCTTACTGGGTGGTCATTGAATCCTCCGCGCTCCTAACCTATCCTCAATCCTAAATCCCTTCCGTATTGCCTGCCTTATTGTCTCATTTCAAAATGACTGTTTTTCTATTATGTAAAAATGTAAAACTTTAAATATTTATTAAAGCTTACCCCTTGAACACAATGAGATGCAGCTGTAGCTAAAAAAAATCGCTGTAGTATAAGCTGTCAATAAAACCGCTCACTAATGTAGCAAAGGACGTCTATACAATGATGTAGCGCATCGGGCATGTTCAACGCATATGAAATTTATATTTGAACTGAATTTGTATGGTAGCATACTATAAAAAAGTTACAAAACCAGAAAAATTCTCAAATGCATTGAACGTTCCCAAAAAAAAAGTGAAAAGTCAAAAAATGAAATGGGTTTCCCCCATTTGTCATCTCAAATGCAGCTTGTAGCGCCGCCAAAAGTTAAAGTTGAGTCAACTTGCGCTGCAGCTACAGCTACAGCTTCTCATTGTGTCGATGTATAGTATTTTCGTATCTTTTAACTTTGAAAGTGCTACAGGCAACAGCTACAGCTACACCATTCTGTTCAGCCAGTTAAGCTGAAATAAACGTATCCTCACTCTATTTTTCGGTAAATAATATTTACTTGTACCTATCTGTATCTGCGATCATAAAGAAAAGTAGAGCGGAAATAGATGTATGCCAACAAAGCAAGTGCGTAGAAAAATGTTATTAAATATAATTACAAATACTACTATTTACATACTTGACAGCGAGCAACCCACGAATGTTTGAATAAAACATTATTCACATGATCACGACCAACGAATGAACGAATTCGTCGCATTTGACATTTCTTTCACATGAGAGTTTTTAATTCGTCGCGAATGAAGTTTGACATTCACCACCGAAACCAAAACAAGAATGATTTTTTTAGGTTAAGTACGCGCGATTATTTTATTCGTTGCGAGTGTGGATGTGGAACGCGAATAAAGTTTGATAGTTCGTATCAACTAAAATTTTGTTCGCGACGAATAAATTTGTTTTCTTAAATTTATTAATATTTGATATTGAAAAGTAAAAGTATGCATCATAAATCAAATAGAAGCTATATTGCTATCGTTTTGTTAAGATTTTGTGTGAAAATATGTCTTTAAACGTATATAAACTCACATTTTGTAATTCATTCGTCGTTCGTTGGTCGCGCTCATGTGAATGCTGCTTAAATGTGTTTTTTAACAATTTATAAACCTAAATTGTATGCAAATTGTTAACAAAAAGGTAGAAACATAGCTTCAATTAATCTTAAAATAATAAAATTAGCTTTTCGTTGCCAAAATAGAAGAAATTTAGGAAAACAAATTGCTAATTGTAATCTGATAGAATCAATAAAATGTGAAAGAAATGTCATAATAGCGAATATTTGTTCATTCGTTGGTCGCTCGCACGTGAACAGTCCCTTATTGAATACGGCCATATATATAACGCCCCTGGTTTCTTTTGACATTGACTTTGACATATCAATTTTTAATAAGTCAAAAATCCGCATTTGTTTGTTTATTGTTCGAAGCAAGTTAAAAAGAGATTATTTTAATTTTAAATCCTCATACGTCTTTTAATCATTTCTCGTTTGATAAAATGAGTCGTAAAAATAACACTATTGAAGAATTACAGACATATTTCAAAACTCACAGTAAAATCAAAGAACAAAAGGCACACACTTCCAAGGTAATTCCTTATGCCGGCTCGATTCTCCATGTCTTGCGTGTTGACCCATTTTTCTTATCCTAGGTTCACTCGGTTGGTTGGAGCTGTGATGGCAAACGCTTAGCATCAGGATCTTTTGATAAAACTGTAGCAGTCTTCACTCTAGATCGAGAACGTGTGGTAAGCACTAAATTCAAGCTAAATTGAAGGAATCCTAATACACTCAACCCTATTCGGTTGTAATTTCAGAATAAAGAAACTACTTATCGTGGTCATACTGGTTCAGTAGATCAACTCTGTTGGCATGCATTTACACCAGAACTGTTGAGTACCGCCAGTGGTGACAAAACAGTCCGTATTTGGGATATAAGAGCGGCAAAATGTTCCACGGTAACGAACACCAAGGGCGAGAACATTAATATAACTTGGTCGCCTGATGGTAGAACCATAGCTGTTGGTAATAAGGAGGACTTGGTTACATTCATTGATACAAGAACGAATAAGATTCGAGCTGAAGAACAGTTCAATTTTGAGGTAATACAACAAAAAAACGATCAGGTAAACGACAAGTATATAATTCTTTTTCCATATTTCAGGTGAATGAAATTGCATGGAACAACACCAGTGATATGTTTTTCCTTACAAACGGCCTTGGTTGTGTACACATTCTCAATTATCCCGGACTAGAGCTACAACATGTTCTTAAGGCCCATCCCGCCACCTGTATTTGCATCGAGTTCGATCCAACAGGTTTGTATTCATTTCATTTTCATCTCAATTAAAATTGGATGGTTTTATAAAATGAGCTGATTTGAATTTTTAAGGGAAGTATTTTGCAACTGGATCAGCAGACGCTCTTGTTTCGATTTGGGATGCCAACGAACTTGCTTGCATGAGAGTTCTTTCTCGCTTAGATTGGCCTGTACGAACAATTTCCTTTAGTTATGATGGTAAACTTCTAGCATCAGCCAGTGAAGATCTTCTAATAGATATTGCTCATACTGAAACAGGTGAATTTTTGTAAATTAAAAATAAGAAAAATAAACGAAACTTTATTATTTTCTATTGCAGGTGAAAAAGTATCTGATATTCCAGTAGATGCAGCAACTTTTACAGTCGCATGGCATCCTAAGCAATATTTGCTTGCTTATGCATGCGATGATAAGGACAATAGCGATAGGCGTCGAGAGGCTGGGAATCTGAAAGTTTATGGTTTTTCTGAATAAAATTTGTTTGTTTTACTATTGCTAAATCTTTTTTATTTCTGAATTAAATGCAGCTATTATTGTTATTATTTTTGTATTGTACTATTCGTACTAGAATGTCAGCTTGTTAGACTTGACCATTCCTTTTTAATTTCATTGAATGTTTTTGAACAACAAATTAAAGGTGCTACCACTCATTGTTTTTTTGGCAGCTTTATTTTATCAGTTTCAAGTTGGAAGGTTCTTTCTTGAAAGTTGATGATGTATAAAAAATAAAAGATAAATTAGACTCTCAACCACTCAATGGGCAAATTAAGAAAGTAGAATAGGTTTAGAGAGGAGATATCGATGCACATTGGAATGAGTGGGACATGTTTTATAATACGTCTGAAATTGGGAAGTATGAATTTTACGGTTTGATTGCTTAAGGGAAGGAAGACTGGCTATTTCACTATTAAGAAATAATCACAGAAACATACCAACGGTTGTCATTTAATTTTTAGAGCTCTCTTTTGAATTATGTATATCCAGAGACTAGATTGATATATTGCTGCAACTTCCAATTATGAGAATTTTACTCGAGCTTTAGACGAAGGCTTTACAGCATTATAGCCAGGGGTGGAATCGGCTAAGGTGATTGTTGATTGTTGACAGTCAAAATAATCGAATTTGATCTGTGTAAGGTGATAGTCAAATTGATACCTAAAAAGCTGTCGCTAGAAAAATTTGATAGTCGTTTTCCTACAAACATGTCGTTTCTGAGTAGAGCTACCAGACGCTTACAAAAAACGAATGGAAAATTTTTTCAGTTACCTTTTTTAGGTACAAAAACACATTCCTGTGACCGACAAAGCTAATGAAATTCGAAAAAAGCAAGAGAAATAAGAATTTTATTCAAACAGAGCCAATTTCATACTTTTATTTAGATATTTTATAGGAATCAATTTAAAATTTCACCAAGGCAACAATGAATTTTGACAATTTGAATCTGAAATTGTTCAATCGAATTGAATTGAGTTGAATCATCTTACACAGACGGAATGAAAATGATAGTCAAATTTGATTATCAAAAATTTGATAGTCAACTATCGCCTTACGCGATTCCACCCCAGATCAAAAAAGGTAAAAAACTTCTTGCATCTGGTAACTTCGAGTATGTGATCACTGCACAAAAGATGGTCTGTGACAAACATGCGTAGAACTGATAGCTGTTAAGTCTCTTAGATGCAAGTACCACTCATGGTATGTGAAATTAAAGAAGATCAGAATTAAATTAGTTTATCATACGAGTACGCTGTCGTTGGTAGGCGAATTCCGAAGGAAAAATATGTGAATCTCAAAACAAATATGAAAAGCTGAGTGCTTTGTCGTAATTGAAACAATGGAGTGGATTAGAAGATTCAGACAAAAGATCATTTTTAACATTAAGAAATAATGTTGGAGACAAAACGCAGCCCTTAAGTAAACCAGCGTTTATTTCGTGTGTATTAGATTTGAAATCGTCAAATACTACTTGTAGGGAACATTCCAAAAGGTCATTACCAATCCAACGAAGAAGAGGTTCATCAAAACCAAATGCATGAATTTTCAATAAGAGACACCTTGAAGCAAAACTCTCTATCAAATGCCTTTGGAATGCCACATCCAATAATTTTACTTTCTCCAAAACGATTTTAGAATTTATTCCACTGTTCGGTGATATGAACCATGAGATAACCAGTTAATCAGTGTTTTCATGACCTTGGAAGTAAAAAATGCAGTTGAACGATAGTTATGGGAGGAGGACGCTATGAACATTTTAGGGGGAAGTTAAAAAAATGCTGTCTTTCATCTACTCGGAAAAAAAACATTATTTTAGAATAAATCAAACGGCTTAAGCAGCGGCTTTGTGCTGTTAGTAAATATGTAAGTTTCATCTTTTAAAGACGATCGTTGAAACTGAGCAGTTCGTAGTGTTTCGTATGTTTTTTCCGAAATATCAAAAATGTTCACTTCCTTTTGGATATTTTTTGTAAGTTTTGGTCATGTTAAAATTAGGTCGTCGAATATGACAATTACAGGTCTTTTTAGCTTTTTTGAACCTATGACGGGTTTTTTCAGTCGGATCGGCTTTGAAATAAAGGAAACTTTTTCATCTATCATATTATTCATATGTCCCAATGGGTGATCCCGTGGTTTATATCAACGAACGGTTGAACAAATCTTTACATGGTTTTGAAGAAAGTAAGATTATTGCAGACATTTTAAGAGAGTTTTGAATCAGGCTTTCTTATAGAAAATGCGTGTATTTGGTTTCGATGAATCCCCTCTTCGTTGGGTTAGAAGTTTTCTTTTGGACGAAGTCGAGTCTGAAATCCACAATATACATAAATGCTGGAGTGCCGCAGGGCACCGTTTTGTCTCAGACCACTTCCTCGTGTTTATCAATGATCTTCTGTCTGCAACTTCTAAATCCAATTAATTGTTTCGCTGACGATAACACTCTTAGCTTTTTATATTTGTTTCCACAATCACATCCATCCTCTTCGGATGTGGAACTACACGACAAAATATGATAAGCTCATTAAATTCCTGCCTAAATCGCATGGTAAAATGCGGAATAAGTAACTCCGTCGAATTTAAAGCACAATGTCTTGCATGATTGGCCCTTGAATGAATAAATCTGAACATCTTGATATTCTCGGTAGAATGTCGCAGGATGTTTGGGTTTTTTAGGAGTTGCAAGAAATTTGTCTCTCCTTCTGTTTCGGCTACAATTTACAAAACATATAATGGACGTATGAGTATAACTATCATCTTCACCAACTTACTTTAACCTCTTGGTCAATACTTAAAGAAGAGTTTTTTAAATGTATGGTGTCAAACATATCATTTACGCCCCTAGTACCTTAACATAAAGTTTGAAGCCTATGATGCCTATTTTTAAGTAAAATATCCAGCTGCATTCCCTTCCTAAAACTGTTTATTCTTAATACTCGCTCAACTAGGAATGACCATCACTTTACCCTTGAACCGAATTTCAGATGGACTGTGAAGTACAGAGATTCATTATTTAGCCGTACTACGCGAATATGGAATGTCTTACATTGCCTTCTTCGTAATTGCAATGTTCAAGAATTCAAAATCAGTGTACAACGACACCAACTTTCAATCCTTCCATAATTCCTAATTCTAACTTGTACTTCCAGACTTTAAATGTGAATAACTGTCTCTTGGCCCTAATTAGAAGTGTAAAGCGGTTACAGTAAACAGTAGTTCGTCATTAAGCCAGCGGACAGGAAGCTTGAGTATGTTTTAACGACTTTTAAACAAAAATAGCTGGACAAGGTCGGTCCACTTAACTTACGACGACTTACCAATAAGAATACTAATTAAAAATAATTACGCATTAATGTTAATTTAAATTTTAGTTTATTGTTTACACATTTCTTGATCATTGTAGTGCGTTCTTTCACATTAAACAAACATATTCTTTAATTTATTCTTTTTAAAGATTGGTATCGATTACATCAGGGTTTGAAATTGGATTTTGTGGCTGTTGTTGTTTTTTTAATTTATTTCTTGGTTTTTATAGTTTCTATTGCTTGGTTAATAAGTTAATTTAACTGCTTACAACCTAAGCCAGTACAAGCTGGAACGAATTCTGTTGTAGTCGGGGAGGTTTTCAGTTGGTCCGACAGCAGCAACAGCTGGACACCTATCGTACAAATACTTCATACCAACATCACGGATATTTTGCACTGACACAGCGTCAATACGTTGTTCCAATTCGTGCAATGGGATACGACGGTTATAGCAGAGCATTTGACGGCCAATATCTTCGCAGATTGGTGTGGTTCCGTCCAATTGCAAGAGCAAATTGGTCTTGAGGAGGTTCTTTGCACGTTCAACCTCAGCTTCGGTGATCATGGTGCAGAGACGCATCCATTCTTGTGTCACATTGTAGAGCATCATCTGGAGGAGAAGATTCAAAATGTAAATGAAGTTCTTAAGGAAAATGAAATAGATGAATGATTTACCTCGCTCTGGAGTGGATCACAGACCCAGTAGATACCCCACAAGCCAGTATCCTTGTAGCATGTGTTGAAGGACTGGAAGCTGTGGCACAGATCTATTTGTCAAAAAAATAAATTAAGTGAGAACTCGCTTAGAATAAAAAAAGAGGACAATACGTACTGCTCTCAGCACTGGCACGAGCCAAGTTGGAAGCATTGTTGGCACCACCACCCTGAGAACGATCCCAAGCACCGATCAAAGTACTGGCAACCATCAGAGGGATATTGTCCTGATCGGTCCAGCCACAGCTCTCAACAGCGATGGCAACATGAGCCAATGGCAATGAGTCGTCACGGACACGCATTTCAGATCCAGTGAAACGGCAGGGAGTGATAGCTGGTGGTTTGCCATCGTAGGTGTTCTGCAATTTGCCGAGGTTTGAGTTGGCCAATTGTACGAGCTCTTGATGGTTGACTCCACCAGCTCCGGACAAAACAATGCGAGAAGCCTTGTAGTGGGTGCTGATGTAATCTTGCAAATCTGACTTGCCAATGGATCTAGGAAAAGATTCATAAAGAATGAGATACGCTTCTAAATTTGAAGTGTCAAGTAGTGTTACTTAATGTTCTTTGTGGGTCCCAAGATGGTTTGTCCCAATGGAGTTCCTTGGTAGGCAGTTGCATGCAAATGGTCAAATACTACTTCTTGCAAATTGCTCTCGACTTCTTGCATTTCACGAAGAATAACCGATCGTTCGCGTTCGATTTCTGATTCACCCAATTTCGAGTTCTGGATGATGTCGGCGAGGATTTCGACAGCTTTTGGCACATCCTTGGACAGACACTTGGCATAGAAGACTGTCTGTTCCCTGGATGTGTAGGCGTTCAAATGGGCACCCATGTTCTCGACTTCCAATTCCAAATCGGTTTGTGAACGTTTAGCAGTTCCCTAAATAATATTTTATTATAGATATAGATATATTGTGGGATGAATAAATTAAGTTGCAAACTTACCTTGAATGCCATGTGTTCCAAGAAATGGGCGACACCATTGTTTGACTCGGTTTCAGACCTTGAACCAGCATCGATCCAGAGTCCAACTGTGGCAGTCTGGGCACCGGAGTCTTCGCTGGCAACACGAAGACCATTATCCAATTGAGTGACTTGGGTTGCGGGAATGTTCACCAGGGTCTTCTTGAGGCCGGCAGCATGCGAGGCCTTGTAGCGCTGGACAGGAAAAATCAAAAAAGACAATCTTTGGTCAATAACATAACCTTAAATGTTTCAGACAAATATTTTCAAGAATCCGTGGATGTTCTTTTAAATCACTTCCGAATAATTAAATTAGCTTTCAAAGTAATTAAGAGTTTTCATATGTTATTTAATAATAATTATTGGAATTAACACAAAACTGCTTTGGAAAAATTACGTAATGTCAATTTTTCTTTGGGCAACTTTTCTATAGCACGAGATTATGAAATTCAATTTAGTTTCGTTTTTTTGTTTGGAGGATTACCTGAGCAAAGGTGGTTCCCTTGGTCAGTTGTCGCAAATGCTGGGGCAGATTTAACACACGCAACGCCATGACTTTGAAATTAGAATCTCTATTTCAAGATTGAGGATTTTATTTGATGGACAAATCAAAGAACCACTCAGAAATGTTGGTGGTGCAGGAAAATTTTTTCGTCGTAATCGAAAGGAGTGAAGTTGGGTTGGTTTCGCGAATATCGATTTGATTTGACGTTTCGGATGACATGAGGTTTGTTTGATAATTTGGGTATACAAAAATTTAGAGATTTAAAATTTGAGGTTTGATTACATGCAGCCGTACTGGTTGAGCACAGTAGATGCGCGCATGGACACACTAATAACCACATCAAAACCTAGAAAGTTCATTTTGTATGGTATTATGGTTTCAGTTCATTTAAAGCATTAATTCGGTTAAGAACGTCACCTTAAATAATTTTTGCAAGAACTTAACTCATAGTTTTTTAGTCTATGGTCTGCCAAACCTTCCTTACTTCCCTTAAGCTTAGCACGAATTTTCGATGTCTGATTGGTTTATTCAGTAGATATGCCTAAATAAATACTATATACTTCAGTTTTAGGATGAGGAAACATTTATTTCTAATTTTAGTTAATTTTCAAAGTTTCAACGTTTGACATTTCCTTCTTATTTTTGTTTGTTTCAGTAATGTCATTTATTAAACTTATCTTAAACTTTTTTCGTTTCTTACAATGTTTATTGGAAAGTTTATTTATTGGTCTAACGATGATTTATTTTTGACGTTAGAATTAAATGTTATATATTTGTTTATATAGGATCCTGTCTGGAATGTACAATCCATTGGTGGATTGACGTAGTTTCGTGGAGGAAATGTAAAGCTTTTGTTATACTAACAAAATTACAGAAGAAGATGCTATAATAAAGATGGACGTGTTTGTCTTCACTATAATCTTGACTTCTGTATTATAGGAACTTCTTTCAACTTCTGCATTTTGGTCTTTTCTCTCAGAAACAATAAGGGTATTCATGCAAACACAGAAAACATATAGAAACCTTAAAAACTGTAGAATTTTCTATCGGTAGAAATCAACTGTCAAAATTTGTATGGGAAAAATATTCTGCAAAATATAGACTTTTATCTCTCAAATTTGAAGCAGAAATCGTAGAAAAAAAAACAGATAAACAGATGTTTGTTTCTAACGTTTCCGCAAATATTTCTAATGGGGTGTTCATGTAAACCCTTTGCGGAAATTTATATTTTTCTAGAAAATTATATCGTTACATGAATACCCTTAATAATTTTATATGTAGAATCCCATTTCTTGCAGAAATTGTTTTGTTATACATATGTTTTCCGTTGCTTCCTGAGTTTTATTTGAACATAAAAATTAAAATCAATATCAAATTTGTATATAAGATGAGTTACAGTTTATTTATTTGAAGTTATTTAAGCGATAGTTTTTACAGATCAAATTTATTTCCATGTTTTTGGTAACTTGCTCAACTCAGCAAAAGATCCCCAGGAAATCAGGTAAAAGTTATTATCTTGTTACAAAATTGGAGGTATAAGAAGAAATGTTGTAGGTTATTATCATTTCTATATGACTTAATATATTTTTCAGAAAAGGTATGTTTCGAAACGATAATTTTAATTGAAAAAAAAACAAACCAAATTCGGCTAATTGTACTTTAATAACTTTGAATAAAATTCATAAAAATGATATCGTCAATAATTTTCAATCTTACAGCTAATGACACTTTAAAGTTAATGAAGCTGATTTCACAACATAACTTTAATTTTAAAAATCTACTCAAATTTTAAAAATACTTATTTATAACATTATTTCTATAATTTTTCAATATACTTCAAAAATTGTTAAGACGATGGATTCGTTCCAAAAACAAAAATTACTTTTTCATCTTTTTTTCCTTTCTCTGTTTAAAACCGTTTGAGCATAACTTGTCAAGCGTTTATTTAAGATTTAGGTAAAACAAGTAAAACTTAATAAAATATTTAATATTTAAACTAAATAATGGAGACAGAATTTAAAGATTTGAAAAAGTATCACAAACTTTAATAAAAAAAACTATTTCCCGAATTTACATAGCCTAAAAAAGCATTACATAACATCTCGTAATATCTCAAAATCCTGATGTGATAGAGTGGTTTTGGAGTCAAGAGGTTCCAACAAGATATTGGGCAGATTCAGGCAACTTAAGGGACTTCAACTGCGTTCTTTGAACGTAAATTTTGAAATTTTGCAGAAAATAAATAAAACATAGAGTAATAAAGTTTACCTTTCAGTTGATTGAAAAAACTTGATCAATTGTCATTGTGACATAAGTTGTCTTGACTTGATAGTTAGGGAGATTTTTCTTGACTAACGTTCCAGTCAACTTTCGAATAAAGTTGCCTATTGGAAGGCAATTTTTTGGCAGCTGGCCAATCAGATACTAGAAACTTGTCTTACTTTCAAGTCCCTTATGCCGCTGAACCTGCCCATTGACAAAAAAGAAGAAAGTGGCTATCGCCTTTTTGTTGATATTGCAATTTAGCTTCTTATTATATGCCTTATATACAGATCGAGTTGGTCGTTTTCGCAATTCACCTTAACCAATTTCAGCTCTCATTTTCTACCTTAAACTGTTACAATTTTTACGAAAATATTCATGGCGGCAAAGGTATTTTACAAGGTGTCCCGTGAAAAATGGTCCAAACTGAATGTGTTGATAAACCAGGTCATGACCTTAAGAAATATGGTAACTTGTTTATCCCGAATCACATGGATTTTAAAGTAAAGGCTGAATTTCACTGTCAGGCAGGATCATCCATTCAATATAGAAGTAAGGATTGCCATATCTTTTCATAGATTTCAAGGCCGCATATAACAGCATTTACAGGGACGATCTGTATAGAGCACACCGAAAAAAAAACGTTGGTGATATCAATCAATATTCTTGGTTAATTTGGCGTCAACCAAGAATCATTCTTGATTTCACTATGATCGCGTGGTTAATTCTTTTATCAAAACTTTACAATGAACGGTGTTGATTTCGTATTCAATGTATCACCCCTCATAGTTTTTTGACAATATTTGTGTTACACTGAGTATTTTCGTACTCAATTGATCATGGCTGTTGTACTTCTGAAAAATTATTTTTGATTATGTACGTGATGAATAAACAACTCTTGTGGTAGTTTAACCGTATACGTTGTTGAATGAATATGTTTATTTAGAAACACGTTCATGGTCAAATGATAATGTTCAGGCTTAAACTATAATATTTACGTTATTCCTTAACTACGTTTATTGTACACCTACTACAACTGTGATTGCATAACAATGCTTATTTCATTATCAAATGACAATGTTCAGGGTTAAACTATAATGTTTCCGTTATTCTTTAACTATGTTTATTGTTCACCTACTACAACTGTGATTGCTTCACAATGCTTATTTCATTGTCAAACGACAATGTTCAGGCTTAAACTATAATGTTTCCTACTACAACTGTGATTGCTTAACAACGCATATTTCGTTGTCAAATGACAATGTTCAGGCTTAAACTATAATGTTTCCTACTACAACCGTGATTGCTTAACAACGCATATTTCGTTGTCAAATGACAATGTTCAGGCTTGAACTATAATGTTTCCTACTACAACCGTGATTGCTTAACAACGCATATTTCGTTGTCAAATGACAATGTTCAGGCTTGAACTATAATGTTTCCTACTACAACCGTGATTGCTTAACAACGCATATTTCGTTGTGAAATGACAATGTTCAGGCTTAAACTATAATGTTTCCATTATTGTTTAACTACGTTCCACTTTTTTGGTTTTTTGGTTTTATACTTACTTTAAAACCTGTGAACTCTAAAAGGGTAAATTAAAAAGTTGATTTTAATTTAACTGTTTTTTATTGTTTTTTTTTAGTTTAATTTTAAACAATGTTTTTAAAGAATAACATACAAAATAAACAAATATTCAAAAAAACTTTAAAATTATAAAATTTTTACCGCTAGGGTTTGAAAGTAAGGACACAGGAGGCCCATCAAATTCATTAATAATATAAATATAATAATTTTGAGAATCTTTTAAAATTTCAAAAGCGTTAAAATGATCAATGTAACTGGATATTATTATTTTTTCACATATTATATAAGGAAAATTTTTTAACAAAATAATACAATTAATTTTATAAACATCATTAAAAATACTAATATAATCATTATTTTTATAAGAAATTTTGCGATATGTAAGAGAATTGTAACTTATCACGTCATTTAAATACATTTTGTAAGAAGAAGCGTTTTGTAACTTTGAAAAACATAAACGATCTTTTAGTAAAGTGCCATTTTTTGGTATATTGGAAATTTCCGGAGAGATTCCCAAGCTACAAGTTATTCTTTTACAGAACATTAATGAGGTTTTAATCCCTAAAGACAATGGAAGATTTCTACGAGAAGTGATACTGTTACAATAATTTTTAAGTACTTTATGTTTCGATTCAAACCGGAATGACCAAAAATGTTTTAACGGACCAAGCATTCGCATTACATGAGGATAGTGAATCATAAAATGATATTTAGGTTTCAAATGTTCATGAAAAAGCTTAATATAAGTCGAGTGGTGGCTTGAAATGAGGGATTGAAGATTGGAAAGATCAACTTGTTCATAGTTTGATTTTAAAACAATATCAATTATTTTATTGAGAATTGTTAATAGTTTCCAGTGTTTGTTATTTTCTGGAACGAGATCACCAATAATAATTGGTAAAAATCTGCAAAACGTCCACATTTCTTTTGCTGACATATTTAATTTATTCCGTTTTATATGTTCGGACTTGATTACTGGAGGAATATTTCCAATCTCAGATTCACTATACTTGAAAAGTTGTGTTCTGTTATTTAAAACGTCTAAACTAAAAAAATTGTCTTCAATTATAAAATGATTAATGAGCTTACACAAATCGTAATGGCATACACCCTCAAATAAATCGTGCATTATATCTACAGTTATGTTTTGAACTACATGAAATGATGGAATATTGTTAAAAGTTGATTCTTCTCTTATTCCAGTATTCAACATTCTATCACTTGATTTTGGGAATCTGGATATATCGAGATTATAACCATTAATAGTTCTATGGTTGCTACTATTATCAGAACAAGTTGTATAGTTATCATTTTTAGAACAACGGCATATACGGCAATAGTATTGAGAATTAAAACTTTTGCAGAAACCGAGGATGGTATTTAACCCAAGATTATCTCCTGTTATCAATCCCAATACAAAGTAAAGATGTTTTGTCTCACCGGATCTTAGTTTAATAGGAACTCCGTTTTTTTCCAGCATTTTTATTTCATCAACAAGGTGGTAGAAAATCGAATTTTCACCAAAGCATTTATATTTGGAATAAAACAACATTGCAACAAATATATTGTCTAACTCTGAATTAATGTGCTGTGGAAGACTTGGAAAATTGTAGTATACGGCTCCAATGGAATGACTTCCACCGTGTGACCCTAATGGATTATTTGATTCAAAATCATCGAAATATAAATTAAATGGCATTACTGCGGAACGCTTATCTTCCGGAAACTTACTAATTCTTTCCTTCCAAATTTCAGTTGTTATTAAATGCGGTGTATTTTTAAGAGCAAGAGTTTTCATATTTTCTATTGCGGATTTATAAACTCCAGGTAATTCAAAAAACTTTCCAAATTGAAATTTCAATGGTAATATAATACCATCAGATTCTGTTATATCAATAGTGGGTGTAGTTCCACTCTTAACACAAACCTCATTATTTATAACATAACTAGAAGGTTCTCGATATAAATTATTATTTTTTGTTACCTGAATAAATCTGTGAAAAGTTTTAACTTTATCGAAAGGATTTTGTAGAAAAAGCAGAGTTTGTTTAAATATGTCTTGCTTTGCCACATTGATATGTTCAAAAAACTCTTGATGTAGTTTTTTAAATATAAGTGAAAATAATCCCTCTGTCAATAGATTAATTATATCTTCTACAATCTTACGAGATAAATTAGAATTTCCATACAAGTTACAGAGAAAGCTTATTGCAGAAGATTCTACAGTTTTAAACAAATTAGATTCTTCATAAGTACTCTTCCTTTCTTCTAGGTTATCACTTTGGAAGTTATTTTCAAAAAATACATTGTTCTCTTGACAAAGCGAGGGCGGAGAATCAGACGAGTTAAGACTTAGGCTCTTACATGATCGTTCAAAATGTCTTCTGAAACTTTTAAGGTTGTAAATTTGCTTACAGCTAAAACATTGATAATCATCTGTTTGTTTAAGATAATGTATTGTTTTATAGTGACATATAAGCTTTTTTACATCAGTTAATTGAATTAAACATAAATGACATTTAAACATGTTATTTTTTAAAGATTCTAGAAGGATAAGAATATCAGGCGATACTCTGTCTTAGGTTTCAATTTCGAAAAAAAAATGTTTGTACAAAAAGCCAAACAGATTTAGATTCAAGTGGATATTTGAGATTAAAAGTGAAAAAAAAAATTAAAACAAGTAGGTATCTAACGCTGGCAAAAAGTGTTGAAATTTATATATAATTTCATTAAAATAAACTATATAAGTGTTGTCAAACCTACATTGAATAATAAGTGGAGTGGCGATACTCTGTCTGAGGTTTCAATTTCGAAAAAAAATGTTTGTACAAAAAGCCAAACAGATTTAGATTCAAGTGGATATTTGAGATTAAAAGTGAAAAAAAAATTAAAACAAGTAGGTATCTAACGCTGGCAAAAAGTGTTGAAATTTATATATAATTTCATTAAAATAAACTATATAAGTGTTGTCAAACCTACATTGAATAATAAGTGGAGTGGCGATACTCTGTCTGAGGTTTCAATTTCGAAAAAAAATGTTTGTACAAAAAGCCAAACAGATTTAGATTCAAGTGGATATTTGAGATTAAAAGTGAAAAAAAAAATTAAAACAAGTAGGTATCTAACGCTGGCAAAAAGTGTTGAAATTTATATATAATTTCATTAAAATAAACTATATAAGTGTTGTCAAACCTACATTGAATAATAAGTGGAGTGGCGATACTCTGTCTGAGGTTTCAATTTCGAAAAAAAATGTTTGTACAAAAAGCCAAACAGATTTAGATTCAAGTGGATATTTGAGATTAAAAGTGAAAAAAAAAATTAAAACAAGTAGGTATCTAACGCTGGCAAAAAGTGTTGAAATTTATATATAATTTCATTAAAATAAACTATATAAGTGTTGTCAAACCTACATTGAATAATAAGTGGAGTGGCGATACTCTGTCTGAGGTTTCAATTTCGAAAAAAAATGTTTGTACAAAAAGCCAAACAGATTTAGATTCCAGTGGATATTTGAGATTAAAAGTGAAAAAAAAAAATTAAAACAAGTAGGTATCTAACGCTGGCAAAAAGTGTTGAAATTTATATATAATTTCATTAAAATAAACTATATAAGTGTTGTCAAACCTACATTGAATAATAAGTGGAGTGGCGATACTCTGTCTGAGGTTTCAATTTCGAAAAAAAATGTTTGTACAAAAAGCCAAACAGATTTAGATTCAAGTGGATATTTGAGATTAAAAGTGAAAAAAAAAATTAAAACAAGTAGGTATCTAACGCTGGCAAAAAGTGTTGAAATTTATATATAATTTCATTAAAATAAACTATATAAGTGTTGTCAAACCTACATTGAATAATAAGTGGAGTGGCGATACTCTGTCTGAGGTTTCAATTTCGAAAAAAAATGTTTGTACAAAAAGCCAAACAGATTTAGATTCAAGTGGATATTTGAGATTAAAAGTGAAAACAATTTTAAAACAAGTATCTAACGCTGGCAAAAAGTTTTGCTTTGCCAGATTGATATGTTCAAAAAACTCTTTATGTAGTTTTTTAAATGTAAGTGAAAATAATAGCTCTGTCAATAGATTAATTATATCTTCTACAATCTTACGAGATAAATTAGAATTTCCATACAAGTTACAGAGGAAGCTTATTGCAGAAGATTCTACAGTTTTAAACAAATTAGATTCTTCATAAGTACTCTTCCTTTCTTCTAGGTTATCACTTTGAAAGTTATTTTCAAAAAATACATTGTTCTCTTGACTAAGCGAGGGCGGAGAATCAGACGAGTTAAGACCTAGGCTCTTACATGATCGTTCAAAATGTCTTCTGAAACTTTTAAGGTTGTAAATTTGCTTACAGCTAAAACATTGATAATCATCTGTTTGTTTAAAGTAATGTATTGTTTTATAGTAACATATAAGCTTTTTTACATCAGTAATTGAATTAAACATAAATGACATTTAAACATGTTATTTTTTTAATGATTCTAGAAGGATAAGAACATCAGGCGATACTCTGTCTGAGGTTTCAATTTCAAAAAAAAATTTTTGTACAAAAAGCCAAACAGATTTACATTCAAGTGGATATTTGAGATTAAGAGTGAAAAAAATTTTAAAACAAGTATCTAACGCTGGCAAAAAGTGTTGAAATTTATATTTAATTTCATTAAAATAAACTATAAAAGTGTTATCAAACCTACATTGAATAATAAGTGGCTGTAAGTTTTGCCCTTGTTGTCTCACCTTTGTAGCAATTTTGTCGATGGTGGGGTTGAAATCATTCACTTCCCCCACTTCAACCACCAATGACTGCTGGGAGTCCTTTATAGTGGGCTTCACACATTTTTTTTTCTTAATTTCGGTTGAAACCGCTGCTTGTCGGGTTGTTGGCGGTAGGATGGCGTGGAGCAGGTTGATAATTAAAATTTCTTCTGGATCTGAAAAAAATCAAAATTAAAATTAATATGTTACTCTCGGCTTTCGTAAAACAAATACGTATCTAAAAAATGTTCAATAGCAAAAAATACTAAAAAGAAGAAATAAATATTTGGTGATTTCAAATTATCCAAAAGATAGAACGATGCCTTTCTCGCTTTAAAGGCCATCAAATCGTTCAAATCGACTACAATTATGCCACTGCCTTAACCTTCCGATAAAAACTGTTTTTTTTTTAACCCATACATTTTTTTTATTTTAACTGTAATTTTGATTCGGCTTGTTTTCTTTTTCCACCCTGTTATAAAAATACCCCTTTTGTATGTATTTTTCAAAAGCATTCATATCGGAAGGTTAATTATATCCGTCTTAAGAATAGATTGAAAATGTATTTAATATCCATACATATACTCATATCCTACATAGTGTTAAAAATAAAATCTAGTTTTTTACAAACCTCTTAAGAAATTTTTCTTGTTTAACTGACAAAGAAGGTCGTGGCAGTTTTTATCTTTAATCTTGTCATTAAAAACTGGTAGAATTGCTGATTTAAAACTGTCCCATTTTTCAATAAGAAGACTTTGTTTTCCCGGAAATAAAATTTCGAAATCAATATTGATCTAGAATTATAAAGCAAACGAATATGGGAAAATAAGATGAGGCAATTATTCATTTTTATAAAATTGTGACAATTTAAGAAATTTTCAAGTTATTGAATTATTATTCAGCCCTATTATGAATTCCATCGTAATCGGAAATTTTTACGACTCCCGAAAAACTGTATCATGAAATCCGTTCGTAATGGAAAATCTCATCCAATTTTTTCGGGATTCGGAAAAATTTTCCATTACGATGGAATTCATGATAGGGCTGATTATCTTTTATGAATATCATTTTGACATCTTAGTTACGGTCAGAGTACCTATCTGAAACATACCAAACGATTTAATATTGAAATCGATTGACGAGACGATAAAGATGATGTTAAGTGAAACAAATTATTGACGATATCGCTTTGAAAAATACGGACTCCAGACTATCTTAAAAAAGCTATGTACTTAAGAACGAAATATTTACCAGTGTTACTCCAGCCGAGTGCTTGAGCAAAGGCCAAATATTTAAAATGTCAGGAAAATTTTGTTTCTTTATATCCAGTTGTCTCGCCTTATGAGTTTGTTGCCATTTAAATTTTACCTCCTCCCAAGGTTCTTTATGAATCTGGAGCCACTTGACATCCACCGCAGTGTCATCTTAATCAAAAAATTATGATTGAAGTAAAGTTTAAGTTAGAGCTGTTTGCTGTTAAAAAATATACCATTTAAAAATTCTACTTCTTCCTCATCCAAAACAGGATTTACAAATATTGAACTGGAACTACAACCAGGTTCATTTTTGAATGCACAGAAACCAATTTTTCTATGACGACGCTTTAAGTTATAATATCGGCAGTACAATCGTCCTGCAGGATTTTCCTTTGAGCCTTTCTTAGGTGGCATAAAATAAATATTCTGCAATTTAAAAATTTTGTGAAGGTTGTATAACCAATTTTAATATACATATGTAAATGATATCACCATCTGTGAGGGAAAACTATTTAACTTTTTTTTTTTTAATTTTAGCACGAATTATAGTTATATTGCTTCGAAATAACTGAAAAATTGTTTTAAGCCACAAAAGCAAATTTTCAGTAATTTTTGTCTATGTATGTGTCGACTTGTATTGTGTTCGTTGAAACGTAGAAAATAAAGCCGTCTAGGCCAACAGTGTCGATAATGTCAATCATGAAAACAATGACGTCATCTGTAATTCCATTTATGAATAAAATTTGTTTTATTCATTTCAATAAGCTATACAATTTTCTTCAGAAGTAAATAAATTAGAACAAAATTTTATTTAAGAACGAATTGAAATTGTTTTAAAATGGAGACAAATTGGAGAATATAGCATAAAATCAATGGATATAGAACATTTTACATGTTACATTGAACTATTTGGAATAAATTTCACTTTAAACCCAAATTGTTTACCAATTTATCTCCTTAATTGAAATTTTTAGAAAAAAGAAACTGTTTTCAAATTCTAAAAAGAGCACAATAGCGCCTCAGCTATGTCGGAACTTATGTTTTTACCGAGACTTAAATAGTAGACAATATAGATGCATTCAAGTGGTGATATTTTCCTTAATAATACCATATATATAAAATAACATAGATTAAAAATAAAAAATGCTTACAGGGTCTTCGTTAAATCGATCATGTATTTTAGTTGCAATATATTGAAATTCTTTTCGGGTCACTGACTCATTATTTTTTAGCAGCCAATTTGTGATGCACTCCAGCAAAATCGCTCGTGACGAATCTCCAATTCTGTTAAATTGCTTAAACTCGTTTAATACAAAATTTCCGGATGGAAATAATTGAAGTATCGCATCGATGTCCTAAAATTTAGTATTAATTAAGAAATCGTAGAAACAGAATGACCTTGAAGAAATTTCAAATAACTCACGAAGCTACCAAAGGTGACACTAGGTGATGGTGGATTTGATATGAATGAGGTATTTGATGAAGGAGACGATGGCGTTGAACCTACTGCCGAATCTTGAGCCAAATGTGAACAACAATGCTCTGCTACACGGTTTTTTACTTCTTCTTTTATTAAAAGTTTAATATCATTAAAAATGTCTATCGATGAATCTAAATCAGTGCGAATTCCCTGAAATTATTCAGCATAATACTATATCAAATCATAAAATTGTTTGAAGAGTATTTACATTTTCTTTTCGCCATTCATGAAGTTTTTGTTTAAACTCAACTCTTAATATGAACGATTTATTTGTAAAAACTTCTTTCAAATCTTCATTACTAATGAACTTTAAAATGTTTACGGTTAATTTAAGACTTGAAAAATGATCATATAAGTCAACAAATCCCCAATAAGAAAGTAAATTATACAATTCGCAATCAGCTAAATTGTCTTCAAGACTGTTCTCGATATTATCTACTGGAGCTGAAAAATTATCAGATCTGTTAGGAAGAGTAGTATAGGTGGCCTGGTATTGCGATTTTTCTATTTCAGAATCTGTATCATACTCTGCCTGTTCCGGAAGAGTATAGCCTTCACACAGTATTTTTCTTAGATCCTCCATTTTCAGTTCCTTATTATATTAGGAAAACAGAATTGAAATATAAAAATTTATTAATGGTATGTAAATGTTAAAGAAAATTCTAAAATTAAAGCGCTGAGAAGAAGAAAGGGTTAAGTGATATTTTTTTCATGTTTCAAGTTTCAAGATGGAAAACCTAAATGGGGAACGGTGATAGACTTTAGGAAGTTAAACGATATTACCATTTCTGATTCTTATCCGATTCCAAATATAACCGAAATTTCAGATCAACTTGGTGGTGCAAAATACTTCACAACATTGGATCTAAAATCAGGGATTTCATCAAATACTCCCAAGTGATGAAAGTATTGAAAAGCGGCTTTCTCAACACCTTATGGCCACTTCGAAAGGATAGTACATTATCATAATTATGATAAAAGAAAAACTGTACTAAGGTCCAATTCCAATGTATTTAAAATAAATAATTTTGATATTGAAAAAAATTAATTTGTCAAGAAAAATATAATTTTCATTATTTAAGAAGGGAGGTTTTATGAATGAAATGAAACTAAAAATTAATGATTACAATTTCTGACACCCTTTTTCCACTTTTTTTGGTTTAATTTGTATTCTGTTCGTTGACTTTCACTTTAATTTGTAATGTCCAAAACCTAACTGGAACTGACGACGACAACGACGACGACGACGACGACGACGACGAGCCAATGCTGAAATTTTAACACTGGAAAAACAATTGGATTTTTGTTATACTGCAAAATTGAATGATTTAGATGTCGAAAATGTAAAGTTGCCTAAAATAAAGCTTAAAGGCTTGACCGAATTACAAGACTTCACTGTTGAAATTAGAAATGAAGAAAAATTAAGGAAATACCACCTCATATTCAAGGCACAATGTTTGGTGTAATTGGAACGATTGCTTTAATAACTATAAAATTAACTTTTATTTTCTTTTTCTTTTGCGTATTTGTTTCAATTAAAAGACTAAGCAAAGTGTTGTAGGAAGAGAAAGGATAGTTCATTATCATAATTATGATAAAAGAAAAACTGTACTAAGATCCAATTCCAATGTATTTAAAATAAATGATTTTGATATTGAAAAAAATTAATTTGTCAAGAAAAATATAATTTTCATTATTTAAGAAGGGAGGTTTTATGAATGAAATGAAACTAAAAATTAATGATTACAATTTCTGACACCCTTTTTCCACTTTTTTGGTTTAATTTGTATTCTGTTCGTTGACTTTCACTTTAATTTGTAATGTCCAAAACCTAACTGGAACTGACGACGACAACGACGACGACGACGACGACGACGACGACGACGACGACGACGACGACGAGCCAATGCTGAAATTTTAACACTGGAAAAACAATTGGATTATTGTTATACTGCAAAATTGAATGATTTAGATGTCGAAAACGTAAAGTTGCCTAAAATAAAACGTAAAGGCTTAACCGAATTACAAGACTTAACAGTTGAAATTAGAAATGAAGAAAACTTAAGGAAATACCACCTCATATTCAAGGCACAATGTTTGGTGTAATTGGAACGATTGATTTAATAACTATAAAATTAACTTTTATTTTCTTTTTCTTTTGCGTATTTGTTTCAATTAAAAGACTAAACAAAGTGTTGTAGGAAGAGAAAGGATAGTTCATTATCATAATTATGATAAAAGAAAAACTGTACTAAGATCCAATTCCAATGTATTTAAAATAAATGATTTTGATATTGAAAAAAATTAATTTGTCAAGAAAAATATAATTTTCATTTTTTAAGAAGGGAGGTTTTTAAATGAAATGAAACTAAAAATTAATGATTACAATTTCTGACTTACCCTTTTTCCACTTTTTTTTGGTTTAATTTGTATTCTGTTCGTTGACTTTCACTTTAATTTGTAATGTCCAAAACCCAACTGGAACTGACGACGACGACGACGACGACGACGACGACGACGACGACGACGAGCCAATGATGAAATTTTAACACTGGAAAAACAATTGGATTTTTGTTATAATGTAAAATTGAATGATTTAGATGTCGAAAACGTAAAGTTGCCTAAAATAAAACGTAAAGGCTTAACCGAATTACAAGACTTAACAGTTGAAATTAGAAATGAAGAAAACTTAAGGAAATACCACCTCATATTCAAGGCACAATGTTTGGTGTAATTGGAACGATTGATTTAATAACTATAAAATTAACTTTTATTTTCTTTTTCTTTTGCGTATTTGTTTCAATTAAAAGACTAAACAAAGTGTTGTAGGAAGAGAAAGGATAGTTCATTATCATAATTATGATAAAAGAAAAACTGTACTAAGATCCAATTCCAATGTATTTAAAATAAATGATTTTGATATTGAAAAAAATTAATTTGTCAAGAAAAATATAATTTTCATTTTTTAAGAAGGGAGGTTTTTAAATGAAATGAAACTAAAAATTAATGATTACAATTTCTGACTTACCCTTTTTCCACTTTTTTTTGGTTTAATTTGTATTCTGTTCGTTGACTTTCACTTTAATTTGTAATCTGTAATGTCCAAAACCCAACTGGAACTGACGACGACGACGACGACGAGCCAATGATGAAATTTTAACACTGGAAAAACAATTGGATTTTTGTTATAATGTAAAATTGAATGATTTAGATATCGAAAATGTAAAGTTGCCTAAAATAAAACTTAAAGGCTTAAGGTTTTATAAATGAAATGAAACTAAAAATTAATGATTACAATTTCTGACTTACCCTTTTTCCACTTTTTTTAAATGAGGAAGTAATTATGATCACTATTTTCTAATCGTTTATAAGGTTTCTGAAAATAAATATTTATTCGCATTAGGAGATGAAATAAAATACAAATAATATATAATAATGTAATAAAATTACAAAATAATGAAACAAATTTTCGACTTACCCTTTTTCCACGTTTTTTGGTTTAATTTTCTGTTCGTTGACTTTCACTTTGATTCGTAATGGAACTGACGATGACGACGACGACGAGCCAATGCTGAAATTTTAACACTGGAAAAATAATTGCGTTGTATATGAAGCGCGTCCTAATGATCACGTACGTTGTTAACCATACTGGATTCATTCTCAATTGTAACAATGTTAGTGATAGAAGTATCATATTCGTGTTCACTGCGTTCACTGCACTATTATGGAAGTATTAAGCTACTCTTACACTTCAACAAATAATTTAATGACAACAAATCAGATTCTCGTTTAGAAAATGAGAATTACAAAGTTCATTAAAATATTGTCAAGATTTCTTATAAGGTTGGAGGAAAAAAGAATCAATGCGATGGACTGTGTTTTTCATAAATATTATGCATTTGTTTTTTTTTTTTTAAATTTAAATTTTAAAAAAAGTTCAAACAATTTTTAGATGGAAATTTTTTGAAATCATTTTTTGAATTTAATAGAGTTTACGGAATCAGTTAGCAGACATAAATTAAAATTCCGAACCGTTCGAACCATCACCATGAAGAGAGTAGTTGTGAAATGACGGTGGGTTGAATGTAACACTTTTAAGAATTTTGTATGATTTTCTCTCGAAATTCTTGGAAGTGTTCATACAAACCACTGTCATTTCAAAACTACTCTCTCCATGGGAATGGTTCAGACGGTTCTGAGTTCTAATTTATGTCACCTAAGTGTTTCTTACAACCATTTTCAATTTAAAGAATGATTTCGAAAAATTCCCATGTAAAAGTACTATACAAATTTGTTGATTCTCAAAAAAAAAAGTTCGAACAATTTTTAGATGGAAATTTTTTGAAATAATTTTTTGAATTTAATAGAGTTTACGGAATCAGTTAGCAGACATAAATTAAAACTCCGAACCGTTTGAATCATCCCAATCAAGAGAGTAGTTATGAAATGACGGTAGGTTGTATGTAACACTTTTAAGAATTTTGTATGATTTTCTCTCGAAATTCTTGGAAGTGTTACATACAAACCACTGTCATTTCAAAACTACTCTCTTCATGGGAATGGTTCAGACGGTTCTGAGTTCTAATTTATGTCACCTAAGTGTTTCTTACAACCATTTTCAATTTAAAGAATGATTTCGAAAAATTCCCATGTAAAAGTACTATACAAATTTGTTGATTCTCAAAAAAAAAAGTTCGAACAATTTTTAGATGGAAATTTTTTGAAATAATTTTTTGAATTTAATAGAGTTTACGGAATCAGTTAGCAGACATAAATTAAAACTCCGAACCGTTTGAATCATCCCAATCAAGAGAGTAGTTATGAAATGACGGTAGGTTGTATGTAACACTTTTAAGAATTTTGTATGATTTTCTCTCGAAATTCTTGGAAGTGTTACATACAAACCACTGTCATTTCAAAACTACTCTCTTCATGGGAATGGTTCAGACGGTTCTGAGTTCTAATTTATGTCACCTAAGTGTTTCTTACAACCATTTTCAATTTAAAGAATGATTTCGAAAAATTCCCATGTAAAAGTACTATAAAAATTTGTTGATTCTCAAAAAAAAAGTTCGAACAATTTTTAGATGGAAATTTTTTGAAATAATTTTTTGAATTTAATAGAGTTTACGGAATCAGTTAGCAGACATAAATTAAAACTCCAAACCGTTCGAACCATCACCATGAAGAGAGTAGTTGTGAAATGACGGTGGGTTGAATGTAACACTTTTAAGAATTTTGTATGATTTTCTCTCGAAATTCTTGGAAGTGTTACATACAAACCACTGTCATTTCAAAACTACTCTCTTCATGGGAATGGTTCAGACGGTTCTGAGTTCTAATTTATGTCACCTAAGTGTTTCTTACAACCATTTTCAATTTAAAGAATGATTTCAAAAAACTCACATGTAAAAGTATTTGTAATATTTTTTGATTTTTAAAAAAAAGTTCAAACAATTTTTAGATGGAAATTTTTTGAAATAATTTTTTGAGGTACCTAATGTCCGTTTTGAAATATGAAGGATAGCACGAATTAATTTAAAAATAATCACATTTTTAAAGCAAATTATGATATTTTAATGCACTGTAAGTGTCTGGTTACAATGATACAAGAATTAATTTTCAAAAGAAAGAGAATAATTTCTAGAAAGAAAAAAAGGAACAGAAAAAATCTATTTTCTTAAAATTATCCTGTCCCTTTTGAGAACTAGTTCTTTTTTACGTATATAAAACCAGCCTCTCAAGTATTACATATATTAATTTTTTTTAATAAATGAAATAAAATATTGGATATTTTTTGACTTAGTTTATACAGGGCCTAAAAACATTTTAAAATCTAAAACATTTCCCGCTTATTCTTCCCCAAACACAGACTACCCAACTTTTCACAGTGGAATGAGCAATACACAAAAAATAATGCCGTTATCTATGAAGCGCGTCCAAATGAACACGTACGTTGTTAACCATACTAGAATCATACTCAATTGTAACAATGTTAGTGATAGAAGTATCATATTCGTGTTCACTGCGTTCACTGCACTATTATGGAAGTATTAAGCTACTCTTACACTTCAACAAATAATTTAATGACAACAAATCAGATTCTCGTTTAGAAAATGAGAATTACAAAGTTCATTAAAATATTGTCAAGATTTCTTATAAGGTTGGAGGAAAAAAGAATCAATGCGATGGACTGTGTTTTTCATAAATATTATGCATTTGTTTTTTTTTTTTTAAATTTAAATTTTAAAAAAAGTTCAAACAATTTTTAGATGGAAATTTTTTGAAATCATTTTTTGAATTTAATAGAGTTTACGGAATCAGTTAGCAGACATAAATTAAAATTCCGAACCGTTCGAACCATCACCATGAAGAGAGTAGTTGTGAAATGACGGTGGGTTGAATGTAACACTTTTAAGAATTTTGTATGATTTTCTCTCGAAATTCTTGGAAGTGTTCATACAAACCACTGTCATTTCAAAACTACTCTCTCCATGGGAATGGTTCAGACGGTTCTGAGTTCTAATTTATGTCACCTAAGTGTTTCTTACAACCATTTTCAATTTAAAGAATGATTTCGAAAAATTCCCATGTAAAAGTACTATACAAATTTGTTGATTCTCAAAAAAAAAAGTTCGAACAATTTTTAGATGGAAATTTTTTGAAATAATTTTTTGAATTTAATAGAGTTTACGGAATCAGTTAGCAGACATAAATTAAAACTCCGAACCGTTTGAATCATCCCAATCAAGAGAGTAGTTATGAAATGACGGTAGGTTGTATGTAACACTTTTAAGAATTTTGTATGATTTTCTCTCGAAATTCTTGGAAGTGTTACATACAAACCACTGTCATTTCAAAACTACTCTCTTCATGGGAATGGTTCAGACGGTTCTGAGTTCTAATTTATGTCACCTAAGTGTTTCTTACAACCATTTTCAATTTAAAGAATGATTTCGAAAAATTCCCATGTAAAAGTACTATACAAATTTGTTGATTCTCAAAAAAAAAAGTTCGAACAATTTTTAGATGGAAATTTTTTGAAATAATTTTTTGAATTTAATAGAGTTTACGGAATCAGTTAGCAGACATAAATTAAAACTCCGAACCGTTTGAATCATCCCAATCAAGAGAGTAGTTATGAAATGACGGTAGGTTGTATGTAACACTTTTAAGAATTTTGTATGATTTTCTCTCGAAATTCTTGGAAGTGTTACATACAAACCACTGTCATTTCAAAACTACTCTCTTCATGGGAATGGTTCAGACGGTTCTGAGTTCTAATTTATGTCACCTAAGTGTTTCTTACAACCATTTTCAATTTAAAGAATGATTTCAAAAAACTCACATGTAAAAGTATTTGTAATATTTTTTGATTTTTAAAAAAAAGTTCAAACAATTTTTAGATGGAAATTTTTTGAAATAATTTTTTGAGGTACCTAATGTCCGTTTTGAAATATGAAGGATAGCACGAATTAATTTAAAAATAATCACATTTTTAAAGCAAATTATGATATTTTAATGCACTGTAAGTGTCTGGTTACAATGATACAAGAATTAATTTTCAAAAGAAAGAGAATAATTTCTAGAAAGAAAAAAAGGAACAGAAAAAATCTATTTTCTTAAAATTATCCTGTCCCTTTTGAGAACTAGTTCTTTTTTACGTATATAAAACCAGCCTCTCAAGTATTACATATATTAATTTTTTTTAATAAATGAAATAAAATATTGGATATTTTTTGACTTAGTTTATACAGGGCCTAAAAACATTTTAAAATCTAAAACATTTCCCGCTTATTCTTCCCCAAACACAGACTACCCAACTTTTCACAGTGGAATGAGCAATACACAAAAAATAATGCCGTTATCTATGAAGCGCGTCCAAATGAACACGTACGTTGTTAACCATACTAGAATCATACTCAATTGTAACAATGTTAGTGATAGAAGTATCATATTCGTGTTCACTGCGTTCACTGCACTATTATGGAAGTATTAAGCTACTCTTACACTTCAACAAATAATTTAATGACAACAAATCAGATTCTCGTTTAGAAAATGAGAATTACAAAGTTCATTAAAATATTGTCAAGATTTCTTATAAGGTTGGAGGAAAAAAGAATCAATGCGATGGACTGTGTTTTTCATAAATATTATGCATTTGTTTTTTTTTTTTTAAATTTAAATTTTAAAAAAAGTTCAAACAATTTTTAGATGGAAATTTTTTGAAATCATTTTTTGAATTTAATAGAGTTTACGGAATCAGTTAGCAGACATAAATTAAAATTCCGAACCGTTCGAACCATCACCATGAAGAGAGTAGTTGTGAAATGACGGTGGGTTGAATGTAACACTTTTAAGAATTTTGTATGATTTTCTCTCGAAATTCTTGGAAGTGTTCATACAAACCACTGTCATTTCAAAACTACTCTCTCCATGGGAATGGTTCAGACGGTTCTGAGTTCTAATTTATGTCACCTAAGTGTTTCTTACAACCATTTTCAATTTAAAGAATGATTTCGAAAAATTCCCATGTAAAAGTACTATACAAATTTGTTGATTCTCAAAAAAAAAAGTTCGAACAATTTTTAGATGGAAATTTTTTGAAATAATTTTTTGAATTTAATAGAGTTTACGGAATCAGTTAGCAGACATAAATTAAAACTCCGAACCGTTTGAATCATCCCAATCAAGAGAGTAGTTATGAAATGACGGTAGGTTGTATGTAACACTTTTAAGAATTTTGTATGATTTTCTCTCGAAATTCTTGGAAGTGTTACATACAAACCACTGTCATTTCAAAACTACTCTCTTCATGGGAATGGTTCAGACGGTTCTGAGTTCTAATTTATGTCACCTAAGTGTTTCTTACAACCATTTTCAATTTAAAGAATGATTTCGAAAAATTCCCATGTAAAAGTACTATACAAATTTGTTGATTCTCAAAAAAAAAAGTTCGAACAATTTTTAGATGGAAATTTTTTGAAATAATTTTTTGAATTTAATAGAGTTTACGGAATCAGTTAGCAGACATAAATTAAAACTCCGAACCGTTTGAATCATCCCAATCAAGAGAGTAGTTATGAAATGACGGTAGGTTGTATGTAACACTTTTAAGAATTTTGTATGATTTTCTCTCGAAATTCTTGGAAGTGTTACATACAAACCACTGTCATTTCAAAACTACTCTCTTCATGGGAATGGTTCAGACGGTTCTGAGTTCTAATTTATGTCACCTAAGTGTTTCTTACAACCATTTTCAATTTAAAGAATGATTTCAAAAAACTCACATGTAAAAGTATTTGTAATATTTTTTGATTTTTAAAAAAAAGTTCAAACAATTTTTAGATGGAAATTTTTTGAAATAATTTTTTGAGGTACCTAATGTCCGTTTTGAAATATGAAGGATAGCACGAATTAATTTAAAAATAATCACATTTTTAAAGCAAATTATGATATTTTAATGCACTGTAAGTGTCTGGTTACAATGATACAAGAATTAATTTTCAAAAGAAAGAGAATAATTTCTAGAAAGAAAAAAAGGAACAGAAAAAATCTATTTTCTTAAAATTATCCTGTCCCTTTTGAGAACTAGTTCTTTTTTACGTATATAAAACCAGCCTCTCAAGTATTACATATATTAATTTTTTTTAATAAATGAAATAAAATATTGGATATTTTTTGACTTAGTTTATACAGGGCCTAAAAACATTTTAAAATCTAAAACATTTCCCGCTTATTCTTCCCCAAACACAGACTACCCAACTTTTCACAGTGGAATGAGCAATACACAAAAAATAATGCCGTTATCTATGAAGCGCGTCCAAATGAACACGTACGTTGTTAACCATACTAGAATCATACTCAATTGTAACAATGTTAGTGATAGAAGTATCATATTCGTGTTCACTGCGTTCACTGCACTATTATGGAAGTATTAAGCTACTCTTACACTTCAACAAATAATTTAATGACAACAAATCAGATTCTCATTTAGAAGATGAGAATTACAAAGTTTATTAAAATATTATCAATATTTTTACGAGGTGCAAGAAATTTTCAATTTTTAAGATGAGTTCTTTTGACTTCTTTTTAGTTTCAAAGACGCTTTTAAACAATGCGTTTTTTACAGGATAAATATCCATATTATTTAATTTACTTATGTGTACAACAATAAACAAAAATTCTTAAATTTGGTTTTGATTTTCAGCCCCCTATTAGAGGCTTTTCCATAATGTTTCTTTGTTTTAAATATTACTTCCGATAATATGTTTTTTTTTTTATTGAAATATGTATCTTAAAAATACTTTAAAAAATGCATTGAAACTCTGGCTGCCGTTTCGGAGAAAATAAAGTTTTCAAAAACCATTTTTTTAACTATTATATGTTCCTTAACTTTTATTTTAAGGAATATTTTTTTAATTGAAACATGAACACTGTGGCGCTCAAATTATCTTCATGTCAACGGGTTGTAATATAAATTTGTTTTCTGAACACTCCCTAAAAATTAGTAATTTGAAATGAAGGCACCATTGACATACTATACATGCATTGCTGCATCTGCATCGACACTTTGAACATTGCCAACAGGATCAGGAGGGAGTTAATTTTGGCATTCAACTTGAAGGTAACAAACAATATTTATTTGTAGAAAGAACGAACTAATTTTCTAAACATTCTAGTATTGGGTTTAGCTGTAGGATTAGCCGATGGACGTCCCCGATATCACTAAGTTTTGGTAAGGATTTAGTTTGATAAATGTAAACAGAAAATAAGTTTTATTTTGTTTGTCCTAAGGATTCAATCGGACTTGAAGAAAAAAGCTGCCACCACTTAAATTGGCCGGGTATTCAAAACAGAATTGTGAATGTGCTTAGATCTCAAGGATCATTGGCATTGTTAGATTCTAATCCAATTTGTATGGAAGTTTTGAATGCGCGTTTGCTGCCACAGTTTTGTGGGCATAATTATAAAGCTACATTCTCAGTGGTAAGTCAACTTATAATCCGTCCTATTCAAATATGCATCTTTCACATTTTTATTCTTACAGAAAGCAAAAAGAGAAAATTTATTATCAGTCGCAATAGAAAATAACTGCAATGGACTACTGAAAGAATGTGCAAAAAATTGGTCAGACGGTAGTCACAAGGGACCACCTGTCCACCTTGACTGACTGGCTGTGGTCAAGAGCATCAAGTATCAACGAACGCTGTAACAAATTGTGCAAAGTACTGTTCGATCACTCTGGATATACACTTGATCAGCGTGAGAAACAAGAGCTTTGTTATATCTCCAAACAACTTCGAACATTAGCTGATCTTTCGAGTGATATAATTTCAAAGTATGGTGAAAATATGGTGACGTGAAATAACGCCAAATGAAATAAAGCCAAATCCAACAAATTTGGAATTATTTCGTTTTTGAAAACGAAATAAGGCCAAATTTTCAATTTGGGTTTATTTCGCTTTAGAAAACGAAATAATAGCAATTTGGCATTGTTTCGATTTAAAATTTTGCAGAATTAGGAAAAAACATAAAGTAAAATAATCTTTTGTTTTCTCTGTATGCTAAATTAAATTCTTTATTCAAACAAAAATAAAAATAAACAAACACATTTGTACAAAGTAATACCAAATTTTTTAAGTTCACTTTTTTACATACAAAACACGCAAAAATGGTTGATTTATTGTCTAGAATAGCTACTTTTGCTAAAAAGTTTTTTTGAATTGATAGCACGGCGCGTACTAACAGCTAGGTATGTAAGGGGGGGCATGCTGCCCCCCTGCTTGGGCTCACTATAGGATTTGGGGTGGGTGCGAGTTTGGGTATATGCAAAGAACTTTTGCATTTGAGCACTAAAATCAAAGAAATTCCCAACAAAAAAAAGCAAGTATGGCTCACAGTTATGAAAGAATCACAACGCATTCGTTTTCTTTGCATATACCCAAACTCGCACCCACCCCAAATCCTATAGTGAGCCCAAGCAGGGGGGTTGCAGGGGGGCAGCATGCCCCCCCTTACATACCTAGCTGTTAGTACGCACCGTGCTATCAATTCAAAAAAACTTGTTTTAGGCTCCAATTTCAAAAATTCGGCGTTGTTTCCATTATTTTTTTGGCCTTATTTCTTTTTATAAATCGAAATAAAGCCAAATTGGTTTTATTTCGTTTTGAACAACGAAATAAGGCCAAATTTGAAATTTGGCGTTATTTCATTTGGCACTATTTCACGTCACCTGAAAATATCACATCAGATGGTAATTTAAGAAAAGAAATTATTCGAAGTAACTTGAAATTAAATGAGGAAAAAATGTTAACCATATACAAAAAAATGCCTTTGGATTGTTTTTATTTACTCATATTGAATACTATTCGCAAATGAAGTTCGTGGTTCGTCTTAAATAAATGCTACTACTACTCTGTGTGACATGTCCCCAGATAACAAAGCGCGGAGAAGTTTTAGTCCGGATGATCGGGCATACGAACGAAACGCGCTACTCTCGTGAATGACCCACTGAACTGGTGCTGATGCCAACATCTCAGTCTCAGAGTAGATATGACAGTGGTTTCGAATGATATTTTAAATATTAAAAACAATTTAAATTGTTTCTAATAATGCTGTTATTGATAAAAACCACTGTCATATCTACTCTGAGACTGAGATGTTGGCATCAGAACCAGTTCAGTGGGTCATTCACGAGAGTAGCGCGTTTCGTTCGTATGCCCGATCATCCGGACTAAAAGTTCTCCGCGCTTTGTTATCTGGGGACATGTCACACAGAGTAGTACCCTTACAATTCAAAGCTATAGATTGTGTGCATACGAGTATGCAGAAGGATGTCTGCATTTAATGAGAGACCATCGTCGTCGTCGTCGTACTTCCACCGCAGCGCCAGCCGCCTGCTGTCTTATTGCACTGCATCGCGTTCGTCCGTCCGTGTCGTCTATGTTGAGAAGAATATGCACAACTTGCATCATATATGCATATCGCGGACTCCACTCTGACGATGGTTATATTTATGCTCGAGTAAACTCCTCTTCGTTTACGTTTGAGCTGCGCATGTGTACATATGTATAGCTTTATGGCTAAAAGATAAACAAATGTTTTAAGGTAAAAGATACTCTTTTGTTGATTGAGGCGAGGGCTTCGGTTTAATTAGCCTCGACAGGTAGTTTCGCAGATACATATGTACCTATACCCGGCAGTTCCGTTGCGGTAATTAGAGGTGGTTAAAAGTTGTGTGGTTTTGTATGTATTCACTGTGATTTGAAGTATTCACTGTGAATTGAAATTTAAAATGTTTTATTTTGAAAAATATACATAAATTAAACAAAATACTCACAGCGCACAGCCGGGCCAGCTTCTGCTTCATTTTGCATGAACTGTAGTTGATTCACTATTTTGATAATCAGAAAGATTTCCTTCAAAGTGATTTAATTTGCTTGTTCGGTTGTTTCTGTGATTTACATACAAGAAACAAGTAAAAGAGTTCTGACCGTGTATACCTAACTAATGTAAGTATATATATTTTTATTTTTTTATATAGTACTTAAAAATATAAAACGATACCAAGTCTGCTTGGTTAATCTAAACATGAAACCTTGGTTGTTGCAACAGAAACGTACCATTTCAAATTTTAAATGAACTATGAATGTGATCAAGTAATTATTTTTACGATACTTAAAAAGAGCAAATATCAACCACGCTGCTTTGTTGATTTATTATTAAACCTTGCTTCTTCAAATACGTTTGTGATTGAATTTTCATTTATTGAAATAGTATTCAAAATAAACTATAAAAGTGATCGATGAACTAATGTTTATGGTATCTAAAGGCAAACAAAATATCAACAACGTCTAGTTTGTTGATTTAAACATGAAAAGCCTTGGTTGAATCATCACAGACGTACTCAATTTCACAATTTTTGAAGATTTTTGTTGCTTACGACGTGCATAGTTAAGCAACAATGAAATCAACAATTAAATTATCGTTTTACATTTAAATCATGTTTGAATCAGCTATGAATGTGATTGATATCACTATTTTTATGATACTTAGCAAGAATAAAAATCAACAATGCTCGATTAGTTGATACGATCACGACGCCTTAGTTGATTCGACTACAAACGTAGTGATTTTCACAATTTTGTCTGCATTGTCAACCAACAATGAAACATATTTGAATCAACCAAGCTTTTTTCTTTCGGTGCAATGTCTAGTTTTGGTATTTTTGCCAAACTCGTCCGTATCTGCAGGATGACCATGAAGAATGTTTAGCGTTTAATGGAGGCAAAGCAAAGTACAGCTGTCATCAAGAAAGGACATACAACACCGTAGTCTCAATCAAAACGTCACCGTTGACAGACGTAACTTTGAGTTAGTTAAGGACTTTGTCTACTTAGGCTCCGATATGAACGCAGAAAACAACACCAGCGCTGAGATCAAAGAAAGAATTACTCTTGCCAACCGCTGTTTTCTTTCGGCTAAGAAGGCAATTGATTAGTAAAGCCCTCTCTTCAGTGACCAAAGTGTCGCTATATAAACCCTCATAATGCCCGTTCTGCTTAACGGTGCAGAAGCATGAACTATGACAATAGCGGATGAAAGCAACTTGGAAAGAAAAGTTCTTCGCGTGATCTACGTCCCATATGCATAGAAGGTGAGTGAAGGAGAAGATGGAACGAAGAGCTGTACAGCGACGTAGACTTAGTCAGAAGGATAAAAGTCCAACGATTGAGATGAAAACCAATGCTCTGGCCCGGAAAGTCTTCGAATCCAATCCCACAGGACAGTGCAGTTGAGGAAGACCGCAGATCAGGTGGCGCACACAAGTGGAAAGTGACCTCACCCAACTTGGAGTGCGGAACTGGAGACATCTATCTAGGGACCGAACATCGAGAAGTCTGTTGGGTGAAGGCCTAGTCCACGCAGGACTGTAGCGCCACCTTAAGTAAGTAAGTAAGTTTGAAATTTAGTTGCCTCTATAAAAGTAGTTAATAGGTAGGTACGTATTTATCTTTAATTCAGTGAGTGATTATGTTATTTTTACTACTCGTTATATAATTTAAAATATAACAGCAGCAATTTAATGGTTAACAAATTAAGCTTTAAACAAAATTCAAGTGAAAACAAAAAATGTATAGCCTTAATTTAAAATTTAAATGAATTCACGGTAACTATACATTATGCCCGTAAAATTAACATACGAATATTGCTTTTCCACGAAAAAACATCAAATTATGGACATTTTATACTTCATAAAAAAACTACAATAAGTGAGTTTGTGTGTGACTGATTGCAACCGCAGTAGCATACCATACAAAACTCTTCTTTTTGTTTTTGGCGAACTTAAAAACAATAATACGTAGGGACTATCCTGACACAGGCAGAAGCCCCCAAAAAGTTAAAAAAACAACAACGGCCACCGAAAAAAAACCAACGTAATTATTTTTAGATTGATTTCGTACACAGCACAGCAGCGCAGTTTTCTCTCTCTATATAAAGTGATGGATCAGCTCGTTATGCCGTCAAAATTTATTGTAATTGAAATAAATACATTGTAGGTTGTATAGGTCCGTTCCATTTCAAAAACCCATATATACGAGTATAAAGTAAGTTTTGTCTACCATCCCAAAAAAAGTCCCTTGAATGAACGGGGTTGATGACATCAAATTGAAAAATCATCAGAAAAGTTTTGACTTGCATGTGGAAAGTGAGAACAAAAAAATATGATAAAAACCAAAAAAACAATTTTAAAATAAATTAAATTTGTCCTTCATGTTCATGTGCAAAATTGGATAGCCTAGTATAGTATGTAAATGCAACTAGCTGCCTACGGTTATGCATTTACATGTGAGTTACCGTATTTCGAAAGGCAAAATTCAAAGATTTTGTCGTTTTCCTTGTATTTAAAAAAAAAAATAAATACATTTAGCTCACAAAATATTTATTAAAAAGTGTCTATGTTTGTTTTCTGGATGCGTATTTGTCTTATAATACTTTTTATATCAGTCCAGAAATTCGCCTTACCAAAATCTTAAGCAATTTTAAAAGTAATTTTCTTTTTTACAAATGAAGCAATAGAACTGTTAACAGATTCAGATAAATTTCTGAAGATCATCTAAAACAAACCTGTTCTGGGAGCTTTATCAAAATTCTAGTGTTTAGCATTAAGTGCGTTTTGCTCGCATTCCATATATAGTAAAGTGAGAAATTGCCAACAAAACGATCCGCAGTAGCCAGATTTTTGTATTTAAAAATTGGTACAACTGAAAGAAGATCTGTCAAAATAATAATAATAAAAAAAACACAAATAGAAGAAAGTTTTGTGAAAATCATAAGTTAAAATTAACTTAACAAAAAAAACTAACTAAAACTAATAAAATGGACAATTTTCAAGAAGAAATGGTAAGAAAACATCTGGAAATTTATATTCTATAAAAAAAGTTAATTTAACAATTGCTTCAAGGAGGGGGTTTGTTCGTAGACTACTACATTAACATGTGGTGTTGAAGCGAGCTTGAAGATCGCCTCAATTCTTTATATACCTGAATCGAGTTGAAATGAGCTTAATTTGACCCGATTCCCGTCGGAGATCGGATTCGAGTCAAAATTTGTGAAAAAAAACCTGTGTGGAGGAGTTGGTTTTACAGATAATGCGTTATGGTCTGTTATGTTTGGGCACAAAAAAATAGTTTTGTTTTAATCAAATTACAAAAAAAAAAAATTGCACATGGAGTAGGTAGCATATTCTTATATGGTGCTGAACTATTCAGTTTTTCATTGTTTAACACGAATCGAACTATCTCACTTGCACTTCATAAGAAACATCGAAACACCATTTGCATTTCAGAAAGTGCTGTCAAACTTAATCATTTTTAAATATTCTTCTGCGTTGGAAACACCAAAAAGATTTATCTAATCTAAACTGAGATAAACATTTGGTGGAAACATAGCAAAACTTGATTATCTTTTCTATTGTTTTCTCTTGGAAAATAAGCCCAGTTAGTCCATTTTCACTAACAAAACTAAATAATATCAACAGTAATAGATTGGTTTTTTCCCCAATGGAAAACACACATGATTCCAAATGCACAACTACTCAACGAACACAGCCATCGAGATACAAATGCAATATCAATCGTACCAACATTTGAGAACGAAATCACATAAGATCCATTCGAGGCTCGTATAAATGTCAAAAACTTATCCATAGTGAGATTCTACTCTAACTTTTATCGGTGTTATTTATACTATGGATATTGTTTTTGTTATTCGTGTAAAATCCTACTATACTATGGATAGATTTGCCAACAAAACACGGGAATTGGCTGCGTTTAGTCTCGAGTTGGATAAGCTATCCTGAATTTATGGATTTTTAGATACCTTATTGAACGAGTTGAATACCTGGTTTCCAGCTCAGCTGTTGGATAAACTATTATTTTACACATTAAACACTAACAAAAATGTATCCGGATAACCTATCTGTCTAAGATTGAACGCAGCCATTTAATTCTGGCTACACATATACACTTGGGGTCACATGAATAGGGACAAGCTTTTTGCCTTTTTTATTTGAAAATTTGGATTAAGTTGATAAATGCAAGATTCATAGCGGTTTTTCCGAAGAAGGTCATAAAAAGTACCTGATTCCTGTGTCATATGAATATGGACAAGGTCTAAATTTACTTATTAGGGTGTTTTAAATCAGATTAAAGGATACTCTGATTGTTTGGGAGATTAATACGAGTATTAATTTGATAGAATCAAGAAAGAGAGGTAAGGATCTAACCATGGAGGAAATAGGCCAAACTCGAGCTTACCGGGATCTGGACAAAACCATCCATTTTATAGCCAACAAAATCAGAAGAAGTTCAATAGTTGTAACGGGTGATTTTTTAAGAGCTTGAAAACTTTAAAACAAAAACGCATAAAATTTGCAAAATCTCATCGATTCTTTATTTGAAACGTTAGATTGGTCCATGACATTTACTTTTTGAAGATAATTTCATTTAAATGTTGACCGCGGCTGCGTCTTAGGTGGTCCATTCGGAAAGTCTAATTTTGGGTAACTTTTTCGAGCATTTCGGCCGGAATAGCCCGAATTTCTTCGGAAATGTTGTCTTCCAAAGCTGGAATAGTTGCTGGCTTATTTGTGTAGACTTTAGACTTGACGTAGCCCCACAAAAAATAGTCTAAAGGCGTCAAATCGCATGATATTGGTGGCCAACTTACCGGTCCATTCCTTGAGATGAATTGTTCTCCGAAGTTTTCCCTCAAAATGGCCATAGAATCGCGAGCTGTGTGGCATGTAGCGCCATCTTGTTGAAACCACATGTCAACCAAGTTCAGTTCTTCCATTTTTGGCAACAAAAAGTTTGTTAGCATTGAACGATAGCGATCGCCATTCACCGTAACGTTGCGTCCAACAGCATCTTTGAAAAAATACGGTCCAATGATTCCACCAGCGTACAAACCACACCAAACAGTGCATTTTTCGGGATGCATGGGCAGTTCTTGAACGGCTTCTGGTTGCTCTTCACTCCAAATGCGGCAATTTTGCTTATTTACGTAGCCATTCAACCAGAAATGAGCTTCATCGCTGAACAAAATTTGTCGATAAAAAAGCGGATTTTCTGCCAACTTTTCTAGGGCCCATTCACTGAAAATTCGACGTTGTGTCGTTAGTAAGTCTATTCATGATGAAATGTCAAAGCATACTGAGCATCTTTCTCTTTGACACCATGTCTGAAATCCCGCGTGATCTGTCAAATACTAATGCATGAAAATCCTAACCTCAAAAAAATCACCCATTATATACAACAACCTCAATGACGGGCGATAGTGAGTAAGGCTTTCCATTAGTAAAATCAAAGCGGAAGCTGGGGTAAATGCTAGTAGATCAACGGTAGAGCATACACGACACCAAAAAATGAAGAAAAATACACCATTGAATGGTGCACGCATGAGCGAACGCCTTAATTTTGCAACAAATCAAATCAGGTGGAATCGAGCTTGTCATACCACCGCGCCGCGCGCCGTTTATTCGCTGACTGGGCTTTGAAAGCCGAGGCTGGTATTTAAATGATGTCATATTCAACACTTAATGGCATACATGCACCTTTCAAATACAAAAATAATTTTGTTAATACCTCACACACAGCTTGTTTTATTCCATTTCAACATCTACCCGCCCTTATTGAAAAACCCTTTATAAGCAGATCGCTATGCACGACCTCATCTGCGGCACTGGGCTATGTACTGTGAACGACTGAAATTAAGGCTCTCATTCTGCCTTCCCAATCATTGTAGCTTGTTTCAGGCGGAACTTTTGGCAATAGAAGAAGTCTTGTCCTGGCTTAAAGCAAACCTGGTATCAACATCTGATATCCGTATTGTCTCATATAGTCAGGCTATAAAATCGCTCGACTCCGTCTCTATAAATTCTACTACAGTCCATAACTGCCATCATCTCTAATGGAGATGGCCAGGCCCGTAGCCAGGATTTCGGTTCGGGGGGGCTTGTTCAATTTCGAAGAAGTAATTCTATATACAAAAATTAAAAAAAACTACATAATGTAAATGTTTAATTTTTGTTTGTATTTTTTTTTTTTTATTTAATTAAATAAATAGTTTGGATTTTTACAGCAATAAACGCCTTGTCTTTTTTTAGACATAATTTCGATCACTATATCTGGATCCACATCAATACCTGAGTGAACAGACAGCATTGCAAGTGCGCTTAGTCTTGGATGGCCCATAACGCTTTGGGATACTGTTTTGATCCTTTTCATCGTTGAAAAGGTTCTTTCAACGCTAGCTGTTGTAACTGATAGTGTGGCCAAAATTGTAAGCAAGTAGCTTATGCTCCTGAAGTAGGTCTTGTCACATATATCTAGCAGTTTCAGAACATCGGAAAAGGGATCCATCGATTAAGTTTTTTCGCACCAGAGCATGTACTCCGCTTTAACAGCTGACAAGGATATTGCGTTTTCGAAGTAGAGTGTTAGATTTTCCATTTCATTTACTCGATTGGCGGCAGCAAAACCTGGAAGCAGAGCTTAAAACGATAGTAAAACGTCCTCGTTGACCATAAATCTGTCAGTAAGATTTTGTACAAGAGAATCTAGACAGGGAATAAGTATAGAAACTCTAAAATAGTCTTCTGGACATGATGTTTCTGGATTAGAGCGCGTTGTTTGTTTCAAAGAAAGCCTTGGAATTGTTATGCTGACTTCAAATAAATCCCTGGCAAGTTGTGATGCGGATTGAAAAGCGTCTCTGAAAAAGTCTCTGGCAGTTTCTCTTATGTTCTTAAGAGAACTTAAGACTTGTTTCGTGTGATTTATTGCAGACACGAAATTTAAAGATTCATTTTGAAGGAAAATTGATAAGGGTAGCGTTAAACTAAAAAGTTTTTCGCATACCATGAGGCTTACCAGAAAATCACTTCTTTGAATTGCTGCTAACAGAGTTGATGCTTTTGAAGACATTGCCCACGTCTTGGTTCTTCAAGACTAATAGCAATACATTTGAAGAGCTCTACAAATGAAATAATGCTGTCATGCCTTTCAATAAACCTTGTTTCACAAAGGCGCAAAAGTCGTTTTTTTCTGCTTTCTGGTGCGTATTTTTGGATGGCGATTTGGAAAGTCTTATTTGCATTTGAATGGTTTCGGAAGAAATTAGCTATTTCGCTTACTACACCAAGACAATTGCGAATATCTGGCATTTGGATACCCTGTACTCCACTTATGTAAGTGGCTTGACATATTTGCCGCTCCGTCATAACCTTGGCCAACACACTTGTTCATATCTGTTCATGTGGTATCACAATTTGCCTTTGTGGGCTAAGTGTACCCTACTGCATCACGGACAGTCTCTTTAACCTAGCTTAACCTAACCTATTTTTCTTTTTTGAGCGGTTCCTGTGTGACTTAGTATGAATGAAGCTAAGTTTATAAATACTTCTTATATCCGTGTTTTGTACGGAAAATAAGCGAGCTTTAAAGTTACATAAAAGGTCTATTAAATGGGAGCGTATCGGAATCCCGCTTTTTAAAATCCCGTTTTTAAAAAATCCCGAAAAAAAAGTTTTATAATCCCGTCTTCTAAAATACCGATTTTTTGAAATCCCGCTTATTCAAAATCCCGATCAATTGCAATCCCGCTTTTTAAAATGCCGTGAAATCCCGACAATCCAGTTTTTTTATTTTACAAAATTCGTGCATTAAACTAAATAACAATAGGAGTCAAAGGTTTTTATGTTAAATTACTTGACTAAAATATTATAATATCGTAATTTGTTTTGTTTTTACTGTACATAAACATTCATTTTTGTTTACAATATTAACTCTTTCACAAAAAAATATGCATCCCACAGCAAATCTACCTCTCGATAACGGTTTTACTGCTATCGTTGAATTTGTTTGAAAGTAAGTTTGGTTCTTGTAACGAATCTGTTGTCTAAATAATTCTATTATAGCAAGTTTTTGAAATATATTAAAAAATGTAAAAATGATGTTGAAAATGGGTATTTTTAAAACTTGAGCAAATAGTTAAAATATGAGTTTGGATTCGAAATCAGCACTAAAAATGTAGTCCAAAAAGTAATTTACAAAACTATTAAAGTATCAAATTCAAGTTTTTTTCGAGACTTCATATAGATTCAAACAAAGACTCATAAATAATGCGAATTTCCAGAAACTAAGTAAGATACTAAAATCCTTTGAATTGTATCCAAAAGAGAAAGGTTTGTACTTTTCAAAATCATCATACAATTATTGTTAAGAGATATTTTGAGTTTGAACTTAGGCTTAAAAAAACCCGTTTTTGTTTGTTTTTAGCTTTTTCAAAGGGGCATATTTTAAAAACTTGATGTGATAGAAAAATTTAAAGGTTAGATTCGAATTTAGGACATCTTAATCCTTTTAAACAGTATTCCTTTGTTTGTGCAACATGAAAAAAACGTAATTTTGTCAACCAGTGTTTTTTTCTAATTTCGATTTTGCGATCAAAACTAGTTGTTTAATTTTAAAAAATCGCTCGATTTTTAAAAATTAAACAACTAGTTTTGATTGCAAAATCGGGATAGTAAAAAACGGGATTATAAAAAACGGGATTATAAAAAACGGGATTAAAAGAAACGGGATTACAAAAAGGTGGATTATAAAAAATCGGGATTATAAAAAGCAGGATTATAAAAACGGGATTTTAAAATCGGGATTTTAAGAAACGGGAATATAAAAACCGGGATATCGAACCCAACCCCTATTTAATACTTTGAGTATTTTGGAATCACTTGACAATTACCTTGGTTTAAATATCGCCTTTGGAAACTGTCATATTCATCATTATGATTTCACTTGTTAAATGTGATCAGTGATTTGGGCAGGAAACGGGGCAAAAATTCGTATGCCTTTTGAATATGTGACAATATATCAAATGAATTACTTTAACTTTCCAACGAAGAAAGAGCTTCTTGAATAAAACTATCTTTTTAAATATATAATATTATCTGCATTTGCAAGAATCCAAAACGTACATATCACTCAAACGAACTAAATTCTAAAGAAGTCCTTTTAAATGCGTATCTATTTTTCGTATCCCTTAAAGTTCAGAATGTTGTATACCTTACCTACATAACTTATACACATCCGATTCAATCCCTATATCATATTGAATAGTGCTCAAAGGTTTCTCAATGCTCGTATATACTAATCTCTAACCACCCTAAAGGCAATCCTTCAAAAAGAGAAAATCCAGACAAAATAGTCACAAACAAAATTCAAGCAGGAAAAAAACACCCTCTTCCTTGTCGCCGCCGCAGGGATAAGGATACATTTTTCAAACACAATAAATAAATCTAAAAATTCATGTGAAGCAATATGATGGCGGGTGAAAAAAAAGCTTTGTTTTGTCATATTTGTTAGCCGATATAGATAAAAGGACGACGCACGACGAGGACACGGGCAGGAGTTGGGATAGGAGTTGAGAAAAATGAAAGACGATACTTTCTATCGATATTAATTTTTTTACTTAGTTTGTTGACTACACAAGAAATATCCTTAGGAAATTTTAAGAAACTTTCAAGGAGTAAAAAAAAACAGTATCCTAGCCAAAACCTTAGATTTCTTAATACCTGTCTCGATAGGACTCGTATCGTATGTATTTTGGTACCTATGAGCTATGATGTGTGTTTCTTTTATACAAGATTCCTTTTCTAAATTTACTCTTAAGGCATTTATATCAATTTTATACGTAACTTGTATAAAAGTGAATGAATTGTGAAACATGGACTTTCCTTTCCGCCTTTGAAATTCAGTTTTATATCTTTTCTCTGGTAACGTTATTATTATACAGCCTTTAAGCCTTTAGGCTGTGAGAAATAAAATTTAATATGAACTGTGATTTGATTGATGATAAATTGAAAGGGAGAAGAATAAATAATAGATATATGTGTGTTGTGTGTAGGGTATGTAAGTCCCTAGATTGTAATAAACTAATAACATATTGTTTTGCATTAAACAAAGAAAGAAAAGCCTTCAAGCGTGATAAATATTCGTCAATTTTTCAACAATAAACATGTACGTAAGCCTAATCATACACTCTGATCAATGTGAACTTTGCATTGCCGTACTTATTGGCATATGAGGTATTCCTTATAATGAAAACATGCGTTCAAGTCTTAGTTCACACTTTAAAGTTAAATTGCGTTACGTTATCTAATTATGTGCAGGGTAATCCATTTTGCGGTTTTAAAAGTAAAAACGTAAATAAAACACATATTAAATACTTTTTTTCATGAAATTTCTTTTTTATTATAAAGTTTGAACGTTGACATTATGTGTGAAACACTACATCATTTAAATGACCACCGCCAATATTTTTAATTTTTAAAAAGCTATTTGAGTCGAAAGTAAATTTTTACCAACTTTTGTTAATTTTTTTAAGCTTTTAATTTTTTGTACAAAAACTGTCAATTCGATTTTTTTCAAAATTTTACTGAATGTTGACAACAATTTTTTTGAAAGATTAAATTCGTTTAAAGCCAATATCTCAAAGTTTTGAAAAGATATTTGAGTGGATAATAAATTTTTACCACCTTTTATACATTTTTTTTTAGGTTTTTATTTTTTGTAAAAAAAACTCTAAACTCGATTTTTCTCAAAATTTTTCCTAATGTTGAAAATAATATTTCTTATAAGTTAAAATTAGTTAGAAGCCATTATCTCAAATTTTTTAAAAGATATTTGAGTCGAAAATCAATTTTTACAAACTTTTGTTAAATTTTTTTTTCGGTTTTTAATTTTTTGTAAGAAAACTGTCAATTCGATTTTTTTCAAAATTTTACTGAATGTTGAAAACAATATTTCTTATAAGATAAAATAAGTTTGAAGCCTTAGTCTCAAGTTTTTGAAAAGATATTTGAGTCGAAATTCAATTTTTCCCAACTTTGAGTAATGTTTTTTTTAGGTTTTTATTTTTTATAAAAAAACATTCAATTAGATTTTTCTCAAAATTTTGTCAGATGTCAGAAACATTATTTTTCGTTGCACAAAATTGTTTTGGAGATGAAATCATATTTTGGTCGTAAAATTTTCGAGGTGACAAATTTTTTTTTGAGTTTTTTTTTTGATTTATAAAAAAAACATTAATTCGATTTTTTTCCAAAAATATACTTGTTTTGTATTACGTTACAATATATAATATAAAATTTAATTCAAGCCTCTGGCGTCATTTGTTCATGAGATATTTGGGGTTAACCAAAATGTTCACCTTTTTTTTTAAACTGCTATGGTAAAAAAACCACCCACGCAATTTTCTTGAGAGCCCTTTCTGCATCTTTCTGCCTTATTATCTGTATAACACAATTTATTTGAAGTCGATATCGCTTCTGTTGCTTGAGCTATGGACGACAAAAAAAAAGTCGCGAACGTACAGACGTACGGACGTACGAACGTACGTACACACGCACGCACAGACATCTTTCTAAAAATCTTTTATTTGTTGTCCACCAAATAATTCAGAAAACTGCGGAAAAGCTCGTTCCAGAATCGATTTGTAAGTGATTGGTGTCAATAGGTGATTGCTCCCGATAACTTTACACCACCTCCTTTGCTGTGCCTTTTTTTAAAAAAGAATTTTTCCTTTCTTAAATCATGAAAATCATGAAAATAGTAGCTTTATCCATCCGGCCCGTCCAAATTACTTTATTTTCATCGGAAAAGACGGCGGCGTTGTCTATGGTCATGAACTTTGAGCTCCTTGGTCAGTTGGATCTTGTACGGTTGTAGGTCTGATGACTGATGACGAATATAGTTTTTTGTCTAAAATAAGACCCTGGCAGTATCCGTGGCGTGACGGTTAGTGCGTTGTACTGTCATGCCAGAGGTCTTGGGTTCAAACCCATCCTATCCCATCCAAAGTTTATTTCACAGGATTGACAAATCCTCCAAGAGTATGGGAAAACGATAATAGCTTGAAGAAAGCCCTTTCACTAATCATCGAACTCTCATTGTCAATTTAATAAGCAAACTCAACATTTTCAGCTTGGTAAAATTTAAGAACTAGCAACGTCTGTAAATTATACAAATTTTCTACCGAAATTCGAAGTCGGGGACCGCAACTTTAAGAGCGTTAACTTCAATCTTCACTCGTAATTTTGGACCTAGTAGACAAGAATTGAAGACGATGGACAATTTGAATTTACGGGGACGTACGATCTCCGTTTGCGAAAAACCTTTTATGTATAGAATTTATTGCGTCAAAATGATTGTCCTTCTCCTATAAACTCAATTGAATTAATAATTAAATTGGTTCACTAATCTTTCGCGTTTGGATTTTCAATTTAACTTTTTTAAATGTTTTATCTTTAAGCTGTCAAATTCCCAAAAAATCTTAACGAAACTTAACGAATCACACTAGAATTGCATTACATAAATAAGGTTATGTCTTATGTATTGCATTTACGTAGAGAAAAGGTTTTCTAATAATCTCTTAAGAAAAATGATCCGTTATAGAAGTGTTTATGTTCCATTTTTAATATTGGAAGTTTTCTATTTGTTAAATGTCAATTGATGAAAGCTCCAAAAGTGACAGCTTCACTAAAAAGTCCTGAACAGAAAATCCAGAACGAATTTCTATTCCTCAAAAAACCAAGAACTGTCATTTTAAAACCAATAAAATATGTCAATAATATTATTATTGACTAAATTTTAAAATAAACTTTTTATAGGTACTTGATAGCCACTTAAAATTAAAATTACAAACAATAATAATAAAATAATTGACAATTTAGCTTTAATTTCAGCACAAGGCCGTAACTGTTTAAACAAAAATATATATGCATTTTGTTAACCTAGCTTTTTATGTATACTTAAACAACCACATTTGGTAAGATGTCCTTAAAAGCAATCTCCTCAAGTAGTAAGCAATTAAACGAACTTGCTAAGCAGCCTATTCATGGCCAAGTGCAAAGCTATCTCTTCGGGTTGACTTGGTTGTTTGGTTGGTTGTTAGCTGATGTTTTTGATGGTATATAGTGAGACTCCATAACCATTTTTAGTTCCTCTCTTCGTCGTCGGTCGTGGTCGTTGTCGTTGACATTGTCGTTGGCGTGTTTATGATTTAAGACTTCTTTAGGATGGCAGTAGCAGAGAGTAGTTAGGATAGGTTCGCAGGTAGGTAGGTTAGGTACTTACTATGGACCAAGAAAATAAATATATAGGGATCCCTAGCTTAATAGGTAAAATATATGTACATACCTTACCTCTACCCACGCGCCACATTTAACTAAAAGATAACTTTTCACTTTATTTACCTTTATGATGGCACTCGGGAAGCCATAGTTGCCAACATATAATAAAGCCATTTTATGATGTGTTTGGACGGTTAAACCAACATCCAGAATGGAGCACTTTTAAATTATTTTCATGACTGTGTCGTTGTACATAGTTGTCGTTCTCGTTGTCGTTGTCGTTGTCGTTGTCGTTCTCCGGTCTTTTGGTTCTAGGTTCTCCTCATCTTGTCGCTCTTGCTGTCGACTGTCGAGTTCAACATGACTTCACAACAAGGGCTACAAACTAGGCTACACTGTGTTAAGCTTAGAGGGTACAAGGTAAATAATTTTGTTGACTTTTCTATGTTTCATATTTTCATGTTTTACTCGTACCCGGTATACCACCCAATCTAGAGCATAACATTTGCTTCCTAGGTTTTGGTATACACGGTTACGGGCACGGGTATGATGTACACTCTATAAAGCTCCCCCGTACACTATGTTTGAACAATGGAGATAAGAAGTCCTGAAAATGGGGCTCATAATTTCATCAAAGTGACAAACAGGTAGTTATATGAAAAAAAGGGGGAGGAATATGGACAAGATTATTTTTTCACGAAAGGAGGATATATGTTTTCTAGGTGACTTAATTTGATGTTTAGCATCACACGGCGATAAAAAAGAGAAAAGTTTATTTAAAAATTAAAAAAAAATCTTTTATGAACGCACGAGTACTCAAACAACTCTATGAAAGAGGATGCTAATTGCTACCATTAAAAAACAATTTATAAAATATTATGTTCTTTTATATTAGAAGCTATATGAACTCATCTATACATTGTACGTATATATATAGAAATAAAATTAAAGTCCAGAGACATAAAAATGAAATAAGAGAAATATTGGTTTAAAAACATTCACATTCGTATTAGGAAATTAGAAACCCTATAAAATTTAAATAAATAGAAATACGTTTGAAGGTGTAAAGCCTAAGAAAATCTTAATCCCGCAGAATAAAACCCCGAAGATTAAAAAATGTAATACAAACAAAAAAAAATTTCAAAATTTATCAGCTCTCTTATTCCGATAGTAGTGTCATGTGAATATTTTTCTAATAATGTCCAACGCCCCCACAGAATAGAAGGATGACAACACCACGGAAATGTTCTTCGAGCTCTTGGACAAAGTATAGGAGCAGGGTTCTAGCTACGAAATCAAAATTGATCGGGCGATTTTAATGCCAAGCTAGGAAAGAAGGAGAGGAAGACATCTTTGGTGGAATAATCGGGAAAAACAGCCTGCACGACAAGACTTCCAAAAACGGATTCAGGCTTATCGATTTTATGGCGGGGTGAAACGTCATGGTAGCCAGTACGAGTTTTTCACACCTCAACATCCACAAAAGAACTTGGAGTTGTCCAGATCAATCTTCCGTCAACCAGATTGAGAATATTGTGATCGACGCTAGAGACGCTCCCTGCATCATAGATGTATGAACTTTTCGAGGAGCTAACATCGACTCGGACCACTACTTCGTTGTAACCAAGGTAGCCCTTCGGGTTTCTAGACCCAAGGCAAAACTGTAAGATGCTGGGAGAAGATACAACGCCGAACGGCTACAATCGCCAAATCCTTCTCTGACCGAGTCACAAGTAACCTCTTTCGAAGTTCTCTGCCGTCAAAACAATACATCAAGAACCAATAGCAACATTGCCATGATTTTAAGCAGCCAAAAAATGAAGTCTCTCGAACAGATGGCTTGAATGCTGAGCTCTTCAAAGCAGCTGGAGATAATTTGGTTAGGAGTATGCACCAACTTATCTGTAAGATATGGTCGGAAGAAAGCATGCCCGATTAATGAAATATCAGTATTGTTTGCTCCTGTAGTACCCGTTGCATGATGGTTAGTGCGTTGGACTGCCATGCGAGCGGTCTTGGGTTCGATCCCTTCCTGTGCTACCTTAATTTTTTTTTCACGGGAACTGCCTCTTGCGAGGAATTGACAAATTCTCCAAGAGTAATTTTGTCATGAAAAAGTTCTTTCTCAAATAAGCCGTTCGGATTCGGCATATAAACTGTAGGTCCGCTCCATCCCTGCAATTGCTCGCACACAGGAGTGATTGAGAGTTGTAAGTCACTAGGCCCTGGTTCTCTACGGACTGTTGCGCTACCTAATTTTATTTTTTAGTACTGTTTGCCCGATACTGAAAAAATACCCTCTAAACTGCACCAACTATAAAGGCATCGCTTACAAAATCTTCTCTGCCGTAATATGTGAACGTCTAAAGCCCATCGTCAACAACCCGATAGGTCCTTGTCAGTGTGATTTTAGACCAGAAAAGCCCACAGTTGATCAAATATTCACATTACTCCCAAGAACATCAAATCGACATCCACCAGGCCGCATGTGACAGCATCTACAGGGACGAGCTGTATATAGAGCCATGTCTAATTTTGGTGTCCCTACCAAACTCGTCAATTTGTGCAGGATGACCATGAAGAATTTGGGCTGCTCCAAAAAGTTTAGAAACAACTTAACAGAACCTTTTGATGTTATATAAGGTTTTAGACAAGGCATTTTTTTTTTCAAATGTCTATCCAATTACTAGCATTATGATGATAACATCGTCATAATCGGAAGAACTCAGCGTGATGTCAATGGGGCTTTTGTGAGTATTGAGGCAGAGGCGGCAAAAAAGCCTTAACGGTTAATGAAGACAAAATAAAGTACATGCTGTCATCAAAAAGAAAGGACCTGCAACACCGAAGTCTCGGTCAAAACGTCACCATCGACAGACGTAACTTTGAGGTAGTTAAGGATTTCACTCTAATACAGAACATCGACCCACCTCTCAATTGATGCATAAATCTCAAAAATGATTTTTTTTCGGAGAAAATCGTGGGCTAACCCCTTGCCGAAAAAAAGTAGTATTTTCAAAACTATTTCCCACCCAATCAAAATACACATCAAAAGAAAGCAAACCAAAAGGTTCTAGAGTCTACCTAGGCTCCTCTTTGAACGCAGAAAACATCACCAGCCAGCGCTGAGATCAAACGAATCTTCAAATCCACACCCACATGACAGCGCAGGAGAGGAAGACCGTGGATCAGGTGGCGCGCACAAGTGGAAAGTGACCTTACCCAACTTGGAGTATGAAACTGGAGACATCTAGCTAGGAACCCAGGTAGATTAAGTAGTTTGTTGGGTGAGTCCCCAGCTCACACAGGACTGTAGCGCCACCTTAAGTAAGTATAAATATTGAATCTTTACTCCTAATGTTTTAATTTCAGTAAATGATTTGAATTTGTATTGTTCGTTAACTTTACTATGATGAAAATGGTGCTTTTGCTTAGTGTTTTGACATTGACAGTTGAATTATTGGCTTAAGGTCGCGTTTACAATGAAATTTAAAAGTTGCCAATTCAACTACCAAAAGGATATTATAATAGCTAAAGTTACGTAGTACCTCTTTAAAAATCAACCTTATATCATAAAATTGTGTAATCATGTGGGCCAATTCGTAAACAAATCAGAATTTGTATCATTCCAAATCAAAACCCCTTAAATTCCAATCCGACATAATTTGTACGAAAATAAAAGTACAATTGGCCTAAAAATACGATGCTTTTTAGGGATCAAATGGGATTTCTTTCACGACTTACATTTTTAAAATCCAAACTTCAAAATTGTGTCGTCTTTCCTTGTTATACGAAAAAAAGTAATGAAATTCACAAAAAAGAAAATATCAAGAGGTACACTCTACACACTTACGAGTATACAGTCTTTTGCATGACATGGCTTATAGTGGATCCTTTTTTTTTTTTTCGGTCCATGCAAAAGGATAGCTATTTCATATCGTCCTTTTTTTCTTCTTCAGCGGATATTCACAAAGTACACTTTGATTTCGAAGAATGATCTGGAACATAAAGGGATGAAGAGGAATTCTTTTCTGCTTCCAATTTTTACCACCCTAAATCGATGGTGCGCGGAGGAAATAGGATGCACAAGGATGTTTAAACATAACAGCTATAATACTACACAAAAGTACATCCTCTTACTAGCAACTAATGCACACAGGACTCGATACTCGAAGACTGAATCTTTGTATGAATCGGAATTTGTCGACTTTATGTAAGGTATCTATATGGCTTTCTTCCTGTTTCGGTTCTTCCGTATTTTATTTTTTCCGTCTATTGTCTTTTGCACCTTGCAACATGAAAAAGGTGAGAGGTATAGAAAAGTAAGTTAAGCTGACTGCTGCATTTCATATCCTTCGAATTGTTGTTTTTTGGTCGTTGTTAAGGAAAATTTAGTGCGGTCCTAAAGAACAAGTATTTGTTTCGTGGTAAAAATAAGGCATAGTTTTGCTCGTTACTGTGGTCATTTTATTACTGATTTGACTTTCAGAAAGAGTAGCGAGTGAAACAATTACTTGCACAGAGACTGTAAGTCCGAGTTAAACTAATCGCTACTACAAGTTATTAGTTTAAATCCATTGAAACTCAAATAGCTCGTTGCTTTACCCTTGCCTTCTATAAATCGAGTTGAAATCGTTTGAAAGTAGCTGTCAACTTACTCTGTGCTTTGCTGACATTTGGAACAGGCTTTGGAAAAGTATAACGAGTTAGACATCCACTCAAATTACTATGGTGATTACTCGCTCCTTCAATCGATTAGTTCAAGTTAAGTAAAATCGAATTAGAATGAGAATTTTATGAAAAATTGGCAGAGGCCAACTCGCTTGTTTCGGCTTAAGGTTTTATGCTGACACCAGATTGGAATTGCATGCTGTCATCAAGAAAGGACCTACAACACCGACGTCTTGGTCAAAACGTCACCACCGACAGACGTAACTTTGAGGTAGTCAAGGACTTCGTCTACCTAGGCTCCGCTTTGAACGCAGACAACAACACCAGCGCTGAGATCAAACGAAGAATAACTCTTGCTAACCACTGTTTCTTTGGGTTAAGAAAGCAATTGAGTGGTAAAATCCTCTCTCGAAAGACCAAAGTGTCGCTATATAAGACCCTAATCATCCCCGTCCTGCTATACGGTGCAGAAGCATGGACCATGACAAAAGCGGATGAAAGCACCTTGGGTCGTTTCGAGATAAAGATTCTTCGGGTGATCTACGGTCCCGTATGCATCGAAGGGGAGTGGAGGAGAAGATGGAACGACGAACTGTACGGGCTGTACAGCGACGTAAACTTAGCCAGAAGGGTAAAAGTCCAACGACTAAGATGGCTGGGTCACGTAGAGCGCATGGAAACCAATGCTCCGGCCCGGAAAGTCTTCGAATCCACACCTACAGGACAGCGCAGTAGAGGAAGACCGCGAATCAGGTGGCGCGCACAAGTGGAAGTTGACCTCACCCAACTCGGAGCGCGAAACTGGAGACATCTAGCTAGGGACCGAGCTAGATGGAGAAGTTTGTTGGGTGAGGCCCTGGTTCACACAGGACTGTAGCGCCACCTTAAGTAAGTAAGTAGATTGGAATTGCAACAACAGCTGTCAGTAGTGTAAAATATCGAAACCATAACAATGTACCTTTACTTTGAGCTAACATAATCTTTTGCGGTGTAGCTGTCAAATTACTCGCTACTTTACTAGCTTTGGAATTATTACTGTGATAACTCGCTTCTTTGGTCACTGGATAAGTTTTGGTTAAAAGAGTTAATATTAAATGAAAATAGTTTGAGTAAAGGCAGTTAAAATAAACCAAAAATGACCATGTTAATCTAAGTCGAAACTTTCGTAGTATTCTAGACCTTAAATAGCTTAATAGTTGCCGTAATATTTTTTAAATTACATGCAGTACACTTTCAATATAAGCTTTAATCTTTTTTCATATTTAATAGTTCTTTAAAATGTATTCATAAATTGTACCTACAATTTCAACAACTGCATTTGATGCATAGCATCATATCAAGGACCTCTTCTTGAAATACCTACAGCATATCCTTTATTTTGTATTTTATTTTATTTTCGAAAAAAAATCCTTCCCAATATTCAATCATGTTAATAAAACGTATGTATGTGTAGTGTATAGTACATACTTATGTACATTCATATGTAAAAGCGTGAAAGTAGTCTAGGGCGGGATCTTTGTCTATGACAGAAAGTAAGTACATCGGATAAAAGCTGCTTCTCTTTATGTCTCGTAGGTATTATGTATATGCAAATGCAAAAATAAAAAAATTAAATCTGATTTCGAATTGGATGAGGATTTTGCGGTAAAAGCTCCTTTTTCAATATCCCCACTTTGTTGTAAATTCAAAATTAACTTTACAAAGAGTTCAATAATAATTCCAGGTTGACCTTAATCTTTATGCAATATTCAGGAACAATGATAAGTAAAATATAGTCATAATTTGGAATTTAACATTTTTAAAATTTTAAAAGATTCCATTAAATTGAGATTGTTTTTGATAAGAAAAAAATTGTTGGATTGATTAATTATTATCGATTATATAATCTGCGTCATGTTTTTAATTTATTGTACCATGTTTTGTATGGTTTTGTTACTATTTTGTCCACTTGATATCAAATCAGGATTTGCAATTCTTTTGAAAATAATAAATTCAAAAATAAGTCATGATGTTCAAATGGTAGACATGTGCATTCAAGAGGACACAAGCGTCCACAGGTTTTATCGCAAAAAACCCACCTCTTTCTATTAACTAATATGGGCACTCACCTCCCAGCGTTGAACTTCGGGTGTCTAGTACCTCAACTGGAGATTGGGTTCCAACACCATTGGAAAGTTGTTGGGGGTAGCAAACGAGAAAGGGGCGAGAGGTGTTTAACAGCGGTGGCGTATACAGTTCAACTTAGGTTGAAGTACTTAGTAAACGACTTATAGGGCTTCTACGGCATATTCGGAGCCCAGGCATGTAAAGCGCTTCAGGTTGGGGGTTGTTCCATCGATGTGATTTCCTCACAACGTACAAATATCCTAGAAGCATCAACAAGCTTTGGATACGGACGGATTTACTGATGAGGAACCAAGCCAACGAATTAAGGACAAAGAACTTCGGATCTGTTTGTGGAATGTTATGTCTCTTAATAGACCACGTTCAGCCGAACAATTAGGGGAAGCCCTAAACTGCTCCAAGGCATATATGACCGCCATCCAAAAAGAGCGATGTATACTACGCCAACGGCTACTGAGAAGAAAAGCAGCGTGTATTTGGGTGTATAGACTCAGGCAAAAAGTCTTGAGTTTCAACAGTGTGAGCGAGCGCATTACGACAATCCGCATCAAGGATAAATTCGACAACATAAGCCAAATATGCGCGCATGCCTCAACAAAGCAGAAAGATGAACCCACCAAAGATATATTCTTCGACTCTTTGGCAAGACATATGAGCAGTGCCCTGCGGCTATGACATTAAAATTGTCTTAGGAGGTTTAAACGCCAAGATAGGAAGAGAAGACATCTTTGGTGGTATAATCGGGAGATACGTCTGAACGACACCATCCCCGACAAAGGATTAAGGTTGATCAATTTCAATTTTCACACATCTTGATATCCACAAAAGTACATGGAAATCTCTTAATCAATCAACTGTCAACCAAATTGACCGCATTGCGATCAACGCACGACACTCTTTCAGTATGCAGGATGTTCGACATTCTGAGGTGCCAACATTGACTCGGACTACTACCCAAGGTACGGCTATGGATAGCCAAGGTACGGCTATTGATATCTCGACCCAAGGAAGTACTGTGGGAAGATTCGACGTTAGACGGCTACAATCATAAGAGACTGCCATGGCCTTTTCCTATCGAGTCTCTAACAACCTTTTAAGAAGTCCTATGCTGCCTGCATTAAGCATGGAAAACCAGTGGCAACATTGTCTTGCAGCCATCAGAGATGCTGCTTCTGAAGTGCTAGGTTTCACACGGCCACCACAGTGAAACCCCTGGTTTGACAACGACAAGCAGAAGCAGCTAAGCAACAGGCATACAAAACGGCGCTACACAGAAGGACCAGAGCTGCTCGCGAGTTCTACGAGCAGAAAAGAAGAGAGGAACACTGGCTTCTTAGATGAAAAAAACGGAGCATGAGAAGCGATCGAGGAGATAGAGGGATGTCACAACAGGAATGGGGTCATACATTTTACCAAAATGTAAAAAAAACCTCCCAATGGTACCAGCCACGAACTGAAGCCTGTAAAGACGATCAGGGGAACATCGTAGTAGAACCGCAGTCCATGATGAGAACATGGAAAGAATGTTTCTCCAAATATATAACGGCGATGGCAAATCGAATTCCGCTGTAAAGGAGATAGATCCACTCAACCTAGGCGACACAGATCAATAATTCCGTCTACCTGCCCTCGATGAAGTGAATATAGCTATGTCGAAACTAAAGCCCACAAGCCCAATACCGCTGCCGAATTATTTAATGCAGCTGTTGATGACTTGATAGGGAGCATGCACCAACTCATTTGCAAAATGAAAAAAGAAAGCATGCCCGATGAGTGTAATCTCAGCACATGTTTCCCAAGAAAGGAGACAAAATTTCTGCTGTATTATGTGATTGTCTGAAGCTAATCGTCAAACCAGGAAAGTCCCCCATTGACCAAAGATTCACATTTCGGTTCATCTTGGAAAAACATATCTGTGTGTGCAGAATGACAATGGAGAATGCACGCTTGTCTATCAAAGTCAAAAAAGATCTCACCAATGCTTTTGACGTCAAAAAATGTTTTAGACAAGGCATTGCACTGTCATGCGACTTCTTCAACATCGTTCTGGAAAGAATTGTGCAACACTTAGCAGTCAACACTAGAGGCACTATCTTCCAAAGGTCCATCCAATTACTCGGATAAATAAATAAATTCGGTTGCGCAACAGTCCGTTGAGAACTAGGGCCTTGTGACTTACAACTCTCAACCATTCCTGTTTGCGAGTACTGTTGTCAGGGATGGCTAATTTGAGAAAGCACTTTTCATGACAAGAATTACTCTTGGAGAATTTGTCAATTCCTCGCAAGAGGCAGTACCCGTGAAAAAAATCTTTAGATGGAATAGGCAGGGATCGAACCCAACACCTCTGCCATGACAGTCCAACGCACTACCCATCATGCCACGGTACTCGGATACCCCGATGATATTGACATAATTTGAAGATCAAAGCATGATGTCAATGGAGCGTTTTTGAACATTGTGACTGAAGCGGAGAAGATGGGTTTAGTGGTCAATGAAGGCAAGACCAATTATTTGCTGTCATTGAAAAAGGACATTGAACAACGACGCACGTCTTGGACAAAACGTCACCATGGACAGCTATAAATTTGGGGTAGTTGAGGACTTTATCTACCTGGGTACTACTATAAATTCAGACAACGACAACAGCGCTGAAATCAAACGAAGAATAACTCTTATAAATCGCTGTTTCTTGGGACTTTGTATTGAATTGAGTAGTAAAGTCCTCTCTTGAGCATCTTAATGCCCATCTATAAGACACTCATCATCCCGGTTCTCATTTATGCCGCTAAGGCCTGGCTTTGTCAAAGAAAGATGAGAGCGTCCAAGGATGCTTCGAGAGAAAAATTTTTCGAATGATTTTTGGTCCCGTCTACATAGAAGGAGAGTGGAGCAGAAGATACAACGACGAACCGTATGGACTGTACAACGACACTGACCTGGTTAAAAAAATTTAATTCCAACCACTTATAGATGGCTGGGTCATATGGAGCGACTAGACATCAACGCTCTAGCCCTGAAGGTCTTCGAATCCCAGCCCGAGGGCCGGCACAGTAGAGAAGACCGCGACTCAGGTGGGAGAGGACCTCAACCAACTTAGCGTGCAAAACTGGAGACAGCCAGCTAGGGACCGAGCTGTCTAGATACGCATGTTGGTTGAGGTCCAGATCCGTCTCCAACTATAGTGCCACCTTAAGAAAGTAAGTATAAGTTTTGCATCTTTTGATAATGATTGTCTGTAAAACTAAATTTATTTGAATGCGATATCTCCTCTGGTTTTCGAAATATGCCCTACGAAAAACGTTATCCCGAAGTTACGAACGTACGTACATTTCTCTTAAAACCATTGATTTTGCTTCTAGGGACCTTGAAACGTCAAGAAATGTAAAAATTTAAAAATCAACCCGATTACAATGAAAAGGATTATAATAAATAAAATTAAATTACTTGAGTAGACTTTTTTTCGTTACAGTGATACACCCAAGCATATTACACCACTTCGACTGTTCGTCTAGAATATGTTTTAGAGATATCGCTTCGTTCATACTCAAGATTTAAGATAAACTTTGAAAATTACTTTTTTTTATTTTGTATTTATCTTTATTTTTGTTTTTTTTATTTGTCTTACTGATATTTTGTATTTATACGTTTATATTCCATAAGGGACGACAGAAAATCCAAAGTCAAAGCCAGTCCAACAACAGAGTTTATTTTTGTTCTATTTTATTTTATTTGTATCGTATATCTCATTCCCTTAACATACCTATTTCATTTTAAAAGGACACACAAAAATATATATGTATGTACGAACATACTTATAAATATAAAAGAAATGTCCTTGTTCTAGCACTTGACAAAACAAAATGCCACATAACGCCTATTTAAGCTGTCATGGATGAAATGAATCAGAAGAAAATGTTGATTTATTAAATGCTACTTTTATGAGAATTGTTGTTTTATTTATTTTATTTTTTACTTTTACTTTACTTTTACTCTGTCTCTCGTCTGTTCTTGCTTTTGCCTTGAAATTGGAATGAGAACTTTAGCAATGGCTTTTCGAAAAAATATAAAAATAAAAATAAAGATATTTTAGTGTTTCATTTGTCGTCTTTCAAATTATAGTGAAAATGTCTACTTTCTTGAAGTTTTCGTCAAGTGTCGTTGTCAAGTTATCATTGGTGTCCAAAGTGTCCAATGTGTCCCCTGTCCAAGTCTTATTTTGAAAATGTTCCATCTTATGATTTTTATTTTTATTTTATTTTTTGTTAAACTTTTTACGAGTATCTATAGATATTTGTTTTCCACTTACATACGTGAAAGTTTGAATTAATATTTGATTAATATTATTTTTCGTGGATCTATCACTTATGATTAGTGTGCTTCATAGTGAGGCCATTATTAATGTATTTCGTTTTTGTCAAAGAAGAACTGCAACTTCTGAGAATGAAAATATTTTGTTTTTGATAAGTGGAATTTAATTTAAAAAATTAATGTGCTTTTTATTTCGTGAGGAAGTTAAAGTAAAATTGACATTGATAGCAATGAAATTTTTGTTGAAGTATTTTTATGATAGAATAGGTTTTTGTGTAACGGTTGGGGTTGAGGAATTTGAACCTGAAAAAGTGATTTAAACTGTCCTTTTTTTCTAAGAAGTTTAACCTAAGGGAAAGTAATGGGAGTCAAGGTTATGTACTTCTTTTCTGACAATAGGTGCAAAATTCCATTTAATGCATGTGAGTTTTTTTTAGAAGGGGGGGGGAGTACATACACTTACCATAAAATCTATTTTCTTTAGGTATCTGTTTTGCGGCAAGGCATTTTTTTAAATATAATTTACAGGCACTCAAGGGGTTATTAGTACCCTTTATATGTTTATATTTAAACCCAGTGCGAGAGTTAGGAAAATATGAAAGGCTTTAAGAGGAGATATCGGTGAACATTGGTCTTAAAGTTCTGAACATAAAAATGGGAGTGAAAAACAGAGTTGGCAAAAGCGTTCCAAATTCTCGATGTGCGGTTTAAGAAAGAATCTCTTCACGGCGCAGAGACATAAGGCCCAGGGACATAACACCCAAATTTTTTTTTTGGGGCTTATGCCCCACCCGAGTGGGACATAAAGCCGAAATTTAATTTGGGCCCTAAGTCCCACCCAAGTAAGACCTAAGTCCCAAATTTGTTTGTTAAAAATGGGACATTGTCCCCAAATTTTTGCAGAGACAAAAAAGAATATAAAGTTTTTGTATTTCAATACAATGAACAATAATTTTTTGATACGGTGATAATACAAAAATTAGGAAAAACAAAAAAGTTTATTTTCAGCATTATTTGCGGGATCTCAGGATTTAAACTCCCTTTTTCGGGGTCACATCCGCTCACGCAACTCCGTTGCTCCGCTTAGGGTTTGTAAAGTCGCCAGGCAGGCGCCTATATCAACAGCTTTTTTGAATAAAAGCACCTGTGGGTGGCCCGCTTCGCGGGATTTCAGGATTTAAACTCCACAAAACAAAGTCTTGTGGTATTGAAGTGCTCCAAGTTTTGTCATTTGGTGATTTTTATTAAGTGGGACATTAGCCCCAACATTTTTATTTGGGGCTTCGGTCTTACTTGGGTGGGACTTAAGGCCCAAATTCAATTTCGGTTTTATGTCCTACCGAAGTGAGACATAAGCCCCAAAAAAAAAGTTGGGCGTTATGTCCCTGCGCCTCTCTTCACTTGACAGTACGTCCAAAATTGAGTTTAAGGGTAATCTGATGAGCATTCCTGGAAGTGCGAGTATTACGACTGAATCATTTGAAGGGGAGAATGCAAATTTGAAAAAACAACGAAAGGCATGAAACATTGCAGTGGCGTTCGAGGGATGTAAATGTTTCGGTAATAGTTCTATCGCCTTTCATTTTTAAAGGTTCATAGTTCATTTTCTTGAATTCTATTCAAGAGATTTAAACATGTTTTTTGGGCACCCGACCCGCCCAGATTTGCGAGTTACATTCAAGCTTTGGACGAATGAAGGCTTTTTTAAAATCACAGCCAGATCAGAAGCGATGGAAAATTTCTTGCACCGTCGGAGAAATCCTAAACATCCATCAGCATTTTTTGCAAAATCGAATATGTGATCATTCCATAAGAGGTGATCTGTGATACACATACCGAGTACTGAAAGTTGATTAGTTTCCTAGATGCAAGTGTCACTCATAGATAGCGGCATCGGGGGTGTGTTACGCTTAAACGACAGAAGACAGCATTGAGTTTTCGAAGAATTAAAGTATAGACGGTTTTTGATTCCCCAATGCTCTCAAGATCAGAATTTAATAAGCTTATCATACGCTGCCGTTGAAGTCCCACACCGAAAGGACAAGGATTTGAATCTAGAAACGAATATGAAAGGGTACTGTCGTTAGCGAAACAGTTTATGAATATCGTTACTGAATATCAGGAAGAGAGTTGAAGACAAAATGAAGCTCTGGGGGATACTAGTATTTATGTTATGAGTTTCAGATTTAAAACCATCCAATACAACTTGTATTGAACGGTTAGAAAGGTAGTTACTAATCCATCGAAGAAGAGATTCATCAATACCAAAAGTATTTTCGATTAGAGAGCTTGGTGCCAATCTCTATCAAATGCTTTTAAAATATCAAGTGCAATAAACTTGCTTTCTCCAAAACGATGTAAGGATTTGTTCGCTTATTTGATGAGATAAGCTGATAATTAATCAACGTTTCCATGACCTTGGAAAAAAGGGGTGTTAATGCTATTGGACGATAGTTGGAGGGGGAGGAGGTTGAGCCCAGGCTGCACAAATGCTGTTTTCAATCCGCTCGGAAAAGGGCCTGTAGAGTAGGAAAGATGGAAAAGCTTACGCACTTGTTTTGATATTGTTGAAGAAACCTCTTGAGCTTGCGTTCTTCAAGATATTTCGGGTTTTCAGACCCAAGGCAAAACAGGGAGATGCTGGGAGAAGATACAACATCGAACGGCTACAATCGTAAGTGATCTCCAAATCTTTCTCCGACCGAGTTGCAAGTAACCTCTTTCGAAGTTCTCTGCCGCCAACACAATATATTAAGAACCAGTACCAGTAGTAACATTGCCAAGATTCAATCAGAAAAGCCGTCTCTGAAGTGCTCGGTTGCAAGCAGCCACCAACAAGAAACCCCTAGTTTGCTGAGGGTTGTCGGCAGGCAAATGCAGCCAAATAATAAGCACGCAAAGCGGTGCTGCTTCTCACAAGCTCTATGAGCAGAAGAGGAGAGAGAAACACCGACTTCTCAGACGGAAAAAGAGAGATCATGAGAAGAGTGCGGTCGAAGATGTTGAGATATTTAAAAACAGGAATATAGTTCGAAGATTTTATGAACAGGTGACAGTTTAATCGCAGTCAATGCTGAGGATATGGAAGGATCACTTCTGCAGACTGTAGAACGGCGTCGACGAACCGCAGTTAAGCAGCATGATCCATTTAATATAGACAACGAAAGTCAACAATCCCGTCTTCCCGACTTAGACGAAGTGAAGATTGCCATATCTAAGTTGAAGTCCAACAAAGCCGCTGAAGCAGATGGCTTAAATGTCGAGCTCTTCAAAGCACCTAAAGATGCATGCACCAACTTATCTGTAAGATATGGTCGAAGAAAATCATTCCCCGTGAATGGAACCTCAGTATTGTTTGCCCGATACTGAAAAAAGGATACCCTCTAAACTTTACCAACTATAGAGGGATCAGTATACATAACATTGCTCACAAAATCTTCTATGCCGTAATATGTGAACATCTAAGGCCCATCGCCAACAACTTGATAGGTCCTTAACAGTGTGATTTTAGACCATTAAAGTCCACAGTCGATCAAATATTCACATTTCTGCAAATCCTGTAAAAAACCCAAGAACATCAAATCGACACTCAACATCTCTCCATCGATGTCAAAGCAGCATATGACAGCATCTATAGGGACGAGCTGTCTAGTTTTGGCATCTCTGTCAAACTCGTCCGCTTGTGCATGATGTCCATGGAGAATTCACACTGCTCCATAAAGGTTGGAAACAACTTAATAGAACCTTTCGAGGTGAAAAAAGGCTTTAGACATCTTCCTTGAAAGAATTGTGCAGAGCTCAAACGTCAACACTAGAGGCACTATCTTTCAAAGGAAGTCTTTCTAATTACTGGCATATGTATAATGATGACATTGATATAATCGGAAGAACTCAGCGTGGTGTCAATGGGGCTTTTGTGAGTAATGAGGCAAAAGTGGCAAAAATGGGTTTAGCAAACGTCACCATCGATAGAGGTAAGTTTTAGGTAGTTAAGAACTTTGTCTACCTAGACTTCCCTATTAACACAGAAAACAACAACTGATATCAAATGAAGAATTACTGTTGCTTACCGCTGTTTCTTTGGGCTAAAAAAGCAACTGAGTAGTAAAGCCCTCTCTCTAATGACCAAAGTGTTTCTATATATGATCCCCATTATTTACGTCCTGTTAAACGGTGCAAAAGCATGTACTATGACTTAAGGGGATGAAAGCACCTTATGTCGTTTCAAGATAAAAGTTATTCGCGTGATTTCCGGTCCCATATGCATAGATGGTGAGTAGAGGAGAAGATGGAACGACGTGCTGTACGGGCTGTACAGCGACGTCGACTTAGCCAGAAGGATTAAAGTCCAATGACTGAGATGGCTGGATTACGTAGAGCGCATGGAAACCAATCTGCCTAGAAAGCCTTCGAATCACCCAACTTGGAGTGCGCAACTAAAGACACCTATTAGGGACCGAGCTAGATAGTGAAGTTTGTTGGGTGAGGCCCTATTTCACATAGGACTGTAGCGCCACCTCAAGTAAGTAAATTCATTCTTAAGACATTTTTAGACGCAAACTGTTTTAATAAAAGGGAAGTAGTATTTTACTTTTTACTAAAGGATAAACGTTTTGGAATAGGTAGTAAATATTCGAACAGATTCTAACCACCAACCAATTTACATTTTTCGTATATACCTACTTGAAAATCAAGCTTTGACAATGTGCAACAAATTTGATCAAAAAAGTTAGCTATAGTAGAGGTTATTGCCAATCAACAAATTTCTTTTCTCCTATGCTTATCCTTGTTCTCATGTTCAACTCATTTTCTGATTAAACATAAGAACATTTAAAAGAAGCTTATTCAAAGAACACTTAATCAACAACTGATGAAAATTATATTTAAAACACAGCGGAAAAGCTTAAACAGCAAATTGTATAAAGGTAAATCGCATAATGTTCTGGACTAATTTATTTGCCGTCTATTTATTTCATATGGAACCTAATTTAGGGGTTAAATATATCCGTCTTATTATTTATATCGAAATCAAAGAATGACCTTGAATTAATGTATGTAATGTAACTTTCGCATGATAAGACCCCAAAGCAGTGTGTCATCCTGAGCTAATGGACCTAATGTAAACATTAATATATTATCTCTAAATATATACCAACAACTTGTAAATGTATTCTAATTGTTATTTATTGTTAAGCAATTGGATATCATTCGATTCACAGTCATTTGTCCAAATCCCCTTATTTAAATGCTATGTGCTTTTGCCTAAACACAATTAGTTTAATAAATTTCTATCCAAATTCGCCATCTCTGACACCCGTTTTGGTGTGCTTAACAATGATTTTACTAATCCTTCTTGCTATGTCACAATTGTGTATACCATCTACCATCTACCACTTAACATCCTTATATCACCAAAATTCCCACTCTTATGTCGCTCTTGCTCTTAATTTAATGTCATCTACAATGCTAATTACACAGCCAATACACAATCGTTTCAATTCCACAACCTCTCTACGCTGAGCCGCTACCGGCCGGCCGCCCATTCCAATTCACATTCACATATCTTTGTTCTTCTTGAGCCTACGCCCGCCATGTCATGCCAGCACCAGCCTGCCAGCTTATACGCTAAAGGCTACAAAAGATGCCATACTCTGAATGGTGCTTCATGTATCTACAATAATGCTACAGAGTCCCATTTCCACACCCCCATCACGACATACACCGTCACTGTTCACCGTCACCCCCGAGAAAACGCACTTCGGAGGCATTTAACCATGTTCAATTGGAATTAGCATGGTTTCCGATCAATTGGCAGACAAAGGCTTAAGAAACAACTGCTTCCGGCTGAATCTATGCAAATCCGGGCAAACAACATGCATACACAAAACAGTGTGTGGGCGGAAACGGGCGTTCATCATCGACGTCATCGTCGTCGTCGGTCGGAAGCTATAGGCGCTTGGAAGATGCTATTCAACCAAATCGTATATCTACGAGTATATCTACCGCACTCAGCAGCGCCAAGCAGCAGAAGCATCACATCCAAACATATACGAGCAAGAGTACCTATGGTATGGAGAATTTCCCTACAGTTGAGCCTGCATTGGAATTACCAGAAATGTGGGTGACACATCGGTGAATTGCATTCAATGCCGCTTCGCTTTGTCTCCGTTTGAGCTTAAGGCATCAAGTTTTAAAGAGTATGTTTTGCAGATAACGTTACATTTACTTCATACAGTATTTGCTTGAGACCTGTGAAGGATACTTGTACGACACGTGCGCTGGGAGCGGTTGATTATGTCGAATGTACACGCGGTAAACCTTTGTAAACGCCTGGCAAGAGAAATACTATATCACTATATGTCATGTCAGAAATCACATGATAACGAATCACCTCGCCAGAATTCTGTGCCATGTTCAAAATAGTCCAGAGGAGCTATTCCCTCGTTTTACATTACACACCAGATGGTACCACAGACAGCTGGATCAGATTTCTTAGAATTCCAATTTTTAAGTGCAGTCTTTTCTGCAAGGATCTCTTGACGTCTTGAGTTGTTATCGTTTGACATTTAGCAGATAAAAATCTTAGATTTAACTCTTTTCTAACGACTACTTTTGACATTTCATCATTTTAAACTATCAAATGGAAAGGAGATACAGTTTAAAGATGTCAAAATGATTTGCGAGTACATTTACAGGCCAGTGCGAACACCGTCTTAGTTGAATTTGATGCTATGTCTGATTCCATATAAAGAATTATTTCGTCATATCCTCGCACTGAATCGTTGTTACGGGCGATTTCAATGTACACAATTCTTCATGGCTTCAATATTCAGGTCAGACAAAACCCGAAGGAGTGTGGGCTGATATCTTCGCTGAGTTGAATCACCTAACTCAGCTGGCAACGTCTCACTTGAATATCGGACATGGAAGGTCGAGCAGAAAACACTCTTGACTTCTTTCTTTCCTTTGACTGATTCTCCTGGGAATGAGAACTGTTATCCCGAACAGGGTTAAAAGCATGGTTCGATGCAAGCTGTAAAGAGGCCAAGGAAGAAAGTTTCCGTTGCTACAAAGCCAACCCTACTAAGGAAAGTCGGAAAAAGTTCAAGCAAGCCAGAAAGGCCTGCAACGCCCATATTTGACGGACCAAAAGATCTTAACACACATATATCCGCTTGTCCGGATGGTATCCCTGCTATTGTTCTAAAGATGTTTTCTTCGACACTGGCAAAACTACTGCGTAAGCTTTTCATCTACCCTACTCCTCAGGTTTCCTTCCGAGCGGATGGAAAACAGTATTTGTCCAGCCCACCTCGAAAAAAGGCGAATGTTCCTCATCCTCTAGTTACCGACCGATTGCACTTACATACGTTCCTTCTTTCTAAGGTTATTGAAACTCTGATTTATTATCAGCTCAAGAAATATCTTAAGACCGACAGTGAAGCTTTTGCAGTGCTATTGGTCTTATAGTTAATCTCACCGAACAGAGGAGCAAATTTTTACATCGTTTTGGAGAAATTTAGGATTATTGAACTTGATATTTCAAAAGCATTTCATAGGGTTTAGCATCAGGCTCTTTTATCGAAAATTCATGCTTTGAGTTTTCATGAATACCTCCTTCATTGGAATAGTAATTAATTACCTTTTATATCGTTCAATACAAGTTGTACGAGTATTAGATGGGTTTAGGTCTGAAAGCCACAAAATAAATAGTGGTGTGCCACAGGGCTCTGTTCTATCTCCAACACTCTTTATTATTTTTATTAATGATCTCCCCGTCTGCTATTTCTAATCCAATACATTGTTTTGCTGATAATTTTTATTAAAAAAATAAGCTAATTGAGCTATTGGGTTCATACCCCACTTATAAAGGTTATAAGTACTCTTAGCTTTAGATATTCGTTTTTAGACTCACATTTCACTTCTTCGGATGTGAAACTGCAATGACAAAATATGAAAAGCTCATTAAATTCCGGCCTTAACAGAATTGTATCGGGTTTTTCAATAAGAGCGCTAGAAAAGTTTTTCTTTATTAAAACAAAAACGGGTTTGGATATCAATGAAATTATTTATTCTTGTGAAAGTAAGTTCGATGCCATTATGTATGGAACTCGATTTCTTTTGCATGGCCACCACGGGCACGCTTGCAGAATTCCAGACGCTGAACCCAATTTTGGAGCATAAATTGGCCGATACTTCTGCCACTTCACGTTCGATATTCGAACGAAGTTCATTAATCATCGCTGGCTTGTTGGCATAGACCATAGACTTGACGTAGCCCCACAGGAAAAAGTCTAACGGCGTCAAATCGCACGACCGAGGCGGCCAAGCGACTGGATCATTTCTTGAGATAACACGTTCTCCAAACTTGGTTTCCAATAATTTGATTGTGACATTCGCTGTGTGGCTTGTGGCGCCGCGCCGTCCTGTTCGAATCACATGTCCTCCAAGTCCATATCATCCAATCGGGGCCAAAAATATTCGGTCATCATTGAACGGTAGCGATCCCCATTGACAGTAACGTGTCGGTCTTAATCATCACGAAAGAAGTACTACTCAATGACGACGCCACCGCCGCGGCCCATAAACCACACCAAACCGTAATTTTTTCGGCATGCAATGATTACTCATGGAGTAAGTGTAGATTGCTGCCTGACTAATACCGCATATTTTGTTTATTGACGAAGTCATTCAGCCAGAAATGAGCCTTTTCGATGAGAATCTGAATCATTTTCAAGTTATTGTTCAGCCAAATTCACGAACATACGACGTTAATGGTGGTCAAGCGGCTTCAGTTTTTGCTTCCGTTTAATCTTGTTAGTATGTAGGCCAAGATCTTTTCGCAAAATTCGCCACAACGACGTCACAGAGATGCCCAAGGCTTGAGAACGACGTGTGAGAGACACATTTGGGAATTCTGCAACTGAAGCCTCAACTGAGGCAGCAATATTTTCGACACTACGGGCACTTCTTTGTCTCACTGGCACGAGAACATTTTGTACTGTGTCTGTGGATTTAAATTTTTCTACTAGACTAGACGCTCAATTGTAGATCTGTTAGGACGATTATGACGACCATAAATTTAACATAGCGCTTTTAACGTTGAGGCTACTGACTCCGAATTTCGGTTGTAAATTTTAATAATTTCAACTAGTTGTTGCCTCGTTAATTTTTCCATCATGAAATGGCAAACCTTACTGAAGAGAAATGTCAAAAGAGCGGCAAGAAATATGGCGTCGTTTGCTGTCCCTGTCGCTCTATTTTCGTAGCGTCCCTGTTGAAAAGCCTTTTATAATGGGAAGTAAAAAACCGCGTAGAATTTAATGCATTTGAAAACCCGTTATCGTTAAAGCGAGATATACCTACCCCTCTTGCCATTATGCATGGATGGCACTTGCATCAATGAGACTGAACTCCTCGATATTCTTGGTATGTGATTAATAACCACGTCCTCTTGTCTTACGATCACATACGCAATATCGCCAAAAATGCCGCAAGATGTTTGAAACTTGTCTCCTCTTCTGATCTGGCTGTTACTTACAAGACTTATAAACGTTTAAAGCCTGAGTATAACTCCCATATCTCGACAGGTGCTCCTACAACTTACTTAAGCCTCTTGGACATTATTGAACGAAAAGCATTTAAATTGATTGGTGATAATATGATCTTTGTAACTCTTGTCATTAAAAATGCTTCTGAAATAAGTCGTACGGATTCGGTATAAAAACTATAGGTCCCCTGCATTCCTAAAATTTCTGGCACACACTAGGTCATGATTCTCTACGGGGTGAAAGCAAAATTATTTTTTAACAAACTGAGTTTTGTGGAATAGGACCTGTAGGCATTATTGATTAAGAAAATTACTGAAAATTAATGTAGAGTATTGTGTTATTTAATTTCAGTAAAATGTTAAAAGATAGTAAGGTGCTTAAAAATGTTAAAAGATACTAAGTGCGATTAAAAAACCTTAGTAATTAACTAAAATTTCATTTTTCTTTCTTATCTTCAAATTGCCAATTTGACAGATAAAGCTTCAACAAAATGGCCGCTATCAATTGTCAAAGTTCTGAAGTCATAGGATATCACTTGCTTGTAGAGCTTTTTGCATAACATACTGTACCAAGTCACAATCGTCTAGGATTTTTCGTTTCCCACCGTTTATTTTTCCTCATTTTGTTTTGTGTAATAAAAAAACCCAATTCTAAAAAGAACAGAAAATAAAACAAAAATAAAAAAAAACAAAAACAGGAAGAAACAAATCCTTGTCTCTTATTTTGTGTAAGGGATTTTTTCCTTATTTGATTTTTTGATTGGAATTCCGTTGTTGCTGGTGATGCGCTACTTTGTTTTGAACTTAAACGAAACGGCAACTGATTTTCTGCGTGCTTTTCTTTTCTCTAATAAAAGCATCAGACAGACAGAGAGAAAGAAAGAAAGACAAAGTAATACAAGCAACAACAGCAGAAGAAACTGTGTGACAAATTCTCCTTCATCATTTTTAAATTAATTCCACTTTCTTTGTAATACAAAAACGAAAGCGCAACAAATCGTCCTTTGATTAATCAATGTATTCGCTCGCGACACTTTTCTTTTTCTTCATTTTTGCTTTATTTCCTTTCTGTGTGACTTTTCCTATCTCCTATGTGTCATTTGTGTCACACAAAAAAGAGAGAATTTTGTCATGTCTATGTTGTTTTTTTTGGGCTGGTAGTGGTAGGTAGAGGTCCTTTTTTCTTTTTGTTGTTATGAGTTTATTTGGAATTTTATGTTAAATGCTTTTTGTGATATTAGTAAATTTCATGAAAGAATTCATTTTTGCAAGGCAGAAAGGATCGTAGACTTATTAGACTTATTGGAAAGTTGGCAGGACATTCAAAGGATTATTTTGCACAATGAGGCGCGGTCTTTTGTTTCTTATGATTGATTATTTTTGACAGTAATTTGCTGAGAATTATTTGTTTGTGATAAAATTTGTTGTGTGAAAATAAACCTTCAAAATTACATTTAGTACGTGGCAAGAAGAAAAAGGCATTGTTATGGAAATGGATAATGTTACGCAAAGGTGCCCTACTATTTTACCCGATTATCCACTCCAATAAAACGCTTTGATTTCGAATTATCGGAACCATAAAAGTTTGCAAGAATATTTGAACAAACGAAAATTGAGTAGATCGAGTAGAGAAATTAAAATGCTTCCGATAGTTTATTTATATTTCGGAAAGAATGATACCTTGAGTGAACATTCATATCCGCTGATATATTGTTGAGTAATATTGCGATGACTAGAAGTTGAAAATCAACCTTCAGAAATGCGAAAACATTCTGTTCAGGACTTCGCTGTATGGAGCCTCAAAGGATACGAAAAAGAACTGGAAAAATCTAGTGATCGTTGGATCGACAGAAACTGGCGAATAAAAGTGTAGTAAAGTAACATGGCATCTGGTTGGATCAGTACTTGTATTTCGACAGACATATGAGTGATGCTCTGGCCAGAGCTAGGGAGCCTTTGCCCTGACAAAACGGTTGTTTTTTAGCAGCCGTCTTGACAGCAGAGTGAAGTTGATTTGCTACATGTCCCTTATCCGGCCGATGAGATGATTGCCTTTGGGTGCCCGGTATGGTTCAACGTTGCCCCATCTCAAATAGAATAGATTTGGGTGTTTGAGAGACAATGTCTGCGACACGTTGACACGTTGAATTTTTCTAAAAATATAGATTTTTCCACGAACAATATCTGACGTTTACAACAAATCAAACTCAGAATAAAACTATTTTGAAGACAACACTTTAATTCATTCACGAGATATCGAGAAACGAATATCAATTTTTAGCAATTATGCGTGCTATTTTTAGTAGATATGTATTAATTCTTATGAAAAAAATTGACTGTTGTATTTTTATACAAATTATACTGAATATAGAAAACTTTATTTTCTATTAGATGGAATTTGTTCGAAACCAATTTTTTTAATTTTTGAAAAGACATTTCAGTCAAAAATCAATTGTTACCAACTTTTAGTAATGTTTAATTCAGGAATTTATTTTTTTTTGTAAAAACAAACTTTCAATTTAATTTTTACCAAAATATTACCAGGTGTCGAAAACGTTATTTTTCTTTGCATACGAATATATTGGAGATCAAATAATTTTTTTTTGTTAAATATTCGAAGTGACAATTCATTTTTCTTTTTCAATTCTGTTGATTTATAAAAAAACCTTTATTTGATTATTTGTCAAAATTATATAAGTTTGGTATCACGTCACAATAATATAATAAATAAGACAATTTATTAAGATGTTAATATATTTTTCAAAAAACCTGTATATACTTAGGAATTTCGAAACAAATTGAAATAGATATCCAGATCCGGATCAAGTTTCGAATCTGAATTGTCACGTCTACTTAAACGAATTATTGAATATTCGACATAATTTTAAACTGAAATCTCATGAACAGTTAAATTCTTAAATTTAATTTAATACAAAATTGAAATTATTCAAAACTCTTTCCTCCATACAAATAAACTATGGTGATTTCAAATACAAATACAAACGCAGGTATTCCAATTATGTACATATATTAGTATTCTTAGTGTGGAAACAGTTTACAGTGAAATTATTTATGAAATTCATATGAATCGCAGTTTTGAAAACATGTCACAGAAATGACATTGAAAAATTGACTTAATGTCTTAACATGAACAGTTTGATAATTAGTTAAAGGGTATGTTTAAAATCCTCATAAAGTTAAAAAGTTATGGGGTGAAGGCGGTAACTTATGCTGATGATTTGGTTTTACTGGTGTCGGGAAAGTCACCCTGATTAGCGAAATCACGGAGATGGCTCTGAAAAAGAATAGCAGATGGGCCATGAGCAAAGAACTACATAGGTGTTAATCAGAGCAAGACTGAACTGATGCTCTTTACGACCAAAACTTAAATACCTGCCTTCAATCTACATACATCGACTGAGCGGTCAAATCCTGTCTTTAGCCTCTAGCGCGAAACATCAAGGATCCTAGGACTAAACTGAAAAGTAAACATTGAAGAACGGGTTAAGGAGGCCTGCATTGTCTATATTACGCCTGTAGAAAACCATTCGGTAAAATATGTAGCCTTGAATCAGATATTCCTTTTGTGGACATACACAGCCGTTGTACGATCGATTTTTTTGAGGTAATTTTCGACCGCTTTTTGACACATACTGAGCGGTATATCAGCCATAACTTGACGAAGGCTGGTTTTTAAGTGCTCAAGAATTAAAAGGTTTATCTGCATAAGCACGGTCTTTCGCGTAGCCCCACCAAAAAAAGTCCAGCGGCATCAAATCGCATGGTCTTTATGACCAGTTGATATCGCCAAGACGCGACAAGAAATTATACGCGGCCAGGAAATGTCTCTTGCAATAAAGCCAAATTCGCTCTAGTTGTGTGGTATGTGGCACCGTCTTTTTGAAACCACATATTCTCCAAGTCGTATTCTTCAATAGCAGGCAAAAAAAGACGGCTATCATATGACCATTTGGCTCCGAATTGACGCGACGGCGACAGTCGTTCCATCATCGTTTTCAAAGAAGTAAAGTTAAATCACACCTCCGGACGAAAGAGCGCACCAAACAGTAACTTTTGTGGCCTTTTTTCAATTACTATTTTATACGACAATTTTGTTTATTAATATGTGGGAACGTGTTCCGTCGTTGAAGAAAATATGTTCGAAAAATCGCCTTCCACCGCCTGTTATTCAAGCAGCCATTCGACGTATCTACGAAGGCGACGCGACGTTGTAAATGGTCAGCTGGCTTTATGTAGTTGTTGTAAGATGTGTGTGGTAAGATAGTCCTTGTTCCTGAGAACGACGAGGGATCGACACACTTCGGCAACACTTTCACTGACAGCAGCGATATTTTCATTGGTACGAGCGAAACATTGATGCACAGGCCGTACAATATCTGTAACAAATCCAGTCTCTTCAAATTTCTTCACAATTTTGCCAATTGCTTGCGTATAGTTGGACGGTTGTGTAAACTATAATCTCCTCTTAAAGAACGGTATGTGGCTGTGGCAGAATCACCATTTTTGTTGTAGGTTTTAACAATTTTTATGCGGTGTGCGATAGTTAAGTAATTTTCGTAAATGTCAGACTTTCAACTGAAAAAAATTGGTGTAACAACTTAGTTTGACAAATGTCGAATTCCAGCCCTATACTTTTGAAACAGCAAAATACATAACCCGTTATCTTCAGCATCCCCAGCATCTAACTGTTTTGCGTAGGGTCTGAAAACCCGAAGGCCAGTCGATGTTAGCTCCTCGGAAAGTTCGGACATCCATGATGCTGGAAGCGTGTCTAGCGCCAATCACAATATGGTCAATCTGGGTTGAAGGGTAGATTGATCTGGAGAACTCCATCCACTCCTATGTAGATGTTGAGGTGTGGAAAACGCGTACTGGCTACCATGACGTTAATAATTATATATGATTTTTGGCATATGATCGTATTGTTCGGGTTTGACGTAGTCTATCTGGAGGTCAAATTTTCGATGTCTTTTTACCACATTTGTGGTAATAACGAGGCAAATTTTGTCCTCCAAGTGGTTAATCTTTTTGGGATTATCGACGAAGATTAGCAACTTCACATATGTGTGAAATGTTTCACCGCGGGCCGTCTTGTTGAAACTACAGCCCCTGCACTTCACGGTTATTCAATTGATGAACGAAAAATTCAGTTTCATGGCTCTATAGCGGTCACCATTGAATATAAAGTTCTGGCCAGCATGGTTTACATAAACGATGATAATTTTTGACGTATCCATTCATTTCGAATAGAACCATTATTTGCAAAATAAATTGGCGCAATTTACAGGTTGTTGTTGTTCAGTCGTCAGTCTACGCATGTTGAAATGCAAAACCAAATTTGAGAGCTGACAAAATGGCCTAGTGGCCATTAAAATAGTTTTGCGGACTTAAAGGTCTATACCTATAAGAGCCCCCGCAGACTGCAGACTTTTTATCGGCCGATAGTTTGGTCGGGTTGGGCTGAAAGTGCGCACACCGAGCCAACTAAACAGTTTGGTTGGTGAACAGGGCGCAGACTATCCAACAGTCGGCAGACTATCCTATTGTGATTTGGGCGACGACGCCATCCATATTCAAAATACACGCACACGACGCCAAATCACAGAGCGAACAGAACTATCGGCCGACTAAACAATCGTCATGTATGCGCAGGTGTGTATGCGCCAATACTGATTAAACAGTCAGCCGATAGTTGGCCGACAGATTAGTTTGAATGTAATCGGGTAGCCCATCAAACTTTTTTATCGGCCGATACTGAATCGCTGTAGTGTGCGCATATGCATTCCTCTCCATACTGATTAAGAAGCCGACCAAACTATCGGCCGATAAAAAGTCTGCAGTCTGCGGGGGCTCTAAAATAAACACCATTCATATTATTTGACAGGGCCAGATTTTGAGGTCCAGAGGGCTCGGGGCAATAAAGGAGTGGAGGCCCCCTCGCCCCAAATTATTTTCAAAAAAAGAGGCTGGGATGCGACCCACACTGATAACTTCCCATCCCTTCTGTCGATTTGTCTTGCTTAAAAGTTTGTCTATGTATCAATTTCTACAAAATTTGTGTACTATTTTTGTAGCTTTTATTTTTGTATGAAAAAACGGACTGTTGGATTTTTATAAAAAAAATTACTGAATATCGAAAACAATATTTTCTGTGAAATAAAATAAGTTTGAAGCCAATATTTTTAATTTTTGAAAAGCTTTTTGAGTCGAAAGCAAATTTTGACCAAGTTTTAGCATTGTTTTTTTTTTAGGTTTTTATTTTTTGTAAAAAAAACTGTCAATTCGATTTTTCTCAAAATTTTATCGAATGTTGAAAACAATATTTCTTATAAGTAAAAATTAGTTAGAAGCCATTATCTCAAATTTTTGAAAAGATATTTTAGTCAAAAATCAATTTTTACCAACTTTTGTTAAATTTTTTTAGGTTTTTAATATTTTGTACAAAAACTTTCAATTAGATTTTTTTCAAAATTTTACTGAATGTTGACAACAATATTTTTTGAAAGGTCAAAGTAGTTTAAAGCCAATATCTCAAAGTTTTGAAAAGATATTTGAGTCGATAATCAATTTTTACCAACTTTTATAATTTTTATTTTTAGGTTTTATTTTTTGTAAACAAAACTGTCAATTCGATTTTTCTCAAAATGTTTCCTAATGTTGAAAACAATATTTCTTATAAGTCAAAATTAGTAAGAGGCCATTATCTCAAAGTTTTGAAAAGATATTTGAGTCGAAAATCAATTTTTACCACCTTTTATACATTTTAGAGTTCGTTTGGAATTGGCAAACCTGCACATAACGGATGACCATAGTTTCTGGAAAACGGTACTTTTCACGGACGAAAGTAAGTTTAACATCTTCGTGAAAAGTACCGTTTTCCAGAAACTATGGTCATCCGTTATGTGCAGGTTTGCCAATTCCAAACGAACTCTAAAATGTATAAAAGGTGGTAAAAATTGATTTTCGACTCAAATATCTTTTCAAAACTTTGAGATAATGGCCTCTTACTAATTTTGACTTATAAGAAATATTGTTTTCAACATTAGGAAACATTTTGAGAAAAATCGAATTGACAGTTTTGTTTACAAAAAATAAAACCTAAAAATAAAAATTATAAAAGTTGGTAAAAATTGATTATCGACTCAAATATCTTTTTAAAACTTTGAGATATTGGCTTTAAACTACTTTGACCTTTCAAAAAATATTGTTGTCAACATTCAGTAAAATTTTGAAAAAAATCTAATTGAAAGTTTTTGTACAAAATATTAAAAACCTAAAAAAATTTAACAAAAGTTGGTAAAAATTGATTTTTGACTAAAATATCTTTTCAAAAATTTGAGATAATGGCTTCTAACTAATTTTTACTTATAAGAAATATTGTTTTCAACATTCGATAAAATTTTGAGAAAAATCGAATTGACAGTTTTTTTTACAAAAAATAAAAACCTAAAAAAAAAAACAATGCTAAAACTTGGTCAAAATTTGCTTTCGACTCAAAAAGCTTTTCAAAAATTAAAAATATTGGCTTCAAACTTATTTTATTTCACAGAAAATATTGTTTTCGATATTCAGTAATTTTTTTTATAAAAATCCAACAGTCCGTTTTTTCATACAAAAATAAAAGCTACAAAAATAGTACACAAATTTTGTAGAAATTGATACATAGACAAACTTTTAAGCAAGACAAATCGACAGAAGGGATATGGGAAGTTATCAGTGTGGGTCGCATCCCAGCCTCTTTTTTTGAAAATAATTTGGGGCGAGGGGGCCTCCACTCCTTTATTGCCCCGAGCCCTCTGGACCTCAAAATCTGGCCCTGTCAAATAATATGAATGGTGTTTATTTTAGAGCCCCCGCAGACTGCAGACTTTTTATCGGCCGATAGTTTGGTCGGCTTCTTAATCAGTATGGAGAGGAATGCATATGCGCACACTACAGCGATTCAGTATCGGCCGATAAAAAAGTTTGATGGGCTACCCGATTACATTCAAACTAATCTGTCGGCCAACTATCGGCTGACTGTTTAATCAGTATTGGCGCATACACACCTGCGCATACATGACGATTGTTTAGTCGGCCGATAGTTCTGTTCGCTCTGTGATTTGGCGTCGTGTGCGTGTATTTTGAATATGGATGGCGTCGTCCCCAAATCACAATAGGATAGTCTGCCGACTGTTGGATAGTCTGCGCCCTGTTCACCAACCAAACTGTTTAGTTGGCTCGGTGTGCGCACTTTCAGCCCAACCCGACCAAACTATCGGCCGATAAAAAGTCTGCAGTCTGCGGGGGCTCTTATAGGTATAGACCTTTAAGTCCGCAAAACTATTTTAATGGCCACTAGGCCATTTTGTCAGCTCTCAAATTTGGTTTTGCATTTCAACATGCGTAGACTGACGACTGAACAACAACAACCTGTAAATTGCGCCAATTTATTTTGCAAATAATGGTTCTATTCGAAATGAATGGATACGTCAAAAATTATCATCGTTTATGTAAACCATGCTGGCCAGAACTTTATATTCAATGGTGACCGCTATAGAGCCATGAAACTGACTTTTTCGTTCATCAATTGAATAACCGTGAAGTGCAGGGGCTGTAGTTTCAACAAGACGGCCCGCGGTGAAACATTTCACACATATGTGAAGTTGCTAATCTTCGTCGATAATCCCAAAAAGATTAACCACTTGGAGGACAAAATTTGCCTCGTTATTACCACAAATGTGGTAAAAAGACATCGAAAATTTGACCTCCAGATAGACTACGTCAAACCCGAACAATACGATCATATGCCAAAAATCATATATAATTATTAACGTCATGGTAGCCAGTACGCGTTTTCCACACCTCAACATCTACATAGGAGTGGATGGAGTTCTCCAGATCAATCCACCCTTCAACCTAGATTGACCATATTGTGATTGGCGCTAGACACGCTTCCAGCATCATGGATGTCCGAACTTTCCGAGGAGCTAACATCGACTGGCCTTCGGGTTTTCAGACCCTACGCAAAACAGTTAGATGCTGGGGATGCTGAAGATAACGGGTTATGTATTTTGCTGTTTCAAAAGTATAGGGCTGGAATTGATGACCATAGTTTCTGGAAAACGGTACTTTTCACGGACGAAAGTAAGTTTAACATCTTCGTGAAAAGTACCGTTTTCCAGAAACTATGGTCATCCGTTATGTGCAGGTTTTGTCAATTCCAAACGTTTTCGTCGGTTTACTTCGCTTATAAAGGGTTTTCTTCGTGGAACTCTTCCATGAAATCCCTGTGATCTTAACACTCTGCGCACGGCTTCTGGATGAATTGTCTTGCCTGATGTTTTCGCAATATCTTCCGCTAATTTTGGGGCACTCCTACACGGGGATTTCTGGTGACTTTTTTAATGACACTTCGGATGTCGCGACTACTGAGTTTTTTTGGGCGGCCAGAACGATGATTATTTGAGACGTGACCTCTATCTCTATAATTTTTAATTATGGTCTGAACTGTTGCTCGACTTTTATCCACTATTTTAGCAATTTCACCGTAACTTTTTTCTCATTGTTAAGTTTTACGACCAGATTTCGTATTTCGAACGGGATTTCTTTTCGCGTCGACATTTTCACAAAATTTATTTCAAATGAAAGTATGATCGTTATAGAAGTCAAGGCAAAACTAATTTATAATTTCAAAAAAATTCCTTTGATGCAAAAAAATAACGGTTTTTTTTGTAGAAAAACCCATCTCACTTTCGTGAGATGTTTTTTTTTATTTCAAGTGAATTGTTGAAAAAAATTTAAATCTTTTTGTTCTATTTTAGTTGTTAAGCTGTAAATATTCTAAATAATAAAAAATATCACTGAAATTTTGCCTATTATTGATGATTTTGCATTTTTCAAGGGTATATGTAGACTTTCGTGACTGACTGTATCCATTCATCGTTACAGAAAATATTGATGGAAGCACTGTTTGAAATACGTAAAGTTTAGCTGCAAAAATGTTTTTGAGTAGAATTTGTCTCAAATCTCGTTTTATTCTTAATACTCAACACACACCATTAAATTAAACAACAAATAATAAAATATCCAAAGAATGAGCTTCAATTTTTAATTAAAGTAAACCTTTTTAAAAATCACCTTTATAAGATACGGCCCTCGTGTTTAACAACAAAAGAAGCACAAAACAATTTCCTTCCCGCCGAGCCATGCGTCACAACCAACTCCACTGCCGCTTTCTAATTTTTTTTTTCATTTTAAACCTCTAGAATAGGTTTGGGTGGGTGGTCTTGGGCTGGGCATAGCTAAAGGTATGGTTATGTAAGAGTAAGTGGCAGATCACATTCTGAAATTGGATGTGAAAATTTACCTATTTACGTGATTTACAAATCAAGGTACAAAAGCGAATTTTAAATTAATGTCAGCCTCATGCTTCAGCCAGTGTAGCGTCGGTGTAGTGTTGGAAAAGAAGCCTATATAGAGATGAAAAAGAGCCCACCACATTGGCAGCACAGCACAGCACAGCACAACATAGAATACAAAAGTTGGATAGAAATTTTGGAATTTTGTTTTTTAGAAAAGTCCTTGTCTCGTGTGAACAATAAATCAAAAACACTTCCTGTGAAATGTAATCGGTTGTTCCGCGATGGAAAATTGCTTAGTATACTCTCTCATATCTCATCGGACCGCACCCCTCTTTTCTATGTTCTATATATGTAGGGTGTCGTATTTCCAAAGAGGATCTTTACTTGTTTCCTGTCAGAGTTAGGAAAAAGAATTCAAAGTCGTCGACAACGACAACGAAAACGACCAACGATAGAACGAAAATGATGACGACGACAACGACTACGAAAACGAGCGACGACGAGGACACCAGGCAGAGGCAGAGGACGTGTAATAAAATCATGTGCCATATAGCATCGACCGCTTTTGATAAAGGATAATATAAAGATAACTACAGGTTAGATGAGGGCTTCAAATCGCACACAAAAAGGTGGAAGGGTAGAAGAGTGAAAGGTTCTATCGTCTATCGTCGTCGTCGGTCGTGTCGGTAGTGGGGTGACGCGAGAAGAATTTTGTAAAATAGACGGGCAATATTTTGTACTTTCAATGCTGCGAATGATATCAAATTTAACTTTATGCGTTGCGCAATGACAAATCACCCGCCGGGAAACGGAAAAACATGGAGTCTATGTTACGTTTATAAAGTTTTATAAGCTGCTATATATGGGGTGAATCAGGATGTCAGGATGTATGCTCGATAAGGTCGGTAATTTATGGTCATATGGGTAGGATTTTTTCTCTTTTCTATTTTTGGCTTGTTTGTTCATTCTGTGTGCTGCTGTTTCTGAATCCTGATCCTGATACTGATGCTGCTTCAAGCTGGACTTTTACCTCAACATCCCCCTTTCTATCTCTCTTCAAAACTTTTCACACTAAAGCTGATGCCAGACCAGTGCATGTCCTTCCCTAATTTTAACAGCAGTGTCGGAGAATATGACAGATAGGACATTAAAATCGACTATGTAGATTTACTATATAATATATGTATTTAGAGCAGGATATTCAAAAGGACATCCGTCATTGTGGTTCTGTAACTTAGATACTATAAAATGATAGCGGTTTTATTGTGGGTTTTTTGAAAATCTATATCCTCATATACATACATTATACGTTACGTTATGTTATTTTATGTTATATAAGGTGTGAGTGGGGGATGTGATATAAATTTACGGTAAAATTTCTATTAACTAAATGACATAAAGTTCGGTGATAAATTTATTCAATTAGACTTTGAAAATAAATATGTCTATTAAGGCAGTAAATTTGGGAAACAGTAATGGGAGTGAGTAATAATAATGTCGTCGTCGTTTGTCGTTTGTCGTTCTCCGCTCGTTTCGAAAGAAAACTTTCTCAAATTCTGTATATTATTTCAATAAAGATTGGAGAAAATAATTTAGGACTTTAAACTTTCTATATCAACGTTACGTATGAAGGTAGGTACCTATATATACATTCAACATAACCTACAAATGTGTACTTATATAGGATTCATATAGAGAGGTTGAACTTCATAAATTTTCAAAGGAACATTTATGTGATAAACATAAGTACCAAAAGGTATAAGGTATACTTTACTTATACTATGTATAGCGGTACACCTAGTACATTTGTTAAAATCATTAAATAATGTGTGGGTAGTTAGCATTAGGAAGGTATGTAGGTAATAAAAGTCAAGTAGGTAGGTACCTTAACCTATTATATTTTTGAATAACAAAACACTTAAAAGTAACTCTCTGGTATACAAGTATCATTATAAACTTTTGAGAATTATTACATCAGAAGAAAGAGTTATACGAAGAAAAGTAGATTTTTTAAAGAATTATGTAGGTATTTAGGGGTAATGCAACTTACTTTTTGGTATTTCCTAAGAAATTGAAAACGCCACAGTGGTTTTTTAATGTAAAGCTTATCAAAAGATTGGGTGTATTATTTTTCGATTTCGTAGAATTTAGAATATTAAAAAAAGACAAAATAAAGTATTTGTGTAAATAACTAAATGATTCCAATTTTTTTCAAGAATACAATTAGCTCTTAAATCTTAAACTTATTTTTTTTTTAAACGCAAACCTATTACTCTGATTTTGATCGAAAGTTGAAAATTGGAATTTGATCTAAAGTTAAATGGGAAGTTAGCATTGAACACTAAAAATGGCTCAAACGAAGAACAACTAGAAATGTGACATATGCAATTGATTGAAGTTTAAAGTTATCTTTTCTAATCTATTATTAAAGTTCATTAAAATTTCAAAATATATATTTCTCTGAGTAAAGTATGTTTGAAAGTTATCATTGTTTCTCAAATATCGTTGGATGTATTTTCTTAAATTAACATTTTAAATTAAGATTTGAGCTCATCACTTCTGAATCGGTCCACTGTGGTGCGTGGCAGGATAAGGTTACTATCCGATTGGAAGACAATCTTCTCGGACAGTATTTTAACAAAATGGAGTTTGGCGGTAGATTCCCAATAAAAAAAGAGGCTGGGATGCGACCCACACTGATAACTTCCCATACCGTCTGTCGATATGTATCAGTTTGTCTTTATGTATCAATTTTTACCAAATTTGCGTAGGTACTATTTTTTGAAGATTTTATATTTGTATGTAAAAACGGACTGTTGGATTTTTATATCGAATGATACGTATATGAATATCGAAAACAATATTTTCTGTGAAATAAAATAAGTCTGAAACCAATATTTTTAATTTTTGAAAAGCTATTTGAGTCGAAAGTAAATTTTTACCAAGTTTTAGTATTGTTTTTTTTTTAGGTTTTTATTTTTTGTAAAAAAAAACTGTCGATTCGATATTTCTCAAAATTTTATCGAATAATTAAAACAATATTTCTTATAAGTTAAAATTAGTAAGAAGCCATTATCTCAAATTTTTGAAAAGATATTTGAGTCGAAAATCAATGTTTACCAACTTTTGTTAAATTTTTTTAGGTTTTTAATTTTTTGTACGAAAACTGTCAATTCGATTTTTTTCAAAATATTACTGAATGTTGACAACAATATTTTTTGAAAGATTAAAGTAGTTTAAAGCCAATATCTCCAAGTTTTGAAAGGATATTTGAGTCGAAAATCAATTTTTACCACCTTTTATACATTTTTTTAGGTTTTTATTTTTTGTAAAAAAAACTGTCAATTCGATTTTTCTCAAAATTTTTCCTAATGTTGAAAACCAATATTTCTTATAAGTTAAAATTAGAAAGAAGCCATAATCTCAAAGTTTTGAAAAGATATTTGAGTCGAAAATCAATTTTTACCAACTTTTATTAATTTTTGTTTAGGTTTTTATTTTTTTTTTAAAAACGTCGATTTGATTTTTCTCAACATTTTTCAGAATTTTGAAAACAATATTTCTTATAAGATAAAAAAAGTTTGAAACCTAAATCTCAAGTTTTTGAAAAGATATTTGAGTCGCAATTCAATTTTTACCAACTTTGAGTAATGTTTTTACTTGCGACATATAGGAACTATATGGCAAGTTTTGCATTCGTGCAGAATTTTGTCTGTCTGTCCACGCTCCTACAGCCTAAACCATTGGGTCGATTGAGTTCAAACTTGGAAGTTAAGGTTTTGAGCAGATTCGCGTTAGGCGTTTTTTTCATTTTTTTTTTAAGATCAAAACTAACAGTGGCCCCCATACAATTTTTTTGGTCAAAAAACGAAAATTCGAATTTTCTCAAAAACAAACCGATAGATTTTTTTTAAATTTTCTCTAAAATTTTATTTTTTAACTTGGCTTTTTTTAATAAGAAAAACATATTTTTGTTTTGCTCAGGAAAGGTACCGCTCATAGAACCGTTTTTTTGTTTTTTAATTTTCTCAGCAACTTATGTACTGATTTCAATAATTTTTTTTCTGAAGGAGCTCTTATATTGCCTTAACAATATTTGATTATCAAAAGTGCAATTTTTTTTTGTTTGGATTTTTAAAAAAATATTGAATTTTTTTTTTTCAAAATTCTATATCTCAAAAACGGGTTAATATTTTTTTACGAAATTAAAACGTAGAGCGTATATTTACAATCACTAAACAACTGCATACCAAAAATATTTTTAGAACAAAATTGAAAAATTTTATATATAAAAAATTAATTTAAAAAAAAACCGCTCTAACGATTTTCGAAAAAAAATTTTAAAAAATCAAGGGCTTTTTTATTTATAAAATGGCATTTAAATTTTTGAAGACAAACTTATTTTTCAGGTAAAATTTTGAATCTTAAATTAGTTTTTTTTTTAAATTATTTTAACTGTATTGAATGTAACCCCCTCCCAAAAAAATTGAAAAATGGAGGTTTTTTCGACAAATCAAATGGCATTTATATCTTTGAAGACAAACTTATTTTACAGGTATATTTTTAAATCTTATATACATAGATACTTTTAAACAGACTCTTTGAATACAGAAGCAAGTTCGTGCGACCCAGTCGTGCATTTTATTTCTTAGAATTTTATTTTTTATAAAAAAAACTGTCAATTGGATTTTTCTCAAAATTTTATCAGATGTCAAAAACATTATTCTTCGTTGCACAAAATGATGAAATCATATTTTAGTCGTAAAATTTTCTAGGTGACACATTTTTTTTTCAGTTTTTTTGATTTATAAAAAAAAACCGTTAATTGGATTTTTTTCCAAAAATATAATTGTTTTGTATGACGTTACAATATGTAATATAAAATTTAATTCAAGTCTCTAGCGTCATTGGTTCATGAGATATTTAGGTTTAACCGAAATTTTCACCTTTTTTTAAACTGCTATGGTAAAAAAACCACCCACGCAATTTTCTTGAGAGCCCTTTCTGCATCTTTCTTCATTATTATCTGTATAACAAAATTTATTTGAAGTCGATATCTCTTCTGGTTCTTGAGCTATGGAGGACGAAAAAAACGTCGCGAACGTACAGACGTACGGACGTACGAACGTAGGTACACACGCACGCACAGACATCTTTCTAAAAATCTTTTATTTCGACTCTAGGGACCTTGAAACGTCGAGAAATGTCAAAATTTTCAATTTGACAAATCGGACCCATTACAATAACTTCCTATGGGAAGTTAACAATCAATCCCAATACATACAGCGTTTTGCAACACAATCTTTGTTAACGAAATTATTTTAGGAGTGATTCTAATCAAAAGTTAATATCGGCTATATTTAAGATAAGAGGAAATTTGGTCGCACCGAGACGATCTTCCAATAATTTGCACGCTTTGCAACATATCGGTGACAGAAGATATTATGCATTTAATCGAAAAGTGTCCAATCCTGGAAGAAGTGAGAAGAACCTTCCTTGGCAGTGATGTATTAAGCGATGCAGAGTTAATAGCTCTTCTTAACTGCGATGTCAATGTAATACTGTACTTTTTCCATCAAAAAGCAATCTTTAGAATCCAAATCATTAATTAAGCATTTGAAATACCAGCATGCACCGGAGACATGGAGACAGGTTAAAGTAGTTTTTATCCCGAAAGTGAGTAGGCGTGGCCATGAATATGCGAAGGATTTTCATCCAATTAGTTTGACTTCTTTTGCAGTTGAAACACTGGAACGCATCCTAGATACCCATATCAGGAAAATTCTCGTAGAATGTCCGCTAGAAGAATCTCAGCACGTATATCTCAAAGGCAAGTCAACTGAGACAGAGGTAGTGCTTACCATTGAGAAGAGAATTCTTTAGACTTAGAAGGTGCTTTCAATAACGTCCTTGTTGAATCGATTCACGAATCACTTACTCAATTCGTGGTAGAGGTTTTGTATTCAAGAATGGATCATTTTTACGGTTAGTGATAGAAAGATTCAAGCTTCGTTAGGTAACACAATCTCTTCCAAACATGTGGATAGAGGAACACCCAAGAGTTATATTCCTTGCCCGCTCTTATGGATCTTAGCCATGGATAAAATCCTCATAAAGTTAAAAATGTGTGGGGTAAAGGCGGTAGCTTATGCTTATGATTTGGTTTTAATGGTGTCGGGCAAGTTCGTCAACGTGATTAGCGAAATCACGGAGATGGCTCTAAAGAAAGTTAGCAGCTGGGCCACGAGCAGTGGATTAGGTGTTAATTAGAGCAAAACTGAACTAATGCTCTCTACCACCAAAACTAAAATACCTGCCTTCAACCTACCCACACTGAACGCTCAAATACTGTCTTTATCCTCAGCACAAAATATCTACGAGTCATTCTAGTTCCCAAACTAAACTGGAAAGTAAAGATTGAAGAACGGGTTAAGAAAGCCTGTATTTCCTTTTACGCCTGTAGAAAAACTTTTGGTAAATCATCGAAGATGATTTTGTCGACATATACACAGCCGTTGTACCTCTTATTTGGTCTTATCAATCGATTGTGTGGTTACCTGCGCTTAACAATAATACAATACCGTGAAACTATGTAAAGTTCAAAGAATAGCTAGTGTCGGCATTTCAATGGCCCTTAAATGCCTTAAATGTTATTATGTACATCCTACCAGTAGACCTACACATTAAATATTTATTATTATCGTGCAGCGCACTAAGGCTTAGAGAATCAAACTGTCGGTTTTGCAGACTCTATGGGCATGGGAACACTAACGAACTGATTCCAGCAGATATTTTTGGACGAACACCGATTACTGCACCCCTGCCTTGAACCTCAGTAAAGATTTTAAACTTTAAAGTCATATTTCGTGCCAGAAAGGATTGGGAGGATGACGCAATTACAAAAGACTTCGACACCATTATCTTTACTAACGGGTGAAAGATGGAGTTTGGAGTTGCGTCGGGAACCTTCTCTGAGTGCCAGTGACTTTTGAGTGGAATTACTAGCAACCAGAGAAGCATGCAAAATACTCAAATCAAACTTAAACCAAAATAGAAACACGGCTATCTGCACTGACAGCCAGATGGCTATTATGGCTATCAATTCGGCCACGACGCACGGCCTCTATACTGGTCCAACAATGTCTGGATGAACTACCCAGCCTTAACATCAACCTCAGTGTCACTCTTATTTGGGTTCTAGGTCATAGTGCCGGACTCTACCATATCCAGGACGAAATGGCCTACCTGTTACAAAAACCGTTCTATTGAACTGTAATGCAGACCCAGGTATGATATAGCCAGGGTCATTGTAATAGGTACCCGACATTGGGGTATCCCTCACAATACTCACTGCCATAGCTGTGGAGACCAACATTAATGGGAAACTGTGATTCGCTTCCTTTCTGAATGTACTGTCCTGGCCGGTCATTAAGCTTCAGAAGGACATTTCTTAAAGATCCTGATGAACTTTGCGAGATGAAAATTAAAGACCTGAGTTCTTTTTTTAAAGTGACGAAATGGCTATAGGATCGCTAACTTTATCGAAATAAATCCGTCATAATATTATCTTTTTAACTTCCCATAGGAAGTTATTGTAATGGGACCGATTTGTCAATTTGAAAATTTTGACATTTCTCGACGTTTCAAGGTCCCTACAGTCGAAATAAAAGATTTTTAGAAAGATGTCTGTTCGTGCGTGTGTACGTACGTCCGTACGTTCGCGACGTTTTTTTCGTCGTCCATAGCTCAAGAACAAGAAGAGATATCGACTTCAAATAAATTTTGTTATACAGAAAATAAGGCAGAAAGATGCAGAAAGGGCTCTCAAGAAAATTGCGTGGGCGGTTTTTTTTACCATAGCAGTTTAAAAAAAGGTGAAAATTTTGGTTAACCCTAAATATCTCATGAACCATTGACTCTAGAGACTTGAATTAAATTTTATATTATATATTGTAACGTGATACAAAACAAGTATATTTTTGGAATTAACGGTTTTTTTTTGTTACATCGAAAATTTAACGACTAAAATATGATTTCATCTCTAAAACAATTTTGTGCAACGAAGAATAATGTTTTTGACATCTGATAAAATTTTGAGAAAAATCTAATTGACAGTTTTTTTACAAGAAAGAAAAACCTAAAAAAAAATAATAAAAGTTGGTAAAAATTGATTTTCGACTCAAATATCTTTTCAAAAATTTGAGGTTACTGCTTCTTACTAATTTTAACTTATAAGAAATATTGTTTTCAACATTCGATAAAATTTTGAGAAAAATCGAATTGACATCTTTTTTACAAAAAATAAAAACCTAAAAAAAAAACAATACTAAAACTTGGTAAAAATTTACTTTCGACTCAAATAGCTTTTCAAAAATTACAAATATTGGCTTCAAACTTATTTTATTTCACAGAAAATATTGTTTTCGATATTCAGTAATTTTTTTATAAAAATCCAATTGTCCGTTTTTTCATAAAAAATAAAATCTACAAAAAATAGTACTCAAATTTGGTAAAAATTGATACATATAGACAAACTTTTAAGCAAGACAAATCGACAGACGGGATGGGAAGTTATCAATGTGGGTCGCATCCCAGCCTTTTTTTTTATTTGTAATTTTATAGATTAAACGAGTTTATAGTACCAAAACGGTGGTTTCTAACGCTAATTATGAGTCACGCAGCAAGGGCTGCTTATGACGACCATCTCTGCCTACCTAGACCTACATATAATTAAAATATGATATCTGGCATATGGCATAAACAAAACTAAACTGAGACATTATAAAGAGGATATTATATACATAAAAGAAGACTACATAAAAGAAGATTTCAATACGACAGTCCAAGAAAATAAACCATTTTCCAAACCTCAAAATAATAAAAAAAATGACATCAGGAAGCGACATTGACAAGAAACAACAACGAATGCCTAAAAGAAATCGACAATATGACAACGATCCAAATGCAAATGAAAATGAACCAACATGTTCAACAAAATTAAAAAGACCAAAAACAAATGAAAAAGTCCAAAATGACAAACATAACAAAACAAGAAACAACAGCATTCATAGATTTCTACAATCAAACCAAAAAGAAATTAATAATATCAACAGTAACCAACACAGCAACTAGCAACAAAAGAAGCAAATTTTGAATAATAATGACTCTACCCCAAGCCGATTAGCCATCGTGGGGAATGACGGCCAATAACCTCCAAACTACCCATCAAACCAAGCCCAATCCAAAAACACTCTAGACATTTGTACATACAATGTAAGAACATTAGCTACAGAAGCAAAACAATCAGAACTAAGACAAGCATTATCAAGTATCAACTGGGATATACTGGGACTATCCGAGCTAAGAATTTTTGGACAAAACATTATTGAAAACCAGAATGATATATTCTGTTACATTGGTGAGACAAAAGGCTTGCATGGAGTTGGATTTCTCATCAAAAAGAATTTAAAGGACAGAATAATAAATGTACGATTTTTTAGTGAAAGGATTTGTAGCCTATGTTTAAAAATACAAATACAAATTTCAAACTTCTACAATTTATTCGACAAAGTATATAATGAAACAAAAACGGAGATAATGTATGTTATAGGAGACTTCAACGCCAAGTTAGGGAAACAGATTGACAGCGATGAAGAAGTAATGGGACCATTTGGATACGGACGAAGAAACGAAAGAGGAGACCTACTTATAAAGTGGCTGGAAGAGACGAATCTCAGATTTGCAAATTCTTTCTTTAAAAAGAGAGAAACACGAAAATGGACCTGGATTCACCCGAATGGGATAACAAAGAACGAAATTGACTTAGTTCTAACAAATAAACTGAAAACTATTAATGACATCTCCGTATTGAATAATTTTAAATTTGATAGTGACCATAGGCTAGTAAGAGCAAATATAAAAGTGGACCATAATACGTTGAAAAGAAACAAACAAACACTCAGTATTCCTAGAATGATACCAACCGAAAATATTGAAAAATATAATGACATACTTAAGAAAAAAATAAGTCTTAATATAACTACAAATAGAATAAACGAAAACTTTCAAAATACATATGATTCATTAGAACAGATAATAAAGAATTCGGCGAAAGTTTCAATCATGACTACTGTTACTTCAAAACCTGATAAATTAACGGATGACACTAAAGCGCTGATAACCAGAAGAGATAACCTACGAAACAAGGACAACTTATCAGACCAGGAAAAAAATGAACTAAGATACCTTCGGAAAACCATAAAAGAAGATGCGAAAAATGATATCCAAACATAAACGAAACAATGATAAAAGATATATTAAGCAACACAAAATCTATTAAAAAGACAAAATCATTTCTTGACGACGGAAAAGAGTGGATAACATCAATTAAGAACAAAAATAGCAACGCTATTAATAGAAGAGATATAAATGAGTCTGCTACCAAATTTTTCGAAGAACTCTTCAAATCGACAAAAGAAATAAAAGATGATAATATATCGATGGCGGACAGTTACTCCAATTTAAATACTGTTACACTTTTTACAAAAACAGATATTGAACAAGCAATTGACGATCTAAAGACAGATAAGTGTACAGGAAATGACGGTATTTTAACAGAAATGCTCAAATATGGAAAACAACCAATTTCTATAGTCTTGACCACGATTTTTAATGACATACTTATAACACAGAATATTCCAAAACAATGGAAACAAGCTACAATTACGCTTATCCACAAAAAAGGAAATAAAGATGACATAAATAACTACAGACCAATAAGCAACATTTCTATGATATATAAACTGTTCTCCAAAGTAATGTATACAAAAATTAAGGACACATTAAACAGAAATCAGCCAAGAGAACAAGCAGGATTCCGAGAAGGTTTTTTCAACAACAGACCATCTACAAACAATGAACCAACTCATTGAAAAAACTAACGAATTTGAAAAACCTTTGTATCTTCTATATATTGACTTCAGCAAAGCATTTGACTCAGTAGAACATGACGAAATATGGACAGCGCTGACAAACCAAGGCATTCATCCTATCTTTATAAGGACATTGAAAAATATATATACAGACAGCGTGGCGAAAATAAAAACCGAAAGAATAGGAAGAGAAATAAAAATAAAGAGAGGCGAAAGACAGGGGGATCCAATGTCACCACCATTATTCTCTGCCGTACTGGAAGAAATATTCAAGAAACTAAACTCGGACAATAGATATGGAATAAATATTTGGGGACAATATTTGAGCAACCTTAGATTCGCTGATGACATAGTTCTTATTTCATCAACTTCCGGACAAATACAAAATATGCTCATCGAATTGACAAATGAATGCAAGAAAGTTGGACTTCATATCAATAAGTCAAAAACTAAGATAATGACTAACCATATTAAAGATGACATAATGCTGGATAACGAACACATAGAATATGTAGAAGACTATACTTATCTAGGACAGACTAAGTCATTCATTTGCCAGGAGAAAAAAGAAGTTTCTAGACGCATTACCAATAGTTGGAAACAATTTTGGAGTCTAAAACAAATATTACAATCAAATCTAAGGGACGAAACACGAAAATATATACTAGACTCTGCTATTCTACCTGTTATGACGTATGGGTTACAGACTATATCCTTGACTTCAAGTTTACTTGACAAAATAAGAATATGCCAAACCAAGATGGAAAGAAAACTACTTAACCTACGAATTAGCCAGAGAGTGAGAAATAGAGAAATAAGACGAAGAACTGGTTTAACGGACGTGGTTGAACGAGCAAAACTCCTTAAATGGAATTGGGCAGGACATATATCTAGAATACAGGACCAAAGATGGACAAAAATCACTACAAAATGGACACCACCAGAAAGCAGAAGACCAGTTGGACGACCGAAGAAAAGATGGGCAGACGATTTGCTTAAAGAAAGACAAAGTTGGTACAATGACGCAAAAGATAGAGATCTTTGGGCAACATTGGGGGAGGCTTATGCCAGATCATAGAATTTTGATACGCATCCATTTATTTATTCAAACTTTGCTTACATATTAAAATTAATTTGATTAAAAAAATATGTTAATTTTATATAGTAATTATAGTAATTAATTCAAAAGAAACAGAAAATGTAAATAAATATTGTAAAAAATATCAATAATGGCAAATAAAAGCTTATAATAATAATAATAATAATAATCTGGCATATGACGGAAATATTTAGATATGTCTGGACAAAATTTTTCTATTCGACTAGTCGAAATCTATTTGACTAGTCGAAATCTAACAAAATATTTCTGAGCGTTTTTCTCAAAATCAGAATAACGTGAACTACAATGCTCACCTGAAACACTTTTCCAAAAATAATATAAGGTTTTCGAGTAATAACAAAAAATAATAACCCACTTAAGACCTCTTACATATCTTATTAATAAGACTCCAAGTAAGACGGCTTCCCACGGAGAATTAAGGACGTTCATAACGGGTGTTTTCTTACACGTACATATGTGGTATCACCAAAATAAGAGTTCGGCTCATGCAAAGTAACGAAACAATCTATTTATTGAAGGAAACTTTTAATGTATTATCGTCGTGGCCACCCACAAGGTGGAGTGGTCTATAGAATCGTGTGATTTTTTATTAAGTCGCTTGCATACGCAGACAAGCTTGAAACGATTGACGCCTGGAAAGAAATTCTTGGTTATGGCCCCGATTGCTGAAAAAAATTTTCGAAAATTCCAGCCCAATTGCCCAAAATCATTTTTAAAACATAACGACTTTTTCTTATATTTATAATAAAGCTTAATTCTAGCATCTGTTAGGTTTTTTACCAAATTTTTTTCGAAGTTATATAAATTTTATATACATTTTGTTGGATTTATTAAAACCACACTTGATTTAAGGAACAAACCATAATTATCATCGATATCACGAATAAAATTGAAGTCTAATAATTTTTTCTGTTACAACTTACCGTAAGAATTGGAAAACAAATTTTGCACTAAAAACAATAACCTTGATAATTTACCTTTTAAATGTATCAATATTTCGTAACTTCTAGCCGTGTTTTGTAATACGATTAAAATGTCGTTTAAAAAAGTTAATTTTATTTTAAATACCATATGTCAATGTAGTTTTAAGATAGTTTTTAACTATAGTTCCAAAAGAATATAACTGCGTTTTCGAATTCCTTCACTTAACATTTTTTCGCCATAAATGTTTAATTATTAATAAGCAGCAGACAGTCCTTTGGTATTTCGTTATCAACATTTGTTGCTATAGCACTACCAATATCTTATTTTGATTCTTAAGAAGAAATTACTTACCATTGATAAAAGTATCTTTCTTCAAAGATACTTTAGGACTGTATACGGTTTTTGAAGGTAAACAGGTATAAGGTATTCAATGTAAATTTCTTAGAACTTACAGCTCCTTCGACATTTCTTTGTACTACTCCAAATACCTATAAGTTGAGTCTTTTTCAAACAAAATATAATAATCATTAAAACACATAAATAAAATTTGTTTTATTTTCTCCAACCATAATTCATAGTTCATCAGAAATCCTTATTGCCTGAAAGAACTAATTCCCTTTAGATGTGGTATTACAAGAGAATTTCCGCTCATAGCTCTTGCTAGCATAACCAATTAAAGCTAAAAACAAAACCAAACCATCAAATCCCAAAACCCTTTTAAGTATTCCTAGAACGTTAACAATATCTCGGAGATAACTAAAACTAAAACCAAAACTTTTATCTTTTAGCAAAACACACGCCAACAAATAATTATAACTTTTTCTCATTAAATCTATCTTTTCTTTTTATATTAGGAGATGTAAGGACCTTAGGTAATTTCCAAAGAAGAAACATGATTTTATTTTGTAATCCTTTTCCAGTCACGTCACATTTATTCCTTCGGCTTGTTCATATATAACTTCAATTTTTATATTTTTTAATAACTAAGTAATTTTATAATTAGAAAAATAAATATACATAGAATCCTTATTCATTAGTTTATACACATGTATGTATGTATATGCAATGCATATGTATAGAGTGGCCTTTTAGTTTGATGCTCTTTACTATTTTCCACTATAATATTGCGGTATGCATCTGCTGTAATATTCCCCTTGAATGTGTTGTCTCGTCCTCGGATATTGCCATCGCACTACACAGTGATTATGACATTGGCCAAAAGGAGCTATCTGCAGGTTGCATCGAGAAAAGTTCTTTCATTAAATGAGAACATACCGTAGAAAATAATTAAGAACGTGACAATGAGACTCAGCATCGGCTGTACATGACCTGGAAATAATCGATTTGAATTTAATTTCCGTCTTTACCTGCAACCTAGAGCTGGAGCTGGAGCTGGAGCTGGTGCTTTGCTGTGCTATGCTATGATGGTGCATCCAGTCATCATCAGCATCAGTGATAGTGCAAGAGTGAGCCTCATCCAATACCATGTACTGATGTATACCATAATATAGCAAGTGCCAGCCTAGCCTAGCCAAGCCAAGCCAGTTTCTTCGTCTCTCTTATCGACGAGCTAGGCGACGACGTCCAACTCTCGCCATTATCGTTTCTTATCGTTATGCATTTCATTAGATGATCCAATAAAGGATATATAGGGTAAAGATAGCAGGTGGAGATGCAATCGCACACTCTGTGCTTAACAACAATCGATGTTGCATTTGCAATCATCTTTCAAAATTGAAGCACACAGCTCTCCTGTCTTTCACCCTGCCATCAGGCTATCTAGACCTAGCTGCTATATTGTGATTCTTTACTGGTTTTGGATGATGGCTCCTCTGCAACTCCTCCTGATACTGCATATACCATACGTACATACTTCGTACATACATAGCTCAGCTCAGCTCAGCTCGGTTCGGTTCAACTCACCCGTGTTTCTGTGTACTCACCTGAGTGATTTTCCACCAATCTCTGATTGAGGCCGGCGTCCTTAAGCGCTAGGATTGTGGCTCGAACAACAGTTTCACGTTTAAGCGAAGGAATGCCCATTATATCGGCTACACATTTCAACTCCAATAGTTCCGTATTCGAGATGAAACGTGGATCAGCTATATGGATGCGAATCTGTAAATTGCTTGAGTAAAGGATGAATCCTTCGGCATTCCTTGTTATCTCGTGTTGGTGTGGTGCCAATGTGACGGCAGGTGCCTGTAATATATACGAACGATAGAGCAGCAGCGGTAGAGGCGTAGAGGCGATAATTCCGATACGATGCATGGTGCACATTATGGAAGAAAAATTAAAAAAGAAAAAGAAAATTCATAAAGACATGGTTCATAAAGGGGTTGATGTATGATTAAAAAAGGAAATATTTTTGTTTTCTGTAGTCTATGAGGATGTGAAAAAGAATGTATGAATTATAGCAGAGTTGTAGGGTCTTGGATGACTTGCACTCAAAATTGGAAATGGAGAAAAACTCATCTTGAAAAAAGAAAATCCTGCAAATAACAAAATCTAAGCTTTGAAAATTAAAAAAAAAAAGAGGCTGGGATGCGACTTACACTCATAACTTTCCATCCCGTTTGTCGATTTGCCTTGCTTAAAACTTTAACAAAATATTCATATCAATATTTTGTGTGTGATAAATAATTTGAAGTCAATTTCTTTCTTTGTTCTCCTATTACTTGAATCAAAAATTATTTCTTATTATTTTTTTTGTTGTTTTTGTAGGTTTTCGTGTTTTAAAAAAAAAAAAAGTTGAATTTTTCTAAAAGATTTTTTTTGATGTAGTTATTTTAGCAGAAAATATATTACATTGATTTTAATTTTTATGAAAAAACTGACTTTCGGATTTTTATAAAAATTTTACTGAGTGTGGAAAAAATATTATCTATAAGATGAAATAAGTTTTTAAAAAGATATTTGAGTCGAAAATCAATTTTTACCAACTAGTAACGTTTTTTTAGGTTTTGGCCTTAATTTTAGTGCTGATTTCGAATCCAAACTCTAAATTTAACTATTTGCTCAAGTTTTAAAAATATCCGTTTTCAATATTATTTAACAGATTCGTTACAAGATTCAAACTTACTTTCAAATCGTTTTGCCTTTTTCTGTTGAAAAACTTTTTAGCAAAAATGATTTCTTGTTTCCGATTTATGTAAGACAAGTGAAATCTAACAACTTTCGAAGTTTTTTCGTATATTATATAAAATAATATACATACATTAATATTTCAACTGAATACTGAAGAAAAGGTTAGGAAAACCATCACAGAATTAAAAAAAAAACTACTTCATAAATGAAGTTTCGAGATAGCTTTAAAAAGCCTTTTATATACGTGTTTTTCGAACTTTAAAAAGTGAAATCTCAAAAACTTGAAGTGATACATTAATTTTGAAGTTGGATTTAAATTTAGGCCGCCAAAACCCATTGCAAGAGTGCAATTTTAATGCCAGTAAGAAAGCCTTGTCGACCAGTGCTGTCGATTGATTTTTCTTAAAATGACGCCAAATGTTAAAAACGTTGTAGTAATAAATATTTTATTTAAGTTTTTCTTTAATTACAAAAAAAACTTTTAATCTTAACATTTATATTTATATTTATATTTATATTTATATTTATATTTATATTTATATTTATATTTATATTTATATTTATATTTATATTTATATTTATATTTATATTTATATTTATATTTATATTTATATTTATATTTATATTTATATTTATATTTATATTTATATTTATATTTATATTTATATTTATATTTATATTTATATTTATATTTATAGATATTCTTGAGAAAAAATTATGATATTGAAATTTGATTTTTGCCCTTAATATCTCGATAAAAAGGAACTTAAACTTCAATATGTTGATAACATACTTTTAAAAGTGACTTAAATGAATATTTGGCTTATAGGAGAAGTTATAAGTGTGGTTCGTATTTCGTGTCAATTTGACAATTTCAATTGATTATTATTCTAAAATAAAATGTTAATGCATGACCTCCAATAGAGATGACATAGGTACATTAAACTCATAATTTATTTTGAAATTGACACAACATAGTTCATTAATTGTACCTTTCAAAAGTATTGAAGATAATGACTTCTTTATATAAATTATTTTGTACCTAAAATTCAATTATTATTAGGTTCCTTTTCAAGTTATTGTTGATGATGTTCTCTTCATACCCTACACCACCAAACTGATGATGTCTTTTGAAATTCCAAACACGCGCTTACTGCCTCAGCTTTTGAAAACAAATCCACCCCTGCTCCCTTAAATTTTAGGAGAAATGAGCTCAGGTGATGTATGAAGTTTTAACGATACGAATCTAAAATTGATAAATCCTCATCTCAAATGGACATGGACGTAGATTTTTTCCTATAACTAAATCCTAGTCCGCAATTCAATCGAATTCCTTATAAGAATGGTAACCTAGGTATAGATGGATGTTGAAACTTAAACGAAAAATAAGAAGTGAACTCGGCACGTTTTTCAGACGATAATTTAATTAAACAGTTTTCCCTCGTGTGCTCCTTAATATAACTGACGCAACATTGTCGATACGATACTTCGAGATACATTGTGTTTTTGTGAATCGAATGGGATATAGAAAAGTTTCCTGTCGGGAATAATAGAAAGAAACCTGAAGGCTCAATAAGTAGATTGAAGGAAGGTTAAGGTATAAAGCAGGCACAAGATAGAGGAAGAAAATTGAAAATAAAAAAAGAAAAAATTAAATGAATTTACGTGAATTCTATATAAAAGATATTCTGTTGTATAGAAGAAGTTGTGTTGTAACTAAAAACATATATTGAAGGCTTTTATTTTGGAAGTGAAGTGTATTTGTCTACGAGGAGAAAAAGAAACATATTTTGACGAATCGGAAAGGGGAATTGTTGCTCTTTAAACATCAGTTCCATAAAAAAGGATGTTTTTAAAGGATATTTTTGTTTTCGCTGAACACAATGGCGAATCATCTTAAACAGCTTAATATTAAATTTGTTTGAATTATGTAAGGTCTTCCAATAAGAGGTTTTATTTTAGTATTAAAAATCTGTCGATGTTTATTTTATTGTAAAGTGGAAGGTTTTTCATTACTAATGAAATAGATACCAGCTCAATGGCCGCTGGCACTAAAATGGCACTAAACGCTGGCACGTTAAGAATTTAGAAGATTTTCAAAAACCATTCTTGGATGACCCAACCTGTCAATTTGACAGTTCTGCCTCTAGGTTGAAATTTTGATGCATTTTAAGCGAAAATAACAGTTATGAGTTCTTGTTTTAACTGAATTTAAAAAACCTTAAGGCCTTAGTCTTGCAGAACTCCGTCAACACTATCTTTCAAAACTCTGTCCAATTTCTGCTTTATATTTATTTATTTGTATATAAGTATAAACTTTCGTAGACTAGAAACTTAGCTTAATAACAGTGAATATAATTGAAGTATTGATAAATAAATAGGTACATTACAAAAAAAAATCTTGATCTAAAAATCAAGTGATATAATATTTAATATTTGAAATTTGAAAATTTCCTTAAAACATTCAAGATTAATAACATTCGCATATTTATTAAAAAATGTACAGCACCTTGTGACAGTTTCATTACAGCCATAGTTTGTAGAATGATGAGGAATATCAAAAAAGTGGTTAACTCTTGACCTAAGAGAGCGTGTAGGGTTATGCGTTTTAAATAATAGGTTTAAAGACGGACAAGAAATATGTCCAATGATAATATCTCGGGCAAAGGATATTAAGAAATAAATTCGTCTTGTTTCCAAGGTTTTCAAGTCTAGTAATAAGCAACGTGATTTATATTGCGGTAATGGAACTGTCCAATTAAGCTGACGGAGAGTATACTTGGTGAATCTTTTCTGAATCTTCTCAATCCTATCAGAAGAATTTTTATAAAAAGGACACCACACTACACTACAGTATTCCAACGTTGGCCGCACTAAGCTAACAAAAAGATTTTTCAATGTGTACGGACAGCGAAAATCTTTTGAATTTCTAATCAAAAAGCCTAGCATAGAGTTAGCCCTAGAAATTATAAAGTCCACATGCATTCTGTAGTAATCAGGCCCAGTGGCAACACTGTATCAGTGCAATAATATAATAATATATAATAGTTATACTCACACATCAACATATGTAAACCGTTGTTACTAGTACATAAGTATATATTCCCTAGTTAAATTTCCCTCTTGTACAAATTCCCCTAGCTTGTAAGAAGAAAGAATAAAGATGAGTCAGTCTGAAAACGAACTCGAAACGAAATGGTTGTGCGTTATTATTCTTCTAAGGACTTTAAATATAATAATTATTTGGCCAACAGATTAGCTTACTTTAACCTCAGAAGTGGGATACAGCCCTAATAGCAACCTGGCAATTAGTTTAAAACAATTAAATTAAAATAATAAGCTGTATTCGTTCGTGAACAAACGTGTGCGCGTCCCCTACATTCAGATTCTCATTTTTTTTGTGTTGTTTGAATTCAACTGCCGCAGTGTTCCGTTTTTTTTTTCTCTCTCCCTTTTCCATTTTCTCCCTAAAAACAAATTATTGATACAACATGAGTGACTCAATGGAGCTGAGTAAGTATTCTGTGGTGCAGCTGCGAGAATGGCTGCAATGTTTGAAGATGCCAAGCAACGGTACAAAGTCAACGCTAATACTACGTCTCAATGGAGTACCCGTAGAAATACGAGGAGAGAAGCCAACGGATAAGAAAAAAAACGACAAAGATGAGGAAAATAAAAATAACAACAGCAACGACGACGACGCGGACGCGAACGACGACAACGAAGCGAACAATGAGGGTGACAACGATAGCAAGAGCAACAATGGTGAGAATGACAACGACGATGGAGAAGACGACAACGGCGGAGACGATGGCGGCGATGGTGACGAGGATAACAACGACAACGAAAGCAGCAATAACGATGAGGAAAGAGAGTGTCATCACAGTGTTGGTGACAACACACAATCGCTACTGAAGAAGAAAAATGAACTTCTCGTAAGAGAATTAAAACTGATCAAAAGAGAACGAGATTTATTGACAAAGGAAAATGAACTCTTGAGAAGACAACAAATTGAATTTAAAAAGCAACAACGAACAACTGAAGCGAACAAAAATAAAAATAAACGACGAGACGAAGAAATAGACGACAAAGAAGAGAGAAGATATAATACGTACAAAGACATGTTGCCGGAATACGATGGTGGTATTAATTTTGATGTCTGGCTGGCGCAATTGAGGAGTACGGAGAAAGCATACAATGTTGAGAAGACATTGTTGCGCAAGCTTTTCGTAAATAAGTTGAGAGGCAAAGCTCAACAGTGGTTGTTTTCTAAGCCAAATTTTGCTGAACAGGACATCAACGATCTGATTCGAGAGATGACTGAAATGTTCGGTGGTAAGGAGAATAAAATCTCGATGAGGAGAAAATTTGAAGCCAGGAAGTGGCGCTACAACGAAACGTTTCCAGAGTACTACAATGACAAAGTGGTGCTGTCCAATGGGATGGGAATCGAGGAGGATGAATTCATCGAATACGTCGTAGAAGGCATAAGCGATGAAAACCTGCGACTTTATGCTCATGTCAGCAATTTTAAAGACAAGTCGCATCTACTCCGGACATTGGGTAAGGTCGAGCAGCCAAGACCCAACAACTTCCAGTCAACGTCAAGGGCAGCGATGGCAGCAACGGCAACAACTACGACGGCAGCGACAACGATGCGGCAACAAAAAAAAGAAGGACCGAGATGCTACAATTGCAATTGCGTAGGACACATAGCCACCGAGTGCAGAAAAAGTAAGCGAGAGTTTGGGGCATGCTATGGGTGCGGCTCGATGGAGCATCGGTTGACGACGTGTCCAAAGAAGAAGTACACCGTCCAGTTGGTGGAGAAAAACAACGACGACTTCGTAAGTTATTTATATTTAAAAATTAAAATAGGTGAGAAAACAGAAAATTTCTTTCTAGAATGCCTTGTAGACACCGGTAGTCCCATCAGTTTTATGAAACGTTCGCGCCTTCCCGAAGGAGTAAATTTAAATTTAAAAACTAACGATGTAACTTATTATGGTATTAATAAAAGTAAACTCGTAATTTTCGGAAAGTTTTGTTGTCTCGTTGAATGGGAAAATCTTTTGATTTCGGTAGAACTATTTGTGGTTGACGATAAGTCAACAGGTTATGAGGTTGTTCTGGGAAGAAATTTTTTGAAGGCTGGAAATTTTAAATTAATTTCAAATTATGAAAACAATGAATATATGAAAAGACAAACTTATGAAAAATTAAACGAGAAAATTAATAAAACAATTGATAGACAAAATTATAAAAGTTATGAAAAAGAACAAAATGATAATAAAAATTGTATAAAATTTAACGATGAGTCAATAATTAGTTTAGACAATAAAAAACTTAATGAAAATAAAAACAACGATGAGTCTAAAGGTAAACAAAACAACGAAAGAAATATAGTTGTACCAATTTATAACCACAATGTTAACGAATTTAGAGCAAATAAAAACAGTATAATCGAAAATAATGTAAATATTAACAAAGATAATGAAGATTTTGTAAAAACTTTAATGATGATAGATTGCAATTATGATGTATGTGAAGAGAAAACTTTAAAAATTGGAAATAATGTAAGTTATGCAACTCAAAAATGTTTACAAGATATTTACAAAAATTGTTATCTGGTGCCTCGACGTCCGGTAGAACCATTAGTAAAAACAGAGATGAAGTTAAATCTAAGCTCAGATAAACCTTTTTATGGGCCGCCTCGTAGGTTGTCATACACAGAAAAGTCAGAGTTAAATAAATTGCTAGATGAGTATTTAGAAAAACGTTACATTAGGCCAAGTGAGTCAGAATTTGTTTCTCCTATAGTCCTAGTAAAGAAAAAAACTGGTGACCTTAGAATGTGCATAGACTATAGAGTTTTAAATAAAGTAACTACAAAAGATAGTTTTCCTATACCGCTAATAGATGATTTGTTAGATCGTATGGCAGACAAGCTGGTGTTTACCAAATTAGATTTGAAGAACGGATTCTTCCATGTATATATGCATGAAGATTCATTCAAGTATACGTCATTCGTTACACCTTTAGGGCAATATGAATTTTTGAGAATGCCGTTTGGTTTAAGAAATGCCCCATCCGTTTTTCAAAGACACGTTAATAAAATTTTTGCAGATATGATAAAAAAAGATGAGGTTATAATATATCTCGACGACATAATGATAGCAACAAAGGATATTGGCAAACATTTGACGATTTTAAAGGAAGTTTTTAGGAGACTTGTTGTAAACAAGTTAGAATTAAGGTTGGATAAGTGTGAATTCCTTCAGTCAAAGATCAAGTATTTGGGTTATACTGTTACTGGAGAAGGTATACAAGCCGATGATAAGGGTTTAGAGTCGATACAAAAATTTCCACTGCCACAAAACGTACATTCGGTTCAAAGTTTTTTGGGTCTATGTTCGTATTTCCGCAGGTTTGTAAAAAACTTTTCAATTATAGCTAAGCCACTCTACGATCTTACAAGAAAAAACAAAGTGTTTCAATTCGGTGCAGAGGAATTAAAGTCATTTGAAGTACTTAAACAAAAATTGATAGAATCTCCAATTTTAGCACTATATAACCCCAAAGACTATACAGAATTACACTGTGATGCAAGTGCAATAGGTTTAGGAGCAATATTGCTACAAAGAAAAGACGACGGAAAGTTACATCCTATTTTCTATTTTTCCAGAAGAACTACAGACGACGAAGCGAAATATCATAGTTTTGAGTTAGAAACTTTAGCTATAGTTACCGCACTTAAAAGATTTAGAGTATATTTACAAGGCAAACATTTTAAGATAGTGACGGATTGCAATTCCCTTACAATGACACTTAACAAAAAAGAACTAAATCCACGAATAGCAAGGTGGGCGTTAGAACTCCAAAACTACGATTACGAACTAGAACATAGAGCTGGTACACGTATGAAACACGTAGATGCCTTGAGCCGTTCAACGAACATTTTAATGTTGGAAACTAATAGTTTTGAGGAAAACTTAGTTATATCACAAGGTAAAGACAACGTTTTAGTAAAACTTAGAGATATGTTGCTGAAGTCAGAACATCAATTATATGAGATGCGAAATGGTGTTATATATAAAAAACAAAACGATGGGACAATTTTATTCTGCGTTCCTGAAAGTATGGAAAAGCATGTTATGTATAAATACCACGACGAGATGGGACACATAGGTACTGACAAAATGATTGAACTTATAAAGAAGAGTTATTGGTTTCCTAAGATGAGGGACAAAGTTAGTACGCATATACAAAATTGTTTCAAGTGCATAGTTTATTCCTCTAAACATGGAAAAGAAGAGGGATTTTTGAACAATATTCCCAAAGGCGATGTTCCATTCGAAGTGGTGCACATAGACCATTACGGGCCGGTCGACAATTCCCGCAACGTAAAGAAACATATTTTGGTGGTCATCGATGCATTTACGAAGTTTGTTAGATTGTACTCCACGAAAACAACGAATACAAAAGAGGTAGTTAAAGCGTTGTCTGACTATTTTCGATCATACAGCAGACCAAAGTGTATAATATCAGATAGAGGAAGCGCGTTTACGTCTGGAGAATTCAAAGAATTTTTGTTAGAAAACAACGTAAAACATATTCAAATTGCGACAGGTTCACCACAGGCAAATGGTCAGGTTGAAAGAGTCAACAGAAATATAGGTCCGATGTTAGCCAAGTTAGTTAAACCAGAAGAAGGAGTCTACTGGGACCACGTTGTAGAAAAAGTCGAGTTCACATTAAACAATACCGTCAATCGAATGATAGGAAAGCATCCAAGCGTTATGCTGTTTGGAGTAGATCAAAGGGGACAAATTATAGACGACTTTAAAGACAATTTAGTAGAAGTTCAACAAAAGATAGTTCATAAGGATCACAAACAGATAAGACAAGAGGCAATAGTAAAACAGGAACAAGCACAGGCTTATAATAAAAAGTATGTAGATAAAAAACGACAACGACCAAATAAGTATGAGTCAGGAGATTATGTGTTAATAAAAAATTTTGATTCACATCCGGGAGCGTCGAAAAAGTTGTTACCAAAATTTAAGGGACCATACCAAATAGTAAAAGTGTTAAGAAACGATAGATATGTAATCAAAGATGTGGACAATTTTCAACAAACGCGGTTACCATATAAGGGTGTATGGGCAGTTAGTAATATGAGACCATGGTTCGGAAATCGAGGTGCCAAACATAAAAACGTTCAATAAATTGTAAAGATCAGGTGATCTTAAGTGGTCAGAATGGCCGAATTGTAGTAATCAGGCCCAGTGGCAACACTGTATCAGTGCAATAATATAATAATATATAATAGTTATACTCACACATCAACATATGTAAACCGTTGTTACTAGTACATAAGTATATATTCCCTAGTTAAATTTCCCTCTTGTACAAATTCCCCTAGCTTGTAAGAAGAAAGAATAAAGATGAGTCAGTCTGAAAACGAACTCGAAACGAAATGGTTGTGCGTTATTATTCTTCTAAGGACTTTAAATATAATAATTATTTGGCCAACAGATTAGCTTACTTTAATTCTAAAATCCAACTTGTAATCAAACATTACTCCTAGGTCCTTATGATTATAGATTTTTCGGAGTTTGACTGATTCTAACTCATAAGAAAACATTTTTGGAAGTAGGGATCTTGTAAAATAGAGTTGGCAACATTTATCGATGTTTAAAGATAGATCATTAAGACCACACCACTTATAAAAATTATATACTGATGGCATTGACATAATCGGAAGAACTCAACGCAATTTCAGTCGGACTTTTGTGAAAATTAAGTACTGAGGCTGCAAAAATGGGCTTGGCTGTGAATAAGGGCAAAACAAAGTAAATACTGTCATCAAGAAAGGGCCTACAGCACCAATTTCTCGGTCAAAACGTCACTATCGACAGACTTAACTTTGAGGTACTTTTCACTTGGACTCCGCTATGAATGCATAAAACAACACCAGCGCACAGATCGAACGAATAATTACTATTGCTTAGTGCTGTTTGTTTGGACTAAGAAAACAATTGAGTAGTAAAGCCCTCTCTCGACCAAAGTGTCGCTATATAATACGCTTATTATCCCCGTCCTGCTGCCGTTTTGAAAAAAAAGTTATTCGCGTGATCTGCGGTTCCGTATGCATAGAAGGTGAGTGGAGGAGAAGATGGAAAGAAATTGATGGGAAGTTTTTCGACACCATAAACAGGAAGTTTATCTAGCTTACTTTGGGGAGGAAGAGTATTCCGGATAGGCTTATTCCTATTTTAAAGACGAATAATGATGTGATGGTGTCCATATGTAACGTCTTTTGATATTGATAGTTATGTATTTATTAACTTCCTATAGGAAGTTATTGTAATGGGTCCGATTTGTCAAATTGAAAATTTTGACATTTCTCGACATTTCAAGGCCCCTAGAGTCGAAATAAAAGGTTTTTAGAAAGATGTCTGTGCGTGCGTGTGTACGTACGTACGTTCGCGACGTTTTTTTCGCCGTCCATAGCTCAAGAACCAGTAGGGATACCGACTACAACTAAATTTTGTTATACAGATAATAATGCAGAAAGGGCTCTCAAGAAAATTGCGTGGGGTACCATAGCAATTTAAAAAAAGGTGAAAATTTTGGTTAACCCTAAATATCTCACGAACTAATAACGCTAGAGACTTGAATTAAATTTTATATTATATATTGTAACGTGATACCAATCAAGTAAATTTTTGGAAAAAAATCTAACTAACGGTTTTTGTATAGATAAAAAAAAACTGAAAAAAAATATTTGTCAACTCGAAAATTTTACGAATAAAAAATGATTTTATCTCCAAAACAATTTTGTGCAACGAAGAATAACGTTTTCAACATCTGGTAAAATTTTAAGAAAAATCAAATTGACAGTTTTTTATAAAAAATAAAAACCTAAAAAAAACGTTACTCAAAGTTGGTAAAAATTCAATTTCGACTCAAATATCTTTTCGAAAATTTGAGATTATGGCTTCCAACTTATTTTATTTTATAAGAAATATTGTTTTCAAGATTCGGTTAAATTTTGAGAAAAATCGAATAGGCAGTTTTTTAACAAAAAATAAAAACCTTAAGAAAACAATACTAAAAGTTCGTAAAAATTGATTTTCGCCTGAAATATCTTTTCAAAAATTTTAGATTATGGCTTCAAACTATTTTTGTCTTATAGAAAATATTGTTTTCAACATTTGGTAAAATTTTGAGAAAAATCGAAATGACAGATTTCTTACAAATAAAAAAAACAATACTAAAACTTGGTAAAAAATTACTTTCGACTCAAATCCAACAGTCAGTTTTTTCATAAAAAAATAAAATCTATAAAAAAATTTATGTTTGGTTCTCGATATCTCTCAAGTAAATTTTTCATCCAATCTGTATTGGCTTATATAAGAAATGAAAACTTTTAACAAATGCTACTAAAATTGGTAAAAATTTGTTCTCGGCTAAAAATCCCGTTATCAAAACTTAATTTTGAAATAAAACTATGCAAAATATTGTTGGTAATTTTGAAACTTTTAAGAATAATTCAAGTGAAAACTTTTTTAGCAAAACAAGAAAATCTACAAACTTTTAAGCAAGACAAATCGATGGACGGTAAGGAAAGTTATCAGTGTGGGTCGCATCCCAGTTTCTTTTTTATAAAGCATCTGTACAATGTTCACCAAGTAAAACTTATAAATAGTACAGGATTTATTACAATAAATTTATAAATTATAAACAAGAATATGAAATGTATGTTCATAGCTTACAAAATTAAAGAAGATTACGAGATTAATTAAGAAATAAATTAAAATAGTCGCAAAAGGAAATAAAAATGAGTATATTAAAAGTGTATTTCAGTTCAAGTTCGACAAATATCCAAAACAAATGTATTGGAACTTTCTGATTTTGATTCTAGACCTTATATGACCGGTAAGATTATTCCTCAGTTTGACAGCATGAACAAAAAATTGGCAGCGCCATGTCAAACACGTATGGGTGGACGGGAGCAATAAGATAAAACGACTTGAGAAACAATAATTAAGTCCATATTAGACAGATAATTTGGAGTCTTTTTAACAATCAAATTGAAAAGTAAGATACAACACCGATACTTGAAGAAAGCTTTCAGATAACAGCTAAAAAGTTGATGAGTCTGAAACGAGACATGATCAAATCTACGCAGGTTAAAAACAATTCCAGTAGTGGCATTAAATGCTATATTTAACTTCTGAGCCGAATAAGAGTCAAGGTCTGCAAACAGCTCGCACCCATACGTCTTTATAGGCAGAACGAGCTACTTAACCAGCTTTAATTTAGTATAACAGATGAGCGAAGTATAAATCTTTGACGTGGGTATCCCAAGTTGGTCTATTGTTAAAGATCAGTCCTAAGTTTTTGACTTGTGTAACATAATCAATTATGGAATTATTAAGTATAACGGAAGGAAAGTTTTCAGGTTTGAGTTTTTTATTCGATATTGGAAGAGCTTTAGTTTCTTCAGGATTAAGTTTAATCCCCTTGAGGGTAGACCAATCACAATAGACTATAGATCAATGTTCATTTTAGCTATTGCATCCTTAATCATGCTCTCAGGAAAACTAATACATAACTGAACATCATCAGCGTAGACATGGTATTGACAGAAGGACAAAACAGAAGGTAGATCATTAATGAACAATGAAAACAGTAAAGACCCAAGGATTGATCCTTGAGGAACTTCAGTATGCACAGGAAGGAACGAAGACAGTTTACAATTACAAGATACGGTTTGCATACAATTGGTCAAATATGAATAAATAAGGTTTTAAGCTGTATTAGAGAAGTTAAAAAAAGTAGTCAAAGCTTGTCTTATGTCATCGGACACATTAAGCAAATCTGAAATGCAAGTATGCCCAGACCGGAAGCCTGACTGCATGGGTATCAAAAATTGTTTGTCTTAAATATATTTTTTTAATTGGTTACCTGTAAGAGTTTCAAAATCCTTATATAAAAAGGAAGTATAGATATGGGTCTGTACTATTATTCTTTCCTTGTTTTGGGAAAGAGACAATTTTGGAAATCTTCCAAGAAGCGGGATATGTAGAGGTCATTATAACTGTGTTGAAGATGTGAGTTATGTGAAGAAGTAGGCGAATTTTAATAAAGTCAGGATATATATTGTCAAGTCCAGTGCAGTTCGATTTTATAGAAAAGATTGCTTTTCCAACTTGATACTCATCTACCGCACTTACCGAGAATGCGGTACTATAGTTCTCAGCAATTCTTGAGGACATAAAACTAAATTGAGTTTGGGAAGTAGAAAATTTACGATTCATATCCTCCAAATCAATATCTTCATCACAAATTTGGACATCTTTTCTTAAGACAATATTCTTAACTTCTTTCCAAAAAGATACTTTGAGGACCGATTCAAGATATTATTATAAAAATTGTATTTTGCAGTTCTTTTTAAGCTCATAACAAGATTACGTGACCGTTTAAGCTCGTCAAGCATTTCTGGACAACCGAAACGTCTCCAGTGAAATGAAGGTATGAAACATCTCTTGCTTTAAGTTTATCAAAAGAGAATCAGGAACAACTCTGTGATTTCATAAAGTGAGTTTTCAATGAAACATGTTTATTAAAAAGATAATCAATTGCTGAGGTAAAATTCTTAATTTGAAAATTGACATTTGATGTACTTAAGAATGAGTTCAAATCTATTGATAAGCAATCGTTAAATGAATAATCAACATTGATGCTACGAAAGTCACGATACTGGAAAGAATGTTGGGATATTTTTTGTTTCGAAATTTAAGTCAAGGGTTGTGAAAAGGAGGTCATGATATGAAAAGACAGGGAGGCATAACTAACTGTAACATTAGAAATAGGAGGGTTTTTGGGGACTTTGCGTCAATTGCATAAAGTTCATGATTTAATTCACTTAAATCTTTTAGAAGTACTTTAGCTATCACTTCCTAACTAAAAAGTGGAAAAAGAGGAACAAATCGTGTTCAGATTCGAAACCTCTCAGTTTTCCGTAAGGAAAAGAAGAGATTTTCCAGTATTTTGGAAGAATTGTCACTTCATACAAGATGTTGTCCACTGAGAGTTATTCTTCTCAGCTTATACCAAAAGCTATGACTATTCTTCTTAAATGTTGAATCAGTGGGGTTATGAGGAAGAAGCACCTAGAAAATACATCAACTATAACTAGAAAATTGCGAGCCTTCATAAATAGATGTCTCCAAAATGTTTCCATAGTTTTTTGGCTGAATCGAATGTACGAGTATAACGAAAAACTTTTGAAGGAAAACGAGGCATGAATTCATTGGCTCTATTATACGAAGACGTAAATGGCGGCAACACGTTTCGAAAAGGTAATGAGTAAAATGCAGGTCAGTAAACAGAATCTATTCTCTCGAGAAAGCTGAAGTGTCGGGAGACCGAAAAAGCACCTGAACAGTCTAGAAATAATCATCAAGATTGGGAAACACATCGCCGAGAACTATATTACCCTAGGGAACCTCCGGACTTAGGAGGTCTGGGAACCTGTGCAAGTGAGAAATTATGAGAAACTAATCTCACATTAAACAGATTCATTTGTATTTTTTTCCCTGATCCTTTTAATATTTTTTTTTGATTTTTAACTGACCTCTATACCAACTTCAACTTCACCATCTAATCAATTATTTGCCACTCTTGAAGGACTCCCGATTAAAACTGCCAATATTTTCCCAGTCAGGTTTAACTTTTTTTCCGGTCTTTCTCGAATCCTCAAAGTACTGCATCAATATATAACGCTGTCCTCGTTATTTTGTCTGTTATTTAAGGAACATCCTTTTCTCATGGTAACAATATCCTCTTTTGTATAAGTTCATATATATTGAGTGTTGGGGTTAAATAAACTCGCCTTATATTTATGTGCAAATGTATTGTCATTGTTGATGGTGTGTATGTGTGTGTGTATGAGTATGTATATGGAGTATTGTAATCTATTTGATAAATTTCATCACGTACCGTTTTGTTATTGATGTACCACGTTAGTGTCGCCTGGGGACTTGACCATTCGGAACTGCAGTTAGCCACCAAAAAATCACCATACTTGTATGGATGTGTTATTCCACTGATGTACGGGTCAAATTTTGGAAGAACTATAAAATACAAAAGAGTGAGAGTGAGTGTGAGTTCATGTACAGAAAAAAAAATTAAGATACCAACAAAATAACAAAAGAAGGAAATAACAAGAATATAGCGAAAATAGCACAAATCGAACAAAATCAAATAAATGGACATGTGGACACAAAAAGGATAAAATGATCAGAATTCATGTCATGTGTTTAAACCTAGGTACAGTACATACAAAAAGCAACTCAACATTTATTTGTATGTGTTTACTATAGAGTACTGTGTAGATTTCTTTCTGAGGAAATATAGATTCTAAAACTTACAATTTATGCTTAGAAGGAAATAAGAAAGCCAGATGAAAGTTCTAAGCCCTAGCCAACTAGTTAACTAACACATAGCAAGATGACAGTTGTAAGCCCTAGCTAGCTAGTTATCTAACACATACTGAACATTTATATGCACTCTATATTTCTTCTTCAGGACAAAAAGCTCTCAAACTTAAAAAATATCTTCTTAGAATGGGAAAGAAAAGTAACCAAATGACATTTTTAAGGTATGCAACATTTTAAGCACCACACTGTTCGTTCAAATCTGATTATAAATCGCTATGTACTACAGAGTACACCCTATTTTCGAACCATATCACCAAAAAGCACAGGATATTTTAGTGGACAACAAGAAAACACTTAAGAAAATCTTCCTGTGTGTCCTGTGTATAGTTACAAAGGAAGAAAGGAGAATGACAAAACAACCAAAGACGACAACGACGACAACGATGACAACGACAACGATGACACCCAAAAGGATTCTTTGATTCTTAACAAGTTTTAACTCAGGCAACAGAATAGAAATAGAACCCCAAAACGGTTATTCCAATGGGAATTTTTGTGTGTGTCTTAACACCAACCAGGACATATAAAATATTTACTCCTTGTTTTGGGGGTATTGTATGACCCAGTGTTTTGTGTGGGTAACGTGTCCGGTCCGGTCCGTTGTCGATTCGTTGTGTAGTCGTTTTCGTTGTCGATGGACAAAATTTACCCAACAAAGAATAAACCAAACCAATGAAGGGTTTGCCCCAATAAGGCAGTAAATCGACCAAACAGCGATTTGTTTTGTTTTTGTCACACAATCGTTTGAAATAGTCTCTAGAGAATAACCTCTTAGATGAAACAAAAATATAAACATTCCTATACTCGAGACTTTGAATGAACTCCATTCGTATACCTATGTATAGATAGGTATAGGATAATAAAGTTCATGCTAAGGAAAAGAAAAATATTCCCAGAGTTTAAGGATGGATGTCATTTTGGCATGATGTGAAATGGGAGATCATTGATGACAGTCAATATAGAAGTCGTCAGGAAAAAGAGCTTATAATTTATTGAAGTATATTTAAAGGGATGTTTTCTGAGATTTTGTTGTGGAAACTCTTAACAACACCAATATAACTTGTTTATAGTTTTAGTATGAGAGTATATGTATTTTTACAAATAAAAAATTATTAAATAAGTCTTTTAAGTTTCGTTGTTAATTTAAAAGTTTGTAATGTTTTTCATTAAACTAGATTGAGAGATTCTAACTGAATGAAGAGAGATCACGGAGAATCATAGGAACTGTCTGAATTTTTTAACTTTTGTCAATCTACTGACAAATGTCAGACATTTGCTAGAAATGTCGTTTTTGATAAGTAATCTAGAAGAAGACATCCCAATAGGATACTACTAATCTAATCTGATAGATTCAAAATTTTGTTGTAAAAGTTGATATAAATTCTTATCAGTTCCTTCCATTTCACACTTGATTTGATTGTGTTAGCGCTTTTGGCCGATTTTGAAGAAAGAAATTTTATGTTTTGAAGTTCAGGAGACTTTTGAACATTGCGAACTTCCAACCAATAACGCAATAATTCTTATTTTGAAAAATTTTGGTAACAGTGCCTTTTTTTTAATTGGTTGTCTTTGTATTCTTCACATATGATTTTCCTGCGAAGTTTATCTCTTAAAAGATCAATTAATTTTCTACATACAAATATGTATCTTTCTCCACAATTGCTTACCGATTTCTACTTTTCCCTGAAGAAAAGACGTACTAAAGGGTGCCTGGTAACAGATTTATGTTTTTTAATACGATTATTTGACAAAGTAAAAAACCGTGCGCGGATTTCTCAGTCACGATGTCGAGGCATTTTTGAAGAGTAACGATTCGTACGTAACTGCGATACAATGAATAAGTGATGGGCCGTGTGTGAATCTAATTCGTTCGTGGGTGCGTTCCGCGCAACTGATTCGGCTACGAAGACTTCGCGGCCAGGGCCTGTCGATCTTTAAGGACCCCCGAAAACATTAAAGTGCTTCAAGAAAGTTAAAAAAGGATTTAAAGTTCCACTAATTCAAAATTAAAATCGTTCAAGAGCTCAAAGAAAGTGATTTTGTTTCACGTAAAAATTCGTGTGAGATGATGTTCGAGCGTTTTCGTACTGTGAATCTCAAGTTTTGGAGCGACGAGGCTCATATTCATTTAAACGGGCAATTTAATAAACAAAACTGCCGTTCCTGGGCTACAAAAACCCATAACCTTACACTGAAATACCAAAAGCCATTGCATTGCCCCAGGGTATCTGTTTGGTGCGCCTCAACCGCGCACGCATCGTATAATTGGACCATTTTTTCATTTCGTGAATGCTCGGGGTCAGGCGACGAATGTCAAAAGTGGAAACTACTGACGCATGATAACGCATTTCTTTTTGTCAGACCTGCAAGCTCACCCGTCGTTTTCATCGCACACGTGGTGCCAAGAGGATGGTGCGAACACACACACGGCTAAAGATTCCATGAATTTGTTTCGGAAAGCTTTTCCTCAAAAACTTATCAGTTGCTTTGGGGACATCCCGTGGCCACCAAGGTCCCCCGACTTAACCCCAATGAGTTTTTTATATATGGGGCTAACTCAAATAGAGAATTTAAAGCAACAATCCCTAACCCTAGTGAACCTAAAAGAAAACATTCGTCGATAAATTAGCGCGCTTAAATCAAGTTTACTGTAGTGTGTGGCTCGTAACACGAGACTCCATTTTGAACAGTGCGTGCAACTCGACGGAAGACATTTGGATGACACAATGTTAAAAATTGAAACCAGCTTTATTTGTTTGTCGTTTAATATTTCAAAAAAAAACAATGTATCAAATAGATTTTTTAAAATTAAGTTTCACATTTTATTGCTTGACACGATTAAATGAGAATCACGGAGAACGAAGTTTTCTACAATAGTTTTTTTCTAAGAAGATCAATAGAAGGCAAGATTTTTAGTCGTTAGTTCAATTAATTGGTATGAATTAACACCCATTTATACCAAGTTAATTTTTCATTTTTCGTTAACTTGAAAAGTGAATTGTGTTGGAAAATATTACACAGTGGCACTGCCTGTGCTGAAGAATAAAAGCGCTTAACAGCGGATTAACGTTACTTGAAGTTTTTCAGAACTCTGTAGATAATAAAAGTACAAGTAAAGTTTTTGGTTTAACGTCGAAACACAATTAAAGTGTGCTGCAAAATCGTATGATCTGACAAACCGAATCAATGTATTTGTAGATGAGCAGCGTTTCGTAGGTTTTTAACGATGAGTAGAAGCGGAAACAATCCCGAAAATAAAATGTTCCTAAATTTTTCATTTTACATAATTTTTGGGGATTTTGGTTTCGGGATTTTTGAATTTTCAGAACCTGGATTTTCGGACATTTGACTCTTTGGGATTTTGGATTTTTGGGATTTCGGGATTTTGGTTGTTGGGATTCCGTCCCAAACACTGTTTTAGAAGACAAAGTTTTTTACTTTGCAATCATACAATTTATTCTTAAGAGATATGTTGTTCTTTTTTTTATAATTTACAGGCACTCAAGGGGTTATTAGTACTCTCTATATGTTTATGTTTAAACACAGTGCGACCGTTAGGAAAAAAGTGGAGGATTTAAGAGGATATACCGGTGCATATTGGCCTTAAAGTTCTGAATATCAAAATGGGAGGGAAAAACAGAGTTCCACATTCTCGATGTGCGATTTTAGAAATAATCTCTCAACGTCCGAAATTGAGCTCAAGGGTAAACTGATGAGTATTCCTAGAAGTAGACTATTACGGATAAACTTTTTAAGTTGTGGAATGCAACTGGCTAATTCGACACAACATTATTTGTAAAAATATCGATAAAACAACGAAAGGCATTAAACATTGCGGCGGTGTTCGAGGGATGTAAATGTTTCGGTTATAGTTCTATGGCCTATCTTTTTAAAGGAATTTTTTGAATTCTATCCAAGAGATTTAAACTTCTTTTTGGGGCAACTGCCCGCAGATATGCGAATTATATTCAAGCTTTGAACGAATGAAGGCATTGTAAATTACAACCAGATCAGAAGCACCTAGCAGCAATTTTTTCAATGTCGAATATGTAATCATTCCATAAGAGGTGATCTGTGATACACGGTGTACTGAAAGTTGATTAGTTTACTGGATGAAAATTCCACTCATGAATAGCGGTATTGGGGGTGGATTACGATTTAACAACAGGAAACAGCATTGAGTTTTTGAAGCAATAAATTATTCACGGTTAATAAATCGCCCTTGGATAATGCTGTCGAGATACGCTGACGTTGAAGTTCAAAATCCAAAGAACAAAAATGTGAATCAAGAAACGAATATGAAAAGTTGATGGTACTGTCGTCAGCGAAACAGTTTAATGGATGAGAAGTGGCAGACAAGAGATCTTAAATGAATATAAGGAAGAGAGTTGAAGAAAAAATGGAGCCCTAGGGAACACCAGCATTTATTTTGTTAATTTCAGACTTGAATTAAATTTATATCGAACAGTTAAAATAGTAGTTTCTAATCCAACGAAGAAGAGACTTATCATCTTACTTTCTTCAAAACGATGTAAAGAATTGTTCCACTGTTCGGTGAAATAAACCAAGAGATCCCCAGAGGACCTATTGCTACGAAAGCTATACTGCCGGTCATTTAAAAGCTTCCGTTCTTCGAGATATTTCTTAAGCTGATAATTAATCAGCTTTTCCATGACCTTGGAAAGAAAGGACGTGAGTGGTATTGGACGATAGTTGGAAGGGGAGCAGGATTCGCTTTTTTTTAGGAACATGCTGGAAAAATGCTGTTTTCCATCCGCTCGGAAAGAGACCTGAAATGTATAACAGATCGAAAAGTTTACGCAGTGGTTTTGACAGAGTTGAAGAAAACCTCTTTAGAGCAATAGCGGGCATACTATCCGGGCCAGTGGAATTGTGTATGTCAAGGTCTTTCAGTACTATTGCAACTGCAAGAGTGCGAAAGAAGATTAGTCTCATAAACTCGTTTACGCTTTTACGAACAGAAGGACTGACTCATGATAATCCCTGGATAGCTTCGAATTAACAGGAAAATCGAGCTTACAAAAGGAGTGCCATTGTGGACGAGCATTGGAACCGAGAATGACGTTGTGTTTCGTACGTTTTTTAACCTTAAAAAACATAGTTTTTTGTGATCTTTAGTATTTTTAAAGAGGCATATTTTAATAAACTCATAAAAGAAAAATTTTAATTCGAGATTCGTATTCAAACAACTTAGACATTTTTTGATGAAATTATAGCCAAAGCCTGAGACAAACCATTTGGACAGTACCAAAATTACGATTGACGCTTTCAAAGTTGTGGACAAAATTAGCCAAGTCTATTTATTTTCAAATGTCTAAATAGACCAAAACTGCAAAAAATATTCTTATTATCAACAATTTGTTCTGAATTAATTGTTTTGATTCTTAGAAGCACTATGACAACGACAAATTTTGTAGCAAAGATTGTTAAAAAATGATCTTCCTCGCGAAAGAAGCAACTACTAAACTATTACCACCTAAAAGTATCCTTTAAATTGATTTAAATTCCTTGCTCAAGGTACAAATTAAATTGACATGCATCTATATACTAGAGCTGTGATAATATATACATAAGCTCACATGCAGACTTGTAAATAAATCCTACTCGTATATAAGGATTTAAAAAAAACAGCGGTTTCAATTCCAATGTGAATTATAATGATGCATACCTTCCATTACCATAAAAAATAAATTGCATACATACCTCCAACTGACATATTTGCGGTTTTATCAATGAGCTTAAATTCAGGTGCATCTCCCGATACCTCACATCGATATGCGCCTGATGAAAATAAATTGAGCTTTTCTAGTTCAACATTGCAGATAAATTGATTGCAAACGTAAGATCCATCTGCTATCGTTACACCCTGAACGGGAAATCTGTTTGTTGTGGGTGGTGTAAGGGGTGAATATCTGTAATAAAAATAAAAATAAAAATATTTATAAAAGTAAAAAATGTGCATTGTCATCATAAATGTTTGAGAGAATAAATTCCGGTACCTACATTATATACATATTTATATTATTGACAAACAGAGATTTTTATGAAACCCCATTCCTCACCGGGCGATGTACTCGTATATGAAGTACCTACCTTTACCTTGTATGGCCTTGGGTGATTCTTTTGAGAAAATCGACTAAAAATATTCTATTTTTATGAGAAATTTCCTTTTTCTTTTGTATTTTGAAATTGGAAAATTTTATAAAATATATGTTAAAGAGGTATTCAAACTTTGGAAAAGAATCATGTGTATGTTACGTAGATGCACAGCATATATTATGTAAAGTAGATGGTAAGCAGTTTTAAGAATTTTTCATTTCACAAAAATAAAAATTGGAATAAACAACTACATATATTGAAAATTTGAAAAGAAAAGAATAGTGAAAGGTCTTGCAATAAGAACTTTCGAAAGTTGTCAGTTGATATAGAGGATATAATTTTGAAGCTTGTTGAACTTCAGTCGTTTATTTAGTGTTTCTCTGCTTTAAAGGTAAAATACAAAAATTGTTGAATTTGAAATCAATCGATATCAATGAGCGCCCAATGCATCCCGAAATCTTAAATGTTTTGTTTGATTTTTGGGCTTACGAGACATGAGGGCATCATCAGTTGATAGATCTTTGCCAAAGACACCGACCAGACCGTTTTGTTTTTTTGTTTTCGGATAGGGGTAATTTTACCAGAGAAACTTTCAAGAAACGTAAGAATTGATTTTAAAAATTAGAGCTCTGTTTACCAAACTTATAGAAAACTTTTTCGTCAAATCGTAATCAGTGATGAGCTTCGGGTATATTCTATTTGCTGCTAAACGCAATGATTTCCTGTTGGGCCTTTCCGCAATACGATGACCAGAGGAAAGTGTTGGTTAACATCCCAGGGCAGTACAAGTACAATTTCACAGTCATGTGTAAGTTGAGGAGCGATGTTACCCTTAGAACACAATGTAGTCCCGCTTACCTCTCAGACAGGCTAAGCCAAACCGACCAGTGTCGTCAATGAGACACCATTTTTGACAAGACTTAGGGGCCCTGTCTCCAGAAATTCCTGAATATAGCTTCAGGTCGAGCTTCGCAACCTTTAAGATAAGCTCCTTAGAGCCAAAGGTCTGACAACCTCTTTGTTTACCTACATGACCACCACGAAACTGGCCAGCACCGCAATGCGAAAGAAATAAAATGCACGACTGGGTCGCACGAACTTGCTCCTGTATTCAAAGAGTCTGTTTAAAAAAGTACCTATGTTTAAAAGATTTAAAAATATACCTGTAAAATAAGTTTGTCTTCAAAGATATAAATGCCATTTGATTTGTCGAAAAAACCTTCATTTTTCAATTTTTTTGGGAGGGGGTTACATTTAATACAGTTAAAATAATTTTAAAAAAACTAATTTAAGATTCAAAATTTTACCTGAAAAATAAGTTTGTCTTCAAAAATTTAAATGCCATTTTATAAATCAAAAAAACCTTGATTTAAAAATTTTTTTTTTCGAAAATCGTTAGAGCGTTTTTTTTTGTTAAAATTAATTTTGTATATATAAAATTTTTCAATTTTGTTCTAAAAATATTTTTGATATGCAGTTGTTTAGTGATTATAAATATACACTCTACATTTGAATTTCGTAAAAAAATGTTGACCCGTTTTTGAGATATAGAATTTTGAAAAAAAAAATTCAATATTTTTTTAAAAATCCAATCAAAAAAAAATTGCACTTTTGGTAATCAAATATTGTTAAGGCAGTATAAGAGCTCGTTCAAAAAAAAAATATTGAAATCGGTTCATAAGTTACTGAGAAAATTAAAAAACAAAAAAACGGTTCAATGAGCGGTACCTTTCCTGAGCAATACAAAAATATGTTTTTCTTATTAAATGAAGCAAAGTTAAAAAAGAAAATTTTAAAGAAAATTTAAAAAAATCTATCGGTTCGTTTTTGAGAAAATTCGAATTTTAATTTTTTGACCAAAAAATTGTATGGGGGCCACTGTTAGTTTTGATTAAAAAAAAAAATGAAAAAACGCCTAACGAGAATCTGCTCAAAACCTTAACTTCCAAGTTTCAACTCAATCGACCCAATGGTTTAGGCTGTAGGAGCGTGGACAGACAGACAAAACAGACCGGACGGAATCGCGGGACCCACTTTTTTCGACTTCTCTACCATCTTAATGTCATGTTTGATTAAAATCTCGAGTTCGAAATTTAGCACGAATGCAAAACTTGCCATATAGCTCCTTTATGTCGCAAGTAATATAGTTCCTATGTGTCGCAAGTAAAAAATCGATGAGAAACCAACTTCATTGAGGCCAACAAGAAAAATGAGCTCAGGAGCCTACAGTTGAAGTAGGAAACTATTGATTCCTGAGCACAGAAACGAACACACATACAATTATTATTTCTGAAAGAGAAATCTACGAAAATCCTCATTGGCTTTTACTTCAATAGAGTTGGCCTTTCGCCAACAACCTAACAGGTCCATATTAGTTTGACTTTAGACCAGGAAAGTCCACCATTTTACAAATATTCACATTACGACGATTTAAAAAAACCCGAGAACTTCAAATCGATATCCACCATCTCTTAATCGATTTCAAGGCCGCGTGTGACAGCAGCTATAGGGAAGAGCTCTAGAGAACAATGTCTAGTTTTAACATCCCTGTCAAACTTGTCCGTTTGTGTAGAATGATGATGGAGAATTCACACTGCTCTATCAATGTCGGAAAAGATCTCACCGATGCATTTGATGTTCAAAAAAGTTTTAGATAAGGTGATGCACTGCCATGTGACATCTTAAACATCGTTCTGGAAAGAATTGTGTAAAACTCAATCATCAACACTAGAGGCACAATCTTCCAAAGGTCCGTCTAATTACTCGATTACAGCGATGATTTTGACATAATTGAAAGATCAAAGCACGATTTCAGTGGCATGTTTTGTGCTTTTGAGCATTGCGAAAGAAGAAGAGAAGATGGGTTTAGTCGTCAATGACGCAAGACCATGCTGTCATCAATAAGAGAACGACGACGTCTTGGAGGAAACGACACCATGGATAACCATAACTTTGAGGTATACTTAAGGACTTTGTCTACCGAAGCAATGCTATAAATTCAGACAACAACTAGAGCGCTGAAATCAAATGGAGAGGAGAGTAAACTTTGCGAATCACTGCTTCTTTGGACTTCTAAGGCAATTGAGTAGTTAAGTCCCCTCTTCAGCATCTAAAGTCACCATTTATAATATACTCAACTCATCATCCCGGTTCTCATTGAAGGTGCTGAGGCTTGGACCTAGTCAAGGCAAGATGATAACGTCTTAAGATGATTCGAAAGAAAAAAAAAAGTTCTTCGTCTGGCATAGATCGACGAACTATACGGGCTGTATAGCGGCAATGATCTGGTCAAAAGAATTTAAGTCCAACGTCTTATTTGGCTGGGTCATGTTTTAGAGAATGTACATCAACGCTTTAGCCTGGAAGGTCTTCGAATTCAATATCAAGGGACAGCGTCGTAGAGGGCGACTGTGACTCAGGTGGCGCACACAGGTGGGATGAAACCTCAACCAATTTGGCGTGCGAAACTGGAGACAGAAAGCTAGGACCTATATGGCTGAAAACGAAAGTTGGTTGAGGCCCAGGTCCGTCCCAGACTGTAGCGCTACCTTAAGCAGTTGAGCTGTCTCATAAAATTCGATCAGTACCAAGACTCAGGGTAGAGCATACGTGACATCGGACTATATTTGCTTGCTTTCACAAAGATTGGACTGAGGCCGACTGGGATAGATTTTTCTTCACTGATAAGTCCAGGTTTTGTCCACTCTCACCAGATGGGAAAAAAAAAAATAATGAAAAACCTGCCCAAGGTTTGATCAATGGTTGGGATAATTTGCAAAAGCGACCGTAAAAAACTTTATTCATGGTATGCCTTCATAGATGTTAGGGGAGGCAATACGCCCAGTACTGAAGGAACGGAAACTCTCTAGATCACAATGGACCAGTAGGCCCCCGTGTACGCAACAGCTCCATGCTGTGCACACCCCTTATAACCTAACGGAAACTCTTAAAAAAAAATATGATCTTTTGTGCTATTTTACGTTCAATTTCAAAGTTCCTCAACGCTTTTTTTTTTAACATGGTGCGTCACTTTTTTTGTATGTCCAGTCATACCACTTCAAAATGAAAACTTTAAAATTGTCCTTTCCTTTTCACCAATAGGCCATCTAGATGACAACAATTTTCACGTCTGAGATCTTAGTCCTGATTATTGTAGCATTCTTCCCAATCCTTCGCAGACAACTGTAAGCATCCTTTCAAATTGTCGTTTTTGGTGTGAGCACGCATTCCTGCCATCAGACTCTTGAGAATTTAAAATCCAGAATTTCAAAATCGTGCTACCAGCCGTCTAGGCGAAATCAATTGACCGCTTCGGAACTGCAATTGCTACTTCGAAGCCAGCTGAGGCAACCACTTGAACGACGTTGTGCTCCATAACCAATTTGAATGTTTGATCGTACAAATAAAGCCATAAAACAAGAAAAAGTTGTTGATTGTTTGAAAACACTAAATACATAAAAACTCTTCTAATAAGAACTTCCAAACATTTCACAGTTGAATTCATAGAAATGGAGCTACATCTGTCAATTTGGCTGTCATTTATTCATTCTGTTTTGCTTAATCATTCGATACGAGTGAGAGTGTGCAGGAGAACTTGAGAACGAGAAAGTCGATTTCACTTTGCTTTCATGAAATCGGCCTTTTGCAGACCACAATTAGTTGACTTGGCCCTGAACCTCTACGAAATTGAACTGACCTAGGTGTGTTCACTGTTCGTTGAATTTAAGGATAGGATTAAATAATTCCATTTCATCTTCTATTTTATACGAATTTCAACATTGAGCCAAAAGAGCTTAGTATAATGGCTAAAAACTCGTTTTTTTAAATTATTTAATAAATATTTTAAATTTGTACACCTGCGTTACACATTAATCCAACCACACCCAAATCTACAAAAACGCCCAAATCTTAAAAGTCCCATAACAAAATTCTGTCAATTACCTACCTACCACCCCTTTAAACAAACGCACTTTCATGCAATTATTTCAGTTCACACATCGGTGTCAAAATGTCACTAGTGAAACCATAAAACACTTTACCCTATACAGAACCATCATGCAGTCAAAAAAGGCCGAAGGTGGCTTCACCTACGCTACGCTACACTTGTATAGTATGTCATATTTCCATCTTCAGCCACCAACCCCCAGCCCACAAACCCCACCGACCTCCTGACACCACACAATTATTTACATAGTAATAACAATGTGGCTTAAAACGCATTTAACCATCATACTCAACTTATTTCTAAGGGACTCGGATTGAGAGTGCAAATATTAAGTGAATGAATGTACGTACAGCTGTGGCCAAAATAATAGACACACAATTTAATTTAATTTTTGGTTATAAACTTCTCATAGGAAAAATTCGGTTGAACCCAAATATCTCTCGAACAAATAACGATAGTGACTTCAAATACATTTTATATTATACAGGGTTATTCATTTTGCGGTTTCAAAAGTAAACTTAAATAAAACAAATATAAAATATTTTGTTTATGATATTTCTTTTATGTTATAAAGATTGAACGTTAACATTATGTGTGAAAAGCTTCATCATTTAAATGACCACCACGAGAATTGTTGCAAGCATCGATTCTTTTGAGGTAATTTTCAACCACTTTTTGACACATATTGGGAGGTATCTCAGCTATAACTTGACGAATGTTGGGTTTTAAGTGCTCAAGAGTTAAAGGTTTATCTGCATAAGCACAGTCTTTAGCAGAGTCCCACAAAAATAAAACTCCAGCGGTGTCAAAACGCATGATCTTGATATCGCCAGTTGATATCGTCACGACGAGAAATTACGTTGCCAGGAAATGTCTCTTGCAATAAAGCCATATTCGCTCGAATTGTGTGGCATAAGGCACCATCTTGTTTACATATGCTACATATTCTTCAAGTCGTATTCTTCAATAGTAAGCAAAAGAAAGTGGGTAATCATATGATCATAATTCATAACGCTCAGAATTGACGGTGACAGTCGTTTCATCGTCGTTTTCGAAGAAGTAATGTCCAATCACACCTCCGCTCAGGACCAAAGAGCTCACCAAACAGTGATTTTTTGTGGATGGCCTCTCTCTAATTACCTGATAATTCTCAGAACCCCAAATACGACAATTTTTTTTATTAACATACCCACCGACTGCCGATTGAGAATTGTACTTCGCCGTCAAACGCCAGTTGTTCAAGCGCCCATTCTACGTACTACGACGCACGTTGTGAATGGTCAGCTGGCTTCATTTGTGCAAAATACGCCATAATGTGCCGTAAGACGACTCTAATTCCTGAGAACGACGAGGAATCAACACATACGGGTCTTCGGCAACACTTTCAATTACAGCGACGATATATTCAGTCGTACGAGCGAAACGATGATTCACAGGTCGAATTCCAGCCCTATACTTTTGAAACCGCAAAATGGATAACCTGTTACTTCCAAAATAACTGTATGCATCGAAGAAATATCAAACACGTTGATATTCGGTAAGCGTTTTAGAAGAATCAAAGTGACTTAAGGTATTTTAAAATTAATTTTTGACTCTTTCTGCTCGTTCTCGAAATATTTCCAACGAAAAATTGCCTGAACTTACGGACTTACAGGTACAGACTCACGCTCTTTCATCTTTCTAAAAACCATAGCTTTAGATTCTAGAGACTATGAAATTTGGATAAATGTCTTAATTTTCAATTTAACTAGTTGAAATTTCAAGGTCTCTAGAATCATGACTAATTAAAAATTTGGATATTTCTTAAAGTTTCAAGGTCTCTAGAATCATTAATTTATAATCTGTACATTTCTCCAAGTTTCAAGGTCTCTAAAACTTAATGGTTTTTGAGAGAGATACCGGAGACAATTCAACAACTTCGAATGGGAAAATAAAAATGTTCCTATTATCTTGGCCTTATCTGTAAATCGAACGCTCTGAGTCTGGAGTATAATAATACTGAGCACTTGTCCATTATCCATTTTGAGCTTTTGTGCGACATCAATAACACAACCTAGACCACTATAAATATGTACATACATACATATATCGTATACCAGCTATGTTTAATATCCTCATCTTGTCCGATGTCCGATTGAATTTTGATTTAACTTTTTCAACCCAAAATATTTACGTGTGTAACGGTGTGGAGAGTATGTATATATAGTATATTGTTTTTGTGTCCTACCTGAGTTCCAGAATAACGAACAATTTAAAAATTATTTCACCTGCAAGGCTAACCATTCATTGGTAACGTACATCACCACCAATAAAATCCGCAAATGAGGAAGAACGAAAAAATAAAATGTTTTAAAAAACTGAAAAATAAAATATCGAAAATCGAATTTGCGGTATTCATTGAATCCATCTCTCTTAAAAAAAAAGAAAATAACCAATACACTACCACCGAATTGAGTCCTTCACATTCACACTCGCACTAACTCACTCACACACACATATATATTTTTAATCAAATATTTAAATGAGCAGTAGTTGCAGTAACAGTTGCATCGCCATCAGGAGCATCAGAATCAGGAGCATCAGCTGAAGCGATATGGTGGATTTTTGTGTTTAAATACCACAGATCTGCATATTTTAAAGGATGCAGCTGATGCTACTGCAGAAGTTACAACAATCACCCTTTCCCTTTAATTTACATTTATATCTACTTTTACATTTATTTTTACCTATGCAGGTATGAATTTGAAAATTCAGACTTGATGTAGACAAGCTACTAGTATATAGATAGGTGTATAGATAGATACAGACCTAAAAAATTCCTGACCATCCTTGTACCATTTGACGGAATTCAACGTCCGATTACCCATTTCATAGCTGCAGAATAATTTGGCCTTTTGTCCAGAGTCTATAATTCGTGGGACGGTTAAATTCGATAGAAAGAGCGCTTGATTCAGGTGAACATCTGAAAATAAAAATTGAAAATACAAAATTGAAACGATATACTAGCTGATGAATAAAATGCCATTTATGTAGGTACATACAATACATATGTACATACATATGTACATATATAAAGTTTTTAAATTTAAACTACTGTGCTGAAAAATATTTCTTCGAAAGGATGTTTTTCAAAGTCAATAATAAGTTAATTTTAAAACCGATAAAATATGTATTAAAAAAAGTGCTGCCAATAGCAACATTGACATGTTTTCTTATGAAATATTAAAATATTATTAAATTATAAAATATTCTCCTACTTAAAAGGCATGGTTCCTAAATGCATCCCCTACCTGTAAACTCCCCTCTCTACCATCGTAAAAATAAATAAATTAGATGGCACAAACGTCCGTTGAGAACTGGACCCAAGTGACTTACAACTCTTAACCATTTCTGTGTGTCATGTCAGGGGACCTACAATTTTATGCCAAATCCAAACAAGAATTACTCTTGGAGGATTTGTCAATTCCTCGCAAGAGGCAGTACCTGTGAAAAAAGCAACGGGTATTACCATCTTGGTTCTTTTTTGTATTCGTTGTCAAAACTCCATATTTTCCAATTTCGAAGAATTGTACATAAATATTTTAAACTGATAAATTTCCATGGGTGTCTTTAAAAACTTGGATCTGCTGATTTTCCTTTGATTGCCATTTAAAGAACTTAAAAAAATACAATCAAAATCTGAAGTTTAAGCGGTTTTTTGTCGAGATGCTCGAGAAGCTAAACTTATTTTTTAATATTTTTGTTCAGATATAATTTTTGCAAGAAAAATTCTGTGGCGTTATAGTCTAAGAGCCGGCAGAAAATTTCGGGAGTGGAGTGATAACCAAAATTCCTTGATGTGAATGTGTAGATATACGCAGTACGCACCCTTGTATCAAATTCAACCGTCTGGCCGTGGTCGGGGGTAAGCGTTCAAAAATGGGCAATTTTCCGATTTTTCGGTCTAAATGATAACCACATGAGTGATACATATACAAAATGGGAAAAAATACTGTGATTACAAAAATGTATGTCAAAGACGTTTTGGTTGCAGCCTTCTGCTTGCCAGACGCATTTTAATAGTTTTCCAAATGCATTTTTTAACTTAAGACCCTGATAAATGTTTTTCTGTGATATGTAGCAAAAAGAATGATAAATCAAAAGTCAGAAAAAATCTCCTGATTACAAAAAAGTGTGTCCAAGACGTTTTAATTGCCGCTCAATCTAAAAAGTGAACAGATTTTTCTGAAAACTTGAAGAAATCGACCACAGAAATATCAGTTAAGAATATTAATATTTGATTATAAGTGACTCACAGCTTATTTGATACAGTACTTCATTTCAAATATATATCGGAATTGCATAGAAGCTAAGAAAAGTTAAGAGCTTCTTGTGGCAGTTTAATATTTAGTAAGATAACCCTTGTGTTATTTTCCCCCATTCTTCTAAGATTATTTTTTTCAGTTCGTTCTTGTTCGAAATCTTGTGTTTTCGAATGTTGTTGTCCAATAATGCCCATAAGTTTTCGATGACATTAAAGTCAGGTGACTGTGCTGGTGGCGTCATCAAGTGGGGGCAATTCCAAATCAGCCAGGTCTGCACAATTCCTGATTTGTGTTTCAGGTCGTTGTTCTGGTAAAATCGAAAATTCGAACGAATTCCCAACTTTTCAGCACTTGGAACCAAATTTTTTTTCAAGATATCGAGGTACATATTTTTGTTCATGGTTCCCTCAATAAATTTTAAATTTTCGACACCAGCTGCAGACATACAAACCCATACCATGACACTTTCTCCTCCATGCTTTACTGTAGCTTTCAGGTTCTCCTTTTTGAGTTCCGTATTTGGCTTCCGCCAGATATAGGACGTCCCATCAGAGCCAAAAATATTAAATTTGGACTCATCTGCAAAGATAACTGAATCCCAGAAACTGTTGTCTTTGGTGATATGCTCCTTAGCAAAAGATAAACGGCGGTTCTTTGATTTTTTTTTTTTTGCTGATTAGGGGTTTCTTTCGAGCAACTCTCCCATTGAAATCATGGTCGCGAAGCACACGACGGATGGTTTCAGCGCTACAAGATTTCCCCGATCCTTCATGAACCTCAGCAGTTTTGGGGCCGATAATTTTGGGTTGGCTTTAATTTTTCTTACGATAAATCTTTCATCAGCCGGTTTGAAAATTTTGTTTGGTGGATTTCTTCCTTTGTCCTTGATGCGATTTTCATGAACAAACCGCTCTACTATGTGTTGCACCATTGATGGGCTAAGGTCAACACATTCGGCAATGTTGCGGTTAGATTTTCCGCTTTTGTAATGCTGAATAACCAATTCGCGGACTTCAACAGTTGTTCGACGACCCATTTTAATAAAAAGACTAAAATTGATACAACGTTTCACAATATCACACAAAAAATTGTGAAAAACTGTTTCAAATAATCATAGCAACACAAATAATAAGAAAACAACAACCAATTGCGGGTAAATAAAAAGTGAGGGTAGGTTAAATTAGGTGTATCAATAGGTGTGAGGTTTTTTTTTGATAAAATGCTATGCTTATCTTAATGTTAAAAAAACGGTATGTGTTTTTCATAGTACCCGTAGCGTGATGGTTAGTGCGTTGGACTGTCATGCAAGGGGTCTTGGGTTCAATCCCTGCCTATGCCACCTAACTTTTTTCACGGGTACTGCCTCTTGCGAGGAATTGACAAATTCTCCAAGAGTAATTCTTGTCATGAAAAGTGCTTTCTCAAATTAGCCGTTCGGATTCGGCATATAAACTGTAGGTCCCTTCCATCTCTGACAACATTACTCGCACACAGGAATGGTTGAGAGTTGTAAGTCACTAGACCCTGGTTCTTCATGGACTGTTGCGCCACCTAATTTTAGTTTTTCATTTGGTTTAAAGCTGCCTTCGATTATTACAAATTGAACAGTCTTGAAATTTAACTGAAATTGTAAGTGTACTGGAAAACATATATAAAAGGACACGATCTGCAGTGTGGAACGGAACTGAGCTATGTATCTGATGGGTTTGCAACCAGTTCAAGAGTAAGACAGGGATGTACTCGGTAAATACAAATTTTGAGCCAATATCAAAGACGATACTTCTACGGCCGGCGCGGCGCTTCGGTGCCCAAGCTAAGAGAGGTAAAACAATACTTCTTATTTAATTTTTAAAGGGAACATTTTAGATATCACTAAGCACTCCGAGCTACGTTGTCATGCTGGGAACAGGAATCTCGGGTTTGTTTATACAAATTCTTTAGCTTTAAGCGGACTATTTGTTTGATGTTCTGAAGATGCCTGAAAAATGTAGTCTTCAAAACTATTCAGGACCACAGTAGTTATACCAACTACTGTGTGGTTGAGATCGGCGAAAAGATGCAACATGAATGAACACTGTAGAGCTGAGTATGAAGTGGAATCGGCTTAGGACAGCTTATACATAGTAGACTTTCTCATATCTACATTTAAGATTCAAGCATTTAACTGATTTTTCTGATGCGGTCGAGCTAAGAATGCTCAATTTAAATGATATTCAACATAGGCCGGATCTACCGCTAGAATGTAGTCTGTGCATCTTAAGAGAACGGGAAGATGTCATTCACTCGGAAAGTGCTTAGCGAGCTGGAATATGTGTAATTGGAAGCAACATACTATCAGAAGAGCAAGTCCTATGTGAATTCTTTGAGATGGATTTTGTAAAAATTTTTTGAGTATCACCAATTCGCCCTAGGTTATAGACGAATTTCTTTTTTTTTTAAATAACGGGTTATCCAGTTTGCGGTTTCAAAAGTATAGGGCTGGCATTCGACATCTGTCAAAGTTTTCAAGTTGTTTTTTTTTTCAGTTGAAAGTCTGACATTTACGAAAACGTTTCGCTTAACTATCGCACACCATATACAAATTGTTAAAACATACCTACTACAAACATGGTGATTCTGCCACAGCCACATATCGTGATTTAAGAATAGATTATGGTTTACATAATCGCCAAACTCAACTACGCAAACAATTGTCAAAAATTGTGAATTTGTGTTCTGAGAATCCTCAAATAATTATAGAGGGGCCATTATATCCACAAAAAGTTACTGTTTGGTGCAGTCTTTGGTCCGCTCTTTCCGCACTTTAAAGCTGCCCAAAATGTGTCAAAAAATGGTCGAAAATAACCTCAAAAGAATCGATGCTTGCAACAATTAACGTAGTGGTCATTGAAACGATGTAGTGTTTTACACTTAATGTCAACGTTCAAACTTTATAATAAAAAAGAAATATCATGAAAAAAAAAATAATTTTATATGTGTTATATTAACTTCCCATAGGAAGTTATTGTAATGGGTCCGATTTGTCAAATTTAAAAATTTGACATTTCTCGACGTTTCAAGGTCCCTAGAGTCAAAATAAAAGATTTTTAGAAAGATGTCTGTGCGTGCGTGTGTACGTACGTTCGTACGTTCGTACGTTCGCGACGTTTTTTCGTCGTCCATAGCTCAAGAACCAGAAGAGATATCGACTTCAACTAAATTTTGTTATACAGATAATAAGGTATAAAGATGCAGAAAGGGCTATCAAGAAAACTGCGTATGTAGTTTTTTTACCATAGCAGTTTAAAAAAAAAGGTGAAAATTTTGGTTAACCCTAAATATCTCATGAATCAATGCCGCTAGAGACTTGAATTAAATTGTATATTATATATTGTAACGTGTTACAAAACAAGTATATTTTTGGAAAAAAATCCAATTAACGTTTTTTTTATAAATCAAAAAAACTGAAAAAAAAATTTGTCACCTAGAAAATTTTACGACTAAAATATGATTTCATCTCCAAAATAATTTTGTGCAACGAAGAATAATGTTTTTGACATCTAATAAAATTTTGAGAAAAATCTTATTAACAGTTTTTTTTTGTAAAAAATAAAAACAAAAAAAACATTACTCAAAGTTGGTAAAAATTGAATTTCGACTCAAATATCTTTTCAAAAACTTGAGATTAAGGCTACGAACTTATTTTATGTTATATAAATTATTATTTTCAACATTTTGAAAAATGTTGAGAAAATTCGAATTGACAGTTTTTTTACAAAAAATAAAAATCAAAAAAAAAAATAATAAAAGTCGGTAAAAATTGATTTTCTACTCAAATATCTTTTTAAAACTTTAAGATGTTGGCTTTAAACTAGTTTTTTCTTTCAAAAAATATTGTTGTCAATATTCAGATAAATTAAAAAAAAATCGAATTCACAGTTTTTTTACAAAAAATTAAAAACCGAACAAAAAAAATTAACAAAAGTTGGTAAAAATTGATTTTCGACTCAAATATTTTTTTTTTAAATTTGAGATAATAGCTTTTAACTACTTTAAACTTATAAGAAATATTGTTTCAACATTAGGAAACATTTGAGAAAAATCGAAATGACAGTTTTTTTTACAATAAATAAAAACCTAAACAAAAAAATTACAGAAGTTGGTAAAAATTGATTTTCGACTCAAATATCTTTTCAAAACTTTGAGATATTGGCTTTAAACTGCTTTTATCTTTCAAAAAATATTGTTGTAAACATCCAGTAAATTTTTGAAAAAAAATCGAATTGACTGTTTTTTTACAAAAAATAAAAACCTAAAAAAAAACATTACTCAAAGTTGGTAAAAATTGAATTTCGAGTTAAATATCTTTTCAAAAACTTGAGATTAAGGCTACGAACTTATTTTATCTTATAAGAAATATTGTTTTCAACATTCGGTAAAATTTTGAGAAAAATCGAATTGACAGTTTTTTTTACAAAAAAATAAAAACCTAAAAAAAAACAAATCTAAAGCTTGGTAAAAATTTACTTTCGACTCAAATAGCGTTTGAAAAATTAAAAATATTGGCTTCAAACTTATTTTATTTCACAGAAAATATTGTTTTCGGTATTCAGTAATTTTTTTATAAAAATCCAACAGTCCTTTTTTTCATAAAAAAATAAAACCTACAAAAAATAGTACGCAAATTTGGTAAAAATTGATTCATATAGACAAACTTTTTAGCAAGACAAATCGACAGACGGGATGAGAAGTTATCAGTGTGGGTCGCATCCCAGCCTCTTTTTTAATTTTAATTTAAAATTGTTTTGTGTAACATAAAATAAAATTGATACAATTTTAATCTCAGTACTGTACTGAAACATAGAAAGGATATCCTATATAGTAACATACCAAAAAGAGAGAATATTGCAATTTCAGATTAAATGCCTACAAATTAGAAAGCACAGAACTCACCAACCTTCAACCCCATGTCACTTCGCATCCCGTCGTCGTTCATTACGTTCAATTGAATATTCAAATTTTTCGACAATTATTATTGGCGCAATGAAAATTTACTCGATGATTTGAGATACCATCAGATATCAGGTTAGGCTTTTCTAAATGCAACCATACACATATGTAGGTATATTTGTTATTTGTATATAAATACATTTGCACGTTTTACATAAATATGTATCAATAAAAATGTATATACAATACATAATATTATTATTATGTTTCGAATACAAATGTTAAAATTTAATTTTAAAATCAATTCTCGTCTGTTTGGTGTGCTATTTGGTAGATAAGCTAGAAAACTATGGTTTTCGATGTTTTGTTTTTCAACTCAAACACCGCTGATGATGATGATGATGTTGATAATAAATATTTGTTGGAAAATACGTTTTAATAGATTCGAATAATAAGATTTGAATATTTGACCATGTGCACGTATATAAAATGCATGGCATATGTAATTTGTTGGTCATATAAAATTATTGACAATATAAATTGTAAATCAAGCTTTGCAATGAGATAAAAGTATTTTTGAAAATATGATTCATTCACAAATACTTGTATAATGCTTTTTATAATAAATATGGAAGATCCATATGTTTATTTAAGTTGAGAAGCCAGTATCATTGAACATTTTTACGGGTGGTTTCGAATCATATTTTTATGAAGCAAATTCAGAAATATTTAGATAGCGGTTAAATCACATAATCTGAATTTATTATTTGGAAAAAAAATTTATTAAAACCACAAATTCCAGTGTATATTAAGCCATGCTTTAAAATATTGCAATATCATTAAGGAGGTAACTTTTGGGGAATTTTGCGTCGTTCGTGAGAAATTTTTCGTACAAAATTCAACTGACCCATCAGGAGCTGCAACGAATCCACTTTTTTTTGTACTTAAACTTAAAAAGCTTAGATTATGTAAAAGGTCATTTATTTCAAGGCTTGAACCTGGAAGCGCTGAAATTTGATAGTTATTAAAATCAGCTGTCATTTAAAATGCCATAATATTAGTTAAACTAAAAAACGAAATAGACCTGATTATGACAAAGAAAATCGAAAAAATCAAAGGTATGTATATCTGTGCTTAATAACTTTAATTTCGTCAATGACCTCAGATTAGTAAGAACAGAAATAGCAATAAATCATAAGACGTTGGAATGATTCCCGACCAAAAAATACTGGACTATAATCAAATACTAAAAACGAAAAAGAGGCTGCGATGCGACTCACACTGATAAATTTCCATCCCTTCTGTCGATTTGTCTTGCTTTAAAGTTTGTCTATATGTATCAATTTTTACCAAATTTGCGTACTATTTTTTGTAGATTTTATTTTTTTATGAAAAAACGGACTGTTGGATTTTTACAAAAAAAATTACTGAATATAGAAAACAATATTTTCTGTGAAATAAAATAAGTTTGAAGCCAATATTTTTAATTTCTGAGAAACTTTACCAAGTTTTAGTATTGTTTTTTTTTTAGGTTTTTATTTTTTGTAAAAAAAACTGTCAATTCGATTTTTCTCAAAATTTTAAGGAATGTTGAAAACAATATTTTTTATAAGTAAAAATTAGTTAGAGGCCATTATCTCAAATTTTTGAAAAGATATTTGAGTCGAAAATCAATTTTTACCAACTTTTGTTAAATTTTTTTTAGGGTTTTAATTTTTTGTACAAAAACTGTCAATTCGATTTTTTTCAAAATTTGATTGAATGTTGAAAACAATATTTTTTAAGGGTTAAAGTAGTTTAAAGCCAATATCTCTAAGTTTTGAAAAGATATTTGAGTCGAAAATCAATTTTTACCACTTTTTATTAATTTTTTTTTAGGTTTTTATTTTTTGTAAAAAAAAAATTCTATTTGATTTTTCTCAAAATGTTTTCCTAATGTTGAAAACAATATTTCTTATAAGTTAAATTAGTTAGAAGCCATTATCTCAAATTTTTGAAAAGATATTTGAGTCGAAAATCAATTTTACAAACTTTTGTTAATTTTTTTTTCGGTTTTTAATTTTTTGTAAAAAAAACTGTCGATTACTTTTTTTTCAAAATTTAACTGAATGTTGGAAACAATATTTCTTATAAGATAAAATAAGTTTTAAGCCTTAGTCTCAAGTTTTTGAAAAGATATTTGAGTCGAAATTCAATTTTTCCCAACTTTGAGTAATGTTTTTTTTAGGTTTTTATTTTTTATAAAAAAAACTGTCAATTAGATTTTTCTCAAAATTTTATCAGATGTCAAAAACATTCTTCTTCGTTGCACAAAATTGTTCTGGAAATAAAATCATATTTTAGTCGTAAAATTTTTGAGGTGACAATTTTTTTTTTCAGTTTTTTTGATTTATAAAAAAAACTGTTAATTGGATTTTTTCCAAAAATATAACTGTTTTGTATTACGTTACAATATATAATATACAATTTAATTCAAGTCTCTAACGTCATTGGTTCATGAGATATTTAGGGTTAATCAAACTTTTCACCTTTTTTTTCAAATTGCTATAGTAAAAAAACCACATATTCAATTTTCATGAGAGCCCTTTCTCCATCTTTCTATATTATTATCTGTATAGCAAAATTTATTTGAAGTCGATAGCTCTTCTGGTTCTTGAGCTATGGACGACGAAAAAAACGTCGCGAACGTAAAGACACTTAAGGACGTACGAACGTACGTACACATGCACACACAGACATCTCTTTAAAAATCTTTTATTTCGATTTTAGGGACCTTGAAACGTCGAGAAATGTCAAAATTTTCAATGCGACAAATCGGACCGATTACAATAACTTCCTATGGGAAGTTAAAAATAAAAACCGCTATGATGATGTTCAAATTCAAGTTTTGAAAAATTAAGTTGTTTTTGAGAAATAAAGCAGCATTCACATTAGCGCGACCAACGAACGACGAATGAATTACAAAATGTGAGTTTATATACGTTTGAAGACATATTTCCACACAAATTCTTAACAAAACGATAGCAATATAGTTCCTATTTGATTTATGATGCATACTTTTACTTTTCAATATCATATACTAGCCGACCCGTGCTTGCGTTGCTTCGCAATTTGTAACCACGAACATTTTTTGAATATTAGTATTAGCATATGAAAAAATTTCTCAAATGGACTGAGCATATTTTCTACAATAATATTAATTTTAGTTTATATGTATATATGATTTCGCTTTTATATAATGCATAGTATAGATTTGCGGTAAAAAAAAACAAATTTGTTTTTTTAATGTTCTCATACATCTATAGGTATGCGTGTGTAAATATCCATAGACACATTTTTTTATTCATCTGCTCATGTTCAGTGCAGTGCAACTGACTTAACCTACCCACAGTGTGTGCTCTTTTTATCGACGTCATTGTAAGTACCTTCTTCGAGTTATTTGTAAAGAAAATTTTAACTTAATTTCAGTTTTATTGTTCGAGGAAGTGATACAAAATTGGTAATTCAAGCTTTTATAATAGAACTTTTTTTATTTTTAAATTGGAAGAATTATATTATATTCACTTCCTCGATCCAGAAAAATAAAAAAGATCTAATTTTTCTTTAGATAAATCGGCATTTCATGTGCACGGCACTGTAGTTAATTAAATGTCCATAGAAACTAAAAAAAAAGAGCCCACGCTGCTCAGCGATGTGACGATAGAATTAGAGAAACAAAAAAATAATGTGTTTGTGTAGGTAAGTTGATGAACTATACAGAAAAATTGAATATGTAGGTAGGTAGGTAAGAGAAAACGTAACTATTAAATGGAACACACATTAAGAGAGAAAGAGCATGGGAAGAAAAGAAAATTAAAAATGTTGGAACGATAATGAAATGAAACAAAGCAGCGACCTCGCGATTGTGATTGAATCTAATTTCCTGGATAAAATAAATTCAAAAAGTTTATAATTTGTTTTTATTTATTTCTCAGGTTGTATGTTTAACTTAGAAGTGATTTTAGGCTTAAAATTTGAGCAACAATATTGACTTTATGAAGCAATGCTAATCTTTGTCGATTATTGTATAGGTTTTAAGATATGAGTGGTTGTATAAGTCAACTAATGAAAAAAAAATGGACAAAAAATGTAAAATTAATAATATTTAAGTTTGACAATTAATTAATGAAAAAAAATTAAAGCCATAAACACTTTCATAACAATATAGAAAATAATAAAATATATTTCAATGAAATCGGTTGACTACTTTCTGAGATCGTGCGTTACAAACTTTAAAATGGTTTCGCTTTTATATAATAGTATAGATTAATAAAATTAAGCAAACAAATTTATTCGTCGCGAAGAAAATTGTAGTTGATGCCAACTGTCAAACTTTATTCGGGTTCCACATTATCCACACTCCCAACGAATAAAATAATTGCGCGTACTTAACCTAAAAAAATCATTCTTGTTTTGGTTTCGGTGGTGAATGGTGTTCGGCTGTCAAACTTCATTCGCGACGAATTAAAAACTCTCATGTGAAAGAAATGTCAAAATCGACGAATATTAGTTCATTCGTTGGTCGTGCTCATGTGAATAGTGCTTAAAATAGCGTTTAAATTTTTGAAAACATACTTATTTTATTTTAGTTTTTTATTTAAATTTGTTTATATGCACACATTTTTCTCATGTTGCGCTGTTTTTTAAGCCAAGGCTCCGGTTTGGATTTTTTTAAATGGGCCAATGACGGCTTCTGCACGATAAATCCTTTAAGCTCATTACCTTTAAAAAACACCCGATACTTGTACTGAGCCCACGACCTTTTATATTTAAACACGATTAAACAACTTAAACCTTTTTTCATGAATTCGGTTTGTTTTCTCAGAAGTTAAGTTACCATTTACAGTTCAAAGCTTAAACAAAAGTCTTTTGTGTAAAAACAAATTTTATTCTTATTGAAGATTAATGCAATTGAAACCTCCTGATTCTTGGATGTTCAATCGAATCTTATATAAGTAAAAAGGACAAAGCAAACAAAATAACTTAAAACTAATGATTATCACCATAATATCAACCGCATTATACATGTTCCAAAGTGCCTTGGTCATCAGGAGCAGCATTTTAGTGTTCCTCCATACCATGACTTCTCTTCCTTCATCTTCTTTCTCCTTCATAGCCGCACTATTCATACAGGTTTTGTTTCATCTAAAGTGATAAAAGACACGAAAGCAAGAACGCGTCACTTAATTGTGCTTACATAAACTTAATCGAGCATTCTCATCTCACTGTCTAACTAAGTATTTGATGACAGTATATAGGTACTCCTCAGTATTTCCGTCAGTGCCGTTCGTCTGTCCTTCCGTTTGTCGCAAGCATATCTATTATAACGTCCGTTCGTCCTTCTTCGTCCACTTAAAAAGTACCAAAACTGCAGTGGAAAATAGTTTGCCATAATGTTTTCCTCTCTAACAAATTAGGGTGAATGCTCCTTAAGCGTCTGTGAGCCGAGCCCGATCCCGAGCAGAAAGCACATACCATCTCAGTCTTAGCTCAGGCTAGGCAACTACCATCGCACCGCCACCCCATCACCATCGCCACCAATTCTCCCCACGTGATGGTGGCCATTAAGTCTCAAGTCTAAATTGGCTTCAGCTAAATGACTGGAACAGTAAATTGCTTTTGTCCACACAAGTAATTTGGGTTTTGCCGTTGTTTGTGTTTGTTGTTGTTGTTGCTGCAGCGCTGCTGTTCAAGCCGACATCTTTATACAATAGATTGTCCTGCTCAGCTCATGCTTCAGCTATAGGACCCAGGACCCAGACCATAGACAAGACACACACCGCTCTGGCTGCTTAAGTTGTCCTTATGGTCTTTTCTGATGAAGCTGGAGGAGGCGGGAAGTTCTGGTAGTTTTTTGGTCATTACGGTGATACCGAAGGTTTTACGACAATTTCCTTTATTAGCCTTGAATCCGAGTGCGAATTGTCTTATCTTGGATTTATTGAAGAAGAAAAACGTTGACGGTATTTTTTCCTTTTTGCTTTTTGGCTTTTGTCTATGACTATGACGTCAAATGAAGGACATGGCAGGATAGGACTATTTAAGGACCCATATACCTAACTGATAAAGGACTCTGGAAAAATGGATGGACAATATGATTTTTGCTGTATACCATGTACGACCCCCGACCCGACGACGACGCACGGGACGATTGACTGACCGTGCGTCGTCGCGTCCGAAGGACTAAGAACGGTTACGGTATATGGTTCCTTTTATTTTTGTTTTCATTTTTCTGTTTCGTGTTATCTTTCTTATCCCTAAAAAGAACTTGAATTCCTGTTTTTGTAATAAAAATGCTTTATGTATGTTCGGTTGGTAGGGAACGAGGATGACGTCGGTCGTCGATGACTGAATGAAGACGGAACGGACACGGACACGGAACGAAGAGTGCTTCTCTGTTCTGGCTTTAAGCCTGCAAATGAGTAGGAGGATGGCTTGTCAGTGGGCGATAAATAACATTTTAGTAGAAAGGTCATTTGTCCCTGTGAATGCGATCTTTTTGATTAAGAAAATAATAATAAATTATATGCAATATGTTTAATGGTGCTGATGATATTGTTCCCTCTTTTTTGGTTCCTTGTAATGTTGATGTCCTTGTCGTCGTTGATAATGTACGTAGGTACTTTCCTGATGGGTATTCCTGTAGGTATGTATGTATATGAGACTCGGTGTTTCGTATCTTCTTTTTTGTTTGTATTTTATTGGGGTTCTTTTTATTTTTGCAGTTTTATTGAATATTTTTGGGGGGGGGGGGGAATGAATTTATAGCTGAAGGTCATTAAACGTGTACCTATCGTACATTAAGACGGAATAATATAACAATCGAGACAAAAGGACAAAGGACTTTAGAGGTTAATTGTAAGGGATGGCTTCATAAAGACCATCAACAGTATTAGGATAAAAGTTAGAAGTTGACTTTTATTTATTTGATTTAATGATACCTACTTGGTGGTGTATGATGTAGATGTGGATTGATGAGAGCCGATGTAAGGTTTGAAATATCTTTCTTTTACGATGCACGGTGAGTTAAAGATTATGTTACTTTTTTTTGCGAGATAACTGATTAGCTTTTGTGTGTAGGTTGATTTTAAAGGTCAGTTTTAGTTGATTTATTTATTGGTAATAATTATGATAATAAGGCTTAGAAGCCCACATCAGATACATAATTTGTTTTATTAGTTTGAATGTTAAAGTTGAGATTGATTGATTATGGAAAAGTAGAAAGATCTTTGATGAACCTGAAAACAAGTGTTTCAAACTTAGAAGAAGATTTACATCAGATAGAATAGTTTCAAAGTTATTAAAGATGAGATTTTTGGAAATCTTCAGATGCTTTCAATGTATGTTGGGTGATTTAACTTCTGATAGGATAGCTGTTTAAAATAAAGTCATATAATGGAGGCTGTTTGCCTTTTTTCATTGTATTCCATCAATTATAATACAAAGAATTAAACCTAGATATCTTCTTACAAAATTCACCTCCTGCTCTCCAAACTTTTGGCTTTTTATTTTTAAATCATCTACAGCAATGAGGCTGATTGCCCATTTTGGGGAAAGTTAAGAAATTTTAAATAACCAATTGGCATACTTCAATACTACTCTCGATAAATCTGACCGATTACAATAACTTTCTATGGGAAAGTTAATAAGACCAACTTTTAAAAATTGGCCTTATTGCGCTTTAGAAAAGTAAAACAAGGCACACAATAGTTGAATGTATGTAAAGTTACTGCAGAAAGTGAAATAAAACCAATTTATGGCTTTATTTCACTTTGCTCAAGTGGAATAAGACCAACTCTTGGAAACTGGCTTTATAACACTTTACAAAAGTGAAATAAGGCTCGATAACTTCACGAATTTCATCTCAAAATTGATTGTGGAGAGTTTGAAGGTTTTACATATCTAAGTCGTTGGACTTTTATTCTTTTAACCAGGTCAGTGTCACTGTACAGCCCGTACAGCTCGTCGTTGTATCTTCTCCACCACTCTCCATCTATGCGGACGGGACAAAAAATCACTGAAGAATTTTTCCTTTTTTGATGACATCATATATATTTGATCTTGCCTTTATTTACCACTTTACCCATCTTTTCCTCTTTCCCTGCAATGCTCAAAAACGCTCCACTGACATCACGCTTTAATCTTCCATTTATGTCAATATCATCGGCGTATCCTAGTAATTGGATAGACCTTTGAAAGATTGTGCCTCTAGTGTTGACGGTTGAGTTTTGCACGATTCTTTCCAGAACGACGTTGAAGAAGTCGCATGACAATGCATCGCCTTGTCTAAAATCTTTTTTTGACATCAAATGCATCGGTAAGATTTTTTCCGACCTTGATAGAGCAGCGTGAATTCTCCATCGTCATTCTTCACAAAAGGATAAGTTTGACACGGATGCCAAATCTAGACATTTCTCTGTAGAGTGCTTTCCGAAAATCGATAAAGAAATGGTCAGTATCGATTTGAAGTTCCTGGATTTTTTCCAAGATCTGTCGTAATGTGAATATTTTGTAAACTTTCCTGGTCTGAAGCTGCACTGATAAGGACCTATCAGGCTGTTGACGAACGGCTTCAGACGTTTACATAATACGACAGAAAAGATCTTATATGCAATGTTCAGGAGACTGCTACCTCTGTAGTTGGCGAAATTTAGAAGGTCTCCTTTCTTGTGTATTGGACAAACTATGTTGACATTCCACTCATAGGGCATTATTGGTCCACATTAATATCTTCGAAGCCATTCAAAAACCAGGAGAGTCATTCCATAATGTTCAAAACGATAACCTTCCAAAAGGATGATCATTAACGTTATCGTCAATAATTTGCTTCCCATAATTTTACCTATCGTCTCGCCAATCTTTTTCAGTACAAGATTGTTCACTACTCTGATACTGTAACTGAAATGTGAAAATAAAAGATAATGCTTGTTCGATAACTTGAAAATGCAACCAAGTTTCCCAAACTTGTTATTTATTCTATGAAAAATTATGAAAATTTGCAGGAAATTTCCTGTTAACAAACATACCAACTATTTTGTGTTTTTATTTTTTGCCGCCGCCGAAGATATAATCAGAATTTCAAAACTTTATTATTGTAAAATATAAATGTCAATAATAAAAAATAGGTTGGAAGTTTATATACAATTTATGGATTAGCATCCCTTCTTGGCCAATGGGTATAAGCCCAATTTCGTCCATGGGAAAAAATAACTATTTGTAATGTATGATTTTTCTTAATATTCTCTCTAATTACCTCCACGTGTCACCCGTGGAGTGATGGTGCGTTGGACTGTCATGCGAGAGGTCTTGGGTTCAATCCCTGCCTGTACCATCTAAAGCTTTTTCACGGGTACTGCCTATTGCGAGAAATTGACATATCCTTCAAGAGTAGCCATCCGGATTCAGCTGTAGGTCCCCTCCATCCCTGACAACGTTACTCGCACAGATTAATGGTTGAGAGTCGTAAGTCACTAGGCCCTAGTTCTCAACGGACTGTTGCGCCACATAATTTATTTATTTATTTACCTCTACGTATTGAATATTTTTGATAAAACCATTACTTTATTTTCGACTTTCCCTAAAAAGACTCTATTTAATCCACAAGGGACATAACTTCGCTTCCAATATATGTGTTGTTTCCAAAACCGAATCAACAATTGTTGCCTGTCAACCATTGGTACTCTTCGCCATCCAAACCCTCAATAGTTACAGCAGATCTTAATATTTTAGTTATACTATATGCACACCGGCAACCGTCTGGCAAATTTATTGATTCCATCAGTATCATTGAAACGGCTTCTTTTGAAACTCAAAAATGCTACATAAATCTGTATAGGTACATCAAGGTCCTAATTAGCGAAGATATGACTTTGCTGGTGATCTACAGGCTTGATTTCTTTTGTTAACCGAATCCAAACAAAATTCTCAACCATATTCATAATGGTTCGTTTTACGAACGACCCGAGGTCCTCTACTTTTTCGAACTGTGACTTAAAAAAGTTACCCACTTTTAAAGTGAACTGTACATAAAATGCATAACTTGTAAGCATTACAAATTGATTCTTTGTTATTTAAGTAAATTATTTTTAATAGTGTAAAATTAACAGTGATGTCTATAAATTTTTCAAATAGAATTCTCAAGTTTCGATTATGTATGCCTGTCCCTTACAAAAATCATTCACGGAAATCTCCATTCCTTAAATTAATATATTGCTTTTTTTGTTTAAAGTAAGATTAATGTCTGCCAACTAAGTATGTACATGCCCTTACCTATAGTTTTACACCCTGAATTTCTTAGTGTTAAAAGTCTCTTTACAATTAAAATTACATTTTCTCTACAACTGGACTTTATGTGCAGTAGCTAGAAGGTATACCATCAACCATAATTCTTTAGTTATATCGTATCCTTCTTTATCCCATTTGATATTATTATTGTACTTAGTCGACAAAGATTAAAATAACAGACCTTTACCAAAAGGTTATACATTTTACAAAGTACACACAAACCTCTGGTTATATACAAATACCTGTGTTCTTTCGCGCATAATGCCACCGCCAAACTAAAATTAACAATGGCAGCAAGCTCTAAAAGTTTATCCTTGGACGGACGACCGACTATGACGACAACGACAACGCACGGTTAGACGACAAAACTACACGATGCAAAGTTTTCAAGATATAACCAACCAAACCACCCTTCTACTTCTACTATAGTTTGTCGTTCGAAATAAAAACTCAAATATTAGCTAAAAAGTTGGGAAAAATGAGAGAAAACAAAACAAAAAAAAAATTGAAAAACTAACTTTTCCGAAACTATTTTTCTCCTTCTTTACACACAGACGACAGACCTGGACCTTTTCGCTACCCAAACTCTTACTCTTTTGCTGTAAGACAACAATCATTGTCGACATGCCATAGAGTGGGTTGAACAAAAAAAAAGTAATATCTTATGTACCTACTACCTATGTATGTAGCCCATCAAATTGGCTGCCCTCAAGAGAAGTGGTATGGGTGGATCGTTGACCAAAATCGACCAGGAGCGAAATGAGTTAAGAATTTAGATCGGACCTTAATGAGTTTTAAAGAAATTTATCATTCATATGCAGAATTCTAAAAGAATTATAATTTTCAATGTTCAAAAATAAGTCAAAAATGACAATACATATTTACAATTTGATAACTGAAAGTTCCCAAGAGAAAGAACAAATTATTTTTCTAAGAACAAATTTTGTCCAGTTTCATTGAATACACTTTTGAGAACAAAATTTACCCTTTTATAAAGTTTTCTTCTGCAAACACCAACGTAATACGCACTAATGTCAAGCTGCTTTGCTAGTAGTTGAGCGCAATAAGGAAAACCTGAGTTTACAATAGGTATTAAAATATTGAAGGCAATTGACTTTATCTTTAAGAAAACCACACTACACTAGATTTAAAGCGGTCAAGGTGCTTGCTTTCTCTAAGCCGATCGCATATTAGCTCGACTATAGGTTTTATAACCGGGCACTGTCTAATAGGAAAGCACGCCACGCGGCTAGGAGTATTTTAAAATGACTTTTGCAGAAAAGACTTTTGCAGACTGTATGGATGAGGAAGAGGAGGAAACAGTTCTTCACTTCCTCTGAAATTACCCTGATCTAGCTCAAAAACGCAAAAATTACCTAGTATAATTCTTGTATAACGATCTCAATCACATTAACATAATCAATCTTTCACGTTTCGTAAGGTATTCAAACTAGTTTCCTTGAGCTTAGAAGAAATCCTCAAGATTCATGTGGTATCACAATGGGCCATTAAACTGGCCTACGTGTGTCCTGCTCCATCACGGACAGCCACTATAACCTAACCTAACCTACGAAAACCAAGAAATGCAGCTTCAATCGTAGCTTAAAGATCTAAAAAATAAATTAAGAAGTGCAACAGCTCGTAGAGAATCAGGGCAAAGTGACTTAAAACTCTCAGCAATTCCTGTGTTTGGGTAATGTCAAGAATGAAGGGGACCTACAGTTTTAGGCCGAATCCGAACTGTTATTGTGAGAAAGTACTTTTCATGACAAGAATTACTGTTAAGGGTTTGTCAATTCTTAGTGAGAGGCAGTTCCAGTGAAAAACTTAAGGTGGCACAGGCAGGCGTTGAACCCAAGAACTCTGCATTGGCAGTCCTACGTACTAACCATCACACCATTTCGCTTTATTCAAACCATAACGTAACTTAAAAACTAACTTAAATGTAAACTTATAACTATTAGTGGTTTGTTTGAGGTTATAGGTGCTGATGTTGAAATCGAATGAATTTAGATTTGAATTGACAAACCGAAGCCCACGGGTCAGAGGTTCGTTAATATCATAGGAAGTGTTGGAAAATAAAAGAGGCTAGGATTTCTCAGGTTGCAGGTGTTAGTCTTAAAAGAAAAGGAATTATAGAGAGAGGAGCAGTCAAGAAAAGCCTATACATGAACAGTAAGTTTACAACTTCTCTAAGTTCCTGTAATGAGTTGAGGTTTGGAAAACGGAGGCTATACAAGAGTGTAAAATGAAAGGATTTTCCAATTGAAGGTTTTGAAGTGCAAAACGAAGATATATATCTTCGTTGGATGTTTTTAATTCTTGATATGTGTATACCTTGATATGGACACCAATCCTGCGACATATATTCAAGTAGAGATCGGAAAAATGTCATGTAAAGGTTAGACATCTTTAAACAAAACCTAATGAAGATTATCCATATGAATTATTTCGTCAATGTGAAGTAGATGGTCGCATAAAAGGCCGAGGTCTCCCATGTTTTCTACTATATGTATGGGATGAATATGAAGATAGTAATGACCGGCACGGGGAGCTGTTTTAATGCGTTTACGCGAAATCGTCATTGTCTGGAATGTGCTAATGTTGAGCTCTAAGCAATTTTTGGTAGAACAGGGTGCAAAATTGTTAAGATCTGTTTGGAGAAGAGATACATATGTCTTCATTAGTAGCAATGATTTTGAAAAAATTTCGTATCATCAGTGTAAAGGGATATTTGACAATGTTTAATAACTATGTCAATATCATTAGTTGAAAGGTTAAAGAGGAGAGGGCCTAAATGACTACCCTGGGGAACACCAGAAGTGGCTTGAATAGGATTGGAACGAGCGGATATATATCGGATATAATATTCACGACTTTCAAGGTAAGAAGTTATCCATTTCAGGAAAAGTGATCCAAGACCTATCAACTTCACTCCCATTTTCTAAAGCTCTAAGAGTGAATGAAACGAAGGTTTTTGGTGGTTGGTAGATCTATTTCTTAGGAAGCTGTGCTGTGCTGGGGTAAATAAAGATCTGTAACAAAAACTGAGGAGTTCATATAAAATGATTTCAAAAATGTTTGGGATATGAGAAGGTTTAGCAATTGGTCTATAGTACCTCCCTTTTCCGGACCTTCTTGTGAATTGGAGTTATAGAAGATGTTTTCCATATTTTAGGAAATCTTCCTTGAGATAAGGATAAATTAAATATTTTTAAAAGAGAAGAGGAAAATTTTTTTAGGAAAATGGCAGCAAGACTATCAGGGCCCGGAGTGAACTCATCATTTATTTGAGAAAATTTGTTTTCAATGGTTGATGGAGAAATGCTATCGGGAAAAAAAAGACTCAACAAAAAATTCGGTTAATACTCAAAATAGGTCTGATCTGGGGTAAAAGAATCTTGTGAGAATGAGTTTTTAAAATATAATGCAAGGTTATTAGGTATTGTAAAATTATGATTGGAAGTTTCAATATTGAAGGACAATGAGGATGGATACCCATCTGACTTTTTTTTGTGATTAACAAACGGCCTTATTCCTCAATTGCTTACTTAGACTAAAGAAACAGCGATTAGCAAGAGTAATTTCACGTTTGATTTTAGCGCTGATGATTAACATCAATACACAGATAGATAAATTCATTTACCACCTCGAAGTTATGCCTATCAATGGTTACGTTCTGACCGAGCCTAAGATGGGAATCGACTCTTTATTAAATGACAGTAAATACTTCGTTTTGTCCTCGTTATTCAAAAGACTCATTTTGTTCGCTTCAGGCTCGATACCGGAAAAGGCACCCGTAACTGCTCGTTTGGCTCTTCCTATAATGACGAAGTTATCTGACTATCCAAGATGTTGTGTAGATTTTTGAAAGATGGTGCCACTGGTGCCACAATATTGAAGCAGCTACATGACAGCGCATGGCATCCCTTGTCGAAGTTCTCTGGTGGTTTCGAAGGTTTCGGTTGGGTCTCTACCAATTTTGATGCAGCAACGAGAATTCTTTAACGTCATCCTGATAAGTTGTATCAGTTTGGCGTGGATACCAAAACTCGTTACATTTTAAGGGCTTCTCCAGGATCTGGCGTAAAGTGAAAATTTGATCGATGGTAGATTTTCTAGGCCTGAAGCCACACTAATAATGGCCAATCAATTCATCTGTGAATAGTGTTTCAGGCGTTCACATAATACGCTATACAGGATCTTATCTTGTAGGCGATGTTTAAAAGGCTGATGCCTCTGAAGTTAACGCAGAGAAGGCATTCACCTTTCTTCCGACCAGATTTTGGTTATGAGCTGGTGCATGCTCCTTACCAGATCAGCTCCCGCGTGTTTGAAAGGTCCGCCTGTAGACCGTCATCACCGGCAGCTTTGTTCTACTTCGGTCTGGTGATGGCAACTCTGATCTTATTTAGGTCAGATGGGTGAATCTCCAGATCATCAATCAAATGGATTTTTCGGGGTTGCTCGTTGGCGGGATCGAGGGCTTCAACGTCATTAAGCAGCTGGTCAAAATGATCCTTTTAAATTTTTAGCATCAACTGCGTCTCTACTATAGTATTTCCCTCCTTATCTTTGCAGTCTTTAGGGCGGCTAATAGTTTGTTTAGTGAGACAAAATTATGTAACGTCAAATTGAGGTATCTTATAAAAGTCCAAACACTATCTAAAAAAAGGTGAAACAGGCGTTTTGATAGTTTAAAAAAAAATAAGATAAGAAGCATCGTTTTGCATTGAGAAAATTAATTTGCATATTTGCTAATTTATTTTAATTATTCATCAATGATTCGTTTTTTAGTTAAAATCCAATCGGTAGATCTATATTTTCCTAAAGAACTTAACCTCTTTATTTCAACACCAATGCAACTGTCATTTATCAGTTACAGTTCTTAATAAACGTTGTTTATTTAAATACAAACTTTTAAATACAATTTTATAGCTATACAACGATACTATAGCTCCACCAATTCAAAACGATTAAAAAAGTGATTAAATTTGACAGCTACACAATGACACTAGCTCCACCTATAACAAAATAAGAACAACGAAACAAAATTAAAATTTCATTTGTGTTCCATTTGCCAATGAATACAAATCAATTTTTTTATTTTTCTTGATGTTTGTATGTATATGGAAATCTAAATTTATCAATAGAAAAACAACCATTTAAGTAATCCCAAAAAGTAATAGTTCCTATATGTTAATTTCCTTTTGGATGGTGAGGCTGACCAGGGCCAACCTCCCCCATATGACAATGATAAACTACTACCTAAATGTAATAAAGGGCAACAAAAAAGAGGTTAAGTGTTTCATTTTTATTGAAATTGCTCTCAAAAGTTGTTTAACCAAGACGTGCAAGGTCCGAATAATTGCTCATAGAGTCCGTTTTCCTATTTTTGCATATCCAATGGAAGCCTTGATTATTTATTATTTTTGTTGGTTGTTGTACGAGTAAAGCTTGTATCTTAAATTTTACACGTTACGTGACCAAGTTTTAAACTATTTTTATTTGAATAAGAAAGAAAGAATACAAATTGAAAAAAGGATCTGAATGAAAAAGAGCATTTTCCTGATAACATCACATTTCGATAGCAATTTATGGTCATACTCACGTATGTTTTAAAGTGCAATTATATAACCATTTTATAAAATGGGACGATTTTAATTAAGTGATTTCATTTAATTGATATTAAAATAAGGAACCTACTTTAGTTTCGGTACTGCCAGTCAGTTCTACCAAAATGCCTTTAAAAGTTGACAGCAAGGATTCTCGTTCCTGTTTGTTTTTCAAAATTATCTACACTTACTCGAAATTCTTGGGAATAACCTTTTTCTCCGTATCAAATACTGGACGTCTGAAATACTCATCCAAGGTTAATGCCTGTTCAATAACTTGCAGGCTTTTTAGCATCATGTTTTATGCATCCATCTTACCAAGTATCTGCGTTAATCTTCAGTCAGTAGAGCCGGCTCATATTCGAATTATATTCTTTTTCCACTATCTATCGATTGAGACTTATTCTGTGTTGTGTTTGATTTATCAGATCTTACATCAAAAGAAGTTTATTAAGTTGGTGAATAAAGCAAGAAAAACATTTTTTCGAATAGCGGTTATTTCAAGGGATCTCAATATGTTCGGTTCTGAATTCTACATTATAGTTGCGGTCCGAATCTTTTGTCGTACGGGAGTGCTTTTTAATCTTTTCTTGCTTTTGAAGAACGCCATTGAGGCGAATGATCTTTTAGACATTGTGAATTGTTTAATTGGTTATTATGTTTGGTTCGGGAGCTTTGTGGTCTTGGATTTGATCTTCCTGGCTTATCTCACAATTTCTGGAATGTTTTTGAATATCGGAAAACACATGATTACGTTGGAAATACTTTTTGAAAAAGTGGCCGCTCGAGGCATGACGAAATATCAGCGAAGCAAAATGATTCGGAACTGTTTAAGGAAACTTCGTATTTGCTCCGAATTATATTTGGAAATATTTAAGATCCTACAGGAATTTCACAATTTATTTCAATTGCATATTTTATATATTTTTTTCATCGATCTTATTGGAGCCATTTCAAATATTCACCATATTTTTCTTGTCTATTGGTACTCACCAGAGGGCGACATAGTATGGAACGAAATATTGATTTGTTTTGTACACATAACGGATTTGGTTTTTCTAACTTTGTTAGTTGATTTGGCAGGTCGGAGGTCGAAAATTCCTCAATATTTGAATTTAGATTGTTTAGTTTTGGAAATGAATAGCAGTGAGTGGAGCAAAAGTGTAAGAATTTTAAGTAATAATTAAAATGAAAAAAACTTTAATTTTACTTAAATTTAACTTTTTGTTTTGCAGATTGAAGGATTTTTAATTCAATTATGTCTGCATGAATTTCAACTTGACGTTTTTGGGTTATTCCGTTTGGACAATGGGATTTTACTTGGGGTATTTTCAATATTTGTAACGTATGTGACTATTTTAATTGAATTTAGTATGCAAGGACGTTTTATGAATTCAAATACTGTTAAATATATTTAAATAATAAATACAATGAAATAATTTTAACACAAATAAAGGGTCCTTCATTGGAAACTTCTTACTTTTTTGTTTTAATTAAACAAAAAGTGTAAGAGGTATTCGTATTACCGACGTTTTGTATTCAAAGGCCTATCGATACAAATACTAAGGATAATGTCTTATTTAGCATGACTTTGGATCAGGCAAATATTTACCGATGGTTTAGGTTATCTTTACTTTGAGAATTATAGCCGCTGTGGTGTAAAGCTTATTTCCAAAGATTTGCAACGTCAACAAATTTAGTAGAAAAGCATTTTTCAGTTTACATATATCCACTTGTGAAATAACATAAATCGTTCTTAAAGAATTTTTTGAGCTCGTAGAGCGACCGTCCTGTTGAAATAGATTTTGAAAAAGTGTCGGTGTATAGGGTAAGATAGAGCCCATAGGGAGGAATAGGCGAATACAACTGTCTATGTCAAGGGGGTAAGGGATGGAATGTTAATATGGAAACGAATATAAAAAGCTAAGATTATTATCGTCAACGAAATAATTAATTGGATTAGAAGTTGTAGTCTTGAGATCTTCTTAAAAATGAGGAAGAAGGTCGGTGATAAAACGGACGGATAAAATGGGACACACACCAGCTAATAGTCAATCCATATCAGAGCCTAAGCACCACTGTGGTTGAATGTGTGAATTCAGAAAATCCGAAAAGAACAAGTCTAGAGAGGACAATGGCGCATGTTTGAATTGCTGACTCCACCAGCCCTAAATCCAAGCCAGTCATTGACTTCATCAAGAAGGTTCTGTGAAATAAAGCCAAATCGAATAAGGCTGACTTTCAAGAATTGTCCATAATTCACATTTGTAAAGTGCAATAAGCCAACTTTTTAGCTGATGATCTTATTAAAATTAAACCAGGTGAGATAAAAGCTCACGGTTTACACTCACCACCGTAAGAAAAAATTGGTTTTATTTCTAAAAATATTCGAACCTCTTGGATCTCATGTGGATGCATAGAGAGAAATAAATCCATATAATTTAATGTTATGGCCAAGAATTTAGCTTTATAATAAAGATAAGGGTTTTTCATTATATTGTAAAAATTATTGTAGGCAAGTGGTCAACCGATAGCTCTAATTTTCCACCACTTTTTGCAGCAATTCGAGCCATGTGTCAAAAATAAGACGCCGAATATTCTCTTCCAAAAATACAATCGTCTCAGGCTTATCGGCTTGGGCTAGTGATTGCACCAAACCGCAAAAAAAAAAGAGGCTGGGATGCGACCCACACTGATAACTTCCCATCCCGTCTGTCGATTTGTCTTGCTGAAAAGTTTGTCTATATGTATCAATTTTTACCAAATTTGCGTACTATTTTTTGTAGATTTAATTTTTTTATGAAAAAAACGGACTGCTGGATTTTTATAAAAAAATTACTGAATATCGAAAACAATATTTTCTGTGAAATAAAATAAGTTTGAAGCCAATATTTGTTATTTTTGAAAAGCTACTTGAGTCGAAAGTAAATTTTTACGAAGTTTTAGTATTGTTTTTTTTTTAGGTTTTTATTTTTTGTAAAAAAAAAAAAACTGTCAATTCGATTTTTCTTAAAATTTTATCGAATGTTGAAAATAATATTTCTTATAAGTTAAAATTAGTTAGAGCCATTATCTCAAATATTTGAAAAGATATTTGAGTCAAAAATCAATTTTTACCAACTTTTGTTAAATTTTTTTCGGTTTTTAATTTTTTGTAAAAAAACTGTCAATTCGATTTTTTCAAAATTTTACTGAATGTTGACAACAATATTTTTTGAAAGATAAAAGTAGTTTTAAGCCAATATCTCAAAGTTTTGAAAAGATATTTGAGTCGAAAATCAATTTTTACCAACTTTTATTAATTTTTTTTTAGGTTTTTATTTTTAGTGAAAAATCTGTCAATTCGATTTTTCTCACCATTTTTCAGAATGTTGAAAACAATATTTCTTATAAGATAAAATAAGTTTGAAGCCTTAATCTCAAGTTTTTGAAAAGATATTTGAGTCAAAATTCAATTTTTACCAACTTTGGGTAATGTGTTTTTAGGTTTTTATTTTTTATAAAAAAAACTGTCAATTAGATTTTTCTCAAAATTTTATCAGATGTCAAAAACATTATTCTTCGTTGCACAAAATTGTTTTGGAGATGAAATCATATTTTAGTCGTAAGATTTTCGAGGTGACAAATTTTTTTTTCAGTTTTTTTTTGATTTATAAAAAAAACCGTTAATTGGATTTTTCCCAAAAATATAATTGTTTTCTATCACGTTACAATATATAATATACAATTCAATTCAAGTCTCTAGCGTCATTGGTTCATGAGATATTTAGGTTTAACCAAAATTTTGACCTTTTTTTTTTAAACTGCTATAGTAAAAAAACCACGCACGCAATTTTCTTGAGAGCCCTTTTTGCATTTTTCTGCCTTATTATCTGAATAACAAAATTTATTTGAAGTCGATATCTCTTCTGGTTCTTGAGGTATGGACGACGAAAAAAACGTCGCGAACGTACAGACGTACGGACGTACGAACGTACGTACACACGCACGCACAGACATCTTTCTAAAAATCTTTTATTTCGACTGTAGGGACCTTGAAACGTAGAGAAATGTCAAAATTTTCAATTCGACAAATTGGACAAATTACAATAACTTCCTATGGCAAGTTAAATATAGCCCAGCGGTCTTAGATCGCAAGATCTTGCATGCCACGCCCCAGTCCAACGACGTGATATATGTGATCACCAAAAATTTCCTTTAACAAATTTATTGTTTCATTGGCTGTATGGCCTACTTGCAAACCTTGTTCAGGAACAGGTATATTCATTGTGAAATGGAAAACCAAACTGAGCATAAGTTAAGTGACAGTTGTCAAAAAGACCAACTTCGAAAAAAGTATTGTCTCGGATACAGATGGATTTACTGATGACGAACCAAGCAAACGAAATAAGGACAACGAATTTCGGATCTCTAGGTGGGATGTTAGGTCCCTAGACCACGTGCAGCCGAACAATATAAGCGGAAGGAAGCCCCAAACTGTTGCAAGGCACCTATTAACGCCATCCAAGAAGTGCGATGGGATGAACCGGGCAGACGGAAACTAAAAGACTGCGATATATACTACGGCGACTGCTACCGAGAACAAAGGCAGTGTCTATTTGGGTGTGGATTTGTTGTTTGAACTAGACTCAGACAAAAAGGCTTGAGTTTCAACAGTGTGAGTGAGTGCATCACGGCTAAATTCGCCAACATAAACCTAATATGTGCGCTGCGCATGCCCCAACAGATTGAAGAGTCGACGTAAGACGGCTACAATCGCAAGAGACTGCCATGTCATTTTCCGATCGAGTCTGTAATAACCTCTTAAGAAGTCCTATGCTGCCTGCATTAAGCATTGAAAACCAGTGGCAATATTGCCTTGCAGCCATCAGAAATGCCTCTGAAGTGCTAGGTTTAACACGGCCACCACAGTGAAACCCCTGGTTTGACGACGAATGCCTGCAAGCACACGCAGCTAAACAACAGGCATACAAAACGGCGATGCACAGAAGGACCAGAGGTGCTCGCGAGCTCTACGAGCAGAAGAGGAGAGAGAAACTCCAGCTTCTTAGATGGAAAAAAAGTGAGTATGAGAACTGAAGTCAAACAGAAGAGTCATCAGTCTTATGAACATCGCATATAAGATCCTTTCTGTCGTATTATGTGAATGTATGAAGCCGTTCGTCAACATCCTTATAGGTCCTTATCAGTGTGGCTTCAGACCAGGAAAGTCCACTATTGGTCAAATATTTACGTTAAGGCAGATCTTTGAAAAAACCCAGGAACATCAAATCAATACCCACCATCTCTTTTTCGATTTCAAAGCCGCGTATGACACCATCTGTATTGAAGACCTTTGCACAGCAATGTCTAGTTTCGTCATACCTGTCAAACTTATCCATTTCTGCAGAATGACGATGTAGAATGCACGCTGCTCTATCAAGGTTGGAAAAGATCAAACCGATGCTTTTGATGGAAAAAAAGGTTTTACACATGACATTGTCATTCGACTTCTTCAACATCGTTCTGGAAAGAATTGTGCAAAACTCAACCGTCCACTTCAGAGGCACAATCTTCCAAAGGTCCATCCAATTAGTCGGATACACCAATGGTATTGGAGAGTTTTGGTTTAGTGGTCAATAGGAGCAAGACCAATTATATGCTGTCATCAAAAAAGGGAATTGAACTATGTCTTTGACAAAACGTCATCATGGAAAGCTATAACTTTGAGGTAGTTAAGGATTTTGTCTAGCTAAGCTAGGCAACGCTATAAATTCAGACAACGACACCAGCGCTGAAATCCAACGAAGAATAACTCTTGCAAATCGCTGCTTCTTTGGACTTAGAAGGCAATTGAGTATAGCATCTAAAATCACCATCTATAAGGCACTCCTCATATCGGTTCTCGCTGTACAGCGACCTGGTTAAAAGAATAAAATTCCAACGACTTAGATGGCTGGGTCATGTAGAGCGAATGGACATCGATGCTCCAGCCCGGAAGGTCTTCAAATCTAATCCCGAGGGATGGCGCTGTAGAGAAAGACCGCGAGTCAGGTGACTCAAGCAGGTGGAAGAAGACCTCAACCAACTTGGCGTGAGAAACTGGAGATAGCTAGCTAGGGACATACCGGGCTGGAGACGCATGTTGGTTTAGGCCCAGGTCCGCCCTGAACTGTAGCGCCACCTTAAGAACGTAAGTAAGGATTGAAAGTCACATGTCTAAAACAAACACTAGATTTATTGTCGTCCCAAATTCAAAGGTTCAATTTGTTTATTAAGAACAGGATCTAATTGTTCGATGCAAATTAAGGTGCGTTTCGATCAGCCTTAGATGCGGTGCTCATTTATAGTGTTTTGATTAAAGGGACTGATTTGACGGATGTAGACGCACATACCCGCTTTCTACTGTCAAAACTTGGAAGTCTCAATTTTAAGATCCTTTGGAAGTAGGGCTCTACTAAAACATTGGGCCGCGCCTGTCCTATATGTAATATTCCATTTTAGTTTAAAGTTGAATGAAACTTTTTATTTGAATTTTTTTTTTTAAGTCAAATAAATTCTGAAAAACAGGACCTAGGCATTTACCTTCTGTTTTACGACTATAAACAGCATTGCCATCTCTGTTTCCACCATCATTGCTTTCAATATACAATCGAAAAGGACTCGATTGTCCTTGGAGCATAGGTAAGTACGTATACCTAGGTACTTGTGAAAAGAACACACTAAAACAAAAAGAAATAAAAATGGAAAACAAAACTGAAAAACTCCAAACACGCTCCTTATTGCTAGAAAACAGTTCAGTTATCTTTTGAAAAATGTTTGCCAAGAGTAAAGTATAAAATTGCATAAACAATGGAAAATTGCTCGTTGATTTGAAGTTGAACCAAGCACCAAGCTAAGCACCTGCCTCTTCACGTCTTCAGGACAGGAGAGATGTGACTGTTCGTTCATTGGTTTTAGTTTTTTTTTCTTTCAGTGTCAACTTTATCGTTTGTAGTGGCGGTGTACCTACTCCTGTTTCCTTTGTCACCATCATCAAGACTTCTACACTGTTATAGAAGTTCTACCTTTCCAAATGCTGAAACTCTAGCTGGCGTGCTGGGCTGGTTGTTCTAGCTGATGCTGCCGTCGTCGTCGTAGTCGCCGTGCCGAGCCCGCCCCGCCTAAAAGGAGAAGTTTTTCTCCCACAGGATACTTTAGTCCTCTTTAGCTAAGATGATGGTGATGCTATGTGTAGATAGTCCCATCCTCTTGTGTCTAGTGGTGTCCTGTTTGTTTTCTCTTCTTTTTTAAGTCGAACTCCGCCGACGACGTTTGTTCGTCCTTGGGAACCAAAACCAAAAAAATACCTACCTTCAATTTCAAAACGTGCGGTTGAACTTTTGTGCTTTTGTGCGTGATGTGGGTTGGTTTTGGTTTGTTTTTCTTTAATCAGTCTGCGATTTAAAGCTTTTCAACATTTTTAGATACAAAAACTGAAGAATTTATGAAACAAATTAAATTTTGCTGTAGGATTTTTCTGTCCCGCCAATGTCCGTTGCCTGTGTCACCAACTTGCTTAAAGCCTTTAGTTATGTGAATAGTCTTGCTCCACAGGGTGTTCCGCTTGAAGGGAGATGGACGCAAAATATAAGTGAAAACTCAACAAAACTTATCTGCAATTGTTTTCGTAACTTTTTTCCAGATAAGTTCCAAACCAACATCAGCTTAGCTTTTGGAATTGGGTTTTTGTTGCTATATCTATTCTCTATAGTCTATACTTTGCTTTTATAGAAGGAGCCACGAGTATAGAAGTAGAGTCTTGGCAAAGGTCGAGTGATTAAAAATGTTATTTCATTCCTTTGCGTCAGCATCAAGGGCATATAGCGATAGCACTTGAAGTGTGTTGAAAAGTTTTTTACCATCAGATCTAAAATTGTGTGAAATTGGAAAATTTCTGAAAATAACATTGAACAAGAGAGTGAGAGATAGAAATAGTATGAAGGGGAGAAGGAGAAAAAGAGAATAAGTTGCTGTGAAAATTAAGTAGATTTAATTCGTAAAAGTATTGAGATTATATTTGACTTACAGTGAAATCGAATATAATAGATTTAGTCTTATTCTCTTGGCCTTTGTTTAAAAAGTTGATGATGTTCAACAAACAGATGATGAGAGGAGGGCAAATCCTTATTTAAATAAATCCTTGAGGAAAGTTTATTTTATTTTCGATGTTAATTGCATTTTGAAACTTGAATTAGATTTTGAAAAGTTTATGTTTAATATTTAAAGTGCGCTTAAATGTATTTACATACAAAATTGATTTATTATTTGTTTGAAAAATATTGATTTGATAAATTTATAGGATATTGGTAAACTTTTTTCATTTTAATCCTAAAAAGTCTAAAAAAATTATGTCGCTAAAAATGGCAGTTAAGAAATTCTAATAAATATTTTTGGAATTAAGAACATTTTCATGGGCCTATTTAAAGTTTAATTCATGCATTATGTATACTGCAAGTAAAGTTTAGCAAGTGTTATTTAGGTTAATTTAAGGGATATAGCTTGAATAATATGGCGGGTATCAGCTTTCATAATATCATTTGGAAGGCTATTTGTTAAACTTAAACCTTAACAATACTTCATGATATAAAATAGTATGTTGTTCAAAGGACTTTCTTATACGGATCCTCTTCGATCGTGGAAAGTGATTTGCTTCTTGAGTTTATAATTTTCAACACTGTATTTACGTTTGGCTTTTAAGTCTTCGTAATGTTCTAGAATCTACTCCGTGTACAGAAATTGTCAGACTAAAGTAGGCTCTATTGGATGTGGGAATACGGGAGACGGTGCGTAGTAGTGCCAAACAGTAGTTTTACAATACTAATTTTTAACTTCCCATAGGAAGTTATTGTAATGGGTCCGATTTGTCAAATTGAAAATGTTGACATTTCTTGACGTTTCAAGGTCCCTACAGTCGAAATAAAAGATTTTTAGAGAGATGTCTGTGCGTGCGTGTGTAGGTACGTTCGTACGTCTGTACGTTCGCGACGTTTTTTTCGTCGTCCATAGCTCAAGAACCAGAAGAGATATCGACTTCAAATAAATTTTGTTATACAGATAATAATGCAGAAAGATGCAGAAAGGGCTCTCAAGAAAATTACGTGGGTGGTTTTTTTACCATAGAAGTTTAAAAAAAAGGTGAAAATTTTGGTTAAACGTAAATATCTCATGAACCAATGACGCTAGAGACTTGAATTAAATTTTATATTATATATTGTAACGTGATACAAAACAATTATATTTTTGGAAAAAAATCCAATTAACGGTTTTTTTATAAATCAAAAAAACTGAAAAAAAAAATTTGTCACGACTGAAATATGATTTCATCTCCAAAACAATTTTGTGCAATGAAAAATAATGTTTTTGACATCTGGAAAAATTTTGAGAAAAATCTAATAGACAGTTTTTTTTCAAAAAAATAAAAACCTAAAAAAAACATTACTCAAAGTTGGTAAAAATTGAATTTCGACTCAAATATCTCTTCAAAACTTTGAGATTTTGGATTTAAACTACTTTAATTTTTCAAAATATATTGTTGTCAACATTCAGTCAAATTTTGAAAAAAAATTGAGTTGACAGCTTTTGTACAAAAAATTAAAAACCTAAAAAAAATTTAACAAAAGTTGGTAAAAATTGATTTTCGACTCAAATATCTTTTCAAAAATTTGAGATAATGGCTTCTAACTAATTTTAACTTATAAGAAATATTGTTTTCAACATTAGGAAAAATTTTGAGAAAAATCGAATTGACAGTTTTCTTACAAAAAATAAAAACCTAAAAAAAATGTATAAAAGTTGGTAAAAATTGTTTTTCGATTCAAATATCTTTTCAAAAATTTGAGACATTGGCTTCAAACTAATTTTATCTTATAAGGAATATTGTTTTTAAAATTCGATAAAATTTTGAGAAAAATCAAATTGACAGTTTTTTACAAAAAAAAAAAAACTAAAAAAAAAACAATACTAAAACTTGGTAAAAATTTACTTTCGATTCAAATAGCTTTTGAAAAATTAAAAATTTTGGCTTCAAACTTATTTTATTTCACAGAAAATATTGTTCGATATTCAGTAATTTTTTTTTTAAATCCAACAGTCCGTTTTTTTATAAAAAAATAAAATCTACAAAAAATAGTACGCAAATTTGGTAAAAATTGATACATATAGACAAACTTTTAAGCAGGACAAATCGACAGGCGGGATGGGAAGTTATCAGTGTGGGTCGCATCCTAGCCTCTTTTTTAAACTTATTTTAAGCATTTTTTAACAAACTTGAGATTATTTCGGCAAAGGAGATGCTGGGGTGCGTATGTAAATTTGTATCCGCCATAGTTCTATAATTTCTTATAGTTTTCCAAAATACTTCTGTTCGATTTTGATAACTTCACCAAACATATGAATTTTTGAATGTGAGAAATAAAAATATTTTAAAAAAGCATTTGACATTAGGCTGGAATACGGATATAATATGAATATTTTTTTTTAGATTCAGAGATGTAATTGGGGGATTGGTGATTTATTTTAAAACAAATTAATTAAAATATTTTTCGATTAATTCGGTAAAGGTCTTCTGCCTCCGCACTGACCTCGCAAATTTCAATTTGTTAGTACCTATGGCTCAAATATTCAAAGTAGGTTAATTCTTTTTTTGCCTTTATAGCTAATTACTTACTTACTTACTTACTTAAGGTGGTGCTACAGTTCTGTGTGAACTAGGGCCTCACTCAACAAACTTCTCCATATAGCTCGGTCCATAGCTAGATTTCTCCAGTTTCGCGCTCCAAATTTGGTGATGTCACTTTCCACTTGTGCGCGCCCCCTGATCCGCGGTCTTCCTCTACTGCACTGTCCTGTGGGTATAGATTCGAAGTCTTTCCGGGCCAGAGCATTGGTTTACATGCGCTCCACGTGACCCAGCCATCTTAGCCGTTGGACTTTTACCCTTCTGGCTAAGTCTACGTCACTGTACAGCCCGTACAGCTCGTCGTTCCATCTTCTCCTCCACTCCCCTTTTATGCATACGGGACCGTAGATCACACCAAGAATTTTTCTCTCGAAACGACCCAAGGTGCTTTCATCCGCTTTTGTCATAGTCCATGCTTCTGCACCGTATAGCAGGACGGGGATGATGAGGGTATTATATAGCGACACTTTGGTCCCTTGAGAGAGGGCTTTGCTACTCAATTGCTTTCTTAGCCCAAGAAAACAGCAGTTAGCAAGAAATGTTCTTCGTTTGATCTCAGCGATGGTGGTGTTTTCGGCGTTAATAGCGGAGCCTCGGTAGACGAAGTCCTTAACTACCTCAAAGTTACGTCTGTCGATGGTGACGTTTTGACCGAGACGTCGGTGTTATAAGTCGTTTCTTGACGACAGCCCGTACATTGTTTTTCCCGTAACTAACCGTAAAACCCATTTTTGCAGCCTCTGCCTCAATACTCACAAAAGCCCCATTGACATCACGCTGGTTCCTTCCGATTATGTCAATTTGAAATAGAGTGCCTCTAGTGTTGACTATTTTTTCAAGGACGATGTTAAAAAAAATCGCAAGACAGTGTATCACCTTGTCTAAAACTTTTTATGACATCGAAAGGTTCTGTTAAATTGTTTCCAACCTTTATGAAGCAGCGCGAATTCTCCATGGTCATCCTGCACAATTGTACGAGTTTGGAAGGGATGCCAAAATTTAACATGGCTCTATACAGCTCGTCCCTATAGATACTGTCATATGCGGCCTTGAAATCGATGAAAAGATGGTGGGTGTCGATTTGATGTTTTTGGGTTTTCTCCAGGATCTGCTGTAATGTGAATATTTGATCGACTGTGTCCTTTCTAGGTCTAAAACAACTCTGATAAGGACCTATGTCCTTGCGAATTTCGTTTCACCTGCTCATAAAACTTTCGAAATTCATTCCTACTTTTGAACCTCCCAACATCTTCGACGGCATCCTTCTCATGATCTCTCTTTTTCCTTCTGAGAAGTTGGTGTTCTTCTCGCCTCTTCTACTCATAGAGCTCGTGAGCAGCTCTCGTTCTTCTATGCAGTGCCGCCACTTTGCGTGCCTGTTGTTTATAGCTCCTAGTCGAGTCCTTTTTGTGTATTGAGTAGTAGCTGTTTTCGTCATTATCTTCACAGCCTCCTCAACAGCTTGGGTATGGCAAGGAAGCCATTCATAAACTGAATTTCTTGGTCCGAGAGGTTTCTTATGATCGGTGGTTCAGTCGATATAGATTTAAGCATTACAATTTATTTGTTGCATTTCGTTGAGGATTAAGACACACTGCGTGCCTTTATGCGTCGAGCTGCAATTTCTCGAATGTGTGAGAATAATAATAATGATTCTCCCTATTTTCCCTTTCTTCGTAATTTATGTCAGTCGATGACCCCGACTTCAGACCTAATGTCGTACAAAACAGAACACGCAATCGCTGATGCTACCCTATCAGACACTCTATACTCTTTGATAATGTAGGAAAATCTGCGCTTGAAGACATCTTAATCTTCTTATCAGGAATGCATTTATCTGGGGTTTCAAAACCAAATGACAAATCTTCCAAGAGTGGTTGTTGTCATAAAAAGTTCTTTCTCAAATTGGCTGTTAGGATTCGGCTTAAAAATATAGGTCCCCTCCATCCCTGACAACAGTACTCGCATACAGGAATGGTCGAGAGTTGAAAGTCACTAGGCCCTAGTTCTCTACGGACTGTTGCGCCACATAATTAATAATAATAATAATAAACCTGAAAATGTAAATTCATTCTTTCAATAGTTTAAGTAACAACAATTCAACGAATTGGAATGATATCTCAGAGGAACAATTCGACACAGTGTCGCTTTATTTTCTGAACACGAGAAACGGAGAGGGAAATTTTGTATATCCGCTTAGAGTATACTTGCTTCTAGATTTGTTTTTTCAAATAAATCGATTGAAGAAAGAGTTAAAGTCATTTCACGGCACTCAGTGGCCATAAAATTTGTAGAAAATTGCAACACCTCATTTATGTTGTATGTTTTTAAGTTCAAGCAAAACCGAATGTTACAAAGAGGGGAAAATTTATTGACTGATATTTTCTGACCAAACCTATTTTTGCGAACAGTCAATTCCTATTTCGAATTAAATTCTTATTCGTGCTTAATTCCCGATAGCTCTTTAAAATCCGTGGGAACAAAAATGTCACGAGTGAACGATGTTTCGGGCGAAACTCATAATAGATCTAAATATTTATAAACAAAAATCTTAAATGTTTTCAAGGTTTTCTTTTCCCTAACATTGTCTTACCTCAAGTGTAATATTAATATGTATCAATCCCCTTTTCCGCTATACCTTTTTGATATTTGAAAATAAAAAAACAGAAAAAAAGAATGTTTTTCTGTTATAAGTCATCTAATTCCCAGACAATTCTTGAGCCCCCTTTCGGTTCATAACAAAAGGACATCACAAGCACAACTGATGGTAACACTCAAAACGACCTTAACGCAGTCAAATAGAATCAGACGCTCTCACACAGCAACCAAGCCATTTCTATTCAGTTTCAGTGCGGTTCATATTGTGATTTGTTTACACAACTGGTGCACTGGGGCGTATGAGCAACTTTTTTCTTTGTTTATTTTCTATTTTTCTTCTTGTGTTGTGTTTTGTTTGTTTATTTTGTGCCGATTCCATTCCAATTCTTTGTTTGTTTCGCTTTCTTTATTTCATTCGGAATTCTTCTTCGGCCATTGTTTGCCACTCTGTGTGCTGTGTTCATTTTATTTATTGTTTTCTGTTGTCGGTATTAATGAAGTTGCCAGCAGCATGGCACAAGGGTAGTACCATACCATACTATCCCATCAGAGGGTTGGTTTTGGTTGGTTGGATGAGGGGAGGATTGTTGGGGGAAGCGACAGGCGGTGATGGTGACATCGACATCTTTGATCAAATTGTGACCCATTTTCAGTCATCGTTGTCGTCTCCGTTGTCGTTGTCGTTGTCGTTGTCGGTATCGGTGTCGGTGTCGTTGTCGGTATGGCAGTCGGCAGTTTGCGTTTATTGTGGCATCTAAGAATTCATTTATGCCATGGCATGGCTTGGCATATTCTTCTTGGTTTGTGTTTATACTATGAGCCGCCTGAGTTGTAGGCGGTGGGCCGCCTACCGATGGGTAGGTGGAAGGGGATAGCTTTTATTTTAGGTCATGAATAGGCACAGTCGGGATATTGTGCAATTATTGCAGCTGTTGATCTTGTGGTCTACTGCTGGTTGTGGCACCATTTAAAAGAGATGAGTGAATATTCAAAGCGTGACGTAGACAATAAAATAATTTTCTTCGGTATTATTATTATTTTTGCTTTTTTCATTTCATTTTGTTTTGTCTTCTTTTCCTAGAAGTCCTTCTTTTATGGCCTCTCTTCTTGTTTTTAAAATCAGGTGTATTTTTTTCCTCATAGAGACATTCAAACAAAGAACTGTTAATTGTTTAGGTTTTCATCCAGAAATGTAGGACAAGGTGAGGCACAAGCAGCACCACAATGGATCTCGGATGAATACACCTAGAATAGAAAGAATACCTGCCCGCCCAAACCCACAGGTAGCTATGTAGCTGGTGCTTGAGGTTTGTGGTATTCTGCTAGCCCATTTGGTATTGTTGTAGCGAATACTGGGGTTTTGAATTTTTTCATATTTGTTCTATATTTTTGTTCGTTCCTTCTCATTCTCCTGGCTCTTTAGAATATTGAAACAGGTGTGCAAAGTCTAGAGAATTCATTCCTGAAATATTGTGTGGTTTATAGGGAATGACGATGGGAATGGGGATGAAGATGAAGATGGTTATGGTGGGATGGGCTGCGAAGGATTTGAGGGTGTTCTTATTCGTTATTATAATAGCTGATAGGGATTTTCGTTTTGTTTGTTTAATTGTGAGGTGAATTGTTTTGCCTGGGATATAAACATAAACGTAGAATTTAATTGAAAATAAATAAAGTAGGGCGATAGTTGTTGTGAACGTGGAACGTTGAGCGTTGAGCTTGGAACGTGTGCCAGCATGATGTATGTGTATATTCATTATTTTGTATTATTCCATTTTGTGGGACTCTGGACAAAAGCATTTATTTTAATATGACCAAGGATATGAGGATATGCGAGTGTGTTATTTTAATTAAATGGTCCATATTTCAATTAGAAGAAGTATGTATGTACATAGGTATCGTTTGTAAGCTTATAGTTTTAATATAAATAAAGCCATCAAGCTTTACAGGCGACAATAGCTCACACGTTGAATGACATTAATAATATTAAGAAAAAAATTATAATTTAATTAATGGAAGTGCTGAAGAGCTCACAATGGTGGCCTAAGGATTCATTTTTTTTGCTGTTCTGAAGGTGTAGGTATATCAGAAACATTTGACCGAAAACACATGTCACTTCGAGGCACTGAAAAATATACATAGTTCGTGATTTGTTATTGTTTATCTTATTATTGAATAAATAACATTTAAGATTGTATATAATCAGAATTTTTAGTATTGATTTTAAATATGATTTAAGGTTCCAATTTAAACTAACAAACCGCGTAAAATATGAATAAATTTAAACAAACTAGAAAAACCTGCTGGGGCATATTCGACGTGTTACATTTTTGTATGACCAGAAATTACGGCAAAAAAAAACTTCAATGTCCATAAGGTAGTACAAAATTCTCATCGTCATAATCAATTTCAAAACTTCACACTCCCTTTGTAACCTCCATTGATAAAGCCTGCGTAAGCTATTCCATCTGTCCTACTCTACAAGTAGCTTTTCGATTGCATGGAAAATAGCATTTGTTCTGTTCCCCTCTAACTATTGCACTTATGACCCTCTTTTCGAAGGTCATGAAAACGCTGATCAATTTGTAGCCTAAGAAATATCTTGAAAAACGAAAGCTTCTTATTTACCGGCAGTTAAATTTTCGTAGCAATTGGGCTACTCGTAATGTCATGAGTCTCACATGTCTCACCGAATAGTACATCGGTTTTGAGAAAGTAAAATTATTGCACTTGATATTTCAAAGCCATCTCATAGTTTACTTATCAAAAATTCGTCTATTTGGTTTTGCTAAATATCTTTTTTGTTGTGTTAAAAATTTATTTTCGGACCATTTAATTCAAGAAGTAAAGGACTGCTTTAAGTCTGAAATCCACAAAATAAACGCTGGTTTGCCCCAGGGCTCCGTTTTGTCTCCAACACTCTTCTTTTTTGTATTAATTATCTTTTCATTGAAACCTCTAACACAATCAATTGTTTCTTTGATGATAGTTCCCTCAGCTTTTCATATATGATTTTAGATTGTCATTCTTGTTCTTCGAATGTGGACTACCAATGGCATCGTTTTATAAGCTCATTGAATTTCGATCTTAACAGCATTATCCACTGGGATACCAAAAAGGTTGTATAATTTAATGATTCAAAAACCCATAGCTGTTTGCTGTGGTAAGATCGTAACTGAAGATTGGGTTCCAACCCCAGCTGAAAATTGTTGGAGAGAGGGGAGAAGAGGTGTTTCAAATAAGGAGCACTCTTTTCATACAGACAGCATTTGAGGAGTTCCCAAGTGGCGTCTACAGTTCCAGTTGGGGTAAACTACTCAATGAACACCTTATAGGGCTACTACGACATATTCGGAGCTCGACCTGTAAGCAGCGGTTATGTCGGCTCTTACCCTTGGAGTTTAAATCAAGGACCTGGCCCTTCCGGTTCAAGGCGGTGCGTCTGGGTAACTTTCTGACAATGTAAAGAAAAACTAGTTGTGAAGTATCAACAAGCTTCGGATACGGACGGATTTACTGTTGAAAATCCACGCAAACGATTTAAAGACAAAGGACTTCCGATATGCACGTGGAATGTTAGGTTCTTTAAACCACGCGCAGCCGAAGAATTAGCGGAGGCCCTAGACTGCCAAAAAGGCAGATATTTATCATGGTGACTGAGAAAACAAACAACGCTTATTTGCATGCGGCTTTGTCATTGGAGACTTAGGCAAAAAGTCTTGAGCTATAGGTGCATTAACGAGCGCTTTATGACCATCCGCATCACTGCTAAACTTTTACCTACAGACCCCCACAGAAGAGAAGGATGACAACACCAAGAATATGTTCTTCGAGGTCTTGGACAAAGTATGTGAGCAGTGGCCTAGCTACGATATTAAAACTGTCTTGGGCGATTTAAATGCCAAGCTTAGAAGGGAAGACTTTGGTGGAATAATCGGGAAAAACAGCCTGCATGACACTACTTACGATAACGGATTCAGGCTCATCGATTTTGCTGCAGACCGAAACATCATGGTAGCCAGTACACGTTTTTTACACCTCAACATCCACAACGGAACTTTAAATTCTCCAGCTCAATCTACCGTCAACCAGATTAACCATATTGCGATTGACGCTAGACACGCTTCCACCATCATGGATATCCGAACTTTTCAAGGAACTAACATCGACTCAGACCACAACCCCGTTGTAGCCAAGGTAGCACTTGGGATATCCGGACTTAAGACAAAACAGGAAAATGCTGGGAGAAGATACAACGTCGAACGGCTACAATTACAAGAGTTCGCCAAATCTTTCTCCAACCGAGTCTTTAGTAACCTTTTTCGGAGTTCTCCGCCACCAACACAATGTTTAGAGAACCATTGGAAACAATGCCAAGATGCAATCATAGAAGGCACCTCTAACGTGCTGGGTTTTAAACAGCCACCAACAAGAAACCCCTGGTTTGATGAGGAATGCCGACATGCAAATGCAGCCAAACAACAGGCACGCGAAGCGGCCGGCGGCGGCGCGGCGCTGCAAATAAAGACGAGAGCTGTACACAACCTCTATTAGAAGAAGATGAGAGAGTAACACCGACTTCTCAGACGGAAAAAGAGAGAGTGTGAGATGTGTGCGGTCGGGAAATAAAATTCACAATAACATAATCCTCGAACCGAACGCTGGAAAGACGAAAATGGAAACATCATGGTAGAACCGCGGTCAAAGTTGAGGATATGGAAGGACCACTTCTGCAGATTATATAACGCCAACAACGAATGGAATCCCTGTGATGATCTATTCAATATAGGCAACGAAAGCCAACAATCCCGTCTTCCCTAACTAGACGAAGCAAAAATTGCAATATCTAAGCTCAAGTCTAACAAAGCCGTTGGAGCAGATGGCTTGAATTTTTTTTTTTTTTATAATAAACGGGCACTCAAGGGGTTATTAATACCCTTAATATGTTAAAAGTTTAAATACAGTGCGAGCTTTAGGAAAATAGGGAAGGATTAAAGAGGAGATACCGATGCACATTGGTCTTAAAGTTTTGAATATCAAAATGATAGGGAAAAACAGAGCTGGGTAAAGCATTCCACATTCTCGATGTGCGGTTAAAAAAAGAATCTCTATACTTGACAGTACGTCCGAAATTGAGCTCAAGGTTAAACTGATGTGCATTCCTAGAAGTACGAGTATTACGGCTGAATTGTTTGAGGGGGGGAATGCAACTGGCTAATTCGACAGAACACTGTTTATAAAAATATCGGTAGAACAACGAAAGGCATGAAACATTGCGGCGGTGTTCAAGTGACGTAATTGTTTCGGTTATAGTTCTATCGCCTATCATTTTCAAAGCTCTTTTTTGGATCCTGTCCAAAATACTTAAACTTGTTTTAGGGGCACCTGCCCAAATATGCGAGTTATATTCAAGTTTTGGCCGAATGAAGGCTTTGTAAATTACAGCCAGATCAGAAGGGGTGAAAAATTTCTTGCACCGTCGGAGGAATCCTAAGCACCTAGCAGCATTTTTGGCAATATCGAATATGTGATCATTCCATAAGAGGTGATCTGTGATACACATACCGAGTACTGAAAGTTGATTAGTTTCCTGGATGTAAGTGCCGCTCATGGATAGCGGCATCGGGGGTGGGTTACGCTTTAATGACAGGAGACAGCATTGAGTTTTCGAAGCATTAAATTTTACACGGTTTTTGATTCCCCATTGTACAATGCTGTCGAGATCAGAATTTAATGAGTTTATCATACGCTGCCGTTGAAGTTCCACATCCGAAGGACAAGGATGAGAATCTAAAAACGAATATGAAAAGCTGAGGGTACTGTCATCCGCGAAACAATTTAGTGGGTTAGAAGTTTCAGACAAAAGATCATTTATAAAAATAAGGAAGAGCGTCGGAGACAAAATGGAGCCCTGGGGCACACCAGCGTTTATTTTGTGAATATAAGATTTGAACCCGTCCAATACTACTTGAATTGAACGGTCCGAAAGGTCATTTCTAACCCAACGAAGGAGGGATTCATCAATACCAAATGCACGCATTTTCGATAAGAGAGCTTGATGCCAAACTCTATCAAATGCCTTTGAATGTCGGGTTTTTTAAAGCAACTGGATATAATTTGGTTAGGCTTATGCACATACTTTTCTGTAAGATACGGTCGGAAGAAAGCATGCCCCCAATGAATGGAAGAGGAAACTTAAAAACGGGGACTCTAAATTGCGTTAACTATAGAAAAATCAGTCAACTTAACATCGCTTATAAAATCTTCTCTGCCGTAATATGTGAACGTCTAAAGCCCATCGTCAACAACCTGATAGGTCCTTATCAGCGTGGTTTTAGACCAGGAAAGTCCACAGTCTATCAAATATTCACATTACGGCAGATCCTGGAAAAAACCCAAGAACATCAAATCGACACCCACCATCTTGTCATAGATTTCAAGGCCGCATATGACAACATCGACAGGGACGAGCTGTAAAGAGCTTGTAAATAACTTAACCGAACCTTTCGATGTCAAAAAATGCTTTTGACAAGGTGATACGCTGTCATGCGATTTTTCAACACTGTCCTTGAAAGAATTGTGACACAGATAATAGAGTTACATAGATATCGCATCCAGTGCAAATAAAAATGATCATATTTTTTATCCCCTATTTAAAGCGATTTGTTGAAGTCAAACCTTGCAACCATATTCAACATAACAAAATAAAACCTATTTATAATATCTACAATATCCCAGCAACAGACGACAGACGTTGACCTGTAAGTTGCGTTCGAAAGATAAATAGATACATTTTCTTATTTGAATTCGTGTTCGTTTGCCAATGCAACCCTTTTGAGTTCTTTTTACGTCGCTTCTACGTTCCAACACACTATTTGCTGTGCAGGTAGTTTTTTGTCTATATAATTTTGCAGCAACCAACGCGTTGCAACGATTTCTTTTTCTTCGCTTCTCAATCTAATCGGTTGAGCGAGCGATTGACTGGAAGGTATCGGGATCGGGATGGCTCGTCTGGTGTGTCGTTGGATTTGTTTGGTCGTGTCGTGCGTAGGTATGTATACATTTTCTATATTTTTTTGGGTTGTGCGATCGGGGTTTGTGTGTGGCTTCTTCTTTTTATTTTGAAGTTATTTAATTTACTTCATTCGTTGTCGACTTTCGAACGATTTGGATGTTCATTTATGTATATATGATTGAGCAATACATTTTTCTTTGTTAATTTTACAGTCAGTGGTCCTTTTTTTCAGCGATTTTATTTGTTAACGTTTTTTTTTAATAGCAATGGGTGATAAGAGATTATCTGGGGTTTCTTGTTCCGTTTGTATGAAAACGAAAAGAGATTACCCTAATTTGAAAATTTTTAAGTGCCCTTCTAGGGAAAAAATTAAATTTTGGCAAGAGTACGATAACTTAGGCGACAAAGTTTAATAAATTATTTGTATAGAACAGTTAAAAACAAGCATTTTTTACGATGGGAGGGGGGGTCTATCTCCCCCCGTTTAGGCGGGAGGGGCAATTTAAAAGAAATATTGTTTAAAATGGAAAAAAATAATTAAAAAATAACGGTAATACTTACAAATAAGTTTTATACATTTTTTTAAAGCCAACGTTCTCTTCTATTGGCCGGTTTTTAAATCAAGTCAAAACTATGCGTAGTTTTTGAAAAATTTAATTTTAAACCCAAAATTTGAGTAAAAAAAGTTAAAAAACGGTTTAAAGTGTAATTTTTCAACACTTCAAAAATATCTATCATTGATTTTATTTCATAATTTATTGCTCTTATTTGTTGTTGATCAAAGACTGAAAACTAGATGATTGTATGTCTTTTAGTTTTTGAGATTTTAATTAAAATATTTTTTTTGGTAATTTTCAATTTTCTCAAGAACTGCAAGACATAAAATCATCTAGTTTTCAGTTTTTGATCAAAAACAAATAAGAGCAATGAATTCTAAAAAAAACTTAATAGATAATCTGAAAGTTTTGAAAAATTACACTTTAAACCTTTTTTTTAACTTTTTTTTGCACAAATTTTGAGTTTAAAACCATTTTTTTTCAAAAACTATGCATAGCTTTGACTTGATTTAAAAACAAGCTAATTGAAAAAAGTGTTGGCCTTCTTAAGAAGGATGCTGTTCCTTCATTAAATTTAAATTCTGATTTGGATTCAGACTTAAATTTAGAAGATCTTAATAAGTCTCCTCCAACTAAACGAAGAAGAACTTCGAGCAGTTGTAGCATTTCATGTGTAAGGTGCGATCAATTATCACAGAGATGTGCAAAAGAGGAGAAAAAAAATGCAATTTAAAAAAAAAAATTATCAAGTTAAAAAATTCAAATAAAAAACTTAAAAATAAAGCGTTATAAAAAAAAGAGAGCGCATACTGCTTTAAAAGATTCAAAAAAATGAGAGATTATCTTTATCGTCTCAAATCCAAGGGCTACATATTTCCGACCATTCAAAAACATTTTGCGATATGTTGATGGGGTTGACGAAATCTGCAAAATATAATAACAACGAAAAAGAAATTTCCCAAAATATATTTTATAGATCGCAAAGCGCCTATAAATTTTTGAGGGATGGGTTTTTCATATTTTCTTCCCACAAACTCGGGACAAAAATGGTCTCCACATACAAAGTATTTGCCTTCATTTCTGAATCCACATGCCCGCCTCCACAAATTATTCAAAACTTCATTTTTTTCCCTAGAAGGGCACTTAAAAATTTTCTAAGTTTGTCTAAATATATCAATTCTTACCAAATTTGCGTTCTATTTTTTGTAGATTTTATTTTTTTATGAAAAAACGAACTGTTGGATTTTTATAAAAAAATTACTGAATATCAAAAACAATATTTTCTGTGAAGTAAAATAAGTTTGAAGCCAATATTTTAAATTTTTGAAAAGCTATTTGAGTCGAAAGTAAATTTCTACCAAGTTTTAGTATTGTTTTTTTTAGGTTTTTATTTTTTGTAAAAAAAAACTGTCAATCCAACATTTCTCAAAATTTTACCGAATGTTGAAAACAATATTTTTTGAAAGGTAAAAGTAGTTTAAAGCCAATATCTCAAAGTCTTGAAAAGATATTTGAGTCAAAAATCAATTTTTACCAACTTTTATTAATTTTTTTTTAGGTTTTTATTTTTTGTAAAAAAAACTGTTAATTAGATTTTTCTCAAAATTTTATCAGATGTCAAAAACATTATTCTTCGTTGCAAAAAATTGTTTTGGAGATGAAATCATATTTAAGTCGTAAAATTTTCGAAGTGACAATTTTTTTTTCAGTTTTTTTGATTTATAAAAAAAACCGTTAATTGTTTTTTTTCCAAAAATATAATTGTTTTGTATCACCTTACAATATATAATATAAAATTTAAATCAAGTCTCTAGCGTTATTGGTTCATGAGATATTTAAGGTTAACCAAAATTTTCACCTTTTTTTTAAACTGCTATGGTAAAAAAACCACCCACGCAATTTTCTTGAGAGCCCTTTCTGCATCTTTGTGCCTTATTATCTGTATAACAAAATTTATTTGAAGTCGATATCTCTTCTGGTTCTTGAGCTATGGACGACGAAAAAAACGTCGCGAACGTACGGACATACGGACGTACGAACGTACGTACACACGCACGCACAGACATCTTTCTAAAAATCTTTTATTTCGACTCTAGGGACCTTGAAACGTCGAGAAATGTCAAAATTTTCAATTTGACAAATCGGACCCATTACAATAACTTCCTATGGGAAGTTAATAAATTTGTTTTGTTTGTATTTTTTGTTTTTTTTTCATTATCTGCTACATATTTTACAAATCTACTTCGTTTTTTGGGCAAAATGTTTCACTTTTTGGGCTTAGCATTCTCATCCCTATCGAAAGTCGACGACGAATGAAGTAAAAATAACTTCAAACACCGATCGCACAACGCAAAAAAATATAGAAAATGTAGGTATACCTACGCACGACACGACCAAACAAATCCAACGACACACCAGACGAGCCATCCCCATACCTCTTATATCTTATGCCATAGTTAGTTTCTTCAATAAATTGTTCTAAGGATTTTATATGTTACCCCAGTTTCATGAGCTAATGTTTTTTTAAAGAACAACCTTGCTTTCAAAGAACAACCTTGCTTATATTCACAGGTTGGCCTTGGCACATACAAAAATCACACCCAGGAAATACAAACAAAATTCACACACATCGTTAAGAAAGATCAACATAAAATACACAAAAGACAAAAAAAAACAATAAGGCACAAGAAGTAAAAAAAAGAAAATACAACAAGTTATACAATGCAATAAAATGTTTGAGTATGATTCATGCTAGTTCGATCAAACTGGGACGTAGTGGTACGTCCCAGTCGATTGAAAAATGGTCATTTTTTTTTCCTCTGCGTGCGATATCTATGGAACTATAGTATCTGTGATTGTGATCAGATTCCACGTCAACACTAGAGGCACTATCTTTCAAAAGTTTGTCCAATATCTGGCATATGCTGATGACATTGACATAACCGGAAGAACTCAACGTGACGTCAATGGCTGCGTTCAATCTCGTGTTGGGTTGGGTATCTTGGATAGGTGGATTTTTAGATACCTTGTTGAACGAGTTGGATAGCTGTATTGAGATAGCTGTCAAAAAATAAAAACGACTTTCAGCTGTTTACAAAAATACAAAAAGCAGAAAAACATTTAAGCTTCGAAGTCAAATTGTTGTAAGATGAAACATAATAATTACCTTCTAAAATTCGGAGGCAAATAGCTTCTTCATCGTCTATTATGTACAGAACATCCTCAAATACAACTTCAACTAACATTTTGTATCTTTTTGTTTACCAACAAAAACAAAAAGCGGAAATCAATTTTCAAGTTTCTTGAAATTCAATCATGTGTTGAATCAGCTGTTCTGTCAGATACCTACATACCCCAGAAATTCTTGGATACCTTTGGATTCCTTTTTTGACATATCAGCTGTTTTTGATCAGTTGTTATTTTACACGTAAAACACTAACAAAAAGGTATCCGGATACCCTATCTGCCCGAGATTGAATGCAGCCAATGAAGCTTTTGTGAGTCTTAAGGCAGAGGCGTCAAAAATGGACCTACAACACGCATATTTGGGTCAAAACGTCATCATTGACAGACGTAACTTTGAGGTAATTAAGGACTATAATTAACAAAGCTTTTATACTTTTGAAACTTGAGTATATTTCTCGTATAAAGGCTGGTGCGCCATTGATGTCTTTAAGTATTTTGGATAGAATTCGAAAGAGAACTTTCAAAATGGTAGAGGATCGTTTTCTTACTAATGCATTTGCTACTCTACACCGTCTGAATGTAATGTCTCAACAGTCAAACCAGGTTATGTTTCAAATTTTTAAATTACTCCTAACTTGTTTTTAAAATAATTTTGATATATTTTCGATTGAGTTTAAGCTGTCTTACTGTACATTTTATTAATGAAATTATTTTTTTATTTTTAGACTCCTCGTTAATTTGTTGGCGGATAAAGTTAATAATTACGTGTTCTTTCTGCTTTCTCACTTAGTCCACATAATCTATCTTTTTAACTTATACTTCAAAACGAAACATTTGCTACACAGCTTATTACTAGAATATATTTTTCATCTTTTCTCTGTTTCAAAATATTAAAGATATGCGTATGAATGTTGCTTTTTTCTTAGCATAATCATCCATCATCATATTATCGTGGGGCTTTTAAAAAACTTCTTCATTATATTTCATTTGTCTGTGTCTAAAATTGATATGCCCTCATATTCCATAGCACACTCATCACCATTATTATCATTATCATCAACGCCGTCAACATTATCAACATAAGTTCTATTATACGTTCGCGAGTATTCCTCAAGGCCACAACAAATTCCTACCGATCTACCTTCTTATACCGCCCTTCATCATATCGCTACCGCAACCTAAAAAACAACAAGCCAAACATCGAGAACCATTAAAAAGTGCTGGCAAACTCATTTTTACAACATGGACAGGATACAGTACAGCATCAGCATCAGCAGCGGAAAATGTTTCACCAAAAAATGTCCAAGTGGACAGAAAGTAGATAAAACGAGAAGCTCAACTGCCACTTAATTTTCGCATCCCATTATCATTAATTTACTTTTCCGCCTCAAAAAGGATGTTGGAATATACCTTTTTATTCTTTCAAAAAAATGAAAGCCAAGTTGACTTCAAAAGCTCCCCCATCAACGCCAACGGAACGGATGGACGGATGGATGATAATATGCAAACGACGACGACGGACGATGGATGGACCGGCTTGGCTCTTCAACCTAAGCCAAGTCGCCAATCTGGGATGGAGAAAGACTTTATGTTTCTCTTTGGACAACAATAACAACAACAACAACAAAAATACAAAGAACATTTTTATGTCTGTACATACGTAACGTACATACATATATACCTATCTATATAAAAATAAACAACAACAAAAACAGGATGAATCATAATCATAAAGGGAACATCAACAACAATAACAATAAAACTTCTAAAAACATAATGGAAGCTCAAGAGATAAGGGTGGGGGTTTAAAAAGTGAGTGTGGGCAATGGGAAAGTGAGTTGGAAGGAACCCATCATACTCCAGAATAGAAAAAAAAAAAAAGATTCCATAACAAATAAAGGCCTTTCCTTATTCTGTTAATCCCTCCGACTCAGCCAAGGCTCAGGAGCAACACCAAAAGCAGCGGAAGTAGGATTAATTTTTTTGTTATCGTATACAAACGTATACCTACCTACCTATGTAGTTAAATGTGGTCGGAGGAGGGCTGTATAATCTTTTATGGCATCTCCTTTAAGGCTCATTATAATATCAGGATTTCATGCACATATAACAAAAGAAGAAGGCCGAAAGTCCGGAAAGATTTAACACCGAAAACACAGTTACCCTGTTAACGTTACAGTATACACCGCCGCCGCCGCCGCTACCACCGCCACCATAGCCACCGTACTGTTGTCCGCCGTACAACTCACTTGCAGTTTCACTCTTTTTGATAATTCAGCAGCTTGATGGGGCTATTTTATGAAGATGATTACCGAATATCATTTTTACTGCAATAAAATTGTTACAAGGACTCTCAAAATGGGATTAAGAAACTAGTCAAAATTTTGAAACAAAATCACGTATTTTTATCAATTTCCGCTGGATTCAGTCAAAATAAGGGACTGAGAACCTTTCAAGACCTTATTTTCAAAATACCATAACATTACTTCTATTGATTTTCAGTAGAAAAGCAGATCAGTTAAGTAGGTAAATAGACCACAAACGGTTTGTGGAGGTTTAATCTATACTCAGGAAGTCAAGAGCTCTAAGAGGAGAAGAACTGAAAAATTAAAAATAAGGCAAGGACTGCTGAGAAAATATCAAACGAAATCATTTCTGTAAAATTAAGTCCGATTAAGAAAAGTTCGTTTTGGGTATGAATTTTGAGGGCCACTGTGGGTTTTGGTTTAATCACATAGTTCTGATTCCAGAAAATCCCACAAACATACGACGAAAGACCTTAAATTGGTCAAGTTGAGGCTTAAGAAATGTCTAGTTTTGGTGACCGACGCAAAATTTACTGCTTCGGAATTTGCTACAGACCTTCTATGTTTTCGTCGTACGGTAGTAAGTAGGTTGATCGTTTACTCAAATTTGTCCATCAGATTGGAATATTTCTCTAGAGATGAGGATTAAGGTGACCGTAAAATAGATGAAATTTACAGAAATTTAAGTAAACTAAACAACCAAAGGGTGATGAAGAGCCTTTAAATGCTTAACAAAGTGTGATCAATTTCAAATGTGAAATATACAAAGTCGAAACCATACACATTGGTTTTGAATGTTTGCTAATTGCAGCCTGGTAAAGCATTCTTAATATAAGAATTCCTGAGCTTAATAGGCAGAAACAGGACTAAAGGGTAAACTTATGAGTATTCCTAGAAGTGCAGGTATTTCGGTTGAATTGCTTGATGGGATGCAAAATGGCTATTTCACTAGAGCACAGTTTATATTGACAGACATGATATGATAAGAGATACCAATGGCTTTGTTAAAAAGATTTTGTTATTGAAACTTATTGTTGTGGCAAAAAAGAATAAATGACAGCCAATGTGACAGACAGCCCTTCACCAATAATGGTCACTATCAATTGTCAAAGTTCGAAACCTTTTGTTGGAGAACTTTTTAAATATTGAAACTCGGGTGTTTTCATAAACGTCAGGAATGCTTAATTAAAGAACGTGTGGTTTTCAATCTGGTAACACTTTTTCCGCAGTTGGTCTTTTTGACAGCTGTCACATGATTTATGCTGTGTTTGATTTGTCAATTTTAAATGAGTAGATTTACTCGTAAAAAAGTTTTTTTAGGTTAGGTTAGGTTAAAGTGGCGTTCCCTGATGGAGTAGGACACCTTGAGGCTTTCTTCTAAGCTCAATGAAACCAGTTTGAGTCTCTTACGAAACGTGAAAGACTGATTATATTAATATAATTCGTTATAAATCGTTTAGATCGTTATAAAAGAAGTCTCCAAGTTAAGTCTTGCATTTTTGAGCCTGAGCAAGGCATGTACAGAGGAGGTGAAGAACTGTTTCCTCCTCTTCCTCGTCCATACAGCTTCTTCAAAAGTCGTTTGAGAATACGCCTAGCCGCTTGGCGTGCTTTCCTATTACACACTGCCCGGTTATGACAGCGATTATCGAGCTTATATGCGATGTGCTAAGAGATAGCCAACACCTTGATCGCTTTAAATCTAGAGTAGGCCAGATGTTTTTTGTGACCTGACTCGTGGTGATGCTGTTCAGTACATCTGCCTTACAGTTTCCTGGAATGTCTCTATGGCCCGATACCCAGCAAAGGTGAATATTAAACGTTTGCACCATCGCCATTAGAGATGACCGACAGTTATGGACTGTTATAATGGTTTGTAGAAACAGAGTCCAGAAATTTGGTAAAGGTCTGACTATCTGAGAAAATACGGATAACAGGTGTCGATATCATGTTTTCTTTAAGCCATGACAGCAACTTTAACTTCTCTCCATGCTGAGGGAATATAGACTAGATATAGACAGCTGATAAAAATTGCCTCAAGGATTGGTGCAATAATGTCCGATGCTTTTTGTTGTTCGGCTGGTATTATTCCATCTGGTTCTGCAGATTTTAATTGTGCGAAGCTGTTTGAGAGCCCAATGTAGCTTGTCCCTTGTGATCAGACCTTGTGGATATGTTATATTGAAACTTGAACGAATATGATTGTAGCAAGTTGCGGTTAGAGAACTACCAGGAAAGTGAGTATCCAGTAGTAAGTTCAGCGATTCATTATTACTTGAATTTGTCCAGGAGCCGTCTGCATTTTTCAGGCAGCTTGGAAACGCTGGATTAGTTGAAAGAATTTTCTGTAGCCTAGAGGCTTCAGAAGTTTCTTCTATCGTGCTACAGAAGGATCACCAGGAAGATCGCTTAGATTTCCTTAGTGCCTTCTTTTAAATTCTTAGGGATTCTTTGTAAGAATCCCAGTGAGAGGCTAGTCTTGTGGCCTTGGCTCGGTTGAAGAGTTTCCTACATTCTCTTCTGAGCGAGACATGCTTTGAGGCCCACCATTGTGGTTTCCTCTTTCCTCTTATGAGTATAAGTGGACAAGCAATTTCTAGTGATCAAGGTTAATATATGGAATTTTGTATTTCCTCAAAAATAGTACTAATTTGTTCGCCAAAACCAAAAGCACTAATTTCGATAAGAGATCAAGATGCTAGACTTCGTCAAATGGTTTTTTCAAAACGTTGTAACGGATTAGTTTACTATTTAATAAGATTAACTATGAGAGCACTAATGTCACCTTAGCACTTAGCTCATCACCGCCTTCGTTTACATGACCTTGAGAGAAGGGACGTAAGTGCAATCGGTTGATAATTTGAGTTATAAGAATATTCACATTTTTTCGGGATTGGCAAAACAACCGCTGTTTTCCAACTACTCGGAAGTAGTCTTTAAAAAGTAGATAGTTGGAAAAGCTTATGAAGGGAACATCAGCAGATTTATCTTTGTTGAGATAAAATATTTTAGAAATCTTGCCTAAATTCCAAGACCAGTATTGAAGAATTTTTCACATATTTAAGGTTTCTGTAGTTTCTGATTAATAAAATTCTCATTTTAATCGATTTCTTAAATTGGCTTAAGTCAAAGCGTTTGTGTTAATTATTGCATATAAGAATTTGTCCTTTGTTGGACACATTTAATAACTACAATACAAATATTAAATAGTAGTTTCAGACGTCAACACATAAGACAAAGCGTCACGTTTTTGCCACAATAATATTATACTTTTGTAAAATAACCATCATGTTTTTCTAAGACATAAAGGACATGTCCGAATGTAGTAGAAGTAGATTTTCTCAGAAACATAAAATTCCACAAATCTGAATTTAAGTTTCTTCATCATATCCCTCAGCCTCTAATGAAGGTCAACTTCCATGTTCCATCAGTTACTAAACTAACATTCTGACAACTTTTTAACATTCGTTTATCCAACGGATTTACTAGCGGCTTAGCCCTTAGGGTGGATTTAGGACATACCTAATAAACAAATTTATATACCAGACACAAGCAAGAACATATACCTACACATATATGTATATGGTCTATTTATATGTCTAATAATATTCATATAAAGACAACAACGAGGTAGTAAAGAAGTTTGATTTACATATATATAATATAAAGCTTGTTGTTTCATATAGCAAACGCGTGTTCTAAGTAAAGATTGAATTTATATCATTGCCTGGAATAGGCCAGACATTTAGGGCTGGTCATATATATACTCGTAGATATGTTCTTCTATCTTTGCTTAAGGCTCACAAGAAAGAATTCTTTATGTTTATGTTTGTTTCTGGGTAAATATTCATCTTCGGGGAGATTAAATAAAAATACTCCTTTGTGAACTGGAAGTTTATAAATCAAAATAAAATTGGTAGTTTGGTAGTAGTAATTTTATATCTTCTAGCAAATGTCATATACTTTCGGTGTATTGAAGGAAATGTAGGTTTTTAGGTATTTTAAGAACTGAACATAATTATTGCAAGAGATTATATTTTTCTAAGAAAAAGTAAAAAAGTAAGAAATTTAAGCTTGTACAGGATTGGTTATGGATAAAATTTAAGTTTAAAGAAAAATATGAAATCAAAAATAAATAGTTATATCAATATTAAATGTTTAACCTTTAATAAATGTGTGACACAAGATTGTCCTAGACTTATAATTTATGAAAGTAAAACTGCCAGCAGAACCTTACTATGTGCCTCATCGAGCTGATCTTCCACAAATTTGTAATTTATGTAACAGAAGAGATATAGAAGATATACATCATTTTATTGCGGTATGCCCGATATTACAGGAAATTCGTCGATTACATTTAAATGAAAGCCATCTCACTGTAAACAGACTTCATGAGATATTAAATGGTTCGCTAGGATAGTCCACCCTATATAATTTCTGTAAGCACGCCCTACATTTCCAAAATAGTTTCCCAACGTAAAGTCTAATCATTCGGCCAGTTACCATTATTTAAAACTATTTAATTTTGTGTTTCAAATCACTTTAAAATTGTTAACTTTTTATGTTTCAAATCATATTAAAATTGATATCCTTTTTGTGTTTCAAATCATATCAAAATTGTTAATGATTGCTTACCAAGTTTTTTCTATTGCTTAACTAATTTATTTTCGTATACGAATCCAACCAAATTGTTGTATTATTATTATTGTTTTTTTTTCAAATTTTTAACATTTTTTAAATTATAAATTAATTTTTAAGTTCAATTATTTTACTTTTAATATTTTTCTTTTATTACGAAATGTCAAATCAGGCAGACGGCAGAATTGCCAAGTCCTTATTCTTAAGTAAAAATTATTGTTAAACTTTAATAAGAAAAAAATAAAGAATTTATCTACCTATCTATCTATCAGAACCTTTTAAAAAATACGATAAAAATAAATAATAGGTTTAATTTGTATGTTAAAACAAAATTAGAATTTTTGATATTTATTTTATTGAATACTAGCTGACCCGGCGAACTTCGTACCGCCTAACAGTCAATGAATGTCGTGTTACTTTTTAGCTGAACTAATTAAGGCTTTGATAAACGTAAAACAATGATACAAAATAATATATTTATATAGATAGAAACAAAAAAGTATTTTATTATGATGAATGATGATGAAAACATACATACAGAATGAGAATAAAAATAAAAAAAAATAAAAAATAATAATTAAGTACTTCAAACTCATGTTAGAAAAAAATGATTGAAAACTATGTTGTGCAGATTGAAAAAAAAATAAAACTCGGATTAATTAATTAATAGGATTTTCATTCAAACACTTTGTGGTAAACGACATTCTTTGTTTTTTGGTCAGGCGCAAGAACAAATAAAGCGGATGGTTTGCCGACACGTGAGCATGCCACGTACAATTGACCATGAGAAAAACATGCATTTTCTAGATTGAGGCCACAAATAGTCAAGGATTGGCCCTGTGATTTGTTGATCGTCATGGCGAAGGCAAAACGAATCGGGAATTGAATTCGTTTACACTCAAAGGATATATCCGTTGGGATCATCGGAATCCTTGGAATAAGAACTTCCTCATCTTTAAATTTTCCTTTAAGTATCGACGCGTGAATCTCATTGCCCATCAGTTTTCTTATTACCAAACGCGTTCCATTACACAGTTTTGGTTGGTTTAAATTTCTAAGCATGATGACTACCGAGCCAACTTTAAGTTTTAAATTGTGCGGTGGTAAACCAGACACATCCAAGGAGTTTAAAAATTCAGTTGGATAATTAGTGGCTTCTTCTTCGTTTGTTACACAGTCGATAGATTTGAATGAATACAGAGTACCTACGATTTGATTTTGAATTATAAAATTGAGGTCATCTACATCTTTATTTTTAGCGGCCAAAATTGCTCGCTCACTTAACCATTTATTATTTTTGTGGTTAGCAATGATATCCGGGAATACTTTATTGATAAGCTCGTCTTTTGATGATACGAAATAGCAAAAATTTAAATTTGGAGGAAATGAAATCAAACCGCTCGATTTGTCAACAGGAACACGGCCATTACCGATAGTCAGTAATTGCTTCGAGAAATCATCAGCAGATAGATCGTTCAACAATGCAACTCTCATATTTACAGACAGTTGAAGTTTCTTTACATATCGCCACAGATTTGATGCTTTGAGGCAAGCGTTTACTTCGGCAGCAGTAGATCTTGGAATGACTGGTAGTGTTTGTCGGGAATCGCCAGATAATAAAATCATTGCACCACCAAAACATCTCGAGTCATTGCGCAGATCTTTTAATGTTCGGTCTAGTTTAATGGCAATTTTAACGCTGATTGAGCCGTACGGCATCCGTCTAACAATGTGGCCGCTATTCCAGAAGAAGCAATTGCTACCGCAATTTCGGATCTCGCACGTACAGTGGCAAAAATCAATGACATGAGGAATGTCTTCCCAGTTTCACCGGGGGCATCCAAAAAAAATAAGCCGCCATTTCCATCATCAATTGCATTAATCAGTGTATCATAGACTTCCCTCTGCTTAGGATTCAACAGAGGTACATTCGTTTGAACTGATTGGATTAGTTTATGTAGATCATATTCACGTTCACGTTCCAATTCTCTATTAAATGCTGACGCGAAATCGATGTAAAATATCTTCTGACATGTTATCTTTGTATTTGTTCCACAGCTCTTGACATGTGGGGCACACGATACCATTAACAGTTCGAAGTGATTCAAATGATATTGGCCCTCAAACATGTACCAGCAACATCCGCAAATAGAAACATTCATCATTCTTCGGATGAACTGTGTAAATACGACCAAGAGCATCAGTAGAACGCATATCTTGATGCCTTGCTTCCGACGTTGAAATTTCTTCGATGTAGCGTTCCAAGTGTAATAACGTGGCATTTCTGAGTAAAAGCAAAGTTTGTGCGAACGGATCGCTTTGACAAATCGCAAAGAAACTGGTCAACGCACATGATGTCTTCAGAAAAAAATAAAGTTGTGGCTTTAAGGTCTCAGCAACCAGGCCATAAGCTCAAAAAAAAAAATAGTTGTTACACCATTTGACAGGATTGGACAACAAATGTTTGACATGTAATAAACAAATCAGCATCTATTGAAATGATTAAGAATTCATTGCACATATCGAGTTTTCATTGTTTTAAAGATGTATTTTGCTATTCAGGACGGAAACAAATCCAACAAATCAAAAACCATGGCAATCGGTCCAGCCGTTCTCGAGTTATAGGTGTTGTAACAAACACGACTTTCTTTTATATATGTAGATATCCTATTCCCATAATCAATGGAAAACAATATCAGCCAAATGTGCACCTTAGCTACGGTTGTAACACCGGTTGAATGTGAAATTTCTTTTGTCACGCTCAAACAAGCTATGTTATATAATAGAAATCACCAGCGTACGAACTTATCACTGCTCAGGTTTTGATAGAAATGCATACTCTACACTTATACCTAAGCCACCAATAAAAGTAACATCTTACAGACCGATATCATGGCAAAAGTATAATAAAAGACCGAAGACTTATTCCGAACTATCAGTGTGGATTTAGATATAAATAATAAACGATAGACAAAATACATCGAAATGCGGATATGGTGGAAACGGCATTTTTGTAGAAAAACAAGTATGCGCGGCTTTATTCTAAGATGTAGCTCAAGCCTTTGGCAAGGTTGGATCTTGAGTCGTAGGCAGTACTTTACGAAATACTGAAATCTTGTGTTACCAAATTTCCCGGAACTAAAGAAAATAGACTTAATAAGGCAGATAAGTCTATCATCATTCCTTTTTAAGACCTTAGAAAGATTTATTACTATCCATATAAGGGCAAGTATTGAAACAAGACTGTCTAGTGTCTATGCTTCAACATGCTTACTGTTTAGGCGAATCGGTTTAAACGGCGTTATACACCTTATAGTACGCACCATCGAATACTCCTTCCATCATAGGAAGTTCACAATAGTTGCTTTCCTTGCTATCGAAGGCGCTTTTAACAAATTATACACATCTGCACTAGCATCTCTAAACGTAGAGAATTCGCTTGGGGAGTTAATTCATTTAATGCTGACTAGCAGAATAATTAACTCAAAACTGGGCAACTCTTCTGCAAGAAGATTCGTTAGTAGAGGGACACCGCAAGGTGGTGTTCTATCCCGTCTCCCCTGGAACCCAGTAGTATATGAAATTCTAACTAGTCTGGATGTGGAGGGTTTCAGAGTGATTGTCTATGCGGATGGCATTGTTATAGCGGTTTCAGGAAAGCGTCTTAACACCTTAAAAGAACTTTTACAAAATGCCTTAGACAGACTAATACTATTGGCTGATCGGTGTGGACTGGGTGTTAACCCACAAAAAACCCGAATTAGTCCTATTTTCGAGGAAATACAAAATTCCATTTGTTAATCCTCCCTATATTGAAGGAATCCAATTAAAATTCTCAGACGAGGCTAAGTACCTGGGTCTTATTTTAGACAAAAAAATAAATTGGAAAAGCAATGTACAAGAAAGGGTCAAAAAAGCTACTGAAGTTTTTTTTCTTACAAAAAAGCTATTGGTAATAAATGCGGATTACAATCCCGAATCACGCATTGGTTATAAACATCGTTAACCAGACCGATTTTAATGTACGGTGTGGCAGTATGGTGGACTTCTTTACAGAAAGCTATAAAACGCGACAAAATAAATAAAGTCCAACGTTCAGCTTGCCTATGTATAAGCGGATCGCTTCACACGACCCAATCTGCTGCACTGGACACCTTACTCTACCTAACACCTCTTGACATATTTAGCAAACAAATAGCTGCAAGCTCTGCTATTCGCCTCAAAGCTTCGTCGCAGTGGATTAACAACAACATTGGCCACTCCGTAATTCTCAGGTATTTAGAATCAATTCCAAAGCAAACAGACCACACCATCCCCCAACTGCAATTTGACAGAAACTTCCAGATTTCTATCAAAAGATCAATCACATTTACACAGATGGATCAAAAACAAAAGAAGGGGTTGTTGGAGGTGTGTACTCTGAACGACTGAAATTAAGTCTCTCATTCCGCCTTCCTTGTAGCATGTTACAGGTACAGGCAGAAATTTTGGCGATAAAAGAAATCTTGTCCTAGCTTAAAAAACGTGATATCGACATCTGATATCCGTATTTTCTCAGATAGTCAGACCGCTATCAAATCTCTGGACTCTGTTCATACCAACTCTTTAACAGTCCATAACTGTCGAACATACATATATAATGGAGATGGTATAACAGTTTAATATTCACCTTTGCTGGGTGCCAAGCCATAGGGACATTTCAGGAAATTGTAGGGCAGATGAACAAGAATAGAAATGGTTCCGTACAACCCATTCTACCACGTTTGGCTTATGCTGGCATACCAATCGCTACATGTAAACTATTGCTAATGCTATGAAAAAAACGCTATGAAAAAGGCAAACATCAGGTGGAATAACATCACCACGTGTTAATTGCGCGAGGTAATTGCTATCTCTAAGCTGATCGCAAGCTCGATAATCGATGTCATAACCATCAGGCACTGTCTTATAGTCTAATAGAAAAGCATGCTTCGCGGATAGGCGTATTCTCACATTACTTTGATGCAGAAGCTGTATGGATGAGGAAGAGGAGGAAACAGTTCTTCACCTCCTCTATACATTCCCTGCTCTAGCTTAAAATCGCAAGAATTCCCTAGGAGAATTCTTCAATAACGATCCAAACGATCTCAATCATATTAAAATAATCAATCTTTCACGTTTCTTAAGGGGATCAAACTAGTTTCATTGAGCTTAGAAGCAAACCTCAAGATTCATGTGGTATCACAATGGGCCATTAAACTGACCTAAGTGCGTCCTATTCCATCACGAACAGGCACTTTAACCTAATTATACCTAACCTTTGCTTTTGCTTATTTCCCTCTTATATCGAAATTGTGATAACTCAAAAATATTGGAATATCATTCAAAGAAGTTGCATGTAATATTATTAAATTTCTTTTCATTTTTGTTGGATTTATTCCTTTATCAATTAAATTAGAAACCCCTTAAAAGTATGCAATAAGATATTTTAAAGAAATTTACATTTCTGGAAAAATTAAAATCTGCAATGAATGTTGTTTCTATTTTTCAAAATTTTGCCACTTCGAGAGTCTCTCTTCTGTTTACCATGATTTGACTTTGCCTATACAGTATCTAAATATCTTCTTCGTACCTTCAAAGAAAATAATTATCATCATAGATAACAAGACGCAAAGTCAAAAGTTTGATTATGTTTTGATCGCACGTTATAAATTTTCAAAATAAGTTGGTCTTCCTATTTTGTTTTAAACGTATATAAACTCTGCAGAGTTATGAATTCATTTCTAAAATTATTTATAGATAAGTATATTGGAAACAAGCTTCAAAAACCTTGGGGGCTCTCAATTAAAAATTGAACAAAACAAAAGAAACAAAATTTAAATGAGCACATACCCAAGAAAGAATTTATGCTATACTCTTGCTTTTCAGGGAAACAAAACAGGAATAGAAAAGTTTTGCAAAAGTTAATTGATATCTGATAAAAGTTTTCTACAATTTGACACCTATTTTTCTTATATATGTACAATTGTACATACATCAAAAAAGATATACATACCTAGGTACTATATTATTTTAAATATTTGCAGGCTATAAACACAGAAAGATAGATAGATAGGTTATAACGTTTATGTTTTGTGCAACAAACCATGATAAGTCCCATCTGAGCATAAAAAAAAGAGGAAGAAGTTGTAGCCATAAATTGAAATGATGCCATGCCTTGCCTTTCCTTGCCTTGTGCCTTGCTTTGCCTCGATGCGATGTCAACGAGAAACTTTGTATCACTTGAACTTTCATATCAATTCCTTTGGGGTGAATACTCCAACTACTCCAACAAACACTAGAATATTGTAGGTCGTGTATAGCAAGCATGAGCAACAACTAGACTCTATTCCATCCAGTACGGTACCAGAAACAGTTCCATAAGGCTTTGCAAACGAAAAATGTCATAAAAAACAATTTCGCCCCCTGGGCCCCCGGGCTAAGTTTGAGTTTCTCCTCACACCTCACACGTCGCATAGAAAAAAGATGGATATCAAAAAAGCAATATAAGCTGACTTTTTAGTGAAAATGATACTAAATTTTAGATTAATTTTTTCTCGTTTGGTTTGGTTTGGTTTGGTTAAGGGGGAAGGGAAGGGACAAGGACAGGGTTGACAAAATTGTTTGATGAAGTTGGTGTTCGGGTTCCGAAAAAAAGTGTTGAAAAGTTCTTGTTTTTTTTTGAAAATAAATCCAATTTTAATCTCTCTGTTAAGGATTGAGTTTCACTGAGGATATCTAATTTTAATTTAATTAAAAACAAAATGAAAATAACAAAAAGAAAGAACTGCAAAAATTTCACAGGTAAAATGGAAAAAAAAAGAAGTTAAGTTGTTATCCTTTGGGATATTGAGTTACCTTTATTTACAAACGAATTTTAATCTTGTTATCCCATAGTAATTGGAAAAGCTAAATCTTTAATAAATTACAATTTTTAACTTCCAATAGGAAGGTATTAAAATTGGTCCGATTTGTGGAATTGAATTTTATGACATTTCTCGAAGTTTCAAGGCAGCTAGAATCTAAATCAAATACCTGTGCGTGCGTGTCTATGTACGTTCACCTTCAGGATGTCTATTTTCGTCGGCCATATCCCATTAACCACCATCGATATATCGACGTTAAATAAACTTTGTTTTATAAGTAAGGATTCAGAAAGGACTTTCAAAAGAATTGAGTGTGTGGCTTTTTAATTGAAAACAAAAATTAAAAATTTAGCTAACCAATCACGATAGAGACCTCAATTAAATTATGTATGAAATATTGTGATATAATCCAAAATTAGTATGGATTCGAAAAAGATAATTCAACACTTCAAATATTTGTCACCTAGAATGTTTTTGCAACAAAAACTGGTATTACCTCCAAAAAGACGTTTTTGACATCTGGTAAAATTTTTAGGAAAATCTAAGGGACAGTTTTCATACAGAATATAAAACCCTAACTGAAAAACAACTAAAAGTTGGTAAAAATTGATTTTCGACTCGAATATCTCGAGAATATTTTTGATCGTATTGACTTTAAAATTATTTCATTCAAAAGGGTTTTTCAATTGGCGTGGGTAGATTTTGGCGCCCCGTGGCAGCCATTTTATTTTGGTGACACCTGTCAAATCTTTTGTTTATAATTCAGTTGTTTATGGCAAATCATCATAGTAAGTTACACGATTAAACAGCACGTTCAAATGATAAAACTTTATTATCAAAATGAGTGATCGTTAACGCAAACTTTGTGCGCATTGCGCCCATTTTACGGTAGACGCGGTGGCACAGTCGACTCTTCAACGTTTGGTGGCCAAATTTAGGACGACCGATTCAATCAGCCAACTCCCGTGCGTTCAAGGAACGCAAGATGGGCCGAGAACATCACCACGGTCCATGAAAGTGTACAGCAGAACCCGAGGCAGTCTATTTCTCGCCGTTCACAAGAAGTCGGCCTTTCGCAGACTTCAACTTGGCGAATTTGGCGTCGTGACTTGGGCCTACACCCGTACAAGATCCAACTGACCCAGGAGCTCAAAGTTCATGACCATAGACAACGCCGCACCGTTTGTTCGCTGACTGGGCTTCGAGTTGTTTGGAAGAGGACCCCCAATTTTGGCCGAACAATCATCTTTAGTGACAAAGCGCATTTTTGAATGAATGGCTGTGTTAACAAGCAAAGTTGGCGTATATGGGACGGCTTCTATCCTATTGACTTGAAATCTAGACCACGAACCTTAATATGTTTCTTCTTTTCGGAATTTCAAGATTCCGAGATTCAAAAAGTCCTTAATGTTCAAATTGAAAACGTCAGAAAAACAAAGGTGGCGCTACATACTTGTGTGAACTAGGGCATCACCCAACAAACTTCTATATCTAGCTCAGTCCCTAGCTCGATGTCTCCAGTTGCACACTCCAAGTTGGGTGAGATCACTTTCTAATTGCGCGTGCCACCTGATCCGCGGTCTTTCTGTACTTCTCTGTCATGTGGGTGTGGAATTAAGACTTTCTGGGACGGAGCTTTGCTTGCCATGGGCTCTACGTGCCCCAGCCATCTCAGTCGTTTGATTTGTACCTTTTGGCTTAGTCTACGTCCCTGTACAGCCCGTAAAGCTCGTCGTTCGATTTTCTACTAAACCCACCTTCTACGCTTGTGGGACCGTAGATCACTTCAATGTCATCATTGTATGTCAGTAATTGGACAGAATTTTAAAGGATAGCACATCTAGTGTTGTCGTGGTATCTCTGCACTATTCTTTCAAGGACGATGTTAAGGAAATCGCATCACCTTGTCCAAAGCCTTTTTTGACATCAAAAGGTTCTGTTAAGTCGTTTCCAACCTTTATGGAGCAGCGCGTATTCTCCATGGTCATCATGCACAAATGGACGAGTTTGGTAGGGATGCCAAAACTAGACATGTCTATATACAGCACGTCCCTGTAGATGCTGTTATATGCGGCCTTGAAATCAATGAAAAGATGGTGGGTGTCGATTTGATGTTCTTGGGTGTTTTCCATGATATGCCGTAATGTGAATATTTGATGGACTGTAGAGTTTCCTGGTCTAAAACTACACTGATAATGACCTATCAAGTTGTTCACATATTACGGCATGCAATATTTTGTAAACGATTTTAAGGAGGCTTATTCCGCCATATTTGGTGTACTTTAGAGGGTCTCTTCTTTCAGTATCAGGCAAGCAATACTGAGGTTCCATTCATCGGGTATGTTTTCTTCCGACCATATCTTACAGATAAGTTGTTGCATGCTTCTTACGAAATTATCTCCAGCTGATTTGAAGAGCTCGGCACTCAAGCCATCTGCTCCAGAGCCTTTGTTAGACTTCATTCTTCGGGAAGACGGGATTGTTGGCTTTCGTCATCTATGTTGAATGGATCATCCTGCCTCACTCCATAATTCGGTTCTTCGTCGCCCTTATACAGTCTGCAGAAGTGGTCCTACCATATCCTCAGCATTGACAGGGGTTCCTTATTGGTGGGTGCTTGAAAGCCAGTACGTGAGAGGCGGCTTCTTTGATTGCATCTTGGCAATGTTGATACTGTTTCTCGATAAATTGTGTTGGCGGCAGAGAACTTCGAAAGAGGTTACTTGTATTTCGGTCGGAGAAGGATTTGACAATCACTTTGGATTGTAATCGTTCGAAGTTGTATCTTCTTCCAGCATCTCCCTGTTTTGCCTTGGGTCTAGGTGCTACCTTCGCTCCAACTAGGTAGTGGTCCGAGTCGATGTCTGCTCCGCAGAAAGTTCAGATATCCATGATGCTGGAAACGTGTCTAGCGTCGATCGCAATATGGTCAACCTGGTTGACGGTAGATTGATCTGAAGAACTCCAAGTTCCTTTGTGGATGTTGAGGTGTAAAAAACGTGTACTGGCTACCATGACGTTTCACTCCGTTGCAAAATCTATGATCCTAAATCCGTTATCGGAAGTGTTGTCGTGCAGTCTGTTTTTCGAGATTATTCCATCCAAGATATCTTCCCTTCCTTGGCATTAAAATCACCCAATACAATTTTAATATAGTAGCTAGGACACTGCTCATATGTTTTGTCCAAGAGCTCGAAGATCATATCCTTGGTGTTGCCATCTTCTGTGGGGGTGTGTGCACATATTAGGCTAATGTTACAAAATTAAGCCCTGATGCGGAAGGTCACGAGTCGCTCGTTGATGCATCTATGGCTTAAGAATTATTGTTGGCTAGGTCCATAACTTACAATAGATAACTTACAAAGCTTTAGATTTTATAGCTATGTTTTTGCATGTGAAAAAGTATTCAACTGTCTTCATAAATTTGTCTACTCATTTCTTAAGGTTTTAAAACAAAACCTTTTAAAACAGTACGATAAAAAATATAGACCATAAATCGAGCTATTACCGAAAAAAACAAGGGATCGAGAAAAAGAACGAGACTGAAATTTTTCGATTTGGTTTATTGTTTGAAAATCAAAACCAAAAACTATACAACGATTTATTCTCTAAAAGCTACTTAAATATTCTAATGTTTTAAAAGTAAACAAATTAGCGATTCAATTAAACTATTATTACCATCGATGCTTACTTACTTACTTACTTACTTAAGGTGGCGCTACAGTCCGGGGCGGACCTGGGCCTCAACCAACATGCGTCTCCAGCCACCTCGGTCCCTAGCTAGCTGTCTCCAGTTTCGCACGCCAAGTTGGTTGAGGTCCTCACCCACCTGAGTGCGCCACCTGAGTCGCGGTCTTCCTCTACTGCGCCGTCCCTCGGGATTGGATTCGAAGACCTTCCGGGCTGGAGCGTTGATGTCCATTCGCTCTACATGACCCAGCCATCTAAGCCGTTGGACTTTTATTCTGCTAACTAGGTCAGTGTCGCTGTACAGCCAGTACAGTTCGTCGTTATATCTTCTCCTCCATTCTCCATCTATACGTACGGGACCAAAAATCACCCGAAGAATTTTCCTCTCGAAGCATCCTAAGACGTTCTCATCTTTCTTTGACAGGGTCCAGGTCTCAGCACCATAAATGAGAACTGGGATGATGAGTGTCTTATAGATGGTGATTTTAGATGCTCGAGAGAGGACTTTACTTCTCAATTGCCTTCTAAGTCCAAAGAAGCAGCGATTTGCAAGAGTTATTCTTCGTTTGATTTCAGCGCTGGTGTCGTTGTCTGTGTTTATAGCGGTGCCTAGGTAGACAAAGTCCTTAACTACCTCGAAGTTATAGCTGTCCATGGTGACGTTTTGTCCAAGACGTCGTTGTTCAATGTCCTTTTTTGATGACAGCATATACTTGGTCTTGCCCTCATTGACCACTAAACCCATCTTCTTTGCTTCCGTCGCAATGCTCAAAAACGCTCCACTGACATCACGCTTTGATCTTCCAATTATGTCAATATCATCTGCGTATCCGAGTAATTGGATAGACCTTTGGAAGATTGTGCCTCTAGTGTTGACGGTTGAGTTTTGCACAATTCTTTCCAGAACGATATTAAAGAAGTCGCATGACAGTGCATCGCCTTGTCTAAAACCTTTTTTGACATCAAATGCATCGGTGAGATCTTTTCCGACCTTGATGGAGCAGCGTGCATTCTCCATCGTCATTCTGCACAAACTAGACATTGCTCTGTAGAGCTCTTCCCTATGGATGCTGTCATACGCGGCTTTAAAATCGATAAAGAGATGGTGGGTATCGATTTGAAGCTCCTGGGTTTTTTCCAAGATCTGCCGTAATGTGAATATTTGGTCGATAGTGGACTTTCCTGGTCTGAAGCCACACTGATAAGGACCTATCAGGTTGTTGACGAACGGCTTCAGACGTTCACATAATACGGCAGAAAGGATCTTATATGCAATATTAAGGAGACTGACCCTCTGTAGTTGGCGCAATTTAAAGGGTCTCCTTTTTTATGTACCGGGCAAACTATGCTGAGATTCCACTCATCGGGCATGCTTTCTTTCGACCATATTTTGCAGATGAGTTGGTGCATGCTCCCTACCAAGTCATCGCCTGCTGCTTTGAATAGTTCGGCAGCGATGCCGTCAGCTCCAGCAGCTTTGTTTGACTTCAGCTTAGATATAGCTATCTTCACTTCGTCGAGGTCGGGTAGGCGGAATTGTTGATCTGCGTCGCCTAGGTTGAGTGGTTCTATCTCCCTTACAGCGGAATTCGGTTTGTCATCGCCGTTATATAATTTGGAGAAGTGGTCTTTCCATATTCTCAACATAGACTGCGGTTCTACTACGATGTTCCCCTGATCGTCTTTACAGGCTTCGGTTCGTGGCTGGTACCCTTGGGAGGTTTTTTTTACCCTTTGATAAAATTTACGAACCTCATTCCTGTTGTAACATCCCTCTATCTCCTCGATCGCGCGCTTCTCGTGCTCTCTTTTTTTCCATCTAAGAAGCCGGTGTTCCTCTCTCCTCTTCTGCTCGTAGAGCTCGCGAGCAGCTCTGGTCCTTCTTTGCAGCGCCGTTTTGTATGCCTCTTGCTTCGCTGCGTGCGCTTGCCGGCATTCGTCGTCAAACCAGGGGTTTCGCTGTTGTGGACGTGTGAAACCTAGCACTTCAGAGGCCACATCTCTGATGGCTGCAAGGCAATGTTGCCACTGGTTTTCAATGCTTAATGCAGGCAGCATAGGACTCCTTAAGAGGTTACTAGAGACTCGATCGGAGAAGGACATGGCAGTCTCTTGCGATTGTAGCCGTCTAACGTCGAAACTTCTCACAGTACTTCCTTGTTTTGGCTTGGACCGGGATATCTGTAGCCGTACCTTGGCTACAACGAGGTAGTGGTCCGAGTCAATGTTGGCCCCTCGGAATGTTCGGATATCCTGTATACTGGAGAAGTGTCGTGCGTCGATCGCAATGTGGTCAATCTGGTTGACGGTTGATTGATCAGGAGATTTCCATGTCCCCTTGTGGATATTAAGATGTGTGAACTGCGTACTAGCTACCAGAACGTCTCGCCCCGCAGCGAAATCGATCAGCCTGAATCCGTTGTCGGAGGTGGTGTCGTGCAGGCTGTATCTCCCGATTGTGCCACCAAAGATGTCTTCTCTTCCTAGCTTGGCATTAAAATCTCCTAAGACAATTTTAATGTCATAGCCAAAGCACTGCTCATAAGTCTTGTCCAAGAGCTCGAAGAATATGTCTTTGGTGTCTTCATCTTTCTCCTCTGTTGGGGCATGCGCGCATATAAGGCTTATGTTGGCGAATTTAGCCTTGATGCGGATTGTCGTGATGCGCTCGCTCACACTGTTGAAACTCAAGACTTTTTGCCTGAGTCTAGTTCCAACAACAAATCCACATCCAAATAGACGCTGCCTTTGTTCTCGGTAGCAGTCGCCGTAGTATATATCGCAGTCTTTTAGTTTGCGTTTGCCCGGTCCATCCCATCGCACTTCTTGGATGGCGGTAATATCTGCCTTGCAGCAGATTAGGGCTTCCGCTAATTGTTCGGCTGCACGTGGTCTGTTAAGGGACCTAACATTCCACGTACAGATCCGAAGTTCGTTGTCCTTATTTCGTTTGCTTGGGTTGTCAACAGTGAATCCGTCCGTATCCGAGGCTTGTTGGTGCTTCGCAACTAGAAAATTTGTATGTGGTCAGGAAGTCACCCCGACGGCACAACCCCCAACCTGGAGGGCCAGATCCTTAGTATAACTCCAAGGACGGGGAGCCGGATAAACCGCTCCTTATAGACCTGGGCTCCGAATAAGTCGTAGAAGCCCTATAAGGTGTTCACTAAGTAGTTCAACCTTACTGGAACTGTAGACGCCAACGTTGATTCCATCTCGAGAATTCGTCCGCTGCCGTCTGGATAAGGAGAGGTGCCTTAGTGGAAACACCTCTCCCCCCCTCTCTCGTTTGCTGCCCCCAACAACTTTCCACTGGGGTTAGAACCCAATCTCCAGTTGAGGTACTAGGCGCCCGATGTTCACCACGGGGAGGTGAGAGTAGGAGTTGATAGACAGAGGTGGATTTTGAGAAAAACCTGTGTCCTCTTGAATGCACATGTCTACCATTTGAACATCATTTGAACCATCGATGCTTAACTAAACAAAAAGATCCTTGTACCTATTTAATAAAAACAAAACTTGTAAATGATATAATAAATATGACATTATAAGAAAACAACTTTCACACAAAAGTGACGGGTAAACTTTTCTTCTATAAAATGGTGACTATGTTTAAACTGTTTCATACAATTTTGCCAATCACTAAACGAAATTCGATGAAAATTGTCTTATTTGGCCTCGGTTTTCCTATAAAATTTACGAGACAAAGTTTGTGCGGTGGTGTTGCTCATGCTGGAGCTCTCAGTTCTTGCCACTCCTTTCCGTTTCCTTTTCCGGCAATTAATCAAATTGTAACACTATCTACCCCAGATTTCTTATTGAGGGCCGCCATCGCTATCATCGTCTTATTTTTCTTTTTCATTTTATATTAAAGGGAAAAAAGTTTCATTCTCCTTTTCTTCGGTTTTAGTTCAAACCGATTTGTTTAAATTCCATAAACAGGCGTCCCGTCCCGTCCCGTGCGTCGAGTCGGTCATTTGAGGATAAAGTTTGAATAAAATTCTTTGTGATTCTTTTTGAAAATATATTCATTTTTATTGTTAAAGAAATAAAATCTATTTGAACGAAATGCCGGATAGGATATTGCTGAAGCCCTATTTCGTGTGCACGGGAAAACGGAAGAAAAGATTTTGGTATTAAAACTAGTTTTAGTAGTGTTTTGGTGATTTAATTTCGGTTAGCATATGGCTGGAAATGGGAAACTCGTAAAGTTTTTCTCTAAGCAGCGGATTTTTATTTTTATTTTGATTTTGATTTTCTTTTTTTTTTCGTCCAGATGAAAGTGGATAATTGACGGGAACATTTTGGAGGATTTCTTTTATTATCATTTAACACTTTAATGAGGAATTTTAATAGTAAGATAAAATTTATATACATATTACCAGCGTCAATCGTTTTATCGATATCTTGACGATGAAAAATCAGTATATTTGGTTGGTTACTTAAGACTGTCGTTTTTGGGAAGAAATTTTGAAATCAAAAGTTTGGAGAAGCAATATTATGCATGTGTATAGCTAATATAAAGTGTTTAATTTGCTTAAGCTGCTGATTGTTTAGGTTTTCTTCGGTACCGATGCAAGAAGATTTTCACCCATTCTATAACTTTTAAAGCTTTTATCCGTCTTAAACTTGAGTACAATTTACATATCTTGGCAGGTGCTCCAATAAAACACTTGATTCTCTTGAAAACGTTACTTTTGTCGAACTGAAACATTTTTAACACGGCTCTAGTGAAATAGACACTTTTGGACGCACTACAAGAATGTGGAATGTTTTAGTAGCTGATTCAAACACTGAAAAACTATACATATTTTAAGAAATCAGTGCAAAGCATGGCAATATGCCGTCTGCCGTCAAGAAAATACAATGAGAAAGTAAGACTTTACAAATTAGTTTTAATTTAATGAATTTCTGTTTATATATTTACCAAAGAAATTTAAATAAAAATACAACATAGAACATACATATTTTTCCAAGGAAATTATTTTAAGTTAAGTAAAAACCAAAATATAAAATTGTAAAAGAGGCTTTAAGTTTAGCTAAAACGAAAATAATTATTTTTATTTTAACGCACCAAGGAGTAGTGGTGACTTCTTGCTTTAAAACATGTTCAAATAAATATCTCGGTATTTCCTTGCATGAGAAACATATCCTTTGAGTGGTTTCCATCCACAGTCACCGTTCAAAATATTGATGCATGAAAGAAAACTTGCATTTAAATGAAGTCTTCGGATTTCCTGTAAGATTGGACACAACGCTACAAGGAGTATTATATTTTCATAATGATCAAGATTGCAAAGCAAACAAAAAGGATTTAAATCAGATCTATACGGTCTATTATTCAATTTTAGTATTTCAGTTCTGAGTTTGAAAATCAAGCTCATTTCTAAAATAATCATCTCTAAAATAATTGTTTTCACCTATGGTAAGACTTAATTGTCGATAAAAACTCCTTGACGTTGAAAAAGAAACTCTTTCCCTATAATTCTGATATAACTTCTGGTCTATGCGAGCTATGCAGTCGTATAAAGACATTTTTAATTCTTCGATATTATCGGTTCGCAAAGTGATAGAAAAGTCATTCAAGACAGATGGATCATACCAGTTTTTGACTGGGCTGTAACCTCTATGAAAACTTGTCTTAAGAATTAGTTTTTGAAGGTTTAGGTCTGATCCGTATTTGCCTTTAAGTTTTTTAGAAAAATGTAAAGTAAGCCAAACTGCGCATGGATGGCATAATTAGGGGTGTTCTTAGGTATCCTGAAAATTCGTTTGAAAAAATATCTTTGGACATTTTCTAGTTCTTCCTAATGCTCTAAAACTAATATGGAACCAGTATCTTTCTTAAGATCATATCCCCCTTTCTATAATTAGCTTGCTGTTGTTTACGCAATACTTATTAAAAGGTGTGATGTTTGACAAAACCACAAATAAAATCAGTCGATGATTTCTTTATAATTCATTTTATTAATCTTATACTTAATTAATGATAGTGTACTTATAATAGTGGCAGAGCAATAGGAGGGTGTTTATTGGATGGTGGTCTGTATGTCACTGAACTAAAAGCTATATGCAAAGGTAAATTGCATATAATGTACTATAGGTACATAATAAATGTTAAGGCTTAAGGCAACTGCATACGTGCATATTACATTATTACATCGATACAATACAAAAGGAATTTGTGTTGTCCTGAATTGGAAACCTACTTCTTAATTTTTCAATGAGGTAGATCAGGTTTTTCTAAAAAACATCACTTTGAGAATGCAAAAAATACATATTGATTTTACACTGTTTTAAAGGCTAAGTTACGGACCATTACGCCGCCGCGCCAGGCCAAAACCCACACCAAACGGTAACCAGCTGGTGAACCTCGCGTGGGTTGGTATCGTCCCATATACGGCAATTTTGCTTGTTAACACAGCCATTCATCCAAAAATGCGCCTCGTCACTAAAGATGATTTTTCAGACCAAATTGGGGTCCTCTTCCAAACGATTCGAAGCCCAGTCAGCGAACAAACGGCCGGCGTTGTCATTGGTCATGAACTTTGAGCTCCTAGGTCAGTTTTATCTTGTAGGGGTTAAGGCCCAAGTCCCGACGCAAAATTCGCCAAGTTGAAGTCTACGAAAGGCCGAGTTCTTGTGCACGGCGCGGCGAGGAATAGACTGCCTCGGGTTCTGCTGTACATTTTCACGGATCGCGGCCGGTCCAAATTTGGCCACCAAACGTTGAAGAGTCGACTGTGAAGGGCCACCACGTCTACTGTAAAATGGGCGCAATGCAATGCACGCAATGTTTGCGTTAATGAACACTCATTTTGATAATGAAGTTTTATCATTTGAACGTGCTGTTCAATGGTGTAACTTGCCATGATAATTTGACATAAACAACTGAATAATAAACAAAAGATTTGACAGATGTCACCAAAACAAAATGGGCGCCAAAATCTACCCGCGCCAATTGAAAAACTCTTTATTATCTCACTAAGTTTTTGTAACTGCTCATTAATTAAGAGATGTTTTGTGGGATTGCAAAAGTACGACTGCATCGCACTAACTGCCGTCTGTTTACAAAGAGTCTATATTTTATGATTTAAAAATATACCTGAATTATAAATTTATCTTCAAAAATTTAAATGACATTTAGTATTCCAAAAAACCTCAATTTATAATTTTTTTTTCGAAAATTGTAATAGCCTTTATTTTTTAAACAAATTATGTATATATAAAATGTATCGATTTTATTTTTTTTTGCTGTTTTGAATTATTAAAATGTTATGTATTTGGTATTTTGTTTTTAATTTTTTTTTATTTAATATTTTATGTTAAATAAACAAGAGGAAAAACAACAAAAACACTTAATAAAAAATAATAACAAATAAAAAAAAAGAGGCTGGGGTGCGACCCACACTGATAACTTCCCATCCCGTGTGTCGATTTGTCTTGCTGTAAAGTTTGTATATATGTATCAATTTTTACCAAATTTGCGTACTATTTTTTGTAGATTTTATTTTTTTTATGAAATAACGAACTGGTGGATTTTTTTTACTGTTTTTAGGTTTTTATTTTTTGTAAAAAAACTGTCAATTCGATTTTTCTCAAATTTTTTCCTAATGTTGAAAACAATATTTCTTATAAGTAAAAATTAATAAGAAGCCATTATCTCAAATTTTTGAAAAGATATTTGAGTCGAAAATCAATTTTTAACAACTTTTGTTACTTTTTTTTCGGTTTTTAATTTTTTGTAAAAAAAACCGTCTATTCGATTTTTTTCAAAATTTTACTGAATGTCGACAACAATATTTTTCGAAAGATAAAAGTAGTTTAAAGCCAATATCTCAAAGTTTTGAAAAGATATTTGAGTCGAAATTCAATTTTTACCAACTTTGAGTAATGTTTTTGTCAATTCGATTTTTCTCAAAATTTTATCAGAAGTCAAAAACATTATTCTTCGTTGCACAAAACTGTTTTGGAGATGAAATCATATTTAGTCGCAAAATTTTCGAGGTGACACATTTTTTTCAGTTTTTTTGATTTATAAAAAAAACTATTAATTGGATTTTTTTCCAAAAATATAATTGTTTTGTATCACGTTACAATATATAATATAAAATTTAATTCAAGACTCTAGCGTCATTAGTTCATGAGATATTTAGGTTTAACCAAAATGTTCACCTTTTTTTTAAACTGCTATGGTAAAAAAACCACCCACGCAGAGCCCTTTCTGTATCTTTCTGCCTTATTATCTGTATAACAAAATTTATTTGAAGTCTCTTCTATCTGGTTCTTGAGCTATTGGCGACGAAGAAAACGTCAAGAACGTACGGACATACGGACGTTCGTACACACGCACGCACAGACATCTTTCTAAAAATCTTTTATTTCGACTCTAGGGACCTTGAAACGTCGAGAAATGTCAACATTTTCAATTCAACAAATCGGACCCATTACAATAACTTCCAATAGGAAGTTTAAAATAAAAAAATCATCAAATGCATAGCAAAAAATTAAGCGTTTACTTGGAATTCAAAGCATACAAAAATGTTAATGAGTGGTCAAATTTAAGTTTTAATATTTTGTAGGGCCATCTTAAGCCATAATCACAGCTTGTAGTCGCCGCGGCATCGATTCGACAATTTTTTTAGTAAAAGACAGGGGTTTATTTTCACAAACTTCCGTGATCTTTGCCTTCAATTGACTTTTGTTGGTTGGGTTTGCAATTCTGCAACCTTCGCTTTATTTCTTCCCACAAATGCTCGATGGGATTGAGGTCAGGTGACTTGAGCTGATTTCTGGCATTATCAGCAACCATTCCTTTACAACAAACGATGTGTGTTTTGGATCGTTATCTTCTTGGAAGTGAAAGGTTGCTGATAAATTCAATTTTTTGCAGACTGACGCATATTACTTTTATGAACGTCCAAAAATGTCCACTTGTCCATGATTGTGTCAATAAATTCAAAGTTCCCAGTCCCATTTGCCGCCATTGACCCACATAACATAACATTTTTCCCCCATGCTTAACAGTGGAACGCAAATTCCTTGTCTTGAATTGAGTATTAGGCTTTCTCCAAATAATTTGCTTTCCGTCAGAACCAAATAAGTTAATTATTTAGTCTCGTCCGAGAACAAAACATCGTTCCATACACTTTGGGTTTTGTTGAGGCGCTTTTTAGCGCACTCAAAACGTTTTCGCTCATTAATTTTGGAAATAAGAGGTTTTTATGATTTCTCAAATTATGCGTTCGGATTCGGCATGCAAACTGTTGGTCCCCTTCATCCCTGACATGACTTGGACACAAGAATGGTTGAGTTTTGTAAATCACCAGTCCCTACTTCTAAACGGGCTGTTGTGCCACCTAATTTATTTTGTGTTTTTGTATTTAAACATATTTTGAGAGAAAATTGGTTTCTAAAGTAAAACAGACGCTCTGATAACTTCCGCTTTTGCAAACGATATTTTTAACTTTCCATAGCTTTTACAAATTTTCACATTTTTCGACGTTTCAAGGTCACTAGGATCTAAATTAACGATTTTTAGAGAGATGTCTGTACGTTCGTACCTACGTCTGTACGTTCGGAAAACTTTTTTCGTCGTCCATATCTCAAGAACCAATAGATATATAGACTTCAAAAAAAAAAATGTATGCAGTTAATAATGCAGAAAGGACTCTGAAATTATACTATAAACCGACCGGTATCAGTCACCGATTTTCGATGTCAGTCACCAAACGATTTAAATGAAAAATTTCAAAAGTGTGCAATGAAATTCCACTTGAGAATTCAAAAGAATGCAAAGACTTCCAAAGAGTGTAAGAACTTCAAAGGAATACCAAGACTTCAAAAGAATTCGAAGATTGGATTACTTCTTAAACTATTGCAATCAAATGATTAGAAATTGTGTGTATTCAAGTGATAAAATCTTTATATTGAAGTCATAGAAGATTGCATTCAAAAATGATTGCATTCTTTTACAAACCTCGCATTCAACTCTTCTTTCGTTACCTAAATCTAATTTCATAACTAACTGAAGAGTTATCATAAAGTTTAACTCCACTTCACTTCACGTTTTATCTTAATATAAACAGTGGAACAAAGTTCATATAGACCTGTCATAAAATATATCAATGTTAAAGTTACATATATAACCATTTAACATTTGAAAGTTGACCCAAATGCAATTTAAAACCACAATTAAGGATAATGTCAAATTCTACATGCTTAACTTTAAAGCATAAAAAGCCTAGTATTGCAGGGTTTATAGATATATCGATTTTGGAAATTTATAAAATTTTATATTTTATAAATACTGAAATTTCCCAATCATTTGAGTATACTCGTTTAATATCCTTGCACAAAGTAAACCATAATTTGTTTGTACGAGTATATCAATTTAAAATTTATGGCTAGGATAGGTACAACGAATATGTATCTTGTTTTTCATGACCCAATCGTTTAATCAAAATGCGCCTAATAAAATTATCCACGTTGACAAAGTTCACTGCAGTTATATAAAACAAAGTGCTATTATTCCCCGAAGTTTTTGGGGTTATAAAAAGCCCATAAACAATTGTGCCATCTGTAAATTAGTCGAAAATGCTTACATACTCGTATATTGCACCAAAAACCTGATCGATGTCATAAAACACGGGCCACTTAATACAAAAGCCTCAAAAAATAAAAGTACCTATAGGTTTGTAAAAGTGTGTATTAAATAAAACAAAATAGCAGCAGCAAATAAAAATAAAAAGAAAAGTTTAAAACGAACAAAATTTATGATCCACCATGAAATTTGCTGGGTAATGTCGATATGTAGACGGTACCTTATATTTCATGGATATTCCCTCATATCCCAGTAAAGATAAACGAGATGATCAAAATGATGACTATATATGTATGGGTTTGGAATATACTTACCTACCTATTCCAACAAACCAACAATTTTCAAAACATCCTTCCAACTTATTTTCCCTGGAGAGTCATTGTTCGCACAATAATAAAATAGAACATAAAATATATATTATTTTATATTTTTTCAAAAATTATATAAAACCCACCATGATGTCCCAAAGGGGAAGAAAAGTTGAGAACAGATGCATTCACCTAATACGAGTAGGTACACCACCCATTACCACCAGAATAGGGACCAGAAAAGTTTGAAGGGAAGTGTCAACAACATCACAAAAAGTTTTCGGCAACTACTGTCGCAATAGTGACATGTTCGTTGTTTTTGGTTCTATTTTCAATATGGATGGGATTTTCTTTTTTGTTTTTCATTTTGTGTTTGTATATTTCTCTAAAAATCCAAATATAATTTATTGTTTCGCCTGGTTAGAGATATTTACGTTTTAAATCAAATGGAATTAGAAAACTTTATTTATGCTAGTAGGGGATTCACGAAAACCAATACAAACAAAATCTATTTCCATCCACTGTTCAAAAGGACATGGCGAAAAAACAAAAACTTTGTGATTCGTGGAAATTAAAAGTTATGTATTTAACAATTATTTTTCGTCCTTCAGGGAAGCACGACTTTTTCATTCTGGGGCTTAAATATTTATAGATATTCTAGTGTCTGGTTTGTTGCTTTAACTCTAGTCGGACCTTTTAATGAAAAATCCCTAATTAAAGGCAGCATAAGAGATTAAACTTAGATACTAAAACAATTCCTTTCAAACTTGGCCTTAAGATAACTTTTATAGGTCTATTTAATTCGTTCAAGTCTAAAAGTAAGAAAAATGCGTTCTTCAAGGTCGATGGAATTTTGTAAAGAAAAAGAGGCTGGGATGCGTTCACACTGATAACTTCCCATCCCGTCTGTCGATTAGTCTTGCTTAAAACTTTAACAAAATATTTATAACAATATTTTGTGTGAGATAAATAACTTGAAGTCAATATCTTCCGAGTCGAAAACCATTTCCTATTAGTTTTTTGTTGGTATTCCTGTTTTTTGTGTTGTATGAAAGTTGTCAGGTGAATTTTTTTTAAAAATATTACTAAAAATTTCTTGAAAATTTGTAGTTTTTATTTAAATAAATAGAGATTGGATTTTTCTTAGAACATTTTCTTACGTTACCAACAAAAATTAACACAGAATGATATCATTTTGAAGTCAATACCTTCACTTATTCACGAGATATCGAATATCAATTTTTACCAATTTTGAGTACTATTTTTTGTAGATTAGAATTTTTATGAAAAAAAATCTGACTGTTGGATTTTTATGGAAATTGTACTGAATATCGAAAACAATATTTTTTATTAGATGAAATTAATTTAGAGCCAATATCCTAAATTTTTCAAAAGATATTTGAATCGAAAATCAATTTCTACCAAGTTTAAGTAATGTTTTTGTTAGGTTTCTTTCTTTTTTTTTTTTTTTTTTAAATTTTCGATATTTCTCAGATTGTCAAAAACATTATTTTTGTTGCATAAAATTATTCAAATCTTTTTTTGAAATTTAATAAAATAAAAGTGTTAGGACTTCAAAAGAATGCCAAGACTTCAAGTGCAATCAAAGACTTAAAGTGAACGCGAGGGCTTCAAGTGAATGCAAATACTTTGAAGGAATGTAAAAAATTGAGAGAAATCAAAATGATGTGAAGTTAATAAAACTTGGAATATGAGCTAAAAATCTCTACCAGAAACCCCCTCTAAAAAATGGTATGTTTATGAAAGATTGTTAAAATGTCAGATCATTCTTAAGAACTTTGAACTTAAAGAAGTAAAACAGTTATTTAACACTTAGGAGAATTAATTTCCTTGTTCAGTGCTAAGAATTAAGTCGTAAAAAAATACATTTAGCTTAAAGCAAAATTCAGGTGATATAAAAACACACACCTTGTAGTTTTATTACTCTTAAGATATTAGAGGCTTTATTACAAGAGAGACATATTGCTGGAATGCATTATTATAATTTGGTGGATAATTTCATGGCATTAATTTGTTAATTATAATTTCCGGTACATGTCCGTCAAATCTACGAGTTACATAGTCTATTTGATGGTTGGCAACACTGGCCGAATAAGGAAAGTTAGTGATAATTAGAGCTCCATCAAATTAATTTTATTTTAATTTTAACAACCGCGAAAAACGACGAATGTCATTGTTGAAATGTCTAGCACAGAAGATGTATTCCAGATACTTCGTGCGAAAACAAAATTACAAGACACTGGTACCACAATACATAAGGATTATCCGGCAGCAGCTAGAGAGCGTAGAAGGCGTCTAATCAAACTAAGGTCACACATTTCTGCTATAAACAACAACATCAAAAGTCAAATAAGAGGTGAAACTTTGTATCTAAAAGAAAAAAAGTTTTATTTCGATAAGAATGGAAAATTAGTTTCGGATGCAGAGGATGGTTTGTTTATGATTCAACAATTGACTGGTGACACTTATGATTTGACAGCTCTTGAAGACAGAAATGATTATGGTGGAAACCAAATGCAAGGTGACATCAGAACTTCTCAAACTGTGGAGAGCGTTCACACGAGACATTTTTTGTTGTAATGCCGTCTGCCATAATAAAAAATATTTAGCTAATTCTACCAAAAATATGAATACTTTTAAGACTTTTAAATATAAAATCCTTTCTTATAATGTTGCAGGGTTAAATAATAAGGGTATTTTTACGGATTTTTATAATTTTGTCAATCAATTTGAATTTGTTTTTCTATATGAAACATTTGTAACCGAAATTAACTTTATTAATTTTGTTAGCAAATTTATTAATTTTGAATTAAAGTGGATACCAGTTATTAGAACGCAGGCAAGGGGAAGAGCTAGTGGCGGATGTGTTTTTGGTGTCAAGAAATATATAAAAAATTGTACATTCGAAGTAAATGAAGACGTTACGTATGTTAAGCTCCAAATTAATGGGAAGAGTTTTCGCATCCTGCCAACATACATCAACTGCAACCAATGGAACAACGATTTCGAAGCACTAGAGAGAGTGATGACTCAAGGCAAAACCTCTGATATTTGGGTGCTAGGTGATTTAAATGCAAGAATTGGAAACGAGAACGGAAATGAAAACGATGCACTTGGAATTGAGCGAAAATCTAAGGATACAGTGTGCAATGCAAAAGGTCTTAAGCTTATTGATTTTTGTAACTCCTACGGGCTAAGAATACAAAATGGTACAAGCTTGTCGGATATGGAGGGTGAACTAACCTTTGTTGGAGGCCAGGGTAGCTCTGTGATAGACTATAGTCTAATAGGAAACGAATGGGCTGAGCACATAGTTGATATGAAAGTTGAAAATGTACCGTATTCGGACCACCTACCAATTGTTTTGACTTTTGGACATTCATCTATGGAGTCGGAGGAAGCAAGGGTTATGAATCTCTTGCCTAAACTGAAATGGAAGCAGGCAAAGGCGATAGAATACCAAGCAAGACTTCATAACTCACTGCGTAGGCAAAGAAACTGCAATCTTGGTCAGCTAGAGGAAATCATCAAAGCATCATACCCAACAATGACATCCAACAACAACTCTCGGAAGAACTATATTGCGCCTTGGTTTGACGGGGACTGTATAAAAGCTAGGGAATTATCTTTTGGTTGGTTGAGAGCTTATAGATCTTCAAGTGACGGATATTTCAAGAATCAATACTTACAAGCTAACAGTGCTTATAAAGCAATCTGTAAACAAAAAAAGGCAGAATTTTTTGAATCGGAATCTAGGCAACTGACACTGTGTAGGAGCTCAAAAGATTTTTGGAACCTCGCAAAGAGTCTGAACGGCAAAAAATTTACCATCCACTGTAGTATAAGCCCAAATCTTCTTGCATCTTACTTCGAAAACTTATTAAATCCTATCCAAGAGAAATTTAACTTTCAGTATGCGTTGCCGAGCTTTCACAATGAAACTCTGGATGCTAAAATAAGTCAACAAGAAGTTATTTTAGCTATTACAAAGCTAAAGGACGGAAAAGCATCTGGTTCAAATGGCATACCAGCTGAGTTCTACAAATATGGCACAGCGGAGCTTATTAACAGGCTGGCAGATATATATAACAATGTTATGGAAACCGGGTTGATACCTCGGGAGTTTAAGGAATCCATCATTTTCCCAATTCATAAGAAAGGAAGTTTGTCCGAACTGTCCAACTATAGAGGCATATCCTTTTTAAATTCTTCATACAAAATCTTCACCCTGATTTTGCAAAAACGCTTAAATAAATGGATCGATGATTGTAAGTTGCTTAAGGAGTTCCAAGCTGGGTTTAGGGCTGGGTATTCGACGATTGACCATATATTCGGTCTTAAAAGTATTGCGGAGTCATTTCTTCACAAAGGAAAAAAGCTGTACACGTTTTTCGTAGACTTTAAATCGGCGTTCGATATAGTTGATCGGCAAGCGCTAATTTACAAGCTTTATAATCTCGGTATGTCATGGAAGTTTGGAAGAATAATTCAAAACCTTTATAGAGACACTTTGGCCAAGGTCTGGAATGGTGAAGAGTTGTCAGAAGAGTTTAAAACGGAATCGGGAGTCAGACAAGGCTGCACATTGAGTCCAAGCTTATTTGCTCTGTTTATTGAAGACCTAGTGGATCTTTTACCCTGTGGCATTGAATACGCAGGACATGTGATAAAAGCGCTGCTATTCGCGGATGATATCGTACTTCTGGCATCATCTCCTGAATCATTGCAGCTTATGATAAATCGACTTTCACAGTACTGCAAGCTTTGGAGTTTGATTGTGAATTTGGATAAGTCCAAAATTTTGATTTTTAAAGCTGGAGGAGGTCGTAACTGTGCGAACGAAAAATGGCGCTACAATGGTGAGGACATAGAAATTGTCAATGAATTTAAATACTTAGGAGTTTTGCTTACGAGAAACTTAAGTATGGAAAGACATCTCAAAGAGAAACTGATGAAGGCTAAAGGCGCTATCAGCGCAACCTGGAATAGATGTTTCTATAACAAAAATATCGCACATAGCAGCAAGTTCAAGATATTTGAGGCAATATCAGAATCAATTTTGTTTTACGCAGCACAAACTTGGGGAGCGAAGCAGTATGAAACGGTGGAGAAACTTCTTCGATATTACATCAAGCGAATTTTTCAGCTGCCACCCAATACACCCAACTACATCATTATCCTTGAAACAGGTTTATCACCTCTTTTCACACGAACCCTGAAGTTGCAAATAGATTACATCCTGAAAATATTGAAAATGGGAAATCACCGGCTCCCAAAGATAGCAGCTCTACAAGTTATGCAAACGAAAACAAGTTGGTGTAACGATTGGATGGATTTAGCTAGGGATTGTGGCATGGAACTGAATCTCAGCGACCTAAACCATGATGCCTTGAAAAGTTCCCTATACGATCTCATTTCCGCAGTAGACCTAAAGCAGCGAGATAAATATTGGATGGACGCAACAGGATCTCTTTACAGACAAGTCTACAGTCAATTAAATCACAACTTGGAAGAAAAGAATTATTTCAAAGATGAAAACAACATTGCTGAAATATCAATGATGTTGAAGTTGCGAGGAGAGCTATTACAGCTTAATTTCGTACCACATAGAGAGGATTTACCCATAATATGCTCTTTGTGTAACTTAAACGAAAGGGAAGATGTTTTCCACTTTATGGGAAGATGCCCAATTCTTAAAGAAATAAGGAGGAATACCTTCGGAAGCGATATCCTAACGCAAAGCCAAATTATACTCTTGCTTAACAATATGGAAGTTAAAAAATTATATCAGTACTGCAGACTAGCTCTTCTCTATAGAAATAGAATTATAAATGAAAGTTTTTAAATATTTCAAATTGATAACTTTATTATTTTGAATGTTAATATTATTAAAATTCGTTTGATTAAGAATCTATTTTCAATGTAATAATATTTATGTTTTGTCAACTAGGCAGACGGCAATAAAGCCATGCTTTTTGTTTCTTGTAAAATTTGTAATGAAATCAACGTTAAATAAAAAACGATCTAATCTAATCTAAAAATCTAATCTAGTCTATTTGATCAGTCCAATTTTTCACTACTTTTTCCAAAAATTATTGTCTTGCAAATGCTTCAACAGTTGCTAGCTTGTCTTAACATATATGATTTAGAGGCGTTAAGTGGGAATAAACTTCCAGAATAGATTTCAATTCAATAAACATGCTAGGACGGTACTAAAAAAACCAAAAATATCTACCGTATTATTAAAAGTACTGTTTAATTCAAAGTTTCTTTTGGCAAAAATTGAAATTCTAATATACATACATGACACTTATAAGGCCGATTCTGACATACAGTTTTTGTACTTGGTTCATCATAGCACCGAGCGACACGGTTGCAAATGAATTGGAAGTATTTGAAAGACAAATATTAAGATTTTGTTGTGGATTGTTCTGAAAGCCTGAAAAAAAATGGTATTCAAATAACTCAATTTATGAGGCTACTCACACTACACCTTAAATGAAATAGCAAAAGAGTCTTCTCTTTAAAAAACTTTCAAAAATAAATTTGCATGTAAGTCCACTGATAAGATCCCAAATGGACTCTAATGCCAATGATATAGTGTATTTGACAAATATTATCTATCACCATTTAGTATTCTTAATGAGGGATCAATCGCTGTTTTAAGACCAGATGCAAACGTTAACTAAATCACTTTTTATGTAAAAGCTTCCCCTTCCAATTACAGAATGTGATATTGTTAAAATTTAAAAAAGGGTTAGCAACATAAACTATTGCAAATATTGGTAAAGTTCCCAATATTTTTATATACATACTAGCGGCCCATCTTGGCTTTAATTTATAAGCATGCTAATTAAAACGACCATGAATCACTAAATTAGAAAACATTTTTTTGTCCAATCATTAATACTCTTCGCAGCGTATGCTGTGAAAGACATTTTATGGCTAATTTTTTTACACCTTCGGTTTTTTTTAATATGAATTTCTAAAGATTTCTATAGTAATCTAGTACTAAATATAGCCTCAGTGATAATGTAGCTTTCTAATGAAAAAAGAATTATTAAAATCGGTCCAGTAGGTACTTTTTGAGTTTATTCGTTACATACAAAAATACAAATCTTTTCTCTTTATAATATTAGTGTAGATAAAAATGTTCTGTAAGGAAAATTTTTATCTCAAGTATTATTGTATTTTATTTTAGATTAAGTTTAGTTTTAGTTTTATTTATAGTTTTAGTGTTTAATTTATATATAAATAGTGCTATAATGATAATGTTTGCCTGGAGAAAGCGAACAATTTAAAACTTGTTTATGTTAAAATTTATAATTGAATCAATTATGCTTTTGAACACTTAGAATTTTGCTTAAGTCAGACATATCTCTAAGTCGACCAGCTAAGGTTTTTGAATTTGATTTTCTTCAAATTGTACTGTTTTTAATTGTCTCAATAAAGCTTGAGCTTGCACTTGAACTTAAACTTGATGCGTTGAGTCGCATGAACAAAGTTGTTAATTATCAGAACCACTTCTTGAAATAAAATTAGCTCCAAATTGATTTTGTCAAGTTGCACAGTCTTCTAAGAACCGAATGCAGTCAATGTTTATAATATCAGTTTTTGGATACAAAAAGTCGGCCATTATGGCTTGATATCCCTCGCCTTATACGTATGGGCAGCTTCTTTCTCACTTGGAAAGAAAATATAAGGATCAATGACACCGTCAGGGTGTAAACAGCAACAAACAGCTTAGAGATGTAATGATGATGATTCTTTAATGGATTGATAATTGTCTTTACTGCAGTATAGAAGTTTTGCTTTGTCATTAAATTAGAATTGAGCTTCATGATTACAAAATCGTAAATTGGATGAAGTACAATAACTTGGAAGTATTGTGTCCATTTAAGGCGGAACCGAACAAGACGTCATCTGCCGCATCGGCAAAGCAAAAGCGGCGTTCGGTATGCTGTCGAAAATTTGGAGGAATAACTCTATCAGATTAAAAACAAAGCTACGACTGTTTCGCACAAATGTCGAATCTGTGCTTCCTTATGGGTGCAGCACTTGGAAGGTTACTTCAGCCATAACAAGAAAGCTGCAAACCTTCGTGAATAGATGTCTTCGTAACATCCTAAGGATTTTCTGGCCAAACCGTATATCAAATGAGGTCCTTCACAGAAGGACAGGCCAGGAACCTATAGACTCTATAATACGAAGGCGTAAGAGGCAAATGGATTGGACATACGCTTCGGAAAGGTAACGACTGCATTGCAGGCCAAGCAATGCAGTAGAATCCGCTCACACAAGAAGGAAAAAGAGCTGGACGACCGAGAAGCACATGGTGCAGAACAGTCGGGGAGGAATCAGGGGCACTAGGCAAGAGTTGGGGGGAGCTAAAACACATCTCCGGAAACCGTACACGATAGCGCATAGGCGTAGTAGAGGCCCTATGCCCCTTAAGGGGTTCCCAACGGACTTAACAAGACTCAGAACCTAAGTAAGTAAGTATACTTAACATTTAAATTGCGAAATATAACATTTAATATAACATACAAAGCTTTTAAAACGTTAAACGTTCTGCCTAAGAAAATCTTTTTCAAAAATGACTTAAATAATCGTAAAAATTGTCTAAATTTCATTTAATGTAGTACCCGTGGCGTGATGGTTAGTGCGTTGGACTGTCATGCCAGAGGTCTTGGTTTCGATCCCTGCCTATGTCATCTAAAGTTTTTTTCACAGGTACTGCCTCTTGCGAGGAATTGACAAATTCTCCAAGAGTAATTCTTGTATTGAAAAGTGCTTTCTCAAATTTGCCGTTCGGATTCGGCCTAAAACTGAAGGTCCCTTCCATCCCTGATAACATTAGTCGCACACAGGAATGGTTGAGAGTTGTAAGTCACTAGGCCCTAGTTCTCAACGGACTGTTGCGCCACCCAATTTATTTATTTATTTAATTATTTTTTCGACAGTAAACATTTTTCGAAAACAGATATAGAAATCGGTTTTAAATTGATATGTAAAATCTTAATGAATCGTGTTAGGATTCTTGCTGACCTTTACCAATGGTTCCCTGTGCACTTTGTTCGTTTGGGAAATATTAAAATACTAGCTTGTGCCGGTGACTTCATTTACGGCTTTAAAAATTTAATGGTAAGCTATTGGGTATGATTTGGATGCATAATATAAAACCACTGTCTCCAGAAAAGCTCGCAGATGACTGAATTTTTTAGTACTTTCTTCACACCTTACTTTATATTTTTTAATCTGTTGTATAAGATATGTATACTACTCCAAAGTTTCATTAAAATCCTTTAAGTAGTTCTTTAATTCTTGAGTGTATAGAGTTACAAACATCCATACAGCCGTATAGCAGCTAGAATTCGACATCTGTCAAACTAAGTTGTTAAACCAATTTTTTTTTTAAGTTGAAAGTCTGACATTTACGAAAATGGATCGTTTAACTATCGCACAACGCATTCAAATTGTTAAAACCTACTACAAAAATGGTATTCTGCCACAGCTACATATCGTGCTTTAAGAGGAGGTTATGGTTTACAGAATCGTCCGACTACGGAAGCAATTGGCAAAATTGTGAAGAAGTTTGAAGAGACTGGATTGATTACATATATGGCCTGTGCATCATCGTTTCGCTAGTACCACTGAAAATATTGCTGCTGTAAGTGAAAGTGTTTGTCAAAGAACCGAATATGTCGATACCTCGTGTTTCTCCGGAATTAGGACCGTCTTACGGCACATTATGGCGTATTTTGCATTTGGATCTACACCTATATCCATAAAAAGTCCAGCTTACACAACAACTGAAGCCATTTGACCATTCATAATGTCGTAGATACTTCGAATGGGTGCTTGAACAACAGGCGATGCGGTATACGGCGATTTTTCGAACAAAATTTTCTTCAGCGACGAAGCACATTTCTCACTCGGTGGTTATGTTAATAAACAAAATTTTCGTATTTGCGGTTCTGATAATCTTCAAGTAATTGAAGAGAGGTCATTACATCCACAAAAAGTCACTGTTTGGTGTGCTCTTTGGTCCGGAGGTGTGATTGGACCTTACTTCTTCGAAAACGACTATGGAACGACTGTCACCGTCAATTCAGAGCGTTATGGTCATATGAAACCCAGTTTTTTTTTAACTACTATTGAAGAATACCAATTGAAGAATACGTGGTATCAACAAGACGGTGCCACATGCCACACAACTCGAGCGAATAAGGCTTTATTGCAAGAGACATTTCCTGGTAATTTCTCGTTGTGACGATATCAACTGGCCACCAAGATCATGCGATTTGACACCGCTGGAGTTTTATTTTTGTGGGACTACGCAAAAGACTGTACTTATGTAGATAAACCTTTAACTCTGGAGCACTAAAAAACCAACATTGGTCAAGTTATGACTGAGATACCTCCCAATATGTGCCAAAAAGTGGTGGAAAATTACTTCAAAAGAATCGATGCATGCAACAATTTGTGAAGTGGTCATTTAAACGATGTAGTGTCTCACACATAATGTCAACGTTAAAACTTTATTATAACAAAATATCATGAACAAAAATATGTTATTTGTGTTTTATTTACGTTTACTTTTGAAACCTCAAAATGGAAAACTCGCTGTATGTATACTACCGCAAAGTTTCATTAAAATTCATTCAGTAGTTCTTGACTGTAAGAGTAACAAAAATCAATATAATCATGTACACAAACTTGTCAGTTTACAATATTAGTTGGATTTTTCTCAGTCAAACTGCAAATATAACTTATATTCCATTGTTTAACGATAAAATCGTATTGTGCACCAAGGCGTATACTTACTTTTTTTTCTTTAAATTTATTACTGACATTTTTGGAACTTGATTAACATGCTGCTTCATGGACAACCAGACATAATTAATATTTATTCATTTAAATATCGTTAAATGATTATACATATATGATTGTAGTACCCGTGGCATGATGGTAAGTGCGTTGGACTGTCATACCAGAGGTCTTGGGTTCGATCCCTGCCTTTGCCTCTTGCGAGGAATTGACACATTTTCCAAGAGTAATTCTTGTCATGAAAAGTGCTTTCTAAAATTAGCCGTTCGGATTCGGCTTAAAACTGTAGGTCCCTTCAATCCCTGACAACATTACTCGCACACAGGAATGGTTGAGAGTTGCAAGTCACTAGGCCCTAGTTCTCAACTGACTGTTGTGCCACCCAATTTATTTATTTAAGTGATTATACAGGGTGCGCCAGAGAAACTTACTTATTTGAAAAAATTCCCGCGAGCTGAGTTGGTTGGGTAGAGGGGCAAGAGAGGGCGCATCTGGAGGAGGAAGTTCCCAAGTTTGTTTTTCCATATAGTCAGTTGCCATCATGCTCTGGTCTAGAGAGCAGCGGGCCTTCGCAGTTGAGAGCTTCTTTTCTAACGGTCGCTCACTTGTTGCTACGCAACGTGCCTTCCGCGCTCGCTTAGGAACATGATCGAGGAATTTTTTCTTCCAAGACTCGAAGAAATGAACGTTAGGAACGTGTGGTTTCAGCAAAATGGAGCCACAGCACACACAGCACGAGACTCAATGAATTTGTTGCGACAACATTTCCCCGACCGCCTCATCTCTCTCAGAGGCGATCTCCAATGGCCGGCACGCTCTCCAGATTTGACTCCATGCGATTTCCTTTTATGGGGTTATTTGAAATCCCTGGTTTATGTCGATCGACCACGGACCATAGCACACCTCAAGAACAACATTCGCGACGCCATTGCCAACATACCGATTGATATGCTGCGAAGAGTGGATACGAATTTCAAAAATGGACTTCATCAGTGCATGCGCAATGGGGGTCGCCATTTATACGACGTCATTTTAAAGACTGCATAAAAAAAAAATTGGGATATTGTATTCTCAAATAAAAAAAAATTTAAAACAATAACTGAAGTACTTTTTTTTTATTGACCTTTCAAATAAGTAAGTTTCTCTGGCGCACCCTGTATAATATGGATTGCTTTGGAGGTTTTCGTTTGTAATAGGCTTATTAGTTCATTTCGTGCGGAATTGTGTCGAAACAATCAAGACCGATTTATTATTTGGTCAGTTTAAGTACTTCTTATAACTTTTTTAATATTTTATCAATTACTTAACATTTTCCCGGAAATCTTCATAATGAGCATATTTAAGTACAAGGGTATTGCTTTGCCGTTTAAACATCTACAGCATATCAAATGATAATGTTATTAGGATTCAAGTGCTAAAACATTATTTAAGATTTGTTGACTGCCTCATTTTAAACTTTTGGTCCATATATTTTAAAAGATAAGACGCTGCTAAGTCATAAGCATAAATCTTCTATAAAATAGAATTAGACCTTAAGTCTTTCATATATTAACTTCTTAGAGCCTATATTAGCTACCTTCACAAATTACCTATTTTAATCGAGGAGCAACACACATCTCATATTATAGGCCCACCTAACAACTAGACTATCTACAACTATCACCATAAAGTATCTTATGCCCTAAATATGCAACAAAATAAAAGCATTACATTCATTTTTGTTCCATTTGAAAAAATGCCAAAAATAGCTATGTTCTTATTTTGACAGTTATGCGTGTTACCGACAAAAATAACACTGGTGTCCCATAAACCAACAAGCATAAAACCAAAAAACAGCCATACCCCCTCTCTTGTGCTTCTATATAAATATTATACACCACCGAGGTCGTAGTCCTGATAGCATAGAAAATCAACAAAAATATACAAATGTAACCAGAAAAGAAAATAACTTTTATAATCCGTTATGACCATGAATTTAAAATGAACGACAAATCCGATTTGATTCTATGCCAAAAGGGAAAACCGTGCTCTGTTCTTTACATACAAAATATAGGTAGGTACCTACATATAATATGCATACATAGTAGGTTACCTACCTAATGTACCTAAGTATATATGTATACTTCCCTGATATAGAAAATCCCATTTGAAGACCCGAAAAATATCTTGATGCAAAAATAAAACCCCCAGTCGCCCCATCAAGATGTATACAACATCAGAACAGATGAGAAAAAGGAACCCATCGTCATCATCCCTTACCCTCACCATCCCATTCCCACCCTCTCAGTATATCGCATGCAATATAAAAATGCTAATTCCTTAAATGTGAATATAAATATAAAGACAAAAAGTAACAATATTGCGACCATAAGGCAGATCCTTTGAAAAGAAGAAAAAACAACCAAAAAATAAAAAAGGACTCGACTGAAAATAAACAAAAATAAAAATTAAAATCAATAAATTACAACTTACCCATCGCTATCAGGATAGCAATAAAAAACTGGATAAAATTCATGGTAAATCCTTTCAATTTCACTCGGGGTAATCCTAAGGCAATTCCAGGACTACGATTTTACACACTCAGAAAAGATTCACCTCCCCCCGCCACCAACGATGCCGTATAAGAGAAACTTAATCGAATGCGTTGATGCTCGAAGGACCAAAATGTCACACGAGACCATATATACAAATGACGGCAAAATGGCAACTTCCACCGGGACTGAGACTGAGACTGGGACCCCAAGTCAAGTCAAGCCGAACCAAGCATCCAGAGTCACAATCACAAGTCGCTTTTCGCGTACTATTCGGGTACTGCTACAGTGATACAGTGGTACACGCAATGTGTAATAAAGTAAAATCCCTCGGAAGGCTTAAAGGCTTATTTTAATTTTGCATTTCACTCAAGACGTGGTATGCTGCTGGTGCGTCTCAGGGGCATATCGTGTAGCGTAGCGACAACGACAACGACGTATATATGTATGGTATAGGGGCAGATTTTTGTTATGCCACGCGGCAGCACTTAGGAGGCTTTTCCGGTGCCGGTTCTTATATTTTTTTCGTTTGTTTCTTTTGATTTTTGTTCTCTTCTTTTTTTTTTTTTTGTTTCTTTAAACTTTTTTCCTTTCACTTAACTTAGTTTGTACGCTTCAACGCCCCGTTATGTCGGTAGGTAGTATCATATTCGCCCTTCTTCAAGGATCTTTATTTTTTTCCAATTGAATTAATTTACACGACGAGCTAATTTTACGAAAAATTGCATCTTAAGCTTGTTTCTTATTTTTATTTAAGAAAAAAAAAAATAAAACAAGAAAGAAGAAAATGAAAATCGGTTCTTTTTGGCTTAGTTTAGTTTAAAGGCTTCACAGAATTAGGTTATTAAGGACTAAGGACCCATTCCTAGACACATAAAAACACAACCGTTTACCGTTTTAAATTTTAAATCACAAACGTTTCACTCTTTCATTATCATTGTATCATTAATTTATTAAGAAGCAGGCTTTAAGGGTGGATACCTATTCACACTCTCACTTTTTCTTTTTTATTATATCAAAAGAAACATCCTTATTTTACAAGGAATTCATCTCTCACACCATTTATCACCTTTTTCCACTCACTCACTCACTCAAAAATATATTTTTATTCTTTTGTCAGAAATACGTCAACAAATTTTATTTGAAAAAGAAACACCAAAACGACAAGGACGAAACGATGAAGGACGAAACCGATATCAGCCGGTTTTGATTTTCAAAACCATCTGTCTAGAGATGATAAAACTGACTAAAATCACGACAGTACCATTTTGATTTCCAAAGCACTCCCTTCATAAATATAAAGATGCAGAACATCACTTAAAGCAGCAGCAGTAGCAGAAGCAGAGGCAGCATCGGTAGCAGTGAAGGAAGAAAATAAAAAGCACACACACACAAAAATGTATGATAAAAGGACGAAAAAGGATTTGAACGTTTTTGGGAAAGAAATTGCGGCTCGGCTATACGAGTTCTATGAGTTCTACTTCTAGGAGTATATTCGAGCAGAGGAGGCTGAGTATAGTTGTGCTTTTTTCCTTTTGACCAAAAAAAGTACACTGTGTAAGGAAGGGTCCTTGAAGCTGCTGCTGCTGCTGATGATGATTAGGATACAGTACGAACGATGATGGTCGGGAGAATCTTCATGGTTGGTGTCTATATCTCTCTGCTGCTCCTATCCCTATCATCATCGTCATCGTCGACGTCGTCGTCATTCTCGCTTCGAGAGAGGGAGTGAGAAATTCTCATCATTCTAGTTTCAAAGCTTCATTTATGGATGCTATTTGGTTTTTGAATGCGCTGCGCAGGTTTTCCGAAGATTCAGCTGATGTGTTGATACAGTTTTTGGTCCTTACTCAATACAAGACCAGATGAATCCCAGAGAAGAGATAAGAGTTTGTGTAAACAGAGAGAAGGACTTACTTCTATTTTGTTGTTGGGATTTTTGCTGAACATCTTTCTACTGTATGTGCTGAGCTTAGGTCTTATAACAACATCGAGGGTTACCATCAGGAAAAGAGGGAGAAATGTAATTTGACTTGGGTAAGGATGTTGAAAACTGAGTATCTACTCTACAGTATATCTATATGTATAACATCTGAACTGCATAGAATGTCAAATGTCAGCGGACAACACCCAAATGCGTATATTATCGATAGTGAATTAAATTTTCATTAATAGAATCTAATTTGATACGGACGTGTGTCTGGAATGTACATACAATACATATATTCATGGAATCGAGTGCCTTATGTGGAAGGTACAAAATGATTCTTAGAATTTCGGTCTTTTGGATTATTCTTGTTTTTTTTTTGCAGATGTACATTAAATACATATAGATTAAGGTTAAGGTAGAAAACAAAATTGGTTGTAAGGAAGATTTTTTTCTTTTGATAAAATGTTGAAGTAATTATGTTTTATTTTTACAACAAAAATTCTACCATAAAGCTTTATTTTCATGAAAATTCTGAGAATTTGCTTTGGAAATTTTAGAACTATAGAGGTTTTTTTTAGAGTTTTCTTTGAGAAGCATGAGCCTGACTTAATATAGGTTTTATTTATTGCAATAATGGATTGACTTCAACTTATAACGTATTAATTTCTTGAGGTTTTATTTCTTAGTAGATAATGAAGAAGTCATAGGCTCTATTAAATTGTGTGATAAAAAAAATAATTTCAATAAATTAATATTTTATCAAAATTGATAGAGCCGTTTTTAAGGTACACTGTTACAAATGTTGGGTTACTTTTTAATATTATAATATTTTTTGAGTTGTTTTCAATAAATTGCAAATATCAAAAGTTTAAGGCTTATACAAAACGTATTTGAATTTAATAAAGCCAGACTTATATGTTACTATTTTTAGATTATGCTTCAATCGTTTTTATTACTTTTTATTAATTTTCGTATTACAGAGTGTTTGAATATTAGTATATCAAGTTTTTATACTTTTACATAGAAGAGAATCAAAAATGGGATGTGTTCGAGAGCTTAGTAGCAAAAACAAAGTTATAAGAATTTAAAGTTAATAACTAAATTTAAAGCTAAATAGTATAAACATTTATTTCAATAAAATAGAATGTAAAAAAAAAAGTGAAAGAGATTACGGACAACTTGCCTTTGGTTTAAGTTAGAGGCGTTGCCATTAGTTTCGTTAAGATTTACAATAATAATTTCGGAAATAATTGTAATAGATCTTAAACAAGATGTTTAGAAACTTAAGATACTCGTACTTGTGCTATAAAAATCCTATTGGGCGTCTTCAAGGTTAAACGTGAAAGGGTTTGTCAGCTAAATGGTCAAATTTATTAAATAAAAAGAGGCTGAGATGCGACCCACACTGATAACTTCCCATCCCGTCTGTCGATTTGTCTTGCTTAAAAGTTTGTCTATATATATCAATTTTTACCAAATTTGCGTACTAATTTTTGTAGATTTTATTTTTTTATGAAAAAACGGACTGTTGGATTTTTATAAAAAAATTACTGAATATCGAAAACAATATTTTCTGTGAAATAAAATAAGTTTGAAGCCCATATTTGTAATTTTTGAAAAGCTACTTGAGTCGAAATTAAATTTTTACGAAGTTTTAGTATTGTTTTTTTTAGGTTTTTATTTTTTGTAAAAAAACTGTCAATTTGATTTTTCTCAAAATTTTATCGAATATTGAAATCAATATTTCCTATAATTTAAAATTAATAAGAAGCCATTATCTCAAATTTTTGAAAAGATATTTGAGTCGAAAATCAGTTTCTACCAACTTTTGTTAAATTTTTTTTAGGTTATTAATTTTTTGTACAAAAGCTGTCAATTCGATTTTTCTCAAAGTTTTTCCTAATGTTGAAAACAATATTTCTTGTAAGTTAAAATAAGTTAGAAGCCATTATCTCAAATTTTTGAAAAGATATTTGAGTCGAAAATCAATTTTTACCAACTTTTGTTAATTTTTTTTCGGTTTTTAATTTTTTGTAAAAAAAACTGTCAATAAGATTTTTTTCAAAATTTAACTGAATGTTGACAACAATATTTTTTGAAAGATAAAAGTAGTTTAAAGCCAATATCTCAAAGTTTTGAAAAGATATTTGAGTCGAAAATAAATTTTTACCAACTTTGAGTAATGTTTTTTTTAGGTTTTTATTTTTTATAAAAAAAAATGTCAATTTAATTTTTCTCAAAATTTTATTAGATGTCAAAAACATTATTCTTCGTTGCACAAAATTATTTTGGAGGTGAAACATTTTTTTTCACCTTGTGTTTAAACTGCTATTGTAAAAAAACCACCCACGCAATTTTTTTGAGAGCCCTTTCTGCATCTTTCTGCCTTATTATCTGTATAACAAAATTTATTCGATATCTCTTCTGGTTCTTGAGCTATGGACGACGAAAAAAATCGTCGCGAACGTACAGACGTACGGACGTACGAACGTACGTACACACTCACGCACAGACATCTTTCTAAAAATCTTTTATTTCGACTCTAGGGACCTTGAAACGTCGAGAAATGTCAAAATTTTCAATTCGACAAATCGGACCCTATGGGAAGTTAATAATACAAGAATAAGTTATTGGATTGTGTTATGATTAATACTTAAAATGGAACATAATAAACAATACCGTCTTGAAGTCACTAACTTCGAAAAAGTGCATAAATAAACATTTATAAAAAACAGAACCACTAATTGGAGATTTTATAGCATCAGAAGTAAAGGGACCTAATATAGCTTTTTAATTAATAATTTTCAATTTTAAATTCTAAGAAATGTTGCAATACTACATTGTTTAAACTTGAAATATAACACATTAAAATCAGTTGTAAATAAATCAATATCAAAATAACTGAATCAACTGATATCTAATGTAGATCTTTATAGTATGTTACAAATCTTGAGGTCTTCTGCAAAGTCCATGATGAAAAAGATAAAAAATAGTGGTCCAAGGTCGGTGCTTTCTGGTACATCGAAAATGTTTTAATTTAACTTGACAATGCATCGCAAATTTTGACATATTGACGATGTAAAACCAATCAATTTTCAATATTTTTCAGGAGTGCAGAGTAAAACAAAAAACATTCTTGAGTAGATAGGGTTGCACGTGATGGATCTTTACAGCGTTGAATATGGCGTCGACCTGCTGGCTACTGAAAAGCCATCGTATCCAAGAAGTGGCTCCTTTTTGGATCTTTTGCTGTACGACACAAGACTGACAGTTACAGACAAAGTGGGTAATCACCCTCGTAACTGCTTACAGACAGTTGAGTACGACAGTGATCACTGCGGACTGGCTGCTGTAATGCAGATACCGAACGAACGCGTGGAGTTGGAGGAATACGTTGCAACGCACTCTTACAATTACAGTAAGATGCGCTGGCCTCGTTTCACCAACGCCTTAGCGAGAGAACTTCGTTCGAGTGACATAGCCCCACCAAACAACAGAAACCTAACAAATACAGATATTGACCAACATTTACAACAAATGGAAGAAACAATAAAACGAACGATGGAACGGACAATACCAAAGTACAAAGAACGGGACCAAATGGACGCTTACAGAAACGCGACTATTGACGCACTACGTAAGCACAAGAGTGGCTTACTGACAAGACTCAAAAACTTGTACAGACGACTTACAGACCCACACGACTTGGAGGTTAGGACACTGAAGTCGTCAATAAAAAATGTCAATCTGTTGATTAAGGAGAACTACAGGTTATCAATTAACAAGTACTGGGACCGCAAGATCCGGTCAGTTAATTCCAGTGACCCTGGTATGTTCCCTAAAATCAACAAGATATTTAGGAAAAAGAACGACAATGACCTTCCGTGTCTGAAACTCCAAAGAACTGAAGAGAACACAAACGTACTCAGGACAGCGCAAATAGATCCAGAAGAAGCCATCTTTGACGATGACTTTTTTATAATTGAAGATCCGAAGGAAAAGGTGGAGGCGGTGGGAGCTGCTTTCCAGCAAATGTACAAGGTGAATGCTTGCATTCGCCCCAACCACGACCTGGAAAACAGAGCCCTACTTAATCACTTTTACCTTCGAAATGATATAACACAATGGCGATCTGAGAACAGCGGTTTCATGCGGTTCAATGACGATTCCTTGGCAAATGCCATAATCGCCGAGCAAACGGGACCAAGTCCCTTGTTAGTAACGAAGGTTGAGCTTCAGCTCATCTTCAAATCAATAAAAAATAAAAAGTCAGCAGGTGTCGATGGTATATCCAACGTTGTACTAAGACATTTACCGATGGAGGCAATTGACATTTACACCACACTCTTCAATAATGCACTGAATAATGCATATTATCCAGTGCATTGGAAGACCGCTGTGGTTCATCCTCTCCCGAAAAAGGGAAAGGACAACTCCAACCCGTCAAATCTTCGGTCGATAAGTCTTCTTCCGAGTATCAGCAAGGTTTTCGAAAAGATCATCAATAGGGCTCTGACTAAGTGGGCTGCGGACAACAAAATAATTCCGGATAAACAGTTCGGGTTCAAGACGGGTCATGACACAATTCATGCTGCGTCTAAACTCGTTTCTGATATCCAATGGAATAAATCAAAACAACAATGCACAGGTGCTGTTCTGGTTGATTTGGAAAAGGCCTTTGACACCGTATGGTTAGAGGGTCTTTACCTAAAACTGAGCAGGCTTGGCATAAGCAAGCCATTGTTGTATATACTTAATGATATGCTTAACGGTAGAAAGTTTGTTGTCAAAAGTGGCAATGTAACTTCTACCACAACATTCTTAATTAAAAATGGTCTTCAACAGGGAGCGGTGAATTCGCCGATTCTCTTCAGCATTTACACCAGCGATCTGATAGGTAGTCTTACAAAGGCAATTGCGTACGCCGACGATCTTATTGCGTACAGAACGGCCCGAAAGGTTGATATTATTAGAATTCTCTTGCAGCGTGATTTCGACAAGATTCAGCGATATTGCGACGACTGGAAACTGAAAATAAATGTCCAGAAGTCGGAGACAATTCTGTTCCGGACCCCGTTGGCTAGGGCCACGAGGGATACGTGCAAGAATTGGCGCAAGATGGTTATCGTTGATCTTCACGGGCAGCCATTAGCGAGCAAAAGTGTTGTGAAGTACCTCGGTATCTGGTTAGATCAGTATTTATATTTCGACAGACATATAAATGCTGCTCTGACCAGGGCCAGAGGAGCCTTCGCTCTGACGAAATGGCTGTTTTTTAGCAGTCGGCTTGACCCCAGAGTGAAGGTAATTTGCTACATGGCCCTCATACGGCCGATGATCGTGTATGGTTGTCCTGTGTGGTTCAACGTTGCCCCTTCCCAGATGGAGAAGTTTCGGGTGTTCGAGCGGCAGTGTTTACGACGCTGTACCGGCTTATACAGAACAGCGGAATCTTCTTATGTGCATTACTATTCCAACGAGGTCCTATACAATGGGGCTCGAATCAACAGAATTGACAATTTCGTGATGAAACTCGTTCGAGGTCACATTGCAAGAGCTATGTCTTCGACCAACAATTTAATTTTCGGGGCGTTCTATCCGAACGGAACCGAAAGTATTTTGAGAGTGCACGCTTGGGCGGCTTCATTCCACCAGAGGCATTCCTCTTTTTAGATAGATGCGGTCTGATACAGGATTGATTGGCAGTTCCGCTAATCTACCACGTCAGACGACGAACCGTGGATAGGCGACTCCTGTACAATCGGGACGTCATGGCACAAGGCGGAGCAGAGCTCCTTCGGTTCAGTAGGGCTGTGTCCGAACGGGACCGAACTGATAGGGTGAAGCAGGAGAACCAGTTTTGGTGGCTTCAATCGGCACTTGATAGTGGGTAGTCGGGATGGGGTTTAAAGCCTTGGCCGGCTTACATACTTGTTTTATAGTTTTAGGGTTTAGTTTTAAGTAGAATAGGCATGGTGGCACAAAAAACAAAATACAAAAAAGAAAAGTACAAAAAAATACAAAAAATAAATATGGAATAAAAAGAAAAAAAAGAAAAAAAAAAAGAAAAGACAACAAAATATGAAAAACAAAAAACGTTAGATAGTTAGATTTGCTGCTGTGGTTGTTCTAGTTTTAAGTAGTTTATAGGTAGAATAGGTAGTTTAAGTTAGTTTAAGTTTTATTTAAGGACCTTATTTTAAGTAGTTTTAAGTAAAAATAAAAAGGATGTTGATATTAGTTTTTTTAAATTTTCTAATGAATACAAAAATAAATAAAATTGAATTGAAGTTAAATAGATCTTAGGGCCGAAAGGCATTGCATTAAGTATTATTGTTTAACTTAGAGTGTCCGTATGGGACCAGTAAGTTAGTTATAAGTTATGGTTAATTAGGCTAGTTTTATGAATTTTTGTCTAGCTTTAAGATAGGTTTAAGATTGAATTAATAAAAATGAATTTAAAAAAAAAAAAGGGTTGCACGCTATAAAAAATATTAAAATAAATCAAAAATAATTACTTTAAAATGAAATCAATAAAAAATAGTTTTGAAGAAGCTCATTTAAACTTAAATATTTCGAAGAAGTATTTTCTGAGTAAAATTTATTGTTGTTATAAAATAAAACGCATCCTCTCGAGTTAAATCATTTTTTATCAGTAACAGTGCCAATAAACTACATATCGGTATAAGGTGTAATTAAATCTTATCAAGTCTTATCTTATAAGTCGAAAAAAGTGGTTCCCCCGATTCCGTCCGCTGTCCGCTCCTACAGCGCAAACCATTGGGTCGATTGAGTTGAAACTTGGAAATTATGGTTTTAAGTAGATTCGCGTTAGGTATTTTTTTATATTTTTTTATCTTAACTTTGCTTTTTTCTCTTTAAAGGTTGTCCAACATGGAACTGTTATTTTGTTTTTAAGTTTTCTCAAAAATTGATTTTAATAACATTTTTCTGTGAAAGCTCTTAAATTGTATTCATTGGGGCATATTCATAGATGTTTGCTAAACTCTTGCTAAGTTGTTACTAAGGAAGTCCAGAGTTTAGGCTATTTATAAATACATTTAAACCTAAGTTTAGAGCTAAACCTGTGGTTTAACTATAAACATAGTAAATGCTGTGTTTAAGTAATTATTATCACAGCCAAATGTCATATCAAATAAATTGTACGTAAAGTAAACTTTGCTGGTGTAGCTCTTCTTTTTGGCAATTTCCGATAGAAAAGTTCTTTCTCTGACTGCGATACGTTTTCCTGCCGTTCGTGTTTTATATTTTCCTTGTTGTTCATCTAAAATATTATTGAACGTTGTTGTTTTTTTTTTTTTTTTTTAATGACAGCACAAAATAACGAGTTTGAAAATATAACAGTATTTTTTGCTTTGACCTGTCATTTGAAGTATAATTGTAGTAGAATACAACCATAAACTGGAGTTTTACTAAACACATCAGGAAAATTGGCTATGAATAAGAGCTGTGTTTATTTAATCAACTGTAAACTGTAGATCAAGAAATCATGACTTTAGTAATTCTCTATGAATACGCGCCATTATGTATTTGAATTTTTTGATAATCAATATTGTAATCGGTCTGATTCGTCGAATTGAAAATTTTAACAATTCTCGACGTTTCAAGGTTCCTAGAATCTAAATAAAAGATTTTTAGAGAGATGTCTGTACATGAGTGTGTACGTACATCCGTATCTACGTCCGTATGTTCAGGAAGCTTTTTTCGTCGTCCAAATCTCAAAAACCAGTAGAGATATCGACTTTAAATAAATTTTATTATACAGATAGAAATGCAAAAAGGACTCTCAAATTAATATCTCAATCAAAAAAACTGAAACAATAAAATAATTGTCACCTCGAATATTTTAGGAAAAAAAAAAAATGATTTTATCTCCAAAGTAATTTTATGCAACGACAAATAACGCTTATGACATTTGGTAAATTTTTAAAAAAAAATCTAATTGGCAGTTTTTTTTTATCAAAAATAAAAACCGAATAAAACATTACTAAAACTTGGTCAACATATTTTATTTTCGACTCAAATATCTTTTCTAAAATTAAAAGTATTGAATTTAAACTAATTTCATCTTACAGAAAATATTGGTTTCGACATTCAGTACAATTAAAATCTACAAAAAATGGTACACAAAATTAGTAAAAATTGATGTTCTATTCTCGATATCTCATGAATAAGTGAAGGTGTTGAGTTCAAGATGATTTTTTTTGTGCTTAATTTTCTTCAAATCATCCAATCTGCATTTGTTTATATAAAGAATAATAATTTTCAAGAAATGCTACTAAATTTGCTAAAAATCTGTTAACTAAAAATCTTGTTAACAAAAATTGATTTTAGAATCAAACTATTTCATAATATGCAAAATATTGTTGTTAATTTGTTTTTTAACAAAACACGAAAACCTATAAAAACAACAAAAAACTGATACGAAATAATTTTCTACTCAAGTAATAAGAGAACAAATAAAGATATTGACTTCAAATTTATTTATCTCACACATTTTAAGAAAGACAAATCGATAGAAGCGATGGGAAGTTATCAGAGTAGGTCGCATCTCAGCCTATTTTTTTTCTAGCTTTGTCGTTTTAAATACAAAATCCCGTGTTGAATTTGGGATTCTTCAAATTTGTCCGCAATATAAACTTATACTTGATTCATAGTGGTATTTTTCTTGTATTGTTTCTTACTTTAAATTTTTGTTTTGTCTTTATAACTTATTTGGATATTTATGAGACTTCAAGTAAGAAGTTGTCCAATTATTGCTGCCTTACCCCATGTCATTTTAGATACAAATTATCATTGGGGAAGAAATTTTCTTTGGAGCCGTGTTAAACAAGTTGTATTGGACGGAGTCCAGCCTAAAACTAACAATAAAAATGCTGATATACCCGTACCTTTTCCCCATTTTTGTAAGTAATTTCCTGTCTGTAACTTTTAATCCAGTTAATAGTTTTGCTGTGGATAGCTTTATTTTCCAGACTTAAATCCTTCATTTTTGGAGGTGGAAAATGTGCAATGAAAAAATATAATAAGATATGAGTGGCACTTGCACCATTGAAGCTGAACATCATGATATTCTCGGTATTTGCATTAGCAACCACCTCTTGTAGAACGATCATTTACGAGGTGAGTTAAAAAATACCCGGAATTTTTAAATTCCGCGGGTCTGGAGAGTCCGAAGGTCAAAATTATTTTTGTATTGTGTTGGTATACATGCCCCTAAAGTATGATACAATTTTCAGCTATATTCACTGTTTACTTTGTCTGTGGTAGTTGCTAAGGTTCGACGTGTTTTTATGAGCTCGGCGATTTTTGCTGAAACTGCTGAATTTTGACCAAAAAAACAATCGCATGAACATCGCTCAAGAGCTGTTAAATGACGTCAACGACGATCCAAGTTTGCTTGAAAGGGTCATAACTGGTTATGAAACATGGGTGTACGGTTATGATGTCGAAACCAAAGCACTATCGTCCACCTGGAAGCATCTAACGTCAAGAACGAAAAAAGCACGTCAAGTTCGAATAAATGTGAAGGTTTTGCTTACTGTTTTCTTCGATTATAATGGTATAGTGCATAAAGAGTTCTTACCACAAGGTCGTACGGTTAATAAAGAGTATTACCTTGAAGTTATGCGACGTTTGCGTGAAGAAATCCGAAAAAAAACACTCAGATTTATGGAAAAACAGTTCATGGCTTTTGCACCACGACAACGCACCTGCTCACTCGTCGTTGCTTGTTCGTAATTTTTTGGCCAAAAACAATACCGTAGTCATGTCCCGACTTCCATATTCACCAGGTATGGCTCCGTGTGACTTTTTCCTGTTTCCAAAGTTGAAGAGATTAATGAAAGGACGGCGTTTTTCCTCGATTGAAAAAATGAAGGCAAGATTGGAAAAACCGCTGACATAAGTGTATTATATCTGGGACTACTTTGAAGGAGACCACATTGATGTAAACGAATAAATAAATATTTTTTTGAAAAAACGAAAATTTCGGGTACCTTTTTGAACACACTTCGTACTTGATGTCACCAAAAATACGCATGCAAGAAATTCTTCTTACCTTCTTATCTGGCAACAATCTACGAAACATAATATAAATACGCCCAAAATTGAGTATAGCTTAAATCTCTTTGCTGGTTACTAGTTACTTACTTAAGTCTCTTGGATAATATTCAAAGAAGAGCCGCACTCTTTTTAAACGTTATTTTTACGGATTATGCTCTGTTGAAATAGAGCCTTACTTTGGCCATTCTATTAAATTCAGATATTAGTTTATAAGCCGTACTAGGCGAATGCGGAATCATTTGCCACTTTACATATTTTCCTTTCATAAAATTTCCAGGGATTAAATACCAATGTACACCGAACCTCCTTTTCAACCCCTTCCTCTTTTCCAAGGCAAAAAACCCTCTGAGAGTGACCTGATTAAGGCTGGGATGCGACCCACACTGATAACTTTTCATCTGGTCTGTAGATTTTTCTTGCTTTTGTGTGAGATAAATAATTTGAAGTCAATATTTCTTTTTTCTTCAAATACTTGAGTCGAAAACCATTCCTTATAAGTTTTTTGCTGTTTTTTGTAATTTTCGTCTTTTGTTATAAAAGTTGTATGTTGAATTTTGCTAAAAAATTAACTAAAAATTACCAACAATATGTTGTATATTATGACATAGTTTGATTTTAAAATCAATTTTTGTTAACGAGTATTATCGAGAATCGAACATCAATTTTTACCAATTTTGCGTACTATTTTATTTTAGATTTTAATTTGTCTAAAAAAAAAAACTGACTGTTGATTTTTTTTAGAAATTGTACTGAACGTCGAAAACAATATTTTCTATAAGATGAAATTATTTCAGAAAAGTAATTTTTACCAACTTTTAGTAATGTTTTTTTCGGATTCATTACTTTTTGTTAAAAGAAATTTCAATTCCATTTTTAAAATTTAACCAGATGTCAAAAAATGTTTTTTTTTTCGTTCCATACAATTATTTTGGAGATAAAATCACTTTTTGTTCGTTAAAGATTCGAGGTGATAATTATTACTTTTGTTTAGTTTTTTTGATTTATAAAAAAACCATTAGTTGCTTTTTTTCAAAATTTTACTAGTTTGGTATCACGTCACAGCGCTCCTCATTTGGCGTATGATTTGGCGTAGCTCTTGAAGGCAATGTTTTCCTCGTCCCACTGTTTAATAAATTTAACAAAAAAACATGCAAAATAACAAAAAATGATATTTGCAGAACAAACTCACTGTTTGTTGGCTATTTTAGTTGAATTTAACTTTATTTTATTGATTTTAACTGTTTTTTGCATTAACGCTGCTATTATTTTGTGTGTCCAAAATTTGCAATTTTTTAAACAAAGTGCCGTTATTTTATTGATATAATGCATATTGATATGATTGATGGTGATAATGAAAGCTTAGAATAAGAGCTTTCAGAAAAACCTTAAGTTAGAGAGAAAAAAGCAATAACAAAGAAGATATAATAAAAAGAAATGAGAAAAAAGTAGCGCTGCTATTATTTTGTTGACAGCTGTACGTACACACGCTCGCACAGAAATCTCTCTTAAGATCTTTTGTTTAGACTCTAGGGACCTTGAAACGTCGAGAAATGTCAAAATTTTCAATTCGACAAATCGAACCGATTAAAAAACAAATCTTCTTCTAACTCAAATTCCCAACCGATAGCACGCCCCCAACGCTGACTTATTTATCAGCTTAAGAAATATAATGATATACGAAATCTTCTTAATGGCCAGTAGAATGCAGCTTTCATAGCAATTGGTACACTGGAGCTCATTGCTTATCTCACCGAACAGTGGAACAAATAAACTTTATAAGTTTTGAAGTAATTAAGATTATTGCACTTGATATTTCAAAGGCATTTGCTAAAGTCAAGCATTTTACTCTCTTACTAAAAATGCATTCTTGGGGAAGAAATCTTCGTTTTAACGGAATAGTACAAGTAGTTTTAGAGGGATTCAAACCTGAAATCCACACTACAAATGCTTATGTACCCGCACTTTTTTCTGACATTTGTCTGAAATAGAAAATTTCATTCCACTCCTTAAACAATTTAACCATAATGTTCGCTCTTCTAGAAATACCCTACCCATCAACTTACCCTTGAGCCCGATTTTGGCCATACTATGAAAATCACAGATTTGTTTGTAAGCCGTACTACGCGAATGTGGAAGATAGACCAGGAACCTAAAAATACACACCATCCCAATATATGAAAATATTGACAATTTTTTCGTTGATTTAAAATAATCAAGAAATAGGATCTCATATCAAAACTTATGGTCTTTGTTGTTTTTGATGACAACAATTTTTTAATTGTCTTACATGTTTTTTTTTTGTTTGCCTACGCTTTGTGGCACGACGACGACGACGTTATCAAAGTGTAGAATGGGTCTAATTAAAATTTTGTAAACAAAAAAAACATTTTTTTAGCGATTTTCTAGAAATTTAAATTTGTGATTAAGCTTCTTTTTATAGTCTGCCTTAAAAGAATTGTATAAATAGCTTCTTAATTTCTTCGGAAATATAGCTCTAATTAATTTTAATTAAACTTCATCAAGGTCATGCATTTATATAGATCTTTTAGAGAAAATTCGATACAATGCCCAAATTAATAGTACTTATCAAAAGTGTTAATATTTTTAAGAGCTTTTGTCATTTTTTTATAACATAATTAAATCCTCAATCATTTAGATATCTTCCTCCCGCAATCTTTGGTTAAGTTAATGTATGTATTTGAAAAACATGCGCCTCCCAATCACTACCCTCTTTGGCAAATGGGAATCAGTAAATGGCCAATTATTATTGACAATGGATATCCACTCCTCCCATTTAATAAAATATAGTTTAGCAATATAAACAGAGGCAACATATTGAATGAATTAAAATTATGAATCAGAATAACAAAACTACCCCTAATCGGTGGTGGATGGATGGCGTCATAAACCCGGATTACACAAAACTTATTTCCTTATACAAGTGCGAGCATAATTCCTTTTTTCTTATAACGTCAAACAAGCCCACCCGATCCCAAGTACAATATACTCGTACCATAAAGTCGTCGTGTCCCAAGCCCAAAAATATCATCTCATATACCTAAATAGGATCTGAAATGTCCATCGGGCGACAGTTCGTCCCCTCTGAACCATCAAAATATACGTTTCTAATATTCAATTTGGTTGCTTCATGATTCGCAGTTAAATTGTGAATTTGCAAAAATAATTCCAAATAATATGATAATGTGGATAAAGTGGATGTGGAGGGAAGCGTACTGATGGCTGGTCCTGGTCCTGGTCCTGGGTGGATGCTGGCTGCTGGCGGCTGGTTGCTAAATGTTGGATGTTCGATGCTTGATTCTCGTGGTCCTGGTCTTTGGTGGTAGGGTTTTCTTTTGGCCACACCACCACCAGTGCAAAACTTGGCCGATTACCAGGACAAAACAAGACGATGGGCTGTTGATGACACCAAAAGATGAAATGATAGAGTATTTTTGGCAAAAGAATGTCTTTGCTTTTTCCTTATCCTTACATTCTTATGTTTGTAGCATCAACTAAAACGCAAAAAGGACTCAATTCGTCCTGTTTTCTTTTTGTTTTCTTCTGTTTCTTATTTTAATAGACTCACTGAATAGCCGGATAATCGCTTTGTTATTTTCATTTTTGTTTGCTGATTTAGCAATTTACCTCCTTATTTGACTTCGGCATTGATTTGAGCCAGAAAGGACAATGAATATAATATAATGTGAATGGTTGTTTATTCGATGTGTGGATGACGATGACGATATGAGTGGGAAAAAAGAAGAACAAACAAATAATATTTTCTTTTGTATACATACTTTATTTTATATTTCAAATAAAAGCTAAGGTAAAATGTAATATAGGAATTGTGTTTACCTGCGGGCATCAAGGATACGCTCGTAGGATATTCAGGATATATTTTATTCAATGTGTGTTTGTGAGTGCGTTGTGCAGAATTTGCTTTTGTTTGCTTATTTGACTTTGTGGATGATGTGTAATAATTTAATATAATATGTGTTTTTTCGCTATTGTGAATGAATGGTGTAGATGATATGAATAAAAAAGTGCTTATTATTTGTTTTTCTTTATGTGGGAATGTTTTTATTGTTTAAACTGGATTTTCAATATAAAAGAAAACTTAGAGATTAGATGAGGTCAATTAGTTATTAATTTATTCGAACGTGCTTCAAGGACTTTTATGGAGTTTGATACTTTTATTTGAATCTATTTGTAAATAATAAATACCTGTTTATGATGCAAAGTTGAATTTGTTGAGTTTTCAAAAAACAAAAACATATGTATAATGAGAAGAAAACAAATCGTAGTTTTTAATCAGGTATATATGAACAAATTTAATAACTCTCATTAACGTTGGTTTCAGAAAATTTTCAAAATATGATAAATTACTAATGGGTGGTTAAATTTAAAGGGCCGATGTTGAATGTAAACCACACCTAAACATCAAATTTTGTTTTGCATTTTATTTCACATTTCTCAATTTCACACTATTTTAATTTCACCCAGGGAAAGATACAGAAAAAAAATGTGTTAAAGTTATTATTAAGCATATCGTGTACTTCGTGATGTTGTCGGCCAATTTAATTGTGCAAATGTGCATAAAATTAGGTGGCGCAACAGTCCGTAGAGAACTAGGGCCTACTGACTTACAACTCTCAACCATTCCTGTGTGCGAGTGCTGTTGTCAGGGATGGAGGGGACCTACAGTTTTAAGCCGAATCCGAACGGCTAATTTGAGAAAGCACTTTTCATGACAAGAATTACTCTTGGAGAATTTGTCGATTCCGTTCACCTCCAGTCGTCGTTGATGAACATTATGCACAAAGACTTGCATTTACACGCTTACAAGGTGCAATTGAAGCATCAAGAGTAACAACCAGATAACTCCACTTTTTAAAGTTTTGAGAAAATTAAAAAAAACTACTTCCAAAATAGAAAAACAAAACTTTTGCAAAATATTAATTTACGTACATATTTTTGAAAGAAATCATAAAAACACATTTTTTAAGTTCAAGAATTTTTTTTTTAAATTATTTGTTCATCAGAAAAAACTATATTTATGTAGTTTTGGATTTGTCTCGTTCTTGCACCGTTTTTGGTAAAAATCAATTAAGAGCTTCGGTTTCATCATCATATTCTGAGCTTTCGGCTTCTTGTAGCTTTTGCTGGGACATGAGACTATTATAAAAGGGCATATCCGCTGGAGGAACATATGTATTTTTTTGCCAAAGTCATCACATCCTCATCACATCCTCATGTAGAGTATTTTCGATTTGAATGGGTTTGGATTACCTTCACGGTTTGATTTCATTTCGATCTCGTAAAGCGTTAATGGCCCATGGTGACTTATGGAAGCTGAGATACTTGTGATATTTCCTCCTTTGGCATAACAAAGTCTTCGATATTTTGAAATGGTCTATTTAATCTAATCTTTGTTTTTCACTGTTCTTTTTGTAGAACGGACCTAAGCTGGGCTTAAAATCAAATATGTATATCCTGATTGGTCACTGATATCACATTAAATCTTTTCGAACATTTTTCCACTAAGTTTTGCCAGTCTTTGGGTAAATAAAGACGGTCTACTCATCTCTTTTGTTTTTCAATAACGCCAAAAGAGCGATCGCAGGGTAAGAAACTATAACCCGGTTCTGGTAAGTGATGTACAATGACGGAGATATTTGTGCGCTTTACACAAGCATATAAGTATTGGACGAGAGTATTGTTTTTATTTTGAGCACCGCAATTATCAGAAAATAAGTATAGTTTGGTAACACTTTCCCCCAAAATGTTGTCAATAAAATGTTGCAAAAAGCTGATAACTTCATTTGGACCTTTTTTTCCTATAGTTTCGTCGTACATGTACATGTGGCTTTTTTTTGTACTATACATTGGAAAATACAAAAATTGAAAACCCATAAGAGTCTTTTGTAAAAAACATCACTGGATGGTATTAAAGGAAGAGGCAAATTTTTGTTGAAAATCAAAAGTTATGCACTCGACCGTTGAGTCTACCAAGCACAAAGCCCTTTTTTCACGTAAATCTTCATAAAATGCTTTAGCCTTCTGTTCATGAAGGCCTTGCGCAACTTTGAGTGAATTTCGTTCTTCTCTAGATTCAGCTGCTGCAATTTTTTTTGATGAATATCACACGTCTGGCAAGTATCTGATCTAGGTGATCCGAACGAAAGCTTGAAATTTTTCGAAAAATATTCCCTGTAAAAATCGTATGTTACTTGTGGCTTATGGTTACTATTTTGGTCACTTATCAATGCAAAAACTTCAGGTCCAAACTTCTCTAAATAAAGGCCATACAATTTTTTTACATTTAAGTCGGAAGGTAAGTATCTCGATTCTTTATTTTGACTATAGTGCGAAGATCATTTTGGAAAACTTTTAATGTGAGTGTCAATGTTTGGGATAATATGTTCTGGAATCTTGTTAGCCCTGTAGTTGACGTGTCGACCTCTCATGTCCGAAGGTGCTGTTATTTTTCTAAGCAAGAAACCAGAGAGTCTTTCAACCCTACTTTTGTCAACTCCATGAACTGAACAAAATGCTTTTTTGCAAACTTCTATTTCATGCTGAAGCCCCCGTATAAAATATTTGTTTTGGTATTTCCTTACCTCATTTCCACTCGCAGATCGACGCCCTTGAACTGAATTTTGCCGTATCAATAAACACAAATATGCATCTTGTTTTTCTTTGTTGCCCTGCTCATAAAACTACTTAAAAACTGTCGCATATAAATCAAGGCGTCCATTGTCAAAACACTTTTTTTTGCAACTGCAGGCCTGGCCCATTGTTTTTGCTGCAACAATATCACCTTTACGGTTTTTATATTTCTTGCCTTCTGCTCTTTTCCTTTTTGCTCTGACTTTTTTCCACATTTTAATGTTTTACATGCGCTTTTTTCCTGTATAAAGAACAAACAAACAATGGCTGGATGAAAATAAAAAAAAAAAAGCTTAGGTTCTTACCTTTCTGAACATGTAAAGTTTTGCCACTAGATTCATTTACGTAATCAGAACCTGATATCGAAAAATCAGATTCAATTTCATTTTCAATGCTTAATCAAACGAAATTACAGTTCACAGTGAAAGCAACAACTGTTGCATTTCAATAAACTAAACAAAAAATGCATGGCACTCTCTAATCTTAAAAGAACCGTTTAACTGTCTATGAAAAGCTTTTTTAGTACGGGGCAAAAACAATACAACTCCAGGAGTTGTCTTATTCTTGCCCCAATCAAAAGGCAAAGTTAACTCCATAACTGGGTTTCTCTAACGCAGAGTCGAGATAGATGATAATAAAAAGATTACACCGAACGACGCGATTTTTTTTTAAATAAAGCCTCTTGATCCTTTCAATCGCTGAAATGAAAACAGTGGATGATCAATTTTCGAAGAAAATCATCTTCAATGATAAGGTACAATATTGGAAGATATGAATGTGGACAATATATGGTTTCAACAGGACGGTGAAACATGCAACACAGCTAACGAAACAATAGCTCCTTAGAGCGTCAAATTCAATGGCCGTGATATCTCACATGGTGGCGATGCTAATTGGGTGACAAGATCATGTGATTTGACACCTTTCGTATTCTTTCTTTAGGGTTATTTGAAAGAAAAGGTGTACGTCGATAAGCCAGCAACAATTAAAGAGCTTTAGGATTGTATAAATCAAATATGCCTCATTATGGGATCCATCTGATGTCAAGTAATCTGTCTCACCTGTTTCATGATAAAGGGTTTTTCAATAAGGGCGGGTTGCTTGTTAACACTGTCATTCATCCAAAAATGCGCCTCGTCACTAAAAATGATTTTTCGGCCAAAATGGGGTCCTCTTCCAAACGATTCAAAGCCCAGTCAGCGAACACACGGCTCGGAGTTGTCATTGGTCATGAACTTTGAGCTCCTGGGTCAGTTGGATCTTGTAGGGGTGCAGGCCGAAGTCCCGACGCAACATTCACCAAGTTGAAGTCTGCGAAAGGCCGAGTTCTTGTGCACGGCGAGGAATAGACTGCCTCGGGTTCTGCTGTACACTTTCACGGACCGCGGCGATGTTCTCGGCCGATCTTGCGTTCCGTGAAAATACGGATGTTGGATATGAATGTTTACTAAACTATTCTTCTCAAATTTGTCCACCAAAAGTTGAAGAGTCGACTGTGAAGGGCCCAATGCGGGCAACGTTTGCGTTAACGAACACTCATTTTGATAATAAAGTTTTATCATTTGAACGTGCTGTTCAATAGTGCAACTTGCCATGATGATGTGGCATAAACAACTGAATAATAAAAAAAAGATTTGATAGATGTAGCAAATAATAATAAAGTGATATAATACAAACAGGACTTTTTAATAAGATATTCACTATAAACGTGGTGAAAATTTTGCAGTCACACGGATCGAAAATCAGTTTTAAGTCGTGGTGAAGCACCATCAATCTGAAATATGTCAACATGTCACTGTTTGGATGGCGTTCTAAGACAAAATTTTGCAAAAAAAATATGGAATAACCGTACTATTTCTCAAAGAAGTGATCACAATTGGCCACCGAGATCTTGTCATTTAATACCATTAGCCTTTTTGAGCTACGCTAATAGTTCATTTAACCCCTTAAAAATAGGGAATTCGTGAAGTTGTCGAGAACACAAAGAAGACAATATTTTGGTCATCTAAGACTTCATTGAAACGATATTTAATTTTCTTATTTGGCTGATATCGTTTTTCATTGTTCATTGCATATTATCTATTTAATTAAATAAGTATCAATTGATTTCTTATACAAAATACCTCTTATTTTTAAAATCAAAATGAAACATCTTATTGGAATATTATATTATTGTGATTTTTGAATTAATCGTTAAGGTATACATACTATTGAACGTTCAACGTAAATGGTTAACGCGTAAACACTCTGACCCAAAAATGAAGTCAAAATCTCTTTCAAGCAACAAAGTTACGTTGTCACACATTTTTAAGTCAACTTGTAATGTCTATTGGGATAAGATGACTCGTTTTTGGTACTGTGGGTCATGTTATTGACCATTTCTTTTACCTTCAATATCTGTGTGACTTCTTTTGTTTATGGGTTCTAATCAGTCTGTCCAAACTTTTATTTTATTCTCTTTTTAATTTCTCATAGGAAGTTATTGTAATCGGTCCGATTTGCGGAATTGAAAATTTTGATATTTCTCGACGTTTCAAGGTCAATTTAGTCTAAATAAAAGATTTTAAGAATACATCGCGGAGTTTTTCCGTCGTCCATAGCATAAGAACGAGCAGAGATTTTGACTTAAAATAAACTTTAATACATAGATAATAACACAAAAAGATGCAGAAAGGACTCTCAAGAAAATTAAGTAGGTGTTCTTACCAAAGCAATATATTTTGGTTAACCCAAAATATCTCACGAACCAATAACGTTAGTGACTTGAATTAAATTTTATATAATACAATGTAACGTGATGCTAATATAAGCTAATATAATTTAAAAAAAAAAAATTTAATTTACTTTTTTTTTTTTTAATAAATACACAAAACTGAGAAAATAATTGTCACCTCTAATATTTTACGAAAAAAATTATTTTTCCCTTAATAATAATTCTATGTAACGAAATATAATGTTTTGGACCTCTGTTAAAATTTTTAAAAAAATCGAATTGACAGTTCTTTTACAAAATATAAAAACCTAAAAATGACATTACTAAAAGTTCGTAAAAATTGATTTTCAACTAAAAGATATTTGAGTTTTATTTATTAAACAAAAATTATTTTCAAACTAATTTTATCTCACAGATATCAAACCTCGCTAACAAAAATAGATTTTCAAATCAAACTATTTTATCATATGCAAAAATTGTTGATAATTTTCAAACTTTTTAACCTACACACACACTTTTTTTAACGAAACACGAAAACCTACAATCCTTTCAAGCAAGACAAATCGGCAGACGTGATGAAGAAAGCACATATTGAAGGACTTATAGTCTTATAGAAGAGAGTAAAGGTTCTTCTTCTACCAAAAACATCGAAAGGAGACGAATTTATACCAATTTTAATATTACCATTTTTTTCAAAAGTTTTCGAGAAAAAAATTAAAAAAACAAATTAGCGCCTTTCTTGTTCATTTCTAATTACTCACACCCACAAAATTAGGATATTAAAAGAAAAATAGCTGTTTGACTGCACAATTATGTGTTTCAGAGGACTTTAGAAAGGGAACATAAAATTACTTTCTTAGTACTTCTTGATTTCACAAAAATATTTTTTTTAAGAGCTTGAGAACTTTTTTTAAAAAAAAAACACATAAAATTTGCAACATCTCATCGATTCTTTATTTGAAACGTTAGATTGGTCCATGACATTTACTTTTTGAAGATAATTTCATTTAAATGTTGACCGCGGCTGCGTCTTAGGTGGTCCATTCGGAAAGTCCAATTTTGGGTAACTTTTTCGAGCATTTCGGCCGGAATAGCCCGAATTTCTTCGGAAATGTTGTCTTCCAAAGCTGGAATAGTAGCTGGCTTATTTGTGTAGACTTTAGACTTGACGTAGCCCCACAAAAAATAGTCTAAAGGCGTCAAATCGCATGATCTTGGTGGCCAACTTACCGGCCCATTCCTTGAGATGAATTGTTCTCCGAAGTTTTCCCTCAAAATGGCCATAGAATCGCGAGCTGTGTGGCATGTAGCGCCATCTTGTTGAAACCACATGTCAACCAAGTTCAGTTCTTCCATTTTTGGCAACAAAAAGTTTGTTAGCATTGAACGATAGCGATCGCCATTCACCGTAACGTTGCGTCCAACAGCATCTTTAAAAAAATACGGTCCAATGATTCCACCAGCGTACAAACCACACCAAACAGTGCATTTTTCGGGATGCATGGGCAGTTCTTGAACGGCTTCTGGTTGCTCTTCACTCCAAATGCGGCAATTTTGCTTATTTACGTAGCCATTCAACCAGAAATGAGCCTCATCGCTCATCGGACGTAAAGCGCGAAACACATTTCGAACCGAACACTGATTTTGGTAATAAAATTCAATGATTTGCAAGCGTTGCTCGTTAGTAAGTCTATTCATGATGAAATGTCAAAGCATACTGAGCATCTTTCTCTTTGACACCATGTCTGAAATCCCGCGTGATCTGTCAAATACTAATGCATGAAAATCCTAACCGCAAACTCAATACAAACTGAACTGCACATTGCACTTGTCAAAGAAGTCCAGCAAAACCAGGTCAGTCGCCTTTTACATCTTGGAGTGACAACCTGTCGAGATCTTCCACCCAAGTCGTCCTGTCAAGTGCAGTCGCAGTGATCGAGCGGTTCGTGGTTTGTGTGAATCTTGGGGACGGGAGCGTGCGCGAGTGAGAGAGGGGGTACTATAGATCCTGAGTTGCCCAATTAAAAAAAAATAAAAAAAAGGAAATGTTTTAAATCTAAATTAACCTAGTTTTCGGCAGAAATCTTAAATTTGCTAAAAGTGTTTAAAAGAAGAAGAAAAAATTAAAAAAAAGTATTGCTCTAAAGAAAGGTAAAAGAAAAGAAAAAAAAGCAAAAGAAAGAAGAAAAGTGAGAGTGTGACGTAAGCAGATTGGCAAGTGGTTGCAGTAAATTATTTTTTTTTTATAAAATAACTTTCAGCATCTTCGAGAGACAGCGGTAAAAAGGGAATTGTGCACAATCTCTGAACCGTTAAAAGTGGTGAGTTCTCTCCTTTATTTTGACATAATTTTTTTTGTTTACATAAAACTATAATTTGAAATTGGAGTAGGTATTTCTGAATACTATAGCTTGCTGGTCGCGGCTGCCAAGGCAATTCCATATTCTTTTTTTTATGCCTTCGATGAATTAAATTTGATAATTAAAATATTACGATTTACCCATTATATTTGAAATAAAGAAACTAAAGTTTTTAAAATATAAATTCTAGGCTATAATTTGAATATTCTATACTTTAATCTACAAACAAATCTACACTAAGCCTATTATGCAATTTCTTTATAAATAAAACAACTAGAAATAATTTATCTTATGACTTAACGAAACTTAGAAAACAAACATGCTCATTTAACCTGGATAAACAAGGGACAGTCCACTTGCTCCAATATTCCCGAGTACGGCTGTCATAGTGTTAGAGGGTGGGATTTTCAAGCAAGGTACTTGAGGCAGCTTCCATCCGCTGCCCAACAATGGAGCTAAATCCAGTGAAAAGTGTCCTTCCAACGTCCTAGTGTAAAGAAATCTTGGCATGAGATAAAATTCTTTCGTATGCGTCTGGCTATCCACAGGTCAAAAACCTCGCCCACCGACCGCAACGTACCTAGCTGTGCCCTATGCGAGCATGCCAAGTCCGACCTAAGAGAGTAGACTCCAGTGTAGCAATTTGCGAAGCCGCAACAAATTGCATGAAAAAGATAAAAAAGGAGTTAAAAAAATATTTTAATTCCTTTTTATATATTTTATTTTATTATTGTATTTTTAATCATATGAAACAACACCTTTTGTATATCACTAACGTGCCTACGCTATTATTGCATTTAAAAAGTGTTATTAAAAAAATGATAAAGAAAAATGAAATAATGAAACGCTAAAGTCAAAATATTGACAAAACGTCAAAACAAAAAAAATTAAAAAAAGTAAGTATACGCCTAGTATACCCAAATAAAATAATTGTAAAACTTCCTTAGTTACATAAACATGATAAATTTGTACTTTGAATTAACTTTTAAGAATTAACACATTTTTAAAATAATTACATTTAAATCTGTCCTATAAGGAGAGCAACAATAAGCAAATAAATCGATTAGTTAAGTACTTTAAATATATTATTAAATTATTTGTTCCTATATCTGTACATACCATACATTATACACAACTACAGGAAGCCCATCTTGCAATGCCACAAAGAACAATAGAAGGGCGAACTTTTTGCCCATCTGCCATCTGGGATAACTGACAGCGGAATGGTCAAATGAAAAATCATCCCTCTTAACTATGTTATATGTTGCTCTTTGGTCTTCGCTCGTCGTAGAGTTTTCAAGAGGACCAACAAAAATTAAAAGAAAATTCTTTAGGCAAAAACTTGCCTCATAGCTTTGTTGGCTCAATGACAAAATAAATTCCTAAAGACAACACGTTCTCCATCCGGCTTGCGTCGCTCGTCCTTGTAGTTGTCGTTGTCGTAGTAGTCTCCAACAACGACGACGTTCTCGACAATGACGGTGGACACAACAAACGTTTGAACCAATAAACCAAAATAAAAACGTTCTTCTTTTTTCGTCCTTCCTTCATATAGACCCCGTTTGTGACAAGTGTTGGTATCAGCTTCCAAAAACTAAACTAATATTCTCGTATGTGAGATAGAATAGTGCAAAAAGTGTTGCCATTGCTTAATTATTCAAGTAGGTAAATTTTAATCATTTTAACGTACTGGCGCACATGAAATTAAGTGGAAGGGACTTTTAAACGTGGGATGGTAAGAGTCATAAGGTTCTTATATTCACTTTTTTTTTCTCACAAAAGTTTATGTTTATGGTAAAAATTTACTTAAAAAAAAATTGCAGATGGCAACCCTGTCATAGAGAGACTTCGAAATAAGATGGGTTGCTTTTTTGTTTCACGAAGCCAGCATCAAACCAGGACAGGACATAAAAAACAACGAAATGGACTCACTAAAAACCAACAACCAGGGAGATACATGCCAACGGATTCTTCGGACTTGCTCTAGCCAGCCAGCACAGCGCGGTGCGGGGCTTCCAGCAGCGCACGGTGTGTGTGTGTGGAAATGGCAACGTTTGAGGGGTAGGTTTTGATTGTTGCTGAGAAAAAAAGTGGTAGAAAGAGGAAGCAGGACAGGAATGTGTAAGTTTTTATATATTTTCAGCTTTATTTATGGATTTAATATAACCTCTATGGATATCACGCTGAAAATTATATATGGCTTGGTTATGGCCCAGGTCCTGAAACGATACAAACTTCATAATTTTTCCTTCTTTGATGTGAGCTCTGGTGAGCGTGATGGTGATGGTGATGGTGATGGCGCTGCGCCCGACAAAAGAAGTGTGATATTCTAGGGGTTTGGGCACGACACAGGAGGTATTTTTTTCTTCGCCTTCCCTCTGTTCAGACTGCATGTCTGTTCTGTCTGTCTGTCTGTCTGTCTGTTTGTCTGCCTATTTGTCTGGATTGGCGTCTTTAAAAAAAAAGAAAGAGTCATAACCAAGTACACAAACCCGTAGGAGTTTAAATGGGCGCGTGGCAGAGAAGGATTTTTGTTTTTACTCTGGTTAAATGTTTTCTAGAAAAGGACTCAAAGAGTGAGAGAGATAAAAAGCTAAAGATAAACAAGGAAAGACTGAGAGGAGGAACATTGGTGTATACGCAAATTGACCCCATTTATTTGCTGGGTTCTGTCAGTTTTTATTTTGTTTTTATTTATTTTTATTTTATTTTATTTTATTTTTGGTCTCATCTTATAAATATATGTATAAAATTGTATGCCATGGTTCGGTGCTTCATTTTGCAAATGGTTTGTTGATTTACAGTTACAGATAAGAAGCCATTTATTTTGTTTTATGCATATGACCGAAAAATGACCAAAGTAAATGTTCCATTTTTGTTTTTATATTTTTGAGATAGATTGTTGAACTATTTAGCGCTTGTGTGGGTTTTTTAAATTTATATTTATTTTGAAAAGGATAAATAAATAGTGTTTTTAATATTCTGTTTTTATTTATTTAATTTTTTTCTTTTTTTTAAATAGCAAATGAGTGACTATTTTGTGTTTCAGGAATTTTCCGTAGGCAATCTACATTAAGAGCTGACAAAAACTATTTACTATTTAGTCAGGTGGGTCATTTTGGGATTTCGTGGAAAGAAGCTTAAAGTTATCAGTTCTTGTTTTGATACAAAATAATTAGTGGCTTTTTTTGAAGCATAAATTAGTAAACGAAATGCTGATAGTTTTACGGCAAATTTTCTGAAGAAGGTCTAAAATAAAAACTCGACCAAGTAACTCTCGTTTTATATATGCAACTTCATTTTGAAAATATTTAGAACTAGAGTATTTCTTCACATCTAATCATATGTGTAGAACTTGGTTTAAAATCATTTTTGAGTTGTAGGCATTTTAGTTGAATAGAACATTGTTCTAAAATGTTTTTTGGTATTTTTGTATCACCCCGTAGTTAGTTCTGACTTAAAATTCCGACATTTTACGAACAACATTTAAAAAATCAGTCAGTTTTTGTTGGAGCGCACATTTAATTTAGGTTTTGGTTTTAATATTCTTGCTTTGTTTCGAAATAAAAATTGTGTTTTCGTATTTGGTTTTTGACCACTTTTTGACCACTTTTTGACACATATTGGGTGGTATCTCAAACATAATTTGACGAATGTTGATTTTTAAGTGCTCAAGAGTTAAAGCGTAGCCCCACAAAAAAGTACAGATGTGTCAAATCGCATGGTCTTGGTGGTCAGTTGATATCGCCACGACCATAAATTACGCGGCCAGGAAACTTCTCTTACAATAAAGCCATATTCGCTCGATTTTTGTGGCATGTGACATCGTCTTGTTAAAACCACATATTCTCCAAATCGTACTTTTTAATAGCAGGCAAAAAAAAAAGCTGTTATCATATGACCATAACGCTCCGAATTGACGGTGACAGTTGTTCCATCGTCGTTTTCGCAGAAGAAAGGTCCAATCACACTCCCGGACTAAAGAGCGCACCAAACAATGATTTTTTGTGGATGTAATGGCCTCTCTTCAATAACTTGAGGATTCTCAAAACCCCAAATTCGACAATTTTGTTTAATAATATACACACTGAGTGAGAAATGTGCTTCGTTGATATAGGTGTAGATCCTTTTGCAAAATACGCCATAATGTGCCGTAAGAATTCGTGGGAACGACGAGGAATCGACACAATCGTTTTTTCGGCAACATATTAGCTACATATGTAATGTAAAATGTTAAAAAAAAAAATTCAAACTGTGTTTAAATTACAGTCTCAAAGTGGCGAATAGAATTCACCATAGGCGGCTGATTACCCAAATTAAAAATTTGCTACAAACAAATTATTAAGTAATTAGTAAGTCATTCTATTCATTCAATGAGATCAATCTTTCTTAGCATTCTTACTGTGGAAGGAGTCCTTAGAGATCTTAACACACATACATCCGCTGGTCCGGATGGTATCCGCGCTATTATTCTGAAGAGGTGTTCTTCAACGTTGGCAAAACTACTGCGTAAGCTTTTTCATATGTTCTACTCCGACCTATTGCACTTACGTCCCTTCTTTCTAAGGTCATGAAAAAAGGCTGATTAATTATCAGCTCAAGAAATATCGCAGCAATACGTCAACTGGCAATCTCATGGTCTATATCATCGAACAGTAGCGCAAATCTTTACATCGTTTTGGAGAAAGTAAGGTGTCAAAAGCATTTGATAGGGTTTGGCATCAGGCTCTCTTATCAAAAATGCGTGCTATCAGTTTCCATGAATCAATTCTTCATTGGATTAGTAAATAACTTTCGGATCGTTCAATACTAGTAGTATTGGATGGGATCAAGTCTGAAAACCTCAAAACATATGCTGGGCTCTGTTCTATCTATAACACTCTTTCTAATTTTCTGCAACTTCTAATCCGATACATTGTTTTGCGAACGATAGTACTCTAAGCTTTTCATACTTGTTATCCCTCTTCTTCGGATGTGCGACAACTACAACGACAAAATAAGATAAGCTCATTAAATTCCGACCTTAGCAGCATTGTACAACGGGGAATAAAAAACTGCCAATTTAGTGATTCGAAAACCCAATGCTGTCTTGTATTTTGGATATAGATATACCCCTCTTGCCATGGATGGCACTTGCATCTCCATATTATCGGCATGTGAGTCACAACCTCTTGTGGAACGATCACATACGTGATGTCGCCAAAAATTTCGCAAGGTGTTTGGGTTTCTTAGGAGAACACCTTATGCTCGGTTATGCCGGCTCTCGCCCTTGGAGTTAAATCAAGAACCTGGTATTTCAGGTTGAAGGTCGTGCGTCAGGGTGACTTCCTGAACACATAAAGAAAACCCAGTTGCGAAGCACCAACAAGCCTCGGATTCTGACGGATTTACTTTTGACAACCCACGCAAATGAATGAAAGACAACGAACTTCGGATCTGTACGTGGAATGCTAGGTCCCTTAACAGACCACGTGCAGCCGAAGAATTAGCGGAGGCCCTAGACTTCTATAAAGCAGACATCACCGCCATCCAGGAAATACGATGGGATGGGCCGGGCAAAAAGAGGATGAAAAACTGCGATATTTACTATGGTGACTGCTACCGAGAAAACCAACAGCGCTTATTTGGATGCGGCTTTGTCATTGGAGCCAGACTAAGGCAACAAGTCTTGTGCTATAGGTGCATCAACGAGCGCCTCATGACCACCTGAATCAAGGCTAAATTCGGCAACATTAGCCAAATATGCGCGCACGCCCCCACAGAAGAGAAGGATGACAACATTAAGAATATGTTCTTCGAGCTCTTGGGCAAAACATATGAGCAGTGTCCTAGCTACGATATTTAAATTGTCCTGGGCGATTTTAATGCCAAGCTAGGAAGGGAAGACATCTAGGAAGATCAATCTACCGTCAACCAGATTGACCATATTGCGATCGACGCCAGACACGTTTCCAGCATCATGGATGTCCGAACTTTCCTAGAAGCTAACATCGACTCGGACCACTACCTCGTTGCAGTCAAGGAACGGCTACAATCACAAGAGATCACCAAATCCTTCTCCGACCAAGTTACAAGTAACCTATCTCGAAGTTCTCTGCCGTCAACAAAATGTATCGAAAACCAGTGCCAACATTGCCGAGATGCAATCAGAGGAACCACCTCTGACGTGCTGGGTTTCAAGCAACCACCAACAAAGAATCCCTGGTTTGATGAGAAATGTCGGCAGGCAAATGCAGCCAAACAACAGGCACGCAAAGCGGCACTGCATAACAGGACAAGAACTGCTCATGAGCTCTATGAGCAGAAGAGGCGAGAGGAATACCGACTTCTCAGAAGGAAAAAGAGAGAGCATGAGATGATGTGCGGTCGAAGATGTTGAGAGGTTTAAGAGCAGGAATGAAGTTCGAAAGTTTTATGAGCAGGTGAAACGAAATTCCTAAGTGCATACATTTCGAACCGAAGGCTGCATCAAAGTGGAACCGCAGTCAATGCTGAGGATATGGAAGGACCACTTCTGCAGACTGTATAACAGCGACCACGAACCGAATTCCGCTGTCAGGCGGGATGATCAATTCAACATAGATGACGAAAGCCAACAATCCCGTCTTCCCGACTTAGACGAAGTAAAGATTGCCATATCTAAGCTGAAGTCTAACAAAGCCGCTGGAGCAGATGGCTTGAATGCCGAGCTGTTCAAAGCAGCTGAAAAAAAGTTGGTTAGGAGCACGTACCAACTCATCTATAAGATATAGTAGTAAGAAAGCATGCCCGATGAATGGAACATAAGTATTGTTTGCACGATTCTGAAAAAAAGGAGACCCTCTTAGCTTTACGAACTATAGAGCAATCAGTCTACTTAACATCGCTCATAAAATCTTCTATGCAGTAATATGTGAACATCTAAGGCCCATAGTCAACAACCTGATAGGTCCTTACCAGTGTGGTTTTAGACCATGAAAGTCCACAGTCGATCAAATATTCACATTACTGCAAATCCAGTAAAAAATCCAAGAAGAACAAATCGACATCCACCATCTTCCCATCGATTTTAAGGCCGCATATGACAGCATATACAGGGACGAACTGTATAGAGCCATGTCTAGTTTTGGCATCCCTGCCAAACTCGTCCGTTTGTGCAGGATGACCGTGGAGAATTCGCGCTGCTCCATAAAGGTTTGAAACAACTTAACAGAACCTTCCGATGTCAAAAAAGGTTTTAGACAATGTGATGCGCTGTCATTGGATTTTTTTAAAAGAATGGCTCAGAGCTCCCACGTCAACACTTGAGGCACTATCTTTCAAAAGTCTGTCCAATTACAAGTATATGCTTATGACATTGACATAATCGGAAGAAACCAACGTGATGGCAATGGGGCTTTTTTCAGAATTGAGGTAGAGGCGGCAAAAATAGGTTTAACGGGTAATCAGGGCAAAACAATGAACTTGCTGTTATAAAGAAAGGACCTACAATACCGACGTCTTGGTCAAAACGTCACCATCGAAAGTGTCGCTATATAAGACCCTTTTCATCCCCGTCCTACTATATGGTGCAGAAGAATTTACTATGACAAAAGCGGATAAAAGCACCTTGGGTCTTTTCGAGAGCAAAGTTGTTCGTGTGATCTACGGTCCCGTATGCATAGAAGGGAGTGGTGGAGAAGATGGAACGACGAGCTCTATACGGGGTGTAGTAAAAGTCCAACGACTAAGATGGCTGGGTTACGTAGAGCGCATGGAAACCAATGTTCCGGCCCGGAAAGTCTTCAAATCCACACCCACAGGACAGTGCAGTAGCGGAAGACCGCGGATCAGGTGGCGCGCACAAGTGGAAAGTGACCTTACCCAACATGGAGTGCTAAACGGGAGACATCTAGCTAGGGACCGAACTAGATGGAGAAGTTTGTTGGATGAGGCCCTAGTTCATACAGGACTGTAGCGCCACCTTAAGTAAGCAAGTAAGTGTCCAAAAAAAAAGATTGATTTAATTTTTACGTCATTTTCAATTCTTATCAAATTGATAGGAAAAATTCTTGGAAATATACTTTGGAAAACATAAATGTATTTCGAGTAATTATGTGGTTTCATTGTACAGTATCTTCATACCTTTGACTTTATAATTTAATTCCTGACTTCTGAGCGCTTATTAATTTCACAGAAAAACTACCTATAATAATACACAGTAAATACATTTTTTAAAATATTGGAAAAACAATATGCGAAATTTTAAAAATACCTGAATCTCTTTAATAATGTAGAAATACAAATAAATAATTTAAAGCTAAACCGCAAAACTGGATTTTCAAATTTGCAGTTCCTGCAGCGAATATCCTTATAGCAAAGGATTTAATTCATTATATTTATATCAAAACCACACTTAAATATAGAGAGTAACTTTACCATGCCAACAATTTGTTGTTTTTTATTGTTCAAAAATTTATTTTACATTTAATAAAATTAATTTACAATACTTGATGGCTATGTTTTAATAAAATAATTTCACACACAAGAAGGCGAGTGGAGCACCACCACCACGCCTCCGGCATCGCTCGTTCGGTGGTGGAAAGGAGGTTTAACTCAAAAATTGCCAAAAACAATTTATTACCTGAACACGCATTTGACCGCGCGTATGTAACCATCAACAGCCACTGATAATTAATTTATTTAATTTAATTGCATGTGAAATCATAAATTTATTGGTTGCTCCCCTTTTGACACATTGCAAGCCTTATGCGTTGTGTATATTTACAATTTGACGCTTTTATTATATTATAAGTTATATTTGGAGAAAAAATCACAAAAAGCAAACATATAAAATCCCCAATAGAGAGAGCATCAGTTAAACCGCCATAATTCAGTGGGTCAAACTCTGACATAAATTACCCTCGCAAATGCCTGAACCAGACGCTATAAATTCCGTTATTATCAGCCACTAACCATGTCCTTTCGATAATGAGCATCACTTTGCAAAAGCTGGTATAGATTTGTCCTGGCGTTGGGCGATTGGAATTGGGCGGGGTGGGAGTTGGGCGTTGTTGGCTTTTGTCGTAGCGTGTTGTGTCGTCTGTCTCGTGTGTAGGCAGAGGACTATAAGTTCGTGCAAAAGGACATATGTTTTTATTCGAACGCATTATACTCCACCTACACTGCTTTATGTATACATGTATGGATTTGGAATGCGACTATTGGAAGAATATGGGGGGGTAGTTGTTATAGTGATGTTAAAGGACATTTGTACCGAACGGAAGTTACATCGTTAATTCGCATGGAAATTATTATTAAACAATCCCACGAGAGGTTAAATTGTTCGGATAATTATCGAATATCAAATAAAACTGACAAGGACTCGCTTCTCGCATTTATACTCGCGCTATAGTGTATAGTGTCAAGCTGGTAATTTGAAATTATAACTTGCAGTAATGTAAATGTGATGCGCTCTGAGCTGGGCAGATGGAAATATGGTTTACATGACTCACCTACTTATGGAATACAAAAATTGAGGTTTAAACTTTGATACGAGTAGATCATGTAACCGTTTAAAAAATGTATTAAACAAATGGAACATCACAACTTTCAAAGCTACCCGCTGGCGCTGCGCAGCTTTTGATTTGCGTTGCTTACATCCGAAATTTCAAATTTTTCCCGACTAGTGCATAAATGGCTAAATTTGACTGATGAAATGGGAGATGGTGCTTTTAAGAGCCGCTGTTATTTAAGGTTCATTTGTATAGACTTGTGAATTTAGAAAAAGGCACACATGACCTCCTCGTAAGAAGACCATTCCCCCGAATACATCGTGTAAAATATACAGATTTAACCGTACTTCGACACTGATAGTACTAGTTACAGAAAGTCACTATTATACCTCAGAAGAACGAAATAACATACTTTAAGGTAAAATAACGTAGGTCAATATTGAAAACTTAATCGCCAAGCGAGTATTGTGTTCCCCAAAGAGTCAGTTTTTTCTTAAAGAAGTTCGGCCAAAACGAATCGCTCAATTTTCAACATCGTCGTAACCAATTGACTCAGCGTTTAAAGGTGTAATTGGGCCTTAAGGTATCTTAAAGAAGAAAGCGATTTTTGGTATGAAAAAACATCTTCCCTCATTTTTATCTCGGTATAGCTAATGCTACTCCACCTGATTTACTGTATAGCTACGTTATCGCTTGGCTTTATGATTATTCCGTAGGACTCTCATGCTAGAAGTCTTGGGTTTAAACCCTGTCTGTGCAACTTACATTTTTACTTGCGACATATAGGAACTATATGGCAAGTTTTGCATTCGTGCAGAATTTTGTCTGTCTGTCCACGCTCCTACAGCCTAAACCATTGGGTCGATTGAGTTCAAACTTGGAAGTTAAGGTTTTGAGCAGATTCGCGTTAGGCATTTTTTTCATTTTTTTTTTAAGATCAAAACTAACAATGGCCCCGATACAATTTTTTTGGTCAAAAAACGAAAATTCGAATTTTCTCAAAAACAAACCGATAGATTTTTTTTTTCTTTTCTCTAAAATTTTATTTTTTAACTTGGCTTCTTTTAATAAGAAAAACATATTTTTGTATTGCTCAGGAAAGGTACCGCTCATAGAACCGTTTTTTTGTTTTTTAATTTTCTCAGCAACTTATGAACCGATTTCAACATTTTTTTTTTTGAATGAGCTCTTATATTGCCTTAACAATATTTGATTATCAAAAGTGCAATTTTTTTTTGTTTGGATTTTTAAAAAAATATTGAATTTTTTTTTTTCAAAATTCTATATCTCAAAAACGGGCCAACATTTTTTTACAAAATTCAAATGTAGAGCGTATATTTACAATCACTAAACAACTGCATACCAAAAATATTTTTAGAACAAAATTGAAAAATTTTATATATACAAAATTAATTTAAAAAAAAACCGCTCTAACGATTTTCAAAAAAAAATTTTGAAAAATTAAGGACTTTTTTATTAATAAAATGGCATTTAAATTTTTGAAGACAAACTTATTTTTCAGGTAAAATTTTGAATCTTAAATTAATTTTTTTTTTTTAAATTATTTTAACTGTATTGAATGTAACCCCCTCCCAAAAAAATTGAAAAATGGAGGTTTTTTCGACAAATCAAATGGCATTTATATCTTTGAAGACAAACTTATTTTACAGGTATATTTTTAAATCTTATACATAGATACTTTTTTAAACAGACTCTTTGAATACAGGAGCAAGTTCGTGCGACCCAGTCGTGCATTTTATTTTTCACGAGTACTTGCGATAAATTGAAAAATCAAGAGTAATTCTTGTCATGAAAAGTGCTTTCTCAAATTAGCCGTTCCGATTAGGCTTAAAAAACTGTAGGTCCCCTCCATCCCTGACAACTTTACTCGCACACAGGAATGGTTGAGAGTTGTAAGTCACTATAGGCCCTGGTTCTCTACAGACTATTGCACCACCTAATTTATTTATAATAGAGTCTCATTAGGACTGTTCTCACTACCAAAACAAAAATACTGCTTGTTAACTTCCCTTAGGAAGTTATTGTAATTGGTCCGATTTGTCAAATTGAAAATGTTGACATTTCTCGACGTTTCAAGGTCCCCTTCTAAAGATTTTTAGAAAGATGTCTGTGCGTGCGTGTGTACGTACGTCCGTACGTTCGTGACGTTTTTTTCGTCGTCCATAGCTCAAGAACCAGTAGAGATATCGACTTCAAATAAATACTTGAAAATATGCAGATTTTTTTATAAATCAAAAAAACTGAAAAAAAATATTTGTCAACTTGAATATTTTACGAAGAAAAAAAGATTTTATCCCCAAAATAATTTTATGCAACGAGAAATAATCTTTTTGAAATCTGGTAAAATTTTGAGAAAAATCGAATTGACAGTTTTTTTACGAAAAATAAAAAAGATACAAAAAATTAATAAAAGTTGGTAAAAAATTGACTTTCGACTCAAATTTCTTTTCAAAAATGTGAGCTATTGACTTCAAACTAATTTTATCTTACTAAAAACTATTTTTTTTTCAACATTGTGTAAGATTTTGAGAAAAATCAAATTGACAGTTTTCTTCCAAAAAATAAAAACCTAACAAAAAAAACGACACTGAAACTTGGTCATCATTTACTCTCGACTCAAATATCTTTTCAAAAATTAAAAATATTGGCTTCAAACCAATTTTATCTCACAGAAAATATTGTTTTCTACATTCAGTAATTTTTAACTTCCCATAGGAAGTTATTGTAATTTGTCCGATTTGTCGAATTAAAAATTTTGACATTTCTCGACGTTTCAAGGTCCCTAGAGTCGAAATAAAAGATTTTTAGAAAGATGTCTGTGCGTGCGTGTGTACGTTAGTTCGTATGTCCGTATGTCCGTATGTCCGTATGTTCGTACGTCCGTACGTTCGCGACGTTTTTTTCGTCGTCCATGGTTCAAGAACCAGAAGAGATATGGACTTCAAATAAATTTTGTTATACAGATAATAAGGCAGAAAGATGCAGAAAGGGCTCTCAAGAAAATTGCGTGGGCGTTTTTTTTTTACCATAGCAGTTTAAAAAAAAGGTGAACATTTTGGTTAACCCTAAATAATTCATGAACCAATAACGCTAGAGACTTGAATTAAATTTTATATTATATATTATAACGTAATACACAACAATTATATTTTTAGAAAAAAATCCAATGAACGGTTTTTATTATAGATCAAAAAAACTGAAACAAAAATTTATCACCTCAAAAATCTTACGAATAAAATATGATTTTATCTCCAAAACAATTTTGTGCAACGAAAAATAATGTTTTTGACATCTGATAAAATTTTGAAAAAATCTAATTGACAGTTCTTTTTATAGAAAATAAAAACCTAAAAAAAACATTACTCAAAGTTGGTAAAAATTGAATTTCGACTCAAATATCTCTTCAAAAATTTGAGATTAAGGCATCAAACTTATTTTATCTGATAAGAAATATTGTTTTCAACATTCTGAAAAATGTTGAGAAAAATCGAAATGACAGTTTTTTTACAAAAAATAAAAACCTAAAAAAAAAATAAAAGTTCTTAAAAATTGATTTTCGACTCAAATATCTTTTCAAAACTTTGGGATATTGGCTTTAAACTACTTTAATTTTTTAAAAAATATTGTTGTCAACATTCGTTCAAATTTTGAAAAAAATCGAATTGAAAGTTTTTTAACAAAAAATTAAAAACCGAAAAAAATATAACAAAAGTTGGTAAAAATTGATTTTCGACTCAAATATCTTTTCAAAAATTTGAGACAATGGCTTCAAACTAATTTTATCTTATAAGAAATATTGTTTTCAACATTTGATAAAATTTTGAAAAAAATCGAATTGACCGTTTTTTTTACAAAGAATAAAAAAAAACCAATACTAAAACTTAGTAAAAATTTACTTTCGACTCAAATAGCTTTTCAAAAATTAAAAATATTGGCTTTGAACCAATTTTATCTCACAGAAAATATTGTTTTCTACATTCAGTAATTTTTTTATAAAAATCCAAATCTGTTTTTCCATACAAAATTAAAATCTACAAAAAAAAAATACGCAAAATTGGTAAAAATTGATGTGCGGTTCTCGATATCTCGTGAACAATAAAAGATATTGACTTTAAATTAGTTTCATTAATCTAATTCGTATTTGTTTAAATAAGAAATAAAAACTTTTAAGAGATGTTACTAAAATTGGTAAAAATTGGTTTTCGACTAAAAATCTCGTTAACTAAAATAGATTTTTAAATCAAGCTATTTCACTATAATATGGAATATGTTGTTGGTAAGAAAGAAAGAAAGAACACATGACAACAGCACGCGGTAGGTTTCGAGACGGTCCTCCATCTGACTACTTACCACGCTCACTGATGCTTGATTTCGGTGATCGATGGGAACCGATGCTTTATCAGTGACTTTCTTTCTCTTCTGTCCTTCTGTCTTGTATTAATGTCTTGTGTTGTTATCACCTTATAGTCTAGTCGCTCAAGGTGCTGTGTTCTCTACTCTGTACATTTATGTGCTGAGTAGTGTGTAATGTAATGTAATGTTGTTGGTAATTTTTAAATGTTTAAGAATACTTCAATTGACAACTTTTTTAACAAAACACGAAAACCTACAAACTTTTAAGCAAGACAAATCGACAGACGGGACGGGAAGTTATCAATGTGGGATGCATCCCAGCCTCTTTTTTTATATACCTCTTAAGCCGCGAAAGGCTATCTTTTAGTAAGGACAGCTGAGGCCTACCTAGGTGCAAAAAGAATATTGTTGTAACTTTTAAAATCTTTATCCATAGATTCCTAGAAACTCTGCAAGTTTCAAGACCTGCTGTTTGCGATTTCCATGAAACATTAGTGTAAGTTTTTATTTACGTGTTCTATTGGCTTGGTATATCATTGATACCATATTGATTGAATTGAGCATTAATCCGTTTTTGGCCAATTTGTCTGCCTTTTCATTACCATCAATGTCTCAATGTCCTGGGACTTAACAGAGTGTAACCGTATTGGTTGTGCTGAGTAAACGAAGATCCCTACTTAATTGTTGCACTAGTCTTGACTTTGTGACAGTTGCAGATATGGTCTTGATTGCTTCTTGGCTTTCGATAAATATGTCTATGCATTTGTCTACCAAATTTCCAAAATCCTTAGTGGCTTCAGAAATCGCCAATACTTCTTCTTAAAAGACACTGCAGTAATCTGGATGCTTCATTGAAAGCAACTAACAGCAAGCTAAAAAACATTGACGAAGTCAGAACAAATATACGAGTTGAAACCGCTGCTATAGCTCCTGAAATGTTTCCTAATGTTATGCAGAATGCCTTCAAAAAACCTAGTTTGAAAAAAATGGAATAGAAAATCGGCAGAAAAATGGCGGAGTTTCTCAATGTTGAAATAAAGGGTTTTTCAATAAGGGCAGGTAGATGTTGAAATGTATTAAAAAAGCTGTGTGTGAGGTATTAACAAAAATATTTTTTATTTGTAGGGTGCATGTATGTATATTGTCATAAAGTGTGGAATATGACATCATTCTAATGCCCGACTCGGCACGAATCCGAGTGATCCAATTTTCAATGACTCTTCCGCATAGATCCGGCTGAATTTGAGCGCTGGCCTGTATTATGTTCACCTTTAGAAGATCGGTCGATTGTGGTTTATTTGCATAGACCTACGACTTTAAGAAACCCCACAGGAAAAAGTCTAGCGGGTTCAAATCGCATAACCTTGGTGGCCAATTCACATCACCCCTGCGAGAGATAACCTTACCCTCAAATCGTTCATGCAAAATGTCAATCGTGGCGTTTGCTGTGTGGCACGTAGCGCCGGCCGTCCTGCTGGAACCACATGTCATCTAGGTCTATATGGTTCAATTTGGGCCATAAGAAATTAGTTATCATCGTTATGTAGAGCTCACTGTTGACGGTGACCGCCACACTAACGCCGTTTTCAAAAAAGTACGGACCTATTACGCCGCCCGCCCAAAATTCACAACACACGGGAACTTTTTGAGGATGCATTATCACCTAGTGAACCTCGAGTGAGTTGGTGTCGTCCCATATACAGCAATTTTGTTTGTTAACACAGCCATTCATCCAAAAATGCGCCTCGTCACTAAAGATGATTTTTCGGCCAAAATTGGTGTCCTCTTCCATACGATTCGAAGCCCAGTCAGCGAACAAACCACGCGGTGTTGTCTATGCTCATGAACTTTGAGCTCCTGGGTCAGTTGGATCTTTTACTGGTGTATGTCGCCAAATTCGCCAAGTTGAAGTCTGCAAAAGGCCGAGTTCTTGTGCAAGGCGAGGAATAGACTGCCTCGGGTTCTGCTGTACACTTTCTCGGACCGCGGTGATGTTCTCGGCCGATCTTTCGTCCCTTGAACGTACGGGTATTGGCTGATTGTTTACTGAACCAGACGTCTCAAATTTGGCCACCAAACGTTGAAGAGTCGACTGTGAAGGGCGCAATGCGTGCAACGTTTGCGTTAACGAACACTCATTTTGATAATAAAGCTTTATCATTTGAACGTGCTGTTCAATCGTGTAACTTGCCATGATGATTTGCCATAAACAACTGAATAATAAACAAAAGATTTGACAGCTGTCACCAAAACAAAATGGCCACCACGGGGTGCCAAAATCTATCCGCACTAATTGAAAAAATGGCGCAGTTTTTTAATGTTGAAAAAGTATACATCCAGATGGCGCACCCTTTAGTTTGACAGCTAGTTTGACAGTTCTCCCTATCAAAAGTTTGTTACCTCTGGAAAAAACAACTAACGTATGACATACCTATACTTGTATACATAGATGAATTAATTTGAATCAACTGAAAAGACTTTAGTTTTATAAATGAAAGAAAAACAAAACACCAAGAATTTCCGGTCCTTTTTCCTTTTTTTTTTGTCAAATATAAAATTTAAAATATTTCATAAGAGACCCGACCTTGTACCCATACACATTCAATGGATCCTTTTTAAAATCCATTAAAAAATTAATACTAATGCTATCCTTGCCATCAGTTGATAGGAAAAGGAATACCTATTTAAGAAAAAGGAAACGAAAAGTCAATAGCCAAGCCAGAGATGGTAGGAAGGAGACATTAAGGGTTTTTCTATAAATTTAAGACAATAAGTATATCAAAGTTCTTCTTATTCGTATCAAGGAGACATGAGTGAGAATATATTATGCACACGTACAGTACATAGGTCCAAGTAGTATAGAAATATACCCAGATAGCTTTTACCCATCATACAATCTACTTATAGAAATACAATTGCCCATTTCTATCTTTCTTAAAACATATATAGGATTTTGATTCAGCATGAGTAGATCCTTTAACACAAAATAATTGCTTATTCCCTTTTTCCTTTAACTTAGATTCTTCTTAAATATATATGTATGTATTTCTCAATATAAGAAACAATCAATGAAGAAATAATTAACAAAATTTGTTTGTCAGTGTATAAATCGAGTCCTTGTTTTCAGGCTCGCTTTATCCTAATGGGAAAACTTATAAACACTGTGTGGGACGAAAGGCATCACCATCATCAGACAGATACAATGAAAATGAAACTAGAAAAGTTATGTATACATACGAATAGGAAAACGTATATAAAAGATACGACGACGACGACGAAACGAAGTAGGAACTCATTTGGATGTTCAAAGAGGATATTTACGGTCGTGTAATTCACCCTTTCGAAGTCCATCTCAACCGTATATTCGCATCCTTTTAGCAAACTTGCGATACCTACATGTAAAGGACTTTAACGATATACCACACTCGTTTGTATGTTGTAGCTGCTAACAGAAGAGAATGGAGATATAATAGAGTATACTAAGTCCCCATACCTGGGCCACATAATAGGTTTTAGCCTTAAAAGGTTTTCCTAGTTTTGCAACAACTAAAGGTATAATCAGAAGTATTATAGCAAGTATATAATTTTGTTTTCGTAATGAAGGTTGCTGTTCATTTAGTAGTAGTTCAGCTCAATTTTGGGCCTCTTCACTCATTGATTTAATGAAACTAAACATATAGGTATAGGTACATAGGTCGTAGGTATGTAGAACAATAAACTTAGATATAGGAAAAGTATATTGCCTAAGAGTATATATGCCTTTTGGCTTGCCTTGCCTATTTGCGGTCTATATCTTCTCTATATATACTCTCAGAGGCCATTTCGGAACTCAGCTGGAGTTGTAATTATTGAATATACTTGGACTTGTAAATGAGAAAAGTTATAATTTTGCTGTCCAAGAATAAATGATTATTTTGTTGAATACCTCACCTAAAGTTTATAGTGTAACAGTAGTGGGATTCAGAAACATTGACATGGTTTTTCGTTTATCTCTTATAAAATATTATGGCTATAATGTTTTTGAAGGATTTTATTTGTTTGTCTCTTTTTGTTTTTAATTTCGGAATGTTGGTTTGTTGGATAAATAACTTTGAATAGTTTTTTTGTTTGATTGATTTATAGGGATGGGAGTTATTTGTGAAAGACATTTTTAAGATAATAGTCTTAGCAATAATTCATTTATTACATACAGAAGTTAGAATGCTTAAGCAAGTTTTTAAAATAGTAAAATAATTGCACTGAGAGATAATGGCGCCCAACGTGAGTTTTGGACCTCTCAAATCTCAGAGAATCTCTTCTTCCCCCTAATAAGATAGCCACGTTACTGAAATTCTGATATCATGTCACTATGTACGCAATAAGTCACCATTGAATCAAGTTCCAAAAACTTGCACCCAACATGGGGTTAAACTGTTTTAGAACCTGGAATTAACACAGGATACCCACCATCAAATCGATACCCACCATCTCTATAACGATTTTAAAGCCGCGTATGACAGCATTTATAAGAAAGAGCTTCAAAACTAATCGTATTGAGCTAATGGATATTGCCCCCATTATATTATGAATTATTTTTCTTTTATATGAAAACAAAATTTGTGTTTTACTTTCTAAAAATTTGTTACCAAAAGTACCACTTTTAACTGAGAACTGAACCAAAAACATAATATGAATCGGAAATTCAACCCTATTACAAAAACTTAGCCTAAATTCATCAAATTTTGACCAATGGACGGTCCAGAGGGCAGGGGGGGTTGGTCATATGAGCCATAAAGCCTATACAGTTAAGTTGAATAAGTAAAGATTTCATCTAAAGATTCGTTAGTTTGCAGTCAAAAACAACTAACATTTTTTAACTTCAGTATTGCTTTAAATTATATTAAAATTAATTTTTTTTTTTAAGAAGAAATCTTGAATAAGAGATCGTCAATTTTATATTAAGTTACCTTTAAACTCTGAATCTAGCCTTCAATTCAATTCAATTCAATTTTTACTTGCTACATATAGGAACTATATGGTAAGTTTTGCATTCGTAAAAATTATCGAACTCGAGATTTTAATCAAACATGATATTACGATGGTAGAGAAGTCGATAAAAGTGAGTCCCGAGATTCCGTCCATCTGTCCTGTCTGTGTGTCCACGCTCCTACAGCCTAAACCATTTGGTCGATTGATTTCAAACTTGGAAGTTAAGGTTTTGAATAGAATCCCGTTAGGCGTTTTTTCATTTTTTTTTAAAGATCAAAATTAACATTGGCCCCCATACAATTTTTTTGGTCAAAAAACGAAAATTCGAACTTTCTCAACAACAAACCGATAGATTTTTTTTTTAATTTTCTCTAAAATTTTACTTTTTAAATAGGCTTCTTTTAGTAAGGAAAACATATTTTTTGTATTGCTCAGCAAAGGTACCACTCATAGAAACGTTATTTTGTTTTTTAACTTTCTCAGCAACTTATGAAGCGATTTCAATAATTTTTATTTTTGAACGAGCTCTTATATTGCCAACTTTTTTTTTGGATTTAAAAAAAAATATTGAATTTTTTTTTTTCAAAATTCTATATCTCAAAAATGGGTCAAAATTTTTTTACGAAATTCAAATTTAAAGCGTATATTTACAATCACTAAACAACTGCATACCAAAAATATTTTTAGAATGAGAATTGAAAAATTTTATGTATAAGAAATTAATTTAAAAAAAAACCGCTCTAACGATTTTCAAAAAAAATTTGAAAAATCAAGGGTTTTTTGATTTATAAAATGGCAATTAAAATTTTTGAAGACCAACTTATTTTTCAAGTAAAATTTTGAATGTTAAAATATTTTTTTTTTTAATTATTTTAACTGTATTAAATGAAACCCCCTCCCATCTCACTAGATCAAATCCTGTGCATGAGCCCGAAAGAGCGCATTATTTTGACAAAATTTTAATTACATTCCTATCTTTCATCCAAATTAATGCATTTGGTACATATTTATGTATTTTTGTAACTATAACTATTGTAAATACCAACGATGGCTGTGAAGCGCCACTGCATCGGATTAACGAATATAATATATTTAATCAACAATCTATTTTAAAGTGTCTATCAAGAAGTAATATCTTGGTACCTTTGTATATGTGATTTTAAAATATTATTCTTTTACTTGCCTTCGCCTATGTAAAAGAATAAATACTTAGTACAAGTTAAAGAAATGGGCCAGAAGGAGTATATGTATTTTCTATTAGAATCACTTTTTCAACGTATACACATTATATCTACATACATAGGTGTTACGTACAACCTCTACAATAACTGCTTACGTGTCACTTCATAACTAAAATCCAAAACTTACTAAAGCCTGACTGAAAACAACACATGAATAGCAATTTCTTGTACCTGTTCGTATGCTTGTTTTTTTAAACTTTAACGAAAAAAATTAACTGAACGTAATAACTCTATGTTTGCGCTGAAAACTTGTAGGAAAGAAGGAATGTGATTGGATAGTACCTACCAATAACATTCCTTCATTATCATCATAAAAATGTCTTTATCTATCTATCTGCATAAAGCTGAGCACGCCAATGAACTACTACACCTACCTAACTACACAACCAATAGGCGATAGCTTTACAATTTAAACATACATGTTCTTCCTCTTTCTTATCTTCAGATAATTTATTTTTCATCCTGGTTCTTCTTATATGAAATTAAAATAAAGCTATCGAAAGGAAAAAGCTTTGAACGAATTAGTTGAATACACAAACAATTATTGTTTTCGTTAAGTATGCTTACAAGTATTTTTAATTTCCGGGATGAGTTTTCCTAGGATGAGTTGTGTCTTGGGATGAATCGAGCCTTTGTATATACAAAGGAAATACCTGGATAAGTTTATTCAAATACACACACTTTTCCCTTAACATAATATCTTCCCAGCAATTCATATTTTTATTATAATAAAATGTTAAGTTTTTTCAATAAATTATAAATTAATCTACACTAATATTATAAAGAGGAAAGATTTGTATTTTTGTATGTAATGAATAAACTCAAAAAGTACTGGACCGATTTTAATAATTCTTTTTTCATTAGAAAGCCACATTATCTGTACCTATTTATGTCTACCCGTGCAAAGCCGGGACGGTCCGCTAGTATTCAATAAAATAGAATTCGCATAGTCTACGGAAAATTCTCTTTGTTTTAACACCTTATTTGTTAAAATTAGTTCCGTATGAGAGCCGAAAAAGGAAGACATGCTAACGAAATAACATACATATATGATGATGATTCGTCCAGACTAAATTTCTATTCTCGACTAAAAAATTTCCCTCTGCCATAAGCGCACTATTTGCTTTTGCACCCGAAAAAGATTTACCCCACATCATTAATGTCTTAATTTTTTGATTAGTATTAAATTTTCTCTAATTTTTTTTTTTAACTTGGCTTCGTTTAGTTAAAAAATGTATTTTTGTATTGCTCCGGAAGGGTACCGCTCATAGAACCGTAATTTTGTTTTTATAATTCGCAGGAACTAATGAACTGATTTCAGTATTTGATGATCAAAAGTGGATATTTTTTTGGATTTTTAAAAAAATATTGAATTCTTTTTTTCAAAATTCGATATCCCGAAAAATTGTTCACATTTTTGTACGAAATTCAAATCTAAATCGTATATTTACAATAACTAAACAACTCCATAACAAAAATATTTTTTAGAAAAAATGGAAAATTTGTATATGTATGTACATATGTATATAAAAAAACTTAATTTAAATAAAACCGGTCTAACGATTTTCAAACAAAAAAATTGAAAAATGGAGTTTTTTTTGACAAATCAAATGGCATTTATATCTGTGAAGACAAACTTATTTTACATTTATATTTTTAAATCTTATATAGGTACTTTTTTAAACAGACTCTTTGCATACTGGAGCAAGTTCGTGCGACCCAGTCGTGCGACCCAGTCGTGCATTTTATTTTAATGCACATAAATAGTGAACATTGAAGTTGTTTTTACTTGCGACATATAGGAACTTTATGGCAAGTATTGCATTCGGAAAAACTTTCGAATCAAACATGATATTACGATGGTAGAAAAGTCTAAAAAAAAGTGGGTCGCCCGATTCCGTCCGTCTGTCTGTCTTGGCCCCTACAGCCTAAACCAATGTGCCGATTGGACTTGGGGTTTTTAGCCGATTTGCTTAAGGCGTTTTTTTTTTTTCATTTTTACGAAAAATAACAGCAGTCCCCATACAAATTTTTTGGTTTAAAATCGAAAATTATTTTTTTTTTCAAAAATGAACCAATTCATTTTTTTTTTAAACTTTCTCTATTTTTTTTCTTAATTAAGCTTCTTTCTACAAGAAAAACATATTTTGGTATTGCTCCAGAAGGGTACCCCTCATAAAAACGTTATTTTGTTATTAAGTTTTCTCAAGAACTAATCAACCGATTTCAATATTCTTCTCTTTCAGTGCAAGCTCTTGTCGATGATCAAATTTTCAAATTGATGATGATTTTTGATCATCAAAATGTAATTTTGTTTACAAGACTTGATAGCTAAAAAAGGTATGAATATTTTTTAACGAAATTTAAATGCAAAATGTATATTTATAAGCACTTAATAACTGAATACGAAAAATATTTTAAAGACAAAATTTAAAAATTGTAAATATAAAAATAAATTTTGAAAAACCAGCTCTAATGATTTTCGAAAAAAAATGTGTTAATCTAGTTTTTTGAGAAATAAAATAGCACTTAAATTTTTGAGAAAAACCGATTTTGTAGGTACATTTTTAAATCTTAAAATATATTAGGTAAATATTTTAAACAGACTTTTTTGAAGAAATAAGCAAGTTCTAGCCCAGCTGTGCATTATATTTCTTTGAAAATTGATTTTCTATTGAATAAAACTTTTAAGATCTTAAAAATTAAAGAAATCTACTTTTTGAAGTGAATTTGCTTTAGATGTTCTGGAACTGAGATTAAAACACACATTTCAAGAATTTAAATGTGCAAAAACAGAAAAAGTGACGCTTTTATTAAACTAATGGTTAATTATTCAAAAAAACACAATGCACATTTCATATAAAAGCTTTGAATCTCTTAAGAACTGAAGTGAAAAGAGATGCTGAAACGTTTAATGCGTTTAACGTTTAACGCACCAATTCCTTTTTTAATTATATGTGGTTTAAATTCTCCATAAATAAGCAAATCATTCGCTACTGCTTCCTTTATCGAAGCCCAAATTTAGACAGAGTATCAACTTCTCGTGAATTTGATGCTTTGTCTGATTCCATCCAAAGAATTGTTTCGATCTATCCTCGCACTGAAATCGTTGTTACGGGCGATTTCAATGTACACAATTCTTCATGGCTTCAACATTCTGGCCAGACAACACTCGATGGAGTGTGTGCAGAAATCTTTGCTGAGTTGAACCACCTAACTCAGCTGGTCAACGAGCCCACCCGAATATCGGACGTTGAAGATCGAGCAGAAAACACTCTTGACTTGTTTCTTACCTCTGACCCTGATAAGTACACTGTTAGTGTTCTATCTCCTCTAGGCACATCTGACCATTCTGTTATATCAGCAAATTTCTCGTGTCATAACTGTTCAGTTAAAGAAAGAGCTCCTAAGAGAACCGTTTGGCAATACGAGAAAGCCAACTGGGACAGTCTCAATAATTACTTCAGGATCTTTAACTGGTCACTGTGCTTCCTATATAGTGACGTTGACGCCAGCGCTGATATGATCACAAGTTTAATTCTCCAGGGAATGAGAACTTTTATACCGAACAGGGTTAAAAGTATCAGACCTTAGAAAAACGCATGGTTTGATGCGAGCTGTAAAGAGGTTAAAGAGGTAAGTTTCCGTTGCTATAAAGACAACCGTACTGAGGAAAGCCGGAAAAAGTTCAAATAAGCCAGGAAGGCCTGCAACGCCCATATTCGTCGGACCAAATTTTTACATGACCAAAAATTACGGCAAAAAATACTGCAATGTCCCAAAGGCAGTAAAAATGTTTGGTCAGTTGTAAAAAACATGAGGAATTCTTCATCTTCATCGGTTCCTACGCTCGTTGTCAATGACACTCCTTTTGTTAGCTCTTTAGAGAAAGCTAATCTCTTTGCTAGGCATTTCGCCGCCAATTCTACGCTGCCAGTGAGTGTTATGACTCCGCCTGTACTTGAGCGAGTTAGCGATTCTATGGGACCAATCTTTTTTCGCACTCGTACTGTGGCAAGAGAAGAGTCCTTAGAGATCTAAACACATATAAATCCGCTGGTCCGGTTGGTATCCCAGCTAAAGAAAATTCTTGATTACGGATTTTTCCTCATTTTCTGAGTTTTTAATTTTTGTAGCGTTTCTAACATTAATATAGAAATAGCAACAAAAAAGAATATATTCTTTTTGGAAAAAAGCTAAGTTTCAAAACAATGTCCTACATTTCTACGTGAAAGCAACAAAAACCCTATAAACTATTGTGCTTTTCTCTTAAATATGGCATATTTAGAAAACTGTTGGAATCTTAGAATGCTTTCATATTTAGAGAGTTGACCAAATTAAATAGATTAAAAGTCTGGATCCGCCTTTGTATCCGTGTCAAACTTATCGGTTTGTGCAAAATGGCGATGAAGAATGCTCGCTGCTCTATCAAGGTCGGAAATGATCCCACCGATATGTGAGGAAAGATGAGAGCGTCTTATTATGCTTCGAGAGAAAAATTAAGCGGGTGAGTGGAGGAGAAGATAGAAACGATCTGCATGGGATGTACAGCAAAACTGACCTGGTTAAAAGAATAAAAGTTCAACGCTCCAGGCCAGAAGGTCTTCAATCCAATCCGAAGGGACGGTGCAATAGGGGAAAACTGCGGCTCAGGTGGCGCACGCAGGTGGGAGAGGACCTCAGCCAACTTGGCGTGCAAAACTGGAGACAGCTAGCTAGGGACCGAGCTGGCAGCAGACGCATGTTGGTTGAGGCCCAGGTTCGCCTGGACTGCAGCGCCACCTTAAGTAAGTAAGAAACCAGGAATTAAGAATTATTTTTTGGTTGAGAAATCTGGGTTCAAAAATAGGTTACAACGTAAGACTTTCTCCAAGTCGATACAAATAATAATTCCAAGGTTAATTATCATGTAACAAGGTACTTGGTTTTGGGAAACCTGCTTATATCAATGTAAGTCAGCGTGGCAAAGAGATTTGACTATAGTGGAAAACCAAAAATGCAACATATGCCCAACATGAAACTGTCTTTTGTTCAACCTGTTGCTCTTCTTTCCAGGTTGGCAGTCTACCAAGTGTGTAGATATTTCACCTATTTTTCATATTGTGTAGAAATATATGATAGCAAAACATTTTATTTGAATGAAAACTATGAGATCAAGAGTGATTTGCTCATCCAACTACAATAAATCATGTTATTTAAAAATTTCTTCGGCTTCTTCTTATGCTTAAAGAATCTCGCTCGTGTAAAAAACCAAACCAAGCCTTGAAGTAAAACCCTTTCTTTAGCTTCCTTAACACCAAAACAATAGACTGAAACCTTTTTTAAAGTCAAATACAGCAGCAACACACCTTACCAAGATGTCCATTCATATAGTACTAAAGCTGATAGTGTAATGCATAAACTACATTATGATTTATTCATTCAAATAATTTTCTTTAAAGGGGTTTTACTTTACATTTTAATTAATTACTGTGTTAGGCCCCTTTTTAAGGCAGATACCTTTCTATACATTCAATAGAATCATATAAAAACGTCAATCAAAATAATGCTTTTGAAATGAAAACGATGACATTTTAAAATGATATCACCATTCGAACAATTTTCACACCTAATCTCCGCCCATAGGGTTCTGTTGGGGATCTGAAGGCCCCCATTGTTGTCAGGAACAATGGCCAAGCATTATCGATTAGAACAATTTACTTTTGTATAGATAAATATTACAAAAACGAAAACGACGACGCACGTATAAGAGACCACTTCATTTTCTTGTTCATTGTGTTCGTTAGGGGATTTACCGTACGCTAAACCCTGGCAGGTGGCCCGGATCCGGATCTGGAGAAAAATCACTTTGTAATGGCCAGCCACTGCTTCATTCACAGAGTAACACAGACTTCTGCGAATGAGGTGTCTTTCCATAAGGCGTACAGCTGTGACTTTTAGGACTTTCTTTGTTTAAATATTATACAGAAACTTCATACTATTAATAATGATTTTGGATGTTGATGTCAGTAGTTCTTTTGTTTTTCATTCTTAAATTAGCATTAAAAAGAAAAGAGTGTACGATTTTGAAATAGTTTATTTCTGAAAGGCTTTGACTTCTTACAAGGGAATAAGTAATTTAAAACTAAAAAGAAGGAACTAATTTTTGCATAACAAGGATGTTAATAATGATATTTATTATTCCATTTTTGAAGCTTTACTATCTCGAAAAGGAGTAAACAAATTTATCTGAAGAATAATGATTAGATTAAAACTGATGCTTGAACTATATGCGCTCAGTTGGATCGATGGATGTAAAAAGGTAACTTAAGTAAATAAAAAGACAGACAAACTAGGTCCATTAGGCTGTTTTATTCATACGTCATACACTCATAGTAAAAATTACCCACACGGTTTTTGCAATGGCGCCCAACGTGAGACACATAGAAGCCATACAAAAATGTCTGTGCCATTTATGGTTTAGTTACCGAAAAGGTGTAGATATCTTTTTAAAGTGGAGTGACTCGTCTTTCAGGAATGCCCTATCCTCAAAGAAAGATCTGGAAGGTACCTATGGAAATCTGGAAGTTTCTGTCGAATTGGTTTTGGCGGATAGTAGTCTGTGTGCTTTGGAATTGATTCTAAATACTTAAGAATTATGGAGTGGTCCATGTTGTTGTTAACCCACTGCTATGAAGCTTTGAGGAGAACAGCAGAGCTTGAAGCTATTTGTTTGCTAAGTATATCAAGAGGTGTTAGGTAGAGTAGGGTATCCAGTGCCGCAGATGAGGACGTCCGAAGCGATATGCTTATACATAGGTAAGCTTCTTCTAAAGCAATCCACTATACTGCCACATCGTACATTAAAATCTGTCTGATTGCCAATTTGTATACTTAATTAAGGTGGTGCTACAGTCGTATGTGAACTAGGGCCTCACCCAAAAATCTTCTCTATCTAACTTGGTCCCTGGCTAGATGTCGCCCGTTTCGCGCCCCAAGTTGGGTGAGGCCATTTTACACTTGTGCGCGCCACCTGATCAGCGGTCTTCCTCTACTGCGCTGTCGTGTGGGTGTGGATTCAAAGATTCTCTGGGCCGGAGCATTGGTTTCCATGCACTCTACGTGACCAAGCCATCTCAGTCTTTGGACTTTTACCCTTCTGAAAAAGTCTACATCGCTGTACAGCCCGTACAGCTCGTCGTTGTATCTTCTCCTCCACCACTTTCTATGCATACGGGATCGTAGATGAAGCGAAGAACTTTTCTCACGAAACGACCCAAGGTGCTTTCATCCGCTTTTGTCATAGTCCATGTTTCTGCGCCCGTATAGCAGGACAGGGATGATGAGGGTTTTATATAGTGACACTCTGGTCGCTCGAGAGATGGCTTTACTAATCAATTGCTTTCTTAGCACAAAGAAACAGTTAGCAAGAGTAATTCTTCCATGTGATCTCAGCGCTGCTGTTCATAGCGGAGGCTAAATAGACAAAGTCCTTGCAAAATTGCAAGCGATATATTCCCGATTTCGGTCTCAATATTCGTCCTTAGTTGGTCCAAGGTGCGTGGTTTATTGATGTAGACACGTTGCTTCAGATAACCCCACAAAAAGTAGTCACAGACTGATAAATCTGGCGAACGCGGCGTCCACTGAAATCGGTGCTGCGAGAGATTAAACGGTCGCCGAAGTGCTTGCGTAGGAATTCCAACGTTACTCGTGAGGTATGGCAGGTGGCACCATCTTGTTGGAAAAAAGTACGATTCAGTTTATGTCTCCGCTTCAACTGTGGTACCAAAAACGACCGTAGCATCTCGATATAGCGCTCTGTATTCACGGTTTCGGTGAAGAAGTAGGGGCCAACTATCCCCCACTCTGCAACTCCGCACCAGACGGTTACGCGTTCGGAATGTAGGGGTTTCGCGACGATGTTCTGCGGATTTTCGACAGCGTTATATCGACAGTTCTGTTTATTAACGGTTTCATTCAAATAAAAAAGCGCCTCATCGATAATCATTAGGAACTCACGTGGAATTTCTTTGCTGGCTAACTTCGCTGTCATTTGCGTAGCAAACAGTAACCTCGCCGCATAATCGGTCGGTAAGGATGAAAGCACATTGCTTTCAATATCCTATTGAAAGATCGGCGAGAAATTTTCAACGCTTGAGAATGCTTTACGGCCGAACGGAGAGGACTTTTCTGTAAAGCATTCCTAACTCGATCTACGTTTTCTGGTGTACGCACCGTGATCGGACGCCCGGTTGGTTTTTTTTTATCAGCCCGGATCGTTTTCCGAAAGTTTTTAACCCATAGCTTAACCGTATTCCGCGACGGGACCGGTCTATCGATGGTAACGTCGCGTCAATGCTGTAAGTGGTTCCTTCACAGCATGTACTTCTTTTTGCCTCTAGTGTTGACGTAGGAGCTCTGTTCTATTCTTTCAAGGACGATGTTAAAGAAATCGCACGAAAGCGCATTACCTTGTCTAAAGCCTTTTTCGACATCGAAATGTTATGTTAAGTCGTTTACAACCTTTATGGAGCAGCGCAAATTATCCATGGTCATCCTGCACAAACGGATGAGTTTGGCAGGGATGCCAAAACTAGACATGGTTCTATACAGCTCATCCCTGTAGATGCTGTCATATGCGGCCTTGAAATTGATGAAGAGATCGTGGGTGTCAATTTGATGTTCTTGGGTTTTTTCCAGGATCTGCTGTAATGTGAATATTTGATCGACTGTGGGCTTTTCTGGTCCAAAACCACTCTGATAAGGGCCTATCAGGTTATTGACGATGGGCTTGAGACGTTCACATATTACGGCAGATAAGATTTTGTAAACGATGTTAAGGAGACTGATTCCGCTATAGTTGGTGCAGTTCAGAGGCCCTCCTTTTTTTCAAATTTTCCGATTTGTATAACCAATATGAAATTCGGAGTTGTAAGCCCCATTTATTACCAATAGCTTCTTAGCAAGAAAAGAGACCTACAGTAGCTTTTTTTTACTCTTTCTTTCATATCGCGTTTCCAATTCTGTGTTTTGTCTTAAATAAAACCCTTTCCCTTTAATATAGGGAGTGTCAACATATGGAATTTTGTATTTCCTTGAAAATAGGACAAATAAGGTTTTGTGTGGGTTGACACCGATCAGCCCAAAGTTTAACTTTGTCTAAGGCGTTAAGAAAGAGTTCTTTTAGGGTGTTAAGATGCTTTCCTTAAACCGTTATATCAATGTCATCCGCATAGGTAAACGCTCTGAAACCCTCCCGCGTTCAAGGCAGTAAGGTTTTAATTTACCACCAGAAGAGGGGATAGAACACCACCTTGCGGTGTCCCTGTTTGATTAAGTCACTCTGAAAGTGTATGTAGTGATCTATGACCTTTGTTAACGGATTCTATGAGCTTCCATAGTCTTTTGACTACAAGGACCCTCATTTTTGTTTAAAGGATGTAAAGAAAAGAGTTCTTTTACAATTTCCTAAGAGAAATCATCGTTTAGATGAAACTGGTTAGGTAAAAATCATAATACATGATTATGATGTATTAAAAAGATGATAAGAGGTTGTTAGGCCTCGAGCCAAATTCGTGGGGAAATATGGCATCCAAGTTTTCTGTTTACCATCTATGAATCTTTTATAAAAGAAGTGCTACTCTGTGGCGATGGTCAACACATTTCTTGACTTTCACAGTGTGGGTAGGTTCACCACGGAATTAAATCTTAACTGACAGGTGATCTGGTTAAGCCTTTTTTCGTTCCGTGTCAATATTCTCTTATTCAAAAGAACTCAGTTATGGAAAATGGCGCCCAACGTGTGGCTTTAATCCAGGACCAATAAATCTAAAAGTCTCATGTTCTTCACTGTGAAATAAAAAGTCTTATGAAAAAATGCCGCAGCTACTTCAGAATAGTAGAACTGACAAGAGGAAATTCTTTATTACCGAACATAAATTGTTATAGTAATGAAAATCTTCAAACTGTTTACAATAAGTCTGTTAAATAAATGAATAATGTTGGCCTATTATTATCTATTTTTTTCTCCAAAATTTCAAAAACCTTAAAATACCGTGATTCCTCAATTTATTTACTAACACTGGCCTGCTAGTCTTTTACCTCTTTGAAACTATTTCAAGACGAAAAATTCTATTATTTTCCATGGAACTTAATAAATTATAAACATCAATGGAAAAGAAACAAGATGAATTTTTCTTTTTCTCAATATTTATGCCATTATTTTGTGTAAGCAGCTTCCTTATTCTCACATAGTTAGTCGATGTAAATTCCAAAAATATCTTCACCAAGTGATGGTAGAGGTATGTTGCACCAAAGCGCCACAAAGCCATATTACTGAAAATCTCCTTAATTTGTTCCCATCAGTAAAGGCAATGAATAAAGGTACTAGAGGCTAAAATATGCGATGGGTAGACAATAAAGAGGGTACAAGGATGAGCAGGAGCAACAAAAAACAGCGTCCATTGGTTGGCAGCTTGGCTATGTGTACCCCATGTTTAGGTGGAACTTGCAAGAGGGGGGTGAATTGTACTACGTAAGAAAACAACAAACAATCAACGATGAAGTGTGGTTGCTCGTGCAACGTGCAAAATTGTTTAGAAGCCCAGAATATTTTAAGTCCATGTTGATGCACCATCCTACATCTAACATCCCACCAAATTCAACCCCAAACAATCTCATCCTGATGGTATGGGCAGGGCATGTCTGCAGGGCATATTTCCACTGCATTGTGTCTGCGAATAATTTCTTCTGTGCCTCGGATAGGAGCCGGTCCTCGGTCCTTCCATCGGAAAGTCCTTGGTGCTCCTTCCCGTACATTTTTCTGTTTGTGTTTGTTGTTATAGCTCTCTCACTCTCTCTCTCTCACACTCCTAAAGGATTACGATTCCGTCCCGATATGATAGGATGATGTTGTTGATGATGACGATGGGGCTTCTGCATGCACCATTTCTGCTTTTGATGGCTCCTTGATGGTCTCTAATGCTGCTGATTCTGCTGCTTCCTATTCCTGCTGCTTCTTCTGCTGCAAATACTGTACGAGACGATGATGATGATGATGATGCTATCGCAATAAAACGTTAGTGCCCATGTAGATGCAATATAGGATAAGGATTAATCAGGTGTACTTATTGAGCAATTTATGGAAGGTTTTCATTTTACTTTAGGAATTTAATGCCCGCTTAAAACGCTCGTCTGCATCAATTACTTTGGGGCTATATATATCGACCATCTTATCTTCCTGATTTTAGAATATAAATCTGTTCGACGTTATATATACGTTGGTTATATATTATGTTATGTAGATTTGGAAATTTTATAAGTCGAGCTATTTTATAATGCTTCCATCAAGAGGTCATAACAGTTCAATTTAAGTACAAATATTAAGCTGATGCTTAACAGAATTATAAAATAGATGATGAGCAAGTATAGGTCCATATGACAGACTTGCTTGGTGAACTCTTGGAAAATATTGCGCTAGCAATTAAGGGAGATGAATATTTAAAATAATGTAAATATTAGTCCTTTTTAATCTTTTAGTTTTGTATGACAATTCTAGTGTAAAAAGACGCAACACAATCAAATGACTTTGAAAGGGGCTTCAAAGTAAATTGTTAGTAGATTTGTTTTTTAAATACAGGGTTTTTAAACAGGGACGCTACAAAATTAGAGCGACGGGGACAAGGAACGACGCCATATTTGACATTTGGGAGCCTCACACGTCGTTCTCAAGCGTTGGGCATCTCTGTGAAGTCGTTGTGGCGAATTTTGCGAAAAGATCTTGGTCGACATCCTAACAAGATTAAATTGACGCAAGAACTGAAGCTGCTTGACCATCAGAAGCGTCGTATGTTCGTAAATTGGGCTGAGCAACAACTTGAAAATGATTCGGATTTTCATCGAAAAATCATTTTAAGCGATGAGGCTTATTTCTGGCTGAATGGCTTCGACAATAAACAAAAATGCGGTATTGGTCAGGTAGCAATCCACACGTACTCCATGAGTCACCATTGTAAATAAATAAATAATTAAATAAATTAGGTTGCGCAACAGTTCATGAAGAACCAGGGCCTAGTGACTTACAACTCTCAACCATTCCTGTGTGCGAGTAATGTTGTCAGAGATGGAAGGGACCTACAGTTTATATGCCGAATCCCAACGGCTAATTTGAGAAAGCACTTTTCATGACAAGAATTACTCTTGGAGGATTTGTCAATTCCTCGCAAGAGGCAGTACCCTGAAAAAAGTTAGGTGGCACAGGCAGTTATTGAACCCAAGACCCCTTGCATGACAGTCCAACGCACTAACTATCACGCTACGGGCACTACTATGAGTCACCATTGCGTCCCGAAAAAATTACGGTTTGGTGTGGTTTATGGGCCTTGGTGATGACCAAGACCGGCAGGTTACTGTGAATGGGGTTCACTACCGTTATGGATTGAATTGGATGACATGTGGTTCTAACAGGACGTTGCCACAAGCCACACAGCGAATGCCACAATCAATCTATTGGAAACCAAGTTTGGAGAAAGTGTTATCTCACGAAATGGTACATTCACTTTGCCGCCTCGGTCGAACAATTTGACGCCGTTAGACTATTTCCTGTGGGGCTACGTCAAGTCTATGGTCTATACCAACAAGCCAGCGACGATTGATGAACTTCGTTCGAATATCGAACTTGAAATTGCAGCATTATCGGCCGATTTATGCTTGAAAGCCGTCGAAAAACTAGACTGGACCTGGACTTCTGCAAGCGTGCCCGTGGTGGCCATACAAAAGAAATCGAGTTCCATACATAATAGCATCGAACTTACTTTCACAGGAATAAAGAATTTAATTGATATCCAAAACCGTTTTTGTTTGTTTAAAAAAAAAACTTTTGTAGCGCTCTTAATGAAAAACCGATATATAAACATATTTTGAAAGTCAATACCTTGGTTTGTCTTATGGTTCTGTTTTTGAAAGTTAGGTTAGAACAAGTAGTTTTAGAGATACAGTACACCAAAATCGCAAAAACAAAAACTGAATGCTCATCAGAATTATGAAGGAATGCTCAATAAATTTAACGCAACAGTCTTTAAGGAAGGTTGGAAATAGGAGGGGTCGGAGGGTAGAGTCTGGTATCTTTCTATGTAACCCTTGCCTGGAAATATTAATAAAGCTTCCAGTAAAGGTCCCAGTACATAGTGACATTGACGAGAATAAAAGAGAATGTAGGGGCATTGAAGACGAAGAGACGGAAGAGGAAACCTCTCACTTCCTCTGTGAATGCCAAGGCCTAACAAAACGTTTACAAAACTAGACAAACAATGTTCGTCCTGTAAAACCTTACCTACCTAGATCTTGTAATGGAAAGAAAGGACAAACTCGAAAAAATATGGTTATCAATGCAGGAACGTGGTCTCCAACTACTTTCGTAAGAACTATTAAAAGTAGTGACATTACACCGAAAACGTAATGCAAAAATATGGAGCCATGTTATGTTGTAAATAAAAAAGTCATTCTCGACTTGAGCTTTAGTTTCCATGTATTCTACCAAACCTAGCCATCTCAAACTTTGGACTTTCATTCTGTTCGCTAAGCCTACATCACTGCACAACTTCAGATAATGGAACAATCTTCTTCTTTATTCACAACCGTCTATACGGGACCGCAGACCGCATTGGACAATGCAGTAGAGATCAGAATTTAAAAAGCTTATCCTCCGCTGCAGTTGGCAGTTGAAGTATCAAGTCAAATAATCATACTTTCTCACTGTTGGATGAGACCTATTGCTACGAAAGCCATACTGCGGGTCATTACAAAGCTTTAATTCTTCAAAATATTATATAAGATGAAAATTGATCAGTGTGTTTTATGACCTTAAGAAAAAAGGGACTTAAGTTAAATTTTACGGTATTTAGAAGGGAAGAGAATACTCCTTTTTTGGGACAAGCTGTGGAAATACTGTTTACCATTCACTCGAAGACGTGCAGGGATTGTTAAAACCGCACAGTGAGAGCGTTAGGAAAATAGGGAAGGATTTAAGAGGAGATACCGTTTACATTTTACTTGCAGGTCTGAATATCAAAATGCGAGGGAAAAAAGAGCTGGCCAAAGCTTTCCACATTCTCGAAGTGCGCTAAAGAAAGAATATCCATACTTTACAGTACGTCCGAAACTGAGCTCAAGGGTTAACTGATGACCATTCCTGGAAGTGCGAGTATAAGGGTTGAATTCTTTAAGGTGTGGAATGCAACTGGCTAATTCGACAGAACAATGTTTGTAAAAATATCGGTAAAACAACGAAAGGTATGAAACATTGCGCCGGTGTTCTAGCGATATAAATGTTTCGGATATAGTTTTATCACATATCATTTGGATTCTATTTCTATCCAAGAGATTTAAACTTGTTTTTGGGGGCACCAGCCCAGACATGCGAGTTGTATTCAAGCTTTGGACGAATGAAGACTAAATTACAGCCAGATCAGAAGGGGTACAAAATGTCTTGTACTGTGCGTGTCGTAGGAATGCTAAGCACTTAGCATCATTTTTGGCAAATTGGAATATGTGATCATTCCATAAGATGTGATCTGTGAATCACGTACCGAGTACTGAAAGTTGATTAGTTTCCTGAATGCAAGTGCCGCTCATGGATACTGGCATTGGGGGTGGGTTACGATTTAACGATAGGAGACAGCATTGAGTTTTCGAAGCATTAAATTCCAGAAGGTTTTTGATTCCCCATTAACAATGCTCTCAAGATCCGAATTTAATGAGCTTATCATACGCTGCCAATGAAATTCCACATCTGAAGGACAAGGATGTGGATCTTGAAAGAAATTTTAAAAGCTGAGGATACTGTTGTCAGCGAAAAAGTTTAATAGATTAGTAGTGGCAGACAAAAGATTGTTAATGAATATCAAAACGGAGCCTTGGGGGACACCAGCATATATTTTGTAAATTTGAGACAACTTGTATTAAACGGTTTAAAAGGTAGTTTCTAATCCAACGAAGAAGAGATTCATCAATACCAAATCCACGCATTTTCTATAAGAGAGCTTGGTACCAAACTGTTTTGAAATATCAAAAGATGTAAAGAATTGTTCCACTGTTCGGTTAGATAAACCATAAGATCACGAGTTGACCTATTGCCACGAAAACACATACTGCCGGTCATTAAGAATCTTTCGTTCTTCGAGATATTTCCTAAGCTGATAAAACTATCCGGGCCAGCGGATTTGTGTATGTCAAGGTCTTTTAGTGATCTTGGAACTGCACAGATGCAAAGTCCCATAAAATCGTTTACGCTCTCAATTACGCTTATTTATTAGGATTAGAGGTAAGAAACAAGTCTAGGGTATTGGTGGATGGACTTGCAACGTCAAGAATTCGAGTTGGCTCGTCGACAAGCTGAGTTAATTTTTTTGACTCAACAAAGACTTCAACATACCTTCCTTCGGATGTTGTCTGGCCAGAAAAGCGAATGACAATTTCGGAGTGAGAAAAATGGGAAACAATTCTTTGAATGGAGTCGGTACAAAGGAACAGAAATTGCAAGTCCGCTATAGATCTCTCTAGTTTGTGTGGCTTTGGAAATCTGGAAACTTTTGTTTTTGATCTAAATAACCTATTTGCAGCTCGAACCCATGAGTTTTTAAGTTTTAATAGATTTTTCTTTTTCTTGATAACATTTCTCAGTTCACAAAGAATTCTATATTTGGGCATTTTGATCCAAGCAAAAGGTTTTTTTTTTTTATTTTACGAAAATTATTAAGGAAGAATAGGAACTTTCACAAGAATTCAATATCTCTGTTGTTGCTTTAAGAAAAACGAGGATTTTTTCAATCAATAAATTTAAATTGTTTTCACACAACTTTTTTTCAAAAAGAAATAACGTGTTGGAATAGAAAAGCAACCTTTTCATCACATTCACATCGACTCTAGCTGCAACTCGACTCCAATGAATATTGAAAACTCAAGCTGTCAAATTGCGTTGTGCATGTGCTTGTGTAGTGCTAACCAAAAGTCACCATCTAAAAGGTATATAAGTTGGGTGTTTTTTTTTTAAAGAACGTGTTTTTGAAATTTGATATGTATGTATATCCTCCAATGACTTGAAATAGCTTCATAAGAAATATTCTAAAAGCGTAAAGTCTACAGAACTAGGGGACCAGTTAACAATACCAATTATGGAAATAAAGTTCTCAACTTATTTATTTTGCTACATATTTATGGCTAAGAGCGCTGTGTTAGAAGTTGCAACATTTTGTTGGACCGAAATGTCGACGTTATTTAGCTGATCATTCCCATAACATCGATATAGAATAAGTTTCTTAGTCATTTAAAAAAAGTTAAGGACCGATGATGCCACCAGCATGTTAAGCACACAAAACAATCAAATTTAATGGAAACAATGTGATTCTTAAACGTCTTGAAGATAGTTTTTTTTTCCACGTAAAGCATTTGACCAGAAATTCGCTTAATAACTTAACGCCGCCGGCCGTTAAATAAACTAAGTACTCAATCAACTTCGTGTATTTTATTCAAAGTTAATTTCTACAATTTAAATGCCTTGTTTTGGAGTTAAACGATCCCTGATAAGTTGTCAAACCCCACTGAAAAGAATTGTCAAAGAAATGTCAAAATGTCATTCTCAACGAAACTTCTTGTGCAGCTAAAAGAAAAACACCCTTTACATACCTAGACCTAGACCCACCATCAAACCACCATTTTAATAAACATGGTGTAGCTTTGTGTAGAGTAGTCTATCTTGCAGCAATTAATTGGGAAATATTTTTCAGGTTCTGGACTGCGGTCAGCTAGGTTAAAGATTGGTGGAAATGGGGGGTAAAGGCTCCTGCCCCATGCGATGCTGTTGAATGGGATATGCTGTTGGAGCTGGTGTCCGTCCACTTCATTAAATTGAAACCATAAATTGACTGAAAATATGCGATTGATCCGAATGCAACTGAATAACCAGAAACCGTAAAGAAAATAATTTCGAGTTGTAGGGCATAGCTTCTCGTATGGTATATAGCAACGCAGAATTCAGGATGTTGGAATTGCTATATAGATAAATACATTTGGTTGCACCATATCCTATTCATATCCTTATACATAGATATATGTATGTATATGTATAAATAGTATTTGTAGAGGACACACGCTTAAATTTTCAAGAGTGTGTTGGAAAGATTTTCAAAACTTATATACACGAACGAGTGCACATATCCTTTTTTTTTCAATTAAAGGGAAAGCATATTATATATAATGAGGTCGGCTTTGCTTGAAGCCACTTTAATGCCGTTTTCAGTGGTTGGTCGAATACAATGGTTATTGGCTTGGCTGTTCTGTTTTCCAATGTGCGGTTGGTCTACACTGGCTAACCGCATTCATTTCAAAACGAATCCATACACAATAGCATGAATATGTAGAGACTTTCCTACAGGTTTATTAACTGATTGCTCAAAGGAATGAACGTCTATAGCGAACCAATTTACACTAAAAGATCAGGATGTTATATGTACTTATGGTATATATGTATACTACACAATGTGAGTTTGTATATCTCCTTGATGCATACAGAACGCACTTATAAAGCAAATTGCAATCAGCTTGTGGTATTGTTTTGAATAGAAAAACTTAATACCGAATTTAAAAAGAAGGAACATTTTAAGCAACATTTTAATTATAGCCTTGTTGTGTGTTAACTCTTTAAGAAATTAGTTTAAAGGTTTAAGTTGTAGTTTTTAATTTATCAATTATTTCGTATGATGTTTTTTCTTGCGAACGATTTAAAATTAATTATAGGTACAAAATTCTGTAAATGTTTGAAAAAGATTGTAGTTTTACTTACCAGTCACTGGTACACTGGCGGTAGAGCTTGTCCACCAGGGCTGAATACAAAAAGAATTGTTATAATCTCTCCTGATGCATAAACCTTATATTCAGGTTTTTTCCAGTTTTGAGGAACCAAAAATAGCTCAGATTTATTAGCCAAGCAAAATGAATTTTCGTTTCCATTCAAAATTCTAGAGGAGTCTTCTAAGACAACAACAGCTTTTACGAGTATTTCTTGCAAATATTCCTGCAAATTCCTGAAATATTTACTGATTTCTTCCCCTGTAACAATCTGTCATTTTGATGAATCCGCTTTTAGAAACCATAGTACCAACTTTTTGAATTCGTGTGTGAAGCATTGCTCTTGGGACTTGATTTTGTTTGTTGTCTGTCGGATGGTCCATATTTCTTCCCGAAATTTTTGAAGCACTGCATTTGAAGCCTGTTTCGAGGCCTTACATATATTAAAATTTAAATAATAATTTCAAAAAATCAATAAACAAATACAAAACTTGTAAAAAACGAAAAATAATTTTTTTGACACTTACTTTATTTTTTTTAGAAAATTCGGATGGACAGTTTTATTTACAAATAAACTACTAAAATTTGGTAAGAAGTAATTTTTGATTGGAACATCTTGGGAGATACCGCCGCACATTGGTCTTAAAATTTTAATATTAAAATGGGAGGGAAAAACAGAGTTGGGTAAAGCATTCCACATTCTTGATGAGTGGTTAAAAAAATAATCTCTATACTTAACAGTACGCCCGAAATTGAGCTCGAGGGTAAACTAATGGGCATTCCTGGAAGTGCGAGTATTACGGCTGAATTGTGTTTGGGGGGGAATGCAACTGGCTAATTCGACAGAACATTGCTCGTAAAATATCTGTAAGACAACGAAAGGCATGAAATATTGCGGCGATAGTCGAGTGATGTAAATGTTTCGGTTATCGGTTCTATCGCCTATCATTTTCAAAGCTCTTTTTTTGGTCCTATCTAAAAGACTTAAACTTGTTTAAGGGGCACCTGTCCAAATATGTGAGTTGTATTCAAGTTTTGGACGAATGAAGGCTTTGTAAATTACAACCAGATCAGAAGAGGTGAACAATTTCGTGCACCGTCGGAGAAATCCTAAGCATCTTGCAGCGATTTTGGCGATATCGAATAAGTGATCATTACATAACAGGTGATCTGTGATACACATACCGAGTACTTAAAGTTAATTAGTTTCCTGAATGCAAGTGCAGCTCGTGGTTAGCGGCATCGGAGCTGGGTTACGCCTTAACGATAGGAGACAGCATTGGGTTTTTGAAGCATTAAATTCTACGCGGTTCTTAATTCCCCATTGTAAAGGGTGATTTTTTTTAAAAACTATTGGAAAGTTTTTCAAAAAAGACACACATAATTCAGAAAAATGCATACAATTTTTATTTGAATCGATAGTACGCCCAAATAATTTAATGTTTGAAGATTATTTCATGCAAATGTTGACCTTTTGACTGGGCCATCCGCTTAGTCCAATTTTGTCATACTCTTTCCAAAATTTCGGCCGGTATCTCTCAATAAGTCCATTGTTGCGCGTGCTGTGTGGAATGTGGCACCGTCTTGTTGAAACCACATGTCATGCAAGTCAAGCTCTTGCATTTTGGGCATCATCTTTAAAGAAGTACGGTCCAATGATGCCACCAGCCTATAAACCGCACCAAACTGTGACTTTTTCTGGATGCATTGTTAGCTCTTGCAATGCTTCTGGCTGATATTCACTCCAAAATCGACAATTCTGCTTATTTACGTACCCATTGAGACAAAAATGAGCTTCGACGCTGAACACAATTTTTCGGTAAAAATTTCTTATAGAACTACCTAATACTCAAGTCCCAAGTGCCAAATCTTGTCAGAAGCTTGAGCAACATTTTCAAATATAGCCGAGCATACTTGTTTTTCTGCAAGTGTCGTTTTCACCACATCCGTATTTCGATGTGCTTGGCCTATCTTGGAATATTTGTTTCTAAATCCAAACTGATGTTTCGGAATTAGTCTCCCTTCTTCTATTATTTTGCTGGGCCTTTTAAGTACAATTTTTTCTAAAATTTTCGCTTTAATTGGTATAAGCGATATTGGACTGTAAAAAGTTATTTCAGTTACAAGAATGACTTCTGCAATTTTGTAATGATTTCTTACATACCTAAGTTTAAGGCTTTTGGATCCCTATGTTTTTATAGAACTTTTTATATTAAAAACTACCCAAGGGTCTTATACCTTTTGATGTCATCATTTAGATTGTCTACAACTATCCGATGTACAAATTAAAAAGACACACGTCAAATCCTGTGAGTCTCATTCCATTTTCAAAATAAAAACAAAAAACCTGAACAAACTAATCCTTTTAGTCCTCCTTGCCTTACAATGAATGTATCTACTTTCAAATGTGTTGTATCTATCGGAGTGTGTATAGTGTAGGTATGTGAAAAATAAATGAAAACATGTGGCTTATTATGTGAACAAAGCTACCTTACCTCTCCTTTGAAACTACAAACATCCGCCCACTGAAAACATTCAGTTCTATCTTTTTAAATGACAATAAGTATCTATCCATAAAGATACAAAAGAAGAAAATTTCTTTTTGGATCTACGAGGACTTCCACTCTAAAAGTACCAACAAACATACGCAATACAAACAACACCTTAAACATTTCACGCTCAACATCATGCCTGAGGACTTGAACTGATAAAGGTGTGTTTTTGAATTCCGGTAAAGCTGTTCTCCTATAATCACTTCGAAATCCTATAGTTTTCTTTCATTTAAACTCGTATATAGCAAGAATAACAATCCCACTCAACTGTATAAGGAGTCAGAGTCAAGCCACATTTGATCGAAGGAGAGACGAAGGAGTCAAAAAATTGTGGGAAAGGTGGCATTTGAACGTACGAGTAGGTAAGGTACCTATAATCAAATGATTCCAAACGCATTGATGCTTCTGCTTCGTCTTAAAAGATGCCATCCTGGTTTTGTTACCTTTATTCCTTTATACTTTATACCTGGTTTCTAGTACCCATAAAGTGTATCGTTAATTTATCACATCACACGAGATCGAGCTTGTGGGATTGGTGCAACTTAAAATAAAGTGAATTTTACCAGCTGTGACAAAAATAATTGCAGTGTTGAGAAAAATATGCTAACAAATATTTTATTGTTATAAAACTGACTGCTAACGCTCACTGGAAATATAATTCAAGAGCTTTTTCATAAGCCCCTACCCCTTCCTTCGAGACACATAAAATTAGTTATGTTTTTTGAGATTCCAACGAGAAATTGACAAAAAAAAAACGTTCCGCTGTAGTCCGGTTAATATATTTGAAAGTTGATACAATTGAACATTTTTCAAAATAACTTAAAACGAAATTGTAAAAAGTTTAAAAGGATATGTTAATAAAATATTTAAACCAATTTATTAACTTCCCATAGGAAGTTATTGTAATGGGTCGGATTTGTCGAATTGAAAATTTTGACATTTCTCGATGTTTTAAGGTCCCTAGAATCGAAATAAAAGATTTTTAGAGAGATGTCTGTGCGTGCGTGTGTACGAACGTTCGCGACGTTTTTATACGTTGCAATATATCATATAAAATTTTATTTTTTGAAAAAAAAAAAATCGATTACCGGTTTTTTTGTATAAAACAAAAAAACTGAAAAAAAAATTTGTCAGCTTGAAAATTGTACGAACAAAAAATGATTTTATCTCCAAAACAATTTTGTGCAACGAAAAATAACGTTTTAAACATCTGGTAAAATTTTGAGAAAAATCGAATTGACAGTTTTTTTTACAAAAAATAAAAACTTAAAAAAAATTAATAAAAGTTGGTAAACATTGGTTTTCAACTCAAACATCTTTTCAAAAATTTTAAATATTATCTTCAAACTAATTTTTTTTTCACAGAAAGCATTGTTTTCAAAATTCAGTTAAATTTTGAGAAAAATTAAATTGATGTTTTTTTACAAAAAATAATAACGTACAAAGCATTACTAAAAGTTGGTAAACATTGAGGCTTAACTAATTTTCGACTCAAATATCTCTTCAAAACTTTAAAAAATTGGCTTCAAACTATTTTTATTTCACATTTATTAATTTTTTTTTTTGTAAAAACCATCAGTCCGTTTTTTCATAAAAAAATAAAATCTACAAGAAATAGTACGCAAATTTTGTAAAAATCGATGTTGACTTTCGATATCTCTCAAATTAATTTCATTCATCCAATTTGTATTTGTTTATATACAAAATAAAAACTTTTAAGAAATGATACTAAAATGGGTAAAAATTGGTTTTCGACTAAAAATCTCGTTAACAAAAATAGATTTCGAAATCAAACTATTTCATTATAGGGTCAAGGGGGGTAATTGTAAACAGGGGTAATTGTTAACACACTTAATTTACTCAAAATCGTTTATAATTTGAAGCATGCCATGAAATTATTTGAAAGACATTATATTTAAATCATATTGACGCGTGGAAGGCCTTATCTGTCAAATGGTTATTTATGTTTTGTTCGTTTCCATGAGTCTTTCGTTTTTCTGCGTTTTTAAGTTTTTCAGTGCTAATTGAAATTGTTGCAAAAAAAAACAAAGACGATCGAAGTACGTTAAATTTTATCTTTAAGAAAGTTAAATATGAGTATAAATGCATGATATATGTTTTTATTTGTATAACAAAATTTAAAAGTTATTGGCTGTTTACAATTATTACCCCATTATGTTCGTATCATGGGTAAATGTAAACACCGAAATGGGGTAAAAGTGAACAATTTGGGGTAATTGTGAATATTCATTTTCAATGGCTTTGGTGTTGATCTAACAATATTTTATATCAAAAAGATGCCACGGACATATCAACCAAAAACCACAGCTCCATCATACACTTCAGAGGATCAGTGAAGGGAAAAATCCTATTGTCATTATATCTAGACAGGCAGAAAACCAGCACTTTCGTCAGACGTGGAGGACACTTTAGCAAGGTGCCTTATTTCAGATCTCGTGCTGGTTACTCCTGCGATAAGGATGATCTCCTTGGTTTAGTAGGTACCTACATCATATAAGAAGAGAGAACTTGGTTACCCCTTTCCACAATGGTAGGACGACTGGTACCGTTTTCATTTACCCCATTTTTCTCGTTTACTTAGAAAACTAAGGGGGTAAATGTAAACATTAAATTTTATGAAAACTAATAAACAACCCCATTAAGATTACTACTCTTTGATAGATAATACAATCCAAATTTAAGTAGCATAAACAAAAATGTTCGACATTGCATGGTTAAGCTGTTACAAACATTACAAGTGAAAAAAAATAAAAAAATGCAAAATCGTTTACAATTTTAAAGAATAATTCAACTGACAAATTTGTTAAGAAAACACGAAAACCTACAAACTTTTAAGCAAGATAAATCGACAGACGGGATGGGAAGTTATCAGTGTGGGTCGCATCCCAGACTCTTTTATTTAAATTGTTTTCATGTTTTCCATTTTGTAAAATGAAGCTCTTTAAAATAAGAACTGAAGTCACACTTTTGGAGATATAGTAGTAAAGGAATTTTAGGATGCAGTTATATTTCCAATCTTTTGATTTGAACTACTGTGAAATTTCTCTTCTTATCACAACTTATGTATATGATTTTTACAACGTTTCTACTTAGAAGTGTAGCGGAGAGCTTTAGGACATTAAATACATAAACTTTATGTATTTTTCGTCGACTTCAAAGCAGCGTTCGACACGATTAATCGGAAAGATTTTTAGAGAGATGTCTGTGCGCGCGTGTGTTTGTACGTTCGGGAAATTTTTTCGTCGTCCATAGCTCAAGAACCAGTACATATATCGACTCCAAATGCAAAAAGAGGCTGGGATGCGACCCACACTGATAACTTCCCATCCCGTCTGTCGATTTGTCTTGCTTAAAAATTTGTCTATATGTATCAATTTTAACCAAATTTGCGTACTATTTTTTGTAGATTTTATTTTTTTTATGAAAAAACAGAGTGTTGGATTTTTATAAAAACAAACTACTGAATATCGAAAATATTTTCTGTGAAATATCGGGTGATTTTTTAAGAGCTTGAGAACTTTTTTTTAAAAAAAACGCATAAAATTTGCAAAATCTCATCGATTATTTATTTGAAACGTTAGATTGGTCCATGACATTTACTTTTTGAAGATAATTTCATTTAAATGTTGACCGCGGCTGCGTCTTAGGTGGTCCATTCGGAAAGTCCAATTTTGGGTAACTTTTTCGAGCATTTCGGCCGGAATAGTCCGAATTTCTTCGGAAATGTTGTCTTCCAAAGCTGGAATAGTTGCTGGCTTATTTGTGTAGACTTTAGACTTGACGTAGCCCCACAAAAAATAGTCTAAAGGCGTCAAATCGCATGATCTTGGTGGCCAACTTACCGGTCCATTCCTTGAGATGAATTGTTCTCCGAAGTTTTCCCTCAAAATGACAATAGAATCGCGAGCTGTCTGGCATGTAGCGCCATCTTGTTGAAACCACATGTCAACCAAGTTCAGTTCTTCCATTTTTGGCAACAAAAAGTTTGTTAGCATTGAACGATAGCGATCGCCATTCACCGTAACGTTGCGTCCAACAGCATCTTTGAAAAAATACGGTCCAATGATTCCACCAGCGTACAAACCACACCAAACAGTGCATTTTTCGGGATGCATGGGCAGTTCTTGAACGGCTTCTGGTTGCTCTTCACTCCAAATGCGGCAATTTTGCTTATTTACGTAGCCATTCAACCAGAAATGAGCCTCATCGCTGAACAAAATTTGTCGATAAAAAAGCGGATTTTCTGCCAACTTTTCTAGGGCCCATTCACTGAAAATTCGACGTTGTGGCAGATCGTTCGGCTTCAGTTCTTGCACGAGCTGTATTTTATACGGTTTTACACCAAGATCTTTGCGTAAAATCTTCCATGTGGTCGAATAACACAAACCCAATTGCTGCGAACGGCGACGAATCGACATTTCACGGTCTTCAGCAACACTCTCAGAAACAGACGCAATATTCTCTTCTGTACGCACTGTACGCATTCGTGTGGTTGGTTTAATGTCCAATAAAGTAAACTGAGTGCGAAACTTGGTCACAATCGCATTAATTGTTTGCTCACTTGGTCGATTATGTAGACTATAAATCGGACGTAAAGCGCGAAACACATTTCGAACCGAACACTGATTTTGGTAATAAAATTCAATGATTTGCAAGCGTTGCTCGTTAGTAAGTCTATCCATGATGAAATGTCAAAGCATACTGAGCATCTTTCTCTTTGACACCATGTCTGAAATCCAGCGTGATCTGTCAAATACTAATGCATGAAAATCCTAACCTCAAAAAAATCACCCATTATAATAAGTTTGAAGCCAATATTTGTAATTTTTGAAAAGCTATTTGAGTCGAAAATCAATTTTTACCAAGTTTTAGCATTGTTTTTTTTCTAGGTTTTTATTTTTTGTAAGAAAACTGTCAATTCGATTTTTCTCAAAATTTATCGGATGTCAAAAATATTATTCTTCGTTGCACAAAATTGTTTTGGAGATGAAATCATATTTAAGTCGTAAAATTTTCGAGGTGACACATTTTTTTTTTCAGTTTTTTTGATTTATAAAAAAAACCGTTAATTGGATTTTTTTCAAAAAAATAAAATTGTTTTGTATCACGTTACAATATATAATATAAAATTTAATTCAAGTCTCTAGCGTCATTGGTTCATGAGATATTTAGGTTTAACCAACATGTTCACCTTTTTTTTAAACTGCTATGGTAAAAAAAACCACCCACGCAATTTTCTTGAGAGTCCTTTCTGCATCTTTTTGCCTTATTATCTGTATAACAAAATTTATTTGAAGTCGATATCTCTTCTGGTTCTTGAGATATGGAAGACGAAAAAAACGTCGCGAACGTACGGACGTACGGACGTACGACGTACGTACACACGCACGCACAGACATCTTTCTAAAAATCTTTTATTTCGACTCTAAGGACCTTGAAACGTCGAGAAATGTCAAAATTTTCAATTTGACAAATCGGACCCATTACAATAACTTCCTATGGGAAGTTAAAAAGGATTCTCAAGAAAATTGAGTGGGTATTTTTTTACCATATCAATTTAAAATAAAGTGCACGACTGGGTCGCACGAACTTGCTCCTGTATGCAAAGAGTCTGTTTAAAAAATTATCTATATAATATTTAAAAATATACCTGTAAAATAAGTTTGTCTTCAAAGATATATATGCCATTTGATTTGTCGAAAAAACCTCCATTTTTCAATTTTTTGGGAGGGGGTTAAATTTAATACAGTTAAAATAATTTAAAAAAAACTAATTTAAGATTCAAAATTTTACCTGAAAAATAAGTTTGTCTTCAAAAATTTAAATGCCATTTTATAAATCAAAAAACCCTTGATTTTTCAAATTTTTTTTTTGAAAATCGTTAGAGCGGTTTTTTTTTAAATTAATTTTTTATATATAAAATTTTTTAATTTTGTTCTAAAAATATTTTTGGTATGCAGTTGTTTAGTGATTGTAAATATACGCTCTATATTTCAATTTCGTAAAAAAATGTTCACCCGTTTTTGAGATATAGAATTTTGAAAAAAAAAAATGTCAATATTTTTTTAAAAATCCAAACAATAAAAAATTGCACTTTTGATAATCAAATATTGTTAAGGCAATATAAGCACTCGTTCAGAAAAAAAAATTATTGAAATCGGTTCAAAAGTTGCTGAGAAAATTAAAAAACAAAAAAACGGTTCTATGAGCGGTACCTTTCCTGAGCAATACAAAAATATGTTTTTCTTATTAAAAGAAGCCAAGTTAAAAAATAAAATTTTAGAGAAAATAAAAAAAAAATCTATCGGTTTGTTTTTGAGAAAATTCGAATTTTCGTTTTTTGACCAAAAAAATTGTATGGGGGCCACTGTTAGTTTTGATCTTAAAAAAAAAATGAAAAAAACGCCTGACGCAAATCTGCTCAAAACCTTAACTTCCAAGTTTGAACTCAATCGACCCAATGGTTTAGGCTGTAGGAGCGTGGACAGACAGACAAAATTGACCGGACGGAATCGCGGGACCCACTTTTTTCGACTTCTCTACCATCGTAATATCATGTTTGACTAAAATCTCGAGTTCGAAATTTTGCACGAATGCAAAACTTGCCATATAGTTCCTATATGTCGCAAGTAAAAAGGTGAATATTTTGGTTAACACAAAAAAATATTTTACGAAACAATAACGTTACAGACTTGAATTAAATCTTAAATTATATAAATTGTAACGTGATACCAAACTAGTATATTTTTGAAAACATTCAATTAACGGTTTTTTTTATAAATCAAAAAAACTGAAACAAAATATTTGTTAACTCGAATATTTTACGAACAAAAAATGAAGAAGAACGAAGAGTAACGTAAAATTTTGAATAAAATCGAATTGATAGTTTTTTTTTACAAAAAAAAGGAAACTAAAAAAAAATATTACTAAAATATTTTCAAAAATTTGAGAATATGGCTTCAAATTAGTTTTATCTTATAAGAAATACTGTTTTCAACATTCGGTTAAATTTTGAGAAAAATCAAATTGACAGTTATCTTACAAAAAATAAAAACCTAAAAGAAACAATATTAAAACTGGTAAAAATTTACATAACTTTTCAAAAATTAAAAACATTGGCTTGAAACTAGTTTTATCTCACAGAACATGTTGTTTTTGACAATCAGTAATTTTTGTCATAAAAATCCAACAGTCAACGTAGGGGACTTGACATCGATAATTGATGGTCATCATTAACACTGGCCGATACAGCTGTGATATTTTCTTCATTTCGCACTCTACGTAAGCGTGTTGGTGGTTTAATGTCCAACAAGGTAAGTTTGGTTCGAAATTTAGTCGCTTCAGTGGGTCGATTAAACTGACCATAAAATGGAAGAAGTGCGCGATGAACTTTCTTAACAGAGCACGCATTTTGATAATAAAATTCAATAATTTTCAAGCGTTGTTCGTTTGTAAGACGATTCATGGTTAAATAATTATAGACCAAACTGAAGATGTTTGACAGTGAAACAAAACACGAAACGTGCGTCAGCTGTTTAAACCAGTATTGCCAAAAAGGTAATAGTTAAAAAATCAGCTTTTATTTATTACAAAAATGTGAGGTGTGTTCAAAAATTAACTGGAACTATACGGTTTCGCAGGTTTGGAAAGTCCGACTATCACTCATTTTTACAGAATTGAAGAATGTAGTTATGATAAGCTTTGCTTTTATACCCATTTCAATTCTGTTGGTTCTAGTCCAAAAAGGCCCACTGTCCTTTGAGTTGAAAAATCAAACACTTGCTGGCCTTTAAGTTTCGACTTAATTCAAGAATTTTTCACATTTTTGGGCTTGCTGTCAAAATAACCTGGTTAAATTCACCTCTATGTATGAAAAACTGATATCTTTATACAATGTAACCGATAGAAATTTCTTCGTGTTTATAATGCGGTGTCTTTTTAGAAGAAAATAGAAAACTACCTGAATGTACCTATACCAATACCTACAGAAGTTTGTCCTGCTTAAACGAAGTGGGTGCCCGAAACAAATTCCTGTAATATGTATCGTCCTAGATATGTGCAGTATAGTATACACACACCCAACATATATTCATATAAGAATTCGATTGTGCCAGAGGGGCTATAATGTGAGTACTAAGAATGACGAGAAATGGGTTGGTGGGTGACAAGGGTAGGTGTTTGGAACTTACTCGAGTGCTGTGTAAGGATATTTAGATTTCACTTAATTTGCACAATCAAGAATCTCAAAAGGACCAACTTTAGTGTATAGAAGTATGTAAACTAATGCATATCTAGTTTAAGCAAACAAAATGAAAAGTCCTTCCTTTTTTTTTTAGTTTTTCTTCTTTTTCTTCTTCTTCTCCTCTATCGACTCCTTCTTCTTCAACTCCTTCTTTTTGCATATAGATATGCAGTATGTACATAGAAAGGGAAACAACAATTTTCTTCGATGACTTAACTAGCAGAGCAATACACGAATGCAAAAGCTTGAGGTTTGAGAAACATTTCCATTCGGGAGTCCTTCTCCGGTTTTTATTTTTGTATGGGAAAATGTGTGAGAACCCACCGCACGCTCTGATGGTATTATAGGTAGCTTCAGGATGTCAGCGGAAGTTTGCTTGTAACCAGCTTATCTGCACTGACAAATTGCAATTTGTGTACATATAGTGTATATACACAGTTCTGACAGCAGCGTTGCCACAATGTTGCGATCGAAATAAAAGAGTTACACTTTTTCTTTATTTTTAAGTTGTATTACACTACATATGTTACTTCTGTATAAGTTTTGTTACCTTTTTGAATAAAGAATTTTATTCAAATTTAATTTTATTGTTGTGTTTTTTTTTTTTGGGAACTTATTGTTCTTATGTAAATCGTTAAAAAATCTTTTCCAAAATGTATTTAGTTTTAAATTAATACATTATTACTTTACGCATCATGCTCCTGGGCCTCAAGTAAGAAATCCCGCCAGTTTACTCAAACTCTACCTTGCTGTCTCTAGTTTCGAATACCAAGCCGGCCACGTGCGTCAGCTTCAACTTGATCACTTTAATGAGATCAGGCTCTGCTTATGGTTCCCACAGGCTTAGCGTTTAATACCTTACGAGCTGGAGCTTCCATGTTTATTCGCTTTACATGCCCTAGTCATCTTAAACGTTGAACATGTAGTTTTTTGACCAATAGGAAGTCCCTCGTAGGTAGAACCTTCCTCTCAAAGATACCAATATCCATGCTTCTGCACCATACAGTAAGACTGTTATGATTAAGGTTTTGTACATTGTCTACTTGGTACTTTGCGATAGGGCCTTATTCCTTAATTTTCTTATACTTAGGCCAAAGAAACAGCGATTAGCAAGAGTTTGATTTCAGCGCCGATGTCATTTGCAGAGTTAACAGCAGTACCCAGATAGATAAATTAATTTACCACCTCGAGTCTAGGATAGGAATCGACTCTATTCGATGACAGTTAATACTTGGTTTTGTCCTCGTTAATCACAAGACCCATTTTGTTGGCTTCAGACTCGATACCGGAAAAGGCACCCGTAACTTCTCGTTTGGTTCTTCCCATAAAGACGAAGTCATCTGCTTATCCAAGATATTGTGTGGATTTTTGAAAGATGGTGCCATTGGTGTTGACGTTGGTGTTTCGCACTACATGATAGCGCGTGGCCTTGTCGAAGTCCTCTGGTGGCTTCGAAGGTTTTTGACGCAGCAACTAGAATTCTCCAACGTCATCCTTATAAGTCGTATCAGTTTGGCATGGATACCAGAACTCGACATGGCACAGTATAGTTCGTTCCAGTTGACACTGTTATATGCTGCTTGGAAATCGATTAAAAGATGATGCTTATCGAAGTTATATTCTATGGTCTTCTCCAGTATCTGGCGTAGTTGGAAAATTTAGTCGATGGTAAATTTTCCAGGCCTGAAGGAACACTGATAATGGCCAATCAGCTTATCTGATGTGGACGGTGTTTTAGGCATTCACATATAATACGCTAGATAGGATCCTATAGGCGATGTTTGAAGGCCTCTGTAGTTGGCGCAGAGAAGGCGATCACCTTTCTTATGGATGGGACAGATAGTGCTTAAATTCCACTCGTTGGACATGCTTTCTTCAGATTTTGGTTAAGAGTTGGTGCATGCTCCTTACAAGTTCAGCTTCCACGGGCTTCATCGCCATTAAGCAGCTGGTCAAAATGATCCTTCCAAATTTTAAGTATCAGCTGCGTCTCCACTATAGTATTTCCCCTCTTTATCTTTGCAGGCTCCAGGGTGGCTTGTGAATCCCGATGTTTGCCTCTTGACTCGTCTATAAAAACTCCGCATCTGTTTCCTACTTATACATCCTTGGATTTCCTCGACTTCACGCTGCTCATGGACTTTTTTCTTTCTTCTGAGCAAGAGGTTCTCATCCCTTCTTTTATCGACATAGAGCTCCCGAAAGATCTGTGTCCTAGTTTGCTGCCAGTCTGTATGCCTCTATTTTGGCTTTGTTTGCCTGAGAACATTTGGAGTCAAACCAGGGGTTCCTCGGTGGCGGATGTGAGAACCCTAGCACTTTTTCCGCAGCATTTCTGATTGTCTGTTGGCAAAGCTGCCAGTGGGTCTCCGGACACATCTCATCTTTTGTCGTGTTCTTTGCAAGCTCTAAGGATATTTTGTCGGCAAAGGCATTGGCGATGAATCTTTGTTGAACCTTCTCGCGGTTGATATTCGCCTAATGGCTTCCATGGATATTTGCATTAGCAGTTTTGCACCAAATAGATAGTGGTCGGAATCTATGTTGGCTGATCTGTACGTGCGAACGTGCTAGAGGAGTATCTTCCATTGATAGCATCATGATCGATTTGGTTGCAGGTTTGATCATCAGTTGACCGCCAAGTGCCTTTGCGGATATCCGGACGGGAGATTCTAGTGCTTTTCAGTACCATGTTTTTTCGGCTAGAAAGTCGTCAAGTCTGAGTTCGTTGCCAGACGTCATGTCGTGCAGGCTATTTCTTCCGATTGACCTACCAAAGATGACTTCTTTACTTATCTTGGCATTAAAGTCTCCCAAGAGAATTTGTATACGTCATTCTTGGGTCATTGCTCATAGGTTTTCTCCCTTTTTCTTCTCTTCCGTTGTGGCATGCGCGTTGATAAGACTCAGGTGGTGGAATTTGGCTTTAATGCGGATTGTTCTCACTTTTTCGCTAACATCCCGAAAGCTTAAAACTCTTTGCCTAAGTTTTCCTCTGACGCAAACCCGCATCCAATTAAACGCTTTCTCCCATCGAGTAAGCACTTTCCATAGTAGAAATCGCAGCCTCGTATCTTCCTACTTCCTGGTCCATTCCATCGCATTTCCTGTAGTGCTGTCACATCAGCTTTGATTTCTACGAGGGCATCGACAAGCTGCTCTGCTTAGCGCGGCCGATTGAGTGTACATATATTCCATGTACAAACACGTAAATCGTTGTCCGTTCTTCGTTTGTGGGGGTTCGTCAACATTATCAGTCCATTCATCCGAAGCTATTACTTAGTTTTCCACCACAATGGGGGTTTCCTTTCATGACCGGCTTGTGAGGCCTGCGCATGACTAATAGATTGTTGGAGCTGGTTCTTCAGAGCGATCTCTGGTCTTTTGCTCCTACTTTCTGAGAAGGTGACTCAGGTGTCACAGCTCTGGAATCAAATTTCGCCGCTAATTCACCTTTCTGTTATCCAGCGGGCACCACTAGGAGGTGACGATACGATTTTGCACCACATAATTAAAAATATTAATAATCGTACTATGCAATAATAATTTTTTAAAAAGCAATATCTTCTTTTTCTATCCGAAAATGTTTCAATATTTGTTAGTATTTTTTAACTTTTGTTAATCTTTTTTAAAGGTCTGCAATATCGGCAACACTAATTCTGTATATGTATATATTAGAGTGTCCTTGTGGTGTGTGCATTCATTTGCATATATAGGTACATATCAGAGAAAGCAAACTTAACAAATAATATGCGCTCTGCTATGCTCTGGTTTTGTACTATCGTAGATACCTTGTACCTATCCCTGTACAATAAAATATATCTTCCAGTTCTACTGCTTCTGAAAATGTTAAAATAAATACAAGAATGTTACCATACTTTGATTAAGAAGCTGCGAATAATTTATTCAACACACCTTTGTATATACTCTTACATTCAACACTCACCTGGGATGCTGACAATTTAGATACTTATGTTCCTAGAAATCTACCGTTGACAAACTAAGACGTAACTTTCACACTATACCTAAACCTTTTCTGGTGTTATAATAAGCTGTAAGCAAATTCTCAATTCAGTCATTGGTTTCGTTGGTTTCTAAATGTTTTTGATTCAAAATATGTGCATAAAGGTCGTTTTTCCCTCTTGTTGGTTGTCTTTGAAATATCATTGATACTTGTTTTCTTTTACTGTGCTATAATAAAAACTGTCAGAAGATAAACGGTGCGGTTTGGAGCTTGTTAAGGAGGGCTATGATGTCTGTTTTGGCCTTCTCAGTGCTCAATTACAGAACATTTCAATGAAATATAAATACCAAGCCACTGGTTTACCAAGAAATTAATTTTCAGCAAAGAGAAAAACACCATCACACAAAGAGAAAATTGCACACATGCTTCAAAGGAATGCTCTTGATGTTTAGTTAGAAGGCCAAACTGCAATTAGGAACCAATTGCTAATAATTGGCAGAATGAATTCTCAGAAAATACATCATATACTAACTGGCTTCGGAAATTTTCTTTTAATATTGCCATAAACAAAATAGGTTATTTTGTATAGCGTTAAATAAGAGTTTTATGGAATAGACTTCCACAGCTCAATAAGAAAGAAATATTTTAAATATCTGGGCTAAGATTTTCAAAAATTAATACGATAGATTTTTGAAATTACAAAGGCTGTTTTTTAGAGCTCCTTACTAACTTTTCATGTTCTTGTATAAGATGTTTGGAACTACAGTTCTGTAAATCCTTGCAATGTGGTATAAATATACTTACTTACTTACTTAAGGTGGCGCTAAGTCCTGTGTGAACTCTTCTTCTACCTCTTCTTTTCTACATACGGGACAACGCGAAGAACTTTTCGCTCGAAATGACCCAAAATGCTTTCACCAGCTTTTGTCATAGTCAATGCTTTGGCTCCGTAAATCAGGACGGAGATGATGAGGGTCTTATACAGTGACACTTTATTGAAGAAACAGCGGATGGTCTCAGCGCTGGTGTTGTTTTCTTTGTTCGTAGCGGAGCCTAGGTAGACAAATTCCTTAACTATCTCAAAGTAACGTCTGTTGATGGTGACGTTTTGATCGAAACGTCGTTGTTGTAGTTCCTTTTTGGATGGATAGCATGAACTTTGTCTTCCCCTTATTAACCGTTAAACAAATTTTTGCCGCCTCTACCTCAATACTCGCAAAAGCCCCCATTGACATCACGCCCAGATACACTATTCTTTCAAGGACGATGTTGAAGAAATCGCATGACAGCGCATCATCTTGTCTAAAGCCTTTTTGACATCGAAAGGTTCTGTTAAGTTGTTTTTAACCTTTATAGAGCAGCGCGAATTCTCCATGGTCATTTGGCAGGGATGCTAAATCTAGACAGGGCCCTCTACAGTTCATCCCTGTAGATGCTGTCATATGCAGCCTTAAAATCGATGAAAAGATGGTGGGTGTCGATTTGATGTTCTTGGGTTTTTTCCAGGATCTGCCGTAATTTGAATATTTGATTAACTGTGGATTTTCCTGGTCTAAGACCACACTGATAAGGGCATATCAGGTTGTTGAAGATGGACTTAAGACGTTCACATATTACGGCAGGGAAGATTTTGTAAGCGATGTTAAGTAGACTGTTGCAACTATAGTTGGTGCTGTTTGGAGGGTCTTCTTTTTTCAGTATCGGGATGCTTTCTTCCAACCACATCTTACAGATAAGTTTGTGGATTCTCCTAACCAAATTATCTCCATAGCTGCTTTGCATAGCTCGGCATTAAATCTATCTGCTCCAAACGGCTTTGTTAGACTTCAGCTTAGATATGACAATATTTACTTCGTCTAAGTCGGGAATGTTGATTATTATGTTATGTTCGTTTCACCTGCTCATAAAACTTTCAAATTTCATTCCTGCTTTTGAACCCTCAACATCTTCGACCGCACACTTCTCATGCTCTCTCTTTTTCCTTCTGAGAAGTCGGTGTTCCTCTCGCCTCTTTTGCTCATAGAGCTCGTGAGCAGCTCTCATCCTTCTATGCAGCGCCGCTTTGCGTGCTTGTTGTTTGGCTGCATTTGCCTGCCGACATTCCTCATCAAACCCAGGGTGGCTGCTTGAAACCTAGCACGTCAGAGGCAGCTTCTCTGATTGCATCTTGGCAATGTTGCTACTGTTACTCGATACACTGTGTTGGTGTTAGGGAACTTCGAAAGAGGCTATATGTGACTCGGCCGTAGAAGAATTTGGTGATCTCTTGCGATTGTAGCCGTTCGACTATGTATCTTCTCTCAGCGTCTCTCTGTATCACTCGAAGTGCTACTTTGGCTACAACGAGGTAATGGTTAGAGTCGATGTTAGCTTTTTGAAAAGTTCGGATATCCATCGATAGCTGACGATAGACTGATTTGGAGAACTCCAAGTTCTTTTGGGGATGTTGAGGTATATAAACGCGTATTGGCTGCCATGAAGTTTCACCCAGCAGTAAAATCGATGAGCCTGAATCCATTATCGGAAGTTTAGTCGTGCAGACTGTTTTTCCAGCAAAGTTTTCGATGACGCATAACTCGGGCTGAATATGACCGATGATATCAATTATGTTGTTTTTGAGGGCAGCGTTGGCTTGCGACCTATTCGCATAGACCTGCGACCTGAAGGCCTCACAAGAAATAACCGCTGGCGTAGAATATTGGTTGTTCCTTAAGATGTGTGGCACGTAGCGTTATCCTGTTGAAACCAATCCAATTCAGACCACAAGAAGTTGGTTATCATCGACCTATAGGTAGTGATCGCCGCGCCGTTGACGGTGATCATTTTCGGGTAGTATCTTTTCGAATAAGTATGGACCTATGACGCCTTCAATCCAAAATCTACACCAAACAGTTGCTTTATTTGGTGAATTGGTGTTCTCCCGAATCCGTCAATTTTGCTTATTCTCGTACCGATCCATCTAAAAATAGACCTCATCGCTAAAGATGAGTTTTCGAAAAACCCAAAACTCAATTATGGAACACAAGTCGTTTGGTTTCAGCTCCTGGGTAAGTTGTATTTTGTATGGGTGCATGCTTAAAGCACGACGCAAAATTCACTATGTTGTGGTCTGCGACAAGCCATAAGTTATTGTGAGTGACGTGAAATTGACTGCCTCAGTTTCTGCTGCACACTTTCAAGAAAACCTGTGATATTTTCGGTAGATCTTGTATTTCGCATTCCATTCCGATTGTTGTCGACTTGGAAGGACGTCCATGTACCCCATAAAAAATTCGCAAAGCTACTAGAGATCACCTTTTTTGATAATAAAGCTTTATAATTCGCACGTATTGCTCGACGCTATAACTTGCCATGATAATTTGTCTTTAATGACTGATTAAAAGATGATATTTTGACAGAAAGTAAAAGAAAAAAGAGGCTGGGATGCGACCCACACTGATAACTTCCCATGAAGTCTGTCGATTTGTCTTGCTTAAAAGTTTGTCTATATGTATCAATTTTTACCAAATTTGCGTACTATTTTTTGTAGATTTTATTTTTTTATGGAAAAACAGACTGTTGGATTTTTATAAAAAAAACTACTGAATATCGAAAACAATATTTTCTGTGAAATAAAATAAGTTTGAAGCTAATATTTTTAATTTTTGAAAAGCTATTTGAGTCGAAAGTAAATTTTTACCAAGTTTTAGTATTGTTTTTTTTTTAAGTTTTTATTTTTTGTAAAAAAAACTGTCAATGCGATTTTTCTCAAAATTTTATCGAATGCTGGAAATTACATTTCTTATAAGTTAAAATTAGTAAGAAGCCATTATCTCAAAGTTTTGGAAAGATATTTGAGTCGAAAATCAATTTTTACCAACTTTTGTTAAATTTTGTTTCGGTTTTTATTTTTTATAAAAAAAACTGTCAATTCGATTTTTTTCAAAATTTCACTGAATGTTGACAACAATATTTTTTGAAAGATTTAAGTAGTTTAAAGCCAATATCTGAAAGTTTTGAAAAGATATTTGAGTCGAAAATCAATTTTTCCCAACTTTGAGTAATGTTTTTTTTTAGGTTTTTATTTTTTATAAAAAAGTTGTCAATTAGATTTTTCTCAAAAATTTATCAGATGTCAAAAACATTATTCTTCGTTGCACAAAATTATTTTGGAGATCAAATCATATTTTGGTCGTAAAATTTTCGAGGTGACAAATTTTTTTTTTCAGTGTTTTTGAATTATAAAAAAAACCGTTAATTGGATTTTTTCCCAAAAATATACTTGTTTTTTATTACGTTACAATATATAATATAAAATTTAATTCAAGTCTCTAGCGTTATTGGTTCATGAGATATTAAGGGTTAACCAAAATGTTCACCTTTTTTTTAAACTGCTATGGTAAAAAAACCACGTACGTACACACGCATGCACAGACATCTTTCTAAAAATGTTTTTTTCGACTCTAGGGACCTTGAAACGTCGAGAAATGTCAAAATTTTCAATTTGACAAATCGGACCCATTACAATAACTTCCTATGGGAAGTTAATAATATGGCCGCCACGAGCTTACAAATACAAACCTTACCTATTGAAATAACCCTTAAGAAAAGATGAAGTAAGTATATGTAATGAAATCGTGCACTTTATTCAATATAATTTATGATTTTTTTGAAATACAACAGTAAATTTGTAATCAATAGTTCCATGTCATTTGCTCTTGAAAATGGGTTATTTAAAGTTGACTGTATTATAATCGTCACAAATGTAATCATAATAGAAACAATATTCATACAAAGGCCACAATTGGTTTCAAATAATCCATAAATATCAAATATCAAGTTGTTTAATTTCATTTGAATCAAAAATTGCTCAACCTGTCAACAAATAAAATTAAAAATTAAATGTAACCGTTAAGAAACTTTAACTCTTAAACTTACACTACGATCCCAACGACTATCAATATCAGAACATAAGTTTTCCCATTGAATCAGCAGAGGAATCTTGGACCTGCGAGCAAGACGATCCATGACCATTATGAGGCAGAAAAAGTCTTCAATTTGGAAAAGTCCAATAATCAATAAATTCCATTCAATGTTTCCCGTTATCAAGTACGACAGAAAAATGTTATAAACATTAGCAAACATTATCAGCACCTCAACACCGAACAAAATCAATAGATGAAATTGAAAGGTCCTATGAAACTGCGTTGTGATCTTGAAGATTTCCAAATAGAGTTCAGTGCACAACTCCAACTCGTCAGCAAAATCACACAATTTGGTCATTTTCTGGAATTTGGTCAAGTGCTGTTGCTCTGCTTCCACAATCTCGACGCGTTTGGCAAACGTCAACATATGATTTCCAAGATTATAATACAATCCTGACATTGCTGAAAGACACAATGTCAGGAAATCCGACGCCACAATAACTGCTAAGCACGAAACATAGCCAAGCACGAATTCAATCCCAAATAGTACCTCTTCCGCTGAGACCACAGTGAAATAGAGTAGCGGAATGCTAAAACAAAAGCTGATAAAATTACACACGGTTCGACTTAGAACCACAAAAAAATGCTCTGGTCCGAAAATGGCAAAATTATTTGATAACTTCGCAATCCTTAAAAATACTTCAATAGCTCGGTTGATGGTCTTGATGAATTTGCCATGATACGCCAGTTGAAAGACTATAAACGATATTGAAAATATAGCAACGCCTACAAATTGTATAATTGTAAGTGCCTGAAGATAGATGTTGAAAAATTTTAGTAATTGCGGCAGAGCCCGAACGAAAGCCAGGAGGCAAATTAATCTGAATGTAATTGACCAAATAAGAATCTTTGGGGAATACTTAAGACGAAAACGAGACGTTATGGTGAATGAAAACATTCCGAACATTTGCCCATAAAAGTAAGTTATTTTAAGGACAAAAAAGGCATACGAATTAATACAACCGGGTTTGTCTGCCATTTTAGTCAAACTGAATTCGTTTTTCAATTAGCCATCAATTATTTCATTATGGCTACATGAAACTATTAAAGGTGTACTTTCAAAACATCAAAAAGTGGAAAGCGGTTTTTAATTGTTCTTTTTTAATATTTTATGCTGAACTATGCTGGGATGAGACCAAAGTTGATAACGTAATTTAAAGTAAATATTTTATCGCAATACGTGAAATTGACATTAGAAGAACTTTAGAGTGTATAATTTTAATCATTGAACTGTCACTTAATTTTTTTTTTTAATTTTACCAAAAGCTAATAAAAATATTTTGTTTTAGATGAATGTCAACATCTACATTTGTCTTTAATATATTCTAGTGGAAAATATTTTTAAACGAATTTTATAATATTCGTTTCTTAAAGGTTTTAATTAATTAATTAATTGTAAAAATAATTGTCAATTCGGTACTAAAATACAAGATTCTAAAATACTTGATGGTAACGTGTTATTCTTCGTTGAGTACAACTTTTCTGAAAGTACATAATCTTATTTTGTTCCGGTTTTTTAATTATTTTAATTTCATACTAATTGTGTTGTGTAATATGAAATTTGGTGAAGTCGATGCCGTTATTGGTTCTTGAGATATTTGGAATTCAATAAAATTTGTTGACTGTCAGTTCTGTATATTCTGATATAATTATATGCAAGTTTTTTGGAATTGATTTAATTTAATTGTTGGTTCTTGAAAAAAAGGTATTCCTTCGAAGTGGAAAACTAAAAGGTAGATTTTGGTTCCCCGTGGAGGCCATTTTGTTTAGGTGACATCTGTCAATTTTTTTGTTTATTATTCAGTTGTTTATGCCAAATCATAATGATAAGACTTTATTATCAAAATGAGTGTTCGTTAGCTCAAACGTTGCGCGCATTGCTCCCATTTTACGGTAGACGTGGTGGCCCTTCACAGTAGGCTCTTCAACGTTTGGTGGCCAAATTTGAGACGATCGATTCAGTAAGCAATCAGCCAGCCGGTTCAGTAAGCAATTGCAGAAACGCAAGATCGGCCGAGAACAACGACGTGATCCATGAATGTGTACAGCAGAACCCGAAGCAGTCTATTCCTCGCCGTGCACAAGAACTCGGCCTTTCGCAGACTTCAACTTTTCGGATTTTGCGTCGGGACTTCGGCCTACAACCGTACAACATCCAACTGACCTAAGAGCTCAAAGTTCATGACCATAGGAAACGCCGTTTGTTCGTTCGAATCGTTTGGAAGAGGACCCTAATATTGGCCGAGGTGATGAGTCGCATTTTTGGATGAAGGGACGACTCACGACACCAACCGACGCGAGGTTCACCAGGTGATAATGCATCCTCACAAAGTTACCGTTTGTTGTGGATTTTTGGCCGGCGGCGTAATTGGTCCGTACTTTTATGAAAACGACGTCAATGAGGCGGTCACCGTAGACAGCGAGGACTACATAACGATGATAACTAATTTCTCATGGCCCAAATTGAACCATATGGACCTAGACGACATGTGGTTCCAGTAGGACGGCGCTACGTGCCACACTGCAAACGCCGCGATTGACATTTTGCATGAACGATTTGAGGGTAAGGTTGTCTCTCGCAGGGGTGATGTGAATTGGCCACCTAGGTCATGCGATTTGACCCAGATATACTTTTTCCTGTGGGGTTTCTTGAAGTCGGAGGTCTATGCAAATTGGGGCGTGGTGTCCTGGGGTCACCAACATGACTTAATGAGGGGGCCAGCCAATAGGACCACTTCTGGAAAAAATAATACGTTTTTGAATTAATTGATTTTTGAAAGACCCGTGGCGTGATGGTTAGGGCTTAGGACTTTCATGCAAGAGGTTTTGGGTTCAATCCCTGCCTCTGCACCTAAAGTTTTGTTTACACGTGTATTGCCTCTTGCGAGGAATTGAAAAATCTTCCAAAAGTAACTGTTGCCATAAAAAGTGCTTTCGCAAATTATCAGTCCAGATTTGGCATACAAATTTTAGGTCCCCTCAATTTCTGAAGTAATTCGCACATAGAAATGATTGAAAGTTGTAATTTACTTATTTTTAAATTGACAGCTTAGTGCTCTGTAGGATATGTTGCGACGTCTTGTTGCAACCGAAAATGTCGCCATTTTTATCAAGTTTCGGACACAAAGAAATCAGTCAGCTTATAACTCGAAAGCTTTCTGCCCAGAAAAGTGCTTTACCACTGAACATGGGCACAATAATTCGAAGTATTTTATGAACTTGGCAAAGAGATTTATTTTTTGTCAAAATAAATTTCTATGCTTTTGAACATTGTTGTAGCGATACACGTTTTCTTTCCTGTCAAAGAATTTTTAATTAGAGCTTAGTCATTTGTTCAAAGCCCATGTGCAAGCCCAAGTATAAACCACTGTTTTGTAACTTTATCTTATTCCTTTCATGTGTACACTTCGACGGATCTGACATGACCTCAAAATGTACAATTTTATTCGTCAATTGAATTTAAAAAATTCTTGTTTGCCTGCTGCAGGCCTAAAAAAGTATCTATCAACCTCCATTACGATTGATTTCAAGTCAAAACTTAAATTGTTATCTCCGTGAAAAGTGCCAAAAAACCAAATACAGGCTATTTATTTAGACTATATGTATAGTGAAAATGGACTTTAATTTCATTCATTCGATTGTATTACTTTCTATACGCACTTTATAGTTTCGTACCTACAATGCATCTCTATAACTTTTGAATATACAGATAGAGAAAGATTGGTATTGTTTGGAAATTTCATCACCAAAGCCGCATACCTCATTTTTCACCACAATTTCATTGAAACGCTAATTTGTTAACATTTTACGAGAATTATTTGACTTTCTGGCTAAAAGTTCTTCCTGTACTATACATCAACCGCTTTCGCTCCTCGTTTCATACTCGTACTATCCCTTACCAGCTATTCCTAACCTATGTAAACTGCCAAAGCTGAAGCCAGAAGTGGGTTCGCATAACCACAGAACAATTTTGGGTTTTCATACACACAATAATTTTGTTCGCACGAGCCATGTAATTCGTATCCATGACATTTGAATCGTAATTCCCAATATTTTCATGGAATCCTTTAGCTCTCATCCTGCCAACCGATGGGCCTCCTTTTTTACCCTATCTACTCTTGGAAAATATACACAACACCTCGAATGATGGTCACATCCTAATTCGGTCCGATAATCACGCTGTAAACCAACTTCAAAAGCCAACGAAAAATGTGAATGTTCTAAAAGCTGCAATGGGCTGGGCTGTGCCAGTGCATGGGCTCGTCATCGTCATTCTGCATTCGTCGTACGTCGTACGTTGTACGTCGTCCATCGTCATTCGTTTGGTGAGTCGGTCATCGAAATTGTTGATCCAATTTAAATGCCCCCCAGATGCCACATTACAATTGTTGGCATTGGAGCTACAAAAGCTAACGCCTAAATTACACCATCAGTATTATGCATTTCAAATTTTCTATTTTCTGGCTTTTGGATGTGAATTCAGCGATGTTATAAATGTTATAATTGAGATGTAATTAATAATTCAATAACATTTTTGAAGTACATACATAACTTATTTATGTCAGGTTGTTTAGAGCAACTCCAAATGACAGCTACATAGGTTTCTATTAAATATTTGAACTTGCACTGGAAGCTTGGATTCGTACAATACAAGAGAAGTTGGTTGCTTTTCTTAGTTTGACAGTTGAGAATGGGCAGGTTCAGACGACATAAGGACTTGAAAGTTAGGAAAGTTTCTATTATCAGATGCCAAAAAATAACATTCCAATTAAGGCAACTTTAATGGAAAGTTGACTGGAAAGTTAGTCAAGAAAAATCTCCCTAACTATTAAGTCAAGTGTACTTCTATCAAAATGACAGTTGATCATGTTTTTTCATTCAGCTGAAATCTGAACTTTATTACTCTATGATTTGTTTATTTTCTGCACAACTTCATTAAATGCTTTTTGTAAAAGGGTTCTTGTAAATTTCAAAAAGAAATTAGTAATATTTCTTTACAATACAAAATACAAATCGTGATGGACTTGTAGTTTGCTTGAGGAGTGTTTTGTAGACAATAATGATTTTGGTGGTTTTTGTACTATGAACTGAAAGTAGAGGTTTGTGAAGTAAAGTTCTCAATTTGAAATTCATGACACTTGAAAAACTAACTAGCTGCCTTCGTCAAAATTTACGTTCAAAAAATTAAGTTGATTGCAAATGAAGTCCCTTATGTTGGGTGCACCTGCCCAATGTGTTGACATTTCTGTTCATTTTAAAGAAAGTTTGCCAATTTATCATGAATCCTTTAACGAAAGAGCAATTCTTCCAAATAATTGTGGACATTTACTTTGAAGAAAATAAATCATCGTAAATTGTATTTAGTGATGGCTTGGTCAATAAGCAAAATTGGAATATATTGACAGAAGACAATCCTCAAGCCATGAACTAATCTCCGACCCATGCTGACTGATTTTTGTTCCGAAAATTAAGGTGCCATTCACAAAATACATGCGTCTCCAGCCATCTCGGTCCCTAGTTTGCGTCTTCTCTCGGGATTTGGATTCGAAGACCTTCTGGGCTGGAGCGTTGATGTCCATTCGCTCTACATGACCCAGCCATCTTAGTCGTTGGACTTTTATACTTTTGAAAAGGTCAAGGCGACCAAAAATCACCAGAGTCATTTTTATCTCGAAGCATCCAAAGACAATATCATCTTGCCTTGACAAGATTCAAGTCTCAGCGCCATAAATGATAACCGGGATAGTGAGTGTATTTATAGATGGTGACTTAAGATGCCCGAGAGGATTTCACTTTTTGCAAGACTTATTCTCCGTTTGATTTAAGCGCTGGTGCCGTTGTCTGAATATATAGACAAAGTCCTTAACTACCTCAAAGTTCTACCTGTCCATGGTGACGTTTTGTCCAAGTCATTTTTAAGCGTCGCGTCGTTTAACCTCCTTTTTGATGACAGCCAATATTTGGTCTTTCCCTCATTAACCACTTAGCCCATCTTCTCCGCTTCCGTCGGAATGCTCAAAAACGCTCCATTGACATCACACTTATATCTTCCAGTTTTTTCAATATTATCGGCGTATCCGAGTTATTGGATGGACCTTTGGAAGATTTTGCCTCTAGTGTTGACGGTTGAGTTTAGCACAATTCTCTCCAGAAACAATGTTGGAAAATTTTCATCACAGTGCACGCCTTGTCGAAAACCTTTATTGACATCAAACGCATCGCTGAGATCTTTTCCGACCTTGATAGAGCAGCGTGCATTCTCCATCGTCATTCTGCATAAACGGACAAGCTTGACAGGTATGCCAAAACTTGACATTACTCGGAAAAGTTCTTATGTAGGGTTTTTTAAATTGGCGCGGGTAGATTTTGGCACCCCGCCGTGGCGGGCATTTGTTTTGTTGAAATCTTTCAACATCTGCCAAATCGTCATGGCAAGTTACACAATTGAACAGCACCTTCAAATGATAAAACTTTATTATCAAAATGAGCGTTCGTTAACGCAAACGTTGCGCGCATTACGATCATCTTACGGTAGACGTGGTGGCCCTTCACAGTCGACTCTTTAATGTTCAAGGAAAACAAGATCGGCCGAAAACATCGCTGCGGTCCATGAAAGTGTACAGCAGAACCTGAGGCAGTCTATTCCTTGCCGTGCACAAGATCTCGGCCTTTCGCAAACTTCAACTTGGCGAATTTTGCGTCGGGACTTAGGCCATCACTCTTACAAGATCCACCTGGCCCAGAAGCTCAAAGTTCATGACCATAGACAATGCCGTTTGTTCGCTGACTGGTCTTCGAATCGTTTGGAAGAGGACGTCTAGTGACGAGGCGCATTTTTGGATGAATGGCTGTGTTAACCCACGCGAGGTTCAATAAGTGATAATGCATCCTCAAAAAGTTACCGTTTGGTGTGGATTTTGGGCTGGCCGCGGCGGCGTAATTGGTCCTTACTTTTATGAAAACGACCTTAGTGAGACTGTCACCGTCAACAGCGAGCGCTACATAACGATGATAACTAATATCTTATGGCCCAAATTGAACCATATGAACCTAGACGACATGTGGTTCCAGCAGGACGGAACTACGTGCCACACAGCAAACGCCACGATTGACAATTTCATTATCTACCCTACCGATTTGAAGTTTCTGTTTTTTTTTCAATATCTGCCGAAATTTGAATGTTTGGTCAATGGTCCTGGTCTCAAACCACACTGATATGGACCTTTCAGGTTGTTGACGAATGGTTTCAGTCGTTCACATAATACGGCATAAAGGATTTAAATTCTAGGGACCTTGAAACCTTAAGAAATGTAAAACAAAAATTCAATTTAACTTCCTATTTTAAGTTGTGAAATCATAGAAACAACATTTCTGACTTTCGCTTAAAGTTTTCTCAAGCACACTATAAATTTCCTCTGTGCTAAGAACTAAAACATCAATGTATTAAAAGGCCAATGAAGTTCACAAGCTTTACAGTAAATGATGTCTAGAGCATGTATAGGTATTAGATCACGTAGCTTCGTATTAAATATTTAAGAACAACTAGCGGGCCCGATAGACTTCGTCCTGTCATAGAGATTTGTAAAGTGGCAGTTTTTGTTCCTACGTATTTCATAGTCGTTGATAAACATTCTCCTGAACAGAACCGTCACCCTCGTGATAGGGCGTTGTGAATAAAAAATAATTAAATGAAACATATAATAACGATTTAAAAGTTAGTAATCGCTTTATTGTTAATCATGTGAATCATAATCATTAACAGAAATTAGTTTTATTATCATAGTAGTGCTTTGTGATATAAGATATTTTTTGTTTGATTATTTGGCGCATATACAAACAAATCTGATAGTTTTCGAACACGGGAACAGGCAAGATACAATAATTGACCATGTAAGAAACATGTTTTTTCTAGATTAATACCACAAACACTTAATGATTGTCCCTGTGACTTGTTTATGGTCATAGCAAAAGCAGGCCGCACTGGAAACTGTAGTATCGTTTAAACTCAAATGGCACATCAGTCGGAATCATTGGCATGTGCGGTATGAGAACATCTTCTCCTTTATACTTTCCTTTGAGTATTGTTGCTTCTATCACGTTGTTTAGTAATTTTTTTATCGCTAAGCGTGTACCGTTGCACAGACGCGGTTGGTTGATATTTCGCAACGTTATAACTATTGATCCAACCTTTAATTGAAGATTGTGAGGTGGCAATCCTGGCAAACCCAGCGAGTTTAAAAATTCCGGTGGATAGTTGACTACGTCATCTTGGTTAGTTGCCGAATCAACTGATTTATGTATCCTCGATTCGCGTGTAGTTTGTTCTTGAATTTTGAAATTCAATTCATTTACATCAATGTTTTTTGCAGCCAATATAGCTCGTTCGCTCAACCAATCATGGTTTCTGTAATTTTGAGAAACATCTGGAAACACCTTCTGAATAAGTTCGTCTTTTGATTGCGTTAACTGACAAAAACTTTAAGGAAAGTTAATGCAGCCAGTCAACATGTTTATAGGAAATTTGCCATTACCAATGTCAATGAGTTGTTTAGAAAGCGAATTGTTGCTAATATTATTGAAATCAAAAAAGTGTTTCTTGTACCACCAGGTGCATCTAAGAAGTAAATCCCTCCAGTTTCATCATTTGTTACTTTCATAAGAGTATCAAATACATACTTCTGGTGTTTATTCAACAGTGGAAGATTTGTTTGAATTAATTCTTTCAAAATGTTGAGATCATAACATTTTTCTCGATGCAACTCTTGGTTAAAAGCATCATGAATTTGACGTTTGGGCGCTGTCAGCCCTAATTGAATTAATAGTTTGTTTGACATCATCAAGCACATGTCCTCAACTGAAATCAATGCTTTATTGTAAATTTCTTCACTGATTTGTATATTTGGATTTCCCATCCTATTCCGTATTTGATGCAAAATATCATCACACATAATAATCTTTGTACTTGATCCACAAATCAATTGGTTTTGATGGGAAGCATGTAGATATGATTATAGAAAACAATGTTCGTATTTGATGAGCGTGTGATGATATTACAGCATCATTGAGAGTTTCCCAATGAGCGTAATTTTCTGGCGATTGCAAACGTTGACAGGCTTCTCTGTGGGATCCACACAAACTTAAATAATATTTGATCTTAAAAATTATATATTAAGTTGTAACTAATATCTATCAATAAACATCTTAACTCAAGTGATAGAAAATGTTGTTCGCTTAAATAATTATAAATAACTGCTATAATACATACCTTGAAAGTTGGCATGAAATTTTCCCAAACTACATTTGTTGCCCCAAATGAAGTGAAGCCAATAACAGCACATTGGTAGTTACTGTATTCAATTGTCACATCGTAACTGAAAACAGCTCGATTCAAACTTGAGCGATCATTAGTTGAATGTCGAGCTCGCGCTTCACGCGTTTGTGATATCCTAATTCTTTCACGTTCAATTTAGTCTTCACGTTCTTGTGCAGTACGATTAAATCGGTAATTAGCTTGTAGCAGTTCGGGTTCTTCTACCTAAATTGCTTCGGAGGCATATCAAATATAAATTATTTTGTCACTAAGCACTAACTAAACAAACACTTACACTAACACTCTGCACAAAACACGATATACGGTTTGTTTCAGCCGTTTATCAGTTGACAAAAGCAAACTCAGTAGATAAGGTAACAGAAGTTCCAAGAAAAATAACAGCAAATCGACATCAAAACATTTTTGTTCTTTTTTTCATTTTTTTTTTTTTATTTGATATGACTTGAAGTCAAATTCTTTAAGCCGACTACGTTTTAGTTAGAAAACATTTGTATGGGAAAAAGAAAAGGGCTGTTTTTATGGTTTTTCCGGAAATTATTCGAATTTTTCTCGCCGTAAAAACCATCCTTGAACTTCAACGAACATTTTAAAAAAAGAATTGGCCAAATTGTTCCAGGCGTTGTTGAGTTATGCGCTTACCAACACATTTTGCGATTCATTTTTATATATAAGAAGATGTAGCATAGACATAGATTTCACTCAAGGTGACGGAATAAGTGGACCTTACCAACTTCAAACTGCAGGCAATTTTCCAAAAGACCAATTAAATTGATATATTTTTAAGTTCTTGGTTTTAATTTGGATTTAAACAACACTGTCATAGAAAATACCGTCCAATGATTTTAACTTGGGTTGAGACCGATTACTTCTAGAGAGTACCTTATAAAAGTATACCTACGCTAATGACGGTATGTATGACTTTTTTGTAAAGTAGGGTCATTAGAAAACATGAAACTGACATATAATTTCAGGGGGCTTTAGTGAGTATTGAAGTGGTGTTAAAGAACGTCTTGGACAAAACTTTAGAAATTTGGCTGTCATCACTAAGCTCAGGGTTAACCACTGCGTCGATAATGAGCATACAATTACATGAACTAATTTTCTGGTGCTTCTTGTTGTATTTTAGCCAATATCTCTGAACTATTGTTGCCACACTCATCCAACCAAAATTGGACATTGCTGCTAAATAAAATTCTACGTTAGAAATATTGCTGGGACTCAGAACAATTTTTGTATAATTCTTTGAATGGCAATATAACTCTATAACTCTGCACGTTAGTTTGGCAGAACAATTCCAATATATGTGACATCCAATTTGACAGATTCGGATTCAAAAAGTATGGACGCAATCAGCTGTTAAGTTACCGATACCTGTTTTAGAAAACTATTTAGAATTATTCCTATTCATCAGGATCACTATATTATTGAATACTCGCATAAAGGAATTTAAATAGCAACACTGGTAAACCATTAACCAGTTACGTGGAAGGAGGTGTGCGTTGAAATGCGTATAAGACCCACAATATTCACACCGTCAGTTGGCCTTAATGCAACCCGGACCCGGTTGATGTTGCAATATACTTGTGCGGCCTAATGTCGCACCAATATCCATAGTGCGAATTGTGTGTCTTTATGTGCGAAAATATCCAAAATGCAATTGTTACACAGATGGAAAATATATGTATCTATATTGGAGCATACAGTAGTGTCCGAAATAATAGGAACATACCTTTGTATTACTTAATAATTATTAATTATTATGTCTTTATCACTAACGTGAGGCATTTAATTTGTATGATAAATATGTTTGTATTCTTTTTTTTGTGATTTTTAAAAATCTAAATTTGTTGTTTAGATTTTGGAGTCAATTTGCTGCAGGCTTCATGATAAGCTGTTCAAAAAAATAAATTTAAACTTCAAAACACAATAAATTTCAAAAAAAAATTGGAAATTAATTCTATTTATTGGTGAGATTATAAAGGGTGATTTTTTAACTATTATCTTTTTGGCAATACTGGTTTAGACAGCTGACGCACGTTTCGTGTTTTGTTTCACTGTCAAACATCTTCAGTTTGGTCTATAATTTAACCATGAATCGTCTTACAAACGAACAACGCTTGAAAATTATTGAATTTTATTATCAAAATGCGTGCTCTGTTAAGAAAGTTCACCGCGCGCTTCTTCCATTTTCTGGTCAGTTTAATCAACCCACTGAAGCGGCTATTCGGGCTATTGTGGCTAAATTTCGCACCAAATTTATATTGTTGGACATAAAACTACCAACACGCTTACGTAGAGTGTGAACTGAAGAAAAGATGCGAATCGTAACGTAACTGTGAGTGGTGAGCGCTACCGTGAGATGATATCCAACTTTTAGTTTGCCCGAAATGCAAGAGCTTGAATTGCAGGACATCTTGCCACATACCACACAGCACGCGCAACAATGGACTTATTGAGAGGCGAGTTCGGTGAACATTTTATTTCACGTTCGGGAACGGTCAATTGGCCTCTTAGATCGTGCGATTTAACGCCTTTAGATTATTGTTTGTGGGGCTATGTTAAAGCTCATGTCTATACAGACAAGCCCTCTTCAATTGACGCATTGGAAGACAACATTGAAGCATTTGTTCGTGAGATAGCGGCCGAAATGTTGGAAAGTCAAGGTCAACATTTGCATGAAATAATCTTCAAACATTAAATTATATGGGCCGTACTTTCGATTCAAATAAAGAATTCATGCATTTTTTGAATTGCATGTGATTTTTTTTCAAACTTTCATATAGCTTTTAAAAAATCACCCTTTATTTGCTATTTAAATAAAAATATTTATTTATTCTTTTTTTCACAGAGTCAACTAAGTATTGAAATTTTCTTAAGGAGTTTCAGTGACACTTCATCAAAGAATCGATTTGTTAGAAGACTTGAATCTATTCCCTTTATTTTTGCGCTCAATGGAATTGTTCTCTATGAGATTCACGATCAGTTATTAAGAATAACTCTTAAAAATATAAAATGTTATTCCTTTGAAAATATGAACTTCGTTAATATAACATTTTACTACTTTTTTCCTAATTACTGCTTGCATTTCTAAAATTAGACGCGGGGTTTCCCCCAAGAGAAGTAAACATTAAGTATTATATTTTGACCAGCTTTATTAAAAATCAGGTAATATGGCAGACAAAGTTCATGTAGGTAGCTTCAAAATTGTGATGTTAAACTTTAAATTAAGAAATGTTCCAATTATTATGGTCATAGCTGTCTATATCCATATACGATAGAATCTGAATGGACTGGCTAATAAATATACGTTTTTCAGTTGGGGGCTTTAGTTGTGTCCTTGCCAGTTCTTCCGGTTTGAATGCTTTATTTCAGAACAAATCCTGACGGCTCTGCATATATACATTTGTACATATGTATAAAAATTCACAACCATAGATCCAGATCCAGTGTTGGAATTATAGGTCTAATGGGAGATGGTATGTATGTGTGAACGCGGACGTTGCGTTGTTCGTTTGCCATTTCGTTTTCCGTTCGCTTTAATTACATTTTCAAATGCATCTGCTATTTCCTCTGGGATTTCATTGAAAAGTGACCAAAGTGAGGCCCTCAAATATAGGGATTTCTCGTCGGAATTCATGTATGTAGATATATTTCTATTTGTATATGTATCTCCTGTATATGTCCTGCACATCTAAGTATGTCATCCTTTAGCTAATGAATGGCCTGCAGTGGTGACAGAAAAGAGCATTGTATTTAAACTCTCCAAGGAGATCCCAACTGATTGGTGGTTTGGTTTATATGGTTGTCTAAAAGGACATTACTCCATTCTGTACATATATTGTTAAGTTTACTTGCGTGTTTAATGTGCATTAATTTGCATTTGAAAGCCAAAACCAAATATTTTAAGAGATTCCCTAGAGTTTGTCATACTTGATTTACCTAAAACTTATTATAGTTAAAGAAAAACAAACCATGAAAACTCCTAGGGAGCTTTATAAGTGACATGTTTTGAGATGATGAAAAACCTGAAGAATTTAATAAAGGTGATGGGTGATACCAAATCTGTTGAATGAAAAATAGAGGTTTCCAATAAGAGGTTTCATTTTCATATTTAAAAAAACGAGTATTTTTGTAAAAGAAATTACCTAATAGATGTTTATTTCACTGTTAAGAGGAAGGCTTGTTTTTAACAAAAAAAAAACAATATTAGTCAAATAGCCATACCGTTTTAATGTTATTTGTCCGTACTATAACTTCTTTATTAACTTCCCGTAGGAAGTTATTGAAATGGGTCCAATCTGACGAATTGAAAATTTTGACATTTCTCGACGTTTCAAGGCCCCTAGAGTCAAAATAAAAGATTTTTAGAAAGATGTCTGTGCGTGCGTGTGTACGTACGTCCGTACATCCGTACGTTCGTACATCCGGTACGTTTTTTTCGTCGTCCATAGCTCAAGAACCAGTAGAGATATCGACTTCAAATAAATTTTGTTATACAGATAATAATGCAGAAAGATGCAGAAAGGGCTCTCAAGAAAATTGCGTGGGTGGTATTTAAAAAAAAAGGTCAAAACTTTATTTAACCCTAAATATCTCACGAACTAATAACGCTAGAGACTTGAATTAAATTTTATATTATATGTTATAACGCTATACCAAACAAATATATTTTCGGAAAAAAATCCACTTAACGGTTTTTTTATAAATCAAAAAAAACTGAAAAAAAAAATTTTAAGAACAAAAAATGATTTTATCTCCAAAACAATTTTGTGCAACGAATAATAACATTTTTAACATTTAGTAAAATTTTGAGGAAAATCGAATGGATAGTTAACATTACTAAGAGTTGGTAAAAATTGGTTTTCGACTCATATATCTTTTCAAAACATTGACATATTGGCTTTAAACTAATTTTATCTTTTTAAAAATATTGTTTTCAACATTCACTTAAATTTTGAGAAAAATGGAATTGACTGTTTTCTTACAAAAAATAGAAACCGAAACAAAACATTACTAAAAGTTTCTAAAAATTGATTTTGACTCAAATATCTCTTCAAAAATCAAAAAAATTGGCTTCAAACTAGTTTTATCTCACAGAAAATATTATTTTTGACTTTCTGTAATTTTTTTTATAAAAATAGCTATAACAATTTTTTATAAAAATTAAAATCTACAAAAAATAGTGTGCAAAATATTATTAAAATAGATGTTCGGTTTTCGATATCTCGTGAATAATAGAAGACATTGACTTCAAATTATTTTCATTCATAATTTGTATTTGTTTATATAAGAAAAAAGAGGCTGGGATGCGACCCACACTGATAACTTCCCATCCCGTCTGTCGATTTGTCTTGCTTAAAAGTTTGTCTATATGTATCAATTTTTACCAAAGTTGCGTTCTATTTTTTGTAGATTTTATTTTTTTTATAAAAAAATGGACTGTTGGATTTGTATAAAAAATTACTGAATATATCGAAAACAATATTTTCTGTGAAATAAAATAAGTTTGAAGCCAATATTTGTAATTTTTGAAAAGCTTTTTGAGTCGAAAGTAAACTTGTACCAAGTTTTAGTATTGTTTTTTTTTTAGGTTTTTATTTTTGTAAAAAAACTGTCAATTCGATTTATCTCAAAATTTTATCGAATGTTGAAAACAATATTTTTTATAAGATATAATTAGTTTGAAGCCATTATTTCAAAGTTTTGGAAAAGATATTTGAGTCGAAAATCCATTCTTAACAACTTTTGTTAATTTTTTTTTCGGTTTTTAATTTTTTGTAAAAAAAACTGTACATTCGATTTTTTTCAAAATTTTACTGAATTTTGACAACAATATTTTTTGAAAGATTAAAGTAGTTTAAAACCAATATCTCTAAGTTTTGAAAAGATATTTGAGTCGAAATTCAATTTTTACCAACTTTGAGTAATGTTTTTTTCAGGTTTTTATTTTTTATAAAAAAAACTGTTAATTAGATTTTTCTCAAAATTTTATCCGGTGTTAAAAACATTATTCTTCGTTGCACAAAATTGGTTTGGAGATGAAATCATATTTTAGTCGTAAAATTTTCATGGTGACAAATTTTTTTTTTCAGTGTTTTTGATTTATAAAAAAAACGTTAATTGGATTTTTTTCCAAAAAATATAGTTGTTTGGTATAGCGTTATAACATATAATATAAAATTTTATTCAAGTCTCTAGCGTCATTGGTTCATGAGATATTTAGGGTTAACCAAAATTTTCACCTTTTTTTTAAACTGCTATGGTAAAAAAACCACCCACGCAATTTTCTTGAGAGCCCTTTCTGCATCTTTCTGCCTTATTATACATATGTATAACAAAATTTATTTGAAGTCGATACCTCTTCTGGTTCGTGAGCTATGGAAGACGAAAAAAACGTCGCGAACGTACAGACGTGCGGACGTACGAACGTACGTACACACGAACGCACAGACATCTTTCTAAAAATCTTTTATTTCGACTCTAGGGACCTTGAAACGTCGAGAAATGTCAAAATTTTCAATTTGACAAATCGGACGACCCATTACAATAACTTCCTATGGGAAGTTAAAAATATTTGAATTTCAAACAATTCAGGTAACCTTTTTACTACACCCTTCTCAAGAGCTTATACTTAGGCCACTTAGAAAAGAGAGAAGGAGCAAAACCAGAATTGGTCCTTGATCTGTTATCCTGATGTTCCTTCCTCCCTATTAGAACATTAAAAGTTACAATCTTCCAAGTTTATTTATCTAAACCCCTTCACTTTTCGAGAGTAAATCTATTACAAACAATCTGTAAGAAGACCCACGAAATATTGAATTACGCAAGAAAAGTTGTAAATTCACAAGACGTCAGCATTTGACTCAAGTAAAAAATGAAACAAAAAATAAAATATATAAAATTAATTGTTATTACACACATCAAGCAACTATAAAAAGTTTACAATAACAAAATAACTCTTATTTTAACTATCATCAATCAGGTTGTGTGACGTCACGAGAGCAATTTCAACTTCGCTATAGGTAAGATACTGAAACTGAAACTAAATCTCTCTATATAAACTCCTCAGCTTGGTCCTCGTCCTCGCATAACATCAGCATCACAGCGTCATAGCATCAAGCATCAAGAAAGGCAACTAAAATATTTATTAAAAGTGAACCCATCCGATCGTAAATATCCTTAAAAAACATGAAAAGTATATAGAGTGTTCGTTGTCGCCGCTGCTGCCGTCGCGTCCGTCCCCTGCCGTCACCCCTACCGCTGAAGCTATACCTCTCTCTCTTTTTATTTGTTACTCTCTCTCACTTTATACCTTATACAACTAAAAAAAAAAAGAAGAATATAAGAGCCTCAAGGACTGAAGGACTCAAGGAGCTTGCTATTCTAGACAATGGAAGATTAAGTGGCCTTTGGGGAGACATAGAACAAAATTGCAGGCATCTGGGTATCATAGGGTTCATAGTATATCCGTATCTTATGGGATAAACGTGATTAAAAGACTTTACGAACATTAAGACTCACGTAGTGGCCAGTTGTTATATTTTCCTGCAGCTAGCTAAGATATTCCCTATATAAAACTTGAAGGGGCAATTTATTTTCTTTATTTTTTGTACTTTTTGTACTCCTGCATAGTCTTCGGTGTTTTCGGGGTGCGTTTTCGGGTGTGTTGATATTATACATATATATTTTTATATTTTTGTTTTTATCACAAGGACTTTATCTACAAAAAATTAATCCATCATAAGTGCTTTAATGGAACCCAGGCGACATCTTGTGTTTTATACTTTAATGTTTTAATGTTTTTGTATCTGTTTTTGGGGGACATGCTAACATGTTTACAACACAAAACAACATAAGAAATAAAATATATTTGCTTTGGATTTTTTCGAAATAGTGCAATGTAAATTCTAAATGTGTTATATAGTGTAATATAAAGTGATAAAAAGAGTGTTTTATGAAACTTACAGTTTTCAACCTTCTTCTAACTGCTGGAAAACATCCTTTAAAAAAGGCGCAGAAAAGGAACAGAGCATCATACTTTTTTGCAAATCGGGGCTATGAAGGATACGTACGGCGGAAATTCGTAAAACGAATTGTTTTGAAAAGGAGTTATCGCTTTTATTTTGAGTTTGTGAAAAGTGGCACCTCTTTAATTCGTTTTCAATATTTTATAAAGCTACTAGCTTACCCGGCCACGCGTTAATGTGGCTAACGTTTTTTGTCATTTAACATTGTTGCAAACTATTTAAGGGGAACGGTAGGAGAACATCAGACATGGGCAGGGCACCACTATGTTTTTTTCCACAGATGCCATTTGTAAAAAAGAGGCTGGGATGCGACCCACACCGACCGACCATCCAGTCTGTCGATTTGTCTTGTTAAAAGTTTCTAGCTTTTCGTGTTTTGTTAAAAAAGTTGTCAGTAAATTATTCTTAAAAATCTTAAAATTACCAACAATATTTTGCATAATAATGAAACCATTTGATTTCGAAATCTATTTTTGCTAACGAGATTTTTATACGAAGCCCAATTTTGTTACCATTTATTAAAAAAATTTATTTCTGATATAAACAAATAGAAATTGGATGAATGAAATTAATTTTAAGTCAATATCTTCCATTGTTCACGAGATATCGAGAACCGAACATCAATGTTTACCAATTGTGCGTACTATTTTTGTAGATTTTATTTCGTTATGAAAAAAACGAAATTTGGATTTTTATAAAAAATTACTGAGTGTCGAAAATAATATTTTCTGTGAGATAAAATAAGTCTGAAGCCAAAATTTTTAATTTTTGAAAAGATATTTGAGTCGAAAGCAAATTTGTACCAACTTTTATTATTATTTTTTTTTTAAGGTTTTTATTTTTTTTTTTAAACTGTAAGTTCGATTTTTCTCAAAATTGTATCGAATGTTGAAAACAATAATTTTTATAAAATAAAATTAATTTAAAGCCAATATCTCAAAGATTTGAAAAGATATTTGAGTTAAAAATCAATTTTACCAAATTTTAGTAATGTTTTTTTTAGGGTTTTATTTTTTGTAAAAAAAATTGTTAATTCGATTTTTCTCAAAATTTTACCGAATGTTAAACACAATATTTCTTATAAGATAAAATTAGTTGGAAGCCATAATCTCAAATTTTTAAAAATATATTTGAGTCGAAAATCAATTTTTACCAACTTTGAGTAATGTTTTTTTTAGGTTTTCATTTTTATAAAAAAAACTGTTGATTCGATTTTTCTCAAAATCTTACCAGATGTTTAAAACGTAATTTTTCGTTGCACAAAATTGTCTTGGAGATAAAATAATTTTTTGTTCGTAAAATTTTCGAGGTGAACACATTATTTTTCAGTTTTTTTCATTTATAAAAAAAAACGTTGATTGGATTTTTTTTTCCAAAAGTATACTTATTTGGTATCACGTTACAATATATAGCATTAAATTTAATTCAAGTCTCTATAGTGTTATTGGTTCGTGAGATATTTTGTGTTAACCAAAATGTTCACCCCTTTTTTAAACTGCTATGGTAAACAAAAATACCACGCAATTTTCTTGAGAGCCCTTTCTGCATCTTTCTGCATTATTATCTGTATAACAAAATTTATTTGAAGTCGATATCTCTTCTGGTTCTTTAGCTATGGATGACCAAAAAAAACGTCGCAAACGTACGTGTACACGCACGCACAGATATCTCTCTAAAAATCTTTTATTTCGACTCTAGGGACCTTGAAACGTCGAGAAATGTCAAAATTTAACAAATCGGACCCATTACAATAACTTTCTATGGGGAGTTAAAAATATGGCGACCTTCATGACTGATTTTCTACTACTGTTACCCCTTATTACAATGAAATTATTATTTACGAACGAAGACGAAACCTTCAAGCTGGTATACAAATTTACTGGCTGGGGATTTGAAGGGAAAGGACTTTGAGCACAGTTTATTAATATTTGTATCCAAGTTTGAAGTGTACATGTAGTACCCGTGGCATGATGGTTATTGCGTTGGACTGTCATGCGAGAGGTCTTGGGTTCGATCCCTGCCTATGCCACCTAAAGTTTTTTTCACGGGTACTGCCTCTTGCGAGGAATTGACAAATTCTCCAAGAGTAATTCTTGTCATGAAAAAGTAGTTACGAACAAACATCGTGACACATAATTTATGCATATATTAAGATGCTAGTGTTTTCTGATATTCGTAGTACGAATCTTCTTTTCCGCCGCCGCCTGTGATAAGATCGAATTAGTTTCCGTTGGTAAATATTAATATAATTAAAATATCATGACACTTCTGTGCACAGAAGGCAGAACCGCTAAAGTCAAATGTAGTCAAAATCGAGTATTAGATACCATTAGGTGTTGATGGCCATGAAACCTTGCGGTGGTGCTCAAGAAAAACAAATTTTTCAGTTTAATACAACGATCAACTGTTATGAGACCTTTCTTTTGAAATCTGTCTAAGCTCTTAATCGAAAATGCGGGCTTTTGGTATTGATGAATCTCTTCTTCTTTGGTTTAGAAACTACCATTCTAACCGCTCAATATTGTATTGGATGGTTTTAAGTCTGAAATTCATAAGATAAATGCTGTTGTTACCCAGAGCTCCGTTTTATCTTCGACTCTCTTCCTGATATTCATTAACGAACTCTTGTCTGTCACTTCAAATCCATTAAACTTTTCATATTCGTTTATAGATCGCCCTTCTTGTGCTTCGGGTGTAGAACTTCAACGGCAGCGTTTTCCAATTGGAATTTGATGCTTCAGAAAGTCAATACTGCCTCCTGTCGTTCAAGCGTTACCTACCCCAGATGCCACTATCTATGAGTGGCACTTTTTTTTTTTTTTTTTTTTATATTGTGCGCGCACTCAAGGGGATATGAATACCCTTATAATGATTAAACACTGTGCGAGCAATTAGGAAGGGAGGATAGGATTGGAAAGGAGATACCGATGCACATTGGTTTTGAATGCCTGCACATTGTAATGAGTGGGAAATATTGAGTCTGGTAAAGCATTCCACATTCGTGTAGTGCGACTAAAAAAAGAATCTCTGTACTTTACTGTACGTCCGAAATTGGGCTCAAGGGTAAACTGATGGGCATTCCTAAAAGAGCGGGTATTACGATTAAATAGTTTGAGGGGAGGAATGCAACTGGCTATTTCACTAGAACATTGTTTATGAAAATAGCGATAAAATAATGATAGACATGAAACCTTACGGCGGGCGGTGCTCAAGAGATACAAAAGTTTCAGTTAAACAACGGTCACCTATCAATTTTAGAGCTCTTTTTTGAATTCTGTCCAAGAGACTCAAGTGTGTTATTGGAGCACCTGCCCAGATATGGGAATTGTACTCAAGTTTCGGACGAATATAAGCTTTATAAATTGTAGCCAGATCAGAAGGGGTAAAAAACTTCTTGCATCTTCGGAGAAAACCTAAACACTTAGCAGCATTTTTAGCGATGTCAAATATGTGATCACTCCACAACAAGTGGTTTGTGATGCACATACCTAGGACTGAAAGTTGTCCAGTCTCCTCGATGCAAGTTCCACTCATGGATAGTGGCATTGGGGGAGGGTTACGCTTTTGTGACAGTAGACAGCATTGAGTTTTCGAAGCATTAAATTCTACACGGTTTTTGATTCCCCATTGCTGTCAAGATCAGAATTTAATGAGCTTATCATACGCTGCCGTTGATAGTCCACATCCGAAAAACAAGGATGAGAATCTAAAAACGAATATGAGAAGCTGAGGGTACTGTCATCAGCGAAACAATTAAGTGGGTTAGAAGTTTCAGACAAAAGATCATTTATAAAAATAAGGAAAAGTGTCGGAGACAAAACGGAGCCCTGGGGCACGCCAGCATTTATTTTGTGGATATCAGATTTGAACCCGTCCAATACTACTTGAATTGAACGGTCCGAAAGGTAATTTCTAACCCAACGAAGAAGGGATTCATCAATACCAAATGCACGCATTTTCGATAAGAGAGCTTGGTGCCAAACTCTATCAAATGCCTTTGAAATATCAAGTGCAATAATCTTACTTTCTCCAAAACGATGTAAAGATTTGTTCCACTGTTCGGTGAGATAAACCATAAGATCACCAGTGGATCTATTGCAACGAAAGCCATACTGCCGGTCATTAAGAAGCTTCCGTTCTTCAAGATATTTCTTAAGCTGAAAATTGATCAGCGTTTCCATGACCTTGGAAAGAAGGGACGTAAGTGCAATTGGACGATAGTTAGATGGTGAGGAGGATTCGCCTTTTTTGGGGACAGGCTGGACAAATGCAGTTTTCCATCCACTCGGAAAGAGACCAGTAGAATAGGACAGATGGAAAAGCTTACGCAGTGGTTTTGCCAGCGGTGAAGAACACCTCTTCAGAACAATAGCGGGGATACTATCCGGGCCAGCGGATTTGTGAATGTCAAGATTTTTAAGTACTCTAGTAACTGAACGAGTGCGAAAGGAGATTCGTCCCATAGAATCGTTTACGCTTTCAAGTACAGGCGGAGTCATGTCACTCATTGGCAGCATCGAATTAACAGCCAACTGTGCTGCAAGCAAATTGGCTTTATCAATCGAGCTTACGTAGGGAGTGTCATTGGAAACGAGCGTAGGAACTGATGATGACGTAGTGTTGCGCACATTTTTTACGAATGACCAGAAATTTTTACTACCACTGGGACATTGTAGTATTTTTTGCCGTAATTTCTGATCATGCAAAAATTTAATGCGTCGTATATGTCCGTTACAGGTCTTTCTAGCTTGTTTGAACTTATTCCGGTTTTCCTCAGTTGGGTTGGCTTTGTAATTCCGGAAACTTACATTTTTGGTCCTAATAACCTCTTTACAGCTCGAATCAAACCATGAGTTTTCTTTGGGTTTGATAGATTTTACCCTATTGGGGATAAAATTTCTCATTCCACAAAGAATCAAGTTTGTAATCATATCTGCACTGGAATCCACGTCACTATCGAGGAAGCATAGTGACCAGTTAAAGTTCCTGAACAATTCATTGAGACCGTCCCAGTTGGCTTTCTCATATTGTCAAACGGTTCTCGTAGGTGTTTTAACTTTAACTGGGGTTTTTTGGCATGAGAAATTTGCAGATATGACACAATGGTCAGATGTGCCTAGAGGCGATAATACACTGACAGTATATTTATTAGGATCAGAAGTAAGAAACAAGTCTAGAGTGTTAGCGGATTGACCTGCAACGTCAGGAATCCGAGTTGGCTCGTCAACTAACTGAGTCAGGTGGTTTAACTCAGCAAAAATCTCAACATACCTTCCTTCGGAAACTAATCAACTTTCAGTACTCGGTATGTCTATCACAGATCACCTCTTATGGAATGATCACATATTCGATATTGCCAAAAACACTGCTAGGTGCTTAGGATTTCTCCGATAGGAGCTTTGTCACCCCTTCTGATCTGGCTGTAATTTACGAAGCCTTCATTCGCCCAAGGCTTGAATATAATTACAATTAGCATATCAAGTGTTTTAACATTTTCAACCTGTTCATTTTATCCTTAGATCAAGTTCATGGACTTCTTTCTGACTTATGTATGTGAACCCGAGAATTACAGGAGACTATACTATATTGTCCAGATCATTTTTATAAAAGTTTTGTTTTGGGTGAATGTACAAACAAATTATGTAAGTGAATTTGAATTGAAATTTTATTCCTACTGCCAAGGTTAAAATATTTGAATTTATGTGTGGAATTTATGTGGAATAAAGGTAGAAGTTGTGTTTGTTGGAAGGTTTTTGAAATATTCAGCGTAATTTTAAGGGACAATAGAGGTCGAATTGGAAGGACAATGTGTATCTTGTAACGAAATTGTACCTGCATTAACGTCCTCTATTAAAATTAGGAGTTAGCTGAGAATTATTATTGTTTGTGTTGAATTTTGAAGATTTTGGATTTGATGCTTTGGGGTATATCCCCTGATCTACGATTATTTTTAACCAGTTTTATTTTAAGGCTCCATTTACAGAATGGCTAACATTCATTTTTAGCATACCAAACTGATACCAATTCCGTATTTAAATAACAAGTTTTGTCTTACATCGAAAAACTTATTCATAAATGTTGTATTTCGAAGAAATGAATTTCGAAATTTTTTAAATTTACTTGTATGTTCAAAAATGTTGTGCATTTTGATTTAAATCAATAATGATTGTAGCTCCTTTTCGCATTCCTACATACTTCTTCATACCTCCCATTCAACAAACATACCTACACCCTCAGTCATAGAAACATACTCACATTTCAATTCCCAAAACTTGCTAGAAAACTTGTTACAATGCAATGAAAAATGTATTTTATATTTTTATTTTAAGGCAAAAACTCTTTTCCACATCTGATATATGCATGAACTTGTATATTCCATAATATCAGGACATATGAGTTGAGTATAACAATAGAAAAACATGAACATAAGAGTTTTGTGAACAAAATCAAAGATTGGTATGACTAAAACATATTCGAGATATGGAAATAGGTATTTCGTTCTTCTGTAGGTATACCTAACTCGAAACCTCATACTTATATTTTGTATTTACATATTTTTATAAAAGGTATATTTCGGTAATGTGAGAGGTATGTAGCAGGATGAAGTTTTTGCACTTACTCGTATTCCTCCTTGCGATTTCGTATTCAGATTGAATTATTCATAAGAAATGTCTCGAGAGAGAAGACGAAATCACATGAGAATTTTCAAAGAAAAAGTAGCTAGTATAAGATTCTCTCTGGTCACAATATCATTTCTTCTAGGTTTCTGTGTTATTTTGTCATTTAAGAAATGCTTTTATAGTAAAACATAATAATATTCTCGAAACATTTTTATTGATGTTGAAGTTGATGTTAGACAAAAGTTCATGCAGTTCTTCGTAGGTTTATATATTATGGCTGGTTTAAAAACCTGGTTACACGTGTTTTTTTTAAGGCTCCTACTTAATAGAAATCCTGCATTCCACAGAAAATTATATTTTAATTCCAATAAGATATCCAAATTAATAAATCGTGGACACCAATATTTTCATTAGAGTATTGTATCAATTTTTTAGGTAAAATTTTAAATTTGAATTCGTCTTTTTCGACGACAACGTCTTGTTGAAACAAAATGTCGTCAATGTTTAGCTGATTTATTTTTTGGAAACAAAAAACACTAGAGCTATGTTTGGCATTCTCGGCAGCTATTTCCTCATTAAAAAGAAAATATAAGGACCGATCTGCCAGCTTTTCTACTGCACGAAGCATTGAATCTTATAGGATTTAATGATTCGTTAATGATTTGAGGATTGGCTTTGCTCCATATACCGACAACATTGAAACCTATTGTAACGAGGGCAAAGAATAAACCTTAGTCGTTGGGACAGTAAACATTTAAAAATTTGGATGGAAAAAACGTGACATTGGTCAAAACTAAAAGAAAGGGGCTAAGAAGTGATTAACACTCTTATAACTTTCCATTACTACATTATTTAAGGTGGCAATACAGTCTTGGAAGAACCTGAGCCTCAACCAGCATGCATCTACAGCCAGCTCAGTCCCTAGCTAGCTGTCTCCAGCTTCGAACTTCAAGTTGGGTAAGGTCATTTTCCACCGATCCGAGGTCTTGCTCTACTGCACTGTCCTGTGGGTGTGGATTCGAAGACTTTCCGGGCCGGAGCATTTGTTTCCATGCGCTCTACGTGACCCAGCCATCTTAGTCGTTGGACTTTTACCCTTCTGGCTAAGTCTACGTCACTGTACAGCCTGAACAGCTCACCGTTCCATCTTCTCCTCCACTCACCTTCTATGCATAACCGACCGTATATCACATCACGAAAAACTTTTCCCTCGAAACGAGCTAAGGTTCTTTCATCCGCTTGAAGGGGAGGATGAGGGTCTCATATACAGACACTTTGGTAGCTCTAGAGACAGTTTTACTACTCAATTGCTTTTTTAGTCCAAAGAAACTAATTCTAATTCTTCGTTTGATCTCAGTGCTAGTGTTGTCTTCTATGTTCATAGCGGAGCCTATGTAGGCAAAATCTTTAACTACCTCAAAGTTACGTCTGTCGATGTGACGTTTTGACCGAGACGTCGATGTTTTGCCCTCATTAACCGTCAAACAAATGTTTGCCGCCTGTGAATCAAAACTCGCAGAAGCCCCACTGACATGACGCTGACTTGTTCCGATTATGTCATTGCCATCAGCATATGCCAGTAATTGGACAGACTTTTGAAAGATAGTGCCTCTAGTGTTGACGTAGACGATGCTAAAGAAATCGCATGACAGTGCATCACATTGTCTAAAGCCTTTTTTGACATTGAAAGGTTTGGTTAAGTTGTTTTCAACCTTTATAAAACAGCGTGAATTCTCCATGGTCATCCTGCACAAAAGGACGAGTTTGGCAGGGATACCAAAGCTAGGCATTGGTCCATACATCTCGTCTCTGTAAATGCTGTCATATGCGGCCTTGAAATCGATGAAGAGTGATTGATGTTCTTCGGTTTTTTAAAGGATCTGCCGTAATGTGAATATTTGCTTGACTGTGGACTTTCCTGGTCTAAAACCACACTGATAAGAACCTATCGCGTTATTGACGATAGCCTTTAGACGTTCACATATTACGACAGAGAAGATTTTGTAGGCGATGTTAAGTAGACTGATGCCTCTATAGTTGGTGCAGTTGGTGCAAACAATACTGAGTTTCCATTCATTAGGCATGCTTTCTTCTTACCATATCTTACAGATTGATGCATGCTCCTGACCAAATTATCTCCAGCTGCTTTGAAGAGCTCGGCACTGAAGTCATCTGTTCCAGCGGCTTTGTTAGACATCAGCTTAGAGAAGTCAATCTTTACTTCGTCTAAGTCGGGAGGACGGGATTGTTGGCTTTCGTCGTCTATGTATCATCTTGCCTTACAGCGGAATTCGGTTCGTTGTCGCCGTTATACAGTCTGCAGAAGTGGTCCTTCCATATCCTCAGCATTGACTGCGGTTCCACTATGATGTTTCCACTTTCGTCTTTGCAGCCTTCGGTTCTAGGTTTATGTACTTGTGAATTTCGTTTCACCTGTTCATAAAACTTTCGAACTTCATTCCTGCTTTTAAACCTCTCAACATTTTCGACCGCACGCTTCTCATTCTCTCTTTTTTTCCTTCTGAGAAGTCGGTGTTCCTCTCGCCTCTTCTGCTCATAGAGCTCATGAGCAGCTCTCGTCCTTTTATGCAGCGCCGCTTTGCGTGCCTGTTGTTTGGCTGCATTTGCCTGCCGACATTCCTCATCAAACCAGGGGTTCCTTGTTGGTGGTTGCTTGAAACCCAGCACGTCAGAGGCGGCTTCTCTGAGTGCGTCTTGGCAATGTTGCTACTGGTTTTCTATACATTGTGTTGGCAGCACAGAACTTCGAGAGAGGTTACTTGTAACTCGGTCGGAGAAGGAGTCGGCGATCTCTTGCGATTGTAACCGTTCGACGTTGTACCTTCTCCCAGCATCTCCCTGTTTTGCCTTGGGCCTGGAAACCCGAAGTGCTACCTTGGCTACAACAAGGTAGTGGTCTGAGTCGATGTTAGCTCCTCGGAAATTCGGACATCCATGATGCTGGAAGCGTGTCTGGCGTCGATCACAATATGGTCAATCTGGTTGAAAGTTGATTGATCTGGAGAACTCCAAGCTCTTTTGTGGATGTTGCGGTGTGGAAAACGCATGCTGATTTTCATGACATTTCGCCCTGCAGCAAAATCGATGAGCCTGAATCCGTTATCGGAAGTGTTGTCGCGCAGGCTGTTTTTCCCGGTTATTCCACCAAAGATGTCTTCCCTTCCTAGCTTCGCATTAAAATCGCCCAGAACAATTTTAATATCGTAGCTAGGACACTGCTCATATGTTTTGTCCGAGAGCTTGAAGAACATATCCTTGGTGTTGATATGCTTCTCTTCTATTTGGGCGTGTGCGCATATCAGCCTAATGTTGCCAAATTTAGCCCTGGATGAGGATAGTCATGAGGCGCTCGTTGATGCACCTATAGCTCAAGACTTGTTGCCTTATTGTGGCTCCAATGACAAAGACGCATCCAAAAATGCGTTGTTGGTTTTCTCGGTAGCAGTGACCATATTCAATATCGCAGTTTTTATCATCTTTTTGCCAGTACCATCCCATCGCATTTGCTTAAGTACTCTAGAGTTGCCGCTAATTCTTCGGGTGCACGTGGTCTATTAAGGAACCTAACATTGCACTTTTATATCCGAAGTTGTTTGTCCATAAATCGTTTGGGTGGGTTGTCAGCAGTTAATTCGTCCGTATCTGAGGCTTGTTGGCTCAAAGTAAAATAATAAGCTAACGAAGGAAACAAAGAATTGGTTAGAAAACTGTCTTGTGACTAGGTCAATGTATCAAATTTACCTGAAAGCGTCAAAAACTTGTATTTCAATTAAAAATCGAGTCCTACCAAGAGAAGAAGTGGAGCAATATTAACTAACTTCAATCGGGAAAAGGTAAACAAGATTTAACGTTTAGATGATTTAAACATTTGATTATTTGACACTTCTTCATATGTCAGGGAAGCACAGTACACGTATTTCATAATGGTCTTATTTGTGCCTCATCAAAACTTACAACTGATATTGTTTTGCAATAACAAACATAAGAAAAATACTTTTAAAGTTATTACAGCTTAAATTTCAGTTGCATACTTTTCGAAGTTCATTAAATTATAGTTCAATTTAAAAAAAAAAAACTCCAGATATATGTAAGTTTGCAAGGGCACCAATCGAAAGTCCATGGTATGAGTCGCTACTCTGCCTCTTTTAATGAAATTGAAATCAACTTTCCTCCGCAAGAAATACCTTATTCGTACAGACATGTACCTACAACCTAACGTACACCTATTTTGCCCCTATTTAAATAATGAAAAGATGAAAGGAATTTAGCCGATTCAACTTAACACTCTCCAACTCTGCGATTATTATAATTCAGTGTTTATTCTACAGAAATATAGGAAGTGTAGGTTAGGTACCTGCTTCACTTTTCTATTACTTCAAAAGGCACTTCCTTTCTATACTGTTCTCAAATTTTATAACGAGTCTATCTATAAACAAATCAATTTAATGTAGCCCCTTAAAAAAAAATATAGCTATTCACCTCATTTCCCAAAAGAGCCTATAAAACATTAAAGAACAACATAATGAATGATTATAAATATATAGGTAAACATAACTTCGCTTTCTGGTTTCTTTGATTTTTGTTTAACATCAAATTTTAAAAAAAATATACAAACCAAAGTTGAAATATTAAAAAAAAAATATGTAGGTATAAGGTGATGGTAGTAAGGTGCAAAGCAAACTTGACTACATAAGAACCTATCCATAACCCAAAACCATATAACCAAGTCTGTGTTTCTGATGTCCAGTTAAAAGGTATATAAATAAAAACCATTTAAAAAATAAATAAGAAAATATTTACAATTTGCTTTGAGAAAAATATTTTTCAACTGCTTGGTTCATTTATTTCATCCTTTTATTTTTATTTGTATTTTATTTTATTTAGTTGCCTCGTGGAAATGTTTGTGATTTGTGTATAGACCAAAACATAAAAAGAAATATATTTATATTCTATACACCTTTTCAGACCTTTATATTTCTAAAATACAAGCTGCCTTTCTTCAACACTTCAATTGAATTTCATTTAACAAATTACCATTCCTGCGAGTATAAGAAAAATGCTTTACATAGCTCTTCTTCGTCAAGGCGCGGCGGTGGCGTCCGCATCCTTATCGTCCTCGTCGACGACGACGCCTATCGTCTATCGCATTGGGCCTGTCCTGCTTCTTCTTCTGCTTTTGCTTGCGCTGCTTCCCGCATCGTTTTTCCATTTTTCTATTTGCATTTTAAAATACAAACATCCATACATAGGTACCTGCCCGGCAGCCCTCCTCTCCTATACCAATTGATACCTCCATCATAACCCAACATAAACTTGAAAGTGAAAGCTGCAAACAGTGAAAATGTGTTTTCTGCAGTAACAGCAAATAAAAAGGAATACGTTCGTCGTCGTCGACGTCGGTATACATTTCCACTCCTAATCATCCAAAAGCATTTTCTCACTTGAACGATCAAAAGAAAATTCCTCAATTCTCAGTGTCAATATAGAGGAAAGTACTTCTAGAAGTTCTACTCCTTCTTCTACACTCTCCTTTTCGTTTTCAGTGCTCTTGGTTTCCTCATCAGCGTCGACCGAAGACCGACATCGACAACGACGAGCGGCAAGCGAAGCCGACGATGATGATGGTAGCAAGGTGACAGCGGTGTATGTCCTTCGTCCTTCGTGTCGTTTGTCGTGCTTTCGATTTCGACACCCTGTGACTATGTGAGTCGTTATCGTCACAGTCGTTTTGCCTATATTATTCTCCCAAGGGACACATGTAAATTGATTGAATTCGATTCGATTCAACTGTTTCGATCTGAAGGTTATACGGTTATATCATATTATACGCTTTTCGAAATAGAACAAGCAAACACGAAATAGAACGTCTTATAGGGCTTTATACGTTCTCGTGAATGGTGAATACGCTTCCTCACTAAACCATTGCTTATAGGTTTGTAGGTTCACAGAGCTTAAGTGACATTTATACGTATTCATCAATAACTCCATTCCAACAGGGTCGCATTCATTTTGAAAAGTTGAGATAGGGTCAAAAATTATCCATGAGGCTTCGCAGGTAAAATTTAAAAAAAATAATTGTCAACCAATATAAGAGACTAGATATTCTGGAACCAATGGCGTGATGATTAGTGCGTTGGACTATTATGCCAGAGGTCTTAGGTTCAATACTGCGTCTTGCGGGGAATTGACAAATCCTCCAAGAGTAATACTTGTCATGAGAAGTGCTTTTTCAAATTAGCCGCTCGAATTCGGCTTAAAACTGTAGGTCCCCTCCATTTCTGACATAATTTCGAGCACACAGGAATGGTCTATTTTATTAATTTAAAAAATATTTTATAATTTTATTAGCTTTTTATTGATTTCTTAAACGGTCAACGTAAGAAGTCAACGCGCTGATTCTTTTACATGATCAAAAAATAAAAACTTTCTCTGTCAACGTTAACTTTTTCAATGCCTAAAACGTTGGCTATCATCACACGAATGACACCCTACGGTCAATTCAATCCCAAAATGCGTTGACCCGTATGTGAGTCAACGTAAAGCGGCCCATAAACATCACACTTGTGCTTGTATGCAGAAATGTGTGCTGTGGTTAACCTTTCGTTTTCTCTGGTAACACATTGCCTCGCAAAACTTTGTCTATCGAACGATTGATTGTGAGTCAACGTTATTTTTATTATTAATTTAGGCTGCGAAAGAATACTAAACCATGGCACACCATTTTGGGGTAATTTTTAATTTCACGCCTGATAATCTTTTTTATGAACTAATGATGTATTTTTAGTACAACTGGTAAAATGTAGTACGTGATCGAAAAGCTTGTAAAAATACATATTCAAAAGAATATTTAAATATCTGGAAGTAAGTGTGTTCCTTTGAGTTAAGCTTTTATACCCAAAATCCCCTCCCAAAAGTGGAATGTTTATGAAAATTGGTTTGAATGTTTTCTTATTGCTTAGATTCAATAAAAGGCTAAATTCGCCAACATAAGCTAATATGCTCGCATGTCCCAAGAAAAGAGAAAGATCAAGACACCAAAGAAATATTCTTCGAGCTCTTGGACATGACATATGAGCTGTGCCCTGATGGCTAAGACTTTAAAATTGTCTTAGGAGATTTTAACGCCAAGCTAGGAAGAGAAGACATCTTTGGTAGTACATAACGGCGATGACGAATAGAATTCCGCTGTAAGAGAGATAGAACCACTCAGCCTAGGCGACGCAGCCCAACAATTCCGCCTACCCGATCTCGACGAAGTGAAGATAGCTATATCCAAACTGATCATCCCGGTTATCGTTTATGATGGCGCTGAGGCCTGGACCCTGTCAAAGAAAGATGACAGCGTCTTAGGATACTTCGAGAGAAAAATTCTTTGGGTGATATTTGGTCCAGTCTACATAGATGAAAAGTAGACTGGAGAAGATACAACAACGAACTGTACGGGCTATACAGCGACACTGACTTGGTTAAAAAAATTAAACTCTAGATTAAGATGTAAGATGGATGGGTCATATAGAGCGAATGGACATTAACGCTCCAGTCCGGAAGGTCTTCAAATCCAACCCGAGGGTCTGCACGGTGGAGGAAGACCGCGACTCAGGTGGCGCAAGAAAGTTGGAGAGAACCTAAACCAAATTGCCGTGCTAAACTGGAGACAACTAGCTAGGGGCCGAGCTGCCTGGAGACGCATGTAGGCTGAGGTCCAGGCCCAGGTCTGTATTTATATTTATATTTATTTGGACTTTCCGGTTTCATTTTAGCTATTGTTGAACTAATTTCGCAATAAATAAAGCCTTTGAGAAATCGGCGTTCTATTTGCAGAATTTCATTTTAATTTTTTTTTTGCTTTTTTTAAGACTCATGGTTCTGATTACAATTATTATCAAAACATGAAAGACATAACAAAACCCAATAAAACTCAGCTGTGTTTTACAAAAAAATTATAAAACAATCTGTCAACTTTATATCCCTATTTTACATTGCTATAGATAAACATTAAAAATATGGGTTAAAATATTAAATTCTGCCTTGTCAACGTTGGCACACAGTTGTTGCAATGACAAACCGCCCGAAAAACGAGTCATAAAGTCCCAATAGGATTGAATCATACATTACACATTCACAGAAAATAGTCAACGCGTTAACTCAAAAATGTGTGTCAATATGAGCGTCAATGTACTCGTTATAGCGTTGACAATATTTTTGTTGACGATTACACGAGGTACACTCTGGAGACAGATTCTGACGTCATTTTTACATCAGAGGATCAACGCGATCACTGTTTACGTTGACTATCTAAGATAGCTTAAGAAATAACTTCAATAGTTTTGATGAACATTTTAAGAATCAATTTTAACAAATTAAAAGAAAATTTTTCGGATTTAGTTTGAATACAATCATCCCTCTGCCACTGGTATAGCTATTTTTGATCGTTTCTTTTTAATGGAGTTCCCATTTAGTGAATCATTCAAAAAGTACTCCAACGGAAAGTTATCAGTTTATATTACTTTTAATCATTTCATTTTTTTTGCACATCACTGTATTGAACGTAGAATATTTGTTTTATTATCACTGTAAATTAAAATTTTAACAGTAAAATACTCCAGTTTAGAGTATAAAAGGTGAAGCAAATTTGTAACAAGAAGCATTAGTTCGAATAAAGTCAAAAAGTAAGCATACAACAATAATATTGGAGATACTTATTTTTCTTTGGTCTTTACACACACACACCGTTGCGTACAACAACAACGCTCCATATTTATATTTATATTTATATTTATATTTATATTTATATTTATATTTATATTTATATTTATATTTATATTTATATTTATATTTATATTTATATTTATATTTATATTTATATTTATATTTATATTTATATTTATATTTATATTTATATTTATATTTATATATATATTTATATTTATATTTATATTTATATTTATATTTATATTGTAACATTCGGCTTGGCCCGATAATTAAAAATTATTCACACTTGTAAATAAAACACAAATTTACTTTATTTAAATCACTCCAAACTTATTTATTCAACACTTCCAATTATTCCTTTTCAAACACAGTCCTTACTTTATCGCAGTTCACAATCAATAATGAACCGCTTCGCTTCCGAGCGCCTATTTACATACCTCAAATCGGTTCGAGAAACTACTAGGTTCTTGTAGGCGCTGAATGTTCCCGATGCATAACGAAGCGAGTTCTCCTCTTAATCACTAGATGTTGCCCCTTATTCTAAATGTTCTACACAAGTGTTTACTACTACAAATAAATGGTTGCTACGTACTTATTCTACTATAACACGATATTAGAGTAAAAGAGATAAAGAGTGTACGTATATACACACTAGCTGACCCGTGCTCCCGTTGCTTCGCAAATTGTAACCACGAACATTTTTTGAATATTAGTATTAGCATATGAACAAATTTCTCAATGGGACTGAGCATATTTTCTACAATAATATTAATTTTAGTTTATATGTATATACGTACCGTATCTAATTATATTTCACACTTGAAAAAAAAAGAGTTTGTTCATGTTTGTGCATATTATAAATATTTTTTTTATTTTAAAGCCTCCGGATATACAATATTTGCAGTTATATTACTGCGAGGAAGAAGTATGTATTGGTTGCTTTTTGAGCCTACCCTGAAAAGAGCAACATAAAGCTGACCATGAGAGAAGACATTTTCCCTAAGGTCGACTCCAATAAATTTAAACGATTGACCCTGAGCCTTGTTAATTGTCATACAAAAGCATGGTTTAATGGGAAATTGCACACGTTTAAATTGAAAAGGGAGATCTGTTGGTATCATTGGTATCCGGGGAATCAGAGCATATTCTCCTACTGCGGATCCGGTAAGAATTTGGACTTGTATTATATTTTTTAATAGCTTTTTGATTTGGAGTCGTGTGCCATTGCACAGATTCGGAGGATTGAGATTTCTTATTAGAATAATTGGTGTACCAATTTTTAAATTAAGTTGATATGGCGGCAGGCCTGCTGGGTTGATTGAATTTAAAAACTCATGAGGGTAGTGAACACTATCGTTATCATCAACCACAGTGTCAATTGCATTGTATTTATGCGACTCCGTTTTAAGATTCTGAAGCACGTATCTGTTTATTTCATCCACGGAACAATTTTTTGGTGACACGATAGCTCTTTGGCAAAACCAAGAAAATGGTCTTGATTTTAACGCGTTCAGGTCTCCATACACACACTGAATAAGTTGTTCTGTGCTATACACAATTTTTCCGAAGCTTCCGTTTAATTCAATTGTATTTGGACCCATGCAAGTATGTTTTCCATCACCAATTCTTAGAAGTAGAGACGCGAACTCAGAAGTATCAGTGTTGTTAGTAAGCTCTACTCTCATATTGATTTTAAGTTGAAGTTTTTGTACATATCGCCAAATAGAAGACGACTTAACGCAAGCTTTGATAATATCGGCTCGAGTACCCTTGGGAATCACTGGCATTATCTGTCTAAAATCCCCAGAAAAAACCATTGTGACTCCACCCGTAAGTCTTGACGATGATCTTAAATCTTTAAGGACTCTATTCACAGCCTCAATATGAGCTTGATTACTCATCGTACATTCATCCCAAATGATAAGGTCGGCTTTTTGGAATACTTTTGCAATGGAAGTGTTTTTTGAAATAGAGCATGTTGCTTCTTCATGGGCAATGATGTTAATTGGCAGCTTGAACGTAGAGTGAGCATGAGCAGTTCTGCCTCCACTAAGCAATGTTGCTGCAATCCCAGAAGAGGCTACGGCAAGAACAATCTTACCTTCTGATCTATATTTCGCTAGTAAAAGATTAATCAAAAAGGTTTTACCAGTACCTCCAGGTGCGTCTATGAAAAAAAGTTTTCCTTTATGTAAATCTACACTTTATTTTATTTATCTGAAAGCAAGTTTTTGTTCCGAATTCAGTTTTGGTAAATTATCCTGCACGTACTGATGTAGATTTTGTTTGTCGTATTGGATTCCTCTTGTATATTGATGCTGTAAGTCCATTTGGTTAATCCTTGTTGGTTTTGGAAGTCCAAACTCATCAATTCGCTTATTACTTAACATTAAAAGTTTATCTTCGATCAAAATTAAACCTTGATTGAAAATGTCATCAGAAAATAGGAGCTCGTTATTTCTTTGCTCAGAACGTGCTTGATATAAAATATCTTCACACATACTTTCTTTAAATTCTTCCCACAAACTTTTTGGTTCAGTTGGCTGACAGAACATAAGCAAGATCGCAAACAAATGTCTAATCTGTCGTGGTGACTGTGTTGCGGAGGCATCAACCAAAGCGTATTTCCAGTGTTCATCATCTTCGAGAAGTCCCAACTTTTTGCACGCAGCTTGGTATGTTGGTTGGGTTTCGCCGTTAACAGTTCTGATCATTTCAAAAGAAACTGGTCCACGAACATTGTAAAGCAGAATCCGTAAAAAAAAGCATTCACCGGAATTGGGGTGAATTGTGTATACTCGGCCAAGAGTATCGTCTCGTTTTATTCCTGGATATTCTGGAACCACTTTTCCTTGCTTACGACGCACGGCAAAATTGTTTGTTTTTCCAGGTATAGTAAGAGGGTACATCCCAATATAAAAGAGTTTTTGCAAAATTATCATTCCTACAAAGTTTAAAAAATTCTGTTAGCGTCGTTGCAGGTGGGTTCTGTGATATTTGTTGAAAGTTAGCATCGTTGAAGGTAACTCATTGGCCGTTTTCTAAGTGCACAGCTAAATGATACACAGCAGGATAGTGGTCATGAATAGGAAATTTAAATATTCGCCAGAACGCTTCTGAAGTGCTCAAGTAGCGACCATTTAAGTATTTTTCTACCTCATTCTTTGGATCTTCTATTGCAAAAGTAGCTTGGTCACTTCCCTTGTTTATGTATTTTGTTAAATATTTTATAGCCTTTACAGAGTGGCAATATTCTACATTGATATGCGCTGAAAAACATCTACTTAAAATAGGAGAATATGGCACAACCCAACTATTATTTATTTCCTTTGTACCAATGACAGCAACTTCACCACCTTTCTGCAAGGAACGTCGACGGTATTCTGGGTAGCCATCATCACCTGTTTGTGTGTTGTGTATCAACGATCAGGCTTAAGGTCACCACAGGGTCCATGTATCATGTGCTTGCAAACAATTTCGTATAACAATGGATCCTCGTCCTTATTAGGTATCTCAGCTCTTATAATAGAATCAATCTCATCAGGCTGAATTTTACTTGCAAGCCAAATCAGTATATGGGCATGTGGCAAACCTCGTTTTTGCCATTCAATGGTCAACATGTAGCATTTTGTCTCGCCAAAAATATGATTTTTTGTGAATAAATTCCATCAGTTTGTTATATTTTAGGTGAAATACTCTTGCAACGATGTCATGTCTATCAACAGATTTCTGTCTCGAAAAAAGCTCAGTTTTGATATCCTGCTTGCAGGTCATCGTGACGAAGAGATCTGGACGGCCATGATTTCTCACATATGTCGTTGCGTCTTGATTTTTTTCGTGCAAATATCTTGGCGATCCAGTAAAAGTAGATGGTAAAATTATTTGTTGACCTAAATTCCGAGGGTTGACGTTAGCGGAATTGTTAACAGCATCTCTTAAGTGAATATAATTTTCAGCTCTTAGAGTTTTCTGATGTGTTCTTATGAAATTAAGTCTCTCTGATATCATTTTGGCGGCCATATCAACAACAAACTGACTGAAAAGCTTGCGAAATAAAAGCAGAAAATTTGTTTCATTATCCCTCACCATAAATCTATAGGAGTAAAATTGCATGCACGAAACAGTTTTATTTAAATTGATTTGACCGGTTGCCGGAAAAATTTTTGGAAAGCCTATGCAATAACCGTCTTCACCCCAAATAAACATTAGAGGGTATTGCAGCTGATCATATGAACGAATGGAGCTCCGAAACACGCTGTAAACGTCCGTCACGCCCATGCAGAACAATGTCTCTAGGACCTTTGTCTTCATCCAACATTAAAACAGCAATTTCGTTAGTTGTTTGGAACATTGTAACGACCACTATGCTCGTTTTCAGGTTTATGATCTGCTTTAATTATAATCTTTAAGTCTGACAAATTTGGAGGTGCATGTTTTAGAGTAGTCTTGAAAGTTGATATATATACATTTTGAGTATTTAAGAGATCTTGAAGTATTTCTATGATTTGGCGTTTGAGATTAGGACCCATGTTTTGCCGCAAAGAGATTTGATCTGCTTCAGAGATAAAGTATATTTGAAGGAAGCTTGGATTGCTTGTTTGGGGAAGTAAACTTCCAATAAGGTGGTATATTTGGCCTTGGACTTTAAAAGTGGGCATGAAGTTGCCTTCTTTAATTTCTTTTCCTCCAAAAGACGTCATTTGGAAAAGCGTATTATATGACCTAAAATTATCTAGAAAATTTGTAGAGTACGGGTGATTTCCATTCAATATACTTTTTAAAGGTTCAGGTGGTTCGGCAATAGATGGAAGCTTTATTTTGCCATTATAACAGCACATGGTTTTACATTCCTTAGCCCATTTTTTAGCTTTACATAAATTGCAAATATTATCCATTTTACCAATGTCTATTTTGTTGTTGTTTAAGTATGGAAATTGGGATACATAATTAAAAGCTCCTCGATTACCCAGAAATTGATTTATATTTGAAATGTTAATACTTGCTATATTATAAATTGATTTTGTTGCTGGAAGACAACCACGGCGAGTTCGTGTGGCATATGCTCGTTGGTTATTTAATCTTTCCTCCCTTTCCAATGGTTGCTCATTGCAACGTGGAAAACAGATTCTTTTTGTGCCTATGGATTTTCTTCCGATGTTAGCTTTTCTTTTACCCATTTCTATGCCATAAAAAAAAAACTACTAATTTAAGCATGAAAAAATCAAAAAAACACTTCCTTACCGAAATTAACACTTTAGAAAAAAAAACTTAAGTAAAATATTACGTAGTAGCCAAGCCGCACGTTAAAATGAAAACAAACAAAACCATTTCAATGTTTTAGTTGAAAACGGAACGAAATTTTTGTCTATTTTCTTCTTTTATTCATACCTAAAAACGTTTTTTTGCAACCGAAAAATATAGTTTGCGGTAAAAAAAAACAAATTTGTGTTTTTAATGTTCTCATACATCTATAAGTATGCGTGTGTAAATATCCATAGACACATTTTTTTATTCATCTGCTCATGTTCAGTGCAGTGCAACTGACTTAACCTACCCACATTTGTGTACTCTTTTTATCGACGCCATTTGTGTGTGTGTAGGTTAGTTGATGAACTATACAATGCAGAAAAATTGAATATGTAGGTAGGTAGGAAAGAGAAAAAACGTAACTATTGAATGGAACACATATTAAGAGAAAGAGAGCATGGGAAGAAAAGAAAATTAAAAATGTTGGAATGATAATGAAATGAAACAAAGCAGCGACCTCGCGATTGTGATGGAATCTAATTTCCTGGATAAAATAAATTCAAAAAGTTTATAATTTTATAATTTGTTTTTATTTATTTCTCAGGTTGTATGTTTAAAGCATCTTGCACCTGAGCAACGAACTGCGAACTGCGAACTGTGGATGTTCGCATATTTTGACTTTTCTTTCACATGAGCTTTTATTTCTATTCGCAGGTAGGGACGAATTGTCAACCCTTTTCTCCATATTTTCCTCAGCCATCATCTTTCACAAAAAAACAAAACAAGAGTGGTATAATTTTGAGGTTAAGTTGAGCGCGAACAATTTATTCGTTGCAGTGTGGATGGTATGTGGAACGCGAATAGAGTTTGACAGTTCGCAGCAACCACACTGCGATTCGTTACTACCAAATTTGTTTTTACAAAATTCTCTTGTTTTAGAGAACAAAATGCAAATTTTATTATCCTAATATTAGTGTCAATTGGTTTCTTATAATTTAAATGTGTTTTTGTGTGGAATTGACTTTTTGAAATGTGTAAAATCACGTTTGTTCGTCCATTCGCAGTTCGCAGTTCGTTGCTCATGTGCAAGGCACTTAACTTAGAAGTGATTTTAGGCTTAAAATTTGCGCAACAATATTGACAATTCGTACTAGAATGTCAGCTTGTTAGACTTGACCATTCTTTATTCTGTCAATTTTTATTGAATGTTTTGAACAACAACAACAACTTAAAGGAGCTTATAAAAATGTTGATGCTTCAAATGCATTTGATAAACAAGTATCACATCTCGACCTGTGACGTCAGTGGTCTAAAGTAGTGGAGTGCGTAGTGCACACGACTTCTAAGACTGAGCAAATCTGATATGCGTGGGTTCGAATCCTATGGTGTGCATAAAAAGTTTTTCAAATAAAATTGGATTAAAGCTCAGCACCACAAAAAGGAGACTGATGAGTGCAAAAGTGGCAAAGCACGAAATAGCTATATCTCCAGCCAAAAACAATGAGTGGTAGCACCTTTAAGTAGTAGTTGTTGTTGTTGTTGTTGTTGTTGTTGTTGTTGTTGTTGGTGTTGTTGTTGTTGTTGTTGTTGTTGTTGTTGTTGTTGTTGTTGTTGTTGTTGTTGTTGTTGTTGTTGTTGTTGTTGTTGTTGTTGTTGTTGTTGTTGTTGTTGTTGTTGTTGTTGTTGTTGTTGTTGTTGTTGTTGTTGTTGTTGTTGTTGTTGTTGTTGTTGTTGTTGTTGTTGTTGTTGTTGTTGTTGTTGTTGTTGTTGTTGTTGTTGTTGTTGTTGTTGTTGTTGTTGTTGTTGTTGTTGTTGTTGTTGTTGTTGTTGTTGTTGTTGTTGTTGTTGTTGTTGTTGTTGTTGTTGTTGTTGTTGTTGTTGTTGTTGTTGTTGTTGTTGTTGTTGTTGTTGTTGTTGTTGTTGTTGTTGTTGTTGTTGTTGTTGTTGTTGTTGTTGTTGTTGTTGTTGTTGTTGTTGTTGTTGTTGTTGTTGTTGTTGTTGTTGTTGTTGTTGTTGTTGTTGTTGTTGTTGTTGTTGTTGTTGTTGTTGTTGTTGTTGTTGTTGTTGTTGTTGTTGTTGTTGTTGTTGTTGTTGTTGTTGTTGTTGTTGTTGTTGTTGTTGTTGTTGTTGTTGTTGTTGTTGTTGTTGTTGTTGTTGTTGTTGTTGTTGTTGTTGTTGTTGTTGTTGTTGTTGTTGTTGTTGTTGTTGTTGTTGTTGTTGTTGTTGTTGTTGTTGTTGTTGTTGTTGTTGTTGTTGTTGTTGTTGTTGTTGTTGTTGTTGTTGTTGTTGTTGTTGTTGTTGTTGTTGTTGTTGTTGTTGTTGTTGTTGTTGTTGTTGTTGTTGTTGTTGTTGTTGTTGTTGTTGTTGTTGTTGTTGTTGTTGTTGTTGTTGTTGTTGTTGTTGTTGTTGTTGTTGTTGTTGTTGTTGTTGTTGTTGTTGTTGTTGTTGTTGTTGTTGGTGTTGTTGTTGTTCAAAACATTCAATATTGACTTTATGAAGCAATGCTAATCTTTATCGATTATTGAATAGGTTTTAAGATATGAGTGGTTGTATAAGTCAACTAATGAAATAAAAAGGGACAAAAAATGTAAAATTAATAATATTTAAGTTTGACAAATAATAAAATAAATCGGTTGACTACTTTCTGAGATCGTGCGTTACAAACTTTAAAATGGTTTCGCTTTTATATAATAGTATAGATATAGATATAGATTACACTACTATAACACGATATTAAAGTAAAAAAAAAGGTGTATACACATTACAGTAAATTATGATTATCAGTGCGTAAATCCTCGGTACGACCATTTCTTGATGGCAATTTCAAACCAAAATTTTACTATGGAATTCTCATTAAAAAATTTGTTTTTTAATTCCGCAATTTAGTGTAAAAACGATCCTTGAGGGTTTAAATAATCGTATACCAAAGATTTTAATAATTAATCTAAATAATCTGTAAGATCTTGATCATGGCTTTGTTAAAAACAAAATACTTCTAAATGAGTGAAGCATGTTCGGAAATCTTATCACTAACAATTCTGAAAATGTTTGTTATTGCCTTCGTATTTTTTAGAAGAGTATTTATATAACATTTTTAGATACAAAATAATAATAAACTAGTTAAAAATGAACGCGTCACTTGTTTTGTACGCTTAAAATATGTTGACAAAACTTTCAGATCTTCCACGTTTGGGAATCAAAATTAATATTGTACAATTTTATGAAAAGAAAACGTAAAAAAAACACGTGATATTTCATGATATTTCTTTTTACATCACTCGAATTGTTGCAAGCACCGATTCTTTTGAGTTAATTTTCGACCAATTTTTGACACATATTCGGCGGTATATCAGCCATAACTTGGCGAATGTTAGTTTTTAAGTGCTCAATAGTTAAAGGTTTATCTGCATAAACAAGGTCTTTCACGTAGCCCCACACAAAAAGTGTCAAATCTCATGATCTTGGTGGCCATATGTCCATAACGCTCCGAATTGACGGTCACAGTCGTTCCATCGTCGTTTTCGAAGAAGTAAGGTCTAATCATACCTCCGGACCAAAGAGCGCACCAAACATTGACTTTTTGTGGATGTGATGGCCTCTATTCAATTACTTGATGATTCTCAGAACCGCAAATACGACAATTTTGTTTATTAACATACCCACGGAATGAGATATGTGCTTCGTCGCTGAAGAAAATTTTGTTCGAAAAGTCGCCGTCCACCGCACCGCCTGTTGTTCAAGCACCCATTCGACGTATGTATCTACGAGGTTGTGAATGGTCAGCTGGATACAGTTAAGGAATCGGCCCATTCGGGTATCGGCAACACTTTCACTTACAGCAGCGATATTTTCAGTGGTAATAGCGAAACGATAATGCACAGGCCTTATAATATCTGTAAGTGTGTTATTACACCTAGACTTTTTGTATGCTGCGTGTTTCGCATATTTTCTTTTGAACACTCATCCCGTCAATCTCGCATTATTAGGTACACTCGGATTGTTTTCGGTTGCGTGTTTTTGACACTTCTCTTTCATTTATTGTTCTCATCCATAAAGTCAAAGTGTGAAAATAATTAAAGAAAACTGCACCTCTTACTACAGCAATGATTATTGACATCATGAATACGGATAATAATTCCGAATATGTAATGTAAAAATAGGAATTGGATTGAAATCTAGAGAGAATCCTTTATTTTCTTGACAAAACAACTAAAATCAAATGATAAACCATCTTTTTTAAATTATAAAAGGATGAATGAAGAAACGTCTTACCTGCTTTTCATTGAAAACGACATAAAAAAAATACAATTTTGAGGGCCAGAAAAGTTGGCTATCACTTTGTTTCAACGGGTGAAACATTCCAAAGCTTAAACTAAAAAGCTAGACTCTTTCAATCATTCCTTCATTTAATTTCATTATAAGGTCTTTGCTCCACTTGAATTTGTCCGGCGGAATATTTCTTGTTTTCTCGGTAACAATAGAAAGAATAATAAAGCAACGCCAAGAAACAAAGAAAGGCAAGCAAGAGAAACGTCAAAAACAATCCAAGAAGCCCGAACCCAGAACTCTGCGGGTAGAGACTTTTTAAAGTATTTCTATTTCACCTACTTTCTCTTTCGCACTTATTTGAGTCTTGCCAAAAAAATAACACACTAAGCAATCCAGTATCTTCAATAAAAACACTCTAGTAAAAATATAAATCCTCGGTAGCCATATTTGGTTTGCCTACAAGCTAAACCGGAAACTGGCCTCATAAAGTATTTCTTAGTGTGCGTGTAATTTCTCCTCTCTCATTTTATTAAATTTCCCTTAAAAACTCAGTAATTGTGTCTATGTATGCGTGAAAACACGTCAATTTTTCTCGTTGAATTCGTCCACATTACAAATACAACAATGTAAACAAATGGGTTTTGGAGGATGATACGTACGAAGGATTTACATATATCTTCATATAGAGTGTTTTTGATCTTCAAATTTCTTCACAATTTTGCCAATTGCTTGCGTCGTTGGACGATTATGTAAACCATAATCCCCTCTTAAAGCACGATATGTGGCTGTGGTAGGATCACCATTTTTGTTGTAGGTTTTAACAATGTTTATGAGTCAGTCATTCAACTGAAAAAAAAAAATGGTTTGACAACTTAGTTTGACAGATATCGAACTCCAGCCCTATTCTTTTGAAACCTCGAAATGGGCAACCCGTTATTAATGTTTATCCGAATTTTTTTAAGGCTTACCACAAAATTTATTTGATAAATGCAAAAATTATTCGAAAAAAATCATATTTTTCAGAGTCTTACAATAAAATTGTAATTTTTTCATTCCAAAAGTCATTTAGGAACAATAACACGCAAAATTCCATACAAAAACCAAGGTTTTAAGAACACAATGGGCCTTACTAATAATCAAATTTAGTGTTAAGGTTAAAAGAAAATCTCCAGACTTTAGAAAATTCACATACCAATAACGAATTTAATATCCAGTTTAGGCGTTAGCAAAACGTCAAAATTTAATACACGGAAATCCATGTTTAAAGTCGAGCATTAAAAAAAAATGTTGCCTAAGTGCTGTTTTATGGTACGTAAATTTGTATTTAATACTTAAATCTTATCTCAAGTTATCTGGTCGATTTCCATTGGTAAAGGTATATGTGAGGCTGTGAATGCAAAAGTGGTGTATCCCACTTTTTGTAATTGGGTTTGAATCGACTAAAACAAGCACATAAGCTTTATAAATAGTAAAGTTATATTTTTTTTTGCAAAAATTAGATATTCAAGAATATAAAACTATGTTTAAAATAATGTATTTCCCTAAGACAAAAATATGAGAGACAAAATAAGCCAATTTTTCAAAATAAGGTTATGCCACTTTCAGATTTTTGTTCTAAAGCCTAGTACGCAGATCACGCTAAATTATAGCTTTCATACAAAATTATCTCAAAAATGTAGGTAAAGAATTTTGTATGGGAGCTAAAATTTAGCACGATCTGCGTTCTAGGCTTAAAGTAAAAATGAAGTACTTAATTTAGAAGTACTTTATTTATTAGGGGTATTCACGATTCGATGCAATTAATCTAGTATCATTGCAAAAGTGTAACGTTGAAACATTTTCTTCCAAACTGACAACGACACCAGACAAATTTTATACTCCATCTTGCGAATCGAAAAGAAGCTCTCGGGACAGTCAAAAGGAGAAGTTATCCATGTTGTATACTCTTTTTTTCATTCCTACTGAAACTGAACAAAAAGCAACGAAACGCAATTATAAACGCATCATTTGACTTAATTGTATTCGCTTATTTTCGTATTTGGGGCTATACACTGCAGTATGTAATTTATATATTTCAAATGATCGAATATAATACTAAAAAAGGGCTATGGAGAGCTTATGTAATGTTTGCTTAAATATTTAGTGCGTTATAGTATTACGATCGCTGATTTTACTTTAAATACGTGGCTAATTTGTTGATTCCGTTTTATATATTTAAGAAATATATTATTTCCTTGTGAAAAAGTTGGTGTTATAAATTAAAATTTAATTTAAAAGTCACTTCGACACTTCAAATCAATTGTCGTACTAGAATATAATACAAGTACTAAAATACTTGATGTTAAAAAGAACACGGCAATACTGAACTTTGACAGTTTCTACTTTTTTCGTAAATGGATCTATCCTTTCATTATACATTTTCACTTTACGAGATGAAGAAGTTTCTGCGATTATTTCAAAATCTAGAAACAGACCTTCGTCAATTGAACTCATTTTTCAAAACTTATATTTTTGCTTTTGCATAATAACAAAAAATTGATCTTTGGCAGTTCTGACAGTTCAAGCAATTTTTGTTCTTATTTGTAGTAGATTTTGTAATAGATTCAAGAAAAATCTTGAGACTAGTTAGTGAGAGGGTTAAATTGTTTATTGGTAGCATTTTATTAAAGCTCAGCACTTTGTTTTAACTTTCCAGTTAACTAATAGTCGACATTAGCGTTTGATTATTAGTAAGGCCCAATAACGATAAATATTGCGCCAAGAATTGTTAGCGGTTCATTATATAAGGCTCAAAAACAAGCATTTACTGTGAGAGGAGGGGCCTGGCTCACTTCACTTAGGAGCATTTTAGAACACAAAATAGTTTGAGTAGTTTTCATTTTTCTCAAAAAATAGGGGACATAAAACCATTCGGTTATGTGTGTTCTATTCAGAATTATTGACAATAACATTGAGCAAAACAGACAATTTTGGAAAAATTTGGTCTCACATTAAAAACAAAAATTTACAAAATTTTGAGTTTACATAAGAATCTTTCAAAAGATTTTAAATTATTACGGAATACATTTCTGGCTTTCACAACAGTGTTGCAGTTTTTTAAATATTTTTTTTAAATTTAAGTAATTTTTCTAAAATTGCTTCTACCTCCTAAATGATGCGAGATAAGCCAACTTCTTCTTTTTTGCAGAAATGTTTGTTTTTGACCATTTTTATATAAAATCTACGTCAATTTTTGGTGGCCTAGTTATCCTTCTCTTCCTGATTTTAGATTTTCTGGATTTTTGATTTTATGGATCTTAGATTTCCAATTTGTCGGTTTTTCGTTGGTAAGAAGAAAATCTTCTTATTTACATAAATAAGTGTGCTTTTCACATTAAAAAAAAAAAAAAGAGGGCCCGTAAATACACCCCTGACTTTTCCCACAAACCAATTCTATCCTGTAAAATGTTTTAAGTCGTATTTAGGCTTTTTGCATATCCCTTCAAAACTTACCAATGCTTTTGTGAATGTTGAGGACACGTTTCCAAACACACACTTGTGTTCATCAATCCCTATAACGTTTTTACGGGTATAAAGCCATTTTTTCTTTAAAGATATTAAAAGCCCCACAACAAAACAACAAAACCATATTGACACGTTTCATATGGCTGAGAAAGATCTTAAAGAAAATCATCATCACCTAAGTTGTATACAACAATCATCCGCACTATAAAACTTCTCCAACCTCTTTGCATTCATTCAATCTTATCATACAACCCCATCCAGACTTCTAGGCCCCTTTAACCCAACCACACCCATCAGAGTAGTTAAAATGCTTTTCTATTTGCCAGGATAAAGAAGTCCTTTCAATATTATGCCGAACGTCTGTTGACTTTTGACTAAATGATGTGGCTGTCGTATCGTAGCTGTAGTCGTACCGGTGTACCCGGGTACCAGTACCGGTGCGGTGCGGTGGTGGTGCGGTGATGATGTTTGCTGTTTTCCGTCCGGCATTTTTCCAATTCAAACGACACGACACAAAGACCGAATTCGACGACTGGCGAGGTACGACGAGGATGACGACGACGTACGACAAGAGAAGAACCATAGAATCCGAAAAAGCAACCCTCTTCCAACAAAGATGACATTTTAAATTTTTGATGTGGTGATTTTATTAAGGACTGGAATTGGTTCTTGGTCCTTTGATGGATACCAAAGGTGTTGACAGGACTTCGTTAAAATTGATTATGCCCATATAGGCATTAACTTTGATGATAACATTTCTCTGAAATATCATTATTTTCCGGATAAGAACTGGGAGTGTTGGTCTGTTGGTCTTATGGATGTATCATCTATAGAAGAGGGGGATACCATAGTATTTAGGGCAAATGAAAAATATTAAAAAGCTATGGAAAGGGGGAAGGAAGGGTGGGTGTTTGTGGATGGTCGACCGGCCGGGCGTCTGTTCTTATTAATGATGAAACGGACTGAAAAGGGTTTAACAAAATGAAGTTGTGTTTTTGAGGTTGATAGACAAGGTTGATGAACACTGAAACACTGAACTGAACTGAACAGAGCAAAAGTTAAAGCGAATTAAGGTATTTCAATATCGAAAACTTTCTAGATTACATAGTGATTGATTAAAACAGTGCGGATTTTTGGTTATGGCTAAGGTTGGGGTTATATAGCAAAAGGTATATCGTATATGTATGTATAGGTGACTCTAGCTTACCTATCCGTAATCTTTGATGGGTGCCTGTGGTTAGATAATGCATGGAAATTACACTAATCAAAGTTGGGCTGGAGCTGTCTGTCTATTAAGTCTTATAGGTACCTTACGGTTTAAGGAAGGTTCTTCCTTAAAATAAACTGTGGGTAAAGGACTGAGGCATCATGGATGACTTTATGTAGATAAATTCAAAATAATAGGGTTATATTTTAATCATTTAAGATAAACTAGGTTTATTGATTAATGAACATGAACAAAAATTGAAAATTTCATTTTTCGTTTCAGATATAAAAAGGATTTATTTGCAAATCAACTGAGTTTTCTTCCTTCGATGACTTGACTTATAACTTAACACCCATAACACAAGTCTTCCAAAAGAGTGCTTCTAGGAAAAAAATAATGTTGTGTAAAATCAGAAATAGGAAGTAATTTTATAAAAATGCTATTTTGGATTATGGTTTGACCATGAAAAAAAATAAGTTGGGAATTTTTTCAAGTTCATGCCAATTTTTCATAACCTTACATAACATACAATTCAATTTAAGTCGATAGAGCTATTGGTTCGTGACATATTTCCGGAACAACCTTTTTTGTTCAAATTGATGTATTGAAATCGGGTCTTTCATTAAGTGCTTCACATCTTATAATTTAAGTAAAACAAAGACCTATCGAATTGAACATTATGCATCCGGTAAAATTTCAACGGGATGTCGAAGGATTACACGCAATCGAAAAGCTCAGTCTTATATGACTCTTGAGAATTGGATTGGTATCAAAAAGAGGTTGTTATGCCACCCACACTGATAACTTCCCATCTTGTCTGTCGATCTGTCTTGATTAAAACTTTAACAAAATATTCATAATTTGTTCTAGTAATACTTAATTCAAAAACCATTTCTTATCAGATTTTTGTTGTTTTTATAGGTTTTCGTGTTGTGCTAGAAAAGTTGTCAGTTGAGTTTTTGTAAAATATTAGCTAAAAATTACCAACAATGTTTTGCAAATCTTTTTTTCTTAACGAGATTTATAGTTGGAAACCAGGGGCTCTACTATGTAACTCGATTCTACAATGAAATTGCTCGAATTCGAAAAATTGGTACTATGTATCTATTTGACTACTTTCGAACAAACGAGAATCGAATAGTTCTAGAAGTGCCAACTATATTCTTATGAACTTTCGAATACACGAGGAACTACGTAACTGGAAAGTAGAATTCAAAACGATGCAAAATCGAAAATAATCACTACTACATCAAATGTGTTTGCGAACGAGGTTTTTTTTTTGTCAAAGTTTAAGTAAAATGTTATAAATTATTAATATGCAATTTGAATTTGAAAGTTTTTCATTCAACTTTTTGTGTTTTATTATTTTACCACCCCAATTACACCGGGAATTCGTGATTTTTGCCAAAATTAGCGTTTGGACTTTCGTTTCTCTTTCTCATTCATTTCAAAATTCATCATCAGCGGGCACATGACTCTTTCGATTGAAGTCAAAACTTCGGCAGGTATTTTTGGCATAGTTTGCACGTCCAGCGTTCTTGTCGCCACCAATTTGGTTTTGGTAACCTCTTGTTGCCTCTTGTTCTTAACAAAACTAAAACAAAAGTAGGTATATGTTTTTCATTAAGAATGCGTTCAAATATTATACCGTATATATAAAGGGCTGTGTGGCACGTAGCGCCGTCCTGTTGAAACCAAATTTTGCCAATATCCTCCTCCTTTTGTGAACAAAAATTCGTTCAACATGGTCTGATAACGATCGCCATTGACTGTAACGGCCACTCCTTGCTCATTTTCGAAGAAAAATGGCCTAATTGTACCTCTGGACCAGAATCCGCACCAAACAGTGACTCGTTTTGGGTGTATCGGCTATATTCAATGTATGCGTACGGGTTTTCTGTGCCCCAAATGCGACAATTTTGCTTGTTTACATACCTGCCAAGATCAAAATGAGCTTTATCTGAAAAGATGAAGAAGCGTATACACAACCATATTCGTTCAGCGGAAAGATAAAACTAATTATCTGTGAAATCAGACATGAGCTAAGTGTAACCATTCACGAAATAAGCACTAGTTGAAAAAAAACGTTCGACGGCGGACCCTATATGTGCAAACCTTTTCTCACTCAGCTCCATTATTTTGGAATTATCTCTTATTCTTCTGCGTTCAATTGGCTCCTTCCGTTCTTCATTTCCTTGCAAATTAAACGAAATTCCAATGGTGTCCATTTTTGTTATAATTATACTTGTCCAAAAATTTGATGTTTTATTTTTGTTTTTAAAACTGTCAAACGACTCGACACTCGTTCGAAAGTAGAAATTTTTTTGAAAACAAGTTGGTATAATCGGCATTAGATTCTACTTTCATACGTAGTACGATTTGAAAGTATAATCGGAAATGAGTTTCGAATACAATCAAAAGTAGAATTGAGTTACATAGTAAGGCCCCAGTTCTTTCTTACCAATTTTAGTAGCATTTCTTGAAAAAAATTATTTCTGATGTAGGCAAATACAGATTGGATTTTTCTAACACTAACAACAAAATTTAGCACAGAATGAAATCATTTTCAAGAGAGTACCTTCATTCGTTCACGAGATATTGATAATGTAATACCTATCATTTTTTACCAATTTTGAATATGTTAATTTTTATGAAAGAATTGAGTGCTCTACCGAAAGTCGAAGACAATATTTTGTAGAAAATGAAACTAGTTTGAAAAATATATTTTTAAATTTGGAAAAGATATTTGAGTCGAAAATCAATTTTTATCAAGTCTTAGTCATAAATTTTAGTAATGTTTTGTACATGTTTTTATTTTTTGGTAAAAAACTGTCAATTTGATTTTTCTCAAATTTAACTGAATATTAAAAACAATATTTTTTATAAGCTAAAATTGATTTGAAGCCAATACCTAAAATTTTTGAAAAGATATTTGAGTCGAAAATCAATTTTTACGAACTTTTGTTAATTTTTTTGTTAGGTTTTTAATTTTTGTAAAAAAACTGTCAATTCGATTTTTCTCAAAATTTTACTAAATGTTTAAAGCAATATTTTTCATAAGATAAAATTAGCTTAAAGCCAATATCTCAAAGTTTTCAAAACATATTTAAGTCGAAAATCAATTTTTACCAAGTTTTGTTAATTTTTGTTTAGGTTTTTAATTTTTTGTAAAACAACTGTCAATTTGATTTTTCTCAAAACGTTACTGATTATTGACAATAATATATTTTAAAATATTAAATTAGTCTAAAAAAAATATCTCAAAGTTTTGAAACGATATTTGAGTCGAAAATCAATTTTTAACAACTTTTATTATTTTTATTTTAGGTTTTTATTTTTTGTAAAAAAGCTGTCAATTCTATTTGACTCAAAATTTTTCAGAATGTTAAAAAATCGAAAGTCGAAAATCAAAAGAAAAGGTGAAAATTTTGGTAAACTCGAAATATCGCCCAAACCAAAAACGCTAGCGACTTGAATTAAATTTTATATTATATATTGTAACGTGATATTAAACAAATATATTTTGTGGAAAAAATCCAATTAACGGTTTTTTATAAATCAAAAAAACTAAAAAAAATATTTGTCACCTAGAATATTTTACGCATAAATGAATGAATGATTTTATCTCCAAAAATATTTTATGCAACGAAAAATAACGTTTTTAACATCTGGTAAAATTTTGATAAAAATATAATTGACAGTTTTTTTTTATAAAAATAAAAACTGGAAAAAATATTACTCAATGTTGGTAAAATTGATTTTCGACTGAAATATTTTTCGAAAATTTGAGATTATGGCTACTAATTTTATCTTATAAGAAATATTGTTTTCAACATTCGGTAAAATTTAAAGAAAAATCGAATTGACAGTTTTTTAACAAAAAATAAAAACCTAAAAAAAAAATGAATCAAAGTTGGTAAAAATTGAATTTCGACGCAACTATCTTTTCAAAAATTTGAGATATTGGCTTCAAACTAATTTTATCTCACAGAAAATTTGTTTATAAAAATCCAAGTTAGTTTTTTCATAAAAAAATAAAATCTACAACAAAAAGTATGCAAATGCTACTAAAATTGTTAAGAATTGATTTTCGACTAAAAATGTCATTAACAAAAATAGATTTTGAAATCAAACTATGTATTTCATCATATGGAAAATGTTGGTGATTTAATTATTTTTTAGAATAATTGAACTGACAACTTTTTTAAGAAATCACGAAAACCTACAAACCTTTTAATCAAGACAAATCGACAGACGGAAATGGAAGTTATCAGTGTTGGGCGCATCCTAGCCTCTTTTTATTTAATTTTTGAGAAATTATGTGCTTAAATGCACTTATTTTCTTAAATTTAAAAACCAAATATTTGTCACTCTATAATTTTAAAGACTTCTTCAAGATCAACAAATTTTTAAAGGGTTCAAAGAAAACAATATTTTTTTTTAAATTTGTCTTCTAGCATCAGCTCCAATCTACGAGTATATATAGTTCACAATTAAAGAATGGCGTTAGCCGTCAGCCGAAAAAAGAGAAAATATATTAACATCGAATTGAAATAGTTGTTGTTATGATATTGTAATTTAAGAACATATAACTTCTCATGGGTAATTTAAGAGTTAATCAGAAACTTTCATTTATAATTTGGAAGCGGTATTTCCATGCCGTTTTAACGTAGCTGACTAGAGTCGGCCAGCTAGTGTCACCGTTTAATATATTTTTTAGTTCACCCATAGTTAGACTGATTTTATTCCAGTGGGCACGTCTAATGGCATTTAAAACAGGGCAGGTTCCAATAAAATGTATTACGTCCTCTGCAGCGTTTATTCCATTGAAATCAATTCTTCCTGGTAGAGAGGTAGTGATGTCATCAAGAAATATCGAACAAAGCAAAGGACTCAGTAAACACCCTTGTTTGACGCCCATTTTTGTATCAAACCAGGAAGACAATTGTTTCCCATCCCAAACTGCCGCTTGGTTTTGCTCGTACATACTTTGCAACACTTTAAGGATCTTCGTTGAAACTCCTACATTGCATTGTTTAAGGAATAAAGAATTTCTGTCTATGGAATCAAAGGCAGCCTTAAAATCCACGAAAAAAGCATATAGCTTCTTTCCGTTATCAAGGTATGTCTTAGCTATGCTTGTTAACGTGAAGATGTTGTGAAGGAATGACACTAGCGACCACTTCATTATACATTTAATTCCGGTCATTGACTTAAATCCACACTACGCTTTACAATAGCCGAACTATATTTTAAATGCACTCGCATTACTTTTCTATTTTTAATAATGCACTCGCATTTCATTCATGGTCAAGAATATCACCCTCATGCACTAAAATATTAAGTAATAATTTCAATGCCACTGACGACGACGGGACGCGACGCTTCAGATTACTTTGGTCAAGTGTATCTACCTACTCGCTGAGGTTCAATGTACTGCATACTGTGTAGTGCATATGGCTGGATGTATTTGGATACATTTGTGCATTGTATTAGAAGGGCTATGCACATTGGATAATCGAATATTAATTTGATGACATAGCAAGTATGCTGCCTGGTTCCGTTGTCATAAATTTCCAATAGAATTCGGAATACAAAATATGTTTATGTTTATATAAAATATTTCTATGTTTAAGTGATAATATGTATTTGATATAGGCTTAAGATGTTAGTGTGTAAGTAGATTATTTTTGTATAAATAGCTTAAGTTTGACTGAATAAACTCACTTTCAGTTTGGAAGTGAAAAGACTAGTTCGGCTCTTCAGCCTTGTTTTTTTACTTTAAACTTTGGAAGCAGATCGGCTCTTTAACCATCACCTTTTTCGGCTTGGGGAAGCCTTTCAATATCCCACATAGATTCGTAGGTGAGGTAGGGCCCACTTTACAATGTTATCCACAGTGGAGTATTGCGAAAGCTTTTCTTGAAACTCACTAAGAAGTCCATTGTCCGTTATCCATTTCGTTAAGCGATTGAGGAGTACAGTAGAGAAGATTTTCGTTACAGTGTTCAAGAAAGATATTCCTCGGTAGTTACTTGCCTCTTCTGCACATCCCTTTTTAAAAATTGGGAAGATAATGCTTTTCCTGAATTTTCTTCCACCACACCTTCATCGAAGATATGATTTTCTTCCACCACACCTTCATCGAAAATATGATTAAAACATCCAGTAAGGTATTTTTGGAATTTATTCGTGGAGTACTTATAAAACTCGTAGGGTATACGGTCTATTCCTGGAGCCTTATTCAGCTTGCAAGCGTCAAGTGCATTTTTTACCTCTAAAAGTGTGATAGGCGCATCTAGTTCCACATTTTTTATGTAAGGAAGGGCAAATAAGTGATGATTTAGGTTACCAGGAGAGTTTAACAAGTTTTTAAAGTAATCTGCTAATACCTTAGCTTTTACTTGTATTCGACAGCGATTATTTACTTCCTTGCTATTTAATCTTCTGGCTAGCTTCCAAAAGTCACGACTGTCTCTAACTTCATTTAACTCTGGCGTGAGATTTTGCCAGTATTGCCTTTGTTTTTCCTTGCAGATACTTTTATATTCAATATTTGCTTTTTGATAAGCTAATTTGGTAGCAGAGGTTGGTGTTTTTTTTGCCTATCTACGAGTCTACGAATCTACGAGTAAGCAGACTGATAACGACATTATTAATAGACCCCCAAAAATTGAGTCCGAAATTCGTCAAAAAAAAGCCAGAAAATTTTTCATATCGGATTGTGTTTTATTTTCCTACGAAAAAGGATCACATTTTTCTGCCGAACGTTCTCATTTTCTCGGAATCTATATATTTTTTCGAAACTTTCTTCGCATTTATAGAAATGCCAACTAGAACAGAATTAATTATTTTGAAAAAAAAAAGCTACGTTGCAACACATCTCTTTAACATCTCTGCGTGAAATGCACCAAAACCCTTAAAACCGTTGTTTTTTAACTCTAAAAAATATGGCATATTTAGAATCCTGTTCGAATCTAGGAATGCTTTCTTATGTGGGGAGTCGTTCAAATTAACTAGTTAGACCATAACTTGTTGCACAACAGTGTTCCAAAATAATTTTATAACTAAAGTTGTCACTTTAGCACTTGAAATGTGTAAATGTAAAGTTAAGATGCACATTATGTTATTTAAATATTGTCAGCCCCCTTTACAGAACATTAAAGGACATTTTTAAGCGGTGAGTAAAAACTCGTTTATATGTTAAGTGTGTCATACCCCCCCCCCCTGTTTATAAGTCTGGATCCGCCCTTGGCTACTTGAGTAACTCCTCCAGGAATGCTCATTACAAAAACCTCAAGTCCAACTTCGATCATACTGTCAAGTACAGAGACTCGTTCTTTAGCCGTACTACGTGAATGTTGAATACTTTACCTTACCTCTGTCTTTCATAGTCATTGAACTCAAAACCTCTCTTCCTTTCCTGAAGCTTAAATTGTATCTTTAGCACAATAATGGTAACAAAATCCAATTGGCGCTAAATATAAACAACAAAGAAATCAATTTCTAAAATTATTCTGTATTTTCATATCATTTACCTTATTACTCACTCATTTCCCTCAGAGATACAAAAATTAATATATTATTATACATACATTCGTGTTATCTTTATATAATTATTTCTCTTACACACATCAATAGTAAATAAAAGCGAACCTTTTTTTTCCAGATACATTTGTATATATTTAAGTACATAACCTAATTAAAATCCAGAATATTAATTCCCCAACTCCAATTCAACCACACTAACTACAGCCTTTACGATTTGACAGCAGCTCATTTCTGACCTGATAGGAATCGGCGGACCCGGACAGTTCGTTCGTTGGCGGTCGTTGGCGGCATTTTTACTGGCTTGTCAAGCTTTCTTCAATCTGGCGAATTTTCAGAAGTCCGCAGTCCGCTTACGATCATACACCAGTTAACATCTATCTACGATTGAATAAAGTAGATTCTTTTTAATTTGAATAAGTTAATTTGTGTTACCAGTAAATTAAGGAAATTAATCATGGCTGATGATTGGGCTGTAAGTTAAGATATTGAATCTTTTTTTTTTTAAATAGATACAAAACCAAATAAATAAAACAATGATTCAGAAATACAAAAATACTAAACAATTAAAAACTGGTTTGTGATGTCTACAACAACAATTCAATACAACAAATTCTAGTTTCTCTTGCTTCTGTCAGTTTTTGCTTATTTACATAATTTGTTTAATTTTTATTTGTTACTCAATTCGCCGGTCGCATTGTGTACGTTTTTATTTGTTGCTTAGACGGATATAAATTAAAAAATTCATAAAAATAGGAAATATAATTTGTTCAAGTGCAAATAATAGAACAATGATATAAAAGATAGTTTTGCGTTTCGTGATTATTTCATTTGACTCATGAAATATGAAAAGGTTGTTACCTACTTTTTATTAATTCATGATGTGGAACGAAAAGTCATAAAAGTTTATTTTTGTAGGTATACCTTGACTTGATCCATGTAATTAAATTACGATTTAAGTAACTATCTATACTTACTATCATTTTACAACAATGTAAGTGATTATATTGTATTTGAAGAGAATGATTTTATTTATTTCAGAATAAATGAATCAGAGAAGGTAAATGAACACTTCGAGTCACTTGGTTAGACCCATTTTAGAACGAAATATATTTTTGTGTGGTTTTAATGAAAAGAGGCAATCATATAACATTACAAACCTTTCTACAAATATCTTTATTAAATGGTGCTTTAAATAATAATTTATTTAAAAAAAATTAAATCTGATATTCCATTTTCAAAGAAAATTATGCATGTTTTTTTAAAATATAAACATATGCAGGTATTTGTTTGGTTTGGCCTATAAGAAAAAGTTTCTTTAAAAAGCTTTAAATAAAGAAACTTTTTTATTAAATAATAAAGATATTGTTCATATTTTATGATTTACATATATAAAAAGAGGCTGGGATGCGACCACACTGATAACCTTCCATCCGTACCTGTGAATTTTTCTAAGACTTTAACAACATATTAATTTAAATATGTTGTGCAAGTTTTTTGTTCTTTTTAAAGGTTTTGTGTTTGGTAAAAAAAAGTTGTCGGTTGAATTTTTTCTAAAAATATTTTGAACATGATAAAATGAGTTCGGCTTCAATATGGGTTATTGTTCCCGACATTTTTAGTCGAAAACCAAACGAAAAACAGTGCTGACTTTATTTTTGTAAGATCATTATCTTAAGTTAACAACAAAATTAAGCACAGGATGAAATCATTTTTAGGTCAATAACGCCAAGTTTTAAACGATTTAGTAAAATGTTAAAGCCAGTTTTAGCTATTTTTAAAAATTTGCTAAAGTTAAAATTACGGAAAGGCTTCTTTAACTTTTACCAATTTGCTAAATCCATTTGACATCTGTACAATGAATGGTTCAGTCAACAGTTGGCCAATAAATAGGCCTTCTTAAGCGAACGGGTAGTACCCGTGGCATGATGGTTAGTGCGTTGGACTGTCATGCCAGAGGTCTTGGGTTCGATCCCTGCCTATGCCACCTAAAGTTTTTTTCACGGGTACTGCCTCTTGCGAGGAATTGACAAATTCTCCAAGAGTAATTCTTGTCATGAAAAGTGCTTTCTCAAATTTGCCGTTCGGATTCGGCATATAAACTGTAGGTCCCCTCCATCCCTGACAACAGTACTCGCACACAGGAATGGTTGAGAGTTGTAAGTCACTAGGCCCTAGTTCTCCACGGACTGTTGCGCCACTCAATTTATTTATTTATTTAAGCGAATAAGCTTTGTTTTTTTCACGAACTGTAACTTTTAAGACATGTTTGGATGGTCGTTTTTTTAAAAAAGCCAATTACCAATTTACTAGATAGCAAAACGAAAAGAAAGGTTTTACGTTTTGGAGTCGCTTAGTTAATTGCTAAATATTTAGCAAATTACTAAATAGTTGATTTAAACCATTCACGAGATATCGAGAATCGAAAATCAATTTTACTATTTTTTTTTTTTACTAATTTTGTCTTTAATTTTTGTAGATTTTAATTTGTGGGAAAAAACTGACTGTTGGATTTCCATAGAAATTTTACTAGTTGTTAAAACCAATATTTTGTATAAGAGGGAATTAAGTAGTTTGAAACCAATATCTTCAATTTTTGCCAAGATATTCTAGTAGAAAATTAATTTTTACCAAATTTTAGTAATGTTTTTTTTTAGTTTTTTATTTTTTGTAAAAAAAAAGTTACTTTGATTTTTCTCAAAATCTTAACATATGTCAAAAACGTTGTTCTTCTTTGCATACAATTATTTTGAAGGTCGAGTCATGTTTTGTTTGTAAAATGTTCTAGGTTACCAAAATTTAATATTTTAATTTCAACAAAACTGAAAATTTTCGAATATTTAATATTTTACGAACAAATAATGATTGTATCTGCAAAATTATTCTTTGCAACAAAGAATAATGTTTTTGACATCTGATAAAATTTTGAGAAAAATCGAATTGATATTTTTTTTACAAAAAATAAAAACCTAAACAAAACATTACTAAAAGTTGGTAAAAATTGATTTTCAACGCAAAAGATATTGGCTTCAATCTTTTAAAAAATATAGTTTTCAGAATTCAATAAAATTTGTAAAAAATCCAACCGTCAGTTTCTTCATAAAAATTAAAATCTATACAAAATAGAATGCAATATTGGTAAAAATTGATGTTCAATTCTCGATATCTAGTGAAGAAATGAAGGTTTTGACTTCAAAATGATTTCATTCTGTGCTAAATTTTCTTGGAAAAGTCCAATATGTATTTGTTTATGTTTATTCAAGAAATGCTACTAAAATTGGTAGAAATTGGTTTCCGACTATAAACCTTGTTACCAAAAATAGATTTTGAAGTTGAAAAAATTTTAAATTAGATTAATTGATTAACTGGATGTTCAATAGTCTTCACAGCTCACTTAGCAGACAAGTTCTCAAATTTGGAAGAAGCCGTCATCAACTAAAAAAAAAAAATTACAGAATAAATCTTGTTTTATTTCGTAGATCCATGTTTGCACAATATTTCTGGAATAAGCATAGGACTTTCAACCTGCTAGAATATACGTTTAAGCTGAACTTCTGCTATAGAGTTCCAAAACAAAAATAAGTTAACTATGATTTAATCCTGAGTCCCCAAGACCGTAGGATTAAAGCTACAATTTATATTTTATCACTGCATGAAAGCCTACTCTGAAAGATCAAAGATTTGCGTAACAACTGGTAAAAAAGAAACCAACTTTGAAAAAGTAGTCATTAGTCAATTCCAAATAAATAAATAAAATGAATAAGGTTCCACAACCGTCCTTTGAGAACTAGGACCTGGAGACTCACAACTCTCAACCATTCCTCTGTGCGAGTAATGTTGTCAGCGATGTAGTTGACCCACAGTTTTAAGCCGAATATGAACGACTAATTTGATAAAGCATTTTTAATGACAAGAATTACTTTTGGAGAATTTTTCAACTCCGTGCAAGAGGCAGTACCCGTGAAAAAAACTTTAGACAGCACAGGCAGGGCCTGAACCCTAGATCTCTAGCATTACAGTCCTATACGAATTAAATATCACGAAACGGGTACTACTGTCACTTCCAAATACCGATTGTAAAATTCAGGCCCCAAAAACTGAGGATTAAAAAGTTGACAAATGGTTATTGTAACGTAAATTGGAAAACATTGAAATTAAACTAGCATCTTGAAATTTTATAAAAACTTTTTACTGTTTCACAATCAAATCCCGTCTTTCTTACCCCAAAGATCAAAAACGAGTAATTTCCTCAAAATTTAGCACATATCAGTCTAAGAAATACCTACACCTAAAATTATTTGTTTTTAAATGTGTGCAACCAAGTGACTTCGACTGTATACATTTATATTAACCGATTAAAATCAACAAAGTAAAGTGTATTTGAATGTATCTCAATGAATCATTATTTTTTTTTTGTTAAATGGGAAAGTCGACCATATGAGTTTAGATACACACTTACAAATGTATATTTTTTGAATTAAATAGAAACGCATGTGAAAAAATTTAATGACTACCTTATGTTGACCGAGAATGAGTATAATGCCCAACAACAATCATTGCTTTGAGTATAGGTATATGTATCACTTTAGATGTTTTGAAAACAATTTAAAAATGTATCCAAGATACGATTTACCTATTTAAATTGAATCAACTACTTGACCGTGAATGGAATTGTTAAGGTTAATTCAATAGAGCACTGACTTTTGTGCTCGCTTTATAAGAATGCTCATTTAAATTGCTTAAATTAAAATGAGCTTCATCTTAAATAACTAGTAAGATACAATTTAGGTTAGGTAGTTATGGTCTGTTTATTTAAGAAACTAATTAAACAAAAATTGTGTTTAGGCTTAAGTTAGATTTTTTTTGAAATAAATAAATTAAGTGGTGAGTTAGCTTAGTGAATTTAATTTTTGTTCGTAATACAAAAATAAAACGAATTGCTCAAAATAAAACCACAAGGTTACAACATAAAACGTATAAATACTCGTATTGTAACGTAAGATGATTAAATTGTTTAAATTGTTCGATTAAGGCCAAGTTTAAGGTAAATATTATCTTTCGTGATAAAACTTTTGAAGTACTGAATATTCATGTTCAGGAAGCACATAAATTAACTTCTTAGAATTAAAATAGCTTACCATGAAATTGAATCTTTTTTGTTTTTGTGTTTTGTTTATAACTTAAAATCCTGCCTGTTGAATTTCATGCTAAGAAACTTATTAGTTTTAAAATATTTACAAAATTCTAAGAATTATTGACTGTCCTCTTTTGATATTTTTAAGGTTCATTTGTTCACATTAAGCTAATAAAGCATTTAAGTAAGCATTTTTTTTAAGTTAACTCGGAACTTCAAGAATCCAAATAAATTATATTAACTTTTAGATGTTTTTTGTCAGCAACTTTTTAATTATATTTTTAATGAAATGTTAACCTTATATACAAATAAATTCCTTTTTGGCATTCAAGAAATTTTTGAAATTTTAGAAGTTTCCACTTAGAAGTTAATTTCAGTTTTTTTAAATGACTTCCATTTTAAACTTCCCATACGAAGTTATTGTAATTGTTTCAATTTTTCGAATTGAATATTCCAATAGACAACTTTTTGAACAAAAATCGAAAACCTACAAACAGAATATAAACTGATAAAACCTTGAGTCAACTTTGGAAACAAAGAGAGATATTGACTTCAAATGTGTTTTCTAACACTTTTTATTAAAATTTTGTAAAACTTTGCGTTATCAGGGTGGTTGGCTTCCCAGCCTGTTTTTCGTGATGATTTGGTTCGGATTGAAAGAACTTTTTATAAACTAACTTTTGAATCTTTATATCCAAAAAGTACTACTATTTACACTCAATAAGCTTCCACACTCCTTCTTTACCACTGTTTCTAAACATATTTACAAATAAAATGTAGTCTGCTGTTTTGAAGAATTTTAGATCTGTTTAGTGAGTAAAACAATTAGCCTAAATTTATCATTCCATATAGCACCCTTAGGCGGCCCATAAACACCGCAATTGTGTCGGTGAGCAAAAATGAGTATTGTGTGTGGACTGGAGCAGACATCGATTTTCAGTGTCAGACACGGAGCGAGTAAAATCAAAAGTTTTGATTTTTCTGTTTCGCTGTCTCGACCGGTGTCATGTGCATGGGTATGCGCGCACAGTCACTATTCAGTTGCATCTGAATCGTTTTTGAGTGCGGTACATGGCAAGTTGTGTTAACAACTCCACAACTATTGTGTGTACAATTTAGTGTGGCTAAATGCCACATTCGGTGTCAATACACAGGTGTGCACAAAAGTGTGGTTTCTATGGGCCGCTTTAGAATGAAAGTGACCAAAATAAAAAATACTCTTGACACAATACTACTTTGCACTCCTTCACATTAGATGCATAGGCGAATAAACTAAAGTCCCCGATGTATAAACTGTCTCTTTCTTAATCATATTTCATAATATTGTTTTTCACTACAGGGCTTCAGAAGACCCATGTTAATTTCAATTTATTGCGAAATCAAAAATTATGGGAATTTTAAGTTTGGTCACCTTTATGTTTAACATTGGTACTTTTCGACCAAAATTATTATGGAATGAGCTTTAGAACAACATTTTTGAACTCGAATATCTCAAATTCCCACATTCTATTTTTCTAAAACTTTACTGATTTAATTTACCAAAAGTTACAATTCTTTTATTACCTACCACTCTAGCAGATAACTGTCCCAAAAGTGCACGTAGAAGTGCGCCCAAAGTCTTAAAAATATACATTTAAACAGGGCGAGAGTAAATAAAAGGAGTTTTCCAATTTTGTTCAGTACAGTTATTTGTACTAATTTGTATAATAATGCCATAAAAACTTAATTCTCCACCTAGTCTGGTAAAATAAGGTCTCACCTAGAAATAAGAGATAGTAAGCTGGAAATGTTCATACACCTTCCTTTTTGTGTTCTAAACATTGTGTAAGTCTTATAAGATCTCGTATTGGTCGGCGTCTTAAGTTATTGAGCGTCAAATGTAGCAAGAACCGTTTTTTTGTGCTTATCTCCGTTTCTATAGACCCCATGTTATTAATAAATAAATAAAAAAGAGGCTGAGATGCGACCCACACTGATAACTTCCCATCCCGTCTGTCGATTTGTCTTGCTTAAAAGTTTGTCTATATGTATCAATTTTTACCAAATTTGCGTACTATTTTTTGTAGATTTAATTTTTTATGAAAAAACGGACTGTTGGATTTTTATAAAAAAATTACTGAATATCGAAAACAATATTTTCTGTGAAATAAAATAAGTTTGAAGCCAATATTTGTAATTTTTGAAAAGCTACTTGAGTCGAAAATAAATTTATACGAAGTTTTAGTATTGTTTTTTTTTTAGGTTTTTATTTTTTGTAAGAAAAAATGTCAATTCGATTTTTCTCAAAATTTTAACGAATATTTAAAACAATATTTCTTATAAGTTAAAATTAATAAGAAGCCATTATATCAAATTTTTGAAAAGATATTTGAGTCGAAAATCAATTTTTACCAACTTTTGTTAAATTTTTTTTAGGTTATTAATTTTTTGTAAAAAATCTGTCAATTCGATTTTTTTTTAAATTTTACTGAAAGTTGACAACAATATTTTTTAATAGATAAAAGTAATTTAAAGCCAATATCTTAGAGTTTTAAAAAGATATTTGAGTCGAAATCAATTTTTATTTAGGTTTTTATTTTTTGTAAAAAAAACTGTCAATTCGATTTTTCTCAAAATGTTTCCTAATGTTGAAAACAATATTTCTTGTAAGTTAAAATTAGTTCGATGCCATTATCTCAAATTTTTGAAAAGATATTTGAGTCGAAAATCAATTTTTACCAACTTTTATTAATTTTTTTTTGGGTTTTTATTTTTTGTAAAAAATTGTCAATTCGATTTTTCTCAACATTTTTCAGAATGTTAAAAACAATATTTTTTTATACGATAAAATAAGTTTGAAGCCTTAATCTCAAGTTTTTGAAAAGATATTTGAGTCGAAATTCAATTTTTACCAACTTTGAGTATTGTTTTTTTAGGTTTTTATTTCTTATAATAAAAACTGTCAATTAGATTTTTCTCAAAATTTTACCAGATGTCAAAAACATTATTCTTCGTTGCACAAAATTGTTTTGGAGATGAAATCATATTTGAGTCGTAAAATTTTCGAGGTGACAAATTTTTTTATCAGTTTTTTTGATTTATAAAAAAAACCGTTAATTGGATTTTTTTCCAAAAATATAATTATTTTGTATCACGTTACAATATATAATATAAAGTTTAATTCAAGTCTCTAGCGTCATTGATTTATGAGATATTTAGGGTTAACCAAAATTTTCACTTTTTTTTTTAAACTGCTATGGTAAAAAAACCACCCACTCAATTTTCCTGAGAGCCCTTTCTGTATCTTTCTGTCTTATTATCTGTATATTAAAATTTATTTGAAGTCGATATCTCTTCTGGTTCTTGAGATATGGACGACGAAAAAACGTCGCGAACTTACACACGCACGCACAGACATTTTTCTAAAATTAATCTTTTATTTCGACTCTAGGGACCTTGAAACGTCGAGAAATGTCAAAATTTTCAATTCGACAAATCGGACCCATTACAATAACTTCCTATGGGAAGTTAACAAGCGAAACGATGATGCACAGGCCTCACAATATTTGTAACCAATCCAGTCTTTTTAAATTTGTTTACAATTTTGCCAATTGCATGCGTAGTTACTTTAGGTGGCGCATGCGTAGTTGGATGATTATGTAAACCATAATCTCCTCTTAAAGTACGATTTGTGGCTGTGGCAGAATACCATTTTTGTAGCAGGTTTTAACAATTTGTATGCGTTGTGCGATATTTCAGCAATCCATTTTCGTAATAATTTTCTCATTTGTCTCAATAATTTTTTCATAGGCTCAACAGTTTCCGAGATTCCGAGGTTGCTTTCTTTTTTCATTTCATTTTATTGTACTAATCGCTGTCTAGAGTATTTGAACACAAACTGAAAAGCACTTTTATTCTTTTTGAATGTTTTCTAAAGCTGATTTTAATTAGTATCTAATGTTCATTGTTAACCGTTTCTTATTTCGTCAATTATTTGCTTCATTTGCGATATTAGCCAAAAACTATTCGGTTATTATAAAACATCCCACAAACTACACCAGTTAAAAAATAAATAAAAAAGATGGCGCAACCGCTCGAAGAGAACCAGGGCTTAGTGGCTTACAGCTCGGAACCATTTCTGGGTGCGATTCAGTGCAAGAATGCAAGGGACCTACAGTGTTTACTCCGAATGTTATCTTAAAGGCTCATTTGAGAAAGCACTTTTCATTCAAGAATTATTCTTGAAGGATTATCAATTCCTTTAATTGCAAGAGGCAGTACCAGTTAAAAAAAGAACTTTAGGTGGCACAGGCAGGGAATGAACCCAGTTAGCTTTATTTAATTCACCTTTTTGCTGCCTTGGGTTCAATCCCTGTGCCATCTAAAGTTTTTTCACGGGTACTGCGTCTTGCGAGGAATTGACGAATTCTCCAAGAGTAATTCTTTTCATGCAAAGTGCTTTCTCAAATTAGCCATTCGGATTCGGCTTAAAACTGTAGGGGACCTGCATCCCTGAAAACATTACTTGCACACAGGAATGATTGGGGCACTAGGCCCTATAGTTCTCAAAAGACTGTTGCGCCACCTAATTTTATTTATTTTTTTTGCTGTGCTTCGAACTTTGAATTATAAAATTGATCAAATTAAAATATTCTTACATTTAAATCTAAAACCCCTATTTTTTTAACGCTTATAATCTTGCACATTTTCAATTATTATTATTATTTAGCATAAAACATATTGGCGATCATCTAGCTTCAATATGCTTACGATATCTGTAGCTTTACTTACGTTCATTGTGATTGTCAATCTTAATAAAGTGGCTGCAGCATCGACTAAAGGACAATCATCTGTAAGTTTTGTTTTCCTTTGTGTTTAAGAGAAAGTTTTAAAAATTTGTACTTATTTTAAGAACTTTTATAAAGGTTTATCATTTTCTATAGATTTCTGGTTGCTTTCGCATTCTATCTTCCATGTTTGATTTTATTATTAGCTTGTACATTCTTTTGAAACTTCTAACACATTTCCTTGTACTTATTCTATTTTTGCAATAAATATTTGTTCCTATTTGTAGTTTTTGTATACATACTTTATCATAATGTTTCTTTATATTTTTATATACCATTATTTTTCATTTTGATACAAATTATCATTTCTTTTCGATCAAAAATATGTATCTTAAAAAAAAAAATCAGAGTTATCATGAGTATTGCTTTCTTAGCACGTTCAATCCGATTTCGACAAGTGGCATAAAGCCTCCTCAACTGTCAGTCTAATTTTGTACTTTTCTTATTTCAAATTGACCAAATACTGCTAGTTTATCAGCATAGACCAGAGATTTTATGTACCCTAAAAATCATTAGCCCAAAGGTGTCGAATTACCAGGCACAGTTTAATTCACTAAAATTGTAGCGCAACAAAGTATGTAATTGGTCACGAACTCTATGCCATGTTGTGCCCTCTAATTTCAACCATTTGTTCTCCAAACAGTGGTTTTTTAATCGAATATCAAGAATCTTATGGCACTTCTGCTTTTCATATCCGCTTAGTCAGAAATGAGTTCCAGCACTCACTTGGAAAAGAAATCTATAAGTTTGGGGAATTTTGAAAGAAAATGTTCACGATTTGTAAAAAATGTTGTTTTGGCGTATGCCTTTCCATGGTGATTTTTGAAGAATAAGTCAAACACGCTTAATTTATATGACAGCTTTTCTTGTGCACGGAGGGGAATAGACTGCCACGAGTTCTGCTGTATACACTTTCACGGACCGCTGCGATGTTCTCGGCCGATCATGCGTTCCTTGAACGTACGGGTGTTAGCTGATTGTTTACTGTACCGGTCTTCTCAAATTTGGCCACCAAACGTTGAAGAGTCGACTGTGAGTGTGAAGGGCTACCACGTCTACCATAGAATGGGCCCAATTCGCGCAATGTTTGCGTTAACGAACACTCATGTTGATAATAAAGTTTTATCATTTGAACGTGCAGTTCAATCGTGTAACTTGCCATGATAATTTGGCTTAAACAACTGCATAATACATAAAAGATTTTACAGATGTCACCAAAACAAAATGGCAACCACAGGGTGCCAAAATCTGCAAAAAAAACTTAAACTTCAAAGCAATTGTGAAGATATGAAGAAATAAAACAATACTTAAATTAATGAGTAAGGAGAAATGTCAGCATTTTCCATTTAGTGTAGTTTTGCCTTTGTTAAATCAAGTTTAGTCATCGTGGCCAGTAATAAATTATAAAGCTCTTAATTCAATGAGAAAATTGTCTTTCTTTTTGTCACTCATTTTTAATTTTCTTAATTAAAGTGACTATTATTGTTGACATTCGTTGAGTCAATATAAAATTTTGTGGAACAGACAAGTATTGTTTATTTTATCTTTACCAACAATTATTCACTTAAGTTCTACTTCACAAACGAAAGTTGCACATATTTAAACTAAACCGTGCTTAATCTCATCGCCCACATAGCAGTTCTGGTAACTCCACATTAAAAATACTTTATATACTTTAGAAAACTAACACCATACAAGTAAGTCCAAAAATTCGAAATTAATAAAACAAATATTTAGTTCTGAAATTCTCGTTTTCTGATGAAATTTGTGAGTTCCAAAGTTTACGTATGAGGCCTAAGATATGTTATGTCTAAGTGATTCACGTTTGCTTGATTTTGGGTAGAGCTGGGATTACTCGTAATAAGCTTTAACCTTTTTTTACACATCAAGTTTCAATTAATGTAAATTAAAAATAACTTGCACTAGAGTATTATACAGGGTGGGCTATGGTTACTTCCTTATTTTAAAAAATCATAACACAAAAAGTATTGGCAATATTGATTTAATTATTTTTTTCTGTGTATAGAAGTACATTTAAAGTTTATTTGGTTTTAAAAACGACATCTCGAAGATGGCCACCGTTCTCATTAATGTGAGATAGTCGGAATTTAAAATTGTTTTTAACTTTTCGCAGCATATCTGTGCTTATGTCGGCGATAGCAGCACGAATATTATTTTTGAGATGACGAAGGGTCTTTGGACGATCAGTGTATACCAACGATTTAAGGTAGCCCCACAGGAAAAAATCACATGGCGCTGAATCTGGCGATCGTGCTGGCCACTGAAGATCGCCTCTAAGAGAGATGAGCCGTTCGGGGAAGTGTTCACGCAAAATATTCATTGACCTTCTTGCCGTGTGAGCTGTGGCACCATCCTGTTGAAAATATCCACAATCATGCTGACAAAACGTTCAGAATTGACCGTAACTGCTCTTTCGTTCTCTTCAAAGAACCATGTGCCAATAATGCCGATTCTGGATATTGCACACCAAACAGTCACACGTTTTGTATGCAGAGGCTGCTCATGAAGTTCTCTCGGGTTAGTGGGGCTCCAATATAGCATGTGTTGTTTGTTCACACATCCTGAAATATGGAAATGTGCCTCGTCACTAAAGAAAACAAGGGCGTCGTCGTGAGGCAGGTTTTTGAGGAAGGCTTCACATGCATTTTTTCGCGCAACATAATCGCGTGGATTAAGTTGTTGCACCACTGCCAATTTGTGTGGGTGAAAATTAAGTTTCTCATGAAGCATTCGCCTCACTGTGTCCCTAAAGCAGCCAAATGTTTGTGTGCAGATCGCCTAAGGGATTTCAAAATAGCCACCCTTTCGATGTTTTCTGGCGTCCATTATGTTTCTTCTGCACACTACCGGTATCCCTGAACGTGTCCACCCACAAACAAATCGATTTCCGATCAGGCACACGACCTGCAGGTGCGATATTGAAATGGTTTCTGAAAGCACGCTGAATTGCGATGATCGAACGGCTGAAAGAAAAGTAGGCTTCCACGGCGAACGCGCGCTCTTGCTTTGTCCACTGCATTGTTGACACTGAACTAGTCATAGCGAAAACCTTAGATTACGTGCTTTCGAACAAGCCATAAACCAAGGCTCTACTATTAATAGCCGCTCAGTTGCGAGAGTTTCAGATAAGGAAGTAACCACGCCCCATCCAGTATATACAAAAATATGATTATGCTATTTCTAAGAGTTAAACGGGCCGTAAAATATACGTTATCAGTAGAACCCATTTTGCTATTTCCAAAAGCCAAAAAATACATTAATTAAAAAGCCTTCTACATCTAACAGCTTTAAAGTAATAAAGTGATTAGTAACGACTTACATTTCTTAAAAAGATTCGCTCATCACTGAACGAGAAATTGCTGCTTTGATTAATGAATAATGATAGTTTCTTTCATTTCCTGATGCCAAAATATCAGTCAATTATATTTCCTGCAATTTAAGTATATAACAAAACCCAAAGGAAATTCGCCAGCCAAAAGAAAGCTTTGTTTCGCTTTCCATTTTATTCATCAGTTCTACCTTAAGCTAGTTACGTCGAAATAACAAGGGGTCAAATCATGAAATTTAAACATCTAAGACCGTTTGGATAAAGCTGTTTCAAGTCACATAAAGCAACGCCTAGATCCTTACTACTTCCAAAAAGTTTTGTATTATTTTGTATTCACAAGACCCAAAAGAATCTCCGGACCTTTGGGACGTATTACGAGAATTATGGCTTAAATATTGGCTTTAAATGAGTTACTAGTTCAACGGCACAAACAAATAACTTGAAAGAACCTCATAAAAATTAATTAGGAAAATGCAAACCGAGGGGACAATTAACAGAACCACTTCTGCAAAGAAGCTCTAGCTGATTATTTTTTTGGAAACACAAAATTACAAAATCAGTAGCACTCGCATTTTACCGTAATGACAGCTTTTCCTCATTTCGGAAGAAATAAGTTCCGAATTTTAATCTATGTAGTGGTGATTCCTTAATAGCTTCAAGATTGCGTTCTTGCATTTTGACGAAGCTATTCAACCACAAATGAGCTTTATCACTAAGCACTGTAAAATGTACGAAGTGTTCTATGAACTTCTATGAATTTTCAATACAGTTTGACATTCTCAACTGTCAAATTATAGACAACAACTGTCATCAAAATGACGCATCTAAGAAAAGACCCTTTACTCATTGCTATACGATTTCATTAATTGTGTAATAAAATCAATTAATTGTTTTCAAGAATTTATTAGTTATAAACCACTGTGCATCCGATATTTGAGCAAATAAAGGCTCTGAATTATTTATCCATCAAGTTTTGGAGATTATCATTAGATAAAGGATCAATCAAATATTTAATTCAACAAGCGAACTATTGGACTTCTTGGGAAAAAGGATTTTTCTTGCTTTGCATATCTGTTATCTTTTTCTTTTATCACTTTCATCAAAGCCTTATAGTATACTAATCATTGCCTTGTCTCATTCATTGAATTGCACTTAACTTAAGTTTTCCACATAAGAACTACCTTCATGTTGATACGTATAATCACTATCTCAAAACATGTATAGCTTACACTCATATCCTCATTTAAACTGATACACAAAACACATTTATAATGATATTTACTTTTACTTCTGCTCGTATATAAGTTACATACATATGCACATATAAGTGCTGCTAAATCTTCAACTTCATTAAAATCCTTTTTGGAAAAAAATATTTTGCAGGCAGCAAACGATTTCTTAGCCTTGGAGAATTCTCTTATCAACCAGTCCCAACAGATCCTATCAACCAACAATGCCAAGGATCCAATTGAAAAGTTGAGACTTCTTTGTTTTAGCCGCGGTGCAACTGGAATCATCGGATTAGGAAGGTTCGTATATATTCCTTTCCTATATCTAGAATTATTTTGAAGTACCTCTATGTTGGCTCATTGGGGCTGTGGAATCATTGACGGATGTGAACCAATTAGAGGAGCCAACGCAAGTCCTCTAAATCTAAGCCTTGCCACCTTAATTCACCAAAATAATTGGATTCTCTTATCCTATCTTTGGCTGCTCTTCCTTTTCGTTGTGTTATTTATCTGGGACTTTAATACCTAACCAAACTATTGTGCATGTTTATATGTGTGCGCCACTTTTACTTTATTATATCTATATCTATATCATTATCTATATTTATATCCACTTGAATCCACAGGACTTTCAGGAACATGGACGATGATGGAAGCAAAGCCCTCAATTTGGAGGAGTTTATCAGAGGCATTCACGAGACCGGTCTGGATGTTACCGATGCTGAGATAAAGCAAATGTTCTCAAAGTTCGTATAGATACTCGTATACAATATACATACATACAGGGTGGGTCAAAAGTGACTTCCTAATTTAAAGTGATAGTAAATTTATGAATAATTTATTTAAGAATAACGAAATATGATATAAGAGGTCTTTCTATAGAGCGTTTACTATAACACTTCATTTGGCATCTGGGCTCAGCTAGAATGTTCTCATTCAGCTGTGGGATAGTTGCAAGTACTTTGTACCCTTCAAATAACCCTTGGAAAAAAAGCTCGGTTCTGTCAAATCCAGAGACCGTCGAGGCCTGAATTATTCGGTGCGCTGTTTTGGCCCGAGCGGTGCACGCAGTATCCAGTTAAAACCTCATTTTAGGACTATAAGCAATCGCTGGCCTCAACAAATTTATAAATTGGTATTTATGGTAACGGATGGATATACCTTAGGTCCTCAGTACCTCGCGGCATTTTTGTATCCATTTGAGTAAAAATGAATAAGCTTCATCACTCATTTTGTTACCTTGCCATTTCTTGTAATCGAACTTTGTAAAAACTACACGTTCTTGCCCAAATTGGATTTTGTATGGAAACAGCTCCAATTCTGTTCTTAGAACTCTTCGGAATGAACTCCGGAACATACCTAATTGGTCAGATTGCCTTCGTGATTATGTTTTCAACTCTTCACAAGTCACAACACTTCAGTTCAAACAGAGATGAGTTTTTTAGCTCGAAGAAAATTTTCGACGGGTCCTTGTTAATGATATCGGTTAATTAAGCACGTCGAAAAGTTATTTGAGTTGAAATAATCAAGTGATTATTTTTAAAATAAAATTCTATAAGCTTGGTCCTCTCTAAAGTGTTTTTGTTAATTTTAGTAAGTCTCCCAACTTAGCTTTATACATAAGTATCTTACATTATAAAGAAAAGAAAACTAAATTAAAAATAGAAGAGTTAAGTATGTTTGATTATAAATTAAGAAGTCACTTTTGACCCACCCTGTACATGTACATATGTAGAGACGGGACGAAATGTGTATGTCCTATGTATGCGTTTGTTTATTTTCGAATATGGGGGTAAAGAGAGATTGTTGGCTAAGCCCAGTGGTTAGCGACCATTTGAATCGGCTTTTGGTTTTAGCTTTTGGGGCATGCTGCTGATGCTTTTGCCACTTTCAGAATCTCTATACCGCCCACTGCTGCTTACTATATCGTCGTGTTCGCTATATTTATGTGTTCGAATTCATTTATTCCATCTATTGCTTTGGCAGGTTCGACACAGACGGTAGTGGATCCATCAACATGACCGAATTCTTGGTAAAACTAAGGGTAAGCAAGGATTGGCACCATTGCAGCCGCTGGCTGCCGATGCGATGTTCTTGTGGTTAACTTGGTTTAACAAATTTACCTTTATTTTTCTTTCCGTTTCTGTTCCTGTTTCACAGCCGGCCATGTCACAAAGCCGTTTGGACGTTATTGACAAGGCCTTTGCTAAGATGGATAAGACCGGTGATGGTGTGATCACAGTTGCTGACTTAAAGAATGTCTACTCGGTGAAGGAACATCCAAAATACCAAAGCGGTGAGATGACAGAAGATCAGATTTTAAACAAATTCCTTGAGAATTTCGAGGGACCACAAGGCAACAAGGATGGAACTGTGAGTATTGTTGTGGTGTTTTGGGACACCACCGTGTTATGATGAGACTTTGTTTATTTTTTGTTTTTTTTTTTTAAACAGGTTACCAAGGAAGAGTATGTGAACTATTATTCGACAATTAGTGCCTCAATTGACAATGATGAATATTTTGATCTTATGATGCGTCAAGCATACAAATTATAAGTTTTATTTAAATAAGAGAAATGTTTTATCGTATTATTTTCTTCTATCTAAATATAGGCTAACAATTTTTAAATTTATAAATATTTTGTAAGTAAAGTTGTATACATTTCGATTTCAATATTTTTCCATTCACAATAAAGATTTCCATTTCAAATTTTATGTATGAATTTAAACACAAATTTGTATTTTCTTTGTTTTGACGAATTATATCTGGTTGAAAATCAGTCGCATATTATCGTAATCGGAAGCTTTAAGGATTCAGTCCCGCCGCAATGTTTCATGCCTTTCGTTGTCTTATCGATATTTTTACAAACAATGTTATGTCGAAATAGCCAGTTGCATTCCTACTATTAAACAATTTAGCCGTAATACTCGTTTGCCCAAGAGATCAGTTTCGTGCGAACTGTCAAATATAGAGATTCTTTCTTAAACCGAACATCGAGAATGTGGAATGTGTTGGCCAACTTTCTTTTTTCCTCCCATTTTGATGTTCAGAACTTTTAAACCAATGTGCCCCAGTATCTCCTCTTAAATCATTATCAATTTTCCTAACTCTCGCACTGTGTTTAAATATAAACATATAAAGGCTACTAATAAACCTTTGAGTGCCTGTAAATTATATGTAAAAAAACCTTAATTGAAATCCGTTCGTGATGCAAAATTGCGTAAGATTTTTGTTCCAACGTAAAAATCTTCCAATACGAATTTTTATAATTTGACAGTTGAGTGCGGCCATAACGTAGAATTTTTCAATTCACCGTGAAACATCGTTTTCTCAAAATTGTACGGTTTCATCTTAAAACGGTTCAATCGGTTAATCAACGGATATCCAATGAACCTAAAAATATGCAACGATATTACTCGCTTTATAATTCTCCTTATATTCAAATCACGCTTTTCAACTGCTATACTCTCTATAAAATGCATACCTCTTTGTCACAAGTGCGCAGTACAATCTGAAGTTTATTGCGTAGTCGATTTCAAATTAGTTACAAGAGCTGAGAACTTAGCAAATCACAATTTAAAACATTTTGTGGGTTCAATAACAGTCCATAAAGAATTAAGTGAGTTCAATAAACGGGATCCCATTTCGGAATCATCCCAAAAAATTCACTATTCGGTGTACGCTTCTGGTCCCATCAACGGCCCAAATTTCTTTGAGGACTACGGTGGGTTGGTGTAAATAGGTCATCGTGAATTGGTACGAATTTTCTTGTGAATTTTTTAAAGTGGCAGGTTGCGAATAAGCCTTATATATATACCACAAAGCCTATAAAGAGGCTTAATGCCTTGCCCATCCCAATTTTATCTGCTATGAATATTCATAGAGGATCAAGGTTAAAAAGACCGTTAAATTTGTATTTATGTAGTTTCTTATTCGCAAAATATAAGGTCCATGGACGTTATGTTCATTTGTCTAGGGTCCATGGATATTGCCTGTGGATGGTCCTCATGCCATCCAACCTCAAGGTCTACATGACCCATATAATGGGTCGAATTCTCTATGACATCTGCGCCAATCACTAAAAATATGACATTTCTGATACCCCCAGGCACGATCCATAGAAACCGCGTCGGACAACTAAACAATGTTTTAATTCATGCATTGTTAGAGAATATGTTAGTTATTCCCTCTTTTTAAATTTTCCTAATTTTGAAAGTTGAATTTTTAATATTTTTGTATGAATTTTGGGAACAATTTGATTTGAGTCATCTTGGATAGGGAACAAGTTTCATAAAAAGATTTTCGATTTTGTAAAAGAGATAGTGGGGGGAGGGGGGAGGGTAGTAGTTTTTGTAAATTGTTCTTACTAAAAATCAATTTTAAGTAACGTATCTGTGGAACAATTTGTAAGAGCCCCGGAACAATTAGGAACAATATTTGGAATTTTGAAAAAGGAGGACCAAAATAGGGTAGATTAAATAAATTAAGCGTCATGGGGTGTTCTGTACTAATTTGAAAGGGTGAGTTGATTTTGAAATATAATTCTAAAAAGCAAAAATGAAAATGGAAGGTAAAGTTAAAATGAAACACACTCTTTTACGTTATAAAAAGAAGTAATTTTATTTCATTAGTGACCTTTTTGTCACCTTCGGTTTCTTTGACATTATTTATAAAAACATACACATAATTGATAACATAAAATATTTAACGAAATGCCTTTGGCAGCGTTCTAAGCTTCTTTAAGCGGCAGCATCCAACATTCTCCCCCCCCCAGTGCACAAAGTAAACGAACTCAGCTTCTATTAGTTAATTAACATGAAAATAAAACAAATTTTTATTAATACAAATTTTAAATAATGTAAATAATTGTAGGAAATAGATGTTGCATGACATGCGATATAGGCCGAGGTTGTGGTTCATGATTATTCTATTTCGTATCGATACTCGAAGTATAATTGTCGTCTCGTATTAATAATAAGTATATGTCACTTATTTTTATTTGTTGTGCTAATTTTTTATTATTGTTTTTCTCCGCGGTAAATTTTAAATGTGTGGTTTTTGTTGTTTAGGTGTTAATTTCATTATTAATTTAAATTATTTTTGGAGTTTAAACCAACTGGATTTATTTAAAAAGGGTGAGTATGGTGAATTGTGTTCAACTTTGTGATATACATAAATACCGAATTGTTCCCTTTTGAACATTAATTTTATATGTACATATGTATGTACCTACATATTTATATCAGGTACATATATCTTCCGTATTAATGTGTACTTTCATTGACAATTTTCAACGGGGTAACAGTTTCTTCTTCTATAAACATATGTACATATTAAATAATATTTTTTTTCTTTAAAATAATTTACAGATGACTTGACCTTGAATTCGGTGGCTTACAAGCTGAAGCTTGCACACAACCATGGCTGTCGATTATTTTGGTAAGTTGTTGTTTTTGTATAGTGGTTGGTGCATTGATTGCGATTTTGTTTGTTCTCTTTTCAGGCCATCTGTTGTTGTTTGAAAGTCTAAAGGTCCTTTATTGGTTTCGGTGTTTTTTTGTATTTTTTTTTTGTTTTAATATTTTATAATTTGTTTTAACAATAATTTATTTTATTAATGTGTTATTTAGTTTATTAATACGGATATTATTGAAATTACGTGTAACTAAATATGAATGCATGGGAGGTAGTAGTTTAAGTTTTATAATATTTTGTATGTTCTTATTATGTTGTTGTGTGTTGTTATGTTTTGTTGTTGTGATGTTTTATTGATTTAAACTGAAGATGCTGCTGGGTGAGTTGGTTAAATATTTGTATTATATATTTTATTAATCATTTGTTTTTTCTTTCAGTTTTTGTTTATAGGTTTTGACGTTCCGGACGATATAATGTTTTAATAATTTTTTGGAACACTCCTGATAACATCTGGTATGCTTCCTTTTTTTTATAATTTCGTATTTTATTTTATAGTTTCAATTTATATATGTATTTGATTTGTATTTTAATTATTTTTTGATTTTGCCTTTTATATGTTTTACGGTTCGTAATTTAAATTTTATTTTGAATGTGATGAATGTTTTTATTTGAGTGTGTGTGAGTTCTTTCAATTTATTGAAATTATTTTGCTTAAATTATTTATTTTATAATTTTATATTTTATTTTAAATTTTTTAATTAATCTCAGGTTTTCGATTTCGTTTTTGTTTGTATTTATTTTATGTTTTGTGTTGGTTTTCCATTTTGTAAATAATTAGGTTTTAGCATGTAAGTTAATTTAGGTTTTATATAATTGATTTTATTATTAATGTGTTGGGTTTTAGTATAAATGTGTTGAGTTTTAGTATGAATGTGTTGAGTTTTAGTATGAATGTGTTGAGTTTTAATATAAATGTGTTGAGTTTTAGTGGACTGTATAAATGGTTAGTTTTGAGATTTATGAGTGTGATTTCAATTTTCGATGAGTGAGTATGACAAAATTCGTTTTATTGAATTGTTTTTAATTCAGTTTTATTTCTATTTGAGTGGGTTGTAATTCAAATTGGAGTTTAATTCAGTTTAAATTATGTTTGAGTGGGTTATAATTCGAAATGGATTTAAATTCAGTTTTAATTATGTTTGAGTGGGTTAGGGTTAGTTTTTTATTCATATTTGGATGTGTTAGTTTTTCATATTTGAGTGGGTTGACTTTCCATTTTTCATATTATGCTTAGAATTTTATTGATTTTTTGTTTTGACGACTTCATTTTAGTTTTGATGAATTGTTTTCATATTTTCTTTGGGTTTTAGAATTCATTTTCTTACTTTCAATTTTCCTTTTCATTTTGTTTATGAGTTTCAATATGATTCCTTTTGATTTTAAATTATTTCGTTTTCTTGATAAGCTTTGTTGGATGGAAGTGGACATATCTTTGTGATAGGTCTCTTAAATTCATTATTTTGTGTTCGTACTTTGACTACACGGATAAGATCATCTTGTCCAGGGTAGGTTTCCACTATTCTTGCCATGGGCCATTTTGTTGGTGGAAGTCTTTCATCTCGTAGCAGAACTAAATCTCCGATTTTGGGTTGCTCCTTGATTTTTAGCCACTTAGGTCTATTTTGAAGCCTTGTGAGGTATTCTCCGCTCCATTCCTTCCAGAAGGTCTGTAGTGAGGCTTGTAGACGTTTCCATCTATCCAGGTATCCAATCTTTTCTACTGCTAGGTCTGCTTCGGGAACTATATGAGCTGATGTGCCGATTAAAAAATGAGCTGGTGTTAAAGCATTGAAATCTTCCAAGCTGTCTGTAACCGGACATAGAGGTCTCGAGTTAAGGCATGCTTCTATTTGCGCTAGAAGCGTACTGAGCTCCTCGAACGTCAGGGCTTGGTTTCGGGCAACGCGACGCAAATGGTATTTTACAGATTTCACTCCTGCTTCCCATAAGCCTCCAAAGTGAGGAGAAGCGGGAGGAATGAAATTCCAATTGGTACCCAATTTACTCAATGAGTCAGCAATATCGGTATAGTTGAGTTTAGCAGCATTTAGCATTTTTTGGAGTTCCACATTAGCACCTTTAAAGTTGGTCCCACAGTCACTATATATGTTTGCACATATGCCTCTGCGAGATGTAAATCTTCGGAACGCGGCAATAAAGGCTTGTGTCGTTAGATCTGTGACAGCCTCAAGGTGAATTGCCTTTGTTGAAAGGCAAATAAAAATGGCGAAATAGCCTTTGAATTTTTTAGCACCTCGTCCTTTCCAGGCCTTTACTTCTATGGGTCCGGCGTAGTCGACACCAGTGTGTGTAAATGGTCTTGAAACATTTACTCTTGGTGCTGGAAGGCTTCCCATCAGTTGTTGCAATGGCTTAGGTGCATTCTTGAAACAAGTAAAACATTTATTAATGTACTTTTTGACAGTTCTCTTCATGTTGAAGATCCAAAAACGATTTCGAAGATGTGCAATCACTTGGTGAATACCACCATGTAGAGTCTTCTCATGGGCATCTTCAATTATTAATCTGGAGAAATTATGATCTGGCTTCAACACAATTGGATGCTTTTGATCATAGGTTAGGGTGGCATTTTGAAGTCTACCTCCGATTCTTAATATTCCACATCCATCAATAAAAAGATTGAGAGATTTGTTGAGTTTGGTTCTTTTGGTTTTTTGTAGTTCAGTTATGACATCATGAAACATAAGTCTTTGAACACTTTTGATAGCTGTTCGCATGGAAATATTGAGTTCTATGGGTGTCAGAACCGATTTTCTTCGATACGTTTCTTTTTTCCTGCTGTTATAGATAAATCTGTGAACATTAGCTATAATTCTTAAGGCTTTTGTGAGTTTGGATTGTTTACAAAGTACATCTAAAATTCCATCGGTATTTTGTATTGTTAAATGAGTTTTGATTTCTCGTTTTTCTTCATTTGTTTCACATTGGGTGGGTTGTTTTGGTATGGAGAATTTCCATATTTCCTGAAGAAAGGGTGGTCCTTTCCACCAAAGAGTATTATTTTTCAGCTTGGATGTGAGAACACCACGGGTTGGGTTGTTTAATAATTTCTTTTCTTGTTTATAAAACATTATTAAGGCCTTTTGCTTTGTTGACATAAGTCTTGGTCGATGAAGTTCTTTGAAGGGTAGTGAAACTTCAAAGCGCCCTCCCGGCATCCGCTTGATGTTGTGTAGAAATTGTTTCTTGCACTCGATATCTTCATCTACTGCTTTTTCATAGGGAGTTCCTCCCATTTCCCAAAATGCACGCATTTGTGTGTCGATATCTACAAACTGTGTGTAGACTTGTAGAGAAAATGGCTTTTCCAAAGGAACTTTCCCCAAAATAATCCAACCAAACCTGGTTTTTTGGGCTATTGGAGCGACTTGTTCCTCATTGCGTATGACTTCGTCTAATAAAATTTCGCAATATATGTCATTCCCTAATAAAATGTCAATGTTACCAGGGCGATGAAATGAAGGATCTGCTAATTCCAGTCCTTGTAAATGCTTCCATCTGCTAGCGAAGACTTCTTCATTCGGTAAAAGTCCTGTAAGGGTCTTGTATATGTAAGCTCTTGTCGACGTAACAAAATCTGAATAATTAGAACTCAGATTCAAATTTACAAAATGTTTACAAGGGCTGGCTTTGTTTTGTCCTAAAACAGAAACGTCCAAGGAAGTTGGAATCTTTTTAAGACCCAATAATTGAGCTGCCGATTCGGTTATGAAAGTAGCTTGAGATCCAGGATCGATCAAAGCTCTTAATTGAACAAAGTCTCCTTGGGCTGATTTGACTTTTATAATCGCTGTGGCTAGTAAAATTTGGGTTCTTTTAGATTCGTTTAGATGAAAACATATTGAAGATGTTGAAGGCGGTATATCATTGGGTTGAAAATTTTGAGCATTTGGATTAAATTCCGTTGCTACATGATGTGTTTGTGAGCGATTTGGATTCTGGGTGTTTGTATTTGTGTGAGTGAATGTGTTTCTATTATTATTCTGTTGAGTGGGTGTGTATGAGTTTGTTTGTAATTGAGCGCGAGTATTATTTGAAAATGTGTTATTATTATTTGTGTTGTGTTGAAATTGGTTATGATTACCTTGAGAACTTGATTGTTGATTGTATGTATTTGGAATTGTGTTTGAGTGCGAGTACGGTTGCTGATTTGTGTTGCTAAAATTTGAATTGTTGCTATAATGTAGGAGTGAGTTGTGTTTTTTATGGCAAAAATGACACGACTTATTGCTTGGGCATAAATTTGTTCGGTGACTGTAGGCTAAACAATTGAAACAATTGCCAAATTGTCTAACAACTCGTTGTCTAGCACTTACGTCCATTTTTAAAAATTTCGAACATGTTCGTAAGGAGTGTACACCTTTATGACACACCTTACACGTAAAATTCTCTTTCGCCTCAGTATTGAGATGAAAAACATTTTTTGGTTGCTTTTTCTGTGTTGATGTTGTATTTGTTTGATATTGTTGGTCCATCATCTCTAATGTTCGGAACCTCGTTTCCAAAAAGTCAGAGAACTCTTTAAATGTAGGGATCTCTTTTTTAGTTCCCAGAGTTGTTTCCCATTTAGACTGCACCGTAGCTGGTAGCTTTTTCAAAAGCAAAAATATTATTATTGCATCCCAGTGATGGACAGGCAATTGCAGGTTCTTTAAGGCGTGTAAAATTTTTGTTGAATTATCTAATAATTCCCTTATGCCCTTAGCATTTTCTTCCTTAACAACACTTAATTCATAAAACAACTTAAGTTCGTTGTTAACGAGAATTCTTTTGAAATCGTATCTCGTTGTCAAGAGTTCCCAAGCTTTATCATAGCTTGCATCATCTACACTTATGTGTTCTAGTAAAATACCAGCACCTTCTTTGCAACTTGATTTCAAATAATGTAACTTTTCTATGTTCGTAAGTGAAGTGTTGTTATGCACCAGTGAAACAAACTGGTCATGAAAAGAACGCCAATTCTGATATTCTCCCGTGAATGTCGGTGGGTGAATTTTTGGCAAACGTACATCGTGCGGCTTGTCATTGGTTGACTTTTGCACCAAAGTCGGAGCAGACGAATCTTTGGCTTTAGCTGCTGCTTCTGCTGCTGCAAACTTGTCTAGCTCATCTAGCAACAAAGATTTATAAATTGTATAAATCTCACCAGCTTCATTAAAAAACTCTTCGGTTGAAGTTATGTCTTCATCGCTGCAAACAGCGATTTGGTGCTGTTGAACAATGGTTTGCCAATTGTTACTTAGCGTTTCAAGCCGCGTAGAGACATAGTTTTTTGTCCTACGAGTTGCAGAAACTGTCTTTTTAAAATTTTCATAATCTTTTGATATCTGAGCACATATATTTTTTAAAATTTTGACAGCATTCATTTTGATTTAATTAAATTTTATTTATATTATATATATATGTATATGTATATATATAGTGTGTATATAAATTACAAAAGTAAGTCAATTTTACTCACTGCGATTACTTTTAGGAATGGGTAGCTGGACAATTGAACTCTTGGGCTGATGACTACGATGGTGATGGCGATGACGACGGCGGCGGCGCGCGTTGGCGATGACGATGGCGATGATGATGATGAAGCTGATGGTGATGATGATGACGATGAATATGACTCTGATGATGATAGTGATGATGAAGATGATGTTGATGATGATGATAAATATTAAAATGTTTTTATTTAAATTAAATGTTAATTTATTAATGTCTTAAACTCGTTGAATAAACTTTCAAAAAACGACAAAATGTCGGCACACTGTCTTTTTAATTAATTGATTTAACCTATCAAACAATCAATATAGGCACAATTAATTTAGGCGATTCACTTTTAAAAGGCTCGCTAAGGACCAAAATGTTCTGTACTAATTTGAAAGGGTGAGTTGATTTTGAAATATAATTCTAAAAAGCAAAAATGAAAATGGAAGGTAAAGTTAAAATGAAACACACTCTTTTACGTTATAAAAAGAAGTAATTTTATTTCATTAGTGACCTTTTTGTCACCTTCGGTTTCTTTGACATTATTTATAAAAACATACACATAATTGATAACATAAAATATTTAACGAAATGCCTTTGGCAGCGTTCTAAGCTTCTTTAAGCGGCAGCATCCAACATTGGGATTTAAAATCTTTGTTTTGAAACTGTAAACTAGTATTTTCTTTGTTTTCCCCCTAATGTGCATGATATGGAAAAAATTTAAGCACGATTTGGGGGATAAGTGGTTTGACTTGGGACATGTTAAAACATGTTTAAGAATACTTTTTAGAATCTTAGAAAAACATACAAAGTTAGAATTTCGGAAAAAAGAGTCTAGATTTTTATTCCAAATTTTGCCCATAACTTTTGAAATTTTCATCATGGAGGTCCAAAAATGGTGGCTTAATTATTGTCTTTCCAAAGAATTACTTCTTTGTTGGCACAAACCAAAACTTAACATTGCAACATACAAATTATTGGTGAGACGTTAACTCGCAAGAATAAAGAGCCAGTTATAAGGTCAAGGCACCTCGTGAAATTAAGTTTTCTCGAAATTGGTAGTTAGGCGTGCGGTTTTTTTGTACTAAGAAATTGAGTGAAAAAGCCCGCTCTTGAGCAACCAATGTGTCACCTTTACGGTGCAGAAGCATAAACGTTGACAAGAACAGATGGTGTGTGAAACTGGAGTACAAGTTAGATGTACCACAACTGTCAAACCATAGACAGGATACATCGAAACTCCTCTTTTTCATGGACCTTATTAGCTCCTCTTAAGGCTTTTGTTCATAAAATTGAAAATAGTGAACAAATTGGCGATTTTTAATGAACAATTTTGTAATGCATTCTAAATTAAATCTATTTTATATGGGGAAAATACAAAAACTGTTTTTTTTAATGAAATTTGACGTCCGTACCACAAGTCTTGATATAAATGCAAATCAAAAGAAAATGGTTGAATGGGTCGCTCAAAGTTTCACCTGTATCCAAAGAGTCTGTTTTACAAAAAAGTACACATATGAGGATAGTCCCAGAAATAGCCTACATAACAAAGAAAATACAAGAAATTTGAGGCAAAATAATTTTATTTCTCTACATATTCTCCTTATAGTTCGACACATTTTTTCCAGCGATTTTGTATGGCTTCAATACCCTGTTCATGCGCATCCCAAAAAACTGACACCATGACCATATGAAACTGTATTCGCACTCACACTCGATTTAAACGATAGCTTGCGAACTTTCAGTCGACACGCACGGTCACCAAATACTATTTTCTGGATTTTCTTCACCAGATGTGGCGTGGTCACCTTATTTGGTCAAAAACTGCGATGTTCGTCTTGGCAGCTCGTACGAACTTGTTTAAACTGTGCCACCCAATATTTTACTTTTGTTAACTAAGGAGCAGGGTCCCCCAGAGTAGAATTTAACTCCGCTTTGATATTGATTTTACTGAGGCCACATAACAATGTGGCAGTTCACTATTGATGGCTGCCAAACAAAAACTGAACACGTCTTTTGTTAAGAAAGTTGTCAGTTGAATATTTCTAAAAAATTAACAAAAATTACCAACAATATTTTGCATATGAAGAAAAATTTTTATTTTAAAATATATTCTTGTTACCGAGATTTTTAGTCGAAAACCAATTTTAACCAGTTTTAGTACCATTTCTTGAAAATTTATTTTTCTTATACATATGTATATACGAAAAAATACCGTTTGGATTTTTCTAAGAACAATATCTTACGTCATCAACAACATTTAGAACAGAATGAAATCATTTTGAAGCCACCTGCATTTATTCACGAGATATCGAGAATCGAATATCAATTTTTACCAATTTTACGTAATATGTTTTGTAGATTTTAATTGTATTCGTACTGAATGTCAAAAACAATAGTTTGAAGCTAATATTTTGAATTTTTGAAAAGATATTTGAATCGAAAATCAATTTTTAAAAAATTTTAGTATTTTTTGTTGGGTTTTTAAAAACTGTCAATTCGATTTTTCTCAAAGCTTTACCAGATGTTAAAAACGTTATTCTTAGTTGCATTACATTATTTTGGAGATAAAATCATTCGTAAAATATTCGAGGTGACCATTATTTCTTTCAGTTTTTTTTGATTCATAAAAAACCGTTAATTGGATTTTTTTTTTTCAAAAATATACTTGATGGTATCACGTTACAATATAAAAATTTAATTCAAGTTACTAGCGTTATTAGTTCGTGAGATGTTTAGGGTTTTAGGGTTTTTTGAGAGTCCTTTCTGCAACTTTCTGCATTATTATATATATATAACTATGTATAACAAAATTTATTTAAAATCGATATCTATGAGCTATGGACGACGAAAAAAGCTTCCCGAACGTACGGATGTACGGACGTACGAACGTTAAAACGTACGTACACCCGCACACACAGACATATTTCTTAAAATCTTTTATTCAGACTTAAGTGACCTTGAGACGTCGAGAAATTTCAAAATTTTCAATTCGACAAATCAGACCGATTACACTAACTTCCTATGGGAAATTAAAAATAAAGTGCACGACTAGATCACACGAACTTTCTCGTATCCAAAAAGTCAGTTTAAAAATATTTCCTGTGTTTTAAAATTTAAAAATTTACCTGTACAAAAAATTTGTTTTCAATGATTTAATTGCCATTTCATTTCCGAAAAAAAAACTTCATTTTTCAAAATTTGTATTATGTATTTAAAAATCGTTTTTTTTTTTAAACATTTTGCGTAAATACAATTTTTCCGTTTCAGTTTAAGTATACATAGTTTTAACTTCCCATAGGAAGTTATTTTAATCGGTCCGATTTGTCGAATTGAAAATTTTGAAATTTCTCTACGTTTTGAGGTCCCAATATATTGGGTTTAAAAGTATTTCATTCTGTGCTAAATTTTATTAGAAAAATCTAATCTGCATTTGTTTTTAAAAATAAAAACTTTCAAGAAATGCTATTAAAAGTGTGTAAAATTGGTTTTCGACCAAAAATCTCGCAAACAAAAATTGATTTTGAAATCAAACTATTTCATCATAATGCAAAATATTGTTGGTAGTTTTAAGCTAATTTTTTAGAAAAACTCAACTCACAGCTTTTTTTAACAAACCACAAAAACAGATATGAAATGGTTTTCAACTCAAGTATTAAGAGAACAAAGAAAGATATTGACCTCAAATTATTTTTCTCACACAAAATATTGTTAAGAATATTTTGTTAAAGTTTTAAGCAACACAATTCGTAAGGGGAGATGGGAAGTTATCAATGTGGGTCGCATTCCCAGCGTCTTTTTTTTTAGTGTGCACTTATTTAGAGCTTGTTAATATTCGCTTTGCATTTCAATTTTGTAAAATATGATGACCCATTTTCGAGATATCGAACTTCGAAAAAAAAATGTTTAATGTTTTTTTAGAAATCAAAAATAAAAACAATGACATTTTTTTATTATTAAGACAGTATAAGAGCTTGTGCAGAAAATTATCTTGAGAAAACTTAAAAACAAAATAACAGTTCTAAGGAGGGAACCCTGCTGGAGCAATGCTAAAATATTTTGTTTATTGAAAGAAGAGAAATTATCGATTGGGTTTTAAGATAATTCGATTTTTAACCAAAAAAATTGAATTGGGACTATACTGTTATTTCTACAATACTTATGTCATGTATGATTAAATTCTCGGGTTAGAAATCTTTTACGAATGCAATACTTGTCATATAGTTTCTATGTGTCTTATAATTGAAACGTTAAATGTAGATAATATGTATTAAGTTTACAATTTGTAGGTAATAAATATACTTACGTACAAAAATCATTTTAAAATTTATATATGAAAATTCAAGCAAAATCAATCACTAATTGGACCCAAAAAAATCAAGGTACATACGTTAATTAAGAGATTTGTGTTCACTAAAAAAGACCTCATAGCACCTAGTCGATTTGCATAACCATGAACCTGAGCTTATGATGCACTTCAAGCAGCTTAAGTGCAAAATATGAACAAAGTATGAATAATTGTTTTCGTAGAATTCAGAGGTGCTCTACATCAGCACAAGCCTCTTCTGGCAATGCCTTCGGTTTTCTAGTACCTCAAATTCACACACTTTAGTGCATTTGGCGTGAAGGCATATAGAGATCCAACCCTCTTTAACATACTCGTATCGTAGTGCCATCTCCATCTCCATGCCATCGAGTAAGATAGAATATAAACTAACTGTGGTAAGAATACAACGATATGGTAATTTTCGCATGGAAAATTACTTCCAACCCTTAATGAGCTTTTAATATGATTTTGTCTCGGTTAGGAGCGGGAGGAGGAGTGGGTGGAGGAATATTTCTGTCTTTCCATGTTTTGTGTTTTGTATTTTTCTTCGCCGCCCGCTGCCATTGCCAGTATCTATTTGTTTTTGTTTTAAGTTTCCGTTTCCGCTTTTCCTATTGTATTATTTTGCTGTGTATGTGGAAAACTCGACAAGTTAATTTGGTTTAATTGCTGTTGGCACACTAGAGGCATACCATCACGTGACGCCACGCCGTGACGGTGACGGTGACGGGTGCTGCTGTTGTTCTGAATGCCAATGCCAGTTTTGGTGAATAAGGAACACTACATTCTACTATGTAGTTATGTAGTTTGTGGACAAAAATGTACTATAACTATATACTTACCACTTCCTCCTCGCGTCCTTTGCTCGTTCTCTCAGTAGACTCTACGTAGCTATATTCTCTACGACTCGCTTGCAGTCGATTTAATTCAAATCAGGAAAAGAATTTGGTTAAATTGGCAAATGTTCCAGTGCAATGGCTTGTACAATTGTAAATTCCATTTTGTTTGTAATTTTTATTGTTACGAGAGTGTATAGTAGAAAATTTTTAGTAGTGTCAGAACAGAAAACGGGGTTATTCGGAGTATAGGAAGACCTAATGCACATAAGCTTTTGCTATATAAGTATAGTATCTATAGTATACCACTGCTGATGGAACTTTAGACGATATTGTAAGAATCTAATAAAAATATGTTGTTTCTTTATTTTAAGTATATTTGGAAATGTTGTCATTTTGGTGTGTCGTGATGGTAAAAGTTTAGGTATTCAATATTTTAGTAGGTAATTGAGGGTTAAAATTATCTATGATAATATAAACTTTCTGGTCTTGTGGGGAAATTAACGATTTCTAGATAACGTGCATAGAATAATTTGACTATTCTATTGTCATTTAATAGCGCTATTGAGATTTGTTGAAGGGAAACGACAACACATGGCATAAATGGAGGAATTGAATCTTTTTTAAATAAAACACAATTAATTTAATGGAAATATTATAATTTTGAATTAATACTAAACGAACACTGAAGGGTTTTGGTATATCTTCAATATGCCAAAGACATAGTGTGAGAGTGGTATATTGATTTTCATTCTTGAACATTTGAAAAGCTCTTCGATGAATGCTGTCAAAGTAAGTTTCTGGATCATCAGATCAGAGAAAGGAGCTATATTGAAGTTTTGGTCGCATGAACTTACTTATTTTAGGTGGCGCTACAGTCCTGAGTGAACAAGGGCCTCACCCAACAAACTTCTCCATCTAACTCGATCCCTAGCTAGATGTCTTCAGTTGCGCAATCCAAGGTAGAAAAAGTCCTTTACAACCTCAAAGTAACGTCTGCAGATAGTGTTGTTTTGCCCGAGAAGTCGGTGTTGATGACAGCAGAATTTTGTTTTGCCCTCATTACCCGTGAAACCCATTTTTACCGCTTCTGCCTCAATACTCACAAAAGCCCCATTGACATCACTCTGATCATAATCTTTCGATTATGTCAATGTCATCAGCGTATGCTAGTAATTGGACAGACTTTTGAAAGATAGTTCCTCTATGTGTTGACGTGGGAGCCCTATTATTTCAAGGACGATGTTAAGGAAATCGCATTACTTTGCCTAAAACCTTTTTTGAAATCGAAAGGCTCTGTTAAGTTGTTTCCAACCTTTATAGGTTGCTAAAACGAACGAGTTTGACAGGGATGTCAAAATAAGACATAGATTGAAGTCAATGAAAAGATGGTGGGTGTCCGATTTGATTTTATTGGGATTTTTTCCAGTATCTGTCGTAATGTGAGTATTTGATTGACTGTGGATTTTCTTCGTCTAAAAACGCACTGATAAGGACCTACCAGGTTGACGATGGACTTTAGACGTACACTTATTACAGCAGAGAAGATTTTGTAAGCGGGACTCCTTATTTCAGAATCGGGCAAACAATACTGACTCTCGATTCATCGAGCTTGCCCTCTTTCGATCATATATTACAGATACGCTGGTGCATGCTCCTAACCAGATTATCTCCCGTTGCTTTGAAGAGCTCAACAGTAAAGCCATCTACTCTGGCGGCTTTGTTAGACTTCAGCTTAGATATGGAAATCTTTATTTCGTCTAAGTAGGGAAAACGTTGTTGGCTTTCGTCGTCAATATTGATTGGATCATCCTGCCTGACAGGTGACAGCGGAATTCGGTTCTTCGTCGCCGTTATACAGTTAGCAGAAGTGGTCCTTCCATATCCTCAGCGTTGACAACGGTTCAACTATGATGTTTCCACTTTCGTCTTTGCAGCCTTCGGTTCGAGGTTTATGTACTTGTGAATTTCGTTTCACCTGCTCATAAAACTTTCAATCTCCATTTCTGCTTTTGAACTTCCCAACATCTCCGACCGCACGCTTCTTATGCTCTCTCTTTTTCCTTCTGAGAAGTCGGTGCTACTGTCTTCACTTCAGCTCAAAGGGCTCGTGAGCAGCTCTCGTCCTCGTTTGAGTGCATTTTCCTGTCGACATTCCTCATCAAACCAGGCAGTGAACTTCGATCTCTTGTGATTGTAGCCGTTCGATGTTGTATCTTCTCCCATTACGGTCGGTTTTGCCTTTCGTCTGGGAACCCGGATTGCTACCTTGGCTACAACAAGGTAGTGGTTCGAGTCGATGTTATCTCCTCAGAAAGTTCAGACATCCATGAAGCGTGTATAGGGTCGATCCCAATATGGTCAATCTGGTTGACGGTAGATTGATCTGGAGAACACAAAGTTCCTTTGTGGATGTTGAGGTGTGGAAAACTTGCACTGTTTACCATGACGTTTCACCCCGCAGAAAAAGCGGTGAGTCTGAATTCGTTATTGAAAGCGTTGTCGTGCAGGCTTTTTACCCGTTTATTCCACCAAAGATGTCTTCCCTTCCTAGCTTGGCATTAAAATCGCCCATGACAACTTTTATCTCGTAGCTATAAGATACTTATCATTTGCTTTATCCAAGAGCTCGAAGAACATATCCTTGGTGTTTTCATCCTGCTCTTCTGTGGGGGTGTATGCTCTTATTACACTGGCAAATATTCTTAATTCTAGTGATTATGTTTAATGGTTTGATTTTGGAATTTGTTGCTATTGTGACATTGGCTATGTGGCTCAGAGAGCCATTCTGCATGAACCAGACTTCGTCCAAATTCATATCTTTGAGCTATGTAATGCAACCATTTCACAATCCCCACCGGACGGATGAACGTGTGACTTCAATTGCTGAGTTGATTAGACCTTGTAAAGGTAATATGTATATGAAGATCTTTTTGCAGACTTTGCCTCAGCGATGAAGACGCGGCGAGTTGATATTCGTGTACATTCTCATCTTGACCACCGTACGTAAAACAGAAGTGATTGTAAATCTTTTTTGTAATTTTGGACAATATTTTTGCATTTGTAATTTCATAGTGCTTTATTTTGTTTAGTACCCGTGGTAGTACTCGTGGCATGATGGTTAATGTGTTGGACTGTCTTGGGTTCGGTCCCTGGCTGTGCCATCTAAAGTTTTTTTTTTCACGGGTTCTACCTCTTGCGAGGAATTGACAAATCCTCAAAGAGAAATTCTTGTCATAAAAAATGCTTTCTCAAATTATCCGTTCGGTTGCAGCTTAAAACTGGGTCCCCTCCATCACTGACAACAGTACTCGCACATAGGAATGGTTGCATCACCTAATTTACACCTAATATTTCTTTTCTCAAAAACCAAATAATTATAATAATTTTTTGTCTTAACGGTGTTTAAAAGATTCAATTTAAAAGATCAATATTTAAAATATTTGTTTTTAGTAATAGCAGTTAACTTTAGCAATGAAGCCTATTTCTTTCAACCTTACGCTAAGCTCAGAGTTTGCAGCAAACACTTTTCAAAAGTGATGTTTACAAACTCCGAAAAAAATTGGATTCACCAAAATCGCTAACCCCCTTATCATCTTCCGGTTCAAGAAAACATATGCCATGAAAATGAATAGTGTGAGTGAGTGAATAATGGCTGATCAAGAGTAATTTCCAGAAATGGTAAAAGAAATACACAAAAAATATTTGTTTATACCTACAAGAAGATGAAGTAATTGAAGAAAAAAAGAAGAGTTAAGAAGATAAAATATTTAAAGGCATAATTTTAAACAATATTACAAATTCAAAAATTTCGCCAAAAAGGCTTTAGATATTCAGATTAAATGAAGTTATTGGCTACTTCCATAAACTTCAATTATACAGGGTGCGCCAGAGAAACTTACTTATTTGAAAGGTCAATAAAAAAAAAAGTATTTCAGTTATTGTTTTAAATTTTTTTTTATTTGAGAATACAATATCCCAATTTTTTTTGTATGCAGTCTTAAAAATGACATCGGATAAATGGCGACCCCCATTGCGCATACACTGATGAAGTCGATTTTTGAAATTCGTATCCACTCTTCGCAGCATATCAATCGGTATGTTGGCAATGGCTTCGCGAATGTTGTTCTTGTGCTATGGTCCGTGGTCGATCGACATAAACCAGGGATTTCAAATAACCCCATAAAAAGAAATCGCATGGAGTCAAATCTGGAGAGCGTGCCGGCCATTGGAGATCGCCTCTGAGAGAGATGAGGCGGTCGGGGAAATGTTGTCGGAACAAATTCATTGAGTCTCGTGCTGTGTGTGCTGTGGCTTCATCTTGCTGAAACCACACGTTCCTAACGTTCATTTCTTCGAGTCTTGGAAGAAAAAATTCCTCGATCATGTTCCTGTAACGAGCTCCATTCACGGTAACTGCACGTTCGTTTTCTTCAAAAAAATAAGGAGCGACCGTTAGAAAAGAAGCTCTCAACTGCGAAGGCCCGCTGCTCTCTAGACCAGAGCATGATGGCAAATGACTGGAGGGAGAAACAAACTTGGGAACTTCCCCCTCCAGATGCGCCCCCTCTTGCCCCTCTACCCACCCAACTCACCGCGCGTGAATTTTTTCAAATAAGTAAGTTTCTCTGGCGCACCCTGTATATACAGATCAATGAAAAAAAACATTAGGCCTAACCCCCAAAATAACCCTTATAAGTTTTGTATCACATTGACATTGGTCAAAACATTCTGGAATTATTGATTTCGATAATAAATATGCTTAGAGCTTAAAATTGGCCTATTTTCCGAAAATTTCTCCAAGTATTGTTTAATTTCCATTGAAGAAATGTTATGAAACAGTGTTGATTATAAAAGTAGGAAAGATAAAATTGTATGCTTTTAAGACTATGGTTTGATGTGGTTGTGGGGTTTCGTAGGGGTCATGACACCCCCACCCCCCCTGGGAAATAATTTGTTTGTTTTTTTTCGAAAGAATTCCCTTTAAATCAAAACTAATCGTATTGCGTTAATGGACATGACCCCCATTATATTTTGAATTATTAATTTTTTGTATATAAAAACCAAATTTGTATTTTACTTCTTTAAACTTTGTTGCTAAAAGTACTACTTTTAACAACTAAAGACTGGACCAAGAACATAATATGAATGGGATATTCAGCCCTATTCCATAAACACAGCACAAATTCATCAACTTTTGACGAATGGACGGTCCAGGAAGGTCATATAAGCCATAAAGCTTATATAGTCAAGTTGTATAAGTAAAGATTTCATTTAAAGATTTGTAAGTAATTTAACAACATTCAGCAAAAAGAATAAGAAATCGCCAATTTAAAAATATGTGATTTTTTTAAAACTTTCTCTAAATTTTGTATTCTCAATTTGGCTTCTTTCTACAAGAAATGCATATTTTGGTATTGCTCCAGAAGGGTACCCCTCATAAAACCTTCTTTTTTTTAAGGTTTCCCAAGAACTAATGGACTGATTTCAACAATCTTCTTTTTCTGTGCAAGCTCTTGTCGGCGATCAAATTGATGATGATTTTTGATGATCAAAAATGACATTTTTTTTATTTAAAAAAAAAAATTAATTTTGTTTACAAAACTCGATAACGAAATTTAAATGTAAAATGTATATATATAAGCACTTTATTAAGTGCTTACCAAAAATATTTTAGGACAAAATTTAAAACGATTTTGGAAAAAAAAATAAGTTAAATTTTTAAATCTTAAAATATAGGAAATATTTTTAAACAGACTTTTTGGAAGACAATAGCAAGTTCTACCGACCCAATCGTGCATTTTATTTCTTTCAAAATTGATTTTCTGTTGAATACAAAAGATCTTAAAAGATTTAAAAAAAATAAATTTGCTTTGTATGTTCTATAGAACTGAGATTCAAACACGAATTTCAATAATATAAATGTCCCAAAAACAGCAAAATTGCCAATGGCCAATTGAAAAACATTATAAACGTTTCATATTTATTGATATAAAAGCTTTGAATCTCTCGAGATTTGAAGTGAAAAGAGATTTTGAAACTTGTAATTTGTGAGTGCCATACAAACGTTTCTTCCCAACTTATTTGTTTACCTTAATTTGTTTTAATTTAATTTTCCTCAAATTCAAGAACCAAACATTTTTCTCTCTACAATTTTTAAGTTTTATTGACTCCTTTAAGGTCAAAATACGAGTAAGCAGACTGATAGCGATAGTAATAATAGACTCCCGAAAATTGAGTCTGAAAAAAACTACGTCAAAAAAAGCCCGACAGTTCTTCATATTAGATCGTCTCTCTTGAATTTTTGTACCTATAGCGTTCTTCGCAGTAATAGAAATGGAAACAAGAAAAGTATATTTTATTTTTTGAGAAAAAGCTACGTTTCAAAACAATTTCTTACATTTCTGCGTGAAAATGCACCAAAAACAATCTAAACTATTGTGTTTTAGCTTTAAGTATGGCATATTTAGAAAACTGTTGGAATCTGGATATGCTTTCATATTATGTAGGGAGTCATCCAAATTAAATATACCTTGCTGGACAACAGTGTTCTAAAATAATTTAATAACTAAAGTTGTCACTTTATCCCTTGAATATACACCTTTTTGTTATTAACTTTAAATAGGAAGTTATTGTAATGGGTCCGATTTATCAAATTGAAAACTTTGACATTTCTCGACATTTCAAGGTCCCTAGAGTCGAAATATAAGGTTTTTAGAAAGATGTCTGTGCTTGCGTGTGTACGTACGTTCGTACGTCTGTACATAAGCGACGTTTTTTCGTCTTCCATAGCTCAAGAAAGAGAAGAGATATCGACTTCAAATAAATTTTGTTATACAGATAATAAGGCAGAAAGATGTAGAAACGGCTCTCAAGAAAATTGCGTGGGTGGTTTTTTTACCATAGCAGTTCAAAAAAAAGGTGAACATTTTGGTTAGCCCTAAATATCTCATGAACCAATGACGCTAGAGACTTGAATAAAATTTTATATTATATATTGTACCGTAATACAAGACAAGTACATTTTTGAAAAAAAAAAATAATTAACGGTTTTTTTTATAAATAAAAAAAACTAAATAAAAAAATTTGTCACCTCGAAAATTTTACGACCAAAATATGATTTCACCCGTAGCGTGATGGTTAGTGCGTTGGACTGTCATGCAAGGAGTCTTAGGTTCAATCCCTGCCTGTGCCACCTAACTTTTTTCACGGGTACTGCCTCTTGCGAGGAATTGACAAATCCTCCAAGAGTAATTCTTTTCATGAAAAGTGCTTTCTCAAATTGGCCGTTCGGATTCGGCATATAAACTGTAGGTCCCTTCCATCTCTGACAACATTACTCGCACACAGGGATGGTTGAGAGTTGTAAGTCACTAGGCCCTGGTTCTTCATGGACTGTTGCGCCACCTAATTTATTTATTTATTTTAAAATATGATTTCATCTCCAAAACAATTTTGTGCAACGAAGAATAATGTTTTTGACATCTGATAAAATTTTGAGAAAAATCGAATTGACAGTTTTTTTTTATAAGAAATAAAAACAAAGAAAACATTACTCAAAATTGGGAAAAATTGATTTTCGACTCAAATATCTTTTTAAAAATTTGAGAATTTGGCTTGTAACTAATTTTTACTTATGAAAAATATTGTTTTCAACATTCGATAAAATTTTGAGAAAAATCGAATTGACAGTTTTTTTTTACAAAAAATAAAAACCTTAGAAAAAACAATACTAAAACTTGGTAAAAATTTACTTTCGACTCAAATAGCTTTTCAAAAATTACAAATATTGGCTTTTAACTTATTTTATTTCACAGAAAATATTGTTTTCGATATTCAGTAATTTTTTTTATAAAAATACAACAGTCCGTTTTTTCATAAAAAAATAAAATCTACAAAAAATAGTACGCAAATTTGGTAAAAATTGATACATATAGACAAACTTTTAAGCAAGACAAATCGACAGAAGGGATGGCAAGTTATCAGTTTGGGTCGCATCCCAGCCTCTTTTTTTAATTTTGTTAGCCTCCTTTACAAAACATTAAAGAACATTTTTAAGCAGTGAGTAAAAACTTATCTAAGTGTGTGACCCCCTACTGATTAAAAGTCTATGGATCCGCCCTTGTATACAAATAGTATATTACAAAATTACTACATGCATTAGTGCTAATCCATGATGAAAATAGAATTGAAAACAAAAATGAGAACAAACACACACCAGAAAAAAGAAGCATTTTTCTTCTCATGATCAAAATTCAATTTCTTGACTCAATTATGACCTAATGCAAAGAGGCTCTAAACTCAACAAGCCGAAATGACTGCCAACTTGATTCCTTAATGTTATCACTTTACCAAAAGGATATCAGAGTCAATTCGTTAACTCATTTTGGTTTTCTTCGTGTATCTATATACGGCTGAATAAGTGAGGCTGAAGCTGATGCTGACTCCTTTCTAAGAGAGTATATTTTCTGTCGAATTCAATCCATTAGGCAAACATTATCTGAACCGAAACGTGATTTGTGTTTTTTATTATTCATGACAGAATAGTTTAAGGTCATCTAAACAGAATTTGCAACTTAGCAAGATGAAAACTCCTTTCGCATACCAAAAACTTTCGTATCATTACGTTCTCTGGATACTATGTATGTAGTTCGGGGAGTATATAGAGCTACTTCCATTTATTTTTTCGTTCTTCTTCAATGTTTAATGTATGTATGTAGGTATGTAGGTATGAAAGCATCTATAGAGCTTCCCAGGACCAAGACCATGCAAAAGAACGCTCCCTCTATATATGTTCATATGTACCTCTACCTACTCTTGCTCATTTTCTTTCAAGGATCCCTATCAATGATTTTTTTTTAGAAATTCAGTAGTCATTATGTATGCACTACATTAGGTTGAAAGAGTTTTGCTCCTTGGCCATGACAAAAATAAAAGGAAAAAATAATCCTGAAAATAAAAATGAAAGGAAAGAAATGGAGGAAAGACTTTAGCGCCAGCCGTAATACCTCACAACCCGATCTAACTTGAGTGGTTTCTTGCAGTTTTATTTTTTGTCGGTTTCTTCGCTCTGGGACCTATTCCAAATTTTGACGTAGGGACTTGATTATGTTGAACACATTCCTTATTAATAAATTATAAGACATCTAAAGTATTTGAATCAACAAAGAAAATAGAAAAATTAGGAGTTTGAGAAAATAAGATGAGTTTTTTAATAAAATAATTCCAAAACGTCAATCTGAAGTAAACAATAATTCAAAAAGGGTAGTAGTTAGTAAAAATATTTAAGGTTCATTTGAAGTTCGGATTGTCAAGTCGGATTGCAGTTAAGTTGTGTGACACTTAGGTATATTTGGGGTTGGTTAGAAGAGAGCATTCTTTTGAATTGAATTGAACTTTGAACAACTTTTGGTTTTATTTGTGTTCATATAAGAAATAGCAAACACTTTGTTTTTCAAAACTCGAAGCCAAAACTTCACAGCATTCTCGTCTGATATTGGCTCAGGAAAAAACTTCAACCTAGTTGACAATTATAAGTTTATTCAAGAGATTCATGACAATGAAGCAGTTCAAGAACAATCATTTTAAAGTTCTTCATGAACAGGAAAGAGTCAAAAAAGCAACACTAGCTCTCTTTTCTTGCAAGAAAACTTTTAGTAATAAATGGGGCTTACAACCCCAAATTACGCATTGGTTATACACATCGGTAATAAGACCGATTTTAATGTACGGTGTGGCAGTATGGTGGACTGCTTTAGAAAAATCTATAAACCGCGACAAACTAAATGAAGTCCAACGTTTAGCTTGCGGATCACTTCGCGCGACCCTATTTGCGGCACTGGGCACCCTACTCTATCTAACACCTCTCTTTGTACTTAGCAAATAAACAGCTGCAAGCTCTGCCATTCGCCTCAAAGCTTCATCGCAGTGGTTTAATAACAAACTTGGCCACTCTATAACTCTTAGGTTTTTAAAATCAATTCCAAAGCACGCAGACTACACCAGCCCCCAACTGCAATTCGACAGAAACTTCCAGATTTCTATACCTTCCAGATCTTTCTGGGAGGCTCCTGGTTTGGCGACGAATGCCTTCAAGCGGACGCAGCGAAACAAGAGGCATACAAAACGGAACTGCAAAGAAGGACCAGAACTGCTCGCGAGCTCTACGAGCAGAAGAGGAGAGAGGAACACCGGCTTCTTAGATGAAAAAAAAGAGAGCATGAGAAGCGCGCGATCGAGGAGATAGAGGGATGTTACAACAGGAATGAGGTTCGTAAATTTTACCAAAAGGTTAAAAAAACCTCCCAAGGCTACCAGCCACGAACCGAAGCCTGTAAGGACGATCAGGGGAACATCGTAGTAGAACCGCAGTCTATGTTGAGAATATGGAAAGACCACTTCTCCAAATTATATAACGGCGATGACGAACCGAATTCCGCTGTAAGGGAGATAGAACCACTCAACCTAGGCTACGCAGATCAACAATTTTGCCTACCCGAACTCGACGAAGTGAAGATAGCTATATCTAAAGTGAAGACAAACAAAGCTGTTGGAGCTGACGGCATCGCTGCCGAACTATTCAAAGCAGCAGGCGATGACTTGGTAGGGAGCATGCACCAACTCATCTGCAAAATATGGTCGGAAGAAAGCATGCCCGATGAGTGGAATCTCACCATAGTGTGCCCGATACATAAAAAAGGAGACCCTCTAAATAGCGCCAACTACAGAGGCATCAGTCTCCTTAACATTGCATATAACATCCTTTGTGATATTGCCGTACTATGTTAACGTCTGAAGCCGTTGGTCAAAAACCTGATAGGTCCTTATCAGTGTGGCTTCAGACCAGGAAAGTCCACCATTGACCAAATATTCAATTTACGGCAGATCTTGGAAAACAAATGCACGAACTTCAAGTCGATACCCACCATCTCTTTATCGATTTTAAAGCAGCGTATGACAGCATCTATAGGGAAGAGCTCTACAGAGCAATGTCTAGTTTTGGCATCCCTGTCAAACTTATCCGTTTGTGCAGAATGACGATGGAGAATGCACGCTGCTCTATCAAGATCGGAAAAGATCTCACCGATGCATTTGATGTCAAAAAAGGCTTTAGACAAGGCGATGCACTGTCATGCGACTTCTTCAACATCGTTCTGGAAAGAATTGTGCAAAACTCAACCATCAACACTAGAGGCACAATCTTCCAAAGGTCCATCCAATAACTCGGATACGCAGATGATATTGACATAATTGGAAGATCAAATCGTGATGCCAGTGGTGCATTTTTGGGCATTGCGATGGAAGCGAAGAAGATGGGTTTAGTGGTCAATGCGGGCAAGACCAAGAATAAGCTGTCATCAAAAAAGGACATTTAACAACGACGTCTTGGACAAAACGTCACCATGGACAGCTATAACTTTGAGGTAGTTGAGGACTTTGTCTGCCTAGGCACCGCAATAAACACCGACAACGACACCAGCGCTGAAATCAAACGAAGAATAACTTTTGCAAATCGCTGCTTCTTTGGACTTAGAAGGCAATTGAGAAGTAAAGTCCTCTCTCGAGCATCTTAAATCACCATCTATAACACACTCATCATCCCGATTCTCATTTATGGCGCTGAGGCCTGGACCCTGTCAAAGAAAGATGAGAGCGTCTTAGGATGCTTCGACAGAAAATTTCTTCGGTTGATTCTTGGTCCCGTACGCGGGCACCGTGGCCACGCAATGTCCCCAAAGCTACTGATAAGTTTTTTCAGGGAAAGCTTCCTGAAGCCATGTGTGCGTTAGCATCATCCTGTTGGAATCACTTGTGCGAAAAAGATGGATGAGCAATAGATGGTTTGGTAAAATGAAATCCGGTATCATGCGTTTGTAATTGCCACTATTGACATTTTTCGCTACAAAAAATGTTATTGACAGTATGAAAACTCTCCAACATCCTCTCACAAAAATGTTTACTTGAAAAAAAATCACTTTCTTTGACTTCTTGAACGATTTGAACTTCGAATGGATGGAACTTTAAATTTATTTTATGAATGATAACTCTTAGAAGTCCCAGTGAGGCTGCCCTTTTCCGTATCGAAAGTCGTGAATTTCCACGTAAACTATCTTTAATCACTTCAATGTTTTCGGGAGTCCTTTGAAGATCGGCCCTGGTCGTGGAATGTTCAGTTCTATCTTTAAATAAAATTTTGTTAAACTTACGTATATTTAGATTCAGCTACGAGATCAAAATAAGAAGCGTCAACAATTTCGTATACTGAAACACTTGTCAAAACCATCATTTGCCACACCTGGTCACACAACGGTTATTATGGAGTATCAGCTTACTTGAGGTCGAATTCAACTTTTAATTTATTTCCTCAATGCCTGACAAAACGAAGGGATGAGATTATAGAGTTTGAATACAAGCTATCTTCATTTTGCTGTTAACAATTGAAGCAGTGGACAAAATTCCTAGGTTTTCCCAATTGCTTGATTTTAACGGCAGGTGGACGAAATTTCTGGAACCATCCCGATTGCAATCATCTTTGCATATGGACTATCTATGGTTTAATTTCGGAGTTAATTTAGTTTTTATGAAATAACTCTTGATATTGTGCCGTTTTTGTTTTTAAAGAAGCGGATCGCCTGTGGATTCACCTTTCAGTACTTCTACGTCACTGTCTTCGTTTGGCCTGACGTTTTTGTTGTTGCTATTCAAAGTTTATGCTTAGCATAATTACTTTAAAAAGTCAAGAGCCGTAAAACTGTCATCTTTTTGATTAAAATATCAAATCTCGATACATCTACAAAACAAAATACATGCTGTATCCATTATTCCCATTACAGAACAGACAATTCTAACTGACAACTAGAAGACAATACTATCAACTACATAAAAAACACAAGGCGCAAATTGATGAATTTTATACTTCAAAAGCACAGCACATACATATCAACAAACAATCCATCAATAAATGGAAGAGATACACCTACATACCTACCTATAATAACTCAAACTCAATCAAATCACATGTGTCAAAACCAGACTGTACCTACTCTGTAGACGAAAAGAATCATAAGTGAGAATCATGTCAGCGGTATTTCAAATCGTATATTATATAGCACAGCTGCTATATGACTGATATCCTCTCATCGTCTCATTATCAAGGCTCCTCTCGACTGTCTTGAAATACAATTTCATTCAAGGTGTCACATTGAAGAAGGAAGATGTCAAACGAAAACAGAAACTATTTGAAAAGAGATTTGGTCAATGACATTTTAATCAATAGCCTTGGAGACGTTTTCAATTTTGTTCAATATCGACAATGGGAAAATGGGATACTAAGAAGATTTTGTTGCAGTTAAAAATTGTTGAAAAGTATTGCGCTGGTTTAAAGTAATGTGAAAGAATTTTAGTTGGAAAGGAATTGAAAGGTAAAGTGTCTTACAAATAGTTTATAGGCAGGTGAATGTGAACATTTTATTATGAAAAAAGACAAAAATAACTTCGCATTTGTGCCTTTAAAAACTTTGTTTTGATATAAGCCGAATTTCGTTTGTAATTAGCCGAATTTTCGATCAAAGTCTGTGTCTTTATCATAAAATTCATACCAAAAGAAGATGGTTATCATAGAGACACGCGCTGACTGTTTGAAGTGCTGGTGTCAGCGATGTCAAAGAAATAAGCACTGATGATACTTCCTTCCCATAAACTACGCCAAGCATGGCTAGGTTGGCATTTAATAAATTTTGATGAAAATTGGAATACTTTTTTGTCAACTCGGCCTAACCTTATCTAATAGTCCAAGAGCCCAGGGCCGCCAGACGTTACTTATTTTCTGAGTAACAAAATGTATCGTACAGAATAGTGTTAGTGTATACTTTGAAGGTATGCATACTTGCAAGCTTGGGCCGGCGGCCAATTTACCTGTACCAGGTACTAAAGGTAAATAAAAAAATCGCTTACTTTTCTTAAAGTCTGAGTGATAATTTTTGTATATATTTTACACAATTTCATTAAAAATTTAAAATCAATATTGCCAGACAGTTTTCGTCGGCGGTAATTTCCGCCAGACACTTTAAAGTTTGCGAAAAAATGAGGTAAGTTTTCTTAGAGTCTGAGTCTTAATTTTTATACATGATATTTTGGAAACTATTTCAACACCATTTGCAAACAGCCAGACAAATTGTAGGGGCCAAATATCCCCCAGACATTTTTAAAATCTCGCCTTGAGTATGAGCGCGCATATAGTGTTTTGACGGTTTTTTGTGACAGGCCCATTAAATTTATGTTCTATTTCAGTCTTGTAAATTTTTTTAATAGTGATTAAACCATATTTAAGTACTCAATTTCTCTGCCAATTTTCAGCTCTATGCGAATTTTGGCTAAGTCAAATGTCTATTTTGACTGGACTAATTGCAAATTATAAATTTCAGTATGACAGAAATTGTTAACTTATAGGCAAAAGGTTCATACTAAAAGTAATTAGAAAATTAATTTTGTTACTAGCATTTAATTCTATAAAAAAATATTTATTCACGTTCTTCTACAAGATATAAAGATTTGTATAGAAAATATTGTAAACAAACTAGCGGCCCGTCCCGGCTTCGCACGGGTAGACATAAATAGGTACACATATTTAAGTTATAAGCATGCTAATTAAAACGACCATGAATCACTAAATTAGAAAACATTTTTTTGTCCTTTCATTAATACTCTTGACTTTATGAAGCAATGCTAATCTTTGTCGATTATTGTATAGGTTTTAAGAAATGAGTGGTTGTATAAGTCAACTAATGAAAAAAAATGGACGAAAAATGTAAAATTAATAATATTAAAGTTTGACAAATAATTAATGAAAAAAAATTAAAGCCATAAACACTCTCATAACAATATAGAAAATAATAAAATATATTTCAAATAAATCGGTTGACTACTTTCTGAGATCATGCGTTTCAAACTTTAAAATGGTTTCGCTTTTATATAATAGTATAGATTAAGACCATTCATCGAAATATAAATTATCCTATATCTCAAGTTAGACCAAATTACACATAAAATGCCAACTTTCATCGAAATCGGTTGACTTGGTAAGGAGTTCACTGGGAACTTACATATGACACTGGATTTTTATATATTAAGATTAATTCAAGATTTACTGACGAAAGCTTGTAATTGATTGAAATTGAACATACATTAAATGGGCCTGTGAAAAAAAACCGTCAAAACATTATATGCTCGCTCATACTCAAGGCGAGATTTTAAAAATCTCTGGGGGATATTTGGCCCCTACAATTTGTCTGGCTGTTTGCATATGGTGTTGAAATAGTTTCCAAAATATCATGTATAAAAATTAAGACTAAGACTCTAAGAAAACTTACCTCATTTTTTCGCAAACTTTAAAGTGTCTGGCGGAAATTACCGCCGACGAAAACTGTCTGGCAATATTGATTTTAAATTTTTTATGAAATTGTGTAAAATATATACAAAAATTATCACTCAGACTTTAAGAAAAGTAAGCGATTTTTTTATTTACCTTTAGTAATTGGTGCAGGTAAATTGGCCGCCGGCCCAAGCTAGCAAGTATGCATACCTTCATAGTATACACTAACACTATTCTGTACGATACATTTTGTTACTCAGAAAATAAGTAACGTCTGGCGGCCCTGGGCTCTTACTCTATAACGTAATAAATATTTTTAAAATTACTTGTAACTTGGATTCGTGTTCACACCAGGAAGAATATTTAAGGTAAGGATTTTATAAAATTTACAATATTTACGTTAGTATTTCTTAGATACAGGCACCCAAATTATCAAATGACCTTGTAATATCGTTTAAAATCCAATACATTTTTTCAGCGGTATGAACACGTTTCGGAAGAGCTGAAAGAAGAACTAAAAGCAATAAAATATATGTATATTGCTGACGGCAGATGCAAGCAACTACAATGCATCATCATTCATTACATCATTATGCTCGAATCCCGCATCACACTGCTGAAAACTTGGAGACCTTGTTACAAGTTTGCTGGCTGATTTTGGCAATTTTGAAACAATGCTCCTAAAAGATTTTAGTACCGAAAAATTTGTGAAAAAATTAAATGTTTTTGTTGACAGTGCCCGACACTTAAAAAGATACATAACTCGTTCGAATGATTTCTCAATGAGTTTTTGAATTAACTTGAAGTTCTATTGGCACAGTGATTCGTCCCACATGATAGAAGCTCTGTGGTTCAAACCGGCACCATGATTGATCCTTGGTTTAAGTAAGGTAATGCATTTTCAGGAGCTTTAATTTTCCCATCCTTATCATCCGAGAGCGATGTTATGTTATGGAGTTTTTTTTGCCAAAAATATAATGTCGACTCCGACATCATAAGGCATATATTGAGATTCTTCAAACAAAGAAAGTCTGATCCTCTAATATATTGAGAAACGCGACAACCTATATCAGCAAATTTAGCTTTTGTTAACCAATATTTATGTGTTTTGGGCTCATCAGTGCTTAGGGACGAAATATTTTCTAAGACGGGACAGACGGAAGAGCACGTTTGAAACCGGAAGACGTAAGAGTAAAAATGAGTGTTTTTAATGTTTAATAATTTATGAACTTTAATGGCTTAAACAAATAATTACCATTGCTTTTTCCCAATGATGATTTAAATGAATTAAATTTGTAATGATTTTTGTTTATTAATTTATTTTCTTTTTACATTATAAGATTAAATAATTTTCCACACAAATATATTATTAAATATTCACGTATCTTATTATTTGAAATGATTATCACTGGTCGACAATTTTTTCTTACTGGCAAATTACACTTTTCTAATGGGTTATGGCAGCCTTAATTCAAATACGACTTCAAAATTACTGTTTAACGTCAGGTTTTTGAGATATCACATTTTAAAATTCAAAAAATATAAATTTATGACAGCATATACTTCGTCTTGCCCTCAACTCCATACAGTAAGCTGTAATTCAATGGTTGCATTCAGGCAACCTTTAATTTTATTTGCAGTGAGAAAGTTTCAAAGGCTTACTTATTTGAAAGACCACCATTTTCCTGAGTCGAATATCCATTAACCATTATCATTTGGTTTTTGGCAGGAAGGATGGGAGGAAACGGCGAGCAATTATTTTTCACTGACATATCAAATATTCAGTTTTTCAAAGTACTTTAAGAATGAACCAATGGTTAATGGAGTATAAAAACATTTGCTTATAAGAAGAATCAAGGATCAAGGAAGAATTAGAGGAAAAGTTTTGGTTGCGTTATATTTTTGATGATGCAGAGCTCCAGAACCCAGAACACATTTAACGAGCAAAAGTCACTACCTATATTAATAAACCAAAAGCTGGTGGTTTTGTGGAAAAAATTTTGAAACTTCTCTAGCGACTAAAAATCGTCTGATTATCCTGAACAAACAAACTTACAGCAGGGAAAGTTTCAGCGATCTTGTGTTTCGTAGACATTCAGATGTTGGTAGATCGTTTAAAAAATAGTTATTTCGATGGCGGCCGTAAAGTAGGTAAAACTTACAGAACGTTGCAATGAATTCAACAAAACTTTCGATTAAATAATATTTTCATTTGCACGTGTTGTTGAACTCTACATCCATCCATAGTGCGATTTAGCAAGCTAAATTTACTAAATAAATGACGGAAGTTGGTAGAGTAGGCGTTTGGCACCTGTCAAACTTAGTTGTCATTTGAATTGTCATAATACTAGATGAATGTTTGCCATTTACGATGATAAAATAAATAAATAAGGTGGCACAACAGTTATTTGAGGACTAGGGCCTAAAGACTTACAACTCTCAACCATTCCTGTGTGCGAGTAATGTTGTCAGGGATGAAGGTGACCTACAGTTTTAAGCCGATTCCGAACGGCTTATTTAAGAAAGTTTTTTTTCATGACAAGAATTACTCTTGGATGATTTGTCAATTCCTCGCAAGAGGCAGAACCCGTGGAAAAAAACTTTAGATGGTACAGGCACGGTTTGAACTTAAGACCCATTGTATGAAATTGCACTAACCATCACGCCACGAATACATATACGATAATGGATCGCTTTAATTTATGAGCGTCCTCATAGACCGACTACTATGAAACAGTGAAGATATTTAAACTAAGCGGAAGCGTAACTTATGTCGTTCGGCCGTAGTCGAAAATATTGATGTTGCAAGTAAAATTACTGTTGATGATCAAAATTTATCGATTTCCCAGCGATTGCAGGAATTGAACACACACCTCCTTTTTGAAGATCATGACGTAGACGATAATGTAGTTCTAACAATCCAAACAACAAGGCCAATTATGGATTTATTGCGTGAGAAATATTTTGGCAGCCTAATTTCACGTTTTTTGACGTCTACTATCAACAATGTTGCTGTCATTAACTGTCAAAGTTTGACAGCTCTACGCTCGGTTCACACTCTTAACAATTAAAGTGTAGTGATATTCGTTCTGCAAAGCTGTTTAATTTTACTAAAAGTATCATTCTATTTTGTAAGCTTGAAAATTTGGTTGGCCTTGCATCTGTTGGTAAGATACGAGTAACTCTTGGCCACCCATACACGCACTGTCAGACTGCCACACAAAATTCAAAAACAACTCTTTGCATAATATTTCGTATAAAGTTAAGCTTAAAATATGTGTAACATAAAATGAAACACATCCTATACTCTTATTCAAACATTTACAGTCTTGTTTAGCCCATGTTCGTACTTTGTTGCTGGTTTTTCGTTTTCTAATGCAACACATTACAACAATTCATTATTTCGATAAAACCACTTTTGTAATTTATTCAACCCTCCATCAGTTGCCATGTAAAATATGTCGTCGAAAATTTGCCTTTCAAATGTCACCTGCATAAAACTTTAATTAATCCCATGGCCATAGGAACAAAGGTAGCAAAACCAACAGTCGTAAGTAGAATCACAAGAATTCCAATCCAGCATCATCGGTCACCCGGTCGGTTGCACTGTGGGGCTGTGAGGCTGTGGGGCGGTTGGTTGGTTGGTATGAGTTGGTCGGTTGGATGCCCGGCCGCATGGCAATACTCCTCAAAGCGTTTGCCCCCGAAAACTTTCGTTTCGAAAATAAACATAAGCATGCTGGAAAACCGCATTGCCCCTTTCATTTCGTCCTTTTGTTCCATCTCATCCTTGGCTGAGGGACAGGGTTAAGTAGAGGTTAGGTAGAGGGTAGAGGCCTCCCATGTGCATCGGTAGAAACTGAGCTATATAGGAAGGGCCCAGAGCATGCGGTAGACCAAGCTAAAGGGTAATGAAAATTCACGAACTTTCCTGATTGGTGGCATATGTGTTAACATGCTCGTCAACCTGTGCTGCTGCTGCTGCTGGTGCTGCTGCTTCGGCTGCATCACTGCTGCATCATGTGTGTCTGGAAGAGACGATGGCTTGTGGAGCGGGGAGAGGTGGCGCTGCAGCGGGCACGGAGATGGAGACCAAACCGAAGCTGAACCTCGAGCTGGAGCACATTCGTCGACACATTGTTGGCATGTCAAAGGGACGACTGACAGTTTGTTGTAATTGAGTGTCATGCTGTTTTTGTTGTTTTTGCGTGTGTGCATGTGTGTATATCGCTACATGACAGCCGACTTCCTGTCACACCTTTGACTAATGAAGTCAAAGCAATATTTGCATATTCCGGGAATTTACAAATTCCCAAGGCATTCACAATAGATTCCTCTGCATAAGCAAGAGGGTGTGCTACTGCTGCTCCTGCTCCTGCTCCTGCCGCTGCTAATGCATCTGTACAGTACATTCATAGGATCAACTCATGGGTTGCATTTAGTTGGCGCAAGTCTTCTGCGAGAGTCTAGAGAGTCCTGTTACTCTGAATTTGTTCATCATAGCCTTACCACTCGAAAAATTATTGTTGTTATAGCTTATAGCAGAGTCAGAGTCAGAGTCATCAGAGTGGGTTCAGGACGCAGGCAGGCGTTTTGGTATAGTATAGTAGTTGACTTTAGACAGTTTAAGCCTTAAAGTTATGAAGTCCATTTGAAGGCCTGCGGGAACCTGAGTGCAATTTGTGTTTTTTGTGGAATGACAATATGTAGCTAGATGCATATAACCATGCACTAGTACCTATGTATATATGTTAAAGAAGTGTGTGTGGTATGCATACACGTCATAAAGCTTCTTAATTGAAGTCAAATTTATGAAGTGATTTAAGTGTAAAAGGATTCAAGGCGGTCGGTGGTGTGTACGAACTTTTTTAAATTTTACTTTAAAGGATTTACATATTTGCGTCGAAAAAGCGACGTAGAAGAAAATGTAACATGATGGTTTAGAACTCTAAGATCTCTTTTAAAATTAAGACAGAACTTTTAATGATTCTGAAGTGTTTTAGGCAATAAACTGAAAAAAGCTTCCCCAAGTGTGTGTTCTGATTTATTATTTGAACAGAAATAAGATAGGTGGAAGGTAGGGGGAGGTTAGGTAGAGATTTGGGTTGAGCATTACTCATTGAACCATTTAGATTTTTGGTAGAATTTTAGGAGATATGGTATCGATATCGAAAAAGTCTTGTGCGAGGGTTGTTTTTTTTAGTGCCTGGCTAGATATCAACATTCACATACGCCATCTATATTATAAATCATATGAGCCCGTTGGGATACAATCCAATAGGGTCTATTGAGATCACTTAGTTCTTTCAAGGGCTTTTTTGGTCAATTCGGGTAGTCATTTGTCTGCTTACACATGATTATCGTTTTCGCTTCGTTGAGTGAACGTAAGTCCTTACAGAAATGTTTTACCACTTCGTAAAAATTATGGAAACGGCTTGGATTGCTACTTGGCTATCAATACAAATCTATATGGTTTAATTTACCGAATTATAAGAAAAAAGTTCGCAAGTCGCTTTAGAGATTGCAAGTGCCTCTATTTGAAAGACACTACAATAGCCTGAAAGTTAAGATGGAAAAATGTCTTACTTTATATCTCGAAAGAAGACGATGATGCTATAAAAACATGCGAGAAAATAAGGACTTGGATAAGTATATCTTGCATTTGGATCTTCAACTACATCCATATAAAGTCCAGCTCACACAACAGCTGAAGCCAGCTGACCATTCACAACGTCTTAGATACGTCGAATGGGTGCTTAAACAACAGGCGCAGGCGGTGGACGGCGATTTTTCGAATAAAATTTTCTTCAGCGACGAAGCACATTTCTCACTCGGTGGGTATGTTAATAAACAAAATTGTCGTATTTGGTGTTCTGAGAATCCTCAAGTGATTGAAGAGAGGCCAAAAAGTAACTGTTTGGTGCGCTCTTTGGTCGGGAGGTGTGATTGGACCTAGCTTCTTCGAAAACGACTATGGAACGACTATCACCGTCAATTCATATGGTCATATGATAACCGTACTTATTAACAAATCTCAACAGCTTCATATAAAAAAAGTAAAGGCGGAGGCCTTCAAATTTTGTATTCATGAGTTTCAAGCCAAGGCTGGTATTTTAATAACAGAAAACAAACTAAAGAAGAGGATAAATAACATTAAGACTGGCGTGAAAAAAAACCGGGCCTTAAATCAACGGGAAATAAACCAATCAAGCTTAAAGAATGGGAACTTATTTTCTTAAAGCTTATCAATGCTGAACAAAACCCATCATTGCAAGAATAACTGGTATGTTAAATTTTATAAACAAAATTACTTTTACACAGTTTTTTCGTAAGTGTTCTATCTGCGGGATCAGATAACCATAACATGAACGAAAAAGAAGTAGTTCTTCAAGTAGGGCAGAAAAGGACAAAAAAGAGTCAGCGCCGCTTGTCAATCTTCTGCACCAGCACCCAAACGCAAAAGGCGTTTCTAACAAACAAATTCTCTCACTAATAGTGAGCTTCAACGTTTCGTGCTTCTGGAATACTTAAAACTTTTGATGATGCAACAGGAGCTTCTTTAGAAAAGGTTTGCTAGCAATGATGACGATCATTCGTTCCGCTCAACGAATGCCTCTGAAAATATTTTTTCCGAAGACGGACGAACATTTTGTAGTTTATGGAGTCATACTTGGTTTTATTTTATTTTGAGTGAATACAATTTTTTTGTTAATTTATACATTTTTTAATTTATTTTTATACAATATAAGTATCTACACTAATATTATAAAGAGGAAAGATTTGTATTTTTGTATGTAACGAATAAACTCAAAAAGTAATGGACCGATTTTAATAATTCTTTTTTCATTAGAAAGCTACATTATCACTGAGTAACATAGGCTATATTTAGAACTAGATTACTATAAAAATCTTTAGAAATTCCTATTAAAACCAACCGAAGGTGTAAAAAAACTTAGCCATAAAATGTCTTTCACCGTATAAGCTGTGAAGAGTATTAATGACAGGACAAAAAAATGTTTTCTAATTTAGTGATTCATGGTCGTTTTAATTAGCATGCTTATAACTTTAATATCTGTACCTATTTATGTCTACCCGTGCTAAGCCGGGACGGGCCGCTAGTCTTTAATAAAATTATAACAAAATTATAATTGTGAATTAGCAACACTGTTTTGCAAGTAGATAGAAGTCATATAAAAGTGCTCCTTAGTTTTTTTCAAATAATATCAGTTAAAAGTCACAAAAAAATTACCAAATAATTTCAAGTGATTTATTTAACAGTTGTTTCAAAAATCTACGCTGAAATCGACAGATATCCAGGTAATCTTAATAATAATAAAGGGAATCAGCTGCCCTGAGTCATTTTACAGGTCACATGACCGAAAATAAAAGAAACATCCACCAAACTTCACCTGAAGATTTAAACAACTCGTGTTGCGTAACACCAAAAATATCTAGAATAAATTCAATCATGTCGATTTCATTTACTGATTTTGAAAGAATCAAATCAATTATAGACGATTGACTTTGCACTCAACTTGCGAAAGCAATCGATCTTTTGGCGACAAAAGAAGATGTCAACAAACTTAACACAGAAATTAACGTTCTTCGAATTCAAAATGAAGTCCTAACGCGACAAATAAATCAGTTTGAAGACTGGTGCAATACACTAAAAGAGGAACTTGAGTCCCAAAATCGTGAAAATAGAGGAAAAAATATTATTATAACGATCCCAAATGAAAATCACGTCGATCCACAGGAAAAGGTTAAAATCACAATGAGAATCCTGCTTGGAGACGTTAACTCGCAGAACATATCGAATGCAGTGAAATTAAGTGAAAACAAAAATATCGTCAAACTTAAAATCTACACTGGTTCTAATGAAATTGCTTATAAAATGATTAACAATTCCTCCAAACTAAAAGGCACTGGTGTATATATGTATATCCAACGTGATTTATCCAAACTAATGCAAACGAAACGCAGAGTCCTTGTATTCTATAGAAAGGTTATAAAAACGCACTACCCGAACGAAAACATACAAATAAAAAACAACAATTATTCTTGTTCGAAAAAAAAACATTTTATTTAAACAATTTGTATGTTCTTAAATATGATCAATTTGATGGAGGAGAAGCATTGCAAGAAATGTTTGGAATGAAAATTAATGTTGATGCTGTCAAAGATCTGACAATGTCATCCTACAATAAACGTCAAAACGATCGTACTAGATTAACAGATGCTATTTCACCAGGGATGTCATCTGATAAAAGTGTACCAGGTAGTAGTACATTAGTACGGAATTGAGAATTAGCAGCCGTCAGCACAATAATAAACTTTAATTCAAATATTTTAGCATACAATAGCCGTTTTTTATTGGTAAATTTATACGCAGCGCAGCAAAATCTTACACACTAAACAACAACAAAGAAATAGTGCGGATAAATAAGGCAGCAAAAATAGTGCATATAAATAGTTCAGATAAAGTTTTGGAATGTTGGAATAGAATGACACTTCATCCAGTTCCAGAAATATTTTTTACTTAAAGGTTGGCAGGATTTTATTTTTTGGGGATGCGTTCGTATTTTTCTTGTGCTCTGTTTTCACTAGAATAAAAATAAATTGGTTTGAAATATTAATCTACGATTAGACTGTCAACGTAAATATTCAATGCGTTGACTACTTGACATCACCCAAAAATCATCAATAATCACAGTGCTAGCTCTAAATTTATTGACGTGTGATGTGTGTTAGGACTCGCCCAAAACCAAAGCGAAACATTTGATGCGAAAACAAAACTTTAGTCATTGGTCGGGTTTAAAGGCTCTCCCAAACCAACGCGAAAGTGGCACATTCGCCGACGCGGCATTGTTTATTTGTCATTTTTGTTATCATTGTGAATGATTCGCCCGGATTCGCTTCGCGTCAGTTATCGCAGTGTAAGTTTATTTTGAGAAGAGAAAGTTTAATTGTGACGCTCAATGTTTCGCGTTGATTTGTCCCCTTTCACCCAGGAAAACTGAGTTGCCAGCAACTGGGAGCTTGTAGGCAAGACGGGCTTACGGGGAAGGACAAAATCCCGCCTCACACCCTTCTTTTGGCTTTTAGTGCCTGTCTACGTTGGATTTTTAATGCTGGGTTTTATTATGTTCGTTGTGTACATACGATGAAGAGAAAATCAATCTGCACATCATTATCGCATACCCTTGAAATCTATCTATCTTTCACTCATACAATACAAAATCTTTCATGTTGAATCCAAGAATATTGTTTGCGTTTGGGCTGTAATCTACCCATCTCTCTATTTTTCACTCACATAATCTACCTGTCTCACTGCTTGCACCTAACATTAAAAATTAAATGTGGACAGGCACTCTTATGTCATTTCAATCTTTCAATTCATACTCAACTCTATTCTGACTGGACCTGCATGTACACATTAACTTGAACTCTTATTCAACTTTACATAAAAACAATAATAGTTTTTCAACAAATCCCTTGAGTACGTATTTTCAACAGCTGATCTTGACATAAGTATGATTGCACAGATACCAACTTGAAGATTTAAAATAAAAGTGCATATAATAGTGAAAATATGTTTTATTCACACTTTCCATTACTGCACTTACTTTCCATTACTGCACTAGCTAATAATTTACCAATAAAATACGCCTAATATAAGACTTTTCTTCTAGTAAATACTACCTTTCCAGCATTTACTATGCATATGGAAAGTAGTAAATGTACTAGTAAAAGCATTTGCTACCGTTTATGCATACGGTTCAATGTCAACGTTCAAACTTTACAGTAAAAAAGAAACATCATGGAAGACAAATATTTTATATGTGTTTTATTTACGTTTACCTTTGAAACCGCAAAATGGATAACCCGTTGTTTTTCAAAGAAACAGGAGTTTTTATTTTGGACTACTAATATGAAAGGATATCCCGAAGTCCATCTATAGAATCACAAGCTGTCAAATAAAATTGGAGGATAACTTCTTTATCAACATAAACCCAAGTCGATACTGAAACAAAACAGACAGATCATAATTTATGAAATAAACTGCGACCTATTTCTCAAAAAATAAATTCTGACAGGTTTTTTAAGGATTGATTTATCTAATCTAAAGTAACAAAAACTGCCAGAATTGATCCACATCTCTTTTCTATATGAAGTAAAGACTTTTTGTTCTTAAAGGAAATATTAAACTTAAAAGTAGCGATGTATTTCAGATAAAATTCAAAAACTAACAAACAAAATAACTTCAACACTAAATTTAAAATCTCAACTTTAAAAATCCTGAAACAAATAAAACAAAGGACAAAAACAGTCACACCCCTCTTTGTTTTCAGTGGTGGTGTTAACTATTCACTGTTCACTGTTCTAGTGTTCATAGTGTTTTAATGTGATTTCATTTTACAATCCATTGCACTGCAGCATTGTTATTTCGATTAAATCGTCCAAACTTTTTATGGCGCCCAGCTTCTTCAAACTTAAAACAAAAACTATTTTTCAGTGGACGTGGAGTGGATGAGGATGTGGATGCTGCTGACTAAAAGTTGTTATATGTATTGGAGTTTAAATAATTCATGCAGAGGACTTTGAAGGGTGCGGAAACAATATTGTAAAACAAAACCGAATTTAACAAAAACAAAAGGAGCAAACATAAAGGCCACAGCTAAGTCCTAATAAACTGGTGAATAAACTAGACGAATGAAGACTAATATTGTACCATGTCAATGGAACAACATTCTTCAATGTTTTTTTGGCTGGTTTTTGGACCGTTTAGAATTTTGAAGAAGTCACTTAAAAGCCTCAATATTATTCAAGTATTTCTTTAGAAAACAAAGAAGGGCAAGTTGAAAGCAACTTTTTAACGGCAAATTATCTTACGTCAAAAATGAACACATCATATCAAGTACAAAACTTAGTACACCTGAGATGAAAAATTCAGTCCTTATTAAAATCTTGGTTTTGACTCCATAACATGCCCTTATCAAATTTTTCAGACGTTATGGATTCTTCAAACACAAAAACTAAAACAAAGATATGCTAAAATAATGATAGTGGTAGTGTATAATGATGTCACAAAATTTATAAGGACATTTAGTGGGTGGATATTATCACGAAAACTTTTATTATTCTACAAAAAGTCAAAAACAAAGAAGAAACAATAGACATACATAAATCTAACCGGATCACAACTTAAGTTTGAATTTTTCTTGCTTTTATACAATTTTCTGTGATATTTTATGAAAAAATAGGTAAATGGAGTTAACTTGATACCTTAAAGGTTTTAAGTATTTAAAAATCACGTACAAATGCATCCATTGTGGAGAAATATGTAGGAAATCATGACTAATTGTAATTGTAATTGTAATTGTAATTGTAATTGTAATTGTAATTGTAATTGTAATTGTAATTGTAATTGTAATTGTAATTGTAATTGTAATTGTAATTGTAATTGTAATTGTAATTGTAATTGTAATTGTAATTGTAATTGTAATTGTAATTGTAATTGTAATTGTAATTGTAATTGTAATTGTAATTGTAATTGTAATTGTAATTGTAATTGTAATTGTAATTGTAATTGTAATTGTAATTGTAATTGTAATTGTAATTGTAATTGTAATTGTAATTGTAATTGTAATTGTAATTGTAATTGTAATTGTAATTGTAATTGTAATTGTAATTGTAATTGTAATTGTAATTGTAATTGTAATCGTAATTGTAATTGTAATTGTAATTGTAATTGTAATTGTAATTGTAATTGTAATTGTAATTGTAATTGTAATTGTAATTGTAATTGTAATTGTAATTGTAATTGTAATTGTAATTGTAATTGTAATTGTAATTGTAATTGTAATTGTAATTGTAATTGTAATTGTAATTGTAATTGTAATTGTAATTGTAATTGTAATTGTAATTGTAATTGTAATTGTAATTGTAATTGTAATTGTAATTGTAATTGTAATTGTAATTGTAATTGTAATTGTAATTGTAATTGTAATTGTAATTGTAATTGTAATTGTAATTGTAATTGTAATTGTAATTGTAATTGTAGTTGTAATTGGAATTGTAATTGTAATTGTAATTGTAATTGTAATTTTAATTTTAATTGTAATTGTAATTGTAATTGTAATTGTAATTGTAATTGTAATTGTAATTGTAATTGTAATTGTAATTGTAATTGTAATTGTAATTGTAATTGTAATTGTAATTGTAATTGTAATTGTAATTGTAATTGTAATTGTAATTGTAATTGTAATTGTAATTGTAATTGTAATTGTAATTGTAATTGTAATTGTAATTGTAATTGTAATTGTAATTGTAATTGTAATTGTAATTGTAATTGTAATTGTAATTGTAATTGTAATTGTAATTGTAATTGTAATTGTAATTGTAATTGTAATTGTAATTGTAATTGTAATTGTAATTGTAATTGTAATTGTAATTGTAATTGTAATTGTAATTGTAATTGTAATTGTTATTGTAATTGTAATTGTAATTGTAATTGTAATTGTAATTGTAATTGTAATTGTAATTGTAATTGTAATTGTAATTGTAATTGTAATTGTAATTGTAATTGTAATTGTAATTGTAATTGTAATTGTAATTGTAATTGTAATTGTAATTGTAATTGTAATTGTAATTGTAATTGTAATTGTAATTGTAATTGTAATTGTAATTGTAATTGTAATTGTAATTGTAATTGTAATTGTAATTGTAATTGTAATTGTAATTGTAATTGTAATTGTAATTGTAATTGTAATTGTAATTGTAATTGTAATTGTAATTGTAATTGTAATTGTAATTGTAATTGTAATTGTAATTGTAATTGTAATTGTAATTGTAATTGTAATTGTAATTGTAATTGTAATTGTAATTGTAATTGTAATTGTAATTGTAGTTGTAATTGGAATTGTAATTTGAATTGCTTGATATTTTGATTATAATTGTGATTTAAAACTTTTTATAAACAAGAAGAATGTGTACCACAACATATGTATAAGTTTAAAAATTGGTATTAAGAATTATGACAGATAACATTGACAACACATACATATGTCATAAACTCAACCAATAGGAAAAAGCTAATAAAGCAATCGTAGCATTTTATATTTGTAATAATATATTCTCATCCTTATAAAAATGCAGGCAAGCATCACTATCACAAATGCGGATTGAGGAGTCAAGGAGACTTTTAATAATTAGCGCAGCATTGAAATGTTAATGAGAAAATGTGCCGCTAGAGCCCTGATGGCATGATGGTGCGAGAGAGGCTTAACCTGGTGGAGGAAGAACACCACAAGGAGCAAGCACTGGTGGGCTATGGAGTGTCGCGGCTGAATTGGAGTGCGGAGGAGGTTGAATTTGTCCTGGCACTTTCAGGTGTGTTACAAAATTTGCATAGTTGTTCTCTGTTTTCTAATGATCTCTGTCTCTCTTGCTCTCAACTAAACGAATTGTATGCAAGGACGATATTCCATATCACAATCACACAAGTCACAGTCGGATTTAGATATCCTGACGTCAATTTGTCTCTTCCTAACTAACGTTCCTTCTTTTCCTAGGTAAGATATACGATGGTATACAATATGAATGCACATATTCATATGTACCTGTACAGTACATATTAGGTGAAGTACAGTTATTATTGTACCTCAGAAAATTTGCATGGTACACCTGTCCCAACAGGGAGTAAATGAACATATTGTACCTATAGAGGAATATAACAGTATATACAAAATATATGTAGCTCTATTACATTATAGAGGGACATAAACAGTATTAACTGATGCGCGATTTCCTTCATTGTCGTTACAAGAATGACAATACAACAATTTCCCTTGATTAAATAATGTAATTTAAGATTCTCGTCTAATTATCCCCTCAAGATTTTATTTAATTAAACAGAAACAAAAGGCAATTGTCAACAGAGAGTTTTGGTATATGTAAATGTGTATCTGTAACTGATGTACAACATCAGGATACAGCTACAGCAATATACAGATGTGGTAGCAACAATACTGTGGAAAGCAGTTTACTCGATATAACGTGCAGCAGATGCAGAAATTTTAAGGATGAGATATCGAGAGGACGATAAATTAGAATTGTATGCTGCGGCGCGGCGCGGTGGTTTGTGACAGGCGAGAGCAATGAGTATTTTAAAAATAGCTAGATGTCAGTTAAAAATAAATAATAAGAATTAAGATCATGGTTTTCAGAAACACAAAGCAATAGAAAAATTGGTGAATTAAAGCGACAAGAAATTATTAATCAAATGAGAAAAAAAGGTCAATTATGTATATTAAACAACATGATTATTTAATGCAAAATTTTGTGTCACAGTATTAGGGGCAACCTTCTCCAAAACGGATTGACCGATTCTTATTTTATATGCAAATTTGGTAGGTCGGAGAATCGAACGTAGACTAAGTAAGTAAATAAGTAACAAATTTATTTATTTATATTCTTATACTAGCTTTTTACCCGCGGCTTCGCCCGCAGTGGAGAAATTAAATAAGTATGAGAGATAAAGGGTAAGGGTATAATAATAGAAATGAGTCAATATAATAACTAAATTTTATTGCTTGGCTGAGATCAACAATTTTTAAAAATTACTACAGACAATGAAGTTTCAACAACTTAATGCAACAACAAATGTTAAAATATATTTCACCGTAACAAAAATAAATAATTCTGAATTCAACAATTTAAAAAAATAAAATACAAAGTATTAATTTAAGATATTTTTATAGACAATGTTATAAGTTTTCCCGTCGGGTGAAAAAATGTGTAAATTCCGGGCATTAGATACACGTGAAGAGGCTACATAAAGTTGACCATGAGAGAAGCATGGGTTTTCTAAATGCACTCCTGCTACCTGTAATGTTTGTCCTTGTACCTTGTTCATAGTAACAGCAGAGCTAAGCTTGACGGGAAACTGAACCCTTTTAAATTGGAATGGAAGGTCAGTGGGAATAATTGGTATCCGAGGTATTATAATACTATTTCCCTTACCGACACCTGTTAAAATAGTAGCACCAAGTATGTTCTGTCCCAATTTTGTTATCCGAAGCTTTGTTCCATTACATAGCCGAGGAGCATCTAGATATCGCATAAGCATTACTTGTACATTTAGTTTCAATTGAAGTTTATGTGACGGTACACCCGATAGTTCAAGTGAATTTAAAAACTCCACAGGATATGAAGTACTTAGTTCCGTATCCATAATTGTATCCATTGACAAATATTCCTTCATTTCTCCTTGAACCTCGTTTAAAATGTCAGTGTTGATCCTATTTACAATTTCATTTCTTGGTGCTAATATTGCTCTTGCACACAACCACTGATCACTACACAAATTTTGTTGCAATTCCGGAAAAACATTAGCAATGAGATCCACATCACTTTCTACTAAATTACAAAATTCTCTTGACAGTGATATGTAGCCTTCAGCGTCAACGTCTAAACAACCATCACCAATTTTCAACAACATTTCTGCGTAAAGTCCTGAATCAACGTCATTATGAAGATGCACTCTCATATTCGTTTTCAGGCGGAGTTTTTCAACTGTCGGCCATAAGCTTGATGATTTAATGCACGCTTGAATTTCATCTGCTGGTGTCCCCCTTTGAATCACTGGGAGGGTTTGACGGAAATCACCAGCCAATAAAACTACCATGCCTCCCATTATATCTGTACTATCTCGCAAGTCCTGGAGGGTCCGGTTTAAAGCTTCTATAGCCTTCTTGTGAGACATTGTACTTTCATCCCACACTAAAAGCTTGCATTCTCGCAGCATCCTACCTCGTGAACTATTTTTAGCGAATCTTCCTCTGCCAAATTCAATGGTAATTTTAAAACGGAATGTGCCGTACGACCGCCCTTTAATAGCGTCGCGGCAATACCTGACGAAGCTACAGCAACTGCTATTTTTTGGTCTTTTCTGACGGACATTAATAATAAGTTAAGCAAAAACGTTTACTTTGCACATACACTCTTGAAGGTATTAGAAGTAACATAGGATACTTTTTATTAAAAAAAAATAAAAAAAATTTACGAAAAATAAGAAAATTGTTTGTCAAAATATCGTCAAATTTAGCTACAAACAATTTTCTTATTTTTCGTAAATTGTTTTTATTTTTTTTTAATAAAAAGTATCCTATGTTACTTCTAATACCTTCAAGAGTGTATGTGCAAAGTTTCATGATGATCGGTTAAGTAGTTTTTGCGTGAAAGCGTAACAAACAAACTTACATTCGCATTTATAATATTATTATTATTATTATTATTATTAGTATAGATATACAGATTTATAATTTTATGAATTGATAAGCTAATAGCTTGGATAGCAAATTTTATAAATAAATTACATGTTTTGTTAATTCACATTTTTCAATCTTAAATTGGTATAAAAATGAAACATAGGTATTCCGTCATTAGTAAGAATCTATACTTAAAAATGGCTTTTAAAAAGTTGCTTAAGGTCTTCCAATCACATTCTTTCAAAATTTGGAGTGTTTCTTGCATGGTTAATGTATTTTTACCAAAAAACACTAGTTGATAAAATGTTGGACATACACTAATGGAAGTGATAACAATCCTCCTTTGATTTTAAATTGCATAACGTACAAAATTGATTGAACCTGCCGTTAAAGGGTCTAGCATTTAAAAAACTAATAAGTTCACATCTTGCTTTAAAAATGAAAGAAATGTCCTTGTAGCTAAGTCCATCATGGAAGTAGTTTCGTTGGTTTAGGTTATAGTTGATCTGAGAGTATAGTACTTTACTATCTGATTCGCGAGCTTTATTAATAAAGGATTATCGAACTATGTCTCCATTCTTCTGTATAATCCTGTAAAGTTGCTCCTTTAAGTTGTTTAAATTGTTGAAATCTATATACAGTATCTCTCCACAAGTATTACTGATATCTTGCCATTTTTTCATCCACCAATCTTTATTCCTCAGTTCGTACAAAAGCTTTTGTTTTGACAGTCTATTCTCCTGGTAGGTAAATAAATAAATAAATAAAAATAAGTTTCGGTATTCCGGTTTCTAAATACATTGCATAAATCGGTGTATTTTACGGTAAGTTGAAGAGTTTTCTCAAAAAATTCCTTTGAAATGTTTCTATCACTTCGTACTCATCTGCACCCCAGACCTGAGAAGCGTAGCAGAGAGTTGATTTCACAGCGGCATAAAATATTTTATATTTGGCTGAAAGTATTATTCTGTCGTTTGAAAAAAACATTTTTCCATGATAAATTCAACAAGCTTTGAGAGGTGCTGGCATTTTCCATAAGGTGTTTTTCGAAATTTAGGGTTGAATTTAGCTTTACACCTCAATATACCTATATTTAATTTCTTTGGATATTTCTAAAAGATTTACATTAAAGTACCATCTATTTCCGCTAAGGTTTCGTGAGAATCGTGAGAAAATCATTATTTTTGACTTGTCTGTATTAATAGATAATCCCCACCTATAACAGTAATTTGCTAAGCGATTTATCATCAACTGTAGGTTTTCTGGTGATTCCGACAACAGGACAAGGTCATCAGCGTACAGTAGCACATTTATAACAGAATCAGATATTCGTATTCCTCCAGGTAAGGCTTCCTCTATGTCATTTATGAACAGCGAAAACAACAAGGCACTGAGTGGACAACCTTGTTTAACTCCGGTACATGTTTCGAACCATTCTGAAAATACCTTCCCAACTCAGACTGCTGCATTAGTTCCAGTATACATTGCTTCAATTACTTTCAAAAACATCGAAGATAGACCCAATTGTGAGAGCTTATAGAAGAGCGCGCTTCTGTTTACAAGGTCAAAAGCAGCTTTGAAGGCCACAAAGAAAGAATAAACTTTTTTGTTCCTTGCTTGAAAAGCTTTTATGATTGATGAAAGCGTGAAGATCTGGTCTATTGTTGAAAAGTTTTTTCTAAATCCGGCTTGGAGATCCGACAGAATGTTTTTCCTTTCGACACATTTTTCAAGTCTCTCTACTAGTATACCGCAGAATATTTTTGTCAACACATTCAAAAACGATATACCTCGGTAATTTTCAGCGATGCCTAAGTGACCCTTTTTGTGTATTGTACAAATTACCGTCTTTTTGAAAGAGGAGGGGATGTCAGCATTTGAAAAGATTTTGTTAAAGAGTTCTCTTATATTATTAATGCATGTGTGAGGAGAATTTATATAGAACTCATACGGAATCCCATCTTCACCTGGTGCCTTTCCATTTTTCGCTTTTTCCAGTACAGCTTTTATTTCTTCTATTGTTATCTTACCATCTAACTTTTCATCAAGAACATAAGGTTCCGCATAGCAGTAATATTGGCTTGGGTTATAGCCTAAAAGTCCTTTAAAGTGTGCAGCCAGACTTGCTGTAGATAACCCCTGTGAAAGTGCTTGGATTTTTGGCGCGTTTTCCAACATTCCTTATCGAACCATTTTTGTTTAAACTTTGGACAAGTGCTGTTTAAAATTTTATTCGATGTCGAGCATGTAATATAACCTATTAGTTGGTTTGATAGTTCTTCTGTACATTCTATTTTAGCATACCGTTGTTTGTAATTAAACTATCTAGATTGTGTTGAAATAGAACAGCTTCTTCATTTTTCCATTTAAGTCGTGGTGGCAGTTTTATATTTGCGAACTGGCAATTAGGTACATTTCTAAATTCTACTAAAATAGGCATTTGATCTGAAAATATTTTGTATTGTACTTCAAACTTTTTTATTCGATCAATCCATTCATTATTTATGGCACAGTAGTCGATGACAGATTTCCCCTGTCCTCCTATGAAAGTGTAGTCTCCTTCATTGTCGCCATCAGTACAACCAATTAAAATAATAGAATCATACATCTGCATCATCTTAAGCATATCAGATCCATTTTTATTGCAAATATTGTCTCTTGATTTACGATTGGAATGAGAGATCTTGAACTGAAGTAATTTGTGAGTCACTGACCCTTGCATTCCAATCACTAATTAGTAAAATGTGATTGTTTACTTAGATCGCGTTGGATGTATGCACCTGTGCCTTTCAACTTAGAAGCATTTCTTAACATTTGTGTTGCAATTTCGTTTGATCCTGTGTTGAGTTTGAGCTTAAAAGCTAATTACCTGGTTTTATTTCTTAGCTTTTCCGGTGTCTTTAGGTAAAGAAACACTAATCACAGAGCATATACCACTTTTAGCCTTTATTATTAAGTTTTAAATATTTAAAATTTAAAATTAACGAGAGCGATACGTAAAGTTAACTTATTCAATATAGAGCAGAGTTGCCAACCAACGTAGACTATTTTACAAAAGATTGAGTTATACGGTTGATGTTCAAATGGTAGACATGTGCATTTAAGAGGACGGGGGGGTTATACCGGCTTTGTCCTTTGCAGTTAAATCAAGGACCTGGTCCTTCAGGTTGATAGTCGGTCGTCAGGGTGATTTCCTGACCACGTAAACAAAAACTAATTGCGAAGCACCAACAAGCCTCGTATAAGGACGGATTTATTAGTGACAACCCACGCAAATGATTTAAGGACAACGAACTTCGGATATGCACGCGAAATGTTATGTCTTGAGCTATAGGTGCATCAACTATCATAACCATCCACATCAAGGCTAAATTCGGCAAACATTAGCTAAATATGCGCACACGCCCCCACATAAGAGAAGTATGTATATGACAACACAAGGATATGTCATTCGAGCTCTTGTACAAAGCATATGAGCAGTGTCCTAATTACGACAAGAAAATTGGCCGATTATACAACGGCACACGGTCATCAATAAGATCACCGGAAATATTCTTGAAGTAATCATTTTAACTGGAAAGTTTAAAGGAAAAGTGGTGCATTTCAATGATACTGTCAGATTCTACCATACACTTCAGAAGATTAAAGTTTCCAATTCGTTAGCTTTTACCATGTCGATGTCTTATGTTCACGGGTAGGAAAACCGTCGAACCTATTTGTGTTATCGGAAGACAGGTTAACCAAAAATATTGTGCACCGATTAGTGCGAAATTAAATTAAAATTAAAAGTATTTATAATTCAAATAAATAATATTATTGTTAGAAGATTTTAAACTATCCGCCCTACTTCCTCATTTATGAGTTTACCTGTCACATGCTATTTACTAAAAACTTTGTAATATAGCCCTTTCTTACAAACTTGAATAAAAATAATAATAAATTTTTAATATAATTCTTTTCTTTTTGTATACAACCTTAAACGTTTCCGTCGTCGTTGTTCGTAAATAATAATTTATTGTAATAAAGGGTAACGGTATTAGAAAATCAGTCATTAAGGTCGCCATGTTTTTTACAAATGGCATTGTTGAGTAAAACTCGGTTGTAAGTTGAAATGAATACTAATTATATTTCACTACGTTACTTCTATATACATATACATATACCTACATTTTTCTTGTTTTATCTATCTATTCTTAATGTCTATGTTTCTTATCTTTTTATTTATCTGTAGATAACCGTCAGTGTATGCTTAGGGTGATCTGTCTTATCTTTATTTCAAATACACTTTGGGTTATCTATAGATTGGGTATGTTCATGTTTGAACAGGCATCTTTGTAAAAAAGTATGGTGGTGACCATGTCTGATATGTCTGATTATCTCATACCGTTCCCCTTAAATAGTTTACAACAATGTAATATCACAAAAAACGTTAGCCACAACAACGCGTGGCCGGTCAGGTAGTATCTAAATAAAAAAATATCAAAATATCAAGCAGTGTCGATAAATCAAAGGCTTTTTGACTCAATCGTATTTCTAACGAAGCGCTGTAACACTTACCCTCTATAAGATGCAGACTTGTACCCATATAAAAGAATTTACCAATAATTGAGAATTTTCATTTGATAAAGGTTAGAAAGTGTAACAATACTCTGGAGGCAAATCGTTTGAAAGTTATCATAACCTGTTTGTTGTTTTTTAGACATCACTAATTGATAACGATATGTATACTTGTATTCTTACCTAACTGGGGTGGATTAAACAGCTTTAAACTTCCTAATTCCAATTCCATTTTCCTTTAAATTCAAAATAAAAAAAAATACGTACTGCATCCGGAGCGGAAATGCCCTCAACTTCCCTAATAACACAATCAAAAAGCTTGGTGCAAAGCAAAGCAAACCTAGAAAAATGTCTTTTCCTATATACTCGTATAAAGCACAGAGTGTTTTTCGCTTTTTTGTATTCTTTTTCATAAAACTGCATTCAATTTTGTGTACGATGCATCCAAAAAATACACCATAACCAGAGTTACCCTGGTGTTAGAATATTCTAAAAAGTAAAAGCTGAAGACTTCAAGATTTTGAAAACAAAATTTAGAAAAATGCTTATAAGGTAAAATGATCGTAGTGGTAAAATTTTACATGAAATATGCTTGACCTAAAGTTGACGGAATTAACTTAAAAGCACCGAACACATTCTACTCACGATTCACCTTATTTTACTTTTTTTTAGAAAGAGGTAACCCTACACAGAATCAAAAAACTTATCGAAAAGAATTTCAGATTTTGTTCGTTTATTTATTTTTCTTCCCCTCTTTTTTTATTTTATTTGTAGTGCTTCGTTTCTATATCGAACTCAATTTTTATTATGTTGAGTGCTTTTGAGTGGCTTTTTGTTGTCGATGAGAGCACACACATAAGCCCCTCGGCTTAGTGCAGCGACAACGACATAACAAGCACTTCGGAAGGCGATAAATCCGCCATTGTATCCTTTTTCACATTTTCAGATTTCTTTTGAGAAGGTGCATTCTACAAGACAAGTTTTGAGATTTAAAAAATAAATACATTTTTTAAATAAAAAGAAGAGAAACAACAAAATAGAAAAGAAACATAAAAGATATGTGACTTGTTGTGGGCTCAACCCATCCCCATACACCCCAACCCTTACCCTATTCTCATCGTTGTTGTTAGTGTTGCTTTTGCTGCAAAAAGGACATTCAATTTTCTGCAATGAAACGGAATATATTTTGATTGCCCTTCCGTATTGGTCGAACGAGCGACAACGAAAAAGAGTAGATAGGTATGTATGTAGGTACTAGGATAGCTATAAGGAATGAATGTTGGGCGACCAAGGCAAGGACCAAGGACCAACGACAACCAAACGACCACGACGACGAAGACTGGAATTGATTGGTTTTTTAGAAATTTTATTTTTTTTTTTTTTTTTTTGGTGGTTTTTCCTTATGGTCGTTTATGAACATACATATAGGTATATAGGTTTCGTGGAGGAAATGAAGAGTGTCGCTGACCTGGAAAAGAGTCATCCTCAACAACATGTGTTGTATCTGTCAACCCGTGAAACGTTGTTATTGAATGTATAAGCAGTGACAGCAAAAACTATCTTGCATGTTGTATACCAGATAGACGAAGTCGAAGTGAAAGTCCTACGAGTAGAGTGGAAGGACAAACCTTACATACATACATATACATATATGGAGTTGCGTTATAAATGTGGACAAGCTCAAAAGCCACATGATCCTTGTGACATGGACTTGTTTTGAAATTGGTTTGGTAATATAAGATATACCTTCATTTATGTATGTGTGTGCCTAGCCTAGCCTAGGTGGACAAATAAAAAAGTCTAACTTGGTTGGCTTGACAAAAATTGGTCAATTTTTCCTATTTCATAATAGAAGAGCTTATTATATATATATAGTAAGCTAAGATAGAATATTGTTGATGCCAAAAGGTCAGTGAACTTTAAAGCTCGAATTTGTTTTCTAAATACATATCTAATCAAAAATACATTTATATTCAAAAGGTACACTGAAGTGGATAAACACTTTTCTTATTAATGATCAGCAAGCATCTTATTCATATATGTGGATGTGGAAGAGTTTAACCATAACTCTACTCGGGTTGAACTTGGATTTAAATTTCAAACTCTCAAATCTCGACATCGATCGAATGTTCTTACGCCGTACAATTAAACGATATATGTAGGTATGGACATGTAGCATAAAAGCAAGCATAAGCCAGGTGTTAAGCGAATTGAATAAGAAAAATCCCAGTGGCAGCTCGAATTCTAGGCAGTGGATGCCGGTCCGCCCGGGCGGCACGTTCCGGGGGCGGCAAAATTGGCAAACAAATTTTTTGAGTTAAGGTAAGCTTGATCTAAGAAATTTAGAATCAGAAGTAAAAATAAAATGCACGACTGGGACGCATAAACTTGCTTCTGTATGCAAAGAGTCTGTTTAAAAAAGTACCTATATAAGATTTAAAAATATACCTGTTAAATAAGTTTGTCTTTAAAGATATAAATGCCATTTGATTTGTCAAAAAAACAGCGCGATTCATCCCAAAACACAACTCATCCCAGAAATGAAAAATACTTGTAAGCATACTTAACGAAAACAATTGTTTGTATATTCAACTAGTTCGTTCATTTCATTTTTTTAATTTCATATTAGAAGAACCAGGACGGAAAGTAAATTATTTGAAGATAAGAAAGAGGAAGAACATGTACATATGTTTAAATTGTAAAGCGATCGCCTAAAACGAATAAGGAATAGTTCGTTGGCGTGCTCAGCTTTATGCAGATAGATAGATAAAGACATGTTTATGATGATAATGAAGGAATGTTATTGGTAGGTAGAAGGTACTCACTACAATCCTATCACATTCCTTCTTTCCTACAAGTTTTCAGCGCAAACATGGAGTTATTACGTTCAGTTTAGTTTTTTCGTTAAAGTTTAAAAAAAAACAAGTAGACGAACAGGTACAAGAAATTGCTATTCATGTGTTGTTTACAGTCAGGTTCTTGTGCGTTTTAGATTTTAGTTATGAAGTGACACGTAAGCAGTAGTTGTAGAGGTTGTACGTAATACAATATATAGGTGTACATTGAAAAAGTGATTCTAATAGAAAATACATAGGTATACTCTTTCTGGCCCGTTTCTTTAACTAGTACTAAGTATTTATTCTTTTATATAGGCGAAGGCAAGTAAAAGAATAATATTTTTAAATCAAAGCTACAAAGGTACCAAGATAATACTTCTTGATAGACACTTTAAAATAGATTGTTGATTAAATATATAATGTTCGTTAATCCGATGCATGGGCGCTACATGGCCTTCGTTGGTATTTACAATAGCTAAACAGTATTCCCCGCTTAATTGCACTGACCATTTTGTCAGATTTTTCGGTCAATTATCCGGATGGTTCAATTAGCAAAACCCCGCTTAATTGACATATCTGTTCAATTAAGCGAAACCCGTATAATTGGACGAGCAGGTCAATTAAAAAATAAAATATTCATCCCAGAAATTTACTCTATAAACATTTCAGTGTCAACTTAATTTCGGCGTCTGTTAGTTTGCCATGACATGATATTATATGTCATCACTCATCACATGCCAAATAAGCATTGAAATCTGCATTGTCCTCAAGAACGTTATCTATGACCACGAGATCATTTTTCGGCTGCTCTTCTTCTTGGATGAAGCCTGCCTTTAAAAAAAAAAACTTACAAATGTAGGTTTAGTAGTAAAATATTTCCAATATTACCTTTCTAAAACAATTTCTTATAGTAGAAGCCAGAAGGTGTTATAAGCCACAAACAATGTTTGCTTGTGTGCATTACTTGCAAAGATGTGATCGACTTCGAAAAGTCTTCGATAGTCTTGCCACGTTCGATGACTGTAAATTGTTCCCTATAATATTTTGCTGATAGTATAAGCTTTGAAACAATGAATAATGCTTTGGTCAAGGGGCTAAATGATGGACGTTGTATTTGTGGGTACAAACTGCACGTTTATATTTTTTAAATCGTCCAACTTCTTATGACTGGCAGCATTGTCGACAAAAAGAATTACTTGTCTGTTCTGCTTTATTATTTCTTCGTCAAATTTATATAAAATTTGGGCCCATAAATGTTGGGCCATCCATGCCTTTTTGTTGAAATATTGCAAAGGTACAACCTTATTTTTAAAACACCTTGGTGTTTTGGTTTTTCCAATCACAATCATTTTTTTGTCTGTCCAATAATCCGAAAAATATCCATGTATTTAGTTTTTCTGCTGCATATTTTTAAGATCAATTAAGCGAGTAATTCAACTTAGCGGGGTTCAATTAACCGTCTAAAAAGCTTTTCTACTAATACGGAAAATTTTCGAAGCCAATTTTTTCGATCAATCAAGCGGGATGTTCAATTAAGCGGGGATTACTGTAGTTATAAAAATACATAAATATGTACCAAATGCATTAATTTGGATAAAAGATAGGAATGTAATTAAAATTTTGTCAAAATAATGCGCTCTTTCGGGCTCATGCAGAGGATTTGATCTAGTGAGATGGGAGGGGGTTTCATTTCATACAGAATAATTTTAAAAAAATATTTTAAGATTCAAATACTTGAAAAATAAGGTGGTCTTCAAAAATTTAAATGCGATTTTATAAATCAAAAAACCCTTGATTTAAAAATAATTTTTTTTGAAAATCGTTAGAGCGGTTTTTTTTAAATAAATTTTGTATGTGTAAAGTTTGTCAATTTTCTTCTAAAAATATTTTTGGTATGCAGTTGTTTAGTGATTGTAAATATACGCTTTACATTTGAATTTCGTAAAAAAATGTTGACCCATTTTTGAGATATAAAATTTTGAAAAAAAAATTCAATATTTTTTTAAAAATCCAAAAAAAAAAAGTTGGACTTTTGATAATCAAATAATTGTTATCTTTCAAAAAAAATTATTGAAATCGCTTCATAAGTCGCTGAGAAAATTAAAAAACAAAATAACGGTTCTATGAGCGGTACCTTTCCTGAGCAATACAAAAATATGTTTTTCTTATTAAAAGAAACCAAGTTAAAAAATAAAATTTTAGAGAAAATTTAAAAAAAAATCTGTCCGTTTGTTTTTGAGAAAATTCGTATTATCGTTTTTTGACAAAAAAAATTTTATGGGGGCCACTGTAAGTTTTGATCTTAAAAAAAACGCCTAACGCGAATCTGCTCAAAACCTTAACTTCCAAATTTGAACTCAATCGACCCAATGGTTTAGGTTGTAGGAGCGTGGACAGACAGACAGAACATACCGGACGGAATCGCGGGACCCATTTTTTTCGACTTCTCTACCATCGAAATATCATGTTTGATTAAAATCTAGAGTTCGAAATTTTGCACGAATGCGCAAAACTTGCCATATACATAGTTCCTATATGTACATATGTCGCAAGTAAAAATGCCAATTAATCATTTCATCTCTTCTAAAAATTTTGTGTGCGAGATAGTGAAATTAAATACTATTTTTTGCGGAAAAGGGTTAAGTTAATTCTTCTCAAAATTTTACCTATTGTCGATGCCTACATACATTATGTATGTTGATTTTACTGAGGGTGGTCATTGTTTTTAAAAAATTATTTAAATTATATGTTAATAGGTTAAGCTAATCCTTTTTTTATGGTATGCATTTTTATTGCAGATCAAATTTTAGTAATGACTTCGAGCAACGGGACGACAATAACATATAAAATAGCAGTTGCAGTAGTAGAGCATTTCATTATTAAAAAGTGTGTCTATTTAAATAGTTCATATTATTGTAACTGTAGTTAAAAAAATTGAATTCCGGAAAAGAGAGTAATTGTTCTTTTACATTAAAAACACAAGATTTAAAAACGGATTATAACTAAGTGTATCAATATTTTCTTTTTAAGAACCAAATTGAAAAGATTTAAAGAAAGTGGTGGGTCGTATCGTAATAAGCCCAATTGGAAATTATTAAAAAAGATGAAGGAGCCTTACTTACGTAAAGGTTTCTGTTACTGAGACGCCAGATGCTACTCCTAACATAAAGTGCAAAAAGCCAAATACTACTCTAATATATTTGTTAGCAATCCAGACACTTCACATAAGGACCAGACAAGCCAGGTTCTAAGATACGTTGTGATTTAAAATCAAGAAGTAGAGTAAGTGCGGCAAATATGGCCCACCCTTAACATTTTTTTTAAATAAAACCATAAATTTATGTCTAATTCATTTATTTTTTTTTTAAAGGTCTAACAAAACATTTTTAATCCGGTTTTAAAAAACTTGAACTAAAAAAAAAAACATAACAAAATGTTAAAACCAATAACTTAAAGGAACTTCATAAATCAAATACAACAAAATTGTGGTCAATATGGCCCAAATGGTGTTTAATATGGCCCAGGGTGGGCCATATTTAAAGCAATATTTTTTGAGTAACTTTAACAGCAAAATTCGCATATAAATTTCATTTTTTCATTTCCTGAACAATCTTCATGTGCCCACATTGTACACACAACACATTGTACTCAAGTTTCGCCTCCCTTATCTGCCGAGAATAAGCTCAAGCAATATATGCATTTAGCATCTTCCTGGTTACTTCTATCGGGATTTGGATCGGAACCACCGTCTGGAATAAAGTTACTTTCATTGCTTTCTGATGAAGAAGACTTTTTTCGAACTCGTTTCGTTTTGATCTGTATGATTTCTTTGCCTCTCAAACTCAGATTCTTAAGAACCTTCTGAAATTAAAGTTCAAGATCCATTTAAATTATAACATTAATGTCGTAATAATATTACTACCTTCTTCTGTAGCTTCTTTTCCTTTCCATCCTTTAACTGAATTGATTCTTCCAGAGACAATTTGTAAGGTGACGAAGTAATTATCTCCGATTTTCCTCGTTTTCGACCACGATTCGAAGTTTTTTTAAATCGGACAGGAATAGGGGAAATTTCATGTGGAGTATAAAAGGTTGAAGAAATATTTCCTGAGGCTTGCGATTCCAGTTCATCTGTAGGTTTTGGTCTGGGTTTCATTATTTCTGAGATAGATCTTATTCTAGCTGAAGTTGATGGCTCCATCTGAATCTCACCCTCAATATGACATGGTTTGTTAGGCGCAGGATTGTTTACATTAGGTTGAGATTCTGTTATATCAATTTCTTCAGATGCCAAAAAATCTTGGTCTTGAAAGACATTTCTATTAAATGGGCATATTCCTGTCGACGAAAAACCATTAAATGCGATCTCTCCAGTTTGACTCTTAACATAGGAGGAACAAATGAACCTCCTGCACTCATGCACAATATTGAAGTTATTAAAGAACCTCTTTCAGCTGAAGTTAATGCTCCAACTTGTTTTCGACCCTTCAACGCAAGTACTTTTGGCATTTTTGGTGGTACAACAGAAATGCCCGTTTCATTAACGTTATATATATTATTTGGAGCGCAATGGTACTTGTTCATAAGCAATTCCAGGTTGTCGAAAAAAATGGCCACATTTTCCTTCGAAAATCCGGAAGCTCTCGCTAAGGATGTTCCAGTCGGCTGACGGAACGACAATGATGGATGGCGTCGAAGGAACAAATGAAGCCAGTCCCTGCCTGCAACTTCTTTGGCAATAGAAAATGGATTTGGTATCCTGTTCTTAATGGCAAGCTGGAAAGCTAACGACCTTATGTCATTTCTTGTTAGGCCAAAAAGTTTTTTTTCCATTTCCAAGCAGTAATCCACTAGGGACTCTTCCAATTCAGGTGGAAAAATAGGCTTTCTTCCTAGTTTGGCACTTGCCACTTCTTCTAACTGTACTTCTTGTTTTGCCGCCAATCGTCTCAGTGTGGTTCTCGGAACATTATAAGTTTTGGACGCCTTCAAAGAACCCATTGTTTTCTTTTTTATTGCCGATATGGCTTCCATCATGTCTTCCTTCCGCCAGCCAAGTCTTCCGTGGCTTTGGACTTTGTTAAGACATTTTAACCTTCAAAATAAAAAAATAATACCAAATTAAATGCAATCGAGAAAACGTGTCAAATATGGTCTACTGGCCATATTACCAACACATGGGGTAGGTCATATTAACCACACTGTGATTTTTTAACTAAATTTAATTTTCCACAAACTTCAAAAACTTTTTTTTAAATCATGATATCACACATGTTAAACAAATATTAAACACAATTTAATTTAAAAAAGAAGTTACCAATTTAACTTAAAATCTAATGTTAAAACACTTAAGAAAAGTTACCAAAAAATTACAAACAAAGTAAAAAAAACAATGTACCCCGTATATACAGTTCTGTTCACTTGATTAGACGCACACATTTCTTTTTACATAAATTTGATTTTTTTATAAGTGTGTGCAAGAATTATCAAGAAATTGCATTTTTTAGAAAGCTTATTAAGTTCTCAACAAAAAAACACCAAAAAATGGTAGGTGAGTGGAAGATAACGGATATTTTTTCTCTTTTTTGTATATGCTGTAAGAAAAAGTGAAGTTTTTTTTTGTTCACATGATTAGACGCACCTGTAAAATGGTAGTAAAAATGAAACACAGACTTTTTGATTTACTTTTTTCTCATTTTTTTTTTGTATGTTTCTTTTATATTTTTAGTACTTTGTAGAACCACCATGTGTTAAAATCACATCAAAAATTCTATGTTTTAGTGAATCGTACAATTCTTCTAAATACTTTAAGGAAATCTTCTTCCAGGCTCCCCAAACCATTACTCCTCCTTGCCTCGAATGGTGACGTGTCAGAAACTTTTCCTCTTTTCTTACATCATGGAAATAGTAGTTATACCCATCAGGGCCATCCAAATTAAATTTTTTTTCATCTGAAAAAACGACATTTCGCCAATTCAGCACCCTTCCAAGCTCGGTATCCCACATCATGTGAAGGCGTGCGAATTCCAACCGCTGTTCTTTTCGTACGACGCACGTTTAGTAATTTTTTTTTAAGTTTTTTTAATTTCAGATGGTCTGCGCTCAAAATAGCTCGCCGAACAGTGGATATGCTTGCAGTTATCCCCGCTTTTTCCTTTATTTTTCTGGTGGAGGCAGCTGAATTTGACGCAATTCTTAGAAGTTTTCTTTTGTCCTGAGGAGTTAAAGCGGTTTTTGTCCGTCCCTTGTAATTAGTTCCATATGAAGCACTGTTTTTTATATAATTCCTTATAACATGGTCACTTCGGCCTATTTTTTTGGCAATACTTCTCATGGCAAACCCTTCGGAATGGAACGCGTCAATTTTTCCTTTTTCTTCCGCGGTTAAAACTTTTTTTTTCCCCATTTTTGATTAAAAATAATATTATATGCTCTTAAATGCTTAAACTTTGAAGCGAACTCAAATCCATGTACTAGATCGCGACCAAATAAATAATTTAAAGTGTGCGTCTAATCAAGTGAACAAAAAAAAACTTCACTTTTTCTTACAGCATATACAAAAAAGAGAAAAAATATCCGTTATCTTCCACTCACCTACCATTTTTTGGTGTTTTTTTGTTGAGAACTTAATAAGCTTTCTAAAAAATGCAATTTCTTGATAATTCTTGCACACACTTATAAAAAAATCAAATTTATGTAAAAAAAAATATGTGCGTCCAATCAAGTGAACAGAACTGTATTTCAAAATCGTCGCGCCACATTAACCACGAAAGACTTAGGCTAAACCGGTTAGAACGTGTTAGTAATGCAACATTTTTTTTTTCGCTCTGGCTTCCGGTTTGGGAAACCCCGTTATAGGCCATAATATTACCCTCGTAGGCCACATTTGCCGCACTTACTCTACGTGTAGTGGAATCCTTTATAGATTTTATAGAAACAAAAAGATAAAACGTCCGAAGGAATTTCTACTATGATTTTAAGCAAGCTTGAAGCAGATGAATTTTGAAGTGAATGACGCACAAAGATATCTACAAACGAAAGGACTTGATATAAGACTCTGTGCTGGAAAAATACATGCTTTGGAGGGCATTTTATTAGAAAAACGGGAGCAATGATTTTCTAACAACAGCAGTTTCGCTAGACTCAGAAGACCCTCAATGTAGTCTTGACCATGCTTCTGCTGAAATATGCGTACAAGAGTTTCAGCTGGAACGACATCGACTGCAATCCTTCGTTGATCCCACAGAGTACAAAAATAAATTAAGTAATGCTTATCCACTTGATTTATTAAAATTCATTGTAAGATCGAAGCTTGAGGATTCTGTACCTAACACCATAATAATGCTCAGGATATTTTTAACAATTGCTATTAGTAATGCACGCTGTGAAAGAAGTTTTTCTAAACCTAAATTAATTAAAAATTATTTAAGATCAACTATGAGCACTTTCAGACTTACCAATCTCGCAATCTTATTAATTGAGCGAGATGTATGTGAACTTATTTATATTGAAACTGCAACTAAGGATTTTACTTGTAAAAAGGTAGAAGCGAATTTTCTTGAAGAAAAGATTGCTGCATTTATTTATGTTACAAGAACAAAACTAAAAATATATGCATGTAGTTTACCAACAAGCTTTAAATTAATTGTATTTTTTTTATCAATAAAAAAATAGTCAATGCGTACTTCGAACATGGAGCAACTTATTTTGTCTTATAGAAAGAAAATGCCAAGAACTTATGATCCTTAAGATTATGTGCCTTTTTTAAGACTTTTGACAATCCTCAAACCGATTTTTTTTCTTTTCACGGATAGAAATATGGCAAAAGCCGCAATTATTGCATACTCAAAAAACGTTATTTTGAAAGTTTACTTGTCTCCACTTTCAAGCTGCTAAGGTTGTAAATAAGCCAATAATAAAGCCTGCGACCCGATATTCGTGTATCTGTTAAATTTTTAAATTCCAAGCAACAATAGAAATTCTTCAACTACTGTTTAACTTATACTCTTGGATTTAATACTAATTTCCTTTTTATTAATAATACCCTTTTTATTCATGACAAAAAAAATAATTTAGTTTTCAATAAAGGACATAAAGGATAATGAAATAATACAATCAGCCCCATCAGAGTAGGTATACTATAAGAGGAAATTTTCAAATGAAATAATAATTTATAACGATATACAATTTCCCCCGAACAAAGAGAGACTTTTCGCTCTCAAAAAAAGGGTTAAATTAAGCATCAACTACGTTTGAATGCTTTTATCTATACATACAGATCTACCTACTGCATATTTTTAAGTGATATAAAAAGAATTATCCTTTTTATATTTTATATATGTATGTACCTACCTATGTACATACTTGTATTTTACCTACTTTGTTTTTAATTAACTCACTTTGCAACAAATTATATAAAATACGTTAATAGCGTAATATATGATATATGTACATCATACTCAAATTTACCAAACAGACACAACATGTTGCAAGAACAACAACAACAACCAACAAATATACGTAGGTATAGATTCATAGGTATACTTCAAAGATCTTAATTCAATTTGTGAGTTCATTCAACAGTGTAATCCTTTCGTAAATTGAAATATGTATAAATCCTTTCTGACATTTTGTGCCATATGCAGAGCATCAGGCTTTGCTGCATAGCTTCGAATCATACCAAAAATAATTCAATTTCGTATTCCGCATGCATCTCGAAATTGAGTGAAGGATTCAATCGCGACCATCAGTACACTCTTCGTTATACTTTCCTCTCGTTCTCGAACGTTGAATATCAACTCGTCCCACCTCACTACCTCGTCCTTGTTGTCGCTTCTTCGCGAATTCCTTCCGAGCAATGCGTCAACATAGTACAACCACCCTCCTTCCTGAGTCCCAACACTGGGATGGAGCTGAAACTGACTGCACTCTTTGTGTTGGCCGCCATGATACAGATGCGGGAAAGACAACAACACGCTACCTTATACATACATATGCCGCAGCGTACCTACACGGAATTATGGTCGTTATGGCGTATACTTTACAATTCGCATCATAACCGGAGGCGAATAATGGTGGTGCTGTGCGGTGCGCGGTGGTGGTATTGCTTGGCGTAAATTGTGTGCACTGCACGTGCATATAAATTTACGCTACGCGAGTATACCTGCAAGACATCCATCTATACAGGTGCAGGGTGGGGCAAAAGTGACTTTCTAATTTAAAGTGATATTAAGTTTTATGGATTTAACTTTGGTGTTTGGGATAGGTAACACTAGTCGATACATTTTGACTTAAACATTTATTCGTTGGAATGGAATTTTATTTCCCGTTCGAGGACCAGTCCATCCCTGACAACATTACTCGCACACAGAAATGGTTGAGAGTTGAGCCACCTTATTTATTTATTTATTTTTACTTTCACAAAAATAGTTAAAATATATTAAAATTAGTTTTTCTTACTAACAAGAACATCTCCAAAAATATTTCAGCAAAAATCTGCTAACACTGCAGAAGCGTGAATATTTCTAGTGCGCAATAGCTCCATCCAGCTGAAACTGCTTTTAAGGACTATCAGCAATCGCAATCCGTCAATTTTGGTGAAGTAGAAATAAAATCATAAATAAAAAAATTTGGTCTTCTAAAAAGCATTGTAGTTAATTTTAATAAATCTCAAATTTTTGTTTTAAAGTCAGTTATGTTATGAATTTTAAAATCTGGAAACTAATTTTTGACCCACCCTATACCCAACATACGTTGCACATGTATGTCCATATAATCAGTACTATAAGAACATAATGAATGAATCATTTTTACATAAATGTATGTATAGCTCCATCGATACACACAATTGAATTGTTCAATGTTCATCATCACTTTCGAGGGATGTAAAATTAGCAGCGGATACTTGTGGACATTCGTGTTCCTTTCCATTCAAAAAATAATCCATTGAAATGGAGTTAATGATTTTGATTCAAATGAAATTCAAGAAAAATAAAAAACTGAATATCTCACTGAACAGCTCACAGGTATTGTCCTTGATGGGTTTTAATGGAGATTGCAAAGATTGAAATTTAATTTTTATTACGAAATGTTTTGCAGATCCTAGAGGAAATGTTTGAAAGGTTTAATATTTCAATTACAGAGAACACGAAAGGCGTATAGGTTCCCATTCCCTAAAGAATGACTGAAATCCATAATGTCCGAGCATTGCGAGGGGCCAAAATCGACAGCTACGGATACCCCTACCAAAGCAAAAACAAGGAAGTACAGTGAGAAGTTTCGACGTAAGACGGCTACAATCCGATCGAGTCTCTAATACCCTAGAAGCATTTTGCTGCCTGCATTAAGCATTGAAAACCAGTGGCAACATTGCCTTGCAGCCATCAGAGATGCCGCTTCTGCAGTGCTAGTTTTTACACGGCCACCACAGCGAAACCCCTGGTTTGACGACGCACGCAGCGAAACAACAGGCATACAAAACGGCACAGCACAGAAGAACCACAGCTGCTCACGAGCTCTACGAGCAGAAGAGGAGATGGAAAAAAAGAGAGCATGAGAAGCGCGCGATCGAGGAGATAGAGGGATGCCACAACAGGAATGAGGTTCGTAAATTTTACCAAAAGGTAAAAAAAACCTCCCAAGGGTATCAGTCACGAACCGAAGCCTGTAAGGACGATCAGGGGAACATCGTAGTAGAACCGCAGTCTATGTTGAGAATATGGAAAGACCACTTCTCCAAATTATATAACAGTGATGACGAACCGAATTCCGCTGTTAGGGAGAGAGAACCACTCAACCTAGGCGACGCCGACGCAGATCAACAATTCCGCCTACCCGCCCTCGACAAAGTAAACATAACTATATCGAAACTAAAGACCAACAAAGCTGCTGGAGCTGACGGAATCGCTTCCGAACTATTCAAAGCAGCAGGCGATGACTTGGTAGGGAGCATCCACCAACTCATCTGCAAAATATGGTCGGAAGGAAAGCATGCCCGATGAGTGGAATCTCAGCATAGTTTTCCCCCGGAAAGGAGACCCTCTGAAATGCGTCAACTACAGAGGCATCAGTCTCCTGAACATCGTATATAACATCCTTTCTGCCGTATTATGTAAACGTCTGAAGCCGTTCGTCAATAACCTGATAGATCCTTGTCAGTTTGGCTTCAGACCAGGAAAGTCCACCATTGACCAAATATTCACATTACGACAGATCTTGGAAAAAACCCAGGAGCTTCAAATCGATACCCACCATCTCTTTATCGATTTTAAAGCCACGTATGACAGCATCTATAGGGAAGAACTCTACAGAGCAATGTTTAGTTTTAGCATCCCTGTCAAACTTTTCCGTTTGTGCAGAATAACGATAGAGAATGCACGGTGCTCTTTCAAGGTCGAAAAAGATCTCACCGATGAATTTGATGTCAAAAAAAGTTTTAAACAAGATTAAGCAAGCACTGTCATGCGACTTCTTCAACATCATTCTAGAAAGAATTATGCAAAACTCAACTGTCAACACTAGAGGCACAATCTTCCAAATTTCCAAGTATATGCTGTCATCAAAAAAGGACATTGAACAAAGACGACTAGGAAAAAAAGTAACCATGGGCAGCTATGATTTTGAGGTAGTTAAGGACTTTGTCTACCTAGACACCGCTATAAATTCAGAGGACCTCAACCAACTTGGCGTGTGAAATTGGAGACACCTAAGACCTAACTAGGGACCGGAGCTGGCTAGAGACGCATGTTGGTTGAGGCCCAGCCCAGGTCCACCCCGGACTGTGACTAAACCTTAAGTAAGTATTGTAAGACAATTTAATTAATTTATAGTGTTTTACATAATTCCCATAAATCCTCATTACTTATGGGATTACTTATGAGTATGCATTTGACTCATTTTAATTTTTGGGTTCTTACTTCTAATTCAAACTTAGATCAAATTTAAAAATAAAAAAGTTCCCTTTTGAACCGTTTTACCGTTTTCTGTTAAAAATCGCGTTAGCATAAATGGTCCAGCGTTTATTTAATTTTTATGTAGGACAGCTAAAGACTATCAACTCATCAGTATTTTTCGATAATTTTTAAAGTACTGCAAATATTAATTAAGCTATTGAAAATTAGGTCTACCGATTTGGATAACCATCACAAATTATAAGTTATGTGTATATCTTGATATGGAGAAAACAGTCACCGACTGATCTCTGAGCCGTCAACATCGTTTCCTCGATTGTTCTTTTGCTCGCTTCCTAATCGGTTAATTTTCTCATCGCACTTCTCCTATTTCACTCTCACATCCCTCCTTCTTTTTCGGTTTCCCTTTTTCCAATTATAAATAATTTTTTATACTTAATTTGTGTAAGAAGTGAATAATGGCCTCCGGGCCAAATGTGCTGAGAGGCAACAGGTTTGCTGAATTATTTCAGCCACCTGACCCGCCTCACAAAAGAAAGAAAAAAAATAACACTCCCAACAAAATAACAATTGAAGATATCCCATCCCACTCAAGTTTTAAAAACCCCAAATTCATAGTGATTACCCCTACCGACCCAAAAATCCCCCTTACTTCTATAAGCGTTTTTATACTAAAAAAATCAATAGATGCCATAAGCACTTCGTATGAGTATATAACACTCTCCTTATCCTATAGTTAAATCCCTTCATATTGCTAACCTTTTCTTATCCAAAAACAACCTTTCCGGCCATTGCCCAGTTTCGATCTCACTACACAACCAACTCAATTGTTCTAAAGGAACAGCGTACGCTCCCTGCTTGATTAACGTGCCTGAAAATGAAATAATCGAGGAAAATGAAAGACCAAGGTGTAACAGAAGTCTTTAAATTTAAAAAAAAATCTGACATTAACGAAGAAAAAGCAACAGGTTTAATGTTATTTACATTCGACCTCTTCCGTCCTCCACAATCGATAAACGTAGGTTGGTACAATATCAAAGTAGAGGAGTATTTCCCCAATCTTATGCGGTGTAAAAAATGTCAATTACTCGGTCATACCATGAAGAGATGCACAGGCACGCTCACTTGCGTTATTTGTAACCTACCTTTACCCCACTCCCCTGAAATTTGCACCCGCACTTTATGTGCTTACTGCTGAGAAAGTCATCCAGCCTCATCTAAGCATTGCAAACGGTTCTTAGAAGCAAAAGAGATTTTGAAAATAAAAACAATAAACAAATGTAGCATGGCAGAAGCCAAGAAAATATATAACGATCAAATCGCTTCTACTCCCACAATCTCTTTCTCTTCCGTAGTGATAAACGGTACAGAACCCCCTCCGAATTGTCATATAGAAACAGCTAATTCCTTAACGTCTCCTCTTTCCATAGCAAATACCTCCACATCTAACCCACCAACAAACAATCCGTTTACAAAAACATTAAAATCAACAAGCTACTCATCTAATTCTTCTAATACTCCAAATACACTCAACTCAAACTCAAACCCAAACCCCTCAATTCCCGCTTCATCCGCTATTATTCAAACAGCACAAAACTCTTATCAAAATAAAACTTCCGTACCAAAATCTATTATAAATGAACCAACAATCGATCACACAAACTCTCCTAAAACCTTGAACACAACACCAAACACTCTTACTCCCAAAACAGCAACAAACAAAAGCTCCTCTCTCCAAAACACCTCTCTAAAAACACACAATACAATCTCTACAATTAATAGCCAACAACTACCTAATTCACAACACGAACACCTTAATCTCCCCAAAAACTCTCTTAATTCCACCGCAATAGCGTCACCTTCAAACCTAAATTCTAAGAGTAACCTACAACATACAACTGATTCATCTCACATAATAATGGAAACCGAAAACATCTCCCAAAGCGACGATGATGAAGACATCTAAGAATACAGTCGACTCCCTAAATAACGACTCTGTCGTCCGAAGGTCGAATCACTCAAACACCTCAAAGTGTTTCAATGATTCGACTTTGGGGCGACAGAGTCAACTAAATCACCATATAAATTCACACCGTAACTTTTCACAGTATAAAACCTTTTATACTGTACATAAGCCGCACCTAAACTCAGCTCGTACAATCCTTAAGATTCTGCAATGGAATCTAAACGGATTTCTAAATAATTTTCATGAACTCGAGCTATTGATAAAAGAAATAAGACCACAAATAATAGCACTGCAAGAAACAATTAAGACTCCCAAGCAATATTCTGCCTATTTTCATAATTTGAATTCTATTGACACTGCAAAACAAGGAGTTGACCTGCTTATTCACAAGTCAATCCCACATTATACCAATCAACTCTAACATTTCAACAATAGCCGTAGAAATAAATCTTAACTTTAAAATAACCATATTATCCCTTTACATTCATCCAAAACAAACTTTCTCTTCACCCGACTTAGAAGACATTCTAACAACAATAAATTCTCCACTAATAGTTACTGGAGACTTTAATTCATGGAATACACTTTGGGGTTCGGCATCGACAAATAACAGAGGTAAAATAGTTGAAAATTTTGTATTAAATACAAATCTTGCCGTACTAAACGACGGTAAACCAACACATTTCTCAACACACAAAACTTACACGCATGTCGACCTGACTCTGGCATCTCCAAACCTCCTTCCAAATATCACCTGGAATAGGTCCGACTTCCTGCACGGCAGCGACCATTTTCCTATCTTAACATGCATTAGTTTTAATGATCAATTAACACAAAATAAACCTTCTCCAAAGTTCTTAACTGACCGGGCAGATTGGAAGCTTTTCCAATCTAAATCACTTGAATATTTTGAAAATAAGCCTCGATCCACAAATGTGAATAGGGAAGCAGCATTATTTTGTAAAGGTCTTCGTTTCGCAGCCAACCTGGCTATCCCACAATCTAACAGCAAACCATCCAAAAAATTCGTCCCCTGGTGGAACCCTGAAATTGCTGCCCTCCGCGATAAAAAACAACACCTTTGGAAAATTTATCAAAATTATCCGAATGTAACAAACCTTATTAATTACCGTAAGTCCAACGCCATTTTTCGCAGAAATGCTAAAGCGGCAAAAATCGAAAGCTTTAAAAATTTCACCTCAAACCTAAATCCCAATACATCTAGTAAACAAATTTGGTCAGATATAAGAACACTTACAGGCAACTACGTACCCCATTCAATAAAAGTAATTGAAACTGACAATGAATCCCTAACGGATCCACACTTGATCGCCGAACTTTTTTCCAAACACTGTTCTGCTTATTGTAGTGATTCTAACTTTTCTACTCAGTTTCAAGAAGCCAAATTAGCATCATTCAACTTAAGACCGACCCAAAATAACCTATCACTACAAGCAAAACAATTAGAATCTCCATTTAATTTACTTGAATTGGAATGCTGTCTTAGTTCAGTCAAAGGCAAAACACCTGGATATGATCGCGTATCGTATCCGATGCTAAAAAACATGCCACTAAAAATCAAAAAGCGACTGTTGGAACTTTTCAATGAAATATACAACCAAGGGATATTCCCACATTCTTGGAAAATTGCCACTATAGTTCCAATCCCAAAGCCTAACAAACACCCTACTGATATAAACAGTTATCGACCTATTTCCCTTCTACCCTGCACAAGCAAAGTATTAGAGAGAATGGTCGCCAAAAGACTTCTTTAATTCATTGAGAAAAACGAACTTACAAATCCAAATCAAGTAGCTTTTAAGCACACCCGCGGTACAATAGATTCACTTCTACATATAGACGAATATATGTATATCAAATAGCTTATCATGCAAGAATCACATCTCAATCGTTTCAATAGATTTCGAAAAGGCTTTCGAACGTATAGGTATACACATAATATTGAACAAACTTGTCAAATGGAATATTGGACCTACAATTTTTCATTTTATTAAATCATTCTTGAACAAAAGATCTTTTAGATCCAAAGTTAATAATTGCTTTTCAAAAATCCATGCAAGCGAAAACGGAATCCCACAAGGATCTCCGTTATCGGTCATCCTTTTTATTATAGCTTTTAATGACATCAGCGAAATAATATTAAACTTTAAAAATATCGATCATTCAATTTACGCTGATGACCTATATATAATGTCTAAATGTAATAATGTCATCCAATCTATTAATTTATTTAAAGAAGTCATAAACGAAATCTGTAACTGGTGTTTACACTCTGGTGCGAAAATATCCTTAAATAAAAATAAACATCTACATATATGTAGAAAGATTAAATGTTCTAATTTTAACATTGAAATGAATCATGTAAACATTGAGACTGTTAGTAGTTTAAGTATTTTAGGCATAATATTCGACAGCAAGTTTAAATTTAAAAAGCATTGTATTGAATTAGTTAAAAAATTAGCTCCTAGACTCAATATTATAAAATATCTAGCATCACGAAATAGCCTTGTTCATACCAACACACTCATTACCACAGCAAAAACAATTTTGTTATCAAAAATTGAATATGGGCTTACAATTTATGGCAAGTGTGCTCCTTCTAACCTTAAAATCCTAAACCCAACCTACCACACGGCAATATGAACAAGCCTCAGAGCTTTCCGTACCACACCAATCAAAAATATGATGGCCGAAGGAGGATTTAACAGTATCGCTGAAAGGAAGAACCTTCTTACCGCACGGTTGGTACCAAAACTCTTTGAAACGTATAGATCGCCAATACACGCAGATTTAACAAAAATTCTAAGACGTAAGAAAATACCAAAACAGCCTTCAACCTTATATGCAGCTGTTTCTTCTGCAAGAAACCTCAATATCCATGCTAAAATAAAATGTATACCCATCGAAAAACAACCTCCGTGGTTACTACCACCCAGTACCATCGACACTTCCCTGGCAAAATATCCAAAAAACATAACACCAATTGACACAGTGGTTTCGCAGTCGTCAACAAGCTTGGTGAAATTAAATCCGCTGTAAAAGTTCCGGACTATTTCTCAATCTTTACTTCAGAAGCTCTGGCCATATACGAAGCCACCAAACTGGCAATAGCATCAAATAAAAAAACCGTTATTTTCACAGACAGTTTATCTACCTTACAAACTATCACTAACATCAAACGCCGCACACCTCTGATAAACAATATCCGTGATAATATCATATCACACAAGGATAAATTAAAAATTATCTGGATCCCTGGTCATACAAACATCCAAGGCAACGACGCTGCTGATAGAAAAGCAATATCAACTAACCCCAACATCGAAATATCTCAATTTAGTCCCACAAAAAAGGACTTAACTAAATATATTAATCAACAATTTCGAACACAGATCAAAGATAATTGGAGTTCATATATACACCACTATACCAGTTTCAACAAAGATTGCTCACCAATAACCTACCCATCAGATACGCCAACCAATATGAACAGATGCTTCATTCGACTTCGTCTAGGACACACCTGGTTAACCCACAGCTACATACTAAGAAGAGAACCCCAACCAACATGTCACATTTGCCAAACAAACAAATTACTAACCATAAACCATATTATAACAGAATGTAACACCATTAATCAAACTTGTAAACAATTAAATAAAGAAAATTTAAGTTTTCTGTTATCAAACTCATCCGCAAAACATATCAAAGACATTTATGACATATTGAAACACCTAAAGATAGAAAAATTTATTTGACATTTGTAAATAAGTATTTCAAAAAAGGGGAGGAAGTAAGGGGTTTCAGGAGATCGTGTACAATAATTGCGCTTTCTCCTGACACCCCTGACTTCCTCCCCTCATATTTAATTTTATATTTAAGTATACATTATTCTTAAAAAACATTTTGTAAAACGACATTTTCACCCCAGCCAAAAGCGTAGTGCTAGTGCTGTAGTTTTTTAAGATTAGTTTGTAACATTTATGTTGCGATTAATAAATAATAATAATAATAATAATAATGATGGTCTTTGGTTCAAACCCTGCCTTTGCCAACTTAAGTTTTTTTCACGAGTAGTGTCCCTTGCGAGGAATTTAAAAATCCTCCAACAGTAATTCTTTTTAAGATTGGGCTTAAAATTGTAGGTTCCCTGCATTCCTGACAGCATTACAGGAATGGTATCAGTCTACTTAACATCGCTTACAAAATGTTTTCTGCCGTAATATTATGTGAACATCTAAGACCCATCGTCAACAACCTGATAGGTCCTTATCAGTGTGGTTTCAGACCAGGAAATTACATTACGGCAAATCCTGGAAAAAACTCAAGAACATAAAATAGACATCACCAACCATCTTTTCATCGATTGGCGTTACCTCATCATCCCCGTCTTGCTATACGGTGCAGATGCATGGACTACTATAATAGTGGCTGAAAGCACCTTATGTCGTTTCGAGAGAAAAGTTCTACTGTCCCGTATGCGTAGAAGGTGTGTGTAGGAAAATATGAAACGACGACCTATACGGGCTGTACAGCGACTTAGATTTAGCCGTAAGGATAAAAGTCCAACGACTGAGATGGCTATGTCACGTAGAGCGCATTGAACAAAATCCTCCGGCCCGGAAAGTCTTCGAATCAAACCATTTAATTATCAGGTTATTTTCAATCCTAAAAAAAAGGCTGGGATGCGACCCACACTGATAACTTCCCATCCCGTCTGTCGATTTGTCTTGCTTAAAAGTTTGTCTTTATGTATCAATTTTTACCAAATTTGCGTACTATTTTTTGTAGATTTTATTTTTTTATGAAAAAACGGGCTGTTGGATTTTTATAAAAAAATTACTGAATATCGAAAACAATATTTTCTGTGAAATAAAATAAGTTTGAAGCCAATATTTGTAATTTTTGAGAAGCTATTTGAGTCGAAAGTAAATTTTTACCAAGTTTTAGTATTGTTTTTTTTAGGTTTTTATTTTTTGTAAAAAAATTGTCAATTCGATTTTTCTCAAAGTTTTTTCTAATGTTGAAAACAATATTTCTTATAAGTTAAAATGAGTTAGAAGCCATTATCTCAAATTTTGAAAATTTGAAAAGATATTTGAGTCGAAAACCAATTTTTACCAACTTTTGTTAAATTTTTTTCGGTTTTTAATTTTTTGTAAAAAAAACTGTCAATAAGATTTTTTTTCAAAATTTTACTGAATGTTGACAACAATATTTTTTGAAAGATAAAAGTAGTTTAAAGGGAAATCTTAAAGTTTTGAAAAGATATTTCAGTCGAAAATCAATTTTTACCAACTTTTATTAATTTTTTTTTTTAGGTTTTTATTTTTAGTAAAAAACTGTCAATTCGATTTTTCTCAACATTTTTCAGAATGTTGAAAACAATATTTCTTATAAGATAAAATAAGTTTGAACTCTCAAGTTTTTGAAAAGATATCGGTGTCGAAATTCAATTTTTACCAACTTTGAGTAATGTTTTTTTTAGGTTTTTATTTTTTATAAAAAAAACTGCCAATTCGATTTTTCTCAAAATTTTATCAGATGTCAAAAACATTATTCTTCGTTGCACAAAATTGTTTTGGAGATGAAATCATATTTTAGTCGTAAAATTTTCGAGGTGACAATTTTTTTTTTCAGTTTTTTTTGATTTATAAAAAAACACGTTACAATATATAATATAAAATTTAATTCAAGTCTCTAGCGTCATTTGTTCATGAGATATTTAGGTTTAACCAAAATTTTCACCTTTTTTTTTAAACTGCTATGGTAAAAAAACCACCCACGAAATTTTCTTGAGAGCCCTTTCTGCACCTTTCTGCCTTATTATCTGTATAACAAAATTTATTTGAAGTCGATATCTCTTCTGGTTCTTGAGCTATGGACGACGAAAAAAACGTCACGAAAAAACGGACGTACGGACGTACGGACATACGGACATACGGACGTACGGACGTACGGACGTACGAACGTACGTACACAGGCACGCACAGACATCTTTCTAAAAATCTTGTATTTCGACTCTAGGGACCTTGAAACGTCGAGAAATGTCAAAATTTTCAATTCGACAAATCGGACCCATTACAATAACTTTCTATGGGAAGTTAAAATGTTTCTAAACTTGCCTTATTAAAGGTTAAAGTTCAAAGTTAAAAAATGTTTATAATTGGGATTAACCTTAATGTTATATAAAATTTCATTCCCTGCAAAAATTCCACAAATTGGACAAATTGACAGAGTAACCCGCATTTTTCCTAGAATCCAATAGTTTCCCCACACTGCTGGTTCCAGTGAATAGCTACTTTGATAACTTTCGTAATTTTATATCATCTCTATAAGCCAAAGTGACAATGAAAAATTAAAACTTTGCTTCACATGAACCACCCAGCCCCTTCCCTCTAACACAAACATTATTTATTTATTTGCAGGAATTCTCCTTTTTAAAGTCTCAAAAATTTATGTTCAACATGAGTGAACGATTTTGTTCAGTGAAATAAAAACTAAAATATTTTTCCTCTCGAGTTTATTTGAACTCACAATTCTATAGTCATACACAGGACATAGCTATTTAAGTTAAAAGGAAAACAAATTCCTGGGTTAACTCGCATAGAACACGAATCGCATATTTCAAGCGCAAAATAGCGCAAACCAATAAAAGCGAGTTGGAAAAATAAAATAAAATTTCAAAAAAAGAAAAAATACAAAAAGAAAATGCCATGTTCATTGCTGCTGATGTAACCTAAGCAACGCGTTCTATGAACGGACACGGAAGTATCTGCAATGGCCACAAAATAACATACGACAACGACCAATGTATCTTTTATAGTAGGTAGGTACATAGATGGGTTGTATTTGGGAAGGTACTATTCGTATGGGATTCCTTGTGCTCTCCCCTGGCTCTGATCCACAGTGTCTTGATTTATTACATTTTAATGGTGGGCCAACTGCAGAAATATGGTTTGTTCGCGTGCAGGACTTTATTTTTTGGGATTTTATTTTGTGATTTGTGAACTTCAGTTGGACTGTTTGAACTCATGCATGCGGCCCACGTGATACATTATGTTTTTGGTTGAATTTACTCGCATAAAACAAAACAGGGCCAAGGCTATGCTATGTTAGAGTGTAGTAAGGATGTTTAATGATTTATTGCCGAAGGACTTATGTAAACACCACACTCTCAAACCAACTGCATACCCAAGGCAACGTTACTCATGTTTATCTTGTGATGTTAAATGCATTTGTTTTCACGCATTAAGTTAACTCTTCTGTTCGAACAAGCATTTCGGGAAATTTAAAGCCGCTGAAGAGGATTATTCCAAATTTGGTAAGTGCTAGATAAATTCTAGTCAACCGAAACACAAGATATCCCAAAAACATCATCGCTATTTCGACGCTATTCATCGGAGTGTGCAGTAGCATTCGAAGAAGTCGATTCGTAATCGCTTCACTAATAAGAGCCGGCCGGCGGAATACACATAAATTATTGAATAATGCTGTTACATGAAATATTAATATTTTAAACTATGTTTTCTTCACATTAATGGAAGTATCACAAACAGCACCGATTTTGCCAATGTCTTCACATGCTTTTTAAATTATGCTCCTGCAATTTCACCAGTTCCCTCTTGGCAAAAGTTGACTCGATAGCCGCATTCCAAAACTCCAATTGTTTTGTGGTCAGATCATCTTTCATCTTTCGTCTTTGCTGAATTTCAGAAATTCTCTCCACTCTCCAGGCGGAAATACTTCATTCTCAGCTCATGAAATTCAACAAGTCGAAGGCGCTCTTCCTCAATCATTTGCTGAAGCATCACTTAAATTTTGTCATGCCTTTTTATTAGCGGTGGACGATGAAGTTGATTTGAGTCTGAAAATTGACCACTTAGAAGAAATGTTGCTGTGACTTCTTTCGATGAAGAAGAAGGTTTCAGTGGTGTTGTGTCGAAGGTTAATGCGGAGCTTAGACTGAATTTTTGAAAAGAAACAGTTGTATCATTTTTAACTTCCCATAGGAAGTTATTGTAATGGGTCCGATTTGTCAAATTGAAAATTTTGACATTTCTCGACGTTTCAAAATCACTAGAGTCGAAATAAAAGATTTTTAGAAAGATGTCTTTGCGTGCGTGTGAACGTACGTTCGTAAGTCCGTACGTCCGTATGTCCGTATGTCCGTATGTCCGTACGTTCGCGACGCTTTTTTCGTCGTCCATAGCTCAAGAACCAGAAGAGATATCGACTTCAAATAAATTTTGTTATACAGATAATAAGGCAGAAAGGTGCAGAAAGGGCTCTCAAGAAAATTGCGTGTGTGGTTTTTTTACCATAGCAGTTTAAAAAAAAGGTGAACATTTTGGTTAACCCTAAATATCTCATAAAAAAAATGACTCTAGAGACTTGAATTAAATTTTATATTATATATTGTAACGTGATACAAAACATTTTTATTTTAAGAAAAAAACCAATAAACGGTTTTTCTTATAAATCAAAAAAACTGAAAAAAAAATTTGTCACCTCGAAAATTTTACAACTAAAATATAATTTCATCTCCAAAACAATTTTGTGCAACGAAAAATAATGTTTTTGACATCTGATAAAATTTTGAGAAAAATCTAATTGATAGTTTTTTTTACAAAAAATAAAAATCTAAAAAAATTAATAAAAATTGATTTTCGACTCAAATATCTTTTTAAAACTTTGAGATATTGGCTTTAAACTAGTTTTTACTTATAAGAAATATTGTTTTTAACATTAGGAAAAATTTTGAAAAAAATCGAATTGACAGTTTTCTTACAAAAAATAAAAACCTAAAAAAAAACTTTATAAAAGTTGGTAAAAATTGTTTTTGACGTAAATATCCTTTCAAAAATTTGAGACATTGGCTTCAAACTAATTTTATCTTATAAGAAATATTATTTTTAACATTCGATAAAATTTTGAGAAAAATCAAATTGACAATTTTTTTTACAAAAAATAAAAACCTAAAAAAAACAATACTAAAACTTCGTAAAAATTTACTTTCGACTCAAATAGCTTTTCTAAAATTAAAAATATTGGCTTCAAACTTATTTTATTTCACAGAAAAATTTGTTTTCGATATTCGTTCATTTTTTTATAAAAATCCAACGGTCCTTTTTTGCATAAAAAATAAAACCTACAAAAAATAGTACGCAAATTTGGTAAAAATTGATTCATATACATAGACAAATTTTTAAGCAAGACAAATCGACAGACGGGATGGGAAGTTTTCAGTGTGGGTCGCATCCCAGCCTCTTTTTTGATAATGCATTGACATTAAATTTTGGATCTTCAGTCTTACCCAAAGTTGTCAAAATCTGATCATTAAATTCTTGATAACTTTCTTGTGGTTCAATTATATCTTCTTTTGATATATGTAAGTGGAGGTACATATATCCTAGATCACTGGTTCACCTGGAAATCCACCAGAATCAAACGAGCACTGAGGTGCCCAAAGAAACTTTTTAGCTGCAACAAGTACCGGCCATGCCAGTTTACAAATTTGGAGGTAACTTTGGTGGTGCACCTCCAGTTTAAATCGTATTCTGCCTGGAAATAAAATTGATTTTGACACGAGTTTTATACAAATTATTTGAAATGAAGATATGCCCGAGTTCTTAATATTTTAAAAACTGAGTTTCAAGTATAGTATAAAGTATAGTAGTACCCGTGATGCTTAGTGCGTTAGACTGTCATGCCAGAGGTCTTAGGTTCAATCCCCACCTATGCCATTTACAGTTTTTTCACGGGTATTGCCTTTTGCGAGGAATTGACAAATTCTCCAAGAGTAATTCTTGCCATGCAAAGTGTTTTCTCAAATTAGGCGTTCGGATTCGGCTTAAAACTGTAGGTCCCCTCCATCCCTGACAACAGTTTCAAGTATAAACCGAAAGTTAGTCTTTTATGAGTAGGTGAAACGAAATTCACAAGTGCATAAACCTCGAACCCAAGGCTGCAAAGACCGTTGTCAATGCTGAGGATATAGAAGGACCACTTTTGCAGATTGTATAACGGCGACGACGAACCGAATTCCGCTGTCAGGCAGGATGATCCATTCAATTAAGACGGCGAAAGCCAACAATCCCCTCTTCCCGACTAAGACTAAGTAAAGATTGTTATATTAAAGCTGAAGTCTAACAAAGCCGCTAAAGCAGATAACTTGAATGTTGAGCTCTTCAAAGCAGCAGGAAATAATTTGGTTAGGTGTATGTACCAAATTATCTGAAAGATATGGTCGGAAGAAAGCATGCCCGATGAATGGAACGTCAGTATTGTTTGCCCGATACTGAAAAAACAGGGCCCTCGATACTGTGCCAACGATAGAGAAATCAGTCTACTTAACATCGCTTACAAAATCTTCTCTGCCGTAATATGTGAACTTCGAAAGTTCATCGCCATCAACATGGTAGGTCCTTATCAGTGTGGTTTTGGATAAAGAAAGTCATCGATTTCAGGGCCGCATATCCATATGACAGTACAGAAACGAACTGTATAGAGCGATGTCTAGTTTTGGCATCCCTGGCAAGCTCGTCCGTTTGTGAAGGATGAAAGGTTGGAAACAACTTAACAGAAAATTTTGATGTCAAAGAAGGCTTTAGAAAAGGTAATGCGCTGTCATGCGATTTCTTTAACATCGTCCTTGAAAGAAAAGTACAGAGCTCCCACGTCAACATAATCGGAAGAACTCAGCGTGATGTCAACGGGACTATTGTAAGTATTGAAACAGAAGCTCCGAAAATAAGTTTATCGTGTAAATAAGGGCAAAACAAAGTACATGCTGTCATCAAGAAAGGATCTACAACACCGACGACGTCTCGGTCAAAACGCCACAATCGAAAGGCGTAACTTAAAGGAAGTTAAGAACTTTGTCTATCTAGGCTCCGCTATGAACACAGAAAACAACATCAGCGCTTAGATCATACGAAGAATAACTCTTGCTTACCGCTGTTTCTTTGGGCTAAGAAAGTAATTGAGTAGTAAAGCCCTCTCTCGAGCTACCAAAGCGTCGCTATATGAGACTCTTATCATCCCCATGCATGAAGAAGCATGGACTACGGCAAAAGCGGATGAAAGGACCTTGGGCCGTTTCGAAAGAAAAGTTTTTCGCGTGATTTACGGTCCCGTATTTATAGAAGGTGAGTGGGGAGAAGATGGAACGACGGCTAGAAGGATAAAAGTCCAAAGACTGCTTGGTCACGTAGAGTGCATGGAAACTAATACTCCGTCCCGAATTAGGTGGCGCGCACAAGTGGAAAGTGACCAAACGCAACTTGGAGTGCGCAACTGAAAACATCTAGCTTGGAACAGAGCTAGATGTAGAAGTTTGTTGGGTGAGGCCCTAGTTCACACGGGGCTGTAGCGTCACCTTAAGTAAGTAAGTAACATATCTAATCCCATTGAGCTTGTTGTTATTCCTTGTTTATCAAGATATTAAGAGCTTTATAAAGCACTTAGACCATAGCTAAGAAGATTCTTGTGTTAACACTGTATTCTATCTTTCATCAATGACATTAATTTTACCATTAAGTTCTTTTACTTTAAACTGTTTACTGAATTCTTAAGAACGGGAGTAATATTGTGTCTGGACTTGGAAAATAAGTAATTTAATTACATACATTGCTATTCTTTTCAAATTTAAAAGTTTCCGATGAACGTTTATGAAAGCTTTTTCACTCAAACAGCTCTAACCAATAATTGAAGAGCAATATTGTTGGTTTCAGTTATCGTGTGAATTTTTTACTTGAACATGGAATTCTGAAGAATCCTTCACTTCTTTGATTTGTATTCTCTTTCCCTGCAACTCAACTGATGGACCCAAATAACTCTAGTTTCTTGATAAAAATACATATAACCTGCTATAACGCGAATACCTACATATTTCACAAGATACAACATTTTCTAAAATTCTAGAACTAAAGTTGCATCTTTGAACTCTCTGTTGGGAATGTATATACTGGTATAAAAATATTATAGTTTGCATAAGGTTTAATTTTAAAATAGTCTTGAATCGGTGAAGGGAGAAATTAACCCAACGTGATAGGGCAAAAAAAAAAGAAAAATACACCAGAGACCAAACACAAAATGTGAAAAACATAACCCTATTTGTACCTATGTCTACCACCCTTTTCCCTTCTGAAAAGCAACAGTGGCAGCACTTTTTCATCACGTAATAGATGGTATAGTCAGATTCAGTTGTTGTCTAGTCAAAATATTTAAGGATATAATACAAGTTCCCTTTTTCGTGAAATTTTTAACAATTTTAAAACTAAAAAAAATAAACGCACACATATTCTCATATATGTAAGCCAAGCATGCTGGCAGGACCAAAAGAATATATATGTAGGTATATGTGATTTGTATAGTACTAAAAACGAAAAATCTTTTCTCATTTTTTGGTCCTTTTTTGAAGGGAAAACTCATAAATGGATTTTAGCATGCATGAAATCCTTGTACATCTTCGGGGATACGCGAGAATGTGAATTCGTATGGAAAAATATTATACAATTTACATATGTATATGCATGAAATACGTTTAATAGGTGAATATACATAATATATTGTGTACAGTGCTGTGAAAAAAATACATTATTTTATAAAAAAAAATAGATATACAATAAAGGGAAAGAAGGTTTAGAGAGGGGTCTGGAACAAAAGTAGAATTGAGGTAAACATCAATGATTTCTTGAACAAAATTGGATGAGCGTTACTTTCTAGAGATTGGTTTGAAGTGTCCATATTTGCTGCAGTGAGTGGGAAGTTTGACGATGACTCCTTTGTTGCCGAAGATCCACAGGAGAAGGCGGAGGCGGTGGGGACTGCTTTCCAGCAATTTGTACAAGGTGAATGCTTACATTCGCCCCAATCACGACCTGGAGAACAGAGCCCGTCTGCGATAACTTGGCAAATGCCATCATCGCCAAGCAAAATGGGACTAATTTCCTGTTCCTATGTTGTTCGAAAATGGCAATGTAACTTCCATCAAAATCTTTGATACAAAAAATTGGTCTTCAGCAGGGAGCTGTTATCAGCACACTTTTGCAGCGTGACTTCGACAAGATTCAGCAATATTGCTAAGATCGCAAATTTTTAATTCGACTTTCAGAAATGCGAAATTATTCTGTTTAGGACTCCGTTGTATGGAGCCTCAAGGGTTACTAGAAAGTACTGGAAAAATCTAGTGATCGCGGAACCAAATCGACAGCCACTGGCGAACAAAAGTGTAGTAAAGTACCTTGGCATCTGGTTAGATCTGTATTTTGTATTTCGACAGACATACGAGTGGGCCATAGCTAGGCTAGCTTTCGCCTTACAAAACGGTTGCTTTCAAGCTGCAGTTTTGACACCAGGATGAATGTGATTTGCTACATGGCCCTCATTCGGCCGATGATTGCCTTTGGGTGCCCAGTATGGTTCAACGTTGCCCCATCTCAAATGGAAAGGATTCGGGTGTTTGAGAGGCAAACTTTGCCTTGGATTACATAGAACACTAGAGTCGGAATACAAATATTACAATCCCAACCAGGTTCTATACAACAGAGCCAACATAAACAGAATAGATAATTTTTTTGCTTAATTTTTGGGGCTTATTACCCCAATATCGAATACTACGAAAATGCGCGTTTAAGCGGCTCTATACCGCACCGCCCGATGCTTTCCTTTATTTATACAATCGAGAGCTGATACAGGATAGAGAGGCGGTTCCGCTAATCTACCACATCAGCCGTAAAATTGAAGATAGGTGACTCCTTTACAGTCGAGACGTCCTCGCACTGGCCGGAGTTGAGCGCCATCGGCTCAGTTGGACTGCGTCCGATAGGGACCGGAGAGATAGGATGAAGCAGGAGTTTTGGTGGCTGCAAACGGAAAACGTTATTTAAAGTTGTCCGAGGCGTAGTGTCTTGGCCGACTTGTATAGGTTTAAGGTTCAAGTTAGGGACAGTCAGGGTGACACCAACAAAAAAAATCAACAGTAAAAAGGTTACTAGATTGTTGTAGGCCGAAAGGCATTGGTCATCATAAGATAATGGGTTAACCTAGAGCGGCCGCATAGGGCCAGTAAGTTATTTTTAATTTTTTTGATACTATGCTAGTTTTTAAGAATTTTTCTCTAGCTCATGAGAAAGATAATTAAAAAAAAGTGGGAAGGTTAAAAAAGGGAACGGGTCGTAAAAAACTCGGGTTTCTATTTACATTTATTAATTCTAATACACCTATGACACCAATGATAAGTTGGTGGACGAATACTATATCGGCGATATGACGAAGTTGAGAAAACGTTTGCATACTTAACAGCTGTAAGCGGTCTTCATAAAGGGGTAGGATTAAAGGATCAAACCAAGGAAAATTACGCAAGGCAAAACGAAGAAATATCCGTTGTGCAACCCGCTTGGGTAAGATTAGTCGTAGTGGACCATCCCTAAAAGAAGCCGGTATTGAAAGAAATAACAAGAGACTTACAATAAAAGTAAAGAGAGTCCTAAAAGATACTTATAAAAAGAGCTTGGGTAGTGCAGAAAGTTTAGCAATCGAAAGTTAATTAGAAATATCATTCTTACATAACCTTTTCTGAAAATGGGAAGCATAAAGGATTCTTTCCAAGCAGGGCTTACGAAAGTGAAAAATGCAAGAGCTGGTTCATCTGAACCATTACTATAGGACTGGCTAAAAAAACCTTGCAAAAAGATAATAATATTTTTTACACAAACCAACTAAAGAAAGACCATACACCCACTATCTAACCTTCTACATCCGAGAGCTTTCACGTGATGCTTGGCAAATAATACTTAAGTATACGATACATCCTATTGGAATCGAAGAAAAGTGTAAACTAAACCCCAAGGCAGTAGTTAGAATAATTTCTTCCACAAGTTAAGATATTGCAACAAGTCTCACATGTACTTAAAGGCTAAAACACTACATTATGTTCCAGTGATTTTGGGCAACCGCAGTTCTTTTTTTATTGTGAGTTCACCAATAAGGTTAATAGTACCAGTATAATGATTAAACCCAGTGACAACAAGAAGTAGCAAATCGGGGTAGAATTACAAGAAGGTATCGATGCACAAGCACATGTCTTAAGTTGGAAATACAAAATTATTCTCTGTACTTAACAGTTACTTCCGAAATTTGGATCAAGGCTAAACTAATGAAAATTCTTATTTGAGGGGAAAATGCTATTAGCTTTTTTACTAGAGCTCATCAAAATCTCTAATAAATGGCCTTCCAAAGTTTAGCATTTTAGAACATTGCCAGGGCAGGACATTTACAGAAAAAGTGAATCACAGTTTCTCCTTCATGTTGGTCTTCGCAGCTATACGGCAGTGGGTATTGTGGATAACCAGCTTTTCTGCATGCTCTCCTATCGGCCAATGTCGGTACATATTGCAGTGACTCTGGCTATATAATGCCTGAGATACAAGTATTACTAATGAAAAGTGGCATTATTAAAAGATTGCACTTTAGCCACAGTAGATAGCATTGAGGTTTTGAGGCATTATATTCTACACGGTATATGCTTCTCTATTGGACAATGCTGTCAAGATCCCTGGGGTGAGATAACTATGAAATCATCAGTGGGCCTTTTTTCATGAAACCTATAAAGCCTATCGTCAAGCAGTTTTCATTGTTCAAGATGCCACCGTAAAATATCTTCAAAACAGTCAGAAGTGAATGTAAAGATTTACGAATTTAGAAGAAGATTCGTTGCATGTGACAGTTTACACTTTAAAATGTACAGAAGGAGTCATGCCACTCTCTAGCCGTTATCGGATTAACAGCAAACTGTGCTACAAGTATATAGGCTTTATGATGGGCTTACAAAAGAAGCAAGGGACAAGGGGGTTGGATTACAAATATACTAAGACGATGATGTAATGGTAATTCTCCACCTGTAACAGAAGTTTCTGGTGGGTGGAGCTTCACAGCTTAAAAGCCATTTCTAGAAAATTGTATTAATTTTAGCTATTGTTAACGAAATGCTTCTTCCCAAATTGATACTCCATACGATACGCGGCTCTTAACTTACAGAACTCCAAATGTCTTTAAAGCCATAACAGCGGCTCAACGATTTTTTGACTGTCACCCACTCAATTAGTCTCAGTCTGATATTTTGGGATGCCTCAGAGTTCCGTTTTATCGCCAACTTTCTTTGTCCCATGGCATGGAGTCCTAGAAATAAAAACTTCAACAGATTATTTTTTCAGCACAGTATTGTATCAAAAAGAAGAACAACGGAACCAGCAGAACTTCTTTTGCGAACAAATATATTTCGAAGAAGTAGAAAATTTGCATATGGCGTCGCGCACTAGATATAAATTTAATTCAAAAAATCAAGCTTTACACTAAGTCGCGCACTCAGTTCTAGTTTGTAAGGAATAAGACTTATAATATATATAATATACACATACGAGCACATAAGTTATAGATGCAGAGTAAATGTTAGGGCTTACTTTCCTCAACCAGCATCAGCAATGGGATATGAGAGAATTTATATCTAGCTCTACCTACCCTATACCCTACCCACCTACTAAACGTATATTATTTTATATGTTAGCTCTGATGCAACATCACATCATAGTGAAAATGGATATTTATATGCTGGGAGCAGATTTTAGAACTTGTATTATGTATGTTGAGTTGAATATGTCAGATTCGCTTATAACATGTATTAAGTTATAAAGTATCTCAGATGAAAAAAGAACCTTAAAATTAGCAGTTAAGGCATTCTACTGAAGCTACATAAAAGCTGTGATGTACGCCAAAATTTTCTTGAAAACAGTGGGAGGTAAAAGTGAATAATATACCTGCTGTTTAAAACACAGACAAAATAGATAGAAGTTTATCGAACTGAAATGTTTCATTTAAAACAGTATTAAAACATATGCAGCATGATTTTAAAGGAACTTATAACCCATACAATCAAACAAAATCGAATAGCTTTTTGAGCCCTTACAAATATAGCGTCGGAGAGATTTCTGAAATTTTTTTTTTATATTTTAACAAACATGCATTTTTCAAACAATGAAGCAATAAAAAGGCATAACCTCTGTTTCAAAATAATTATGGTTAAGCTGTAATCCAACTACCGAGAAAAATATTTGCAGTGCTTTGACATTGACGAGACACAAGTTCTAACAAAACAACGAAGCTGCTCATATATGTGCGGGAGAATCTACGGGTATTGGTTTCACGTCTCTGGGAAAAACCTCGGCTTTTAGTAAACTTGGGTTAGGTTAAAGAGGGCTGTCCGGGATGGAGTATGACACACTTAGGCCAGTTTAATGGCCCATTGTGATACAAGGCTTTCTTCTAAGCTCAATGAAACCAGTTTGAGTCCCTTACGAAACGTGAAAGACTGATTATGTAAATATGATTGAGATCGTTTAGATCGTTATAGAAGAATTCTCCAAGGTAATTCTTGCGTTTTTGAGCTAAAGCAGGGCATATACAGAGGATGTGAAGAACTGTTTCCTCGAGCTTACATGGAATCTGCTTAGAGATAGCAAGCACCTTGAGCGCTTTAAATCTAGTGTAGGCCAGATGTTTTTTGTGACCTGACACGTGGTGATGTTATTTCACCTGATGTTTACTTTTTTTATATCGTCTTGCATTAGCAATAGTTTACATGTAGCTATTGGTATGCCAGTAGTAGGGTGTTAAGATGCTTTCCTAAAACTGCTATAGCAACATCGTCCGCATAAGCAATCACTCTGAAACTATGAAGAGAGGGGATAGAACACCACTTTACGGTATGCTTCTACAAACGAATCTTCTAGCAGAAGAGTTGCCGAGTTTTAAGGATATAAATCTGCTAGTCAGCATTTAATGAATTAACTTCCCAAGCGAACTTTCTACGTTCAGAGATGTTATTGCAAATGTGGTTGCAGATGTGTACAAGTTGTTAAAAGCGCCTTCCATGTCAAGGAAAGCAACCATAGTGAACTCTCTATGATGAAAGGAGTATTCGATGATGGATACTAATGTGTGTAACGTCGTTTCCACCTCTGATCGCCACAAACCATGAGTTTGACATGACCTTGACCCCAACCCCCATCGCTTATGGAAGGAAGTGCCTGAAAGCTCTCTTAAAATGCTGTTGCCGTTGTTAAATGCTCTACTTTGATCAACTGCCAACAATTAGACGAAATTGTGCCATCAGCATCGCTCCTATCAATGACTGCAACCACAACTTTGCCTTTTGTGACGTCACTATAACTTGGATTTTTGGTGGGGCTGACGGGAGTAATGGTGTTGGGCTCAAGAGGTCGCTTTGTTGTTGGTGTGGCCCCGTCCAGAGACCTTTCGAGTATAAACGTAGAGTTTTTACTGGTACTTGCTGCAGCAAGAACACTTTTTGAACATTCAACGCGAGCAGTTTGCTGCGGTATCCTTCAGCCTCCAATGATACACCAGAGGCCTTCAGGATTCTTGCACTTTGCCACCTTTGTTTATATAGGCTTTTTGGGAGTCTCTCCTTTCCATTTCTGGACTTTTGTGATAGTGTTGTACTTTCAGTAGTAGTGGTAGGGCCATTGTTGACAACTCTATCAATACTGAAATTATGTATCGCTTACTTCCTACTCTCGTTGCTTCCAGCAACAGAAGAGGGTCCATTGATAGCCACTGGCCACTGCTCCCTTCTCTGTGTTGGCCGCAGGAGAAACGGCAACAGGCCGCCAGTTATCCGTTAGAGACTGAGTTATTTTATTTCATACCCCCAGCTAGACTGATCATCGGCATGGGTTGTTTAACACCTTAGACCCAGTGCAATAGTAATAAGAGGCAATTGGAAGGAAGAGATAGGGTGAACATCATGCTGATTTGTTCGGAAGAATGGTAAGGATCAGTAAACAGCAGTTTAGCTATGTTACCCAGGGTGAGAACGCCGCACCGTAGAGAGGAGCGCTGTATAGCATTTTCGCCATTACAGCGTGAGACATGTGATGGGAATTAGTGACATTAGCGTGGGCTTGTATGCCGTGCTTATGTGGGAATGGGTAATAATTGTGGAAGGGTAGAGGATATGAACGCCATTTGGTTTCAGGATTTATCTGGACAATGTTCTCGAGAATCATTGACCTTACAATACATTCTTAAGGACCAAGGTTCAAAAAATGCCCTCTTCCCAAGTCCAAATTCGATTCTCTCCACAACAAAGTTTAAGTAATCCTGCATGGAAGTCCTTTAATTTTATGTCTTCAATTTCATTAAAAAAAAGTCGTCTAACATGGCTCTGTAACGCCCGACGTTTACCGAAATGTTTTCCCCGGCCTAATTTCCGAAGAAAAGTGGTCCAAATGTTCCCACTCCACAATCCGCACCAAACGGTCAATCTTTGCGTATGCATTTCTTTGTCGACAATAACGTGCGGGTTTTCCAAGCCCCAGATGTTGCAATTTGGATGGTTAAAGTAGCCTCTACAGGTTGAAAATGTGCCTTATCATAAACGATAATATTTCGCCCAAAATCGTTGTCCAATTCAAGCTGCTCTAAAGCCTAACTGCAAAGCGTTAACGAAGTTGATGGTCTTGAACCTTCAATAGCTGATTCAAATGGACATTCGCTGAAGGATTCCCGATATAGTTGTGCTGCAGAATTCTTTTTAAGCTAATGCCCAAAATATTCAGCTGCTTACTTAAATGGCGAGTGAATTAATTCTCCCAAATTTTACTACAGCCGCCACATTCTTTTCTGTGAGCAGAGTTGACCATGAGTTTTTCATTTTGGACAAAACTTCTTTTCAAAAACGGCAATTAGTACTTATAGAAATAAATTTTCAATACTTCCAAACGTTTTTCAAGCGTAAGTCTATTCATTTCGTTCATTCCGTTGAGCATGATACTACCTTCCTGTCAAGATTTCATGGAGAAACAGTTTATAAAAAACGTTTAGAAGGCCTAATCTGCGAATAAAAGGACTTAAATATTACCTTCTTTTTTAAATAAATTTTCAGAATTTGTAAGCGTTGTTCTGACATTTAACGTTTCTTAACACTACACCTCCGTACTACGTGATGGATGAAGAGGATATATATGAAGACAATTTGAGAACATAGAAGTTACCAACAGTTATTACTGATGTTGAGCTTTTTGTGGAAGTTTATTCAGCGGCTGACTACGAAGCATTCGACGGCTGTGATGACATTCCATTATCAGAGTTGAAAAAGCCGATTGCTCCACCCCAATGGACAAAATCAATTTCGTCAGCTAAGTTCAAATTTATTCCGGAGTTCGAAGTAGACATTTTTGAAAAAAACAAATTGATCAGAAGGTAAGACGACTTATTGTAAATGACAATGATTTGAATACTCTATTTTTTTTTCAGGATATAATACTGAAGTCCAAGTATTTACAAATTTTAAATGTCTACCCAGAACTTGTTTTAGTTGGAACTTGCACCTGACGCACAAGTCTGCTTCCAAATTCCGTGAGCCTTCATGTATGTACATGCATAAATGTCTCTGTCAAGAATAAAGTTCTTTAATTTCGTGGTAATGGTGATTTGCAACCTTTTTTTCATCCATTAAGATTACCAGATTAACACTTCACTTCTTTGTCTCTCTTTGTTAGCTCCCATATGTTTAATTCACCAACGCACATGTTTAGAAGTTCGTCAAAAATATAAAAGGACGAACAAAAAAAACAACTGCCATAACCACAAAAGAAGAAGAAGCAAAAAATACAAGGATAGAAAAAGAAGGACGTGTTTATGCATGTCCTTCGATGAACCTCACATCACCAGAATGATAAACATTTTGTATGCAAGGCATCACGTTTGCCGCTAAGTTGTAAATCCCTATAAGATGATCTTTATATACAATACTACAACTAGATACTAAAGGAATATGTGGGGGAGTGTGAGCTGGGAAGGAGCTAGCAGACCCTGTGTTAGAATTGTGCGACTGTGACTATGAAGAGACGAGGACGAAGACGGGCACGACGAACGGGACATGGGAGTTTGTATACGAAAATTCGTATAATGGTAGTTTTTGTGAGCAACTTTCAAAAGAAAGATTAGCATGCGAGTCATGTGTCATTTTGCTTTATGTAGCACCCATCCTTAGAGCTATTGCAGTAGAGGTATGTTCCTTATCCTTGTATATTAACCACATACATACATATGTATACACACGTATAGATAATAAGAACAAGAAGAAGTAGGTATCTTTAGTCCTCATGCAATGCAAGGACAAGAATCAGAATCTGAAGATTGCTGTAAATATCTAGTCACGTGCTAGACCCGCATGCAAGTGTCGGAGGGATAAATTGCTATTAAGTGCGGCAAAGATGATTTATTGCAGCGTCTAACACCAAAAATACACTCATTCGAAAAGGGGTTGTATCCGTATATACCTTATGCATACATGATTTCCCTAGTTTGAGGTATTTAAAATATATGATACGGGTAGATCTTAAGATTAAATTAGAAATCTAGGAGTTCTAGTAATGTTATTCGTGAAATGCCATAGTTATTGATTTTTAAAGACGAAAGAAGCCGAGCTTTGAAGAAAGGTGTCAGTCTCGATACTCATTGTTCTTGCATTACGGAATATTGCAAGGATTATGATAGACAGAGTGTAAATAAAGCATTCGTGTCGTACGACAAAAGAACAAATATCTGAACATGACAGTATGATCGAAGTTGAGCTCGAGCTTATGTTGATGAATTTCAATTGCTTAAGAAATGAATATGCAACTGGCCAAGGCTTAATTCGGTAATGTAAGTATACAAAATATGAGACAAGAGAAATTTGTATGGTATTGGAGCGTTGTAAACGAATCGACAATCTTATGGGCACTAATTTTTTTGAAAGCTTTTATTTCTATGCTTTCCCAGAGATCCAATTGAATTGATGATTAGACGTTGCGTTGTATATAAGTTCAAACTTCTTCTTTTGCCTTAAGAATAGTGCCACTCATTGGCAGTGCCAATAGTGGTAAATTATACGCTTTAACGACCATAGGCAGGAATAAGTTTTTGACGAGTTAATATTGCAGTCAAAATCAGAATTATTCGACGAGGTTATCGAACATTGCCGTGAAAGATTCACATTCGAAAAACATGTTTGCGAATTAAAGAACAACGAAGTAGATAAGAATCTTTAGATAAATCATTAATAATAATGAGAAAGAGTGTCGGAGACAAAACTGAGCCTTGAGGAACACCAGTTTTTTTTTGTAGGTGTCGTACTTTAACCCATCCAATATCAAATTTAAGGTATTTTCTAATCTAACGAAGCAAGAATTCATCAAAACCAATGGCCAAAAATCTATATAAAAGGGCCTGACGGAAAGATCTGTAAAATGCTTTTCAACGATCAAGCGCTTAGGAGGAGAACGATGTTTTGGTAGGCTGTACTATTCGCTTAGATGAATCACAAATATACCAGTTGACACGAAAGAAACGCTGGTGGCAATTTTATTAAATTGGAAGGGACGGAAGGAAAGCGCAAATTGAAGATAGTGAAAGGGGGTAGACGGTTCGGTAATATCCGGGCCAGCGAATTTGTGCTTATATCAAAGAAATACAGCTTCAGTACAAGTGGGAAAAAATATAAATACCATAAATTAATTTTTTCGTTGAATTAGTGGCAAACTGTACTTTTCAGTACTTTAAAAACGTAAAAGTGTTTCATGGGAATAATTCTCAAATCCTTAATTAATTACCAACTTTCAGTTAATCGATTTTTTTTGCAAATGATTCTAATTCGATATTTTTGAGCAATAAACAAGATCTTTAAGTAAAATAAAATAAATTAGGTGGCGCAACAGTCCGTTGAGAATTAGGGCCTAGTGACTTACAACTCTTAACCATTCCTGTGTGCGAGTAATGTTTTCAGGGATGGAGGGAACCTACAATTTATAAGCCAAATCCGAACGGCTAATTTGAGAAAGCACTTTTCATGACAAGAATTACTCTTGGAAAATTTGTCAATTCCTCGCAAGAGGCAGTACCCGTGATAAAACTTTAGATGGCACAGGCAGGGATTGAACCCAAGGCCTCTAGCATGACAGTCCAACGCACTAACCATCATGCCACAGAGTACCTACTACAGATCTTTAAGTAACGGGTTATTAATTTTGGGGTTTCAAAAGTATAGGGCTGGAATTCGACACTTTTCAACCAAAATTGTTAAACCAATTTTTTTTCAGTTAAAAGTGTGACATTTACGAAAATGGATCGTTTAACTATTGCACAACACAATACAAAACCTTCTACAAAAATCGTGATTCTACCACAGCCACATATCGATGCTTTAAGAGGAGATTATGGTTTACATAACAGTCCAACTACGCAAGCAACTGACATATTGAGAAATTTCAAGAGACTGGATCGACTGCAAATATTGTAAGGCCTGCGCATCATCGTTTCGCTCGTACCACTGAAAATATCGCTGCTGTAAGTGAAAGTGTTGCCTAAGGGCCCTTTCACACCAAACGAATCCGAATCAATCAGAATCACTCCGAATCAAGTTGAATCTGATTCGTCATCTCCACTCTTTCACACCAGCTGAATCAACCTGAATCACTGGCGTCATAAATCGCACTATTTTCTTTAACTTTTAAAATGGCACGAGTACGATAACTTTGGCGCCAAGATATAATAACGGTTTTTGGTAGAGGGGCTTAATACAAGCATTTTTTACTACGGGAGGGGGGTCTATCTCCCCCCGTTTAGGCGGTAGGGGCAATTTAAAAAAATTGTTATTTAAAATGGAAAAAATAATTAAAAAATAACGGTGATACTTACAATTAAGTTTTATACATTTTTTTAAAGCCTACCACCTAAACGGGGGGAGATAGACCCCCCCTCACATAGTATACAATGCTTGTTTTTAACTGTTCTATACAAATCCGTCATTAAACTTTGTCGCCAAAGTTATCGTACTCTCCCCTTTAAAATTAATAACTCCACGTCCATCTCGTATGGTTGTTGATTCAAGACTGACCGGACGAGGAATCTGACAGGTTGAATCAAGTGCGACCTCGAATCAAACCAGATTCGTCCGGTCTGAAGGCGGGAAAAGAATCCCTTCACATTTAAACGGAGCGCTCGAAGCCGAATCTTGGTCAATCAGATTCAACTTGATTCGGAGTGATTCTGATTGATTCGGATTCGTTTGGTGTGAAAGGGCTCTAAGACCCAAATGTGTCGATTCCTCGTCGTTTTCAGGAATTAGGACTGTCTAACGGCACATTATGGCATATTTTGCATTTGGATCTACACCTTCATCCATATAAAGTCTAGTTCACACAACAACTGAAGCCAGCTGAACATTCACAACGTCTCGTCGTAGATACGTCGAATGAATGCTTGAACAACAGGTTGGACGGGGAATTTTCGAGTGTTATGGTCATATGACAATCGACTTTTGTTTGCCTGCTATTGAAGAATATAACTTGGAGAATATGTGGTTTCAACATAGACGATGTCACATGCCACATAACTCGAGCAAATATGGATTTATTCCAAGAGATATTTGCTGGCCACGTAATTTCTCGTCGTGGCGATATCAACTGGCCACCTAGAACATGCGATTTGACACCGCTAGACTTTTTTTGTGGGGCTATATGAAAGACCGTGCTTATGCACATAAAACTTTAACTCTTGAGCACTTTAAAACCAACATTCCTCAAGTTATGGCAGAGATGCTGCCCAATATGTGTCAAAAAGTGGTCGAAAATCGCCTCAAAATAATCGATGCTTGCAACAATTCGGGTGGTTGTCATTTAAATGATGTAGTGTTTCACACATACTGTAAAAGTTCAAACTTTACAATAAAAAAGAAACATCATGAAGAAAAATACTTTATATGTGTTTTATTTATGTTCACTTTTAATACCGCAAAATGGATAACCCTGTATACTTGCATCTGACACCATCAAAATTTGTTTGCTCAGTATGTGTGGTTGATTTGTTGGTAGATGCGAAAACTTTTGATATGATCAGAGCTTAGTTTCAGCATTCTTAGTAATTTCCGATGTTTGGCATCCATATGTTTAAACTGGAAGCACTGTTGAATCGAATATATATTTTCTTGTTTTGTTTGAAATATTTAAATCAAGAAGGTGCTTGATATTCTACTTCATGCGTTTGTCTTTCGATGTTCTTTTATTTCTCTATCTTTAATTTGACCAAGGTATACGTAGACATAAGCGTATTCGAGTGGTCTATTTTCCAAAGTTGTTATATTGAAAGTGCCATTTGTCATAATTTTTGTTGTAACTGGTTTGTTGATTAGTCAATATTTTTACATTTAGAACAAAGTGTATTGATCATATTTTAAACTGCTTTATTAATGTTTGAAGGTTTCAAAAATATTTAGATACTTATAGATTCCGTTCCGTTAAATAGTCGAATCATGTTACCCGAACAGATTGAATACATGCCCGTCCTTATCGTGATTTCGCAAAATAGATTAAAAAATAGTAAAAGTAACGTTGACACCTTTAACAATATTGACTGTCAAACTAAGGAAATTTCTATCGAAAAAGCTTTTTGGATACTATATATATGTATAAGTAGATACATTTTTCCGTTTTTGAATATCCCTCTTTCCTTAAATTGTGCCTTTAAAAATTAAAAAAAAAAAAAACAGCACTACAAGAAAATGTCCTTCGTTGTCTCAGCATTTCAAAAGTAGTCGAAACCGTTTTAAAACAAAAAGTCATAATTTTTTAACTAATGTTGTGTTGGGCTTCAAAATAATTTGATTGTGAACTTGATAGCCAATATTGAAAATATTTCAACATTCAATCAAATCAATCACTAATTGAATCATCCTTATTATCAAAGTGGAAAACTATTTCACTCAAAACATTTTTTCTAAACTGAAGTTTGAAATTTAAAAACCTTTTGTAGTTTGAATTTAAGGAAATTTCATTTCAAATTTCATCAATCAAACTCCAAAACACTAAATGAACATTTCAGCTTATATATACATGGCAATTCATCGTTTAGTTAAATTAAAATGTTTCCTTTTATTCGGAAATATTTTTCGAGGGAATTTATGATAGAGCAGACTATCTTAGCTGGAATATGTATTTTTCTTAGAGCCTAAAAGCTTTCCCAAAAATGGTACAGTAACAAAATATTGGTCAAATTGTTAAAGAAAAATTTATTTCAGCAAAATTTGTCTTCAGAAATTCAGCTTTTCAAAATTTTCCAAGTACTTATTCAAAGATCATTTTCGACACAATTTGTCATTTAGAACAAATACCTAAAAAATAAATAAATTAGGTGGCGCAACAGTCCGTTGAGAACTAGGGTCTAGTGACTTACAACTCTCAACCATTTCTGTGTGCGAGTGCGAGTAACGTTGTAAGGGATGGAGGGGACCTCCTTAGATGGCATAGGCAGGCATCGAACCCAAGACCTCTGGCATGACAGTCCAACGCACTAACCATCATGCTACGGGTACTACAAATACCTATATACTCTAAAAGTCTAAACTGTCAAATAAACTATCATGCTGAAAAGTCTTGCCAATTCAAAGTCGTACATATCTCAAAAAAACTTAATGCGGATTTTTAAATCCATTAAATCTTTTATCTTTAACATTTATCATCCCCGAAAGTGTCAAGATGAAAAAGATTAAACAGATAAAATAAAAACAACTATTTTCCTTTCTAACCTAACATAATCCTTAAATTCTATTTCTGGGAAATCCCTTTCCCTTTCTGCTTTTCTCTTCAATTCAGAGCTTTGTTTGTTTCCACACCCCGACAAAGGACTTTAAATACCCCATTAACACACCACAAACAAAAGACATTATATTATGGTATGTTTTCTGTCCTAAGAGGTTTAGTTTGTGAAAAATAAAGTAGGTAGCAGGTTGACTGCACCCCAACAACGTCCCATCAACTTTTCACTCAGGTGAAAACGCATTTAGAAAAAAAAAAGCAAGAAAAGTTAGAAAATAGCTCCGCATCACAGTGCACACAATTACTGCTTCTAACCGTGTGAAATAAAATGCCTCAAAAGGAAAAAGGAAGCTAGCTACGCGACGTATAGAGGGTAGAGCTAAAGTTAGAGCTAGCCTTGGTTCATATACCTATTTATAAAATAAAGGTAGGTAATGGTACATTTCCCCGTTTAATTTTGCGTTAATTTATGAAGTGCCATTGTTTAGCGTTACGCGCGCGACCCATATTTTTTAAACCACGCGCTAACTTTGCAATACGCAAGGTATATACTCGTAGTACACATACTCTTAGGTGCTATAATATTATTTTATATGAATGTGGTTTACCTCAATGTTTGGCGGTGTTTTTGTGGAAGCAGAGCATGGAAAACCTGGCAACAGGGGGTTTTTGCCGCATATGGCGGTACATTTTAAAGTGATTTTAAAGGAGGTAAGAGTGTTTTTTTTTGTTTACTTTCCCTCCCAACCTGATGGGGGTTTATAATTGTCGGAAATGTGAACTACTATTAAAATGGCATTGAGTTCCACACTAGGTATATTTATGCATTCATTGACCGTTGGAAGTTCTATTTTAGGAAACAAAAACAAATACAATACAATATTGTAAAGTGTTTTCCCTTTTTTCAAGCTCCAGCTCCCTTACCATGGTTATGGGATTTTTCACTCTATAAAAGTCTAGATACGTGTGTAATCTATCCTTTTTTCTGAGTTCATTAAATAATGTCCTGCGGCTATGTGGTAAAAACAGCACAACAAAAACTACTCCCATTTAAGTATACCTATAGTTTATATTATATTGTATACAATATGCTTCCTTCTTTATACTTGGATCTTTATCAAAGACGTATACGTCGTCGTTGTAGTCGCGTAGGTCGTTCGTGGGTAAGGTTACTTCTGCAAAACCAAACTTTACTCATTAACTTGATAAATTAGTGATATTTTATTTATATTAAGGCGTATAATATCCTTGGAGATGAAATTTATGAAAGCAACAAGTTGTTTAAATATGTGGACAAAAATACTTATTCTTTTGAGGCAAAAGTTATGAATTATTGTATTTTATGTGTTATGGTGTGGTTGGAGGGCTTGAGGTTGTACTACATCAATTTTGATTTAATGAGTGAATAAAATATTGTATTTTCTGAATGAAGTATCCTTAAACTCATAAGTTAAAAAGTTACAATTAAAATATAATTAGTAGTAGCAGTAGCTCATAAGTACGAATTTTGCAATTTTAAACGTGTAGAATACGTTTAACGCTCCGTCGCTTTCTGTTAAAACCATACGCCTTTTACGTCCATATCGTACAATTCGGGTCAATAGAAGTCAGTTAACAACGACATTACTCTCGCGGTTCGTGGAAGTTGTCGTTCGTCGTTCTCAAATAAAACTTGTCTACACTCTAAAAGAAAGGGATAAGATTGGTGCCCTTTAAAACAATATTATTTTTCGATAAGGTTTTTTTCCTGGCAAACAAATTCCACTTAAATCAAATCCGACTTTAAAATTACTCTATCACTTTACTACCTTGACATTTCTTTATGTTTCAAGGAGCCTAGAATCCAAATCAAAGGTTTTTAGACGGATGTCAGTGCGTGTATACGTACGTTCGTAAGTCTGTACGTATCAAAAGATGCAGAAAGGACTTTAAAAAAATTGAATTGGTGTTTTTTTTTTCATATAAGTTAGGTAGGGTTAGAATGGCTGTCGGCGATGGTGTAGGCCACATTTAGGCCATTAGGCTCATTGTGATACCAAGTAAATCTTGAGGCTTTCTCCTAGGCTCAATGAAACCAGTTTGGGTCCCTTACGAAACGTGAAAGACTGATTATGTTAATATGATTAAGATCGTTTGTACGTATATATAGAAGAATTCTTGCATTTTTGAACTAATATGCATACATATATCAATACATCTTCTGCAAAAGTTATTTGACAACACGCCTAGCCACGTTGCTAAAAAGAACCCGGTTATGACACCGATTATCGAGCTTATATGCAATCTGCATAGAGATAGCAAGCACGTTGTACGCTTTAAATCTAGTGCAGGCCACATGTTTTTTGTGACTTGACACGTGGTTATATTTGCCTTTTCCATAGCGTCTTGCATTAGCTATAGTTTACATCTAGCGAATGGTATGCCAGCATTAGCCAAACGTGGTAGAATGGGTTGCAATATACCATTTCTGGGAAGTTCATCTGCCTTACAATTTACGAATATTTCAGTTATTACGAGAAATAAATGTGTAAATTTATGAATTGAACTAATTTAATAAGAGCAAAGTTATAATTTGACTGCAGAATTATTCAGAATAAAAAGCCAAGTTTTTACTTTTTTATGAATAAGATTCTTATTATTTTTATTTCGTTTGGTAATTTATTAAAGAGCGTAGGTGCGGTTGGCGTATAGAAATGTGAGAAATGAGTTTTATTACAAAATGGAATTTGAGCAAGACCCAAGCTATTCACTCTTTACACTTTAAGGACCTTAAAGACGCATAGATGGATTATTGGAAGAATCTGAAGACTACAAAAAAGAGGCCAACTTTGGGTTAAACTATGACTTTTGCATATGATCTTAATCATGTGCTTTTGTGCTGTTTTTAAAACATTAATTGTGGTTTTGAACGTCCCAAAATGTTATGCAATGAATTTCGAGTGAGCAAGTCCGTAGTAAACCATTGAATGTATTTTACTTGAGCAATGTGGTTTAAGTAAATATATCTTGCGAGTAACGGTCAACAGTTAAGTTCATCCATATGAGCTTTCCTATTAAGGTTTCTGTCTATTAAGACTCCCAGATATTTGAAACTTTTAACTCCATCTATTGTGAAACAGCTATTGGAACACGAAAAATCATCAACATTATTTTGCTTATACAGCAAAAATGAGCGCAAAGGGATAATTTCTGGCACGAAGAAGAATGAAACTTTATATCATAGTTGACCGGGCAAGTTTTCTCACTTATTATTAGTTCAGGTTTTGTGAACCATTGTCGAATTATTTGTAATTCCTTTTGAAGATATATCACACATTCGCGTACGAAAGTACCATGCCATCAGCAAAAGCTGTAATCAGGCTGTTAATGTTTTGTTGGAATATAGAATTTACGTAAATTAGAAACAAGACTGGTCTTAAAACTGATCCTTGAGGTACACCAATATTAACGGATCTAGAATCACTAAAAACACCATCAAGCTTTACTCGTGGACTTCTTTCTGAGAGATATGAAGAAAACCAATTGTATATTTCGCCTCTGAATCCCGCTTCGTAAAGTTTACTCAAAAGTATTCTGTGATTGACCATAGAAAAAGCTTAAGGCATATCTATGAACAGAGTTAAACAATTGGAATTATTATTAAAGCTTTCATAGATTTCACTACAAAGCTTTAGAATAATTGCATCCTCAGTTGATCTTCCTTCACTAAACCCAAAGTGATCGTTATACTAAAAAATTTGTTTTTTATTCAATTTAATACGCTGTTCAAGTACTTTGCAGAGTGTAGGTAGTAATGAGATAGGCCTGTACTGAGTCAATAATCTTCGATTACCCTTTCTGTCCAATGGAATGACTGTTAAGCGGTTTTTAAAGATGAAGGCATAATTCCACAATGTACACTACGATTAATACGATTAGTAGAATTGTATGATTTCATATTATTATCCGTAAACTCATTTAAAACAAAACTATTTGTTTGAAATGAATCATCAACAAGACCCACATAAAAATTACAAATGCAATTATTTTGTGAGAAGGTTTTAAATTTGAAGCAATGGACGCAACAAAAATGTATTAAATTGATTAATGGTTCTGAGATTAACTCACCTTTAATTCCAATTTTACTAATTTTTTCATTTTCATTTGATTTGTTGAGAGCACAGATTACCTACAACTTTCTATTCATTCTTTATATTTCTTCTATAATTTTGAAATGTATTCGAAAAATAAGATTCTTTACATGCTTTAACTTTTTCTTTTACTTGTTTACTTAATTTGATGTAAAAGTTTTTGAGATTTTGATTGTTAGGGTGGTGCTTACATTTGTTTCTAATATCGTCGTTTTTCTTAGTTTTTACCAATAAACCTTCATTAATCCAAGGCTTTAGACGCTTAATTTAACATTATTTCGTCATTTCACTTCAATACAACTTTTTATATGACCTTGAAAAATGTTTATAAACATATCGTTAGCATTAGAAGGATTGCTTTCAGCGTACACTGAACTCCGTGGCATGATGGTTAGTGCGAAGGATTGTCATGCTAGAGGTCTTGTGTTCGATCCCTGCCTGTGCCATCGGGTACTCCCTCTTGCGAGAAATTGGCAAATTCTCCAAGAGTAATTCTTGTCATGAAAAGTGTTTTCTCAAATTAGCCGTTCGAAATTCGGCTTAAAGTCGTAAGTCACTAGGCCCTAGTTCTCAACGGACTGTTGCGCCACCTAACTTAACTTATACACTGAACCCCATAACTCAAATTTTATGCAATCAATTAGTTTTTCGTGATTGATTTGTTGTGTCGTTGGAAATGGTATACTAACTACTGTATCATAATGAACTTCCATGGACAGGTTAACCATGCAATGATCTGTTATTTTACAGGCAAGAACTTCCGCAGACATTTAATGTAGGAATTTTGAACTCAGTCTTACAAATATAATGGTCGCTACAAGACTTTGATGTTTCTGTATTAGGCGTAGGTTTCCAAACCAAATCCTTTAAACCTAAATGTGACATTGAACCAAGGTAATTGTCCGTATCAGAATTATTCTTAAGAATATCAATGTTTATGTCTCTTAATACCAATAAATTCTTCGTCTTTAAATCTTTAAGTAAGTTATTTAATTGATTTATACAAATATTTTTGTTCAAATAACATTCATGCAGTCGATATATGTATACAAAGAAAAGTAAATTTTTCTTTACAAATATGAAAATATATTTTTACCAATAGTTTTTTTTGCAAGAAAACAGAGCCACATTAGCTTTTTCGACTCTTTCTTGTTACTGCGTTTTCGATTTAGTTTTTTGTCTAAAATAAGACCCGGGTACTTAGCCTTGTCTGAAAACTTTAATTGGATTCCTTTAATATAGGGAGGGTTAACAAATGGAATTTTGTACTTCCTCGAAAATATTACTTATTCGGATTTAAATGGCTTAACACCAAGTCCACTCCGATCAGTATTAGTTCGTCTATGATGCTTTCCTGAGACCGCTATAGCAACGTCATTCGCATATGCAATCATTCTGAAACCCTCCGCATCCAGATTTAGGATTTCATTTGCCACCAGGTTCCAGAGGAGAGGGGATAGAACACCACCTTGCGGTGTCCCTCTACTAACTAATCTTCTAGCAGAAGAGTTGCCCAGTTTTGAGTAAATTAAATGAATTAACTCCCCAAGCGAACTCACTACACTACGTTCAGAGATGTTAGTTTTAAAAGTGCCTTGGATGACAAGGAAAGCAACCATAGTGAACTCTCTATGATTGAGGGAGTATCCGATGGTGCCTGTCCTTAAATGGATATTAATCAATCTTTCTAAGACCTTAGAAAGATTGGAGTACTAGTACTTATAGTATTTTATACAATTTTTCAAAAATTTTAACAGATAAAAGGTAAAACGTTTTGAAAGTAATTTTTATCACGAATCTGTGCTCTAAACAAGGCTGCAACATCAATTGTTTCAAATATATAGCAAAAATTTAAAAATTAAATTGAAACTGGTATTTCTTAAATTTGAGCAGGTAAGAAATCAGATCTTAAAATTAACTCTTTAACGTATTTTTCAAAACCATAAAAGTACCAAACTCATAGTTTTTAAAATGTCATAAAGAGTCAAGTAAAGACACATAAGTAATACAAAATTTGCAGAAACCAAGTAAGATACTAAAATGATATAATCTGTATCAAAAAGACGAAGAATTGTCCTTCTTAATACCCTTATCTGTACGAGCCTTTCCCGTCATTTTATCGTAAGCGACATTTTCAATAAAAAAGACAATTTAATTATTAAAATTTTATAGTAACACATAGAGCCTGGAAGACTATTGTCATATCTTAAATCAAGCATAATTAATAATTTCCAATACTGACTATGGGTGCAAGTTGCTTCAAGGACCACCAGTAAGCTTTTGATTTGTCACTTGCGATAACATTTATTTTGGCGCTTACGATAAATTGGCGGAAGGGCTCGTGTATTTCTTGGAACCAACAGTTAAATTTAAAAGTAATTCAGTTTACCTAGAATAAGCTAGTGCATTTTTTTATGAGCTTAAAAATCTTTCTGGAATGAATGTTAAAGACTTTGTTTTTTCTTAAAAGGACGAATGGGTTTAACCGATGTAAAACTGTCATATAATATCGCTTTTTATGGACACATCTTATTTTTTGGAATCTCTTTTAGTCGATTATTTGATGTCCAGTAGATCCCTGAAGTTCTTTCTTTTCCAACTTCTTATCGTGCGGGGTGTTTATTGATTTTATTTAAATATGAATAACCTGAGTTTTGTTATACTCAATTAAATTGATGTACTTACTTTGCAAAATCATAAACCATGATTCAACTTAAAGGTGCACGTTCTAACATTACCTTGTCTGCTATAATCAGAGATGACTTATTTCAGTTTTAAATATTTAAGTAAGGATACCTTTCTGCAAGCTTTTTTCCCTAGTTTATTTATGCAAACAACTCAACGAAGCCTCAAAATTGATTATATCAGAGCGTCAAGGTATATGAACTTTATTTTGTTTTTGAAAAAATAAATGGTGTATATTAAAACCAGTACTTCTAATTTATTCAATCAAATTCATTATCATAACTTACTAACAACTTTTAGGGATTTAGCAATATTATACTCGTGTCTTACCTTCAAAATTCTATTATTTTATCATGCACATCATATTGCGATATAAAATCTGCCAAAAACAAAACAATTACGCCAGAGCTATATAGAAGAACAAAAAATAAAACATAAAACTTGAATCCTGTTATAGAAAATTTGATTAAAAGTTCTTTCAAAAACTTTTATAACGCATACAAAAATATTTTGTCTAAAAAAATATAACATCATCAGCTTCAACGCTGTGAAAATGTGGTTTTTTGATGCAATGAAGATAACGATATAAATTCGCCGTACTTTGCTCAAACATCACCACACCGCCTCTCCTAAATCTTTTGAAAAACAACCTTTATTTTTAACCGGCTTAACAAGATGTAATGCAAGGTCTTTTGAAGTCATATAGTTACCTACTATTATACAATCAGACCGTGTTTCATTTAGTTGAAAGATATGGTGACCTTCTGTTCTTTTTTTTCAAGTATAATATTACCTGTCAAAATCACAGAGTGCTTTCCAATTTTGTTGAATGATTGAACTATATATTTTCTATTACTATCAACAATACTTCCAATAGTACTACTAAAAGAACTTTTGCTTCTTATCCTTTTTCTATTTCTATGCAGAACATGACTTGGAGTATAATAAACGAAATATTGTGTAGAAATAAGGCGTCAGTGGATGAAATTATGTAACACAATCTTTGTAAGACGTCGAACACTGCAGATATCACTGAAGAATTTTCTGATTTTTTTTTTAAACAAACGACTAAGATGCGTTAGTAAAATTTTGAAGACTTCACTCATAAAGGAGGAAAAAAGAGTGAAATTTACAATTATGTATAAGCTAATTTTAATATTGTGGGCTGCTAAAAAATGCCTTGAAGAAATTATTGTAAGACCGCTGAACAAATTTATCAAAAGCACTACTTGCTGCAATCCAATCAATATGGTTTTCAAAAGGCAAAAGCATGGGAAGACTTTTAAATTTAATAATGCTGTTAAAATGAGTAATACTCGTGCGTGGCATGATGGTTAGTGCGTTGGACTTTCATGCAAGAGGTCTTGGGTTCAATACCTGCCTGTGCCGTCAAAAAGTCACGGGTACTACCTCTTGCGAGGAATTGACAAATCCTCCAAGAGTAATTCTTGTCATGAAAAGTGCTTTCTCAAATTAGCCGTTCAGATTCGACTTAAAAACTGTAGGTCCCCTCCATCCCTGACAACATTACTCGCACACAGGAATGGTTGAGAGTTGTAAGTCCCAAAGCCCTAGTTCTCCACGGACTGTTGAGCCACCCAATTTATTTATTTATGTTAACATGAGTCTCAATAAAAATCATGACGTATTGGTCATGTTAGCTGACTTCATTCAGCAAGGCATTTGACAAGTTGAGACACAAAAAACGTTGTTATGTCCTTTACAGAAGAGAATTCTTTCGAAATGGATAGAGAGCTATCTCACAGGAAGAATATTTAAAGTTAAAGTGGGAAGTTCATGGAGAACGAAAGAAGCTGCTCACATGAAGTACCACAAGGATCAAAACTGGGTCCGGTTCTTTTTATACTTTTTATGGATGCACTTTTACGGGTTTTTAAGTAAGCCTTGCATATGCAGCATTTGCAAATGCAGGCCATAGCTATTGTTGTTAAACACAATGTGTCTTAAAATCCCGATTTCTACGATGCAACAGGAGTTTTATGAAGCCATTTATTTGGTGCCACGATTTTGGATTAGTCATCAACGCAACCAAAAATTATGCATATTCATGCACCAAACAAACAAAAGGATTTATTCTTAATTGGGTTCTACCACTTTTCACTTATGAGCGTCACCTGATCGGTGACCTTCCTCTACTGCGCTGTCCTGTGAACTTGGATTCGAAGACTTTCCAGGCCGGAGCATGAGCATTGGTTTCTATACGTTCTACATGACCCAGCCATTTCAGTCGTTGGACTCTTGTCCTTTTGGCTACGTCACTGTACAGTATCGAAAGGTTCGGTTTATGGATCAGCACGAATTCGATATGGTCATCCTGCACAAAGGGACGAGTATGGCAGGAATGACAAAACTAGACATGGCTCTATGCATCTATACATACAGTTCGTCCCAGTAAAAGATTGTCATATCAAATCAAATCGATGAAGAGATTGTGGGTGTCGGTTTGATGTTCTTGGGATTTTTTCAGGATCTAACATAATGTTAATCTTTGATCGACTGTAGACTTTCTTGGTCTAAAACGACAATGATCAGGTTGTTGGCGATGTGCTTTAGCCGTTCATATTTTACGGCAGAGATGTTAAGTAGACTGATGTTTTTAGTATCGGGCAAACTAAAAAGGTTAAATTCAACGTGACCATATTTTAGAGATAAGCTTGTGCATGTTCCTATCTCCAGCTGCTTTGAAGAGCTCCGTATTGAAGCCATCTGCTCCAGCGGCTTTATTGGACTTCAGCTTAGATGTGGCAATCTTTACTTCGTCTAAGTCGGGAAGATGGGATTGTTGGCTGCTTGAAATCGAGCACGTCAGAGGCGGCTTCTTTGATTGCATCTTGGCAATATTGCCACTCGTTCTATATAATTACATTATGTTTGGGGCTGAGAATTTCGAAAGAGGTTACTTGTTGCTCGGTCGGAGAAGGATTTGGCGATCTATTGCGATTATAGCCATTCGACGTTGTATCTTCTCCCAGCATCTCCCGTTTTGTCTTGGGTCTGAAACCCCTAAGTGCTACCTTGCATTTAACGATGTAGTTGCCCGAGTTGATGTTTGTTCCGCAGAAAGTTCAGATATCCATGATGCTGGGAGCGTGTCTAGCGTCATCGATCCCAATAAGGTCAACCTGGTTGACGGTATATTGATCTGAAGAACTCCAAGTTCCTTGTTGGATGTTGAGGAGTGGACAACGCGTGCTGGTTACCTCGACATTTCGCCCCGCCGCAAAATCGATGAGCATGAATCCGTTATCGGAAGTGTTGTAGTGCAGGCTGTTTTTCCTGATTATTTCACCAAAAATGTTTTCTCTTCTTAGATTGGCATTAAAACAGCCCTGGACAGTTTTAATATCGAAGCTAGGATACTGCTCACATGATATCAATAATTGTACTAATAAATAAATAAATTGGGTGGCGCAACAGTCCGTATGAGAAATAGGGCCTAGTGACTTACAACTCTCAACTATTCCTGTGTGCGAGTACTATTATCAGGGATGGAGGGGACCTACAGTTTTAAGCCGAATCCGAACGGCAAATTTGAGAAAGCACTTTTCATGACAATAATTACTCTTGGAGAATTTGTCAATTCCTCGCAAGAGGCAGTACCCGTGAAAAAAAACTTTAGATGGCATAGGCAGGGATCGAACCCAAGACCTCTTGCATGACAGTCCAACGCACTAACCATCATGCCACGGGTACTACATAATTGTACTAATGCTGTTTATATTAATCTGATTTATTTCACAGAACTGAGCTTCATCCATGTTATTTTCATCGATGTTATTTTCAAAAGTATGGTAACCCTATAAAGGTAAGTTACAGAAGTTGTTTCTTAGTTTCATACGTTTATATACATAGGTAAGAACATGCATGCGCTAAATGAGTTTTTCTTTTCAAAATTTATTCTACGCACATTCGTTTTATACATAATAAAGGGACGTCTGCTGTTTTCAACACACAACCAACAACAACAAAAAATAACTGTTGAAATAGAAAAGAAAAATAACAAATTCAATTTTCTTTTATAGCTAAGAACCATGGCACAAAAAAGAAACGACAGCTCTGTCATGTTTTTCTCGGAAAGAAAAAATTTAGGTAATTTAACTTCATAGCATTTTCGTCTTTTTTTTACGTATAGAATTCTAGTCGAATAAAACAGAGACTCAACCGTTTGTAAAATAAGACATCAATTTTACTTCTTGTATAAGATTTAATATAACAAACTCGTACCTACTTCTTCTATTTTTCAGGAAAATATCTTAAGTTAGGAAGGTGGAAACATATATGTACGTACGATATTATATGAGGTAATCTATGAGAAATTCAAAAAAGTAAAAATTTATCCACGAGGATACGTTTGCTCGTTATATAAAAATTATAAATTTCTTTAACGAAAATGATCGTTCCTACAGTAATTTTCGACACGGAATTTAATATTCTTTTTCACGAGCCCAACATTTTACATGGAAAACAATCAATGAACAAAATTTTTCAGAGCTTTTTTACTACTTTAATCTTTTTTCATAAATTTCCGGATATTATCAATTATTAGTTAAAAGATTTGGCTTGACACAATCGTAGCCACTAAAATAAATTTGTAGACGCAACAGCTCTTAAAAAGAATATCCCGATAAAAGCCAAAACAAGAATGAACTGTCAGAAGTTTTGACGTTCGACGGATAGTATTACAAGAGATTGCTATTTCCTTTTCTGACCGAGTTTCTAAAGAGGTCCTATGTTGCCTAAATTAAGCATTGAAAACAAGTGGCAACATTGTTTGGTTTTACACGGACACCACAGCGACGATTACCGTCAAACGCACGCAGCTAAGCAACATGCACAGAAGAACCAGAGCTGCTCGCAAGCTCTAGGAACAGAAGAGGAGAGAGGAACACCAGCTTCTTAGATGGAGACAAAGAGAGCATGAGAAGCGTCCGATCGAGGAGATGTCACAACAGAAATGAGGTTCGTAGATTTTACCAAAATTAAAAAAAAACTCCCAAGGGTGCCATATACTTACCCAAGCCTGTAAGATCAGGGGACCATCGATCAGGGGACCATCAATCAGGGGACCATCAATCAGGGGACCATCGCATCGCAGGCAACCACAGTCCAACCAATAGCGGCGATGACGAACTGAATTTCGCTGTAAGGGAGATAGCACCACTCAACCTAGGCGACCCAGATCATCAATTCCGCTTCCCGACCTCAATGAGCTAAAGATAGCTATGTATATCTAAACTCAGTAGCGTAGCGTGGGGGGGGCAGGGGGGGCAAATGCCCCGGGCGGCACTTGTTTGAGGGGCGGCAAAAAAGGGGAGGCGGCAAAAAAAAAGGTTACCAAAACAAAAAACCCTGTACTTGTTTGAGGGGCGGCAAAAAAAAAAGTTAACCAAAACAAAAGAACCCTGAAATAATTTTCGGTAAACAGAATTTCGTATGGGGTGGCATCCAATCGACCTGTACCTATACCACCACAAACGAGAACAGATGCAGGAACTTTGCTTATAGCAATGCAATCCTTTTCTTTTCTCTGCTTTTTGGGCTTTTGGAAACCTGTTCTTCATGAAATAAATGAATGTCAAATTTACTTACAAACCGAAGGTCTTGCTCTTGACCTTTATCAGTGTGCAGCTAAAATCAGTGCTCTACTGACTTTTCTTGAAGACACATGAGAAAAATTAGTCAATGATGCACTTGTTTACTCAAGGAATTTGTGTGAGAGCTTAGGCATTTCCTTGGATCCTCCCAGAAGAAAAAAAAGGAAGTACATCTTTGGTGATGGAAGCACAGATGTTGGTCTGTCTCATGACGAAGAGTTGAGAAGAAAATTGTTTTCTTCCTTAGATAAAATCATCGTCGAAATCAAGGAGAGATTTAACCAATTGCAAAGTTTGACCAAAAATTCGACTTTCTTTCAGCTTCCAAGCTACTGGCTGAAAATTTTGATTACGATTCGGAACTTGCAATTAATGAGCATGATGTATCTCCCGATGATTTCAAAATAGAACGTGGTCGATTAAGAGCCTTTGCATCTTTATTGGAAAGACTTAACGACCTTGAAAGAACAAACCCGCTTGAAATATTCAATTTCATAGTACAGTCGAAGTTAGAAACAAGTTTGCCAAACATTACCATTATGCTGCGTATTTTTTTAACAATAGCAATAAGCAATGCCGGATGTGAGAGGAGTTTTTCAAAACTAAAACTAAAAAGAGGCTGGGATTCGACCCACACTGATAACTTCCCATCCCGTCTGTCGATTTGTCTAATTAAAAGTTTGTCTATATGTATCAATTTTTACCAAATTTGCGTACCATTTTATGTTTATTTGTTTGTTATTGAATATCGAAAACAATATTTTTTGTGAAATAAAATAAGTTTGAAGCCAATATTTATAATTTTTGAAAAGCTATTTGAGTCGATTTTTATTTTTACCAAGTTTTAGTATTGTTTTTTTTAGGTTTTTATTTTTTGTAAAAAAACTGTCAATTCGATTTTTCTCAAAATTTTATCGAATGTTGAAAACATTATTTTTTTTAAGATAAAATTAGTTTGAAGCCAATGTCCCAAAGTTTTGAAAAGATATTTGAGTTGAAAATCAATTTTTACCAACTTTTAATTTTTTGTAAGAAAACTGTCAATTCGATTTTTCTTAACATTTTACTAAATGTTGACAACAATATTTTGTAAACGATAAAATTAGCTTAAAGCCAATATCTCAATGTTTTGAAAAGATATTTGAGTTGAAAATCAATTTTTACCAACTTTTAATAATTTTTTTGTTTAGGTTTTTAATTTTTGTAATGAAACTACCAATTCGATTATTTTAAAAATTTTACTGAATGTTGAAAACAATATATTTTGAAAGATAGAAGTAGTTTAAAGCCAATATCTCAAAGTTTTGAAAAGATATTTAAATCGAAATTCAATTTTTACCAACTTTGAGTAATGTTTTTTTTAGGTTTTTAGTTTTTATAAAAAAAAACTGTCAATTAGATTTTTTTCAAAATTTTATCAGACGTTAAAAACATTATTCTTCGTTGCACAAAATTGTTTTGGAGATGAAATCAGATTTGAGTCGTAAAATTTTCGAGGTGACAAATTTTTGTTTCGGTTTTTATATTTTATAAAAAAAAACAGTTAATTGGATCTTTTTCAAAAAATATAATTGTTTTGTATCACGTTACAATATATCATATAAAATTTAATTCAAGTCTCTAGCGTTATTGGTTCATGAGATATTTAGGGTTAACCAAAATTTTCACGTTTTTTTTAAACTGCTATGGTAAAAAAAACACCCACGCAATTTTCTTGAGAGCCCTTTCTGCATCTTTTTGCCTTATTATCTGCATAACAAACTTTATTTGAAATTATTTATTTGACGACGAAAAAAAAATCGCGAACGTACGGACATACGGACGTACGTACACACGCACGCACAGACATCTTTCTAAAAATCTTTTATTTCGACTCTAGGGACCTTGAAACGTCGAGAAATTTCAAAATTTTCAATTTGACAAATCGGACCCATTACAATAACTTCCTATGGGAAGTTAATAAAAAACTATCTCAGGTCAACAATGACTACTCTAAGATTAAGTAACCTAGGAATTGTAGCCATAGAAATGCAAAAAACTGATGCGATTGACACCGAAAGAATAATACAAGAATTTTTGTGTACAAAACAAAGAAGACAAATAATTTAAACATTTTCTACGTTTTATAAATTATTAAATATGGGTAACGTACATAAGTCAATGTCAGTTGAGTTGCTTGCCACAATGTAATCAAAAAAATCAAATTTGATTAATTTAAAAATCGAAACAAATGTTCATTAAAAATGAAAATATACGAAACTTTCCTTATTAAAATGAATACAAAAATTAAATTTTTGCTTTATATGTACTAGTAATAACCAAAATGAAGTGATTTAAAAAATTAAATATAATTTCTTAATCTTAATTTATTATTTGAGCTTTATTTTATAGTGAGTATGCAATTTAAAACATCAACCAAATTTGAATGTTAGGTTCCTTAAAATGTGGTTACTTTCAATATGGTTATAATAGATATACATCACCTACAAATAAATGGATACTCTGTAAGTATAGTTCATTATGGAAGAAATGGTAGTGTTCACCAACTTTGACAAAAAAATTTGGGGCGGCAAAATTTGATCTGCCCCGGGCGGCAAAAACCCACGCTACGCCACTGTCTAAACTGAAATCAAACAAAGCTGATGGAGCTGACGGCATCGCTGCCGAATTATTCAAAGCAACAGGCGATGACTTGGTAGGAAGCATGTACCCACTCATCTGCAAAATATAGTCGGAAGAAAGCATGTCCAATGAGTGAAATCTAAGCATTGCTTGCCCAAAACTGAAGAAAGGAGACCCTCTGAATTGCGCCAACTATAGACGCATCAGTCTCCTGAACATCTCATATAAGAACCTTTCTGCAGTATAGAAAGACCGCCATTCAGGTAGGGAACACAGGTGCGAGAGGTCCTCAACCAACGTATCGTCGAAACTGGAAGCGCCTAGCTAGGGCCGAGCTGGCTGGAGAAGCATGTTTGTTGAGGCCCAAGTCAGCCCCGGACTGTAGCTCCACCTCCTGTAGATCCTTCTCCACCGGAGAACAGAAAATAAAAGACAAAGATTTGATTTTGAAAAACCGTCACTTTTTATATCAAGCCTCAGATCCCTTACCGCTGGTAGGGAGAAATCTTTAGCTTATACGTTGAGATATAAATTAGATCTAAACTACTTGAGATCGATTGATCCCTCTTCATAATGATAAAATGATTACGCAGCAAAGATAAAGATAAGGCGAAGGACATCCAAAGTAGCTTTCCCTTAAAGTTTTGGGTTGCAGGCTGAGAACGGTCATTTCCGAATCCATCAGCTCCACCACCAGTCGATGAGCTTATCGTTTCTGAATAAATTTTTGTTTCAAAAACTGTTGCATCGATAACAAAAGAACTTTTTTGTTTGGCTTTGGATCATAGGTCAACAATGCCATTCTCTCAGAAAATTCAAATATAGATGAATGGATTGGCTGATACTGCTTTCTGCTGTTGAAATTTACGGGATCGTTTTGGTCATCAAGTAATTCCTTTACTACAGAGAGTCTTGGCACATATCTTCTGTTTTTGTGATTTTGTATCGAGCGACTTCAAGGTCAAATCCACGGATGAAGTGAAGAAGTTATGGATTGTGCCGGTGTTAAAATATGACAGCATAAACGACATCACCACGTCGCACTATGGAAAATGTCCATACAAGAGCTGATCAAAAACACGTTTTAGAAAATTTGTAAATAAAAAATGGGTTTGGTCTTAATTGTTGCTTAATAAGTTGTAGTTTATTGTTCAATGCTTTTTTTTGTTAAAAATAATAAAAATGTTGATACAAATTCCTTCCAATATGAGCTTTCAACCTTTCATGCCTGGATTAGATGTATGGAATTTATTTTACACCTACCGTACAATCTTCCATTTGAAAAATGGCCAGCGATCAAATATGTAATGTTAATACATATAACTGTGCACAAAATTTTGATTCACGGAGAGAGCATTATAAGCCACTTTGCGGTACTACCAATTGGACAGCTTTCAAAAGATGCTCAAGAGTCTCGCAACAAAGACTACATAAATTTCAGACTTCATCATGCCCGAAAATGTTCTAGAGCATCAACAAATGAAGACGTTTTTCATAGGCTACTTTAGACATCAGATCCATTCATCTCAAGTATTCGAAAAGCATGCATTACAAATATTAAAGACCTCGACGAAAGGAGATGTCGGTGCACATTGGTTTTGAATTCCTGAATATAGCAATGACTAGGAAAGGCAGAGTGTGGTAAGGCATTCCACATTCGTGTTGTACGGCTAAAGAACGAATCTCTGTATTTGACAGTACGGTCGAAGTTGGGCTCGAGGGTATACTGATGAGCATTCCTAGAAGCGCGAGTATTACGGTTGAAAGATTTAAGGGGAGGAATGCAACTGGCTATATCACTAGAGCATAAACCGTTAAAATAATGGTAAAAAAGGGTGAGACAAGAAACCTTACGACGATGTTCAAGCGAAGTAAATGAACTTATGATGATATTATCACCTATCAATTTAAATGCTCTACGTTCAATACTATCCAAGAGGCTTAAGTAAGTTGCAGGAGCACCAGCCCATAGATCGGAGTTATACTCAAGCTTTGGACGTATATAAGTCTTGTAGATAACAGCCAGATCAGAAGGTGTGAAACATTTCTTGCATCGCCTAAGGAAACCCAAACACCTTGCGGCATTTTTGGTGACATTGCGTATGTGATGTGATGAACCGATAACACTAGAGACTTGAATTAAATTTTATATTTTATATTGTAACGTGATACCAAACAAATAAATTTGATTGATTTTCGGCTCAAATATCTTTTAAAACATTTGAGATTATGGCTTCAAACTAGTTTTAACTTATAAGAAATATTATTTTCAACATTTGGAAAAATTAAAAAAAAAATCAAATTGACAGTTTTTCTTACAAAAAATAAAATCCCAAACAAAAATTAACAAAAGTTGGTAAAAATTGATTTTCGACTTAAATATCTTTTCAAAACTCTACGATATTGGCTTTGAACTAATTTTATCTTTTTAAAAATATTGTTGTCAACATTCAGTAAAATTTCTAGAAAAATCGAATTGACAGTTTTCTTACAAAAAAATAAAAACCTAAAAAAAATTAATAAAAGTTGCTAAAAATTGATTTTCGACTCAAATATCTTTTTAAAAATTAAAGATTATGGCTTCCAACTAATTTTATCTTATAAGAAATATTGTTTTCAACATTCAATAAAATTTTGAGAAAAATCGAATTGACAGTTTTTTTTTTACAAAAAATAAAAACCTTAAAAAAACAATACTAAAACTTGGTAAAAAATTGCTTTCAACTCAAATATCTTTTCAAAAATTAAAAATATTGGCTTCAAGCTTATTTTATCTCACAGAAAATATTGTTTTCAATATTTTATAATTTTTGTATAAGAATCAAACAGTCCGCTTTTTCATAAAAAAATAAAATCTACAAAAATAGTACTCAAATTTGGTAAAAATTGATGTTCGGTTCTCGATATCCCTAAAATGAATTTCATTCATCTAATTTATATTTGTTTATATAAGAAATAAAAACTTTTAAGGAATGCTACTATGGAATGCTGGTAAAAATTTGTTTTCGACTAAAAATCTCGTTAACAAAACTAGATTTTGAAATAAAACTATTTCATTAGATCCAAAATATTGTTGGTAATTTTGAAACTTTTAAGAACAATTCAACTGACAACTTTTTTAACACAGCACGAAAACCTACGAACTTTTAAGCAAGACAAATCGACCGGATGGGAAGTTATTAGTGTGGGTCGCATCCCAGCCTCTTTTTTTGAATTAAAATTGTATTTTATTGTTGAACATTATTTAAAAAAAGCTTTAAAAGTTTTGTGATCAGTCCTGAAAAAAACCTTAAACTATAAAAAGGAAACTACAAGAACTGAAGACGAAAAGAAGCTACATATTTTTGGTCAGAAAAATATAATCGAAGTGGTCAAAGTGGTTTGTATTTAAAATATACTTGTCAAAATGTATTTGATGTACGTAAATATTTGTTGTAAATGAAATTTTGCATTTCAATTATTTTATTTATTTTTCAGAACTCATTTTTTTTTGTTAGAACACCACAATATTTTTGTTCTTATTTAAAACAACTCCCTTGTCAAAAAATGTGATCAAAATCTATGGAACCATTAAAATTTTTTTAAAGAGGTGTCTTTCCGTGCGTGTGTTCGTACAAACGTTCGTACTGAAAAATCTGAAAAAAAAATATTTGTCACTTCCACAAAATGATATTATTTTTTAAATTTCATAAAGTTTTAGAAAAATGGAAGTTTTTTACAAAAATAGAAACCTGCAAAAACCAACTAAAAGTTGGTAAAAATTGATTTTTGATACGAATATCTTGGCAACAATTAAATACATTGCAAATTAACAAGTTGTATCTTATAGAAACTATTTTTTTTTAATTATTAAAATTAAATAAATCAAAAGTTCAACTGTCAGTTATTTGATGAAAAATAAGAATCTACAACAAAAAGTACGCAAATTTGGTAAAAACAGATCTTAGACCGTGGGGAATAAAAACAAATATTAAAATCAAATTTATTCTAACTTTAAGTTATTTTTAACTTCCCATAGGAAGTTATTGTAATGGGTCCGGTTTGTCAAATTGAAAATGTTGTTATTATTTTTATTGTACTATTCGTACTAGAATGTCAGCTTGTTAGACATGACCATTCCTTTTTTAATTTCATTGAATGTTTTTGAACAACAACAACAACTTAAAGGTGCTACCACTCATTGTTTTTGGCTGGAGATATAGCTATTTCGTGCTTTGCCACTTTTGCACTTATTAGTCTCCTTTTTTGTGGTGCTGACCTTTTAATCCAATTTTATTTGAAAAACTTTTTATGCACAACATAGGATTCGAACCCACGCATATCAGATTAGCTCAGTCTTAGAAGTCGTGTGCACTACGCACTCCACTACTTTAGACCACTGACGTCACAGGTCGAGATGTGCTAATTGTTTATCAAATGCATTTGAAGCATCAACATTTTTATAAGCTCCTTTAAGTATGCTGTTTTGTTCCGCCTCCATTTTTCTCCATACCTTATTTGATAATGTTGACATTTCTCGACGTTTCAAGGTCCCTAGAGTCGAAATAAAAGATTTTTAGAAAGATGTCTGTGTGTGCGTGTGTACATACGTTCGTACGTCCGTATGTCCGTACGTTCGCGACGCTTTTTTCGTCGTCCATAGCTCAAGAACCAGAAGAGATATCGACTTTAAATAAATTTTGTTATACAGATAATAAGGCTGAAAGATGCAGAAAGGGCTCTCAAGAAAATTGCGTGGGTGGTTTTTTTACCATAGCAGTTTAAAAAAAAGTCGAAAATTTTGGTTTAACCTAAATATCTCATGAACCAATGATGCTAGAGGCTTGAATTAAATTGTATATTATACATTGTAACGTGATACAAAACAAGTATATTTTTCGAAAAAAAATCCAAATAATAACAGTTTTTTTATAAATCAAAAAAACTGGAACAAAAAATTTGTCACCTCGAAAATTTTACGACTAAAATATGGTTTCATCTCAAAAACAATTTTGTGAAACGAAGTAACGAAGAAATAATGTTTTTGACATCTGATATAATTTTGAGAAAAATCTAAATGACAGTTTTTTTATAACTCAAAGTTGGTAAAAATTGATTTTCGACTAAAATATCTTTTTAAAACTTTTATATATAGGCTTTAAACTACTTTTATCTTTCAAAAAATATTGTTGTCAACATTCAGTAAAATTTTGAAAAAAATCGAATTGACAGTTTTTTTTACAAGAAATAAAAACCTAAAAAAAAAACAATACTAAAACTTGGTAAAAATTTACTTTCGACTCAAATAGCTTTTCAAAAATTACAAATATTGGCTTCAATCTTATCATCAGTGTGGGTCGCTTCCCAGCCTCTTTTTTTTTTTTAATTTAGCTAACACATTTTTTTTTTATAAAACATGAAACCATTTAAAAACAACAAAAAACTAGTAGGAAATGGATTTCGACTTAAATATCATGAAAACAAGGAAGGATTTTGAATTCAAATTTTGTATCTTACAAAAAATATTGACCGGTCGCATACCGGTCTATTTTTCTATTTTTACCTCTGTTGAAGCAGAAAATATTAAAACTCATCATCATTAACTTTTATTTTTAAATTAAGTAAATAATTCTTAAATATCTTGGATTTAAATTCATATTCTGTAACTATCAAAATTTTTAAATTCAAATCTGGCACTCAAATTATACCAACCGCCATCATTTTTATATTTATAAATTCGCCTTAAAACTTTATCTGAAAATGTAACGTAATCTCTCTTTCGAAATTACAAGAATTTTTTTATAAATACCTGTTAGCGAAATAAAATCTAATGACTCTTATTGTACAATCCTTTGGGGAAAATCGCTGTCTTTTTACTTTGAAAAAATCTCGTACTTGTATTTCGCTCGCTTTGATGTTCTTTATTCGGAAGCCATTCAAGGCAAGGTCCTCATTGTATTAAGACAAAAGCAGTAAGGTCAAATTAAATAAAGTTGCTTTTTTCGCTACCGTTGATAATCGATCAACGCATCAACCAGGATCTACCTATCCTTTCGACAAAGGGAATAATAGAGATCTCCGGGTTGACGGTCAAGTAATTTGATCGTTCAACCTCGTCCGAATAACTTACCTGCATAATGTGTATCTGTTCAAAATATATATAGAATTTAATTTTGGGTTAACCAACAACACATTAAAAAATCAAATAAATTTTAAATTAATTTTTATTTTGTGCTCCACTTAATTATTAATTATTTTATTAAAGTGTTTATTTTATTAAGATTTTTTTTTAACATTGACTTGATAAATTCATTGATCTACATATCACTTGCTTTATTTACAAACAAAATATACAAATAGGACAAAACATTTAAATTTTCTTTTGTTTCTTTCTCACTTAGAAAAAATAATTTATTTACTAGCTAGAAATTCTATGCAGAAGAGATGTAAAAATAATACTGAAGATTAGAAGTAGAGTTTGTGAACACAGGTCTCTTGATGATTTATTTTGATAACCTGTAGGATTACAAGAAAGAAAACAAATTTCATTATTTAATAAAAAAGATAAATACAGAATGGTTCCAGATCTTGTTCATATTCTTAAAAAGTCGTAAGCAAATATACAAACTAAAAAATCATTTACAGGACACTTCTGTGTCATTATCCTTCCAAACAAAAAAAACAACAAACAAAATAAATATAAAAATAGCAAACCAAAATATCCTCAAGTTTGTTTAAAATAACATGCACAATACAATTTACTTAATTTATGCAAACCCAAAACAAACCCCCAACATTACAGGTACTCTAAAGTCTATAAACTTTACAACAAGCTACATACAACTCTACTCACCCGAACTAAGAAGCATTTGATTGTTTAGGTTATCGTCCTGAATAAGATTGGCATTTAAAACCGATTCACGTCTTAGCGTTGGGAAATTTTCAATTTCCGCCACGCATTTCAATTCTAAAATTCTTGTCGGATTATAGAACCGCGGTCCATTCAAGTAGAAATGAGTTTGCAGGATTTGCCTCCGTAAATTATAGTCATGCGCTGGAATTGTATGTTCTATTCTTGGTTGCAATTCACCGTAAAGAGCCTAAAAATAAGGATACAAAAATGAAGAAGACGAATTCAGAAAAACGTTTTAAAAAAGGTTTTCAAGTACATTTTCTTCGATACAATAAAGTTAAAAGAAAAAAAAAGACAATTAAATACAGGATACAAGTTGACAAGTTTATATTAAGGCTATTTCCGATATGGCCATTTGGTCTTACCTGCTCGCCATTTATATACCAAGTTAGGGTGGCTGGTGGACTTGAATAATCCGATGAACAATTTGCGGTTACGAACTCATCGATGTGATACATTGAATGAAAACTGCTTATTAGGGGATTATTTTGTGGCAGTGCTGCGAGTGGAAAAGAAAGGAGAAGAAATATTAAATTTTAAGAAATTTATTTTAGAATCCTGATTTTAAGTTTAATGTTAAGTTGGTAATACATAAACATCATATATATTATTTCGTTAATAAGTCTCCCTTTTGCGGCTCCTATATGGCCCGATTTTTACGAATAAGAGAATTTCAATTTTCTATAGATTATGCAAATATAGATTTGTAATTTGTTGACAAAACTTAACAGTTTTTATTATAATGAAATACTGAGAAAATAATATATCAATAGAAATATTTCTTATCGGTATGAACTAACCGAATGCATAAACCATTTCTTTCGATAAGTTAGTTTCGCGGCATTTCATACTAGTAGGATGAGTTGTTTCTTATTTTACGAGCGGTCTTTGGATGAGCTAAACATGTCGATGAAACGTGCGCAATTTTTTGTCTCGTGGGCTACCCACCTCAGCTTATAAGTCAAGGACAAGCTCAAGCTCAAGTTGAAAGATTTTTAGCATAACTTTTTTGGGAAAGGAGAATGGACATTTTTGTCCCCGTTCCAATAGACTTAAATTTGATATATTTTAAAAGGGTTCATATTTAGAAACATTTTTACTATGGAGACCAGTCTAAGATAATAATACTTTCGGAGATATATTCCTGATATCACTACAAAATAATCACAATATTATCATAAATGAAGTACTGATAATGTTTTCGTGTTTTATCACTTATATTTTTTCAAAAGTTACGCCCTTGTATGCCCCAAGGATAAGCCGAACCACAACATACACTTCCGACACCCCCAGTGCTGTCACTCTCTCATTCGTATAGCGCTCGTGACGACGTTTCGCTGCTGTTTAAGTTTTCTCTGTGTTATCTCTTTTATTTTCATCTCGGACCCCTGCGATCCTACTCAACACTGTTACCCGCTTTTAACGTTGACATCTACTAATACTCTGAATTGACTGTTTTGCTACTCAAAGTGGAACAGCACAATTATTGTCACTGTGTGATTTGTCGGATAGGCCTGTACTACGGAAGATAACAACGACACGTATTGACAGACAATCTGTCAAGATCGCGATCAGAGTTTTCGGCGTATATATGTACAGGAACATGTTGATTTAGGGGTTTCTGTAATGTGTAGTAGTATTATTTTTTTATTATAAGGTCCTAACGTATAATGTCTTTAATAGAAGCTTGTTTATATGTCTCGTTAAGGTTTTGAATCATTGGGATAAAAGTATGATTGCGTCGAGATAAGTCTATTTTTTATTCGATTCTAAGAAAAATGTCAAAAAGTGCTTGAGTAGCCAACTATCCTCTTACGTAAACCCTAATGCAACACAACTCGTCTAGGACCTTAAACTTTCACAGAACTACCTGAGCTTCATCACATCAAGCTTGTTTTATTGTTCTATCGGACTTCTCACTCATATACAAGCATTTTAACGATCTTTCCTTATTTATTTTATTGTTATGAATCTATCTACATTTGTTGATAGTATTTTCCTTTCCTAGGGCATTATTATTCTAAGAAATATATGTATGTTTTTAGTCCCCTGTAACAAGCCAAACATTGTGACACCAGCACCATCCTGTTGAAACCACAGGTCGTCCAAGTTTATTTCTTACAATTTGGGACAAAATTATTAGGTTTTCATGGCACTATAACGGTTACCATTCACTACCGTGAGGATTGTTTACGTAGACGAAAATTTTCTACTCTTAAACAACTTTCAAAAATTAAATTGTCCAAAGACAGAGCCTAGATCAAACCCTGGTTAAAAATCCTCTTTTTTTAGATTTTTTTTCAAAATTAGAAGTTTGGGAAAGTGCGGAAAAGTTTTAAAATATCCTGCTACTTAATTAAGTGACCAAAGTACATACATTTTTGGGTTTAATAAAAACAAAATTAGGGCTTAGGGCTATTTCTTAAGCAAGCATGAGAACTTCGATTTTGTTTTAAATTGTATCCCAAATCTATGAAATCGTTTGATTTATTCCTAAGGAATTATTAAGCATAGTAGTACTCGTAGCGTGTTGGCTATTTGGGGCAGATCCCAGCCTATGCCATCTAAAGTTTATTTTGACGGGTACTACCTTTTGCGAGGAATTGACAAATCCTTTAAGAGTAAATCAAAATCTTGTTATGAAAATTGCTTTCTCAAATATGCGGTTCAGGTAATATAGCGTGTTGAATTCGTATCGGTGTATACATGTTTTCACCTCGGAGAGCAGAGAGAGAGAGAAAAAACTTCAGTTGAGAGATTGTGACATTTGACATTTCTCGCCGAATTAGAAAATATAAGTTTCACTGTATACTTTTATAAATATATTTGTTTAAATAATTTGAAAAATCCGTAAATTTAATACTTTTACTCAAAAACGTTTTCACAAATTAATTCTAGCAAAAAATGTTCGATTGTCAATAAATTACGGTAAACGTTATAACGGTAGATCGTGTTGAATTTGTGTTTCATTATATATGATGGCATTAACAACCAAAACAACAAATGATGTATTCAGAAAGAGTGTAACAAGGTTAAGGTTTTTTAGACTAGACTTTATTTGTTTATATGACCAAGTACATGATTTTTATAAATGTATGTTATGTTTATTTCAAAAGTAATACCTTAACTAATAACTTAACTACTGTATTATCTAAAATATACTGCATTGAATTATTTTACATTGAATTATAAAAGACGGAAATCAGAAAGTTCTACAGTTTACCGGGAATATTTATATAAAATATCCATATCTTTTGCAATTGCGGTATCAATCGATATTTTCTGGAACTTAGTGTTAACGTAACATTTATTTGTCATGAATTACTTTTTCAACTTTTTTATACACCATAAAAATCAGTTATAAAATTTGGCTGTGATAATAATTACTTGAACACAGCATTTTCTATGTTTATAGTTATTCAGGTTTAGCCCTTAACTTTGATTTGCATTTATTTATGAATAGCCTAAAAAGTTTAGCAAACGTCTATGTATGAATAAGCCAAAATTCAGTTTCAGAAGAACTGTAGTTAGAACTTTCCCTCAAAGATTTTTCCTTGTCGCTATATAACTGAAAGATAAGATATAAATAGTTAGAACTGGAAAACTTATAAAAATGATGCATAAGACTTAAATTTTGGTTGAAGAACAAATTTGTATATTCTCTTCACAAAACCACTGACCTAGCCAGAATACAAATATTTTTACTTTTGTAAAAAAGTACTTTTCGGCTTATGTAGTTAAGCCTTTAAAAGCAACACACTAGCTTAGTGGAAAGCAGTAAGAATAGCTTATCACCTATTGACAAATCTTATGCAATGTAAATTGGCAACAGAAGTAACAAGTTGACGGTCTTCTTGTTCATCCACAATTTTGAATTTTCTTTGAACACCTCTGAACAGCTGACTACATCCGCCATTTTTCAAAGGTGGTGAGTATGCACATCTTCTTGCAAAAGTATTTGTTCCCCACATTTTTTTTATATGGAGTTAATACATATGCAAGTTGGTGTGCAAATCACAGCTTGTAGGCAAAAAGAGAGCAACCGTCGAAGTTAGTTCTCTGGATTAGTTTTTTCTCTCTGGTCACTAGGCCCTAGTTCTCTATAGACTTTTGCGCACACCTAATTTATTTACTTATAATTAAGCATAAGTAAGTCTCCTTGAATTATTGTAAGGGCTACAGTTCATCAGTAATTTTTACACAGGTAGATTTTATTCTGGATTCAAAAATAACTTTTTAAAACACGCTTAAAATTAACTTGGAAATTGCTTAAATTTTTCTCTATAAATTGAAAGGATTCGACCTTTTATTTATGAAATATAAAAATAACACATAAAATGTCTGCAAGTACACCCATCCATAGAATTAGTCCCAAAGTTAACTTAAAGTGTAGTTTTATACCTTAACCGTTTATTTCTGTACCACAAAAATGAATAGAAAAACCTCAGAAACAACATAAAAATACAATTGATAAATATTTATGAACATTTTTGTTCCAGTTCCAATCCAGATAAATCTTATGAGAGTAAGTTAAGTTACAGTATCCAAAACTTAATGGCTTCCAAAATAGCCACCATTAACAAGCACTTTGGCTTCTTTTACGTTTTCATACCACCTTCTTTATTTATCCTTTATCATGAATTATGAAGGAATTCCTATTTCATAACTCACACGTATATGAGAGTTTTGGTGTGGTCGAATTTCTATTTCTAAAATCACGTTCTATTTCATGTTTTCAATATCCTTTGTCATTTATTTATTGCCTCAGTTTCAATGGAATTGCTCAATTTTCTTTTCTCTAAAATACTCTGTTTTACTGCTGTGCTGTTCGTACTGATGCTGTACGTTCCTAAACGGGTATAGAATTTCAACCCTATATTCTTCCTATTTCTCGTCCTTGTCGTCGTCGGCTCTCGATCTCGATCTCAAATGTCTTGTCGATAAAAAGCTGTTCCCTTTCTGTTGTCTCGGTACCAGCCCAGCCCAGCTCGGCCCGGTTAAGTTAAGTTAAACCTTACGTTTTAGCTAACATCTCGTAATAAATAATAATTCCTTATTGCTGTTCTAGTAGTGCAGAACTATGTCTACGTGCCAGCCGCACTTATAAACCACCCTAGAATAGGTACGGTTGTACCTACATAGCTCCCTAAAAGCTAACCTTTACACATAAGTTGTATAGAGGAGGTACGAAAGTACGATACAGGAATGAAGAAGAAGAAGAAGTGTAGGTATTCTCAACAATAAAGGAGTCGCATAAATCATGGATTTTCGTGTTGGATGATCCCCATTTCGTGTCCAGAATTCTTAGGTGCAATCTTCTATTCTACGATATACATAGGTAAGGTACGGGCAGGAACATAGAAAGTCGCGGAGCGGCGCACGGCGGGCGTGGCGATGGGCGAAGTAAGGCATGGAATGAGAAAGTTACCTTAGTTCTTGCCTTTAAAGTTTCATTATATTTCCCATTCCCTGTTTCAGTGTTCTTCCTTTTTCTATTATGTGTTTTCTTTTTATTTCTTGTATTTCATCTATTTTCTAGTGAACACACACTCTCCACGTCCTCTTCTATATCACCTTGTTCCAGCTCCAGCTCTAGCTCCAGGTACCATCCAGATCCAGAGGTTTATGGAACCTACATCCAGGAATGGAATTTTAAAATATTTTACCTATCAAATGGATGTATTGTAGATACATATCCCTGCTCCTAGATACATACCTACAATCCTGTAGATACAAATAGCTGTAGTTTATATATATACTCGTATATGATGCACTTTAAAATTCTTTTGTTATCTGTTCGTTTTATCCTGGCTGTAATCTTTTATGTTCACGATTCCGTATCGAATAAGTGAGTGTAGGAGAGAAGCTCTTAGGACTCTGTTTTACAGAATTCGTTCGAAGCAGTTATAAGACTAGAGTAGAGGAGGTCTGGAGGTTGAAGGTTTGGAAGTTGGAGGTTTTCGATGTTCGAGGTTGGAGGTGCATACATATATAGAAAAAGAAATGAAGGGGGTATTGAAATCTTTCTGTTGTGCTACACCAAGTATAATATTGCATCTCTTAACGATTTATATATCTATATGCATAAAGGGTAAAGTTGGAGTTTTGTAGAGCACTCGCTTCTCGTTCTCAAGTACATAGTTGTGCATGAAAGATAAAGCCTCACTACATCAGTGAAAATAATAATTCCTTGTCAAGGATATATATGGAGAAAGCAGAAATATCAGACATAGTACAACTATATTAATATGGTACGTACTCGTACCTATATAGCTGAACGCTGCGCTGCCGATAGAATTGTTTGAGAGCGTTTATTTAAATAGCAGTACCTTTATATATATTAAGGTATATATACGTAGAATCAGGTAGGAATCTACTGGCTGTTAGAACGATTTAAAGAGCATATATACCTAACCACCTATCTATACATCTATTGCTTATTCTAAAGTTTAACTACATGCAATTATTTCAAAAAGGCTTAAGCTACTTAAGTATATGAATTTTGCTTATAAGGGCAGAGAAAGAAAATGAAGCCTGAGTGTTCTTTGGTCTTTGGTATTTTCAAAATAAATTCCTCCAATAGAACCATTTCTCTTTAGATTCAAATCGTTTATGATTCAAATGATCAGGCTTCTTGTACACAACTGTTAGAACGCTCTTACTTCGACTTTGCAATCGTCAAATTGGAGTCTTTGAATAATTCTATCACAGTTCGATTTTAATTTTGTATCTATATAGCTCAAAATTTGCGTTCGTTTTTGGGGTATATACAGGTTTTTTCAATTGGCGCGGGTAGATTTTGCCGCCCCGTGGCGGCCATTTTGTTTTGGTGACATCTGTCAAATCTTTTGTTCATTATTAATTTGTTTATGCCAAATCATTTTGGCAAGATACACGATTGAACAGCACGTTCAAATGATAAAACTTTATTATCAAAATGAGTGTTCGTTAACGCAAACGTTGCGCGCATTGCGCCCATTTTACTGTGGCCCTTCACAATCGACTCTTCAACGTTTGTTGGTCGAAATTGAGACGACCGTTTCAGTAAACAATCAACCAACACCCGTACGTTTAAGGAACGCCAGATCGGCCGAGAACATCGCCGCGGTCCGTGAAATATATTCCTAGCTGTGCCAAAGAACTCGGCCTTTCGCAGACTTCAATTTGGCGAATTTTGCCTCGGGTCTTGGGCCTAGCGTACAAGATCCAACTGACCCCCGAGCTCAAAGTTAATGACCATAGACAACGCCCGTTTGTTCACTGACTGGGCTTCGAAGCGTTTGGAAGAGGACCCCAATTATGGCCGAAAAATCATCTTTAATGACAAGGCGCATTTTTTGATGAATGGCTGTGTTAACAAGCAAAATTGCCATGTATGGAAGGACACTAATCCCCCCGAGGTTCACCAGGTGATAATGCATCCTCAAAAAGTTACCGTTTGGTGTGATTCTGGACAGATGGCGTAATTGGTCAGTACTTTTTTGAAAACGACGTTAGTGAGGCGGTCACCATCAACAGCGAGCGCTTCATAATGATTATAACTAATTTCTTGTGGCCCTAATTGAACCATATGGACCTAGACGACATGTGGTTCCAGTACGGGACGGCGCTACGTGCCACACAGCAAACGCCACGATTGATACCTTGCATGAACGATTTGGGGGTAAGGTTATCTCTCGCAGGAGTGATTTTAATTGGCCATTCATTGAAAATTGGACCACTCGGATCCGTGCCACCGCACCGTAAGTAGCCGAGGCGGGCATTTGAATGATGTCATATTCCACACTTAATGGCAACATGCGCTTTTCAAATAAAAAATAATTTTATTAATACCTCACACACAACTTGTTCAGTCCATTTCAACATCTACCCGCCCTTATTGAAAAACCCTTTATTTAAAATTGACTAAAAGACAATGGTCACGCATTCTGTTAGAATATTGGATTAGTATTATTTTTAGACTTAAATTATTTTCTAAGGCTCGTTTAATAGTACCCTAGCAACATAATCAATTGTAATACCAACTTATAGTAAATTTTTAAAAGCTTACCTGCAACAGTCATATTAGCCGATTTCGTAGTTAATTTAAAATGTGGTGCATCTTCTGATACTTCACATCTATAAACACCTGATGACTTTTTGCTAAGCAAACTCAATTCAACTCGACATGTTGTTTCCGTGCAGATGTCACTGTTATCAGATACATGAACGCCATCTACAGGAAATTTTAAATATACCGGATGCATCATTGGTGAGTATCTGAAATGAAAAATTGTTCAAAAAGTTAGTTTATAAAATGTATAGTTTTTTTTTTTTTTAAATAAGCTCAATTTAAAAAGTTATGAAAAAAGTTATGTAAGTATCCCATTTTCTAAAATTTGTTACATCAAATCACCTTCAACTCAAGGTTATTAGATATACTTTAAAAAATGTCTTCTGCTTTTGAAAATGATCTGTTTTTTTTTTTAACTAGTGTTATTTTTTTTTTTATTTTTATTATTTTTAACTCGATATACCTAAACATTTTTACGGATTTTGGGAAGTGCAAATAATTTATAACTGACTTTTGAAAAAAAAATTGCACTAAAATTAGGTCGAATTTTTTCAAAAGTAAAATCGCAAATAATTTGAATAATAATCGGGGTATTTATGGTGAGACATTTATCCGGGTTTTGCATTTATCCGATTTGGATGTTATTAAATATCCGATTTTTAAATCCTTATCAAACTTTTTTAAATGGTCAGGCAAAACTCAATTTTTTAAAATTCTTAAAGGTTATTATTATGAGAAAAAGCTGCCGATTCTTTTTAAACACAAAAAAGAGCGATCTTCATTTTTCCTATATCAGGGTTGTAAATTTTAATTTTCTATTTAAAAAAAAATATGTATATGTAAATATGTATATAATGCGTTAAATTTCAAAACCTTATTCGTCTTACATGTCTGTGTTGTGAGTCCATACGAGGGTACATATGGGCACACGCGAACACAGACATCGATCTTAAAAATGGTTGCTTAGGTTCTATTGACCTTGAAGCGTTGAGAAATGTTAACATTTTCAATTCGACAAATCGGACCGATTACAAAACTTACTACTAATGAGTTGACGAAAAAATATTAAGTCATTATTAACACGCCTATGATGAAGAGATTGCACTTGAAGAAGCAGAATACGATGTTCATAGGGAGACAGATCATAAGGATCATCACAAGGAAAACCTTTTATGGCAAAGCAAAAGAAATTATGTTGAATTGAATAAATACGTTTTGTATAAATTTCGTTAGGTACATGGAGTCCATATTTGCGAAGGATATTCAAGATGAAGACGAACATGGCAATTGTACAAAGAAAGAGTAGCATTGGGATCATTGAACTCCTTTGCCCAGCGTTTTATAAAACCAAGCATAGAACTTGCCTTATTTACAATAAAATTAATATGATGTGTAAATTCTGAGTCGGAACGAAAATTTGCACCTAAATCTTTAAAAAATGTGAAGACGCCACAGAGTTTTTGCTGTGATATACAATAATCAAATACACTACCGATTCGATTTTAAGTAAAAGTTATCGTCTGGCATTTTAAAGGGTTTAGAGCAAGGCTATAGTTTTTCCCAAACTTTATTGTTTTAAAAATCTTCTTGTCATCAGCAAATATGATAACTTCACTTGAGCGTAGACATGACGATACGTCGTTAATAGGCAGAATGAACAGAAAAGGCCCAAGATGGCTTCCCTGGGGAACACCAGTTTGAGGAACAAAATTTTCTGAATAACAATTTTTAAATTTTATATCGAAGAATCTGTTTTCAAGGAGACTTAAATTCATTAAAGAGTTCAACATAAAAAGAGAAGTTGATTGAACATAAAAAGAAAAGTTAATTTGAGACAGAGTTTTGAGGTAAGTTTTCCATTCCTTATTTCTTTTGTACGCAGTAAACGCAATTCTTTCGTGTATCAAGGGTGGCTAAAGTTTGTATTTCTTAATTTCTTTAAAGGTAGATTTTTTTCCAAACAATTATTAAGGATCTTATAAAAATTTGAAACTGCTTCGTCAATATCAGAAAATTTAAGCGTGTCAGCAATTCAGACATTAATTGAAAATTAGCTCCTCTGAAATCAAAATTATATAAGCAATCAAAGGAATTACTGTGTTCAGTAAAGTGATTACTTAAGTCAAGTCGATTTTATTGAGAAAAGATAGTTTCAATTGTGAAGAACAGAAAGAGGCTTGAAGACAGGATTCGTCTTCAGATGAAATCCAGTTAATGTGTGGTAAATTTAAATCACCAAGAAAAAAAAATAGGACACACTGATAAGAAAGTCTAATGCCAAGGAGAGTTCGCTCTAAACAGACTCTTAACTTTTTGGAGGAATATAAACGTTTAAAAAGGAAATAGTCTTAGTCTGCACCATTATCTTTTCACAGACCAGTTCAATTGATAGTTCAAATGGAAAAGGTACAGAAGAAGGTGAGAACACCTCCACCTAAATCATTTGCATTACCAACATGACGATCATTTCTGCAAACTTTGAAATCTTGACAGAAAAGCTTGAATTAAGCCAAGTTCCTGTCAAAACGAATATTAAGAAACAAATCTCTAAAACAAAATTAGAAGAGCCCCGGAATAATTGGGAATAAGTTTTGTAATTTTGAATTTCAGAAAGGGGGTGGGGGCTAGAATATGGTTAACAGAATGGTACACTGTTAAATGTTTTTCGGACTTAAAATTTTTATTGTTAAATATTTTTTAATGAAACTTTGAATCAATTTGATCTTTTGTTTTCTGTTTTCGAAAACAAAGTACTTTCGAACTCAAAAATGTCAAAAAAACACAAAAAAATAAATATAGATTACACAACCATAGACATTTTAACACCTATATATATCTAACTGGCTGTATAAATTCTTAACTCAAAAGCTATAGCAAAACATTTGTGTTTGAAGACATAGAATTTTTAATATTGTCATTTATTAGTATTGAAAATGGATAAACGAGAAATTGCATCCGTTCAAACTCGAATTATAGGAAAATAGCATCTCAATTTTACTTTCGTTTAAATGTGTAGCCTTGAAAAATGTTTCTGTGTAAGATTTTTTAGAATTTTTCTTTTATCAAAGAAGACATGATACAAATTTAAATTCGCCCTTTAAAAGCTTAGTTTGTTCAAAAATTAAGCAAATTTGAATTGATATTAAATAAATTTTCTTGTTCTTCACAACCGTCTACCTCTACATCGTTCTCAATTATCAAAACTCTACTTAGTTTGTTTTGGATTTAGTTTTAACAAAAACAAAGCATTAAAGTTTCAAATTTTGAGTTGATAAACCTGGCCAATATTAGTAAACTCAAAAAATTCTCTGAAATAGTTATATACTTAATCCTGTTCGATAGTTGTTCGAACAACTGACGTAAAATTTGTCAGCATTGAGATCATTGAGAAATTTGTTGGCTTTGAGATCATCAGCATCTTTAAACTCGTACTAAGCCGCATTTGGTACTCGTATTGCGATGAACAAAATCTTAACTTAAAAAACCATAACAACTTCTAACATTCAATATGAGCTATATTTCCAAAGTGAAAATATCTATCTAGAACAAATAATAAAACGATAAATATTTTCCAAAACAAGGTGATTTAATTAAATCCGTCAGATATATGTAGCTTTTAATTACATTCATAAATTGTAGCTTATACTCGTGTTTATTATGCACTCAACTCTCATTCGTTTATTTGACCTTTAAAAGAATATTATTGATTTTCGCAAAGAATAAATTCATCGTTAAAATACAAAAGTAATGAAATGATATTTCTATCTTATAGATAAAACATACACTCATACAATCATACACTTACACAAATACATATCCCTCTTCCCTCGATGACATATTCAACAACAAGTGTAATCATTATCCATAGCAACAAAATAAAAAGAAGAAACTTAAGAAAAACGAATCAAATGAACTTTTGACCACAACATAAACACAATGATATCATCATCATCATCATCATCATACACCAAATACACACACAATCACACAAAGTAAAAGAAAATATTTCCTAACGAGGACGAAGGATAAAGGACGAAGAAAGAAGTTAATCCAATTTAATATGCTTTTGATGGGCAACGCGCCATGTTGAGGACAAAACATAGATTTATTTGGAAAAATCGTTCGAACGCTTTATTATGATTCCAATGGTTTTTATTAGCTTAACACATTAACACTCTGAAAAGTACGGGCATCAATTTCCGTCTGTCAGGCAGGATCCCTTGTCAGATGGGGACGATATACGACGCACGGTGGCGTTGGATTTGTATTTGTATGAAGGGAAAATACATAGTTATTTGCTAGAGCTACATACAGCAATGACCAACAAAATAGGAACATTTCAAACTTTTGTGTTTAAATGTTATTTTTGGTTTCACTTAAGTGAAGTTAAATGTCTTATTTTGCAACTATCTGTACACCAAGGATGTGTTCCATACAGTGCATAGTAGTTTAAAGAGGAGGTTTCGTCAAAGTATTGGATGGGTTCAAGTCTGAAAACAACAAAATAAATGTTGGTGTACCACAGGGCACTGTCCTGTCTCCTACACTCTTTTTCATTTTATCAACGATCTTCTGTTTGCAAGTTCTAGTCCACACTTACTTGATACGCTGAAGATAGATAGATAGGGCTTTTCATATTCATTTTTTATACCTAGAACTCTGCTCTTTTGATGTGAATGTTTAACGGTAATGTATGATAAGCTCAGTAAGTTGTGAGCTAGGTAGCATTGTTAGGTATTTACTGAATTAAATCTGTCGAAATCTAAATGCTGCTGTAAGTTATTACCTTTGCCACTATTTATAAACGGCAAGAAATAGGCCTTCAACTCACAAACAAAATTGAAACCATCCAAGACTTAACTGTCCTTGTCCTTAACAATATACATTTTGACAGTGATCACAAACTAGTAAAAATTAAGATAAAAATTGATCATAAGACATTAAGAAGAAATCAACAAACCTATTTTATCCCTATAGTAGTGCCTAATCAAAAAATAATTACCTAAAGGGTTTTTCAATAAGGGCGGGTAGATGTTGAAATGGAATAAAACAAGTCGTGTTTGAGGTATTAACAAAATTATTTTTTTTTTGAAAGGCGCATGTTTGCCATTAAGTGTGGAATATGACATCATTCAAATGCCCGCCTCGGCTTCTTACGGTGGCACTGATCCGAGTGGTCCAATTTTCAATGACTCTTCCGCATAGATCCGGCTGAATTTTAGCGATGACCTGTGTTATGTTCACCTTTGGGCATCGGTTGATTGTGGTTTATTTGCAAAGACCTGCGACTTCAAGAAACCCCACAGGAAAATGTTTAGCGGGGTCAAATTGCATGACCTTGGTGGCCAAATCACATCACCCCTGCGAGAGATAACCTTACCCTCAAATCGTTCATGAAAAATGTCAACCGTGACGTTTGCTGTGTGGCACGTAGCGCCGGCCGTCCTACTGGAACCACATGCCGTCTAGGTCCATACGGTTCAATTTGGGCCATAAGAATTTAGTTATCATCGTTATGCAGCCCTCGCTGTTGACGGTGACTGACTCACTAACGTCGTTTCCCAATAATCCAGAACAAACGGTATCTTTTTAAGGATGCATTATCACCTGGTGAACCTCGCCTGGGTTGGTGTCATTCCATATACGGCAATTTTGCTTGTTAACACAGCCATTCATCAAAAAATGCGCCTCGTCACTAAAGATGATTTTTCGGCGAAAATTGGGGTCTTCTTCCAAACGATTTGACAGATGTCACCAACACAAAATGGCTGTCACGGGGCGCCAGAATTTACCCTTTATAACAAGTGGAGCTAGACAAGGAGATTTGCAGACGACATAGTTCTTATTTATTCAAAAGCCACACACATTCAAGACATGTAGACGAAACTCACAACCTTGTGTAAGAATTATGGACTTAAAATAAACAAATCGAAAATTAAAGTGATGACAAATCACACAAAAGACGATAAAACGTTGGACGAAGAAAACATTGAGTACGTAGAAGGTAGAAGATTACAAATATTTGGGACAGCTAAAATCATTTAAGGACCACTTTTTGTCTTTTGAATTTCGCGGCTATGTACAAAGCGCTACAGAGGTATTGACATAACCTACAAAACGGCGGTATGTATGATTAAGTATACTTTGGATATTGCGTTCAATAGTTATAGGCGTGTAAACATGGAGTTTACTAACGCTGAAATTAGCGCTATTCTAAAGTTTTCCTTTGTTAAAGGCAAATCCGCTAGAGAAAAATTCCGGGAGATTAACTGTGTTTTGGGGGATGGTACTCTATTACTTTGAACCGTGGAGGAATGGTTTCTACGATTCAGAGCCGGTGAAAACGACACCATGGATAAGACAGCCGGTGGCAGATCTTTGACGCCGAATACCGAATACAAATCATGGGAAACATCGAGTTAGACCGGCATGTGGCATCTTGTGACATCGCCAAGGAGACGGGAGTTAGTGACCAAACCATTTTAAACCATCTGCAGAAGGCTGGATACAAAAAAGCTTGATGTTTGGGTGCTGCATGATTTGACGCAAAAAAACCTTCAGGACAGAATCAACGCCTGCGATATGCTGCTGAAACGGATCGAACTCGACCCATTTTTGAAGCGGATGGTGACTTGTGAAAAGTTGTTGTCCGAGTTCTTCGCAAATAAGGAGGGCGGCTTCTACGAGGGGGTATTATGAAGTTTCCTTCTGAAGCCATTTCCTTTGAGCCATTTACGTCGCTTGAACACCGTCGTAAACTTTCTTGTCATTTTTACAGTTACAGATTCTGCTCCAGCAAACAATTCAACCGTAATACTCGTTCTCCCAGGAATACTGATCCGTATACCCTTGAGCCGAATTTTGGCCGTTCTGTCAATTACAAAGATTCGTTCCTTAGCCGGACTACGCGAATGTGGAATGCCTTAGAATACTCTATCATTCCCAGTGAGTGCAATACATTCAGGAATTTAAAATCAATGTGCACCGACGTTTCTAACCACTTCTTTTTTTCGAATGATCCAACATATTAAAGGTATTCAAGACTTTTTGAGTGTATTCTAAGAATTAATGAAAAGACGTATTTACCAAAAATTAGGGTCTGATCCTATTATTTTGGCCATAGCAGTATGTGCAAGGACCCTTCGTATGTGTGTACCTCGATATTGTAAGTTGGCAATGGAGGGGGGGAGGGGTGAAGGTTTTGGAAGGACTTTTTCTCGTTACCACTAGATGCCTACTTCTCGTTCGAAGTGACTTTAATCGAACATTATGTATTACCGAAAAAATCTATAAATATTTATAAAAATGTTTATGAGTCGTTCATATTCCCGTTTTATGTTATATTCTGCGTTTGGTATGTATTATATGAATTTAATCAATGTATGTTTATATATGACGCAGGACGCAAAGGACGCGAAAGGAACACGAGAAGGAAGAAGACTCTTTTTGTGTGTTTATTGAGTTTTTGTATAAAGCAGGAGTGTTGGAAGTTGGATATACTCGTAAAATAACATTACTCTTGCGACTGTCATGCCAAATGTGTGTATGAGAGTTTTAAGAACATAAATTATAAGGCAAACGCATGAAAATATATTTTTTTTTAAAATACAACAAATGCTAAGCTCTTTTTGATTTACTTCAATTCCATTGGGGTTAAGTCAACACATTATTTCTTAAGAAGTTATTTTATTTCCAAAATAAACAAGCATGAAGAAAGTTTTGAAAGCAGCACACATCACAAGTGCTCTGGTATGGGGAAGGGGAGCGAGTATTATAACCAATTTGAATTTTACATACTCATATGTCATATGGGTAGGTATGTGTTTATATTTGGATGTAAACACGAACTTTTAATGTGATTTAAAATAAGATTTACGCAAGATTACGCAGAAATCATAAATCAGAATTCATTTGAAAAGGTTTGTACACTACACCTGACAACTTCGAGTTAAGTATTATAAAAAAGTCTTTTTTTTAACAAGGTGGCGGTAATAAAGAAGTACGGATGTGTTTTTTGTTTGGCTTAATTTCAAGGACCACTTGGGCGTATCCGTATCTACTTTTTTCGCATTTAGCTTAAATAAAAAGATTTCCATGAGTTAATTTTAGCATAGTCGTCTAGAAACGGGAATGTGCTACTTGTACAAAATTGTCTTGAACATTTTAAAAATTATAATGTATTTTTGAAGTCTACCCACAAACAATCCTTTGGCAGATGAAAGAAAACGAAAAAGGTTGTCAAATTAACTACTCTGTTTTAGAAAACAAGAAAAAGGAAATATTATTTTCAGGTTACTCTAAGGTGGATGATGGAATAGTTTTAAACTTTCCCTAGGTAGTTATTGTATTAGGTCTCCGATGCCGAGTTGAAAATTTTGATATTTTGCGACGTTTCAAGCTCCCTAAAATCTAAATCAAAAGTTTTTAGAGGGACGTATGTGTGTACGTATGTTTGTACGTTCGGGATACCTTTTTTCGTCGACCACAGCTCAAGAACTTTCAAATATATAGACTTCAAATAAATTTTGTTTTGCAGATAATAATGTAATGTGTATACACTCTTTATCTCTTTTACTATCGTGCTACATCTAGAGGAGAGGAGAATTCGCTTCTATAAGCATCGAGAAACATCTAGTGGCTAATAGGAGAACTCGCTTCTTAAGCATCGAGAAACATCTAGTGGCTTAGAGGGGAACTCATTCAGCGCATACAAGAACCTCGAAAGGGGTAAGCATCTAGTGATAAAGTGGAGAACTTCGTTAAGCATCGAGAACAACCTCGTAGATTCTCGAACCGATTTGAGGTACATATATAAATAGGCGCTCGGAAGCGAAGCGGTTCAGTATGATTATTGGTTGTAAACTGCGATAAGTAAAGACTGTGTATAAAAGTAATAATTGAAAGTAAAGACTGTGTTCGAAACGTAAAAGTTGAGTGTTCAATAAATAAGTTGAAGCGATTTTAAATAAAGTAAATTTGTGTTTTATTTGCAAGTGTGAATAAGTTTTAATTAGCGGACCAAGCCGAATATTACATTGGTGTCAGAATAAGGGATTAAAACTTATTGAGAATAAAAACAGTGAGCAGTGATTGGACTATTTTGTGTGAAGTAGTGAAGTTAAAAATTAGAAAAAAAAAAAAAAAAAAAAATGAGTAAAGTTTTGAAGGACTTAACTGTCCCTGAGCTAAAGGCCGAACTAAGCAAACGTGGCTTAAGTGGGACAGGTGTAAAAACCGAACTCGTGAAACGGCTGCAGGAATATCTGGAGCAGCAAAATGAAGACCCAGATACGTTTGCTTTCGAATTAGAAGCAAAAGTGGAAGAGGTAAATCCAAATGTTGCCTTATCCAACATGATGTCAGTTCTTTTAGCCAAATTTGAAGAAAATAAAAATGATGTCCTGAAACAACTAGAAGCCCAAAGAAGTGACCAAAAGCAAGAACAGCAGAATGTTCTCAAACAACTAGAAGCTCAAAGGAAACAACTAGAAGCCCAAAGAAGCGACCAAATGCAAGAACAGCAGAATATTCTAGAGCTATTCGACGAACAGAGAAATCTTTTAGAAGACAGGTTTGCGGACTTCGAACAGAAAATCAATACTCTCGAAGAGCGCGTCGAACAGCAAAATGCATGTTTCGAGAAAATGAACAAACAAATCGAAACCCTCACAAATGAACTAGAAAAAGTGCGGAATATGAAAGCTCGAGAACCTTCTTGTGAGTGTTCAAGGAAGAGAGAAGTGAATCCTCCAAGCTTTGATGGTCAGATTCCGTGGCCAATCTACAAGAAACAGTTTGAAGCAGCAGCGTTAACAAACGGCTGGGACGATTACGAAAAATGCATTGCTCTTACGCTTGCTTTAAGAGGATCTGCTGCTGAACTGCTACAAACCATCCCAGCAGAAAAGAGTGGTGACTTCACAGTTCTGGTAAATGCAATCGAACAGCGATTTGGGAATAGCCACATGGCAGAACTCTTCCGAGTTCAGCTTAACAATAGGACACAGAAAAGAGGTGAAACTCTACAGCAGCTTCAGGCAGATATCGAGCGATTGGTTCACCTGGCATATCCAACAGCTGGTAACGAGATAATAAATCAACTTGCTGTTGAAGCCATTGTGAGAGCTGTGGGCGATATAAATCTCCAAAGGGCTATCCGCATTGCCGGAAAGCGAACACTACCAGAAGCATTGGCTTTCGCTCTGACGATGGAAGCTGTAGAACAAGCTTCCCAAAACGTGCATCGCGTAAGAAAATTAGAAGTTAAAGAATGTTCTTGTCAGAAGACTACTGTGGAAAGGAGTCAGCGAGGCGGACGAGCACGATGCTGGAACTGCAATAACACTGGGCATCTACAGCGACAGTGCAGATTACCGCGAAGAGGAACCGCATGGCAACACTTTGGAAACAGAAGTAATTCAACTGGTCAAAGTAACACCAACAACGTTGCTTCCGAAGTTGTTTTCCACCCGGGAAAACGAATAAGAACCAACTTTAAGGGGCAGAAGCTGGTTTCTGGTATCGATGGCCGCAGGAACGACATCCAGGTTTATCAAACGAAACCTGACAACAAGAGCAGACCATATAAGGAAGACTGTAAGCATTGCAGACGACAAGAAGAAAAAGAAGTGGTTACTGTCCAACGAACCAGAGTCGATCCCATTTATGGCTGGAGCAACGACGAGTTGAGGAAGGCTCAACAAGAAAGACCCCTTCAGATCCACGACAATACCAGGTTGAAAATAAAGATGTTCAGTGACCGAATGAAGACACGCTACGATATACGAGCGACAACAACAGAGTTCCAAGCAGGAGATCGGGTGTGGCTTTACAATCCCCATCGACAAAAGGGGTTGTCACCGAAACTTCAACGGGACTGGGAAGGGCCATATACAGTCATTACAAAAATCAACGATGTCGTGTACCGGATACAAAAGGGAATCAGAGGAAAACCTAAAGTTGTACATCGTGACCGGCTACATCGCTACAGTGGTGATGAGAACAATGGATTTGTTCGGGACGATCAATCCTAAGGAGGGGGCAATGTAATGTGTATACACTCTTTATCTCTTTTACTATCGTGCTACATCTAGAGGAGAGGAGAATTCGCTTCTATAAGCATCGAGAAACATCTAGTGGCTAATAGGAGAACTCGCTTCTTAAGCATCGAGAAACATCTAGTGGCTTAGAGGGGAACTCATTCAGCGCATACAAGAACCTCGAAAGGGGTAAGCATCTAGTGATAAAGTGGAGAACTTCGTTAAGCATCGAGAACAACCTCGTAGATTCTCGAACCGATTTGAGGTACATATATAAATAGGCGCTCGGAAGCGAAGCGGTTCAGTATGATTATTGGTTGTTAACTGCGATAAGTAAAGACTGTGTATAAAAGTAATAATTGAAAGTAAAGACTGTGTTCGAAACGTAAAAGTTGAGTGTTCAATAAATAAGTTGAAGCGATTTTAAATAAAGTAAATTTGTGTTTTATTTGCAAGTGTGACTAAGTTTTAATTAGCGGACCAAGCCGAATATTACAATAACATCAAAATATGCAGACATGACTTTCAAAAAACTAACTGGGTGCTTTTTTTCACTATAGAAATTTTTTAAAGTAGTTAACGGATAATGAAATCTAACTTATTCTACCATATGCAAAATATATTTGTTAACTTTTAGTTACTTTCTTAGAAAAATCTTATTGACTACTTAAAAAAAAACACAAAAACAACTAAAAACTGATACAAAATGGTTTTCGACTCAAGAATCTACAGAACAAAGAAAGATATTGACTTTAAACTCTTCTTGTAAAACTTTAAGAAATATCGACCGACGGTATGGAATACAAATCAGTGTGGGTCGCACCTCAATTTATTGTTCCTAACTTAACCTACTGACCGATCGAGATCGAGATGGTGGCACAAAATCGGGTATTGCATACTATTGACAAAAAAATAAAGTAAAACGTTTCCTCCCATACGAATTTCAATCAAAGTATCAGGGAAACCTGAACTGAAGTGGTCCAGTATCAGTAGATTACCGTCATTGAACCAAATCTTTTGAAATGATTGTTCAAAACTTGCACTCTCTGAAAACAAACAAACGCTCAAGATAAAACTCTTACAAAGTGTTGTAAGTCGTTAATGTGAGAAAGGCCGATTTCGAAGCAAAACCACAGGCTAACTGGCTTAGAAAGTCCTTAAAAACCATATTCCACGTGAACTCTGCCCTGGTAAAATGGAATAAGAGTTGACCCCAAGACAAAACACAACGATACTTTTGCTTGTCTCGTCCAAGGATGGCAATCTCGTTACAGAGTTGTCTAGGTTTAGGATATAACTGGTCTGGGTTTTGTGGTTTTTCTCGTGAATATTTTAATTCAATATAGTCTCAGCTAGTCAGATTTCGTTGCTTAAATTGTGTTTAGGATTTAAGTTAACACTTGAACTCAATTTGAGACATATTGTAAAGTTAAGAGATTCTTTTCTTAACCGCATATCGAGAATGTGAAACACTGTTTTTCGCTCCTATTTTGATATTTAAAACCAATGTGCAATGGTGTCCTCTTTTAAATCGTTGCTTTTTTTCTAACGCTAATAATGTGAGTAGTACCCGTGGCGGAGTGATGGTTAGTGCGTTTTACTGTCATGCTATTGGTCTTGGGTTCAACCCTCGCCTGTTCCATCTACAATTTTTTTGTTCACGGGTACTGCCTCTTAGTAATTCTTTTCATGAAAAGTACTTTCTCAAATTAGCCGTTAGGTCCCCTACGTCCCTAACAATATTACTCGCACACAGGAATGGTTGAGAGTTGTAAGCAGAGAGACAAGAACTAATAGAGAGAACCAACTTCGACGGTTGCTCTCTTTTTGCCTACAAGCGGTGATTTGCACACCAACTTGCATATGTATTAACTCCATATAAAAAAAATGTGAGGAACAAATACTTATGCAAGTTGGTGTGCATACTCACCACCAGAGAGAAAAAACTAATTAATTCTTTTCTCTCTGCTCACCACCTTTGAAAAATGGCGGATGTAGTCAGCTGTTCAGAGGTGTTCAAAGAAAATTCAAAATTGTGGATGAACAACTTTTTGGTACTCTCATTGTGTTCGTTTGGGAGTAATATCATTCGAATATGAAGTGAAATTAATTACTCTTGTTAGGTGCCAGAACAATGAAGATTTAGAAACAATTCTAAATTACGCATTTAGAGAAATATTAGTTAGTTATTTGAAGCCAGTTTTAATCATTAAGTAAGTAAAATAAATTGGGTGGTGCAACAGTCCAATGAGAATTAGGACCTAGAAACATAAAACTCTGAAAGCACTACTACTATTATTTTTTTATTATTAGCTGCGTTAATGGGTTTAATTTTCGCTCAGACCGTTGAAAAATACAAAAAGACTCAGATTTGTTTCAATTTTCAGAGTTTATCGACTTTATTTTGTCGATGCGAGAGTTAGAGGAACATTGAAAACGAGAGTTACAGAATGTAAACATGGATCACGAAAATAAAACAACGCAGGAACATTGAAAACATTTTTATATACTCATCTCTTTTTCCTATTTTATTTGTGTGTACTCGTTGTTTATTTTCTTTGAATTGCTCACGACATTTCCAAAATGCTGAAAATAAGTGATTTAAGTAGAGACTAAATAAGAAGACCGTCAACTTGTTACTTCTGTTGCCAATTTACATTACATAAGATTTGTGAATAGGTGATAAGCTATTCTTACTGCTTTCCGCTAAGCTAGTGTGTTGCTTTTAAAGGCTTAACTACATAAGCCGAAAAGTGCTTTTGTACAAAAGTTAAAATATTTGTAATTATTTTTGTAAGAAATCGGGCTTTTTTGGTCACTTCATCCATATATGCAAATAAAAAACTTTATTTCATATTTTTTCCCTACGTTTCGTCGTAATTTCTCGACTTCTTCAGGGGAATTTTATTAAATCTGAGGATAACATTTATTTAACAAACTGCATTTATAAAATTTTTCGATTTTAAACTTACATGTTTTTTGTCGTTTGTTACATATAATAAAGCACTATTTTTTTATAAACGATTTAAACTGAGTTTTTTTGTCTATAGTAAAAAGGAGTTATTTTAAATTTTTGAACATAAATAATTAAACGGAAATTTCATACAAAACTTACAGAAAAGAGAAAAAACTACATTAACTACATAAAAGTAAACAATAAAAAATTTTTATCAGAAAATTACACCGCTCTTAATGCAAGAGAGTAGCTGGCTATTGTGTTGTCTCTATCTTCCTGTGTATTCATTGTTTTGTCTATATTTTGTTGTATACGTAGGCTTTCAAGTGTGTATCTATTGTTTGTTCTCTTTTCTTTGTCCATTATTGTTGTATTATCAAAGTCTGCAGAGTGTCCAGTTTCTATTATATGTTGTGATAACCCAGTGGATTCTCTCTTATTTCGGATGTCAGCTTTGTGTTCTATCAACCTCGTCTCTAGTGATCTTTTTGTTGTACCGATGTAGATCAGTTTGCACGTCTCCCCCTCCTTTCCATTGCACCCAATTTTATATATGATGTCATGTTGTTGTTCTTTTTCTATTTTTGTTTTTGTGTTGGTGAATAGTTGTCTGATTGTTGTGTTTGGTTTATGAGCGAAAGTCACATTTTCTCTTTTTATTATATGGTTGAGGTTTCTCTTGTCAGTTAGGTTTGGAATGTATGAAATGCCATAGTATCTCATAGGGTTGCCAACTTCCAAATTTTTCGGAGAGTTATTGTTATTGTTTATTGTATTGATGTTATTTTTTATTAAATTGTTTATAAGGTAATATGGAAAATTGTTCATGTGTAATATTGTTTTTATTGTTTTTATGTTTTCTTCATGAAATTCTTCATCGCTTATTTTTAAAACTCTGTTTATAAAATTGTTTGCAGTGTTGATTTTTTGCTGTAGAGGTTGAGTGGAGAGGAAGTTCATCATTCTTCCAGATGCTGTCATTTTCGAATACCAGTTGAATTTAATTTTATTTCTTGTTCTGTACATTCTGATGTCTAGATAGGGTAGGTTTTGATTTTTTTCTATTTCAACTGTGAATTTAAGTTTAGTGTGGTAATGGTTCAAATACTTCAAGATCTCGTCCTTATCTTTTTCTTTGACAATAGCAAACACGTCGTCTACGTACTTGGTGATGTATTTAATAATAATTTGTTTTTCTTTTTTAAGGTCGTCCATAGTTTTTTCAATTAAATCGTCCAAAATTATATCTGCTATTGTTGGGGAGAGAGGATTTCCCATAGGCATGCCAAAAGTCTGGTTATAAAATTTGTCCTGGAATTTAAAATAATTATTCTCTTTTAGACAAAATTCTAGAATCTTTAAGAACTGGGTTTTTGGGATTTTTGTCAAGTTTTTAATTGTGTCCCACTTCTTCATTATGATTTTTATGGCTAGATACGTCGGAATATTTGTGAAGAGTGAAACAGCGTCAAAAGAAACTAGAAAATCATCTTCCTCTAAAATAATGTCTTCTATTTGAGTTTTGAGTTGAGATGAATTGTTAATGTTTAGATTGTCGTTAACTATGTTTTTCAAAATTTGTCCTATGTGTTTTGATAGTTGATAGCATGGAACATTCGTCGAAGAGGAAATAGGTCTCAGTGGTAGATCGGGTTTATGTATTTTTGGTAATCCGTATAATCTTGGTGCTGTTGATGATGAAGAGTACAATTTTTGTTTTTGCCATTGGTCTATATAATTGTTTTTGAAGAGTTCATTGACTATGTTGTTATTGGTTTTTTGCAGTTTTTGTGTTGGATCAGTTCTAATTGTTTTGTACGTATTTTTATCTTCTAGTAGTGTTGACATTTTATTAAAGTAATCTGATTTATACATTATAACTGTTTTATTGCCTTTATCTGCCTTTGTGACAACAATTTCGTTTTTGTATTTCCTGAGGAACTTTTGGGTATCTTTGTGTATTTTAAGTATGAATTTTTCCATTGTTAAAAAATAAAATATTTGTATTCTCGCTAGGTCAGTGGTTTTGTGAAAAGAATATACAAATTTGTTCTTCAACCAAAATTTAAGTCTTATGCATCATTTATCTTCCAGTTATATAGCGACAAGGAAAAATCTGTGAGGGAAAGTTCTAACTACAGTTCTTCTGAAACTGCATTTTGGCTTATTCATACATACATAGATGTTTGCTTAACTTTTGAGGCTATTCATAAATAAATGCAAATCAAAGTTAAGGGCTAAACCTGAATAACTATAAACATAGAAAATGCTGTGTTCAAGTAATTATTATCACAGCCAAATTTTATAATTGATTTTTATGGTGTAAAAAAAGTTGAAAAAGTAATTCATGACAAATAAATGTTACGTTAACACTAAGTTCCAGAAAATATCGATTGATACTGCAATTGCAAAAGATATGGATATTTTATATAAATATTCCCGGTAAACTATAGAACTTTATTATTTCCGCCTTTTATAATTCAATGTAAAATAATTCAATGCAGTATATTTTAGATAATACAGTATAGTTAAGTTAATAGTTAAGGTATTACTATTGAAATATACAAATAAAGTCTAGTCTAAAAAACCTTAGATAACCTTGTTACACTCTTTCTGAACACATCCTTTCTTGTTTTGCTTGTTAATGCCATCTATCTGTAACTCAAAGAAAGAGAAGGGAAAAACAAAATCACCATGATCTACCGTTATAAAGTTTACCGTAATTTATTGACAAACAAAAATGTTTTACTAGAATTAATTTGAATTATAGGAGTATTTTTGTAGATATAAAAACGACAAGATGTTTAGTAAAATAAAAAAAGGAATTCATGAGAATTACAAATATTTTTAAAAATATTAAAAAACATAGCCTTCTTGGCTACCAATAAACAAAAATGAGAAATGTCGCATTTCCCGGAACTGATGTTTTTTTGTGTACTCTTCTAAGAGGTGAAAACATGTATACAATATACATACACCGATACGAATTCAACACGCTATAAAAAATGAGAGTAAGAGGTTTCGAAGGGACGGGGACGAGGAAATTTGGCTCTCTCGATTAGTTTTTTCTCTCTGGTTGTAAGAAATTATTAGGCCCTAGTTCTCAAAGGACTGTTTCGCCACCAAATATATTTATTTATTTTAACTTTAAACAAGTTTAATGCAGATATAGTGTATATGTATGCAAACTTTTAAAACGGTTATACAAAAGATACAAACATAGAGGAAAATGGATACATTCATCGTGTTCGTTTTGTAATCTGTAGATATTACTTAAATTTGACAGTTTACTACTCGTAATACATACCAATTTTTTGACATTAATATATTTTTTGCTTTGTTTTTGAGACAACCATAATCTAAAAGCTATATGGGTTTAAATATAGACTTAGGTAAAATACTTTTGTTAAAATTGTGCTTTCAAAATATTGCTCTTCATACATTTATCCGATTTGACTCCTGGAAGTTTTGGAATCGAGTACGATTAGATCATGTATATAAACTTGTTTTTGGGGTTACTTAGGACCGGATCCTGTTTATGTCGATGATTCATTGTCAATCAAAAACTATTTTAGCTCTTTAGGATTTGTCAATTGCAGCACTGAAAAATATAGGGGTATTGAAAGAATTATACGCTGTTATCCAGGAGTGTGGTAGCTTCCCATTATGAGGCAGTTGATGTAGGAAATGCACAAAATCAAGAATTTCAAAAATTCTGTTAAAGCAATTTAGTCTACTGTATAAAAATAAGTCGGGTTTTCCTTCCTGACGCTATAACTCCAGAACGCACTAACCGATTTCCACGGTTTTGCATTCGTTGGAAAGGTCTCGGGCTCCGTGAGGTTTATAGCAGGCAAAATTCAGGAAAAATTTCAACAGAAAAGCGGTGAACTCCGTTTAGCTTCTAATAGAAAGCTATTGTAAATGTTCCGATTTGTGGAATTGGAATTTTTAAATTTTTTGACGTTTCAAGGGCCCTATATTCTAAACCAAAGCTTACTTTTGGGAACCTTTTTTAGTCAACCATATCTCTAGAAACGTCAGAGATATCGACTTCAAATGACGTATGAAATCTACAATGAAGGAATGATTTGATTGAGGATCAATGCTTGTTTGCAACTGATTGAAGTAGGAATAATTGCGCCAAATCGATCGATGCACGATGCGTTGAAGCAAAAATTAAATCGAGAGCTGCAATAGGCAGGAATTCGTTCGAAATAATTTGCCCCTGCTGAATGAACAGCAAAAACAAGTATACGAAACATTAATGCAAGCGGTGGACAATAATACTGGTGGTCTTTTTGTTAAATAAAAATACATATATGAACATAAAATGTTTAATTAAAGTTTGAGGCAAATGTATTCTTACCTGAAGAACTCCTTTTCATCTTTGTACCATTTAACTGAATTCAATGTGTGTCCGTCCATATCATAGCTACATGTTAGCGTGACATTATCACGAAAATCTATTATTTCCGGAACATAAATATCTGTTACCACAAGACTCCCAGCATGTTTATAAACTGAAAATATAAAAATATAAGAATTTATTATAATATCGTACATACATAAATGTAAATAAATTATAAAAATTTATTTTTATTTAAGACTTAAATAATTTTAGTTTATAGTATTTTTATCTACACTAATATTATAAAGAGGAAAGATTTGTATTTTTGTATGTAACGAATAAACTCAAAAAGTACTGGACCGATTTTAATAATTCTTTTTTCATTAGAAAGCTACATTATCACTGAGTAACATAGGGTATATTAAGTACTAGATTACTATAGAAATCTTTAGAAATTGATATTAAAACCAACCGAAGGTGTAAAAAAATTAGCCATAAAATGTCTTTCATCGCATACGCTGTGAAGAGTATTAATGATAGGACAAAAAAATGTTTACTAATTTAGTGATTCATGGTCGTTTTAATTAGCATGCCTATAACTTAAATATCTGTACCTATTTATGTCTACCCGTGCGAAGCCGGGACGGGCCGCTAGTATGACATACAATTATTGTTAGTTAAGTAGAAATAGTCACTTTTATGTCAGAGGTAAGAAAATATTTATATACATACATACATAGAATTTTGACTTTAATTCAAATGCCAATGACGCACACATTTTCAAATTTTTGAAGTTAAAATTACAGTTTTAGTAAGAATCATGATAAAGAAGTCTTCGTTTGACATGAAAAACATAGAGATTTATAGTTCTAAAATTATTTCAAAACCTTTAGATTTCCCAAGCATAATGATGTTTTATTGAAACAAAAGCGTTTTTTTTCGAAAACTTCTATGTGCTAAGTGCTAACCATGTTAGTATAATAAAGATTTACGAACCCTCTGAAATATTAGAAATCATTGTGGAAAACATATTTGAAAACCAGATCCGGTGTTTAGCTTCTCTAATGCGCCAGTTATAGCTATCATTGAAATCGATTCGGAAAAATGTTTGAATCGATATTTCACGGTGTTTCCCTTTGATTAGAAATGAAAATTATATACTGATCGATCGGAAATCACACAAGGAATTTTTGTTGAGAAAAAAAAGTTTAGTTGCACATTGATTTTTCTCTAAAAATGTATTTTTCTATTTTCCGGGCGGAAATTAATTTTCCTGAACAGCTGATACTTTTATGTTCAAAAGTAAAACGAATCGTTCCACTGATTTGTGTTCCAATTTCACACAATTCCAATGACAGATTTCTGTCAGTAAACATTTTTCGGTGGCTTTCAATCAGGAAAAATTTTTCGATGACAGACATTTTTAATGATAGCTATAAATGACCTGTCGAAAAAATTCCAATGTTTGTTTTCAATGATGAAAACCAATGATAGCTATAACTGGCGCCTAACTATCAGTAAGCTCAATACAGATTTCCATCTCTTTGTGAATTTCTATATCTAGAACACATTGATAATATGCAAGATAGCCTGATTAAGGATCCAAGACGCTTTTACCAATTTATAAACATTCTTCCCTTCAATATTAAAATTACACAACAACAACAACATGGATTCTTAAAAGGTAGATCCACTACAACCAATCTTACTGAATTTGTGTCCAAAAGAGAAAGGGAATGAAGTGAACATTATCACTACAGACTTTAATAAAGTCAAGATAAAATCAATCACCAAATTATTTTTCTTAAACTTAAAGCCCTTGATTTCCACCCTTTTTTATTTCTTGAGAACCGCCAATATAGAATTGTTTTCAGGTTCTCAAACACATACAAATTCAGGAGTCCCTCAAGGGGGCCACCTTGGTTCTTTGTTATTTGTCTTAGCTATCAATGACGTTATTAATGGCAACGTTATTCAATGGCAACTCATCCCTTGGCTTTATCAAACGTTGGTCTAAGGAATTCTCGAACCCCTATGTCTTTAAATCCCTATACACCACCTCTGTTAGACATCTGCTTTAATACGCTAGTAAAGTCTGGTCTCCATATCAGAACTCTCATTCACAGAGAATTTAATCTGTACAACGCAGATTTCTTGGATTTGCACTCCGCGGTCTTCCTTGAGGTGATAGTCTTACCACCTTATGAAGATCGCTTAAAACTTATTAATCTGCAAACCCTCAAAAACGCTTAACCAACCTTACAGAAATCTTAATAAAAACAAAGGATTAGGATCTTGAAACATGAAAGTTTTTAAACATTTTTAATTTGACCAACAATTACAATATCTTCCAATGTGGTTAGTTTATATGATAAAATAAATATCAATTTTACCAACCCTCATGTCTTTATTTTTGTTTCAAAATATTCCAAGTCTTAAATTAGTTTATTTTATTCTAGCATTTATATTTTCTCCTAAGATAAAATAATCTCAGGACTGACTGATGTCCTTGTCTAAATCATAACAGTTTTATATAATACATCTTTATTTCAGTCATAACCCGAATGCCTTTAGAACTTACTCGTAAGTTCATTCATGCAATTTAATTTCGTAAATGAAAATCTCTTCCTTTGATATATTGCACCTGAATAAATATTTTCTAAGGACATTTTCCTCTTCGTTTCGTCTTGAAAACGTGATATGTATGCTCAGTTTTTAAATATGTTATGAACAACAACAAAAAATATCTTTTTATATAAATTCTATATGAAAATACTTCTGTGGTTTAGTAACATTTTTATGTGCGATTACGCTTGGGTGCATGAATTATTTAAACGTTCCTCATGTCCACTGTCCAGGGACGGAGTGATAAACAATAGCGCCTTTTTAAGAATAAAATTTGGATTTCTTAAAATTGGACATTATGTTAATAACTCTTAAAATACATTTACTGAACGAGAAGAATTACAACCTACTTACTTACCTGTGTGAACTAGGGCCTCACCCAACAAACTTCTCCATCTAGCTCGGTCCCTAGATAGATGTCTCCTGTTGCACACTGAGTTGAATGAGGTCATTTTCCACTTGTGCGTGCCACCTAATCCGCGGTCTTTCTCTGCTTCGCTGTCCTGTGGGTGTGGATTCGAAGACTCTTCAAAACAGAGCATAGGTTTCCATGCACTCTACGTGACTAAGCCATCTCAGCCCATGGACTTTTACCCTTCTGGCTAAATCTACGTCACTGTACAGCCAGTACGGCTCGTCGTTCCAAATTCTCCTCCACTCACCTTCTATGCATACGGGACCACTTTTGTCATAGTCCATGCTTCTGCACCGTATAGCAGGACGGTTCCTATATAGCAACACTTTGGTCATTCGAGAGAGGGCTTTGCAACTTAACTGCTTTCTTAGCCCAAAGAAACAGCGGTTAGCAAGAGTAATTCTCCGTTTGATCTCAGCGCAGGTGTTGTTTTCTGCGTTTATAGCCTATGTAGACGAATTCCTTAACTACTTCAAAGTAACGTCTGTCGACGATGACGTTTTAACCGAGACGCTGGTGTTGTAGGTCCTTTCTTGATGACAGCATGTACTTTGTTTTGCCCTCATTATCTGTTAAACCCAATTTTGCTGATTCTGTCTCAATACTCACAAAAGCCCCATTAAAATCCCGCTGAGTTCTTCCCATTATGGCAATTTCACCACCATGTTCTAGTAATTGGACAGACTTTTGAAAGATAGTTCCTCTAGTGTTGTCGTGTGAGCTCTGCACTATTCTTTCAAGTACGATTTTAAAGAAAACACATGACAACACATCACTTTGCCTAAAGCCTTTTTTGTTATCGAAAGGTTCTGTTAAGTTGTTTACAACCTTTATATAGCAGCGCGAATTCTCCATGGTCATCCTGCAGCAACAAATGAGTTTGACAGGGATGCTAAAACTAGACATGACTCTATACAGCTCGTCCCTTTAGATGTTGTTATATGCGGCCTTAAAATTGTTAAAGAGATGGTGCGTGTCGATTTGATGTACTTGGGTTTTTTCCAGGATCTGCCGTTAAGTGAATATTTGATCGACCGAAGATTTTCCTGGTCTAAAACCACACTGATTATCAGGTTGTTGACGATGGGCTTTAGACATTCACATATTACGGCAGACAAGATTTTGTAAGCGATGTTTATAGGGTTTCCTTTTTTCAGAATCGGACAAACAATACTAAGGTTCCGTTCATCGGGCATGCTTTCTTCCGACCATATCTTACAGATAAGTTGGTGCATGCTCCTAACTAAATTACCTCCAGCTGTTTTGAAGAGCTCGGCATTCAAGCCATCTGCTCCAGCGGCTTTGTTAGACTTGAGCTTAGATATGGCAATCTTTACTTTATCTAAGTAGGGAAGACGGGATTGTTGGCTTTCGTCGTCTGTGTTGAATGGATCATCCTGCCTGACAGCGGAATTCGGTTTGTCGTCGCCGTTATACAGTCTGCAGAAGTTGTCCTTCCATATCCTCAGCATTGACTGCGATTCCACTATAATGTTTCCACTTTCGTCTTTGCAGACTTCGGTTCGAAGTTTATGTAATTTCTTTTCACCTGCTCTTAAAACTTTTGAACTTCATTCCTGCTTTTGAACCTCTCAATATTTTCGACCGCACGCTTCTATTAATCTATACTAATATTGTTAATGGGGAAGTCAGTTTGTTTGGTTATTTGTTTTTCCGTCTTTACGTCGCAATGGAGCAATATTATGACATGATTTTTTGTGCAAAGGTAGTTACGAGGCTGGAAAGTGTTTTAAGCTTCTTTTTATCGCCGTAAAATGTCCATTCACATCTCATTCGAGTAGATCTGGTAGCGCTTATAATGAAATATTCAATATATTTTCTTTAAAACACTAATTAAGAGCATATCATTAGGTGCTAACTGCTTTTGGACCTATCATCGTTGCATATCATTGGGCGTTTCTTATTATATTCCTCGAATCCTAATAATTGTTCAGATTAATAATTCCAAATCAAAAGACCGTTAAAGTTTAACTATGACAATTGATAAGGCGAAAGGGCAAACACTAAAAATAGTCGGTGTCAAAAGGTGTTTATGAACTTCGCTAACGCACATTCAATTTTTTTCTGACATTCTCAAATGTCAAGCTATTGACAACAACCATTTAAACTCCTCATAGAAGTAAAAAAAACACCCTCTAAAGTCGTTATTCGTTCGGGCCTGTGAGTTGTTCTTTCTTCGCACACAGTGAACACCGGCCCTGTTCTATTGACTTGACATTGTTCAGTATAGTAGTGTTCTAAATACATAGCACACATACAATTACGAAGTGAAGATAAAGAGAAAAGTAAGCTACTTATTGTGACCCGCAAAACTATATATGTATGTATTAGGTCGGTACATATGTATTCCTATTCCATTTGCGTTACTGAAAAAACCAGAAAGAAAATTCGTAATCGTTATAGTGGCAGTGGCCACTTAAGATGACGTCGTCACTTTACTCCTTTCACAGTAATTGCCATTGGCCATACCAAACAGATTCAAAACCAGCACAACCATCAGCTCCAGCTCCAGCTCGAGCTTCAGCCATCAGCAATAGTCAACACCACCACCCAAACCCAACATCGAAGTGACTTTTCGTCTCGAGCTCTCCATAGAAAAATATATTTTAAAAATGTTAAAATCTTTTAACATCGACTTTCTCTCTAAAGGTAGAAGTCCTTTTTAAAATGTTGGATGGAAGAAAAATACCTAGCGCGAGGTATACGACGCGTATTGTTCATCACAGTGGGGCGTATATAAAAGCAGATTCAACATCGGAAATGTCGATTGCACTTATTATACAACGGTATACAGAGGTACAGTATTACTGTGCGAGTATATAAGAGAAAAAAGGGAATAAAAAGGTTAAGTGAAATGAAAATTACTGGCGTGTGAAAGCTGTTAAAACACTCTAATTACCCTTGAATTAAATGACAGTTTAACCTAGCGACCCAAATTTGTAAGTAGGTATATATGTCGGTCGGTAGGTTTGTTTTGTTTTTGTCCGTCATGTCAACACCGCTCCGCTGCTGCTGGAAGATAAACTTCAAAGTTAACATGACAGGGGCTTGTTAGATGTGGGAAAGGTATTTCCAGGTATTTATGTAGGCAGACTTATTGACGTTATATAATTTACCGCAATTTAAATTGGTATGTGCTGCATTTGTTTGATCCAATTACTTTAAGTTCGTTGAAAGAAATAATAAAAATAGGAAAGTAGACCAAAATTAAGGAAAAGTAAACTAGGAAAATGCTGAATTCCACTCGAAAATCAAAACATACATTTTTGATTAAGAGAAAAGTTAAGTTTTAACACCCTTGAATGGAAAGGTTCGAATAAGGTTGGAGTTATGTAGATTTGAGGCACTTTAAAACGGTACCAAAAAGCCTAGTTTCTGTCTGTGCGTGCGTGTGTGCGTACGTTCGTACGTCCGTATGCCCGACGCCCGTACGTCCGTACGTTCGCGGCGTTTTTTTCGTCGTCCATAGCTCAAAAACCATAAGAGATATCGCCTTTAAATAAATTTTGTAATACAGATCATAAGGCAGAAAGATGCAGAACTCAAAAAAATTGCGTGGGTGGTTTTTTTACCATAGCAGTTAAAAAAAAGTGAACATTTTCGTTAACCCTAAATAACTCATGAACCAATGACGTTAGAGACTTGAATTAAATTTTATATTATATAGTGTAACGTTATACAAAACAGGTATATTTTTGGAAAAAAATTAAATTAACGGTTTTTTTATAAATCAAAAAAACTGAAAAAAAAATGTGTCACCTCGAAAATTTTACGACTAAAATATGATTTCATCTCCAAAACAATTTTGTGCAACGAAGAATAATGTTTTTGACATCTGATGATCTGAGAAAAATCCAATTGACAGTTTTTTTTTATAAAAAATAAAATCCAAAAAAAAACATTACTCATAGTTGGTAAAAATTGAAACTTTTTTTATCTTATAAGAAATATTGTTTTCAACATTCTGAAAAATGTTGAGAAAAATCGAATTGACAGTTAAAAAAAAAAAAAAATAAAAACCTAAAAAAAAATGTATAAAAGGTGGTAAAAATTGATTTTCGACTCAAATATCTTTTCAAAACTTTTAGATATTGGCTTTAAACTACTGTAATCTTTCAAAAAATATTGTTGTCAACATTCAGTAAAATTTTGAAAAAAATCGATTTGACAGCTTTTGTACAAAAAATTAAAAACCTAAAAAAAAATTAACAAAAGTTGGTAAAAATTGATTTTCGACTCAAATATCTTTTCAAAAATTTTAGATAATGGCTTCAAACTAATTTTAACTTATAAGAAATATTGTTTCTAACATTCGATAAAATTTTGAGAAAGATCGAATTAACAGTTTTTTTTACAAAAAATAAAAACCTAAAAAAAACAATACTAAAACTTGGTAAAAATTTACTTTCGACTCAAATAGCTTTTCAAATGTTGGCTTCAAACTTATTTTATTTCACAGAAAATATTGTTTTCGATATTCATATATCATTCGATATAAAAATCCAACAGTCCGTTTTTTCATAAAAAATTAAATCTACAAAAAATAGTACGCAAATTTGGTAAAAATTGATACATATATACAAACTGATACATATCGACAGACGGGATGGGAAGTTATCAGTGTAGGTCGCATCCCAGCCTCTTTTTTTTATTTATATCTTTCCTAGCCTCCTCTCTTTCTCAACATGCCTTTGGTATCTTGATATATTTTTTAATAATAAGGTTTTCAGCTGCATAAAATCGTCACCAGATGCTTATACTCGGTCGGTCTTAATAAAATTCTTCAACGGTGTTGAACGGAGTCTTTTTAATAATTATAAAATTAGTTCTGTTAGTTACATATTTAAAAGTTGCGAAGCACCAACAAGCCTCGGATACGGACTGATTTAACATCAATTAGCGGAATCCCTAAACTGCTGGAAGGCAGATATTACCGCCATCCAAGAAGTGCTATGGGATGGACCGGGCAAACGCAATTAAAAGACTGCGATATAGACTACGGCGACTGCTACCGTCAAACCAGATTGACGACATTGCGATCGATGCACGTCACTTCTTGAGGATACGGGATGTCCAAACATTCCGAGGGGAAAACATTGACTGGGACCACTACCTCGTTATACGGCTACGGATATCTCGTTCCAAGCCAAAACAAGGAAGTACTGTGAGAAGGTTCGACGTTAGGCGGCTACAATCGCAAGAGACTGCCATGTCCTATAGCAGCGAAACAACAGGCATACAAAACGGCGCTGCACAGAAGGACCAGAGCTGCTCTCGAGCTCTACGAGCAGAAGAGGAGAAAGGAAAACCGGCTTCTTAGATGTAAAAAAAGAGAGCATGAGAAGCGTGCGATCGAGGAGATAGAGGGATGTCAGAACAGGAATGAGGCTCGTAAATTTTACCAAAAGGTAAAAAAAAACCTCCCAAGGGTACCAGCCACAAACCTAAGTCTGTAAGGACGGTCAGGGGAACATCGTAGTAAAACCGCAGTCTATGTTGAGATTATGGAAAGAAATTATATAACGGCGATGACGAACCGAATTCCGCTCTAAGGGAGATAGAAGACAGAACCACTCAACCTAGGCGACGCAGATCAACAATTCCGCCTACCTGACCTCGACGAAGTAAAGATAGCTATATCTTAACTGAAGTCAAACAAAACTGCTGGAGCAGACGGCATCGCTGCCGAACTATTCAAAGCAGCAGGCTATGACTTGGTAGGGAGCATGCACCAACTCATCTGCAAAATATGGTCGGAAAAAAGCATGCCCAATGAGTGGAATCTCAGCATAGTTTGCCCATATAACAAGAAAGGAGACCCTCTAAATTGCGCCAACTACAGATTCACCAGTCTTCTGAACATTGCATATAAGATCCTTTGTGATCTTGCCGTATTATGTGAACGTCTGAAGCCGTTGATCAACAACCTGATAGGTCCTTATCAGTGTGGTTTCAGAACAGGAAAGTCTACCATTGACCAAATATTCAATTTACGGCAGATCTTGGAAAACAAACGCACGAACTTCAAGTCGATATCCATCGTCTCTGTATCTATTTTAAAACCGCGTATGACATCATCTATATAGGCAAGAGCTCTACAGAGCAATGTCCGTTTGTGCAGAATGATGATGGAGAAAGTACGCTGCTTTATCAAGGTCGGAAAAGATCTCACCGATGCATTTGATGTCAAAAAAGGTTTTAGACAAGGCGATGCACTGTCATACGACTTCTTCAATATCGTTCTGGAAAGAATTCTGCAAAACTCAACCGTCAACACTAGAGGTACAATCTTCCAAAGGTCCATCCAATTACTTAGATACGCCGATGGTATTGACATAATTGGAAGATCAAAGCGTGATATCAGTGAAGCGTTTATGAGCATTGCGACGAAAGCGAAGAAGATGGGTTAGGTGGTCAATGAGGGCACGACCAAGTATATGCTGTCATCAAAAATCGAAATAGAACAACGACGTCTTGGACAAAACGTCACCATGAACAGCTATAACTTTGAGGTAGTTGCGGACTTTGTCTACCGCTATAAACTCAGTACGTGTTTGAAGTTTGAGACCAAGAAATGGTTATTTTTATATGTTACAGTGTTAGTGCACTGCACAACGTGCTCTCGAGAAAAAAGAAAATTGAAAAGCTAGATTTTTTAAGCTTTAGCTCTTAACAAAAGCTTGACAAAATAAAAAAGAATAGTTTGATTTTCAAAGAATGCTTTAAATTTCAATTAAACATTGAATATTTGTTTAATTTTGTATTTCCTTGAATCTTTCGATTTAGTTTTCATCGATATAAAGAAAATGAATAGTAATTAACAAAAACATCCTTCAAGTAAGAAATATTTCAACATTATTTGAAAGTGATTTTATAAGAGCACCTACAACTAGATTTTCAAAAGCCTTTGACTGGCTCTTAACTTAAATCAAGAAGAAAATTATGAAATGAACTAGATTTTCTTCTTTCGATTAATGTAAAAAAAACAGAGAATTTGTTTTTCTCTGACCAAAATCCTTAATGGTTTCACAATAATCAAAGTCAAGAGATTTCATGAAAGAGGCTATAATCTTACGTCTTACTAGTGCAAGTTTTTCACCGGATTGATTTACTTCGTATAGTAAACATATCAATGTAGAGTTACATATAATATGAAATGCTGTTCTTTTTAATTTTATGACTAAGCACTAAAGGTTACGATCTGAAACGATTAAAAATTCATGATATTCAACACTTAGCATTGTTGAAGTGGATTTTTTTCTTCATGCTGAATTACGACCCTACCTCGAAAAAGGAAAATCCTTTAACTTGAAATCCTTAAGATTCAAGTACAATTAGGTACAAAATTAAGTCATTAAATTAAATCCTAACTTCCTTAATGTAAACAATATCCCCCAACATACCTTACACATGTAAGGTATGTGGGGGTTTTCCCTGACGACGTTCCTGCTGTCTAATCATCTCGAAGAAACCTAATGCTCTAACAATTTGTTAAGGTGTCTAATTTCTTTTATCACCCAAAGGACTTCCTCATTTCATTTTTATGCGCTCTAAAGCTTAAGTCACTTTGTTGTCCAGTAAAAACAACATTTTTTTGCTGACAAAAGAATTATGTATTTTTTGTGTTTGATATAAAAATGCCAAAATTATCCATAAATTTTACTACTTCCTCAATTTTAAATCTAAATGCAAATAATTCTTTCATACAATTTTCTTAGCTTTTACATAACAATAAAAAGAATTTACGATTTTTTCTCGGGCTTGTACTTTTTTTTATTGGTCATACGCAAAAATATTTTATACACCCTATACTTAAAACGACCTCACCCTACCCCTCCCCTATCTATACCTACTGAGTCATTTAACAAAGTGCACCCTCTTAAAAAAAATATACAATATGATCAACAAAATAAAATACAAAGTTGTAATAAACATTTGAATAAAACTGTAAAAATAAAAAAAATTAAAAAAACAGAAGAAAAGAATGAAAAAATTTAAATACCGTTGTACCATAAAAAAAATAACATAAACTATTATAGCCCCTTTTGTATATTACGAGTACGAGGTACCTATTCTTATTTTTGGAAAAGCATTTCCGGTAAACGTTATAGAGCAGCACCTCGGCACCACTTGTGACAAATTTCACACCACACAAAGTTTTTATATTTTGAATAAATAAAATTGACATTAAAGCAACACCGACAGCAGCAACAACAACAACAAAGGCAAAAAGAAACATACGAGAAAATCACAGAAATTGGTAGTTAAGGAACATTAACTGTCACCCTTGTGTGAGCAAAAGGCTCGACGACAATAACGTCAACTATATCGTACCTATGTATGTATATAACCTACCCACCCAACCACCCAACTCTCCTCCTATCTACATATTCAGGAGAATGTGTCAGATGAGGGGAGTGAAGGAGGAAGACAAAAAGAAAAACAGCGGGATGCGGCAAAGTGAAGCATGCATGCTAAACAGCCTCGAATCATAAGTGAAATTACAAAGTTTATGGCGGCACATCCTGGAAATGGAAACCACCCATTTTCCATTTATTTAAATTGTCTCTTCTCCTTCTTTTTATTTTGTTTTTTCTTTATATCCTTTCAAAGAACGTACTTTCGTCCTTGTTATGTTCACAATTTGGAATTCTTTCGTTTTGGGTTTTATTATACATAGTTTCTGTCTGTGTGGGAGTTATATTTTTCAGTTTGGTGCTTTTACTTTACTTTCTTGCCTCCTTTTTGGTGTTTTTCAATTTTTTGTTTTATATTTTAAAATTTAAACTATATTTTCGTAAACTAGTGGGGTTTTTTACGAAATTGCTGGGGAATTTTTATTTATATTTATTTTTAAGAACTATTAAGAAAGCGTACATACATAACTAGAAATGTGAATAATTTAACTTGAAGTGAAATATATTTGTATGTATGTACAGACTCGTATGTGGCTAAATTATGTTGTAAAAATAAATTTTTATTTCTTTTTCATTTTTGAAAAACTAAAATTAGGAAAAAGAGTGGCAGAGGTATAGAGGTATATATTGGGGTCCATAGTGACGCATACCTTAAACTTGTCTGTCTTATGTTTGTTTCTAGTTCGGAACAATTTTCTGACAAATTGAATGATGAACCCCGTATTTAAAAAAACCCACATTTTTGTATAGTTAACAAACACCTTTCAAACCACCAGAGGATTACGACATGGCTACGACGACGCGCTGTCATGAAGCTACTTCAGTATTTTTGTTGAAAGAGTGGAGCGCAAAACCAAGACTAATACGAATAGCAGAATCTTTTAAAAACCCACAAAGTATCTTGGATATGTAGATGGCTTCAACATTATGAAAAAAAAAAAAAAAACAATTAGTTAGTGACCATTGATGGGTATAACTTCGAGGTGGTCAAGAATTGGGCCTATTTTAAAAATACATATAAACAATTGCAACAAGTGACAATTTGTCAATTTATAACTTTAAAATTGTCAAAATCTGTTCAGTAAACAATTTGGCAATTTGTATTACTGTAGGGAAATACCCGAAAACTGTCATCTTTACGTTTCATAGAGAAATCGAAATGAAATGAATTGTCATGTATTTTCCGATAAATTTGAACTGGCAATTCTTTTATGAAATGCAAAAAAAATTGCAATTTACGTATTTGTCAATATTCACAGTTCACAGTGATAAGACCTAAAATAATAGACGATATATTTTCAAATAAAAGTGCTGACGGTTTTCAGTTGGGTCTCAGTATTATACGTCACCGGGCGGGCGGCGGCGCGCGGAGCGGTGCCCTCGAAATTTTAAACAAAGAATATATTATGATTTCGAAAAGTTAAATGGCCTACAATTTAAAGAAACATTAGCCGTTTTTTATTGGTAAATTTATACCATTGTTTATTTGTCATTTTTGTTATCATTGTGAATGATTCGCCCGGATTCGCTTCGCGTCAGTTATCACAGTGTAAGTTTATTTTGAGAAGAGAAAGTTTAATTGTGGCGCTCAATGTTTCGCGTTGATTTGTCCCCTTTGACCCAGGAAAACTGAGTTGCCAGCAACTGGGAGCTTGTAGGCAAGCCGGGCTTACGGGGAAGGACAAAATCTCGCCTCACACCCTTCTTTTGGCTTTTAGTGCCTGTCTACATTGGATTTTTAATGCTGGGTTTTATTATGTTCGTTGTGTACATACGATGAAGAGAAAATCAATCTGCACATCCCTATCGCATACCCTTGAAATCTATCTATCTTTCACTCATACAATACAAAATCTTTTATGTTGAATCCAAGAATATTGTTTGCATTTGGGCTGTAATCTACCCATCTCTCTCTTTTTCACTCACATAATCTACCTGTCTCACTGCTAGCACCTAACATTAAAAATTAAATGTGGACAGGCACTCTTATGTCATTTCAATCTTTCAATTCATACTCAACTCTATTCTGACTGGACCTGCATGTACACATTAACTTGAACTCTTATTCAACTTAGGTACATAAAAACAAAAATAGTTTTTCAACACATCCCTTGAGTACGTATTTTCAACAGCTGATCTTGACATAAGTATGATTGCACAGATACCAACTTGAAGATTTAAAATAAAAGTGCATATAATAGTGAACATATGTTTTATTCACACTTTCCATTACTGCACTAGCTAATAATTTACCAATAAAATACGCCTATTATGTATGACAAAAACAGCCGAGGAATATATTTTATCAAGAATTGTCACCTGTCAATTTTTATTAAAAACGGCACTGCTGTTAATTCCACAAATGAAGTCAAATGTAGGATAAATTTTGCTGATCTGTTTCTTTGGATCAAGTAAAGCATCTTGCACATGAGCAACGAACTGCGAACTGCGAACTGTGGATGTTCGCATATTTTGACTTTTCTTTCACATGAGCTTTTATTTCTATTCGCAGGTAGCGACGAATTGTTAACCCTTTTCTCCATATTTTCCTCAGCCATCATCTTTCACACAAAAACAAAACAAGAGTGGTATAATTTTGAGGTTAAGTTGAGCGCGAACAATTTATTCGTTGCAGTGTGGATGGTATGTGGAACGCGAATAGAGTTTGACAGTTCGCAGCAACCACACTGCGATTCGTTACTACCAAATTGTTTTTACAAAATTCTCTTGTTTTAGAGAACAAAATGCAAATTTTATTATCCTAATATTAGTTTCAATTGGTTTCTTATAATTTAAATGTGTTTTTGTGTGGAATTGACTTTTTGAAATTTGTAAATTCACGTTTGTTCGTCCATTCGCAGTTCGCAGTTCGTTGCTCATGTGCAAGGCACTTAAGCCAGTTAAGAAATAAGGTTATATAAATAAGTGAAGCGCCAAGAAGCCGTTGTACAACACCTTCATCATCCGGGTTTTGCTGTATGGTGCAGAAGCATGCACTCTCTCAAGCGGATGAAGGCTGTCTTTGGATCTTCGAGACGAAGGTTCTTCGTACGATCTATGGACCGATCGATACCTACCGACCGATAGACCTGGCGTTGACAAAACTGTACAAGTTGTACAGCGATTTGGCACTGGTAAAAAAAACTGTGTCTTTAACAGTTTAGATGGCTAGGTCTTGTTGAGCGAATGAGTATCGAGACTTCATCTTGTAAAGTATTAAACACAAAGGCATAGGGAACAAGAAGCAAAGGCAGACCGTAGCTCCGGTGGAGCTATCAAGCTAAGTTGAATACACATGGGCTTGGCATTCAAAGCTTGGGACAGAAAGCTAGGGCTCGAGTCAGCTCTAGGAATCTATAATTACTTAAGGTCCAGGAGAACCCACACTGTATCGCTAAATCATTTTAAGTAATTTAAAGTAAAGTTATAACAATTTTAACAAATTTTGAGCTTAACAATTTTAGTAAAGGTGTCAACACTATTGGAGCTTACGCTGAAAGGAGATTTAATGAGACTTTTTATACAATGTTTAGAACATTTATAAAACAGAAACGAAAGTATAAACAAATTTTCATCTTAGTTTCTATATAATTTCTAAGTAAATTAAAAAATTATTTTATTATTTTTTACTAGTAGAAGATTCTCTTGAGTTCAGTTTTCCACACTAGTTTATAGTCTAGTAACTTTGTCATTTTTATTGTATGTGTATTTTGGAAAGAGCGGGACTGGGCTCTAAATGAAGAAAGTTCTGTTAGCTAGATACGCACTAGCCAATCAAGGTTAAAATTGGCAACATTTAAGAAAATATAAAAGCGATTTCACAATGTTGCATTCATACCTCGAGTTCGAAAATATGGATTATAGACAAATAATTGTATCTACTAGACTTTAGGAAACGGCTCTTCTGTCCAGAACCAACAGCACTTCACTAAGAAATAGAGCAGATTGTTTTCAATTTCTGAAAAATTATAGACATTTTTGTATCATTTTTGGCTACACCAGACACACTTTTTTATATTTTGTTGTCAAAGCTTAATGATCTTTCCTTTACTTTGAAAAGTTGCTTAAACTTTGGCTTAATATGAAGAATTTCAAAAAGCAGAGAAAACATGTGACTAATCTACCAATTCTAACTAACTTAATATTGATTAAAGAGTTGACTTATCAATGTTAGAAGTTTTCAATATTTCTATGGGTTGTTTCACTGAATTGAAATCAGTTAGTAAAATGACAACAAAAAGTGACAAAACTACGGGAATATGCTCGTGATACGGATACGAAATCACTTTCTGGTCTTTTAGACTTGGCGAGCGGTGGTTTAGTTAAAATTCCATCCAATTCCAAGTTGGGAACTTTCAACGAGAGATAAGAGATTTCATCAAATAAAATAAAGTCCAGAAATTTTGTCATGATTTTTAAGCATTTATTAACTATTTCATAATGTGCACGCAAAAGCTCTAATAATATGAATGAAGTTTTTTCTAGATAAGTACCTAAAGTAAGACAAGAACTAAAACTGAATTATATAACCATCGTAAGAAACAGTCAGCAGTTAAATCCATTGATTTTGCTCCACAAATTTCTAATTCGGTCAAGAAATATCAAGAAAATCTTTTAAACTTCAAGTTCAAAACACAAAACACAACTTTATTGAGGACAGAAAATGTGTTATCATTGGAAAAACATTATTCGAAACACTTTATGAACTGAGGTGAGAATCAAAGTAAATCTGACAAAATTGGTTTTAGCTTAGATTTTTGTTTTTGGTTAGTTATCATTCAAATGAAATGCGATGTTTAAAGGACATGTGCATGTTTCAAACTCAATCCTAATCAAAATTCAAGTTCATTAAGATACTTGTATGGTCTAAGTACCTTGAGTGGAAGATAACCTTAATTTGCGTAGCTTAGCAAATTGCTGTCATGTTTGTCAAGTATTGCAAAAATATTCATTTAAATGTCACTCAGTTTACCAGTTTAAACGAATATTGGTATCAAAAAAAGAGTATTTCACCTTTAATTGAATCAAAAACCTACGTTGTTAGCGAATTATATTTTAACCCACCTTACATATCTAGCCTGCTTATCTCTAAGAGAAAGAATTGTTTTTAGCGTAAAGATGCATAAAATACTCCTTAAAGGATTTAGATAAATATTAAGGGACATACAATTTACTGTTTTTTAATGTTCACAGATTAAACAGTCACCTCCAGAGAAAAATACATACATAAAAGAAGACAAATTATGTTTAAATTTTCACGTTTTGACTTTTTTTAAATTTTACTAAGGAACCCCTCTTCTGCATATTAATAGTTTAAGTTATATTTGAAATAATTTCCGGTTTATGTTGCAATAATTGGGTCAGTTTAAGAAAGAATACCAGAAAACATAACAACAGTCATAAGTTATCAGCATAGACTATGGGTATCAGTCGAAATGGAAGTAACACAAAAAAACTACATTCGATTTTCAACAAATACTTTCTTAAAATAAGCTCAAAAACCCCCTTTCTTTCTAGACCCTGTAGTTAAGAAGCTTTTCATACATATATTTTCTAATTGTATTAGTTGTGTGTATGTTTTTGTGGTTTAATATTAAATATAATATTTTTAATAAATTTCAGAAAAATAACAATCCATATTTTTATTTGAGTTTAACTTTTAAAAAATAACAATGTTTAAAGCCTTTTTCATTTCAGTGATGTATTACATACATAGTTTTGAACATATCGTATTTCAAAGGATTACATTCGGCACAGCATGATGTTGCTATTCAAACTGCGTACAAAGAAAACTGTTGATACCTACGTATGATTGTAATGAAACAAAAACGCGTTCAATGATGACATGTTTCGAGATTTTGCCAATTATTCATTGTTTGTATTGTTTTCGATATTAATTCATCTTCAAATTAAAATAAGAACAGTTTTATTGCTTTTCCAAAGCATTGAAGGTCGAATCCTTCAATAATTAATTTCTTGTTTGTATAAATCATAGATAATAACATGTATTGATGCATTAGTAGGCAATGGTATCAAACAAAAGCCCATTTCAATTGAAATTAATTAATAACCACCACCACATTCCTTCTCTTTAATTTCAACAAATTGTTCTTTTACAAATAAAATATAAGAAGTATTGAAAAACATAAAGATATTGAACAGCTAACCGCATCACCAACAACAAAATTATAAAGAAGAAATCTCTGGATTACCGGCAAATTTTAAGTAATTAATTTAATTTTCCGTTCTGTTTTCTTAAGGCTAAGGTATTGGAAAATATTTCCATCCCTCAAGGTTGTCGTCAAGTAACGAAGATAGTAGCTTTATTTCTTCAAAGATAACTAAATTAGTGAAGTGAAAACTTGATTATGGAGCAATGATCATTTGCTAAAAACATGTATGGTTTAAAGTGTTTCAAAACTTTTTTATATTCTATTTAAATTCAGTATTAAAGACTTAGGGCCCCCGCAGACTGCAGACTTTTTATCGGCCGATAGTTTAGTCGGGTTGGGCTGAAAGTGCGCACACCGAGCCAACTAAATAGTTTGGTTGGTGAACAGGGCGCACACTATCCAACAGCCGGCCGACTATTCTCGAACTAGCCAAATCACAGAGCGAACTGAACTATCGGCCGACTAAACAATCGTCATGTATGCGCAGGCGTGTATGCGCCAATACTGATTAAACAGTCGGCCGAGAGTTGGCCGACAGATTAGATTGAATGTAATCGGGTAGCCCATCAAACTTTTTTATCGGCGGATACTGAATCGCTGTAGTGTGCGCATATGCATTCCTCTCCATACTGATTAAGAAGCCGACCAAACTATCGGCCGATAAAAAGTCTGCAGTCTGCGGGGGCCCTTAAAGGCACAGAATTTTATGAGCAGAATCAAAAGAGAATTTCAATTCAATTTTTCCTTTAAAGAAATGATCAAAGTTTTGCCTTATAGAAGTTAGACCCCGAGCTTAAGGTTCTGTCACAACAAATGACGTTGATATCCAACATTTTTTAAAAATTACCAACAATTTTAAAATTATTTGATGTCTACAAATAACGATACCTAAATATTTATATCGTATAAAGTCCTCCGCTTGGACTATGACCACATCAGAGAACTTTTGGATTAAAACTTAGCTTGATCAAAATTCTGAGCTCTCACCAAGGATAAGGATACAAAACAAATATCCTATAAACAATATCGAATATACGATTGAGCTTTTGTTTTACGTAAATAAAATAATTGTCATTTTTAGATATTACCTACACGATACCGATTAAGCTATCGTTCCTGTTGTGTTTCTTTGATTTTATTTTTCAAAAACAAAAATTAGTAAGTAAAGAAAAATGTTTCGCCGAAATATTTTATTGTTACAAAATTTTGAGAACAATTGAAGAACATAAGTTAATAAAAATATGAATAGAATTAAGAGATGCCTCGGATGTAAGCATCTATGAATTATAAAATTTATTTGTTTATTCTCAAAAACAGTTTTATTCAACGCTTTCGACTTTCAAAAAACAGTTTTGGAAGATTTAGAAATAATGAATTCACAAGACAGATGCCCATCAACGTACATCCCTCCAATACTGAGATTTGGAGTAACTTTGAGGATCCTAGGTGGAGGTGGATACCTACCAGTGGCTAACCCGGAACGCAATTTTGGAATTACTATTGCCCAAATCATGTTTTCAACAATCCTTCATGAGGTGACTAAAATTTTAGAAGAAAAAGTATGTCCTTCGTAGATTAAATGGGCAATCGAAAACCCTACTCAAAGAGAAGAGATAAAACAATCCATAGCTCAAAAAACACACTTTTGATAACACATCTAAGTACATAAATTTATTAACTAAAACTTGGTAATTATATGCAAATACTTTATTGTTTCTAGTTGTAGGATGTGTAGATGGGAAGCATTTTTTTTTTCCAAAGGCCACGTCAAAGCGAAGAATTATTCTTCAATCAGAAAGGCAGACTCAGTTTAAACGCGATGATTGTATGTTTAACGAAAACAATAAGTCAATTTTGAAACAAAACTTTTAAAGATTTGTGAAAATAATCAAAGTATGCTGGTTCTGCCCACTACTCCTTAGTTTGGATGGAAACACTCTAAGTGAGTTCATACATATTTCAATAAAAATTTTAATGAACAACAAATTAACTGTTGGCTTCTCGGTAATAATATCCATTCCTATTGAACTTTGTAGGTACTTGATTCTAATTAGAAAATTGAACTTATAGTAAGTAAGTAAGTAAGTAATTCATTTTTTTACATTAATTTACAAAATTGTATACAATATTTTGAATTTAAATGCTATGGCTATGCCGTTAGCCAGGACTGAACCTCATAAAATTCTAGGTGATAAGGGGTATTTGAGCATTGGTCACTTTCACCGTACCGGACTTCTACCAACCCTGGCAAAACAAATTTCAAAGAAGTCAATTCTAAGGCAAAAAGGAACAATAACAAAAACACAATTTAAAATGATGTAAATGTCAGAAATAAAAATATTCAAAATATCTGCCAAAACAAAAAAATTTCTCAATGAATTTACCAAACAGGTTCGTTTATTCAGCTTCTGTCAATACAATTCAGCAAGAACATGATGGACGACACGAGAGCAGAAGTGCTACTTGAAGCAAACTTCTGACGGTATCGTTTTCGGCTATCGCTTGAACGATTGTGTTCAGAAAAGTTACGTTTAATGTACAGTGAATAAGTTTTTGATTTATTTTTTAAAGAGAATAAGAAAGCAGATTTAAAGCTGTAAATTTTTTTGATAAACAGTATTTTTTAATAAAGGATTGTTATCGAATTTTTAGTATCATACAAAATTTTTAAGTACTTGGACCCGTTCCAACTCTTCCTTGCTGAAAATATTTACTTTTATTTTTGTCTACTAAAACGAATTTTTTAAGGTTTTCAATAATTGATATGCTCCATTTCATCGTTAAATTATGTAGGTTTAGAAAGCAATAATCAAGCTCCATGGAAGACTGGTGCATGTCCTTTAACTATTTAGGATCTTTTTTCACTGTCTCATTTGTTTTTCTGTTCATATTTTACATCGATTTTAAACTAAATGTGTATCAAAAATTATATAACTAGCACCTCCTGGCTACGTCCTATGGCCTCTTTTGCTACTAACTAAAAGGAGCTTTGATTGAATTAAACAACTAAGGTGATCGAGAAAATTTGTATTTTTTGAAGGTATGTACTTTAAAATAATAGGAATACAAAATTAAAATTCAGAATTTCCAAAAAATTGGTTTAAAAGTTCAAATCAACTACTTAAAACTTTTAACTTCCCGGAGGTTCGATTTACCGAACTGAAACAGTTGACATTTCCCGACGTTTCAAGGTCCCTAGAATCTAAATAAAAAAATTGAAGAGTAATGTCTGTGCGTGCGTGTGTGCGCACGTTCGTACATCCGTACGTTTGGGAAGCTTTTTACGTCGTCCATATCTTAAGCACCAGTAGAGATATCGACATCAAATAAATCTTGTTATACAGATAATGTTACAGAAAAATGCAAAAAGGATTCTTAAAACAATTGAGTGGTTGGTTAACCCAAAATATCTCACGATCCAATAACGCTAGTGGCTTGAATAAAGTTTTATATTATTATATAATGTGACGTGATACCAATCCAATATAATTTTGAAAAAAAATCAATTTAATAGTTTTTTATAAATCAGAAAACTGAACAAAAATAATGGTCAACTTGAATGTTTTACAAACAAAAAATTATATTATCTCTAAAGCAACGAAGAATAACGTTTTCGATACCTGGTAAAATTTTGAAAAACATCGAACTGATAGTTCTTTTTCAAATAATAAAAAATTACTAAAAGTTGGTAAAAATTGATTCTCGACTTGAATATCTTTTCAAAAATGTAAGATATTGGCTTCAAACTAATTTCATTTTATAAAAAATATAGTTTCCAACTTTCAGTAAAATTTTGGGAAAGATCGAATTGACATTTTTTACGAAAAAAAAACGTATCAAAAACATTACTAGAACTTGGTAAAAATTGATTTTCGACTCAAACATCTTTTTAAAAATTAAAAATATTGGCTTCAAGTTTTTTTCATAAAACTTAAAATTTTAAAAAATAGTACTAAAAATTGATATTCGATTCTCCATATCTCATGAATTAATGAGCCTATTGACTTTAATTTGATTTAATTTTGTGCTAAATTTTGTTGTTGACGTAAGATATTGTTTTAAGAAATATTCAATCTGTATTTGTTTACGTACTTAAGAAATACAAATTTTCAAGAAATGCAACTAAAACTGTTTAAAATTAGTTTTCGACTAAAGATCTCGTTAACGAAAATAGTTGTTGAAATCAAACTCCTTCTTCATATGCAAAATATTGTTGGTAATTTTAAGTTAATCTTTTTGAAAAATTAAAAAAAAAAAAGTTTTATACAGCAAAAGAAAGTGTTGAAAGATTTTCATTCCAAAAAATCCGTAATATTGAGCCGTATGCATAAACGGTAGCAAATGCTTTTACTAGTAAATTTTTATAGTATTTACTACTTTCCAAATGCATAAAAGACATATTAAATGCTGTAAAGGTAGTATTTACTAGAAGAAAAGTATTTACTGGTTTTGGATGAATTTTTATAGTAAATACTTATATTGATATGCATAAAGAACTAGTACGAACTTTTCTTTCTAGTATTTACTGCAAATTTTTCAAGTTTCTAAATACCAACTTGAACATTTACTAGTAAATGCTTTCTCATGTTAAATGCCAACATCAACAGTCGCAACTCTACTTTCAAAGCAAGGTGTGAAGAGCATTTATTACGAGTATAAATATGGCAGCTTTTTTCAATTTTAGATCTGAAAAAGTTTATAAAGAGCGAAGAACGCCCGGGAATAATAATTTTAAAATGCTCTACAGTTTACAAAAATATAACGTTGAGTGGCTAAGCGAATATTTTATGGGTAAGATATTTTATTTGAAATTAATTGAAGCTAATCAATTTATTTACCTATCCCTTTTGCATTAAAAAGCTTATAACAAATTGCATACTAAAGAGAGGGTCATAATAGAACGTTGTTTTGGACAACTGAAAAGCCGGTTTCCAATCCTACAAAACTGTATACGAGTCGAATTAACGAATGTCCCAATTTTAGTTACTGTATTCTTGAAATTGATGGGTTTTGGTCAGCATTGATAAGCTTTAAGAAAATTTGTTCCCATTCTTTAAGCTTGATGTGTTTATTTCCTGTTGATTTAAGGTCCGTTTTTTTCACGTCAGTCATAATGTTATTTATCCTCTTCTATAGTTGGTCTTCTGTTATTAAAATACCAGTGTTGGCTTGAAACTCACGAATAAACAATTTTAAGGCTTCCGCCTTTGCTTTTTTTATGTGAGGCTGTTGAGATTTGTTAGTAAGTACGACATACTTTTCTAGTATTTTAACAAACTCTAAAGTTGTTGAACCTTCTGCTTTTGCCATTTATTGAACTTCAAACACTCACTTTTAAACTCTTAAAAATTGTAACACAAAAAATTGTTTAAAAAAGAAGAAAATTAAAGAACGGTAAATTAGAGAAAAAAGAGAAGCAACAGCATTTATTCAACGCATTTATGTAGGTATCTAGTACATATATACTATTACTTTCAGATGAACTAGTAGTATTTACTGGGATGAATCCAGTATTTACTACTAGTTTATACTACCTAGTAGAAACTTAGGTTCATGCATACCGAATGTAGTAAATACTATTAGTTTCAGCTTCTACTAGTAGTACTAGTATTTACTACAACCTTTTACTTCTAGTAATTACTTTCGTTTTATGCATACGCCCCATTGTATATATGAAATACAAATAAAATAATTTTTTTAATGTACGTACAAAGTTTTTATCTACAAAATTAACTACATAACTCTTACGGCCAAGTTTTTAGAGTTCCTTTAAAACTAATTTGAAGGCTAAAATTTGTTTTTAAAAGGGTTTCCAGTGATACATATATTATTACCAAAAATTTAATTTAGAAATTGATTGAATCATTGTGATAACAATACTATTTATTAACTTCCCATAGGAAGTTATTGTAATGGGTCCGATTTGTCAAGTTGAAAATTTTGACATTTCTCGACGTATCAAGGTCCCTAGAGTCGAAATAAAAGATTTTTAGAAAGATGTCTGTGCGTGCGTGTGTACGTGTGTACGTACGTTCGTACATCCGTACGTCCGTACGTTCGCGACGTCCGTACGTCTGTACGTTCGCGACGTTTTTTTCGTCGTCCATAGCTCAAGAACCAGAAGAGATATCCACTTCAAATAAATTTTGTTATACAGATAATAAGGCAGAAAGATGCAGAAAGGGCTCTCAAGGAAATTGCGTGGGTGGTTTTTTTACCATAGCAGTTTAAAAAAAAGGTGAAAATTTTGGTTAACCCTAAATATCTTACGAACCAAAAACGCTAGAGACTTGAATTAAATTTTAAATTATATATTGTAACGTAATACAAAGCAAAATAATTTCATTTTCAAAACAATTTTGTACAACGAAGAATAATGTTTTTGACATCTGATAAAATTTTGAGAAAAATCTAATTGACAGTTTTTTTATAAAAAATAAAAACCTAAAAAAAAACATTACTCAAAGTTGGGAAAAATTGAATTTCGACTCAAATATCTTTTCAAAAATTTGAGATTAAGGCTTCAAACTTATTTTATCTTATAAGAAATATTGTTTTCAATATTTAGTAAAATTTTGAGAAAAATCGAATGGACGTTTTTTTTACAAAAAATAAAAACCCAAACAAAAATTAATAAAAGGTGGTAAAAATAGATTTTCGACTCAAATATCTTTTCAAAACTTTGAGATATTGGCATCGAACTACTTTTATCTTTCAAAAAATATTGTTTTCAACATTCAGTAAAATTTTGAAAAAAAACTAGTTGACAGTTTTTGTACAAAAAATTAAAAACCAAAAAAAATTCAACAAAAGTTCGTAAAAATTGATTTTCGACTCAAATATCTTTTCAAAACTTTGAGATAATGGCTTTTAACTAATTTTAACTTATAAAAAATACTGTTTTCAACATTCGATACAATTTTGAGAAAAATCGAATTGATAGTTTTTTTTACAAAAAATTAAAAACCGAAAAAAATTTTTACAAAAATTGGTAAAAATTGATTTTCGACTTAATTATCTTTTCAAAATTTTGAGATAATGGCTTCTAACTCATTTTAACTTATAAGAAATATTGTTTTCAACGTTAGGAAAAACTTTGAGAAAAATAGAATTAACAATTTTTTTACAAAAAATAGAAACCTAAAAAAACAATACTAAAACTTGGTAAAGATTTACTTTCGACTCAAATAGCTTCTCAAAAATATTGGCTTCAAACTTATTTTATTTCACAGAAAATATTGGTTTCAATATTCAGTAATTATTTTATAAAAATCCAACAGTCCGTTTTTTCATAAAAAAATAAAATCTACAAAAAATAGTACGCAAATTTGGTAAAAATTTATACATATAGACAAACTTTTAAGCAAGACAAATGGACAGAAGGGATGGGAAGTTATCAGTGTGGGTTGCATCCCAGCCTCTTTTATTTTATACATTGTGACGTCATACCGTAGTTTTCTTCTTCGTACCGAAGAAGTATGAACTGAAAGATAAATAAAAACAAAACCTGCACAAAAATTTTTGTCACCCCGAACATTTTATGAACAAAAAATTGTGTTGCCTCCAAAATAAATGTATGCAACACAAAAAAACGTTTTCGACAACTAGTATGTTTTTCACAAAAACGAAAAGACAGTATTTTTCCCAAGAAATTAAATCTTAAAAATAAAATTTCGAGAACAAAGGAAGATGCTGAATTCAAACTTATTCATGTGATAAAAAATGTTGTTGGTAACATTCGGCAAGGTTGTTTGAAATACCAATTGACAGTTTTTTTTTTATTAAAAACAATATCCTTCCAACATTACAACTGAATTCTTGTAACGTCTTGAATATCTTCACAAAACACATCAAATATTTCAAATTAGATTATTTCAAAAAATAATCTATCAGCTTTTTCAATTGACAAAACACTTTTACTCTATTTAGACATTTCCAATAAACCTTGTTTCTATAGTTTCTCATCCTTAAGAAATGTTCTTCAAGACCTTGAACTCTTGCTTCTAAAATGAGTAACAGTCTCAAAACAAAGTTCAAACATCAAAATTCAAATTATTTCTTTTCCTATTTTTTAATGGTTGGCAAAAATTTAAAATTAAGTTTTGCATACTAATTTATAAATATTAAAATGTTGACAAGTCTTGTTCTTGATTTTGATGATTTCAAAACTTTTTTCACACCTACAAAAACATAGATAATTCTAATGAGCTAAGAACATTGAGGAATATTACTGGTGAGATAGACAGAGATAATAATATTCAAGCCTTATACATATAACTACAGCATATAAAAACCTTGTTCTCTATTATCCTCAAACATTACAAAATAAATCAAAATCAATTAATTAAACTGTCAACTGTGTCTGGTCTTATTTTTTGGCTTCAATTTCAAAACAAAGCTTTGAAAGACAAATGTATTAAAAATAAATGAATACCTTCTAGAAGGTATTTCCCCCAAAACATTATTATCATATTTATAATTTAAAGCCCGTCAGGCTAATTAAATATCATTTGACAAGCTACACAACATTATATACCAATCAAAAACATATACATACATACAAAAATATACTAATCATATAAATAAAGGGTTTATGTACAAAATCCTTAAGGCATTTTATTCCTCAACATTCAAACAAAACAAAAACGAAAAAGAAGCTAAACACAACCCGACACAAAAAGACCTTGAAATTAGAATTCCATCAGTATCATATTCGTGTTCTAGAATGTCAAAGTTTTGTTAAAAATTAAGGGAGTCACAGGTAGGTAGGTTGTCGTATATGGCTTAGGGGTATAAAAAAGGCTTTCATCCACCTCAAAACTCAAACTCTAAAAACATCCCAAACAATCAATGAAATAGTCCTTGCAGGTCATACCTCATACCAATAACTGGGAAAATAATTTCCATTCCTCTTCTTCGGTTTTCTGGGTCACCGCTCGCATTTAAAACGTTTTCACTCAACATTCACCTTCCACCTGTCCTTCAATCATAAATGTACCCACCTTTACGTATAATAGATAGGTACATGGGACGGTGCGGTGGTGTATAATTTCATCATGTTGTACAGTAATTTTATTTTAATTTTATAATGAATGTAAAGTTAGTAGTCCTGCGATATAGAACCATTATAGAAGCCACCCTTAATGATTTGACATGAACAAAAATTGATTTAAGTTAATGAATTGCGAACGAACCTTTTTTTTGTAATTAAATTCACAATTTTAATTTAAATAAATCAGATACAAATTATATCAAAATATCCATTATCCTTAAAATGTCCCTTCTTTATTCATAATTACAATTATGAAAGCTTCAAAGTAGACATCCTGCGTCCCTGTGCCAACCGACAAACAAACAAACATATTTATCCTACAATTCAACAACAAATATGAATATCCTTAAAATGTATATATATGTAAATATATAGATATCAAGTTGACTTACCAGAAAATCCAACAACAATATACATCCACAACCAGTTATCCATTTTGGGGTATAGATGGTAATATATAGGAGGTATAGTGTAGGTACAATATTCAGGACCCCGGCTTAGAAATCCAATTTAATTCTTTATCATTTTAGCCCGATCGCACCAAACATGCGAGATTAATTTATTTATTCATAAATTCAGTGACGTTATCACATAACCAACAACAAAAACAACAACAAAAACACCGCCAGGAGTAGGAAAAAATGGGAATTTCATTTCATTCCTATTTTGTACCTATACAACTTCTCTTCTGACCAAAGATATTTATTTTTTAACCCTAAATATATAAATCCTTTAACCCTTCCTATAAAGCGAGGGATAACCCTGATGAATATGGGGAGGTAGGTGGTGGGTGTTGTATTACCGTCCCTTAGTCCTTTTTGTCAGACTAAACACGACCGGCTAGCAGGGTTTTCACTTTAAATGATGTAATTGATACGAAAACATGAGCAAATTAGTATTTAATATCATCAAGTCATTTTTATTAACTTAAAAGGGATTTTTGAAATTTAAATTAATTAAAAAAAATGTACACTAACACATTTGTAATTTAATTTATTTTTTCATTCTCAAAAAATTCTTTTGATTTTGATATTTATCACTTTCAATTTTGATTTTGATTGAACTCAAAAACTAAATAAATATCATTTGTGATTTTAAAATATTTTTTGTTATTTTAAATTTTAATTTGAAAAATTTTGAATTTAATTTGCTCCAGTTAGTTTTTGGGACACTCCTTTGCCGCGCAAGCTTTAACCAATGACTAAATTGTAGTTGGATGTAAAAAACATCTCGACATCAGGCCAAAGAATTTGGACCAAATACTTTGTCGTCTGTTGAATATACCTACATCAACCTTAAATAAAAGCTTTGGAAATTGCGAGATTTTGTAACGAGTATATCAAAGGACGAAAGAGAGATGAACTTTTGCAAGTATTGAAAATATAGTCAAAATTCAGAGAAAAGAGAATTGATGTGTTGCAAGATTTGTGAGAATAAGTTCAAATTTATATTCGGAATGGATTTTCGGAATAATTTTTGTGCGCAGGATTTTTGTGGATGTTAGAGATGATGTTGGGGATGATGATTGTGCTCTGATGCTGAGCTGAGAGATATGATGAAGAAGATGAAAGTTCAAATGAGATTTGAACTTGGGCGATGTTAACTCTTTCCAACTAAGCATTGAATTAAAAATGTTATGACTTAAAATATTTTAAAATATTTTGTTTTAAATTATTTTATGCAATATTTATAGGAAAATGAGGTTTTAAGTGTTCGTTTTTTTTGTGGTAAGGATGTTAGCCTTCCTATTTTTACATACCTTCTCAGAAGTGCCTATTTAACCCATTACTTCTTTTAAGGTAATGATTTTGATTTTTTTGAGGTAGGTTAATACCAAGTAGAATTAAAAAACTATACCAACAGTCAAATGCATATTTATAATACGATATTATTTAACTAACTTGCTTTCAAAACCAAATGAGATTTACACTTTCATTTTTGGTTAAAGCCTTAAAAAGGTTTTGGTATTTATCTAGTAACAATATTGACAAATAAAATAAATAAATGAATGTACCCATGAACAGTGAACTGAATACTTAGAGTATAAGATGAACAAGATTCATATAAATTTACGGATGTTATATCCTTTTTTAATTTGTAAATTTGGGTTGTCCCGTTACTTTTCTTCTCATTTTTTTTATGACCAATTCACACATTTGCGGCTGTAAGTGCTCGATTACTTCATGAAGTCCATTTTTAGGGTCTTGAATCATTGGCATATAGAACTTATTTGCAACGTTGCTGCGAAGAAAAATTGAAAAACTGTTAAATCAAAAGATTACGATTGCTGCTTGTGGTACCGTTTTGAGAAATAACTAGGTGATTATTGTTACTGCGATTGTTTCAATACTTGTGTGGCCAGAAATACGTGCCGCGCGCTGGCCGCCACAGCACTATTAGGGCCAAAAATATCATACAAACGAGGCTGGGATGCAACCCACACTGTTAACTTCCCACCCCGTCTGCCGATTTGTCTTGCTTAAAAGGTTTGTAGGTTTTCGTGTTTTGTTAAAAAAGTTTTCAGTTGAAGTATTTTTAAAAATTTAAAAATTACCAACAATATTGTGCATATAATGAAATAGTTTGATTCCGAAATTTTGTTTGTTAACGAGATTTTTAGTCGAAAACCAATTTCTACCAATTTTAGTAGCATTTCTTAAAAGTTGTAATTTCTTATATAAACAAATACAAATTGGATAAATAAAATTAATTTGAAGTCAATATCTTCTACTGTTTACCAATTTTGGGTACTATTTTTTGTAGATTTTAATTTTGTATGACAAAACAGACGGTTGGATTTTATAAAAAAATTTCTGAATTTTGAAAATAATATTTTCTGTGAGATGAAATTAGTTTAAGGCCAATGTTTTTAACTATTAAAATGATATTTGAGTCGAAAGTAAATTTTTATCAAGTTTGAACATTGTTTTTTTTTTTAGGTTTTTATTCTTTGTAAAAAAAATTGTCAATTAGCTTTTTCCCAAAATTTAACAAAATGTTGAAAACAATATTTCTTATAAGATAAAATTAAATTGAAGCAATAATCTTAAATTTTTTAAAAGATATTTGAGTCGAAAATCAATTTGTACCAACTTTTGCGAATGTTTTCTTATGTTTTTATTTTTTGTAAAAAAAAAACTTTCAATTCAATTTTTCTCAAAATATTACCAGATGTCAAAAACGTTATTCTTCGTTGCATAAAATTATTTGAAGGGTTAATCATCTTTTGTTCGTAAAATATTCGAAGTGACAATTATTTTTTTTTTCAGTTTTTTTGATTTATAAAAAAAACTGTTAGTTGGATTTTTTTCCAAAAATATATTAGTTTGGTATCACGTTACAATACATAATATACAATTTAATTCAAGTCGCTAGGGTTGTTGGTTTGTGCGATATTTTGGGTTAGCCAAAATGTTCACTTTTTTTTTAAATTGCTATAGTAAAAAAATCACCCACTCAATTTTTTTAATATCGATATCTCATCTGGTTCTTGAGCTATGGACTACGAAAAAACTTCCGGAACGTACGACCGTACTGACGTACGGACGTCAGTATAATAATAATAATTGTTCTGCCCAAAATACTTCAATTGAGGTTGTAGTCCCTGAGCTAAAAATGGGCATCGTCACTGAATATGATTTTTTAAGTAACCAAATCAACAGATATACGACGTTCATGGTTATCGACCGTCTTGAAATTTGATCAGTTAACAGAACTTTTAAAACCTTAAGACCAAAGCCTTTATGCAAAATTCCATGTAATATTGTTTGTGTTTGGAATGTTACAAAGATATATGATTAATTTACATAACTCTATTTTCGTTAACACTGCGGTCTACAGCATCGTGAACTTTTCGTAACAGTTCAAATTTATTGTACAAGCTGTGACTGAAAAATGTTGAATATTTTTGCTGTCAATTTAAATATTTCTATGTTTTTAAATACGCTGTTGAAACTGAAATTGTTTAGTTTTTAGTAATGAAGTATTTTTTAATTGTAATTGGTGACAGATTTAAAAGTTATAGCTGCATAAATAGTTTCCTGTTTAAATTGAAGACACTGATTGTTTCGTATGGTAAAGTCCCTAAGATAATTTTTTTATTACTTTGGTTCAATGTTATTACATGTTAAAATATTTTAAAGAATGAAGCAAAACATAAACAATATGTACATAACCTATGTTTTATTTTTAAGAAAACTTATCTTGTCAATACTGTTTATGGTTTGTCGAAAAAGAAGAGTCCACCGATTCCATCTGTCTGTCTCGCTAGAAATAATTATTCATATATATTAAAAAAAATTTAAACCAAAAATAACATACAATTTTGTTGGTACAAAACCGAAAATTAATGTTGCTATCATAACTTTTGTTCTTTCAATAAAAAAAATATTTGTTTATATTTCGTGTTTGAACTTTTCCAGGGACTACTGAACCTATTTCTCTGCAGAAGCTCCTACAGTGTATTTGATGATCAGAAATATCTATTTTTATTGTTTAAGAAGCATTCATTTTAGTTTGTTTCAAAACTCGATATCTAAAAATCGAAGTAACATTTTTGAATGAAATACAAAGCTAAAACGTAAACACTAAATAACTAACTGCACACAAAAACAATAGAAACTAATTTATTAAAGTAATATTTTTCTAAAGTATCAGCTCTAATGATTTTTAGAGCGAAAATTGATAAAAATTTATTTTGAAATTTTATTTGTATATCTTTTCGATGCAGGATTTCGTGCTACTCATAAATTTGCATAACATTTAAAATAGTTCGAAACAAAAGAAATTAAGATGGATAGATTAGTATGTGGGATATTTAACCAGGGGCGGATCAGTATACAAATTTTCAATAAGGAATAACACTAGTGGAAATCTGTTATTGAAAAGTTCAAATTGGATTCTAGTTACAATTGTTGAAGATCCAACTCGAATTCCTGACTTTGCAGGTCAATCCGCCAAACACTCAAGACTTTTTTCTTAACTCTGACCCTAATATATACGCAATCAGTGTAGGTATTACCGACCAAAACGTCACCATCGACAGACGTAATTTTGAGGTAGTTAAGGACTTCGTCTACCTTGGCACTGCTAAAAACGCAGAAAACAACAGCAGCGCTGAAATTAAATGAAGAATAACTCTTGCTTACCGCTGTTACTTTGGGCTAAGAAAGCAATTGAGTAGCAAAGCCGTCTCTCTATAGCGAGCAAAGTGTCGCTATATAAGACCCTAATCATCTCCGTCCTGATATACGGTGCAGAAGCTTGGGCGAGAGAAAATTTATTCGAGTGATCTACGGTCCCGTATGCATAGAAGGTGGGTGGAGGTGAAGATGGAACGACGAGGTGTACGGCTTGTTCAGCGGCGTAGACCTAGCCAGAAGGGTAAAATCCAACGACTTAGATGGCTGGGTTACGTAGAGCTCGGTCCCTAGCTAGATGTCTCCAGTTTCGCGCTCCAAGTTGGGTACCCAAAAAACAGTTACAGAAAAAACTCCTATGAGAAAACCAACAGAGACGGTCTCAACGAATTCTTCAGGAATTTTTACTTATCATTATGCTTTATGACCGGCAGTTTGGCATTCGAAGCAATTAGTCCACCGGTGACTTGATGGTTTATCTGACCTAATACTGGAACAAATATTTACAACGTTTTGGACAAAGTAATATTAGCATTTATATAAAATAAATGCTGGTGTTCTTCAGGGGTCTGTTTTGTCTCCGACTCTCTTCCTGCTACTTCTAATTCATAAAACTGTTTCGCTGACGACAGTATCCTAAGCTTTTTATATTTGTTTCTAGATTCACATCCTTGTCCTTGCGATGTGGAACTTCAACGGTAGAGTGTGTTAAGCTCATTAAAATCTGAGATCGACAGCATCGTCCAATGTGGAATTATTATCCGTGTAGAATTGAATGCTTCAAAAACTCAATGATTTCTCCTGTCAAAAGCGTAGCCCAACACCAATGCCGCTTTCCATGAGTGGCATTTGCATCCATTAAACTAATCAACTTTGAGTACTCGGTATGTGTATCACAGGTCACCTGTAATGGAATGATCACATATTTGACATTGCCAAAAATGCTGCTAGATGCTTAGGATTCCTCTGAGCGACGGTTAAATAATAATTAAAAAACCCTTTTTCGTCTAAAACTTGAATAAAACTCTCATATTTGGGCCGTTGCCTAAAAAAACATGTTTAAATCCCTTGGATAGAATCCTAAACTTGATGTCTGAAACGTTTTAAAAGTGTTTCAAAAACAAACCAAGTTACAAATGTATAATAAAAATAGTAATTGATTATCAAAAATAGCTTTTTCGAATTTCCCTTAAAAAATACCCCTAAAACACCAATAAACCTTAACAATTTGACGCAATCAGATTTTTCTATTTAATATTCTACCAATACACATTCACTAAGGAGAATTAGAATTTATACCGTATTGGTTCAGTTTCCATAAATTTCAAGAACTGGTCTACTAAAACTAGTTCAAATACCTACATTTACCATCGTTTTTTGAAAATAAAGCTTCAGGTTTTTAAACTTTTCTTTTAAGAAAATTGGAAAATACTCATAAACCAGAGGACCCACTTACCATCAAAACGCATTTCCAATCAATAATATTTCTGATTTTCTACCTATAAAAATATGAGTTCTTAAATCGACCAGCCTACTTCCATATTTTGTTTTCATCTAAAAAACATAAACATTTTATCAACTGTACATATTTATGTGATGTACTGTTATGTATATCAAACCTCTCACATGCTCTGTAAGCTGCAATTAGTAAGTTTCATTGACATATTCCATCCATGTTCTATTGCAATAACAAGGACTTCAATATCCGAACCGAAGCAAAGCGAACCGAAGAACCTCGGCTGACCAATTTTATAAAACTAATATAAATTGACATGACATCAGACGTCACTGTGTCAACACTAAAACCTTGAACACACGTTCCCATCATCAGGTCCTAATGTACAACTATGTCCTTTTTGAATATAGATACAAGGATATACACAGATAGATATGTACGGTACGTGTATATGCACACAATTTGCCATTGAGTTGGCTTGGTTCGTTCGTTTCTGGGAAAATGCATTTCCTGAGTTGTCACCGTGTGTTATAAATTTCGCCTGGTGTTTCTCTCTGAGACTTCCACACTATAAAATCACAGGTTAAACATATGTTCAACACATCTATCGACACATTTTCGAAGCCATCCCATTCGATGTCAACTGAATTTTAATGAAATACCAAAGCAAACAAATCTAGAACATCCTCTCCTGTTCATTTATTAACTGACCCATGAACATCAGCGGCGCGGCGGCAGCGGCAGCAGTGGCGGCGGAGTGCATGTGGATCATCCGCCCAGCTATACACAGTACTGCATCATCAACTGCAAATGCAGCTCTTAGGCACTGAGTCCTTTACCAGTGCAGCCATAGCACTTGGTTTTGGTACTGAACGGTCCTGTTAAAATGTCAAAAAAAGGACGAAAGTAAAATAGCAAAAAAGGGACAGAAAAAAAGAAACGAAAAATACATAATCGGGTAAGATAACTATAGACAACGACACTACATGTCCTGCCATTTGGACACAAGGATAGCTATACACTGCACTGTTAGGATCACATCGCATCGAACACACCCACTATACGAGTATTTATGTACCTATTTCTAGACATAGAGATAGATGGATACCTTCTGTTGGTATAAATCACGGACTCGAAACGCTAGAAAATGGTTGGAAAATTTCATTGAATTGACAGGGCTATGCTTTCGACACGTCACAACCTTAAAACAGAAACAGGATGAGTGTCTGTTCGTCAGCTAAAATGCGAAATGTTAGAAACTGATGAAATTTCAATACCTAACGAACTACGACGATGCACGGAAACAGGGACGTATTTATCAATTTTATAAAAAGTTAGAGACCTTAGTGGATATATGTTCAACACTACTTAACTAAATAGTAATTGATGTTAAGATCCTTCTATTTCCTTATATACATATGTAGGGTCTTTTTCTTAGATACATGAATAATTTCGGCGAAACTTTTGGCAATTGAGGTTGAATCGCTTTACGCCAGAACAGTGCTTTCAAAAAAATGGTAAGTTCGTACAGCACTTCGTCCGAAGAATTGTGTTTGGTGATGAAGCTTTTTCCGGATTGAATATCATCTCCCAGTAAGCGCAATTGCCGATTAAAGAGCGAAGACAATCCGAAATCTAAAGGGTGATTTTTTAGCTATTATCTTTTTGGCAACACTGGTTTAAACAGCTGATGTACGTGTCGAGTTTTGTTTCACTATCAAACATCTTCAGTTTGGTCTATAATTTAACCATGAATCGTCTTACAAACGAACAATGCTTGCAAGTTATTGAATTTTGCGGAAGGATTAAGGTGTGATGCCTTTCAAACAACAGCTAGTGCAAGAATTGAAGCCGAATGACCTACTGCAACGTAAAATTTTTGGTGAATAGGCTCATGGAAATTGGAAAGTTGGCCAAAGATCCACTTTTTTTACCAAAAAATTGTGTTCAGCGACGAAGCTCATTTTTGTATCAATGGGTACATAAATAAGCAGAATTATGTCGATTTTGGAGTGAATAACAGCCAGAAGCATTGCAAGAGCTACCAATGCATCCAGAAAAAGTCACAGTTTGGTGCGGTTTATGGGCTGGTGGTGGTATCATTGGACCGTACTTCTGCAAAGATGATGCCCAAAATGCAAGAGCTTGACTTGCATGACATGTGGTTTCAACAAAACGGTGCCACATGCCACACAGCACGTGCAACAATGGACTTATTGAGAGGCGAGTTCGGTGAATATTTTATTTCACGTTCGGGACTGGTCAATTGGCCACCTAGATCGTGCGATTTAACGCCCTTAGACTATTTTTTGTGAGGCTATGTATAAGCTCATGTCTATACAGAAAGCCCGCTTTAATTGACGCATTGGAAAACAACATTGAAGCATTTATTCGTGAGATACCGGCCGAAATGTTAGAAAGAGTATGCCAAAATTGGATTAAGTGGATGGACCATTAGAGGCGCAGTCAAGGTCATTATTTGCATGAAATAATCTTCAAACATTACTATCGATTAAAATAAAGATTTCATGAATTTTTTTTAATTGTATATGTTTTTTTTTAAACTTTCCTATATAGCTTTTAAAAAATCATTCTTTATTAACCAATTACCATTTCATCCATTAAAGTTGATTTGTTGCAGTTCACACTATGGTAGCATTATTAGTATTTATTTTTTTTTTTCGACATAAGAAAGGAGCTGCAGTTTTTGTGCCTCAAAATTTATCAATTTTAAGGGCCTATTTTGATTATAAAATAAAACACAAATTATTGAGAAAATTATTGTCATTTTTTAGTGTTATGGTAATATTGGTATAGTTATATCACAGATAATAATTTTATACAGATGTCTCACCCTTATGGCGAGAAATGATATATGAAACTGAAATCAACCAAAAAAAGAGCTTTTTTCAAAAAGCTTTAACTCGTCTTCTTTCCTATGAATGAAAACTAAGGCAAAGAAAAAACTGAAATCATTTTTGTATGTTCTTTTCCTCTCATAATCCTAATGCACAGACACACATAATACACCACGATCATTCTTCACAAATGAAAACAAAACTCGTTTTATTTTGGTTTTTTGTGGTGCGGTACTGCGGCGTGTGGTTGGTGGTGATGCGTTGAAAACAAGTGCAGGAGAGTTGATCGCTTGTCGACGATGAGAAAAAAAAATATTTACAGTTGCCTTTGGAAAAAGAAACAAAGCAAGGACAAGGTTGTCTTTATAGCTCGAGTTCGTATAATCGGATATGTAAATGCTAGCTGCGTGCATTCATGTGGATTTTTTTTTTTATAAATTCATCTTTTTTTATTCAATTTTCTAAAATCTCCACGAATACATTTTTCAGTTTTATATCTTTTTAAACGTAATGAAGTGTTGTTGACTGGTGTTAATTGGATGATGAGGTACCCATCTACAATGCAAATGTAATGTAGGTACCTCATTGTACATACTGAGTCAACAATTAAAATAATATTTTTTTTCTAGTTTGCAAAGAACTGATCTTATTTTTTTATTATTTAAAAGATAACTTCCTCAAAAATGGACAAGTACATTTTGTTCAGCAAAAAATAAAATAGCTATGTAGGTACTGTTTTCTGTGCAAATAAGGGTCTTCCTGTAGATTTGTATTGCCCCTGATTTGTTTTTTTCCTTGACATAACTGTATAAAAAAAACGTGTTTCCTTTTGATTTATTAACTTCCCATAGCAAGTTATTGTAATCGGTCCGATTTGTCAGAAGGGACTTTTAAAAAAATTGAGTGTGTGGTTTTTTTACCATAACAATTTAAAAAAAAAGGTGAAAATTTTGGTTAACCCAAAATATCTCACAAACCAATAACGCTAGAGACTTGAATTAAATTTAATATTTTATATTGTAACGTGATACCAGTGATAACACAATATTTTCTGTGAGATAAATTTAGTTTGAAGCCAATATTTTTAATTTTTATAAACATATTTGAGTCGAAAGTAAATTTTTACTAAGTTTTAGTAGATAATGTTTTTATATTTTGTAAGGAAACTGTGCTATGGACGACGGACGTACACAGGCACGCACAGACATCTTTCTAAAAATGTTTTATTTCGACTCTAGGGACCTTGAAACTTCGAGAAATGTCCAAATTTTCAATTCGACATATCAGACCCATTACAATTACTTCCTACGGGAAGTTAAAAATAGAAAACACAGAAACCAATTCATGTGCACATTCACTTGTCCCTACTTGCCCACACAATTTTCATGTATCAATACACAACCAACTTCTTCTATTCTCCTTACCGGACACCTAACAATCTAACATTCACAAAAAAAAACCTAAATTATCGCCCCTTTCTTCTTTTACGCACCAAAACGCGCATAAAAAAACAAGATACAGACATAACCTACATCAACTCCCATTATACTTCCTTGTAAAAAATAGGGTTGTTTACATTTGTTTCCAATGGACCGAACTTTGTTTTTGTATTCATTGGCAAACAAAATGACAAAAGAGAAGAGAAAAGTTTCTAAAAAGAAAAAGAAAATATGGAAGGCAAAAACAGCTTTCTCAGCTTTATTTTTAAAAGCTCTTGTCTGTTAAGGCTTGTCTGTTAAAGGAAAAAAATGTTTCATTTTTTCCTGCAGGGATGAGACATCTGTATAAAATTATTATCTGTGGTTATATTTTGTATGAAACACAATATTGGCCAAATAGCAGCCGTGAACTCAGCAGCACACCTCCATCCAAAGATCCAAATTTTCGATGACACTGAGGCATAATTGGGGTTCTATTCCGTTAATGTGCCGAATTATATCATTCTAGCTTTTGAATTGTTGCTGGCTTATCGACGTACACCTTTTCTTTCAAATAAACCCAAAGAAAGAAGTCCAACGGTGTCAAATCGCATGATCTTGACGGCCAATTGACATCGCCACCAAGTGATATAACTCTGCCATTGAATCCGTCACGCAAAAGAGATATTGTTCCCTTAGCTGTTTGGCAAGTGCCGGGCGTGTCGTCCTATTAAAACCACATATCGTCCACATCCATATTTTCCGATTCAGGCCATAAAAAGTTCGTTATCATCTCACGATACCGAAAACTATTCACAGTAACTGCCTGACCGGCCTCATTTTGGAAAAATACGGCCCGATGATACCCCCAGGATGCATTGGTTTTTCGACAGTCACTCTTGGATTATTATCAATTTCCCAAATGTGGCAATTCTACTTATTGACGAATCCACTGAGAGGAAACTGAAGATGATTTTCTTCGAAAATCCACCACAAGCCATCCATTCTGACCATTGACGACGACACTTGAAATTGTCAAGTCGCTTTGATTCTTGAGTCAATTACACCTTGTTAACATGTAAATGAAAGTCTTTATGCATAATGTTTATCAACTACTGAGCAGCAATATTTTCTGCAGTACGAGCTGCAAAGGAGCACTGGTGTTTTCTCATCTACTAAAAACCCCGGTTTGTCGATTCCTCGATCTTTGGAATAAGACATTCCACAAACGAAATTACACCGATTTAGAGACTTAGGTTTTATAGTTTTTAAGGTTCACTTAACAAAAAGTCAAGCCGGTCGATCACAGGCTAAGTCATGTCTTTGATGAAAATGTTCTTCAAAAGCATCAAAATGGATCCGGAATTTTATAGAAAAATCATCTTCAGGCCCGTTTTTACTACGTTAATAAAAAGAATTTTCACATTTTGGGCTAAAAAAATGCAAGAGTGACTGTTAAAAAGCTTGTGTGATTGGACCTTATTATTTAAAATGACAGAAATTTTAAGATATTGCCATTCATTTTCAAAAAGGCAGCTATTGTACGTAACACATAAGCAACGAAACAATTGAAATTTAGCAAGAAAAGTTTTTTGGCCGTGTAATTTATCGAATAGTTCATCAGATTTGGCCGGGAGATCTTGTTATTTAACATGTCTTTATTTGAGTTCACGTGCAAAGTCTATGACCTTAAAGATGGTATTAGTGAGAAATTTCATGAAAACCATATAGGATAGACTACCTTAACCCTGGAGGCCATTTGTCTGATAATTTTAGGTATAGAATATAATTCTAGTCCTTTAAGAATGTCTCAAATGATAATCGAGAAATAAATGCTGGCGTGCCTCAGGGCTCCCTTTTGTTTTCTACACTTTTATATCAATAATCTTCTGAATTTTAAGTAATATAATATTAAAATGATAGTTATGTATGTTGATTTCAAATAATGTTCACTAAATTATATAAGGCCAACATCAATACGATCTACTGTTCCAAGAAAAACAAATCATTCAATTTTATAAGAGGTCTTTGGGCCAAAACTAAATAATGAAGTGTGAATTTTCTTTCACGTTTATTAGAAAAAATTCAAGAGCCTCTTCGTAATATTCAACAAATGCGTAGATATTCAAATGATCCAAAAAGTCTCCGTACAGAGTCTATCATTAGCCGCGTTTTATTATCACCATGATCTGATCCGGATCTTGAATTTACTTGCATTACAACAACAACACAAGATCCTGCTTTGTGTATGGATCTCAATTTGAGATCCAAAATTTAATTCTTTTTTTCACAACAAGGAGCGCTTTATCATTGTAATTTCACATGTAAATGTTGGTATCATTGCAAACAAATTAAATAAAACCTGTATTGCCATATAAACATTTCCATTTGACTGAAATAAAATATTTTTTAAATAGAAAGGGAAAAGCTTTATATTTATTTATCTTATCTTAATATATATAATTCTTCTGTGAGTGTGTATGTCACTGAACTTCTCTTAAACGACTGGACCGATTTTGATGAAATTTTTTGTGTGTGTTCAAGGGGATCTGAGAATAGTTTAGATTCACAATTTTGTCCGCTAGGTACACCTGTTATGCTTTTAAGAAATTTAAGCCCTCCCAATATGTGTAATGGTACAAGACTATTGATCAAAGATTGTAGCAACTATCATTACAGGTCCCGTGGCTGGTCAGCTCGCAAATGTTCTGCGGATTCCAATGATACCAACTGATTTGCCCATATCTTTTAAAAGGTTACAGATCACTTTAAAAATATCCTTTGCCCTAACAATAAATAAATCCCAGGGACAAACTTTTTCCATAGTTGGTATCGACTTCAGGAAAGAGTGCTTTTCCTACGGGAAATTGTATGTGGCACTTTCTCGAGTAGGATCTCCTGAAAATAAATACATTTTGTTGCCACCTAGAAATACCACAGCCAACGTAGGGTACAGGGAGGCTTTAAGATAAGCATACAATTTTTTCTAATTTAGTGATTCGTGGTCGTTTTAATTAGCATGCTTATAACTTAAATATCTGTACCTAATTTTGAATGTCCGTGCGAAGACGGGACGGGCCGCTAGTTTGGTATATAATCCATGAAATAATTAGATATTTTAACAAAACTAGATATAAGTTGGTGAAATTAAAATAATTAAGTCCAAAAAAATGTATATTTGACATAATTTATGAGTATTATTTTCCCCAAAAAAAAGGAACAAAAAAAATCATTGAGCAAAATGTTCTTTGGGCAACCCTGCTTTAAATGTCAAAAAATATAAATAAAATCGAGAAAGCTGCAGCACAAATGGGAGAAAATATGTTCAAATAAATTGTAAGTAATCTCTAAATTAAATTATTTAAGTGTCATATTTATTAAAAGGTCAAAAAGAATCTGGACTACATGTAAGATCAAAGCGTTCCTGGATGCTTTGAGTTTGAGAGTGCAATGGTGATTTGCAGAAACATTTTCAAAAGTTGTGGAGCTTCCATTTTTGGTATGTGTTTGTTTTTGTTTTTGCTTCGAAATGTCACTTTTGAAAGAACGAATTTGACACTGCTACCAAACTTTAAATAATAAAAAATATGATGATCCAATGCTGTTTTATTATCATGATCTGATCCGGATCAGATCATGGTGATAATAAAACGCGGCTATTGGTGTTTTTGAATTTGTTCGCTCGAAGGATATCGTTATGATCATAATCATGTGGTGGTTGTTTGTGGTTCCTTAAAAAAGAGACAAAAAAGTCTCCGTACAAATTTCATTCTCTTGTTTTAGTTGGCCAGGTAAGGTGTTCAATAAGGAATTATTTTGTTTTTTTTTTGTAAGTTTAAGTGTTTTCAATGATATTTAAGCTAAATATTTTGTTTCCTTAGAAGAAAATTAAAATGGAAACGAAAAATAAGCAAATTCCTTTTCTTCCGTTGAATACGTTGTGAAACAATTAAAAAAAAAACAAAAACGATTTTAAACAAACCAAGATCTGGTCGTCCAGAAAAAAATAGATCACCGTACGGAGAAGAGGTTGCTGAGGAGTGTTGCAGATTATCCAAACAAAGTGCACCTGTTCTCGCTGAAAATCAGCGACTTAACTCCTACTGTGAAGCACGGTGCGGCAGTGGCAATGTATAATGTTGTGGCGTTGTATGGCCTCTTACGGTGTTGGAAACCTTGTTTTCATTGATTATACCATGGATAAATATGGCTACTTAAAAATTCTAAAAGAAAATCTTCGTTCAAGTGCTGAAAAACTGGGTCTCGGCGACAATTTTGTTTTCCAAAAGGACAACGATCCCAAGCACACATCGATACTGGTAAGAGAATGATTGCTTTATAATGTTCGGACGCAAGTTAAACATCCTGCTCAGTCCCCAGATCTCAACCCTATTGAGCATTTGTGGGATCATTTAGAAAAAAAAATCGTGAGCACACAATTACCAGCAAAAATGACCTCAAATCTATCTTACTTGAGGAATGGAACCAAATTCCCCCCCGATACTACTTCTAAACTGGTCCATTCCATGAAAAATAGGTTGCAGGAAGTGATAAAAAACAGAGGTGGTCCTACTAGTTATTAAGTAAAATTATTTATTGTTTTGGGATAAACTAAACAGTTCCTTTTTTTTTTAGAAAATAAGAAAAAGAAGTGTACGGAGACTTTTTAGTTCCTTATTTTTTTCCAGTGCTGTGAATTTGTATTACTTTAAGTTTTGTTTTCAATAAAATTTTATTTTTTTAGTTGGAAAATTGTAAGTTGTAATCATTTCTTTCAATCTTGGTAGATTTAAAAAAAAAATGATTCTTTTAAATCAAACAATTTTAAAGTTTATCACAGAATGCACAAAAAATATACTGCTGTACGGAGACTTTTTTGACTATTTGTATGTGTATATTAAAAAAAGGTTTCGAAAGCCAGAAATTATAAGTACAGCTCTTTGTGGTTTCACCGAAGTGGCTGTAAATGGTTTACTTATGAAAAACAAAAAACTGCACTTTCCCAAGTAACCTCCGCTGAAACAGAGATAAAAATAACCAGCGAATGTATAACTTTGTTAGCGGATTGTGGAAGGATAAATGCTGATATCTTTAGGGAAATTCTAGAGCACCTGATGTTTAATTTAAGATCCAATGAAATGAAAACAAACAAGTGTTTCAGCTATGACCGAAAATCGATACAAATCATTTAAAAACTGAAGTGTTTTCAAATCACGGACCTATCCAGATACACCCGAATAATATAGACTTCTTAAATAAGCCGAAAAATGGGATTAGCAAATCCAAAACACGTCATAAAAGTTCGACCATACACCTCTTCCGGAAACTAATCCATACTGCAACAACTACCAAAAATGTCATAATGCTGATATTACCTAAATTTTGTAAGTCATTGTTTCGATAGAGTTAAAGATGTCGATAAGGTATCGGTGCTAAAAATTAGGTGGCTCAACAGTTTGTTGAGAACTAGGGCCTAGCGACTTACAACTCTCAACCATTCCTGTGTACGAGTAATGTTGGCAGGAATGGAGGAGACCTACAGTTTCGAGCCGATTCCGAACGGCTAATTTGAGAAAGCACTTTTCAGGATAAAAATTACTCTTGGAGGATTTGTCAATTCCTCGCAAGAAGCAGTACGCGTGAAAAAACTTTAGATGTCACAGACAGGGATTGAACCCAAGACCTCTGGCATGACAGTCCAACGCACTAACAACCATGCCACGGGTACTACAACTAGGTATTGGTGCTAGTTGTTCATGATTAAGAGCCCTCGCAGACTGCAGACTTTTTATCGGCCGATAGTTTGGTCGGCTTCTTAATCAGTATGGAGAGGAATGCATATGCGCACACTACAGCGATTCAGTATCGGCCGATAAAAAAGTTTGATGGGCTACCCGATTACATTCAAACTAATCTGTCGGCCGACTGTTTAATCAGTATTGGCGCATAAACGCCTAGCCTGCGCATACATGACGATTGTTTAGTCGGCCGATAGTTCAGTTCGCTCTGTGATTTAGCGTCGTATGCGTGTACTTTTAATATGGCGTCGCCCAAATCACAATTGTTGATTGTAGAATAGTCGGCCGACTGTTAGATAGTCTGCGCCCTGTTCACCAACCAAACTGTTTAGTTGGCTCGGTGTGCGAACTTTCAGTCCAACCCGACCAAACTATCGGCCGATAAAAAGTGCAGTCTGCGGGGGCTCTAAGGGTTACTGAATTCATCCTTTGATTTCGGCCCGATTTCAAAATAACCAAAGCAAATGCGGTTGGTATTTTATCTTTCAGCGAGCGAATCCACCCGAAAGATTTATTGTTATTCAACTAAATCACTCAACAAACATAAAACACACATCATCATACCTATATAACCTTCATAGGGCTCGGGACTATCACACGGGACTGTCCTCCTAAATTGGTGCCTTCTCTCGGATGAAGCTGCTTTATAGGGTTTTTGGTTGATTCAACAAAACACGCAAGTAAGGTACGAGTACCTATAATTCTTTAGCATAGTCAATTCGATGTTATCTCGGTCAGGGATAATGATGCAGTTAATGAATTGATCGCTTGCATGTGAATAAGCAATATATAGCTTTGGGATTACGCCTCGTACTATCTGTACAATCACTGTGCTCCCTCCTAATGTCAAATGTACATAGTTTAATCTCAATTGAATTCGAATTGGATATTTGACATGGACATAATGACTTATGATGTTTACATTATGAAGACAATCACAATCAAAATCACAAATGCGGGCGTATAGGATAAATTGTTTCGATTTGAAATGTTATAGACAAATTAATTCACAATATTTCGATTTGATATGCGAGATAACATTTATGCTCGAGATTACGTACATAATAAAGATTTCTTGACTAAATGATGTGAAGTTTAATGTCTTTTGAAATGTAGCTACGTACATTTAAGACTTGTTTTAAAGTGTGGAAAAGTATAGATAACATGGGCTGAGAATTAAAAAGAACAAAAGAAAATATATTTCCTCTGATTGAGTTAGTGCTAGTCGATTTTGACATCTCCAAAACGCCAATCAATCTTTTTGACAAATTGGTGATTTTGTTTCGTTATCATAAACTTGACTTACGGAATGCGTTGATTTTCTTCAAAAGCATTGCCAGATGCATATCCATGCAAAATGCAAGAATATTTTTCTTAGAATTGAGAGTTATCTAACAAGTCATTACCAAGAAATTGTAGACGAGCGTTGGGAATACTTCAAGAAAGAAAACTGGGGTTGACTATGATTTTTGAATTAAAACCAAGCGACGTTGAGCATCTCATTTTTCCCAAAAAGAGGAATGGGTGTCTTTATTTTTATCACTGGGGAACGTTATTGACTTAAATTGATGCAATTAAGCAGAGCTACACCATATTCTAAAGTTAATATTAAAAACCTTTGTTTATCCAATAAAGTATTTTTAGTCGGCACAAAATTTATTTCGCTCAACAAATGTCCTTCAATAATAAACGGAGTGCTTTATTAAACAAAGAATCTTTCGTATAACGAAAAATGCATTGTTAAAATATTTTAACAGTTTTCGGTTTTCTAAATCATGCTCACTAAATTCTTATATCAATAAATGTACAGAATTGAATAAACTACGATCCTTAAAGTTTGATCAATTATTGTTCTTCATTGATGTGGTCAATGTACATACCTAACAAAATTTCTTCAGCCTATGATTTTTAATTTCCCATTGGAAGTTATTATAATCGGTCCGATTTGTCGAATTGATAATGTTGAAATTCACCGACATTTCAACGTCCCTAGAGTCTAATAAGCTTTTCACACCAAACCCAAAACCCGATTTTCGCGAAAAAATCGGTTTTCGACGAAAACCTACATCGAAAACTCAAGTTTTCCCATTCATTTTTGGTAAATCACAAGTTTTCGTAAACCACAAGTTTTATATAAAACCTCTCGAAAACTAGTTGCAATTCAAAGTTGAACTAAACAAACAAACCTTTCGAAACATTTAGCGCTCAAATAAATGTAAACAAAACAGCTGATGGCTGCTGTCAAAACAAATATTATTTCATTTTGAAATAAATTTGGTCGTGGTAAGTAACATTATTTATACAGTTTCCTTATACAAAATAATAAAAATAATAAAACTGAATATTTATACAGTTTCCTTATACAAAATAAGAATTATTGCTTTTTGTTTTTTATTTACAGAATATGGAAAATTTGTCAACGTCGAGAATAAATGCCCCGGTGACTCTTTGCGGCACTGGCGGTTCTTTTATGATCCTCCAGAGTTTCAAACGCTCTTTGTTAAGCGAGGAACCGGAATTCACTATGGCTACTGGCGTGATGAACCCAAGGACGAAGAAGACTTGCTCATAGTTCTTAATGATGTTTCCAAGGGATGCGTCTTCATACACGTCGCCACAAATATGTTCGACGCTTTCGCTTACTACCTGGAGAAAGACTTTCCGTTAAGTCCGTTCAATCACAAAGGCTTGGGAGATATCGATATGAGAAAGGCGATAAGTTCATTTGTGGAGGAGAATAAGTATGAAAGAAAATCTCTGGTGGAGGCTAAGTCGCAGTGAGCTAGGAAAATTTGCGCCAAAACATTCCACAATGTGGGAATCGTTGTTCCAGTGAATTAAACCACAACAGTGGGCTATCGCCCCTTGATGGACAGCGATGCCAACATCAAGAAGATCCTCAGTGCTTTGGACAAGCCAGGTGACTGTGATTTTGGTACGAATCTGGAACAAGGAATTGACCTTTTCTGCTCCGGCCATAAGGACCTACACAAAATCGTTCAGAATCTTCTCAACCCCCTATAAGCTGCTTGGACGGCCACAATACTTGGCGATTCTGAAGGCACATTTGGCCAACAGAAGCAATAGTCATAAGCAGTATTTTGGATTGAGTTTGTTGTGAAAATGTTTTAAATAAAATTAATTTTTGTTGTAAAAATTTTTGTTGAGAAAAACAAAACTTTTTACTCACAAATTTTTTAATCAATAAAAAATTTGACAGCCGGTGTCAAACAAATTTAAATGTCAAATCAAAACGTGTTAATGTTCGGTGTGAACGATTTTCGGGTTTTCGAAAAAAGATTTTTAGAGAGATGTCTGTGCGGGCGTGTTTACGTACGTTCGTAGGTCCGTACGTTCGGGAAGCTTGTTTTCATTTAGATCATAAGGAATAATATTGATTAAAGCTGAAAGATTCATAAGCTTATTTTTATTTCATGAACATTTGTATATATTATTAAATAATATAGTTTTTTGTTCAATGGTGTAAGACTTCAATTCCATAAAGTTACATAAAATATTTTTTTTCAGGCGTTTGGTTTTCAATCTGGAAATGCTTTTTTTGGAGTTTGTCTTTTTGACAGCTGTCACTTGATTTTTGACATTTCATAATAAATAGACTTCTTAATGATCCACTTTTGGAAATCATGCAAATTGTTACCAAAATAATGATTTGGTGTTGAGGCATCGAAGAAGACCCGATTGAGTACATCCGCCTAAGTGGATTGCAGATATACTCATCTATTTTATAGATGATTTTGCGGAACGATTTTGGTTTGAGGGCTTAAAAATGCAACTCGTGAAAAAATTTAAGCCGAACAACCTTTAAACTTGTCGCACGTTCGGTGAATGGACCCAAAACTTGATGGCAACCTGATTTCACAAGCAAATTTGGTTCAGCGATGAAGTTTAGTTTTGGTTTAACGGGTAGGTTAATAGGCAAAATTGTCGTATTATGGAATGATCATTATCCACCAGCCATTGGTTAGACCCCGCACCACCGTTAAAAATTAAATTGGGTAGAGCAACAGTCCGTTGAGAACTAGGGCTAAGTGACTTACAACTCTCAACCATTCCTGTGTGCGAGTACTATTGTCAGGGATGGAGGGGACCTACAGTTTTAAGCCGAATCCAAACTCCTAATTTGAGAAAGCACTTTTAATGACAAGAATTACTCTTGGAGAATTTATCAATTCCTCGCAAGAGGCAGTACCCGTGAAAAAAACTTTAGATGGCATAGGCAGGGATCGAACCTAAGATCTCTGGCATGACAGTCCAACGCACTAATCATCATGCCACGGTTACTACCCCCCGCGCCACCGTTACATCCTTAAAAAATCACTGTTTGGTGTGCTCTATGGGCAGAAAGAATCATTGGTCTATGTTTCTTCAAAAATTAAGCCGGCCATAATTTTATAGTCAATAAGAAACGCTATAGAGCCAATATTAATTGTTGATTTTGAAGAACTAAACAGGCCATACAGCCAACAAAACAATCCATTTATTCAAAGAAACTTTTGGTGAGCGTATTATCTCGCATCGTGCGATTTAACACTGCTGGATTAGCCGGAAACCATTGACGAATTGGAAGCGTACTTTAGAAAAGGTTTTTATTTGAGTACAAAGTAAATGTCGTTGAGCCTGTAATTGCTGTTGATATACGGGATTTCATACGCATTCCTTAGGTTAGGTTAGGTTAAAGTGGCTGTCAGCGATTGAGTAGGACACACTTAGGCCAGCTTAATGGCCCATATTGTGATACCATATGAATTTATAGGCTTTCTTCTAGCTCAGTAAAATTTAAGTCCCTTACGAAACGTGAAAGACTTATTATGTAAATATGATTGAGATCGTTTAGATCATTATCTAAGAATTCTCCTAGGTAATCCTTGCGTTTCTAAGCTAAAGAAGGGCATGTAGAGGAGGAAGAACTGTTTCCTCATCTTCCTCTTCCATACAGCTTCTGCAAAAGTCATTTGAGAATACGCCTAGCGTGACGTGCTTTTCTGTAAGACAGTGCCCGGTTATAACACCGATCGAGCTTATATGCGATCTTTTTACAGATAGCAATCACCTTTAACGCTTTAAATCTAGTGTAGGCCAGATTTTTTTTTGAGACCTGGCACCTGGTGATGTTATTCCACCTGATGTTTGCCTTCTTCATAGCGTCTTGCATAAGCAATATTTTACATGTAAAAATTGGTAGAATGGGTTGTACTGTATCATTTCTGCCTTACAATTTCCTGGAATTTCTCTATGGCCCGGCACCCAGCAAAGGTGAATATTAAAATGTTTTGCCACTTCCTTAGAGATGATCGACAGTTATCTACTGTTATAGAGTTTGTAGAGACAAAGTCCAGAGATTTGATAGCGGTCTGATTATCCTAGAAAATACAGATATCAGATGTTGATATAACGGTTTCTTTAAACAAGGACAAGACTTCTTTCATCGACAAAAGTTCAGCGTGGACCACGCTATAATGATTGGAAAGGCGGAATAAGAGACTTAATTTCAGTTGCTAAGAGTACACACCTCCACCTCCATTTGTTTTTGATCCATCTGTTTAAAAGTGGATTGATCCTTTCCTCCCAGAAAGATCTGGAAGGTATAGAAATCTGAAAGTTTCTGTCGAAATACAGTTGGGAGATGGTGTAGTCTGTGTGCTTTGGAATTGAAACTAAATACTTAAGAATTACGGAGTGGCCAATGTTGTTGTTAATGAAGCTTTGTGGTAAATAGCAGAACTTGCAGATATTTGTTTGATAAGTATATCAATATTATCAATATGTTTAAGTAGAGTAAGGTGTCCGGTGCCAAAAATAGGGTCGTGCGAAGCGATCTGCTTGGACTTTATTAAGTTTGTCGCGTTTTATAGCTTTTTTAAAGCAATCCACCATACTGCCACACCGGACATTAAAATTGGTCTGATTACCGATGTGTATAGTATAGTATAACCAATGCGTAATTAGGGGTTGTAATCCTGATTTATTACCGATACAATACACTGCATTAAATCTTCCACCAATTTTATATAGATAACTTTCGGGTTACTTGAAAACGCCGGATACTTGATACTAGTTAAGCAGTCATTATTTGTATTGGAAATAATCGCTGTGGTAATAAAATGTTGAGATCTTCATTTTTCACTAAATTTTTTGTGTTATTTGTTGAATATTTAAACTATTTTAGATAAGTTCCAAACTTTTCTAATTAACCCCGAAACAAATTAAATTAAAAATGCTTTAGTGAAATTTGTTTGGATTGTAATCAACCGCGAGTTTTTTTTCAATAACAAAGTAATAAAATTATTGTTCTCTTATACAGCTATGAATCTAACTCCTATTCCATCTGATGTACCTAAACATTAGTCAGAAGCAATAAATCACTGGCCTTTATTATTATTTGGATAATCTTTTCGTTTTATTTCATTAAAAATGACAAAAATAAATGGCTACTTCCAGAGTATCTAAGCTTACAAAAACAGTCTCCTCTTCTTGTATGTTTTGGTACTCATCTTCTCTTCTAAATTCGACAATAAGGGTCAAACAAAAACGATACAAACCGGCAACGATGCCGACAAATGATAGAAAAAGTAGCATTCCGATTCTAAGTGTGCTGGTAATATTTTCTATACGAACGAAATTAACTAGGATTTTTGACTTTTCCATCCTGTATTCCGTCTAGGGCATCCTTGAAGCACTTCTTCGGAATTCCTTTGCGCATTCATTAGTCATTGGGGGGGAAAAGTATGAGCAAGGAATGAAAAAACAAAAATAATAATAATGTTAATCCAGACGGAATCCTAGAATGCGTCAAAGGGATTTTTGTCCTTCATTGAAATTCCTTATAGCAAAATGAAGAATTGTATTTAATTTATAAGGAAAAAAAAAGTATGAATAAATAAAAATAAAATATAAAATATACTTTGGAGTGAGTCTTTTTAGATATATAATATTTTTCCAACTGTTTCATAAGAGACGGGTGGTTTGGTTTGTATTTAAGAGGAAAGTCAAAGTACTTTGGTCAGCTTTGTTTTATTAATGCATGAAAAGAAGCATTCATCGAGGATAAGGCCAATCCTTGGGAAGGATCTTAAAAAGTATATACAAAGTATAATAATTTCACTTTTAAGTTGTTCGTATTTGGTTTTGTATTTTCTTATGGCTAACAAACATTAACATAACATTCTTTTTTAATTCCTAAAAGTCTAGGTATTTTTTAAGCTTTTTCACAAAGCAAATAGTCGAAACATTGCAAAAAGAAAAGACTAAATATTGTTTACACCAAAAATTTTTGAAGAAGACTATACTATATGACCTTCAATTAAAAGCAACCGAGACTTAACCAAGTCGAGACTGTAGCCAGAAACCCTCATATAAATTTGTATAATAAATCTAATCTAAAAAGTCTGGGCGTGCAGTTAATTATGGCAAAATTTTAAGAGTTGGCCTTAGGTCACTTGCAAAGAGTCACAGGGCTAATAATTTGGCTTTACGTCACTTTGAAAAGTTTTGTTCAATTTCTGTGAGATTGTTTTTAGAAAAAGAAATAAACATAACGTTTGGGTTAACTCAACATGGGTTTTAATTATGCACTTTTTATTTAAATAAATCAAAGAGTGTGTTAAATATCATCAACTTTTTATTATTCATTTCCAAAGCAAAAAATGTACTAATAGTATGGGTTGCGACTTAGCATATTTGCATGAGACTTCACAAAGCACCAATATCTCGCAGTTAGCAATAATGAGCTTCCTGACATAATCTGTCACAAATGCAATTCTTACAAAACAGAATTACAAGGAATAAGATCAAATCTCATGTGGATTGGTATTAAACCAAATTCTATATTTTTATCCAGAAATGGTCTTCATTTCCCAAGATGATTTTTGTATCCAAATATGGGTCCTTTATCAAATCTCCGAAGGCATATTAGACTTACTAGAAATCGTGTTGGTGTCATTTATACCTTAGTTTTAAGCAGAAATAAAATGCAACTCCTCAAACAATTGTTTGCACGGGGTGCCTGGTGGCAGATTTATGTTTTTAAATACGATTATTTCAAAAAGCAATAAACGGTGCCGGAGGAGTGGTGTCATTGGAATCCAGTGATCGTGAGGATTTTTCAATCACGATGTCGCACTGGTCAAGTGAGAATCGCGCGTTCGCCATCGATACATTTTTCAAGTAAAGATTCCTACGTAACTGCGCGTTGACAGTTTTGTTCACTCTTCGGTATACGAAGAATAAGTGATGGGCCGAGTGTGAATTTAATTCGTTCGTGGGTGTAGGGGTTCCGCGCAACTACTTCGGCTATCAACACTCCACGGCCAGGGCGCAATCGTTCTTCAAAGGACTCCCGAAAACATTGAAGTGGTTGAAGAGAGTTAACGTGAAAATCCACGAGTTTCGATACGGAAAAGGGCAGCCTCACTTTATTTTACAAAAGGATTTAAAGTTCAATCCATTCAAAATTCGAATCGTTCAAGAACTCAAGTGAACTGAGTGATTTAATTTCACGCACAAATGTTAGTGAGACAATGTTGGAGCGTTTTCGTACTGTGAATCCAAGTTTTTTAAGCGACGAGACTGCCGCTATCCCATGAATGGGATAATTGGACCTTTTTGTTTCGAGAATGCTCGAGGCGACACATAATAACGGATTTCTTTTTGCCGAACCTGCAAGCTCATCCATCGCACACGTGGTTCCAACAGGATATTGCGACCGCACACACGGCTAGAGATTCGATAAATTTGCTTCGGGAAGCTTTCCCTCGAAAATTTATCAGTCGCTTTGGGGACATCCTGTGTCCACCGAGAACCCCCGACTTAACCCCAATGGATTTTTTTTGTGGGGTTACCTAGTAGAGAGTTTACAGAAACAATCCCCGAACTCTAGTAAACCTAAAAGTAGAAAACATCCGTCGAGCGCAATTGAATCAATTTTACTGCAGCGTGTGGCGCGTAACAAGTGGCTCCGTTTTGAACAGTGCGTGCAACTCGACGGAAGACATTTGGATGATAATGAAAAATTAAATCCCCATTATTAGTCTGTCGTTCAATATTTAAAATTTAACAATACATCAAATTTTTTAATTTAATTTTGAAATATTACTGACTTGATTGATAAATGCCTAACTCATTCATCACTTTAAGTGGAGCACAGTTGGGTGAGCTAAACTGAACTAAAAACTTCCGCTAGCCATGGACTGGCTGGTTGTCCCAAAAAAAAGTCCTCATAAATATTACTGAAAAAGAGGCGGAGCCTAAACTTGGATACGAAAATAATTAGTTTTCTAGTCATGGAAAAGTTGGTCCCACGAATGTTCCTCTTTAGCTAAGGGAAAGTTGTAGGTTTATTTACGTCCATTTTACCCTTCAAATAACAGCAAGGATAAAAAGATTATTGCTGTAAAATCCGGAGAATGTCGAAGCAAATTGAATTCAGAATTTTTGGAATTCGTTCACCGAAAATGTCAGTGACTTCATTCATCAGCAATCGCTGGCCTATGATTGTACATTTTCATAGGTCAGCGATTGCTGGCGCTACAGTCCGGGGTGGACCTGAGCCTCAACTAACATGCGTCTCCAGCCAGCTTGGTCCCTAGCTAGCTCGGTCCTCTCCCACCTGCGTGCGCCACCTAAGTCGCGGTCTTCTTCTACTGCGCTACTGACTTTCCGGGCTGGAGCATTGAGATCCATTCGCTCTAGATGACCCAATCATCTAAGTCGTTGGAATTGTATTCTTTTAACCAGGTCAGTGTCCCTGCACACCCCGTTCAGTTCGTCGTTGTATCTTCTCCACCACTCTCCATCTATTCGGACGGGACCAAAAATCACCCAAAGATTTTTTCTTTCGAAGCATCCTAACACGCTCTGTATTTTCTTTGAGAGAGTCCAAGCATCAGCGCTGTAGATGGTTATTTTAGATGCTCGAAAGAGGACTTTTCTACTCAATTGCCTTTTAAGTTTAAAGAAGCAGCGATTTGCAATAGTTATTCTTTGCTTGATTCCAGCGCTGGTGTCGTTGTCTGAAATTATAGCGGTGCCTAGGTAGACAAAGTTCTTAACTATCTCAAATTTATAGCTGCCTATGGTGACGTTTTGCCCAAGATGTAGTTGTTCAATGTCCTTTTTTGATGACAGCATAATTTGCACAATTCTTTTCCGAACGATGTTGAAAAAGACGCATGACGGTGCATTGCTTTGTCTAAAACTTTTTTGACATCAAATGCATCGGTGAGACATTGATGCCAACACTAGACATTGATCTGTAAAGCTCTTCTCTAAAGATCGATCGGTTGTTGCATGCTCCCTACCAAGTCATCGCCTGCTGCTTTAAATAATTCAGCAGGGATTCCGTCAGCTTCAGCAGCTTTATTGGCCTTCATTTTCGATATAACTTGAGTGAATGCAATTCCCACAATTTACGTACCCCGCATGAGCAGCAATTTCGATTCTAAATGAATCCGTTTAAGTGAAAATGAGATTCATCACTCTTTATGAGATGATGAATAAAATCGTTTAGCTGGCTTGCAACGAGGATCTTGAGGATCTTCTATCTTTGATTCTTGTCCACATAATATTTGTAGGAAAACAGCTGCAATAAAGTTCATAGACCTCTTCGCAATGCAGAAAACGGAGATTTGAGAATAGCGCTTCGTGTCAATGTTTTGGAAGACTTGTTTTTTGAAATCGTTCCCCCAGTGTCGCTATCATGTGTAAATACCTTAAAATAGAAACAAACAAAATTAAAAAAAACTGAAGAATTATACTTTTGACCTACCCTGTAGAATGTACTTAAACTATTTTATCGTTTTCAAATTCGTATGTGCCAAATAGTTATTAACCTACTCCTATTGTGGTTATGGAATGCTAAATGTACTTCCAGCTACATTTTATTTATGAAATGAATTGTGTCGCATTGCAATTTAAATTGACTTACCTAATCATTAATTAGATACGTACGTAGAACACGTAATGAATTGTCTTCTTTTTTCAAGGATATCATATCCTTTGTTATTGTATCCCATCGAATATCAGCTTTACCATATCCATTTTTTCCGATTTTCACCTTTGCAATCAAAAGTTCAGCTTTGGCTAATTAAATTATCACTTCATTAAACTGCGTTCTCATACTCGTTCTTGTTTTTGTTTTCGTTTTCGTAACGATAGCAGTTTTCCTAATTATCTAACTTTCTTAGTTTTTCGTGGCCTGCGTGTAAATTAGCTTTCTATTCAACTGGATTTTGTTTGTGGCAGATGTTATAATAAAAGTGCCACTTGTGCACTTTTAGATCGTCAATGTTAAACTTTAATATCGCGTCGTTTCATTCATTATCTGGATTACACACTTTATCTATATCTACTTTAGTACCTTTCCTTCCCGGTTCCCTTCAGAAATGCCAAAAGTGTTGGTGAAGTTCAACTGTGCGGAACTATACCTTTACCTGATGACTGCTTAATTAGGAGGGTGTTTTTAAATAACATTGCCTGTTTTTGAAAAGTTTTATACAATTTAACTCCTTCAACTTAGACATTATTACGTACCTATGTACATATTTCGATGTACAAGTTCGTATAGTGCGGAGTGCCTACTTGATGATGTTGAGGAATTATATTATTTAGATTTTAATTCAACACGATTCAGCGAGGACGAGGGTCTTTCGAAAATATAGTAAAGGCATTATAAACTTCAGCTTATGGTTGTTGCTTGTCTGTGTGAAGGAGTGTTTAATCTTTCTTGAAACTTTTCAACGTTTCGAGAGGTTTAGCGCTAAAACTTAAACCAATGATGGATATAATACCATTTAGATTTAGTAATTATTCTCAACAAGAAGAGAACACTTTTCGCCATCTGTCATTATTTTATTTTGTTATTTAATGCAGCTAGATAATTTTGAAGTACCTATACCCTACTTCTTTGGAAAATCCACTGGGGATCGAGTTTTGCTAATTAAAAGTTATTTCTGATGTTTAATAATTTTTGAAATTTTCAAAATTCCGTCAAAATCGTAAGAGTAGTTTCTGAGAAATTTATAAAAATAAGAAAAGTGGCTGTAACAAAGGGTGAATTTAATGAAATCCATAATTATAAACAGTTTTTCACTTTTGAACTCAGAAAATTGTACTAAAACTGGTTAAATCGTTTCCGATAATCCATACCAATCTAGGGTCGATTTATTAAATCTCGGAGCCTTTTTTTTTCTTATTTGAAAACTTTTCCAATTTTTAAAAATGGATACCGTATTTACATTGCTCACTAGTCTTCACACTCTTTCTTGATTAATACCAAGATCTATCAACAGAAAACAACTCATCTTACCTATTTTATTTATCTGCGAAACCGTCGTGAAAGAACTGGTATTCCAAAGATCAATAATTCGGAAAATGGCCAATTTCCATTATAAAAACACAAAAGCACTTACGAAAGCGAAAGAACGGAAGAATCTGTTAACTTTTAATCTAACACTTCTCTGGGAAGATCGGTCAAAAAATACTTGCGGTTTATGAAGCCGCTAAGTGAACACGTTTACCCTTCGATAAAACCCAGAGTAAAGTTTTATATTATACAAGGGGATATGCTAATCCCCTTATCAATCAACTGTCACCCATCTTGACCACATTGAGGTTGACGCACGACTATTCTCGAGTAAACTGGATGTCCGAACATTCTGAGGGGCCACCATTGACTAGGACCACTACCTCGTTGTAGCCAAGGTACGGCTACGATCCAAACCAAAACAAGGAAGTACTGTGTGAAAATTCGACGTAAGACGGCTACAATCGCAAGGAACTGCCATGTCCTTTTTCGATTGAGTCTCTAACAACCTATTAAGTAGTCCTATTCTGCCTGCATTAAGCATAGAAAACCAGTGGCAACATTGTCTTGCATCTATCAGAGATACAGCCTCTGAAGTGCTAGGTTTCACATGGCCAACACAGCGAAACCCCTGTTTTGACTACAAATTCCGTAAAGCGCACTTAGCTTAGCAATAGGCATACAAAACGGCAGTGCACAGTACGAACGGAAGAGGAGAGAGGAACACCGGATTCTTAGAAAGAAACAAAAACGATGCATAAGAAGCACCCGATCGAGGGATGTCACTACAGGAATGAGATTCGTAAATTTTACCAAAAGGTTAAAAAAAAACCCTCTAAAGGGTGCCAGTCATGAACCAAAACCTGTGATAGAACCGCAGTCTATGTTGAGAATATGGAAAGACTACTTCTAAAAATTATGTAACGGTGATGACGAATCGAACTCCGCTGTAAGGGAGAAAGAACCACTCAACCTAAGCGACGCCGATCAACTAGTTCGCTTCCCCGACAACGGCAAAATGAAGATAGCTTTATCGAAACTGAAGTCCAACAAAGCTACTGTAGCAGAAAGTATTTCTGCCGAAATATATAAAGCAGCAGGCGATGATTTGGTAGGAAGCATGCACCAAACTCATCTGCAAAATATGGTCGGAAGAAAGCCCGCCGAATACACAAAAAAGGAGACCCTCAGAATTGAGCCAACTACAGAGGCATCAGTCTCCTAAACATAACATACTCGTATAAGATCCTCTCTGCAGTATTATCAGAGTAATGTCTAGTTTTGGCATCCCTGTTAAACGCTTCCGTTTGTGCAGAATGACGATGGAGATAGCTCTCATGGTCGGAAAAGAACTCACCGATAGATTTGATGTCAAAAAAGGTTTTAGACAAGGCGATGCACTGTCATTCGAATTCTTCAACATTGTTCTGAAAAGAATTGAGCAGAACTCAACCGTCAACACTAGAGGCATAATCTTCCAAAGGTCCACCCAATTACTCGGATACGCCGATGATATTGACATAATAAGAAAATCAAAGCGTGATGTCAGTGGAGCGTTTTTGAGCATTGCGACGGTAGAGGAGAAGGCTTAGTGGTCAATGACCAAGCATATGCTATCATCAAAAAAGGACATTGAACGACGACGTTTTGGACAAAACGTCACCATGGACAGCTATAACTTTGAGATAGTTAAGGACTTTATCTACCTTGGCACCGCTATGAATTCAGAAAACGACACCAGCGCTGAAACCAAACTTGCAAATCACTGCTTCTTTGGACTTAGAAGGCAATTGAGTAGTAAAGTCCTCTTTCAAGCATCTAAAATAATAATCATTTATAGGACACTCGTCATCCCGGTTCGCATTTATAGCGCTAATGCCTGGACCCTTTCAAAAAAAGCAAAATTCTTCTAGTGATAGAATAGATGGTGAGTGAATGAGAAAATGAAACGACGAGCTGAACGGGCCTTACAGTGAAAATGACCTGGTAGAAAGAATAAAAGTCCAACGACTGAGATGACTAGGTCATTTAGAGCGAATGGACACCAACGCTTGAGTCCGGAAGGTCCTCGAATCCAATCCGGAGGGACAGTGCAGTGGAGGAAGATCGCGACTCAGGTGGCGCACGCAGGTGGGAGAGGACATCAACCAACTTGGCGTGCGACACTGGAGACAGCTAAATAGGGACCGAGCTGGCTGGAGACGCATGTTGGTTGAGGCCAATGTTAGCCCGGACTGTAACACCACCTTAAGTAATGAAGTAGGAAGAAAATTTAAATGGAAGAAACTACCAAAATTTCCTTGAAACTCGAAGTAAAAGGTGATCAGCCCTTCACATTTGTTGAGTTTCTAGTGGATCTAGGTAAGTTGTACTATCGATCCTTCTTAAAGCTGATGATTAATCAGCATATCCATGGTCTTTGAAAGAAGGGACGAAAGTGCAATCGGTCGATAATTTGGAGAAGAAGAAGAATCACGTGCAAAAAAAAGAAATGCATGCACTCTAGAACTGGAGAAGTCATTACATTAACTAGTAGTTTGGAATTTGAGGCAAAATGTCTTATAAACAAGTGTTTTGAGATTTCTCCATAGAGCTTTCAATAGGGCCGGTCGCATTGCTCATATTGGTGCGATAATTTTTGGGCATGCAGGAATTTGGTCCTTCATATATTCCTGTTGCATGTTCCCCGTCTTTTTTAAATTTTCTTCAGTTGAATTAAATTTCAAAAAATTGTAAGCTTACTTCTTGTTTTCCTTGATACCCTGTTTCAAACTCAAAGCAAACTATGATTATCTTTGGGTCGCATAATTTTAAGTCTTAATCCTTTGTAATGGTAGCTTTCATTCCCAAAAGTTGACAAGCTGCTTATTTACTTACTTACTTAAGGTGGCGCTACAGTCCGGGGCGGACCTGGGCCTCAACCAACATGCTGGAGCGTTGATGTCCATTCGCTCTACATGACCTAGCCATCTAAGCCGTTGGATTTTTATTCTGCTAACTAGGTCAGTGTCGCTGTACAGCCCGTACAGTTCGTCGTTATATCTTCTCCTCCATTCTCCATCTATACGTACGGGACCAAAAATCACCCGAAGAATTTTCCTCTCGAAGCATCCTAAGACGTTCTCATCTTTCTTTGACAGGGTCCAGGCAAAGCTGCTTAAGATGGTTTAAATTCAACAAAAACCTTGGATTGAGAATGAGACCCCCGAATGAGAAAACGTGCAGAAAGATTACATAAAGAATTTGATACATTAGCAAGTAGTTTCTCAAAATAGTTTCGATATTTCTAACCTTTTACACCATTTAATAGTTGATTCCAATATTTCATCTCCATATCTATTACAATGTCAAGCTTCAAGATTGTAAATAGAAAAAACATAATATACCTACAATGTTAAGTTGATGCTATTCAATTAAGTTCATTTAATAGCCCTCTTCTCATAAACAAGTTTAAAACAATATTTTTCACAGTTATAGGTACCTTGCGAAGGAATACGCGTTAAAAGATATTAATTAACTGGAATATTGCTGTTGTTGTTGTTGTTGTTTTTAAATTGCAAAACTATCAAGTGAATTTATTGTCATCATCATCATCATGCTTCAGAATGTCAACGGGTTATATTGTTGGTAGTACCTACATATAATATAAAAAGGTACACAATACTTGGGGGTATAACGTTGCACAAGTCACAAGCATAAGAATATAAAAGAAAAATCAATAAATCATCAGAAATTCAGGACCGTCACTGTCAACAGACTTCCATGCCATACCATGCCTTTTGTACCATGTATTCTCGGATACTTTTAAAATTTGCCACTTTGTCCACGACAATGACGATGACGACGACGACGACGAGAGCGATGATGCGATGATGGGAGCGAGTTTGGTAGGTCCTTAAAAATTTTAATGCTCAATCACGTTCACGGCATAAGGCATTGAACTTTTATACTGGTCTTTTTAACGTTGCTGGTGCTGGTGCTGGATGGATGTGGAAGCAGAAGTAAGATATTGAGGAGTAAAAAGCATGGAACCATCTGGCGACCGTTGTATGTCTCATTCTCTTATGCACGCGAATCAACCTCAACCCTAACCAAACACCATCCCCACTCCTTGGCCAAGTGTATTATTTTAACTGTACCCGATAATAGCTATGCATATAAGAATATAAAGTATATTTCATGGATCAGATGCTCATATTTCACGAATGGATACTTTATCTTCCGTTGTCTAGTCACCCTCACCGTCACCACACCCACCGCACCACTGCTACCGCCACCGCGCCGTGGTGGAATGTGAAGAGGAGGAGTACGATAATGGAAAGGCAAAACTGCTTCGAACCGAGAATTTTCGTTTATGCTCATCCTTGTGTGAACTCCTCAAGGCGATGGTGATGGTGATGGTGAAGGCATCATCGGGATAAACTTTTATATTTGTATAAATTATAATATGCTGATGCATAATTGTTCCCAAAACGTTCTGTTGGACAGTTTGATTGATAACGCATTACATTGGAGTGACATTGTGAGACTGACCAGACCATCAGATCAGTTGAAACTTGGTGGTGTTTTTAGACCCTGAGCTGAGAGAATACTCATACTCAAGTGCGTTAAGAACAAAAAATAGGTACCAAACCCGATGCTTCTATCGTTTATCTGTCCCTACAATCTAACATAATTGCCTCTCTATTCAACATACAACTCTTCGTTGTAACTGATGGAAAAAATGGAAGCATTTTTGTCTGTTTCTTTTCTACGGCATTCATATGACCGGATGTTGCTAATTAAAAAACACAAATCTTCTGTATATCCTGCACTAAAATGCAAGCAGAAATTCATTTTCCAGGACTCTCCATACCTCCACCACGTATATCCTTTGAATTTTTGTGTTTGCTTTTTTTCAAAACTAGTTCACTCAATCCACTTAAGCATTAAACACATGCGATGCTAGAATGGACTTAAGCTAGTAGAACAGACAGAAGAAATTGTAAAAAAAATAACCGTATGTAGAGAATACCTAATTGAACAAGAATGAAGATAGTCCTCGTACCTATAGCAACGAGAGCAATTGGAACTATTAAAAGGATTGAATTATCCACTGAGGAACAAGGAAATAGCAAGGACGACGTAATATATGTTACCCTAGTGGTATTCAGCCATTTGGTCACTTGTCATGGGATCCCTACTTCCGATTGTACCTACACCTATCTACATATATCTTGCTATACTATACCTACAGTGCTTCCTCTTGCTGCCGCATCGAAGCATGGCGTCAGTGGAGAGAAATAGTTGAATTGTTTTTTTCTTTACTTTTGTTGCAAAATGCAATGCGATTCACTTGTTTCCTGTCAACGTAAAGTACTCCAATTTGTCCGTGAAGCATCTCATTGGAATGCTATGCAAGAAAATCATTCACTTTACTTTTCTTTCTTTGGGTAAATAAGGTGTAGGGTGAATATGGGTAAATGCGGTTGAAATTTTATTTTGTCCTGATTTATTAAATATAGAGGGTTTTTCAATAAACAGTTTGATTTGTGAATCAGGGTGACTTCTTGACCACATAAAGAAAACCCAGCTACGAAGCATTGACAACCCACGCAAACAAATCAAGGACAACGAACTTCTGATATACACGTGGAATGTTAGGCCCTTAATAGACCACGTGTAGCCGAAGAATTAACCGGGGCCCTAGACTGCTATAAAGTAGACAACACCACCATCCAGGAAATACGATGGGTTGGGCCGGGCAAAAAGAGGATGAAAAACTGCGATATTTACTATGTTGACTATTACAGAGAAAACCAACAGCACTTATTTCGATGCGGTTTTATCATTGAAGGCAGACTTAGGCAACAAGTCTTGGACTAAACGTACAATGTACATTAACAAGCGCCTCATGACCATCCATCGGCAACATAAGCCTGATAAGCCCCCACAGAAGACAAGGATGACAACACCAAGGATATCTTCTTCGAGCTCTTAGACAAAACATATGAGCAGTATCCTGGCTACGATATTAGAACTCTCCTGGGAGAGGAAGGGAAGACATCTTTGGTGGAATAATCGGAAAAACAGTCTGCACGACAACACTTCCGATAACGGATTCAGGCTCATCGATTTTGCTGCGGAGCGAAACGTCAGTTCGCGTTTCCCACACCTTAACATCTACAAAGGAGCTTGGAGTTCTCCACATCAATTTACCGTCAACCATATTGACCATATTGCGATCGACGCTAGACACGCTTCCAGCATCATGGATGTCCGAACTTTCCGAGGAGCTAACATCGACTCGGACCACTACCTCATTGTAGCCAGGGTAGCACTTCGGGTTTCCAGACCCAAAGCAAAACAGGGAGATGCTGGGCGAAGATACAACGTAGAACTGCTACAATCGCAAGAGATCGCCTTCCTTCTTCGACCGAGTTACAAGTAACCTCTCTCAACGTTCTCTGCCGATACCACAATTTATCGAGAACCAGTGGCGGCATTGCCAAGACACAATCAGAGAAGCCACCGCTGGGCTTCAAGCAACCACCAACAAGGAACCACTGGTTTAATGAGGAATGTCAGCAGGCAAATGCAGCCAAACAACAGGCACGCAAGGCGGCGGCGGCTGCATAGAAGGACGAGAACTGCTCACGAGCTCTATGAACAGAAGAGGCGAGAGGAACACCGACTACTCAGTAAGAAACAGAGAAAGCATGAGAAGCGTGCGGTCGAAGATGTTGAGAAGTTCAAAAGCAGAAAAGGAGTTTGAAAGTTTTATGAGCAAGCGAAACGAAATTCACAAGTACATAAACGACGAAAGAGAAAACATCATAGTGCAACCGCAGTCAATGCTGAGGATATAGAAAAACCACTTCTGCAGACTGTATAACGGCGACGATTAACCGAATTCTTCTGTCAGGTAGGATGATCCATTTAACATAGACGACGAAAGCCAACAATCTTTTCCGAAGACTAGCAAAGCCGCTGGAGCAGAATGCTGAGCTCTTCAAAGCAACTGGGAGCTGGAGATAACATGGTTAGGAGCATGCATCAACTTATCTGTAAGATATGGTCGGAAGAAAGCATGCCCAATGAATGGAATCTCAGTATTGTTTGCCCGATTCTGAAAAAAGGAAACCTTCTAAACTGCATCAGCTATAGATACGGTGACCATCCGTTCATTATTATAATGAACAGTTCAATATTTGAAGAAAATGTTCATTATGCATTATTGTGTGTCGGAAAACATAAAAATGTTCATTTTTTTAGAAATTGCTCATTATTTGTTCATTATCTTATGATTTTTTTCTTTGAGGAAAGCCTAAGCATGAAAACCATTAAATGTGTAATGAAAACGTACCCTTACATCATAGTTCGTTGTCTTTCTTTTTCGGAACACTTCCTAATCTCACAATTACAAAAATCAATCATATTATACATTTTAACATACAGGGGAAGTTAAACTAATACGCTTACACTTGCGCACAGGATGACTTTTACCACTGGAAATTAATTTTACCATTGAGTTTTACTGACCATGACAATGGTAAGAATAACTTTCAGTGAATGTGAATGAAACTCATCTTTTATCTATTTGGAATAGTTATGGCATTTTCCATAAGTAATTTTGAGAGTGCACTCCGACTGTTGGAATTATTGCATTGTTGAAAAACCCTTCACTCCAAAAATAAATGAAGAGCAAGGATTACACTCCTTCCTGGGACAAAGTGGAGTTGAGTTTAATGTATATTATGAAAAAGAGAAGCAATATTTCAATTAATGACACTGATTTTTATTTATTTCAATTAATGACACGAGTTTTCATGTGTACAAAATTATGTTTCTTTAGAAAAAAATTTTGAATGGAAGGAGAGCCAAATGAGTGCTGGAGATAGGTGGGTTGAAATTTTCAAGTTTTTCATTGAAAAAATGATACAGTATGAAAACATTTCAAAAATCGTAGAGTTTTGTTTATGCCTTCCTGGGCCTAATGCCCCTATAGAGAAAATTTTCTCAATTTTAAACAATGTATGGACAAACGAAAAAACATTATGAAAATTGAAACAATCAGGTCCATTTTAATTTGCAAATGCAATTATGAATTAAATTGCATCGAATTTAAGAATTATTAAAAAAGAAAGCCAGAATTAATTAAAAAATGTATTCTTATTTAAACAATATTAATATATTGTAATTCAATGTCAAAGTTGTTTTATAACCCAATATGATATAAAAGAGTTTAAGGTTTTGTTTATTTTTTTTTTGTAAATAAGTTAGAGACTGAAAAAATCTGTGTTATTTGTATGTTTGTTTTGTTTATTATCGATGAAAGTTCCTTTTTTGTTTAGTTTATAAATACATATACCTATTAAACTATATTTATTAATTAATTTATATTATATTATATTTATTTACTATAACTCAATGAAATACAAAAAAAAAATCTTGAAACTGGTCAACATTTTTTAATTTTTTGGGTACTGTTCATTATTTTGTCTCGGAAAATATGGTCACCGTAGCTATAGAGGAATCAGTCTACTTACCATCGCTTACAAAATCTTCTCTGCATAATATGTTAACGTCTAAAGCCCGTTCGTTAACAACCTGATAGGTCCTTATCATTGAGGTTCAAGTCCAGGAAAGTCCACAGTCGATCAAATATCCACAATATGTTAGATCATTGAAAAATCCCAAGAACATCAAACCGACACCCACCATCTCTCTTCATCGATTTAAAGGCCGCATATGACACCATCTACTGGAACGCTGTATTAAATGTAAAGAGCCATGTCCAGTTTTGTCATTGTGCTGGATGACCATGGAAAATTAGCAGAGTTCCAACGTCAACACTAGATGCACTATCTTTCAAAAGTCTGTATCGTTGATAAATATATATACAAAAAAAACAATTACAATTACAATTTTAAATACACTTACAATTTTAATTACAATTACAATTTAAATTACAATTACAATTAAAATTCAAAATATATTCTGTTCTTGTATTCAATTGACATCCTTAATACCCTATCTTGGTAGTGTTGTAAGGATAAAAGTAATTACCTACACGAGCGAGCAACAAAACAACTTCGAATAAAATTATACCAATATAGGTTAAGTTAGATATCTACGTATATCCCTAGGTGTAGGGAAGGTAGCCCAAGTCCACACTCCATCACAAAACAAAACGGGGAAAATCCGATTTGAATTGAAGTCTGAAAATAATTTACAACATTAGCTTGTTGAAGTGGAGAAATAAAATAAAATAAAATGAAACGAAATGAAATGAAATCAGGGGACAAGAGCTGCATTCAAAGGCATTTATACAATGTACATCATTGACAAAGGACACAACATAAGACATTTCAACATTGTAAGGATAAACATACATTGATGAGTTCCAGAGGTATAGGTGAGGTACTACCTTTATCCCTATTGTAGAGTAGGTACTACGAGTATCTACTCATATATAATTTTATAAATTCAAACACACTTGGAACTATTTTGAATGCAAACAATGTACAGAAATAGGAGAACAATGTTTCGACACTAACTTCTATGAAATAGTAATACCCAAGCATGTGTATTTAAAGATTAAATTGTCGATTGTAAGACTTGAATTAGTTGATAGTTTTATACAATGTTGAATGAATCTCAAAGGTAAATCAGTTTTTAATTAGAACAGATTACATATGTACGTACTTTGTGTATATGGTACAATGGTTTCTACAGAATTAACAATATTCTCTACCATGAGAATGGATTGACAATCTTTGGGATTTGGTTTCTCTGTCTATGCAATCTTGGTATATCTTTCTGCTAGCTACAAGAACTCCATGACCAGGTTCCTTTGCGATTTGTAATTCTTTTAATGTGAAATGTGATGAATCATGCCAAAATTGGGTACCACCTAATTTAGATTTAAATCTATCGATGAACAGTTTAAGTTTTGTAAAATTCTCATTCGACTTAAAGCTTCATTCTTCCCATAGTTTGTTCTATGCAAGTCAATATATGTATAAAATCAAATGTAAGCTGGTGATGAGCTCCGCATCGGTAATTGAAATGTATACAAGATAGTAAATAAGGTGCATCATTTTCACCATTAATGGGTTGATGAAGAAATATTAAGTCATTATTAACACCCCTATTTGATGGAGAGATTGCATTTGAGGAAGCTGAACACGATGTTGATAGTGAGGCAGATCATAAGGGTCATCCCAAGGAAGAAGAAATTATGTTGAATTGATTCAATACGTTTTCTATGAATTTCCTATTAGAAAGTCCATACTTGCGAAGCCTATTCAAGATGAGGAAGAACATACAAATCGTAGAAAGAAAGGTTAACATAAGGATCATTGAACTCCTTTGCCCAGCGTTTTATAAGAGCAAGCATAGAACTTGCCTTATTGACAATAAAATTAATGGGATGTGTAAATTCTAAATTAGGACATAAATGAACACCTAAATCTTTAAAAGTGAAGACGTGATACGTTTTTGCTGTAATAATCAAATACACTACCGATTCGTTTTTTAGTTAAAGTCACCGTCTGGCATTTTAAAGGGTTGAGGGTAAGGCTTTTTTTTAACACCAAAATGAAAAACTATCAATATAGGTATGTAAAAGATTACGATCATGTATGAACTTTATTATTTTAAAAATCTTCATGTTATCAGCAAAAATGAGAAATTCACTTGAGCGCAGACATGACGCTACGTCATTAATAGACAGGATGAACAGAAAAGAGATAAGGTGGCTTCCCTGGGGAACACTAGATTGAGCCACAAAAGTTCTGAATGACAATTTCTAAACTTTACCTCATAGAATCTGTTTTCAAGTTATGATTTGATCCAAGCTAAGAAAAAGAGAGGAAACCCAAGAGCTTTAAGTGCTCGTTCCGAGTAGTTGGAAAACTGTATTTGTTCAGCCTATTCCAAAAAAAGCGAATCTTCTTCCCCCGCAAATTATCGACCGATAGCACTAACGTCTCTTCTTTCTAAGGTCATGGAAACGCTGATTAATTACCAGCTTAAGAAATATCTTGAGAAAAGGAAGCTTCTTAATGACCGGCAATACGGCTTTCGTAGCAATAGGTCCACTGGTGACCTCATGGTTCATCCCACCGAACAGAGGAACAAATCTTTACATCGTTTTGGAGAAAATGAAATTATTGCACTCGATAATTCAAAGGTATTAGATAAAGCCCGGCATTTTGCTCTCTTACCAAAAATGCATGCTTTTGGTATCGACGATAGCGAAAGAGACTTAAATCCATTAATTTAATCTTAGGACTACATTGTATCTATTTGATTAAACTACTCTTTTCGAATAGAAAATATTTTGTTTGCAAATTATAGTTCGTAATGATTTTGAAAGAAATTGATATAGAGACAAAATACGGACTAATTATGCATAAGAATGATATACTCCCTTTTTACAGGAACAATCTTAGCTCATTTTCGAACAGACTGTAACATCAAAACCAAATAAATTCAAAAAAAAATTAAATTTTCATTATTTGTGACGACATCTAAGCAGTAGGATTGAGACTTCAGTAGGCGTGGTATCGTCCCACTTTTTATGAATATGGAACACTTCTAATACTTTTACAATGTAAGATAAGAATCGTCTTAAGACCAAAGTGATACGAGTACTAAAACAAAATTCTGTCCTGACCTCGTTCATCATATTGTTTAAACTTTAAACGGTTTTTGGCCGACGCCATCCAGTTTTGTACCCTAAAATTTCAGTAGTTTTGGCAACGGAGACATGGCGGATGTAAAATGTCAACGTCTAAGCCAGTAATTGTGCGGGCTTGTTGAGGGTTATCTCTCTGGTAAATGTTTCAGAGTTTCGAATTGCTTTCCCCAACGCCAAGTTAAGGAAAAGTCACGCCAGCATATCCTCATGTCTGATTCCATTGAAGATGTTGGCGGGTCTGGATAAAAATCCAGCCAGGAAGGCCTGCAACGCCCATATTCGACGGACCAAATTTTTACATGACCAAAAATTACGGCAAAAAATACTGCAATGTCCCAAAGGCAGTACAAATTTTTGATCATTTGTAAAAAAAAATGAGGAGTTCTTCCTCTTCGTCGGTGATTTTACCGTATACTGTTAAATGCCGTATCGTCTGAATATACTCATTTAAATTATATTGCCACTGGCTTATACGGTAAAATTGCCGATACGGCAAAACCGCCGATTCGGAATCGTGTGAACGGGCTCTTAGTGATTCTATGGGACCAATCTTTTTTCGTACTCGAACTGTGGCGAGAGTCCTAACAGATCTTAACATACATAAATCCGCTGGTCCGGATGGTATCCCCCCTATTGTTCTGAAGAGGTGTTCTTCAACGCTGGAAAAACCACTGCATAAGCTTTTTCATCTCTCCTACTCCTCAGGTCTCGTTCCAAGTGGATGGAAAACCGCATTTGTCCAGCCTATTCCCAAAAAAGGCGAATCTTCCTCACCCTGTAATTACCGACCGATTGCACTTACGTCCCTTCTTTCCAAGGTTATGGAAACGCTGCGCTGATTAATTATCAGCTCAAGAAATATCTTGAAGATCGAAAGCTTCTTAATGACCGTCAGTACGGCTTTCGAAGCAATAGGTCCACTGGTGATCTCATGGTTCATCTCACCGAACAGTGGAGCAAATCTTTACATCGCTTTGGAGAAAGTAAGATTATTGTACTAGATATTTCAAAAGCATTTGATAGGGTTTGGCATCAGGCTCTCTTATCGAAAATGCGTGCTTTCGGTTTTCATGAATCCCTGTTTCATTGGATTAGTAATTACCTTTCGGATCGTTCGATACAAGTAGTATTGGATAGATTCAAGCCTGAAGTCCATAAAATAAATGTTGGTGTTCCCCAGGGCTCTGTTCTATCTCCAACACTCTTCCTCATTTTTATTAATGATCTCCTGTCTGCAACTTCTAATCAAATACATTGTTTCGCTGACGATAGTACTCTTAGCTTTTCATATTCGTTTTCAGACTCATCCCTCTTCTTCGGATCTGGAACTGCAACGACAAAATATGATAAGCTCATTAAATTCCGACTTAAACAGCATTGTACATTGTACAATTTGGATTAAAAAACCGGGTGGAATTTAATGCTTCAAAAAACAAATGCTGTCTTGTATCGTTAAAGCGAGATATACCCCCCTTGCTATTATCCATGGATGGCACTTGCATCAATGAGACTGAACATCCCGATATTCTCGGTATGTGTCTCACCCACTATACCTCTTGTGGAACGATCTCATACGCGATGTCGCCAAAAATGCGGCAAGGTGTTTGAGTTTCCTTAGGCGATGCAAGAAATGTTTCACACCTTCTGATCTGGCTGTTATCTACAAGACTACGTCCAAAGCTTGAGTATAACTCCCATCTCTGGGCTGGTGCTCCTGCAATTTACTTAAGCCTCTTGGACAGTATTGAACGTAGAGCATTTAAATTGATAGGTGATAATATCATCATAAGTTTATTTACTTTGCTTGAACATCGTCATAAGGTTTCTTGTCTCACCATTTTTTTACCGTTATTTTAACGGACTATGCTCTAGTGAAATAGTCAGTTGCATTCCTCCCCTTAAACAATTTAACCGTAATATCCGCGCTTCTAGGAATGCCCATCAGTTTACCCTTGAGCCCAACTTCGGCCGTACTATGAAGTACAGAGATTAATTTTTTAGCCGTACTACGCGAATGTGGAACGCCTTGCTACGCTCTATATTTCCCTATCATTGCAATGTTCAGGAGTTCAAAATCAATGTACACCGACACCTCCTATCCAACCCTTCCCTCTTTTCCTAATGCTCACACTGTGTCTTTGGCATATTACTTACTTACTTACTTAAGGTGGCGCTACAGTCCGGGGCGGACCTGGGCCTCAACCAACATAAGTTTCCAGCCAGCTCGGTCCCTAGCTAGCTGTCTCCAGTTTCGCACGCCAAGTTGGTTGAGGTCCTCACCCACCTGAGTCGCGGTCTTCCTCTACTGCGCCGTCCCTCGGGATTGGATTCGAAGACCTTCCGGGCTGGAGCGTTGATGTCCATTCGCTCTACATGACCCAGTCATCTAAGCCGTTGGACTTTAATTCTGCAAACTAGGTCAGTGTCGCTGTACAGCCCGTACAGTTCGTCGTTATATCTTCTCCTCCATTCTCCATCTATACGTACGGAACCAAAAATCACCCGAAGAATTTTCCTCTCGAAGCATCCTAAGACGTTCTCATCTTTCTTTGACAGGGTCCAGGCCTCAGCGCCATAAATGAGAACCGGGACGATGAGTGTCTTATAGATGGTGATTTTAGATGCTCGAGAGAGGACTTTACTTCTCAATTGCCTTCTAAGTCCAAAGAAGCAGCGATTTGCAAGAGTTATTCTTCGTTTGATTTCAGCGCTGGTGTGGTTGTCTGAGTTTATAGCGGGTGCCTAGGTAGACAAAGTCCTCAACTACCTCAAAGTTATAGCTTTTGTCCAAGACATCGTAGTTCAATGTGCCTTTTTGATGACAGCATATACTTGGTCTTGGCCTCATTGACCACTAAATCCATCTTTTCCGCTTCCGTTGCAATGCTCAAAAACTCTCCACTGAAATCACACTTTGATCTTTCATTAATGTCAATATCATCGGCGTATTCGAGTAATTGGATGGACCTTTGGAAGATTGTGCCTCTAGTGTTGACGGTTGAGTTTTGCACAATTCTTTCCAGAACGATGTTGAAGAAGTCGCATGACAGTGCATCGCCTTGTCTAAAACCTTTTTTGACATCAAATGCATCGGTGAGATCTTTTCCGACCTTGATGGAGCAGCGTGCATTCTCCATTGTCATTCTGCACAAACGGATAAGTTTGACAGGGATGCCAAAACTAGACATTGCTCTGTAGAGCTCTTCCCTATGGATGCTGTCATACGCGGCTTTAAAATCGATTAAGATATGGTGGGTATCGATTTGAAGTTTCTGGGTTTTTTCCAAGAGCTGCCGTAGTGTGAATATTTGGTCGATAGTGGACTTTCCTGGTCTGAAGCCACACTGATAAGGACCTATCAGGTTGTTGACGAACGGCTTCAGACGTTCACATAATACGGCAGAAAGGATCTTATATGCAATGTTAAGGAGACTGATCCCTCTGTAGTTGGCGCAATTTAAAGGGTCTCCTTTTTTATGTACCGGGCAAACTATGCTGAGATTCCACTCATCGGGCATGCTTTCTTCCGACCATATTTTGCAGATGAGTTGGTGCATGCTCCCTACCAAGTCATCGCCTGCTGCTTTAAATAGTTCGGCAGTGATGCCGTCAGCTCCAGCAGCTTTGTTTGACTTCAGTTTAGATATAGCTATCTTCACTTCGTCTAGGTCGGGTAGGCGGAATTGTTGATCTGCGTCGCCTAGGTTGAGTGGTTCTATCTCCCTTACAGCGGAATTCGGTTCGTTATCGCCGTTATATAATTTGGAGAAGTGGTCTTTCCATATTCTCAACATAGACTGCCGTTCTACTACGATGTTCCCCTGATCGTCTTTACAGGCTTCGGTTCGTGGCTGGTACCCTTGGGAGGTTTTTTTTACCTTTTGGTAAAATTTACGAACCTCATTCCTGTTGTAACATCCCTCTATCTCCTCGATCGCGCGCTTCTCGTGCTCTCTTTTTTTCCATCTCAGAAGCCGGTGTTCCTCTCTCCTCTTCTGCTCGTAGAGTTCGCGAGCAGCTCTGGTCCTTCTGTGCAGCGCCGTTTTGTATGCCTGTTGTTTCGCTGCGTGCGCTTGCCGGCATTCGTCGTCAAACCAGGGGTTTCGCTGTTGTGGTCGTGTGAAACGTAGCACTTCAGAGGCGGCATCTCTGATGGCTGCAAGGCAATGTTGCCACTGGTTATCAATGCTTAATGCAGGCAGCATAGGCCTCCTTAAGAGGTTACTAGAGACTCGATCGGAAAAGGACATGGCAGTCTCTTGCGATTGTAGCCGTCTAACGTCGAAACTTCTCACAGTACTTCCTTGTTTTGGCTTGGACCGGGATATCCGTAGCCGTACCTTGGCTACAACGAGGTAGTGGTCCGAGTCAATGTTGGCCCCTCGGAATGTTCGGATATCCTGTATACTGGAGAAGTGTCGTGCGTCGATCGCAATGTGGTCAATCTGGTTGACGGTTGATTGATCAGGAGATTTCCATGTCCCCTTGTGGATATTGAGATGTGTGAACTGCGTACTAGCTACCAGAACGTCTCGCCCCGCAGTGAAATCGATCAGCCTGAATCCGTTGTCGGAGGTGGTGTCGTGCAGGCTGTATCTCCCGATTTTGCCACCATAGATGTCTTCTCTTCCTAGCTTGGCATTGAAATCTCCTAAGACAATTTTAATGTCATAGCCAGGGCACTGCTCATATGTCTTGTCCAAGAGCTCGAAGAATATGTCTTTGGTGTCTTCATCTTTCTCCTCTGTTGGGGCATGCGCGCATATTAGGCTTATGTTGGCGAATTTAGCCTTGATGCGGATTGTCGTGATGCGCTCGCTCACACTGTTGAAACTCAAGACTTTTTGCCTGAGTCGAGTTCAAACAACAAATCCACACCCAAATTGACGCTGCCTTTGTTCTCGGTAGCAGTCGCCGTAGTATATATCGCAGTCTTTTAGTTTGCGTTTGCTCGGTCCATCCCATCGCACTTCTTGGATGGCGGTAATATCTGCCTTGCAGCAGTTTAGGGCTTCCGCTAATTGTTCGGCTGCACGTGGTCTGTTAAGGGACCTTACATTCCACGTACAGATCCGAAGTTCGTTGTCCTTATTTCGTTTGCTTGGGTTGTCAACAGTGAATCCGTCCGTATCCGAGGCTTGTTGGTGCTTCGCAACTAGACAATTTTTACGTGGTCAGGAAGTCACCCCGAATGCACATGTCTACCATTTGAACATCTTTGGCATATTAAAGGTATAAAAAAATCCCTTTTAGTGTTCGCTAATTATAAAAAAAAAAAAAATCCGGATACGTTAACTAAGATTGAAACGTTGGTAATTATAATCGTACATAGGTAGTCTTATCAGTTTATTGGGGATGACAAATATTGTCATTGTTTAATAAAGCTCCAGCCTGTATATGTTTTCATAGGCCTTTTTCTGTTAAGATTTGTCTCATTTCTTTCTAAACTTTCTATATTCTGCATAACGTAGCCGCGTTGTGAGTTTGCAAGAATTATCGTCTCGAAGAAAGAGCGATTTAACACCTCTGGACTATTTTCTATGTGGTAATATGAAGTGGTAGATATTAGATAAGCCCAAGCCTTGGAACAGAATATCCGGCGAGTTATTGCTGACAAGGCAAAAAGAGGTCGACAATTGGGCTTCTCGGATATAACTTATTCGAAAAATGGGCCTCGTAACTGAATGTAAATTTAAAGCCGATTGAGCAAACACAAATCGTCGGTGTCTATTACAGCTCCTGGGTCATTTGATTATAAGTTATTATAATTAATTTTTTTTTCATTTATATGTAAATATTTTAGGTGTGAGATCTAAATCAAACTAAATTTACTTTAAACTCCTATATTTGTTTTCATTTTCATTTAATATACGAGTATCATTATAAACACACACATTTTCATTGCTTTGTGAACATTTATATTCACAAAATTTTGCTTCAGGCATTTTGTGCATGTAAAATAAATTAATTTGAATTCAATATAAAAACATTGAGTATCTATCTACCAACCTACCTACCTAAATATGTAAATCCCTCTATTTATTTTTCAATTTTAATCGTTTCTGTTTTGTTGCGTGTGGTGAGATTATTATTATTTTATTAAAATTCCTATATCCCTAATAATAGAAAATAGAAAAACAAAAATATCAATTTCTATGACAAACTCGCATCTAACCAACAATTTTCTCCCACCCATCCGATAAAATATATACCATAACATAAAAATGAAACATAAAAACAAAACCTAATTTAATAAACAATAGTGGATACATTTTAATTTATTTTCATTAAAACAACTGTTAGTCTTTTTATAATACCTACATAAGCTCTATTTCAAATTATAAATTTTATAATAACATAGACAGATGATTTTTTGAACTTATGTATCTATATAATATCTAAAAGTATATTAATTTATTGAAAATAGCAAGAGACCTTTAATGCAATTTAAACTTTGTAAACACCCTTGTGGTATTTTGACATGAGCTTATATGGAATTATTTTTAATGATGATTAAAGCGAAAATAATTTGTTCAACAATAATATCATTTTAGATAGAGTGGTGGTGTGGTAGGTTCGTATAAGAGAAATTAAAAATTAATGTCAATAATTTTATAGATTTGATTTTAATTTAAATGAAAATGTTGCTGAAATAAAAGTAGATATTTGCTTTGCATTCGCAGAATTGTGCATTGCACATGTACAGTTAAATATGGAAAAATAGCATAAATAAAATCTATATATATAAAAATCAATGCCACTTTTCGTTGTAATGTTATAACTTAACAATGCCTTTACCGATTTGGCTAATTTTGATTTTGAATTATTCGTGGAAGTCCAGAAAAGGTTTGTACGTAGAACACATTTTAAAAAAATCTTGAAAAAGTGTAAAATCAACATCTTTCTATACTCCCATATACAAACAATTTAAACTAATACTTAAAAGTCAATTTGAACCTTTGGCAAAACAATCGAAGACAAAAAAGTGACGTTAGTTCTGTCCAACAAATTTAATGTCATCACATGTCATTTCATTTTATCAGAGATAATTATTGCTTTGTTGTGTTCATATTTTCCAAAATATTGTTGAGTTGTTGAGTGAAGGTAAATGCCACGAGCAAGACGACCAAACATAGGCCGGCGATCGCGTAATGCAAATCAAGTGGCATTATTAAGACGATCTCAGACTACAGATGAACGCGCACAAGCTAATGTATCGCAGCGTGAACGTACTGCACAGAATAGATCTGTACCTGTACTTAATCTTTCACGGCAATCACGAATACGTCGTACTGTTTTGTATAAAATGCTGCGTGCTGCTTTTATTTACAATAGTCAGATTGATTATAGTGTTTACGGATACATTGGAATGATGGACGCAATATGTCCACATTGTGATGCGCCTAACTTTCCAGGTGAAACGCCCGGAATGTGTTGTGTTAATGGCAAAGTGAGATTGCCAAAATTAGAAACTCCACCCGAACCATTGTATTCATTTATTTTTGGGACATCTCAAACGTCGAAGCAGTTTTTGAGTAATATTCAACAATACAACTCGGCATTTCAAATGACTTCTTTTGGTGCTACTAAAATTATTAGAGATAATTTTATGCCGACTTTTTAGTTAAATACCTCAACAGGATTGTCCCATGTTTATATCAATCTGAATCATAAAGTCTTAAAAATTCTGATTCAACATCTACCTAAAATTGCATACATGTTACTGATTCAGGGCCATATTTATCATCAAGCTGGTTCGTTACTGCCATACCCCGACGCTGATCATCAATTTTTGCAAATTTATTTTATTGGTGATGAAAATCGTGAATTGGATCAACGTTGTGCAATAGTTTCAAATACAAGTAGAGAAATTATTCGTGAGCTACAAAGGTTTTTCCGTCAGCATAACGCATTAGTTCAGTTGTTCAAAATTGCTCTTGATCGTATGCCATCTGATAATCACAAAATTGTAATAGCACCAAATTGAATATTCAACAAAAACATGTATATGACACAATCATGCAAGCCGTTTCCAATAATGCAGGTGGATTATATTTCTTGGATGCATATGGTGGTACAGGCACTACTTTCGTTGTACCATTGATTTTAGCGACTATTCGGTCGGAACTGAAAATTGCATTGGTACTTGCATCTTCGGGAATTGCTGCTACATTATTAGAAGGTGGTCGGACCGCACACTCTGCATTAAAACTGCCATATTGAATGTACAGGTGATTGAAACTCTAACTTGCAATATTACGAGAAATTCTGATATGGCAAAAGTTCTGCGATTAACGTCAATTATTTTATGGGATGAGTGCACAATAGCGAAATAAAAAATCAATAGAAGCATTTAATCAAACAATGCAAGATTTGCGCGGTAATCAACAGCTTTTTGGTGGTGCTCTGATATTGCTGTCAGGGGACTTTCGTCAAACATTGCCTGTCATTCCTCGATCAACTCTTGCTGATGAAATAAACGCCTGTTTGAAGTCATCAGTTCTTTGGAGATATGTACGAAAATTGACACTGAACATTAATATGCGTATTCACCTACATAATGATGCAACTGCCCATGAGTTTTCAAAACAATTGTTAGAAATTGGTGATGGCATAATACCAATCGACAGTCCAAACGGATTGATCACTTTACCGAACAATTGTTGTACAATTGCGCAATCTATAGATGAGTTGATTTAATGTGTTTTTCCGAATATTCTTCAGAATTACAGAAATCATCATGATTGGTTGAGAGAACGCGCCATTTTAGCACCGAAGAACATTCACATTAATCCCATTTATTTTCAAATTCAAGCGAAACTGTCAGGTGTAGTCACGACATATAAATCAATTGACAGTGTTATGAATCAAGATGAGGCAATGAATTATCCAATTGAATTTTTAAATTCATTGGAACCGGCTGGTATACCACCGCATTGCTTGAATCTGAAAATTGGTTCTTTGATTATATTATTGCGAAATATTAATCCACCAAAACTGTGTCAGAGCAGCATTTATATGTCTGTGAAAATATAAATACTGATTTAACCAGATAGCGAGGTACATCACTACCCTTTTGCTCGTTAATAGCTGCCCGTGAAGATCAACGATGACCATCTTAAGCCAATTCTTGCACGTATCTTTCGTGGCCGTAGCCAACAGAATCCGGACTTCTGGACATTTGTTTTCAGTTTCCAGTCGTCACAATATCGCTGAATCTAGTCGAAATCACACAGCAAGAGATTCTAATAAACTTATCGTTTCGGGCCGTTCTGTTCGCAGTTAGGTCGTCAGCGTATGCAATTGCCTTGGTAAGATTACCTATCAGATCGCATCGCTTGTATAAATGCTGAAGAGAATCGGCGAATTCGCCGCTCCCTGTTGAAGATCATTGTTTATTTGGAATGTTGTGGTAGAAGTTACATTGCCACTTTTGACAACAACCTTTTTACCGTTAAGCATATCATAAAGAATAAACAACAATGGTTTGCTTATGCCAAGCCTGCTGAGTTTTGGATAAAGACCCTCTAACCGTACGGAGTCGTAAAACTTTTCCAAATCAACCAGAATGGCACCTGTGTGTTGTATTTTTTTTTATTTATTCCATGGAGGTGTGTCAATCGTTCATTTTAAAAGATTCAATCGTTCATATGTCGTTCAGTTCAATGATTCGTTCTTTTCAATCGTTCATTTTTTCAATCATTTTGGTTTCTGTTTCACTTTGGCTGCGAATAAAATGGGGAAATTTCATTCTATTCCAATCGTTCACTTTTTCAATCATTTAGGTTTCTGTTTCCAGTGGAACCATATGGAACTTTTTGCAGTAGAGTAGGTAAGGTACTTCATTTTCATTCAGTTTCGGTCTTTAGAACGATTAGTATTGCAATAATTGATTGATTGTTTCAAAGCTATGTTTAATTCCTATTTTATATCATTTCATTTGAATGAGAATAAGTTGGATGAACGAAACATATTTCTTTTCTTTTCCTTTAAAACGAAAGACAGCTGGATGAAACGATTGACATTGAGAACGATTGATTTGGTTTACTACGATTGCAATCACTCAATCTTTTTGATGAACGGGTCATAAAGACCGAATCAATCACGATTGACACAGGTCTAATTCCATTGGATATCAGAAAGAAGTTAAGACACAATATGAATTGTGTCATGACCCGCCTTGAACCTGTTTATCCGGAATTATTTTGTTATCCGCAGCTAACTTAGTCAGAGTCCTATCGATAATCTTCTCGAAAACTTTACTGATGCTCGGAAGAAGATTTATTGACCAAAGATTGGACAGGTTGAAGTTGTCGTTTCCATTCGTTTTCGTGATTGTCAGTTACGGCATCACGGCTTCCTGGAAGCTTGACGCTCATCAGGAAAGCCACCGTTATTGACTCTCAGCGAAACTTTACTTTGACACACACTAACACGGTTTCAACAAGTTGTTGGATGAGTTTCCAAAACTTGCCGAAACGTAATGGCCGAGTTCAGACCCCTTCCTAACTATTCTTATTATTCGAGAAAGATTTAAGAAAAACAGAAATCGAGAAGAAGTCTCTACTAGGCATTTTCCTATTAATACTAATTTTACGAGTGAGATTCGAAGTGTGAATTTGTACAAACAATTTTCTGAATTATGGAAGGAAGTATTCCTTTTACTACGAGTATTGGTTGAGCGACTTTAAAACGCGGAATTAAAAACCCATTTTGTACATAAGCGATTTAATTAATTAAATCTACATTAAAAATTACAACCGTTAAAATAAAATAATGTATGGCGTCGTTGTTTAAGTAAGGCTCCGCCTGACCTCATACTTCTTCGGCTCATCCGCCGGCATTTTCGACCTTGTCGAAAGAACTCGTTCTTGTTTACCTGGCTTTTGTTGCTTTTTCAAAATAAAGGCTAGGTACACCTGTGGTTGATGAGAACATGGTTGCCCTCAACTTTGCCGATATTTTGCAGCCACAGCTAAGGAAAAAGAAAACGGCCAAAGGCTAGTATATGTTGCGGTAACAGTTTGACACTTCAAGTCTTCCAACAACCATTTTGATATAAAATTTTATTTTGGACTGCAGGCTATAACTAAAGAACGAGTTTTAAAAATAGATAGATACATTCTTAGATTTGTTCGCCAAAAAGGAAACTTCAAGGTTTAATATCATAAACAAAATGCAAGAAATCATTTTTTCCAATCTTTCGGTATCACTCTAAAGTACTATAAATTTATTATACTCGTACGTTATTATCAAAATATTTTACTTCAAAATGTTGTTAACGGGCTAAAATGTTTCGATAATGTAAAAAAGTGCGTACTTTTTCCAATGGTTCGAAAAATAAATATACAAAAAAAGGACATTTAAAAAATTTTCGGAAATATGAACAAAAATTACGGAGTTTTTGTAGTTACAATACCTACGTCTTATTTTCAAAGTGGAAGTTTCTCCATTGTTGTTGTAGTTACAAAGACATTTACTTTAATTTTCTATATACAAAATTCTATATTTTAAATTTAAAACTAGTGTAATTCCAAAGAATATTTTATAAATGTACAACAATACAAAATTATCCTATTTATTACTTCACCAAGTTTTATCTAACACTCTTTTTTGTATAGTTTGGAAAGTTTTGTAAAAGAAGTTTTGGTCCTGATGTTGGAGTTGACAGTTTTTAACAGCAAATGACCAGGGAAATTTTAAATGGCTTTTAGTTGAATAAATTTTCCAGATGAAAATTAAACTTTTCAGTTTTTTGTTGCACATCAATTCAACTGAAACTTCATAAACAAGCCGCTGTGTAGGTTCTTTTTTGTAATGGGAGGCAAAAAGGAGTTTACGTTTTTATTTATTGTATATGTGCATAAAATACAACTGTAAGCATATAATTAAGTTACTAAAAAGAAAAATTTGTCTTGACCAGAAAAGTCCCGAAAACTTATAATTTCAAATAGCAAAAAAAAATGTAAAAGACCAAGCGGCCATAGTAAATTTAAGGTTGCGAAAGTTAACCGAAAAATAATGACCTGAGAATTGGCTAATCAGCATTGCTTTAATCTAAATCTTAATAATACACCTCTAGCCGATTGGCAAAAAGTTTTCTATAAATGCATAGTAAAGATAGATGACTCTCTTTATTTACAGTGTTTGCATAGAGCTCAAACTTCTAGCACTAGACTCATATACAAAACACGAAACCACACACTCTACAGAAGTAATTATTTTAACGAAAAATTATCTATAAAGCAAATGAGCCTTATTTTTAATGCAAGAACTGAGATGCTGAATTTAAACTATAAGCCACATAGAGTAGAACTTGATCCAAAATGTACTTTGTGCAACCGTAATGAAATTGAGGATGTGTACCACTTCTTAGCTGTTTGTCCAATGTTACAGGAAATTAAAAGGCTTTACTTTTCACAAAACATTCTAACACTTGAATAGGTATACAAAGCAACTCTTAAATGGTAATATGGATTGGAAACCCCTATGCTCCTATATTAGTCATGCTTTAGGTTACCGTAACAGTTTTATATAGGTATTAATTACATATTTGATAATGTGTTCCAATTTCTCTTTTTTTTTTTGTTGTAATTATATTTAAATGTTTGAAGATATGATTCAATTTTTTTCTTTATTTTTTTTTAAATATTGTACTATAGAATTAAACAAAATGAATAAACAAACTACTATTTTTTAATTTTTTTAATGTATATACAACTCATAGTTTATAACTTTAACTTTTTCACTTAAAATGTAAACTCGAAATAAGTCAATTCAGGCAGACGGCAACATTTGCCATGCTTTTATTCTTAGCTATTAAATGATTGTACATTTATCGAGAATAATAAAGAATTTATAATAATAATATCTAATAATAATAATAATGACCTGAGCCAAAAATATTGACAAATTCATGTCGGCCGCACTTTTACTTGAACATTTTTAAAACCCCGTGGCAGTTTAAATACTGAATGAGCTGTTCTGCCTCCATCCAATAAAGTTGCCGCAATCTCAGAATATGCAACAGCCAATGCGATACCATTATTTGATCGTATTTTATCAAGAATTAGCGAAATAAGGAATGTTTTGCCAGTTTCACCTGGTGCATCCAAAAAAAAAGAATCTACATACCTTGTCCTGCCCAAACTGCGAGCATGATGTGGCCTTAAATGGTTCTTATTGTAGTTCACGATTCAATTCAGTGTCTATCAAATCAGATGCATTTCGATTTGGTGAATGCATACCGAAATGACTGAGTGGTAAGTTTGCAATGATAATGCAAAGATCCTCAATATAGCAATCAATGCTTCATTTTCATTGTATATAGCGTCACTAAATACTATCGTAAGATTGTTGCGCCGTGTACGATATTGATGCAATATATAAAAAAAAGGCTGGGATGCGACCCACACTGATAACTTCCCATCTCATCTTTCGATTTGTCTTGCTTAAAATGTTTGTAGGTTTTCGTGTTTTGTTAAAAAAGTTGTCAGTTGAATCATTTAAGAAAAAATTTAAATTACCAACAATATTTTGCATATAATGAAATAGTTTTTTTTTTTCAAAATCTATTTTTGCTAAGAGATTTTTAGTCGAAACCCAATTTTTACCAATTTTAGTAGCATTTCTTAAAAATTTGTATTTATAAACAAATACAAATTAGAAGAATGAAATTAAATAGAAGTCAATATCTTCTATTGTTCACGAGATATCGAGAACCGAACATCAATTTTTACCAAATTTGCGTACTATTTTTTGTAGATCTAATTTTTTTTATGAAAAAACGGTCTGTTGGATTTTAATAAAAAATTTACTGAATGTCGAAAAAATATATTTTCTGTGAAATTAAAAAAGTTTGAAGCCGATATTTTTAATTTTTGAAAAGATATTTGATTCGAAAATCAATAATTACTAACTTTTAGTTCTGTTTTTTTTTTAGGTTTTTATTTTTTGTAAAAAACCGTCAATTCGATTTTTCTTAAAATTTTACCGAATATTGAAAACAATATTTCTTATAAGATAAAATTACTTTGAAGCCTATATTTTTAAGATTTGAAAAGATATTTTTACCAACTTTTATTAATTTTTGTTTAGGTTTTTAATTTTTTGTAAAAAAAAACTGTCAATTCGATTTTTCTCAAAATATTATTGAATATTGACAACAACATTTTTTAAAAGATAAAATTAGTTTAAAGCCAATATCAAAAACTTTTGAAAAGATTTTTGAGTCGAAAATCAATTTTTACCAACTTTGAGTAATGTTTTTTTTAGGTTTTTATTTTTTTTTTTAATTTAAAACAAATTTTTGAGGTGATAAATATTTTTTTCAGGATGCCCTTTCTGCATCTTTCTGCATTTTTATCTGTATAACTAAATTTATTTGAAGGTTTTTATTAACTTCCCATAGGAAGTTATTGTAATGGGTCCGATTTGTCAAATTGAAAATTTTGACATTTCTCAACGTTTCAAGGTCCCTAGAGTCGAAATAAAAGATTTTTAGAAAGATGTCTGTGCGTGCGTCCGTAGGTCCGTACGTTCGCGACGTTTTAAGCTCATGAACTGGGAGAGATATCGACTTCAAATAAATTTTGTTACACAGATAATAAGGCAGAAAGATGCAGAAAGAGCTTTCAAGAAAATTGCGTGGGTTTTTTTTTACCATACCTAACAGTTTAAAAAAAAAGTGAAAAAACAAAAAAGGCTAAACCTAAATATCTCACGAAGCAATAACGCTAGAGACTTGAATTAAATTTTATATTATATATTGTTACGTGATACCAAACAAATACATATATTTTTGGAAAAAGTTCCAATTAACGGTTTTTTTTATAAATCAAAAAAACTGAAAAAAAAAAATTGGTCACCTCGAAAATTTTACGACTAAAATATGATTTCATCTCCAAAACAATTTTGTGCAACGAAGAATAATGTAATGCAATGAAGACAGTATTTTTAATAAAAAATTAAACCTAAAAAAAAACATTACTCAAAGTTGGTAAAAATTGAATTTCGACTCAAATATCTTTTCAAAAACTTGAGATTAAGGCTTCAAACTTGTTTTATCTTTTAGAAATATTGTTTTCAACATTCTGAAAAATATTGAGAAAAATCGAATTGACAGTTTTTTTAAAGAAAATAAAAACCTAAAAAAAAATTATTAAAAGTTGGTAAAAATAGATTTTCGACTCAAATATCTTTTCAAAACTTTGAGATATTGGCTTTAAACTACTTTTATCTTTCAAAAAATATTGTTGTCAACATTCAGTAAAATTTTTAAAAAAATCGAATTGACAGTTTTTTTTTCAAAAATTAAAAGCCGAAAAAAAAATTTAACAAAAGTTGGTAAAAAATGATTTTCGACTTAAATATCTTTTCAAAAATTTGAGATAATGGCTTCTAACTAATTTCAACTTTTAACAAATATTGTTTTCAACATTCGATAACATTTTGAGAAAAATTGAATTGACAGTTTTTTTTACAAAAAATAAAAACCTAAAAAAAACAATATTAAAACCTGGTAAAAATTTACTTTCGACTCAAATAGCTTTTCAAAAATTACAAATATTGGTTTCAAACTGATTTTATTTCACGGAAAATATTGTTTTCGATATTCATACATAAGTATATCATTCGATATAAAAATCCAACAGTCAGTTTTTTCATAAAAAAATAAAATCTACAAAAAATAGTACGCAAATTTTGTAAAAATTGATGCATATAGACAAACTTTTAAGCAAGACAAATCAAAGAAAATCATTTACTTACTATAACTAACAAGTTTCGAAAAATCTGGATTCGTACTGTACTTAAGATACCCATACAAAAACAAGTTATTTCATGAAAGGAACCTATTGTAATTGTCTGTCCACCGAAACTTCATATTCATCTATTAAATAAAATATTAAGATATCAAGATATATACACCAAGAGTTGATTAAATGACCGAAATATACTAGCACCCCATATAAGCTCTTTTTTTTAAATCTTGACGTTAATTAAAATCCCTTAAATCAGTCAACTAAAAAATGTTGATAAACAAAACCGAATTTCTAGTGCTGCATTTTAAAAAGTACACCAAGTCACTGACATTTAAGTTATTACAATTGTATGTAAGCAAAATTTAAAATTATCACTACTAAGGCCGTTTTGTTAAATACAAATTTTCCAAATATCTACCAATTTACTAGCAATTCAAAAACTTAAATCCTCTATTAACTATTATAATTCTTATTCCCGTTTATAAAAAAAAAAACGCGCATCTAATCCTTGACAGGTTGTGAAGAAGGTAAAGCAAAACAAATTCTACATAAGTTTGGTTAACGTACCTATTCAGCCCTGCTACTTCACCTTTCCCCTACTGTGAATTTCATCCAAAACATAATGGACTTTCGAAAAATTCAAATTGTTTTGGTTTCTAAGGAGCTCTCCAAAATCTTAATTTCGAATTCAATATTTTCAGATTCTGAAAGATTTATTTAGTGTAACTAATAATAAATTAGGTGGAGAAACAGCTCGTAGAGAACCAAGACCTTGGGACTTACAACTCTCAACCATTCGTACAGTTTATGCTGAATCCTAACGGATAGTTTAAGAAACCACTCTTCATTACAACAATTACTCTTGTACGATTTTTCAATTCCTCGCAAGAGGCAGTACTCATACTTTAGGTGTCGCAGGCAGGGATTGAATTCAAGACCTCAAACATGACAGTCCTACGCATTAACCATCACGTCACGGGTACTGTGAACTAAGAAGAGACTGATTAATATGACCAGTGATTTGTATTATTTTCATTAAAAGCATATTAAAGCCTTTAGAGTTTGTACTTGATTAATTTTTGTAAGAAGGGTGTTTTCTATTAGACGTGTGGTTTTCTATCTGACAACACCTACTTTTTTCGGATTTGGTCTTTTTGACAGCTGTCACTTCATTTATGCTCCGTTTGGTTTCTCCATCTGATAAAGAATAGAATGACTCCAAAATAATGGTTCGGTTCCGTCGTTGCATCAATTTATTGAAAGAAACTTTTGTGAGCGCATTATTTTGCATCGTGTCGTCGTGGGTCTTTGGCGTAACCTCCAAGATAGTGCTATTAAACAACGCTGGAAATTTGTGTGTGGGGTTATGTGAAGTCGCTTGTCTATACGCAGGTAATTTAAAGGTGACTAATGCCTGTGAAAGGTATATTCGGGAAGTTGTTGCTGGCTTACGGCCGCAAAGTAGCCCCATAAAGCAAAAAGAGGTAGTAAATTGGGCTAGAATTTTTACGAGACAGCCGAAATCATTTTTGATATATGTATATAAAGCTAAATTCTTGGTCATAACATTAAATTTCTTCTAACAAAACACCCTTTATTTATACTTAAAAAAATTCCTGCAAAAAAATACAACAGAATGCGTTGTTACAGTACATTTCAATTTCGTGGGTTTTGGAGTAGGTATGTTTTTTATCCACTTGACATCCTATGATTTGTTATATGGCAAATTTCAGAACTTGATTGTGGTACATGAACACAACTCTCAATAAACGCAATTTCAAATTTATTCACAAGTAGCTCTACTCAAAGTCCGGTCCACCACCTACAGTCTACAGTATCTATTAATATGTACATGCGGATAAACTCTTGAAACTATATCAAATATGTGCTTAATAATACCGCAGTATTGCAATTGCTTCCGCTTCCTCACACTCTTCCTCCTTCCACCATCACCACAACAACCCACTTTCCCTTCCTTGTTGCAGGACCAAAAAGAATACAACACCAAAAATAAAAGAACACTAAAGTTCATCAACTGAATTCTGAACTGAACTCATGTAATCCTTTTAATTACAAAGAGTTGTGAAACTTTGTGGTAGCTTGCAATCGCAAATGCTTTTATCTGTATTTAGTTCATTAAAATGAAACCAAAAACTAACTGAAAATATGCTGTCGGAAATGGTCAGTGATCCCAAATGACCATAGAGCGTCCATGTTCTATACATTATTATTTGAGAACGAGTACGAGTATATATGGTATACAAGCTCGAGGAACTCTTAATGGACCTTTTGTGGAGGTAATTAAAGGGATAACATCGTGCGGTATATTGCAGCTCTCTTGGACTTTGTATTATAATGGCTTAGCTAACCACCGAATTACCATCCTAAGTTTGAGTTGAAACCACCAACTTCAACATCACTGTTTTTGTCCTCTTTTTATACATATTTTTAAGAGCTCATTAAAGTCAAACTGAGACAATAATTGCCAGGAATCTTTTATCTATAATGTTTGGCTGCGTTGAAGAGAAATCCTTACGATGCGATGTGAAGACGACGACCGACGCGACGCCAAAGACGACGAACTATAGAGGGAGCTTCATACTTCAGCAACTATACCTATTATTGATCGCTCCATTCTTCACACAAGATTATCACATCAATATACTTCTGACTTTATAATGGACATATCCATTGAGGTTACAAAAGCCTTATTTGTAACGGCGGCGCGGGTGGTGCGGATGGCAGAGAAGACGAGAGCCGAACGAAAAATATCTTACCCAATTATTATTATATGCAATCCAGACAGCAGCAGCAGCCGTTGACATCCGGAAATTTCTCATTTTATATCCAGTCAGTGTTGTTCGTCGCTGTCGTCAGCGTCAGCATCTTCCTCGTCTTCGTATCCTTCGACGACGAAAACGACAACGACATCCTTGTCATCGTGTGGCTTAAAGGACCTGTCAAATCAAAATATTCGAATAATGGATGAAAGCCATCAAATCAAATGGTATATATAGCTTCACAAAATAACAAAGATACCTACTCCTCCATATATATCCACCTCGAAGACATGAGAGTTCTTAGCCACATTATGACACATAGTACGGCCTGACATTATGTTTTTTCTTGGTCCTTTGCTTTGATTCTTCTTTCTTCTTTATACATATATAAAAAGGATGTGAAGAGAATGCCATGTCAACGCAAGTATTGAACACCAATCATTGTAATGACATTTTTGACATGACACCTTGGAAGGGAAATCCTTCATTATATTTTGTGCTCGTCCTTTATTTTTTTTTTTTTTTGATGAAATGGTGTAGGTAACTGGTATAGAATGTAAAAATGAGTCCATAAGGACCTGAGACCTGACATTACCAATGAAGACGGATATGTTTTCGTTTTTCTTAATAATTCGTGCTTTGATATTTTTGGAATTGGTCCTGGACATTATGGAGTCAGAATTTTTCATTCACTCGTACTCTTATAGTTCAGTATACCTAAGTTATATAGAGGTCATACATTTTTCTTTTTCGAAAGGGAAGCTAAATGAAGTACATAAAATAAATTTCATTATATTATTGTAAAGTGTGAAAAAGAATATCTTTCATCAGACAAGTTGCAATATATCAAAGGTAGTAAAAATTCCTCTATTCCAACACTTGTTGACAACTTCTTTTGTAAGCTCTGTATATAAAGCCAATTTACGTGCAGCAACATTTGTTGTTATTTCGACGCTGCCAGAGTGTGTCATGAGTCCTCCTATACTTGACAGCAAGTACTGAAAGACCTTCACATACACAAATCCGCTGGCCTGAATAGTATCATTGCAATTGTTCTGAGGAAGTGTTCTTCAACGCTGTCAAAAATTCTGCGTAAGCTTATTCATCTTTCCTATTCTAAAAGTCTGATTCCGAGCTGAGGGATCCTTCTCCCCCTCGTACTATCGTCCAATCTCATTTACGCCCCTTCTTTCAAAGGTTATTGAATTGCTGCTAAATCATCAGCTTAAGAAATAAAACAAAAACTTTTTAGTCACCGGCAGTATGGCTTTCGTATCAATAGATCCAGCGTTAATTTTTAAACAGAACCGTAGAAAAAATCTTATCATCGTTTGGGAGCTTATTGTAGTTGATATTTCAAAATCCTTGAGTAGTACCAATTGCTTTTGATATTGATGAATCTCTTCTTCGTTAAACTACCTTTATAATCGTTCACTCGAAATTGTATTGGATAACCTTAAGTCTGAAACTTACATAATTAATGGCATTCCACAGGGCTCCGTTTTGTCTCCAACTCTCTTCCTTATATTCATAAACGATAAAACTGTAACGGAAACATGTACATTGTTTGAAGAGCACAGCAATGCCTCATGTCTTTTGTGTTGTACAATTGTCGGTCGAATTAGCCAGTTGCATCCCCCCCTTAAAACAATTCATTTGTAATACTAGCACGTACAAGAATGCCCATCACTATCGAAGGAGTTGAATTCTGTGGTAAGGGAGATAGAACCACTCAACCTAGGCGACGAAGAACAACAATTCCTTCTACCCGACCTCGATGAAGTGAAGATAGCTATATCGAAACTGAAGTCCAACAAAGGCGATGACTTGGTAGGGAGCATGCATCAACTCATCTGCAAAATATGGCGGAAGAAATCATGCCCGATGAGTGGATTATCAGCAAAGTTTGCGCAATACACTCTGAATTGCACCAACTACAGAGGCATCAGTCGCCTCAAAATCGCATATAAAATCCTTTATGCCGTATTATGTGAACGTCTGAAGCCGTTTGTCAAGAACCTAATATGTCCTTATTAGTGCGGTTTCAAACCAGGATTGTGACCTAACATTCACATTACGGCAGATTTTGGAAGAAAAACCCAGGAACTTCATATCAATACCAACCATCTCTTTATGGATTTTAAAGCCGCGTACGACAGCCTCTGTACGAAAGACCTTTGCAGAGCAATAGTTTTGGCATCCCTGTCAACTTTATCCGTTTGTGCAGAATGACGATGGAGAATGTACGCTGCTTTATCAGGGTCGGAAAAGATCTCACCGATGCATTTGATGTCAAAAAAGGTTTAAGACAAGGCGGTGCACTGTCATGCGACTTCTTCAACATCTTTCTAGAAAGAATTGTGCAAAACTCTACCATCAACACTAGAGGTATAATCTTCCAAAGGTCCATCCAATTACTCGGATACGCCGCCGATGATATTGACATAATTAGAAGATGTCAGTGATGCATTTTTGAGCATTTCTACGGAAACCAAAAAGATGGGTTTAGTGGTTAATGAGGGCAAGACCAAGTATATGCTTCTGTCTTCATACGACACCAGCGCTGAAATCAACTGAAGAATAACTCTTGCAAATCGCTGCTTCTTTGGACTTAGAAGGCAATTGAGGTGTCCTCTCTCGAGCATCTAAAATCAGCATCTATGAGACACTCATCATCCAAGTTGTCATTTATGGCACTGAAGCCTGGACCCTTTCAACGAAAGATGAGAGCATCTTAGGTTGTTTCGAGAGAAAACTTCTTCTTCGGGTGATTTTTGGTCCAACGACTTAGATGGCTGGGTAATCTAAAGCGAATTTACACCAACGCTCCAGCCCGAAAGGTCTTCGAATCCAATCCTGTGGGACGGGGCAGTAGTGGAAGACCGCGACTTAGGTGGGACAAACAGGTGGGAGAGTATCTCAACCAACTTGACGTGGGAACTGGAGACATCTAGCTAGGGACTGAGCTGATTGGAGACGCATGTTGGTGTAGGCCAAGGTCCAACCCGGACTATAGCGCCACCTTAGGTAAGTAGGTCACTTTCGGACATATTGTCAAGTATTGATTTTTTTTAACAGCACATCAAGAACGTGGAATGTCTTACATATCTTTGTTATTCCCTCCCGTTTTAGTGTTCCAAATTTAATAAGCACCCTGCCTAGGCCTTATAACATCAGTAACGCTTATAAAATAAAAAATAAATTGAGTCGCACAACAGTCCGTTGAGACCTAGGGCCTAGTGACTTAAAACTCTCAATCATTCCTGTGTGCGAATACTGTTGTTAGGGATGGAGGGGACCTACAGTTTTAAGCCGAATTCAAACGGCTAATTTGAGAAATTATTTTTCATGACAAGAATTACTCTTGGAGAATTTGTCAATTCCTCGCAAGAGGTAGTACCCGTGAAAAAACTTTAGATGGCACAGGCAGGGCTTGAACCCAAGACCTCTGGCATGACATTCCAACGCACTAACCATCATGCCACGGGTACTACTCAGTAACACTTATACTGTCTTCAAATGTCGACTTTAACCATCGCGTAATGTCAAAAAATTTTTGCGTTTAAATCAAGACTTTTTTAGTAGGTTGTAATAATTTCAGGGAGTTGTAGAAATGTTAAATTATGAACTAATAGTATGACATTTTGAACGACAGCTAAATTTGACAGTTGTCAAAAACCACGAAATGAATCAACCCTTACAACTTTACAAGTGAGTTATTATTTGTGTTTTCATTCATATGAGGTAAGTAAGCGAACTCAACCAAGTAACGGAAAAAATTAATGTGAAAAAGATGCTTGCGGGCAACAACCTTAAAGACTTAATATAGGTATAGGATTTAGATTAAAATTTAATTTACCGTTTTTAACGGTATGGTAGCATAAGAGAAATAAGTTCCTATTTTTGTTCATTCAAATTTTATAGATTGGCATATTTAAGTCAATTAGCAAATAAATATACGTAATGGCAAATCAAAGTCATTTCCTCAAAATGAATTATATTGACAGTTTTTTTTTAATGATGTATGTATTTGCCTTTTAATTAATCCATTTTATGATTTCACTTCTCCTATACAATCTATATGTAATATTGTTCATTGTGCACATAACATAGGTTGATAAAGTGATTTATTTTTGTTTTATCTATTAATATCCAATAAATTAAATTTTTGTTGATACCAATAATTGGTTAAAAATTAAGGCAATATAAACAATAAACTAATTGATTAAAAATAAATATTGAAAATTATTGATATGATATGTAGTTTAATGGGAAGCCAATTTGATTGAATATGCGTATTATGTACAACATTATAATTACTAAATGTCAAAAATACTTCTATAGTTCCATATTAATTAAAAAATCAATTCTGTTTTATGATATGTAAAAGGTTAAAATTGTTTTTAATATCATTGTTTATTTTTAATGTTCAATAAAAATAACAACAAATCAGATAAATATATACTTACACACTTTATTAAATAGAAAATTAATTTGAATTCTTAATTTAAATTGTTCTAAAACAATTTTCGTTTTAAAATGTATGTTCACTTTTTAAGGTAAACAATATAACCTTTTCAGGCCTCGGACAAATTTGTTGAAAAACATTATTTAAATTGTGTTTATGGGCTCCGTTTTTTTTCAATTCTGTAATAATTGTTTTTGTTCAAATTCTTCAGCAGCTGTAGTTTTCTGAATTTTCTAAAAATGCTTACCATTGATGCTTCTTACAAATACGTTTTTCGGTAAGCAGAAAAGCATCTTAAAGCACCCCAAGTACAAAAACCAGCCGAAAAAATCTCAAGGTGGCAAATGAATCGGAAACCCGAAAAAAGGCTGAACTTTTTGCTGAACATCTTGTTCATGTTTTTAAACCATTCCCGGCAAAAACATTTATAGATCCCTCACTGTCACTGTGTGTTGATAGAAACGACGAATGTGATATTGCTCTTTGTCACGCTCAAAGAAATTAGAAGCATGTGTCAACATAAGTTATCTAATACAAAATCACCAGGTATTGCTTAAGTTTTGAAAGAAATTTATAATAAACGCGTGCCCTAAACTAAGAGATGTACCGCTTCATTGGACAATTGCAGAAGTCATTGATACACCTAAACAAGATAAGCCACTAACAGAAGTAACATTTAATACACTATTATCGCTTATACCAATCATGTCAGAAGTTCTCGAAAACTGCTAGTGAAAAGGCTCCATAAAATAAAGTAAAAAGAAGACTAATTTCAGTTCGATTTTAGAAATAAACATTCCTAGATGGACCAAGTACATCAATTACGGATGTGGTGGACAAGGCATTTAAAGAAAGTATGCTCGACTATATTCTTTGATGTTGCTTTGGCAAGGTTTGGTACTTAGGACTGGAGTAAAAATTGCATAGTGACCTTCACGGGCAGAACCTATTACGAAATACTAAATCATATGTTACGAACCCACTCCGCGTACAGTACAACCAAAATTGCTTTGAACTAAAGAAAATAGAAGCCGGTGTAATGTAGGGAATATTCCAGTGGATACTAATGCTATCATGGCAACTGATGCAAAGGCTATACAAACATTGCAGAAATGGCGAATAAAACTAAAGGAAACAAAGTCGACGCTTTTTAATTTTATAAACGAGAACATAAATATTGTTCCAATTTCTATAAATATCAGTAAAGAAAATACCCTCCAAAACTGCCAAATTCCTTGGAATGACTTTGGATGCAAAGCTAACATGGATAGAAGAAATCAAATAAAAAAGAGAAGAGCTAAACTTAAAGAACGGAAGAAGAGCTAAATTTAAAGTACTCTAACCTATCTATCCTGAAAAAACTTACGTTATAAAAGCACCTAATTAAAATCGTTTTGACATATGGCATCCCACTATGGGTGTGTAAAAAGAAAACAAATACCGAAACCGTTCAAAAATTCTAAAACCAAGTCTTTCGTAGAATAACAAATGCTCCTTGGTACTTGGTATATAAGAAAACGGGATCTACATAGTGAACTCGAAATTGTAATGGTTACAGAAATGGTTAAAAACACGCTATATCACAAAATCAGTGACTAATAAATAAGTCATACAAACTCCGAAATGGAAACCATCTTCAATGAACGACAATTTGGGTCCTGATTAGTCGGTAGTTTTAGTGCGGTAAGAGTATCAGACTACGGTACCGATTCTTACCCAGTTTCTTTTGAAGAAGGAAAAAAAAATATTGTTTCGTTACCAAAAATATTCAAATCTAAAAGAAACTTAAGAATTTTCAAATAGTTACTGCCTAACTTTTACAATTGATAGTCGCTATATTAGACAACACCCGTGCGCTTTTCTGGCAAAATGTAATATCTGAACGAAACGGTGACGCTATCCCAGAAGGTATATAGGCAAATCCAAGACAGCTGTAAGCAATCGGTCCTGCATCGTGATTCGAGCTAAATTTGAATACTCTAGGAGTTAAGCTTAAATCATCTTTAGCGATGAATGGTTACGTCAAGCGTTATCGATTTTGAGAACAATCGAATACCAATCCACATTGGACATAAGATTCTTGAAGCTCCTAATCCCATATTTTCTAAGCTCTTTAACACATGTTATTAATTGTTGTGTAACTTCCTCATCCTTCCCAAATAAGTGGAAAATGGCCAGACTCCCCCCTTAGCTAAAAAGCCAAAAGCTTCTTAACCTGGTGGCTTCCGTCCTATTAGCATTTTGCCGTGCTTACCTATTTTCTTTGAAAAAGTCTTGGTGATTCAGCTTGTTGCCCAATGCCCATAATGCTTCGAATATTACTTAAACTGGTATTAAAGCACCCCATAGGTACTCCACTGCAACGAAAAAAATTTTGGATAATATTAAGCTCAAGTATTTTTGCTAGACTTCTCAAAGGCATTTAATATACTTGCCCATTACATATTATGCTGCAAGTTGTCACCCAAAGAGCTGCTTATCTGATTGAGGATTACCTAAGTAATAGATGGCAGAGAGTGGTAGTGGGAAGTAATCGATCTTTTCTTTTTTTAAATATACTCAAGCGTACCACAGGGATCTATATCAGGTCCCATTCTTTTCTGCATCTATTTAAATGACTTGATAAATGTATTTTGCTATGTTTCTATTCATAGCCCTGCAGATGACGTTTAGTTTTATTTCTTTAGACCACCTGCTCTCATTGAAGATTTAGTCTGGAGAGTCAATGGGTCCTGAAACGATTCCATCTATAATGATTTCTGACAACAAGCTATTATTTGTATACACTGTCACTATACTCTTATTTTTGAATTGAACAGTAATTTATTCTGCAGTAACCACGTAAACGTTGTTAGCCGAATGTATGGTGGACTTCGGAAACTATGGCTTTCAGCAATATTTTTTTTTTTTTTATAATAAGCACACACTCAAGGGGATATTACTACCCTTATTATGCAGATGCACAGTGTGAGCATTAGGAAAAGGAGAGAGGGTTTAAAAGGAGATGTCGGTGCACATTGGTTTTGAATTCCTGAATATTGCAATGACTAGGAAAGACAGAGTGTGGTAAGGCATTCCACATTCGCTTAGTAGGTACGGCTAAAGAACGAATCTCTGTATTTGACAGTACGGCCGAAGTTGGGCTCGAGGGTATACTGATGAGCATTCCTAGAAGTGCGGGTATTACGGTTAAATTGTTTAAGGGGAGGAATGCAACTGGCTATTTCACTAGAGCATAAGCCGTTAAAATAACGGTAAAAAAGGGTCAGACAAGAGACCTTACGACGATGTTCAAGCGAAGTAAATGAACTTATGATGATATTATCATCTATCAATTTAAATGCTTTACGTTCAATACTATCCAAGAGGCTTAAGTAAATTGCAGGAGCACCAGCCCAGAGATGGGAGTTATACTCAAGCTTTGGACGTATATAAGTCTTGTAGATAACAGCCAGATCAGAAGGGGTGAAATATTTCTTGCATCGCCTAAGAAAACCCAAACACCTTGCGGCATTTTTAGCGACATCGCGTATGTGATCATTCCACAAGAGGTGGTTGGTGACACACATACCGAGAATATCGAGATATTCAGTCTCCTCGATGCAAGTGCCATCTATGGATAATATAGCAAGGGGGGTATGTCTCGCCTTAAAGATACAAGACAGCATTGCGTTTTCGAAGCATTAAATTCCACACGATTTTTTATTCCCCATTGTACAATGCTGTGTAGGTCGGAATTTAATGAGCTTATCATATTTTCTCGTTGCAGTTTCACATCCGAAGAAGAGGGATGTGAGTCTGAAAACGAATATGAAAAGCTAAGAGTACTATCGTCAGTGAAACAATGTATTGGATTAGAAGTTGCAGACAGGAGATCATTAATAAAAATGAGAAAGAGTGTTGGAGATAGAACAGAGTCCTGGGGCACACCAGCATTTATTTTATGGTTTTCAGACTTGAATCCATCCAATACTACTTGTATTGAACGATCCGAAAGGTAATTACTAATCCAATGAAGCAGGGATTCATGAAAACCGAAAGCATGCATTTTCGATAAGAGAGCCTGATGCCAAACCCTATCAAATGCTTTTGAAATATCAAGTGCAATAATCTTACTTTCTCCAAAGCGATGTAAAGATTTGCTCCACTGTTCGGTGAGATGAACCATGAGAATACCAGTGGACCTATTGCTACGAAAGCCGTACTGCCGGTCATTAAAAAGCTTTCGGTCTTCGAGATATTTCTTAAGCAGATAATTTATCAGCGTTTCCATGACCTTGGAAAGAAGGGACTTAAGTGCAATTGGTCTATAATTAGAGGGTGAGGAAGATTCGCCTTTTTTGGGAATAGGCTGGACAAATTTATTCCACAAGATTAAAGCTGTTAAAGGCACTTGTACTCCCATTAATATGCTTACCTCAAACTCTGTACTGTAAGAAGGACTCAGTGTATCAAAACAAGGTTTTATTATGATATTAAAAAAAACTGTTATATTTAAGAGAAATCAATTGGTTACGTAAATATAATCAAAATTTTTATAATAACCGAAATAAAACCATTTACTATCAACATATTTTGCTCAATGTTATCAAAGAAACAAAAAATTAAACAATATCTTGTCAAAAGTCTTCAGATAGTTACATACATTAAAAATTAAAAATTTTAATAAATTACAATTTTATGGATTTAATTTCATTTTTGTTCTCCTTGGTTTTTATTACAAACAAAAGTAAATAATCTAAAATCATATCCTTTGACATGAACTTTTCAACTTTTTACTGCTTTCTGTCTCAAAGTCGGACGAGAGCACAAAACTTCTTGGAATTATTAAATATCTGACTGGAAAGTGGCATTTTAAAAAATAAATGAGTGGCTTTTTGTAGGAGTAGTGTTTACCAAACTACGTAACACTTTCATCATCATCATCATTATTATCATCATCATCATTATCATTATCATCATCATCATCATCATCATCATCGATTCTTCAACAATTAACACAAGAAGAGAGCGAGAGAAACTGCAAACTAAGAGGAGAAACTTTTTTCATCAAGAAATGCACAACTTTGGCACTTTTGAAGATTATTTAAGTGGAAAGTTGATGAGGGACGTAGGAAACGAAAGTTTTCCTATTACAAAAAGGCACATCGACTACGGCTTCGGACGAACACCGAAAGAAGCAATTGCGGGAAAAAAAAAACAAAAAAAAATCATCTCTTTTCTTCATTGGACCCTTTTTCCGTATCCGGATCCGCTCCTCACGGCCATGCTTCTCTACTGCATCCATTTTAATTTCCACTAAACACTATCTTCCTAGCTTCCACTAAGTCAAGTTGATTTGTGTCTGGCTTGGCTGGGCTGATGATGGTGTATAGTCCTTTGGTTTCGTCTTCTCGCCCTTATTGGACAAGTCCTGAAAATTCTAATTGGATTCCCCCATTACACTGTCAACCCTTAGTCAACCCGAAGACAGAAAAAGACAAAAGCAAATTAAAAAAAGGAAATCAATGAAAGTAGCTAGAAACAATTATGCGAAATACGTTGCATCAAGAAAATTTACTACTTCGAAGGATAATTTATGCAAAACTATAACATTCCTTTTCGTGTGAATTGCAGTGTAGAGTCCTTTCATGTGGCGACAAATTCTTCATTCTGTGTCCATAAGTTGGTGAAATGAAAGAAGCTATATAGGTATACAGTTGATATAGTTGCTGTATACAGGAATTCAAATTAAGTATGGGAAGTAAATTAGTTTCATATATCTGCAACTAGTTCAAGTTGAATGTACTTGTACTCGTTTAATGTGCCCGTTGGTCCTTGTAATAATGTTTAATCAAAGGAAGAAGACTGAAAATGCAATGAGAGTATATGGTACTGCGATGAAGGAATCTTATTTCGAACATTAAATTTCGGAAACAAGCATATATTATTTTTCGTTCAATGTGCAGTTGCAAATTACAATTTTAATGAAAAGCAAGAGTTTGTTGTTGTGTGTCCTTTTTTCGTAAATAATCAAAAATATTCCTTAAATTTAGTCATGATTCATTACATGATGATAAAAGGATGATTCCGTTCAGATTTTTGAAGAAATTAATAACAATACGTCCAAAATTGGGCGTTCAAGTGTAAGCTTATGAGCATTCATTTTAGTACGGATATTACAGTTCAATCGTTTAGAGAAGTTATGCAACTAGAGAAACTTGGAGAAGCTGAAGTCATTTGAATGTTTTATGTTAGACAACGGTCGTCTTTTGTTTTTATGCCTCAAATTATGTTTTATGAAATTCTACTCGATTTTTGATTCCCCAGAATACCAGAATTTAATGACATTATCATACGTCGCCGCGGTTTATAGTTAAATTGGGTTGAAAATCAATTTTAGCATATTGAGCTGAAATTTCAGAATTTTGGAATTCGTGTTCCCGAAACTAGGTTTTGGTTTGTCTACTATCAAACTAGAACGATCCTTAAACTCTTTTTGTATCTTTTTATTATTTTTAGCAGCAACAATCCTATGAAGCAAGTTTTCAAAAAAAAAAAACTTATGCATCCATGAAGAATAGACAGCCCAAACTTTAAGTTTTTTTTTTTAACTCCCCTATTCATCTATTACTCATATATTTAAAATGTTTAAGAAGAACAAATAAGTAATGAAGACCAAAGAATAAGCTGCTTTAAGCCAATGGAAGACAACTGTTGTTACTAGACTTATTGTTTTATTGCGTCATTCCAACAAACACAAGGTCCGTTCGCGTACTTTCTGTACTAAAATTCGTAAAAAGAAATATTTTAAAGAGTGGGGGAAAAAATTCTCTCACCAAAAAAAACTACAAAAAAGTAAGCGAACGGGAAAACAACACATTTTTCACACAGTATTACTGTCTTGTTGCTGTTCTTTAAAAATTTGTTTTTAAATTTTATAACTGAGAGCAAAAGCGAGCAATTTATTCAATTTATTTGAATTTCTATCAAATTTGACGCTTTTCACAAATCAGCCCAAAGAAATTTCTTGGGCTAAAATTCGTAGGTTGGGGAAATATTTTACTCTCTCAGGAGCGCTCTCTTTTACGAAAAACTACGAAATTTTTGAGTACGCGAACAGGATTTGGTTAAATTTCGTATTTTTTAGTAAAATTGCACTGTTTTAGGAGGGTACGCGAACGGACCTTATTGTGGTTTATTCTTGAAGTGGCTGAACTTTGAAGGGTAACCTTTAGTAATATTTCGGTAACTTCGGTGCTTTTGGAAGCTGGATAACAGCTTGTAGGACCTTATACACTGGCAATTTTCTAGCGCACTCATTTCAGATAACAGATAAACTCGCTTTAACTGCAACACCTAGTTCTTCTTGGCCTGTCATTTTACAGATCTTGAGTTCGAGTGACTCACTATATGACTTTCCATATTCTTGTTATATTCTTTGATACTTAGGAAGAACTAACCTGTCCCACTGCTCTCGAGTTCATTTGAGTAGCAAAACTGAAGAACTTTTTGTGTATGTTCAATGCTTTCACATATTGCAAAGAGGCTTTTTAATAGAAACCGCGAAAATCTGCAACATTTTAGTACAGTTCCCTAAAAAGTTTATGACAAGCTACCAAAAACAAAAAATTCTTAGCTTGAGACAAATTTCTACTTTATTGCTATTAATTCAAACCACTTCAAAAACTCCTTTACACCAAACTCCAGCTATATATTAAGGAGAATAGCTTGCCGATGCTTATCATATAAAATCGTGACGAATCACCGCATCAGTGTCCGAGTAAGTGAGTCTCACTAGAGATCGAATGAAGGATTGACTATTTCGAGATGATGGCACTCGTTGTAAAAGTGTTGCATCAAATTGATTTCAGAAGGTAAGAATAAATTGTAGTTTGACTCAATTAACAGTTATTAGAAAGTGAGATGGACCAAGCTGTAGCGCTAAAAGGCTTGAGGGACAAAAGCAATCCGCTATCATTGCCAAATTCTGCGTAAGTATCCAACAAAAATTAGTTCCCGTGGTATAATGGTTAGTGCGTTGGACTGTCATGCGAGAGGTCTTGGGTTCGATCCCTGCCTGTGCCACCTAAAGTTTTTTTCACGGGTATACTGCCTCTTGAGAGGAATTGACAAATTCTCCAAGAGTAATTCTTGTCATGAAAAAGTGATTTCTCAAATTAGCCGTAATATATAAATATATATATATAAACTGTAGGTCCCCTCCACCCCCCTGCAATTACTCGCACACATGAATAGTTGAGAGTTGTAAGTCACTAGGCCCTGGTTCTCTACGAACTGTTGCGCCACCTTTATTATTTATTTATTTTTATCCAACAAAAATTGCCACGTTTAAATTCAGGCTTTTTCATAGATATGTATACAGTATACTCCACTAAAATAAAGGCTTCACTTGGGTATATGAGGGATAGAAAGCAGGAAATTTGTATATACCCTCCTTTTGGTGTTGTAAATATTTTATAAAAAAAATGCCCACTTCTTAAGTCATTGACAGCCAAAAGTCGCTAAAACCACTTTTTCGTGATTATCTCCGTTTCAAAAAGTTCAATGGTGTTGAGACATTTATTTAAATTATCAAGCATAAAATTAACAAGTTCGTCTCAATATTTTTTTCACGTGTTAAACTGTTTCAGGGGAAGAGGGCAAAAAGAACGCTCAAGACTTTATTAAGCTAAGTTGTTGGTGAAAAATTAAAGCTTTAAAATATTTTTCAATAAGGGCGGGTAGATGTTGAAATGGAAAAAACAAGCTGTGTGTGAGGTATTAGTAAAATAATTTTTTTATCTGATGGCACACATGCCTGGCATACATGCGGCGTTTGCTGTATGGCCCGTAGCACGCGCCGTCCTGCTGGAACCAAATGTCATCTAGGTCCATATGGTTCAATTTGGGCCATAAGAAATTAGTTATCATCGTTACGTAGCGCTCGCTGTTGACGGTGACCGCCTCACTAACGTCGTTTTCAAAAAAGTACGGACCAATTACGTCGCCGGCCGTTCCGGCCCAAAATCCACACCAAACGGTAGCTTTTTGAGGTTGCATTATCACCTGGTGAACCTCCCGTGGGTTGGTGACTTCCCATATACGGCAACTTTGCTTGTTAACACAGCCATTCATCGAAAAATGAGCCTCGTCACTAAAGATGATTTTTCGGACAAAATTGGGATCCTCTTCCAAACGATTCGAAGTGCAGTCAGCGAACAAACGGCGCGGCCTTGGCTTTGGTCATGAGCTTTGAGCTCCTGAGTCAGTTGGATCTTCTACGGGTGTAGGCTCAAGTCCCGCCTCAAAATTCACCAAGTTGAAGTCTGCGAAAGGCCGAGTTCTTGTGCACGGCGATAAATAGACTGCCTCGGGTTCTGATGTACACTCTCACGGACCGCGGCGATGTTCTTGGCCGATCTTGCGTTCCTTGAACGCACGGATGTTGGCTGATTGTTTCAGAAACGATTGTCTCAAATTTTGCCACCACGTCTACCATAAAATGGGAGCAATGCGCGCAACGTTTGCGTTAACGACACTCATTTTGATAATAAAGTTGAACCGTTCTGTTCAATCGTGTAACCTGTCATGATGATTTGGCATAAACAACTGAATAATAAACAAAAGATTTGACAGATGTCACCAAAACAAAATCTACCGGTGCCAATTGAAAAACACTTTACAATACGTTGAGACTTGATATGTAGAGTAAGTGCGGCAAATGTGGCCTACGTGGTTAATATGGCCTATAGCGGTATTTCCCAAACCGGAAGCCGGAGCGAAAAAAAAAATGTTGCATTACGAACACGTTCAAACCGGTTTAGCCTCAGTCTTTCGTGCCTAATGTGGCGCGATGGTTTTGAAAGATATACGGGCACTTTGTTTTTTATTACTTTGGTTGTAATTTTTTGGTAATTTTTCTTAAGTGTTTTAACATTCAATTTTGATTTAAATTGGTAACTTCTTTTTTCAATTAAATTGTGTTTAATATTTTGTTAACATGTTTGGTATCATGATTAAAAAAAAAGTTGATAAAATTTATATATATGGCCCACCTTGGGCCATATTTAACACCAGGTAGGCCATATTTGCCGCAATTTTTTTTAATATGATTTATGAAGTTCCTCTACGTTTTTGTTTTTAACTTTTTGTTATGTTTGTTTTTTTAGTTAAAGTTTTTAAAAGCTGAATTAAAAATGTTTTGTTAGACTGTTTAAAAAAAAAAATAAATGAATTAGACTTAATTTTATGGTTTTATTTAAAAAAATGTTAAGGGTGGGCCATATTTGCCGCACTTACTCTAAATAGAATTTAAAAACTACGGAATAATTTTCATGTATAATTTAATAAGCAGCACATGTACGTAATTTTCATAAATTTTCTAATAACAAGTTTTTTATTACTAAACTACAGAAATACCTTAATTCTCTTTTTATGAGCTCTAATTTCAAGTAACACAAAATTTAGGAAATCCTTTTTTATAAATTCTAATCGACATTTAACTGAAATAAATGTTTATGATCCCTTTCCGTGGTGTCCTTTAATATGCCCACAATCCACATACATATGTTTTAGTGTACCTATAAATTTTAATAGCTAAATAAAGCAGTTAGCTTGAATAAATACTTCACGTGAAGTGAATTTAGCATATTATAATAACCCAGGATTAAGTGCTCCTTAGCTTCGCCATCACATCAGTATAGGTACACAATACGCATAATGTTTTCCATATATAATATAAGAAGAATTAAAAGGATATTAAACTTTATATACGAGCATATTTGATGCATCACGTAGGACGTAGAAGCCACAAGGACCTACCTACATACGAGTAAATGTAAAGATTTATACCAACAGCAACATCAAAAACAAACACCCATCACAATCTGTTTGGTCGATTTAAATTGCTTTTGGAGCTTTGGCAAACTAAGCTATAACCCATCCACATCTTCGTCCTCGTCCTCGTCCTCATCCGCGATCCCCAATCCCTTTCAGGTTCCCATTGCCATCACAGTTTCCGTCTTTGTCCATCATCAGCGCAAGAATAATTCCTCACGCTTTCGTAGTTCGGTAGATAAATAAAGATGACGTCCTAATTCCTCTTTGCTTCCCTTTTACCCTTATTTTCCGACCATAAGTTGTATGCGCGCACATACAACCTACAGACGTTTTGACCTCAAATTGCGACTCGGTATTAAGCTATCAGTTTCCTGCAGAAGGACGTGAAATGTAATGGGTTTACCTGAAATGGCTCCGGCTATTATGATGGTTTTAAGGATACCTTTTTATCCACTTTTCAAGGGATTTAATTTCACAGCAAAAAGAAAAACGACAAAAAGAAAACCAAAGTCGCAGGAAAATAAAAACACGAAGACGATGAAGGAGAATTCTCAAGAATAAGATACATAAGTATACGATGAGAAGGAGTAGGTTAAGGTACCTACGTATACGAAAGTAGGTAGGTATAAAGGGTATGGGGTGAATCTTTGCTTCTTTGTGGTGTTTTCTTAGTTCATGGAAGCGGAATGAAGCATTTTTATATACATCAGAGTCATCTTCCAGAGTAAAAAGGAATTTTATTTTCATCATCAACATTTTCTTAAAAAACAAAACAGAAAAAAAAGAAAAAGGCAACAAAAACAAAATAACATGCCAGAGCCAGTGCCAGTGCCAGTGCCAAGAAAGGGAAGAGTGTGGGGAAATGAGATGGGAATTGACTTAAAGTGTCTTCTTACAAATTGAAGCTGATAAAGAGCACAAAGAAAAACATTTTGTTTTTCATTTTTTATTTAAGTTTTTATTTTTATTTTTCAAATCCAAAAAGTATATGAATTGGAAAAAATTAAAAAATTAGAAAAACTTTGTATCACCTGTAAAAAAATATTAAACAATATATATCACGTGATTTGAACAAGTGAAAAATCGTCGTTGTCATTATACATATGTTATTGAGATATCACGTGTAGTTCAATCACCTTTATTAACAATTTAAAAAAATATTTAAAAACTTGAAAATTTCAACCTGTTTTTCTAATTACCTGTTTTTCAAAAACAAAACAACTACACGAGGACAACTATTGAGCTTAATGAAAACACTTTTTAAAACCTAAGGGAAGTCTGTTCAAAAACTGCTTGGTGGATGGTATGGTAAATGGTCTTTAAAACTAGATGCATAACATTCGCAGGAGATTTTAAAGCCAAGCTAGGCCGAAAACAAATCTTTATTAAAACAGTCAGCTGATCATTAACGACTAGACAACTGGTGATTTTCTGACTGGGCCTTCTTCAACAAGTGTCTCCAACTGTCCCAATCGTCATCCGAAGTCATCTATTTGCACACGCCATCTTTCCAGCGGAAGCAAGGTATGCAGTCTACCACGCTGTCATCTTCCATAGAATATGTTTAAATGCTTACAGTTTTAGCTCACTTTCGCTGATGGATTTAGACTGATCGATCTTGAAATTGGAACGTAGTTCATATAAGTAGGCTGATCAATCCACTATCATCAAAATGAATTGCATTACAATTTGCTGCGGTAATTCTTCAGTTAAGAATATTCCGAGTTGCCAATATTGATTTGAAATACCGATAAAAGTCCAAACTATGAAATAATATAAGAAAGTTCGACGCTAGACGCCTTTTTGTAATGGGTGATTTTTTTGAGGTTAGGATTTTCATGCATTAGTATTTGACAGATCACGCGGGATTTCAGACATGGTGTCAAAGAGAAAGATGCTCAGTATGCTTTGACATTTCATCATGAATAGACTTACTAACGAGCAACGCTTGCAAATCATTGAATTTTATTACCAAAATCAGTGTTCGGTTCGAAATGTGTTTCGCGCTTTTTTATCGACAAATTTTGTTCAGCGATGAGGCTCATTTCTGGTTGAATGGCTACGTAAATAAGCAAAATTGCCGCATTTGGAGTAAAGAGCAACCAGAAGCCGTTCAAGAACTGCCCATGCATCCCGAAAAATGCACTGTTTGGTGTGGTTTGTACGCTGGTGGAATCATTGGACCGTATTTTTTCAAAGATGCTGTTGGACGCAACGTTACGGTGAATGGTGATCGCTATCGTTCAATGCTAACAAACTTTTTGTTGCCAAAAATGGAAGAACTGAACTTGGTTGACATGTGGTTTCAACAAGATGGCGCTACATGCCACACAGCTCGCGATTCTATGGCCATTTTGAGGGAAAACTTCGGAGAACAATTCATCTCAAGGAATGGACCGGTAAGTTGGCCACCAAGATCATGCGATTTGACGCCTTTAGACTATTTTTTGTGGGGCTACGTCAAGTCTAAAGTCTACACAAATAAGCCAGCAACTATTCCAGCTTTGGAAGACAACATTTCCGAAGAAATTCGGGCTATTCCGGCCGAAATGCTCGAAAAAGTTACCCAAAATTGGACTTTCCGAATGGACCACCTAAGACGCAGCCGCGGTCAACATTTAAATGAAATTATCTTTAAAAAGTAAATGTCATGGACCAATCTAACGTTTTAAATAAAGAATCGATGAGATTTTGCAAATTTTATGCGTTTTTTTTTTTAAAAAAGTTCTCAAGCTCTTAAAAAATCACCCGATATATGTACTCGTACCTATAAGCCGTTATCAACCGAATACAAGAAACCAGCTCTCAAATCAAATTTGACAGCTTTCTTGAAATAAGAAGGAAGCAAAATTAGAAGAAGTTCAATTTTTTATACAAATACCTCAAATACCCAGAGAGGTATGGAAAAAACCAAAAAGCAAGAGTCAAGAAAGATACATCATTTCAGGAAAGAAGGGAGATAGTGAGAGCTGCTTCAAATTCAAGGCTTTCCATTAGTAAAATCAAGGCAGAAGGTTAGGTAAATGCTAGTAGATCGACTGTTGCTCGGATGATATAGAAGGCAGACCATATAAGAAACCAAAAAAAGAGGCTGGGATACGACACACACTGATAACTTCCCATCCCGTCTGTAGATTTGTCTTGCTTAAAGTTTGTCTATATGTATTAATTTTTACCAAATTTGCGTACTATTTTTTGTAGATTTTATTTTTTATGAAAAAACGGACTGTTGGATTTTTATGAAAAAATTACTGAATATCGAAAACAATATTTTCTGTGAAATAAAATAAGTTTGAAGCCAATATTTTTAATTTTTGAAAAGCTTTTTGAGTGGAAAGTAAATTTTTACCAAGTTTTAGTATTTTTTTTTTTGTAAAAAAAACTGTCGATTCGATTTTTCTCAAACTTTTATAGAATGTTGGAAACAATATTTCTTATAAGATAAAATAAGTAAGAAGCCATTATCTCAAAATTTTGAAAAGTTATTTGAGTCGAAAGTAAATTTTTACCAACTTTTGTTAAATTTTTTTCCGGTTTTTAATTTTATTGTAAAAAAAACTGTCAATTCGATTTTTTCAAAATTTTACTGAATGTTAACAACAATATTTTTTGAAAGATAAAAGTAGTTTAAAGCCAATATCTCAAAGTTTTGAAAAGATATTTGAGTCGAAAATCAATTTTTACCAACTTTTATAATTTTTTTTTTAGGTTTTTATTTTTTGTAAAAAAACTGTCAATTCGATTTTTCTCAATATTTTTCAGAATGTTGACAAAAATATTTCTTATAAGTTTAAAGTAGTAAGAGCTTCTTACTTATTTTTTATAGAAAAAACTGTCAGTTAGATTTTTCCCAAAATTTTATCAGATGTCGAAAACATTATTCTTCGTTGCACAAAATTGTTTTGGAGATGAAATCATATTTTAGTCGTAAAATTTTCGAGGTGACAAATTTTTTTTTTCAGTTTTTTGATTTAAAAAAAAACCGTATATTGGATTTTTTTCCAAAAATATATTTGTTTTGTATCACGTTACAATATTATTATTATTTATTATTATTTTTTTTTTTGTTTAAAGGGATCTTAAAAAAAATTGCGTGAGTGGTTTTTTTACCATAACAGTTTAAAAAAGGTGAACATTTTGGTTAACCCTAAATATCTCATGAACCAATGAAGCTAGAGACTTGAATTAAATTTTATATTATATATTGTAACTTGATACAAAACAAATATATTTTAGGAAAAAATCCAATTAACGGTTTTTTTTATAAATCAAAAAAACTGCAAAAAAAAATTTGTCACCTCGAAAATTTTACGACTAAAATATGATTTTATCTCCAAAACAATTTTGTGAAACGAAGAATAATGTTTTCGACATCTGATAAAATTTTGGGAAAAATCTAACTGACAGTTTTTTTATAAAAAATAAAAACCTAAATAAAAACTTAACTTTTTGATTTATTTTTTACGATAATTTGACGAAAAGGTCATTATAGAGAAATTTGATAGTACTTCCTCTTGCGAGGAATTGAAAAATCATCCAAGAGGTCCTGTTTCTCTAAGAGCTGTTACTTAATTTATTCAAGCATTAATTTTAGCACTCAAAGTATCAGTGTAATAAGTGCAATTTTTTTTTTGTGAGAACTAGGGCCTAGTGACTTACAACTCTCAACCATTCCTGTGTGCGAGTACTGTTGTCAGGGATGGAGTGGGCCTACAGTTTTAAGCCGAATCCGAACGGCTAATTTGAGAAAGCAATTTTCATGACAAGAATTACTTTTGGAGAATTTGTCAATTCCTCGCAAGAGGCAGTACTCGTGAAAAAAACTTTAGATGGCATAGACAGGGATCGAACCCAAGACTTCTGGCATGACAGTCCAACGCACTAACCATCATGCCACGGGTACTACAATAAGTGCACATTGGTCATGCTTTTATTGTACCTCCTGCTTATTTGATATTATTTATTTATATACCTACGGAAGCTTATGTCTCCACTTTCAATGTACTCAGGGTCCACATTTATGATATTTTAACATAATCCATTAAATTCAGGACTTTAGTTTATATTATTGAAATTTTTCATCAAAATCAGCAATTTAAGTTACATTTAAAATTTGTTAAATAAATAGGTAATCTTAGAATGTAATATAATAATTTGACTTAATTTTCTCTCCTTATAAATTATATTTATATTTTAACACATTTTTTCAAAATTATATCAATGATTTAACTTAATAAAACACTCATTCCAATTTGAAAATGTACAAAATCAGCAAATCATCTTAAACAGCATAATCTTCTTGAATTTATTTTATGTACATAACTACCTAATAAATTTAATGAATGTTTCATAAAGAATTTATTATATATCAAACAAAATGTAATTTCCTTTAAAATGTGCAGTTTTCGAAACTTAGGTACGAGGAGAGCATCGCATATCTAAACCTATAAATTTATATGATATTTCAATTTAACTAATTTAACTGATAAGGACTTTAAATAATTAATATTCGTAAATTTTACTTCAAATAGTATATAGTTTGGTAATGTTCACTGTTCAGACTTCGGAGCCAAAAGCTCACTGACCTGGAAACCATGCGATAGAAGTTTTGTTTGAAAATTCATGTTCTCTTATTTCAGGATTCTGGTGCGAGCAAGTGTATGAGAAATATGAAATATTAAAGTGCTGTAACGAACATACATTATAGGTTATGTGTACATATGAAAATGAGAATTTATGAGGAACTATTGTAAATTTTGTAACAAAATGTTCAATTTTAGTTGACGAATATGTACGGCTTTTTAAGCCATAAATTATGAGCACAACTAAAGGAATAAATTAAAAAAAAAAAGGAAGTCGATCACATATACGTACGGAGCTAAGGACATAAATTAAACACTATAAGAATTGTTGTTCTGTCCCAACAAAGAACTCACTCTTCTAGATTATGTATGTAGGTACTGGCAAACTGAATTATGTAATTTTTGTGTATACTACTAGTTATATACTACAGGAGATGATATAAATTTAACAATTAAAAAAATGGTTTTATAATAAAATTGTAAAGTTTAGAAGATTGAAAAAATTTATAGCAGCCTTACAAACTTTTTGCATAAACCGACACTTCTTTTCCAAGAAAACTCACTGTTTGGTCATCATTCATTTTGGAAATATGTTTTTAATATTTCCGACGTTTTCGTTTGATTATGATTATGGCTTTCTGTTAAGATTTTTAGTCAGTGTCAAATTAACTTAGGATTTAAAAATAAATCAATCGATGGTCCATTCTGCATATATATTTTTAAATAAGGACAGATACGTTAGAAAAGAAAAACTATGACCGCTACCGAGAAAAACATACTAAAGCCTCAGCGAGCGCCTCATGGCCATCCGCATCAAGGCTGAATTCAGCAACATTAGCATAATATGCCATATGACAACACCAATGATATGTTCTTTGAGCTTTTAGACAAAATACATCAGCAGTGTCCTAGCTACGATATTAAAACTGTCTTGGGCGACTAGCCAAGCTAGGAAGGGAAGACACCTTTGGTGGAATAATCGGGAAAAACAGCCTGAACGACAACACTTCCGATAACGGATTCAGGCTCATTTACTCTGCTGGGGGGCGAAATGTCATGGTAGCCAGTATGCGTTTTCCACACCTCAACATCCACAAAGGAACTTGGAGTTCTCCAGATTATTCTAACGTCAACCAGATTGACCATATTGCGATCGACGCTAGACACACTTCCAGCATCATGGATGTCCGAACTTTCCGAGTAGCTAACATCGACTCCGACCACTACCTAGTTGTAGCCAAGGTAGCACTTCTGGTTTCCAGACCCAAGGCAAAACAGGGAGATGCTGGGAGAAGATACAAAGTTGGACGGCTACAATCGCAAGAGATCGCCAAATCCTTCTTCGACCAAGTTACAAGTAACCTCTCTCGAAGTTCTCTATCGCTAACACATTGTATCGAGAAACAGTGGCAATATTGCCTCTAAAGTGCTGGGTTTCAAGCAGCCACCAACAAGGAAACCCTGGTTTGATGTGAAATGTTGGCAGGCAAATGCAGCCAAAGAACAGGCACGCAAAGCGGCGCTGCATAGAAGGATGAGAGCTGCTCACGAGCTCTTTGAGCAGAAGAGGTGACAGGAACACCGACTTCTCAGAAGGAAAAAGAAAGAGCATGAGAAGCGTGCGGTCGAAGATGTTGAGAGGTTTGAAAGCAGGAATGAAGTTCAAAAGTTTTATGAACAGGTGGATGCAAATACGAAAGTGGAAACATCATAGTGGAACCGCAGTCAATGCTGAGGATATGGAAGGACCACTTCTGCAGGCTGTTTAACGGCGACGACGAACCGAATTCCGCTGTCAGGCAGGATGATCCATTCAACATAGACGACGAAAGCCAACAATTCCGTCTTCCCGACTTAGACGAAGTAAAGATTGGCATATCTAAGCTGAAGTCTAACAAAGCCACTGGAGCAGATGGCTTGAATGCCGAGCTCTTTAAGGAAGCTGGAGATAATTTGGTTAGGAGCATGCACCAACTTATCTGTAAGATATGGTCGGAAGAAAGCATGCCCGATGAATGGAACCTCAGTATTGTTGTTTGCCCGATTCTGAAAAAAGGAGACCCTCTTAACTGCACCAACTATGGAGGAATCAGTCTACTTAACATCGCTTACAACATCTATGTGAACGTCTAAAGCATAAAGCATAATCGGAAGAACTCAGCGTGATGTCAATAAGGCTTTTGTGAGTATTGAGGCAGAGGCGTCAAAAATGGGTTTAACGGTTAATGAGGGCAAAACAAAGTACATGCTGTCATCAAGAAAGGACCTACAACACCGACGTCTCGGTCAAAACGTCACCATCGACAGACGTAACTTTTAGGTAGTCAAGGACTTCGTCTACCTAGGCTCCGCTATATAAACGCAGAAAACAACACCAGAGCTGAGATCAAACGAAGAATAACTTTTGCTAACCTCCGTTTCATTTGGCTAACAAAACAATTGAGTAGAGAAGCAATCTCTCGAGAGACCAAATTGTCGCTATATAAGACCCTCGTCGTCCCCGTCCTGCTATACGGTGCAGAAGCATGGACTATGACAAAAGCGGATGAAACCACCTTGGGTCGTGTCTTGAGAAAAGTCATTCGTGTGATCGACGGTCCCGTATACATAGAAGGGGAATGGAGGAGAAGATGGAACGACGAGCTGTACGGGGTGAACAGCGACGTAGATTTAGCCAGAAGGGTAAAAGTGAGATGGCTGGGTTACGTAGAGCGAATGGAAACCATTGATCTAGCCCGGAAAGTCTTCGAATCCACACCCACCGGACAGCGCAGTTGGGGAAGACCGCGGATCAGGTGATGCGCACAAGTGGAAAGTGACCTCAACCAAATTGAAGCTCGAAACTGGAGACATCTAGTTAGGGACCTAGATGGAGAAGTTTGTTGGGTGGGGCACTAGTTAACACAGGACTGTAGCGCAAGTTACAGGACTGTTAGTAGATAGATAGATAGATAGATAAATTCTTTATTTTTTCATCACAAAGTTTACAAATTTTTATACTTAAGAATAAGGACATGGCAATACTGCCGTCTGCCTGAGGTGACATTTCATATATGATTTAAAAATAAAAGAAATAATAAAAAAGCAAAAACTTTACAATATAAAAAAAATAAATAAGTAGCAAAAGATATGAAGAAATATATTTAATAAAACAATGATATCAATTTTAACGTGATTTGAAACACAAAATATTACACAATTTAATTAATTTGATTAGCTGTTTACAAACATTTTTATCAATTTTAGCGTGATTTGAAACACAAAATAATACAAAATTCGGTTATGATTAGCTAATTTTTAAAATATTATCAATTTTAACGTGATTTGAAACACAAAAGAAATAATATCAAATTTTGTATGATCAGCAACAAAGCAATAAATTGTAAGGTATAAAATTTGATTTAAACTGCAATAAGCGGGTAATTGACTAGGTTTAATATGTGAAACTGTTACGGTAAGAAAGAGCATGTTGGCAATATTTAAAGAGGCTGCGCCAGCCCATTGCTCCATTTAAAATTTCAAAAAGTTTTTCCAAGGATATAAAACTTTCCCGAAAATGCAACCGACGAATTTCTTGTAGAATAGGACAAGCAGCAACGAAATGGTAAATATCTTCATTCACTCTTCCGTTACATAGATCACATAGCTGGGGCAAGTCTGGTCGATGAGGTACAAAGTTTAAATTTAAAATTTCAACTCTTGCTCTAAAAATAATACTAATAACCGAGGCTGAAAATTCATTACTAAAGTAAGAGACTTCCGAGGGCAGTTGGTGGTTTTAATGACTATAAATAGCTCTTGAAGTAGATGAAGATGCTCTGGAAAGATTATCCAGAAACATTTTGTGATCCACCTTAGCAATCACATCACTGTTAGTAAGCAAGTAATAGAAAGTTAAAAATCAAAAAAACAATATAACTTCTGTATAAATCCTTGCTCAAGAGAAAGCTGCAAAAATGTCAAAAGACGGTCGGTATTAAATTAAAAGACACGAATTTTAAACAAAAGAGCAATCCCTCTTTCCTATATTTTATTCACATATAAATCTCCAACTTCCTTAAACGAATATGTATATTATAGACTGAAAATTTCCTTATGAATGCGCTCTCGAACCTGACCAAACTTACATATCTATAAAATATAGGAGAAGGTATGCATATGCGTCTGTCCATACACACAAAACATTTAGCCAATTTAACATACTACAAACCTAAAAGCCTCCTTCAAAAGGCTTGAATTTAATACGAATATTCATGTTAGATGTCAGTTCAGTGCACCGACTTTATTATTATCTGCTCTCTTAATCTCGAATACGACGGAAACAAGACATTTCGAAAACATGCATCCTTTATGTTCGTTCAGTTTAATTGAATTGAGTGCATTTGTGTTGATTTGGGCGAGGACGAGCTTCGTCTTCTGCTTCTTCTTCTTCTTTTACTTTTACTTCTAACTCTAATTCTTCGAAATAGACATGAAGAATACGCCTCCTATTCACACCTCAATTGAAAGCTATCCTTTTAAAACAAGAACAGTAACAACAGCCTACGAAAGATGGTACTTGTACATACATATAGGATAGGAATGAAGGCCAAGATAGAATCCTAAATCCTACTGAGCTCTTGGTCGGTCGTATATGGAACTGGACGAACATGGAACATGTGTAATGACCAAGAGCGAAAATTTAAAGGATTTCCCGAAAATTAAATGTGCCCCAGATAATCACACAACATGGTTGCCAGTTGCCCCTATACCCGGTTTAGAGCCATCTGCTTTAGGCAAGTCTTTGTTGGTGGAAGCAATTGCTAATCTTATATGTACAGTACATATACAAAATTGGGGGTGATTTGAAAAGGGTTAAAGATTTTGGGAGAGAGGCAGGGAGGAGGAGCATAGTTGAATTCGAATTTAGAGCTTTAGCTATGGTGGCTGAGATGATGGTCCAATGGTTGGATGGTTGGATATGGATATGGTGTGCCTTTGCCTTTGCCTTCGCCATTCCTCTGCTTCCTTTACTATGAAAGACAAGTAGAGAGAAGATCGAATGAGGTTAAGTGGAAACAAAATGATTGCCGGAAACTATTCTCAGCGAGATTTATTACTGCTCTTGAGAGTCGTAAAAGGAAATTGTGCACAACAAATCTACAGTTATTTTATTTGGAATTCAAGAGCACGTCTTGTTTTCTTGGTTATCCTTTTATCCTTTGTGCTGACGAAAAATGAAAAAAGAAAAACTGAGTAAAAAAAATATTGTAACTCAACTTAAGCACGGGTTAAGGAAGGAATTTTGGTGTTGGTGTTGGTGTTGGTCTCTGTGAAAAAGACGCAGTGTTGAATATTTGTTTGTGTGGGTTGGAAAGTATGATTGTGGTCGGTTTTCAGTTATATTCTGGGTATCCTTGGAATTGAACAAGATACGAGTAGAGGCCGCCATCATGGTCCGTTTTTCCGCTACCATATTGCACTATGGTGGACGTTTAAGGAAATCGCATTCGGTTAGCTCTTTCCAGTTGACCTCTTTTATGCTGAAGATTTATGAGCGTATAAAATTAATGGAAATGTAAATGAATTGCTAATGAAAAACAGAAGAAAAACTTTATTTTCTATACTATATTAGTGAATATGCCGTTGTCTTACATTTTAAAAGATTTAAAAATAGGATTAAAACTTAATTGAATGAAGAAAGGTGTTACTCTTTAAACTACAATACGTAGGTATACATTGTGCAGTTTTAAATTTGATATTGCTTAGCACGATACTTTCTGGCATATACATATGTTTGAAGCTATAAGGAACTTATTTAGTACAGTAAAATTTGCATGTTAAAACTTGGTTTTTAGGTAAAGATAGTAGGAAATTCTGAACTTTAGCAGAACTCAAAAGAACAAGTCTCGTCTTTTCGAAGATCATAGATTTGGGCATGTTGCGTCATGGCCTGCTCCTGCACAATACAAAATACAAAGGTTGGATAAGAGTCAAGAAGAGACACTTTCAAATCTACCCCGGGAAAACCATGTAAGGTACCGTAGAAGCTCTTGGTTCACGTGGGATAAAAGTTATCTTTTTTAATAATTTCTTTCAATACGATCAAACTTTAAAATGACCTTCAAGTTCAGATTATTAGTTTCCTAAGTACTAGTTGGGAGCAAGGCAGTGAAATCATAAACAAGAAAATCAGGCCACGTTCTCTCAAAACCAAAGTGCCGAAAAAAGTTTTGACAAATGTGATCATGTTTCGAAACATGGCTTATGGCGATGTTGTGCACATTGCAGTACTGCATCTGAACATCATTCGATTTCAACAGCAATATTCTCAGTTGTTCTTTTGCAATACACACGGTATAGATTCTTTACTTAACAATCGCTCAAATTTGTCCACTAGATTTACTATTGCCGACCGAAAATCTACTTAACGGCGAACGAAAAATGTTTTAGTTTAAGGAATTGTGACTGTTTAATTGTCATTTTTTTAGTGGAAATTGTCAATTCTATAACCTTTTCAGGTTATTAACTTAAGTAAGTGGTTCCTTTTTTTTAAATAAAAAAGGCTTATCGGGTAGGGGTGTATTGGATTAACTTAAACGACCCCAAGAAAGCACACTTGTGTCCACACGGATGTACTGACAACAGGTGTAACATTCCGCCAAAAAAGATTTTAAAGAGGAAAGATCAGAATGAGTAACGTTGAAGCTGATCAGTAAATGTGCGCGCAAATCCCCACGATCATCACACCGACACAAAAAAATCAAAAACTTTTGATTTTACTTGCTCCATGTTTCCTACCGAAAATCGGTGTCTGCTTCAGCCCACACGCAGCATACATTTCTGCACACCGACACAAGTGTGGTGTCAATGGGCCGCTTTGGACACAAAAGATGATTTTTGGTAACATAAGTAACATCAGTTTCCAAATGTTTCACAAGCCATTTAGAAAAAAAATAAAAAAAAATAGTGTTGTTTGCTAGGGGCTTTGTATTCTCTTTTTATAGATTTCAAAATCTTGAGATCCATTTTCTGGTTATCGTAAATTGCCATTCAAATGAATATGCCGAAGCAGCTAAGCAAAACGATCCCTTTTCATGAGTGAACAGATATTGTTATTCCAGAGTTAAGGCATAGATGAACAATAATAGCAATAACTTGCAAGCATTTTGATAACTTTATTGCAAGGAACTATTTGAGCTGTTCAGCATGAGTTAAAATACGGCTATTGGCCTCTCTGAAAATAAATAAAATGCACGACTGGGTCGCACGAACTTGCTCCTGTATTCAAAGAGTCTGTTTAAAAAAGTATCTATGTACATAAGATTTAAAAATATACCTGTAAAATAAGTTTGTCTTCAAAGATATAAATGCCATTTGATTCGTCGAAAAAACCTCCATTTTTCAATTTTTTTTGGGAGGGGGTTACATTCAATACAGTTAAAATAATTTAAAAAAAAATAATTTAAGATTCAAAACTTTACCTGAAAAATAAGTTTGTCTTCAAAAATTTAAATGCCATTTTATAAATAAAAAAGCCCTTGATTTTTCAAAATTTTTTTTCGAAAATCGTTAGAGCGGTTTTTTTTTAAATTAATTTTTTATATATAAAATTTTTCAATTTTGTTCTAAGAATATTTTTGGTATGCAGTTGTTTAGTGATTGTAAATATACGCTCTACATTTGAATTTCGTAAAAAAATATTAACCCGTTTTTGAGATATAGAATTTTGAAAAAAAAAATTCAATATTTTTTTAAAAATCCAAACAAAAAAAATTGCACTTTTGATAATCAAATATTGTTAAGGCAATATAAGAGCTTATTCACAAAAAAAATTATTGAAATCAGTACATAAGTTGCTGAGAAAATTAAAAAACAAAATAACGGTTCTATGAGCGGTACCTTTCCTGAGCAATACAAAAATATGTTTTTCTTATTAAAAGAAGCCAAGTTAAAAAATAAAATTTTAGAGAAAATTTAAAAAAATCTATCGGTTTGTTTTTGAGAAAATTCGAATTATCGTTTTTAACTAAAAAAATTGTATGGGGGCCACTGTTAGTTTTGATCTTTAAAAAAAATGAAAAAAAACGCCTAACGCGAATCTGCTCAAAACCTTAACTTCAAAGTTTGAACTCAATCGACCCAACGGTTTAGGCTGCAGGAGCGTGGACAGACAGACAAAATTTTGCACGAATGCAAAATTTGCCATATAGTTCCTATATGTCGCAAGTAAAAAATTGTTGAAATACAATATATTCAATTAATTCAACCAAGAATACATTAAAAAACAACTTTGGAAGAAGTTTCCAACTCATCAGGAACTGCGCTGACAGTTTCTATTTTATTACTGAGCAAATAACGTGTTTATCTTGTCCATACGGTTTGTTTAACCCTCTTCTTTTGCTGAAAAATAGACAAGAAAATATCATCTTCACTTATTCATTCCTCATCATGTTGTTCTTGATGCTTGTCATTAAGCTCATCTCATCAACTTGCAGCACAGTGTGCTGTTAATTCGATGCTGCCAATAAGTGTCATGAATCCTCCTGTAAACGTAAAGCGTAAACGACTTTATGGGACTAATCTTTTTTCGCACTCGTACAGTTGCTAGAGTACTAAAAGATCTTGACATTCACAAATCCGCTGGCCCGGATAGTATCCCCACTATTGTTCTGAAGAGGTGTTCTTCAACGCTGGCAAAACCACTGCGTAAGCTTTTCGATCTGTCCTATTTTACAGGTCTCTTTCCGAGTGGATGGAAAACTGCATTTGTCCAGCCTGTCCCTAAAATAGGCGAATCCTCCTCACCATCTAGTTTCGTCCAATTGCACTTTCGTCCCTTCTTTCCGAGGTCATGGAAACGCTGATCAATTTTCAGCTACAGAAATATCTTGAAGAACAAAAGCTTCTTAATGACCGTACGATTTTAGTAGCAATAGATCCATTGGTGATCTCACAGTTTATCTCACCGAACAGTGCAACAAATCTTTACATCGTTTTGGAGAAAGTAAGATCAAAAGCATTTGATAGGGTTTGGCATCAGGCTCTCTTGTCAATTCAAGTAGTATTGGACGGATTTAAATCTGATACTTACAAAATAAACGCTAGTGTGCCCCAGGGCTCCGTCTTGTCTCCGACACTCTTCCTTACCTCTATAAATGATTTTTTCAAAAACCGTGTTGAATTTAATGCTTCGAAAACTCAATGCTGTCTACTGTTGCAAAAGCGTAACCCTCTCCCAATGACACTATCCATGGGTGGTACTTACATTGATTAGACTGAACAGCTTTCAGTTCTAAACAAAAACCACTTGCTGTGGAGTGATCATTATATTAAACATCGCTAAAAATGCTGCTAAGTGTTTAGGTTTTCTCCGACGATGCAAGAATTGGTTTACCCCTTCTGATCTGGCTCTAACCTACAAAGCCTTTATTCGTCCAAAACTCGAGTATGACTCTCATATTTAGGCTGGTGTCCCAATAACGTATTTGAGTCTTTAGGATAGAATTGAAAAGAGAACTCTAAAAATGATATGAGATAGTTCTCTTACCGAGACATTTGCTTCTTTTATCGTTATTTTTATAAACAATGCTCTAGTGTTATAGCCAGTTGCATTCCTCCCCTTTAAAAATTTCATTCTTACTGCTAGGAATGCTCATCAGTTTACGCTTGAGCCTAATTTCGGACGCACTGTTAAGTATAGGGATTTTTTCTCTAGCCGTACTACACGAATGTGGAACGCTTTACCAAGCTCAATATTTCCCACTCATTAAAATATTCAGACATTTAAAACCAGTGTGCATCGGCATCTTCTTTCTAATCATGCCCACCCTTCCTAATTGCTCGTACTCTGTTTAATCATTATAAGGGTATTCAAACCCCTTTAATGCGCGCTCGATATAAAAAAACATTTATGTTGAAATGGTCTTCAATATTTACGTCAGTATCTTGCAGTTCTTCCCTACCCTACCGAAGAAATTCCTTAAAAAAACCTAGAATTCATCCCAATGAATTTCCTCTAGGACAAGGTTTAAATATTGGTCATTCACTAAAAATGAAATCAAATCACTAAGAAATAAAATTAAAGACAACATATTTTGTGTCTTTGGTTTACTAGGGATTCCTTTTTGCAGTCAAATCCATATTCATTGATTTTTCTTTAAAAAATACTATTTTTTATTAGTATCAAAACAAAACTTCTTATTGGAAAACACAACATATTTTCAAAGGTTTTAGGAATGGAACTTTGTAAAATTATCTTTTTGCTGAAACAAAAACATTTCAATCTAATAATAAGCTTTAATTGTATTAAAATCCAAAACTTTGGTTTAAAAACAAATCTTCTAACTAAGATTTTGGAAGAAATCAGATTTTAAGCTTTCACTGGATAGACATTAGACATAAGCTGGGGTATAATCTTAATCAACTGTTAATTTTAAAATAATTCATTTCAACGCTTTTTCGCTTTGTGCATTAAAATTCTTCTCGTTTTTTAACAGAAAACAAAACCCATTTATTTCTTCTAACCCAAAGAAATTCCATTTCATCGCGATTGAAATAATACACTCTCCCCGACTCCGACTAAGACTCCATCTCCATTAAAATACATAATACTCTTTAATTTATTCAAAAACTTAATTAAACATCGATTCTCATTTATTGCGGCAATGAAGTGGAATTCACTTTAAATTTACTGACACCCCCATCCAACATCACCACCCCTCCCCCTACCAACAAAACCATTTTCTTTCTCTGTCTATAATGCTGGTGCATAAAATCGTAAGAATATTAATGAGGGTCGTAAAAAAATACCAACCAAAAACGGAGAGAGAAAAAGAATAAAACCTCGCAGAGTTAGAGAAGGAGGAAAGAACTTTCGGATTTATGTGGGTTATTAGAATTGAATACAATTTTTTTGGTCTTCTTGTTGTTTCACAATAAATTCCAGAACTTCATTATCCTGAAAAACAACGTTTCCAAGATTTCGAAAGCATAAGACGTAGAAGAAGAAAAAGACGACACAAAAATACTGTTTACTGTTTATAACTGAACTCTCTTATCAGCTCAATTTATGGGAAGATTTGCAATAAAAATGCTACGTTTCTTCGAAAGTTTCAGGAAATTTATTTAAGAACCAAGGTGATTTCTGTTGAAACGAAGCTTTGCTTTTTTATATTTATTTATTATGTACCTACGATATAGAAGATGACATTCGAAAATGGTTTTTGGTATGTATGCGTATAGGTATAATGTAAAAGGTCTTCAAATAGGTTTGCAGATAAATTTTATTTACATATTTGAATGTATTTTAAATCTCTTTTGTATCAAGAATTGCAGTTTTTTCGAGGTGATTTGTAGAAAATAATGAATTTTTAAGTATTACCATGAATACGTGTCATTGTCATTTTAAGTTATTTTCGAAAAAAAATTCCTGTGCTCTAAAGCTGCTTTATTTTCTTCATCTTAAATTGCATTGAAAATAGATCCAGATTTCACTAGCGTTAGCTATGAAAAGAACTTATAAAATAGAATACCGAGAAGATACATATGTACCTTTGTTAAAGAACAACATACGTGTACACTAGCGTTATTTTGACGCGCGTAGACGCGTTTGCATCACACAGCACTCGAAAATAAATTGAGTGACACTTGAGGTGATGCTGTGGCATCACGCGTCATCCCTGCGGGTAAAAACACTCGAAGGTTTCTCCGAAATCGTTGAGTCACCGCAGACGCAGTTAGACCCTGATTACACGGGATGTTTTTTCGTTCGTTTTCGTCTTTCGTCTTTTTGACAGGTACCTACCCTCGTGATTACACCTTTCCTTTTTTCGTTCCTTTCGTTATTCCTCTTTTTGACGTTTCTGAAAAAATTGTGGGGGAAGAATTTAATTTTGTTTCGTTGTCCGGGCAGTAATAATCAGAGAGTACCTACAAATTATAACTGGATTTCTGTGGCAATAATTTAGTGAAAAATAAAACAAATTTATGGAAGATAATACTAATAAAATTATTTCTTGCTTATTAGCTAGCTCAGCAGCTGCTATGTGTTTACTAGCAAAGAAAAGAAAGAAAAAAAAACGAGAGTGGGTAAAGAAATGGAAAATGAGGAGGGAAGATCGTGGTTGCTATACTTTACTCACGAAAGAACTTTTAATTGAAGACAAAAATGCTTTTAAACAGTTCTTACGAATGGATGATCATTGCCTCCAGGAACTAATAAACTACGTAAAGGTTGATTCTTGGCCTCCGGTGAATCTTTTAGGAGCCTTGAATACCAAAGTAGGCTTTCGGAATCATTTATATCTATTACAGTTCCTGAAGTCTGTGAAGCCATTTATAAAAAACTTGGACCAGAATATCTGAAGGTGCGTATTTTTATATTCTAAACATAAATCGAAACATTTGTTAATATCTGTTGTTATAGTTTCCAAGTTGCAACGAAGAATGGATAGATATTGCTAAAGGTTTCGAATTTCGATGGCAGTTTCCACATTGCCTAGGTGCTATAGCTTTCTATTATGTGTAAGGCAGATTACACGTTCACGTATATTAACGTTGGCTCGAATTGAGGCTGCCATGATGCCGGAGTTTTGAGTCAAAGCGATCTGAATCAAATTCTTTACAATGACGATTCTCTTCCGAAGGATGAAGTCATTGGCAATGGGCGAAATCTTCCCTATGTTGTCATTGGAGACGACGCATTTCCATTGACAAAACACATTTTGAAGCCTTTTCCATACCATAGCAAAGAAAATGAAAAAAAAAAATTTAACTTTCCTCTTAGCCATGCCAGACAGACAATAGAACACAGCTTTGGAATTTTGTCCAATAGATTTAGAGTTCTGCAGACAACAATTCATCTGCTCCCAGAAAAAGTTAAAAAAATTGTCCAAGCTTGTTGCGTTTTGCATAACTTCCTTACAGTTAAAAGCCAAAATTATATGGAGCCAAATATGCAGAACTTGGGATCTGAAATCCCACAGCAGCACACTCAGTCGCCTGAAGTTAGACTAGAAAATCCGAGAAACCCTACCAGGCCTGCTTTGGACATTCGTGACAGTTTTGCACAATATTTTAGCACGGAAGGGAAAGTAGATTGGCAGTATAGCTACTTATAAATTATTTATAAGGTAATTCTTTTTAAGATTTAAATGCCTAAAACATTGAAATTGATATTATAAATACCATCAGATAAACCATAAATGAAAAAGAAGAAGAAGAACATAATATATTGAAGAGTTGCCGGAGCCCCTAAGATCTGTGGAAGATATCAATCCAAAGAAAACAACTAGATTGATGTGATATTTTTTAAGTGCGTTGAGTATTTGTTTAAAACTCTTGCAAACAAATTTAAAAGTTTTCTGTTATATTAAAGTATTAAATTTAGAAAAAGAAAATGTTTTTGAAATCATATACAGGGTGTCCAGTAAAGAATGGATAACCCTGGAATGGCTTAAAGCAGACTTTATGACCTATCTATAAACAGAAAAAAATATGTTGTATTTAAAGCAGAACAAAAGATATAAATATATATATATAAATATAAGCCATTCCAGGGTTATTCATTTTTGACCGGACACCCTGCATGTATTTATCAATCAAAATTTACAGTACACATCGATTCATACCAAACCCCTTTTTACTTGCGACATATAGGAACTATATGGCAAGTTTTGCATTCGTGCAAAATTTCCTACTCGAGATTTTAATCAAACATGATATTACGATGGTAGAGAAGTAGAAAAAAGTGGGTCCCGCGATTCCGTCCGGTCAATTTTGTCTGTCTGTCCACGCTCCTACAGCCTAAACCATTGGGTCCATTGAGTTCAAACTTGGAAGTTAAGGTTTTGAGCAGATTTGCGTTAGGCGTTTTTTTCATTTTTTTTTTAAGATCAAAACTAACAGTGGCCCCCATACAATTTTTTTGGTCAAAAAACGAAAATTCGAATTTTCTCAAAAACAAACCGATAGATTTTTTTTAAATTTTCTCTAAAATTTTATTTTTTAACTTGGCTTCTTTTAATAAGAAAAACATATTTTTGTATTGCTCAGGAAAGGTACCGCTCATAGAACCGTTTTTTTGTTTTTTAATTTTCTCAGCAACTTATGAATCGATTTCAATAATTTTTTCTTTTAAACAAGCTCTTATATTGCCTTAACAATATTTGATTATCAAAAGTGCAATTTTTTATTGTTTGGATTTTTAAAAAAATATTGAAATTTTTTTTTTCAAAATTCTATATCTCAAAAACTGGTGAATATTTTTTTTCGAAATTGAAATATAGAGCGTATATTTACAATCACTAAACAACTGCATACCAAAAATATTTTTAGAACAAAATTGAAAAATTTTATATATAAAAAATTAATTTAAAAAAAAAACGCTCTAACGATTTTCAAAAAAAAAATTTGGAAAATCAAGGATTTTTTGATTTATAAAATGGCATTTAAATTTTTGAAGACAAACTTATTTTTCAGGTAAAATTTTGAATCTTAAATTAGTTTTTTTTAAATTATTTTAACTGTATTAAATGTAACCTCCTCCCAAAAAATTGAAAAATTGAGGTTTTTTCGACAAATCAATATATCTTTGAAGACAAACTTATTTTACAGGTATATTTTTAAATATTATATAGATACTTTTTTAAACAGACTCTTTGCATACAGGAGCAAGTTCGTGCGACCCAGTCGTGCACTTTATTTTTCTTGTATTTCCTACTATGCAACTTAAAAGGAAAATAATAAAAACAAAAAAGCATAATAACATAATTTGAAAATTCATTTTTACTGGGGTAATTATTTTGTTTGATGATTTTAAAACATTCATACGATTATTAATTTAGGTAAAAGAGGACTTAATTCTAAAATAAATTAATTGCACATTCATGGTCCTGGTATAAGTGGGACGATATGAACACAGTCTTAAATACACGAAAGAAGTTTGTAAAAATATTGAACACAATGATCAGGTACACAACATACGGCAACATAAAAGTTAAAACTATTTTTCATTTTTCGACTATTGGATCTTTCACGATAACCTTTAGTTTTGCACTGGATATATTTTTGGCAAGCTCAGGCTCAGCGCTGCATTGTGATTTGTGAGTTCATGCATAGTTGAGATAGATTCATCATCTGTAATGAGAAGGATTAAGAATTTTGTGGACATGAAATTAATTTTTTTTTCTTACTTCCGATGTGTACGAAAGTTGGCCACTGGGTTTTAGCACGTTCTTAAAAAGTACTGGCGTGATGGTAATCTTCAGCGCTGGCGACTTTCCTTTTGTTTTTTTTGGTGTGTATGTCATTGGTGATGTACATAAATGATTCACAACTATTGCCGGTGGTGAAACCGTTTTCGCATGTAGGTATTTTAGGAGTGACCTAAATTTTACCAAGAGTTATATTAATGAATATTGGTTTTGACAAAGTTAATTATTTTAAAAATCTCTTACCTATTTGTTTTTAAAATTGAAAGCTCAGTAAATAGGTATTTATTTTTCCATGATCCAAAAGGGATATGATCATTTATTTCATTAACATGTTCTGCAACCGAAATCGTGGTCTTAGTCCATTTCCTCAAAGTCTTGACCTGGGGAACAAATTTTTTTATTAACTTAATAAATTATGAAAATAAAATTAATTCTCACTAGATTGCTTGTTAACAATGTTTTGTTTTTTATACGAAAATAAAATAAAATAAAAGGCACACAAGCTTGAAGGTAAATGAAAATACGAATTGAAACAGATGAATTAGTTTTTTTTAGGAATGATAATTTTTGTTCGGGCCAAGTGGCATGAGATGCTTGGGGAAGATGAAAAATGGCCGGTTTTGTTACCAAAATATTACTCCTTACAAAAACTTTGTTAGAGCTTGATAGCGTGGGATGTTTCAAAGCAAACTCATCATCTGTGCGTGTAAGTGAAGAATATGACTGCTCAGAAGAATTGTTCAGTGCCAAATTGTCTTCAAATTCCTCAACTGTATTAACGCTAACAGGTGTGGATGAAGGTGGGCTATGCGGTAAACTGTTATATTGGTTGAAGAAGGGTTCCGAAGACGTCCATGATGTTCTTCTGTTCTTACGAGCCATATTTTTTGTTGTTGCTTCTTTGAGTACTTCTATTATTTTCCATTTTGTATCGAAGAATATGTCCTCTTCGACTTCACCAAGCTCATCAGCAACCATTTTTCCGAGCCGAACTGCAGGCGTGTCCACTATGGCAGGCATAGTTTTCGATTTGTTTGCAAGATCTTTGGCCGTATTCAAACAATCTATTGCATTTTCTTCTAGACTGCATGTTTTTTTTTTTTCGATCCAGATGGCTCTAAGTCCTGTTCGTTAAAGTCGAAAGTGAAATAACTTGGATTTTACAATAATTGTGGTGTATGTTCTTACCTTTTGACTTGGCATATGCATTAACGAAGTGCTGGAATTTTCATCGTCGATAGGACAGCTTTCGGACGTTAATTCATTCTAGAAAAAAAAGTTAATCCCAATCAAATTAGGTGAAATAACATTCTCACCATTGATATATTCGATTCTCCGGGTATTACCTCTGAACTTGGTTTTAGGAAACTAGCCATTTCGTAAAACCAAAGAGTTGGCTCATGAACATCATCAGCACCAGCTCCACTTTTTTTTGTGTTGTTCTCTTTGGTTCTTTCTTTTTGGATTTGTGACCGAATTGTTTTTATTTTACTTTTTATATCCGAAATTGTAACACCCGGTTTGATTTTTAAAAGCTCTTTTCGAATAATTTCCAGTGCCTCAATTCTTTTATTTCTATTTTTATAATTTTTGTTCAGCTTGTTATACAAATTGGGCCAACTTTGAAACAGCGTTAATAATACTTCCGTTTGAGTTTTTGTCCACATTTTTTAAATCGGTTAAATAAATAATTGAATTTACATTATTTCACGTTTATATTTGCATTTACTACACCACCGTACTCTGGAAAACTGAACTAATAGCTGTAAATTATGCATTTTGTTTTTTTTTATTGGTTGTCAAAGCATAAACGTCAAAGTTCAACCAAAAAAAGTCCATAAATTTGCAGGACTCTTTTCACGACTTCTTTCCCCCTACGTTTCTACACCCCTCACCCGATCTGTCAAAAAGACGAAAGAGGAAACAACCGAAAAAACATCTCGTGTAATCGGGCACTTACTTCATTCAGTTCATTGCTTGTTATTGAGCAATGCACACATGCGTCATATTCCCCTACATTAACCCAAAATAAAAGGCTACGATGCGACAAACACTGATAACTTCCCATTGGAAGCAGCTTAAAATGATCAAATGGCATTTTTTGTTACAAGTCAATTTTAGATTTTGGCACCCATTTTGTTTTGGTGACATCTGTCAAATCTTTTCTTTATTATTCAGTTGTTTATGCCAAATCATGGCAAGTTACACGATTGAATAGCACGTTCAAATAATAAAACTTTATTATCAAAATGAGTGTTCGTTAACGCAAACGTTGTGCGCATATTGCCCATTTTACGGTAGACGTGGTCGCCCTTCACAGTCGACTGAACTTGGGCCTACACCAATACAAGATCCAACTGACTCAGGAGCTAAAAGTTCATGACCATAGACAACGACGTTTGTTCGCTGGATGGGTTTCGAATCGTTTGAAAGAGGACGTGAGGTTGGACGGCTCGGATACGTGCCACAGTGAGAAGCCGAGGCGGGCATTTGAATGATGTCATATTCCACACTTAATGGCATACATGCGCCTTTCAAATAAAAATATAATTTTGCTAATACCTCACACACAGCTTTTTTTATTTCATTTCAACATCTACCCGCCCTTATTGAAAACCCCTTTATTATTGGAAGAAAAAATGATATGCAATTCAAATTTAAGTTTAAGCAGTTTTATGTAAAGATGTATTCGAGAAGTTAAATCAATATACATATTTGTATAGGAAATAATTATCTTACATATAATATACTACAAAATTTAAGATGTTCAAATGGTAGACATGTGCATTCAAGACGACACAAGCGTCCACAGTTTTTTTTTTAAACCAACCTTTGTCTATCAAATTCTACTCTCACCTCGCCGCGGTGAACGTCACCGTCGGGTGCCTACAGTACATTAACTGGAGACTGGGTTCTAACCCTGTGGATAATTGTTGGGGGCAGCACACGAGAGAGGGGGGGGCTTTTTCCAATAAGGCACCTCTCCTTATCCAGACGGCAGAGGAGGAATTCCTCCTCAAGGCTAAATTCGCTAACATAAGCCTAATATGCGCGCACGCCCACCTCCGACAAAAGATTTAGGCTGATCGATTTCACTCAAGGCGAGACGTTCTCTTAACTAGTACGTAGTTCACACATCTTGATATCCACAAGGGGACATGGAAATCTCCTGATCAATCAACTGTCAACCAGATTGACCACATAACAACCTCTTAAGAAGTCCTATGCTGCCTACATTAAGCATCGAAAATCAGTGGCAACATTGCCCTGCAGCCATCAAAGATGCCGCCTCTGAAGTGCTAGGTTTCACACTGCCACCACAGCGAAACTCCTGGTTTGACGACGAATGCCAGCAAGCACACCCAACTAAGCAACAGGCATACAAAACGCCGGCGCTGCACAGAAGGACCAGAGCTGCTCGCGAGCGATCAAGGAAGGATGTCACAACAGAAATGAGGTTCGTAAAATTTAGCAAAAATACCTCTGAACCGTAGTAAAACCGCAGTCTATGTTTAGAATATGGAAGGTATATAACGGCGATGACAAATCGAATTTCGCTGTAAGGGAGATAGAACCACTCAACCTAGGCGACGCAGATCAACAATTCCCCCTTTCCGACCTCGACAAAGTAAACATAGCTACATATATCGAAACTGAAGTCCAACAAAGTAACTGGAGCTGACGGAATCGCTGTCGAAGTATTCAACGGAGCAGGTGATGACTTGGCAGGGAGCATGCACCAACTCTTCTACAAAATATTGTCGAAAGAAGGCATGCCCGATGAGTGGAATCTCAGCATAATTTGCCCAATACACAAAAAAGGAGACACTCTGAATTTCGCTAATTAAAGAGGCATCAGTCTGCTGAACTTTGCATATAAGATCCTTTCTGCTGTATTATGTGAACGTCTGAGCCGTTCGTCAACAACCTGATAGGTCCTTATCAGTGTGGCTTTAGACCAGGAAAGTCCACCATTGACCAAATATTCACAACTGCATAGCTTGGAAAAAACCCAGGAGCATCAAATCGATACCCACCATCTCTTTATCGATTTTAAAGCCGCCTATGGCAGCATCTATAGGGAAGAGCTCTACAGAGCAATGTCTAGTTTTGGCATCCCTGTCAAAACTAATCCGTTTGTGCAGAATGACGATGGAGAATGCACGCTGCTCTATCAAGGTCGGAAAAGATCTCACCGATGCATTTGATGTCAAAAAAGGTTTTAGACAAGTCGATGCACTGTCATGCGACTTCTTCAACATCAACTGTCAACACTAGAGAGAAAATCTCCAAAAAGTCCATCCAATTACTCAAATACGCCGATGATATTGACATAATTTGAAGCTCAAAGCGTGATGTCAGTGGAGCGTGGGTTAAGTGGTCAATGGGGGCAAGACCAAGTATATGCTGTCATCAAAAAAGAACATAGAACTACGATGTCTTGGACAAAAGCTATAACTTTGAGGTAGTTGAGGACTTTGTCTACCTAGGCACCGCTATAAACTCAGAAAACGACACCATTCCTGAAATCAAACGAAGAAGAACACTCTTGTAAATTACTGCTTCTTTGGACTTAGAAGGCAATTGAGTAGTAAAGTCCTCTCTCGAGCATTTAATATCACCATCTATAAGACACTCATCATCCCGGTTATCATTTATGGCGCTGAGGCCTGGACTCTGTCAAAGAAAGATGAGAGAGTCTTAGGATGCTTCGAGAGAAAAATTCTTCGTCTGCATAGATGGGGAATGGAGGAGAAGATACAACGATGAACTGTACGGGCTACACTCGGACTGTAAATCCGACTTGACCCAGAATATTGACCTTACACCTTACAAAAGTGAGATCAGGCCAATTCTTGAAAGTTGGCCTTATTTCACTTGTGGCTTTATTTCACGGCACTGTTTCCCATGTCGTTGTTTCTTAATCTGCTTTACTTATAGTTTGTACACAATTTTATTGATATGAATTGCGAAGTTATAAACCATCCATTATTTTGTTTTAACTAAAATAATCACCATCGAGAGGGCGGGTAACAGTTACTAATGTGTATTTTAGCGTAGAAGATATTTTAGGCATTAATCTAATGGGATCTGCTTTTCACAGACATGCAGCCTTGTGGTGTGTTCTCAAAATTGTATCCAGAGTAAGCATTCATAGACAAAGAGTGTGCTATCCAAGACTGATTTCTAGGGGAGTCTGTTGTTCCTGATTGTAACACAGGTGCGTTAATTATTAAATATTTTAATCTTTTGTATTCTACCGAACTGTAATGTAGAAGTGTCTGAAATATGAATCTATAATCTAATAGCGTCTTCTATCTCGAGCTCTAGAAGCTACTGCCATTTTAGACAATAATCTTAGTTGCCGTAGACTGTAAAATAGTGTCGCCTTCCGTCTAAAATTGTAATCTAATACTGCTAAGATGGAGTTTGCTTTTTTGGGTTGTTTTCTTCATCCTTAATAATCTAATGGAAATAATAATAATAATAATAATTCATTTGGTTGAAAATTAACAAAGTAAAAATTTTCAAATATTTAAGTCACAAAATGTTAGTAAATATTTGCGAAAAATCCTCATTTGCGATAGGAAGATAGTTATATCGTTATCGAATCTCTCATGAGGACCTATCTGAATTAGACAGGTAGTTAGAATAGAAAGTTGTAGACATTTCCTGCTATATGTCTAAACTATAATCTCACTTTGATAATGAGTTAAGTACTTAGTGTTAGAAAATTTCAATATCTACCTTCAAAGGCTTCAAGATTTAATCTGTTTTGTTGCCTTCATTCAGATTCACGTTTAGCATCATCAACAGGAACAACATCAACATCAACAGGATGATGTAGAAAAGATTCCTTTTTGTATTCCTGTTTTTATTCTTTATTTTTATAGAACTTTTGTTGCAATCAATTGGACAGCGTAGAAGAAGAAGAATCTTGACTAAAAGCGTCAGTAAAGCAAATTTAATTGCTTTTTAATGGTTTGCATGTTCTGTTCGGCATCATCACAGAATCACCTACACCTCTCCTACAGTTCTAAAAGTTATAAAAACGAAAAGACAGGAGAAGGAAACTGTTGGAAACAATTTCCTTCTTTTTTGTATTGTTGTTGTCTATACAAGGGTAAGTATATTTATGTATATATATGTTGTGTATACTGTAATTGAAGGCGCTAATCAAACTTGAAACATTAACAAGGTTGAAGTTTATCCTTTTCAAAGTTGAGAGGAAAAAACAAAAACAATTTTCTTTATGAAAACTTTGTTTTTATTTTTTTTTTATCGAAATTAACCTTTTAAGATGTGTGAATGATTTTTAATTTGTTTTCTTAATTTTATTGAATAATGTGAGATTTGATTGAGAAGAGGAATTTGTTGAAAGACATTTTTGTCGTAAAGTTCGAGAAGAATTTTTATTTTAATACTCCAAGATAAAGAAAATCATGAATCATACCATTTTTGTTGTGTCCTTAAATAGTTCTTGCACATTTAACAAATAAAAATGCTCTAAAGGTTTTAATTTGCAAGATCTCGGTGGCCCATTGTGATAACCTCTTCGAGAAATAACACAATCAGGACACTTTTCTTGCAAAATTGCAGTTGTTTCTTTGATTGTTTGATATACGTAAAATTATATTACGTCGTTAAAGAATTTATTGTTTCATTATTAGAAATAGCATGAATTCAATTTAGGCCAATCGATCGATTATCGATCTTAAACACTGGGAGTCAATGGTGATGGCCTAGGCCCCTGCGAGAAATTTTCAAATCCTCCAGAATTAATTCCTGCCATGAAAAAAGTGTTTTCTCATGTTCCGATTCGGCATAAAAACTGTAGGTCCCATCCCCTTCATCTCTGACATTACTCGCACACAGGAATGGTGTAAAGTTGTAATTCTCTAGGCCTACAAGCTGTTGCGCAACCTAATAATTTATTTTATAAATGCTCAAGAAGAACTAGTGTATGGCCGAATGAGAAATGTTTCAAACACGCGGAAAGTTATTGAATGTTATGTATGTCAATGCGGATTGGAAAAAATAGAATGAATAAATGACAGTCAATTTGACAGAATGAATAAATGACAGTCAATTTGACAGATGAATCTTCAAAAAAATGGTCGTTATAAAGTGTCAACGCTCAAAAGATTTGTTTTAATTCCTATACGAAGTATTATAATTTGGAATAGGTCTTATTGTCAAATGAAATATTTTGACATTTCTCAACGTTTGTAGGCCCTACAACCGAAATAAATAATTATTACAAACATTTCTGTATTCCACATTCACGTAAGCACGAGTGTTGCTGGAAAACTAATTTAGTTAATAAATTTAAATGGTCCCTTAAAATAACTGTTTAAAGGGTGAGGTCAGAAACATAACAATCAGCACATCACAGCACAGCACATTGACTACCATCCCATCCTTATTTTCCTCCTCTTCCACAGCTGCACAGCCTAGCTTATGCGTTAAGTTTCAATATTAATGGAATTAGTCACTGCTAAGGCATAACACTAGTAGTGACGGGTGTTTCAATTCAGTGAATTTTTTTCTCGATTTTATCTGTTTTGGTTTTATAAAAGAGGTTTGTCATAATACAAATTCTATATACTGTTGAAAAAATTCAAGCAAAGTAGAAGACAATGCACTATATTTCGGACTTGTTGAATTATTGATTCAAAATAGCTTGCAGCCTTTAGTCCTTGAAATTTTTTTTTTTTTTTTTTTTTTCGATTTTATCTGTTTTGGTTTTAGTTATTTTTTTTATTTGCAATGTCTGAAAATTTGAGAGTCGATTATTGTAATATTCGTGGGCTTAGAGTGAATTTTATGTTGCAATACTGCTATACTGTTTCATACAGGCCAGCTGTTTTGGCACTAAGTGAAACCCAAGTTGCTGAATTTTTCATTCATGATTATAGCTCGGTGCCATTATTCTTTTTCCACCATGGCTCGCCATATACATTAGGAATAATGTTGCTTATGTATTTGTCCAGCCCATCCCCATAAAAGGTGAATATTCTATCTTACTCCTCTGGTTTTGTTCCGACCGGATGGAAAACAGCATTTGTCCAGCTCATCACCGACCGATTGCACTTAAGTACTTTCTTTCCAAGGTCATCGAAACGCTGATTAATTATCATCTCAAGAAATATCTCGAAGATAGAAAGCTTCTTATGATCGACAATACGGTTTTCGAAGCAATAGGTCAATTGGTGATCTCACCGAACATTAGAGCAAATCTTAGCTGGTGCTCCTGCAACTAACTTAGGCCTCTTCGACAGTATTGAACGTAGAGCATTTATTGATTGTTGATAAATTTTTCATTAGTTCAGTTTCGTTGCTTGAACAGCCGTTATTTTACCGTTTTATGCTTTAAATAAAATACTAGTCATGTTGCCTTCCTCACATTAATAAATTTTAACGTTATGCTCGTGCTTTTAGGAATGCTTATCGTTATCAGTATACCCTCGAGGTCAATATTGGTCGTACTGTCAAATACAGAGATTCTTTCTTTAGCCGTACTACACAAAGGTGGAATGCCTTAACACACTATGTCTTTCAGGAATTCGAAATCAATGTGGACCGACATCTCCTTTCAAACCATTTCTCCTTCTCTTAGTGTTCACACTACGAACGCTAATAAACATTATAAGTGTAGTAATCTCCGCTTTAGTGTGCGCTTATTATTTTGAAAAAAAAATTCTTAAATTTAAAAATCTTTTACACGCAATTCAATAGTGAAAGCGTTGCAGGATTATACTATTAGTGGTAACAATGAAACATTTTACTGTATTTATACCATCGACCTTTACAGAAGCTAGTTCAATAAACTCTTAATTTTAACTAAGAGTTTATTGTATTTTATGCATCATCAAAAACCTTATTGTTACGTTAAGATTAAACTCGAAAAAAAAAAATACTTTCTCAATATTCTAAAAAGCACTCCTTATAGACGTTATCAACAGACGTTGTGTAACATTCGATTTAGTACTTGAATTTTTCTCCCATATCTCAATATCTACCCCATACATTAAGTCACTGAGTTCAAATGAAAAATAATGATTACCTAATACCAGCATGACCCAATTCTATAACTTATCACATATTTAATAAGTTCACCTACAAAAACCCAAACTTTTTTAATTTAAAAAAATGCTTTGACCTTGCAAGCAACAGTACGGCACAGAGCTAAACAGGAAACAAGGAAGAAAAGTGTCAGAAAAGTTCCTCAAAAAACAGAAGAATATCTTTATATATGTATATTGTATGTGTAACCAAAAGAAAACATAACTCCGATAACAATAAACAAGTATATGAATATCATGAAAACCCCAAAATCATATATACATATAGTATAGCCCGCCACACGCCATCCACCACAAGAATATGTAGGTACATACATACATATATAGACAAAAGAAGGAAGAATAAGAAGAAGAAGAAGAAAATGGATGCCATAAACAAAATAAAGTCCTGTTAATCTACGCAATTCTGTGTTGAAGTTATTAAAGTTACATCGGGCAGAAGTCAAAGTGTTAGGAAGCACTCATCTTTTTCCTTACATCATATTATGTATATATACCCTACCTACCTACTTACCTACCTACCCAACCCAAAACCCTCATGCTCCCAATTTTCCCTCCCATATAATATCACAGCTGGAGGAAGGGTATGTTAAATCTGTAAGTCTTCATCCGCATCAGCTATATATTGGCCTTATTATAATGTTGGGGCATAGCTGTCCTTGACTGAGTTGCGATATTTTGGGACGAGGAACGACAACGACGAAGGCGGAGGGCGGTGGCGGCGTGGCAAGGACGAAAAGGACGACGATGAAGAAGAAGAAGATACATCCATTTCCACACACGTGAAAGTTTAGCAATGACTCTCCGAGTATCCCTAAATTTATGATAAAATTGTGCACTTATTCGGGAATCATGTGTGAGGAGAGGTTATGAATCCAATATACCCTCTCTCACTGATGGGATGCTAAAGATATCCATGGGAACAAAAACAATGCGGGGTACGGGCGGACGCAAAAAAGGATAGAAAATATGATTTAAGCTTGTGGGTGAGTAGTATATGATCCAAGCAACAGATACAAAGTTTACAAAACCAAAAGCAACGCATGGATTAACATTTGGAAAATTGTTAAATTTGCTGGAAACGTTAGTAGGTCAACGAATTTTATTCATTTTATTTTATGAGTATAGGAATTTTTCTAGGATTTTATTTTAAATTAAACATTTTTTGGAAACTGTTGTCTTTTTTGTATTATTAAGAACTAGTTTTTTGAACATTCATTAGCTTTTAATTATGGAGGGCATCAAGTTCTAGGATCAGGGAGCTTAGGTTTCGAATGTTCAGAATGTTGAAGCAAAAGAAGTAACTTTGTCATGTCCAAATCAGCTAACCCCTACTTCTAGGTCATCACAAGATTATTTTATGATTGTGTATCTATGATTTCCTTGACATAATATAAGGAACTTCTTATTACCCTATAACCCATATCACTCCTGCTGTCATGATAGCATAACATCACTTTTTCTCATTTTAACTATCTCTTAAGTGCTTATAAAAGATACAAAATAAAGAAGAAAAACAACTCAATTAAAAAAAGATTCTCCCACAAATAAGACCACCAATGTGAAGATATCTTAACATTTTAATCTTATAGCACACGCGTCCTTTCCTTCTTATATATACAATATACATACTTATATCCTTTATGTCTTAAAGATAAACGAAACTGCCCGCTTCGTTTGAAAGTTTGCACTTAAGTCGTTAAGTTTTATCTAAAAATTTTAGTCTCCTTTGCTGTTAAAAAGTAAAACCATCATCTTGGGGCAATTCCATATTTGTGTAGAATAGCTTCATTTTCAACGAGCGAACGAGAAGATGTCTACAATTATAATTTTCCTATCTAAGGATATTCTTGCAACAAGGTGTCTTGGAAAACATAATAACGTCGTCATGTTTGCCTTCCTTAAATACACACACACACACACAAAAATGTTTCTATCTAAAAGTTTTGTGTTTGAATTATGTTTTATGATGTTATTTGCGGTCAGATGTTCATAACCTTAAATGTCCTTGTTATGGAATCTTAATTGGTTAAGATTTACATTTTCATTATATTTGTATGTAACTATAATATAAAGGCTCATTTAGGAATGTGTTCATACAAGAATATAATAGTTGATGATTGAGCATTGAAGTGAAGTTTTTGAGTATGATTTTGGTTCTGAAATGACATCATACATTTTTTAATAGAGTCATCTACATACAAAAATTGGGTGGCGCAACAGCCCGTTGAGAACTAGGGCCTAGTGACTTACAACTCTCAACCATTCCTGTGTGCGAGTACTGTTGTCAGAGATGGAGGGGACCTACAGTTTAATGCCGAATCCGAACGGCTAATTTGAGAAAGCACTTTTCATGACAAGAATTACTCTTGGAGAATTTGTCAATTCCTCGCAAGAGGCAGTACCCGTGAAAAAAACTTTAGATGGCATAGGCAGGGATCGAACCCACGACCTCTGGCATGATAGTCCAAAGAGTCATCTACATAAGATGTATTAATTTGCTAGACGTTTAAATTATGGGGGATCGTAACGAAATCTTGCAAAACAAAATCCCGTGTAACGAAATTCCGCCGATTAAATTTGATATTTTTTGTGTGACACACGCACAGAAAATGGTCAGAGTAAGAAATCCCGCCGATCACCGCGGGATTTTTCTACTCCTTTTTGGCAGGATTTCTAGTACGGCATAAAAAAGTACATACTTTGAAAAAAATATTTTCTGGAAAAGTAGTGAAAAATATTTTGTGTGAAAAAATATTTTTTCCTTCTTCTCGCTTATTATTTTGATTGAAAATTTAGTTCAATGGAGTAGTCTTTTTTTTTGTTAGGCTATTTGTAATGGCAAATTTGATTTTAAAACTTTTTCCCGATAAGTTAACTTTCTTCAGGGTATTTGTATGGAAAAAATTGATTTTTAGCACGCTTAGAGTCGTATTTAAGCTAAAACCGATTTTTTTTTGGAAAATCGCTCCAAAAACCTAGAAATCTTGTTTTTATCTCTTTGAATATTTTGTGTAGCTCTAAAAAGAACTTTTAAAACGCTTAAACAGCGTTTTAAGCTAGTAAATGTCTAGCATCAATTTTCAAGCGCTTAATAACATTCCCATAATGAACGTTCTAACACGCTTAAAAAATAAAACCCCTATTAATGGGCAGCGAACTCAACACGCTTAAAATACTTTTTAAGCGTAAAGGAAAGATTCACATATCGAATAAAAAAGCACTTCGAGCGCTGACGCCACTCTAAATAGAGCGCTAGTTGAGTGAGTGAGAGTCCATATCTCTGAGTGAGGTGTTTCCCTCACGGAGTTCTAAGAAGAACTAAAAATAATGCGAAATGAGCACTACTTTAATACTCTTTTCAAAGGATGTATGGCTGTTTTTTCAATTGGCTTTGGATACGCTTCCTTCGTACGTGTTGATTCTAATGATTGAGAGTGAGGTAGGAAATTTTGCGATAGCAATCATATAGGATTACGGTCAATTACTTTTGTTTAAAAAAGTTCTTGGCATAGGCGCCTGCGTGGCGACTTTACATACCCTAAGCGGAGCAACGGAGTTGCGTGAGCGGATGTGACCCCGAAAAAATGGAGTTAAAATCCTGAGAACCCGCGAAGCGGGCCACCCACAGGTGCTTTTATTCAAAAAAGCTGTTGATATTGGCGCCTGCCTGGCGACTTTATATACCTTAAGCGGAGCAACGGAGTTGCGTGAGCGGGTGTGAACCCCGAAAAGTGGAGTTTAAATCTTGAGATCGGGGCCACCCCCACAGGTGCTTTTATTCAAAAAATCTGTTGCTATTGGCGCCTGCCTGGCGACTTCATATACCCGAACCCCGAAAAGTGGAGTTTAAATCCTGAGATCCCGCGAAGCGGGCCACCCCCCACAGGTGCTTTTATTCAAAAAAGCTGTTGATATTGGCGCCTGCCTGGCGACTTTATATACCCTAAGCGGAGCATCGGAGTTGCGTGAGCGGGTGTGAACCCCGAAAAGTGGAGTTTAAATCCTGAGATCCGGCGAACTGCACTTTTTCACCCGATGTTCTCCTGCTCTGAACCCTCTGGAGCTTTTCGTTCCTCTTCATGGCCTTTGTTGTTGGTGGCTCTTCTCCTCTCCGAACTCTTTCGACTGCCAATTTCACTACAAGGAATTCTTTCGAAAGATCCCAAATAAGCTTGTAGAGACATGCATGCCTTTGGTTGACTACAACTATAAGGCGTCTATGCCACGCTTCAACACTATTTTGCGTCCTAGAAAAACTGGTCTCACTTGAAGCGGCTCCCGTTGTCCAGAGCTCTGGCTTGTAGAGTGGTCTTAATCTGGAATTGCCAATGTAGTTGGCTTTGAACCACTTTGCCAGCGTCTTAGATTCAGTGAATGCCAGGGCTCCATATGCTGCCTCGTAATAGGTCATTACATCATCTGGAGGTACAAATGCCAGTGCTTTAAGCATTCGCACTTCCATTGCGAAGCTTTCATTTTGCCCATATTTGATTTGGAAGCCCAAATTTGGAAGAACGTTTGGGCGGACCTTATTATTGCCATTTAAAAGTCGGATATTATTCGTTTTGGACTAAAAGGTATATTGAAATCACAGGCGCATTTCAGGAGTTGAAGCCAGAACTCGTCATATGCCTCCTTTGATTTCCGGCTCATTAGGCAGTACCTAAACCAGAGGAACAACGATTCCATCTATATGGCCATGCACTGAAAACAGTTGTCCCATAATAGTTGGAACCACCGCAAACGTGTCATCAACCAACCAGCACTTTAAATCCGAAAGTAACTTGATCTTCTGTTTTGTACCAAGCAGGATGTTTTTTCATCCCGAGTATATGTTCTCTGTAAGTACAAACAGCTCACCGTCAGAAAACTTGATGTGCTCGGGATTGTTAATTTCCTCAAGCGTGGTCGGCTCCTTAACAAGACTTTCTCGTACTCGATGTATCCTCATTTTTTGAGCGGCCTTTGAGGGGAGGCTTGGACGACAAGCGGGCTCGACCATCATCACTGAGTCCCTGATTATTATACTGGGAGGAAGTGCCTCTTTGGCTTTTAGCTTAATTTGGTGGTTGGCCGTATGGAAAACCCACCAAACTCGACGCCAATGCATTTCCTGAACAGGTCCAATTCCACCTATATTTATAAGTTTACCAACGGCAAGCTGCCTCTTCCCTACCTCTATAGAGCGTTCTTTAGAAGGGGTTTTAGTACCCTTTTTTGGTACCTTCACAATCTAAAAATTCTCTTAGGGGAAACTCGACCTAACCCACCGACCCGATTGTCACAACGATGTTCCTTTTTCTCTCTCAATACTCATATAACTAATACTATCAATTTCAAATTTTCAAGTTTTCAAATTTTCTTTTAAATTTAGCTGCCAACACAAAAATCAATTCGCCCGGGCTTATACTTTATTTTATTGACCGCGATGGCTGAATTCCAGCTTCCGCTGAATTGCTCCCTACGGGTTGCGGTATCCGATGAATATTTTGTTTCGAGAATAGGGAAATTTTCGTGTTTTCTGATATTGGTTTTATATAGGGTATCGCGTGATGAGGTTGCCTTTTTCTTTTTTCTTTTAAATTTTCAGAAAAAAAATATTTAAAATTTACGAACCACTTATCTGAATTATGGTGGTTGTTCCACGGTTCTTACACCAGTTGATTTTGTTCCGTTTATTTCGGTACCTCCCACGACGCACAAAGGCTAACGGCCTTTATTGCCTATAGTTTCACCCGCGATACCTAATGCAAATTCCATTTTAAATTCCTAATTCTAACGCAATAAAATATTATAAAAAAAATCACTCACCCTTATTAAACTCCTTTTCTAGTTCGTTCCACAAAATCTCCTTCGAAAATTATTCTATATCCAACACTATATCCAACACTTTAAATCTAATAAAAAAACAATATGTAATTTAAATTAACACTGACTTTGAACTGAACAATTCACAAAAAAAAAACCCTTACTTTGGGTATACTAGCACCACTTTGATCTTACGTCGGGAATGAATACTTTGGAACTAAAAACGTACCTCGAATACATATCCCTGACACCGTACGATCTCTTATTTAGTTCCCTCAAAACACCCGTATTCTCTTACTGTGTTGAGGTACATACATGGGAGCCGTTTTCCTAAGACCCACTACATTTAAGGGGCTCTCCTCACCCAATCCATTCTCGCCTATGATATCTTGGTCTATAATGCCCCTTAAATGCCCACCGCACTCGTTCATATCTTCGACACGAACCTAAAACGAATTTCCCTTAGGAAATTATCCGTGTTATTCCTGAATGCATTAATTTTTGTTCCCAGCAATCAGCTGTTTGACATTTCAGATTATTCTAAAACAAAAATGGATGACGATGAAACTTGTAACGTCTAAAACCAAAGGCAGTCTTTTTAACACTGAGCTTTATTTGATCTTCCTTATCCTTACTTACTAATTACATTGTGTTCTTACATACTACCTTACAATATTTCCAGTATTGTATATAAGTGTTAGTATAAACTTATATTCTATGTTCTATGATATTCCATGATTTGTGTTTATCGTATAAGGGTGCATATACACTTCAACATCCCCCTTAAATTGCGCAGTACACGAATGAAAATCAGTATTCTATTCAACTCGATTTCTTAAACGACCATTCCAACGAGTATCCGCTGGATAGATCTTGCGTGATGTCTTACGTGTTGCAACATTTAAATTATCTGATTCTTCGTTGCCGTTTATATGTTCTTTTTCGGTGATTTTCATTTTTGCACTGGGATCAATTAAGATTTCCGGAATATAATTATTTGTATCTTTATATTTAAATTCATTTAATAACATTGTTTGATTGAAATGTCGCTTCCAAATTACATCGCAATTTCCTTTTTTAACTTTAACTAAAAGATAACGTTTGCCAATAACTTTTAAGATTATTGCTTTAATCCAAGAAATTTTTCCTGGTATTGAAAAATCTTTGACAACTACTTCATCTTCTTTTCTAAATATTTTCGAATTATTTCCTTTATAATATTTTCTTTGTTTCTTTTGCATGCAGTTAACTTTTTTTAACAATTCTTTTGGTTTCTTTTGAATTCTCTCTTTTTGATTTACATTTAACGGATTTAATAAGTCTAACCTACTTCTTAAATTCCTGCCAAATACTAATTCAGCTGGAGCACGACCGGTGGTACTGTGAATGGACTTTCTATAATCGATTAAAAAGATTTGCAAACAATGATTCAAACTGTCGCTTGGCTTCTTTGAGTGTAATGCTTTTTTGAGTGCCCTTTTAATCAATCGAACACCATTCTCTGCCTGCCCGTTCGTTGCTGGGTGGCCCACCGGTGTGGTAATATGCTTTATACCGTTACCTTTTAAATAAAATGCACGACTGGGTCGCACGAACTTGCTCCTGTATTCAAAGAGTCTGTTTAAAAAAGTATCTATGTATATAAGATTTAAAAATATACCTGTAAAATAAGTTTGTCTTCAAAGATATAAATGCCATTTGATTCGTCGAAAAAACCTCCATTTTTCAATTGGGGTTACATTCAATACAGTTAAAATAATTTAAAAAAAAAAAATAATTTAAGATTCAAAATTTTATCTGAAAAATAAGTTTGTTTTCAAAAATTTAAGTGCCATTTTATAAATAAAAAAGCCCTTGATTTTTCCAAATTTTTTTTCGAAAATCGTTAGAGCGGTTTTTTTTTAAATTAATTTTTTATATATAAAATTTTTCAATTTTGTTCTAAAAATATTTTTCGTATGCAGTTATTTAGTGATTGTAAATATACGATCTACATTTGAATTTCGTAAAAAAATAGTAACCTGTTTTTGAGATATAGAATTTTGAAAAAAAAAAATTCAATATTTTTTTAAAAATCCAAACAAAAAAAAATTGCACTTTTGATAATCAAATATTGTTAAAGCAATATAAGAGCTTATTCAGAAAAAAAATTATTGAAATCAGTACATAAGTTGCTGAGAAAATTAAAAAACAAAATAACGGTTCTATGAGCGGTACCTTTCCTGAGCAAAACAAAAATATGTTTTTCTTATTAAAAGAAGCCAAGTTAAAAAATAAAATTTTAGAGAAAATTAAAAAAAAATCTATCGGTTTGTTTTTGAGAAAATTCGAATTATCGTTTTTTGACCAAAAAAATTGTATGGGGGCCACTGTTAGTTTTGATCTTAAAAAAAAAATGAAAAAAACGCCTAACGCGAATCTGCTCAAAACCTTAACTTCCAAGTTTGAACTCAATTGACCCAATGGTTTAGGCTGTAGGAGCGTGGACAGACAGACAAAATTCTGCACGAATGCAAAACTTGCCATATAGTTCCTATATGTCGCAAGTAAAAATCTTGAAAAAACTTTGAAATGAATGTTCGACCATTGTCGGTAACAATGGTTTCAGGTAACCCGAATCTACTAAAAATCTGAAGCAAAATTTCTTTAGTATGAATACTCGTAATATTTTTACCCATGTCTACACACTCGATCCATTTACTAAATGCGTCAACAATAATTAAAAAATTTCGGTCGAAAATTGGGCCCATGAAATCTAAATGGATTCTCTCCCAAACTTTACATGGCCAATCCCAATTAATTAATTTCGTCTTTATTGGGTTATCTTGATATAACAAACAAGATTCGCAAGATTTAGCAATGTTCTCCAAGTCCTTATCCCAAGAAGGCCACCAACAATATCCTCTAGCTAATCCCTTCATTTTTACTATACCCAGATGTGACCGATGAAGTTCGAACAAAACCTGTTTCCTAAGAGATTCGGGTATTACCAATTTGTAACCCCAAAAAACTCCACCCGCTTCCACCGATAACTCTGAGCTTCTAAGCAAATAAGCTTTTAAACTTTCATCCTCCACATGCTTAGGCCATCCTCTTTTTATATATCCTACAACTTTTGTCAACACGCTGTCCTTACTTGTTTCGGCTACTACGTCCGCAAACTTTATTGGCAAGTTACCAACTTCTTGTACATAATTGACGTAAACGTCATCAGCGGCAGTATCTTCTTCTGGTGGATCTATGGGGGTGCGTGAAAAATAATCCGCAATATTCTTTTTCGTGTTTACGTATTGCGTTTGAAACTGATAGCCGGAAAGGAAAAGGGCATACCTTTGAAGGCGATTCGCCGACAGCGGTGGTATGCCTCTTTTGGAACCAAAAATTGAAACGAGTGGCTTACTATCAGACAACAAAATAAACTCTTTCGCGAATAAATATTGATGGAATTTTCTAACACCAAATACAATCGCGAGTGCCTCCTTTTCCACCTGCGCATAGTTTTTTTCGGAATCGGATAGCTTCCTAGATGAAAAACAAATTGGTCGTTCTATTCCACTTTCATATATATGAGCTAACACCGCTGCTAAACCGCTTGGGCTTGCGTCTACAATGAGTTTAACTGGCACGTTGGGATCATAATGGGCTAACACCTGATTTGAAGATAACAGCTTCTTTACCTCAGTGAATGAATTTTCTTGGGCAACGCCCCATTTGAATTTACAGTCATTTCTTAACAATGTGTAAAGGTCGTTTGCCTTAGATGCTAAATCTGGCATAAAACTCCGGTAAAAATTGATTACCCCTAGAAATGATTGCAGTTCCTTCACTGATCTAGGACTTGGAAGCTGCATTATATCTTCGACACGTTTTGGATCCTTATGTAGCCCCTGCTTGTCTATTACATGCCCTAAATACTTGACCGAATCTACAAAAAAGCTACACTTATCTTTAGCTACCTTAAGCCCCGCACTTTTTAAACGTTTTAAAACTTCGGCTAACCTTTCTAAATGCGTTTCCTTGTCACTAGCTGTTATAAGTAAATCGTCCATGAAAACTACTACTCCCTCTAAGTCGATCAATAATTTTTCCATCTCTTTCTGGAATATGGCAGCCGCTGGAGCAATGCCATAAACTAACCTTGTACTTCTTAACAACCCTCTAGTTGTACTTATCGTGGTCAAATCTCTGGATTTCTCATCCAAAACTAACTGCTGGTATGCAGATGACAAATCGATTTTTGTGAATGACTTCCCGCCATGCAATTTCGCGAAAATTTCGTCGATGGTCGGTAACTGGTGCTGCACTCCCTCAATAACTTGATTCACAGTCGTCTTATAATCTCCGCAGATACGAACTGAACCATTCTTTTTTAATATAGGGACGATCGGCGTCCCCCACTCACTATGATCAACCCGCTCATAAACTCCTAATCGGACTAAATCATCTAATGCCCTCTCCACCTTCTCCTTTATGTGAAAAGGTAGTCGACGAGGTTTAAAAAACTTTGGAGTAGCACCTTTTTTTATTTGTAAAGAGATTTGTCTCTTGTTGTACATGCCTAACTTCCCATCAAAAACTTCAAAAAACTTGGATAAAACATGTGCTAAATCTTGGTCTTTAACATTTATGAAATTCACTTCTTTAATGCCTACGTTAAATGCGAACATCCAATTTCTACCAAGAATCGGCGGGCCACCATTTTTTACCACGTGAATGTCTAACATTTTACATTTATTGGCATAAATTACCTTGAGATTACAAAATCCAAGAGGTGTTATAGCACCGCCGTTATAATTACGAAGCATCACACTCGTTTTTTTCAATTGACAGCTTGAAAAATGCTTCTCATAATCTAAGTCAGATATTGCTGTGATTGCCGACCCGCTATCGATCTGCATGCACATGTTTTTACCGTTCACAATAACATCAGCCGTGATGGGTCTTAAACTAGAGTTAGTACTGCAATAAAAAAGAGACAATTCGTCATCATTAGATACATAATTACACTCTTTGTTAAATTTATTATTAAATTTTTTGGGACACATTTTTTTTAAATGACCCCTTTTCTTGCAATTTTTACAAATATAGTTTTTATATCTACATTGACCTTCACTATGGTTTGTGTAACCACACACGTTGCACCGACCAGATTTACCGCTCGCTGATGTTGATTGATGAGATGATAATACCGTTTCGCCTTTACCGCTACGTTGCATGTTTTTACCGCTCTTCCTCTGGATACTAAACACGCTTGCTGGTTCTTCTTTGATATCTTGTACAGTGACGTCATACTGCCTTTTTACGCATTCAACAGACAAAGCCATTTCTAACGCCTTTTGAAACGTCAGATCACTCGCCTTCTCCAGGAATAGTTTGTCTTTCTCAGGGCCTTTTTTGAGACCCATCACAAACCTGTCTCGCAACGCTACGTTCAGATGAGTATCGAAAGAACAATTTACAGCCAAAGCCTTCAGCCTTGCTGCCCATTCTTGTAAGGTTTCATCGTCGTGTTTCACAGATTCATAAAACTTTCGTCTCTCTGCGAACACTGAAAACGATGGCTTGAAATGTTCTTCCATCGCCGTTATAATTTCACTGTATGCTGTGGTGGCATCTTCAGGAGCCCTTGGATGCATGATTTCTTTAAGAAAACGGAGCGTTCTCTCACTGAGACCACTTAACAGCACTGCTTTTCGCTTCTTTTCGTCAGCTGCGTCTTCCAAATTATTAGCGATGAAAAATTGCTGGATTTGGATTTTAAAAAGATTCCAATCATTTTCTTTAAAATCGTAGGTTGGAGTTCTGCCCAAATACGCCATGGTTTTTATTACTTTTTATTTTATTTCCTCGTCGCCAGTTGTAACGTCTAAAACCAAAGGCAGTCTTTTTAACACTGAGCTTTATTTGATCTTCCTTATCCTTACTTACTAATTACATTGTGTTCTTACATACTACCTTACAATATTTCCAGTATTGTATATAAGTGTTAGTATAAACTTATATTCTATGTTCTATGATATTCCATGATTTGTGTTTATCGTATAAGGGTGCCTATACACTTCAACATCCCCCTTAAATTGCGCAGTACACGAATGAAAATCAGTATTCTATTCAACTCGATTTCTTAAACGACCATTCCAACGAGTATCCGCTGGATAGATCTTGCGTGATGTCTTACGTGTTGCAACATTTAAATTATCTGATTCTTCGTTGCCGTTTATATGTTCTTTTTCGGTGATTTTCATTTTTGCACTGGGATCAATTAAGATTTCCGGAATATAATTATTTGTATCTTTATATTTAAATTCATTTAATAACATTGTTTGATTGAAATGTCGCTTCCAAATTACATCGCAATTTCCTTTTTTAACTTTAACTAAAAGATAACGTTTGCCAATAACTTTTAAGATTATTGCTTTAATCCAAGAAATTTTTCCTGGTATTGAAAAATCTTTGACAACTACTTCATCTTCTTTTCTAAATATTTTCGAATTATTTCCTTTATAATATTTTCTTTGTTTCTTTTGCATGCAGTTAACTTTTTTTAACAATTCTTTTGGTTTCTTTTGAATTCTCTCTTTTTGATTTACATTTAACGGATTTAATAAGTCTAACCTACTTCTTAAATTCCTGCCAAATACTAATTCAGCTGGAGCACGACCGGTGGTACTGTGAATGGACTTTCTATAATCGATTAAAAAGATTTGCAAACAATGATTCAAACTGTCGCTTGGCTTCTTTGAGTGTAATGCTTTTTTGAGTGCCCTTTTAATCAATCGAACACCATTCTCTGCCTGCCCGTTCGTTGCTGGGTGGCCCACCGGTGTGGTAATATGCTTTATACCGTTACCTTTTAAAAAATCTTGAAAAAACTTTGAAATGAATGTTCGACCATTGTCGGTAACAATGGTTTCAGGTAACCCGAATCTACTAAAAATCTGAAGCAAAATTTCTTTAGTATGAATACTCGTAATATTTTTACCCATGTCTACACACTCGATCCATTTACTAAATGCGTCAACAATAATTAAAAAATTTCGGTCGAAAATCGGGCCCATGAAATCTAAATGGATTCTCTCCCAAACTTTACATGGCCAATCCCAATTAATTAATTTCGTCTTTATTGGGTTATCTTGATATAACAAACAAGATTCGCAAGATTTAGCAATGTTCTCCAAGTCCTTATCCCAAGAAGGCCACCAACAATATCCTCTAGCTAATCCCTTCATTTTTACTATACCCAGATGTGACCGATGAAGTTCGAACAAAACCTGTTTCCTAAGAGATTCGGGTATTACCAATTTGTAACCCCAAAAAACTCCACCCGCTTCCACCGATAACTCTGAGCTTCTAAGCAAATAAGCTTTTAAACTTTCATCCTCCACATGCTTAGGCCATCCTCTTTTTATATATCCTACAACTTTTGTCAACACGCTGTCCTTACTTGTTTCGGCTACTACGTCCGCAAACTTTATTGGCAAGTTACCAACTTCTTGTACATAATTGACGTAAACGTCATCAGCGGCAGTATCTTCTTCTGGTGGATCTATGGGGGTGCGTGAAAAATAATCCGCAATATTCTTTTTCGTGTTTACGTATTGCGTTTGAAACTGATAGCCGGAAAGGAAAAGGGCATACCTTTGAAGGCGATTCGCCGACAGCGGTGGTATGCCTCTTTTGGAACCAAAAATTGAAACGAGTGGCTTACTATCAGACAACAAAATAAACTCTTTCGCGAATAAATATTGATGGAATTTTCTAACACCAAATACAATCGCGAGTGCCTCCTTTTCCACCTGCGCATAGTTTTTTTCGGAATCGGATAGCTTCCTAGATGAAAAACAAATTGGTCGTTCTATTCCACTTTCATATACATGAGCTAACACCGCTGCTAAACCGCTTGGGCTTGCGTCTACAATGAGTTTAACTGGCACGTTGGGATCATAATGGGCTAACACCTGATTTGAAGATAACAGCTTCTTTACCTCAGTGAATGAATTTTCTTGGGCAACGCCCCATTTGAATTTACAGTAATTTCTTAACAATGTGTAAAGGTCGTTTGCCTTAGATGCTAAATCTGGCATAAAACTCCGGTAAAAATTGATTACCCCTAGAAATGATTGCAGTTCCTTCACTGAGCTAGGACTTGGAAGCTGCATTATATCTTCGACACGTTTTGGATCCTTATGTAGCCCCTGCTTGTCTATTACATGCCCTAAATACTTGACCGAATCTACAAAAAAGCTACACTTATCTTTAGCTACCTTAAGCCCCGCACTTTTTAAACGTTTTAAAACTTCGGCTAACCTTTCTAAATGCGTTTCCTTGTCACTAGCTGTTATAAGTAAATCGTCCATGAAAACTACTACTCCCTCTAAGTCGATCAATAATTTTTCCATCTCTTTCTGGAATATGGCAGCCGCTGGAGCAATGCCATAAACTAACCTTGTACTTCTTAACAACCCTCTAGTTGTACTTATCGTGGTCAAATCTCTGGATTTCTCATCCAAAACTAACTGCTGGTATGCAGATGACAAATCGATTTTTGTGAATGACTTCCCGCCATGCAATTTCGCGAAAATTTCGTCGATGGTCGGTAACTGGTGCTGCACTCCCTCAATAACTTGATTCACAGTCGTCTTATAATCTCCGCAGATACGAACTGAACCATTCTTTTTTAATATAGGGACGATCGGCGTCCCCCACTCACTATGATCAACCCGCTCATAAACTCCTAATCGGACTAAATCATCTAATGCCCTCTCCACCTTCTCCTTTATGTGAAAAGGTAGTCGACGAGGTTTAAAAAACTTTGGAGTAGCACCTTTTTTTATTTGTAAAGAGATTTGTCTCTTGTTGTACATGCCTAACTTCCCATCAAAAACTTCAAAAAACTTGGATAAAACATGTGCTAAATCTTGGTCTTTAACATTTATGAAATTCACTTCTTTAATGCCTACGTTAAATGCGAACATCCAATTTCTACCAAGAATCGGCGGGCCACCATTTTTTACCACGTGAATGTCTAACATTTTACATTTATTGGCATAAATTACCTTGAGATTACAAAATCCAAGAGGTGTTATAGCACCGCCGTTATAATTACGAAGCATCACACTCGTTTTTTTCAATTGACAGCTTGAAAAATGCTTCTCATAATCTAAGTCAGATATTGCTGTGATTGCCGACCCGCTATCGATCTGCATGCACATGTTTTTACCGTTCACAATAACATCAGCCGTGATGGGTCTTAAACTAGAGTTAGTACTGCAATAAAAAAGAGACAATTCGTCATCATTAGATACATAATTACACTCTTTGTTAAATTTATTATTAAATTTTTTGGGACACATTTTTTTTAAATGACCCCTTTTCTTGCAATTTTTACAAATATAGTTTTTATATCTACATTGACCTTCACTATGGTTTGTGTAACCACACACGTTGCACCGACCAGATTTACCGCTCGCTGATGTTGATTGATGAGATGATAATACCGTTTCGCCTTTACCGCTACGTTGCATGTTTTTACCGCTCTTCCTCTGGATACTAAACACGCTTGCTGGTTCTTCTTTGATATCTTGTACAGTGACGTCATACTGCCTTTTTACGCATTCAACAGACAAAGCCATTTCTAACGCCTTTTGAAACGTCAGATCACTCGCCTTCTCCAGGAATAGTTTGTCTTTCTCAGGGCCTTTTTTGAGACCCATCACAAACCTGTCTCGCAACGCTACGTTCAGATGAGTATCGAAAGAACAATTTACAGCCAAAGCCTTCAGCCTTGCTGCCCATTCTTGTAAGGTTTCATCGTCGTGTTTCACAGATTCATAAAACTTTCGTCTCTCTGCGAACACTGAAAACGATGGCTTGAAATGTTCTTCCATCGCCGTTATAATTTCACTGTATGCTGTGGTGGCATCTTCAGGAGCCCTTGGATGCATGATTTCTTTAAGAAAACGGAGCGTTCTCTCACTGAGACCACTTAACAGCACTGCTTTTCGCTTCTTTTCGTCAGCTGCGTCTTCCAAATTATTAGCGATGAAAAATTGCTGGATTTGGATTTTAAAAAGATTCCAATCATTTTCTTTAAAATCGTAGGTTGGAGTTCTGCCCAAATACGCCACGGTTTTTATTACTTTTTATTTTATTTCCTCGTCGCCAGTTGTAACGTCTAAAACCAAAGGCAGTCTTTTTAACACTGAGCTTTATTTGATCTTCCTTATCCTTACTTACTAATTACATTGTGTTCTTACATACTACCTTACAATATTTCCAGTATTGTATATAAGTGTTAGTATAAACTTATATTCTATGTTCTATGATATTCCATGATTTGTGTTTATCGTATAAGGGTGCCTATACACTTCAAAACTGAAAAGACAGCAGATTGTTTATAACTTTTTTCCTATATAAAAATTTCAAAAAAATTACTCTTCATTTTAATAATTAACAACCCTATTAATAACTGTATTTTATTATATTTAATAATTAATTGAATAAATTATAAAACTTTAAAGTTGATTATTTAAACAATTGGTTATTTGCACTATATTCCCAAAGATGAAATATATAACGACATCAAAAGATGACTTCTCTTGTAACGAGGCCACCAGTGATAATTCGAACCACGAAACTCTCGAGCCCATAACTATCGACGATGACGACGACGAGGAGGGCAATGACAATGAGGCCAGTCTCGAGTCCAGCTTGGATGAGAGCGCTCGAACATCCAAACCGCTAAGGAGAGCCTGTTGCATTAGTGGCCAAGCCTATGTGACCAGCTCTGGCAAACTCGTGCCTGCCAAGAAGGTGGTTCCTCTGACTGAATGCCGTGTCAAATGCAACACCAGATTCACCTTCGAAATGCAACAAGCCATCTTCAACGAATACTGGGCCCTGGGAACCTACGAGAAACGAGCCGAATATGTTGCGTCCATGATAACAGTCATCAATAAGAAATTCTCGCGTCCACGAAACTAAGACGCTGAACGGGAGATATAAGAACAAAATCTTATTCGTATTGCCTGGAGTTGGATGGCAAAGTACTACCCACTTGCAAGGGATGTTTCCTAAAGACTCTCGATTGATCCTCGTCGATGGCACGAAAAGGCAGCCACAACAAATAATATTTTTGGGATGCGGAAGTGATTCCGGTTATTTTTTTTCATTTTTGTTTTAAGGAATATATAAAATAAAAAAATAAATAAATTAGGTGGCGCAACAGTCCATTAAGAACCAGGGCCTAGTGACTTACAGCTCTCTACCATTCCTGTGTGCGAGTGCTGTTGTCAGGGATGGAAGGGACCTACAGTTTTAAGCCGAATCCGCACGGCTAATTTGAGAAAGCACTTTTCATGACAAGAATTACTTTTGGAGAATTTTTCAATTCCTCGCAAGAGGCAGTACCCGTGAAAAAGTTAGGTGTCACAGGCAGGGATTGAACCCAAGGCCCCTTGCGTGACAGTCCAACGCACTTTTTTTTTTAATTCATTTTTATTATAATTCAATCTTAAAACTATCTTAAAGCTAGACAAAAATTCATAAAACTAGCCTAACTAACCATAACTTACAACTAACTTACTGGTCCCATACGGACACTCTAAGTTAAACTATAACACTTAATATTAATGCCTTTCGGCCCTAAGATCTATTTTACTTCAATTAAGTTTTATTTATTTTGTATTTATTAGAAAATTTGAAAAAAAACTAATATCGATATCCTTTTTTTATTTTTACTTAAAAACTACTTAAAATAAGGTCCTTAATATAAAACTTAAAGCTAACTAAAACTACCTATTCTACCTATAAACTACTTAAAACTAGAACAACCACAGCAGCAAATCTAACTATCTAACGTTTTTTGTTTTTCATATTTTGTCTTTTTTCTTTATTTTTTTTTTTAATTTTTTTTTGTATTTTTTTGTATTTTTCTTTTTTGTATTTTTTGTATGTTTTTTTTTTGTGCCACCATGCCTATTCTACTTAAAACTTAACCCTAAAACTATAAAACAAGTATGTAAGCCGGCCAAGGCTTAAAACTCCATCCCGACTACTCACTATCAAGTGCCGATTGAAGCCACCAAAACTGGCTCTCCTGCTTCACCCTATCAGTTCGGTCCCGTTCGGACACAGCCCTACTGAACCGAAGGAGCTCTGCTCCGCCTTGTGCCATGACGTCCCGATTGTACAGGAGTCGCCTATCCACGGTTCGTCGTCTGACGTGGTAGATTAACGGAACTGCCAATCTATCCTGTATCAGACCGCATCTATCTAAAAAGAGGAATGCCTCTGGTGGAATGAAGCCGCTCAAGCGTGCACTTTCAAAATACTCGTCGTTCGGATAGAACGCCCCGAAAATTAAATTGTTGGTCGAAGACATAGCTCTTGCAATGTGACCTCGAACGAGTTTTATCACGAAATTGTCAATTCTGTTGATTCGAGCCCCGTTGTATAGGACCTCGTTGGAATAGTAGTGCACGTAAGAAGATTCTGCTGTTCGATATAAGCCGGTACAGCGTCGTAAACACTGCCGCTCGAACACCCGAAACTTCTCCATCTGGGAAGGGGCAACGTTGAACCACACAGGACAACCATAAACGATCATCGGCCGTATGAGGGCCATGTAGCAAATTACCTTCACTCTGGGGTCAAGCCGACTGCTAAAAAACAGCCGTTTCGTCAGAGTGAAGGCTCCTCTGGCCCTGGTTAGAGCAGCATTTATATGTCTGTCGAAATATAAATACTGATCTAACCAGATACCGAGGTACTTCACTACACTTTTGCTCGCTAATGGCTGCCCGTGAAGATCAACGATAACCATCTTGCGCCAATTCTTGCGCGTATCCCTCGTGGCCCTAGCCAACGGAGTCCGGAACAGAATTGTCTCCGACTTCTGGACATTTATTTTCAGTTTCCAGTCGTCGCAATATCGCTGAATCTTGTCGAAATCACGCTGCAAGAGAATTCTAATAACCTCAACCTTTCGGGCCGTTCTGTACGCAATTAGATCGTCGGCGTACGCAATTGCCTTTGTAAGACTTCCTATCAGATCGCTGGTGTAAATGCTGAAGAGAATCGGCGAATTCACCGCTCCCTGTTGAAGACCATTTTTAATTAAGAATGTTGTGGTAGAAGTTACATTGCCACTTTTGACAACAAACTTTCTACCGTTAAGCATATCATAAAGTATATACAACAATGGCTTGCTTATGCCAAGCCTGCTCAGTTTTAGGTAAAGACCCTCTAACCATACGGTGTCAAAGGCCTTTTCCAAATCAACCAGAACAGCACCTGTGCATTGTTGTTTTGTTTTATTCCATTGGATATCAGAAACGAGTTTAGACGCAGCATGAATTGTGTCATGACCCGCCTTGAACCCAAACTGTTTATCCGGAATTATTTTGTTGTCCGCAGCCCACTTAGTCAGAGCCCTATTGATGATCTTTTCGAAAACTTTGCTGATGCTCGGAAGAAGACTTATCGACCGAAGATTTGACGGGTTGGAGTTGTCCTTTCCCTTTTTCGGGAGAGGATGAACCACAGCGGTCTTCCAATGCATTGGATAATATGCAGTCCAACGCACTAACCATCACGCTACGGGTACTACTTTAAGGAATATATAAGAAGATGAAAAACACGAGTTATTTTATGACAAAGTTCTTTATTTAATTTTGTAGGTCTTACCTCGATGAGTGTTAGATCGAAAAAGGGTAGAGTAAAAAGTGACAGATGTCAAAACCGACAGATGTCAAAAGTGACAGATGTCAAAAGTGACAGATTTCAAAAGTGACAGATGTCTAAAGTTTTAAAATCACGCATTTTCGATAAGAGAGCTTGGTGCCAAAATCTGTCAAATGCTTTTGAAATATCAAAAGTGTAATAATCTTACTTTCTCCAAAACATTTGTTCCACTGTTCGGTGAGATAAACCATGAGATCACGAGTGGACCTATTGCTACGAAAGGTTCCGTTCTTCAAGATATTTCTTGAGCTGATAATTAATCAGCGTTTCCATGACCTTGGAAAGAAGGGAAGTGAGTGCTAATGGACGATAGTTAGAGGAAGAGGAGGATTCGCCTTTTTTAGGGACAGGCTGGACAAATGCTATTTTCCATCCGCTCGGAAAGAGACCTGTAGACCTACTGTAGAGTAGGAAAGATAGAAAAGTTTCCGCAGTGGTTTTGCCACCGTTGAAGAACACCTCTTCAGAACAAAACAAACCTTAAAAATACATTTTCTGCAGCGAACGAGATTTGGCCTTGAATGCCACACACAGTTTGTTGTTGTTGTTTTTTATTCCAAATAAAAAGAAAAAAATATTCCGTTATCTTCCTCGACCATAACATATTGTGAGTAAATTTCCCATAAGGACCAAATCTGTAAAATTGGGTGTTGTATTTGATAGACCGATACAATTTTTAAATAACTCGCCGCCGCCGCCGTGCGATACTAGCGAAGTAGCGACTTATAAGCAATAAGTGTCGCCATCTAGAGCAGGATCTGCCCGGTGTCCCTTCCATTTGTAATTATTCATTGATACAACCTACCTTTGAACCTGTGATGAATATCAATATGCAGAACAACATAAAATGAGTTCCATTAACAAATCCTATCGAATTTCAAATAATTTGATTAACGAAGACACGTTTACAAAATAAACAAAACTTTGACTTCACACAATGAACTACATAAACGACCTAAACGTTCCACGTTGACGATATTCGTCGAATTTCTAAAGAAACCCGCACTGTCTGTGTTGCCTATACGAAATACGCTATGAAAACAACCCAAACCTATAACCTAACCAGTTCCTTACGATTTTCATTTACTTCGAATTGTGTTCAATGTCCTAGAACCAAAAGGAAGTGAATCCATCCACCTATAAAGATACTCCTCTATTGTACAAGTACCACCTCACCTATTTCTAGTCTTTTGTGTAACGTAAATTGTCAATTTATATGGAAATTCAATTTAAATTACATGGAAATTTCTACAAGGCCTTGGTGTGGTAGACTTAGAGGTTGTTTAAGGGGGGGGATGGGGGAGAGGTAGCCTATGATGTCTTTCAAACCCTATTTTATTCCCAAAACATCTATACTTTCATCATGGTAGCCGCCGCGCGCCGCCGCCGTGAGTCGTCGATACCTAAATGTCGAAAATGTTGATGTTCCTCGATGTTACATCAAAGCCAGCCTATCTACAATTCTACATACTATACTCCTAAATAAACTTATATACCTGCCTATATACTTTTAGGTAATGCTCTATATCCATGCTTATTTATAAAAGTAATAAAAATCGAAATGCAAATATATTTATATACGAGTAAGCACACAAATATCGAAGCCAAGTCTCTAGCTCTGGCAAAATAATCAATTAACTAAATAATTGAAGTAATTTTCAATTTTCAACGAAATTTGCATACAAATTAGCGAAAGCACACGGGCATTGATGTGTTAAATATGCCGCACGTCTAAAACCGTGTAATCTGTTTGAATAATTTTTTAATTGCATTGACTAATGATCACATACATTTTTGAGCAGCTTTTGACTTTTGGGCGACCAACAACAAGCAATGTAACGCGACGCAGCGTGATAGCGACCGACGACGTGACGCGACGATTTGGTAGTAGAATACCACCAACACACGCGACGAATAACGCGGAAACGGAAAGGGCTTAATTAAATCGTACCAGGGCAATTTCCGTCGCACGCGCCACATCGCGTTGTGTATATGTACTTTTATGGATATTTTATAAATGTTTCTTTATTGTTGAAATTAATTTTAGTTTGTTTCAAGTTTCGAAACCAATCAACCCTTGTCTGATGAAAGAGTTTTTATGCTTCCTTCTCTCCCCCCCCCTCCACCGACACAAAATTACATCATCATAAATATTAAATTTGAAAGAATAGTGTCGCATTAACTCGCTGTTGTAGATCTGCAAAAGGGCTTAAAATAAATGATAAAATAAACATGTACATTTTCAAGTACTAATAATTCAAGTCAAGTACTAAGTACTGAGTATGTACTTACACTTAAAAAAAAAGGAATTTGATAGAAATAAATGGAAATATATTCTTTAGAGTATTCATATTCTTTAGAGTACTACTCAAAAGCTTTGCTTATTATTTCAATAACTTTAACCCTTTACCGCATGAATTATTTCCAACAAAGGAACAACATTTATTAGACTTTTAATTGCTTTATTAGATCATTATAAGACATGTTTAATGAAAAAAATTAACAAACGAATAAACTTGTTTAAACTTTTGGAAGAGAAGCCAAATTTGGCCTCGTATGCATTAAAGGTTTTAAGACCTTAACATTTCCGTAAAGAAAACGTTTATAAGAACACAAATAAAAATTAAGGGATATCATGAGTTTGAGCTCCATGAAATTTAGAAAAACAATTTGTTTTGGCTGAAAGGCCTTGTTATTATTTTATTTTAAATTGTATAAAAAAATCAAAGAATTAAAAATTAAACACAACACGTTTTTACTTTATCTTCACACTTTATTGATTTGAATTGACAGCCAAAATTTGACAGAGAGAAATTCAATAGCCAGATGCCGATCATCATAGATTAAACATTATAAAGATCAAACATCATCTTTCGGTCTCTTCATGTCGGTTTCTAAGTTTCAAAAGTTGAACGTATGGGTGCGTTCAACACAATTACTTTTTTCATTGTAACATAAATGAGCTTGATATTTTGGCCAATAGGTAAAAGAACGGTAGGAGCAATTGTTTTGGCAAATTTTTCTGTTTTTTTTTTAATTTGTGGGAAATGGCCCACATTGTCGAAACGAATAGAAAGTAGAGAGAATAGTCTTAAGTTGTTAAGCCATATTTTCTTTCAGTTTAAAGTCTGACTTTTACGGAAAAGGATCGCTTAACTATCGCACAACGCATACAATTTGATAAAATCTACTACAAAAATGTTGAATTTGCTACAGTCACATATCGTGCTTTAAGAGGAGATTATGGTTTACACAATCGTCCAGCTACGGAAGCAATTGGCAAAATTGTGAAGAAGTTTGAAGAGACTGGATTGGTTACATATAGGTATTCTAAGGCCTGTGCATCATCGTTTCGCTCGTACCACTGAAAATATCGCTGCTGTAAGCGAAAGTGTTGCCGAAGACCTGAATGTGTCGATTCTTCGTCGTTCTCAGGAATTAGGACTGTCTCAAGGCACATTATGGCGTATTTTGCATTTGGATCTTCACTAACATCCATCACACAACAATTGAAGCCAGCTGACCATTCACAACGTCGTAGAGACGTCGAATGGGTGCTTGAACAACAGGCTAGGCTTTGCCTGCTATTGAAGAATATGACTTGGAAAATATGTGGTTTCAACAAGACGGTGCCACATGCCACACAACTCGAGTGAATATGGCTTTATTCCAAGAGACATTTCTTGGCCGCGTAATTTCTCGTCGTGGCGATATCAACTGGCCACCAAGATTATGCGGTTTGACACCTGTGGACTTTTTTTGTAGGGCTACGAAAAAGACCGTGTTTAGCACTTAAAAACCAACATTTGTCAAGTTATGGCAGAGATAACGCGACCGCCGAATATGTGTCAAAAAGTGGTCAAAAATTACCTCAAAAGAATTGTGCTTTGCAAGAAATTACGCGGTGGTCATTTAAATGATGCCGTGTTTAACACATAATGTCAACGTTCAAACTTTATAATAATGTAATGTGTATACCTACACTCTTTATCTCTTTTAATATCGGATTAATAGGAGAACTCGCTTCTTTAAGCATCGAGAAACATCTAGTGGCTAAGAGGGGAACATTCAGCACATACAAGAACCTCGAAAGGGGCAACATCTAGGGATTAAGAGGAGAACTAGCTTCGTTAAGCATCTAGTGATAAAGAGGAGAACTCGCTTCGTTAAGCATCGAGAACAACCTGGTAGATTCTCGAACCGATTTAAGGTATATAAATAGGATATAAATAGTTGATTATTGATTGTGTACTGCGATAAGTAAAGACTGTGTCGAAAAGTAATAATTGAAAGTGGTGAACAAATAAGTCTATAGCGATTTAGATAAAGAAAATTTGTGTTTTATTTACAAGTGTGAATAAGTTTTAATTATCGGACCAAGCCGAATATTACATTGGTGTCAGAAGTGGGATTGTAAAGCCACACCCGATCTCCTGCTTGGAACTCTGTTGTTGTCGCTCGTATATCGTAGCGTGTCTTCATTCGGTCACTGAACATCTTTATTTTCAACCTGGTACTGTCGTGGATTTGAAGGAGTCTTTCTCTGAGGTCATCAATGTAGTCATCCTCGGCTTGCGGCTCCGACGTGGGACATCCAAATTTTATTTCGCTCGGCAGTCTGATGTTCCTTCCCATCAAAATCTCAGACGGTGCATGGCCAGTTGAGCTATGTCTTGCACTTCGATACGCCATCAAAAACAGTGGAATGTGTCGATCCCAATCTCGCTGGTTGTCGTCCACAACTTTGCAAAGATGTTCCTTCAGGGTTCGGTTGAATCGTTCGACCATGCCATCAGATTGTGGGTGAAGTGGTGTTGTTCTTGTCTTCTTGATGCCAAGAAGCCCACAAACTTCCTGAAATATGTTTGATTCAAAATTCCTTCCCTGGTCGGAATGCAGTTCTAATGGAACGCCGAATCTGCTCACCCAGTTGAAGACAATTTGGTCTGCGACTGTTTTGGCGTATGCTTCAGGCCACTTGCTGAAGTAATCCATGACGACCAGAATAAAAAACGATTTCCATTATTTGTTTTCGGAAATGGACCCGCCACGTCTACTGCAATCCTTTCGAAGAGTGCTCCGACATTATACTGCTGCATTTGGCTGTGGTTCTTTTTGTTCGGGCCTGTGGTGGCAACACAGGTATCGCATTTTTGGCACCACTTCTCGACATCTTCCCTTGCATGTAGCCAGTAAAATCGTTGTCGAACCTTTTCTAGCGTCTTGTTTACTCCTAGATGGCCTCCCGAAACTCCACCATGCATCTCTCGCAGAACGTCCATAACCTTCGATCTCGGTAAGACTAGCTGCATTATATAAGACTTTCCATCTGCTGATTCCCATTAACGTCGAAGGACACCCTCTTGGACATGAAACGAGTCCCACTGTGCCCAATAGGCCTTCAGAGTCGGACTTCTGTCGGAGATATTAGCCCATTCTGGTTTTTCCTGATGTTCCTTCCATGCGAGGATGGGTTCGATATCTGAGTCTTCTTGTTGAGCCTTCTTCAACTCGTCGTTGCTCCAGCCATAAATGGGATCGGCTCTGGTTCGTTGGACATTAACCACTTCTTTTTCTTCTTGTCGTCTTAAATGCTTACAGTCTTGCAAGAAAATTTGTGTTTTATTTACAAGTGTGAATAAGTTTTAATTATCGGACCAAGCCGAATATTACAATAAAAAGAAATATCATGACAAAAATTATTGTATGTGTTTTAATTACGTTTACTTCTGAAACCGCAAAATGGATAACCCTGCACAAATTGATTTTTTTTTGATTTTTTAAGTAACCAATCTACGAATTTACATTCAACAGATTTTAAATTAAGTACATAAATATAATAACAATTCAATTTATAAATACATATTATTACATTTAATATATACAATTCTCCTGTCAAAGTGTTAGTTGCCATGCTCCTCCGAAACGGCTTAACCAATTTCAATGAAATTTTGCATAAATATTTGGTAGATCTATTTTTTATATTCATTAGTGCTATTGTTTATATTGTTAATTTAATAATTTACATTACAGCACGTGTATTCAGACAAAAATTGAAGTCTTTGATAAATTTCATTACAAAATTACATGTATTCGATCCCACACGTTGTTGGATGTGTAGGGTTGAATGGCAAAAGCGAGGATTACCTCATGGTCACACTTTTTTTTGGTTAGTCGATAAAATACGTCCTGCGGAATTTTTGCGGAAATTCCAGATTCCTCTACTGATACTAAAACATGATTCATGGCCCATGCGGCAATCTGAATCGTTCATCGCCTTGCATGTCAGATGGAAAGTGTAGATACTAAAAGTTTTCTGAAAAAAACTCCAATGAAGCTGTTTGGCGTGTCTTTGGTTTCCCAATTCATAAACGGGATCCAGCAGTTAAGTAGCATTCACATGAGCGCGACCAACGAACGACGAATGAATTACAAAATGTGATTTTATATACGTTTAAAGACATATTTGAACACAAAATCTTAACAAAACGATAGCAATATAGTTTATATTTGATTTATGATGCATACTTTTACTTTTCAATATCATTATATTAATAAATTTAAGAAAACAAATTTATTCGTCGCGAACAAAATTCTAGTTGATACGAACTGTCAAACTTTATTCGCGTCCCACATACCATCCACGCTGCAACGAATAAATTGATCGCGTTCCACATACCATCCACACTGCAACGAATAAATTGTTCGCGCGCTACATAACCTAAAGCATCTTGCACATGAGCAACGAACTGCGAACTGCGAACTGTGGATGTTCGCATATTTTGACTTTTCTTTCACATGAGCTTTTATTTCTATTCGCAGGTAGCGACGAATTGTCAACCCTTTTCTCCATATTTTCCTCAGCCATCATCTTTCACACAAAAACAAAACAAGAGTGGTATAATTTTGAGGTTAAGTTGAGCGCGAACAATTTATTCGTTGCAGTGTGGATGGTATGTGGAACGCGAATAGAGTTTGACAGTTCGCAGCAACCACACTGCGATTCGTTACTACCAAATTGTTTTTACAAAATTCTCTCGTTTTAGAGAACAAAATGCGAATTTTATTATCTTAACATTAGTGTCAATTGGTTTCTTATAATTTAAATGTGTTTTTGTGTGGAATTGACTTTTGGAAATGTGTAAAATCACGTTTGTTCGTCCATTCGCAGTTCGCAGTTCGTTGCTCATGTGCAAGTCACTTAAGTCAAACTTCATTCGCAACGAATTAAAAGCTCTCATGTGAAAGAAATGTCAAAATCGACGAATATTCGTTCATTCGTTGGTCGTTGGTCGTGCTCATGTGAAAAGTGCTTTACGCATTTAGCCGTCCATCTTGAAAACGGCCAGCGCGTATATTTCACGAGCGAGACAGCGATTCATCGTGCTGTTAATCCACCAAAAACTACACTCACTGAATGTTTTTAAATTGTTTAATCGTGCTGATGCTTTTGCACGGACTTTACTCTATTCAGAAGTACCACGCTATTTCATATACGCTGCTAAAAAATGTATGCCTCGTAAGCAAGGTAAGCCGATTGATGCATGCCCCGGTTTATTCAAATCAAACACCTTGCGGCGAATATTTACAGTCAATCCAAGGCAGACTGAGTGCTTCTATCTTCGACTGTTTTTGGTTAATACGTGTATCACCGCCCCATTATCATTTCAAGATATACCTACGTAAATGGACGGAAAACAGTATTCAACGTATAAAGATGCATGCCTTGCACTCTGCTTGCTGGAAGACGACAACCAATGGGAATGTATGTATGCTTACTGAAGCAGGATTGAACTGTACAGCTAAACAAATTCGCTATAGTGCTGACTACATGTTTCGGAGCCCGAGCAGAGACATTATGGGATAATCACAAAAATTCAATGACTGATGATATATTGCATCAACATCGTACACAGTGCAACGATTTTACGATAGTATTCAATGAAGCATTGATTGCTATTGAGGATCTTTGCATTATCATTGTCAACTTACCACTCAGTCATTTCGGTATGCATTCACGAAATGGAAATGCATCTGATTTAATAGACACTGAATTGAATAGTGAACTACAATACAATACTGTAAATGGCTGCGATTGTTGCTTGCAATGTTCCACTAATGAATGAAGAACAAAAAACCATTTATGACAACATCATGCTCGCAATTTCGGCAGGACAAGGTGGATGCTTTTTTTTTGGATGCACCAGGTGGAAATGGCAAAACATTCCTTATTTCGCTAATTCTTGCTAAAATACGATCAAAAAATGGTATCGCATTCGCTGTTGCATTTTTTGGCATTGCGGCAACTTTATTGGATGGAGGCAGAACAGCTCATTCAGTATTTAAATTGCCACTAAATATTCAAAATAACCCATATGCGGTGTGCAATATCAAAAAACAATCATCCATGACCAAGCGCTGAAATAGTGTAAAATTATCATCTGGAATGAATGCGCTATGGTACCGAACATTAGCTTGAGGCGTTGAACAGGACATTGGAAGATATGAAAAACAACGACAGACTATCGGCACTCTGTTACTCCCTTCAGGTGATTCCAGACAAAGTCTTCCCGTTATTCCGCGTTCCACGTACGCTGATGAGATCAACGCGTACTTAAAATCATCGCCACTGTAGCTTCAAATGCTTCAAGATCCATCCGCTGAAACATTCTCAAAACAACTGTTAGATATAGGCGACGGAGAAGTTACTACAGATGAAACTGGATGCATAAAATTACCGGTCGATTTCTGCACGATTATTGATTCACAAGATGCTCTCATTGACCAGATATTTCCCGATGTACACAGACATATTGTCTATTTGTATATTACAAATCATGAGTGCCCGGCAGAAAGAGCAATTTTAGGAGCAAAAAATGTGGATGTCAACGAATCAAATCTCAAGATACAACATTTGTTACCAGGAGACTTGGTGTCATACAAATCTATTGATACAGTTTGTGATGCTACCGAAGCTGTAAATTATTTTTAAAATGAGTTTTTGAACTCATTGGATTTACCAGGCATGCCACCGCATAATTTACAACTGAAGGTTGGATCTCCGGTAATTTTGCTTCGTAATTTGAACCCACCACGGTTGTGCAACGGCACGCGATTAGTTATTAAAAAGTTAATGAAAAATTTAATCGAAGCCATAATTCTAAATGGCAAATTCCGAGGTGAAAATATATTATTACCGCGATTCACTAAGAATTGAAAATATTAATTAATTAAATTGAATAAACGACTTTTAAATAAGTTTCTGGACATTTATAAATATTAATTAGAACAAGACATATTAAATAAATTAAAACTTGCAGAAATCGGTTCACGTTGTCCATATAGCGTATGATAGGAATCAACTGCCAAGAGCGATCTGGCTCTTAAGGAAATTGATGGAGAATACAGTTGCAAGCAGTTAAGCAAACTCTCACAAACAATGGTTGAAGTCAAAATATTACAAATAAACATGACACTATACATTTTTCATCTCGACTCAAGAGTCTGTATTCCAAGTAATATAGGCATTCTTCTACATTGTTTTCAAAAATATTTCGAAGGGCAAATCTGAGAAATTTTTTTTGAACATTTTCAATTATCTTTTTACTAAACTCAGTTGTAACATAGAACAGGACGCACAATACTGCAGTATAAAGATTTAATCGTGTATTGGTCCTTAAAATCCAATGAGTTTCTTTTGATGAATCCAAGTAAGGAATTTGTTTGGATACAATATAATTAATATGTAAGTTAAATTTCAATTTAAAATCAAATATAACGCCCAAGTCTTTGAACTGTTCAACAACAACAACTTGTAACGGCAAATTATTCAATGAATAGTTTGGAATAATATTTTACAAAGTTCTAGGCCATACAAGCACACTTGTCAACATTTAACAACAAATCATTTCACTTGCACCAGTCGACAGATGAATTTTGATAATTTTGAAGCAAAAGATAATCATTTAAATTAGGAATCCGAGAAAAGAACTTTTTGTCATCCGCATACATAATGCAATGAGAATTTTTAAGAACATTCGGAACATCATTGATAAAAAGTAGAAATAATAAAAGACCCATATGACAACCTTCTGGAACACTAGAAGTTACCTTGATCTCTTTTGTATAAAAGTTCCCGATCATTACATATTGTTTTCGACCAAGTAAAGATAAAGAAAACCATTGAAGTAGCGGTCCATGGAAGCCATACGCTTGAAGTTTTTTAAAGAGAATATTATGTAAACCCTACTAAAGGCTTTTACAAAGTCTATTTCAATCATATGAACTTGTTTTCGATTGTCCAGAGTATTAATGACCCGTGTAGTAGTGCCCGTGGCATGATGGTTAGTGCGTTGGACTGTCATGCGAGAGGTCTTGGGTTCGATCCCTGCCTGTTCCACCTAAAGTTTACGGGTACTGCCTCTTGCGAGGAATTGACAAATTCTCCAAGAGTAATTCTTGTCATGAAAAAGTGCTTTCTCAAATAAGCCGTTCGGATTCGGCATATAAACTGTAGGTCCCCTCCATCCCTGCAATTACTCGCACACAGGAATGGTTGAGAGTTGTAAGTCACTAGGCCCTGGTTCTCTACGGACTGTTGCGCCACCTAATTTATTTTTTTTAGAGTATTAATGACAAAATTTGTGAATTCTACTATATTAGTAAACCTACCTTTTCAAAAACTATGTTGATATTTACTTATATGTTGCTTTATGATAGATTTAAATTTATGTTGAACAAGGCTATCTAAAAGCTTTGGAACAAACGGTAGTTTAGTTATTGGTTAATAGTTGTTTACTTAGTTTTTTGATCCAGATCTTAAAATCGGGTCAATGATAGAGACTTTCCACTCATTCAGAAAATACCATTGGAAATAGATGTAATAGCGAAACAGAAACAGAACTTGCACAATGAAGAAAAACAATAGGGAACAATCCAAGTATATCTGATGTTTTTTTAAGTTTAACTTTAACCAAAGCATCTTCAATATCACTTAAGTCAAAGTGAATACTTGAACAATAAAAAATAGATGGCAAGGAATTAATGTATTGATAAATTTATTGTTGAAGATGTAGATACTTTCAAAAAACGGTCCAAAAAAATCTACAATCATTTTCGGATCACTAGTTTTATTATTACCATAAAACATAGTTGTTGGAAATCCAGTAGTATTTCGTTTAGTATTTATAAATTTCCAAAAAGATGTTGGAGATTACTTTCAACACAATGAATATAATTAGAATAAAGAATTTTTGAAAGAATAACAAAATCTTTCCTGAGACGAGAAAAAATTGCATACGAATCATCGGAAGGTTTTTCTTTATAACATTTCAAATTTAATATTCTTTTACTATAACAAATCGGATGAGAGCCAACTTTTCCACTATGCATAGGTATACAATCATTTAAAACATTTTTAAAAAAGAATTTAAAACAGTGGAACTTTTCATGTATATTTTTATCCAGAAACTCATTTGACCAATTAATTATATAGATGTACATAATAAATCAATACCTATACAAAATGTATTAGGTACAATACACGTCCGTTGAAATTATATTTCTTCTTTGTCAAAAATTAGCCAACACAATTCCAATACTTATCCTTTAGACAAAATGTATCAACAAAAAAAGTTATTAAACCAAATCCATTAAAACGAATGAATTAAATTAATTCCCTTAAAATTAGATAAATGTATCATAAAGATTTTCTCTCTATTTTTTGGTTGTTTGTTTATCAAATAATATTAATAATTTAAATGGTTTTCTATATCCAAACCTATTTATTCACAGCAAAATTATTTGCTTGCTAAACGGACAGTGGGGATAAAATTTGAAAGATTTAAACCAATCAATTAAGAGATTAGGAAATGAAGAAGGAACGATTTCAATTTCAAAGAAAATTAATTATCAGAGATTAAAGAGCTGGTGAAATAAATACATAAAAGCATTAAGAGATAGGTAGATAGATATTATTTATATAAATTTCAATACAAGTCAAAAAAAAGTTAAAAAAGATATGATTTCGAAGTCCACTATTTGCTTTAAATTTATTTGTAAAGCAAAATTCTTCTTCTTTGAAACGAAATTGTACCTAATAGTAATCTTTTTACCTAATTTTCTTAATATGACTTCCTCTAGAGATTATATTGTTTATATTTTAAATGTTATCGGGTTCTCTTATAGGGAATTAACAATTTTGAATTTGATTTCATTTCATTCAATTCGATATTGCCAACGACATGTTAGTAACTGATAATACGGTCGATTAACTATTAAAAAAAAATAGCATGAAGATCTATTACCTACTATGAAAATAAAATAGAGCGAAGTAAAAGTATTTGAAATTTGTCTTTAAAAAAAACTAAGTATTTTAAAAGTTTTACATTAAATACTCTTTATTGTTTTTCTTTATTAAAATATTATTACAATGTTTTATTAGAGTTAGTTTGCATTCAATGAAATATTTTCTTTTGGCAAACGAGCTTTCCTAGCTTTCTGAGTAGCAAAACAACTTATAATTGTATCGAAATTCAATTTCCTCGCCAAAGGTGCTTAGATGCATAGTGTAGCAAGTCCAGAAACACGATCTTGTGATGAGCACGAACGATGAAAATTCTTTGTTCTGGCAAGGACGCTAAATGAACGTTCGACACTAGCTACGGTTACAACAGGTATGGAGGAAAACACACGGAGAGCAACACAAATGTTGGGGAAAATCGTCTCCAAGTTCTGGAAATAAATAGCATTGAGCAAACTCAATGGCGAAAGTTCTGCTTTGAAATTGGCTTCATAAATGTGTTTTCTCAAGTTCGTCCATTGTTGAAAACTGTCATAAAAATGAAAATGTAGCATTTCAATTTTTCATCGTATCGAACCGACGAGAAATTGCACATATAATTTATTGAATCAACTATGACGTAAAAATTGTTTGTCTTGAAATTCATTTCTTCGTCTGTTTCAATTTGCATTCCAGTTCCTCGGTTTTCTTCAAAATGTCTCTTTAATTGCCTTTTTCGGTTCGATGGCAACGATTCTGGAACATCGCCGAATCCAGTAGCAAGTGCTTTGCATTCAGATAAAAATTGATCTCATCCGTTTCGAATAATGTTCAAATCGAAGATCAAGTTGTCGAGATCTCGAATTTCAACGTCAATAGTACTGTTTCTGGCTTGAAGAAGGAAACTTCTTTCATTTATAGCCTTGCACCAAATCGAAGACATCAGGGCGCATTCAAATTTGTGCATATATTTTAAAACGCCATTTACATCTCTTCGAGCTTCAGCAGTTAAATTAATATCACTTAAGGCTTCTAATGATGTTCTAAGATTTTTCAGATAATTTGCAAATGGTTTCAGTGCCTTAATTCTAGCTGACCATCTTGTATCGGAAAGTTTGTGAAGGGATCCATCCGGGCACATTTTTCTTAAGAATTTCCCAACGTTGAGCACTGCTGCTAAACAAGTTGAAACACTTTTGAACAACACCAAAATATGTGATTGCAGCAGTACAACATTCTGCTGAATCGACTCCACGCAAGTTAAGGCTGTGAACTGCAATGGTGAATACACGGCATTCGGAGTTTTGTTTAAAATATGACTTTGTGCACCATTATACTATCCTTTGATATTGCTTCCATTATCATAGCCTTGTGCACAACAGTCTTCTAAATTGATTCCGTTCTTTGCCAATGTTTCGCGGATCAAATGAGCTATTAGGGTGCCAGTTTTTTTGTTTCAATCGACAGATTCCAAAAACCGTTCATGGATGGTGAACACATTTTCTTCAAAGCGCAGATATCGGAAAATAAATGTGTTTTGTTCCACATGACTTGAACCGGGTGTTGCATCGACAATTATGGCGAAGTATTTGGCGTTTTCTCTCTTCTTTAAAATAGCTGAATTCACATGTTGGGCACAAATTTTAATGAACTCATTTTGAATCTCAACGGAAAGGTAGTGGACTTGGAAACGTTTGTGCTCTTGTTGTGAAATTCTTACTTTTCCAAGTGCTCCTGACGTAAGGGGTCATAATGACTATAAACTATAATTAATTCCAAAATGCCCAAAAAATTTCCACTATTTGGCTCTCCAATAAGATTGCTATCGCGATCGCCTCGTAGTCCTAGTCCCCTTTCGCCACGGAAGAAAATGGTGTCCAATATTCTATATAGAATTCCTTGCTATTTTTGTATGGCTGGTTTAATATACACACTTTGAAGTGACTTGATATCTTTAAAATCTTCAGTAAGCAATTTATTCAAAGTATTAATTAATTAATATTACGGAAACCACAATTGAAAAACGTTTGCGTGGGATTTTCCGGTCCCCCGAAACCGAATCAAAAATTTCGTTCCCAGCAGAAACAAAAATAGAAGAAAAGAAACTTTATAAAAACAGAAACCGAAATAAATATGTGTGTTTTGTTTTAAGTTGCCGGGCCCTTATTTTGATTTTTAAAATTTTCAAAATAAAATAAATTTGAAATGTACGTTAAATTAAGTAAGAAAAGTGAAACAATTTATTATAAGTTTCTTTCAATAGTTCAGAGTTGCCCAATTTTTCATTAAATATAAACAAAAATGTACGCCAATAATAATCAGGGGCCCAGATCGGCAAGATTGTGAGTGAAAGATTGGTAGATAACATGCAAACAGGGGCCCGATTGCGAAAGCATGAATGATTTTAAATTTTCGGGCCCCTAAAATAAGTAGGAATAGGTATGTATATGATGAATTTATAGTACCTATGTACTTTAAAAAAAAAAAATAGTCCTCATTGCTTTCAATTTTACGGGCCCCTAGAAAATCCCCTGTGCCGTAAGACAGTCCTAATTCCTGAGAACGACGAGCAATCAAAACATTTGAGTCTTCGGCAACAGCGATATTTTCAGTGGTTCGAGCAAAACGATGATGGTCAGGCCTTACAATATTTGTAACCAATCGAGTCTGTTCAAATTTCTTCACAATTTTACCAATTGCTTGCATAGTTGGACGATTATGTAAACCATAATTTAATCTTAAAGCACGATATGTGGCTGTGGCAGCATCACCATTTTTGTAGCAGGCCTTAACAATGCTTATGCGTTGTGCTATAGTTAAGCGATCCATTTTCGTAAATGCCAGACATTAAACTGACAAAAAAAATTTGTTTATCAACTTAGTTTGACAAATGTCGAATTCCACCCCTATACTTTTGAAACTGCAAAATGGATAACCCGTTTTAATATGAGATATAATTTAAATCGATAGCATAATATGTTATAACCCTAAAACCTAATGTATTTGGAGTCAAAATTTCTGCAGGTTCTTGAGATAGATATACTTAAGGTGACGCAACAGTCCTGGGTGAACTCGGTCCCTAGTTAGATATCTCCAGTTTTGCGCTCCAAGTTGGGTGAGGTCTTTTTCCACTTGTACATTGTACGTGCCACCTTATCCGCTGTCTTCCTCTACTGCGCTGTCCTGTGGGCGTGGATAAGAAGATTCTCCGGACCAAAGCATTGGTTTTGAGGATTGACATATTTTTTTAAAGACAAACTGTAACAAACTTTCTAAAAGGTATAATTATTTAAGTCCTTTTCAAGTCTTCAAGCCTCAAAACTCTTGAAAACTATCAATCTTTAGTTGATAAAATTAAATACACGCATAAAACTTATTCAGCAATTATTTTCTACATTTCTTTAAACCGCTTTATAATAATCGCAAACAAAATTATTCATTATTAAAAATTCCCATAAAAGGAAACTAAGAAGAATATTTTAAATTAGTTATAAGATATACTACATAATGTATGTATGTGTGTAGGTACTCTCTGTTTTAACATCATCATTACATCCACTTTACTTGAAAAACAATCAAAAATCAGCGATTAATTATCTACTTGGCATCAGGAAATGAATTCTAATGAACCCATTCAATTCGCTAAAAGCAAAAACCCCAACCTTTACGCCTACATGGCTTTAGGTATAATTTTCAACAAAATTCGCTTGTGCCAAAAATCCTCCCATATAATTAATTAAAAGTGATGTTATCCTGTTCAATGTCGGTGTCGTAGTCGTCGTTGTCGTTGTCGGTGTCGGGGGTAACATTATCAGTGTTGACGGTGCGCGCAGTGTGGAAGTGATGGGTAAACCACCCCTTCGGCACGACGACGACGACGACGACGATGTGGAGCGGCTCAGCGGGCGGGCGGGCGTAACGTCCCAAATCTACTAAGTACATTTCGGTTCCAAAATTATACCTATTACCATGGTGTCGTATCGAAAGTGTTACATCGAATCTGGCAGATTAACTAAGTTAATTACTTGCTTGTCCTGTGTCACCACTTCTTGTCGTGGCCACGTGATATGAGGAAAATCACGTACGCTAGCGAAAACGGATTCATCGTTGAGGAATTTTCGCTCAAATAATCCACCCCAATAACCTCCAACCCCCATAACCGTGTATAGCATAGTTTCGGATCCCGAATTTTTCCTGTGAACTGATGTGATGCTCCTATTCCTAACGACACATACAACTAGTGTGCCAAACATTGGAAGTGATAAAAGACGTGGGGGAGAGAGGTGAGGTCATTAGTGTTAAAACTGTGTCAAATCTGATAACCGAAAATCACACATTTCACTTATAAATATCTTCTCATACTGGTAGTGGTAGTGGTAGTCGCATTTTTGCCACCCGTTTCATTTGGTTGGATTAATTAATTTCGCACTGAAAAAGGAATTCAGCGTTAATTTAAATTGAAAATTCTTGTTACAATTTGGTATTTTGTTGACTGACTAAAATAATTAATTTCACGACTTTGGATGCATAAATCTGTAATTTTAGATAAAATATTTTCCAAACATAAATTTTGCATACAACAAAACATCGCTCTATGCACATCAGTTTTAGGCTTTGAAATTATCACCCATCTAAGTTACATTCAAATTCCAATCTAAATATCTCTAAAATTGTCAATAATTTTAAATCTGATTTCGTTTAATTTGTAAAATGTTGGCGGAAAAAAATATTTTAAAGAAAGTAAATGATTTTTGAAGTTAAGATTCAGTATTGTTAAGTTACTATCAATGGTGAGATAGACTATCTATAGAATTGCCTCGCAAAATAAGGTGGATAACTTCCTTAATTTGTTTTTAATTGGAAACAGTATTTTAAAATCAAAAGTAATTCAAAGTCTTGGGATGATATAATTTTTGAAATGGCACTTTCTTTATAAAGTCTGTTTACAAAATGTGATGATAAACAGCTTACTTAATGTAAAGAAATATACAAAACATTAAAAAACCGTTAACTATTTCGCATACGTGTCTTTTATTATAACGGGTTATCCATTTTGCGGTGTCAAAAGTATAAAGCTGAAATTCGACATCTGTCAAACTAAGTTGTTCAGACATTTTTTTTTCAGTTGAAAGTCTGACATTTACGAAAATGGATCGCTTAGGCCCCTTTCACACCAAACGAATCCGAATCAATCCGAATCAAGTTGAATCTGATTCGTCATCTCCACTCTTTCACACCAGCTGAATCAACCTGAATCTATAAAAATCCTTTCATCTTCTTTTTGTTTTCCTTCTTTTAGTTGCTCTCTCTCTCTTATGGTTGTTGATTCAAGACTGACCGGACGAGGAATCTGACAGGTTGAATCAAGTGCTACCTCGAATCAAACCTGATTGAACCAGATTCGTCCGGTCTGAAGGCGGGAAAAGAATCCCTTCACATTTAAACGGAGCGCTCGAAGCCGAATCTTGGTCAATCAGATTCAACTTGATTCGGAGTGATTCTGATTGATTCGGATTCGTTTGGTGTGAAAGGGGCCTTAACTATCGCACAACACAACAAATACTACAAAAATGGTGATTCTGCCATAGCCACATATCGTGCTTTAAGAGGAGATTATGTTTAACACAATCGTCCAATTACGGAAGCAATTGGCAAAATTTTGAAGAAATTTGAAGAAACTGGATTGGTTACAGATATTGTAAGGCATTTGCGTGTGCAACATCGTTTCGCTCGTACCACAGAAAATATCGCTGCTGTAAGTGAAAGTGTTGCGAATACCCGAATGTGTCGATTGCTCGTCGACTACATATAAAGTCCACCTCACACAACAACTGAAGCCAGCTGAACATTCACAACGTCGGTCGTCGCAAATACGTCGAATGGGTGCTTGAACAACAGGCCGGGCGGTGGTCGGCGATTTTTCGAACAAAATTTTCTTCAGCGACGAAGCACATTTCTCACTTGATGTTATGTTAATAAACAAAATTGTCATATTTGGTGTTCTGAGAATCCATTACATCCACAAAAAGTCACTGTTTGGTGCGTCAATTCATCGTCAATTTTCAGAGTTATGGTCGTATAATAACCGAATTTATTTTCCCTGCTACTGAAGAATACGACTTGGAGAATATGTGGTTTCAACAAGACGGTGCCACATGCTACACAACTCGAGTGAACTCAACTGGCCACCAAGATTATGCTATTTTAGACCGCTGAACTTTTTTTTTATAACTAGTGTGGTGTTGAGAAACATGCATTAATTGGAATCTACGGGTATTGTGGTTAACTCCATGGTAATTTAAACTAATACAAACCCGTGATGGAAGGTAATAAGGATCAGACTATGATAGCCCTCTTAAGGCGAAAAGTATAGGGTTGAACAGATACTATCCTATTCTTGTGTTTTCGTAAAAAGGAGACCATACCTGGGATGCGTAGTGTACTCAACATAGGGATCCTGAAATTCTTTAGGTCAACAAGAAAATCTTAACATAAAGATTGAATTAATATGCTCCGTCAAATCGAGATTAGAATTAAAAAGAACTCCAAGATCTTTAAAAATAAGAACGCGATGTATACAGGTCTACGATATTTTATAATCAGTCAAACTAGGATTACCTTTTTTAGAGAAAGTCCTTAATATCTTTTTGGAGTTGTAATCATTTATAGATTTTATGCCTTTGAATATTTTCATATCATCGGCACAGATTTCATATCATCGGCACAGATTAAAATGTTACTGTCTCGTAAACAAAGGGGTATATTATTGATAGCTAAGATAAAGAGTAGAGGTCCTAAATGACTTCCCTGCCGAACACCTGATTTTGTAATGAAAGGGTTATAAAAAGAACTTCTGAATTCAACTTGAATAAGACCTATTTTGAAGATAGGGTGCCGTTAAGCTTAAATGCAATGAGAAAGTTGGTCAAATGCTTTAGAATAATCAGTGTAAATATCGAAGTTTTTTGCATAAAATCATGTTGTTGATTACCTATAATATTCTTGCAGTTCCAATTCAAACTACAGGCGAGTCATCCGTAATTTCCGAAACGATAATTGTCAAAACGATTATCATTAACGATATCGTCAATAATTTGCTTCACGTAACTTTTGGCGTTTTTCTTATTTAGTTCAGAGCAGAGCTCGAACTGTCAAAAAAATAATTGTGTTTCTTTTTGTGCTCTGATCGTTCAGAGCTTCAAATTCGTGTTTAATTTTTAGGTCTGAACATGTTCAGAGCGCGCTCTGTGAGCTCAGAATAAAATAACAGAGTAAACGGAGTAAAATGCTGAACACAAACAATTTGATATTTGAAAGCCGGGAAATTAAAAAAAATCATCGTCAAAACAATAAAAATGGCGGAAAAGGATGGTTGCTCTTGTGCAGAAGGAAAGATAATTTAGAAAAAAACTAATCGCATGTAGCATTTTTATGAATCAAATTTATTTCAGGCGTCAAATGGACCAACGCTATGACTGTTTTTTTAATTAATTTGATTAAAGAAAAATTTGAACGCCTTAAAACGGACGACATTTCAAATCATGACAGATTAGTGCTCAAGTTGTTTCATAATTAAATCACAGAGCTCTGAACATACTCTGCTCAGAACTCTACTCTACTCTACTCTGTTCGCTCAGACTCTGCTCAGTGCTCAGCTCTGAACTAAAAAAGAAAAACGCCATTTATCGCTATCGTCTCGTCAATCGTTTTCGGTATAAGATCGTTCAGTATGACTGAAATGTCAAAATGAACTCAACGAAAGATAATGCTTGTTCGATAACTTGAAAATGTTATTAAACTTGGTTTTTCTCTATGAGACATTTTGAAAATTTGTAAAAAATGTCATGTTACCAAACATGCTAATTAATTTGTGATGTTTATTGTTACTGTTACTTTTAGTGTTTTTATTTGTTGCCGCCGATGATAAAACTCTAGTTTCAAAATGTAAGTTTTTTTGTCTGATATGTTTTTAAATGTGTATCAAATTTATGGATGAGCATCCTTCCTTGGCCAATGGGTATAAATCTAATTTTTTACAAGGGAAGGCGGACCTTATTAAGTTGTGGGCCGAATTGGCTGAAATTTTAAATTCGAATGGCCCTCCTATGAAAAACATTGCTGGTTGGAGGAAGGTAAATATAATTGTGATTTTGTAAATAACTTATTTTATAAACATTTTACGTACATACATAGGTGTGGACTGACTACAAATATCGAGCTAAAAAAAAACTGAGCCAAAATTTGTTGTTCATGCAAAAAACCGGAGGTGGGCCATTCGAAGAAGTAAAAATTTCGGAGGATGAGGAAAAAATAATTGAGCTGACATCAATTCGGAAGGCAGTATCCGGATTGAAGTGCCCTTCATTTGGAGCTCCAAGCCCAAAACCATCCACAGCCGCAACAACTCTATCAGTTGCATCGGCGTTGGCAGCAGCAGCACCATCGACAGCCCCATTTTCCTCGGATTCAAAAATAGTTAAAAGTCTACAGCATTCCCCAGGAAATGAGCCTGTACAAAATAGGAAAAGGTTGGTTTCTTAAAATGTTGTTAACTTTCTACATTATACATATTGTTCTTCCTATGAAATATAGAAATTCAACCCCGTTTGTGGCAGCCAGTACCCCTAAACGCCGAAAACAGAAGGATACAAATGAGTTACTGAATGCTCAAATGGAAAATGATTCAATTTTTCAGGATAAATTACTAAACATTTTGAGAGAGCGAAATGCGCAGTTCCAAGCCAGAGTCATTGAACAACTCGAAAGACGCAACGACATTGCAGAAAAACAATTACAAAAAGGATATTTTTAAGTTGAGTATTTGAATTCTTTTTTTTTTTGCTTAAGCTATAGAATTTTTGTGTCCAGTTTCTAGTTTTGTTAATTTATGCAGTTGTTTTTATGTGTTAATGAAGTAATTTTTTTTTCCAGAAATATACCTAGTATAAAAATATTTAAATAATAATAAATAATCATCTCAAAAATGAATTTTTTATATCATCTCTTATATTAATTGCTAATTGCTTAATTGCATTGTTTTCACTTGATATTTGCGATTCGCTCAATCCATAGCTAGGGAAGTTTTCGTCCTCTATTAAAATGTTATCATTTTCAACATTATAATATAACAAATTAAGGATTACCATGTAGTTTTTTGTTAATAAGAATAAAGAAATTTGAAATTGAAATTGAATTATGTAGAGCAGCACAAACATTTGCAAAGGTAGCAATTTTTAATGGTTCGTAGCAACTCTTTCTTTCTTCCAAGAGAATTCTCCATCGACCTGAGGATTCCAAAAATTTGTATTGAAGTCTTGAAATAAGTTTATTTATAATATTGCTTACCTTTGAAAATACCGATACAACGTTCAATTACATTTCTAGCTTTTGCATGAACATTATTAAAATGACTTTTTGTTTCATCGGATGGGCTTCTATATGGTGTAAGCAACCAAGGTTCTAATGGATATCCACTATCACCTAAAAAATGTTATTTATAATAAGTTATTTATAACGAAGTGTTGTTTTTTTACCCAAAAGCCAATAGTTATGTTCTCGTAGATTAAAAGTGTTTTCGAAAAATTGTCTTTCATTTGAATGTTTCCATACAAATGAGTCGTGTGCAGATCCACCGTATCGAGAATTAATTGCCATTATTCGCATTTTATGATCACAAATCTTAAAACAAAATCGATTAAAAGATTTTCATATCGTTCTTTCAGTATTACTACAACCATTGCATTTACGCTATGTTTTCCCTTCCTGTTAAAGAATATTTTTCGTCTTCCCGTGGTCTTTGTAAATAAAAATGTGTGCCATCTATGCACCCAACAACTATAAGTACATTTTCAATGAATAACTATTTGCAATTTATAATTTTTTCAATATTCGTTCTATACTTAACCTCCTGGTATTGAAAATTTTTAATAAAACCATTGCTTTATTTCGGACTTTTTGTTTTCCCCAGATAGACTCCATTTTATCCACAGTGGACTGGACATAGCTTGGCTTCCAAAATGTTTGTTGTTTCCGAAACTATTTTGGATAATGTGCTTTGTGCAAGAGCGAGTCCAAAATCGTTGCCTGTCAACCATTGGTACCCTCCGCCACCCAAAGTCTCAATAGTTATAGCAAATCTTAATATTGTAGGTATGTATGTAGAACGACAACCGTCTGGCAAATTTATTGTTTCCAGTATTATTATAAAGGCCTCTTTTGAAATTCGAAAACGTTGAACAAAACTACAATTTTGTTAAATTATTTTACAATAAGTAATATGTATACATATTTTCGTTTGTATATAAAATAAAATGCTTACATATGGGTTGGAACAGAAAGAGGGTCTGATTCATCTCTTAATTATTGTCTTCGTAACCGTATTAATTGTTTTTTTTTTTTGGGAGTTTTCATTTCCACTTTGTAACAAAACTAAATTACGTCGAAACATTTTGACTTCAATTTGCTTAGTTGAATTTGGAAATTAATGACAGACGAAGACGATACCTATTTAGCTATCGTGCAAACGCTATCGTTTTGACGATATCGCTATGACGATTATCGTCTTACGTGAAGTGAAACTATCGTCGAAAAGATATCGTGTGACGATAATCGTTTTACGAAATGACCTCCCAGGGCAGTTTAAAGATTGGTCTGTAATTACTAATGTAAGACTTGTTACCTTTCTTAAAGAGTGATGTATTAAATGCCTTCTTTCATATGGTTGAGCTTAGAAATAGTGCCAATATGCGAATGAGGGGATATGCCACTACTGACTTACATTTTTGCAAGGTTTTGTCTAACGTCATTTGAACATTGTTAAATGCAGTCTGGGGATAGTCTCACAAGTGTAGAAAGAAATTCTCATCTATTTTTACAGGAGTCTCAATGAGAGATTGCGGTACAATTACTGGAGTACTAACTACGTTATCTTTATTATAAATAATTGACTGGGTAGCCGTCAGATTGCCGTTTTATATTTACAAATTTTTCAAAAGCTTTTGGGGTCAGTCTTAAGAGAACTTTCCGTATCTATAAGATATTCATTAAGTGGAGAGAGATTTAAACTCTGCAAAAAGTCTGTCTTCAGCAGATATGCTTTTAATAAGAATTTTCCAAGGCTTTTAGCTGGAATATTTGGATATTGTAAGAGGAACGATATCTTTTATGCAGGATTCCAATACATTGTAAAATTATAAAACTTTTAACCTACCTACCATGAAACTGCAACGTCAACGTCATTTAAAATTGGTATATTCTCAATACCACAAGTATATAGATGTTCCAAAAAGTTGCTGTAAATCAGATTTCCGGAAATCAATATAATATGAACAGTCATGGGAATTACTATTTTTAAGTGAATGACCGTCCAAGTCCAGAAAAACGTCAAGTGGGGGATGGTTTTATCTACATATATTCGATATATGTAGCAGAGTTTGATTGAACTACTGCCGTACTTATAGCGTATAATAAAAAAACTAAATCGAGTTGTAGATTTATAGAGAATTATTAATACAAACTTGCTGTAAGTCCGTGGAGATAATATGGTCTAATAATTATATAGAATCTCCTATTGAGACGAACTCAATGATGCTTCTGAGTAAGACGCGTCTTCTGATGTAACCCAGTTAATGTATGGGTGGTTTAAGTCACCTAAAAGAATAATATTGCTAACCAAACCAGCGATGCTCATGATTTGTTCAAAAGCAAGAGAGTTTTCAACAAAAACTGAGACAAGGCTTTGTGGAGGAATGCTTTTATTTATTCTCTTATACTTTTAGATATTCGAGTCAAAAATCTGTGTGTACCTACTATTTCTGAATAGTATTTTTTTTTGTAGGTTGTTATTAATAACAATGTTATATGCAATTATTTTTAAGCCAATATATTTCAATGTTGCCAAGCCAAAATTTTGGAGTTGAAAATCAATTTTTAGCAACTTTTTAAAGTATGTGTTTAGGTTTTTATTTCTTGTAAAAAACTGAAAGTCTAATTTTTTAAAAGGTTGGATTTCAAAAGAATCAAACTTTTCTTAGCTTCTCATAGAAATTTATTGTGATCAGTCCAATTAGTCAAATTGAAAGTTTTGAAATTTCTCGACGTTTCAAGTTCCCTAGAATCTAAATCAAAGGTTCTGAACAAAATATCTTTTTGTGCGTGTGTACAAACCGTTAAATGTAAGCATTACATTACACGACGTTACATTCCTTCCCACTGACACATTTGTACCCTTTTACACTAACGATATGTTAACAGTTTTCTAATCACACACTTTTAAAAACCACTATACTATCAAGCTTTTAAACTGTCACCTAAATGCTGTTTTTAAGTCATTTCGTCAACATTAAAACCGGAGATATATACACGCCATAGTTTTAAGTACTCTGTTGTCTTGAGAAGGATTGTTTTTGTAATGCAAATTTTTATTTCAGTTTGTTTAAAGTTCTCTAACAAAGCAATTTCAAAAATTTCACTATATTTTTGTAACACAAATAATAATATTTATGTACCTATACTCTCCTTACAGACTCTCCATCTTTAATCCGTATAGTTGTTCATTCTACTACTTGAACATTTATTATTACCTTCGTTAAGGTTTTGTACGTTTTTTATGTTTTATCTTCAGTCAAACTTACCCCCAAAAATCTCTCGAATTTCAAACTTAAACTGATTTAACCTTTCATTAGCTTAAACAAACAAAATGCAAATCTAAAGTTTCAAAATCTAATGACTTACATTATGAACATACACAACACATACAATAACAAAAAATATGAATATGTATAGAATACGGCTAACATTGTGTGGAGCTATAAGGACGACAGGAACATATTTGAATGGCATGTGTTTCCGTTTTTGTAGACTTAGGACATGTCACTCTTGAAAGGATCAACGTTAGAACACTTACATCAAATTATAAGACACATACTTTAGAATAGACATATATGTATTTATGTATGCAGATATGTGTATAGGTATTTTTGACATGACGACGACGACGACACATAACGTTAAAACAACAAAGTTGACAAAGTCGACTTTTGTCGTTAAAAGTTTTGTTTTTTTCTTTTTTTTCGTCGGCAGGATGTAAATTAATATTTACTTTTGAGGTTGTAAGAGATAAACCTGTCGTCCTTGTTCAAGGGATGAGGTTTTTTGTCTCCTTATTATTTTTGTACTGGTTTTGAGAATGGGTGTGGATGTGTTGGTTTAACCGACACAGGGACACACATATGCGCTCATTATGCGTATGGAAGTCAATTTGTTTAACATTAAAATACACTACAAATCACTATTATGAGGCCATAAAATGTTGGATATTATGCACCCGGAAAAATGTACTACTACTTTGAATAGGTACATACATATTTTTCTAAAAGAAATTCATGCAATCAGAAGGCTAATTGAAAGCAATCGTTGAAATCTTCATAAATCAAACCAAGAACTACTCAGAAAATACAAAATTATTGACTAGGATGAGACCAAATGCAAAACTTTAGAAAAGATGGAAAAAATATATAAACTTTTGACATTTTATGTTTTAAAATATTTATTTGTAATCATTTCTATGTGCAAGTAATCTCAGGGATGGACTTACAGGACCTACTACAGTTCTTATGCCAAATCCAAACGGCTAATTTGAGCAAGCACTTTTCATGGCAAGAGTTACTCTTGGAGGATTTGTCAGTTCCTCGCAAGAGGAAGTACTCATGAATAAAACTTAAGGTGGCACATGCCATCTTGAACTCAAGACCTCTGGCATGATATTCCTGCGCACTAATCATTTCGCCACGGGTACTGATGGTTTTCAATCTGGCAATATGTTTTTCAGAGTTACTTGACTTATGTCCACTTTGGTTTTCATAATGAATAGGCTTACTCATATACAACGTTTGTAAATCGTTCCAATATACAGGTTATCCATTTTGCCGTTTTAAAAGTAAACGTAAATAAAACCATTACAAAATATTTTCTTTTATGATATTTCTTTTTTACACCGTTTTGTTGATACCACATATTCTCCAGGTCGTATTCTTCAATTATTATGACCATACGCTCCGAATTGACAGTCGTTCCATCGTCGTTTTCGGAGAAGTAAGGCCCAATTACACCTCCGGACCAAAGAGCACACCAAATATTTACTTTTTGTGGATTTAATGGCCCCTCTTCGATTACTTGTAGATTCTCAGAATCCCAAATACAACAATTTTGGAAGTGAGAAATGTGCTTCGTCGCTGAAGAAAATTTTGCTCGAAAAATTGCCGTCCACCGCCTGTTGTTCAAGCACACATTCGACATATTAACGACGTTTTGAATGGTTAGCTGGCTTCAGTTGTTGCGTGAGCTGGACTTTATATGGATGTACATAGTTCTAATTCCTAAGAACGACGAATCGACACGTTCGGGTCTTCGGCAACACTTTCACTTACAGCAGTGATATTTTCAGTGGTACGAGCGAAACGATTATGCATAGGCCTTACAATATCTGTAACCAATCTTGCATAGTTGGACGATTATGTAAACCATAGTCTCCTCTTAAAGCACGATATGTGGCTATGGTAGAATCACCATTTTCGTAAATGTCAGACTTTCATTTAAAAAAAAATCTATTTAACAACTTAGTTTGACAGATGTCGAATTCCAGCCCTATACTTTTAAAACCGCAAAATGAATAATCCGTTTTTTGTATGTATCGTAAATAAGTGCTGGGTTTTTGAGAAGCAATCAATTTATTGCACGAAATTTTTGGTGAGTGCATTATCTCTTGTTTTGGGCATATCACGTGGCCTCTAAGATCGTGCGATTTTACACTGTTCGACTTGTGATGTCGCTTGCTTACGTAGATAATCGCAAAACGATTGTCGCGTGTTATTGCAGACATACGGAATCCATTTCTACAAAATGGTCGAAAATTGGGCTCTTCGACTGGAATTAATTCGAGCTAGCCGTGGCTGCCACTTAACCAAAATCATTTTTAAATCATTAGATGAAACGCATTTCTTTATAATAAAGCTAAATTCTTAGTCAGAACATATTAAATTGTATGCCTTTTATTTCTTATTGAAAGTCACACGTCTAAAAGAACACACTTTATAACACAGATTAGAATAGAACCAAACACTTTTCTTAAAAGTTATTTTAATATAAGCATAGGAAACGTGATCCCAGGCAACAATGGAAGTGTAAATGAGGGCGATGTCCTGTTGGAATAATGAGGCAGGATCCGAAATTGGTTTTCAGTTTTGGATATTAATGTTCCAATAAACAAAAGTATTGTTGGGGACAGAATCTCCAACTAGATTGTGCCTTAGCAGGTACAAGCTGTCCATACCATGATACTTAAAGTCTGGATGAAATGTATTTCTGAAGGAAACTCAGCCTTTCTAAGTTCATAAAAATAAATATTGTAGTCATCGCGTTAAACTTTTTTTGAACCCGAAAAAGCAACGCGTTTCCATTAATTTGTCCAAGTGACATGTTTTCTTGCTTCATTCATTCGATGCTCCTTGTGAGCTTACCTTGAAAGTGGTTCCTTTATGAATATTCTTCTGATGTTTTTGCTTCCGTTGTGTGTCATATTAGATTTTTCACATTTTTTCCTGGATACGCAAGATAACTGTTGACATCAGTCTCATGAATATCCAAGCCTAAGATGCCTAAATCTTTGAAAGCATCAATTTTTTCTTTTTTTATCGCTATCAAAGGCTTTTCGGAACCTCAAAATTCATGCATTTTTCGAGACAGAAATTATCCAACATTTATAGAGAGTGAAAAACAATTAAAAATCTTATAGCCTCATCCCAGTGATTGGCAGTGTAAAAGCAAGGGAAAATTTACTTTTCAAGCTTTTATGTGTGTGGGAAGTATTCGAATGTGAAAAGTTAATGTTTTTGTATGTCATGTATTTATATATGGCCTGGTCCTTGACTTGAATTGGGACTTAAAAATAAAAAGAGATAATATGTAATTACAAATAAAAAAAAAAAAACAAAAATATCAACAAAAAAAATTAAGAAAGTATCTTTGAATGTCTTCAAAGAATTCGAAGAATGTTAATATTTCACATTTTGCATATTTGGAATTTATTTAAAATTAATTAAAATTTCAACCAAAGTTTTATATTTTGAGAAAATGAAAACTGGAAATGGGTTTAAAATGTTAATAATATGATGTCAGAAAAATGTCAATTATTAATGCATGTCATTAAAATAAGATGTTAAGTTTTACCGAGTAAAGTCCCTTTCCAAAGGTATCAAACTATAAATTTGTGCAATTACTACCAAATCTATATTTTATTGTTAACTTCCCATAGGAAGTTATTGTAATGGGTCCGATTTGTCAAATTGAAAATTTTGACATTTCTCGACGTTTCAAGGTCCCTAGAGTCGAAATAAAAGATTTTTAGAAAGATGTCTGTGCGTGCGTGTGTACGTACGTCCGTACGTCCGTACGTTCGCGACGTTTTTTTCGTCGTCCATAGCTCAAGAACCAGAAGAGATATCGACTTCAAATAAATTTTGTTATACAGATAATAAGGCAGAAAGATGCAGAAAGGGCTCTCAAGAAAATTGCGTGGGTGGTTTTTTTACCATAGCAGTTTAAAAAAAAGGTGAAAATTTTGGTTAACCTTAAATATCTCATGAACTAATGACGCTAGAGACTTGAATTAAATTTTATATTATATATTGTATTGTGATACAAAACAATTATATTTTTGGAAAAAAATCTAATTAACGGTTTTTTTTTATAAATCAAAAAAACTGAAAAAAAAAATTTGTCACCCCGAAAATTTTACGACTAAAATATGATTTCATCTTTAAAACAATTTTGTGCAACGAAGAATAATGTTTTTGACATCTGATAAAATTTTGAGAAAAATCGCATTGACAGTTTTTTTACAAAAAATAAAAACCTAAAAAAAAAATTAATAAAAGTTGGTAAAAATTGATTTTTGAGTCAAATATCTTTTCAAGACTTTGAGATATTGGTTTTAAACTACTTTTATCTCTCAAAAAATATAGTTTTCAATATTCAGTAAAATTTTGAAAAAAAAAATAGAATTGACAGTTTTTTTACAAAAAATTAAAAACTGAAAAAAAAAATTAACAAAAGTTGGTAAAAATTGGTTTTCGACTCAAATATCTTTTCAAAAATTTGAGATTATGACTTCCAATTAATTTTATCTTATAAGAAATATTGTTTTCAACTTTAGGAAAAATTTTGAGAAAAATCGGATTGACAGTTTTTTTACAAAAAATAAAAACTTAAACAAAAAAATTAATAAAAGTTGGTAAAAATTGATTTTCGGCTAAATATCTTTTCAAAACTTCGAGATATTGGCTTCAAACTAATTTTATCTTATAAGAAATATTGTTTTCAACATTCGGTGAAATTTTGAGAAATGTTGGATTGACAGTTTTTTTTTACAAAAAATAAAAACCTAAGAAAAAACAGTACTAAAACTTGGTAAAAATTTACTTTCGGCTCAAATAGCTTTTCAAAAATTAAAAATATTGGCTTCACACTTATTTTATTCCACAGAAAATATTGTTTTTTATATTCAGTAATTTTTTTTATAAAGATACAAAAGTCCGTTTTTTCATAAAAAAATAAAATCTCCACAAAATAGAACGCAAATTTGGTAAGAATTGATACATTTAGACCAACTTTTTAGCAAGACAAATCGATAGACGGGATGGGAAGTTATCAGTGTGGGTCGCATCCCAGCCTCTTTTTTATTAATAGTAGTTAGCATTAATGGCCCGATGAATAAAACACAAATTTTATTTAAGAAATTAGTACCATATCTTTTTATAATGATAATATTGTTATGGTTCAATTATGTATGGAACAAAATATCGACCAAATGGATGGCACGACCTCGGTGGCACACTCTCTTCCGAAGGCCCAAATTCGAGTCATAAAAAGTTCGTTATCGAAAATTGATCATCAACTATTGCCATTTCTTGCCACCATTCCACAGTGGTTAAAGTTGTATGAAGAGGCAGTCATAGATTGATAAAATCTGAACCACTGCACCGATTTCAATTAAATTTTCAGGGTCGATAAACAATTCTATAAGAAATCATCAGGCAAAATATCCGCCCACTAACACGCCCACTTTTTCAAATCTTCAGATAATAAAAATTCGTGTAGGTAGGAAAATCACATTATTTTTTTATAAAAGTGGGGGTATAACTCATCTGCTTAAATTGCTTCAAATGAAAAAAAAATATAAATATATAACGGTAATATCTACAGGAAAGTGATATACCATTTTTGAAAACCTAAAGACTGTCTTTTTATATTGTTTTCGAATCAATGTTTTTTTATCAAAAGTTTTTGAAAAAAAAATATTTCTAATTTACACAAAAAAAAAATGATAAAAACAAGCGTATACTGATTCTTTCTTTAAATTGTTGGATCAGGTGCTAAATTCGCTTTGACTACTATTTGCTGTCTACATTAATTCTAATCAAACACTAAAAACTACGTGTTTTTATAAATACATACTAGTTTTCTAGAAAATTAAAAATTACCACTTCTTTTTTTTTTTTTTTTAAAGGTAATAATAATGAGCTTATCTGTTTTGAGTTCTCATCTTTGAAAAATGTCGAACAAATAATACAAAAAAAGTTTTACTAGACCCACTTTTAGAGATTTTCTTAATTTTTATTTTAATAATATTACATAACAAAATATTTTTTATAAGAAAACAAAAAGAAGACCACACTTTTTTTTAAATACTTGAATAAAACAATTTTTTTTAAGTTTACATAAAGATAATCATACAAAGTATTTCAAAGAAACAAAAAATAACTGAATTCAAATGATTAACACTTGTAAGGCAAATTATTCTTTTATGTTTAAAAAAGGATAAGTTCTTTATGTTTAAAGTAAAATAAATAAATTGTAAGAAAATGCAACATACCTACCTAACTAAAAGTTTTTAGTAATGGCGTATGAGTGATGAGTGTGTATTAAAAAATTTAATAATCAGTATGATAGATAAGTTTATTGGAAACTTAATAAATCGTTCACTCCTTTTGGCAGTTCAGAATTTTTATTTCTAGGTAACTTCCTGAGACTTGATATAAATGGATCAGAATTAAGAAGAAGTCTATTCAAAAGATCCGTGTTGGTGACCAGCCGAGAATGTTTTCTGGTGTTTTCGCGTCTGAACTGCTTCACTAGCTTATTGCAAGATTCAGCAGCCTCTTCAGATAGCTTACCAATAGATAATAAAGCATAATCAATGACTTCAGAGCCATGTATTAATACTTTATGTATTGATGGAGGCAAATTGTACCAAGGATAAGCTTCAATAAGCATTTTCGCGGTGTCTAATGCGTATACCTTAAATTTGTCCGAGTTTATTTTGTAACCAGACGATAGGCACTGCAGCAGGTAATTACATCTATCAATTAGGTCTTTATTTATTCCCGTGACCTCAGCTGAAATGGTAGAATTATGAAAAAATGTACGTGCAGTATTGCCGTCGTTGGATGTGCCACTTCCTCCACTTCGTGGTTTGTCAACAATTAATCCTAATCGTTTCCTAAGCTGCTTTTGAATAAATGCTTTTCTTTCAGAAAGTTTAACTTTATCCTCGGCCGAACGACATTGTCATTTATTAAATGGAGTTCTGTACGAAATCTTAATAAAATATTGGAAAAATCGAATGTATGCATGGAGGGGTGATAACCCGAACACAAACTTCCTCGGGTCTACCAATTTCGTTAAACATTGTTTTACATCATTCATCTCTTTTGGTGTTGCACCACATAACACCTACTCGTAGACAAGTCACTTAAGGCAGAACAAACTTTACCATCAACCATAGTTTATTGTAAGAAATGTGCAATTTTTATTTCTTTATATCAACACTAACTAAGGACGGATTCAGTTTGCTAATTTTTTGTTTGAAATAAGCTTCTTCTTGCACAGAAAGCTCTTTTGTTTCTTTTGCAAACTGAAAACGAATTGGTCTGCAAAACCTAGTGGAGGAAGAGCGGGGATTTTTCCAGATAACCATTTCTGTGTCAGGAGAGCTTGATTTACAAATAAGTTGAAGAGGAACATAGGATGTGACAAATAAACTTCCATCGGAAGTTGTTGGATCTGAAAATGTCTGCTTGTATTCACTATGCCCTGTACTCCCATCGAATCCCCATTTTCCTATTAAAACTAGCTCGCTACCAGACTTAGTAACATTATCTAAAATAGATTTTTGAGATTCAACAATTCTTGTGGAAGTGTGGTCTAACAAAGATTGTAAATTAATTTCCGCCGAAGATTCCGCTACCGAAATTTCTGATGGATAACATCGCTTCTTGGCTTTCAAAACTTTCTGATAGGAAGGCAAAACATTGGGAAGTTTTGAGTGAATAAAATCTTTCAGTAATAAATATTGACGTCTGTGTTAAAATCCAAAGAAGAATTGGATTGATCAGCTTTCTCAAGTAAAGAACTCACAGCGGAATCATCCAATTCAGATAATATTGATAACCTGCGACGTTTCGATCTCTTCCCGCAGTCTTCGAACTTCTTTCTGAAGAGCTTTCGCTTCATAGATGGTTCATAGAGCACTTGCTATGACAACGATATTTGTCTGGTATGTCCCACTTCGGAAACACAGAATGAAAAGTTTTGTTTGTGGATTTGATTTTTGTTTGTGTAATCAGGTGGCATGGCTATTTTTAAATACTATAGGGAAATATGAGGCAATAATAACATCAAACTTTTACCCTATGACCTACTACGGTCCCACTGTGCGTTGGTGTTGTTGTCTGAATTAATAGCGTTTTCTTGGTAGACAAAGTCCTTAACTACATCAAAGTTGTAACTGTTCATGATGACGTTTTTTCCAAGACGTTGTCGTTCAATGCCCTATTTTGATGACAGCATATACTTGGCCCTGCCCTCATTAACCAATAAACCTATCTTCTCCGCTTCTGTCGGAACGAGACGCTTTGATTTTCCAAATATGTCAATATCATCGGCGTATCAGAGTAATTGAATGGACCTGACCTTTGGAAGTTTATGCCTCTATTGTTGACGATTGAGTTTTGCAAAATTCTTTCCAGAACGATTTTGAAGAACTCGCATGACAGTGTAGTGTATCGCCTTTTCTAAACCCTTTTTTTGACATCAAATACATCGGTTTACAACTAAACTCCATTAAATTTATCATTTATTATAATGATTTCTTCAAATATCAATCATTACTGCATTTTCGATGATTTCTTTTATTATTAATTACATTATTTGTATTGCAAGTAATTGACCCTTTTCAATTACATGTAGTAAGTAATTGTAAAAGTGTGTTGTGTATGGAGAATCCAACTTGGAATTATTGTAATTGAATTTGTTTGTGTTATCATTTTTCCCAACTCTGCTATTGTTGCATTCTTTAAGAACTTCCCAATGATAAGGTCTCAACAACGAAATTTAAATTTTTAAAAAGTGCCAAACTAATTGCCTACATAATTGATATTACAAAATATAAACAAGCTATCTTAAGGAACCATACACAAATTGGTTCCCAATTTTCAAAAAGAAAAGGAACCAAAAAAGATTTGCTCTAATAAACAGCACATCTGACATTCCAGATCCGAAAACCATCAGCACTGACTCATTCAACTCATAAACATTGCGCTTATCTAGCTTTAGTTACTTTTTATCCTTATTTGTCTTGAATTTGAAAGGATGATGATGGCTTTGGTGCCATCATCTGCATACCTATAGTTCCATGGGTGTTTGGGTCTATCTCGCCATATACATCCGCATACCTACTAGCACTCGCTCTCTATAACTAAACTATTTCCAACCGGTCTATGTCTGCAACATTACCCCATATAGTTGAACTTGGTAATTAGCTAGGTCCGTAGTCGTCGTCGTATAGTTTCATCCTCATCGTCATCATCGCCTGCCGTCACCGTCATCGTCACCATTCGTCGTTGTCGTCGTCGTTCGTCGTGGAAGTCGACTTCCTTGTCGCTAAGCAAATTCATTTGAGGGGCTATAAGTTCCTATACTCTCCAACTCCATCGAAAATGTTTAGCTGCTTGAAGAGCATCCAATAAATAACCAAAAGTTTCTTCAGTTCTGTGTTTGGTAGTCAGCGATGGCAAATAGAGATACCACCGCACCGTGCCACACTCCGTTTTGTGTCTTCTTCATCGTGTCGCAGTCCTAGTCGTCGTCGGCGTCATCGTCGGCGTTGTCGGTCGTTGTCGTCGTCGTCATCGTCCTTCAAGAGTGTAATGGGAGCAGACATTAGCTAGCTGGGCTAGTGCGAACGAAATTTAAGTATTTTAGTTTCCTTGAAAATTCATTTAATGCGAAATGGCTTTTTCTAGGACAAAGGGACAATTCTGTTTTACAGCAAGAGGAGGCATTCAGGACGAGAGGAGTGATGGCGATAGCGATGGGATACTCTGAACGAACTCAACCAGCCAGGACATAGAATAGATTTAAGGAAATGTAACATCAGAAAGGAACAAGAACACCAACAACTGATAGAGGAGTACTATCTTCCAGTACTTGGGATGTTTTCAACAACAAAAATGGCAACTAAAATAAAATTAAAAGAAAAAATAAAAATAAAATAAATAAAGGACTTTCCTGGGTGTCTATGATGTTGGAAGGAAGCTTTGAATTTCTATGTTTTTTATTGTTGTTGTTTTTTCGATAAGCTGATGAGGAGGACGAGAGAAACGAAACGTACATTATATATAGCTTGTTCTTCTTCTCCCAGGAGTTAATGGCCGTATTTATTTATGTATGGCGAATATAAAGTGCTTGTCAAATGTGCTGACATTAAAATATTAAACGCTGTTTTGAATTATTAATGCGACATGGGTCGTTAACTTCTTTTTGCACAAATTTATTCCTCGCTATTTGCGCGTGTTTTATTAGCACAAGAGAAAGATACATCCATCCCAACATCACAGAGTACTGAATATAGTCGAGTATTATATTTATTTTGAGTTCTTGATGAGACATTATTAACTTCTTTCTGATGACTCAAAACAAAAATTTTAAAATGAAAAAAAAATACGAAAAACGAAAAAAAAAATACTGTAACACTTTATCTGAGGAACTTGAGAGAGCAACGTTTAAAAGAAAAACAAGTTTAAGAAGAATTTTCATTGCAGGTTATAATAATTTTAAAATTAGGTATATAGATACGTACTTTTTACTTTCTTATTACAATATATTTTATTTACTAAATGGCAAGTATTGCATTCGTACAAATTTTTGAACCCGAGATTTTAATCAAATATGAAAGTGCGTAGGTAGGGAATTCGTAATAAAATGCACGACTGGGTCGCACGAACTTGCTCCTGTATGCAAGGAGTCTGTTTAAAAAAGTACCATATAACATTTAAAAATATACCTGTAAAATAAGTTTGTCTTCAAAGATTTAAATGCCATTTGATTCGTCAAAAAACCTCCATTTTTCAATTTTTTAATTTTAATTTAATTTAAATTAATTTTTTTATTACAAATTTTCCATTTGTTCTCCAATTTTAATATACGTTTTAGATTGAAATTTCGTAAAAAAATGTGTGGAGAAATTCAATATTTTTTTAAAAATCCAAACAACAAAAAAATTGGACTTTTGATAATCAAATATTGTTAAGGCTATATAAGAGCTCATTCAAAAAGAAAATTATTGAAATCGGTTCATAAGTTGCTGAGAAAATTAAAAAACAAAATATCGGTTCTATGTGCGGTACCTTTCCTGAGCAATACAAAAATATGTTTTTCTTATTAATAGAAGCCAAGTTAAAAAATAAAATTTTAGAGAAAATTAAAAAAAAAATCTATCGGTTTGTTTTTAAGAAAATTCGAATTTTCGTTTTTTTCACCAAACAAATTGTAAGGGGTCCACTGTTAGTTTTGATCTTAAAAACAAAATTAAAAAAACGCCTAACGTGAATCTGCCCAGTCAGACAGGAACGGACGAACGGAATCGCGGGACCCACTTTTTTCGACTTCTCTATCATCGTAATATCATGTTTGATTAAAATCTAGAGTTCGAATTTTTTTACGAATGCAAAACTTGCCATATAGTTCCTATATGTCGCGGTTTCATCCAGCAATATGTGTGTCGGTTTTTTTGTCAGCATCAGTCCAAATAAATATTTTTTGTCAGAATCGACGTTTCGAATTTTCTCAAAAACGGCTCGATAGATTTTTATGAAAAAAATTCAATATAAATGTTGGAAAATATCTCCCTTCCTCTATTTTGCTCTTTACTCCATGCTTTATAAAATGTGATACAGTGATCCGATTCAGTTCAAGTATGCGCAGTTTTGTTCGATAATCTTTTGCCTCTTTTGAGTTCAATTTTACACCACAAAGGGTGTTCACCTTGGACAGAAACAGGTGGTAATCACTTGGCGCTATGTCCTGGCTATATGATGGATGCGAGCTCCCGTAGCTTCTGACGAGTAATAACGAAGTATGTGGTCTGGCTTTGTCCTTGTGGAACACTACACCCTTCCTGTTGCCCTATTCTGGACGCTTCTGATTGATCGCCTCCTATAAGCGGTCCAATTGTTCGTAGTAGATGGTAGAATTAAGCGTCTGGCCATATGGGAGCAGCTCATAGTAGATGATTCCCTTCTGATGCCACCAAACACACAGCAAAACCTTCCTGGTCGTCAATCCCGGTTTGGGACGATATTTTAAGATTTGAAAAATAAATATAATGTTTTTGTTTATTTTTTGACTTTCCATATTAAATGTAAGGAAACGATTTACTAAACTTGATATACATACATATAACTTATTTTTTAATTACTTTAATGACGTAGATATTTTTATTTCTTTCAAAAAATGTTTTCAAACGAAAGAAATTGCCATAATAGAACTTCTGTCCATCTGCTAACTTCTAATTTTCGAATTTTGTCACCAACTTAGTCTTCATTGGGTTTTATACTTTTAAGATCAATCGGCCACTTTGTGATAAAAAAAAAAAAAAAAATAAGAAACAATATAAAAACAAAAAGCCATCTTCGAAATGTTTGTGTTAAAAATAAACCGTTCTCCCAAAGTCCAACTTTACTCCTATTTTAACAACATAATCAAACAAACAAAAATAGATCCTTATTTTTATAATTCCCATAAAAAAAAGCATAAAATTGCTTCAACAATACAAAAAAAAGGTAATAAAGAAGAAACTTCGGCCTTCCATATACCTTCCATATCTCACTCTATGTAGCCTGCACACTGAAGACTGTACGTTGTACTACAATGTACAAAACTGAGTAGATAAAATGATGCTCTATTGAACCTCCTACATCTGCATGACAACATTGGGAGCAAAAGTTATCAGCGATAAGTCGCAAAAAACAAGCAGTCAACTCAACTTGTGCTGCAACTAGGTATAGGTCGTTCGTAGGTACCTACCATAGGTAGATGTCTTTACAGGTATGGAAAACGTTTCTTGTTCGGAAGTTATTATCCCTGAAAAACCAAAAGTTAAACGTTGTTGAGTATCATGCATATAACTTCGTCTCACATATAGAGATAGACATGAAAGACCCTGTGTGTACTCCTCATCCCAAATCCCAACTGCCAAGTCCCAACTTTCATTCCCGTTGCCGCGCGTTTCCATCCAGAGTTTCCTCATGAAAATTCTTTTTTAACACTTTTTTTCGTGTACATAGTCAAAATGCAAATTTATATTGTTTCAGTGCTTATTCGGTTGAAAATTTCATGAGATTGCTGTATTCCAAAAACAACAACAACAAAAACAAAAACAACAACAATAACAAACTCGATACTGCATATGTTAAAAAAAGGAAACCAAACCGAAATTCATTCCCAGTTTTTAGCTGGAAGCTGGGGGTGGGTTTGGTATTGTCCTTTATTTTTCTCTCTGTTTTTGTTTTGTTTTTCTTGATTCGTTCGGGACGTTTCTTTTTTATGTTTTCGTCCACCCCAAAAACAAAAACAGTTATCGGTTTGAAATGAAAATTTCTAGGTGCACAAGGACAGAGGACAGGACAGGACAGGATAACATAGGTACCCCCTGAAGAAGGACTAGGCAAACGAAAACGGGACTCAGTCTGGGAACAAAAAGCCAAAAAAAAAAACAACAAAAATAATACAGAAGCGATATTAAAATTGTAAGCTCCATATCTTTTCTGGCCCCACGCCCCCCACTGCCCACTCCCCCACTTCGGTCCTCATCCATTGGGTTTCTTATGCAGGGGTGTGATAAAAATAAAAATAATAAACTTTGGCAATAAAATGGAGATAATGGTCGACCAATGAGTCGTAAAACGGTTCGCTTGAATACAGCACGAATGTCGCCAAGGTTTTTTCAACCGAAATGGTTGTGAGAAAATAAAACAACAACAAAAACTCACTGCCATGATGGGGTCGATGTACAATTTTTCTGTCACTGCTTGAAATTATGGCAAAATTGTTAAACGAAAAAAGCTTTTGAACAAATTAAACGAGTGGTGTGGGAAATAAAAACGAACAACAATTAATAAAAAGTATAAACGGGTCATTATACAAAAAGATCACACAAATAAATAAAAACCCACACACACACCAAATGAAAAGACTGTCGCAATTATATGAATAGGTGTGAATTCGTTTGGCGAATATTAATTAGGGAAGGTGTTTCATCAAATTCAATGAAAACGGAAAATTAAGTTCCGTTTATTTATTGATGGTCAAGTCGATGTTTAATTATAAATTGAGTTCAATTTAGAGTGAAAGCAAAGCAATAAGGCTTTTAGTGTGAATTATTTTGTATTTATTTTTAGTTTTATTTTTGTTGCACAATAAGAAGATTTATTTTGATACTTAGAAATAAATAGCTGGGATGCGATTCATACTGATAACTCGCTCTTTTTTGACCATAAAAGCGTACATCTGATATTTTGTATCTTCTACAAAAATATGCAAACTTATATACATATAAGGTTCAAAAATAACCCAGGTTTTAAAAGATTCTAGGGTATAAAGTAACACAGATTATAAAATAACAAAATTTACAAAATTAACCCACAGTATAAATATAAAGCAGGGTAAAATATAACCCGTAGTAATGCCCGTGTCAAGGGCGGATCCAGGCTTTTAATCAGAGGAGGGTCACACACTTAGATGAGTTTTTACTCACCGCTTAAATTTTTTTGTAATGTTTTGTAAAGGAGGCTAAATAACATAACGTGTATCTTAACCGTACATTTAAAGATTTCAATTGCTAAAGTGACAACTTAAGTTATCAAGTTATTTTAGAACACTGTTGTCCAGCAAGGTATGGTCTAACTATTTAATTTGGATGACTGACTACATATGAAAGCATTCCAAGAGAGCTACTCGTAAAACACAATAGTTTCGAGGGTTTTTGGTGCATTTCACGCAGAAATGTAAGAAATTGTTTTGAAACGTAGCTTTTTTTTGAAAAATGAATTATACTTTTCTTGTTTCCATTTCTATTAATGCGAAGAACGAACGCAACGCTACAAAAATTCAAGAGAGACGATCCGATATGAAAAAATACTTACTTACTTACTTAAGATGGCGCTACAGTCCGGGGCGGACCTGGGCCTCAACCAACATGCGTCTCCAGCCAGCTCGGTCCCTAGCTAGCTGTCTCCAGTTTCGCACGCCAAGTTGGTGGAGGTCCTCACCCACCTGAGTGCGCCACCTGAGTCGCGGTCTTCCTCTACTGCGCCGTCCCTCGGGATTGGATTCGAAAACCTTCCGGGCTGGAGCGTTGATGTCCATTCGCTCTACATGACCCAGCCATCTAAGCCGTTGGACTTTTATTCTGCTAACTAGGTCAGTGTCGCTGTACAGCCCGTACAGTTCGTCGTTATATCTTCTCCTCCATTCTCCATCTATACGTACGGGACCAAAAATCACCCGAAAAATTTTTCTCTCGAAGCATCCTAAGACGTTCTCATCTTTCTTTGACAGGGTCCAGGCCTCAGCGCCATAAATGAGAACCGGAATGATGAGTGTCTTGTAGATGGTGATTTTAGATGCTTGAGAGAGGAATTTACTTCTCAATTGCCTTCTAAGTCCAAAGAAGCAGCGATTTGCAAGAGTTATTCTTCGTTTGATTTCAGCGCTGGTGTCGTTATCTGAGTTTATAGCGGTGCCTAGGTAGACAAAGTCCTTAACTACCTCGAAGTTATAGCTGTCCATGGTGACGTTTTGTCCAAGACGTCGTTGTTCAATGTCCTTTTTTGATGACACCATATACTTGGTCTTGCCCTCATTGACCACTTAACCCATCTTCTTCGCTTCCGTCGCAATGCTCAAAAACGCTCCACTGACATCACGCTTTGATCTTCCAATTATGTCAATATCATCTGCGTATCCGAGTTATTGAATGGACCTTTGGAAGATTGTGCCTCTAGTGTTGACGGTTGAGTTTTGCACAATTCTTTCCAGAACGATGTTGAAGAAGTCGCATGACAGTGCATCGCCTTGTCTAAATCCTTTTTTGACATCAAATGCATCGGTGAGATCTTTTCCGACCTTGATGGAGCAGCGTGCATTCTCCATCGTCATTCTGCACAAACGGATAAGTTTGACAGGGATGCCAAAACTAGACATTGCTCTGTAGAGCTCTTCCCTATGGATGCGTGAGATAACACTTTCTCCAAACTTGGTTTCCAATAAATTGATTGTGACATTCGCTGTGTGGCTCGTGGCGCCGCCCATCCTGTTGGAACCACATGCCCTCCAAGTCCATATCATCCAATTGGGGCCACAAATATTTGGTTATCATTGAACGGTAGCGATCCCCATTTATAGTAACGTGCCGGTTTTGATCATCACGGAAGAAGTTGTTGTGGATTGCTGCCCGACCAATTCCGCATATTTTGTTTATCGACGAAGCCATTCAGCCAGAAATGAGGCTCATCGCTGAAGATGATTTTTCAATGAAAATCCCAATCATTTTCAAGTTGCCCAATTTACGAACATACGACGCCTCTGGTGGTCAAGCGGCTTCAGTTCTTGCGTCAATTTAATCTTGTAATGATGCAGGCCAAGATCTTTTCGCAAATTTCGCTACAACGACGCGACGTCACAGAAATGCCCAACGCTTGCGAACGACGTGTGAGAGACACATTTAGGCTTTCTGCAACTGAAGCCTCAGCGGCAGCAATGTTCTCGACACTACGTGACGGCCACTTCTTTCTCTCACTGGCACGGAAACATTTTATACTGTGCCTGTGGATTAAAATTTTTCCACTAGACGCTCAATTGTTGATCTGCTAGGACGATTATGATGACCATAAATTTGACGTAGCGCTCTTAACGTTGAGGCCACTGACTCCGAATTTCTGTGGTAAATTTTAATAATTTCGACTAGTTTTTTTTCTCATATATCTTTCCATCATGAAATAACAAACCTTACTGAAAAGAAATGTCAAAAAAACAGCAAAAATATGGCGTCGTTTGCTGTCCCTGTCGCTCTACCTTTGTTGCGTCCTTGTTGATTAACCCTGCACATTAAACTATGACTTTAGTAACTTCTGAGTTCTGACTAACTCACAAACAGACTCACTTATATGCGAAATGCCATGCAATTCTACCTCCCCGTAACGCTAAATGAATTCCTATACTCAACTTTACTAGATCTCAAAGAAAAAAGTCTAAGGTTGTCAAATCAAAAGATCTTGGTGGCCAATTGTGATAATATCCTCTAGAAATATCATGTTTAGGAAACTTTTCTTACTGTTCTAGAATTAGTTAAGGATAAGTTTTTGGTTGAAGTGATTATAAAATAAACATTAAGTAATGAAGTCAATTTCTTCTCTGGCTGACGGCTTATTAAGCCATGCTATCAAATTGTAATATAATGTTGTAATATTAATCATTTCCTGATGTCACATTGTGAAATAAATAAATAATCTAATCTAAAATCTAATCTTACAAAACTTCAAAATGTAGCTTAGCGTGCAATACGTGGATGTAGTAAATATAGTTCTATTGTAAATAAAATATATCTTAAACAAAAAAAAAAAAGTCAATTTCTTCTTAATTTTTACTAAAAATACGTCAACTAGGCTTTTTTAAGTGTAGTGCCCGTGGCATGATGGTTTGTGCATTGGACTGTCATGCTAGAGGTCTTGGGTTCGATACCTGCCTGTGCCATCTAAAGTTTTTTCACGGGTACTACCTCATTGCGAGGAATTGACTAATTCTCCAAGAGTAATTCTTGTCATGAAAAGTGATTTCTCAAATTAGCCGTTTGGATTCGGCTTAAGACTGTAGGTCCCCTCCATCCCCGACAACAGTAGTACTCGCACACAGGAATGGTTGAGAGTTGTAAGTCAATAGGCCCTAGTTCTCAACGGACGTACAAACGTACGTACACAATAAGCTCGCACAAACATCTCTCTAAAAATCTTTTATTTAGATTCTAGGGACCTTGAAACGTCGAGAAATGTCAATATATTCGAATATTCGATTCGACAAATTGGACCGATTCCTATGATCAGTTAAAAACCTAAATATCTTGAGAACAGCAATTATTTCATTGATTTCAAATCTATCTTATAAATTTCGTTCTTTAAATTGTTTAAAATACTTTGTTTCAAATTTATCAGCTCATGTTCAAGGTTTAAATGTATGATATTCAATCATTTCATTATTAAGAAAATATTAAAAAATTAAAATTATTAAATAAAAGTTACAATTTGCCTATAGCCTATAGCTGAATTAAAGTAGACATTCTCTTTCAAATATTAACTCAAAATATTTATACATTATGCAAATCTCAAGCAGATGGTATGAAACTGTAGTTTTGATTGAAATTTCATAAATACATTGTACTCGTAGATACGTATGCATCTGAATTCCAATATTTGAGATTCTTTGAAAATTTACAATGTTCATAAATGTATCTACATATATACAAAGCCCACCTGTTTCGATCGAATCCCTCGAGCAGTGTGTGTTATGTACATATGTATATTTGTTCTTTAACTTTCTCTTATCAACATTTAATACCTATAGTAAACTAGGATACGTTTGCATGAAAGTCCTTTTGCACAATGCACAAGGCACAATGCACACAATAAAGTTTCACTGAGATTGAGATATAAATCCGAGTACTGAGTGAACTTTAACCGGACAATAGTGGAAATAGGTACATATGTAGGTTCTCTATAAGGTAGGTAATAACTAGGATAGTGTCCCAAGTGATGTTAAAAACTTTCTAATAGAGGTACATGACCATAATCCACTTCTCAATTATTATATTATTAGGAATTTTCATGAATATTATCAGCAAATCAGAACTTATCTCTATTGTCGTAGTCCTTCGTATTCGTAAACTCGAGTCCTTTTTCTATCTTTTGTGATGGTGGTATCTGGTATGGTCCTCCTGTGTGAAATTGAATGTGTTCTTTTTTGAACTTTGACACAGATCGTCCTCGTCCTTGTCCACCTTGCTTCTGGCTGTGTATGGTATGGTTGTCAGATTCCATCAGGAAATTTCACGTGTAATTTTACTCCCAGTAAAGTATGCAATGTTTTTTGTGTGGTGTTTTCTACTTTTTTTTCTATCAAGGATAGATAGAACTTTGGGTAGGTATATCCTTAGAGGTAGGTAGGAGAGGGGATGGGGTGGAAGCAATATGCATTCGGGTGACCCCGGGATAACGAACTGGAATTAAGTTTCCCGTTAGAAAACATTCTGGTTCTTTGGCATTCTGCTCTTGCTGGCGCTAGATGATGGGAAACTTTTTTGCTTGTTGTATATGTAGATACAAGAAGTCTATCTCCTTCCTAAGTTAGGTTTTTAACCATATTTTTTACTTCAGAAGTACTACAAACATACGAACATAATGTGTGTGTGTCAGTAATCTAAGGGTAATTTAGAGTATCGCAAGGAAAAGAAATACACTCGAATACAATTTAGTATGGAAATTGCGTTAACAAATTTTTCTATGTTTTCTATGTTGCCAAATTGATTCCAATTAACTCACAGGAAAAATTATTTTAAGGTCTTATCTTGAATAATTTACTGGATAATAATTTATTATACTCAATCTATATATATAAAAATGAATTGCTGTATCATAACAGTGTGTGTCTGTTAATAAAAATTTAAACCTTATAAATAGCCAGTATTTCAGGAAAAGCAACATGATGTGTCGAAAATAATAATAAAACTTCATGCTTCATTAAAAAATGTTTTTTTATTCAATATGTTTTGTTTGTTTTGAAATTAATTTATACAAAATTGTAGGTCTTTTATTTATCCATTGAGTAACGAAGTCTGCCGGGTCAGCTAATTGTAAATAAATACCAATTCAGCATAGCAATTTAATGTATGTAAAATAAAATAAATCGGGTATCGCAACAGTCCGTTGAGAACTAGGGCCTAGTGACTTACAACTCTCAACCATTCCTGTGTGCGAGTACTGTTGTCAGGGATGGAGAGGACCTACAGTTTTAAGCCGAATCCGGACGGCCAATTTGAGAAAGCACTTTTCATGACAAGAATTACTCTTGGAGAATTTATCAATTCTTCGCAAGAGGCAGTACCCGTGAAAAAAACTTTAGATGGCATAGGCAGGGATCGAACCCAAGACCTCTGACATGACAGTCCAACGCACTAACCATCATGCCACGGGTACTACCCAATTTAATGTATGTTATTAATTTAAAAAAGTGTTCAGTTTGTTTTTAACTGAACGTTTTACAAATTACAATTTGCTAAAGTTAAAATCACGCTAAATCATCATGTTAAATCATGGCTACTTTAACAAAATGTTTTCAGAAGACGAAGATTTCAAAATATTTTACGACTCAGGTTTGTGCAGAAAACATTTTCAAGTTCCAATAAAATCCCTTCGAAGTTCGAAGTTGAAATATGGAAATCAAATTTAAAATTAATTAAAAAATTAAGAAAGAAAAATCAAATCCTTTAATGTTTGCGGCTAAATAAATAAATTAATAAATTAGGTGGCGCAACAGTCCGTAGAGAACCAGGGCCTAGTGACTTCCAACTCTCAACCATTCCTGTGTGCGAGTAATTGCAGGGATGGAGGGGACCTACAGTTTATATGCCGAATCCGAACGGCTAATTTGAGAAAGCACTTTTTGATGACAAGAATTACTCTTGGAGATTTTGTCAATTCCTCACAAGAGGCAGTACCTGTGAAAAAAACTTTAGGTGGCACAGACAGGGATTGAACCCAAGACAGTCCAACGCACTAACCACCATGCCAAGGGTACTACTAATGTTTGCTGCTATTTCTTGAAAAAAAAAGATAATTTTATTTAAGAATGAAATTAAAAATACATTACCTTGAATAACAATAAGAAAATCAGATTTTAGGTTTTAATTTTGATTTCTGACAACTACTGCTGAGTACCTGTCAGTTTCCCATTAAAAGGTCTGTTTAATTTTGTTTATGACATAGTCGAGTGTTAATTTTTTAATAAAAAGAAATAAACAAGTTAATAATAAGAAAAGGGCAACATATAGGAACTACATATATATGGCAAGTTTTGCATTCGTAAAAAAATTCGAACTGAAGGTGACATTGATAGAGAAGTCGAAAATTTTTTAATTTTCGCGTACATTTTTTTTTTCTAAATTTGTCTTTTTTCAATACAAAAAAAGAAGGGTAGGAACCCCCCATAGAACAGTTATTTTGTTTTTAAGTTTGCTCAAGAACTAATCAACCGACTTCAATAATTATTTGTCTGCTCAAGCTCTTATAATGTCTTAATAATATTTAATGATCAAAAATGTCATTGTTTTTATTTTTAATTAAAAAAAAAAAACATAACATTTTTTTTTGAAATTCGATATCTTGAAAATGGGTCATCATTTGTTTTGCGAAATTGAAAGGTAAAACGTATATCAATAAGCTCTAAATAACTACATACCTACCAAAAATATTTTTAAACTAAAATTGAAAAGTCTTATATATAAAAAAATGAATTTAAAAAAAAACCCGCTTTAACGATTATCAAATACAAATTTTGAAAAATTAAGGTTTTTTTAGAAATCCAATAGGGTTCAAATTTTTGAAAAAATACTCTTTTTGCAGTAACATTTTTAAATTTTATAATACAAGAAATATTATTAAATAGACTGTTTTGATACTTGAGCAAGTTCGTTATTCCCAATTTAAAATCTTACAAACTTATATTTTAATTTTTCACCTTTTTCTTGAATACGTTACTTTATACTAATTTGCCGTTAAAAAGTCGTAATACAGAAAATACATATGTATTTTAATATTAAATGAGTTATAGTTTCTTGAATTGCCTTCACATTATGTTTACCGTACGCCATCAAAATACTGAAGAGCAACAAAGCAGTAAAAGCGTGATGGTATTACTGCAGAGCCCCTAACAAATTCAAGCGAGCTATTGCACCCTCTTATTAAGATAATTTGGGAAACAAGGAGCTTTCCTGAAAAGTGAAAATGAGTTCTCACGCAGTGCGATAATTGTAAAAGATTATGAGTTCTTCCTGCAGAAGCCAAGATAATAACAATAAGAGTACTGGAGCGAATAAAAGACCAGCTCGAAGACACACGTTAAACAATCAGGATTCCGCACGGAATCTTTCCGTGTGAACTACAATAACACCTTGCGGACTAACAAAGAACAGTTTCTTGAATATCGATCACCACTTTACCTGTTGTTCGATTTCGAAGAGGCGTTCGACAGTGTCAATAGCATCCCGGATAAATTGATTTCTATTATCAAGGCTACATACGATGGATCCAATTGTCACGTTTTGCATAAAGGAAGCTTGTCAGAGGAATTTAAAATTCAAAGTGTAGTAAGGCATGGCTGCATACTCTCACCAATGCTGTTTTTGTTAGTGACGCGATGCAAGCTTTGTCAAATTAAAATGGGAGAAATTCAATGCAATCTCGCCTCAACCATCTGGACTACGGAGACGATGGATGCATAAATATTTTTGGAAATCCGTTACTGATGGTAGACGGTTTTCAATAACTTGGAAGTGTTGTTCTAGTATTTTGGAGTAACTTAATTTTTGAGTTCGGATGTCAAAAATATAGAAAATTCTTTTAGCTTAAGACAAAACTATAACTGTTCCGCTCAAATGTTGAATACGCGTACTTTATGGAAGTCATAAACCCTGTTAGAAGAAAAATGTAATCGTTCGTTAATTGATGTCTTCGCAACATCTTGAGCATTTTCTGAAACAAACGTATCTCCAGTGCTAAGCTTTATTCGAGAACTGGTCAAAAGCAGGTGGTCGAAAGAATTAGTGGATTGGCAATAGGCGAATTGTGGACCAACAGATGCGTTGTGGGCTGGCTTAGAAGTACTTGGCTAAGAACGGTCGAACATGAATCAGCACTACTGGTAAAAAGTTGAAGAAGAGCTGCATTATATCTCCAGAAATCCTACACGATAGCTTGTAGGAGTAGTTTAGGTCCCTTGCCCGGCAAGACTAACATCACGGACGTAATAAGTCTTGTGACCTTAGAAAGTAAGTAAAGTAAATAAATTATTTTTAAATTTAAAACAAGGAAAAATAATACTGTGTGTACAAGTTGAGCTTGTAAAACTTATTTTATGTTGTTGTTGAATTATATTATATGCAGATAACTACAATATTCTACAGTAATGTTCTATCTTAAAGAATTGCCTGTAACAATTGATGATAATCTCGAAATTTGATCGAACTTCAGAGCTTAACGCAGTTTATAAGTTTGAACACTAATTATTCAAAAATAATTGTCGGAAAATTAAAAGCGAGTAAGTTATTAAATAGAGGACTTTTTAATTCGTGTTATAAGTTAATATCAATAAAGAAAAACATTATACAAAAAAAAACCATAGAAAACATAGAATGGCAGAATATAAATTGCCACATCTACCATAAGGCATAATTTTGTATTTGCTAACTTTTTGATCGGTTAATTTTGTTTGGCTTAGTTGACCCTTTAGGATTCTGTCCGACTTCCGTTATTTTTTCTTCGGAAACTAATACAACAGGTTCTTTCGACGCTGTTGGTTGTCTTAAACTTTTTTATGTTTCAAATGAAGCTATGTATTGCTTTGTCCTGAAGTGACGTTTACGTTATACCTACTGTTGGCTGTTGGCATGGACATAACCAAGTAACTTTATCTTATAACTGAGAAGATGAAAGGGAAACAAGACACAAAGTCCACAGAACATGGTTTCGTTAATCACACATGCATTGCTTTGCTTTTCTATCTATAACATCAGTATTTTCGAGATGAAACATTTAAATAAATGATGCAAAGTAGATATGTTATTTATGTTTAGATACATACATAGTCCTCATAGATACAGAGAATGGTTTTTAGCAAGGACATTCAGGGAGTTTCGAAAGGATTTTTTCTTCATACATGTATACATAATGTAGGTATACCGTATAGCTATAGATACTTATTTTTTATTTAACTTAACCAAATTTGTTGAGGATTTTTTTAGTTTTTGATACTGAACTTCACCATTTGCTGTGGAATATATCGAAGACGGAATAACAGAGTCGTGCATGGTTGCACTTTGGTTTTAATTTTCATTTTGGTTACTTTTTGAGGCTTGGCTTTTTGGACATGTGAAAATGATACAAGCTGGTTTTATATGAGAACATGATATACTTAAAAATAAGAATTTGTTCAAAAAATAATGTATTCTTTAACAAGTTAAATACATAAGTCAGTCAACTGTATCCACTCAATTCAGTAATATGAGAGAAGGTTTAGGATATACTCGTTTGTGGTTTTAGATAAAGTCAAACCGGAAATAAATTTAAATTGGTGTAGTTTTAATATTCTTTGTCATTTAAATCTTGGATCCATATTTACTTCCGTTTGAAGAGGAATTTAAGTTCCCTTTCAGTGCTGCGTTTAATTTTTCTCTGGACTAACTAAAAATCTCAATAAATTATTAAAAATTAGCTAGATCTGATATTTAAAATCCAAGAATAATTAATGTTAAAAATCCATTTGGTAAATCTACAAGTTCCCATTGTTTTCACTGTATATACATTGCACTTTTCCAGTTTTCATCTACTACAACAGCGACTGCTACCGAGAACAAAGACAGCGTCTATTTGGGTGTGGATTTGTTGTTGGAACTAGACTCAGGCAAAAAGTCTTGAGTTTCAACAGTGTGAGCGAGCTAAATTCGCCAACATAAGCCTAATATGCGCGCATGCCCAAACAGAGGAGAAAGATGAAGACACCAAAGACATTATTGTAGAGCATTTGGATAAGACATATGAGTAGTGCCCTAGCTATGACATTAAAATTATCTAAGGAGATTTTAACGCCAAGAAGACATCTTCGTCCGACAACGAATTCAGGCTGATCGATTTCGCTGCGGGGCGAGACGTTCTGGTAGCTAGTACGCAGTTCACACATCTTAATATCAATAAGGGGACATGGAAATCCCCTGATCAATCAACTGTCAACCAGATTGACGCACGACACGTCTCCAGTATACAGGATGTCCGAACATTCCGAGGGGCCAACATTGACTCGGACCACTACCTCGTTGTAGCCAAGGTACGGCTACGGATATCCCGGTCCAAGCCAAAACAAGGAAGTACTGTGAGAAGTTTCGACGTTAGACGGCTACAATCGCAAGAGACTGTCATGTCCTTTTCCGATCGAGTCTCTAGTAACCTCTTAAGGAGTCCTATGCTGCCTGCATTAAGCATTGAAAACCAGTGGCAATATTGCCTTGCAGCCATCAGAGATGCCGCCTCTGAAGTGCTAGGTTTCACACGGCCACCACAGCGAAACCCCTGGTTTGACAACGAATGCCGGCAAGCGCACGCAACGAAACAACAGGCATACAAAACGGCGCTGTACATGAGGACCAGAGGCGCTGAGGACTGGACCCTGTCAAAGAAAGATGAGAGCGTCTTAGGATGCTTCGAGAGAAAAATTCTTCGGGTGATTTTTGGTCCCGTACGCATAGATGGAGAATGGAGGAGAAGATATAACGAAGAATTGTACGGGCTGTAGTACAGCGACACTGACCTAGTTAACAGAATTAAAGTCCAACGGCTTAGATGACTAGGACATGTGGAGCGAACGGACATCAACGCTCCAGCCCGGAAGGTCTTCGAATCCAATTCCGAGGGACGGTGCAGAAGAGGAAGATCGCGACTCAGGTGGCGCACTCAGGTGGGTGAGGACCTCAACCAACTTGGCGTGCGAAACTGGAGATAGCTAGCTAGGGACCGAGCTGGCTGGAGACGCATGTTGGTTGAGGCCCAGGTCCGCCCCGGACTGTAGCGCCACCTTAAGTAAGAAAGTAAAACTTAATGCAAATTTACTTTCGACTCAAATATCTTTTCTTACTTTTGAGGCAAAAGTAAATTTTTACCAAGTTTTAGTAATGTTTTTTTAGGTTTTGAATTTTTGTAAAAAGAACTGTCGTTTTGATTTTTCTCAAAATGTTACCATATGTCAAAAACGTTATAATAATATAGTTTTTTTCAGTTTTTTGGATTTATAGAAAAACTTTTAATTGAATCTTTTTCCAAAAACCAACTTGTTTGGTATTAGGTTCCAATCAGGGCCGGACAAAGCATATGTGCAAGATGTGCAAATGCACAGGGCGCAGAATTCTGGGGGCGCATTACCAGGAGCAAGAAAATATAATATGATCTTGCGCAAACAAATATGTACTACTAACCAAAAACATTCTTAAAATAATCTCAAAAAAACATCCATCACAAGCACAACTGTCCTAAGTTATCTCTTGCGCACTAACTAACATCACTTTCATTGTTGCATTCAATGAAAATTTAACGCAAGATATCGCAGAACTAAAAATATTACCTACCTCATTTTCAAATATTTCAACCTGTTCGTACAAGAGAAAAAAAGAAAAAATCTCAACACAAAAAATTTCCATGCCACCTCATATGTGCAAGATTTATTTCATGCACACCGAGTCCCAAAATTAACATAGGAGTATGACAAAGCAAAATACTTATTTATATTGAATCGTATGGGCTAGAACGTGCAGGTTTTGTATCACGCACCGCACCTGAATGTGAGTTCTCATCTTCAAAACAAAACAACAAAAAAAATATATGGAGTGTCTTTGATTTGTAGTAGAAGAAGGTAGCACAGCGACAGCAACCTACTTGCTCTCTTATTTCGGAGACATTTTTTTGGTCTTTTCTTTGTAGACGAGAGCTCACATACAGAGGTACGGTGCGTGATACAAAACCTGCACGTTCTAGCCCATACGATTCAATATGAATAAGTATTTTGCTTTGTCATACTCCATGTTAATTTTGGGACTCGGTGTGCATGAAATAAATCTTGCACATATCAGGTGGCATGGAAATTTTGTGTGTTGAGATTTTTTTCTTTTTTTCTCTTGAATGCAACTTTTTTGTGTTGAGATTTTTTCTCTTGTATGAAACTAACATGGGAGATATTTAAAAAAAAACTTATTTATTCGGAATCATATGGGTCAGAGCGTGCAGGTTTTCTTATTGCACACAGTATAAGAGTTAAGTGCCTGATTACAGAAGATGCAATTTTTAATAGAATGGAAAAGGAGCATAGAGCTTAAAAATTAAAGAGGGATGATTCTATGTGGAGTCGAATTGTTCTTGCGCAGGCAGTTTTTTTTTTTTTTAAAGTTAATGACTGTTGTAACGGCTACTTTTAATGTATATCTAGTCTGGTGCAGAATGCAGATTGTTTCAATTGTTTTTTCGCTTTGGTGATTAATTAATATTAAATAAATAGCTATATCAGTTTTTAATAGAAGTGACGTATTTTGTGACAAGACCGTAATGTGACTGACTCAGTTGATTTTAGACAAGCTTGAATTACATGAAATTTTAATAAGTAACTGTCAAAGCCAAAGTTATGATAATGGTTCGAATATGAAAGGAAAAGAAGCAGGTGTTCAGAATCGAATTCGAACCCTGGAACCAAGAACATTTTTCGTTCCATGTTGCCCGCATTCCTTAAATTTAGTGGTTAATGATGCTGCTCGGTGCTCATTTTATGCAGTTAAATTTTTCGATACAATTCAATGTTTGTATAACTTTTTTTCAAGTTAACAACGAGGTGGGATATTTATAAGAAAAAAATTCAAAGTCATACTTTGAAACCCCCTTCTGAGACTAGATGAGAGAGCAGGTTAGATGCATTTAGGCCTTTAAAAACAAATTAATAAGAAATATATGAAGCCCTTATAGAATTAAGAAATCTAGAGGCAAAAAACATTGCAGAATCGTTAGGAAATACAATTTTTGATTTTACATTTATTTGCTGCCTGCTAATTTGGTTTGATATTTTAGAAAATATAAATTAAACTAGTAAATATTTGCAAAGTCCGTCCGTTAATCTGTCAATTGGCATAACAGTTTTAGAAAATACAAAAAACAGTTTGATTTTAATGCGTTCCGATGAAAAATTAATTATTAACCATTAACCGAGCGTATTGCTAGTTCCCTAGAAATACCAAATATGTTTCCTGTAGCTTCATCATTGCGATCTCAACGGAAAAAAATACTTCATGCTGATGAATGTCCTGAAACTACATATATTAGACCCGAAACAAAGATTTAAAGTTGAATTTTTTTTTAAATACTTGAAAGGTTTGATACGTAAGTATCAATTTTTCATTTTTAAGTAACATAAGCGAATGTTTAAAAAATAAAAATGTACGTGCTTCATGCCTTAATTTGCAGAATGTTTTAACATAAAGTAGTTTTAAAGATTTAGATGGAAAAGAATTGTTTCAAGAGTTAACCGTAATATCCCAGCTTGTTACACCACAAAGCTCAAGTTTAGATGTGTTAAATTTTATTTTTAGTTCAAACCTTGAAGATTTTGCTCCGAATTTAGTAATTGCTCTCTAAATCCTTAATACAATCCCGATCACGGAGAACGTAGTTTTTCTAAATTTAAAATTATTAAAAATTATCTTAGGACAACCATGACTCAAGAGAGATTGGTAGGTTTATCTATAGTCCATTGAAAAGAAATTATTAAATTCTTTAGACTTTGATGATCTCATTTCTGAATTTGCAAAATGTAAGGCCAGAAAAGTAAGTTTCCAAGTTTAAAAGTTTCCCTCTGCTCATTTCTTCGCTGCGTTTTAGTTTAATGGTTTAGGCCTCCTGGGGATACCTCAATAAAAAAACGCATTGAAAGTCTACCTCCTGGGTAATGTGGGAAAGGCTTATGCTTTTTTATCAGTTTATGTGTAAAAAAAGGGGCGCTTTCTACAAATCTTGCACAGGGCGCAAGTTTGGCTGGGGCCGGCCCTGGTTCCAATATATAATATAAAATGTAATTCAAGTCGCTAGCGTTATTGATTCGTCAAATTTGGGTTAACCATAATTTTTTTGAAAGTCCTTTCTGCATTAATATAAGTATATCAAAATTTATTTGATGTCAGTAACTTTACTGGTTCTTGAGCTATGGACGACGAAAAAAGCTTTCCGAACGTACGGACGTACGAACGTACGTACACATGCACGCACAGACATCTCTCTTAAAAATATTTTATTTAGACTCTAGGGACCTTGAAACGTCGATTACAATAACTTCCTATGGGAATTTAATTAAATAATTTAAACATGCAACAGATATTACATCAACAATAATTGTGTGCATCCAAGAATAACGTTTTTGAAACCTTGTAAATTTTTTAGAAAAATCGAAGGGACATTTTGTTTACAATAAATAAAAGTTAATAGCAATTGCTTTTCGCTTTGCATATCTGGGCAACAATTACAAATATTGGCTTCAAATAATTTTTATTTTATAAAGAACATTGCTTTTAACATAAAGTAAATTAAATAATATGAGAACAAAGAAAGATATTGACTTCAAACTTTTTTATCTTATACAAAACTAGCAAACCCGGCGAACTCCGTTTCGCCACCTGATGGCTTTGTTTTTTGTACTTAACATTTCGTTTGGGGATTAAAAGATGAAGAAAAATTATTAACTTCCCATAGGAAGTTATTGTAATGGGTCCGATTTGACAAATTGAAAATTTTGACATTTCTCGACGTTTCAAGGTCCCTAGAGTCGAAATAAAAGATTTTTGGAGAGATGTCTGTGAGTGCGTGTGTACGTACGTTCGTACGTCCGTACGTCCGTACGTCCGTACGTCCGTACGTCTGTACGTTCGCGACGTTTTTTTCGTCTTCCATAGCTCAAGAACCAGAAGAGATATCGACTTCAAATAAATTTTATTATACAGATAATAAGGCAGAAAGATGCAGAAAGGGCTCTCAAGAAAATTGCGTGGGTGGTTTTTTTACTATAGCAGTTTAAAAAAAAGGTGAAAATTTTGGTTAAACCTAAATATCTCATGAACCAATGACGATAGAGACATGAATTAAATTTTATTTTATATATTGTAACGTAATACAAAACAAGTATATTTTTGGAAAAAAATCCAATTAACGGTGTTTTTTATAAATCAAAAAAACTGAAAAAAAAAATTAGTGACCTCAAAAATTTTACGACCAAAATATGATTTCATCTCCAAAACAATTTTTTGCAATGAAGAATAATGTTTTTGACATCTGATAAAATTTTGAGAAAAATCGAATTGACAGTTTTTTTTATAAAAAATAAAAACCTAAAAAAAAAAATTACTCAAAGTTGGGAAAAATTGAATTTCGACTGAAATATCTTTTCAAAAACTTGAGACTAAGGCTTAAAACTTATTTTATCTTATAAGAAATATTGTTTTCAACAATCAGTAAAATTTTGAAAAAAAATCGAATTGACAGTTTTTGTACAAAAAATTAAAAACCTAAAAAAAATTTAACAAAAGTTCGTAAAAATTGATTTTTGAATCAAATATCTTTTCAAAAATTTGAGATAATGGCCTCTTACTCATTTTAACTTATAAGAAATATTATTTTCAACATTAGGAAAAACTTTGAGAAAAATCGAATTGATAGTTTTTTTTACAAAAAATAAAAACCTAAAAAAACAATACTAAAACTTGGTAAAAATTTACTTCAGATTCAAATAGTTTTTCAAAAATTACAAATATTGGCTTTAAACTTATCTTATTTCACAGAAAATATTGTTTTTAATATTCAGTAATTTTTTTTTATAAAAATCCAACAGTCCATTTTTTCATAAAAAAATAAAATCTACAAAAAATAGTACGCAAAAATTGATACATATAGAAAAACTTTTAAGCAAGGCAAATCTACATGGGATGGGAAGTTATCAGTGTGGGTCGCATCCCAGCCTCTTTTTTTTTTTTTGTTTTATATTTGAAAAGGAAAAATTTTATTTCATTTCACAACAGTAATGAATTCATTTCGATTACATAAATGAAGTGTAATTTAGTTGAACTTCTTTAAGTAAAAAATGAAAGTAAATCCAAAGTAAATACTGAATCGAAGCGTTATACTTGTCCGCAAATTGAAGTGCTCTTTGGTAAACCACATTTTTTGTTTTTTGGTCTGACGTTAACACAAACAAAGCAGATGGTTTCCCAACTCATGAACACGCAACGTATAGCTGCCCATGTGAAAAACAATGATTTTCTAAATTTATCCCGCAAACACTAAGCGATTGGCCTTGCGACTTGTTCATTGTTATTGCGAACGCAAGGCGAACCGAAAATTGCAATCGTTTGAAGTAAAACGGAATATCAGTCAGGATCATTGGTATTTGAGGAATACATATGTACATTTTCACCTGCGTACTTTCCGTTAATAATGGTTGCCTCAATCAAATTCGGCATAAGTTTTTTCACCGCAAGTCGAGTACTGTTGCAAAGACGCGGTGGATTTTACGCAATATCATAATAATTGAACCAACTTTGAGTTGCAAGTTATGTGGTGAAAATCATGGTAGCTCCAGAGAGTTCAAAACCTCCGTTGGATAATTTACTACATCATAGGGATTTGTTGTGGAATCAACGGATTTGTGTGTCACCAAATCGCCTGCGATTTTTGATTAATGGTGAACTTCAGTGCGTGTAGATCATTATTCTTTGCGGCGAGAATTTCTCGTTGACTTATAAATAAAAAATAAAATAAATTGGGTGGCACAACAGTCCGTTGAGAACTAGGGCCTAGTGACTTACAACTCTCAACCATTCCTGTGTGCGAGTACTGTTGTCAGGAATGGAGGGGACCTACAGTTTTAAGCCGAATCCGAACGGCCAATTTGAGAAAGCACTTTTCATGACAAGAATTACTCTTGGAGAAATTGTCAATTCCTCGCAAGAGGCACAACCCGTGAAACAAACTTTAGATGGCATAGGCAGGGATCGAACCCAAGACCTCTGGCATGACAGTCCAACGCACTAACGATCATGCCACGGGTACGCGTTGACTTAACCAGGCATAATACTGATAGTTCTCACTAATGTTTGGGAAAACATTTTCAATAAGAGCTAATTGAGAGTCTACAAATCGGCAAAAGACGTTGGTAAGAGTAATTAATCCAGTTGTCGCATCAACTGGCATACTTTTCCATTTCCAACAGCTAACAATTGTTTGGAAAATTGTGCAGCGTTTTGGTCATTTTTTGGTCCCATTGCACTGGATCGGGAATAATAATTGTATGTTGTAGTATCAATTGTGTTTAAATTGAGTGGCAACTTAAGCGCAGAATGTGCAGTACGACCGCCATCTAGAAGAGTTGCCGCAATTCCAGATGATGCTAACGCCAAAGCTATGTCACATCTTGATCGAATAGTGGCCAAAATCAATGAACTGACAAATGTTTTCCCTGTTCCTCCAGGTGCGTCCAGGAAGAATAGACCACCAGTATTATTGTCCACCGCTTGCATTAATGTTTTTTATACTTGTTTTTGCTGTTTATTCAGCAAGGGCACATTATTTCGAAGGAATTCCTATCAACATTGTATTGCAGCTCTCGATTTAATTCTTGGTTCAATGCATCGTGCATCGATCGATTTAGCGCAATCATTCCTACTTCAATCAGTAGCTTGTTTGCAATTGTCAAGCATTGATCCTCAATCAGAATCATTCCTTCATTGTAGATTTCATACGTTATTTGAAGTTTCTAGAGATATGGTTGACTAAAAAAGGTTCCCAAAAGTAAGCTTTGGTTTAGAATATAGGGCCGTTGAAACGTCAAAAAATTTAAAAATTCCAATTCCACAAATCGGAACTTTTACAATAGCTTTCTATGGGAAGCTAAACGGAGTTCACCGCTTTTCTGTTGAAATTTTTCCTGAATTTTGTCTGCTATAAACCTCACGGAGCCCGAGACCTTTCCAACGAATGCAAAACCGTGGAAATCGGTTCGTGCGTTCTGGAGTTATAGCGTCAGGAAGGAAAACCCGACTTATTTTTATATAGTAGAAGATGTTATTAATATTTTTTTTAAACTTTTAGAAATATCGACAAACTTGAACGAATGAGAAGTTATCAGTCTGGGTCGTATCCTATCCAGCCTCTTTTTATTTCTGGTTTAAGTGCAGTCGTAAAGTGGGTATAAACCGTTTCAAGATTATCCATTCTTTACTCTCAGGACAGCCTGTATAATTGTCACATCGTTTCTATTAATTACGTACTATATTGTAAATTAATCCATCTCTGACAACATTACTCGCACACAGGAATGGTTGAGAGTTGTAAGTCACTAGGCCCTAGTTCTCAACGGACTGTTGCGCCACCCAATTTATTTATTTATTTATTGTAAATTAATCGAGTTGTTTATTATAACTCTATGGTTATTTTAACATGAGCTAAGTTTAATTATACAACTGAATTGCTTAATAAAATAGCTATCTTCCTTAAAGAATTTCAACTTTTTTTATATAATGAAAAAATTAGTAAAACAGCATTTGTTGCATAAAGGTAATTTTGTTCATATTAATAGAGATTCAAGAGATTAGCCCTTTAAAAGCCAAATAAAGTGCATTTACACATAATTTATAATCCTTTCAGATAATATGACAAAAAGAAAGTTTTTTTAATACAAAAAATTTAATGTATAGGTTTTCACTGAAGTTAAAACAGAATTCTTGTATGAATTGAATTTAAATCCTTGACTTCGCTGTTAGGGGTATAAGCAAATATAAAATCAAATATATGCCCAGTTAGTAAAACAACTTCAGTACTTTACAAATAAACCTATAGTTCTCCATAAACAGCCCTAACAAACTCTTTAAGCCTTTCAACAAGGTACATTTTTTTTTAATATTCATATAGAAGTGTATAGATACAGTTAGATATGTTTTATTTACACAAAAAATAGTAGTATTAAAATAGCTAACTATAGATACACAACATCCACACCCATATATATGTACATATAGCTAATCTAGCCTTTCTAAACCTGCATAGGTACTAAAAAATAAAAAAGTTTAAAACAAATATTATTATATCGGTGTGACTTTTTCAACTTTGCCATAGCTTATCACTTTTTGCTTTCTATTTTCTATAGAGGAGCTTCGTGTGGCTCTGACTCTGTATGGCTGGATATGGATAGGAGAATCAGGGCAGAATTTTCTTTTTTTATTGTTTACCTTTCCATCCTGAAAACCTGGATGAGTTTTTCTAAAATAAAATAATACACTTATTTTTTTTTAAATTTCTCTTCAAGAGGAAAAATTCAATTAACAGTGTGAAAAGCTCACAGGAGTTCGTTCGCTTTTTATTTACGAAACCTAAATAAAAAAATAAAGGGTGAGTTCTGCAATGGGGTTTGTGTCTGCGGGTATTATGACCTATATGTTATTTTTTTAAACTTTCCTATATGCTATGCAAAGTGAATTATAATAAAGTTTGTTGAGTTCGAGATTTAATTCTTTTATTATGATGCATAAGGTATAAATGACAGTTTTCATTGTATAGTAAATAATATTAAAATAAATTGGTACTGAGATATTTAATTACCTCGTACTAGTTTAAAGGGTATTGAATGTATTAATTTTTGTTTCTGTTAGAACAGATTGTGTTCATTGGTTTTAGTTTCAAATTTTGGTTGACCCAAAATATCTCACGAACCAATAACGCTAGAGATTTGAATTAAATTTTATATTATATATTGTAACGTGATACCAAACAAATATATTTTTGGAAAAAAAGCAAATTACCGTTTTCTTATAAATCAAAAAAACTGAAAAAAAAATATGTGTCACCTTGAATATTTTACGAACAAAAAATGATTTTATCTCCTAAATAATTGTATGCAACAAATAAATAATGTTTTTGACATCTGGTTAAATTTTGAGAAAAATCGAATTGATAGTTTTTTTTTGCAAAAAATAAAAAAACCATACAAAATCTTAGTAAAAATTTACTTAAGACTCAAATATCTTTTCAAAATTTAAAAATTTTGGCTTCAAACTAATTTTATCTCACAGAAAATATTGTTTTCGACATTCAGTAAAGTTTTTATAAAAATCAAAAAGTCCGTTTTTTTCATAAAAAAATAAAAATTACAAAAAACAGTACGCAAAATTGTTAAAAATTGATGTTCGGTTCTCGATATCTCGTGAACAATAGAAGATATTGACTTCGAATTAGTTTCATTCATCCAATTTGTATTTGTTTATACATACAATTTTTTAAGAAATGCTACTAAAATTGTTAAAAATTGGTTTTCGACTAAAAATTTCGTTAACAAAAATAGATTTTGAAATCAAACTATTTCATCAAATGCAAAATATTGTTGACAATTTTTAAATTGTTTAGAATAATTCAACTGACATTTTTTTTAACAAAACACGTACGACGGATGGGAAGTTATTAGTGTGGGTCGCATCCCAGCCTCTTTTTTAAATTCAGGGTGGTTCACGGGAATAGGGATAAAAATAGATGGCTTTTTCTCGACGTAGGCTGAGTGTGATTAAGTCGGAAAGGTCTCATTCGAACAGTTAGATAATGCCATTAAGTTTCCACAATGGAGCAGTGGAGTATCCTTCACCATGTGTTCGCGTACGACTCATTTGTCAAAAACAACGAATCAGTAGTGAAAGTACAGCGTGCATTCAGAATCAATTCTAACATTGGCCGTTACGGTGCTGTTTTCGATCGGAAAACGATTATGAGATGGCGAACAACGGGATTAATTACAAACAAAAAAGCCACCTGGCCCCGTACGTACTGTAACAACTCCCGAAAATACGGAAAGGATAAGAGGTGCGCAAACAAGCTCAGGCTTTACAAATTATGCGTTCGTCCGTTAGATGCATCGTCAAGTTTGACAATTGTTCAACAGTTGAAACCCACTGATTATATCAATTACGTTCAGAATTTGCATTAGAGATGCTCTCGTTATTTGAGGTGAATGACGATATGCCGTTATTTGAGCCGTTTATTTTGAAAGTGGCATAAGTCACTTTTTCAAAAAATCGAGTTAATGGCAACACTAAATACCATAATAATAAACGGCTCATTTATGAGTGATGAAGCGTATTTTCACCTTGACGGTTTTGTAAATAAGCAACATTTCCATTATTATGCTGCAGAAAACCCTCAAAGCCTCCACGAAAGACCGTTGCACAGCCCTAAAGTGACTTTTTACTGTTTGCTATGCAGTTTCAAAAAAAATTAATCATTGGTCCTTACTTTTTTGAGGAACAAGGAACCACGGTGACCTTTAATAGTGCCCGTTACATTGACATGCTTAATAGCTTTTTAAAATCAGAGATGCGTAAAAGAAGACGAGACCCGTCCAATGCCTGGTTCCAACAAGATGGAGTACCTCTTCACACTGCGATCGCCACAATGAACGTCGTACGTGAGTCCCCGCACATTTCACGTTTTGGAGATATGTATTGGCCTCCTAGATCACCTAACTGGGGCATGCTCCTAATAAAATCATCTTCTATCCGCTTTGAAAAGCTACCCATTTAGGCCATCTGCTCCAACTGCTTTGTTAGAGCTCGACTTGGCAGTCTATAATTCGTCTAAGTCAGCAAGACGGAATTGTCATATTTCGTTGTCTACATTAAATATACCTACCATCCAGCCAAATAGAGGAATTCGTTTCACCAGTCGCCGTTGTAGAGTCTGCACAAATGGTCCTCAGCATTGACTGCCTTTCCAATATGATGTTTCCAGTTTCGCCTTTTCAGCCTTCGGTTCGAGGTTTATGCACTTGTGAATTTTGTTTCACCTGCTCAAAAAAGTCACGAACTTCATTTCTGCTTTTGAAACTCTCAACACCTTCGACCGCATGCTTCTTATGCTCTCTTTTCCTTTGCAGCGCCGCCGCTGCTTTGCTTGTCTATTGTTTGGCTGCAGCGCGTCGTAAGCAGCTTCTCGGATGGTATCCTGGCAATGTTGCCACTGGTTTCCATTACTTTGTCAACAATTTATCATTTAACTCGAGTTTTAAACCAGGCTTGACACTCCGTTGAAAAAGAAAATACAATTTTGTCGGTCTATTTGTTTTGCATACAAAATAATCTCTGCCGTAATATGTGAACGTCTAAAGCCAAGCCCATCGTCAACAACCTCTTAGGTCCTTATAAGTGTGGTTTTAGACCAGGAAAGTCCACAGTCGATCAAATATTCACAAGATCCTCGAAAAAACGCAAGAAAATGAAATCGACACGCACCATCTCTTCATCGATTTCAAGGCCGCATATGACGGCATCTACAGGGACGTGCTGTAAAGAGCCATGTCTACTTTTGCATCCCTGCCAAACTCGTCCGTTTGCGCAGGATGACCATGGAGAATTTGCGCTGCTCCATAAACTTTGAAAACCAAGAAACCAACTTAACCGAGCTTTTTCAACTCTATCTTTCAAAAGTCTGTTCAATTACTGACATATGTTGATGACATTGACATAATCGGAAGAACTCAGCGTGATTTCAATGGGGCTTTTGCGAGTATTGAAGCAGAGGCGGCAAAAATGGCTTTTAGGGGTTAATGAGGGCAAAACAAAGTACATGCTGTCATAAAGAAAGGACCTACAACATCGAGACGTCTCGGTCAAAAACTCACCATCGACAGACTTAACTTTGACGTTGGTAAGGACTTTGTTCACCAGAGCTGAGATCAAACGAAGAATTACTCTTGCTAACCGCTGTTTATTTGGGCTAAGAACGCAATTGAGTAGTGAAGCCCTCTATCGAGCAACCAAAGTCTCGCTTTATAAAACCCTCATGGCCTCATCATCCACGTCCTGCTATAAGGTTCAGAAGCATGGACTATGACAAAAACGGATGAAAGCACCTTGAGTCGTTTCGAGAGGAAAGTGTTGGAATCCGTGCATACAGGCCAGCGCAGTAGAGGAATATCGCGGATCAGATGGCGCGCACAAATGGAAAGTGACCTCACCCAATTTAGAGTGCGCAACTGCAGACATCTAGCTTAGGATCGAGCTTGATGGAGAAGTTTGTTGGGTGAGGCCCTAGTTCACACAGGAGTCTAGTGCCACCTTAAATATTAGTCTGAAGCTCAAACAACACTTAAGCTATTATCTTCAAGTTTATTATTTGGTTTCTTTTGATGGGATTCCAAACGATATATCTCAAAACTCGCGGAATTTTCAGAAATTTCTTTTTCTTCCTCGTTATGAATCTTTTGTTTAAAGTTGGACTCTTCAGTCTTTCTTTATTTTGTAAACTTTTCTATGAAAATGTATATTTAGTTTTTTTCGTGTCATATATATTTTTATATTTGATTTGCGCTTTTGGCAATATTTGTTTTTCAATTTGTCGGTATTTTACGTTGAAAAATTTACTGCGATATTAGCTCACAAAAATCTATCAAGCCTGCTTTAGATGGTTTACAATTCTATGTAAGCATTTCTGATTTTAAAGGAGTTATAGTTCAAGGATATCCTATAAATTAGTCGTGAATTTTTGTGTCAATTTTGAATTCATTGAGCTAACTTGGTGTCAGTTTAAAGGAAAAATCCTCATAAAACGTATTCAAGTCTTATATTTTTAAGATTTTTGTTTGCATTTTTATTTTTGAGAAAGTAAACAAAACTTCAAAAAAAAAAAAAAACAAGACAAAATAGAACATCTCGTAAAACATATGCACTAACATGATGATAGTCAATGTTTCCGCTTCCGTCCTTTATTTCCAAAGAAAGGATGTTTTCCAAAAATATGCATAAACCAACAACCAATACTTTGTCGAAAAACACTATTAGTTTATTTATCTGAAACACTCGTTTTCGCCTAAGAACTAAGGACATACGCGACTATAAGAAGCTCACATCAGGAACAAGAGCAAACAAAATAAACGTACCACGTTAAATTTTGGCAAAGTGCCGAGATTTTAGTTTTCGCATTTATATACTCGTAGATATGTTTCTACCTCTATTTGTGAAGCAGCAGCGTTAAGGAGCAAGAGAAAGGGAAGAGAGATGAATATGGGAATTCATTGAAAAGACGATTTAGTTTTACGAGGATATTCCCTTTTAAACATGCATGTTTGTTACTTTCTTCTTATAGTCCTTTACCTCTACGAAAGGATATACGAATACGAAAGGAAATCAAATGCTCTTCGTATAAGAAGTTAGTTGGATGTGGATGCATGGTATACATATGTTGTTGAAATGAAATCATTTCCTTGAGGTGGATCCGCCGCAGGACGAATATCTTTAAGAGCCCAGCAGGGATTTAGAATTTACTTCTTCCTTAAAATGAGAAAAAAAATATATATGTAGTATAGAGGGCTTTTAAGTGGATTCACCGACCGTGGCCATGCACGATGCTGAGACTGAAGACCAAGCTATATTTTCTTTCAATTGGTTAGCAACGAATGGACCTAGACCAGGAACATGTAAGGGATAATGGAATGCAATGTATTGCATTATTAATAAGAAGCGCATATTATTGCTACTCTAACATTGAAAAAATCTCTAAGTTTATTTCATGACTCTATTTATTTTTGCTCTTACTATTAGAACTATTTTTGTTTTAACTTTACTTTCCACAAAAGCAAATAATAGCAAATTTATTATGAAACATTACGTTTAAATTAAATGCAATTGCCTATTTTTAAACAATGCTCCATGAACTTCGTGAACAGATCAAAGTAAGTTTCCAAAATTTGAAAGCCAAACCTTACTGAACAGAAATGTCAATTCTCAACTGTCAAACAATAGACAATAACTAACGAAACTCATGCAGCTAGAAAAACACCCTGTACGAAAGTTTATTAAATCCGTCAAACGCAGAATGTGAAAAAAAAACTTTTTTAAGAAAGGGTAGTTATCTTTACATCAGAATGTAGGTAACTCAAAATAAAAATGACAGCTGTCAAATGATGTTAAGTAAATTAAGAGTATTACAGGAAATATTTCAAAATAGTGAATGTTTGTTGACCACACTGCGATGAAGGGTCTTACATTTAGGTCTTATTTAACAGTGTGGTGGCTACAGTAAATAAGACTTCGTTGTAATTTTTTCCTTTGATGAAATTTAGAAACGCTAATACTTTTCACTGTGACTTGAAGGCTAGAATTTGGCCTATTGACATTTTATTTTTTTTTTAGATAGATTTTATTCTCCATAGTTGAAAGGTCTATTCTATGTCATCTTAAATTCGAAGTAGCTATAAAACCGTTAAAATGTTTCCCACGGCTACACCGGGTTAAGCGTTTCAAAACGTACATATATATATAGATATCTATGACTTGGCAACATCAATCATACTGAATTTTAATTGGTTATGTTGGTTGAGGGGCAAGGTTTTTGTTTTGAAAACCCGCTATTTGGGCAGATGTCACTTTTGAAGCTGTAATCTTTTGACATTTTGGCAGATAAATACTGTCCGATGACTAAAAATTGAACCACAAAAGCTTCAACAATCTGTTAAATCCACTAAAAAGTGGTGAACATTTTACAGTCACAGTTCGTAAAATAAGGCACTTTAGGGACGCTGTAAAGCCCTGCTCGGCCGGCAATAGTGACACTAGTGGAAAAATTTAAGCTTTTGATACAAGTTAGTAATGAGAAGAAACAAAAGCTGCTTTAACCCGTAGTTTTGATAAAAGCTAGCTTCATCGATCCCTTGAACTAGTAAACATTCTACCAAATACATTACACAATATTTTGCACGAAGACCTACATGTTAAGGCTTTTAAAGTACAATTAACATAACAACTTAAGCCGGTCAATGGAAGCGTATCGGAATCCCGCTTTTTAAAATCCCGTTTTTAAAAAATCCCCAAAAAAAAGTTTTAAAATCCCGTCTTCTAAAATACCAATTTTTTTAAATCCCGTCTTTTAAAATTCCGCTTATTCAAAATCCCGATCAATTACAATCCCGCTTTTTAAAATCCCGTCAAATCCCGAAAACCCCGTTTTTTTTACAAAATACTTGCATTAAACTAAAGAACAATAGGAGTCAAAGGTTGTATGTTAAATTACTTGACTAAAATATAATAATGTCGTAATTTGTTTTGTTTTTATTGTACATAAACATTAATTTTTGTTAACAATATTAACTTTTGCACAAACAATATCCTACAACAAACCTACCTCTCGCTAACGGTTTTACCGCTATCGTTGACTTTGTTAATTGATTTGATTTGCTTTAATTTATATTCTTATTTTTTTATATGTTGTATTTGTTAAAGGTTTTACAATAAAATTAATCTAGAAAAATATCTCATTTTTTAATTTGTTTTAATTGTTTTCTAATTTCGATTTTGCAATCGCGCGATTTTTGAAAATTAAACAACAAGTTGTGATTGCAAAATCGGGATAATAGAAAATGGGATTATAAAAACCGGGATAATAAGAAACGGGATTACAAAAAGCGGGATTTTAAAAAATCGGGATTATAAAAGGCAGGATTATAAAAAACATGATTTTAAAATCGGGATTTTAAGAAACGGTATTATAAAAACCGTAGTACCCGTAGCGTAATGGTTAGCGCGTTGGACTGTCATGCAAGAGGTCTTGGGTTCAATCCCTGCCTGTGCCACCTAACTTTTTTCACGGGTACTGCCTCTTGTGAGGAATTGACAAATCCTCCAAGAGTAATTCTTGTCATGAAAAGTGCTTTCTCAAATTAGCCGTTCGGATTCGGCATATAAACTGTAGGTCCCTTCCATCTCTGACAACATTACTCGCACACAGGAATGGTTGAGAGTTGTAAGTCACTAGGCCCTGGTTCTTCATGGACTGTTGCTCCACCTAATTTATTTATTTATTTATTTATTATAAATACCGGGATATCAAACCCAACCCCTGGTGAATCACACCGGCGGCGGCGCGGCGGCGGCGTCTGATGAAATCTTCAGTGGTGAGAACAATTTTGACCTCCTAGGTTTATTAATTCGTAAGTAGAATAGTTGCTTTTGGGACACGAAAAATCCAATAATGATTGTTGAACATCCTCTCCAAAGTGCTGTTTTTACTTTACTTAAGGCCTGGTCAAACAAACCGAGGTCCGTCGGAACGAGACACAATTTTGGCCGACGCGTTCTGGGTCTTTTATTAAACTATATGTAAGTTGTTGAACGCATTCATTGATTAAAGTTGTAGGTTTTTAAAAAGAAAGTCAAAACAGAAAGAAACAAAAAACAAACACAGTTAGTTTTTGGATGTCAACTGCTACTGCTGCTCAGTGTTCTTTTTGAACATGAAAAACTTAAATTCTTTACAAAAATTTCTAACTTTTGCTGTTCGAAAAGAACACTGGAATTCTTTGAATTCGATTGCTGAATTTTTTTTTGTCCCAGTAAATTACAAACACAAAAAAAAGTTTTGCCTTGACTTTTAGAACTCAACGTCAAAAGCTGACTGCGTTATATTTTAAATTTCAGAACGTTTTGACTTTTCTGCCGGGCCGTCCCGTCCACAAAACCGGACACTTAAAAATTCATTGGAGTCTAACCTCAAATGTCAAACACCGCAATTGTGATGTTTAGCTCGTTGCTAGATGGAAATTTCCATTCCAAGTTGCGGTTCGTGTCTCATGTGCAAAACACTTGCTTCACAATCGATTCAAGACCTTGAGAATGGAACTTGTGAAATTGCAAATTGGTCATACAAAATTTCATGTTAAGGATATGGTGCTGCAAAGTAGCTTTTCCATTGCTGACGGTATAGAAATTAACCCCTTATTTAACACTGGATGTGCCTATCCATAAATGACAGCCAATTTGATAAATGTATTGCTTAAAAATATGGCCGCTATCAACTGTCAAAGTTTTGAAGTTTATATTGAAAGATTTTTTACAAGAACGCAAACAGATAATCAAATCGTTGGTTTTAAGGACTATTTATATAAGAACGACCAAAAATGAAAGAATTTTTGTCCATTATAACATTTCTTTGTCATGAAAGATGCACAACAAAGACTAGAAAGAAATTTGTAGGTTCACACGCGCGTGAACACTTTATTCGTTAAACTGTGGATTGTATGTGGAACGCGAATTGAGTTTGTCAGTTTATTTGTATTTAATTTGTTTTCTTATTTTGGAAATGAGAGAAGATAATCTTATTATCTTAACCTTCCGACCACAACACATTTAAAATATACGTAACCCACAACAGGGGTGGCATAACACCCCAGCCAGGAATAAATAAAAAAAAATACTTTAAAGGACAACATAACATTTTTATTCAAACATAGCAATTCTATACTTTATTGAAAACATAAAAAAACTTAATTCATAAAAAAATAAATATTTTTACAAAAAAATAATTAACTTAAATACAATTTATACATATTTCTTTCCTGTGTTCAGGACAAACAGCACATTGGCATTTCAGACACACAATCTTGCTTTTGCGGTCTTGTTTCCTCGGACAGATTGCACATCGCGATTGCTTATGCTGTTTCGGAGGGGGTTCACCTTCATTGCACTCCTTGGGGTGTCCTACAACCCCCTTTTTTTCCTTTATTTTTACATACATGGAACACAACATGGGGTGATATACAACCCCAATGCATACCTTTTGCTCTCGTACTCAAAAAATATGACCTATCGCGGCGACAACTTATTAGCAAATGACACTTCAGATATTAAACGACAAATACAAAGAACGGCAGAAAGGGGAATGAAGCAAAATCAAAATTACAGTTAAAATAAAAATGCCTGGGGTGTTATAGCACCCCTGTTGTGGTCGGAAGGTTAATAGATAACTTAAGCTATATTTCTACTTTTTTGCAATTTGCACAGAACTAATGTTTATAAATTACTTATAATAACATTTATTCATGAAGAATTCTTTATTTATTTTCTATAGGAAGTTATTGTAATCGGTCCGATTTGTCGAATTGAAAATTTTGACATTTCTCGACGTTTCAAGGTCCCTAGAATCTAAATAAAAGTTTTTAGAAAGATGTCTGATTGTGCATGTGTACATACGTTCGTAAGTTCGTACGAAGTTTTTTTCGTCGTCAATATCTCAAAAATCAGTAGAGATAACGACTTCAAATAAATTTTGTTATGTAAATAATAATGCAGAAAGATTCAGAAACGACTCTCAAAAATCAGGAAAATCTTGGTTAACCCAAATTATCTCACGAACCATTAATGCAAGCGACTTAAATAAAATTTTATATTATATACTAGCTGACCTGACAAACGTTGTTTTGTCATATAAATAATTTCTAGAGAATATTTTTATAGAAATAAATAACATATTGCAAGTGTGTAAGGTGGTATATAAGTGGGAGAGGTATAGAGCACCGTAAACGGTGACAAAATATTAAAATAACACATCAGACATCACCAAACAATTTTTTTTTATTTATTGAAATTAATTCTTTTAAATTATATGCATATCGCTAATTATGACAATACTGCAAAAAAATAATATCAATCCCTTAATGCAACAGAGTGTACAATATTTTTTGTGATGCCATCTTTCGCCAATACAAACAAAGTGGATGGTTTGCCCACTCGAGCCCACGCCACGTATTATTGTCCGTGTGAAAAACATGAAGTGCTCAAATCTAAGCCGCAGACAGACATCGTTTGGCCTTGAGACTTATTGATAGCCATTGCAAATGCCAAAACTAATTGGAAATTGAAGGCTTTTGAATTGAATTGGCACATCTGTGGGTATAATAGGGATTCGCGGTAATAATATATTTTCACCTCGGAATTTGCCATTTAGAATAATTGCTTCGATAACATTTGTCATTAATTTTTTAATTACTAATCGCGTGCCGTTGCACAACCGTGGTGGGTTCAAATTAAGAAACAAAATTACCTACCGGAGATCCAACCTTCAGTTGTAAATTATGCGGTAGCATGCCTGGTAAATCCAATGAGTTCAAAAACTCAGTTGGATAATTTACAGCTTCGGTAGCATCACAAACTGTATCACTAGATTTGTATGACACCAAGTCTCCTGGTAACAAATGTTGTATCTTGAGATTTGATTCGTTGACATCCACATTTTTTGCTGCTAAAATTGCTCTTTCTGCCAGCCACTCATGATTTGTATATTGTCTGTGTACATCGGGAAATATCTGGTCAATGAGAGCATCTTGTGAATCAATAATCGTGAAAAAATCGACCGGTAATTTTATGCATCCAGTTTCATCTGTATAGTAACTTTTCCGTCGCCTATATCTAACAGTTGTTTTGAGAATGTTTTAGCGGATGGATCTTGAAGCATTTGAACACGCATATTTACTATCAGTTGTACTTTTTCAACATTACGCTGCAGTGGCGATGATTTTAAGAAGCACGCTTTGATCTTTTTAGCGTCCGTTGGACGCGGAATAACGGAAAGTCTTTGTCTGGAATCACCTGAAAGGAGTAACAGAGTGCCGCCAAATAGTCTATCGTTGTTTTTTATATCTTTTAATGTCCTGTTCAACGCCTCATTCTTTGAGATGATAATTTAACACTGTTTCAGCACTGTGGCCATGGATGATTGTTTTTTTATATTGCTCACCGCGTTATTTTGAATATTTAGTAGCAGTTTAAATACTGAATGAGCTGTTCTGCCTCCATCCAATAAAGTTGCCGCAATGCCAAAAAATGCAACAGCGAATGCGATACCATTATTTGATCGTATTTTAGCAAGAATTAGCGAAATAAGGAATGTTTTGCCATTTCCACCTGGTGCATCCAAAAAAAATATCCACCTTGTCCTGCCGAAACTGCGAGCATGATGTGGCCTTAAATGGTTCTTCATTCATTAGTGGGACATTGGCAGCGACAATTGCTGCCACTTCTACAATATTGTATTTGTATTCAATTCAGTGTCTATTAAATCAGATGCATTTCGAATTGGTGAATGCATACCGAAATGACTGAGTGGTAAGTTGGCAATGATAATGCAAAGATCCTCAATAGCAATCAATGCTTTATTGTACATAGAGCGTCAATGAATACTATCGTAAGATTTTTGCACCGTGTACGATGTTGATGCAATTAAACCATAGCACTTAGGAATATATAAAAAAAAAGAGGCTGGGATGCGACCCACACTGATAACTTCCTATCTCATCTTTCGATTTGTCTTGCTTAAAATGTTTGTAGGTTTTCGTGTTTTATTAAAAAAGTTGTCAGTTGAATCATTTAAGAAAAAATTTAAATTACCAACAATATTTTGCATAAATGAAATAGTTTGTTTTCAAAATCTAGTTTTGCTAACGAGATTTTTAGTTGAAACCCAATTTTTACCAATTTTAATAGCATTTCTTAAAAAATTGTGTTTCTTATATAAACAAATACAAATTGGAAGAATGAAATTAAATAGAAGTCAATATCTACTATTGTTCACGAGATATCGAGAACCGAACATCAATTGTTACCAAATTTGCGTACTATTTTTTGTAGATTTTATTTTTTTTAGGAAAAAACGGTCTGTTGGATTTTAATAAAAAAAATTACTGAACGTCGAAAAAAATATTTTCTGTGAAATAAAAAAAGTTTGAAGCCGATATTTTTAATTTTTGAAAAGATATTTGATTCAAAAATCAATAATTACGAACTTTTAGTTATGTTTTTCTTTAGCTTTTTATTTTTTGTAAAAAAAACCAATTCGATTTTTCTTAAAATTTTATCGAATATTGAAAACAATATTTCTTATAAGATAAAATTAATTTGAAGCCAATATTTTTAAGTTTTGAAAAGGTATTTGAGCCGAAAATCAATTTTTACCAACTTTTATTAATTTTTGTTTAGGTTTTTATTTTTTTGTAAAAAAAACTGTCAATTCGATTTTTCTCAAAATTGTATTGAATGTTGACAACAATATTTTTAAAGTTTAAAATTAGTTTTAAGCCAATACCTTAAATTTTTGAAAAGATATTGAAGTCGAAATTCATTTCTTACCAACTTTTGTTAATTTTTTTTTTAGGTTTTTAATTTTTTGTAAAAAAAACTGTCAATTCGATTTTTCTCAAAATATTATTGAATATTGACAACAATATTTTTTAAAAGATAAAATTAGTTTGAAGGCAATATCAAAAACTTTTGAAAAGATATTTGAGTCGAAAATCAATTTTTACCAACTTATTTTAATTTTTTTGTTTGGTTTTTATTTTTTGTAAAAAAACTGTCAATTAGATTTTTCTCAAGATTTAACCAAATGTAGGAAACAATATTTCTTATAAGATAAAATCAATTGGAAGGCATAATTTAAATTTTTTAAAAAGATATTTGAGTCGAAAATCACTTTTTACCAACTTTGAGGAATGTTTTTTTTAGGTTTTTATTTTTTTTAAATTAAAAAAAAAAAGTTTGAGGTGATAAATATTTTTTTCAGGATGCCCTTTCTGCATCTTTCTGCATTTTTATCTGTATAACTAAATTTATTTGAAGGCGATATCTCTACTGGTTCTTGAGCTATGGACGACGAAAAAAACGTCGCGAACGTACGGACGACGTACGGACGTACAGACATCTTCCAAAAATCTTTTATTTCGACTCTAGGGACCTTGAAACGTCAAGAAATGTCAAAATTTTCAATTTGACAAATTGGATCCATTACAACAACTTCCTGTGAGAAGTTAATAAAAACCTATTCTCAGATCTACCGAATGTTTATGCAAAATTTCATTGAAATTGGTTAAGCCGTTTCGGAGGAGTATGGCAACTAACACTGTGACAGGAGAATTTTAAATTTTAGATTGTGACGTGATAAGAAACTGAAATAATTTTGAAAAAAAAGGCTGGGATGTGATCCACACTGATAACTTCCCATCCCGTCAGTAGATTTGTCTTGCTTAAAAGTTTTGCAGGTTTTCGTGTTTTGTTAAAAAAGTTGTCAGTTGAATTATTCTAAAAAAAAAATAAAAATTAACAACAGTATTTTGCATATGATTGCTAACGAGATTGATTGAAGTCAATATCTTCTATTAGTCTAGAGATATCGAGAACGAAACATCAATTTTTACCAGTTTTGCGTACTATTTTCTTATACCTATTTTCTTATCAAAATCCATCGGTCAGTTTTTTCGTGAAAATTAAAATCTACAAAAAATAGTACGCAATATTTTTAAAAATAGATGTTTTATTCTCGATATCTCGTATATAAATGAAGGTATTGACTTCAAAAAACATTTCATTCTGTGCTTAATTTTCTTAGAAAAATCCAATCTGCTGTATTTGTTTCTATAAGAAATGCAAAGTTTCAGGAAATGTTACTAAAATTGGTAAAAATTGGTTTTGATTAAAAATCTCCTTAACAAAAATAGATTTTGAAATCAAACTATTTCATCATAATATGCAACATATTTTTGGTAATTTTAAGTTAATCTTTTAGAAAAAATCAACTGACAACTTGTTTAAAAAAGCACGAAAACCTACAACAAAAAGAACAAAGAAAAATATTGAATTCAAATTATATTTGTCTCACATAAAATAATGTTATGAATATTTTGCTAAATTTTTCAGCAAGATAAATCGACAGATGGGATGGAAAATTATCAGTGTCGGTCGCGCCCCAGCCTCTTTTTTTATAGATATTTATCTTTGCAATTAAAAAGACAGTTTCTGAGAAAAACCATATCAATATTTTATGCTTTTAACTGAAAAAAAATTCAATTAACTTATATAGAGTTATAACGTCCCGATTCTGTAATCCAAACTTATAATAAAGTAGTTACTTTTAAAACCCTATTACTTTTTACTACCTTTTTATAGTTTATATGCCTTTTGTTTTTCATAATATCAATCGACATCAAACAATTTCATTGTAAATAAAATTCTCATCATATAATTTATAAAATACTCCTTATATTACGGTCAATGCGATACGAGTACTTTAAATTTCAATAAAAATGTTAATAACTCAACGCAATTACTTTTTTACTCATTACGTATTCATAAAATTTGTATACATATATTCAGTTTCGATTCAGTAGGCTGAATTAATTTTCCCCCAAAACTCTTTGGGGATACAAAAACACAGAAAAAACTGAAAAAAAGCCCAACGTAGCCACAATTAACGCCACAATCATTAATGTTAGCACTTCAATTATTTCAAAATTTAAATAATTATTCTGCTCGTATTGCTGCTGGATGGTAGGTAGAATACCCGCTCCAGACCCATCATAGCTACAATAAAATCTATATATTTGGTAAGAGGAAAAGTTTTCCACAAAATTTCCATCTAAATCGACAATTTTGTTTTTATACATTTTTTAATTTAATAGGCAAGGTGAATGTATACTATTTTATATGCAGGACAGATATAGTAAATAATTGACAACTGCTAATTGCGTGAAATGAAATTAATAACAAAAAAGGGATATGCTTTTACATTGTATTACAAACCTGCATACAAATATATATTTATATCGTCCAATTCAATATTCAATAATGTGTACATATGCATTTGGAATAAAAACAATTTGTTGATATTATTTTTTAAAGATACATATACGTATGCACATTCACATAAAAACAGTCCATATAAAACTGTTTATAGAGGTTTCTACTTTTAATCAGTTTACAGAATTTGAGGAATGAAGGTTTAAGGTGTTACATTGTATTTTTTTTTTATTTACTCAAAGGGGTTTTAGTATCCTTAAAATGTTTAAAGTTTAAACATATTGCGAGCTTTAGAAAAAATAGGGAAAGATTAAACAGGAGAGGTCCTAAAGTTGTGTAACCTAAATGAGAGGGAAAAACAGAGTTGTGTACACCATTCCCCATTCTGATGGAATATTTCTTTTTAATTTTTATTTATCTTTTTCATTTTTACAATAATTTATGAAATAATAATTTTAAATGACATACTCTTAAGTGTATTGTTATAAGAGGAAAAGATAAAAAAAGTCATTCTGTAACCATTTAAGGCTAGTGACGAATGACCCTTTAAAAAAAGAAACTTTAATATGTATTACGTGTGGGGTCACGTTTTATGCTAATGCTAGAAAAACTAAGATGCCAAATGTAATAAAAAATGTTATCTATACTATTATATGAAAGCGAAACCATTTTAAAGTTTGTAACGCACGATCTCAGAAAGTAGTCAACCGATTTATTTGAAATATATTTTATTATTTTCTATATTGTTATGAGAGTGTTTATGGCTTTAATTTTTTTTCATTAATTATTTGTCAAACTTAAATATTATTAATTTTACATTTTTTGTCCATTTTTTTTCATTAGTTGACTTATACAACCACTCATATCTTAAAACCTATACAATAATCGACAAAGATTAGCATTGCTTCATAAAGTCAATATTGTTGCGCAATAAGTCTAAATCACTTCTAAGTTAAAAATACAACCTGAGAAATAAATAAAAACAAATTATAAAATTATAAACTTTTTGAATTTATTTTATCCAGGAAATTAGATGCCATCACAATCGCGAGGTCGCTGCTTTGTTTCATTTCATTATCATTCCAACATTTTTAATTTTCTTTTCTTCCCATGCTCTTTCTCTCTTAATATGTGTTCCATTTAATAGTTACGTTTTTTCTCTTACCTACCTACCTACATACATATTCAATTTTTCTGTATTGTATAGTTCATCAACTAACCTACACACACACATTATTTTTTTGTTTCTCTAATTCTATCGTCACATCATCGCTGAGCTGAGCAGTGTGGGCTCTTTTTTTTAAGTTACTATGGACATTTAATTAACTACAGTGCCGTGCACATGAAATGCCGATTTATCTAAAGAAAAATTAGATCTTTTTTATTTTTCTGGTTCGAGGAAGTGAATAGTTTATAATTCTTCCAATTTAAAAATAAAAAAAGTTCTATTATAATAGCTTGAATTACCAATTTTGTATCACTTCCTCGAACAATAAAACTGAAATTAAGTTAAAATTTTCTTTACAAATAACTCGAAGAAGGTAATTACAATGACGTCGATTAAAAGAGCACACAAATGTGGGTAGGTTAAGTCAGTTGCACTGCACTGAACATGAGCAGATGAATACAAAAATGTGTCTATGAATATTTACCCACGCATGCCTATTGATGATGTATGAGAACATTAAAAACACAAATTTGTTTTTTTTTTTACCGCAAACTATATTTTTCGGTTGCCAAAAAAACGTTTCTAGGATTCTAGGTATGAATAAAAGAAGAAAATAGACAAAAATATCGTTCTGTTTTCAACTAAAAAATTGAAATGGTTTTGTTTGTTTTCAAGTGCGGCTTGGCCTTTACTACGTAATATTTTACTTAAGTTTTAAGTGTTAATTTCGGTAAGGAAGTGTTTTTTTATTTTTTTTTTTATTAAATACAAGTACATAACAAGCTTAAATTCGTTGTTTTTCTTTTATCGCATAGAAATATAAAATGGGTAAAAGAAAGGCTAACATCGGAAGAAAATCCATAAGCACAAAAAGAATGTGTTGGTTACAATTTGCGAAGCCACGCGAGCACGGGTCGGCTAGTAATTTATAAGAGAAAATATAATTATAAAAATTTTAGAAACATAAAGAATATTGAAAAAAATACAAAGTTTATTAAACTACATTTATCAATAAATTTTTGATTTCTGAGCTATCCATTGTAAAGAGCCATATTTTGACTTTTTTCAAAAAGGGGTTCCGTTCGTTTAAAATTTGAATATTGTGAGGCAGTTTATTAAAAAGTTTAGGTGTTGAAAAAATTCGAGTAGTGGGTTTTGTTAAAGGCTGGAACTTCAACCACTACGCATAAAGAAAATTTTAAGTACTTTATAAAAATAATAGATGTTTTTACCGCTAATAAGATACGAAGATTCTTAAATAAAGGCCATGTCCTGGTAAATCTGTTCTTCTTGCAGATAATTCTTATTATATGCTTTTGAGACAAAACAAGAGGTTCAAGTGTATTGCAATAAGTGCCTCCCTAACAAGATATACCATATTGCAGCTTCGAGTGAACGAGTCCGTAGTATATTGTTACCAACAAGGATTTTGAGCAAAATGGTCTTAACATAAAAATGTTTCGAGTAACAGATAACATGTAATGTTTTAATTGTGAAGTGTGGGCTTTCCAGTTAAGATTTTTATCAATTTTTATCAGATATTTGAAACTCTCAACCGACTCTATTTTAAAACAAGTATAGATGAACAAACAGTGTAGATTAGTTCATAGAGATAATATATTATCTAGAGTCCCGACTTAATGGGTTTGCTCTCTTTTTGCCTACAAACTAAATTGAGAGAATTTTGCCCATTAGCATAAGCATGTGTTAGTTGTCCTGTGCATTTCTTATGGGAAAATCCAGATTCAATGTAGTTGTTACGGGCTTTTAAGAGAGTTACCTCAAATAAAATTTGAGGGTGTTTTAGGCAAGACGGGTACCAGTCGGGACTCTAGATAATATATTTCCTCTATGGATTAGTTGATGAACTATACAATACAGAAAAATTGAATATGTATGTAGGTAGGTAGGTAAGAGAAAAAACGTAACTATTAAATGGAACACATATTAAGAGAGAAAGAGCATGGGAAGAAAAGAAAATTAAAAATGTTGGAATGATAATGGAATGAAACAAAGCAGCGACCTCGCGATTGTGATGGAATCTAATTTCCTGGATAAAATAAATTAAAAAAGTTTATAAGGGGCCGGTTATAGCTATCAGTAAAATCCATCAGTAAAATTTTTGTTTTTAGTTTTTGAACATGTTACAGATTTATTTCTAGCAAAAGATTGACTCAATAAGATGAATCCTATATTCAAGTATTTTTTTCAAAAAGAAACAGTGCATTTAAAGTTTTATTTAATTTATAAATCCATTTTAGTTTTTTTAATGATGAAGTTTCATTTTACTGAACAGCTGACTGCCAAAAGCCAAAAAAAATTCCATTTCGTTTTGAAGTTGGTGTTACAATTTTTTACTGTTCCGATCACATCATTAAAAATTTTACTGATGAAAGCACCAGTAAAAAAATTGTCTGAGGCGCGAAGCTTCAAAATGACATTTAATTTAATGACGTAAATTTACTGATTGCTATAAACGCTCATCAGTAAAACATTTCAAATTCCTCCTGTTTCAAATTTTACTGATGGATTTTACTGATAGCTATAACTGGCCCCTAATTTTATAATTTGTTTTTATTTATTTCTCAGGTTGTATGTTTAACTTAGAAGTGATTTTAGACTTAAAATTTGCGCAACGACATTGACTTTATAAAACAATGCTAATCTTTGTCGATTATTGTATAGGTTTTAAGATATGAGTGGTTGTATAAGTCAACTAATGAAAAAAATGGACAAAAAATGTAAAATTAATAATATTTAAGTTTGACAAATAATTAATAAAAAAAATTAAAGCCATAAACACTCTCATAACAATATAGAAAATAATAAAATATATTTCAAATAAATCGGTTGACTACTTTCTGAGATCGTGCGTTACAAACTTTAAAATGGTTTCGCTTTTATATAATAGTATAGATATGTTTTACTGTTAATAGCCATATTTTTTTGGTATTCCATATATAGTACAGCGGGAAATTGCCAAAAAAAACGATCCGCAGTAGTCCGGTTTTTATATTTGAAAGTTGATACACTTGAATATTTATCAAAAAAATAAAAAAAAAAATAGCGAAATTCAGACCAGGGGTGAAATCGTGTAGGCATTGTTTAACACGAATAAAACTATCTCCATTGCACTTCATAAGAAACATCGAAACACCATTTGCATTTTAGAAAGTGCTGTCAAACTTAATCATTTTTAATTCTTCTTGTGCGGTGGAAACACCAAAAAGATTAATTTAATCTAAACTGAGATAAACCTTTGGTGGAAACATAGCAAAACTTAATTATCTTTTCTATTGTTTTCTCTTGCGAAATAAGTCCAGTTAGTCCATTTTCATTAACAAAACTAAATAATATCAACAGTAACAGATTGATTTTTTTCCTCAATGGAAAACAAAGGATTCCAAATGCACAACTACTCAACGAACACAGCTATCGAGATACAAATGCAATATCAATCGTACCAACATTTGAGAACGAAATCACATAAGATCCATTCGAGACTCGTATAAATGTCAAAAACCCATCCGTAGTAAGATTCTATTTTAACTTTTATTTGTAGTATTCATACTACTTTGTTATTCTTGTAAAATCCTACTATACTATTGATAGATTTTCCAACAAAACACGGGTAATATTTACTCAGGGAGAGCAATCATTCTTATACGAGTATAATGCAAATTTCAAAACTGTTATAATTATTCTCTTGTAGTTAATTTTTGTTAAGTCACAATGAGTCAATGAATTATTTATACAATGCAAAACAAATCTTTTTAATATTAATAATTTAATTAATTTTTATTATAATAATTTAAGTATATAATGATAATGTAATTATGTATTCAATAATTCAAAAGTATTTATAGTTATGTATTTTAATTTAAAAAAAGTAAATAGAATTTGGTTCGTTACAATAGGAAGTTATTACATTTTGACGTTAGCACACGACAATATAATGTCATCTGTCAAAATTGCATATCTGTTCAAAAAAGGGTTAAATTCAATCAAATTCAAATACGACCCAAAACAAATATACAACGAGTATAAATACGAAACCTGAAAACGTATTCATACATATACATTTGTACATATTTGAGAAAGGGTTTATAAAGTACAATTTTTGTAACGTATATAAGTCACGAAAAATATGATTGCAGACACAATTGAAACGTGAATTTATAAGAGTGTTTTGTATTTGAAAAATAATTCGTTTCTTGTAAATGCTCTTTTCACATGGAAAGTATTTATATTTTCAAAGAAAAATGCATTACCTATGTATATTGCCGTGAAGATATTGTCAAGAATCAACTCGATTACATGCCTATGTTGTATATTTTCTTTATTTGCATACAAATTAAATTCAATAAGATAGAAAAAAGGAATTTCTCCTTCTGATTCTTCTTTTTAAGATAAACGCTGCCGCCGCCGTGCGTCGTAGCTATAACTTCAAAAGGTATTCATTTATCACTTCATAACTTAGTCTAGCTAGGAAAACCAGGCTGTTTCTGGAAAAAAGAAGAAAACTCCAAGAAAAACAATTTACACCCTATACCGTCAGCACCACATAATTCCAATAAGCAAACAACAGAAACAAAAACTTCTTATGCTCCCCGAACTCGAATATTCGAATTGCTTTTCATTTTCCAGGCCGCAACAATTTACGTATCTCAGCAAAACGCAACCAAGTAGAAATAGAATTCCTCCGTCTTAATTTTTTACTTCTGACGTTTTTATGCTGGATTTTTGTATTTTTTAAAAAATACATATGTCCCGAAAATTGAATTGTGCAAACAATACCTACTTCAACTCAAGGCACAGCCCACACAAAGCACAGATGCGAAAAGGATATAAATTGAATTATAAATTCACAATAAGTCAGAGGCACATTTTGATTATACCATTTCTCGAATGGGGATGTAATAGAACTCGAATGGTGTGAAATTGGTTCCCGGGGAAGGTTTTTATTATTATTGTTATTGCTTTAGTCCCGACTCCCAACTCCTTCTTCATTCAACATTCTACTCCCAATCCCAATTCCAGAGTTTCCGACGATCTCGATCCCGTCCCAACCTACGAAAGAATAAGAAACCAACGACAAATAAAGTGGGGGTGTTGGGGGTATTTCAGGGTTTTTGGGGTGTTTTGGGAAGGGAAGAAATAAAAACATTGGTAGTATAGCACAATTTGGTGGTTATGAATATTTTCTGAATTTTCGAATCAAATAGAGAGGAGAGGCAAAAAGCAAATACCTCTCTATTCGTATAAAATATCTTTTCAAAAATAAAGTCACTTTGGAATATTAATGGAAACAGATGTTTATTTTTTCCTTCCACGGGTTAACCACCAATCTAATTAACTTACAGGAAATAATAATGAAATGGCGCGATTGGGTTTGAGTATTTCCGTTTAATGTTTACTCTTACTCTTGCTTAGTGAGAAACGAGAAGTTTTGAATAAGGGTATTGTTTTTATTGCTAATTAACAGGTGTTTATATCGAAAGGGTGTTCTTGAGCACGTTCATTAAAAATATTTTTCTGAAAATGTTAACCTTTTGTAATTTTATTGTTATTGAAATGTAACCCACCCTATACTTTACAGATTTGAGAAGAAGAACTTCTAAATAACCCAACAAATAAGAGGGACAAAATAATAATAATTTTTAGAACTTTCCTACGTTAAACTTTCTTTTACACTTCCTTACCTTTGTAAATATTAATTATACAATTACTACTTTATTATACAAAGACTACGTATTTGTACAGAAAATGGAATTTAAAATAGGAACGATTTGGTTTTTGTATTTCTTGACATTTAAATGACTAAACGAGAATTTCAGAGTCGAATGCGCTTTCAGAGCGTTTAGAAGAGAAACTCGATCAACTGAACAAGCCTTTTTAAAGATTTCGATCCGTTGTCACAAAAGCGGATTCAGGGGGTTCAGGTCATATGAGCCAGTTAAGTTGTATGAGTAAAGATTTCATCTGTGCTGTCAAAAACAACTAAAATATTTGTTTTCACACATTTTAGAATTAAGAAAAACTTTAGTAGGTAATGCTTTAAATTATTTTAATCTTTTGTGAGAGAAAGAGCAAAAATATTCATGGTTCTAAAGAAGAATCCTAGAAATCTCCAATTTGATATTAAGTTGCTTTTAAATTCCTAAAACTCGTCTTTATCTAATTTTTGTTGACGCACATTAAAAGTGTAAGGCTTGCCTTAAGTTCTTTCTTTTAAAATTGATTTTCTATTAAATACAAAAACTTTTAAGATCTTAAAAACATAAAGAAGTCTACTTTTTTATGTGATTTGCTTTGGATTCTCTAAAACTGAGATTTAAACTCGAATTTCAAGAATTTAAATGTCCCAAAAACACCTAAAGTGACACTTTCTTTGAAATAAAGGCTGATTGAAAAACAAAATAAAAGTTTCATATCTATTTATTTAATATAAAACTTTAAATCTCTCAAGAGCTGAATTGAAAGAGATTCTGCAACGTGTAATTTGTAAGTGACACATTAAAGTTTCTTCCAAACTTATTTGTTTACCTTAATTTGTTTTAATTTAATTTTAAGAAAAATTATGAACTTAAATGTACTTATTTCCTTAAATTCTTTTCTGACAAACTTTCTCATTTTCTGTGCTTTTGCATCTATATATATTTGTAGCCTTCTTCGTAACTATAGAAAGGCCAACAAGAACAGAATATATTATTTTTGGAAAAAAGCTGCGTTTCAAAAGAATTTCTGACATTTCTGCGTGAAATGCACCAAAAGCTCTCTAAACTTGAAATGAAGATTTATAGAGAAGATTGTGATTGTGTTGCGGCTCAATGTTTAAGACCAGATGACATTGGCCAGGCCGCCGTGCTGCCGCTTCTCGCTGCCTATTGGTGTTGAGTTGGCAGCGCCTCATCTTAGACCAGGGCTAAAAGGAAGAAGGAAAAGAAAAAGGTTGACAGGAAGGAAGGTCAGGAAAGAAGAGGGAGAAGAAGAAGGAATCGGACGACCTAAGGAGAGGGAGGGAAAAGGCACACGATGTCCGCTGCGGGGGTTGCGGCATGCTTGTTCGGCTCGGCTATAACTCGCCGGTTGGTTGGGGGGGGGATCTTGCCCCCACAGACGGACCACTCCATTTACAAAACATAAATCATGCCTGGAACGATAAAAAAAAAGATTATGCGATACCACCACCTAATTGCTCCGGGCTCCCCGTAGTTGCCTCTCCTCAGAACATCATCTCAGCCGCATTTGTCATACTATTGTCACTCCCCTTTACTTACCCTACTCACCCCCTTGGGCTTCCACTACTCGGCCATCGAGCTATTGGCTCGATAACAAAAACAATTACACAAAATTACACAATTACACTTGATATACATCAACCTTATTGACCTTTATTCATGTCTTAAAAAATTTTTATAACAAAGAGGCGAAAATTTCTACCAAAATTCCTTTTATACATACATACATATATACAAGATTTTAAATTTTTAATTTTATGATTGAACCAGAATTTAGAACCGTTCGATGCAAAAAGCCTGGAAAAACAACCAGTTTCCTTAGCGGCAACCCTCCCCACTGTCTCGCAACTATTTCCCAGGCGTATTAATCCACGCCCGTTACTCCAAGAAACGCAAAACCCTTTCACCCTCCTACACATAGAGCTCTATCTTAAGGGGTACCAAAAGGGGCAAAATCTTGCTTCCCGTGACCGAGACCTGGACCCCACCACGGAGTCTTATCCAAATTTACCGGTGTCGGTATTTTCCAAACCCTTTTGGACGGCACTTTCAAATTCACCAAAAAAAAACTAATTAAATAGGACTGAATCCTCACAAAAAATAAAAACCAAAATGAAATTTCGCTCGGATAAATGGCATGAACAAAGGTTCACATGCATATACATAATATATATGTATGTATATAGATAACAAAAACTGGCCTCTGCACCTGGAGAATCTTGATTCGGCTGCATTCTTGTATTTCGGCTTCAACAGAATCCTGCCTCGCTTTATTTCTCGTCGTCGTGCCGACGGCCGGCAACTTTCTTGCCAAATTTTCTTGAGTTGCTTCGGTACTTGTTGCGACGGCCTACGAAAATTATCTTCAAAAATTACGAAAAAAAAAATGAAAAAGGAAAAAGGGTGATGTCCGTTCGACTCCCGCTGAAAATTGATAATTATCACTGAACGCCCTGCATCCCTAAATCGACTCTAACACTCTTTTATTTGATAACCCGGAGTTTCACGGGCTTAAGCTCCTGTTTTTCTTTTGGTTGAAACCAACTCTGGCAAAGGCCACGGATTACCTGGTGCAGGATCTTACAATCACCCTGGAGCGTGAAAGAAAAAAAATATTAATTACTTCCAGGAACATTCACCGGCGCACAAAACTTTCTTCTTTTACAAAAAAAACAACCAACAATAACACTCACCCTTTTACGATAAAAATTCACAAATAAAATTCACCAAATGTCCTGATTTTGTTTCGCTTTTAGCCTGGATATTATATAGAGTAAGTGCGGCAAATATGGCCCACCCTTAACATTTTTTTAAATAAAACCATAAATTTAAGTCTAATTCATTTATTTTTTTTTTAAACAGTCTAACAAAACATTTTTAATTCAGCTTTTAAAAACTTTAACTAAAAAAATAAACATAACAAGAAGTTAAAAACAAAAACGTAAAGGAACTTCATAAATCATATTAAAAAAAATTGCGGCAAATATGGCCTACCTGGTGTTAAATATGGCCCAGGGTGGGCCATATATATAAACTTTATCAACTTTTTTTTTAATCATGATACCAAACATGTTAACAAAATATTAAACACAATTTAATTGAAAAAAGAAGTTACCAATTTAAATCAAAATTGAATGTTAAAACACTTAAGAAAACTTACCAAAAAATTACAACCAAAGTAATAAAAAACAAAGTGCCCGTATATCTTTCAAAACCGTCGCGCCACATTAAGCACGAAAGACTGAGGCTAAACCGGTTTGAACGTGTTCGTAATGCAACATTTTTTTTTTCGCTCCGGCTTCCGGTTTGGGAAATACCGCTGTAGGCCATATTAACTACGTAGGCCACATTTGCCGCACTTACTCTACATATAGTTATCTAAATGCACTTCGCACTATACCTATATTATTAAACTTTTAAATAAAATCTTGTTGAAGTGGTTTACACCTTGCGAGCTCTCTGACGTTTGAACTTGAAAAGTCCTCTTCATTCGCTCGAAAGCTCCCTCTAACCTACGATTGACCTTCCTCTATCCAGGGCCGTCGAGAGGAAATCCGGGCCCGGGACGGAAAAATCTCGCCCCCCCCCATATTTACCATTTTTTTTTCAAAGTTCATGCCTACTGATATGGTACGTTCTAATTTCAATTACGAATAGCATGAAATTGGTTGGAATCAACGGAAATAATCATTTTTTGTTCGCAAAGTGAACCGAAAAAAAGTGTTAATCATCAAATCAATCTCACGGGTATCGTCAAGTTTAGTTGAAATGGAAGATGGATAGAAAATAATTCTACATGCGAGTAGATCAGACAACGACAGTTAGTAACTGATAATACGGTCGATTAACTATTAAAAAAAAAATTAGCATGAAGATCTATTACCTACTATAAAAATAAAATAGAGCGAAGTAAAAGTATTTGAAATTTGTCCTTAAAAAAAACTATGTATCTTAAAAGGTTTACATTAGATATTCTTTATTGTTTTTCTTTATATTTAAATATTATCACAATGTTTTCATTAGAGTTAGTTTGCATTCAATGAAATATTTCTTTTTGCAAACGAGCTTTCTGAGCAGCAAAACAACTTATAATTGAATCGAAATTCAATTTCCTTGCCAAAGGTGCTTCGATGCATAGTGTAGCAAGTCCAGAAACACGATCTTGTGATGAGCACGAACGATGAAAATTCTTTGTTCTGGCAAGGACGCTAAATGAACGTTCGGCACTAGCTACGGTTACAGGAATTGTGGAAAAAACACGGAGAGCAACACAAATATTGGGGAAAATCGTCTCCAAGTTCTGGGAATAAATAGCATTGAGCAAACTCAATGGCGGAAGTTCTGCTTCAAAATTGGATTCATAAATGTGTTTCAGATGAATTACTTCTTCTTTAAACCCTTGAGACACATGTGAGTTATACATTTGGATGAACCTTGTAGCAAAGTTTTTAATCTCAATTTCGTCCATTGTTGAAAACTGCCATAAAAATGAAATGTAGCATTCAAATTCTTCATCGTATCGAACTGACCAGAAATTCCAGATATAATTGAATCAACTATGACGTAAAAGGTGTTTCTCTTGAAATTTATTTCTTCGTCTGTTTCAATTTGCTCTCCGCCTCCTCGATTTTCTCCAAAATGTCTCTTTAATTGCCTTTTTCGGTTCGATGGGAACGATTCTGGAACATCCCCCAATCCAGTAGCAACTGCTTTGCATTCAGATAAAATTTGATCCCATCCGTTTCGAATAATGTTCAAATCTGAGATCAAGTTGTCAAGATTTCGAATTTCAACGTCAATAGTCATGTTTCTGGATTGAAGAATGATACTTCTTTCATTTATAGCGCTAAGAACCTTGCACCAAATCGAAGACATCAGGACGAATTCAAATTTGTGCATATATTTTAAAACGTCATTTACATCTCTTCGAGCTTCAGCAGTTAAATTAATATCACTTAAGGCTTCTAATGATGTTCTAAGGTTTTTTCAGATGATTTGCAAATGGTTTCACTGCCTCAATTCTAGCTGACCATCTTGTATCGGAAAGTTTGTGAAGGGATCCGGGCACATTTTTCTTAAGAATTTCCCAACGTTGAGCACTGCTGCTAAACAAGTTGAAACACTTTTGAACAACACCAAAAAATGTGATTGCGGCAGTACAACATTCCGCTGAATCGACTCCACACAAGTTAAGGCTGTGAGCTGCACATGGTGAATACACGGCATTCGGATTTTTCCTTAAAATATGACTTTGTGCACTGTGCTTTCATATTGCTTCCATTGTCATAGCCTTGTGCACAACAGTCTTCTAAAGGGATTCCATTCTTTGCCAATGTTTCGCAGTTCAAATCAGCTATTGCGGTTCCAGTTTTTTTTTTTGAAATCGACAAATTCCAAAAACCGTTCTTGGATGGAGAACACATTTTCTTCCAAGCGCAGATATCGCAAAATAAATGTGTTTCGTTCCACATCACTTGAATCGGGTGTTGCATCGACAATTATAGCGAAGTATTTGGCGTTTTCAATCTCCTTCAAAATAGCTGAATTCACATGTTGGGCACAAATTTTAATGAACTCATTTTGAATCTCAACTGAAAGGTAGTGGACTTGCAAACGTTTGTGCTCTTGTTGTTAAATTCCTACCTTTTTCAAGTGCTCCTGAAGTAAGGGGTCATAATGACTAATTAATTCCAAAATGCCCAAAAAATTACCATTATTTGGCTCTCCAATAAGATTGCCATCGCCTCGTATTCCTAGTCCCCTGGTGGGATTTTCCGGTCCCCCGAAACCAAATCAAAAATTTCGTTTACAGCGGAAACAAAAATAGAAGAAAAGAAACCTTATAAAAACAGAAACCGAAATGGATATTTGTGTTTTGTTTTAAGTTGCCGGGCCACTTATTTTGATTTTAAAAATTTTCAAAATAAAATAAATTTGAAATTTACGTTAAATTAAATAAGAAAAGCGAAACAATTTATTATACCTTTCTTTCAATAGTTCAGAGTTGCCCAATTTTCCATTAAATATTAAAAAAAATGTACGCCAATAATAATCAGGGGCCCAGATCGGCAAGCTTGTGACTGATAGATTGGTAGATAACATGCAAAAAGGGGCCCGATTGCGAAAGCCTGAATGATTTTTTAATTTTCGGGCCCCTAAAAATAAGTGGGAATAGGTACGTTGATGATGAATATAGAGTATATTGAAAAAAAAACACTCTTCTCATTGCTTTCAATTTTACGGGCCCCTAAAAAATCCCGACCCCGGGGGTTTCCCCCCCCCCCATTTCCCCCCTCTCGACGGGCCTGCCTCCATCCACTTTTGTTTGCGCCCGTAGAATGCAACGTCATGCACTCGGCCATTTTTAGCCGATGCACTTGTCAAACTTAGCTTTAAGCCCTAGTAAGCCTATTAAGTGATGCGTTCTTTTTTTCCTATTGTTTAGTTTAGTTGAATTATTGTTGTTTTATTTTTTTTAATTATTTTCGTTAACATTTTAATTTGCTATTTTTAACTTATTATTTATTTACTTATTATTTATTTATGTATTTAAATTGTTTTTATTGTGCACAAATTGCACCAGTTGCACCGATTGCGTCAATTGCACCAATTGCATCAAACCATAACAGAACAACGCAACTTTAATCGCGGAAGAATTTTTACATAAGGCTAATTGTATACCTAGCCTTAACCACATAATAAGTCAATTCATCTCTTTCCAGCCCAACACATCCGCATTCCAAATATTCTTTCTACTTTCATTCATAATTTTTTTTTTCTCTATTGTTTACTTCCTCCTTTTTTTCAGCCATTGATGAATGAATGGAATGGACCATTCACGCCGCCCCCGTACTAAGACCAACAAGACGACCAAACCTGCGCATCATCCACCATAGTTATTCCGGTAAGTATTTATTATTTCTTTTTATAATATGTGATAATATATTTCTATTTTCCTCACTATATTGTTTGTTTCTTTTCAGATTACCAGTCGCCGATAACCGGTGGATAAACAAACAACGGGGATGGGGCGGAATGGCGGTAGGCGACGACCAAGGGTCCGGCAGCAAGAACAAAAAATATCGTAAGTAGGTACCTAATCCTTTAATATTATTAACATCCATGTTGAATTTACATCAATATCTTTTCTCATTTGTGTTTTCAGGTTATAATTTAGCGCCAGCGACGCCTCTGCTGCCACACAACTTGGTGCTCACCGAATTGCGGCTCACCATGAGGACAACGACCTCCGCCGACATCCCTCCGCTGGTAGTGACGACCAGCGAGGACAATACCGTAAGTAAATATGTTCTTGTGTTGATTTTTTTCCTACCTATCTCATCATCTTTTGCATTTCAGGGCAATTTTTTTCCCGCAGCCGACGCCTCAGCTGGCCAGGAACGATTCTCCAACGGGGTGGTTTTGTTGAGGATCACGACTATGACGACCGGTAGCGAGAACAAAAATCGTGAGTACAAACTGATGTGTTATTGTTTTCCTCTATTTTAAATGTAATCTGTTTTTATTTTTTAGGAACAAAATCTGCGCCGCGCCGGCCGTTCGACGCCTTAGCTGCCAAACACGCAGGCGTAACAAACTATTGTAACTTAGCTCTTAAATATGACATATTTAGACACCTGTTGGAGTCTTGAAATGCTTTCATATGTAGAGAATCGTCCAAATCAAAGAGGTAGAACATATCATGCTGGAAAACAGTGTTCTAAAATAGTTTAATCACTGAAGTTGCCACTTTACCCCTTGAAATATGTGAATGTAAGGTTAAGATAAGCATTATGTTGCAGCCTACTTTACAGAACATTAAAGAACATTTTGAAACGGTTTTTAAAAACTCGTCTTTATGTTGAGTGTTTGTGACCACCCCAGTGGTTAAAAGTCTGGATCCGGCCTAGGTTGTTTAAACGCATTCTTTGATAATTTCAATTTAAAAACTGGAAATTTGAACGATCTTAATTCATTCCTATACAGAAAAATACTTTGTCTGCTAATCATCATTATCACACAGGAACAGGACTCATTTTAAAGGATATTAAGATCACTACGAAAATTACCTGGAATTTTTTTTACAAAAACCAAAAACAAGTATTTTTAAGATATTAAAGAAAATGACTCATTTTCCCAAGATCTTTGGAGCGCCATGACCAAAAAAACGAATTAAATGATATCGTCGAAACGTCATTGATGAATAATATTCTCTACATTAATTAAAACAAATCTTTTTCTTGTTCAATACCGTTCGGTGGTATTTCCTCCATCGTACAAACTAGAATATTTTTAGAAAACCTATAATTTTGTAATTATTTCAACAACTATTTTTTGTTGTCAGCCCACTCGAAATACTGTTCTAATCTCAAAATGTAGGCTAGTTTTAATGGAGTCTTAAAAGATGTAAAAAGTGAAGTTCCTTATGATATTCAGCTTTGTCGAAATTTTTTCAAAGTGAATATCTTATATTTGTGGACAAAAAGTGAAGAAGTGTATTACAAAAATAATATCGGGTTTTCTTTGAAGGTATAGACCGTCTTACAATTATTTTTGGCAGTTGCCCTTCGCGACTGCAGTTCTACTTCTCAAGTCTTATTTCGACAATAGTTTGTCGAATGACTTATAAACGTTCGACCGATGATGAAAAATTCAAACATTAGAACTTTTTAAACCTTTTTATTCCAAATATCTTTTAAGATAATTAATAGATAGCATAAGGTTAGGAGGGGTATCTCGGATAAGTTCATCTCTTACATGGAAGTAGGTTTTCGGAGAAGTTTTAAGTCCAAAGTAGAGTGAGACAAGGTTGCATACTATCACCAATTCTTTTCATATTGGTGATAAATGTCGTTCTGCCGGTGGCCTTTTAAGCAGACGATGTATGCCCGCACGGTTTAATGGATCTCCATCAAATGGCATAAAGGGTGTAGAGAGAAGCAGAAATCGTGGGGCTGAAAATCAATAAGGGAAAACTAAGACCACCCTCTCTGGTAAAAAATGCAAAGCAACCAGTAGAAAAATTAGAGAGTTTTCAGTATCTTGAAAGTATGGTCTCTTCCGAAGGCGGAACCGAACAAGATATCGCTAGCCGTATCGGGAAATCTAAGGCTGCGTTCGAGATGTAGTCAAATGTTTAGAGGAACAACTCTCTGAGCTTGAAGCCAAAGTTATGACTGTTCCATTAAAACGTCGAATCAGGACTGTTAGCAAAAGCAACGATTACCAGGAAAGGATTTGGTGGCCCAATAGTATATCCAACGAAGAACAGCAGAAGGATAGCAGATTAGGAATCCATTGACACTATTATACGAAGGCTCAAGTGGCAGTGGATTGGACATACGCTTCGCAAAGGTCATGACTACATTTCAGGATATTCAAGGGAGTGGAATCCACTCACTAAAGAAGGCTGAAGAGTCGGTAGGCCGAGAAGCACGGAATACGGAAAATGAGGCCGTACTTAGAAGGGTATCATTTTACCGTAGTGACAGATCATCACTCGCTAAAATGGCTGCACTCGCTGGAGAACCCATCCGGGAGATTGGCCAGGTGGGCCATTGAATGAATTAGCAGCCGACGCTTTATCAAGAGATCCCTTACCCATACAAGAAAGCGACTTGTATACCGTTTACGACAAACCTGAGGACTGGATTCAGACGAAGATTCGGGAAGTGCATGCAAACCCTACTAGGTACCCGGAATACCAAGTGATGGATGAAAAGTTATATCGAAAATTCAACACACACCCGCTGTCCGAAAAGACGTACCAATGTAAATGGTGTGTACCCTTCAATGAAAGAGAGGCAGTTATCCGAAATCATCACGACGCCGTCGCAGCAGGACATATGGGAGTGGCCAAAACCATAGCCCGAGTGGCGCAGTTACACTATTGGCCAGGTATGTACCGGGACAAAGCCAAGTACATTAAAAAATGTGCTACTTGCAACGAGTACAAACCTTCGCAGCAGAAGGCTGGAGGCATGATGTATACAACCCAGACTGAAAATCCCTGGGATTTGGTTTGCGTTGACTTCATGGGGCCGTTCCCAAAATCAATGAAGGGGAATACAATGCTGGCCGTCTTTACAGACACATTTACTAAATGGGTGGAAGCCATACCTATGAGAGCCGCCACTGCCACGGGGCTGATTAAGGGTTTCCGAGAAAAGGTTATATATCGGTTCGGAGTACCAAAGACGCTGCTATCCGACAACGGTTCCCAATTCACCAGCCTAGTATTTCGCGAGTTTTTGGAGGATGTAGGAATCCAGCAGAGGCTTACAGCACCCTACACCCCGCAGGAAAACCTTACGGAACGAGTAAACCGAGTGCTGAAGACGATGATAGCTCAATTCGTCCAGGATAATCATCGTACTTGGGATGAGCACTTGCCGGAACTTACATTTACCGTCAACACTAGCAAGCACCAATCAACAGGATTTACGCCAGCGTTCCTTAATTTTGGCCGGGAAATAAGGACACCAAATCAAATCGAAGTACCAGTGGAAGGAGGGGGACAAGAGAACTATTCTGAAAGGCAAGAAAGGTTGAAGGCGTTATACCAACTCGTTGGGGAAAACTTGCAACGGGCCTCAGAGAATCAAAGCAAGCACTATAACCTAAGAAAAAGGGCGTGGAAACCGAAAATCGGCGACCTGGTCTACCGAAGAATTCGCGTTCTCTCATCGGCACAAAAACAATTCACCGAGAAGTTGGCGCCGCGTTATGAAGGGCCGTACAAAATTACAAGGCGAAGAAAAAAATACCCGCCGGCGCGCGCCAATCCACGATCAAATGCCATATTCTAGACCTGAAGGGCAAGAGCAGCGAGGAGCAGGGCAGCCAGTTAATAGCACTGTTGAGCAAAATAAAATCCTCAGACGGCGCCCCTAAAAAAAATTGTGCGCCTGAAGATTATTTTATTTTTATTCAAAAAACAACGGTGACTCAGACTATTATAAAAGGGCACGGGCTCATAAGCTCTTAGTCGTTCGTCAACAGTCAAGTTATACACTTCGAAGTTAATAAAATGAACTGTTAGGAGTCAGGTCTCCACGGGGGAATGCTTTGGAGTACTGGAAGAGGCTACAGCACGCTTGTGGTTGCACGGCTCAGCTCGTCGCGTGGGGTGGTTCTTGCCACCTTCCAGTACACCTCCTGCTCGACTAAACATTTATTTTATTCGTGCCTAAGGTAACTACAAGATGTAGAATGACACAAACCTGTGAACTTTGACGATATCTAAGAGAGACTCGAAATCGGTGCTTCGAAATTAAATTTCAAAAAAAATCCAAAAAAATAATCTAACTAACCTAATAAAATAATACAAAAAACCTTCACCAAAAAAAATAATAATACATAAAAATTTAATAAAAAGAAATAAAAAAAATATTAGGTAAGTAAAAAAAATAAAAGAAAACTAAACCCTAACTAAAACTAAAATTAAAAAAAACTTATTCTTCCTAAAGCACCTCTTTCTTACCCCCCAAAAATCGTCACACTGAATTCTAAACGTTCGTCTGATGTTGTTGACTTCTTACTTATTTACTTACTTCTTTCGCTATTTTCATGGCCGAATGTAGTGGAAATAGCCCCTAAAATGACTCAACCAGTCACAAATTAGTCTGTTGAGAAAAGTTATTCTGTCATGTCCAAAACTCACAAACACATCTGGACGGCCTTACCAAGCCTTCAGAATTAGAAAACCATTTTGTAAATTTCAAACCAATTCAAATCATAATTTTACTAATTAATTTTGAGTCCATTAAACAAAAAAAAACTCAATCGAGTTCTCTCATTTCTTATCTTATAAAAAAATTAATTAAAATTATAAAAATATATAAAAACTAAAAAGGTTTAAATCCAAATTTCACAAAAAAATTGACCTTAGAGGCTTTTTATTATTGTTCCTTTATCAAAAAAAAACAAAAAGTGTTCTTATTTACAATTTCCTCGTCGTTCTGCCGGCAGCACGTAGAGAACCAGGTGTAGCGCTTTCGCCACCACTGAATTTATTACTTTGATAAGCCTGTAAAATCACCTTTTTCACTCATATAAATTTAAACTGACTTCACTTTAAAAAAAAATTAATTAGTAAAAAAAAATTTTAGAGAACTGGATTTTACACTTTAATTTTTTTACTCAACTTTAATAAAGTAAAATAATGTATATTTAATTATTTTGACGCAAAAAAAATTCTTAGTTCTTCTTTCTTATTACTTCACTTTAATCACTTCTTCACTTCTTAATCCTTTCTTTTTCTGGACACCCTTTCTTTAACTCTTGTACAAATCACTTTTTATCTTCCTTCGAGGGATATCTATACATACATATCTATAGTCTATAGATATAAAGTATCCTCATGGACTGTGGTCTTTGTACCTTCGAAGTTGTTTCCTTTGTCCTGGACAAAGGATACTTCTACTATATGGAATGTCCTTGTCCAAAGTCAAAATTTGAAGAGCTGAAGGAGGAAACAAATAAAATTCGCAGAGGCTCAGGCTTCTGCTACTAATTTTGCTGCTCTTTGGAGAACCTGACCTGAACCTAATAAAAGTAGAAAAAGCGAATCACACATCAGACACAAACTTTAACACTTCCATTTTATGGTCACATACCTCTGCTGTTAAATTTATATATATATAAGTTATAACATCAGAAATAACAAAATCCATTTTTTGATTTCACTTTATTTATAAACAAAGGAAATGGAATCAAACTCATATCGAATATACATTTGATACCATTTCCTGTCACTGTCATTGTTATTGTCATCAAAATTCAAAAGATAAAACTAAAATCGCTGACATAGAATCACTAAGAATATTTGTACAGTTTAGTTCTAATATTACTCGAGAAGAATAAAGATCAAAAATCAAGAGCTCCGCTCTTGATATTCTTTTTAAAAACATTAATTCAAAAAGTGAATATATTATTGGCGCAGTCGGTAGGATTAGCTTAAATAGAACGAAAATCTATTTATGTAAAAGTTAATCCGTGAAACGAACGACGCGAAACACTGCAATCGCGTCACAAAAAAAACATTGAAAGTGAAAAAGAAAATATTTGTTGGTAAACGAAAATTATCAATAAACATTTTTAACCACAATCAATAATTAAATAAGTGAAAAGTGATTAATTTATTAACGAAAATCGTGAGTTTTACTTGACTTAATTTGATGACAAAAAATTATAATTTTTCGAACAAAAATCGAAAATTATTTGAAAAAAAAAAGAAGAAATTATTTAGTAACCAACACCAGTGAATATGGTTAATGTTACGAAACCTCATAGAGAGGAAATAATTTCAAGTGAAAAGTGGAAGTAAAATTGAAGGCGAAAAAAAAAAAAAAAATAATAATAATTTTTTATATAAAAATTAAATTAATTGAAAAAGAAAAAAAAAAAAAAAAAAACAATACAGAAAATTGAAAAAATAATCAATTAGTGACTCAAACCAACGTATATGTTAATGTGTCGAAATCCATAGAGGAGACTAATTGCCCAACAACAACAAATGAGTTTTATTAACAGAAGATTTTCGAAGAAGAAGCCAAATCCCTATCCAAAGAACACAGACGAATCCTCAGAAGAAGAAACACAGGATCCAAAAAGCAACAAAAATAATAACGATTGTAAGAATAATTTTAAGCTTAAATTAAATGAATCTAGTGATACTTTAGGAACAGATTTATCATATATTAAATTAGATACAGTGCCTACTATATTTGAAAAAATAAATAAAAATAATATCAAAATGTCTCTTACACTGACACTCGACCCTCTGAAGTACATAGAGAAGCTTCAACCCTTCGATGGGCGAAGAGAAGATTTATATACCTTTTTGACAAATGTAGACGGGATTACTCCCACTTTAAATAAATACGATGACCAAAGCCAACAGATGTGCATTAACATCTTGAAGTCCAAACTAATAGGTAGGGCAAAGAGATGCATTGAAATTCATTCTCACCTTCACACATGGAAAGACATTAAAAAATTACTAATTGACAATTTCGGAGGATTTGAATCCCCACTACAATTATATGACAAATTAAGACAGACAAGTTATAAAGGCAATGTTATAGGATTTTATAATGAGATTCAGAAAAACCTATGTGAATTGAATCAAAAAACGGTTCAGGAATCGAAATCCGAGGAGGTCGTTAGTAATAACGAAACTGCTCTAACTATATTTAAAGAAAGACTTCCAGTACACATGCGTACTATCTTGTTCGCATTAAAACCTACAAATCTACAAGCAGCCCTGCACGAACTCACTCAAGCAGGCTTTGTAAATGAAAGAACCGAAGAAACACCCAAAAAGTTATTCGAACCAATAAAAATTCGAAATAACAATTTTATTCCTAACAATTTCCAACTTAGAAATCCTATCTATGTAAAACCTCCGTTTAATCATCAAAACCAAAATTACAATAACCCAAATCAATTTGCTCCAAAAAACCCCAACTATATTAGACCACCATTTAACCATCAAGTTAACCCCAACTATAAAGGAAATAATTATAATCCTAATTATAAACCACCTTCAAGAAATGTTAGACCTATGGATGTAGACCCTACATCTAGCCAACTTAAAAAGGTTCAAGCAAATTACAATGAAAGTAATACGGTTTTTCCGAATATAGCCTCGGAAACTTGTATACACAACGAGACAGTAAACTCCCCTTTATTGTCTTAAAGAAAGTAGATCAAACTCTTAGACTGTTAATCGACACCGGAGCAACTAACAGTTTGATTAGTAAAGAAAAAGCTCCTATTCAATATATAAAAACAAGAAATTATCCTTTAGAAATAAGTACAGTAGGAAACCCAATATTTATAGAAAAAGAATTAATTATCCCTAAAGAAAAATTCACACTAAAATCTTGCGTAGATTGTGTGTTCCAAATTTACAATTTCAATAAAAATTATGATGGTTTATTGGGAAATAATATATTACTTCCTAATAATGCATCAATTGATTATAAAACAAAAATAATAAAAATAAATGATCAAGAATTACCAATATTTTTCTCGAATGAAGAAGAAGAAAATTACACAAAAGAAATTAATTCCTTTGAATCCCTAGATACACAAAAAATCAATCACGTCGAAAATTTGGACGACAAAAGAATTGAACATTTGAATCTAGAAGAAAAAAGAGAATTAAAAAATTTATTAAATAAACATAAAAATACCTTTTTTAAAAAAGGATCAGATTTAAGTTTTACAAGCCATGTAAAACATAAAATTAATACAACCAGTGAAGAACCAATCTTCACAAGAATCTACAGATATCCAGAGATTCATAAAAAAGAGGTAAACAACCAAATAAAGGAACTACTAGATCAAAAGATTATACAGCCAAGCACCTCGCCATATAATGCACCCATTTGGATTGTCCCAAAAAAGGAAGACAAAGACGGCAACAAGGAATGGAGAATAGTGATAGATTACAGAAAATTAAATAACATTACTAAAGAGGATAAATTTCCGATCCCATTGATCGATGATATCTTAGATAAATTGGGAAAAGCTAATTATTTTTCCACGTTAGACTTAACAAAAGGATTCCACCAAATAGAAGTAAATCCTGATGACAGAGAGAAGACCGCGTTCTCTACGTTATCTGGTCACTATGAATGGCTGAGAATGCCTTTCGGTCTAAAAAATGCACCAGCAACTTTCCAACGTATGATGAATGAAGTCCTCAAAGACTTCATCGGAAAAATTTGCTATGTATACCTGGATGACATAATTGTTTTTTCTACATCATTAGAAGAACACATTAATTCTTTAGAAAAAATCTTTACTAAACTGCAGTTAGTTAATTTGAAAGTTTCCTTAAATAAATGTGACTTCATGAAGAAGGAAAGTGAATTCCTGGGTCACATCATAACCCAAAACGGGATAAAACCCAATCCAAATAAAATAACTGCTATAAAAAACTTTCCTATCCCAAAAACAGTTAAAGAAATCCAATCCTTCCTGGGCCTCACGGGATATTACCGAAAATTCATAGATAACTACGCTAAAATTATAAAACCATTAACTTTATGCCTAAAAAAGAATGCTAAAATAAACATAAATGACTCTAACTACAAAGAAGCATTCGAAGAATTAAAGTTAATAATGTCGGAAGATCTACTAAATCGACATCCCGATTTCACAAAAGAATTTGTATTAACTACGGATGCAAGTAACTTTGCAATCGGAGCCGTTCTGAGTCAAACACATGGCCCATTATGCTTTGCATCCAGGACGTTAAATAAACATGAGTGCAATTACAGCACAATAGAAAAAGAACTTCTAGCAATCGTTTGGGCAACCAAACAATTCAGACACTACCTTTACGGAAGAAGATTTAGAATTCAAACAGACCACAGACCTCTAGCCTGGCTACATAGTTTAAAAGAGCCCAATTCACTACTCCAGCGATGGAAAATCAAACTCGAAGAATTTGATTTCTCAATTGAACACATTGAAGGAAAAACGAATAAAGTAGCTGATGCTTTATCTCGCATAAAAATAGAAGAAATCAATGCAATAGAATTGGTCTCTACCAAACATTCAAATGAATCAGATAGCTCTAATTTAATTCCCATTACCGAAAAACCCATAAACGTATTCATGAGACAAGTGATTGTAGAAATAAATGAAAAACCTAATATCGAAATTACCTTTCCCTTCCATAAAAGAAGAATTAAAATATCTAAACCTAAATTTGAAAAAGAAGATTTTGAAAAAATCATAGCCGAAATTGATGTAGATCGACAAAATGCAATCTTTATAGAAAATGATGAATTGTTCCTAAAATTCCAAGATTATTGGAAGAGTAACCATAATAATCAAGTATTGGTAAGATCAAAGATCTACCTTATAGACGTTTACGACCAACCAGAAATCGAGAACATAATCCATAAAACCCACTTAGACTTTAACCATATAGGAATAGAAAAACTCTATCTTGAACTTAAAAGAATATATTACTATCCTAATTTAAAACTTAAAATAAATAAAATAACAAACAATTGCGATATTTGCAATTTAAAAATAGAGAGAAACCCCATTAAACTACCATACGAGAAAACAGAAACACCAAAAGAATCACACACCCATTATCATATAGACATATGGATCCTTTCTAACAATGAAAAATATCTTACTTGCATCGACAAGTTTTCAAAATTTGCAGCTGCAGAAAAGATAAAAACAAAAAATCAAACAGACATTTTAAACGCCTTAGAGAAAATATTCAGTTATATGATCCAGCCAATCAAAATAACATTAGACAACGATCCCACCTTCAAAACTTATACTATCCAAAATTATTTTAAAGAGAAACAAATCTTAACTCATTTTTCTACCCCCTACAGACATAACGGAAATTCCGATGTAGAACGTTTACATAGTACACTCAACGAACACATCAGATTACTGGAAAAATCAGAAAAAACATTTAACTTGGTGATTAAAGCTATAAACATATATAATAAGACTATTCATCTTACCACAAAAGAAAAACCAATAGATACACATTTAGGAAAAATAGACAATGAAATTATATTTACAAGAATAGAAAATACAAAAGAAAAAACTTTAGAAAGATTAAATAAAGATAGAAAAGATACAAATATAAATCCAAACTTCACAAAAATTAATAATCCCGAAAAATTTAATAAACTTAAAACAAAACACAAGAAGACTAAAGTATTAAAGGTACAAGATAAAAAGGTACTGATTAAACCCCATCTTAGAAAACAGTTACTTCATAAAGATCAGTTTCGAAAGAAAAAGAAATTCACCAAACCCCATAATGAAGACAATAACAGTTATAACTCTCTTTTCAATAACCATTCTAGTGAGATCTAATCTCGAAATAACCAAAATAGACAGAGAATTCTTTCTATTACAAGAAGGTCAAGTAAAACTGATTACCGACTATGATATAATTCTACACTTTATTAACCTAACAGAGTGCCAAATACTAATTAATCAATTAAAAGATCAATACCAGATCTTACCTGATAAAGATGATCAGCAAAAACAAAAACTAGACACTCTAGAAATAAAACTTCAAACTATAATTCCCCACCATATAATACACAAAAGAGGATTAATCAATATTATAGGAAAAGGTATGAGATTCGTATATGGAACTATGGACGATGACGATAGGGAAAGTATAGAACAAAGCTTAAAAGCTTTAGAAGAAAATAACGAGGAATTATTGAGAAATAATAATAAACAGGTAAAAATTAACCAACAGTTCAATGAACAATTTCTACAATTAAAAGACATTTTTAAACAAAGTTCAAAAACATTAAACAAATATAAAGAAATTAAAAACGAAATCAATTCCCTACGTATGGAAATTGAATTTAATAAAAATCTATTAGAAGTACAAGAAATTATAGGGAAGATATCTGACATCATAATGACCAGTAGAACAGGTGTCCTAACGCAAGACATTTTAACAGTTCAAGAGATATTCGAGTATGAAATAAATTTCGATAAACTTAAAGAATTAAAGATAACTTTGGCAACTTATAATGAAAATTTATTAATTATCTTAAGCATTCCTAAATTTAATGATAAACTATTTAACAAAATTTATATACAAACATTCCCTGTAAAGAATAAAATAATTAAACTACCAAGCAACGAATTGATTGAAACAAACAACACTCTTCATTATGTAACAAAAGAAATTAAGAACTTACATGAAATAAAAAACAATTGTATTAGAAACCTATTTAAAAATAGCACAAACTTAGATTGCAAAACCGAAAAATTTGAAGAAGAAAATATAATCATAAATAAAGAAAAATATCTAATAATCAAAAATTTACAAAAAGAAAAGATCAAACAAAATTGTAACAATCTAGATTACACTCTAGAAGGAAATTATATTTTAGAATTAGAAGATTGTAAAATAGAAATAAGAAATAAAACTTATAACAAAAAATTATACCAAAATAATTTCAAAATTATACCATTGATAAATTATAATTTTACAGCAGATTACTATAAAGAATTAAACTTTAAACCAATTGATAACATAGATATGTTAGAATCCAAAATACATAAACACATAACTTACAACTTGGTAACATTTGCGGTTGTAATAATAATTGTTATATTTGTAATTATCTATTTAAGAATAAAATTAAAAAATAAAAAATCCATTACAAACATAAGCCTCCCAACGGTTACTTTTAAACCATTGGAATCCTCTAAGGAGGGAGGAGTTATAACATCAGAAATAACAAAATCCATTTTTTGATTTCACTTTATTTATAAACAAAGGAAATGGAATCAAACTCATATCGAATATACATTTGATACCATTTCCTGTCACTGTCATTGTTATTGTCATCAAAATTCAAAAGATAAAACTAAAATCGCTGACATAGAATCACTAAGAATATTTGTCACGCAAACACACTGTCCATCTGCGATGGTACAGTTTAGTTCTAATATTACTCGAGAAGAATAAAGATCAAAAATCAAGAGCTCCGCTCTTGATATTCTTTTTAAAAACATTAATTAACCAATTAACGCCACCAAATTTCCTAGGACTTTTCCTCTAGCTTCTAATTCCAACTCAGTGGAACTACGATAATCTATATATATGGAATTATACATATATCAAGCCTTTTCAAAAAAAATGTTATTATATTTACCTATTTAATTTAATTGTTCCAATTCACTTATTTCATAAAGTAAAATAAACTTCTTATTTTTAATACCACTCTTTGTATCACGTACAAAGGATAGAATTTAAATTCAAAAAAAAAACTGTAGATTAAAAATCACTGGCCGTTAACACTTCTGTTTTACAACTTATCAAACGTACGAATGACCATAAAATCCCTTAGGCTAGTTCCTAGTCATTCTCCTATTAACTAAGTAAATAGTTGCCACTATCTCTGAGTGAGATCACTACTTTTCCACCCACAATTGTTTTCCATCCCTACCACAGATAATTACCCCCCTTATCCAAGTCCAAGAAATCGTACCCACACATCTATATTACTACTACAGTCTTATGTCTCTATATCAGTCTATTTCCCTTCTATTATCCTAATATCAATTTAATTCCTAAATTCCTAACTAATCCTATTATTTATTTTAACTAATTATTCTAATCTTTATCGTATCACTCTAATCTCGTAAACTATTTATTTAAATAAATTTTCATCTCATCCTGTATATATCTTATACTTAAACCATTAAACAATTCATTTAAGTTCATCCGGTGGATGAACAATCTTGTCTAATACACTCCTGCGCATGCGCTAGTAGAAGTTTTTCTACCCCCTTATCCCTTGGGTGAAAACAAGACAAAGCTACTATTGCATGCGCAGACCGAAACAACTAGATAGGATACCTATGTGGTAATTGTCAAAACAAAAATCATAACAAACATGGACGTACATAGAGGAGCAGAAATTATTTTGGTGAGTAGCATTTACTGAATTAAACTAATTCCTAGCAATAATAATGATATTTTTATTATTCTTATTTATTTCTTTTTCAGGTGTTGCTAAATGCTTTTTCTATAATTAGGGTAAGTCGTAGTTATGCAGAGTGGTGAATTTGTGTTGTAAAGATTCGAATGCGAAAGCAATCGAATCCTGACAAAACAAATTCATCACTTTGCATTGATGATATATTATTATTGCTTTATCTACTTAATTTATCTTTTCCTTTCAGAATATAACTAAATTGGAGGTCCATCGACCTCTTCTGCAGGTGACCAGCCACCGAGGGAGGATTAGGCCACCTCAGCCAAATACCAAATCGTCATCGTTGGAATGGTGGACGGTGTCGTCGCCGTCGCACCGGCTATAGGTATACTAATGTATATTAATTTATATGGCCACGTAACAGAACAATGGAAAAAAATAGGAGTTCTGGCGCAGCCGTCAACAGTCCGAAGGATAAGCCGGTCATCCAATCGGTGCTGATCATTCCGCCAAGGGAGCGAGGATCGCAAAGGGGCACAGGGCAGCAGCAGTCACCCAGAAGAGAGCGCCACCCGGCCCGTGGCGACCAGGAGAAAGCAGGGCCAAGCAATAAAAAGAAGCCGACACCACACCGGAGGCAGTGCAGAGGCGAGGGAAGGACCGACCAGGGCGAGCGGACAGAACCCCAGCCTAAGTGGAACCCAGTCCGGAAGGAGTTAGGACACCCTCACCCCCACCCAGGATAACCATGGCGAGGCCAACCCCGGAGTCGACACCAAGTACCGAGGGAAATGCGTTCGTCGACCTGAATTTATCCCCGGCAACGGAGGCAGCGGTACATGGGGAAGGACTGTCCATAACCCCTGGCAGAAACCTACCGCGCCTGGTAAGCAGTGACGGGCCCGCAGCCTTAGTGTCAAACGGCATGGTGCCCTATATGAATGCCCCAGCATGGCCACGAATAATGGGACCAGCAACATCGGCACAGATGTGGTGCCAACCAATGATGCCCCCCACCCATACACTATTTTGCGTAAAGGGCGATCCACAACCCCAAGGACCGATGCCGGATCAACAGGGACCCACCGGAACAAAGGTACTACCAGCCCCGATCTCAATAGACCCGTTCGCCGGGATTAACATAAAAGGGCATAGGCGATACAACGCCCACCACCGTCGACAACGCCTCATCTTCCAACGGAGCTATGGCCAGGTAATGGCAGTAATAACGAGGCCAGGGGTGGCCCACCTGACGTACGAGGGACAGCAGAAAACCGGTAGATTTTAAGAAATGAAAAAAAAAAAGGAGTTGTTAAGTTAAGTTTTTTTTCTATGAATTATTTTTAAGTTATTGGATAATGGATAATCTTTTTGTTTTCTAGCTTGAAGCTAATTTTTTTTAGTTTTTTTATAAAAAAAAAAGAAGAAAAAATTTTTAAAAACAAAAAAAAAAGTCAAAAAAAAAAAACGAAAAATTATAATAAATAATCCTAAAAAAAAGAAAAAAAAGAGCGTTTTGCTATTCAAAGGGAACAAAAAAAAAGGGACAAGACGAGGAAGTCCTCGTTTTCCAAAGAAGGGGGGAATTGTAATGACGCATTGCAAATCTACAATCGAAGACGAGGTAGTTTCCTAACGAATTTGTTGTTTTGTTTAAAAAGAAAAGTTATATTTTGTTAATAAATAAGGAAATAAGGTAAGTTATAAAATTTAAACTATTTGCATATAAAAGTTATCAAATTTAATAATTATTAATGATTTCCCTGAAAAAGCACGATTTTTCTTGCGAAACCTTCTAGAATTTCGTGGAATAAAATTCCGAAAAATTCCTTTTCAATAGTTTTAATGCATTCCTTTTCTTCTCACTTCCAGGATCTTTAATAAAATCAAGAATTTTGAACATTCTGGGAATAGCTTTTCAAAAAAATCAACCAACCAACTTTCATCGAATTTTAATTTAGCAAACCATAAAAGGGTAAGTGCCAACGCCTTAATCATGTAATTTATTTTTAAATTCCCTTCCAAAAATGTGAAAAATAATATATGTATACCTTAGCTACCAACGTCCAAAACACTCCACGTTACAAATAAGACTTCATTAATTCTATTTAACTTTGAATATTCGATTCCCAGTGTAGTTGTTGTGTTGGGCCAAAGGTCCAGATCTAGATTCAGAATCGAGATCCAGGTCCACAAAAATTTATCTTTCCACACCTAAAATATTATATTACAACCACTTCATTAGTCCTTTTCTTTGAAAACAAATTAATTTATAATCCTTCTGTCGACTTCGGCTTCGGCCTCGGCCGTGGGATGGACGTTGGGGTTGGGGGTGCCCAAAGAATTGGTATTGTGGTTGACTTGGCATCATCAATTATTATGGACCCCAATTCAATTGCTTTAGCAAACCAGAGTGTGGAAATGACACGGTATGGTAGTTTTTTGGTTTGTAAATCGATTCTCGGGTTAATGATATGACCATTGTCTCACCTCTTAATGGCAGCAAATATTCAGGATAATTTACTATAGAAATTGTAAGAGAAATCCGATGGACCAAACCAAACCAACAGCCAGCCAGCAGAAACAGCTGCAGCTTCTGATTTTACAACTGCTGTTGCTACTGCTTATGATGCTGACTGCTACCTTGGAAACTACATACAATTCCAATGAATGTGTAATGCTCGGTAGATTACCTATGTATGTATGTAGTACCTAGTTCGTTTGTGGAAATTAACCTAATCCTGGGTAAAGTTGAGAATAACTGACGTTGGAGTGGTAATGGCCCAGATTGTGCTTGCTTTTACCATTGATTATAGAAGGTATATTTCGTACCTACCTACCATGTACCTATAGTTTTAATAGCAACAGAGAGAACAGTGAACATTTAACCACTGTTTATATATATAAATTTATATGTATAAACTTGAATGGTTTAATAATCTGATTTACCTTGATAAAGTAGGAGATTTCCCGAAGTAATTGAAAGTGATTTGGTGATAGTAGAGCAACTAAAGTACCATATAATGGTTCAGTTATATCCTGCAATTAAATTGGAGAGGATGTAGGTTGAATGGTAAGTACCTAGCATGGCTCTATAAATGGCTAATGGTTCAGAATAAAAGCCAGAATCTTATCTCGTTTTTGAATATGTAGTTGATTCTGGGACTTTATATGTGAAAGGTTGTTGGAAAGTTTTATACTTCGAACTCGATTATATCCTAAAGTTGGGGAGAGATGGTCATGGACCTGAACGACCTGATCGCTAAATACCTCAATCTCCACTTGTTATAAAAAAATAACACACGTTTTCTTCACTCTTTGTCAATCAACTTGTCTCAAACTCCGCAGTTGATCAACACTAGAGTTAATATTAAACTTAAAGTTGAAAGTCAAGTTGAGGATAGTTTTTCTTTACTTGCTTAACTATCAACTCAGTAGTTAGAATTTAAAAGTTGATTTACTTGAAGATTTTAAAATAAATTATCAATAAAACACTTTTCTTTTTAAAAGAATTAAAATATAAAATAATTGCGGTTTTGTTCGTTACCTATGCCTAAAATATTGCCTTTACTTTTCTATTTAAATTCAATTATTCAGCCCTGTTCAAAGTAAATATAAGGCAAGTGTTTTTGTTGCCTTTGTGGTATTGCTTTTGACTGACACTAAAGTTATAGGAAAATTCCTGAATTATAGACTGAAGTTTAACCACACACATCTCAGTTCGATATGTATCTATTTTATTTATTATTGGTAAATAACTACTTTAAACTCAGTTATTCAATTAAAAATCAGGTATTCATAGTTATAATTATTGATTTCTTTAGAATTTTACGAAATTAAGTTTAGTTCTCTTTGACAAAATATTTTATTAATCGAGTTATTAAATATCGAATTATCGGATCTATTCAAAGGAATCTACTTAAGGTGAGTCGCTTTGATTAGATTCAATTTTTAGGATGTCAAATTTATTAAAAGTTACTTTGTCAGTCAAAATATGTATATCCATTTTGATTAGTAGTAAATTCAAATTGTTGAGTCCAGGTTTAGAACTTGAAAAATTGGAGAAGGTACCGCTTCAATGGCTGCGTTCCGGTGTCCGGATACCTTTTTGTTAGTGTTTTACGTGTAAAATAAAAGCTGATCAAAAACAGCTGATATGTCAAAAAAGGAATCCAAAGGTATCTAAGAATTTCTGGGATATGTACATATGTATATGTAGGTATCTGACAGAACAGCTGATTCAACATATGGTTGAATTTCAAGAAACTGGAAAATTGATTTCAGCTTTTTGTATTTGTTGGTAAACAAAAAGATACAAAATGTTAGTTAAAGTTGTATTTGAGGATGTTCTGTACATAATAGACGATGAATAAGAAGCTATTTGCCTACGAATTTTAGAAGGTAATTATGATCTATTTTTTTAAACTTCAAAATTGACTTATTTTGTTCTCGTTTTGTAGATGACCAATTTGCTAGGTCTTACCTCCAGTCTAGTGTCCAGCATTCTGAAGTTGAAGAACCTCATCGTGTTCCAGAGGTAGAACAAAATGCAGGTAAATATACATATATCTATGTATTAATCTTGTGGAAATAAATAAATCTAACTTTTTTGTTTTTATGTATAAAAGCAGACAGAGGCGGACAGCTTGTGGAGCTACAAGCAAATAAGGTCGCTGAAAGGAAAGGTAAGTTATTTTTTCAGATGATTCAAAACCCCAAACAAGAACCACTCTTTTCCCTTTTTTTAAGGTTGGGTTGGGAACATAAATCCATTCTGCTCTTCTTGGAGGAGTGCAGAAAGAGAAAGGACCAGCTCCGAGACCCAAAAACCCGGCGAAGAACAATTTTTCAAGAAATTGTAAAAGTTCCTGAAGAACACGGGTTAATTTTTGATGAGAAGGAATTGGAAATAAAATTAAAAAATATGAAAAGGCGCTACAACATTATCATAGACAACAACAAGAAAACGTCGACTGGTCGAGGGCGAATGAGTTGGCCATACTTTGAGATGATGGCTGAAATTTACCTCAACGAGGCACAAGTTAGTGACACTGAAACAATAAGTTCCCTTGTGCCATCCTCTGGGGTCTATCCGAGTTTGTCCTCGACCTCATCTTCGGTTGAGAGCCCTAGTCTATATTCAAGAAAAAGAAGCAGTGGAATGTCTGATTTCAAAAAGAAAATTCTCGACATCGAAGAAAAAAAAATTAAAAGTAGCCGAGGGTATACTTGCTGAGTTGCAGGAACTCCGAAAGCTTAAAAAAGATAAATATAAGCAATAAAGCTAACAGTAAGTTTTTCTTTAAATTCGCAATACTAGAGTTAAAAAAAAGTCTCTAACGTTAAATTTTTCAGAAGACTGACAGGACAAAGTGCCTGATTTTTTTTTGTTTTATGAATAAAGTGAAGTTTTTTATTAATTTAAATAGTATAAGTTAAGTAAGCAATACATATTGTTTTTTTCTAAGGTAAAGTTAAGTTAAGTTAATGAAGTGATAATTTTTTTTTTATATATTGTTTTTTTTTTTATCGAATGGATGTAATTTATTTTGTATCTCAGTATAAAATATATTACTTAAAAAAGAGTTAACATATAATTCCTCTTTTCGTTTGTATTGGATAGAACCGCTCTATCGTTTTCGATGATAATATTTTCGAATTCATCGCTTTCTGATATATCAAGCACAACATCGTGCATATCATCCGGACTATGTCTTTGTATATGATTATGCAAAATACAACACGACGCAATTATTTTATTTGCCATCAATGGCTCCGCAACATCTAAATATTTTAGACGACGAAATCGTGATTTCAATAAACCAAAAATGTTCTTTCAATGGTTACTCGAGCACTACTGAGGCGAGTATTGAAATGGACTTGTCTCGGTGTCAAGTGTCCATTGTCACGAAATGGTGGAACCAAATTATTTTTTAGAGGATAAGCTGCATCGCCTAGTAAATGATATTCCCCAAATATAATTTCATGCATCTGATGATAAAGGGGACTGTTTCGAATAACTCTTGCGTCGAGTTGTCTCCCTGGGGCTCCAATGTGAACATCGGTGAAACAACAACGGTCATCACAAACACCTTCAAAAAACGGAAAATGGAAATTATAAAAAAAAAAATTGTCAAAAACCTCGATATGTTAGGGTATTGTCAAGCGGATAGGCAAGGAAATTGAAAGAACCTTACCTTGCAAAATAATGGAGTGAGTTTTTTTTCGGTTATAATAATCAATAGGGTTTCGTTAAGGTTGTTTAATTTGTATATGGCAACCGTCAATTAAACCAACAACTCCTGGAATATAGCCTCCAGATTTTTCTCGGAATGCCTATTTTAGAAAATAATATCTTGACTTAACAATTTGATTAAGTGATATTGATGATGGGATTTTACTTAAGAAATATTGTTGTAATTAAAGTTATCCATTATTAATAAACTCTCCGAGCAATGAACATACCACTTGGAGAATTTCGCTGAATGCAAAATGAGCAGAACTCTTAGCTATAAATTGAACCTGTCTCCAGCTGATAAGAAACTTTCTTGCTTACTCAAGATCCAAACAAAAAACAACAGTTTTTTCTCCAAGTTAAAAGTTCTTATATTTTGCTGCCCTTTGTTTAAGAGATCCTAATAATTTGAAATCGTTAATAAGCAATTCATTATAGATATCAAGACTAGTTTGTTCACATTTTATTGGCTATTCTAGTTGATGGTGCCCCTTGAATGGTTTTTAAAGAAGCCTTGGATAACCAAACGGATATATCATGCAACAAAAGTTTTTGCATTGGTCCCACCATTAAGCTAAAACTTTATCTACTGTGAACAAACCAACTCAAAATCTTACCGCAAAGCAACTTCTGCTAATTAGGAAATGAGATCGAAATTCTTCCAAACTATATCTACATAGGTATTGTCACTTCAAATAGTCCTCGTTTCTGTTAGAATAGTTTTCTGTTAAACGTAAATCGTTTAAAACCGGAGATTTCGCAAGTAAATTATTAATCGTATAGAATTCCAATTGAGCTAAGTGGAAATTTAACATAAGATTACAGATTAAGGTTATCTCTTATTTATTAAATTGTTACGCACCTATCAATTCATCAACGTCCGACGAATCAGTTGAATTATCCATTAAATGTTTTATCTTACAACAATTTTAACTTCGGAGCTTAAATGTTTCTCTGCTTTTTATGAACAGTTGAAAGTTGTTTTTATTTTTTGACAGCTTTATCAATACAGCTATCCAACTTGTTCAACAAGGTATCTAAAAATCCACCTCTCCAAGATATCCTACCCAACACGAGATTGAACGCAGCCAATTGTCCATCGGCTTCTATTCTTGAGTAAACTTGATCTTGTTTGGGTGTAAACGAAGATCCTTATGCAAAATACGCCATAATGCGGTGTGAGAGATGATAATTCTTGAGAAAGCCTCGCCGACGTGGAATTGATTGATTTGAATCGTTTGCGATGGACGAGCGACGCGACGGCTGAACGGCAGCGATAATTTCGGCACTTCGACCTACGCGTTTTCTCACTGACACGGCAACATCACACAACGTATTTGTAGACTCAAATTATTGCACTCTACTTGTTATTGCCTGTAGCCTGTCTACTAGGCTGAGAATTACGGGCTTAAAGTGGCGGTGACTTCTAATTTCGGTAGAAAATTTCTATCAATTGTTACGTTGCTCGTTCGTGTACTTTACCATGATGAAAATGTTGAGTGTACTGAGTAAATTTCAAATGACAGTGAGATGACTAGAGTGGGTTTCCTATTGGAAAACGTGATATTGTGTTTGTTTTTGAAGCTCTGTTTCCTGTTAGAAATATGAAAAAAACATCATATTTGGCATTTTTGAGACGACTTCTGGCATTTCGGACCACAGTAGGTACGACTGCACTAATGCAATTCGGTGTATTACAAATTCAACCGTACTTAAAAACAAAGCTCTGTTTTACACCTCTTGAATAGTTGAGCAAATATTTAAAAAACAATATTAGGCAGGTAAAAAGGTAGATGCTCATGCAGTCTATGGTATAATTTTTCTCTTTACTTCTTTAGAACTTAAAATTTACCACATTCCCATGTTGCACGTTTCTGCCGAAGGCATTTACCCTTTTTTTATTTCTCTGTTCTTTGGGGGTGTTTTCTTGTTGACGGAAATCGTTCTTTGCATGTTCTTGTTCCTATTTTTTGTTGTTGTTGTTTTTCTTTTTATTTTCTTCCATTGCCGATTCCGCACTGTGTACTTTAAGACGTGATGTTATTATGCAAAGCAAGCGTTTCCCTTGCTGAGCTGAAAATCCCCATTAGATGATCCCTCTATCTTGATGTCCCTTACCCAATATATACATATATCTATATGTACATGTATATCAAAATATAGCCAATTGGGATTCTAGTCATGTTTCCTACTGAAACGAGCTTCCCAAAAAAGTTCTGTTTTCTTACATTAGGAAGGACTCACATCTTTTTGATGCTTACTTACATGCTGCATGTGGGAGAGCTCCAAGAAGAGATGTTTTAGTCGTAGTCGTAGTCATCCTTGTGCTCGTCCTCGATGACGACGTCGTCGTAGTCATGATGTAGAGTTGGTCTCGGTCGTTGTCGTATAGTTCACATCTTTTTTATATGTACAGTACATCTATATATATCTTCTATATGGAATAGTTCTCATGTTCCTATAGTCGTATATTTACTATATACAAGTGAATTTTTGTTCGTTACGTATTCTGTTTTAGATAAAATCGATAGGAAATAAACAGGCCGAAAAATGTAAGATGGGTGAATTAATCCAATTCTTATATTTTGTTTTGCAATAATGCTAAACTCACACTTTTATTTTTAGTTCTTTTTGTTTTTAATTAAACATTTAAATTAATAGCACAAAACAAAGAAACATATTGAAAGAAACAAATTTAGGTAATGTTCTTAAAGGGTCTTTAAAAATTTATAGTGGCCATATTGTTGAAGTTACCTGTCAAATAGGTTTTCATTTATTTAGTCTGTTTTGTCAAATTCTTATGGACGGATATTTAAGGCGATAACAAGGAAAATTAACAAAATCATATTGCTCCGGTAACTTTCCGAGCTTTTCGTCTATTTTACGGTTGCCACAATCGTCCTATCGAGAGGACGACTATTTGGATTCCATTGATTTAATAAACGATCAATTAACACCCATACGTACACAAAAAGCAACGTCTGCTGAAAACAGTAGTATTAGTAGTCCAGTTAATAAAGGTTTTCACCTCAAAAAAAATCCAACAGTTTTGAAACTTGGCACACTTACTAAAGGATGTCTGGTGATGACCCAAAAAAAAGTCCCCAAGAATCCGACGTGAGCTCTAGCGGCAGTTAGGAGAAACATGGAGTTTGTTTCAGTTTTTCACGTTTATCTCGAAAACTATTTGTCGTATTAAAAAATTTTGTTGCACAAAATTAAAGCTCATTAAATTTTATAAAAAAAAGCTCTGTTTTCTGAAATGTTTCCAAAGGAAGTACTCCGAGTTCTCCAGTTGATTTAGCACAAGGTAGTTTTTTCAGCTTTTGCATTCGTGTGTCGGTTTCTTTTCCTATGGAAGTAGATGGAGCGATGCATCTTATTTCGCTCAAAGAATGAAATGTATTTAGTCCATCTAACGTTCTGACATTAAAGTCCGCATTATCAAACACAAATTGGTTAAATGAACCGCTCGAATCTGGTCGCGTGTGGCAAAAAGCTAATATCTCCAACAACTGAGCTTCATAATATGAAGAACAAAACCCTAACTTAATAAGGTTTACCAACTTCTTAGAACCATTCTTTCTGTATATAAATAAGGCAAGGCTGCTTAGTATTGGAGACATGAATGATCTGGGACGCACAGCTGATATAATGCTATGCCCTATTGCAAAGCACTTCCATTTTCTATTTTCAATGTCGTTTTCTTTCTTTATTATACGAGTTTCCAGGCACGTTTTTAGTGTTTTAGATACACAATCGTCATCAACGTGTTTGAAAAAATCATCACACATGTTTTCCTTAAATGCTGATAGAGTTATTTTACAAACTAAAACAAGTACAAACATGTTAATATCATATTTCTTTAGGAAATTTAATAAGCTTTAATTTTGTACAAGATTATTTTTTGATACTACAAATAGTTTTCGATATGTTTAATATGTTTCTCCTAACTGCCGCTAGAGCTCACGTCGGATTTTTGGGGACTTTTTTTTGGGTCATCACCAGACATCCTTTAGTAAGTGTGCCAAGTTTCAAAACTGTTGGATTTTTTTTGAGGTGAAGGCAATTTTTTTCGTTCATTGACTGGGCTATAGCAATAATTTACGTGTAGTGTAGCGATTGGTATGCCAGAATTAGCCAAACGTGGTTGAATGGGTTGTATTGTACCATTTCTGGTGAGTTCATCTGCCTTCAAACTTCTTAGAATTTTTCTCTGACCAAGCACCCAGCAAAGGGGAAACTGTTAGAGAGTTTTTAGAGACAGAGTCCAGGGATTTGATAGCGGCCTGACTATCTGAGAAAATACGGATAACAGATATTGATATCACGTTTTCTCTTACCTAGGACAAGACTTCTTTTATCGCCAAAAGTTCCTCCTGGAACATGCTGCAATGATTGGGGTGGCGGAATGAAAGACTTCATTTCAGATGTTCAGACTACACAACACATTTACACCAACCCCTTCATTTGATTTTGATCCATCTGTGTACTGACTCGTCTTCAAGGAAGTGGACTGACTCGTCTTCCAGGAATGCCCTATCCTCCCAAAAAGATCTGGAAGGTATACAAATCTGGAAGCTTCTGTCGAATTGCAGTTGAGGGATGGGGTAGTCTTTCTGCTTTGGAATTAATTCTAAATACTTAAGAATTACGGAGTGGCCAATGTTGTTGTTAACTCACTTCAATGAAACTTTGAGTCGAATAGCAGAGCTTGCAGGTATTTGTTTGCTAAATATATCAAGAGGTGTTAGGTAGAGTAGGGTGTCCAGTGCCTCAGATGGGGTCGTGCGAAACGATCCGCTTATACATAGGCAAGCCGAACGTTGGACTTTATTTATGTACTGCAACACCGTACATTAAAATCGGTCTGATTACCGATGTGTATAACCAATGCGTAATTCAGAGTTGTAAGCCCCATTTATTACCAATAGCGTCTTTGCAAGAAAAGAGAGCTAATTTAGCTTTTTTTGACACTTTCTTGTATATTACGTCTAATTTAGTTTTTTTTGTCGAAAATAGGACCCAGATAAATACTCATTTACCACCATGTTCCATTTCTTGACCTTCTATGTCTAGAAAAGCAACCATAGTGAAATATCTATAATGGAGGGGAGTATTCGATGATGAGTACGAAGGTGTGTAAACGCCGTTTTCACCGATTTGCCTTCACAATAGAAATGTTGAGACATAGACAGAAGTCTTGAATCAATACTTACCCTTAAATGGATATCAATCAATCTTTCTTAGGGCTTAAGAAGGAGTGATGATATACTTATAGGTCGTAGATCTTTAAGGTTGACTTGCGAGCATTTACCTGCTTTGGGTATAAAAACAACTTTCACTTCTCTCCATGCCGGGGGATATGAACAGCTGTTTAAAATTGCCTCAAGGATTGGTGCAATTCTGAGGCGTTTTGTAGTTCGGCTAGTGCTATACGATCTGCTCCTGCAGATTTAAATGGTTCGAGAGTGAGCTACGAGAAAAGTGAGTATCCAGTAGTAAGTTCAGCGATTCTTCACTTGAAATTGTCTAGGAGCCATCTACATTTTTCAAACAGCTTGGCATCGTTGGATTAGTTGAAAGAATTTTTCGTAGCCTAAAGGCCTCGGTAGTTTTTTTTTATCGTTCCACAGCAGAACCGTCTGAAAGATCGCTTAGATTTTCTTAGTGCCTTCTTAAGGATTCTTTATAAGTATCCCAGTAAGAAGCTATTCTTGTGGCTTTGGATCGGTTAAAGAGTTTCCTACATTCTCTTCTGAGCAAGTCGAGCTCTGAGGCCCACCATTGTGGTTTCCCCTTTCCTCTTATGCGAGTATAAGTGGACAAGCAATTTTTAACGATCTACTCATAGATAAGGTAAGGTCATTGATTTTGATTTATTAGGAATAGCGGTGCAAAATTGGAATTATGTATCGTGTATTATATTTGGAGCCGAGGACGACATATGTACATATTTATATCGGAAATTATTTTTTTTTTGAAATAAATGCTGTGAAATTATCTTACAGATTAAAATTATAAAAAGTTAATTCCGAACCTGCCTTGTATATTGTTTAAAGGTCCCAACTCTTAAAAAAACACTCGACAATTTTCAAAAATGAGATATCAGTCGTAAAATTTGTTAGCTGTCTTGTTGAAATCAAATTTTCCCATTTTTTTTATAAGAATGAACCGCTGATGCCATCTGTGTCGGTTCCAATTCACAATAAGTCATTACATGGCGCGTGTTTAGCCTCGCGTGAATGAAGTGCAAAAGAAAAGAAAGAACGAAAAGATGAAATAGAAATAAATATATCTGAAAACGCACGGGTAAAAATTTCCTTGCGTGTTTTTGACGTTTTTCTTTCTACTCTTTCTTTGTTTCTTGGATTTGCTTTATTTTATTTTCGATGTTGATGAATGAATGATAAATTTAAATGGCTGAAGAATTCAAATGGAGCAAGGATTTAACAACTGAGCTCATTTCGAATTATGAAATGCACATGCACCCCATTCTTTATAATCCTTGTTTTCGGGAATAAATCAACAGGGTCGAAAAGGCAGACGCATTTGAAAGTCTGTTAAATGCACTGAAACCTCTGCCTTATGATCCAAATATAACAATGGATGTAATAAAAAAAATGCATACATTTCGATTGCGGAGTCAATTCTTTAAAGAGTTCCGAGAAACGGAAAATTCGAAGAAGAGTGGAGCTGGTGCAGATGACTTGCATGAGCCTAAGAAGATAAAATGAAAAATAAATGTCAAATAAACGCGCAGTACTGAAATGCAAAAAAGGCTTCGTATAATAACGAGCGCGTCACGGAATGAATGTTCAAAAGAAAATAACCAAGAGTTGCGCGTTAAACTCACGTGCCGTGTAATACCGGACTAAGCACTTAATTTCTAAAAATACATCGACGCTTTGTGGATGCCATCAACTTAAAAGCAAAGTTGAAGCCTGTTGCTCCATAACCCATTCAACTAACTCAGTGACTCTGTCCATTCCATGATCGTTTTGGCTTTCAAGCACAACTAAATGTGTTCCATAAACAAAGCCAATGAATGTTTATAGGATTAAATGGCTTCGACCAACTTATCTTGTAATGAAAAGTGGAAGGCTATGGCCTCTTTCACACGAGACGGTTTCGTCCGTACGGTTAAAATCCGTACGATTTTTTTCCGTACGGAATTTGTTTTCACACATAACGTATTTTCCCCGTGAATCGTCTACGTTTGGTTATATTTTAGATATTTTTCTTTAGTACAAGTGACCACAAAAACGGACGGCAGACGAATACAAATTGTCTGTTGTGAATGCGTTCGCGTAGTCACGTACGCCACTGATAAAACGGCGACGGCACGGTCGCCTTATATTTCAATCGTTGAGACGGCTGGCTGTTATAAATCGGCAGTACGGAAAAAACCCGTCTCCGTGCAGTGTGAAAGCTTTAGTTAATTTTATTAATTTGCTATCAATGGCTCACGGATAAAAACAGTACGGATTTTAACCGTACGGACGAAACCGTCTCGTGTGAAAGAGGCCTATGTATGTTCTTGGTGAAATTCATCCTCAATAATGTTTCGAAGAGTGAATTGTCTATATCAGCTTTTTCTTCGCAGGAACACGAAAAAGTTAACAAAGGGAGATTACAATTTTGAAAAGCTTTCGTTCTTCATTTTTATTATATTTTATTATTTATTTAAACAATTGTTCAATATCGATTACAAGAATTCTTCAATTTAAACCTTAAAAAATTACTTAATAATCTTCATATATGTATATGTAACATATGTATTACTTATGAATTTAATATAAAGGCTTTTAAATATTTCGTCGTATTTTCTTTACTTCTTCGATGAATCTATTCAGTTTTAAAAATATTTAAACCAGTTTTTTTTTGAAAATTTAATTTAAGTTAATTTTTTTTAAAAACCCGTTCTTTTATTTATTTTGTAACTTCTTATGCAAAGATGTATTTATTCTAAGAAAACCTTTTTCATATGCCTCATCAAGCAAATTGTAATATAAATTTAAATTTATTCAAGTAGAAAAAACAAAAATGAAAATAAAAAAGAACAGAGCACTGAAAAACCGTTCAAGGACCTTCAAACACAAAAAAATAAATCTACCCAATTTTAAAATAGATATTAATAAGGGAGTTTTGTTTTTGTTTCGTTCTGTTCAGAAAAAATTAAAAAAGAAAATGTTTTATTTTGCCTTTTTTTTGTTTGTGTTTACATAGAAGTTGAACGACTCCTCTAGTCCTAGAAAGAAAATAAAGAAAACCAAAATGCTTCATTAATTTAGAAAACAAAGAGAGAAAAGAACTGAAAAAAATAAACATAATGAAATGCATTTATTGTTCAATTAAATTTACCCAGACTGATTTTTAGATTCAGCTGATGAGCGTCCCTTCGAGGCTTTTTCATCGAAATTATTTTGCGAAATTTCTTTCTTTCTTTTCTGCTGTGCGTTTTGTTAGAATGAGCTGTCCAGTTTCTTAGCTATACCAATCATCGAATTGTCAATGTCAATTTTTCACGAAATTGTTGTTTTTTTGTTTGTCATATCAGCTTATAACTGTTGAAATAAAAGATAAAAAGTTTACAACCAAGTAGGAAGAATTTTATTGAGCGAATAATAAATGTAAGCGGCTTGTTCGTTGAAGAAGAAGATTTGAATCGCGTGAATGAGATAGATATAGATATGCTTTTATAAAAATAAAATGCGCACTAGGTGCGTTCCATGTTGATGTGTTTCATGGGATGTGTTCGACAATGTTTTATTCAACAATAACATTCGACGAATGAACTCCATTAAAACAATGTACATACATAGGTACCAAATGAAAGATCACACAAATATTTTCTAGAAAGTACAGGGTTATCCATTTTGCGGTTTCAAAAGTAAACGTGAATAAAACACATACAAAATATTTTTTTCATGATATTTTTTTTTTTAATATTAAGTTTGAACGTTGAAATTATTTGTCAAACACTACCTACATTATTTATGTAAATGACCCCCCGCGGATTTTTGTCAGAAATCTTACAAAATAAATCCAGATTACAGATCAGCGGTTTTTCACTATTTTTGAGGTCCAAAGCTTTAAATGAAACGTTAACATTAAATCCTAAGAGCTAAGTTTTTTAGACGAAAATATTACTCTGGAACTTGTTGATTGTTACTGTTAAAAATTCGAAAAAAAAAACACATTGCATAAAAGGGTCTCACGACACAAAATAACTGCGCAAATTACCTTGAACAAAAATAAAAATTGTTTTGATTTTTACACAGTTTACTGTGTGCAAACCCTAAAGATCTAAGACCTATTAGTCTATCATCATTCATTCTCAAAACTCTGGAACGATTGATTGATATCCATGTACGTAATAGCATTGACAAGAGACTATCGATGTCTCAGCATGCTTACTGGAAAGGGAAATCGGTAGAAACAGCCTTGCACACTCTGGTAAGAACTATCGAATACTCCCTGTTGCAATTTTTTTTCCGATAACTATTTTAATAATTAAGCAAAATCCAAAACGAAATTAAAAATGAAATTAAAAATGAAATTGAAGTAAACAAGAAACAATTCGACCGCGCGAAATATTAAATGCAAATGTGCCGATCTGTCAAATGACAGCGGCGAAGAGGCGAGAGGCAAATTGCAACAGGCAGCAAATTAAGTGCTGCCACTAAGACCAGCTCAGCAAGGGGTGGGTTCAGCAATTATAAATTTAATCAACGATTCGATTAAATTAAGTTGCGTGAGGATTGATTTGATATCACTTGATATCAGAAATATTATTTTAATTCGGAATTGCCACAGGGGCGTTCTTACATTAGGTAAGTAAAAGGGCGCCAGCAATTTTTTTTCCTGAAATGAACAAAAAGGAAATTGCAAACCTTTTTTTTTTGAAAAACAACAAAAGAAACACCAACACAGCAAATCCACTATAAAAATAAAAAAAAGACAAAATGGATACCTTTTAGATAAATTTATTTATTTAAAAATGCCTGAGAAACCTTACGAGAGTAGGACTAAAACTCAGGATCTTTTCAGAATTCAATAAAAATTGTATGGACACTGGACCGTTAAGGTCTGAATTCCCACGAATAAAATTTTGGGATCGAAACAAAAGAATAACAAAAGAAACGAATTAACACCAAAACAAAATTTCTACTTATCTTTTCAAATTTTCCTCTATGATCCCCAACTTGCTCCTTTTCCTTTTTTTTTTTTCCTTTCCTTTTTCTAGTTTAGTTTTCCTTCCTTATTTTTTTTCTCGACACTATGAAATTTTTCTACTTTTTCTCAAATTTTTCTAACACTTGATCTTGTTCGAAATCACCACTTTTTTTTTTTTTTGATCTTCTCACTTTCAAAGCTTGCCAAGAATTGACGGCCAGATCACAAGTCTGTCCTGTCTCTTCTTTCCAATCTCCCGCCATTTTAGCTTTCAGCCAATATGGAGTGGCGGATTTCGATCACATCATCAACAGCCAATCGGAGATCGGCTTGTTGATCTCAACTTGTGATGAAATACTCGCGATCCTGCTTACTCGCCTTTTCCTCTCACAGCTAAATGCAAGTCATCCTGGAATTCGCCGCCCGCTGGATTCACTTCCAGGTCACGACGATTCCAGGAGCTGCATTCAGCCACCCCCACTTTCTACTTCGATATCGAACAGAGATCAAGAACTTAAAATTGAGAAAAATCTTTAATTCAATTTCAGCTTAACTTTAACTTTAATTCGCGCGAAAGGAAAGAAAAAGAAAATAGTTACAATTTGGGATCTGTTAACTTAACCCCTAACTAAGTTGCCCGAAACTTAACCGCCCATATGTCCATACAATTTTTTTCAAGTTTTACAATCGCTTCATAGTTTAATGTCATGAACGTTAAAGAGAAAACCAAAATAACAATTTAAGCCAAAGAATTATGAAATAAAATAAATTTACAATTTTCATTAAACTTTATGTTGGGCCGTAGGCCATTCTCCATATGGAGTAACTTCTCGCGCAACTTTTCTGTATGCATCCACCAGACCGTCCATCTGGTTTGGTTTCACTTCCATGGAAACCATCCTTCTATCGAAATCTGAAACTAAACTTGGTATTATTTTTCCTCACGAAAATGACAGAGAGAACCATAGTCAGAAGGACTATGGCCGTCCCGCTCTCTCTCATGCTCGTGTAGAAGGAATGTGACATTTGTCAAATAGAACATTATAAACAAAACCCAAGTGAGCAATTGGATGCAAAATGCATCATTTTTATTAAAGTTAAAATTAAAAGTGAATAGAATTTGTTGCGTTTATTTATAACGCAACAAATCCCACCCTTTCCTCCTTGAAAAGGTGTTTGTTCATAACACAAACAAGATTACTTAAAAAGGGACTTCCAATATTTATTCGTTTTCCGATAACGACGTAAATGGCTTCAGATCTTTTATGTGCCAAGTGCCACGATCTTTGCCGTTTTCATCTACAAGAACATAAGTCCAAGGAGATAACCTTTTGGAGATTTTAAAAGGGCCCACAAACTTTGGTGCCAATTTAGCCGCGTAGTAATTTGCAGCATCGGACAAAACAAAATTTCTTCGCCATACAAGGTCATTCGGGAGATATTGAGTATCTCTCCTCCTGAGATTGTATGTCTCGGCGGACTTCTTAACCGCTACTTTTAATTTTGCTGCTATTTCTATTCTCAACTTCCTGAACCGTTCTTCAATGGTTCCTCCTTCGACTCTCCTATTCCCTTCAATACTATCACTCCTAATACCTTCGTAGTTCCCACTCGTTGACATCTCTTTTCCAAAGTTTGCATAATATGGACTAACACCTAGAACTTCATGTTGGGATGTGCGTATAGCACAAGCTACCTTAGCTAACTGAGAATCCCAGACTCGATGATTCTCTGAAACATACGCTCTCAAAGTTGTCTTAATAATTTGATTAATCCTTTCGGCAGGATTAGCCTGTGGATGATAATGCGGAGTAAACCTAATTTTCGATGAATAACCCTCACAAAGTGTCCTTAACTCCCTACTCTTGAACTGTGGACCATTGTCACAAATGACAATCTTGGGAACTCCAAACAACAGAAAAACATTATCTTCTAATTCTTTACATACCGCCTTTGCGGTGGCTGCCCTAAGTGGAAACAATAAAGGAAATTTGGTTAGATAATCTACTACTGTCAAAATATACATAAATCCTCTGTTGGACTTAGGTAAGGGCCCTACTAAATCTACGCTAATCATCTCCCAGGGAGATGATGCTCCTACTCTCTCAGTCATAAGACCGGCTGGCTTGTCATTAATCGGTTTCACTTGTTGGCATATACTGCATTTCCTAACATATTTAGTGACGTCTACTCTCATCTTAGGCCAATAATATTTAGCTCCTACTCTCGCGAACGTTTTTCTAACCCCCATGTGTCCCGCTAGTGGACTATCGTGACACTCTTTAAAAACTCCTATCCTATCTTTCTTTCCTACTACTAACTTCCACTCTTCGTTATTGTCATGAACGATCACATGATTTGACTTGACAAATTTGTATAACCTGCCATTGTCTACTCTAAAATTCGGAAAAGCTAACGGATTAGACTCAACTGAAGAAATCATCTTAGCCACCCAAGGGTCCTTATCCTCATCTGAAATCCCAGCTAACTCTGGAACTCCCCGAGATAACATGTCTGGTACTACATGTTCTTTCCCTTTCCTATGAATGATTTCAAAATCAAACTGTTGGAGCCGAACTGCCCAACGTGCAAGTCTACCTTGTGGATCTTTGAGATTGCTTAACCAAATCAAAGAATAGTGATCCGTTACGACCGTAAATCGAACTCCTTCGATATAAGGCCGTAACTTCTCGACCGCCCATAAAACTGCCAAACATTCCTTTTCCGTAGTGGAATAATTTCTTTCACTTCTATTAAGTGACCTACTTAAGTAACAAATTACTTTTTCCCCCTCTTCAAATGTTTGGGTGAGTACGGCCCCGATGCCGTAGTCGGATGCATCTGTCTGAACGACAAATGGAAGCTTGAAGTCTGGACATGTCAAAATTGGAGCCGTGATTAAGCATTCCTTTGCTTTCCTGAAACTATCTTCACATTCCTGTGACCAAACGAATTTCCTACTCTTTTTCAACAAATCTGTCAAAGGCCTAACTAGTGTTGCGAAATTCGGTACGAAGCGTCTGTACCAAGAAACTGTCCCTATGAAACTCCTAACTTGTTTTACATTTTTAGGTGCAGGTATTTTGATCATACCATCAACCTTTTCTGGGTCTACGTGTAACCCGTTTTTGTCGACTACATAACCTAAGAATTTAAGAGAAGGTCTACAAAAATTACATTTGTCGCGGCCTACTTTCAACCCTGCCTCTCGTACTCTCCTAAGAACCTCACCTAAAATCTCTAAGTGTTTGTTGAAGGTATCTGTGACGATAATGATATCGTCCAGATACACGAAGACAAATGGTTCCAACTCAGGCCCTAACACACTATCTATGAAACGCTGCCATGTTGCAGGCGCGTTGTGTAATCCAAAAGGCATTCTTTTGAATTGAAATAGACCCCTACCAGGTACCGTAAAGGCAGTGTACTTCCGCGATTCCAATGCCATTGGAATCTGCCAGTAAGCGGACTTAATGTCCAACGATGTTAAAAATTTGGCATTCCTAAGTTTGTCTAAAATAGCCGAAATTATCGGCAACGGATACGCATCCCTTTCTGTCACCTGGTTAACCTTCCTAAAGTCGACACAAAACCTAAAACTATCATCTTTTTTCCTAATGAGAACAATTGGGGAAGCCCATGGACTGTTTGATTTCTCAATCACGTCCTCTTCCAACATCTCCTGAAGTGATCTATCTATATGCTCCTGCATTGCCGGTGAAACCGGGTAATACCTCTGCTTAATCGGCTCAGACGAAGTTTTGATGACATGTTCTACCATTGTTGTTACCCCTAATCCCTCTGGCATATTCCTAAAAGCATTCTCGACTAAATGTTTAAGTTTCCCTTTCTGATCCTCGTCTAATTCAGACTCCTCTGTGATAGACGTAGTATCTATCGAAGCCACTATCTCCTGGCTCGAAAAACTCCACATGTTTGAACGTAAATCCGGGACTATACCCGATAATGCCCAAAAATCGGCACCTAAAATCAAAGCATGCGGTATGTTGGGAATGACTAAGCATTCAATCAAAATTGACCTACTCTCTACAACAATGGGTACTTTAACTATTCCTAACACTCCTATACTCGCACCATCTGCTAAATGAACTTCCCTAACATTTGAACTATCTAATTGTAATCCTACATCTTTTAAAACATTCCATGCGTCCCTACCAATAATAGTTCGCGATGCTCCAGAATCTAGTAATCCTAAAAACCTAAAACCATAAATATTAACTCCTAAAAACGGACGTCTATCTGTACCGCTTGAATCTAATGTGAAACCTAACCTAACTTTACAAGCCAACTGGTCGCCAGCAGGCAACCTCCCTAACTCTGACGCCGGCGCTCTTGTCCTGCTGGCCCAAGAGTCCGTTGCCCGTTTCCCGACGAGCAGCGTCTACAATTTTGCCTTGTGGTCCCAACAGCACCACAACCAAAACAACGCCTAGGAGCGGAACAGGAATTAGCGAAATGGCCTTCCCTGTTACATTTAAAACAACGATTGTTTCTATTGGGAGGGGGATCAGGGTTAACCGCAACTCGAGTATCCGATACCGAGGCGATATAAGCAACATCCGGCTCCAAAGCCAACCTGTTGCGATTAGAGGGTGGAGGAACGAAAGACTCGACATTTGCCCTAATGGTTTCCAGCCTTCTGCCCAAGGCCACCAAATCATTGACTGACTTAATGTCAGCTAAACCTAGCTGTGTCTGGTAGAATGGAGCTATATTCTTCATGAGAATAGCCAACTTCCTATTCTCACTCAGAGGCTCCGAAAAACGTTTGAAAAGAGTCTGCATGAGCGCAACGTACATGCCTATTGACTCTTCCTTACCCTGGGTTCGACGCCTGACCTCATCCAACAAGAGGTCATCATAGTTGGAGGGCAAAAACTCCAACTTTAATTCCCTAACCAACTCTTTCCATGTTGAAGCCGTGTCCCTAATCGCCCTAAACCAAAGAAGCGCCTTCCCAGTAAATAAGTCCACCGCTGACCTGTAAATTGCTTCCTCAGAAACACCGCGAGCCTCCCTCAATTCTTCAATTCTTTCGATGAAAGAGTTCACTGATGAACCACACCGTTCACCAGAGAACTGCACGTTCCACTTATATGGTCGCTCGGGATTCCGGTCACGGGGTGTATCACCCTGTATTTGGAACCCACTAGAGCTCGTTCGTTGGCCGACTGACGCAGCTGGCGCATCCAAATCTGCTGTCGACATTGTTGGTTGGTTATTATAATTTTTATTATTATCATTTGTAGGAGGTTCCATCACCTCCTCTACCTCGGACAATTTCGCCATCAACAGCAAAATTTCCCCCTTCAAATCCGCTACCTCGTTAACCTCATCAGACGATTCTGCCTTAGCCCTAGCAATCCTACCCAACGACCACTCGATTTTCGTCAAAACTTTCTGATAATCCGACGACTTCGGATTTTTCGATACACTTGGAAGCAAATCCCTAATTTCTAAAATTTTCGCCCTAACCGCCTTCGAATCCTCTTCAAATGAATATGGATAGTGAGGACTATCCGAAGAAATTGAACCAGTCCGTTCCAACATGCGACTGGCCCTGAGAGTCATCCTCATCTCATCCACTTTGGACCCTTCTTTCAATCCCCGCGCTCGTAACTCATAAACGAGTTCTTCTTTCGAAAGCCTATTAATATCCATTCTAACAAAAAAAGTATTTCCAAAACAAAATTTTAGTTAAAACCGTTGATACGAGTAACAAAAACAAGAATTAGAACAACGACAACTTATATGCCCAATCAAAGAAAAAAAAAATTCCAAAACGATCGATTTTTAAAAAAAAAGAAAATCTTAAAGAAAACCTCAACCAATCTAACAAACAAATTAACGATAGAAAAAAACAATATGGTAACACCAATATCCAATAAATTTTAAGGAGGCCTAAAAGAAAATCGATATGGTAACAATAGCAACAATTATTTCAAAATTTCAAGAAAACGAAACAAAAGTTAAAATGGTAACGCCAGTAAAGAAAAAGAATCGAATATATTAAAACAAAACTAAAAGAGAATCAATATAAAAGAATCAGCTAAAAATATTTTAAAATTAATTTTAAGAAGACCAGTAAAAGTTAATATGGTAACCCCAATCAAAAATATATTAAAATTAATGGAAATCACAAATAAGTCGATATGGTAATACCACAAAAACAATTGAATAGATTTTAAGAAAACCTAAAACAAATATGAATATAGTAACACCAGAAAAAAAAATAATATTCAAATCACTTTTTAGAAGTCAACAAAAAGAATTACTAAGGTCACACCGCTAAAAAAAATTCACCTAAGAAAACCTAAACGCAAATCAATTTGTTAACACCAGTGGAGAAAAAGAATATTAATATTCAAATAAAACAAATTCTAAAATAATAAAAAAACAATAAGGTAACACCCAAAGGAAAATATTTAAATTAATGTAAAGCAATCAAAAACAAGGTTTATATGGTTACACCAATAAGGTTTAAATTTTCAAATTTAAATTCTAAGATGATCAAAAAAAGGTAATATGGTAACCCCAGTAAAAATATATTAAATAACTTTAAAAAACTAAAAGAAAATCAATATAATAAAACTAGTTAAAATTATTTTAAAATTAATTTTCCGAAAATGAAATAAAAGTAGGATGGTAACCACTAAAAATTATATTAAAACTTATTACCAACGAAATCATACGGATTGAATATATGTATTATGTATATATATACAGATATATCGACGTGATCAAAAGGTCACCTTCAAGATCAACCCCCAAATCTCAAATCACTATTATATATATATATATACACAAATAAATATATGTATGTATGTATTTTTTGATCAAATTAATAAATTCAAAATTTTATCAAAGAAAAATAATAAAGGAAAAACACTCACTCAATTCGATACCGACAACCTCTCCAATTAACTGGACAACTTCCACCACTTTTCCAAGATTTTTCTTTATCCACACTGAGTCTTTGTACAATGTTAAAAAGTTCCAAACTGCCAACCAAATTTCCACCGCTGTTTGACAATTTTTCCACGTAATTTATCTTCACAATATTATCCTGTGTAAAAAGCAAAAAAAAATTAGCAGTACCAATAATTGCAAACAAAAGGACACAGAAATCACACTTATCTAAAAAGACACCTCGACACAGCACAAACTTTCCAAGACAACGAACAAATTTTTCCACAGATTTAAAAGGAATCAAGATTTTTTTCTTTTACAAGCCCCACGTTATGGGCGACAATTGTTGCAATTTTTTTTCCGATAACTATTTTAATAATTAAGCAAAATCCAAAACGAAATTAAAAATGAAATTGAAGTAAACAAGAAACAATTCGACCGCGCGAAATATTAAATGCAAATGTGCCGATCTGTCAAATGACAGCGGCGAAGAGGCGAGAGGCAAATTGCAACAGGCAGCAAATTAAGTGCTGCCACTAAGACCAGCTCAGCAAGGGGTGGGTTCAGCAATTATAAATTTAATCAACGATTCGATTAAATTAAGTTGCGTGAGGATTGATTTGATATCACTTGATATCAGAAATATTATTTTAATTCGGAATTGCCACAGGGGCGTTCTTACATTAGGTAAGTAAAAGGGCGCCAGCAATTTTTTTTCCTGAAATGAACAAAAAGGAAATTGCAAACCTTTTTTTTTTTGAAAAACAACAAAAGAAACACCAACACAGCAAATCCACTATAAAAATAAAAAAAAGACAAAATGGATACCTTTTAGATAAATTTATTTATTTAAAAATGCCTGAGAAACCTTACGAGAGTAGGACTAAAACTCAGGATCTTTTCAGAATTCAATAAAAATTGTATGGACACTGGACCGTTAAGGTCTGAATTCCCACGAATAAAATTTTGGGATCGAAACAAAAGAATAACAAAAGAAACGAATTAACACCAAAACAAAATTTCTACTTATCTTTTCAAATTTTCCTCTATGATCCCCAACTTGCTCCTTTTCCTTTTCCTTTTTTTTTTTCCTTTCCTTTTTCTAGTTTAGTTTTCCTTCCTTATTTTTTTTCTCGACACTATGAAATTTTTCTACTTTTTCTCAAATTTTTCTAACACTTGATCTTGTTCGAAATCACCACTTTTTTTTTTTTTTGATCTTCTCACTTTCAAAGCTTGCCAAGAATTGACGGCCAGATCACAAGATCTGTCCTGTCTCTTCTTTCCAATCTCCCGCCATTTTAGCTTTCAGCCAATATGGAGTGGCGGATTTCGATCACATCATCAACAGCCAATCGGAGATCGGCTTGTTGATCTCAACTTGTGATGAAATACTCGCGATCCTGCTTACTCGCCTTTTCCTCTCACAGCTAAATGCAAGTCATCCTGGAATTCGCCGCCCGCTGGATTCACTTCCAGGTCACGACGATTCCAGGAGCTGCATTCAGCCACCCCCACTTTCTACTTCGATATCGAACAGAGATCAAGAACTTAAAATTGAGAAAAATCTTTAATTCAATTTCAGCTTAACTTTAACTTTAATTCGCGCGAAAGGAAAGAAAAAGAAAATAGTTACAATTTGGGATCTGTTAACTTAACCCCTAACTAAGTTGCCCGAAACTTAACCGCCCATATGTCCATACAATTTTTTTCAAGTTTTACAATCGCTTCATAGTTTAATGTCATGAACGTTAAAGAGAAAACCAAAATAACAATTTAAGCCAAAGAATTATGAAATAAAATAAATTTACAATTTTCATTAAACTTTATGTTGGGCCGTAGGCCATTCTCCATATGGAGTAACTTCTCGCGCAACTTTTCTGTATGCATCCACCAGACCGTCCATCTGGTTTGGTTTCACTTCCATGGAAACCATCCTTCTATCGAAATCTGAAACTAAACTTGGTATTATTTTTCCTCACGAAAATGACAGAGAGAACCATAGTCAGAAGGACTATGGCCGTCCCGCTCTCTCTCATGCTCGTGTAGAAGGAATGTGACATTTGTCAAATAGAACATTATAAACAAAACCCAAGTGAGCAATTGGATGCAAAATGCATCATTTTTATTAAAGTTAAAATTAAAAGTGAATAGAATTTGTTGCGTTTATTTATAACGCAACAAATCCCACCCTTTCCTCCTTGAAAAGGTGTTTGTTCATAACACAAACAAGATTACTTAAAAAGGGACTTCCAATATTTATTCGTTTTCCGATAACGACGTAAATGGCTTCAGATCTTTTATGTGCCAAGTGCCACGATCTTTGCCGTTTTCATCTACAAGAACATAAGTCCAAGGAGATAACCTTTTGGAGATTTTAAAAGGGCCCACAAACTTTGGTGCCAATTTAGCCGCGTAGTAATTTGCAGCATCGGACAAAACAAAATTTCTTCGCCATACAAGGTCATTCGGGAGATATTGAGTATCTCTCCTCCTGAGATTGTATGTCTCGGCGGACTTCTTAACCGCTACTTTTAATTTTGCTGCTATTTCTATTCTCAACTTCCTGAACCGTTCTTCAATGGTTCCTCCTTCGACTCTCCTATTCCCTTCAATACTATCACTCCTAATACCTTCGTAGTTCCCACTCGTTGACATCTCTTTTCCAAAGTTTGCATAATATGGACTAACACCTAGAACTTCATGTTGGGATGTGCGTATAGCACAAGCTACCTTAGCTAACTGAGAATCCCAGACTCGATGATTCTCTGAAACATACGCTCTCAAAGTTGTCTTAATAATTTGATTAATCCTTTCGGCAGGATTAGCCTGTGGATGATAATGCGGAGTAAACCTAATTTTCGATGAATAACCCTCACAAAGTGTCCTTAACTCCCTACTCTTGAACTGTGGACCATTGTCACAAATGACAATCTTGGGAACTCCAAACAACAGAAAAACATTATCTTCTAATTCTTTACATACCGCCTTTGCGGTGGCTGCCCTAAGTGGAAACAATAAAGGAAATTTGGTTAGATAATCTACTACTGTCAAAATATACATAAATCCTCTGTTGGACTTAGGTAAGGGCCCTACTAAATCTACGCTAATCATCTCCCAGGGAGATGATGCTCCTACTCTCTCAGTCATAAGACCGGCTGGCTTGTCATTAATCGGTTTCACTTGTTGGCATATACTGCATTTCCTAACATATTTAGTGACGTCTACTCTCATCTTAGGCCAATAATATTTAGCTCCTACTCTCGCGAACGTTTTTCTAACCCCCATGTGTCCCGCTAGTGGACTATCGTGACACTCTTTAAAAACTCCTATCCTATCTTTCTTTCCTACTACTAACTTCCACTCTTCGTTATTGTCATGAACGATCACATGATTTGACTTGACAAATTTGTATAACCTGCCATTGTCTACTCTAAAATTCGGAAAAGCTAACGGATTAGACTCAACTGAAGAAATCATCTTAGCCACCCAAGGGTCCTTATCCTCATCTGAAATCCCAGCTAACTCTGGAACTCCCCGAGATAACATGTCTGGTACTACATGTTCTTTCCCTTTCCTATGAATGATTTCAAAATCAAACTGTTGGAGCCGAACTGCCCAACGTGCAAGTCTACCTTGTGGATCTTTGAGATTGCTTAACCAAATCAAAGAATAGTGATCCGTTACGACCGTAAATCGAACTCCTTCGATATAAGGCCGTAACTTCTCGACCGCCCATAAAACTGCCAAACATTCCTTTTCCGTAGTGGAATAATTTCTTTCACTTCTATTAAGTGACCTACTTAAGTAACAAATTACTTTTTCCCCCTCTTCAAATGTTTGGGTGAGTACGGCCCCGATGCCGTAGTCGGATGCATCTGTCTGAACGACAAATGGAAGCTTGAAGTCTGGACATGTCAAAATTGGAGCCGTGATTAAGCATTCCTTTGCTTTCCTGAAACTATCTTCACATTCCTGTGACCAAACGAATTTCCTACTCTTTTTCAACAAATCTGTCAAAGGCCTAACTAGTGTTGCGAAATTCGGTACGAAGCGTCTGTACCAAGAAACTGTCCCTATGAAACTCCTAACTTGTTTTACATTTTTAGGTGCAGGTATTTTGATCATACCATCAACCTTTTCTGGGTCTACGTGTAACCCGTTTTTGTCGACTACATAACCTAAGAATTTAAGAGAAGGTCTACAAAAATTACATTTGTCGCGGCCTACTTTCAACCCTGCCTCTCGTACTCTCCTAAGAACCTCACCTAAAATCTCTAAGTGTTTGTTGAAGGTATCTGTGACGATAATGATATCGTCCAGATACACGAAGACAAATGGTTCCAACTCAGGCCCTAACACACTATCTATGAAACGCTGCCATGTTGCAGGCGCGTTGTGTAATCCAAAAGGCATTCTTTTGAATTGAAATAGACCCCTACCAGGTACCGTAAAGGCAGTGTACTTCCGCGATTCCAATGCCATTGGAATCTGCCAGTAAGCGGACTTAATGTCCAACGATGTTAAAAATTTGGCATTCCTAAGTTTGTCTAAAATAGCCGAAATTATCGGCAACGGATACGCATCCCTTTCTGTCACCTGGTTAACCTTCCTAAAGTCGACACAAAACCTAAAACTATCATCTTTTTTCCTAATGAGAACAATTGGGGAAGCCCATGGACTGTTTGATTTCTCAATCACGTCCTCTTCCAACATCTCCTGAAGTGATCTATCTATATGCTCCTGCATTGCCGGTGAAACCGGGTAATACCTCTGCTTAATCGGCTCAGACGAAGTTTTGATGACATGTTCTACCATTGTTGTTACCCCTAATCCCTCTGGCATATTCCTAAAAGCATTCTCGACTAAATGTTTAAGTTTCCCTTTCTGATCCTCGTCTAATTCAGACTCCTCTGTGATAGACGTAGTATCTATCGAAGCCACTATCTCCTGGCTCGAAAAACTCCACATGTTTGAACGTAAATCCGGGACTATACCCGATAATGCCCAAAAATCGGCACCTAAAATCAAAGCATGCGGTATGTTGGGAATGACTAAGCATTCAATCAAAATTGACCTACTCTCTACAACAATGGGTACTTTAACTATTCCTAACACTCCTATACTCGCACCATCTGCTAAATGAACTTCCCTAACATTTGAACTATCTAATTGTAATCCTACATCTTTTAAAACATTCCATGCGTCCCTACCAATAATAGTTCGCGATGCTCCAGAATCTAGTAATCCTAAAAACCTAAAACCATAAATATTAACTCCTAAAAACGGACGTCTATCTGTACCGCTTGAATCTAATGTGAAACCTAACCTAACTTTACAAGCCAACTGGTCGCCAGCAGGCAACCTCCCTAACTCTGACGCCGGCGCTCTTGTCCTGCTGGCCCAAGAGTCCGTTGCCCGTTTCCCGACGAGCAGCGTCTACAATTTTGCCTTGTGGTCCCAACAGCACCACAACCAAAACAACGCCTAGGAGCGGAACAGGAATTAGCGAAATGGCCTTCCCTGTTACATTTAAAACAACGATTGTTTCTATTGGGAGGGGGATCAGGGTTAACCGCAACTCGAGTATCCGATACCGAGGCGATATAAGCAACATCCGGCTCCAAAGCCAACCTGTTGCGATTAGAGGGTGGAGGAACGAAAGACTCGACATTTGCCCTAATGGTTTCCAGCCTTCTGCCCAAGGCCACCAAATCATTGACTGACTTAATGTCAGCTAAACCTAGCTGTGTCTGGTAGAATGGAGCTATATTCTTCATGAGAATAGCCAACTTCCTATTCTCACTCAGAGGCTCCGAAAAACGTTTGAAAAGAGTCTGCATGAGCGCAACGTACATGCCTATTGACTCTTCCTTACCCTGGGTTCGACGCCTGACCTCATCCAACAAGAGGTCATCATAGTTGGAGGGCAAAAACTCCAACTTTAATTCCCTAACCAACTCTTTCCATGTTGAAGCCGTGTCCCTAATCGCCCTAAACCAAAGAAGCGCCTTCCCAGTAAATAAGTCCACCGCTGACCTGTAAATTGCTTCCTCAGAAACACCGCGAGCCTCCCTCAATTCTTCAATTCTTTCGATGAAAGAGTTCACTGATGAACCACACCGTTCACCAGAGAACTGCACGTTCCACTTATATGGTCGCTCGGGATTCCGGTCACGGGGTGTATCACCCTGTATTTGGAACCCACTAGAGCTCGTTCGTTGGCCGACTGACGCAGCTGGCGCATCCAAATCTGCTGTCGACATTGTTGGTTGGTTATTATAATTTTTATTATTATCATTTGTAGGAGGTTCCATCACCTCCTCTACCTCGGACAATTTCGCCATCAACAGCAAAATTTCCCCCTTCAAATCCGCTACCTCGTTAACCTCATCAGACGATTCTGCCTTAGCCCTAGCAATCCTACCCAACGACCACTCGATTTTCGTCAAAACTTTCTGATAATCCGACGACTTCGGATTTTTCGATACACTTGGAAGCAAATCCCTAATTTCTAAAATTTTCGCCCTAACCGCCTTCGAATCCTCTTCAAATGAATATGGATAGTGAGGACTATCCGAAGAAATTGAACCAGTCCGTTCCAACATGCGACTGGCCCTGAGAGTCATCCTCATCTCATCCACTTTGGACCCTTCTTTCAATCCCCGCGCTCGTAACTCATAAACGAGTTCTTCTTTCGAAAGCCTATTAATATCCATTCTAACAAAAAAAGTATTTCCAAAACAAAATTTTAGTTAAAACCGTTGATACGAGTAACAAAAACAAGAATTAGAACAACGACAACTTATATGCCCAATCAAAGAAAAAAAAAATTCCAAAACGATCGATTTTTAAAAAAAAAGAAAATCTTAAAGAAAACCTCAACCAATCTAACAAACAAATTAACGATAGAAAAAAACAATATGGTAACACCAATATCCAATAAATTTTAAGGAGGCCTAAAAGAAAATCGATATGGTAACAATAGCAACAATTATTTCAAAATTTCAAGAAAACGAAACAAAAGTTAAAATGGTAACGCCAGTAAAGAAAAAGAATCGAATATATTAAAACAAAACTAAAAGAGAATCAATATAAAAGAATCAGCTAAAAATATTTTAAAATTAATTTTAAGAAGACCAGTAAAAGTTAATATGGTAACCCCAATCAAAAATATATTAAAATTAATGGAAATCACAAATAAGTCGATATGGTAATACCACAAAAACAATTGAATAGATTTTAAGAAAACCTAAAACAAATATGAATATAGTAACACCAGAAAAAAAAATAATATTCAAATCACTTTTAAGAAGTCAACAAAAAGAATTACTAAGGTCACACCGCTAAAAAAAATTCACCTAAGAAAACCTAAACGCAAATCAATTTGTTAACACCAGTGGAGAAAAAGAATATTAATATTCAAATAAAACAAATTCTAAAATAATAAAAAAACAATAAGGTAACACCCAAAGGAAAATATTTAAATTAATGTAAAGCAATCAAAAACAAGGTTTATATGGTTACACCAATAAGGTTTAAATTTTCAAATTTAAATTCTAAGATGATCAAAAAAAGGTAATATGGTAACCCCAGTAAAAATATATTAAATAACTTTAAAAAACTAAAAGAAAATCAATATAATAAAACTAGTTAAAATTATTTTAAAATTAATTTTCCGAAAATGAAATAAAAGTAGGATGGTAACCACTAAAAATTATATTAAAACTTATTACCAACGAAATCATACGGATTGAATATATGTATTATGTATATATATACAGATATATCGACGTGATCAAAAGGTCACCTTCAAGATCAACCCCCAAATCTCAAATCACTATTATATATATATATATACACAAATAAATATATGTATGTATGTATTTTTTGATCAAATTAATAAATTCAAAATTTTATCAAAGAAAAATAATAAAGGAAAAACACTCACTCAATTCGATACCGACAACCTCTCCAATTAACTGGACAACTTCCACCACTTTTCCAAGATTTTTCTTTATCCACACTGAGTCTTTGTACAATGTTAAAAAGTTCCAAACTGCCAACCAAATTTCCACCGCTGTTTGACAATTTTTCCACGTAATTTATCTTCACAATATTATCCTGTGTAAAAAGCAAAAAAAAATTAGCAGTACCAATAATTGCAAACAAAAGGACACAGAAATCACACTTATCTAAAAAGACACCTCGACACAGCACAAACTTTCCAAGACAACGAACAAATTTTTCCACAGATTTAAAAGGAATCAAGATTTTTTTCTTTTACAAGCCCCACGTTATGGGCGACAATTGTTGCAATTTTTTTTCCGATAACTATTTTAATAATTAAGCAAAATCCAAAACGAAATTAAAAATGAAATTGAAGTAAACAAGAAACAATTCGACCGCGCGAAATATTAAATGCAAATGTGCCGATCTGTCAAATGACAGCGGCGAAGAGGCGAGAGGCAAATTGCAACAGGCAGCAAATTAAGTGCTGCCACTAAGACCAGCTCAGCAAGGGGTGGGTTCAGCAATTATAAATTTAATCAACGATTCGATTAAATTAAGTTGCGTGAGGATTGATTTGATATCACTTGATATCAGAAATATTATTTTAATTCGGAATTGCCACAGGGGCGTTCTTACATTAGGTAAGTAAAAGGGCGCCAGCAATTTTTTTTCCTGAAATGAACAAAAAGGAAATTGCAAACCTTTTTTTTTTTGAAAAACAACAAAAGAAACACCAACACAGCAAATCCACTATAAAAATAAAAAAAAGACAAAATGGATACCTTTTAGATAAATTTATTTATTTAAAAATGCCTGAGAAACCTTACGAGAGTAGGACTAAAACTCAGGATCTTTTCAGAATTCAATAAAAATTGTATGGACACTGGACCGTTAAGGTCTGAATTCCCACGAATAAAATTTTGGGATCGAAACAAAAGAATAACAAAAGAAACGAATTAACACCAAAACAAAATTTCTACTTATCTTTTCAAATTTTCCTCTATGATCCCCAACTTGCTCCTTTTCCTTTTCCTTTTTTTTTTTCCTTTCCTTTTTCTAGTTTAGTTTTCCTTCCTTATTTTTTTTCTCGACACTATGAAATTTTTCTACTTTTTCTCAAATTTTTCTAACACTTGATCTTGTTCGAAATCACCACTTTTTTTTTTTTTTGATCTTCTCACTTTCAAAGCTTGCCAAGAATTGACGGCCAGATCACAAGATCTGTCCTGTCTCTTCTTTCCAATCTCCCGCCATTTTAGCTTTCAGCCAATATGGAGTGGCGGATTTCGATCACATCATCAACAGCCAATCGGAGATCGGCTTGTTGATCTCAACTTGTGATGAAATACTCGCGATCCTGCTTACTCGCCTTTTCCTCTCACAGCTAAATGCAAGTCATCCTGGAATTCGCCGCCCGCTGGATTCACTTCCAGGTCACGACGATTCCAGGAGCTGCATTCAGCCACCCCCACTTTCTACTTCGATATCGAACAGAGATCAAGAACTTAAAATTGAGAAAAATCTTTAATTCAATTTCAGCTTAACTTTAACTTTAATTCGCGCGAAAGGAAAGAAAAAGAAAATAGTTACAATTTGGGATCTGTTAACTTAACCCCTAACTAAGTTGCCCGAAACTTAACCGCCCATATGTCCATACAATTTTTTTCAAGTTTTACAATCGCTTCATAGTTTAATGTCATGAACGTTAAAGAGAAAACCAAAATAACAATTTAAGCCAAAGAATTATGAAATAAAATAAATTTACAATTTTCATTAAACTTTATGTTGGGCCGTAGGCCATTCTCCATATGGAGTAACTTCTCGCGCAACTTTTCTGTATGCATCCACCAGACCGTCCATCTGGTTTGGTTTCACTTCCATGGAAACCATCCTTCTATCGAAATCTGAAACTAAACTTGGTATTATTTTTCCTCACGAAAATGACAGAGAGAACCATAGTCAGAAGGACTATGGCCGTCCCGCTCTCTCTCATGCTCGTGTAGAAGGAATGTGACATTTGTCAAATAGAACATTATAAACAAAACCCAAGTGAGCAATTGGATGCAAAATGCATCATTTTTATTAAAGTTAAAATTAAAAGTGAATAGAATTTGTTGCGTTTATTTGCTCCCTAGAGCAAAAGGAATATACTATGGTGGCCTTCCTGGATATTGAAGGCGCTTTCAACAACGTTGACACATCCGCTATCACTTCTGATTTGATGACCCTAAACGTCGAATACTCAATCTGTGAGTTGATTAATCTAATGCTAAAAAGCAGGATCATCAACTCTAAGACGGTTGATTTTTGTACGAAAATGTCTGTCGGTAGAGGCACTCCGCAAGGTGGTGTTCTGTCCCCTCTCCTGTGGAACATAGTGGTTAACGAACTACTAATATCCCTTGAGAGGGAAGGCTACTGAGTGGTTGCGTATGCCGATGATGTTGCTATCGCCGTCATAGGAGAACATCCTAATACACTGAGAGACCTCCTCCAAAACGCACTCAATATGCTCACTAGATGGGCTGATCACTGCGGACTTAGTATTAATCCTCAAAAACAGACCTCGTCCTTTTTACACGGAAATACAAGGTCCCAAAAATTGTACCTCCTTCAATAAAAGGTATACTACTAATTTTTACCAATGAAGCCAAATATCTTGGTCTGATATTAGACAAAAAATTAAGTTGGAAATCTAATATTCAGGAAAGAGTTAAAAAAGCTACAGTAGCTCTTTTCCTTTGCAAGAATGCCATAGGAAGCAAATGGGGTTTTCAACTTCGCATAACCTATTGGCTATACACATCGGTCATCCGACCAATACTTATGTACGGGGTTGCAGTATGGTGGACTGCACTTGAGAAAGTCACATACTACGACAAACTCAACAGAGTCCAACGCAATGCATGTCTCTGCATAAGCGGGGCATTGAGAACCACACCCTCAGCAGCGTTAGACACTCTCCTCCATCTGACACTCCTCGACATCTTCAGCAAAACAAGTGGCAGCGAGTACAGCTATAAGACTCCACGCCTTATCTCAATGGGCCAACAATAATGTGGGGCATTCCATCATTTTGAACCTCTTTTTACTTGCGACATATAGGAACTATATGGCAAGTTTTGCATTCGTGAAAAATTTTGTCTGTCTGTCCACGCTCCTACAGCCTAAACCATTGGGTCGATTGAGTTCAAACTTGGAAGTTAAGGTTTTGAGCAGATTCGCGTTAGGCGTTTTTTTTTTGATTTTTTTTTAAGATCAAAACTAACAGTGACCCCCATACAATTTTTTTGGTCAAAAAACGATAATTCGAATTTTCTCAAAAACAAACCGATAGATTTTTTTTTAATTTTCTCTAAAATTTTATTTTTTAACATGGCTTCTTTTAATAAGAAAAACACATTTTTGTATTGCTCAGGAAAGGTACCGCTCATAGAACCGTTATTTTGTTTTTTAATTTTCTCAGCAACTTATGTACCGATTTTAATAATTTTTTTCGTGAATAAGCTCTTATATTGTTTTAACAATATTTGATTATCAAAAGTGCAATTTTTTTTGTTTTGATTTTTAAAAAAATATTGAATTTTTTTTTTCAAAATTCTATATCTCAAAAACGGGTTAATATTTTTTTACGAAATTCAAACGTAGAGCGTATATTTACAATCACTAAACAACTGCATACCAAAAATATTTTTAGAACAAAATTGAAAAATTTTATATATACAAGATTAATTTAAAAAAAAACCGCTCTAACGATTTTCAAAAAAAAAATTTGAAAAATCAAAGATTTTTTCATTTATAAAAGGCATTTAAATTTTTGAAGACAAACTTATTTTTCAGGTAAAATTTTGAATATTAAAATATTTTTTTTTTTTTTACTGTATTAAATGTAACCTCTCCCATCTCACCAGATCAAATTCTATGCATATTTTTAAATCTTATATATGTAGGTAGTTACTGTTTTAAACAGACTCTTTGCATACAGGAGCAAGTTCGTGCGACCCAGTCGTGCATTTTATTTTTTTTCACATTTTTATTAATTCATTCTTAAGACTATCTTAAAGCTAGACAAAAATTCATAAAACTAGCCTAATTATCCATAACTTATTACTAACTTACTGGTCCCATACGGACACTCTAAGTTAAACTATAATATTTAATACTAATGCCTTTCGGCCCTAAGATCTATTTTACTTCAATTAAATTTTATTTATTTTGTATTTATTAGAAAATTTGAAAAAACTAATAGAGCAAGAGCCCGGGCCTGCCAGACATACCTCATTTTATAAAAGCTGAAAGTTTGTGTATGTGTGCCTCTAGTACAGGTAAGAACGATCCCCAACCATGATACCTGGGTAGTGGTTCCTTTGGCAGATAACTGGTAGCAAAGGTGCATAAAATTCCATCTAACTTACCTTATTTTATAAAACTCAATTTTTTTATATTTCATTCGTAACAACACCAAAATTCGCTTTACTCATTGCCAGACACTTGGCATGGTTCCAACCCCCTGCCAGACACCCCTAAACTATAATAGTTTGTAATTCAATTTACGTTATATTATAAAAGCTAAATTTAATATTTGTTTTTTGGGGAGCTATTAAACGATGTTTCCTTAGCAGCCAGACAATTTCGAGGGTTCTATCATCCTGCCAGACACTTTGAATTGAGCAGAATTTGCCAGAGCGCGGAGCATATGTATTAGTCGGTGCAAGCGAAACAGAGCATTCGGTTTATTGCGATCTTTGGGGAGAGTACGATAACTCAGGCGACAAAGTTTAATGACGGATTTGTATAGAACAGTTAAAAACAAGCATTTTTTACAATTGGAGGGGGGGTCTAACTCCCCCAGTTTAGGTGATAGGGGCAATTTAAAAAATATGTACATTAAATGGAAAAAAATAATTAAAAAACATCGGTAACACTTACAATTAAGTATATTACATTTTTTTACAGCCAACATTCTGTCCTAACAGCCAGTTTTTAAATCAAGTGAAAACTATGTGTAGTTTTTGAAAAATTTAATTTTAAACTCAAAATTTGTGCAAAAAAGTTAAAAAAAAGGGTTTAAAGTGTAATTTTTGAAAACTTTAAGATTATCTACTATATTGTAACATGATAACACTTTATTTAAAAAAGATGGATCATATTTATGTTACAAATAATACAAATTAATATTATAACGTTTACCATTAGTATATAACTGTTAATACAGCATAAATAACTGATGTGCAGTAAAATATCGCAATAAAATTGCGATTGAATGCTCTGTTTCGCTTGCACCGACTACTACATATGCTCCGCGCTTTGGCAAATTCTGCTCAATTCAAAGTGTCTGGCAGGATGATAGAACCCTCGAAATTGTCTGGCTGCTAAGGAAACATCGTTTAATAGCTCCCCAAAAAACAAATATTAAATTTAGCTTTTATAATATAACGTAAATTGAATTACAAACTATTATAGTTTAGGGGTGTCTGGCAGGGGGTTGGAACCATGCCAAGTGTCTGGCAATGAGTAAAGCGAATTTTGGTGTTGTTACGAATGAAATATAAAAAAATTGAGTTTTATAAAATAAGGTAAGTTAGATGGAATTTTATGCACCTTTGCTACCAGTTATCTGCCAAAGGAACCACTACCCAGGTATCATGGTTGGGGATCGTTCTTACCTGTACTAGAGGCACACATACACAAACTTTCAGCTTTTATAAAATGAGGTATGTCTGGCAGGCCCGGGCTCTTGGACTATAATATCAATATCCTTTTTTATTTTTACTTAAAACTACTTAAAATAAGGTCCTTAAAATAAAACTTAAACTAACTTAAACTACCTATTCTACCTATAAACTACTTAAAACTAGAACAACCACAGCAGCAAATCTAACTAACATTTTTTATTTTTCATATTTTGGTCTTTTTTTTTTCTTATTCCATGTTTTTTTTATTATTTTTTTTTGTATTTTTTTCTATTCTACTTAAAACTAAACCCTAAAACTATAAAACAAGTATGTAAGCCGGCCAATGCTTAAAACCCCATCCCGACTACCCACTATCAAGTACCGATTGAAGCCACCAAAACTGGTTCTCCTGCTTCACCCTATCAGTTCGGTCCCGTTCGGACACAGCCCTACTGAACCGAAGGAGCTCTGCTCCGCCTTGTACCATGACGTCCCGATTGTACAGGAGTCGCCTATCCACGGTTCGTCGTCTGACGTGGTAGATTAGCGGAACTGCCAATCTATCCTGTATCAGACCGCATCTGTCTAAAAAGAGGAATGCCTCTGGTGGAATGAAGCCGCTCAAGCGTGCATTCTCAAAATACTCGTCGTTCGGATAGAACGCCCAGAAAATTAAATTGTTGGTCGAAGACATAGCTCTTGCAATGTGACCTCGGACGAGTTTTATCACGAAATTGTCAATTCTGTTGATTCGAGCCCCATTGTATAGGACCTAGTTGGAATAGTAATGCACATAAGAAGATTCGGCTGTTCTGTATAAGCCGGTACAGAGTCGTAAACACTGCCGCTCGAACACCCGAAACTTCTCCATCTGGGAAGGGGCAACGTTGAACCACACAGGACAACCATAAACGATCATCGGCCGTATGAGGGCCATGTAGCAAATTACCTTCACTCTGGGGTCAAGCCGACTGCTAAAAAACAGCCGTTTCGTCAGAGCGAAGGCTCCTCTGGCCCTGGTCAGAGCAGCATTTATATGTCTGTCGAAATATAAATACTGATCTAACCAGATACCGAGGTACTTCACTACACTTTTGCTCGCTAATGGCTGCCCGTAAAGATCAACGATGACCATCTTGCGCCAATTCTTGCACGTATCCCTCGTGGCCCTAGCCAACGGAGTCCGGAACAGAATTGTCTCCGACTTCTGGACATTTATTTTCAGTTTCCAGTCGTCGCAATATCGCTGAATCTCGTCGAAATCACGCTGCAAGAGAATTCTAATAACCTCAACCTTTCGGGCCGTTCTGTACGCAATTAGATCGTCGGCATACGCAATTGCTTTTGTAAGACTACCTATCAGATCGCTGGTGTAAATGCTGAAGAGAATCGGCGAATTCACCGCTCCCTGTTGAAGACCATTTTTAATTAAGAATGTTGTGGTAGAAGTTACATTGCCACTTTTGACAACAAACTTTCTACCGTTAAGCATATCATAAAGCATATACAACAATGGCTTGCTTATGCCAAGCCTGCTCAGTTTTAGGTAAAGACCCTCTAACCATACGGTGTCAAAGGCCTTTTCCAAATCAACCAGAACAGCACCTGTGCATTGTTGTTTTGTTTTATTCCATTGGATATCAGAAACGAGTTTAGACGCAGCATGAATTGTGTCATGACCCGCCTTGAACCCGAACTGTTTATCCGGAATTATTTTGTTGTCCGCAGCCCACTTAGTCAGAGCCCTATTGATGATCTTTTCGAAAACTTTGCTGACGCTCGGAAGAAGACTTATCGACCGAAGATTTGACGGGTTGGAGTTGTCCTTTCCCTTTTTCGGGAGAGGATGAACCACAGCGGTCTTCCAATGCAAATGGATAATATGCATTATTCAGTGCATTATTGAAGAGTGTGGTGTAAATGTCAATTGCCTCCATCGGTAAATGTCTTAGTACAACGTTGGATATACCATCGACACCTGCTGACTCTTTGTTTTTTATTGAGTTGAAGATGAGCTGAAGCTCAGCCTTCGTCACTAACAAGGGACTTGGTCCCGTTTGCTCGGCGATTATGGCATTTGCCAAGGAATCGTCATTGAACCGCATGAAACCGCGGTTCTCAGATCGCCATTGTGTTATATCATTTCGAAGGTAAAAGTGATTAAGTAGGGCTCTGTTTTCCAGGTCGTGGTTGGGGCGAATGCTAACATTCACCTTGTACACTTGCTGGAAAGCAGCTCCCACCGCCTCCACTTTTTCCTTCGGATCTTCAATTATATAAAAGTCATCGTCAAAGATGGCTTCTTCTGGATAGTCCAACGCACTAACCATCATGCCACGGGTACTACATCGTCTTAATGCCCAAAATAAATGTCACAAAGCCCAACCTCTATATCATAAACCCCAAATTCAAAATTAAGCATTTTTTTGGGCAAAATTGACAACTAAAAATTTAGACATTATTTTATTTAAAATTTATTTAGGCGTGACAAAATTCCTTTTGGCTTTTTGTCGATTTTTGTTGAACTTTTTGAGCTTTGTGACCAATTGTGGACGTTATGGTTTTAGATAAAAAGACTTAACGCCTATGTTGTGTTTTAAAAAAGCCTTAAAACAGCTTTTTTGTTTTTTTTTTCTTGGTGCCCCGTTATAAGTCGTATTAATATTTTGTCGATGTTAATTTGAAATTTAAAATTAATTCATAAATATTTCACCTTTTTATATTATATGGTCATAATTTCTGGAATTTCTGATAAATATTTGAAATTAATTTTCTCTGTCAAAAAGATGAATCCTTATTATCTCCACCTTATAAGTACAAATATGTACATATGAATGTGTGTATCACAATACCTCATAACCATGGAAAGTAAATAGATACTTCGAACAAATATAGCGTGCGCGTTAATTACTTGAAATTCAATTGATATTTAAAATCCAAAAGAATCATATACCTTCGTCATCATCATCATCATCATCATCATCATCATCATCATTATTATCAGAACCAACGTGTCCAAGAATACCGTTGAACTACAGTCCACGCGGTACACGACGACGACGACGACGCGACGCGTCGACTCAATTCAATTCGACTCGAACTCAACTGTTTTTACAAAGTACATTTTATAAAGGCCATGAGATGTAAATCGTAAATCAGGACGGATAGAGGATGTAACAAAAGTAAACACAAATCGAATAAACTCATTACGAGAAACCAGCGAGGACCGTTCCAATTAAATTTCGTACTTGATTCCGATGATAAAATCAATTAATTAAGTGCACTGCATCAGATCAGGTAATGCTAAAGCCGAAGCTGATGCTGAGGGCAGAGTTCAGCGCCACACCGGCCGGCCGAGACGAAGAACGAAAAGGATGGTGCGAATACCAAAAGGATTTCGATTATATCCTCTCTCTGAAATGAATTGCCAGATGCAGCAGCTGCTGCCACTGCTACAGCTTCAGATCCAACCTGCAACGTCATGAATCTGCAAATTTTATAAGCCATAGGAGCGTCAGATATATTCCGTTCTGGTTTATTTTATTTTGTCAGCCTTTTTTGTTTCTTTTTGCGAAAACAGGCAAAATGAGAAAATGCTTTCACGCTTAAGTGGGGTAATATAATAATTTGAATCTCAACTTTCACAGGCCGAAAGATGCCTCAATTAAGTGAGAATTTTTCGATTGAATCTTTTTGAGCAATTGGCTGGCTGCCTGCCTACCATCCTGTTTGAATATAGTACTCAGGACTTATTGGATTCTCGAAATCTATTTAAAAACAAAAATAAGAGTTTAAGAGTTAAAAATAAAGAATAAAACCGAGTGACATCTGGTGAGTTCTTTGTGAAGTATACATACCAACAACTTTTGTATTATTTCAAGCCTCTATTTTCTTTTTCTTTTGCAGATTTTTTCTTGTTAATCCTGAAAGTCTGACGTCATCTCAGAAAACGCATCAAGGACGAAGCCAACATCAGGGACAAGGACATCCAGATAGCAGCACGCTCTGTTGATACAAACGAAAATAATATAATTCTTCCATCCAAATTTAAATTCATCATAAAATTAGAATTGATTCAAGAAATTGAATCTAGACACTTGAGTCAATCACTTTAGGATCAAATGAGATAAGACCGCACTTAAGTAGGATAATGGATTTTTCGTTTATTGTCGTTGTCATTGTCATTGTCGTCGTAGTCGAAGTCGTCTTAGACTGAATCGCGTGCCTCAATAACATTTATATGACTGTATCTATTCATCTAGCTATATGTACATTGGCAACCAAGGAAACGAAAAAATAATCAATTGAATTGATTCCTTAACTTTGATATTGAACTTTTACACGCAGAGAATGTGCATAGACTTCAAAATCAAAGCTACTTACTGTGGGCTGGTGGGTTGTTTGAAGTCAAAGTCAAAGACTCCTAAAACTGAAGCTGAGGATGACGACGATGATGTTCAGTGTTCTGTTCATATAAAAGAACGAGGCTAATTTTTCTTTACTCCTTGTATTCTGTATGTGCGTCCTTTGAATACATTATAATTCCAATTTATGTTCAAAGATACACACATTCACTCACATATCTAGATAGATAATAAATAAAAGATGATTTATTCGACAAAGTATTCTAAGTGATTTATGTTGGCAGATTTGATTCTGATTATGTGTTGTGTGCGGTTATTTTAGTCTCAATATATAGTATAGTATTGTGGAAGAGAGCACAATATTGACCAAGTCAAAATGAAATTATCCTACTTATCATGTTGTCTGGTCTGATCTAGTCTTGGCGAAGTCGAAGTCGAATCCTTATATACATAATTTAAAAAAATAAGTTTCAGACTTAAGTGGAGTGTGTTGTTGTTGTTTTCTTTTTAAACGAACGAGTTTATTTTTATTTGATGAAAAAGGGTTGATGTAATAATATTATTATTTATAATAAACTTGTATTCAAGGATGGGTTGTGGTCCCTTGTTTGGTTTCAGTTTAAAACAAAAATATTTGTGGGATATGGGATATAGCTTCTATAAGGAAAAATATATATTTTGGAATTCACATCAGTTCCTCTTTATTCTTCTTTGAACCTTGCTTCAGCTTATGTGAAGGTCCTCATAAGGATGGTAACATAATTATAGTACGAATTTCTGGATACACAATTCTGACATAATCTGTACTACGTCTCTAACAAAACACAATTTCGAGAGTTATTATAGACATATGCCATACAATTTTAAATTATGACTATCGTCTTCCAGGTGTTGGTTGGCTTTAAGCTATACGGTGGTGTAGGCTGACCAATATACACTCGTTCCAAAGAGAAAGCTTACTCGTTTTTTCAATAAGTTTTGGGTTTTCATAAAACTTCACTCACTATGGTAACTTTTGATGTGGTTGTTCATAGTTTTTGTATAGCCTAATTATGTTCACTATGAGGCTATCTTAGAAATAGAGAACCAGAGGGAAAAACCGAAAACTGGTCGCAGGAGTTGCTTTTAAATTAGTACCTTTTAGTTTTTTCCTTTATTTTTTTCAACAATATGTATATTTTGGGTGGTGGGAAAATCCAGCTGGTTTAATAGTAAATTATATTTTCCCTTTGGCACGGTTCACACTACACGGTTTTGACCGTACGGCATAAACCGGATCAATGGCTAATTACACATTATACACTGAAAAAAAAATCGTTTATAATATCAATAAACAACGTTTATTGACTGGTTTTTCATTGGCTCAATACATTTTTTCTTGATATTACAAAAAATTTTGGATTATAAAATTTGTCTTCAATAAACGATTTATTGGCTCAAGTAATCGCCGTTTATTGAAAATTGAAATTTTAAAATCAATTAACTTTTGCTTATATTAATAAAAGTTTTTATTGTCCCAGTAAACTCATACATTGGGCCAAGCAATTTGTTTATAAAAAGACATTTTTCACTTTGATAAATGCGTTTATTGGCTCAATAACCTATTTATTAAAGGTCAATAAACTTTTTTATTAATATTATTTGTTTTTTATATTGTCACAATAAACTCATACATTGCGCCAAGGAACTGTTTGTTGGGACAATAATTTTTACTTTTTTGACATTGATAAACGCGTTTATTGGCGCAATAAACAAAATTATTAATTTTCAATAAACTTTTTTATTGACATAAACAATTTTTTAACTGTCGCAATAAACGTCGCACACGTCCATTGTTAGAAATTTCTTGTAAAAAAAAACATCATCTAATATTTACCAACTATAGGTACCTCCATAACAGGCACCATATTTGGTAGAACACATTTTTTTTGTCCGGTGTCTCCTACGTCCATTTTTGATTGACTTAAACGCATATTTATTATTATTATTTATTTATTAAACGTGACTCATAGGTACCTGCAAGATTTTAAATCAAGTTGTATGTATGTGAAGTCGAATTCTGATCAGTGATCATGTATACCTTTATGCATGTAGAAGACACAGGGCAAACAAAATTTAGTTTATCAAATATGAAAATGGGCAATGAAAGAATTTATTCGGACTTTCCACCATAGAAAAAACTTGAGTTGCACAAAAGCAAACAATAAATGCAAAAAAAAAACAATAGTTTGATAGCCTTAGTTCAAGGAAAAGCAAACAATGTCGTACCTTCCGTGTTTGTTTTGCATAGTTTTCTCTGAATTTAGAAAAACTCTGTAATATCTGTTTACTCTCGTATGCTTTTATGGATTGAAATCGGTTAAAAACTATGACGAGATCTCGTCTCACTCTCGTTTCAGTAATCGGAATGATCATTGATGCATATCAGAAATGACGCATACAGATATTAAAACATGCATTACATGAAATGTGATCCTTATAAAAATCTGGATCTCGTGTCGTGCATTAAATGTTTTTTTTTATGATCTATGTAAGTTTATGCATAATTTCTTATAATATTACACGACAAACGAAAAAGAAAAATATTAATCAAAACAAAGCTCTATCACTCACTTTATTTGTTAATTTCTGGTTACCATATTTTCTTAAAATCATTGTTCTGTTCTGTAAATTACTAGGCAAAATATTTCATCTTGCCTCGCTCTCGAATCGTCTCGTTTCCGTGTCGCATTGTGAAAGAGCCTTTGTTTGCATGAGCGTGCATGAACACGCATGAGCACAAAGCACCATTTTGAAGTGATAAACACAAACCCATAAGGAAAAGACAAGCCAACAGTGTTACCGCAGGTTTATTTTTAAAAGAATCGCAAATGCTAAAAAAAGGATAATTGAAAAGAAAACTTGGATAGTTTAATAACAGTCATATTATTATTAACTTGTTTTAAAACAAGATCTAAGGCAAAACTAGTTTAGTAAAAGTTTCAAGTTGCAGGCTTTGAAAAAAATCTGTATAAGGTACTCATGAAAGTTTTGAAATTTTAAACCCGAAATATTGAACAAGGGATATCAAAACTTCAATACCGATTTTTTCAAAACGTGGACCACGGAGACCTCTATGGAACTAGTTTTGCCGTAAGACTTGGTTTGAATCAACTCAATAATATGACTTTCATTTACGTGAATTAAATGTGTTTTATTTTTTGTTAAGTTTGGTGTTATCATGAAGTGAGTTTTATAGACTAATTTTTTTTAATGAACTTATTTTTTCCGCCTGTAAATATAAACCTGCGGCAACACTGGAACCGAATGTAAATGTAAGCAATTTGCTTTTCTAGCAATATAAATTACAGTTTTCAGATAAAATTTAGTACAGTAGGTACCTTTTTTAAAAGTTTTAAATAATATAATTTATTGGCCCAAAAAAACAGTTTATTGGCCCAATAAATAGTTAATCCTGCCAATAAAGGTTTTTATATTCAAAGAAATACCTTTTATTTTCCCAACAAAGTGTTTTTTGCCCCAATAATCTCGTTATTGTTCCAATAAAATCAGTTTTGTCTCAATAAACTATTTCTTGGTCCAATAAACCATATATGTATATAAAGCCCCATAAATTTCTCCCTGTGCCATAGCGTTAGACGTTAAAAGAATTTAATTCCTCATTCTGTGTTCTGCCATCTTCGAGAGCTGAGCTCCTTAATCAGTCGTGTCAGTGCGTGTTTAATTAAATTTAAAAAAAATAGTAAATTTATTGTGTGCTGGACTCCTGAAAAAACGTATGCAGGTGAGTGCAAAATATATATTTTACGTAAAGGTGTCTTAAAAGCCATATATTTTTGTCAAAATTTCTCGTGGTACCTACCAGTTAAGTGTGATTTTTTTTTTTTGTGGCGTCACATAACACAATTCCACCAAAAGGCAGGTGAGTGCAAAAAAGTATATTCAGCCCTATCACGAATTCCATCGTAATCGGAATCTTGTTACGAATACCAAAAAACGATCCACAAACTCCATCGTTATACAAAACTTTTAATGAATCCCGAAAAAAAAACTATCACCGAATCTGTTATTAGTGGCAATTTGTATGGGATTTTCTACTACGATGGATTCTATGATCCATTTTTTAGGGATTCGTAACAAGATTCCGATTACGATGGAATTCGTGATAGGGCTGATTGCACATTAAGGTAAAAAACAAGTTATCATTTTTAAAAGCCATATATTTTTGTCAAAATTTCTCGTGGTACCTACCAGTCACGTGTGAATTTTGTTTTTGTGGCCTCATATAACACGATTCCACCAAAAAACATATAAAATTTCTTTATGTACAGCATTTTGTGTTCCTAGGTAGGTACAATTTTAAGATCTTAATTTAGATGATCCCAATATAAGAGGAATTGAACAATATTCTAAACAGAAATTCAAAAAAACATATCTATCATTGAGCTGAGCGCCATCAGTCGTTTATAAAAATAAAAATATATTTTGAAAAACTTATAGTTTACAGTATTCAGATAAAATTTAGTACAGTACGTACCTTTTTTAATAGTTTTAAATAATATAATTTATTGGCCCAAAAAACAGTTTATTGGCCCAATAAATAGTTAATCCTGCCAATAAAGGTTTTTATATTCAAAGAAAAAGAAGTACCTTTTATTTTCCCAACAAAGTGTTTTTTGCCCCAATAATCTCGTTATTGTTCCAATAAAATCTGTTTTGTCTCAATAAACTATTTCTTGGTCCAATAATTTGTATGGGATCTTCTACTACGATGGATTCTTTGATCCATTTTTTAAGGATTCGTAACAAGATTCCGATTACGATGGAATTCGTGATAGGGCTGTTTGCACATAAAGGTAAAAAACAAGTTATCATTTGACCACGTTTTGTGTTTTAAAAGCCATATATTTTTGTCAAAATTTCTCGTGGTACCTACATCTAAAAACTAATTGGAACAAGAAGTTTTTTTTATTCATTTTGGGATATTGATTTCGTGGCCATTCCAAAAGTGTTTGTCGAAAATAACATTTTAACATTGTACCCTCTTCAAAATTTTTCCAAAATATTCAGCTTGCTCCAATTAATATCTATTTTTAAAATTTTTATTTTCAACGACTTTTACACTTTACAGGAATTTTACCGAACAAGCAATCGTGGTAAAATTTACAATAAATATTGTAATTTAAAATTCACGTTCAAGGCGATAAACGAGCCTCAAAGTATCAGAAAATCTATCAAGACGTGTGGGAAAAGGGGAGTTCGAGAAGAGATTCCAGAGTTAAGTAAGTTTATAACAATTATGAAAATTCAAGTCATTTTTTTCTTATTTACGAGTTTTTCATTCATAAAAAAAACACTAGATTTAAGATTCCTTAAAAGCCACTTTTGTAAATGCTTCTTATTTCCATGAATTACATATTTAAAAATATTTCTATATTTTCTTATCAGTTGCAGAAGAAAACGCCGAACAATGCTTGTGGTCATTAAAATTCGATAATCTTTCCTCGGAAGAAATTGATAGATGTTGGATGGCAAGTTCCCAATACAGGCTCTTGGACATACAAAATTCCGAATCAACATCAGACGTATTTAAGAAATGGCCACAATACAAGCAACCATCTGGCTATCGGTTTGTGAGTATTTTTGAAACAATTATATAAACCAGTTACTAAGAATGGTATAATTCTTTGCACAGTAACTTCAATTAAGATATACACCCATCTAATCCGTCATGTCAATCTACCTGTTCAAGCAATTCGATAGCATTCCCGAATATCATAAAATTCGATTTGCAACAAGAAATTTTTTGTATATTTGTGTTCTATTAAAAAAAAAACAAAAGCCATTATAAATCAGTTGTATTTTTGTACACGAACAAATATTTGTAACTTTGTCATTCGAAATGCTTTAAATAGCTTATACAAAAGTTAAAACTTGTTCTTGATGGTGTTGTTAGGTCGAATGTTACTCAATCGTTTAAGTTACCTTTATTATATTTCTATTTTCATATCTTCTAACTTAGAAGTTTATACAACTTTTATGCATAAATCCTTCAAATAATATTAATTTACTTAATTACAATGTAAATTGTATAGCTATTCGATAGAAACTAATAACGTTTTAACAAAGACTAACGGTAATAAGTTTTACTTTACAACATTTCATTAAAAGATCATTTTATTGAATAGTACAAAAATATGCGAAGGTATACTGTATATGACATACAAAACATTTTCAGATAGTTTGTTTTCTATTAGAGAGTTAAATTAACCACCATTTACATTTACCCCAGCGCCAGCGTCGAGGTTAGGTCAAAAGAGTAGAACAATCATACTGGAAGGGTTTCTATACATCCCCGTTTTTTCTCAAAAAATGGCTTAAAGCAGAAGCAACACTATTGAAAAACAATGGTAGCACCTGCAATATTCTCTTATAGCTTATTTTAAAGCCAGAAACCCAAAACTTTAAAAAATAAATTAGCTCCAAAGATCCTGTTTCTACTAGGTAATTAGTAAAATATTCTTTTTTTAAAGTTTTTAGTATGAAAATTTAATTTTCAAAAACTTTCAATTAAAATAACTTTTTTTTTTTTAAAAAGTATGTTCATGTTCAACTATGGGCTTGTGGTTTTTAAAAGTGATGCTTCTGCTTTAAGCCATTTTCTGAGAAAATTACCCCTCCCATCTTAACGGGGAAATACCAGATTTGACGCATATGTGGTTGTATATAGTTACTGTACTAACTAACTAATAATGATATGATAACTAATAATGATATTAAAAATTTTTAAAGGTGGACATGGACTTTGGCTATTTGCACAAAAACTGCTCTTCACTTTTAGACACTTGGGAAGAACTTCATGAAAAAATAGTAGACTCTCTGTGCAACGAAGACCACATCAAAGAAAAATCCATAAAACAGACTCTCATAAAAATGAGATCGATGAATCAATCCGATAGTAAGTTACAATATTTGCTCAAAATAAAACTTTATTTCCTTAAGAAGATAATTATTTGTTTTATAACAATAACCATATCGTTTATCTATTAACAAACTCAGATGTTTTGCATAAGATAAATTAAAACACTAATGCTTGTAGATTGATTTAAACTAAATTAGTACAGGAGGGTATAAAACGGTCTAGAACACCCATTAACGTTGGAAGGTCAATATTATAAACAAAACTTAAAATATTAAAACAAATTGTGGAAAAAAAGCACCACTAAATATACGATCAAGGAGTTCTTTCTTTATATTGTGAGGATGATTCAGGTGATTGAAGACAATATCGCATTTTTGAACCAGGGCCAGTGGTCGGAAAGTGTTCAGCCCTTCATATTTGTCATTGAGGAAGATGTACTGCATTTTCAAGAAATACATGTGCTTTTGACGGTGGTGTTGAAATTCCGTTCGTATCTTTTGTAGGAGTTGTAGGTATTTGTCTTAAGATATTTGTTTATTTGACTTAAGGTTTCTCACTGCATCTTATAGTTTTTGGAACTAGTTGAATCCCTATAATTGGGGAAGATGTAATACATTTTCAAGAAATGTATGTGTTTTTTGATGGTGTTAAATTCTGTTCTGTATGTATTTGAAAATTGATAATTTTAACTCGTTGTTGTGTACCTACTATAAAAACATCTATTATAAACACAACAACTTTTAAAGTTATCGAGATATCAACGGACGGATATCTAGGTATTATTATGTCTCAATAAACTGGCGTTAAAGTTCTCATTTTAGTATTTGACTTGAAATTGATCAAAGATTCAAGCATTAAATATTGAAAAAAAGCTAGAGAGTAACGAATATCTCTGGTACATTACTTGTCAAATCACTCTTTTTTATACATGGTTTAGTTATTTTTGATACGATATAACTTTAAGCAAATATCTTTCTAACACAGTGGAAGTATAATTTAACATTTTCTTCATTTTGTCTTTTACAGATTGTCGAGATGCTACAATTATGTAGTCACTTCATGGGTACTATATTCCGAGCCAGAAATGTGTGCGAAAAGACAGATTTGGAAAGAAAAGCACCACTAAGTATACGATCAAGGACTCACAGGAATCATTTCTTTACATTGCATTGGGCGAAATACACAGGTGGTTGAAGAACATATCGGATTTTTGAACCAGAGATCAGAAAGTGTTCAGCCCTTCATATATGTCCTTGGAGAAGATGTATTGAACTTTCAAGAGATATACGTCTACTTTGACGGTGTTAAATTTCCAATGGTATCATTTTCTAGAGCAGTAGACATTTGCTTCAAAATATTTTTTTTATTCAGTTTAAAGTTTCCTACTGCATCCTCTAGTTTTTGGAATTTTATTGAATCCTTGTATTTTAGAAATAAGAAAAATCAATGTTCAAAAACTCATATATTGCTTAACGCAATAAAACCAATAAATGTATGTGACTAAAAATTTGTATTTTACTTTCATATTTTCAGAAAAGAAAACGTATTGGACGTTGCTATAAGAAATTCACTTGGATATATTTAAGAAAACGTATTAGACTTTTCTCGAAAAATTAATTGGCTGTATAATAAAAAACCTATTGGACGTTGCTATATATGGCCGTTTACAAGAAAACTTATTGGACGTTTCTATAGTAAAGGAAAGCAATTTTGCAAATTTAAGAAATTATTTAATTGGCTCAACAAATAATTTTGCTTGAGTCAAACAAATAATTTATTGGCTCAAGAAACAAATATATCCAAATCAATAAACTATTTAATTGGCCCAACAAATAGTTTTGCTTGAGTCAAACAAATAATTTATTGACTCAAGAAACAAATATTTCCAAATCAATAAACTATTTATTTGGCTCAACAAATAATTTTGCTTGAGTCAAACAAATAATTTATTGGCTCAAACAACAAATATTTCCAAATCAATAAACTATTTAATTGGCTCAACAAATAATTTTGCTTGAGTCAAACAAATAATTAATTGGCTCAAACAACAAATATTTCCAAATCAATAAACTATTTAATTGGCTCAACAAATAATTTTGCTTGAGTCAAACAAATAATTTATTGGCTCAAGAAACAAATATATCCAAATCAATAAACTATCTAATTGGCTCAACAAATAATTTGGCTTGAGTCAAACAAATAATTAATTGGCTCAAACAACAAATATTTCCAAATCAATAAACTATTTAATTGGCTCAACAAATAATTTTGCTTGAGTCAAACAAATAATTTATTGGCTCAAAAAACAAATATTTCCAAATCATTAAACTACTTTATTGGCTCAGCAAACAGGTTTATTGGCTCAACAAACAAGGTTGCTTGAGTCACTGAAATATTTTATTGGCCCAACAAACAAAGGTAAATACATTTATAAACTGGATCAATAAACTTTTGTTTGAGCCAATCTGCGTTTATTGAGCCAATAGACAGCCTTTCTTGGCCCAATAAACCTGTTTGTTGGACAAATATTGATTAACTTTTTTATTGGCCCAATAAATTTTTTTATTGTATTTACGTACCTTTTTGGTTCAGTGTACGTTTTTAACCGTACGATAAAACACGATATATGCAGGGTTTAATCGTGCAGTAGACGGTTGCTACACGGCGCTTCGCCGGCATTTTGCCGTGACCGTATAATATGAAGCCAAAGGCTCGTTTTCACACGCAAAAAATCGGACGGCGACATTTTGTTAGAGGCGCGAAGAAGTGCATATACGCTTTCATATTATACGGTCACGGCCTCTAGCAAAATGTCGCCGTCCGGTTTTTTGCCGTACGGTCAAAACCGTGCTTAAAAAAAATAAATTGGGTGGCGCAACAGTCCGTTTGAGAACTAGGGCCTAGATGACTTACAACTCTCAACCATTCTTGTGTGCGAGTAATGTTGTCAGGGATGGAAGGGACCTACAGTTTTAAGCCGAATCCGAACGGCAAATTTGAGAAAGCACTTTTTCATGACAAGAATTACTCTTGGAGAATTTGTCAATTCCTCGCAAGAGGCAGTACCCGTGAAGAAAACTTTAGATGGCATAGGCAGGGATCGAACCCAAGACCTCTCACATGACAGTCCAACGCACTAATTATCGTGCCACTAACCATGATGCCACGGGTACTACGGGAATTAGAGCTTAGTGCCTTAAAAATATAACTCTCTATCATTCATTTATTTCATCGAAACCAAACGGCTTATTTAACAAGCATTTTCCATTAAAAGGTTAAGAAGATTTGTCAATTCATCGCAAGGAGCAGACGAGGCTCATTTCGATTTGAACGTCAACATAAACAAATAAAATTGTCGAATATGGAGTGCTTCCAACCCTCAGATACTCCATGAGGCAGAATTGCATAAACTTCGTATCACAGTGTGCAGTTTCATCACGCTGCATTGTCAGAACCTACTTCTTCGAAGAAAACAGTTACAACGTTAAGGTTACTGGAGACCATTACTTAAGATTGTTAAGACATTTTTTATATTCAGAATTAAGTGTGGTTTCGGCAAGATGGATGTTCAGCCTATTTTACAAAATAATGTTGATTTATAAAATTTTAACCATAAATGTACACTGAGCGCATTTTATATTCTTTATGTACTTGTACGTTTACATAGCCACTGTGTTATCGAAATAATCATGTAACGTCAAACCTAAAAAATACTAGTTCAAAAAAGGCAAAATTTCCGTCTTGCTCGCCATTATTAAAATACTTGTCCTCCAAAGATTCTTAATAAATCATTCAAATACTTTATTGTTTTATTCAAAAGATCAAATAATATTAATAAATATAAGAAATCGAAAACGCTTGATTTCAACAATTTTCATGGTGACCCCGAACGACGTGATTTATTTCACTATACTTTTACCATCACGATGGCCGAAGCCGCTCAGAAGAAGATAGAATCGCTAAAAGCTCGACGTCTCGTTTGCACCAAACAATTAGACAGAATAAATGAGTTTCTATCAGAAATTAATGCAGAAACACTTCTTTCGGAATTCGAGGTTCGTCTTCAAGCTTTGGAGTCTGTTTTCAAAGCATTTGAACAACTCCAGATCAAGTTAGAGGATATCGATCCCAAGGAAATTGGTGCCAAAGTCGACGTGCGAGCTGAATGCGAGGAGATGTACTACAAATCAAGATCCAAAATTCTTCATGAAATACAAAGTCGAAAATCTACTTTGCGAACAGAAAATGTTGTATCTACCGAAACTAAATCATCTGATCATTTGAAACTTCCAAAGCTTAACATTCCTATTTTTTCAGGTAAAGTTACCCAGTGGCTATCCTTTCACGAAATTCAAATTCAATTCCCTAATCCACAATAATTCCTTATTAAGCAATGTCTCCAAGCAACACTATTTGATTTCCTCTCTATCTGGTCAAGCTGCTAGGACAATACAATCGTTATTCGTTGGAGATCACTGATGACAACTATGAAGTCGCTCTCAATCTACTTATTGAAAACTACGACAACAAACGTGTGTTTGCCAATGAACACATTAAAAAGGTAATGATGTATCCAGCTATTCGAAAACCTTCATCGTCAAGTCTACGTCAATTTTGTGATGAGATCAACAGTCATCTTCGTGCTCTTACTACACTTGGACGTCCTGTAAGCCAATGGGATTACCTGCTAGTTCAAATACTTCTCCCAAAACTCGACAGTGTAACACTTAACAAATAGAACGAATAAGGACCCACCGAAGAATGCCCAGTTACCAGGAGCTTATAAAATTTCTTACCAAACGCACCCTGATTCTCAATGACGACATTCCTCAGGCAAGTACTGCAGTTCATGCTAAAACTAACCAAATTCATCGCTCCAAAACTTTTTCTATTCAACATTCAATAATAAAATTAACACACGATCAATTTGTTTATTTTGCAAAAAGCCTAACCATAATATTTACAAGTGTTATCAATTTTTTACTTTGCCTGTTGCTCAAAAACAAAGTTTTGTTAGCGGGAACCAACTATGTTTTAATCGCATTAAGCCCAATCATGATGCAAATAATTGCCAAGCGTCAAAATGTCGCAAGTGCAACAATTCACATCACACGCTGCTTCATGACGATAACGTAATACGCATCCCTCAGGATGTTCCACAATCGGCTTCATTTAACATTGCATCAACTTCAAATGGCCAAAGACCTACCTCAAGTTTAAATTGCAGATTCAAGCTCTTGAGCAGACTCTCAGCCACCAACTTAGATTTAAGCAAACTAAGAGAGGCCCACCCCTATTAATATGGAAGAATTACACCTAAACAGGAAAAAACCATAGCGGGGATATACGCTATATGGTCGGTAGAAGTCACGGCTACCGGCTTGGGCTTTGTCTCGCGGTCTCAATACCGAGAGGAGAAGTCGCCAGTGACAATTTTTCCAATATATTCTTATACAACACTACTTATAATTGCGAAACTTCTTCTTTTTCTTTTTTCTTTTTCTTTTATTTTTTTTTCTCTTTTCAGTTTTTTCAGTTTCGACCAATTATAAGCACTTAAGACATCTCAATATGAGCAATATGAGTACTAAAGATCTCAGCCTGACTGAAGAAGAGGAGAATCTCCTCCTGAACCCCTTCTCGAACATGGATATGGGGGAAGGAGCAAGCGCAATCGAGGTCGACTATGACGTCAGCTCGGTCGCTAGCTCCAACCTTTCGACGGTATCCAGGGCATCAAGGAGATGCAGAATAACCAACAGCAAGAGGACGGTTAAGAGGTTAGGTCAGCTAGATTGGGAACAACTAACTGAGCAGGAGAGGAAACGGCTGCATAATGCTCGTGCCTTCCTGGATAGGGAGTGTTTGGGAAAAGACAGGCACACCGCTAGTCAACCACTGAACCCTCCCTCTTTAGAAAGCTCGAGCGTTAAGACCTTGATGGGACCACCTACCCCCAACGCTGTTCTAGTACAGCGTAAGGAAGGGTGCTCCCCATCAATGGTAGCGGCAACTCCTCAAGACGTACCAGCAGGACAGATCCAACTGACAGACATTGAGTTGCCAATCTTACCACCTACTGATCGCATCGATATCAGTTGGTGTTAGTGAAGCAGGTGTTAGAACGGCTCTTAATAAGGGGAAAGATGAGATGGCTTATGAAGACAATGCTATTGGCCACAGCCTTAGCGTCAACCACAAGACCATCGAATCCGTACCCGAAAACCGGACGATCAACACGAACGACAGCATTGCGACAGTTATTGAAAGAAGGACGACTACACGCAAAGCTAAGGTTTTGAACGAGAACGTAGTAAGACGACGACAAAGACGAAACGCTGAGAGGATTGTCCGGCGCTTCGCTAACAGGACTCCTAAGTCCTTGACAGCTAAGGAGAAGGCGGCGTTGGACAAGTCTAAACAGCGCCTAAGTAGCACAAAAACGACAACAGGTAGTGACGCAGGCAGATCCACAACCACCACTTGAAGCACCTTGTTCCTCTAAAAGGGCAAGGAACGAATTCTCCCCGACCGACTCTTCGCCTAACAAGGCAACGAAGAGGTTAAAGATCTCCCGGGCAACCGTGAAGGGGCACCAAGTTGCCATTGCTGATTTCGGCAAACCCTCACGGAAGCTGACCGAGGACGAGTGTCAACTTCTGGAGCTTAGAATCCTAGAAGAAGTAAATGAGGCCATCCTCAAAAACAGGCCCCCCCACTTTTCGGAAATTTAACGACCATCCATGGGTTCAAAGTGATGAACTGTGAAAATGACGCCACACTCAAGTGGCTTCAGGATTTCACAAGCAGCACCTCTGCACCATGGCAAAATGCGGATCTTCGCCTAATTGATGTTAAGGAGATTAAAAACATCTCCAGACCAATAGGCATACTTCTGGTCAAAGGCCCCACTCTTCCTAATGATCGACTGGAGAGATATATAACATCACTCAACAGGGATCTTCTAAGCCAGGAGTGGGAAGTCGTAAAATGCGAAAAAACCAAGGAAGGCACCGAGGTAACGGTTAGACTAATCCATAAGTCTATACCACTGCTGAGGAAAACGGATTTCAAAGTGCGCGTCGGGATCACCAGATGCAAACTTAGATTGACATCCAATAAAAGAAAACAGGTTAGTAGGGCGATGAACAAATCTTTAGTATTATGTATATGGAATTGAAAATATTACAAATCAATCTTCATCATAGTAAAGCCGCCAGCGCCAACCTGGTCTACCTCATGCAGAGTAGACAATATGACATGGCCCTGATCCAAGAACCCTGGATAGTAGGTGGCATGATTAAGGGCCTGCACTCCAAAGACCTCATGCTGTATAAGTCAGATCTTGACAGCCAAAATAGTAATCCCAGAACCTGTATATTAGCTAGAAAACAGTTTAATCTCTTTCTTCTAACTTCTTACAGCAACATCGACCAGACCGCGGTCATTCTAGAACGCAAGGAGCACCCAACGCTCATAATAACCTCCACATACATGCCCTATGATGGAGTTGAAGGACCACCAGCGGATATAACAAATGAATTAATAACATTCGCAAGTAAGAACAATTTTAATATTATACTAGGGTGCGACTCCAATGCACATCATGTACAATGGGGGAGCACCGATACAAATGCTAGAGGTGAATCCCTTTTTCAATTTATCATAGACAACAATCTTTGTGTGGCTAACCGAGGTAATACACCCACCTTTGTCACAAAAAATCGGAAAGAGGTGCTAGATATAACCCTCTCAAACAATTCTGACTCCTGTCTAATTGATCATTGGAGGGTTTTAGAAGAACCTTCCTTCTCTGACCATCGTCTTATAGAATTTAAAATCCCTAACGTTGATAGACAGCACAAACCCTTTAGAAATAACAGGCGTACAGACTGGCTTATCTTCAATAGGGAAATTAGAAATAACATTGAGCACGTTAACACCAACGCCATTCTAGGACCAGACAGTCTAGAGAAGGCAACAGAGAATCTCACTGAGACTCTGCTTAAAGCGTTTGAAACCAGTTGTCCTATCAAAACAACTGTGAAGAAAAACAGTAAACCCCCCTGGTGGACAACAGAACTAACCTACATTAGAAAAGAAACAAGAAAGCTTTTCAATGTTGCTAAAAGAACAAGACTCGAAAGCGACTGGGACTGTTACAAGACTAGTCAAAGAAAATTCAAAACAGAAACCCAACGAGCCAAACGGAGCTCGTGGAAAAATTTCTGCAGCAAAATCGAGTGTACCAACGAGTCAGCTAGACTCAGGAAAATCCTTTCGAAAACCTCCATTTCTGTTGGTTCTCTAAGGAAACCCGACAATGACTGGACTGAATCAAATCGGGAAAGTCTGGAACTCCTGGTTGAAACACACTTCCCAGGCAGTAAACCTAACCCCGAACGCGAATCAGATAGCTCTTCAATCTTCGAGTATGAAATCCCTACGGATGTTATAACGGAAGAAAGGCTAAACTGGGCTATTAACTCTTTCTCCCCTTATAAATCTCCAGGCCTAGACGGCATTTTCCCAATGATGCTGCAAAAGAGCATTGAATTTATCACTCCACACCTGATAAACATCTTTCAAAGCAGCATTAAATGGGGATATATTCCCAAGACATGGCGTGAGGTAAAAGTCGTTTTTATACCAAAAGCCGGCAAACCCAGCCATACCGAACCTAAGGACTTCAGACCTATAAGTCTCACGTCTTTTGTACTTAAGACACTAGAAAGACTTATCGACATATACATCCGCAGTAATTTAAAACCGGAGACCATATCACCCTTCCAACACGCCTACACAAAAGGTAGAAGTGTAGAAACGGCACTACACTACGTAGTTAGAACCATAGAAAAATCACTCGACGTTAAGGAATACACTCTTGCTTCATTCCTGGACATTGAAGGAGCCTTCAATAACGTCCACAGTAATGCAATCGAGAAAGCACTTAATGATCAACGTATAGAAGAAGTAGTTATCAAATGGATCATGAGTATGCTGAAAAACAGGCAAATACATAGTGAGCTTGGTAACACGCATTTAGAGATGTACGCATCGAGAGGAACCCCGCAAGGTGGAATTCTCTCACCATTATTATGGATCTTAGTGATGAACGAGATCCTAATAAAACTTAGGAACTACGGTATAGTAGTGGTAGCCTACGCTGATGACTTAGCGCTTTTGGCGACGGGTAAATACCTTACCACTATTAGCGAACAATTACAAACCGCATTATCAAAGGTCAGCAACTGGACAAAGAAATGCGGTCTTAATGTAAACCCCCTTAAAACAGAACTGGTTCTTTTTACAAACAGAAGGAAGATCCCTCCGTTTATAATACCTAAAATAGATAATACAACATTAAGAATCTCCGACCGAGCTAGATACCTCGGAGTTATATTGGATAAAAAACTCAATTGGGGTCCAAATATCCAAGAAAGATATAAGAAGGCCACAATTGCACTCTACTCATGTAACAAGATTCTGGGTAGAAATTGGGGACCGAACCCCAAAATAGTAATGTGGATGTACACTGCCATTGTCAGACCGATTCTAACTTATGGCAGCTTGGTTTGGTGGAAAGCGTTGGAGAAATCCACGAACCAAAAAACACTTACCAAAGTACAGAGAATGGCCTGTATCTGTACTAGTGGTGTGATGAGGACTACCCCAACTGCGGGTTTAGAAACGATCCTCAATCTCCCCCCAATAGACCTATTCGTCCAAGAATCAGCAGCAAACAGCGCCCTCAGGCTCAGTCAAACTAATATCTGGAAAACTAGCCAGAGTGGCCACGCAGCTATTCTTACGAAATACGTAGACAACAATATCTGTACAGATTATATGAGCCCTTACTTAGATTTCAACAAATCTTTTAGTACTAGGTTCCCCAATAGACTAGATTGGGTAAATAGTGAGCCCTACACCAACGACTCAACCATTACCATCTACACCGATGGCTCGAAAATGGACAATAGAGTAGGTGCAGGTTTTTACTCTGAAAGCCTAAACCTTGCCAAAGCATTCAGGCTCCCCGACTATAGCAGCGTCTTCCAAGCTGAGATCTTGGCAGTGAAAAACGCTGCTAAACACATATCCATGATGGCGATATCACACGCGGACATCACTTTTTTCATTGATAGCCAAGCAGCAATAAAAGCTATCTCTGCCACCCAAATAAAGTCAAAGCTTGTCTCTTGCTGTCGCGAAGAGCTAAAGGTTCTTGGCACACAGCATAACGTAAGACTCTGCTGGGTTCCTGGCCACAGTGATGTACCAGGCAACGAAAAGGCGGATGAACTTGCTAGGGAGGGCTCCACACTGGAACCCTCCCTGATAGACCATCATATAGGGATACCGTTATGTGAACTGAAACATAACGTCAGTAAAACCATCATTCACAAATCCAATGACAGATGGAATCTCCTAGAAACCTGTGTTAACACCAGGAAGATATGGCCTAGATACGATAAGAAAAGATCCGACTGGATCTTAACTCTTAACAAACCCTCCCTAAGATCCCTTATCGGCATTATTACAGGTCACAACCTACTCGGCTACCATAAGAAGAAGATAGGGCTCAGTACTGATGACCTTTGTAGAGGCTGTGGTGATGAAAACGAGCATGAAGACACCACTCACTTTCTCTGCCACTGTCCTTCACTCTGTCCTGCTAGGAAGAAAACTCTAGGCAACTTCTTTTGTTATGAACTAGAGGAACTATCAGAACTGCCAGGCAAAAGCTTACTAAACTTTGTCAAGACCTCTAAATGGTTAAACGAACCACATGATTCATAGGTTATTATATCTTTTCAGGAAGTTACAACACTTCGGGGTACCAAAACGGATCTACATTGATCTAAGTGTGATGGTAACAACATCAACCGTCAGCCCGTTCAAACCTAACCTAACCTACCATCACGATGGCCGAAGCCGCTCAGAAGAAGATAGAATCGCTAAAAGCTCGACGTCTCGTTTGCACCAAACAATTAGACAGAATAAATGAGTTTCTATCAGAAATTAATGCAGAAACACTTCTTTCGGAATTCGAGGTTCGTCTTCAAGCTTTGGAGTCTGTTTTCAAAGCATTTGAACAACTCCAGATCAAGTTAGAGGATATCGATCCCAAGGAAATTGGTGCCAAAGTCGACGTGCGAGCTGAATGCGAGGAGATGTACTACAAATCAAGATCCAAAATTCTTCATGAAATACAAAGTCGAAAATCTACTTTGCGAACAGAAAATGTTGTATCTACCGAAACTAAATCATCTGATCATTTGAAACTTCCAAAGCTTAACATTCCTATTTTTTCAGGTAAAGTTACCCAGTGGCTATCCTTTCACGAAATTCAAATTCAATTCCCTAATCCACAATAATTCCTTATTAAGCAATGTCTCCAAGCAACACTATTTGATTTCCTCTCTATCTGGTCAAGCTGCTAGGACAATACAATCGTTATTCGTTGGAGATCACTGATGACAACTATGAAGTCGCTCTCAATCTACTTATTGAAAACTACGACAACAAACGTGTGTTTGCCAATGAACACATTAAAAAGGTAATGATGTATCCAGCTATTCGAAAACCTTCATCGTCAAGTCTACGTCAATTTTGTGATGAGATCAACAGTCATCTTCGTGCTCTTACTACACTTGGACGTCCTGTAAGCCAATGGGATTACCTGCTAGTTCAAATACTTCTCCCAAAACTCGACAGTGCAACACTTAACAAATAGAACGAATAAGGACCCACCGAAGAATGCCCAGTTACCAGGAGCTTATAAAATTTCTTACCAAACGCACCCTGATTCTCAATGACGACATTCCTCAGGCAAGTACTGCAGTTCATGCTAAAACTAACCAAATTCATCGCTCCAAAACTTTTTCTATTCAACATTCAATAATAAAATTAACACACGATCAATTTGTTTATTTTGCAAAAAGCCTAACCATAATATTTACAAGTGTTATCAATTTTTTACTTTGCCTGTTGCTCAAAAACAAAGTTTTGTTAGCGGGAACCAACTATGTTTTAATCGCATTAAGCCCAATCATGATGCAAATAATTGCCAAGCGTCAAAATGTCGCAAGTGCAACAATTCACATCACACGCTGCTTCATGACGATAACGTAATACGCATCCCTCAGGATGTTCCACAATCGGCTTCATTTAACATTGCATCAACTTCAAATGGCCAAAGACCTACCTCAAGTTTAAATTGCAGATTCAAGCTCTTGAGCAGACTCTCAGCCACCAACTTAGATTTAAGCAAACTAAGAGAGGCCCACCCCTATTAATATGGAAGAATTACACCTAAACAGGAAAAAACCATAGCGGGGATATACGCTATATGGTCGGTAGAAGTCACGGCTACCGGCTTGGGCTTTGTCTCGCGGTCTCAATACCGAGAGGAGAAGTCGCCAGTGACAATTTTTCCAATATATTCTTATACAACACTACTTATAATTGCGAAACTTCTTCTTTTTCTTTTTTCTTTTTCTTTTATTTTTTTTTCTCTTTTCAGTTTTTTCAGTTTCGACCAATTATAAGCACTTAAGACATCTCAATATGAGCAATATGAGTACTAAAGATCTCAGCCTGACTGAAGAAGAGGAGAATCTCCTCCTGAACCCCTTCTCGAACATGGATATGGGGGAAGGAGCAAGCGCAATCGAGGTCGACTATGACGTCAGCTCGGTCGCTAGCTCCAACCTTTCGACGGTATCCAGGGCATCAAGGAGATGCAGAATAACCAACAGCAAGAGGACGGTTAAGAGGTTAGGTCAGCTAGATTGGGAACAACTAACTGAGCAGGAGAGGAAACGGCTGCATAATGCTCGTGCCTTCCTGGATAGGGAGTGTTTGGGAAAAGACAGGCACACCGCTAGTCAACCACTGAACCCTCCCTCTTTAGAAAGCTCGAGCGTTAAGACCTTGATGGGACCACCTACCCCCAACGCTGTTCTAGTACAGCGTAAGGAAGGGTGCTCCCCATCAATGGTAGCGGCAACTCCTCAAGACGTACCAGCAGGACAGATCCAACTGACAGACATTGAGTTGCCAATCTTACCACCTACTGATCGCATCGATATCAGTTGGTGTTAGTGAAGCAGGTGTTAGAACGGCTCTTAATAAGGGGAAAGATGAGATGGCTTATGAAGACAATGCTATTGGCCACAGCCTTAGCGTCAACCACAAGACCATCGAATCCGTACCCGAAAACCGGACGATCAACACGAACGACAGCATTGCGACAGTTATTGAAAGAAGGACGACTACACGCAAAGCTAAGGTTTTGAACGAGAACGTAGTAAGACGACGACAAAGACGAAACGCTGAGAGGATTGTCCGGCGCTTCGCTAACAGGACTCCTAAGTCCTTGACAGCTAAGGAGAAGGCGGCGTTGGACAAGTCTAAACAGCGCCTAAGTAGCACAAAAACGACAACAGGTAGTGACGCAGGCAGATCCACAACCACCACTTGAAGCACCTTGTTCCTCTAAAAGGGCAAGGAACGAATTCTCCCCGACCGACTCTTCGCCTAACAAGGCAACGAAGAGGTTAAAGATCTCCCGGGCAACCGTGAAGGGGCACCAAGTTGCCATTGCTGATTTCGGCAAACCCTCACGGAAGCTGACCGAGGACGAGTGTCAACTTCTGGAGCTTAGAATCCTAGAAGAAGTAAATGAGGCCATCCTCAAAAACAGGCCCCCCCACTTTTCGGAAATTTAACGACCATCCATGGGTTCAAAGTGATGAACTGTGAAAATGACGCCACACTCAAATGGCTTAAAGAATTCACAGATAACACTTCTGCACCATGGCAAAACGCAGATCTTCGCCTTATTGATGTCAAGGAGATCAAAAACATCTCCAGACCAATTGGCATACTTTTGGTCAAAGGCCCAACACTTCCCAATGATCGTCTGGAGAGGTACATCAAATCACTTAACAGCAATCTCCTCAGCCATGAATGGGAAGTCATTAAGTGCGAGAAAACTAAGGAAGGCACCGAGGTAACGGTTAGATTAATCCACAAATCTATACCACTACTGAGGAAAGTGGATTTCAAAGTGCGCGTCGGGATCACCAGATGCAAACTTAGATTAACATCCAATAAAAGAAAACATGTTAGTAAGGCGATGAACAAATCTTTATTATGTATATGGAACTGAAAATCTTACAAATCAATCTTCAACATAGTAAAGCCGCCAGCGCCAACCTGGTCTACCTCATGCAGAGTAGACAATACGACATGGCCCTGATTCAAGAACCTTGGGTAGTAGGTGGCATGATCAAGGGCCTGCACTCCAAAGACCTCATGCTGTATAAGTCAAATAATGACAGCCAAAATAGTAACCCCAGAACCTGTATATAAGCTAGAAAACGATTTAATCTTTTTCTTCTAACTTCTTACAGCGACATCGACCAGACCGCGGTCATTTTTGAACGCAAGGAGCACCCAACGCTCATAATAACCTCCACATATATATGCCCTATGATGAAGTTGAAGGACCACCAGCGGATATAACAAATGAAGTAATAACATTCGCAAGTAAGAAAAATTTCAATATTATTCTAGGGTGCGACTCCAATGCACATCATGTACAATGGGGAAGCACCGATACAAATACTAGAGGTGAATCTCTTTTTCAATTCATCGTAGATAACAATCTATGTGTGGCTAACCGAGGTAACACACCCACCTTTGTCACAAAAAATCGGTAAGAGGGGCTAGATAATACCCTCTCAATAAATTCTGACTCCTGTCAAATTGATCATTGGAAGGTTTTAGAAGAACCTTCCTTTTATGACCATCGTCTCATAGAATTTAAAATCCCTAAAGTTGATAGACAGCACAAACCCTTTAGGCTTATCTTCAATAGGGAAATTAGTAATAACATCAAGCATGTTAACACCAACGCCATTCTGGGACCAGACAGTTTTGAGAAGGCAACAGAGGATCTCACTGAGACTCTGCGTAAGGCGTTCGAAACCAGTTGTCCAATCAAAACAACTGTGAAGAAAAACAGTAAACCCCCCTGGTGGACAACAGAACTAACCAACATTAGAAAAGAAACAAGAAAGCTTTTCAATGCTGCTAAAAGAACAAGACTCGATAGTGACTGGGACTGTTATAAGACTAGTCAAAGAAAATTCAAAACAGAAACCCAACGAGCCAAACGGAGCTCGTGGAAAAATTTCTGCAGCAATATCGAGTGGACCAACGAGTCAGCTAGGCTCAGGAAAATAATTTCGAAAACCTCCACTTCTGTTGGTTCTCTAAGGAAACCCGACAATGGCTGGACTGAATCAGGTCGCGAAAGTCTAGAACTCCTGGTTGAAACACACTTCCCAGGTAGCAAACCTAGCCCTGAACGCGAACCAGATAACTCTTCAATCTTCGAGTATGAAATCCCTACGGATTTTATAACAGAAGAAAAGTTAAACTGGGCTATTAACTCTTTCTCCCCTTATAAATCTCCAGGCCTAGACGGCATTTTCCCAATGATGCTGCAAAAGAGCACTGAATTTATCACTCCACACCTGATACACATCTTTTAAAGTAGCATTAAATGGGGGTTGTTAGTACTGAAGGAATTGTATCTTCCGAAGAAAAAATAAATTTCCTCATGGTTTTCAAAATGTGTATCTTTCAGCTGTTTGGTTTTCGGCAGTTTCATCTCAGCCTATTTGAAGTATTTGAATCAAAATCCAAGTCTTGCATAGTTGCAACTAGCATTGTCACTTTATCGAATCTTCTGATTGCCTCGAGTTGTCGGTAGTAAAAGTGGACAACCCTAATGTTCGCACAGCAAATGTCCAAGAATAATATGGGTTATTTATTTTAATTTAAACAGTTAAGAGACAATCAAAATATTTTTGAACGACATTTTCCAAATAAACCCATCCACAACGGCAGGCAGTGTTACAAATTTTTGTGGTCTCACATTTGACTATGAACGAGTACGAGGCATAGTTTAGTAACTTCAAATCTCAAAGGACATTTGTTAATTTTGAAACTACAAGCCTGCTTTATTTTATACTATTACATACTATTATTATTATTATTATGTTGTGTTTTTATTAGCCACGCTTCATACATGCATAATGTACATACATATATGAACGAATAGGTGGGTATGTGCCTCAGGGACTAATTTGTCCAGTCAATTACCTCAACATTTGTTATGCTATTATTAAGTTGCAAAACCGAAAATAATTTCAACATTTATTACCACAACAGAATCACATAGTTCGTGGTACTGATACTAGGGCATGTGTTTCTATATTTTTGTTGTATAAAGTATAATTTGTATTATTGTATTGTACATCTGGCTTGCCAGATTGGGCTTATTATGGGAAATTAAACTATCTTTTTAAAAAATTGAATTTCGTATAATATTTGGGCTACAAGTAGCTCAAATTTAATCTTGGGCGATATTTGTACATGCTAAAAATGTTTATTTTCCATTGCTTTTTTAATTTAGTAAAAATAAATTATTTGAAATTGAGCTACTTTTTGGGCTACTTTTTCGACTGCGATTTTGGGCTACAAATGTTTTCAAATTGGACTATCGAGCTAGTTCAGGACATGGCAACCCTGTCATTATTATTTGTATTGTACTGTACAATGTACTGTACATATTATTGTTATTGTACTTTATATATTTTTGTTGTACGTGTTTACACCGACTTGCCGACCGCAGAAGTACACATGTCTGTTGATTAAAAATGTATCTCGTAACAGGGTAGCAAATTATCCTGAAATAATCATAATTAGTAGGTGTACGCCTCGAGCTTTGTGAATTTTCATTCATTGACTACATGTTGGCGTAGCTTGGCGTGGCGCGACGTTGCGTTGCGTTGGGTTTGGTTTTCGTTTTTGAAGCTAATGAGCTTAAGGCAACAAAACAAAAATTGCTGAATATCTAAATTCATCTAACATTTAGAAGGGGGTAGTGATGGGGGACGAGGGATGAGGGGTGTGTGTTTATGGTTTTGGAATTAAGGTTTCTTAAAGCAATCACTCCATCATAAGGACATAGAGACGACCATTTTGAGTAACGATGGTGTTTTACGGATCTTTACGTGCGTTTTCGCCTTAGTTAGCTACATTTTCTGATGAGGGTGGTAAAGGTATACTATACATAAGTGTACTGTGCGTAATTAGTTATTCAAGATTTTGAATTAATCAATTGTTTACTTTACGAGTTTGGTACTTTGCGCTATTGCTATGTTTATAAGGGAGTCAACCGACCGAACCGCCCGCCTCCAGCCCGAGGACAAGACGATATCGATTCGTTTGCATCGCAAGTAGCTTAAGGGATTTAGGGATACTTAAAAGGGCGTTAGCTATATATAATTTCAAGTTCTTCAACTTCGACTTTGATAATTTTATTATGCATAACACATAAATGATTTGGTTTATATTTATAGAATTTCTATAATATCGATTGATTTATATTTGACGGCTTTGATATACTGCTTAGATAATTAGAAGTGTGCACAGTCGTGCATGTCTATTTCTCTTTAAATTTAGATAGAAGAATGTTAAATTGGAGAAGTTATAAAAGTATTTAGATTGTTTGAGCTTGGATGAAAAAATGTATTTTTATTTAAATTAGAAAATGAAGAATTTTCGATGTTTTGACTAAGGAATTTAAAATATTGAAAAGATTTAAAAGTGAAATGTTCAACTGCTGCCAATTCTAAGAAACGACTTGTATAGTATAGGGTTATCCGTTTTGAGGTTTCAAAAGTAAACTTAAATAAAACACACATAAAATATTTGTTTTCATGATATTTCTTTTTTATTATAAATTTTGAACGTTGAAATTATTTCTTTAAAACACTACATCATTTAAATACACCACCACTCAAATTGTTGCAAGCTTCGATTCTTTTAAGGTAATTTTTGACCACTTTTTGTCACATATTGGGTGGTATCTCAGCCATAACTTGTCAAATGTTGGTTTTTGAGTGCTCAAGAGTTAAAGGCTTATTTGCATAAACACGGTCTTTCGCATAGCCCTACAACAAAAAGTCGAGCGATGTCAAATCACATGATCTTGGTGGCGAGTTGATATCGCCACCATGAGAAATTACGCGGCCAGGAAATGTCTCTTGCAATAAAGCCGTATTCGCTCAAGTTGGAATGGCCTCTCTTCAATTACTTGATTAATAACATACCCACCGAGTAAGAAATGTGCTTCGTCGCTGAAGAAAATTTTGTTCGAAAAATCGTCGTCTTCCGCTTAGCCTCTTGTTCAAGCACCCATTCGACGTATCTGCGACGCACGTTGTGAATGGTCAGCTGTCTTCAGTTGTTGAGTGAGCTGTACTGCAGCGATGCTTTCAAAAGTGATATAAATGAAAAAGTAACTGTGTTCAAGTCAAAAAAGCTTGCGAAAAAGCTTATCGGATAGAAGCGAAATGTTTAAAAGCAAACAATGCGTCACTATTCCCTCAAAGGTTGAATTTGAAGAATCTTCAGAAAGATCAAAACGTCAAAAAACTGAATACTTGAGAAAATTCACGTCAACAGCTGAATTGACTTACGTAGCAAAAATGGCTTTCAGAGCTGGACATTTAGATCCATGATGGAATAGCAATTCCAAATAATGCTAAAAAATGCAGGAAAGCCCTGACGGACGCAGTAGAACTGACTTCAATGTCTGGCGAGGAGGCCTTATCAAAGATAATTGAAGCAAAGTTGTCACGATTTCCGTATGAGATCATACGATTTAAGGCTCCCAAAATGTTTCCTTCGTATGCAAAGAAGTTCAAGAGTGCAAAAAGAGTTGCCATCCTTAACCTAAACACATGAGTATATCGGAAATGTGTGTATATACTAATTTGCAAAACTTGTTAGACCTTACAATTGCTCGATTGCTAAGTGTTGAAAAGAATGTAATCGCAATACTAAGGCCTGAAGAACTCAAAGCTATAAGCCTGTATTCCAAGTGGGTCTTTGATGGGAGTTCAGGCCATAGTTCTTATAAGCAAGCGTTTCATAGACTTTTATGCCGATGCCTCGTCTGTTTTTACAACATGCGTTGTTCTACTACGTTTAGTATCTGGGGAAAAAATAATCTGTCAGAATCCTCGTCCAAGTTCAACTACGTACTGCAGGCCTCTAAAAATTGACTTCCTCAAAGAATCTGTGCAGAAGAAAAAAACAGAGTAGATAGTGAAATAAAAGAGTCGCGACGCAGCAGTAGTAACCGTATCTTGATGGTTATGCTTGAGGTCACGGGTACTGCCTCTTGCGAGGAAGTGACAAATCCTCTTAAACTAATTCTTCTCATGAAAAGTATTTTCTCAAATTTGCCATTCGGATCCGGCATAAAAATTGTAGGTCCCTTTCATAGGAAGTGTTGCGCCACCTAATTTATTTATCTATCCCCAAAATCTGAAAAATTTTCTCAAATCCTCTCAAAACCAGAATGGGTCAGGGAGAGCCTTCAATATAAATCTACACCTACCTCCACTTCTCTTAATTTTGATAATTTCCTGGGAAGCACAATGGATCCACAGAGTCCCTTTTCGGCCATTGTTGCTTATTTAACCTAACCTATAAGTTCATATATTGAACTTTTGACCTGGGCCCATAATGCGTACAAAATAGGACCTTTAAGAACTTTATAGTCAGTTTGAAAAAAGCTATCCCTATGCCTATCACGCTTATAGAGTAAGGAAAAGCGAGAAAAGTTGAAACCGACATTTAAAAAAAAAAAATGTAAACACCTTAGCCTCTCCAAGCAAATTCTTCAAAATATTATTTTCAAGGATTTTCATAGGAACTGCTTGGTTTCCAAACTGATACGTTCCCAGTAGATAACTTAAAAAATCTTGTAAGGATGATTTTTACCAATTAAATTGGATACCCTTTAGTACAAAAGTTACGTCATCTAAGGAAAGAAAAATAAAACTATTCCGTTAGATATTTTTTTTTAATCATTTTTATTGGGTAGGATAAAAACGGACCATTATCGAAAATGAAAGCATCATGGTCATGGTAGTCCTGCAGCGTAATGAACATTAATTTACGGTGGTCTTGGCGAGAACTCAATTTACGGCGTTCATTGTGTTCCATGATGAAATATATGTTCGTCGGTTCTATACTCATGCCACAGGGTATAGGGTACTATGGTGGTACAGAACTGGTACTGAATTGGGATTGGATGTGGATGTGGGTGCCGATGCTGATGATGGAGCGTTAGTTGGTTCATTTCGAAGCGGCATGCAGCAGCAGCGGTCGTTTGGTAGTAGGGTCGAGAGGTGGTGTGGTGGGCCTTCGTATATAATAATAATATAGAATAAAGGGCCAGTGAAGCAGCGATATAGCGACAGCGATCCTTTTAAAAGTGCAATGCCTTGTAGCTAAATAGCACGATGGCAAGCGGAATCCCTTTTTTGATTCAGTATGGTTGGTTGCCTTTTAAAATTGACTTCCCGCACATAGTGCGGGTTCACAGATAGACCACTGCCAACACACAGTAGAGGTTTGGTTTTTGTGTAACTATTGGCTCTACGGACTATGGTGGCAGTGGCAGTAGCAGGAGCAAGAGCAACGGCAGCAGCATTATGGCGTATAAAGTTCTTTTGCGGAAATGTAGCGTGTTGCGTTCGCTGGCGTTAGAGAAAAATAAACGACGACGAACAATCGAAATACTAGATCACGAGCAACGTTATATTATTTTATATCTAGGCAAATGGTGTGGTATCGGACGGAAAAGCTAAATACGCTGGTTTTATTGAAAATGAAACAAAACCAACAAAAAAAGACAACCTACAACGAAATAAATGAAACTTTTCCGCTATCATGAGGATAATTATTATCATTCCTGCTGGGCACTTTATGTAGACGTACATACATAGATTCATCAGAGTGACACATGTCAGTTAAATGAGCTTGCACATTTCAATGTATAATATTGAGGTTAGAGACTAGCGGCGAATATCGTAGCGAGTTGTTGAAAAATGTCATCACAAAAACTAGTTAACGATTGTGGTTATGTAATTACTTTGCTTGCTTTAGCTCTCAGTAAATGCAGTAATATAAAATAATAATTATATTAAAAAATGAAGTGGTTCTTACTAAATGAGAGTCTAAGCCTATTTATTCAAGTAATGGTCCGTGGAACATATGTACATTTATTCTTTTGTTTTAGTTTTGAATGCAGGCTTTGCCTAAAGGACCGACACCTAAATACTCAAACCACAAGTTTCCAAAAGTATCGTTATTTCTAGTATAAAACAATTATAAAAGAACTTGGCTGAAAACTACCCATTGAGGTCCTTAAAATTGCAAACAAATTTTTTTTTCAGCCAAATTTTTAATCCTACTAAAAACTTATATTTTGCCAACTATAAAATTATATTTTGTTATAGATGAAATAAATTTGAAGTCAATATCTGTCTGGGTTCTGAGAAGATTTGAGTTGAAAATCAATTCTTACCAATTTATTTTAAGTTGTTTTCATTATGTAAATTTTTAATTTTTGTAATAAAAAATTGTCAATTGGTTTTTAATAAAAAAAATGATAACATTCTTCGTAGTAAACAATTATTCTGAAGGTATTACCTTTTTTTGTTCGTAAAATATTCGAGCTGACAAATAAAGGGTGTTTTCTTACACGTGTAGTTTTCAAGAAGAAATAATACTTATATCAGTTCAGTTTCAGTTCAGTTCAGTTTAATTTTTATTTTTTCATCTTCAATTTGTTAACATAAATCATATTAAAACTAACAATAAGAAATTGAGTTTAGTATAAATTATTTAAAAAACATAGTATTATCTATTGCAAGTGTTTTTCCAAAAAAAAAAAGAGTTTGAAGAAGAAAAGATTCACTCTGTTGTCCTGTGACAAGTGTCGAGTGCATCTTTGTATATAATATAAACATTTTTTTTTTTTAAATATAAATTAACATAAATAGAATAAATAAATACAATTTCAAATTAGACCTAGAATAATACAAAAAGAAACTAATAATGATATGAAAATGATTAAGAGATATACAAATGAAGGTGCATCAATTTAGACTAATAAAGAGATTAGGTATATTGTTTATTTCATCAAAATCAAAGTTAAAAATCCATTTCTTAACTTTTGCATTAAAGGGAAATATAGAACGAATGGAACGAATTTCAGAGGGGAGAGCATTATACAATCTAGGAGCTACTGATGTGTAAAATTTAAGAAAGTGCTGAGTATTGTGGATTGGAATAAAAGCAAGATCTCTCTCACTACTACGTAAAGAGTAAGTAGATAAATTTCGATTAAATAGATAACCACTTCTTAAAAAAAAGATTTTTAAAACTTTATAAAAGTAAAGATGTTTGAATGGAAGAATTTTAGAGCTAAGAAATAATGAAAAGCCATGTTTTTTTCCAAATAATTCTTAATATATGCTTTTGGGATATGATCAAGGGCTGTAGATAGGTTTTAAAGGTACCACCCCAACAAACTATTCCATATTGGAGCTTGGATTGAACCAACCCATAGTAAATGGTTTCAAGAAGTTTTCGAGAACATAGTTTTCTCAAGTGGTACATTATATAAGTGGCAGATTGTAAATATTTCTTAACGGATAGAGTATGAGCTTTCCAATTCATATTACTATCAATAGTTAAGCCAAGGTATTTCAATTCACTAACATTTTCAATAAGGAAACACTTTGATGAACAGCCCACTTCAGTTTTAAAAGTTAAAGGATCCAATGATGCAGAACAAGTATAAGAACTCAACGAGGTATTTTTGCAATCATAGCTATGTTGAATAAGTTGAGGAGGACTAATTTCAAATAACGGTAACTTGAAAAACATTACTTTAGTTTTTTTGCTTATGACAAGTTTATGGACTCCTAGCCAATGTCTTATAGCTTCTAGGTCATGATTTATGTCAGCAACCAAGTTCAAAACAGATGAGCTGGAGTAGGCACAGGCTATATTATCAGCAAAACCAGTGATATTGCCTTTCAGTTTCAGACTAAATATAGAGTTAATATAAAACAAAACAGAGCCTTGAGGCACTCCAACATTTATATTAAGACTTTCACTTAACCTTTCACCAATTTTCACCTTTTGTTTTCTACCTTGAAGAAATGAAGAAAACCATTTCAAAATAACACCCCTGATTCCAATCTTTTCTAATTTTTTTAACATAATATTATGGTCTATGGTATCAAAAGCTTTTTTTATATCAATAAATAAGGCTGCAGTAGGTTTTTTAATGTTCATACTCTCATAGATTTGTGTACAAACGCTTAGCAGAGCATCTTCAGTCGAATTACCAGCTCTAAATCCAAATTGATTTGGACTAAAAAACGACATACTGTCAAGATAGGTTATAACTCTACTTTTAACAACTTTCTCAAAGATTTTAGAAAAAACTGGTAGAAGAGAAATTGGTCTATAATTCTTGATAAATTTTTTATCACCTTTCTTGTATATGGGAATAACCTCAGCCATTTTTAAATTGGTTGGGAATCGACCATGAAAAATACTTTTATTAAAAACATGCGTTAAAACATCGACTACATTTAGGCAAACCTTTTTAATGAAATTACTAGAGAAACTATCAAGAGTGTTCGAGTCCAAATTGTCCAAAGCCATTATAGTTTTATAAACCTCAAAAGAAGAGATTGGTTCAAAGAAGAAACTATTTGCATAATATCCTTCGTTGACACAACTGTCAGGGCAAATATTGGAAGTGTCGTTGAACCCAGCTTCAGAAAGGTGTCCATAGCTATTCTAACAAAAAATTCATTAAAAAGTTTAGCAATATCCGAATGATCAACAATCTTCAAATTTCCATTAATCAAATTGATTACAGGACCAGAAACCACATTTTTTTCAAATATTTCATTGACTATCTTCCATTCTTCTCTAATGTTTCCACGGGCTTTATAATTTAATGTTATATGTCCAAGAATTTAGCTTCATTATCAAGATCAGGGTTTGCTATTACAGTGTTGGCCAAAGCATTAGCAACTAAAACTACCTCCATCTTTATGTCATTCAAAAATTAATAACTGTAACAAATCAAGTTCATTTTTTTCCAAAATGTAATACATTATGTATGTATGTACTTCTAAATAGACCTTAAAAGAATATAGTGTTTATAACGGTCCATTTAAATACGATATAAATAGGACAGTTAACTCAATTTTGTGTTGGTCAAAACAAAAGCAATTTTTTATTGCTATCTCTCTTTTTCTTATTAATAAAGAAAATTTAGTCCGTTAACTACAAAACCCATTGCTCATATTAAAGGTGTTGGCAAACAAGTGCAGTTCAATCTATTTATTAGTTGTTATTCAATGGGCAAGCTTATCAGTGCTCTTAGCTAACTTTTGTAAAATAGCCGGAAACAAATACTCTAACGAAATAAAAGAAAAAAAAACTTAAAATTAATTAAAAAAGTGGAACGAGTCAAATTAAAATATCGGAAAAATATTCCATTCCCAAATCAGTGATTTGCCTTTTAATAAAATTTTACATATCCAAAAAGTCATTCCAATAATAAAATCAAAAACAATCCGGAGACGAGCTATTAATGGTGGACTTAAACCTTTTAAAGCTGTAAAGAAGCCTTTTATTTCAACCAAAAACAAACTGTCGAGACTAAAATTTGCTCATGGCCACATCAACTGGACCGTTAGAAAATGGAGGAACGTACTCTTTTCGGACGAGTCCAAATTCAATTTCAAGGGTTATCATGGTTTCCGTCGTGTTCGCAGACCAGTCAAGTAGTAGTAGAAATGGTGGCCACGAGCAGTCTAGCTCGGTGACACAATTAGCGCTGAGTTGCGCCGTTTTGATACCATAAAATACTCGCTTGACCTATAAAGATAAAAGGGGGATTATAAAGAAAAAATACGCCTCAAATCCACTTTGTTGCGTTTAGAAAGGAGATCAAATCTTTGATCTCCAGTTCTGAGAGCTCATTCCCAATGTTTTGGCTCTCGTTTTGGCCAAGGCAGGACACTTGCATAAGAAGTGAAGAACAGTTTCTTTTTCTCGCTGGTCCTCACAACTACGACAGAAAGTATTGTGGGGGATGCCCAGCTTAGATGCGTGTTCTCCAACAGGCCAGTGTCCGGTGCATGTAGCAACGACCCTGGCTATGTCTTGGCTGGGTCTGCAAATAAGATTATTAGTACGGGATTTGTTGTGTGCAAAGCTCCCATGGAGCCAACACTAGCTGTTCTCTGAACCTTTTTTAGTTTAGTTATATTGTAGGCTTTGCTAAGCGCGGGCCACCAGACAATCGAACAATAGGACAAGATTCGACGTACCACGGCTGTATACGTCCACAAGATCATCTTTGATTGCAAACCCCACTTTTTGCCAAAGGTTTAATTACAGGCATAGAAAGCTATGCTGGCTTTCTTGACCCTTTCATAGATATTAAGTTTCCAGTTTAACTTTGGGTCAAGTATTACTCCCAAATATCTAGCGCTGGAAGACAAGGAAAGAGTTTCACCGTTATGGCGGGGGAGGGTGAAGGGTGGTACTTTTGTTTTCGTAGTGAAGAGCATCAGTTCAGTTTTGCTTTTATTGACACCCAGGCCACAGCTTGTAGCCTAGTTGCTTACTTTTAACAATGCCATCTCCGTAATCTCACTAATCACGGAAGTGAACTTTCCTGATACCAGTATCACCAAATCATCTGCGTTAGCAACGGCCTTCACACCACAACTTTCCAGTTTAATAAGAATTTTGTTCATGACCAGAAGCCAAAGAAGGGGGGATAGAACACCCCCCTGAGGTGTTCCCCTGTTTACGCACCTGGTCAAGTAAGTGTTACCTAAGGTAGCTTGAATTTTTCTATCACTGAGCATGGAAACAATCCAATTTCTGATGTAGTCCTCTACACCCTGATCACCCAGTGATTCTTGAATAGATTCTGTTAAGAAGTTGTTGAAAGCTCCTTCTATGTCTAAGAAGGTAGCGAGAGTAAATTCTTTGTAGTGTATGGTTTTTTCAACTGTACGCACTACCTCATGTAGGGCTGTCTCCGTAGACTTGCCCTTAAGATAAGCGTGTTGAGAACTCTCAAGAGGGCATACATCTAAAATGCCTCTGATATGGTAATCAAGAATGCGCTCCATTGCCTTAAGCACGAAGGAAGTAAGGCTTATTGGTCTAAAATCCTTCGCGGATTCATGTCCTCGCCTGCCGACCTTCGGGATAAAAACTACTCTAACATGTCTCCAAGACTCGGGAACATGATTTAGACAGAGACATCCTTTAAAGATCATCTCCAGCCAAGGAATCGCCAGAAATTGCGTTTTCTGAAGCATGATCGGCATTATGCCGTCCAGGCCTGGAGACTTGTACGGGGAAAATGTGTTGATTGCTCAAGCAATATTTTCCTTATTTATCAAGGTATCGATGTGTTCTATATCCGCGACACGCCATTTGAATTAAGAGTTTGAGGGTTGTTATTCTCACAACCCGGAAAATGCGCCGCCAACAGCAGTTCTAGGGATTCTGCAGGAGAGGCTGCCCAGGAATCGCCAGATTTTTTAAGAAAGGAAGGACAACAATGGTCTTTCGATAGAACAGACCAGTCAAAGAGGCACCCAATCCACGTCACATTAAGGTAGGTAGGTAGAAATGGCGTTCCCAGGGCAGACCTAGCCTGAGATCCAATTAGCGCTGTAGTGCGCCGTTTTGGTACCAAAACTCGTTTGACCTGTGAAATAAAGGAGAAGATTTATAGCGATTAAGTTAGAGCCATTTTGTCGCATTGAGGAAAGAGATTAGGTCTCTAATCTTTGTCTCAGATAGCTCATTCAGTTCGTGAAAGAATGCTTTCCCAAAGCATTTCATTCTAGTGCTTGCCAAGGCAGGACATTTGCAGAGGAAATGGATTATCGTTTCACTTTCTCTTTGGTCGCAGCAACTACGGCAAAAAGTGTTGTAAGAGATACCCAACTTCTCTGCATGAACTCCAATGGGCCAGTGTCCGGTACAAACCGCAACAATCCTGGCTATGTCTTGCCTTGGCCTGCATAGAAGATCGTTTGTACGGGTTTTATTATAGGTGGGCCATATCTTCCTAGATATAATGCAGTTGGGTAAATTGCTCCACCTTCGGTTTGATTCAGTTTGGTAGATGGAAAAGATTTTACCCTTCATAGCACCAAGAGGAATGTTAACCATTTCCGCAAGTGAGCTATGAAGGGCCGATCCTTGCCTGGCTAGCTCGTCAGCCCGTTCATTTCCCACGATACCACTATGGCCCGGAACCCAGATCAGGGTGACACCGAGGTTAATGTTCAGGCTCGCAAGCTCATCGCGACATTGCTGGACCAATTTAGATGAGGATGTAGCCGAGTTAATGGCTTTGATAGCTGCCTGACTGTCTGTGAAGATAGCCGCATTTCGGTTTTGGTTTGGGCTTTGTTTAAGTATTTTACATGCCTCCCTAATTGCCAGCAGTTCAGCCTGAAAAACGCTAGCAAAGTCAGGAAGCCTAAAGGATTTAGCTACGTTTAGGGACTCAGAAAAGATCCCAGAACCAACTCCGCACTCCATCTTTGAGCCGTCAGTAAAGATGGTTGTATCGAAACCTATCGACACGATGTCATCCTCCCAATCTTCTCTGGATGGGAAAAAGACCTTAAAACCCCTACTAAGGCTCAAAGTAGGAGTGCAGTAGTCAGTGTCTACCGAGATAATATCTGAGGGAATCAATTTCGCTGTGTTGCTGTGACCATAAGGTTTTGACAACCAGCTATTTGATTCCTTCAGCCTAATAGCGCTGCAGGAAACTATGTATTTAATAAAAAGGTCGATTGGTAGAAGATCCATAATAACGTTTAAGGCGTCCGTTGGGCAAGTACGCATGGCCCCTGTGGTGCCCACGCAAGCTGTTCTCTGAACCTTCTTTAGCTTATCGATATTATAGGCTTTGCTAAGAGCAGGCCACCACACAATCGAACCATAAGTTAAGATTGGACGTACTACGGCTGTGTACGTCCATAAAATCATCTTCGACTGAAGTCCCCACTTTTTGCCGAAAGTTTTGCTGCAGGCGTAGAAGGCAACACAGGCCTTCTTAACCCGCACTTCAATATTTCGTTTCCAGTTTAATTTAGCGTCGAGTATAACTCCCAAATATTTTGCACTGGAAGACAATGAAAGGATTTGACCGTTGAGTCGAGGTAGCGTGAAGGGCGGTACCTTAGTTTTGGTGGTAAAGAGCATCAGTTCAGTTTTACTTTGGTTAACTCCTAGACCACAACTAGTGGCCCAGCTGCTAACTTTCTTCAAAGCTGACTCCGTGATTTCACTAATCACAGAGGTGTACTTTCCTGACACCAATAGCACCAAATCATCCGCATAGGCTACCGCCTTCACTCCACATCTCTCTAATTTAACGAGAATTGTATCCATGACCAGAAGCCACAGAAGAGGCGAAAGGACACCACCCTGGGGTGTTCCCCTACTTACGTTTTTTGTTGCGGTTGTATTGCCTAGAGTGGCTTGAATCTTCCTACCACTGAGCATGGAGATAATCCATTCTCGAATGAAGTATTCTACACCGAACTTCACGAGCGATTCTTCTATGGATTCGGTAAGGACGTTGTTAAAAGCACCTTCTATGTCTAAGAAGGTGGCAAGAGTAAATTCTTTATAATGTATTGTTTTTTCTACAGTACGCACTACCTCATGGAGGGCAGTCTCCGTAGATTTGCCCTTAAGATAAGCATGCTGAGAGCTTTCGAGAGGTCTTCCATCTAGGATTTCTCTAATATGGTAATCAAGAATGCGCTCCAAGCTTTTAAGCACAAAAGATGTTAAGCTTATTGGTCTGAAATCCTTCGCGGATTCGTGACCACGCCTACCCACTTTCGGGATAAAAACTACCTTGACCTGTCTCCACGACATGGGCACATGTTTGAGAAGGAGGCATCCTTTGAAAATTTGTTCCAGCCATGGAGCTGCCACATCATGCAACTTTTGAAGCATAACTGGCAGTATGCCATCCATGCCTGGGGATTTATATGGAGAGAAAGTATTGATGGCCCACACAATATTTTCTCTGGTTATAACGGAATTGATTTGCTCCACATGAGCTACGTTTAGCTCTGTGGTTTCACGCGGTTCGGGGTTAACGCTCTCGCAACCCGGAAAGTGCGTCTTCATCAGTAGCTCAAGAGATTCGGCTGGAGAGGCTGTCCAGGTTCCATCAGGCTTTCTTAGAAATGAAGGATTACAATGTTCCTTCGATAACACTTTGCTGAGCCTTGCGGAGTCCTTTATGTCTTCGATTGATTGACAGTAATCTCTCCAGCCTTGTCTTTTGGCTGATGACAGGGCTTTCTTGTAAATTTTAAGAGAGTCCTTATACGGTTGGTAAAACTTATGTTTGTGGCAGATGTTGAAGATTGTCCTCGTCATTTTCCTAAGACTGGACAGTTCTTCATTCCACCAAGAAGGAAGGGTTTTACGGCTGTATTTAACTGGGCAAGAGACTCTAAAAGCTCTACTTATAGAAGTTTCAAAGGTTTTCACCTTTGATTCAAGGTCTGCTATCGATTCTGCGAGATTCGGTAAGTTGCTCAGTTTGGATTTAGCAATTTGACTGAATTTCTTCCAGTCAGTTCTTTTGGGATTTCTATAAGGTGGAGGGTTTTTCGACTCGAAATTAATTTGAAAAAGAATCCATTTGTGATCCGAAAACGAATTCAAAGGGGAAACTCTCCAATTCTCCACTAATAAATTACGGTTGTTTACTAAAGTAACATCAAGCACATCCTCCCATCCATCATAATTTTCCGAGCTCGGAAAGACGAAAGTGGGAGTATTGCCTCTGTTACAAATGGTCATATTATGTGCAATAATAAAATCAAAAAGTGACTCACCTCGTTCGTTGATTTCAGAGCTTCCCCAAAGGGTATGCCGAGCATTCGCGTCGCCTCCGATCAGAAGGTTTGCCTTATCAAACATAGCTTTGTTTATAATTCTGCGCACCTCCTCCGGAGGTGATGGTGAATTGTGGGCTGAGTAGAAAGAGGCCAGCAGCAAACCCCGTGTATTTTTATCTTCGAATCTGACAACTGTCAGATCAGGAGTGCTAAAATTTGGACATAAAAAACCTTTTAAATGTTTCTTAGCTAAAATACAAGTTCTGGGATTACCTTGGTCTTGGTCTGCGGTTTTATAAAAGAGGTCGTATTGGTTGTCTTGGAGGCCCCGCACCTTGAGGCCGTTTATCCACGGTTCTTGGATAACGCCAATGTCGACGTTTTCCTCCCTAAGGAAAACTCTCAGATTATCTGAAGCACACTTAGAATGCTTCAGATTAATCTGGACGACCTTCAGCGCGTTTTTTAGTTTTTATTTTTGGCTGCAGAGCTAGGGCCCGGCAACTCGCTGGGGACCTCGACTCCGCTAACAACATCGTCAACCTCGACGTTGTCATCAGCTTTGTCGGTGTCTGCTCCCTGACTCTGCAGAATTTTAATTTTGGCATTCCTTATGCCAAAACTAAGCTTATAATCGGCCTTTTCGAGAGCCCCTAGGCTTTCCTCGCTAATCCTCAGAAGGTAAGAGGCGCTGGTCTTCTGTGGTTCTTCTGCCTTAATCACAGCCCAGTCGTGCATGGGGACCAGCGGATTTTGCCTCTGAAGACCGCGGATCAAATCCTGTCCGCTTGGCTTTATGCTCATGAGCGGTAACCAAATGCGAGCCTTCGGTTGTCTAGGGATGTCCTTAGCCGGGATAAGCTTGAGCTTCAAGCCCTCCCAGGCATTGCTAACCTTAGCAATGCTTTCACTAAGGAAATCTCTAGAAAACCTGTCTGCACACTTAATTACCCTATACCCCCTGAGCATCTCGCCAGAGTCGAAACTAGGGTAGGGGCCCTCACTGTTATTTATTGTGTATGAAAACACCATCTCAGAGAGCTTGCCCTCGATAGAGTTCCACACGTTCAGCAGACCTTTGCTGTTTGTGGAGAGCTCATCCACAACTGCTACTTGGAGGTCATCCCTGACAACCTCACTAAGAGTACGCAGTTGCGCTGCTCCAGAAGATGGTGCTTTCCCTGGCTTTGTCCGGCCGTCAAGCTTGCTCTTTTTCTGAGACGGACAGATCTCTTCCTGAGATCTGTTACGCTTAACGGCCTTTTCTCGGCTGGCCAGAAGGTTGTTGTATTCATCAACAACCTTCTGGTACTTTATTTTATCCTGGGCATCCTTCTCATGAATTACTCCAGCCTCTTCATTCTTGGCAATCTTGGCAAGAATAAAAGAGGCCGTTTTGAAGCGGTTCTTGAGAAGAGCGCCTTCCGATGGCTTTTTTGTTCCTCGAGTTGCACTGCTACTAGAGGGTTTCGGATTGTTATGCGGTTTAGGAAGTATAGGAGTGCTATGAATAGCACCGCCTATACTTCCTGTGGTTTTGGGTTGCTCACAAGCGCTGGAACTACCAGCGCTAAATGAGCTCCCCTTTACGGTCTCCTGGCTGGAGGCCAAGAGTTCATCCTCCAAGTCTGCGGATGGTTCTGTGTTCGTCAAGTCTAGTTCGTCCATTTTGTATGAGTTTTTTGAATGTTGGTCCCACGAGTAGGTCGGAAAAAAAGAGGTCAGCCCCGGCAGAGCCGATATACCGGGGTAAGGCGAAAAATAAGACGGACCCTGCCAAGGCATCCGAATGAGCTCGTTAGCGACTGGTTTTCCCCCCAGCCTTTCATTCTTCGGCACGGATTATGTAAAACGCTCACACCACCACTGAAATTAGGGACCTCGTATCTATGGTCAAATTGCATTGCTAAAGCTTGCTACTATTGAGGAGTAGGAAACTTCAGCAATTCAACCTGACCTTAGCTGACCCCCATCTTGACAACGTACAAGACAACTGTGGTGATCATTACCGCCCGGCACCCACTAGGAGGGTTTGAAACGAGGATTTTTGCCGAGCACGTCACATTAAAGCTACTGTGAAACACAGAAGAGGTAAGGTAATGGTCTGGGGGTGTTTTTCAAGGATGGACTGGGACCGATTCACCAAATAGATGGTACAATGGATTGTTTTATGTACATTGAAATTTTGCAAAATGTAATGCTGCCACACGCTGAGGATCAGTTGCCTATGAAATGGATATTTCAGTAAGACAACAACCCAAAGCACACGTCCAATACGGTTAAGAAGTTGTATTTAAGAATACCAGATTTACGTGTTACAATGGCCAGTACAGTTCCCAGATCTCAGCCCCATAGAAAATCTATGAGAAATTGTAGATCGACGAATTGTAAGGATTAATTGCAAAAATAAAAATTATCTACTTGATCAAATTAAAATGGCTTGGAAAAGTATCCCAAACATGCCTCGAAGATGTACTGAAGAGATTAAAAACAAGGGGTTTGCAAACAAATACTAGCAATATTTTAGTAATTCTAAAAGAAATGAATGTATTTTTTAAAAGTTGCTTTTGTTTTTACGAGGCTACTAACTAACAGTGCTATTTTTAATGAACTATTACAAGAAACATTATATTTTTTTCTGCGTGACCTCTTTGGCATGCCCAGGGTTCAAACATCACTTCGATCGAAGCAAATCTACTCCAGTTTTGAGGGAGAAAACAAATCTACTTCACCACTCCGCTTTTTTCAGATCTGCTCCTTTTTTCCACACTAAGAAATTGTTAAGCCAAACCAAATGAAATGAATGACAGCACTGTGTATTCTCCAAACAACTCTGCTCTGACTCTCTGTCTCTGAACGGAATCAAAATTTTTCTTACCTAATATAAGCAACATAGATCAGCAAGACTTAGTTAGCTTTTGGTACTCATTAAAAACAACCACTAATAAAATGGAAGAACTTATGTTCCAAAACTTATCTGACTATATGTTAACTCTAGCTGTTTTACCACACAGCAGCGCCGCAGCTGAGAGAAAGTTTTCCGAAATGAATTTATTGAAAACTAAAATAAGAAATCGTTTGCATGTCAATACAGTTGAAAATTTAATGTTTTCACGATCATTAATAGCAGATCGAAAACAAATTTTTGAATCACCGCTTGAATTGATTAAATTTATAAGAGAATTTAAATTTGTCCAAGGCAAATACATTTTAAAATAAAATCAATAAAAACCAAAAATATTTATAGTATGTATTATGAATTGTCTTTAGTTTCTGAAGTCTAAAACCGTTTGTGATTCATTTATTGTTTTAAAAAAATTAATATTTTTGTTAAAAATATAGTTTTTAAAAACTATAGTTTTTTTGTTTTTAACTCTAATTTCTTATTTAATTTAGTGTATAAGATATTAAGTTTAAGGTATTCAAGTCTGAATTAATATATCTACATATGTGATTTTTTTTGTTAAAAATACCTATTTATTTCCGTTAAATACATTTTTGTTAAAAATCCAGTTTTTGAAAACTTGAGTTTTTCTTTCATTTTCAAATCTACTTCGGAAATTTTTGATTTACTTCACTTTTGCTGCAAATCTGCTCCGAAATTTTGTTACTGAGGTTCGAACCCTGGCGCATGCCTCAATTTGTTGGTCCAAATATTCGATGACGCTAAGGCATAATTTAGGTTCTATGTCTTTTATATGCCGAATTATCTCATCCTTTAGATCTTGAACTGTTGCTGGCTTATTGGCGTACACCTTTTCTTTCAAATAACCCCAAAGAAAAATCACATGATCTTGGCGTCCAATTGACATCGCCACCACATGAGATTACACGGCCATTGAATTAGTCGCGCAAAAGAGCCATTGTTTCGTTACCTGTGTGGCAAGTGTCACTGCCCTGTTGAAACCACATATCGTCCAAATCCATATCTTCCGATTCGGGTCATAAAAAGTGTATGATAACTGGTCCGATCCGAGCCTTTTTTTTGTAATTTCATCCCTTTTTTGTATGACGTCATTCTGTGTAAAATTAAATTTATTGAAGTTAGCAGCATTATTGGTTCTTGAGATCAACCAATTTTGTTCATTTTTTTTTTTAAAATAGCTTTTATGAAAAAAATCTACTTAACGTTGTTTTTTCCTTTCCCACATTTTATACACTATTGTCTATAAGACAGCTTTTATTTCAAGTCAATATCTCAGCTGAATCTTGAAATATGGATGAAAAAATAACAAGGGATTTATATTCTACAAAACTTCAAAAGTCCAGAAATATTAGAACTTTAAATTTGACAAATCGGAATGATCGCAATAACTTCTAATAGGCATAGTAGAAATTAATTTTCAAGAGCACTTTCTCATATTTGTATAGGTAAATAGCATCTACTGCAATCATGTTCTCCACTTTTCCTTCTTAAACTTACTAATTTCTTATGCAATTTATATAGATTTCATATTTAAGGATATTCCGTCTTGAATAAATTATAGAAAACTAGAGCAAGAACATTTTAAATCTAAACCAAATAAAGTTTAAATATGTAAAAGTACACTTAATTTCCTGTGGGTGGTTGAAATAAATTGAAAAAAAAAAATAGTTTTCAAAAATAATGTCCTTAAAGAACTTACACTTAGAACCATACATGTATACCTATGAGTATAGATATAGGAATGCATATCCCATAAGAGCGATTCATAGATCAATTTCGAACTTCCAAAATCCATAAATCTAATTTTAACTTTTGCAAAACTCTCTTACCACACATAAGAAACGTTTCTCTTTTAGTAAAATAGTTTTATAGTTTAGTTGAGTTGAAGTTGGGCTGAGTTGAGTGAGAGACGCACTTGAAATTGCATAAAGCTACAACATTATAATATTCACACATATTCCTTTATGTATGTATGTATATGAAATAAGGGAAATTCTTTAAGGATGTTGTATAACATACAGTTGACTGTGTGTATTTTGCAAGGACAAATACATACAGCTGCGGTAAAAAATATTACACCACAGAACATCAACAATTTTATAAATCAATCGGGTTTAAGTCTGGCGACTATGCCGTACAGGCCATTCCATGACATCAACTGTGTTGTAAGGGAAAATCTCATCCTTAACTATCTTAGCATAAAAATGTCCTACATCGTTATATGAAAAACTTTCACAAGTAATTTTATTATTATGTCTTATTTGGGCTGAATTCGGAATTAGGAGGTAACACATACTTTCATCTGTCCACAAAACATTTATTTCATAAAATTTTAAATTCACACAAATTATTTCGAGTTACACTTTAGTGGCATTTTTTTTAACCGCAACTGTAAATGCATGGATAAACCAGGAACATCCTTTTACCATAATAATAATAAAGAAGAATTTCCCCATTGTGCCAAAAGTAACCGGGTAATTTCGACACACAAGTGAAATGAAATGGAGAAAACTTTTTCATTGATTGTAAAAGAAAAAAAGTAAAAGTTAAGAAAAATAGTTCACAATATTCGTAGATTTTTCTTCTCATAAGTTTATACCTATGTAAGTCTTACTATTTCGCATAGCGGTAGCCAAATGCTTGCGGTTTCAAAGAAGGAATGTGAACACTTGGTGGAAATTATATTTTATTTTTCAAAAGAGATAGGTAATGTATTGAAATATTCATTTACACTTTTTATCGACATTTGTAGTTCATTTGTTTTTTATTTTTTTTTTTTTGAAGAGGAGAAACGTGCAAAGGAAATGATTTAAAAAAGATATGATAAAAGAGTTTGATTTCAAAATCTATTTTGGTTAACGAGATTTTTATTCCAAAACCATTTTTTACCAATTTTAGTAGCATTAAAGTTTTATTTCTAATTATAAACAAATACAAATTGGATAAATGAAATTAATTTGAAGCCAATGTTTTCTATTATTCACGAGATATCGAGAACCGAACATAAATTTTACCAATTTTGCGTACTATTTTTTGTAGATTTTAATTGTTTACGAAAAAACTAACTGTTAGATTTTTATAAAAAAATTACTGAATGTTGAAAACAATATTTTTTATAAAATAAAAGTAATTTGAAGTCGAAAATCAATTTTTACGAAATTATATTAATTTTTGTTTTGGTATTTATTTTTTGTTAAAAAACTGTCAATTCGATTTTTCTCAAAATTTTATTAAATGTTGAAAACAATATTTTTCATAAGATAAAATTAGTTTAAAGCCAATACCTCAAAGTTTTGAAAAGATATTTACATAAGTCGAAAATCAATTTTTACAAACTTTTGTTAATTTCTTTACGTTTTTAATTTTTTGTAAGAAAAGTGTCAATTCTATTTTTCTCAAAATGTTACTGAATGTGGCCAACAATATTTTTAAACAAATAATATTAGTTTAAAGCCAATGTCTTAAAGTTTTCAAAAGTTATTTGAGTCGAAAATCAATTTTTACTAACATTAATTAATTTTTTTTTAGGTTTTTATTTTTTGTAAAAAAAACTGTTAATTCGATTTTTCTCAACATTTTACCGAATGTTGAAAACAATATTTCTTATAAGATAAAATAAGTTGGAAGCCATAGGGCCCTATTATGACTCGCGAGTAGAACGTTCGACTCAAGTCGAACGATTTGGCGAATTGCCTAAGTCGTGGTATTATTAAAGGCGAACTTCGACTTTCGCTTTTGAAAACAATACTACCAACTTTAAGAAGTGAAATATGTAACGTCATGACTCGGTGAAACGTCAAATACTGAAAATTATTGTTGATGAAATATTGTTTACAATTTGGAAAAAAGTAAAATAAATAAAACAAAATATGATAAGCAGTGTTGATTTATTTTTTGAAGATGAAGATGAAAACGAAAGAGCGGAGAAAGTATTGGTGTGTAGATTACGAAGAAGTTTAAGGGACAACTCCAACCCACTTCAACTTCCAGATAATTTGTAAGAATAAAATCGTGAATTCTATTTCAGTTTAATTCAATTGTTCTTTTGATAGGTTTGTGTCATATTTTCGCGTTAATAAGCATGCATTTGGTTATATTTTAAACATCATTGCACCAGGATTTAAAACTACTCAAAGTTCTGCAATTCCACCATATATAAAACTTTTAATTTCACTTCCAGCAGATCCTTATGTCGTTTGTTTTTCTCCAGGTTCTCTTTTTCCTTCCGTCTTTCTCTGGCTTTTAACAAGTCGACATGTTCTTTATTAAAGTCGTAATTCTTCCTAGAATATCGAGCAATCTCCGAAAGCGACTTTTGTGCGGAGTCTGAAGCAGCGAGAATTTTTGTTTGCATCTCAAGAATTTCCTCTTGCGTCTTCGTTTGTTTGTTGAGTATTTTAATTCTATCGTTCTCGACGTTTCTCTTGCGATGAGATGTTCCAGGTTGTAATGATGTATCTGATGGCAATGTTATATCTTGAACGTCTACTTCTGATTCTTCAAGATGTTGAAATACTTCAGTTTCAAGAGCACGTATTCCAAACGTATTTCCTGAAGGATTCACAGCCTTTTGAAGGCTGAGTAGATCGTCCACTGCGTGCTCCAAAGGAGATAGAGAAAGCTGCCCATAAGGTCCTCCACCAGTTGCAACTACATCCTTCTTGTTGTCTGCGATTTTCTTTTTTAATTTTAGTTTGTAGTCAAGCCAAACCTACATTCATGAAAAATATTATTAAATGCTTTTCTGATTTTTTTTGTTAACATACCTTATGCCACTCCTCGCGTAAAGGAGGCACTAGGGAGTTGAGATCAATGGCAAACCTATCCCAACATTCTGCTTGGTTTTTTTTGAAGATCCGAAAGATCCTATACCTTTCGCAATTTCGGGGTTTGCCTCCATAATTTCAACCAGCTTTGAAAATTGGTTGGTGTTGGTTCTTTTTATGATAGGTATACAAATAAAATTCTATATTATTTTTGCAATTGTTAAGCATTAATTAATTTTAAGCATTCATTACCTTTTTCTACTTCCAGTGCCACTCATTTCACTTTATTTTCCAAAATTATTCTCAAAACAAAATAAATCAAACAAACAACCACCGATTTCAAATTTAACAGTAAATTTCTTCAAGTCACGAAGAATTACAGTTCGACCGATTCTGACAGATAAAAGCGAACGTTCGCTATTGGTAATAGAGCGAGATTTCAATTCGCTATTTTTTTGACAGTTTAGGCGAATGTCAACTAGGCGATTCGCAAATGGTAATGCCAAATAGTCACATTTATTAAATTTTCCTTGCGACTCGCGAGTCATAATAGGGCCCATAATCTCAAATTTTTGAAAAGATATTTGAGTCAAAATTCAATTTTTACCAACTTTGAGTAATGTTTCTTTTAGGTTTTTGTTTTTTTATAAAAAAACTGTCGTTAACGTTATTCTTCGTTGCACGAAATTGTTTTGGACATATAACCATTTTTTATTCGTAAAATTTTCGATAATATAAAATTTAATTAATTTATTTAGGGTTAACCAAAATTTGCACCTTTTTTTAAACTGCTATGGTCAATTTTTTTGAGAGCCCTTTCTGCATTTTTCTGCACTATTATCTGTATACAAAATTTATTTGAAGTCGATATCTCTTCTGGTTCTTGAGCTATGGACGACGAAAAAAACGTCGCGAACGTACGTACACTGCACGCACGCACAGAAATCTTTCCAAAAATCTTTTATCTCGACTTTGGGGACCTTGAAAAGTCGAGAAATGTCAAAATTTTCAATTCGAAAATAGCTTCCTATGGGAAGTTAATTAAATTAAAAACAAAATGTGTTCAGGTGAAATATGGCCAACTTTCAAGAGCTGGCCTTATTTAATTTTTGTAAACTTTTTAGCAGTTGTTCTTAAACAAGATGAAATAAACTCCAATTGGGTATATTTCACTTAGGGTTTGCGGTGCAACGAACAATGGAACGGACAATACCGAAATACAAGGAACGCGACCAAAACAACGTCTACAGTAACGCGACTATAGACGCACTACACAGACAGAAAAGCGGACTACTGACAAGACTGAAAAACTTGTACAGACGATTTACAGACCCGTACGACCTGGAGATTAGGACACTGAAGTCGTCGATTAAAAACGTCAACACCCTGATCAAGGAAAACTACAGGTTATCTATTAATTTGTACTGGGACAAGAAAATTCGGGCCGTTAATTCTAGCGACCCGAGTATGTTCCCTAAGATTAATAAGATATTTAGGTCCAAGAACCAGAACGACCTTCCGTGTCTTAAACTCCTGAGAACAGTAGAGAACACAGACGTACTTCTGACAGCGCAAATTGATCCTGAGGAAGCCGTCTTGGATGATGACTTCTTTGTGATTGAAGATCCGCAGGAGAAAGTGGAGACAGTTGGTGCTGCTTTCCAGCAAGTGTATAAGGTGAATGCTTGCACTCGCCCGAACCATGACCTGGAGAACAGAGTCTTACTTCATCACTTCTACCTAAGGAATGATATTTCGCATTGGCGATCCGAGAACCGTGGTTTTACCCGGTTTGATGACGACTTTTTAGCAAACGCTATAATCGCCGATCGAACGGGCCCAAGTCCCTTGCTCATCACGAAGGTAGAACTCCAGCTCATCTTCGATTCAATAAGGAATAAGAAGTCAGCAGGTGTCGACGGTATATCCAATATTGTACTAAGACACCTACCGATTGAAGCAATAGACGTCTTCACCACTCTGTTCAACAACGCGCTAAATAATGCATATTATCCAGTGCGTTGGAAGACAGCTGTGGTTCATCCTCTCCCGAAAAAGGGAAAGGACAACTCCAATCCTTCAAATCTCCGGTCAATAAGTCTTCTTCCAAGCATCAGCAGGGTATTTGAAAAGGTAATCAATAGGGCTCTGGCTGAGTGGGCTGCGGACAACAGTATAATTCCGGATAATCAGTTCGGGTTCAAGGCAGGACATGACACTATTCATGCCGCGTCTAAGCTCGTTTCTGATATCCAATGGAACAAGTCCAAGAAACAATGCACGCGTGCTGTTCTGGTTGATTTAGAGAAGGCCTTCGACACCGTATGGTTAGAAGGGTTGTACCTCAAACTCACCAGACTAGGCATCAGTAAACCATTATTGTGGGTTGGCTATGTTAAGCATTACAAAAAAATTTTATAGTTTTTTTTTTTTTTTATCTACCAATTAAGATTTAATAATGTATTTTTGAGTTCACATTCACATTAAAAGAACTCAAAAGTATAAGTTTTATAAAAAAAACTATAAAAAAATCAGATGCCTCACAACAATTTTCACATCAGATATTTAGCCCCCCCCCCCTTAATTTGGAGGTACCAAAAAAATGTGGGGGGTTAACTTAGGTTAGTTCTCACTATCAACAAAATTTTAGCTCTCTGGAACTTAGGGGCCGTGTCATACGAAACCAACAAAAAATGCGCCCCTAATCTTTCACTTACAGATATTTAACCCCCCCTTAGTTTGGTGGTACCAAAAAAATGTGGGGGGTTTCTGTGCACTTACTGAATTTATAACCCAAATTTCAATTTTCTAGGACTAAAGGATAATGAGAAATATGAGCCAACAATTTTTGGCCCCAAAATATACCGACAATATTTTAATTAATTTTATTTAATTTGTATTAATTCTTCACTCTCTTGATTGCCTTTAACGTAACAAGACCGTTTTTCTTTATTTCAATCCAAACAATATTTTTAAAATGTCAAATTTTGTGTCATCACAACGGGGTGCTCCCAAATTACATTATAATGGATTCATTTATGTTAGATATAGATGTGATACCATTAAAACATTTTGGCGATGTGAGAAGTATCGATTGGATAAATGCCATGGGAGGGTTGTTTCACAAGAAACTAGCGTGGTTATGTTAGCAGAACATAACCACGGCCCTTCCCCGGTGTTATCCGAGATGGCAACAATCGCGCAAAGAGTAAAGAGCCTGGCAACTACTTCTTCTGAAGCTCCTAGAAATATAGTTTCAAGAGCTTTAGAAGGAGTTTCCGCACTGGCTGCAGTCTGTGGGCCAAGCGTCATGTCGATGCAGAAGGCGGTTTCGCGAGAGCGAAAACGTCGGCATCAATCAATGCCCATCCCACATACTCGATCCGAAATCAATTTTCCCGCTGAGCTGTTGAGAACAAAAACTTCACACCCTGAAGATTTTTTGTTGGGTGATACAGGCAGCGGTAATGTAGACCGAATTATTATATTCGGTTCTTATTCGGATCGAGTAAGGCTGGCCCGGTGCGAAACGTGGTTGCTGGATGGCACCTTTAAAGTATGCCCTGAAATGTTTTTTCAGCTTTGGGTAGTCCACGGACTTTTTGACAATAAGGTACTTCCCTGCCTATATTGTTTGCTCCCTAACAAACTGGAAAATACCTACGTACGTGCTCTAATGCTTATTCAGAGTGCAAGTGGGATGGCAAGAATCATTTAATCAGAAAGAGATAAAAATCATGCCTGAGTAGTTCGCGTTTTGTTTCCATCTTCAAACTTGTTTCTTTACCAGTGGTACCGTCTATAAAACATTTCTGTACTAAAATACAGTATGAAGTTGCTACTTTTTAATACGAAAACAATTACAAAAAAGACCTCATTGTTTGGTTCGAATACAACATCTCGGTTAAAAATATATGGAAATAAGAAAAAAAAATTATTGTTCAGGGCCGGCGCGACACTGGTGGTGTGTTTTCAAAATTAAAATAGTTTTTTTTTGGTCGGATCTATATGATTGAGGTCAATAATTAATGACGAAATTTCATGAAAAAAAAAAATCCAAAACGATCAAAAGTTTCATAGCTACTTAAAAGCTAATGCAATTTAAAATCAATCTGATTCCTTTCAGTAAAAATTCAAAAGTTGATGAAAATTTGCAGAATAAAAAAAAAATTACCACCTATCTACTGCCCTAACCTAACCCTCCTCTAAAATGTTGAGAAACAATGTTTTAGGATCGAATAAATAGGTAGGTTATTAAAAAAAAGAAAAAAATTGTGGTAGTAGGTATAATTATAATTATAATAATAATTTTTACTAACATTAATTAATTTTTTTTTAGGTTTTTATTTTTTGTAAAAAAAACTGTTAATTCGATTTTTCTCAACATTTTACCGAATGTTGAAAACAATATTTCTTATAAGATAAAATAAGTTGGAAGCCATAGGGCCCTATTATGACTCGCGAGTAGAACGTTCGACTCAAGTCGAACGATTTGGCGAATTGCCTAAGTCGTGGTATTATTAAAGGCGAACTTCGACTTTCGCTTTTGAAAACAATACTACCAACTTTAAGAAGTGAAATATGTAACGTCATGACTCGGTGAAACGTCAAATACTGAAAATTATTGTTGATGAAATATTGTTTACAATTTGGAAAAAAGTAAAATAAATAAAACAAAATATGATAAGCAGTGTTGATTTATTTTTTGAAGATGAAGATGAAAACGAAAGAGCGGAGAAAGTATTGGTGTGTAGATTACGAAGAAGTTTAAGGGACAACTCCAACCCACTTCAACTTCCAGATAATTTGTAAGAATAAAATCGTGAATTCTATTTCAGTTTAATTCAATTGTTCTTTTGATAGGTTTGTGTCATATTTTCGCGTTAATAAGCATGCATTTGGTTATATTTTAAACATCATTGCACCAGGATTTAAAACTACTCAAAGTTCTGCAATTCCACCATATATAAAACTTTTAATTTCACTTCCAGCAGATCCTTATGTCGTTTGTTTTTCTCCAGGTTCTCTTTTTCCTTCCGTCTTTCTCTGGCTTTTAACAAGTCGACATGTTCTTTATTAAAGTCGTAATTCTTCCTAGAATATCGAGCAATCTCCGAAAGCGACTTTTGTGCGGAGTCTGAAGCAGCGAGAATTTTTGTTTGCATCTCAAGAATTTCCTCTTGCGTCTTCGTTTGTTTGTTGAGTATTTTAATTCTATCGTTCTCGACGTTTCTCTTGCGATGAGATGTTCCAGGTTGTAATGATGTATCTGATGGCAATGTTATATCTTGAACGTCTACTTCTGATTCTTCAAGATGTTGAAATACTTCAGTTTCAAGAGCACGTATTCCAAACGTATTTCCTGAAGGATTCACAGCCTTTTGAAGGCTGAGTAGATCGTCCACTGCGTGCTCCAAAGGAGATAGAGAAAGCTGCCCATAAGGTCCTCCACCAGTTGCAACTACATCCTTCTTGTTGTCTGCGATTTTCTTTTTTAATTTTAGTTTGTAGTCAAGCCAAACCTACATTCATGAAAAATATTATTAAATGCTTTTCTGATTTTTTTTGTTAACATACCTTATGCCACTCCTCGCGTAAAGGAGGCACTAGGGAGTTGAGATCAATGGCAAACCTATCCCAACATTCTGCTTGGTTTTTTTTGAAGATCCGAAAGATCCTATACCTTTCGCAATTTCGGGGTTTGCCTCCATAATTTCAACCAGCTTTGAAAATTGGTTGGTGTTGGTTCTTTTTATGATAGGTATACAAATAAAATTCTATATTATTTTTGCAATTGTTAAGCATTCATTAATTTTAAGCATTCATTACCTTTTTCTACTTCCAGTGCCACTCATTTCACTTTATTTTCCAAAATTATTCTCAAAACAAAATAAATCAAACAAACAACCACCGATTTCAAATTTAACAGTAAATTTCTTCAAGTCACGAAGAATTACAGTTCGACCGATTCTGACAGATAAAAGCGAACGTTCGCTATTGGTAATAGAGCGAGATTTCAATTCGCTATTTTTTTGACAGTTTAGGCGAATGTCAACTAGGCGATTCGCAAATGGTAATGCCAAATAGTCACATTTATTAAATTTTCCTTGCGACTCGCGAGTCATAATAGGGCCCATAATCTCAAATTTTTGAAAAGATATTTGAGTCAAAATTCAATTTTTACCAACTTTGAGTAATGTTTCTTTTAGGTTTTTGTTTTTTTATAAAAAAACTGTCGTTAACGTTATTCTTCGTTGCACGAAATTGTTTTGGACATATAACCATTTTTTATTCGTAAAATTTTCGATAATATAAAATTTAATTAATTTATTTAGGGTTAACCAAAATTTGCACCTTTTTTTAAACTGCTATGGTCAATTTTTTTGAGAGCCCTTTCTGCATTTTTCTGCACTATTATCTGTATACAAAATTTATTTGAAGTCGATATCTCTTCTGGTTCTTGAGCTATGGACGACGAAAAAAACGTCGCGAACGTACGTACACTGCACGCACGCACAGAAATCTTTCCAAAAATCTTTTATCTCGACTTTGGGGACCTTGAAAAGTCGAGAAATGTCAAAATTTTCAATTCGAAAATAACTTCCTATGGGAAGTTAATTAAATTAAAAACAAAATGTGTTCAGGTGAAATATGGCCAACTTTCAAGAGCTGGCCTTATTTAATTTTTGTAAACTTTTTAGCAGTTGTTCTTAAACAAGATGAAATAAACTCCAATTGGGTATATTTCACTTAGGGTTTGCGGTGCAACGAACAATGGAACGGACAATACCGAAATACAAGGAACGCGACCAAAACAACGTCTACAGTAACGCGACTATAGACGCACTACACAGACAGAAAAGCGGACTACTGACAAGACTGAAAAACTTGTACATACGATTTACAGACCCGTACGACCTGGAGATTAGGACACTGAAGTCGTCGATTAAAAACGTCAACACCCTGATCAAGGAAAACTACAGGTTATCTATTAATTTGTACTGGGACAAGAAAATTCGGGCCGTTAATTCTAGCGACCCGAGTATGTTCCCTAAGATTAATAAGATATTTAGGTCCAAGAACCAGAACGACCTTCCGTGTCTTAAACTCCTGAGAACAGTAGAGAACACAGACGTACTTCTGACAGCGCAAATTGATCCTGAGGAAGCCGTCTTGGATGATGACTTCTTTGTGATTGAAGATCCGCAGGAGAAAGTGGAGACAGTTGGTGCTGCTTTCCAGTAAGTGTATAAGGTGAATGCTTGCACTCGCCCGAACCATGACCTGGAGAACAGAGTCTTACTTCATCACTTCTACCTAAGGAATGATATTTCGCATTGGCGATCCGAGAACCGTGGTTTTACCCGGTTTGATGACGACTTTTTAGCAAACGCTATAATCGCCGATCGAACGGGCCCAAGTCCCTTGCTCATCACGAAGGTAGAACTCCAGCTCATCTTCGATTCAATAAGGAATAAGAAGTCAGCAGGTGTCGACGGTATATCCAATATTGTACTAAGACACCTACCGATTGAAGCAATAGACATCTTCACCACTCTGTTCAACAACGCGCTAAATAATGCATATTATCCAGTGCGTTGGAAGACAGCTGTGGTTCATCCTCTCCCGAAAAAGGGAAAGGACAACTCCAATCCTTCAAATCTCCGGTCAATAAGTCTTCTTCCAAGCATCAGCAGGGTATTTGAAAAGGTAATCAATAGGGCTCTGGCTGAGTGGGCTGCGGACAACAGTATAATTCCGGATAATCAGTTCGGGTTCAAGGCAGGACATGACACTATTCATGCCGCGTCTAAGCTCGTTTCTGATATCCAATGGAACAAGTCCAAGAAACAATGCACGCGTGCTGTTCTGGTTGATTTAGAGAAGGCCTTCGACACCGTATGGTTAGAAGGGTTGTACCTCAAACTCACCAGACTAGGCATCAGTAAACCATTATTGTGGGTTGGCTATGTTAAGCATTACAAAAAAATTTTATAGTTTTTTTTTTTTTTTATCTACCAATTAAGATTTAATAATGTATTTTTGAGTTCACATTCACATTAAAAGAACTCAAAAGTATAAGTTTTATAAAAAAAACTATAAAAAAATCAGATGCCTCACAACAATTTTCACATCAGATATTTAGCCCCCCCCCCCTTAATTTGGAGGTACCAAAAAAATGTGGGGGGTTAACTTAGGTTAGTTCTCACTATCAACAAAATTTTAGCTCTCTGGAACTTAGGGGCCGTGTCATACGAAACCAACAAAAAATGCGCCCCTAATCTTTCACTTACAGATATTTAACCCCCCCTTAGTTTGGTGGTACCAAAAAAATGTGGGGGGTTTCTGTGCACTTACTGAATTTATAACCCAAATTTCAATTTTCTAGGACTAAAGGATAATGAGAAATATGAGCCAACAATTTTTGGCCCCAAAATATACCGACAATATTTTAATTAATTTTATTTAATTTGTATTAATTCTTCACTCTCTTGATTGCCTTTAACGTAACAAGACCGTTTTTCTTTATTTCAATCCAAACAATATTTTTAAAATGTCAAATTTTGTGTCATCACAACGGGGTGCTCCCAAATTACATTATAATGGATTCATTTATGTTAGATATAGATGTGATACCATTAAAACATTTTGGCGATGTGAGAAGTATCGATTGGATAAATGCCATGGGAGGGTTGTTTCACAAGAAACTAGCGTGGTTATGTTAGCAGAACATAACCACGGCCCTTCCCCGGTGTTATCCGAGATGGCAACAATCGCGCAAAGAGTAAAGAGCCTGGCAACTACTTCTTCTGAAGCTCCTAGAAATATAGTTTCAAGAGCTTTAGAAGGAGTTTCCGCACTGGCTGCAGTCTGTGGGCCAAGCGTCATGTCGATGCAGAAGGCGGTTTCGCGAGAGCGAAAACGTCGGCATCAATCAATGCCCATCCCACATACTCGATCCGAAATCAATTTTCCCGCTGAGCTGTTGAGAACAAAAACTTCACACCCTGAAGATTTTTTGTTGGGTGATACAGGCAGCGGTAATGTAGACCGAATTATTATATTCGGTTCTTATTCGGATCGAGTAAGGCTGGCCCGGTGCGAAACGTGGTTGCTGGATGGCACCTTTAAAGTATGCCCTGAAATGTTTTTTCAGCTTTGGGTAGTCCACGGACTTTTTGACAATAAGGTACTTCCCTGCCTATATTGTTTGCTCCCTAACAAACTGGAAAATACCTACGTACGTGCTCTAATGCTTATTCAGAGTGCAAGTGGGATGGCAAGAATCATTTAATCAGAAAGAGATAAAAATCATGCCTGAGTAGTTCGCGTTTTGTTTCCATCTTCAAACTTGTTTCTTTACCAGTGGTACCGTCTATAAAACATTTCTGTACTAAAATACAGTATGAAGTTGCTACTTTTTAATACGAAAACAATTACAAAAAAGACCTCATTGTTTGGTTCGAATACAACATCTCGGTTAAAAATATATGGAAATAAGAAAAAAAAATTATTGTTCAGGGCCGGCGCGACACTGGTGGTGTGTTTTCAAAATTAAAATAGTTTTTTTTTGGTCGGATCTATATGATTGAGGTCAATAATTAATGACGAAATTTCATGAAAAAAAAAAATCCAAAACGATCAAAAGTTTCATAGCTACTTAAAAGCTAATGCAATTTAAAATCAATCTGATTCCTTTCAGTAAAAATTCAAAAGTTGATGAAAATTTGCAGAATAAAAAAAAAATTACCACCTATCTACTGCCCTAACCTAACCCTCCTCTAAAATGTTGAGAAACAATGTTTTAGGATCGAATAAATAGGTAGGTTATTAAAAAAAAGAAAAAAATTGTGGTAGTAGGTATAATTATAATTATAATAATAATTTTTACTAACATTAATTAATTTTTTTTTAGGTTTTTATTTTTTGTAAAAAAAACTGTTAATTCGATTTTTCTCAACATTTTACCGAATGTTGAAAACAATATTTCTTATAAGATAAAATAAGTTGGAAGCCATAGGGCCCTATTATGACTCGCGAGTAGAACGTTCGACTCAAGTCGAACGATTTGGCGAATTGCCTAAGTCGTGGTATTATTAAAGGCGAACTTCGACTTTCGCTTTTGAAAACAATACTACCAACTTTAAGAAGTGAAATATGTAACGTCATGACTCGGTGAAACGTCAAATACTGAAAATTATTGTTGATGAAATATTGTTTACAATTTGGAAAAAAGTAAAATAAATAAAACAAAATATGATAAGCAGTGTTGATTTATTTTTTGAAGATGAAGATGAAAACGAAAGAGCGGAGAAAGTATTGGTGTGTAGATTACGAAGAAGTTTAAGGGACAACTCCAACCCACTTCAACTTCCAGATAATTTGTAAGAATAAAATCGTGAATTCTATTTCAGTTTAATTCAATTGTTCTTTTGATAGGTTTGTGTCATATTTTCGCGTTAATAAGCATGCATTTGGTTATATTTTAAACATCATTGCACCAGGATTTAAAACTACTCAAAGTTCTGCAATTCCACCATATATAAAACTTTTAATTTCACTTCCAGCAGATCCTTATGTCGTTTGTTTTTCTCCAGGTTCTCTTTTTCCTTCCGTCTTTCTCTGGCTTTTAACAAGTCGACATGTTCTTTATTAAAGTCGTAATTCTTCCTAGAATATCGAGCAATCTCCGAAAGCGACTTTTGTGCGGAGTCTGAAGCAGCGAGAATTTTTGTTTGCATCTCAAGAATTTCCTCTTGCGTCTTCGTTTGTTTGTTGAGTATTTTAATTCTATCGTTCTCGACGTTTCTCTTGCGATGAGATGTTCCAGGTTGTAATGATGTATCTGATGGCAATGTTATATCTTGAACGTCTACTTCTGATTCTTCAAGATGTTGAAATACTTCAGTTTCAAGAGCACGTATTCCAAACGTATTTCCTGAAGGATTCACAGCCTTTTGAAGGCTGAGTAGATCGTCCACTGCGTGCTCCAAAGGAGATAGAGAAAGCTGCCCATAAGGTCCTCCACCAGTTGCAACTACATCCTTCTTGTTGTCTGCGATTTTCTTTTTTAATTTTAGTTTGTAGTCAAGCCAAACCTACATTCATGAAAAATATTATTAAATGCTTTTCTGATTTTTTTTGTTAACATACCTTATGCCACTCCTCGCGTAAAGGAGGCACTAGGGAGTTGAGATCAATGGCAAACCTATCCCAACATTCTGCTTGGTTTTTTTTGAAGATCCGAAAGATCCTATACCTTTCGCAATTTCGGGGTTTGCCTCCATAATTTCAACCAGCTTTGAAAATTGGTTGGTGTTGGTTCTTTTTATGATAGGTATACAAATAAAATTCTATATTATTTTTGCAATTGTTAAGCATTCATTAATTTTAAGCATTCATTACCTTTTTCTACTTCCAGTGCCACTCATTTCACTTTATTTTCCAAAATTATTCTCAAAACAAAATAAATCAAACAAACAACCACCGATTTCAAATTTAACAGTAAATTTCTTCAAGTCACGAAGAATTACAGTTCGACCGATTCTGACAGATAAAAGCGAACGTTCGCTATTGGTAATAGAGCGAGATTTCAATTCGCTATTTTTTTGACAGTTTAGGCGAATGTCAACTAGGCGATTCGCAAATGGTAATGCCAAATAGTCACATTTATTAAATTTTCCTTGCGACTCGCGAGTCATAATAGGGCCCATAATCTCAAATTTTTGAAAAGATATTTGAGTCAAAATTCAATTTTTACCAACTTTGAGTAATGTTTCTTTTAGGTTTTTGTTTTTTTATAAAAAAACTGTCGTTAACGTTATTCTTCGTTGCACGAAATTGTTTTGGACATATAACCATTTTTTATTCGTAAAATTTTCGATAATATAAAATTTAATTAATTTATTTAGGGTTAACCAAAATTTGCACCTTTTTTTAAACTGCTATGGTCAATTTTTTTGAGAGCCCTTTCTGCATTTTTCTGCACTATTATCTGTATACAAAATTTATTTGAAGTCGATATCTCTTCTGGTTCTTGAGCTATGGACGACGAAAAAAACGTCGCGAACGTACGTACACTGCACGCACGCACAGAAATCTTTCCAAAAATCTTTTATCTCGACTTTGGGGACCTTGAAAAGTCGAGAAATGTCAAAATTTTCAATTCGAAAATAACTTCCTATGGGAAGTTAATTAAATTAAAAACAAAATGTGTTCAGGTGAAATATGGCCAACTTTCAAGAGCTGGCCTTATTTAATTTTTGTAAACTTTTTAGCAGTTGTTCTTAAACAAGATGAAATAAACTCCAATTGGGTATATTTCACTTAGGGTTTGCGGTGCAACGAACAATGGAACGGACAATACCGAAATACAAGGAACGCGACCAAAACAACGTCTACAGTAACGCGACTATAGACGCACTACACAGACAGAAAAGCGGACTACTGACAAGACTGAAAAACTTGTACAGACGATTTACAGACCCGTACGACCTGGAGATTAGGACACTGAAGTCGTCGATTAAAAACGTCAACACCCTGATCAAGGAAAACTACAGGTTATCTATTAATTTGTACTGGGACAAGAAAATTCGGGCCGTTAATTCTAGCGACCCGAGTATGTTCCCTAAGATTAATAAGATATTTAGGTCCAAGAACCAGAACGACCTTCCGTGTCTTAAACTCCTGAGAACAGTAGAGAACACAGACGTACTTCTGACAGCGCAAATTGATCCTGAGGAAGCCGTCTTGGATGATGACTTCTTTGTGATTGAAGATCCGCAGGAGAAAGTGGAGACAGTTGGTGCTGCTTTCCAGCAAGTGTATAAGGTGAATGCTTGCACTCGCCCGAACCATGACCTGGAGAACAGAGTCTTACTTCATCACTTCTACCTAAGGAATGATATTTCGCATTGGCGATCCGAGAACCGTGGTTTTACCCGGTTTGATGACGACTTTTTAGCAAACGCTATAATCGCCGATCGAACGGGCCCAAGTCCCTTGCTCATCACGAAGGTAGAACTCCAGCTCATCTTCGATTCAATAAGGAATAAGAAGTCAGCAGGTGTCGACGGTATATCCAATATTGTACTAAGACACCTACCGATTGAAGCAATAGACATCTTCACCACTCTGTTCAACAACGCGCTAAATAATGCATATTATCCAGTGCGTTGGAAGACAGCTGTGGTTCATCCTCTCCCGAAAAAGGGAAAGGACAACTCCAATCCTTCAAATCTCCGGTCAATAAGTCTTCTTCCAAGCATCAGCAGGGTATTTGAAAAGGTAATCAATAGGGCTCTGGCTGAGTGGGCTGCGGACAACAGTATAATTCCGGATAATCAGTTCGGGTTCAAGGCAGGACATGACACTATTCATGCCGCGTCTAAGCTCGTTTCTGATATCCAATGGAACAAGTCCAAGAAACAATGCACGCGTGCTGTTCTGGTTGATTTAGAGAAGGCCTTCGACACCGTATGGTTAGAAGGGTTGTACCTCAAACTCACCAGACTAGGCATCAGTAAACCATTATTGTGGGTTGGCTATGTTAAGCATTACAAACAAATTTTATAGTTTTTTTTTTTTTTTATCTACCAATTAAGATTTAATAATGTATTTTTGAGTTCACATTCACATTAAAAGAACTCAAAAGTATAAGTTTTATAAAAAAAAACTATAAAAAAATCAGATGCCTCACAACAATTTTCACATCAGATATTTAGCCCCCCCCCCCTTAATTTGGAGGTACCAAAAAAATGTGGGGGGTTAACTTAGGTTAGTTCTCACTATCAACAAAATTTTAGCTCTCTGGAACTTAGGGGCCGTGTCATACGAAACCAACAAAAAATGCGCCCCTAATCTTTCACTTACAGATATTTAGCCCCCCCTTAGTTTGGTGGTACCAAAAAAATGTGGGGGGTTTCTGTGCACTTACTGAATTTATAACCCAAATTTCAATTTTCTAGGACTAAAGGATAATGAGAAATATGAGCCAACAATTTTTGGCCCCAAAATATACCGGCAATATTTTAATTAATTTTATTTAATTTGTATTAATTCTTCACTCTCTTGATTGCCTTTAACGTAACAAGACCGTTTTTCTTTATTTCAATCCAAACAATATTTTTAAAATGTCAAATTTTGTGTCATCACAACGGGGTGCTCCCAAATTACATTATAATGGATTCATTTATGTTAGATATAGATGTGATACCATTAAAACATTTTGGCGATGTGAGAAGTATCGATTGGATAAATGCCATGGGAGGGTTGTTTCACAAGAAACTAGCGTGGTTATGTTAGCAGAACATAACCACGGCCCTTCCCCGGTGTTATCCGAGATGGCAACAATCGCGCAAAGAGTAAAGAGCCTGGCAACTACTTCTTCTGAAGCTCCTAGAAATATAGTTTCAAGAGCTTTAGAAGGAGTTTCCGCACTGGCTGCAGTCTGTGGGCCAAGCGTCATGTCGATGCAGAAGGCGGTTTCGCGAGAGCGAAAACGTCGGCATCAATCAATGCCCATCCCACATACTCGATCCGAAATCAATTTTCCCGCTGAGCTGTTGAGAACAAAAACTTCACACCCTGAAGATTTTTTGTTGGGTGATACAGGCAGCGGTAATGTAGACCGAATTATTATATTCGGTTCTTATTCGGATCGAGTAAGGCTGGCCCGGTGCGAAACGTGGTTGCTGGATGGCACCTTTAAAGTATGCCCTGAAATGTTTTTTCAGCTTTGGGTAGTCCACGGACTTTTTGACAATAAGGTACTTCCCTGCCTATATTGTTTGCTCCCTAACAAACTGGAAAATACCTACGTACGTGCTCTAATGCTTATTCAGAGTGCAAGTGGGATGGCAAGAATCATTTAATCAGAAAGAGATAAAAATCATGCCTGAGTAGTTCGCGTTTTGTTTCCATCTTCAAACTTGTTTCTTTACCAGTGGTACCGTCTATAAAACATTTCTGTACTAAAATACAGTATGAAGTTGCTACTTTTTAATACGAAAACAATTACAAAAAAGACCTCATTGTTTGGTTCGAATACAACATCTCGGTTAAAAATATATGGAAATAAGAAAAAAAAATTATTGTTCAGGGCCGGCGCGACACTGGTGGTGTGTTTTCAAAATTAAAATAGTTTTTTTTTGGTCGGATCTATATGATTGAGGTCAATAATTAATGACGAAATTTCATGAAAAAAAAAAATCCAAAACGATCAAAAGTTTCATAGCTACTTAAAAGCTAATGCAATTTAAAATCAATCTGATTCCTTTCAGTAAAAATTCAAAAGTTGATGAAAATTTGCAGAATAAAAAAAAAATTACCACCTATCTACTGCCCTAACCTAACCCTCCTCTAAAATATTGAGAAACAATGTTTTAGGATCGAATAAATAGGTAGGTTATTAAAAAAAAGAAAAAAATTGTGGTAGTAGGTATAATTAGCTCACATATTCTAGAAAAATTTAAGAACAATTACAATGTAAATGTGAATACCTATAAATCTAGCAGGAAAGACGATAAAAAATAATTTTGAATATATTTTTTTAAGACTTTATTTCTTATCATATTGTTCAGCCCAGGTTTTGACTCAAAACTTTGTAGGTACCTACCTATACATTATTAACTAATTTAAATAAAATATTTTTTATGGAGGTGCAAATAAATAACCACTTATTTTTATACATAAAACAAAGATGCACATGTAGGTAGATGTAGGTGCTATAAGGTTCTTAAAGTGATCTCAAAAAATGAAAACGAATTTATTTTATATCCAAGAATGAACGAAAATTTTTTTAAGTGTCGATTTGGTCTATACTTATCTTTAATTGTATATTTTGTTTTTAGAAAACATTACCTTGGTTTACGAATGTATGAATGAATTTCTGAAATAGATAGTAAAGTAGATTTTTAATTTGCACTCTTATATGCATTGAAATAAAAAAAAACTACCCACATTTCCTATCTGAATTACCTGTTGTTTGTTTATTGACCACAAACGTAATATCTACCTAATCGTTCAATTGAAACCGAAGCTTTTAGTACTTACTTTAAATAAAATTTATTAAATTTACCTAGTTAAAATATAACCAGTTCGAATAATTTTAGGAATAAAATACCTACAAATAAATCCTAAAAAAAACTAAAAGTATTTTCCTACCCCAATTCTTGACTTAAAAGAGAAGCGCCACGTATAACCCCCATTAACATACGCTGGCATCTGTGATGGTACTGAAATAAAAAATCATAAGCATTTCATAATAAGTAATAGCAAACAAATGGGGAGGTTCCTAATTTCCTACCAACAAATATGTTTGAAAAGAAGCCATTATCATACCCCATGTTGAAATTTTGGTTAAAATCGGTCCATGTTCAGTTGTCCCTATGTTCAGTTATACCCTGTGGCGGGTTAAGTTGTTATAAGTTGGCTTGTGACCAGTTGCGAGATGATGGGTTGGGTATGATAGGTTGGCGTGACAACCATTATTGTATATGCTTTATGATATGGTCAACGGTAGAAAGTTTGTTGTCAAGAGTGGCAACCGCAATGTAACTTCTACCACCACCTTTGAAATTAAAAACGGTCTTCAACAGGGAGCGGTGAACTCGCCGATCCTCTTCAGCATTTACACCAGCGATCTGATAGGTAGATTAACTAACGCAATTGCGTATGCCGACGACCTGATTGCGTACAGAACGGCTCGAAAGGTTGAAGTTATTAGAATTCTCTTGCAGCGTGACTTCGAGAAGATTCAGCGATACTGCGACGATTGGAAACTGAAAATAAATGTCCAAAAGTCGGAGACAATCTTGTTCCGGACTCCGTTGGCTAAAGCCTCGCGAGATACGTGTAAGAATTGGCGCAAGATGGTCATTGTTGACCCGCACGGCATTGACGAGCAAAAGTGTAGTGAAGTACCTCGGTATCTGGTTGGACCAGTATCTATATTTCGACAGACATATGGATGCTGCTCTGACTAAGGCCAGAGGACTTCGCTTTGACGAAACGGCTGTTTTACAGCAGTCGGCTTGACCCCAGAGTGAAGGTAATTTGCTACATGGCCCTCATACGGCCAATGATTGTTTATGGTTGTCCAGTGTGGTTCAACATTGCCCCTTCCCAAATGGAGAAGTTTCGGGTGTTCGAGAGACAGTGTCTTCGGCGCTGTCTCGGTTTGTATCGGACACCGGAATCTTCTTATCTGCATTATTATTCAAACGAGGTTCTATACAACGAGGCTCGAATCAATAGAATTGACAATTTCGTGATAAAACTTGTTCGGGGTCACATTGCGAGGGCTATGACTTCGACCAACAATTTGATTTTCGGGCCATTCTATCCGAACGACAACTACTTCGACAATGCACGCTTGAGCGGCTTTATCCCACCAGAGGCATTCCTCTATCTAGACCAGTGCGGCATGATACAGGTTAGATTGGCAGTACCGCTTATCTACCACGTCAGGCGAAAAACCGTAGACCGGCGGCTCCTGTATGAACGGGGCATCCTCGCTCGTGATGGAGCGGAGCTGCTTCGGTTCAGTAGGGCTGTGTCCGAAAAGGACCGCATTGATAGGGTGAAGCAGGAGAACCAGTTTTGGTGGCTTCAAACTGCAACTGATAATGGGTAATCCGGGGTGGGGTATTTTTGCCTTGGCCGGCTTACATACTTGTTTTAGTCTTAAGTTTTAGGTTTAAGTAGAGCAGGAATGGTGGCACAATAAAATAAAAAAAAAAATAAAAAAAGAATAAAAAAACAAAATCTCATAAAATACAAAACAAAAAAAAGAAATCAAAAATACAAAAAAAAAAAAAAAATGCAAACACATATCACAGACAATATTATAAAAATCCTCGATGGAATTACAAATAGAAGGACATAGTTGTTTTGCCGCTGTGGTTGTTCTAGTTTTAAGTAGTTTGGAGGTAGATTAGGTAATTATAAGTTTTATTTTAAGGACTTTAGTATGTAAGTAAAAAACCCAAAAAATGATAAAGATTTTAGTTTTTAAACTTTTCTAAAAAAAAAACATAAATTGAATTAAATAAAAAAATCTTAGTTCGTAGGCCGAAAGGCATTAATTTTAAGAATCATGAATTTCTTAGAGCGCCCGATTAGGGCCAGTAAGTTATATTTAAGTAGAATTAATTAGGCTAGTTTCCCATTTTGTCTAGCATGTAAGTAGAGTTAAGTTTAAATGAATAAAAAAAAAATGAATTTCGAAAAAAAAAAGGGTTTGCGGTGCCTTGAAATTAAACCAAGTGAATCAAGGCCAAATTTCAAAAATTGGCCATTTTTCAATTTTATTAAGTGTAATAAAGCTATTTTCCATCAGTTGGCGTTATTACACTCAAACAAAGTGAGATAAAGCCTAATTGTTTTTATTTCGCTTTCAACAGCATGGGATGCCATAAATGCTAAGAAATTATGCATGCACTTAATCTCGCACCTATCATAAATCCTAAAGTGTTCCCAATCAGGGAGCAGCTTACATACCTCTCCGTTAAAATAATTTGATGTTATTTCTCAAAATAATTTGGCCGTATTTCAGTTTGTTAAAGTTCGATATGTGGTTCAAAAAAAAAAAAAAGTACAAAATTGGCCTTATTTCATATTTTTTAAACGATGGTCTTTTTTTACTTGGATTTATTTCTCTGCACCTTCAACTGGACTCGTTTTTTGGCGTAGAAAAGGAGTTAAATGACCTAAGCTATTTATTTCTACAGCAATATTTTTATAGCTGCTATTAATTTTTTGTTGCGCACTACTTTCTGATTCTTTTGGGAAAAAATGCCTGGGATAACTGATAGCTTCCCATTCGTGCCCGTCTGTTACTTACTTACTAAAGGTGGCTCTACAGTCCTGTGTGAACTATGTTATGTACGTCTGTCGATGGTGACGTTTTGACCGAGACGTCGCGACGCGTTGGTGTTGTAAGTCCTTGACAGCATGTACTTTGTTTTGCCCTCATTAACAGTTAAACCCATTTTCCCCCCTCTGCCTCAATTCTCACAAAAGCGCTGACTGAGTTCTACCGATTATCTCAATGTCATCAGCATATGCCAGTAATTGGACAGACTTTTGAAAGATAGTGCGTCTAGTGTTGACGTGGGAGCTCAAGGACGATGTTAAAGAAGTTGCATGATCTTGTCTAAAGCCCTTGTCTAAAGCCCTTTTTCTGTTAAGTTGTTTCGAACCTCTATGGAGCACCGCTAATTCTCCATGGTCATCTTGCACAAATGGATGAGTTTGGCAGGGATGGCAAAACTAGACATGGCTCTATACAGCTCGTCCCTGTAGATGCTATCATATGCGGCCTTGAAATCGATGAAGAGATAGTGGCTGTCGATTTGTTGTTCTTGGGTTTTTATTCCAGGATCTGCCGTATTGTAAATATTTGATCGACTGTGCTTTCCTGTTCTAAAACCACAGTGATAAGGACCTATCAGGTTATTTACGATGGGCTTCAGACATTCACATATTACGACAGAAAAGATTTTGTAAGCTATGTTAAGTAGACTGATGCCTCTATAGTTGGTCCAGTTCAGAGGGTCTCCTTTTTTCAGAATCGGGCAAACAATACTGAGGTTCCATTCATCGGGCATGCCTTCTTTCGACCATATCTTACAGATAAGTTGGTGTATGCTCCTAACAAAATCATCGCCAGCTGCTTTAAATCGCTCTGCATTCAAGCCATTTGCTCCAACGGCTTTCTTAGATTTTAGCTTATATATGGCAATCTTTACTTTGTCTTAGTCGGAAAGACAGGAGAAGTTCGGTTAGTCGTCACCGTTATACAGTCTGCAGAAGTGCTCCTTTCATATTCTCAGCATTAACTGCGGTTCTACTATGATGTTTCCACTTTCGTTTTTGCAGCCTTCGGTTCGAGGTTTATGTACTTGTGAATTTTGTTTCACCTGCTCATAAAACTTTCATCCTGCTTTTGAACTTCTCAACATCTTCATCCGCCCTCTTCTCAAGCTCTCTCTTTTCCTTCTGAGAAGTCGGTGTTCCTCTCTGCTTTTCTGCTCATACAGCTCGTGAGCTGCTCTCGTCCTTCTTTGCAGCTCCGCTTTGCGTGTCTGTTGTTTGCCTGCCGATATTCCTCATCACACCAGGTTTTTTGTTGTTGTTGACTGCTTGAAACCCAGCACGTCAGAGGGGGCTTCTCTGATTGCATCTTGGCAATGTTGCCATTGGTTCTAGATACATTGTGTTGGCGGCAGAGAACTTCCAAAGAGGTTACTTGTGACTCGGTCGGTGAAGGATATGGCGATCTCTGTGGATTGTAGCCTTTCGACTTTGTATATTCTCCCAGCATTTCCCTGTTCTCCCTTGTTGGGTCTGGAAACCCGAAGGGCTACCTTGGCTACAACCAGGTAGTGGTTTGAGTCTATGTTAGCTCCTTGGAAAGTCCGGACATCCATGATGCTGGAAGCGCGTCTAGCATCGATCGCAATAGGGTCAATCTGGTTGAAGGTAGATTGATTTGAAAAACTCCAAGTTCCTTTGTGGATGTTGACGTGTGGAAAACGCGCACTGGGTACCATGGCGTTTAGCCCCGCAGCAAAATCGATGAGCAGGCTATTTTTCCCGGTTAGTCCACCAAAGATTTCATCCCTTCCTTGCTTGGCATTAAAATCGCTCAGGCCAGTTTTAAAATCGTAACTAGAACACTTCTCATATGATTTGTTCAAGAGCTCGAAAAATATATTCTTGGTGTTGTCATCTCTGGGGGCGTGTGCGCATATTAGACTAATGTTGCCGAAATTAGCCTTGATGCGGATGGTCATGAGGCGCACATTGATGCACCTATAGCTGAAGACTTGTTGTCTAAGTCTAGCTCCAATGACAAAGCCACATCCAATTAAGCGTTGTTTTGTTAGTTTTCTCGGGATCAGTCACCATAGTAAATGTCGCAGTTTTTGATTCTCTTTTTGTCCGGCGCATCCCATCGCATTTCCTGGATGGCGGTGATGTCTGCTTTATAGCATTCTAGGGCCTACGCTGATTCTTCGGCTGCACGTGGTCTATTAATGGACTTAACATTCCACGTGCACATCCGAAGTTCGTTGTCCTTAATTCGTTTGCGTGGGTTGCCAACAGTAAATCCATCCGTATCCGAGCCTTTTTGGGGCTTCGCAACTAGTTTTTCTATACGTGGTCAGGAAGTCACCATGGCGCATGACATTCCTTAATTTAACTCCAAGGCATACGGCTTTCACTTTGAAACTTTGAAAAAAAAAATAATAAGATTCTGCAAATAAAAGTGCAAAGTGTTTTACAAAATTTGCAAATTGAAAAGAATTTTCAATTTTTTGAAAAAGCGTTTCACCATTTCAAAATACAACTTTGCTATTATTCCTATTTTGAAAATTTGCAAAGTAAATCTTAGATTGTGTTTGTCTAGATCAAATAAGCTTAATATTTTGTTTAGGCTTTGTGTCAGAAAAATTGTGTGGCCAGCAAATGGCGTTGAAGAGAAATTCATCTTATTCCCTACATAGCTGCAACACAGTAATATGGGGCTCCATTCCCAGCCCAATTTAGTGTGCACATAACTTGTTGCAAGGGACTTAAACACATATTCCTTTGGCTATTGAATTGTAGTTTATTTCCAATTTCAGGCAAACCAAATTCGATGGTAGAAAGAAAACTCACTTTTGTTGAAAAATCATTTCCGATATCGATCGAAGTTAATTCTTAATTTCACTACTCTTTGGTACGAGTATTAACTTCTTCTTCTTTTCAAAATATTCTTCAAAACGATTAATTTTTGTTTAAATTATTTTACAACAACTTTTCAAAAGAAACATTGTTTTGCTAAGATAAACTGTCAAAATCCATTCAAAATTAGGCTACGTATATGTATATGTTTGTATTAGTTTTCGACAACTTTTCAAAACAATCGTCAAACAAAAAGAACAAATACTTTGCTAAATAACAAAACTTTTCATTTTTCAGAAAATTCTGCACTTTGCAAATTTGAGTTTGGTGAAACGTAAAAGTGCAAAGTGAAAGTATTTAGCGAAACAGGACCCTAATCCAAATTTCGCTAAATTTTCTACAATCTTGTAATATATTTCTCACTGTACTACATATACTTATACATTAAGTGCGTTTTTTTCGTATTCCATATATAGTGCAGTGAGAAATTGCCAACAAAAACGATCCGCAGTAGTCCAGTTTTTATATTTGAAAGTTGATACAACTGAATATTTGCCAGAATAGTTTATCAATAAATTCCAAAAAAAATAGCCAAATTCAGACTAGGGATGGAATCGTGTAAGCTGATTTTTGAAAGTTGACTATCAAAATCAAGAAAATACGTCTGTGTAATGTGATAGTCGATTTCAAAGTTTTAACCAAACAATTTTACATAAAATAAAAACGTCAAGAAGGGGATTTGTTCGTAGACTACTCGCCTAAATTCCTTATATGTATATCTGAATCGAGTTGAAATGAGCTTGATTCGCCTCGACTCCGGTCGGGGAACAGAGTCGAGTCAAAATTTGCGAAGAAAAACGTGTGTGGTGGAGTTGGTTTTAAAGATAATGCGTTATGGTCTTTTTTTTTTGCACGTTTGTGTACAAAAAATATAGTTTTGTTTTAATTAAATTAAAAAAAAAATGCACATGGAGTAGGTAGCATATTAAGTTTTTCATTGTTTAACACGAATCAAACTATCTCACTTGCACTTCATAAGAAACATCGAAACACCATTTGCATTTTAGAAAGTGCTGTCAAACTTAATCATTTTTAAATCTTCTTGTGCGGTGGAAACACCAAAAAGATTTATATAATCTAAACTGAGATAAACCTTTGGTGGAAACATAGCAAAACTTAATTATCTTTTGTAACCAAGAATAGGAAAGAGGTACTTGATATTACACTTACCTCTGACTCGATCCACAATCTGATTTCAAAGTGGCATGTCTCAAAAGAGAATTCCTTCTCTGACCACAAATACATTCAGTTTGAGCTCAGAGATGTGGCAAACATATCTACGGGTTTTCGCAATTACCGTAACACAAACTGGGAACGATATAGGGAGGTACTAACACAATTACTTGATTACAACCTTCTTACAAGCTCCTCCAGTAAAGATGAACTAGACCTTTCTGTGAATCATCTCACTGAAGCCTTCAATGAATCAATGAGAATTTCATGCCCTGTAACCATTTTAAAGGGAAAAAAGAAACCTCATTGGTGGCGTAAAGAACTAGAACCATTCAGAAAGAGTTGTCGCAAACTCTTCAATAGATCTAAGTACACTAGATCTCCTTCTGACTGGGACTTATACAAACAAGCTCTAAAGCAGTATAAAAAAGAATTAAGGAAGAGTAAGAGGTCTTCTTGGAGAAACTTCTGTGGCAAAATAGAAAATACTTCAGAAGCCTCACGACTCAGGAAAATTCTCTCAAAAAGTCCAACAATACCCAGTGCTTTAAAGACAGATTCAGGCACATGGACTATCACAGATGAAGAATCTCTTAATCTGCTATTAGACACCCACTTTCCAGGTAGCTCTAACATACTTAACGACTTAACATCAGAGTCTCAAGCTTCTACAAGCGATTTAGTTGATCTAATAACGCGGGAAAAACTGCAATGGGCCATAGACAGCTTTGATCCATATAAATCTCCAGGACCAGACGGAATCATTCCGGCCGAACTACAAAAATGCTCAGACATGATCATTCCACCATTGGAAATCATTCTGACAAGCTGTTTAAGGCTGAGATATATTCCCAAAGCCTGGAGAATGGCAAAAGTAGTCTTCATTCCTAAAGCAGGGAAACCCTCCCACGTTAACCCTAAAGATCTACGACCAATCAGCCTATCATCCTTCCTTCTTAAAACCTTGGAAAGATTGATTGAAATTTACATCAGACATAACCTAAAACCATGTCTCATTTCTACAGCTCAACATGCTTACTCTAAGGGAAAATCAGTAGAAACAGCACTTCATTCGCTGGTACGCAGTATTGAATATTCCCTCGAATACAAAGAATATAACCTAGTAGCTTTCCTAGATATTGAAGGAGCTTTCAACAACGTCAGTTACCAGGCGATCACGACAGCAATGGAAAAGCTGCAATTAAAGAAACCACTCATAGATTTTATTAGTCTCATGCTCAAAAGCAGGACAATAACTTCAAGCATGAGAAGTTTTACTACCACCAGATCGGTGAATCGAGGTACCCCCCAAGGAGGGGTCCTTTCGCCTCTCTTATGGAACATGGTAGTAAACGACCTTCTAACATCATTGGAAGCAGAGGGTTTCAGGGTGATTGCCTATCCTGACGACGTTGCAATATCAGTATCTGGAAAACACTCCCAAGTTCTCTCGGAACTCCTACAAAATGCCTTGAATAAGCTAACAAAATGGGCTAAGCAATGTGGCCTGGACGTCAATCCACATAAAACAGAACTAGTACTCTTTTCAAGAAGGTACAAAATTCCTCAGCTCAGCCCACCCAAGATTAAAGGAATACCATTAAGGTTTTCCGACCAAGCTAAATATTTAGGCATCATTTTAGACAAAAAACTAAATTGGAAGGCAAATATCGATGAAAGAGTAAAAAAGGCCACTGTAGCGCTTTTTACTTGCAAAAAGGCCATAGGATCGAAATGGGGCTTCTCCCCAAAAATAACTCACTGGCTATACACTTCGGTAATTAGACCGATACTCACTTATGGAGTTGTCGTATGGTGGACCGCACTGGACAAGATGGTAAATCTAAATAAGTTCATCAAGGTCCAGCGGTCAGCAGGTATGTGCATCACAGGAGCACTTCGCTCAACACCAACTGCAGCCCTGGATGTGCTTTTAAACCTAACACCTCTTGACATCTTCTCCAAAATGGTGGCAGCCAACTCATGTGTGAGGCTTAGAGCCACCTCTCAATGGAACAGTAACAATACTGGACATACTACTATCCTAGACAATTTCAGATCTATCCCAGATCGCCTAGACTATACCACCCCTAAAATGGTATTCGGTAAAAGCTTCCATGTGTCCATCCCTTCAAGATCCTCCTGGGAAGAAGAGGGACCCCTGGAAGACAATGCGGTACACTTCTATACAGACGGTTCAAAGACCGATTACGGAGTTTTCTTCTTCTGCCTAATGTTAGACAAAAACATAACATAGGAACACCACTTGCTACATGCAAATATCTTCTCAAACAATATGCTCTAGAAGCAACAAATGCTAGATGGTCACAGAGCACCACCTGCCTAACAACCAAGCAAATATGGCAAAGCATAGACTTAAATCGGTCAAAAGGCTTGATATCCTTGAGCAGACAAAATATAAGCTCTACAATTGGAGTAATAACAGGACACTGCCTCATAGGAAGACATGCTCTGAGGCTAGGGGTCTACACAAATGACTTCTGTAGAAGCTGCATGGACGAGGAGGAAGAGGAAACAGTCCAACACCTGCTATGTACATGTCCAGCACTCTCCATTAGAAGGAATATTTTTCTCGGTAATCCCTTCTTCGACAATACCAGTGAACTGGCAATGACAGACACAAAGTGTCTCTCTAGCTTTATTAAAAGCACAAAATGGTTTGTTTAATTTTCATTACTCTCCCATGAGTAACCTTATTAGTGGTATCACAATGGACCCTTGAGGTCTAAGTGAGTCAATGACATCTAGACAGCCACTCCAACCTAACCTAACCTAATTATCTTTTCTATTGTTTTCTCTTGCAAAATAAGCCCAGTTAGTCCATTTTCACTAACAAAACTCAACAGTAATAGATTGATTTTTTCTTCAATGGAAAACACACATGATTCCAAATGCACAACTACTCAACGAACACAGCCATCGAGATACTAATGCAATATCAATCGTACCAAAATTTGAGAACGAAATCACATAAGATCCATTCGAGACTCGTATAAATGTCAAAAAACCATCCATAGTAAGATTCTACTCTAACTTTTATCGGTGTTATTCATACTATGGATATTGTTTTTGTTATTCATGTAAGATCATACTATACTATGGATAGATTTTCCAACAAAACACGGGTATTGTATGGAATTATATTTTGTATTCAATTTTAAAACCAACCAGACTTTAATGGAAAATCCTTTACATGTGAAGGTAAGGTTTAAGAAATTAAATGCTCGTGTTTAAAAGCATTGAATTAAGTAAAGAAAGTTTTATGTCTTCATAAAAATAAGACTTTTAATGAGTATTTTTTAAAAAACAAATTTGTATGATTGATGTTTCCATTTAAAATAGTGACACATTTTAATAATAAAAATAAAATTACATTAAAAAAGTTAATTTTCTTTTTTCATTATTATAATATCCTTAAAAATGATATAAACATGTGTGTAAGTACGTCCATTGTACATTATATTATATATATATTTCACTGTCACTCAAGTCTTGTGATATGTACTCACATAAATGCGTTATGTTCAAGTACATTTATATATTAAAATTATGCCCACATGTGTATAAAAGGATCTGATATTATTTTTTTTTTTAATTTTCCAACAAGTTCGTGACATAAAACAATTTTAGTTTGTACAAAAGAGGTTAATTATACTTTAAAGGAATTTATAATTACAAAATCAGAGGTAAAGGCTCAGTGAAAGATACAATCCAATTTTCAAGGTTGAACCTGAGTGAAGTTTTATTTTTAATCGAATTTAGTGCAAGTTGTGTAAAAAGACAATTTAAACTTTTTTATAACAAGCGATTGGCCTGGTAGATTTGTCAATTCCTTACTTACTTAAGGTGGCGCTACAGTCCGGGCGGACCTGGGCCTCAAGCAACATGCGTCTCCAACCAGCTCGGTACCTAGCTAGCTGTTTCCAGTTTTGCACGTTGTTGTTGGTTGAGTTGCGGTCTTCCTCTACTGCGCCTTTTCAGGACCAAGAATCACCCGAAGAATCCTAAGACGCTGTGTGCATCGCCTTGTCTTGCCTTTTTTGACATCAAATGCATCGGTGATATCTTTTCTGACCTCGATAGAGCAGCGTGCACGTGCATTCTGTACAATGGGATAAGTTTGACAGGGATGCTAAAACTAGACATAGCTCTGTAAAGCTTTTCCCTACAGATGATGTCATACGCGGCTTTAAAGTCGATGGAGGGATGGTGGGTATCGATTTGAAGTTCCTGATCTGTTTTTTCCGAGATTTGCCGTAATGTGAATATTTAATCGATGGTGGACTTTCCTGGTATGAAGCCACACTGATATGGATCTATCAGGTTGTTGACGAAAGGCGTCAGACTATACAGAAAGGATCTTATATGCGATGTTCAGGAGACTAAGGCTTCTGTAGTTGGCGCAATTGAGAGGACCTTGAGTATTGGACAAACTTTGCTTAGAGTCCACTCATCGGGCATGTTTTCTTTCAACCATATTTTGCAGATGAATTGTTGCATACTCCCTACCTCGTCATCGCCTGCTGATTTAAATAATTCGGCTGCGATGTCGTCAGCTCCAGCAGCTTTGTTGGACTTCAGTTTCGATAAAGCTATCCTCACTTCGTCGAGGTCGGGTAGGCGGACTTGTTGTTCTGCGTCGCCTATAGGTTGAGTGGTTCTATCTCCCTTACAGCTGAATTCGATTAGTCATCGCCGTTATATAATTTATAGAAGTGATCTTTCCATAGTCTTATCATAAACTAAGGCTCTGCTACGATGCCTGATCGTCTTTACAGGCTTCGGTTCGTGGCTGGTACCTTTGGGAGTTTTTTTTTCAAGTTCTGGTAAAGTTTACGAACCTCATTTTCGATTGACATCCCTCTATCTCTTTCATCGCGCGCTTCTCATGCTTCCTTTTTTACCATCTAAGAAGTCGGTGTTCAGCTCTGCCCTCCTGCTCGTAGACCTCGTGAGCAGCTCTGGTCCTTCTGTGCAGCGTTTTGTACGCATGTTGCTTAGCTAAGTGCGCTTGCCGGTATTCGTCGTCAAACCAGGGGTTTCGCTGTGGTGGCCGTGTGAACCCTAGCACTTCAGAGGCGGCATCTCTGATGGCTGCAAGACAATGTTGCCACTGGTTTTCAATGCTTAATGTAGGCAGCATAGGACTTCATAAGAAATTGTTAGTGACTCGATCGGAAAAGGACATGGCAGTCTCTTGCGATTGTAGCCGCCTAACGTCTAATCTTCTCACTGTACTTCCTTGTTTTGGCTTGGATCGGGATATTCGCAACCTAACCTTGTCTACAACGAGGTAGTGGTCCAAGTCAATGTTGGCCCCTCGGAATATTCGGACATCCTGTATACTGCAGAAGTTTCGTGCGTCGATTGCACTGTGGTCAATCTGTTTGATAGTTGATTGATCTGGAGATATTCATGTCCCCTTGTGGATATCAAGATTTGTGAACTGCGTACTAGCTACCAGAACGTCTCGCCCCGCATCGAAATATATCAGTTGGAATTCGTTGTCGGAGTTGGTGTCGTGCAGGCTGTATCTCACGATTGTACCACCAACGATATCTTCTCTTCCTAAGTTGGTGTTAAATTCTACAAAGACAATTTTGATGTCATAGCCAGGGCACTGCTCATATGTCTTGTCCAAGAGCTCGAAGAACATGTCTTTGGTGTCTTTTTTCTTTCTCCTCTGTTGGGGCATGCGCGCATATGAGGCTTATGTTGGCAAATTTAGCCTTAATCCGGAATGTCGTGATGCGCTCGCTCACACTGTTGAAACTTAAGCCTTTTTTTCTGAGTCTTGTGCCAACAACAAGTCCACAACCAAATTTTCGCTACCTTAGTTCTCGATAGTAATCGCTGTAGTATATATAGCAGTCTTTTAATTTGCGATTGCCCGGTCCATCCCATATCTTGGATGGCGATTATATGGATATGATTTGCAGCAGTTTAGATCTTCCGTTAACTGTTCGGCTGCACGTGGTCAATTAAAGGACCTAACATTTCACGTACAGACCCAAAGTTCGTTGTCCTTATTTCGTTTGCTTGGTTCGTCATCAGTATCAGTTAATCCGCCTGTTTTCGAGAATAGAATATTTTTACGTGGTCAGGAAGTTACTCCGACGGCACAACCCCAACTTCGTTAGTAGTTGTTCAAAAACGTAGAAATTCGATACTATAACAATTAATAAATGACTAATTAATAAGAACCTAATTAATTTTCTTCTGAACTTGACACTTATACTATTTTTTGTGCTTATCATGTTCGTACCAAACCGCATTGACTGCCTAGTCACTAACTTTAATGAAGTGTAACTAATTACTTAAAAAGTGTATATTCCTCCTAAAAAATGTTGATGGCCAATAAATAACATTTGTCCAAGGACATCCTTTTCCCATTCAACAGTTTTTCTATAATTTTGTTTCCTATTTGTTTTGTATCAACACGTGCGTTTCCATCGTCGACGCGATGTTAAAAAATTAAGCACTTGCTTCGAAGTTAAATTTTTCAAAACAAAAGCCACTCCTTTCTGTGTACGAGTAGCTATATGTATCCTTGAGAAATCTGTCACTCACTCGTGCATGCATGTGACAAGCAGATAGATATCCCAAAAGAAGACATACTCTTTATAATTACTTTATACGTGGCCAAACACAATTGTATAAACATTCGCACGTTTCATGTCCAGAATAAACAAATCGCTTTTCTACATAATCCTTGTCCGAACCACAAACAATTTCTAAAGAGATGGTTTACCTACATCATCTTTTTCTTTAATAAATTATAATTTTTATAAACTAAAATAAAAACAACAATCCAAAAGCTTCAAAATAAGAATGAATGTTGTTGTTTTTTTGTCAATATCATTTCAAAACTTTCAAATCCCATACTTAATTTCGCCAATATGTGTACAAACACAAATATAAACGTACGTAGAATTGCACTCTTTTTGAAAAATTCATCTATAAGTTCTATGCGACAAATTCAATACAGGATAAAATAAAATAAATTATTATAATACGTATAATAATAATTATCCTCGAACTCCTTGAATCCCCACCAGCCCCTCCTTAGTAATAATCTCCACTCCACAGCAGCGTTGCCGCTGGGCTTCACGAAAGTGTAACATATTTTTTTAAAAAACGTAACAAAAGCGAAAAAAATGTAACAAATTGAAAAAAATTATTTAAATCAAAAAATGCTCTTGAACACAATTTTTTATTTTTACATAAGTTTATATGCTGGATCGAGAGATCGAGTTTGAATTTGAAGTGAAAGATAGCAAGATTTCGAACTGAACGAGTTCGATCGAGTCGAGTGATTTCAACTCAATTTAGGACGTAGGTGTGCAAATAGGTGGAAGTGTTGTTTAAGCCCACTTCACACTGATTAAAAAATCATAAAGTAAATTTTTAAAGAAAAAAAAAAGTTTGGAAAAAAAAGTGTAACAAAAAGAAAAAAAAAAGTAACATAGTAACAAATACAAAAAAATTAAGAAAAGTGTAACACTTTTGTTAACATTGTGGCAACGCTGCTGCACGTCGTTTGTTCTGGAACATACTTACGTCGTTTTCAATTGGCAATCTGGAAGTGAAAAAAAGCATTCTGAATGCGTTCAATTGGGCAAAAGTGACAGTTCGGATTCTGAAAAGAAGAGAATTTCCCTTCTGGTTTTAAGAACAGAATCAGAAGCAGAATCACTCACACATTCATAAATTTTAAATGTCACTTCCTCCATGTTTGCAGCACAAAAACAAAATGAAATTTAGCGCGAATACACATATATGTGACACATGTCATACTCAACCAATACATTCTCACCAAACTTCAGATTCTTCGGAATACAAAAAAACTGTTCAATTGGGATTCTGAATCGAAGAACAATTCCAGATTGCCAATTGAAAACGTCGTTAGTCATAGACATGCGACTTTCATTTTTTATCGTTCCCCAGTGTTGCAAAAATGGAGTGACCAGGTTACGAAAAATTTTAACACCTTTCTGTGTTGGAACATTCATATTTTGTGGATGAACAACCTACGTAATAAATCCAAGTGAACGTTCAGTCCTCTTAATGTTGGCCTTATTCAAAGTTATATGATCAAAAGATTGTTTTTTTTTGTAACTCTCTGTAAAAAAAGATCATGTAATCATCCATAAAAAAGATTATGAAATTTCATCATCAAAAGTTTGAGAAATTAAATACGTATATTAACTAAAATTAAAAACAAAAAACGATTATTCTTGCATAATTGTAAACGTTTTTTTTTTTGACTTGCTCAATTTTTCAAGTAGATACATAATTTTTCATAAGAAAAAATAAAATATTCATTTTATTTACGGATCAGTTATAACATTTATATTTGAAGAATTAAAGAAAAGGTCCCTTCGTTTCCCGTTTTGAGTTTCTTAACGATTAAATCAGAATTCTGAGGCGATCCTATGCAACCTATTCTGATAACCTAAAGCTTTTTCCGATTAGAATTACATTTTATATTAACAACATTCTGTAAAGAAATAAATAATTTTGAAGTCAATAACTTCATTTATTCCGAAGATATTAGAATCGCAAATAAGTTTTTACCAATTTTGTGTAGTATTTTTGTAGATTTTTAATTAAAATTTATAGGATAAAATTAATTTGAAGTAAATATCTTTAATTCATGCCAAAATAATTTAATCGAAAATCAATTGTTAACAACTTTTAGTATTATCTTTTTTAAGTTTTTGGTTTCTGTGAAAAAAACTGTCTTTTGATTTTTCTAAAAAAATTTCTATAATTTTTAGGAAAGTCAAAAAGACAGTTTTTATATATTATATAAACGGTTTGGTATCACACTACAATGTATAATATAAAATTTAATGGAAGTTGCTAGCGTTATTGGTTCGAGAGATATTCGTGGTCAACCAAATTTTTCACTTAGACTTTTTGTACGACTTTCTGAATTACAGAAAATAATAACTAACGGCTTTTTTTAAATAAAAAAAAAAGGCTGGGATGTGACCTACACTGAAAACTTCCCATTCCGTCTGCCGATTTTTCTTGCTTTAAAGGTTTATAGGTTTTCGTGTTTTGTTAAAAAAGTTGTCAGTTGAATTATTCTTAAATTTTTTTAAATTAACAACAATATTTTGAATATAATGAAATAGTTTGATTTCAAAATCTATTTTCGTTAACGAGATTTTTAGTCGAAAACCAATTTTAGTAGCATTTCTTGAAAGTTTTTATTTCTTATATAAACAAATACAAATTGTATGATTAAAATTAATTTGAAGTCAATATCTTTTTTATTCACGAAATATCGAGATCGGAACATACATATATTTTTACCAATTTGGCGTACTATTTTTTGTAGATTTTAATTTTGTATGAAAAAACTGAATTTTTGATTTTTATAAAAAATTTACTGAATTTTGAAAATAATATTTTCTGTTGGATAAAATTAGTTTGAAGCCAATATTTTTAATTTAAGAAAAGATATTTGAGTCGAAAATCAATTTTCACCAACTTTTAGTAATGTTTTGTTTTTGTTTTTTTTTAATTTTTTATAAGAAAAACTCTCAATTCGATTTTTCTCAAAATTTTACTGAGAGTTGACAACAATATTTCTTATATGATAAAATTAGTTTGAAGCCAATACCTCAAATGTTTGAAAAGATATTTGAGTCGAAAATCAATTTTTACTTAATTTTAATAATTTTTTTTTAGGTTTTTATTTTTTGTAAAAACTGTCAATTCATTTTACCAGAATTCGAAAACGTTATTCTACGTTTCAAACAAAATAAAAGCAATTTTTTTCGTATTGTTCTTTAAAAATATTTCGAGGTGACAAATATTTTTTGTTCAGTTTTTTTTTTTTATTTATAAAAACCGTTGATTGGATGTGTTTTCAAAAATATACTTGTTTGGTATAACGTTATAATTTATAATATAAAATGTAATTCAAGTCGCTAGCGTTATTAGTTCGTGAGATATTTTGGGTTAACCAAAGTTTTTACCTTTTTTTTAAATTACTATGCTTAAAAAACCACCCACTCAATTTTGTTGGGAGTCCTTTCTGCATCATTCTGCTTTATTATCTGTATAACAACATTTATTGGAAGTCGATATCTCTTCTGGTTCTTGAGCTATGGACGACAAAAAAAAACGTTGCGAACGTTCGGACGTACAAACGCACGCACAGGCATCTCTATAAAAATCTTTTATTTCGACTCTAGGGACCTTGAAACGTCGAGATATAAAATTTTCAATTCGATAAGTCGGACCGATTACAATATCTTCGTATGGGAATGTAATAAAATGCACGACTGGGTCGTACGAACTTGATCATGTTACCAAAGAATCTGTTTAAAAATATTTCCTGTATTTTAAGATTTAAAAATGAACCCGCAAATAAAGTTTGTTTTATAGAGTTTAAAAAAAACAGCTAAAACATAGGTTCCGTCGTTTTTATTTTTAGACTCCAAGCTATTGTTTAAAAATGGGTTTAAATTAATTAAAGTTTAGCAAAGACAAAATCAGAACTTATCAAAGAACTATGAATATGGCCCATTGAATTAAGTGTATCCAAAGGAAATTCCATGCTCGGTTTTATCAAACGCAATATCATAGAATTCAAAGACCAATCTTGGAATACTGTTGTTATCTGGAACTCTTTTTATAACATTCATTCTAAGAGAATTGAAATGGTCCAAAAAAAAGTTTACAAGGTTCACTATTAAAAAATTTGGGTGGAACATTGAAACTCCATCATACAAAACTAGACGCCAAATTTTTGGATTATGTTTTTAGTGCAAAATTAGTTTTTCATATTAATTATTATATTTTAAGTATTTATATTATACTCAACTAGTATTTAATAAATTATACATATGCACTGCACATGCACATAGTTATCATCTAGAAGTCTAACTGTAGATTTTTAAGTCTCATATTGATGAAATAAATAAATAAAGATTCTATGGCTTTAAGAACATATTTTACACAAAAAAAAACACTGCGTACCTATATCTAAATGGTTTCTGTTAAAGTCATTTTAATGTCAACTGTTTTCAATAACTAAAACCAACTTAAAATGTTTTCTCAATTTTTGAAGCAGTTACTGAAATTGTCCATATCATACAAAGAGTAGGCGTATTAATTGAAAAGGTCTCTTCTAAAAAGGGTAAACGTCAAAAATGGTTTAGTTCTTCTTATTTTAACGTCCCATATTGAAACTAATTGCAATCGGTCCGATTTGTCGAATTAAACATTTTGACATTATGTACGTTTCTTCCTCCATATCTCAGAAACCAGCTAAGCTACTGATTTTGAGTAAATTTTTTGTGCAGATATTAAACACCAAGAGAAATAACTATTTTTATAAAATGTTAAAAATGTCATTACCCGTGTTTTGTTGGGAAATCTATCCATAGTGAACTAGAATTTTACACGAATAACAAAAACAATATACATAGTGAGAATAACACCGATAAAAGTTACAGTAGAATCTCACTATGGATAGGTTTTTGACATTTATACGAGTCTCGAATGGATCTTATGTGATTTCGTTTTCAAATGTTGGTACGATTGATATTGCATTTGTATCTCGATGGCTGTGTTGGTTGAGTAGTTGTGCATTTGGAATCATGTGTGTTTTCCATTGGGGAAAAAATCAATCTATTACTGTTGAGTTTTGTTAGTGAAAATGGACTAACTGGGATTATTTTGCAAGAAAAGACAATAGAAAAGATAATTAAGTTTTGCTATGTTTCCACCAAAGGTTTATCTCAGTTTAGATTAAATAAATCTTTTTGGTGTTTCCACCGCACAAGAAGATTTAAAAATGATTAAGTTTGACAGCACTTTCTAAAATGCAAATGGTGTTTCGATGTTTCTTATGAAGTAAAAGTGAGATAGTTTGATTCGTGTTAAACAATGAAAAACTGAATAGTTCAGCACCATATAGGAATATGCTACCTACTCCATGTTCAATTTTTTTTTTAATTTGATTAAAACAAAACTATATTTTTTGTACACAAACATGCAAATAAACAGACCATAACGCATTATCTGTAAAACCAACTCCTTCACACAAGTTTTTCTTCACAAATTTCCGATCCCCGACCGGAATCGAGCAAATCAAGCTCATTTCAACTCGATTCAGGTATATAAAGAATTTCCCAAGCAACAATTTGTAACCTCAGTAGCAAAATTACCGCGGTTATTAATTTTACCTGGAATAACCTTGGTTTTAAAATGGTTTGAAATAGGTTATATTTTACCTGAGGGAAATTTTCGGTAAAAACAAACCCTGAAATAAACCCAAAGTTAGTTTCAGGTAATTTTGCATCCTTTTTTTTAGGTATTTTAATAACCCAGGTTTAAAATTGGCTTTAAAAAATCCTATTTGAAACTTGGGTCATAAATCAGGTTTATATTTACCAATTATTTACTTTTTTTCAATTTTCTGGTTAATTTATTACCAGTTCTAGCTATCAAGTTCAAAACCAGCTTTAAAATAACTGATTTTTCAAGTTAAAAAAAAAAACTTTTGAATTTGGTAATTATTTTATTGGCTATAATCTTACCAGTTTTACTAAAAATGTAAAACTGGTTATAAAAAAACTTATTTTATTGGTAGTTAAGTCAAATTGGTTTTTAAATAATTTGTTTTATTGGTTCATATTTTACTAATTTTATTTGAATTGTAAATTTGGTTTTAAAAAAGCTTAATTTTGAGTTGAAATATAACCTTTTTTTAGTAAAAGTTGAAAGATTACTATTTTTTACTCCATATTATCTATATTTAGTCTAAATATTACCTTTCTAGAGCCTCAGTAATAGTCTAACTCATTTGTATTCCCTCCACAACCAAACTCACTCAACCACACAAACTATTTTCCAATCAGTATCAGACTATGTTTTCGTCAGTTGGTGTTTGTTGTGCGTGGCGTGAAGTCGTAAAGTTTGCTAGGTGCTAATAAGTGAGTTGTGAAAATTATAAAAAAGTAATTTATCGAAAACAAAAGGATTGTTCATCAAAGGAGTTGGAGTCAACAGGATTATTGTGTCCAAAAGGATATTTGGTAAGTCATTTTGGAATACATTAAATTTAATTATTTTTATTGCATGAAACGTTATTTTGGGTAATTTTCTTCCCTATTTCACCTTTTCTTATAAAGAATAGGTAAAAAAATCTCTTCTTTTTAACTCTCTAGTAAAAAATAAGTAAACAAATCACATCTTTTTTACTTCCACATAAAAAACAAGTACAAATATTACTAGCATTTTTCCTGGACGCAAACAATGACTCGAACTATCGGACGCCTGGCAGTAAATAGCGCGCAAAATCATTTTTGATAATATCGGTAACTACTTTCGATTTATTAATTTAATTAAAATTTTCTAAAACCTAAAAAGCTTAAATACTTGTCGTCTCAATTCGAAACTATGCAGTTTCCAGAAGTACTTAGGAGCAGATGTCATAGCCCAAAAGAATATAACTCTTATCATTCCACACAAAATGTTATTCTTTTTGTTAAATGTTTCAATTTAAAAATAAGTTGTAAAATATTTCTTATTGAACATTTCAGATTCCAACACTTCTCAACAGCAAATTGCCTTACAAACAATTCAAAATGTGCGGGCTGAACAAAGGGCAAGTCCAGTCCCTCGAAATGTTGCTGAGCTGGGGGCATTAAAAGTATATTCCGTCGAAAATATGCAACTCCTCGAAAAGTTAATGGCTAAGACGGAGGTTAGCTGGAACCTTTTTATTAAGAAATTGTGCCTTGAAGTTGCGAGGACGGATACAGCTAAAATTCCCGACAGCTTGTTGCACATCAAAGATCACGCCCATATAATTGAGCTGGAAGAAAAAATTGGGGCTGATCCAGTTTTTAAGCGAGCCTTGGTATGCGTAAATTCTTTTGCATTTTTACTAATGTATTTTTTATAATGTTTCTTACTAATGTATTTTTACTAATTTATTCTTACTAATGAATTTTTACTAATATTATTTTTCTCTATGTGTTAAATTATAACTAAAATTTTCGTTTCTTTCTGTTTTTCTTTTAAATAGATTCGGAAACTCAACACATTTGGAAAAGTAAGCGCGAATAAAACTGTTCGCACAATGTCCAGGTGCATGTTTGGAGACACTTTGCTTCTCGAATACTCGTGGTTCGGGACAGCCGCCAAAAAACGGTTCGAGTGTTTAAGCGAATTTTTGGAGTGATGGTGGAGGCGGTCAGGAAGAGGTTCTCTAACTTTAGCGATGCGGAGGGATCCGCATACATAAAGACGTACTTGAAACAGGACCGTTTCAGGCTAGGAAAAATGTAAGTTAATTTTACCTACATTTCTTTTTATATAGTTATATTTATATATTTATGTAGCTATAATAAACTAAAAATAGAATACTGCTTTTATTTTTTTTTCTAATAAATTTGTGTATTTTTTTTCAGCGACGGGGCAGCAACCGATTAAATTTTGTTTATTAATCTTAAGTTATACAAATATATACATATATTTTAAAGTATGCATTAGTTTTAAGTTCCTAAAGTAGATAAATGTTAAGTTTAAACATGAATAAAAAACATGTAAAAAGTAATTTTTAACCTCTTTTTATTTTAAAGGAATTTTATTTTCAGGAAAGTTATAAAATAACTTGTTTCGGAATTATACTGGGTTTTTTGGTAACCAAATTCTAACCGACGAAAAATAATGGTTTTTAAGTAACCTAATTACAACGTTGAAACTAGGTAGTAAAAAAACCGATTTGTAGGTTGCCTTACTACCTGTAATAACTGGTAAATAAAATACGTCACCATAACGCTTCAAAATAACGTTAACGGAACGTAAGATATTAACCGCTTCTTATCGGTTACATTAAATCTGCAATAAGAAGTTATTATTTTACCGTTTAAAGCTGGTTTTTTGTTACCACACAAAAACCCAGGTTTAGAAGAAGTAATTATTTAACTCTTTAAAATCGGTTTTTTGTTACCATGAAAAAACCCAAGTTCAAAAGTTACCGACCATTTCGGGTAATGGTAATGGTTCTGGAACGTTTCCCAGCCGTGATTTTTACCGATTTCATTACTTTTCGGTAAATAACCTCGGGTTATAAATCGGTTTGTAAGCCGATTTTTTACCAAAAATTGTTGCTTGGGTTAGGCGAGCTTCAAGCTCGCTTCAACACCACATGTTAATGTAGTAGTCTACGAACAAACCCCCTTCTTGAAGTTTTTATTTGATGTCAAATTGTTTGGTTAAAACTTTGAAATCGACTTTCACATTACACACACGTATTTTCTTGATTTTGATAGTCAACTATCAAAAATCAGCTTACACGATTTCACCCCTGGTCTGAATTTCGCTATTTTTTTGTGGAATTTTTTGATAAATTATTTTGGCAAATATTCAGTTGTATCAACTTTCAAATATAAAAACCAGACCACTGCGGATCGTTTTGTTGGGAATTTCTCACTGCACTATACCTATATGGAATGCGAACAAAACGCACATATTGATACCAATAATGCCACCGACTTCAATTAAGTTATATTTAATTTTCCTTTGCATACTTTTAGGATGTATATAAATGACTTTTTTTATTACATGACAAGTCAGGTGTAGGCTTTTAAGTGCGCTAATGGGACGTTTGCACTTTGGGTGGCATCCCAGCTTCTATCTTACAAATGAAACAACCTACAAAACCTTTGAATGATACCATATTTTCCACTAATAAATTTTACTAGCATATTACTCCACCAAAACACGATACTGTTGGTCACCCCAAATAAAAATAATCATTATCAATGGACAGAAAATATAAGTATACCTATTTCTACACCCTGTCTGGCATGTGTATTGCTCCTTTTTCGTTAGTCATTGAATGTGTATAAATTGTTGTTATGTCTGTGCAGCAGAAAAATAGGAATGTCACTTTTTGGGCTGTCGTCGACGTCGTGTATCCCAGTATTCCGTTTCAGTTAGTTCTACCTTGATATTTCACAGAAAAACATCGTCAATAACAGTCTAATATAACGTTCTAGTGCTACTCCGTATTAAGCAAGCATATCCTTAAAAAATATCTCACTTTAAGGACACTAAGTAAAGATTGTGATTTCCTTTTCCTGTGTAGTGTGTTGTTGGTTATTAAAATAAAAAAGCGTGAGTTACATTTATATTTTGGAAAATAGGAAGAAAAAGCCCTCTTACAGGATTAACACATTTTTGTACATCTTTCGAATTCTTATCTTGACACTTCTCACTTCTTTTTATCCTTTGCTCTTATGCTGTGCTGTGTTATGATCCTTGTTGGGTTATTTATTTATGTTGGGTTGTGATTTTTTTAATGTTATATTTCATAATTCAATTCCGGAAACATACACGCAATATATCAGAAAAATCGATTAAAGCCACGTCAGTCTATATCTTTTTTGGAACGGGCATTTTCGTTAACCATAATGTTGTGTCTATATATATTGTTGTACTGTATTAGAAGGAAGATGGAATTTTTTTTCCATTTTTATGATCACCGTGTGATACATTAATTCCGTGGTGTGGTTGTTGTCGAGTATTAACCTTGAAATTTGGACCACATATAGCCATTAAAAGTATATTGTCTATCTATGTTACATGGTTATTTATTGGAATATAATATAAACTTTTGTCCAATCTTAATTTTTTCGGAAGATAGAAAAATAGCAAATAAAATAATATATATGTAACTTCCAACAACAAGATTAGAGATTCAAGGACAGTATACCGGCTAGAACATTGATATCGATTTTTCGAAACAGAAATATTTTGGATTCGACTCAATGTGCCGCATACAGTGGCGCATAATAACCTTTTTTTGTTGTAAAAATCAAAAATATTTTCTTGCATTGTGTTACCTAATTTTTGTTTGTATTTTTTTAAACTCGTAAAATAACAATAACTTATAAGTTAAGAAAATGAAAAAAATTTAATAAGTTATTTTATAATTTCGAACGAAGTCGAGGTTTTTTAATAAAATCATCTGGAAAAATATACTTAAAAGTAAATGACATACAGTTTCAACTCATGCAATGTCTTGAAATTTCCTTATTTCAATCCAATTTTTTAAAAACTTCCTAAAAGTTGAATAATAGATATTTGTTTAAAGTGGGAATGTTTAAACTTTAATTTGTGATAAATAAATATAAAAGTTTTATTAATTTAGAAAAGTTAGATCATTCCTATTATAAACAGTCTAATGTTATTTTATACCACTTATTAAATTTGTTGACTACCTCTGACGAAAAATTTGAATTTCTAAATTTTAAAAGATGAAAACTATAAAAATACCACTTGTTTTAATACCTTTTTCAGCTTTTGTCACAAAATGTTGTAAGACTAGTTTTTGTTGTTATATAGAATGATAATAGATTTTTTACTAGATTAGAATTGTCAAATAGTAACCAATATTTTTAAAGATTGAAATAAAATATTTTTCTTGCAACAGAGGATTTATATTTATTTTTATTTATTTATTTTATTTACTTATTTATTATTTTATTTATTCACAATCATAGTCTTTTGTTGCATGATGAAACTAAATTCATAAATTAAGTTTGACAGTTCTCTGTCAACTCGATTGTTCTTTTTGAAATGTATTTTATGCTAAACCTGCTTTATGGTTACCAAAAACCAACAATGAAGATGTTTTCTTCTCGAACAACGAAACTATTTTAAAGTGAATAGAACACAAAGGAAAAAAACAGAGAGAAACGTCAAATCGATGCACGGAAAATTGTACCCATGTGACATACATAGGTCGATTTTCTTCCGTCTGATGTTTTTGATTTTGTTTTCTCTTTTGCACTTATGTTGTTCGAAGTGCCGCATTTATCCAGTTTCATCATTAAATACTTACATAATGGAATTATGATTTTTCGAAGCATTTTTAGGGCCTTAGTTTGAATACGACTTAAAAATTAAACCATTAGCTAAGGATTTTTGAGATATCAACTCTTAAAATTCAAAAAAATACTCTTACCTAAAACTTTTTGAGCTTAGTTCTGCATTTCACTTTCACTCGAAATGAAATCCAAATTGAAAATAGTTTTCAAATTTAACTCGATGCTTTTGAATTCTCTTTAATGATATGGACAAGTTTTTAAAATTAATTTATGCGTGGAACAGTGAAAACAAATTTACTCGTCTTTCAAATTTATGAAGTAACTTTTTCGTTATGATTTTTCGAATCTTTAATTCAGTTTAAATATTTTCAGTATTTTATAAAAGTTTCGAAAAAATCCTTATTAGTTATTATTCTTTAACTCTCCTACGTCATTTATGTTTAAACGGTTTTTAAGACAAAAAAGCGGAAGGTTTTAAGTTTGTTCTTGTTTTTTAAACAAACTTGCCGAGTAAATGAGGCTATCAAATCAAGTTTTAAAAAAATGTATATTTAAAAAATTATAACATTTTGAAAACATTTTTCTTTTTTAAATTTGAACAAATAGCTTTAATCGAAATTTGGATTCAAAAGACGCACTAAAAATTGCCTCTTAAGCGTATTTTATAAGATCATAAAAGATTCAAGGTTTCTTAAGACTTATATAAAGTCAGTGGATAGAAGACTCACTTCTTAGTAATCTAAATGCTCATTTGTAGAAACTAAGTGAGATACCAAAATTATTAGAACAGTGTGTTGAAAATAAAAATTTGTACTTTCATTTTTAAAAAGGTTTTTTTTTCAAAAACCACATGTTATATGGAGACGCAAATCGAATTCAAAGTCCTTCATTAAAGTATTGTATGGTTCATGGGCCTTAAAAAAACTGGCTTTATGCTTTGGATGTGATCGAATTGAAAAACCCAGTATTATCAAAAATGAACCATTTTTCAAGTGAACAACAATTGAGAAAAATCCTATCATTTCTGCTATATGATATAAAATTATCCATAAAATGAAGCACTTTATATTATTAAAAAAAATTATTCGAAAGTTCAATTTTCAGTGAAAAATCATCATAAACATAAGCTGACTTTTTCAAGAGTGTTATTTGTGCTGCTTATTTTTTCTTATGTTGTGCAACACACTATTCTATCATTTTATTATTGAGTAAGTTAAAGAAAACGTCCATTACCTACATATTTCTCAATTTCAACAAGTTCTCCATATAAGCAAAATCATTGATGCAAACAAAATGTATTCTTTTGATTACGTCTTACAGCATAGAACCTCCTCATTGAATTACAAATAATATTTTGAATCTTAAAATATTCCAGAGGCCCACCCATAAATTGAGCTTTTGGTTAAATGAACCGTGAAATTGTCTACTGTAAGTAGAGTGTTGTCTAGTGACGCAGCAATGTCAAAACGAACAAAAAAACGCACTCCCCGCGTAACATCTGGCATATCGCGAATAAAAAAATATTCCTTATTGAGTATTAGTGATGTGAAAAGTAGTTACTTCTAGGTAATCGTTACTTTTTCCAAAGTAATCGTTACTTTTGAATGATTACTTTAAAAAAAAATACGTGAATTAGGCACGAAGAGGACTCAATTTCACAATTTTTTTTTGAGATATTGCAAGGTCATAGGGAGATTTTGATAAAACCTGAAAAAGGAATCAATGGTTTTTTGGGTGTGTGTAAGTATGTTTGTATGTTTGCACGTACGTTTGGGACACATTTTTTCATCGGCCATATCTCAAGAACCTCAATTATAAATCGGATATCTAAGACTATTACAATATCATTCCTTTTTGATTTATTTACTTTAAGTTACTTTTGGATTTAAATTTTTAAGATATTTCTGGATTTGATTATTTTTGTATTTGTTACGGAATACATCTAAATTATATTGAAATTGATTACGATTACGAAATAATTTTATGGAAATGAAATATTGGAAGAGACAGTGGTTGAAGTGGAGTTTCTGGATTTTTGCATAATATTAATATTTTTTGTATTTATATATACAAAGATAAGGTTTATTAATAATAAAACGTCGTCTTTCGTCTTTGGTGGTATGACAATTCACAATACAAATAATTTAATTGTGGCCTACTGCAATTTTAGGTCCAAGTGATCAATATTCACAAGTCTACTTATTCACCAAAAACATCATTGCAAAATCTAAACCCATTTTTAAATCAAACTGACCATTATTCGCAAAATATATTGCTCTCTCAAATTCTAAAATAAATTAATTTCATAAGAAATCCGAAAATTCTATTTAATACAATTCAGCTGAATTGAATAAAGTATTGACAATAAGCTCAAATCTTGAAAATACTTAAGTTTCTCATATTTCAAAAAAGAAACATTTTTAGGGTTTTGGAAAGTAATACCAGATCATTGCCCAATATGTCTTTAAAACTTTGTTTCAGAACTATTCATTGGTCGATTTTCATAATTTGGCTATCAAATTGAATTGAAAAGTAATACAAAACTAAATACAAGTTTTTTTTTCTGATCGTTACAACTGGTTCTTAACTATTTTTAATCCGCTTTCTGAATTCCTGGTTTAATTACGCAGCGCTCATTTATCATATTTCCTATGGAGCATCCCATGGGTAAATTAAGACTACAGTCTTTTTTTCCATGTCACGATTGGAACTATCTTTTTTTTAATGTATTAGTGTAATAAGTGCGGTAGAGCAAGAGCTGTCAAATTTCCAGCTAAACATTTTTTTATAGCTGCAGTAGTATTAGTGCAAAAAGGGGTAAATTTGCCTTAAAATCTAGATCTTAAATCAAAAATAAATCAATTTATATTTCCCCATAGAATTCAAAAACGGTAAATTTCTGTTATATCTAGATCAATAATAAATTGATTTTATTTACGCATAATGATTGCTTGATTAACCGAGCTAGTAGTTTATTTAAACTTCCATTGGCAATATATTGGCTTTAATTTATTATGCAACTACTTTACTCAAATTTTTTTCTATAAACTTAGTTTTCCATCTATAATGCCCTGCACTCAGAGTGTGTATTTATAACTCTTAGTTTAATAACAATATTTTTTTACTATACAAATGAATTAGTTTGATCTAAGAACGTAGAAGTAAGATTACAGTGCCACCTATCGGATTTAGATTTGTCCACTTTGTTTGTAGGTAAATAAGTAGCCTTTGTTGTGAATATTGATCAATTTAAGCTTAAAATGTAGAAGTTAGACTACAGCGCCAGACACCAATTCGATTTAGATTTTCCTGTTCTATTTTTTGGTACATACATAAGTAACCTTCGTTGTGAATATTTATCAGTTTGATCCAAAATTGTAGGCCAGGCCACAAGTAAATTATATTTATTGTGAATTGTCATGTAGCCAAAGGCGAAAGACGACATCTTTTTTGTACAAATCTTAATTTTTGTATAAATAAATACAACAAATATTAACAGTATCAACAAATTCAGAAACTCTTCCACTCTCTTTTCCAATATTTCATTTCCATACAAATATTTCTAAAACCGTAATCATTTTCAGTATCATTAAGATGTATTTCGTATCAAAAAAAAAAAATGTATCCAAAAATATCTTTAAAATGCAAATCCAAAAGTAACTAAAAGAAATCAAATCCAAAAGTAACTAAAAGTAATCAAATCCGAAAGTAACTAAAATTAATTAAATCCAAAAGTAACTAGAAGTAATCAAATCCAAAAGTAACTAGAAGTAATCAAATCCAAAAGTAACTAGAAGTAATCGATTTGACTGGTAATCGTTACTCGAGTAAGTAATCGATTACTTGAAGTAATCGTTACTTTATAACGATTACTTGGGATTTCTCACATCACTATGAATATCAAACTCTGGTCTGTTTTGGTTCGTTGAATTTGAATCGTGCGTCGGTCCTCGAAAAGAATTAATTACATTTTTATTCTGTTTTGATTATAAACTAAAAATTACATACAATTAAAAGTAAAGTTGTTTAAAAAATATACAAAAGTTCTATCACTGGCGTTCGTCGTAATATTTGGTGAGTGAATAAAATAGAATTTTTTCGAACATCAGCAGAAATAGTGTAAACAAAAATCCAGACTCACCCAGCCGGGGTGAGAAAATATAAGAAACAAATTATTAGACGTCAAAACAATTCCACACATGGAATACTACCGACGACGCCCAAAATCTGAACAACTTTTAATGTGTCCTTAAAAACGTTATAAAAGAATAATCAATGATATAATAAGCTATCAGCCATTTGAAGTCTCTAATAATATGTAATTAAATGTGTCTTTATTCTTCCTCATGAATACATAATGAATTATAGATTTGTATACATTGTACATACAATGCCTGGGTGTCCTTAATATTTTTTGTATTTGTATTTTTAATTTGTTCTTATTGTTAGGGAGTTCTTTTTTCTGATATAAATGGAATTATGTAGATTTTGTGATGGTAGCGTTTTGAACAAAATATTTTAGCAATTATTTAGAACTTAATAAATATTAAGTTAAAGTGGGTATGGAGGATGAAAATGAATTTTAATTAAAAGCACGATTGTGTCGCACGAAATGGCATTTCTATGGTCCAAATATTGATTGAATAACTTTTAAAATTTATGAGACATTAACGCGATACATATTGAAACTAAATATTGGGTGTTTTTAAGGAACATAGATTTTTAACTTCCCACATGAAGTTATAGTAATCAGTCCGGTACGTTCGGGAACCTTTTTTCGTTGCCCATATCTCAAGAACCAGTGGTGATAAATAAAATAAATTAGGTGGCGCAACAGTCCATGAAGAACCAAGGCCTAGTGACTTACAACTCTCAACCATTTCTGTGTCCAAGTAATGTTGTCAGAGATGGAAGGGACCTACAGTTTATATGCCGAATCCGAACGGCTAATTTGAGAAAGCACTTTTCATGACAAGAATTACTCTTGGAGGATTTGTCAATTCCTCGCAAGAGACAGTACCCGTGAAAAAAGTTAGGTGGCACAGGCAGGGATTGAAACCAAGACCCCTTGGTTGACAGTCCAACGCTCTAACCATCACGCTACGGCCCGGGTACTACCAGTGGAGATATCGACTTAAAATAAATGTTCTTAACACAGAAAGATGCAGAAAGGACTCTTAAGAAAATTGGTTGGTTGTTTTTTTTTACCATACTACCAATTTAAACAAAAAGTGAGAATTTTAGTTAACTCAAAATATCTCACGAACCAGTAACGCTTGCGACTTGAATTAAATTTTATATTATACACTTCGTGTCGCTTCATGGACAAGCTTTTTTTGTTTTTTTTTATTTTACGATATTTCTTAAATCCATAGGTTTTTTGGAAAAACTTAATTTATTTATTTGCATGACTAGATAAGTAAATAAATAAATTAATAAATAAATAAATAAATATTTATTTATTTATTTATTTATTTATTTATTAATTTATTTATTTACTTATCTAGTCATGCATTTATTTATTTATTTATTTACTTATTTGTTTATTACTAACACATGTACTCGTCCATTAACACTTATTAATTTTTTAATTGTTATTTATTTATTTATTGCTTATTTATAATTTATTTATTTGTTTGTTTATTTATTTATTTATTTACCTATTTATTTATTTATTTATTTATTTATTTATTTATTTATTATTTAATATATAATTTACTTATTTTTCTCTTAATTTGATAATTTAAATTCTTAGTTACACTTATATCTTGTTCAAAAGCATTCCATGTTTGTTCTATTAATTTGTAAATTATGTAGGTAACCAAATCTATTACGATACTCGAATTGTTATATTCACAATTATTTTCTTTTATTTTTTTATCTTAATTTTTTTTTTTTTTTTTCATTCAAATAAAGGTTTTTTTCGTATTTTCCTTTAAACCATTTGTACACTTGTAAATCACTTTTAAAAATATAAAATACTATCTCAGAAGTAAGATAATAATATTGTCAAATCTCTGAATTGTAAAACGTGCGGTCATAGGCTTTGTATAGAAAATTATCACGAAATAAATATATCTATCTATTAAGTGTGGAACGAATGAGGTACCTATGTATGTGTTAAGATTTTACTGCAAAACAAATTTTGGAAATTTTTCCGAAGAACGTCATAAAAAGTACCTATGTACCTGTTTTTTGTGTTACATACATGAATAGGGGCAAGATATAAATATGTATGTACAATGTACATATACTTATTAGCGTATTTTAAATCACATAAAAGGATACTCTGATTGTCCGGCAACTAGTGTTGTTTATTAAAAGCTCAAAGATAATTATGGTTATTTTTTACAATTTTTGAGAAACGAGCTATGACATTTATAATAATTTGGACAGAAGGAGCTCTGCTTAGGTATTTAGTTAAATTTTAAAGTATATTTTTAAATATTCTGTCTGAGACTAACATTATAAGTTTAATAAGTTTTTAGTGATGATTAAAAGCGGATGGTGTGAGCTGTGAGCAGTACCATGTGCCTTGTCGGTTGTTGTTGGGTAGGATTAGGGAACAGATCCGGGGAGGGATTCCGGGCTTCTCTGATAGCTTCAGCCTCTGTTATGCCGCGGGCCGGCGGCGGTTACGTAAAAGGTGCCAAAGCTTTCATTTGTCGATATTCCAAGCGGGGCATCCATTATGGACAGCACATCTAGATATCAGTCGTCTGGTGTTGAGTTGCCTGTAATTAAATTAACAAGAGGGTTGGGATGGGTTGGGATTTTACTTAGCATGTTAGTGCTAAGGTGGTGGAGGTATGCATCGATTGGGACGATGCCAGCAGCTTCGTAAAGACGCGTATTGCTATAAAAGCGCACGGAATTTGGTTTCCTGTAGAGAGAAGTGCAAGCTCGGAGAATCTTACGTTCAAAAACCTGAATCTTCTTCATGTAAGTGTGACTTATTGTATACCATATAGGGAAACAGTAGTAGGACGAATGAGTTGCTTGTAAAGCAAGATCTTCGACCGGGTTTGGAGACCGCCTCTTTTGCGTAAGAGGGGGTGTAAGAGAGAAAAGGCACCGTTTGCCTTTCGTAGGCACCGTTTGCTTTTAGCGTGTTGGTTGAATTTAAATCTCTCAGAGAAATGGATTCCAAGGTATTTCACGCTTTGTTTGGGTCTTACTATAGTATTGTCAGGGAGGGTCAAGGATAATAGATTATATTTTGTTGCTAAACCATTCTTTGAGGCTGTTCTGAGACACGTAAGTTCTGTTTTGGAGGGGTCGATCTTAATTCCCCATTGGAGGTAATACTCCTAGAGTCTAAAAATGTGCTCTTTGATTCTATGAAGCGCTAATTGAGGACTTCTAGAGGTACTGTACGTTACTGAGTCGTCAGCTAATAGAAGTGTCGTTGTTTGTGGAATATTGATCGGCTGATCGAAGGTGTAGAGATTGAACAAGTCAGGTCCAAGAACCGATCCTTGAGCAACCCCCGCTAGGACATTCCTATTAAGAGTCGAATCAGTGTTTCCTATTGAAACGTAAAACTTACAGTTTGAAAGGAAATTGTGTACAATACGGACAAGGTGGGCAGGAAATTGAAAAGATTTCAGCTTGAAGACCAGACCTTCTTTCTAAACGGCATCAAATGCTTTGTTAATATCAAGCAAGCAGGCTATTGTCGTTGTTTGGTCTTTGTTAAGACCAAAAGTTGTGTCAGCGTGAAACTTCAACAATGCGTTGAAAGTGGAATGTTTGGCTTTGAAGCCGAACTGGTTATGCTGCACTAGACCCAGTGACTGGCATAGTGAGCGAAGTTTTCTGAGGATCAGCAGTTCAAGAAGTTTGTTGAGATTAGGAAGCAAGGATATAGGGCGAAAGTCATTCATACTACTTGCTCCTGGCTTTTTGGGGATTGGGATATTTTTTCTATTGTCCATTTGTCGGGGAAATAACTGTTGTTGATACAGTTATTAAGAATTATTGTGAGGCAAATAAGAGCAATGGACGGAAGTCTTTTAATGACAAAATTGGACATTTTATCAGGTCCAGACGATTTCTTGGCGCTCCCACATTGGATTGTCTCAAAGAGATCAAGTGGATTGCTAAAGGAGTCGTCAATATTCGTGAAGACTGACGAGTTATCCTCAGAGAACGTTGTGAGGGGTTCAGGTGACTGAGAAGTTAGTCTCGAAACCTCTCTATTGACGTTAGCCAGGAAGTCGGGCAGGTGAACGGGATGGTTGGGAGTGAAATTGTTTTCAATTTTGTTAGAAAAGGCAGTTACCTTTTCTCTGTCACACGATAGGGAAGTTCCATAGAGTTGTAGTTCACCATTTAGAGGAAATTTCTTTTCTACTATTTTATTTATTTGCTTAAACGTATCGGGACCTGTTATGCAATTTTCTAAGAAATTGATACCACAATCGATTTCTAGGTTGTCTAAATTGGAGGATGAACTGGGGGATTGATTTTTCAATTTGTCCGTTAAAGAACCTTGGAAAATATTCCAGTTAATTCTGCTGAGATTAATAAAATCTGGAGCTGTGGTAGTTAGTATATTAATTTCGGACAGGGGACGGATAATAAGCTTGACAGCTAGATGATCAGAGTCTGAATCAATAGCTGTGCAAGCGAAATCCTACAAATGATGTTGGGTGAACAAATGAAAAAGTTGAGAGTCGAGGGCGTACGAGGGAATGTTGGAGTTGGTTGAGATATTATCTCAAAGGAGTGAGTTAGAGGTGAGCCACTCTGAAATAGCTGCTCCTTGACTGTTGTTTTGAGAATCGAGCCATAGTTGGTGGCGGGCGTTAAAATCGCCACCGATTATAAATTTAGAATGGTTTTGGCGGAATGCATTGAGTAGATTTAGGTCATGCTTAATGTTACATCTATTGTAGAGGGACACAAGGAGAATGCTCTCATTGTTGTCCAAAGTGAGGACTACGCAAGTCACTTCGAAGGTGGTTAAACCGGGAAGGATGACTTTACGACAGTGAAAGGATGAGTTAACTAAAATGGCTGTGCCAGTTTTAGTCGAAGTATCTTTATCCATTCGGAATAGGGAATATTTTTCGAAGAATGTCCGATGCCTTGAGGCTAATCTAGTCTCGGAGAGCAAAACGGCGTCGGGTTTGTTTTTTTCAAGGAATTTCTCAAAGGCTATCCGTTTAGGATGTAAGATTATAGAGCTAATGTTATATGAAATAACATTGAGTTTATTTATGTTTTTGTACATATTTTGATGCAGAAGTCAAGAAACATGAGTTTCTTGCTGGTCTCGTTGGGGCTTGCTTCGTACAGAGGCAGAAAATCATTGATTATCGAGAGAAGTGTGATAAAATCACACCCAAAGAATTTCTGAGCGTCTTCAAGGAATGAGCTCGGGGTTGTTTTTAAACCTTTCGGTCGAATCGAGTTGGTTGGTTTACGGGGCTCAATACTCTGATTGTTTTGAAGCTTAGTACGAGTATTAATTTCACAGAATCAAGAAGTATGGATAGAGGTAAGGGTCTAACCAAGGGCGAAATAGGCCAAATTCGAGCTTACCGGGATCTCGGCAAAACCATCCGGTTCATAGCCAAGAAAATTAGAAGATGTTCAAAAGTTGTATACAAATACCTCAAGGACCCAGAGAGGTATGGAAAAAAACGACAAAGGAAGAGTCAAGAAAGCCACATCATGTCAGAAAAGGCGGGCGATAGTGACAGCTGCTTCAAATTCAAGGCTTTCTATTAGGAAAATCAAGCCAGAAACTGGGGTAAATGTTAGTAGATCGACTTTTGCACTTAATGCTGCACGCAAGAGCCAACGCCTTAATTTTGCAACAAATCACATCAGGTGGAATCGAGCATACCGTGTTCTTTTCCGATGAAAAAAAAATAGAATTTGAATGGACCTGATGGATATAGCTGCTATTTTCATGATTTAAGAAAGCAAGAAATCTATCTTGAAAAACGGTACAGAAAAAGAAGCGGAGTAATGGTGTGGGGGGTAATCACCTTTTAAGCTGGACTTTCAAAGCTATGAAATGACGGCAATCACTTACAAATCGATTCTGGAACGAGCTTTTCCTCAGTTCTTGAATTATTTGGTAGACAACGACGGACTTTTCAACAAGATAATACACCAATACATACTGCACGGACAACAAAAGCTTGAATTCAGGGGCAAAATGTGAACCTATTACCATAACCTCCATATGCTCCTGACTTGAACATCATGGAAAACCGTGTGGGGATGGCTTTACTAAAAAACCGAAGAGATTATTGAAGCCATAAGACTGCCCTGGGCCCAAATATCGCTCAACTATCTGACAGCACTCTATGAATCTATACAGACACCATAGGTTACTCGAAGTAATTCAGAAATCAGGAGGCAGCACACATTTCTTAAAATTATTTTAGTAATTTGATGATGATAATCATTTTATGTGCTTTTAAATTTAAAAAAAGTATTGATTTAATTTACCTAATGCATTTAAGAACTTTGTAATTCAAGAAATTATTATAAAGGTAATTTATGTAGCACAGCGTAGGTAATCGATATGCTTTATTAAATATTCAAAGTCACTGACGACGACAAAAATAAAAAATAATCATTTAATGAAAGTTAAGTGATATAAAAATACATACATACAATCTGACTAAGAATTAAACTAATTTGTACATGTCAGCATTATATACTTATGTAGGTTATCTGTGGTTTTCAGAATGAACAAATATTGTAATTAAAGCAATTTTAAAAATAACATGGCAAAAGAATAATTATCGTACCCACACTTCCATAATGGAGCCATTTTGCAATTAGGTTTTTTTCCGTAATACAAATTGTTTCTAGTTTCAGAATTATAGCCGTCACTAAGTGTATTGTTTTTTCGCCAAGTCTTAATAGCTCAAGGTTAAATTTACCTTCTAATTGAAGATCTTAACGAGATAATACCAAAAATGTTTGATTTCCCAGTCGCATGGCCCATCCTTGAGTAAGTCTTGCTTAACTCATATATTTATTTGGCGACCTTAATTTCTTAAAATATTTCGAACGTCTAAGGTGGGAAGGGAATAAGTGGCAGATTTTTATCTTAACATATTTCCCTAAAATAAACATCTTTAATTTAGTTTTATAGTAGAATAGAAACCCTGGCGTGATGGTTAGTTCGTTGGACTGCCAGAGGTCTTGGGTTCAATCCTGCCACTTGCGAGGAATTAAAAAAACTTACAAAAGTTATTCTTGTCGTGGAAAGTACTGTTTAGGATCCTAACAGTTTCGGCTTAGCACAGATTGTTTGATCTGTCTATAGACAAACTGTTTAAAATGACTTACAAGTTTGCAACAAATCTTCTACGCAGATCCAAAATAGAATCATATAACCAATTTTGCATTAGCAGGTATTTGTCTATTAGGTTAGGTCATTGACAACTATTTGAAGATCACTGATTGATTTGACAATATTATCTGTACTAAGCTTAAGTTCCAAAAGAGATGCTAAATGCTTATTTCATTCAAACTCTAAAAAGAATTGTTTCTTTAAAAATGAAACCAACTGGTTACTGCTCATCAGGTCTTCTTACAATTTTGTAATTTTTCTAAGAAAATACTTTTTACTTTAGAAATTTACGGTTACTCAGGAAAAATTAATTGCTCCTGTATCCAAATTTTTTTTTTTTAAATAGTACTTATATTTTAAGACTTAAAAATATATGTACCTTCAAAATAAGTCTATCTTTAAAAATTCAAATGGCATTTCATTACTCAAAAAAACTTTAATTTATTTATTTGTTTATTTATTTATCAAAAAAATAAATAAATAAATGTACCTGTAAGTTATTTAAATAGAAGGTAAAAAGGCCATTAGATGCCGTTTAGAAGCAAAATATAAAAGTATCATAGATTATATGGATGTACATAAGAAAAATGAGAATAATTTAGTTTTGAGTATTTACATAATGTCACAACAGGAATGAGGTTCGTAAATTTTACCAAAAGGTAAAAAAAACCTCCCAAGGGTACCAGCCACGAACCGAAGCCTGTAAAGACGATCAGGGGAACATCGTTGTAGAACCGCAGTCTATGCTGAAAATATGGAAAGACCACTTCTCCAAATTATATAACGGCGATGACGAATCGAATTCCGCTGTAAGGGAGATAGAACCACTCAACCTAGGCGACGCAGATCAACAATTCCGCCTACCCGACCTCGGCGAAGTGATGATAGCTATATCTAAGCTGAAGTCAAACAAAGCTGCTGGAGCTGACGGCATCACTGCCGAACTATTCAAAGCAGCAGGGGATGACTTGGTAGGGAACATGCACCAACTCATCTGCAAAATATGGTCGGAAGAAAGCATGCCCGATGAGTGGAATCTCAGCATAGTTTGCCCGATACATAAAAAAGGAGACCCTTTAAATTGCGCCAACTACAGAGGGATCAGTCTCCTTAACATTGCGTATAAGATCCTTTCTGCCGTATTATGTGAACGTCTGAAGCCGTTCGTCAAAAACCTGATAGGTCCTTATCAGTGTGGCTTCAGACCAGGAAAGTCCACTATCGACCAAATATTCACACTACGGCAGATCTTGGAAAAAACCCAGGAACTTCAAATCGATACCCACCATCTCTTTATCGATTTTAAAGCCGCGTATGACAGCATCTATAGGGAAGAACTCTACAGAGCAATGTCTAGTTTTGGCATCCCTGTCAAACTCATCCGTTTGTGCAGAATGACGATGGAGAATGCACGCTGCTCCATCAAGGTCGGAAAAGATCTCACCGATGCATTTGATGTCAAAAAAGGTTTTAGGCAAAGCGATGCACTGTCATGCGACTTCTTTAATATCGTTCTGGAAAGAATTGTGCAAAACTCAACCGAAAACACTAGAGGCACAATCTTCCAAAGGTCCATCCAATTACTCGGATACGCAGATGATATTGACATAATTGGAAGATCAAAGCGTGATGTCAGTGGAGCGTTTTTGAGCATTGCGACGGAAGCGAAGAAGATGGGTTTAGTGGTCAATGAGGGCAAGACCAAGTATATGCTGTCATCGAAAAAGGACATTCAACAACGACGTTTTGGACAAAACGTCACCATGGACAGCTATAACTTCGAGGTAGTTGTATATTTTAATCCATCCGATTATCATATACCAACATTTTTTAATATTTACCCTACAACAGCTTCTCTGTTTAATCAATGACAACAGCAACAGCTTTTCTGCATGCTTTATTTTCAAATTACATTAAATTAATTTTCTCACAATAGTCAGCAGTTTTCTCTTGCATTCATGCTCTGCACTTACCTGGCTGAAGTGTATTATGTTTCTTGTATCATATTATTTTTGTATATTTTAGGATTTTGTAAATTTAGCTAAGTAAGCAAAATGATTGTATAAATAGTATTGTAAGCTAATAAAATTTATCATTTACGATCAAAAGGTTGTTCTGTGTTATTATTATTGCTTCCCCCCACCAGTGGTAAGGGGCATTAATAGTTCACAAAAAACAAACTTCGCACTATACTGCAACATACAATAGGTACAAGCACCTTTTTGTATATCTTCATTCTGGTCAAGGTTTATGTACCCTGTCCAGGAGTCGGAGCAAAAAAGTTCCGACTTAAACATTGGTGACCCCGACGTGATATAGAACACGATCAGCCTCTTGATTGTAAGTGATATAAAGCGTTCCAAGGGCTAAAACACTTGGTGTCCCAACCAGAGATCCAAGTATCCAGAGATCCAAGTATCCAGAGATCCAAGTATCCAGAGATCCAAGTATCCAGAGATCCGAACCAGAGATCCAAGCATCCAGAGATCCAAGTATCCAGAGATCCGAACCAGAGATCCAAGCATCCAGAGTTCCAGGTATCCAGTGTTCCGGTGTTCCAGAGTACAAATCTTCATAAACTTGCGTTTGGTATTTAGCATTGTCGAGGCCGTGCCACAGATACAAGTACCTAGAGTTCCAGTCAAAAACAACTCTTTGTAGCTGAAATGGAGGAAACGCAAGTATTCACTATTGTGGCTAGGCAAAAAGCCATAACCGATGAGTTGCTACGGCTAAAGACCAACATTGGTAAAGACAGCCCTGACCGTAAAACAGCCGATTACAAGGCGAAAAAATTATTAGCACTAGAAGCTCTTTGGTTGGAGTTTTCAAAAAACCATGACCAGATAAAAGCATATGTAAAGGCAGACACGCCTTATATGCAAAGTAATACCGTCGAAAGGGTAAAAAAGGCGTACATTGAAATCAAACAAACTTTAGAATCCATTGTACCTATAGATGCCGACCCTATCAAGAAAACTAGTGGAGCGGCTAGTTTGAAGGAGCAAGCAAGCTCCAGAACAGATATTGGCAAGATACAACCTGTAGAAGTTATCCCAATATCAGAAATCGCCAGAATTATACGAAGACAAAAAACAGCCGCACAATCTCTACAGCGGTTGCTGTCCAGTCTTAGAACTACAGAGACTTGGAGTTCTACCTTTTGTACAATAAAGTTGAATACACTCCAAAAATACTGGATGGAGCTGGAAGAAATGCATCGCTGGATAAATGACCTTTCTGAAAATCCAGCCCAGGATGGATACGATATGAATGAGTTCTACAAGTTAGAAGATGAAGTCTCGCAAGCTATAATTGCATTGACAACCAAGCTTGAAGAAACCACCATACAAAGCTCATCATCGTTCCTCCCAGTTGGGACTCCTAGTCCCAGGCAAGCTATGAAACTTCCAAAGATAACCTTGCCCAAATTTGACGGAAGCTACATCAAATGGAAACAATACAGCGATCTGTTCAGTGAGCTTGTTGACAAACAAGACATAGCGAATTGTCAGAAGCTTTTTTATTTAAAAACAACGTTAACGGGTGAAGCCGAGAACCTGATAAGGCACTTTTCAACATCCGATAGCAACTATAGTGCAGCGTGGCAGGTAATTAAAGATCGGTATGACAACCCTCGTCTACTTGTAACTGCGCATGTACAACGATTGCTGGCGCAACCTGCAATCCAAAATGAAAGCTCGAAAGCAATTAAGATGTTGCATGACACCACCCAAGAGTGCATGCTTAGTTTAAAGGGTCTCAACATCGACACTACAAATTGGGATCCCCTTCTTATGAGCGTTCTGATAAAGAAACTGGACAGAAATACGCTCACACTTTGGGAGCAATCACTCAAGCAACCAAAGGCATTGCCATCTTTGAATGAGTTCATGTCGTTCTTGGAGATGCGATTTCAATCCCTAGAGGCACTAGGGCCAAGCCTAAGAAAAGGTTCAGAAGAGCAACGCCAAAGGTCCAGACCCGACAAGGCGTATACGACACTAGTAACTACAAGATCAACATGCGTCTTCTGCAAAGGCAACCATCAGCTGTACTTCTGTGAGAAATTTTTGCAATTAAGCCCATCACAGCGCTTAAACCTTGTGCAAAAATCAAGGCACTGCACAAACTGCCTTAAGTCAGGACATGCCTCAAATGATTGTTCTTCCAGATGTTGCACAAAATGCCAAAAGAAGCACAACACACTTCTTCATTTGGACGAGTCAACAAGATCCAAAAATTCGAAAATGTCAGCATCACCAGGCAGCACAATTCCCACCGCGGACTCAGCAAGTCTTTGCACTTCCGCAGCGGGCACCAATCCCAATATCATAAACAAACAACACAAATCATCAAGCGTGATACTAGGCACAGCAATTGTCCACCTTAAGTGCCAAAGTGGAAAACAAATATCATGCCGAGCGTTGCTAGATTCTGGATCACAGGTCAATCTAATAACAGATAAACTAGCAAAATCATTAGGTCTGCGGGAGGCTTATGAGACGTTATGTGTTGAAGGCATCGGTCAAAACAAGCAGGCGTCTCATCGAAGAATTAACGTTGAAATAAGCTCAAAAATCAACGGATTCTCTACCCGAGTGGAAGCACATATTCTTCCAAAAATTATTTCAACACAGCCATCACGGCCCATCAATACATCAACCTGGAATATTCCAAATAACCTTGTTTTGGCTGACTCACAATTCGATCAGCCAGGACCTATAGACTTGCTCATCGGTGCTGAAATCTTCTATTCGACTTTGGTTGTTGGGCAAATAAGCCTAGGAGATGATCTTCCAACCCTGCAAAATACCGTATTTGGATGGATAGCAGTAGGCAAGGTATCAACTAACTCATACAACCCTATGATGGCATCTTGCGGAATTTGCACCGCAGATGAAGCTCTTGATCAACAGATTGAAAGATTTTGGCGCTTAGAAGAAACAACTGCAGCTACAGACAATAATTTCACTCAAGCCGAGAAACGATGCGAGACTCACTTCATCCAAACAACAACTAGAGACTCCACTGGTCGATTTGTGGTTCGGTTGCCCTTCAAAGAGGCACCTACTTGCCTGGGAGAATCAAGTGATATTGCTTTTCGATGATTTATTGCTCTTGAACGAAGACTTGCGAATTCACCAGACTTAAAAAAGCTATACAAACAATTTATGGAAGAATATCTGCAATTGGGTCATATGCAAGAAGTATCCCTTCCTCAAATTGCCAAACCATATTACTTTTTGCCGCATCACTGCATTCAAAAGCCAGACAGCAGCACTACTAAGCTAAGAGTAGTATTTGATGCCTCCGCCAAGACATCCACAAACCTTTCCCTTAATGATATTCTCTCCACTGGTCCAACCATTCAAGATGATGTCTTTTCAATGCTGCTACGATTCCGCATGCCAAGATATGTGTTTACCGCAGATATTGAGAAGATGTACCGGCAGGTACTCATACACGAAGACGATCAGAAGTACCAGTTGATTTGGTGGAGAAGCAGCCCAAATGATGCCTTGAAGTGCTTTAAGCTTCAGACAGTTACCTACGGCACCACCTCAGCATCATACCTAGCCACAAAGTGCCTTCAAGCATTGGCCCAAGATAACAAGGAACGATTTCCATTGGGATCAACGGCTCTGTTACGAGACTTTTATGTAGATGACGTGTTAACTGGCTCGGACAAAATTGCCGAGTTGATGACAACCCAATCGGAATTGCAAACAATTTTGCAAAAAGGTGGTTTTAAGTTAAGAAAGTGGTGCGCTAATCATGCATCTCTTCTGAAAGGCATTCCGCTCGAGGACCGAGAAACGGAGCTTGACTTCGGCAGCAATGTTGATGAACACATCAAGACAGTAGGACTTACGTGGATGCCAAAATCTGATCAACTCTGTGTCAAGACATCCTGGATTGATAAGGTTCGAGTTACCAAACGATCTGCATATTCCGACATCGCACATCTATTTGATCCATTGGGGATTATGGCTCCGGTGGTCGCCGTCGCAAAAATATTTCTCCAGAAACTGTGGGAATTGAAGCTTGACTGGGATGCAGCATTACCTCAAGAAATGCAGACGACATGGCTCAAGTATCGTGAAGGCCTACAATCACTGAACAACATCAAAATTGATAGGCACATATTTTCTCATAGAAACCCGAAAAACATACAAAATCACATTTTTGCTGACGCTTCGGAGAAGGCCTATGGAGCAGCAGTATACGTCCGATCTGTTAGCAGTGACAACAGTATCACAGTACGACTATTATGTTCTAAATCAAGAGTAGCACCATCAAAACAAACAAAATTAGCACAGCAAGCAACTATTCCCCGACTAGAGTTATGTGCCGCTTGCCTTGCCACTGAGCTCCTGCTTCGTTTACAAAAGGACCTTAAGATTTATAATGAAGCAACATTTTTATGGACAGACTCAGAAATAGTTCTTGCTTGGATCAATTCGTCATCATCGACCTCACTCCCTGTTTTTGTTGCTAATAGGGTATCGCGTATTCAACAAAATACAATACTTCAGCAATGGCATCATGTCCCGTCAAAGGAAAATCCGGCTGATGTGCTTTCACGTGGGATAGCACCTGGACGACTTCAAGATTGCAACATTTGGTTCTACGGACCAAAGTTTCTGCATGGAGCCACTTCAATTTGGCCACCTAAATACAAACCGATTGACGAGAATCTATCCGTTGGAGCCACTGTTCACGAGTCATCCCCGGATGGAGAGGGATTTTTAACTACACTCAACCATAAAAATTCCTTTAAATTTGCAGAAAGAATAGTCGCCTTTATACTAAGGTACCTTCACAACCTGAGGAAAAAGGCAATGATAACCAAAATCAAGAAAAATGAAAAAGAATTGTCAGCTGAAGGAACTCAGTTGAGGCTGGCAGACATCAAGCTGAAAAATGGTCCCCTATCAGTTGCGGAACTAAGTCAAGCAAAAAAGAACATCTTCAAGCATATGCAGCAAGACCAATTTAAGGATGAAATTGGACATCTGAGGGACGAGGGTGAAGTACCAAATAAGAACCCATACAAGAGTCTGACACCCTTTTTAGATGAAGAAGGACTGATTCGTGTGGGAGGGCGTTTAGAGGCATCGTCGTTGCCATACGACGCTAAGCATCCCATATTGATACCATATAATCATCCTTTCACCAAAATGCTATTTGTTGAAATTCACGAGGACAACAATCATGTTGGGCCACAAACCATGCTTTCGATTGCTAGGCAGAGCATTTGGGCTGTAAAAGGAAAGACGATTGCCCGATCAGTGCTACACAAGTGTGTCAAATGCGCTCGTGCCACACCTAAGCTTTTGTCACAACAAATGGGAAATCTGCCTGCAAATAGAATTGAACCAGCAAGGCCATTTATCAACACAGGCGTTGACTTTTGTGGTCCGATATCAACACACTACAAGATAAGAGGCAAACGGCCTCAAAAATCGTATATTTCAATCTTCTGCTGCTTTTCCACTAAGGCCTGCCATTTGGAGCTGGTAACCGATTTAACGGCTCAAGGTTTCATAGGTGCACTTAAACGATTCATGGCCAGAAGGGGCCATTGCAAAAACATATACTGCGATAACGCAACAAACTTTGTGGGTGCCAAAAACCAGCTATCAGAACTAATGTCTTTCATGGAATCCAATACTGAAAGAGAGAAAATTACATCTTCATGCGCTACAAAGGGATGTGACTTCCATTTCATTCCCCCTCGTTCACCACATTTTGGTGGTCTATGGGAAGCTGCGGTCAAATCATCGAAGCATCTGCTACAGCACACTCTGGCAGGAGCATCATTGACGTACGAGGAGCTTGAGACAGCTGCAACTCAAGTTGAAGCTATTTTAAACTCAAGGCCCTTAACTCCATTGTCCGATTCGCCGAATGATCTAACCGCTCTTACGCCTGGCCATTTTCTCATCGGAGAACCTCTCATTAGCAATGTAGATCCCACAGCTACAGCAAATGATTCAGGGGTACTTACTCGTTGGAATCTCGTAAATCATCTCAAAAATGAGTTCTGGCGCCGATGGTCACGTGATTACCTGAATCAGCTACAGCACAGATATAAATGGAAGGAGAGTTGTCATAACGCAGAACCAGGGATGATGGTCATAATCAAGGAAGACAACACACCAAGCTTGCGATGGCCGCTTGGACGTATCACTAACGTAATAACTGGAGACGACGGGCTGGTTCGAGTGGCAGATGTGCGAACAGCTACTGGGATATTCCGTCGTGCTATACACAGATTGGCTCCACTTCCAGTTCCAATCCAAGATGATGATGTCGATCACTCATCAACATCGATACATTCGCGCCAGAAGTCTGATGATGGTCCAGTACCAAAAAAGAAGTTCAAAACTTCACTTGGCTCAACAACCCTTGCTTTACTCCTGGTATTTCTATTAGTACCCATGATAGCATGTGCTCCAGTTAAGATTCAACCATTTCTGTCACAGCCAGGGATATACTTTGAAAACTTCGGGACCTCTGCCATAACCTCAAGTAGTTGGAACATAATCGCGTATTATGACATGGACCCTTATTGGACCGAATACGATTCCATTATAACCTATAGTAGGAAGCTAGAAGAAATTTGCCTACTATTGCCAAATAAAAACGAAACTTGCAAGGAGACAGTCCTCCAATTTGACCGGATAACCGCAGACATCGAAAAGGATAATGATCTCTTATCCGTAACATCAATCAGAGTTCGTCGTGGTGCTCTAAATTTCGTAGGCAATGTGGCTAATGCGTTATTTGGGGTTCTTGATGATGAATACGCCAACCACATGTCGGCTACAATAAACGCAATAAAGCAAGATGAAGGCCACATAGTCAGCCTTATTCAAAATCAGACTTCAGTAATTGATGCAACCATAAATATTATAAAACAAAATGAACAAGAGATAAGTTCCCGTTTTGAAGAGATAGACGAAACCCTCAAACAGTTCGCAGCTGTTATTCATGATATAAGACAACAATATCACCAGGAAAGACTGCGTCAGCTTTTCAATTCAATCGCATTGCAGCTTGTGTTAGTATCTTCACAATTTCAAAAGACCCAAGCCTCAATAATAGACGTAATGATCGATACTCACCATGGAAAAATTAATCCTCAGCTTATTTCAACGGCTCAGTTAAAACAAGAGTTCACAAGGATAAAAGCTAACCTACCTTCCTCAGTCAGACTTCCAGTAGCTTCAGACGAAATTACGAAGCTTTATCATCTTATGAGTATTCATGGCAAGGCTCTTAAAAACCACATAGTCTTTAAAATTGAATTACCACTCCTAAGTCTTGATGAATTCGAGCTCTTCAAAGTTACTCCCGTTCCAGTTCTTGTCGGAGAGTCATTTTTTACCATACAACCATCAACCGACTACATTATGATTAACCTGCATCGTGACCAGTACTACCCTCTATCAACACTAGAATTTCAAGGATGTTTTTCCCTTACTGAAGAAAGACATCTATGCCATCTGCAGCATCCGATTTACAGACGTGGATCTGAAGTAAGCTCATGTGAAATCAACTTCTTAAACCATGGTCAACAAACTCCTGCATGCAAAGTTGTAAACGCCAACGATGGCCCTCATTGGGTCCAGCTGCACAAGCCAAATGAATGGATTTACGTTTTGAAGGTTAAAACCACTCTCAATGTTGTTTGCAATGACACCGTAACACAAACCGTTTTAGAAGGTTCTGGAATTCTGCAAATTCCACCCGGCTGCATTATTAAAAATGACTTCATAACCTTGCGTGGCCATTTTATACAAAGAACGGTCTCTAGGATGTCACTCCTTCCAGCTGGAAATCTAACCAAGTATGCCTTGCCAGACAATTTGACATCAACCTCTTACGAAATCTTGCCGTACAAAAAACATTTAGAGGAATTGGATGCACTCAAGCGAGAACTCTTAAATATTACCAAAGCGTTGCCTTCCATAACATATCAAAATGATGTGCACCAATTTACAGTGAGCTACTTCGCATTAATCATATCCATCATAATCCTTATCTGCTTGTTACGATGGTCATACTACTATTACTGCAAAAACAGAACGGTAATCTCAAAAGAAGAAAGAAAGCCTAGCAGAACCTTGGCAGATATCCAGGCTAACCTCGACTGCAAAAAAGAAGACCCCCACGACAAAAATCCCAACAACATAACCTTCGAAATGGTACTATAATTTCGAACATAGTTCAACGGGCGGAGAATGTATATTTTAATCCATCCGATTATCATATACCAACATTTTTTAATATTTACCCTACAACAGCTTCTCTGTTTAATCAATGACAACAGCAACAGCTTTTCTGCATGCTTTATTTTCAAATTACATTAAATTAATTTTCTCACAATAGTCAGCAGTTTTCTCTTGCATTCATGCTCTGCACTTACCTGGCTGAAGTGTATTATGTTTCTTGTATCATATTATTTTTGTATATTTTAGGATTTTGTAAATTTAGCTAAGTAAGCAAAATGATTGTATAAATAGTATTGTAAGCTAATAAAATTTATCATTTACGATCAAAAGGTTGTTCTGTGTTATTCATTATTATTGCTTCCCCCCACCAGTGGTAAGGGGCATTAATAGTTCACAAAAAACAAACTTCGCACTATACTGCAACATACAATAGGTACAAGCACCTTTTTGTATATCTTCATTCTGGTCAAGGTTTATGTACCCTGTCCAGGAGTCGGAGCAAAATAGTTCCGACTTAAACAGTAGTTAAGGCCTTTGTCTACCTAGGCACCGCTATAAACACAGACAACGACACCAGCGCTGAAATCAAACGAAGAATAACTCTTGCAAATCGCTGCTTCTTTGGACTAAGAAGGCAATTGAGGAGTAAAGTCCTCTCTCGATCATCTAAAATCACCATCTATAAGACACTCATCATCCCGGTTCTCATTTATGGCGCTGAGGCCTGGACCCTGTCAAAGAAAGATGAGAACGTCTTAGGATGCTTCGAGAGAAAAATTCTTTGGGTGATTTTTGGTGCCGTACGTATAGATGGAGAATGGAGGAGAAGATATAACGACGAACTGTACGGGCTGTACAGCGACACTGACCTAGTTAACAGAATTAAAGTAGAACGGCTTAGATGGCTGGGTCATGTAGAGCGAATGGACATCAACGCTCCAGCCCGGAAGGTCTTCGAATCCAATCCCGAGGGACGGCGCAGTAGAGGAAGACCGCGACTCAGGTGGCGCTCTCAAGTGGGTGAAGACCTCAACCAACTTGGCGTGCGAAACTGGAGACAGCTAGCTAGGGACCGAGCTGGCTGGAGACGCATGTTGGTTGAGGCCCAGGTCCGCCCCGGACTGTAGCGCCACCTTAAGTAAGTAAGTAAGTAAATCTAAAAAACTAAAACAATCTTCCCTAGCTTTATAATACTTTAATCGCTCGACCAATTTCGACGACAAGCATCTTTTAAATGACTGGATGTTATTTTTCAAATACTTTACATATTATATCAAAATCTGTTTTGTAGAATGCGAAGCATATTACAAAAAAAAAAATTAAAATGTTTTTAATAAATAAATATTTCCATAATTATACTTTTATAATGAGTAATTTTTGTCTTATTTTTATTTTTAGAGCTAATTCCCAAACAATCTTAAAAGCTTCATCAAAACTTATTTCAACATGAGCTACAGCCACAACAGCCACTTACCCGACTTATATACAAAGGAAGCTTCATTAAGCCAAGAATCTCAACGATCACTAGACAATGGTATTGACAAGGATCCAATTGACAAGCTAAGGTTGCTTTGTTTCAGTCGTGGACAAACTGGTATCCTTCAACTTGCAAGGTATGTTACTACGATACACTTCAATTTAAATAAATAAATCCAAACAATATCGATACTATATGGCTACAAGTAGGACTCTACTCGTAGTCATCATAATACAATGTAACGGCAACCTACTTCAAATTCATACACATCTTGTGTCCATTCATTCTACACAATTCTGGACATAATTGGATCTCTTGTCTGCACTAACAAAACAAATGTATCTGAAGAGTAGGGTGGGTCAAATTAATTTATACTTTGTTTTTCTCTTGAACCACAAGACTCTAGCTCTGTAAGCTATTTATGAGTGATGTTCTGAATTTGAAGAAAGATTTAAGTGAAGTTAAATGTTGCAAAAGCCTTAACTTGAAATAATTTGACAGCTGTCAGTTAAGAGTAAAAAAAGAGAAAAAAAGATAATGACGTGTATTCACTGTTGAGCAATTAAAGCACGAAGGATACGGTTCAAAGAAGGCTCAAGAATTTCAGTTCTATAAATAAGAAAGTTCTTTTATTTTGACCCACCCTTATGTGTAGCACAATTTTTCCCAAAGGAATACTCAGATACACATAACTACTTCATTTCTTTATTTGTTGTTTTGTGTTGACTTTGTTTCCGTTTTTCATTGTGGGATTTTCTACTGTTTTCATTATTGGTTTTGTTTATGTGGTCTTTCTTTTGTTGCACGCACTGAACAGGTCCTTCCGCAACATGGACGATGATGGAAGCAAGGCTCTGAATTTTGACGAGTTTAAAACTGGCATTCGGGATACTGGCTTGGACTGCACTGATGATGATATCAACGAAATGTTCAACAGGTAAGAGAGTCCAAATTTTGTATTGTTTTCAACTTTGTGTGTTTTTTTGTTGTTTTGTCGAAAACCTTGTCTGTCGAAAAGAAATTAATTTAGAAAATCTTTTGATTTTTTAAAATTCTATTTTGATAGTTTTGACCAGGATGACAATGGATCCATAAGCATGACTGAATTTTTGTTAAAGCTTCGGGTAAGAATATTTATAGACTTTTGTTTTAATTTGCATAATTTAATTATGCCTCTTCAATAAGCCCCCAATGAATCAACGTCGAATCAATATAATCAATAAGGCTTTTGAGAAAATGGATAAGACCTGTGATGGTGTCATCACAGTTGATGACCTCAGGAGGGTTTATTCAGTCAAGGAGCATCCAAAATACGAAAGTGGCGAAATGTCATCCGATGAGATTCTTAAAGAATTTCTCAAGAACTTCGAAGGAAAGGGCGGTGTATCTGATGATATGGTAATGTAGTTTGTTTATTTTCCTACCCACCCATATATTAAATGTTATGTTTTATCTTTATACCGACCGACAGGTGACAAAAGAAGAATTTATGGACTATTACGCAAGCATCAGTGCTACCATTGATAATGATACTTACTTTGATTTACTCTTGAGGACAGCTTATAAACTTTAAATTAATTAATTTTAACTATTGCACTTGCATTTATTCATTTATTCATTTTAAATTTTTTCTTTTATTTGGAGCACTTTGGTTTTGATAAGAGAGTGGTTTTAAGTGTATTGCCTTAAAAATATGTCCATTTTTATTTATTGAAATCATGAATATTTAGTAATTAAACACTTTAGAAGTGAAATAAATGCTATAATCACGCAAGTTGAATTTTTATTTAAATTTCGATAACACAAATTGATTGAGTATTTTGATACGAAGTGAAAGTCCTTTTGATGACTTTCTTCAAGAATAGCAATAAGGGATGATTATTACCATTAAAATACCATTGTTTCCCATGATATGGTTTTGTTTTGCTATCGATTTTTAGATGTATACATATGTACATATATGTATATATATATACAATGAAAATTAAAAGATGGAGTGAAAGCAGTACGTTCAAGGAACGCAAAATCGCCGCGGTCCGTGAAAGTGTACACCAGAACTCGAGGTAGTCTATTTCTTTCCGTGTACAAGAACACGGCCTATCGCAGACTTCAACTTGGCGAATTTTGCGTCTGGACTTGGGCCTACACCCGTACAAGATACAACTAACCCAGGAGCTCAAAGTTCATGACCATAGACAGCGCCGTTTGTTCGATGACTGGACTTCGAATTGTTTGGAAGAGGACCCCAATTTTGGCGGAAAAATCATCCTTAGTGACGAGGCGCATTTTTGGATGAATGGCTGTGTAAACAAGCAAAATTGCATTATATGGGACGACACCAACCCACGTGAGGTTCACCAGGTGATAATGCATCCTCAAAAAGTTACCGTTTGTTGTGGATTTTGGGCCAGTGCGGCGGCGTAATTGGTCCGTACTTTTTTTTTTGAAAACGACGTTAGTGAGGGGCTCGCTGTCAACAGGCACAGGCCATCGCTCAAATTCAGCTAAATCTATGCGGAAGAGTAATTGAAAATTGGACCACTTGGACTCGTGCCACCGTAAGAAGTCGAGGCGGGCATTTGAATGATGTCATATTCCACACTTAAGGGCATACATGCGCCTTTTAAATACAAAAATAAACTTGACCTGTAAATATAAAACAAGTTCTTATTTTTAATATTAACCCTTGAACCCTACCCAGGGTGCTGTATCACCCAGTGCTTTATTTGATTGATAATGTTTGTTTAGAAAATACAATTAAAATGTGTGCCAAATGTGTTTAATAGACGTTTAAATAAAATGTTTGAATTATTCTTAATACATTTTATATTAATAAAATTAAATAAAATAAATATTAAAAATGTAAAAAGGAATGACAAAGAATGTAGGAATAGTCCACTCAAAATATGGGTAGAGTTCTAGGGTTAAGCACACACTTCATAGGATTTTGTTTCCCATATTATACCAAAGACACAGTGTGACCATATTTAGAAAGAAAATGGGTTTGAAGAGATTTGTCGGCGTGCATTGGTTTTTAGATTCTGGAATATTGCAAGAAAACATAAACTGTGGTTTAGTATTCCACATTCCTGCAATACGATTAAAGAACGAAACTACTTTACGGTTCGACCTTAAATATCAAGGAGGGTTTACTGATGAGCCAAAAATGCCTAAGTAAGTTACAGGAGCACCAACCCAGAGATGGAAGTTATACTCAAGCTTTATTGGCTTATGAAAATAAAATATTTAAAATTTCGGTTATGACCGTTTTTTGACTATGGATTCTTTTTTTTTAACCAAACCACAGGAAACATTTCTTTAGTGAAGCCAGTACAAAAATAATACGATTAAAGTAAGGTGAAGGTCCATAGCTCACGATTTAATATGTCACAATGGAACAAAATGTAGCTTCTCCAAAAATTCAAAAACTAAGTGAATAGTGAAAGAATTATTTAGTTCCTTTTGAAACCCTTCTTGAACTAATAATTTCAATATCATTTACCTAAGAAGTTTAATTTTCAAACTTTGCATGGGAAAAAACTTTAAAAATATAATAATCGTCTGTTAAGATAGGCCAAACGTTTTAACATATTCAGGGCACCCCACAATCGCAGCCACCGAACTTATGAGGTAATTTTTACGTTTTGGCTCAACATACGAATGTTTTTTTATAGTTTTGGGCATATTTTTTTTAACAAATTTTAAATTTGTAAAAATACAAAAAATTATTGACTTTCTTCTTATACTACGGGAAACCCGACTTTCATATAGAAATAAATAAATTAGGTGGCGCAACAGTCCATGAAGAACCAAGGCCTAGTGACTTACAACTCTCAACCATTTCTGTGTGCGAGTAATGTTGTCAGAGATGGAAGGGACCTACAGTTTATATGCCGAATCCGAACGGCTAATTTGAGAAAGCACTTTTCATGACAAGAATTACTCATGGAGAATTTGTCAATTCCTCGCAAGAGGCAGTACCCGTGAAAAAAGTTAGGTGGCACAGGCAGGGATTGAACCCAAGACTCCTTGCATGACAGTCCAACGCACTAACCATCGCGCTACGGGTATTTCATATAGAAATAGATGAAGTTATAATACAAATAATTAGCCTTCTTGTTTTAATAAAACAAAAATTAGAAATCTGTTACTATTTGTCAAAGAGCCAGTATAAAAAAGTATACCAACAATCATAAAAACCAAGTTATAAGTCCAAAAGTAGGCAACAAAAATTGCGTTACCTCATAAGATATTCAACTTTGAATAATTTCAGGAATTCATAGTTTACTTCAAGGTTTTAAACCAACCCTGTAAAATGACATCGAGATCTAAATTGAAAATTGAGGGAAATTGTTTTAAGGCTTCTTTCATTTCATCGATTTTATCTTACTTACTTACTTAAAGTGGCCCTACAATCCGGGACAGGCCTGGGAATTAACCAACATACGTTTCGGTAAGTATCTAGATATCTCCAGTTTCGCATGCCAAGTTGGCCCTCTCCCACCTGCGTGGGCTACCGGAGTCGCGGTCTTCCTCTACTTCGCCATCCCTCAGGATTGGATTCGAAGACTGTCCGGGCTGGGGCGTAAATGTTTATTCGCTCTACATGATCCAGCCATCTAATTTGTTGGAATTTTAATCTTTTAACCAAGTTAGTGTCTCTGTACAGCGCGTGCAGTTCGTCGTTGTTACTTCTCCTCTACTCTCCATATATGCAGACGGGACCAAAAATTATCCAAAGAATTTTTCTCTCGTAGCATCCTAAGACACTCATCTTTCATTGACAGGGTCCATTCCTCAGCGTCATAAATGATAAGCGTCTCAAAGATGGTAACTGTAGATGCTCAAGAAAGGAATTTAATACCCAATAATTGCCTTCTAAGTCCAAAGAAGCAGCGATTTGCAAGAGTTATCATTGTATATATATTTCTTATAGTAATCTGATGAAGAGGAACGATCGAAGCGACATCTGAGAGGCGTGGAGATGAAAGTATTTGATCCCTTTTTTTATACCCCTCAATAGATGGGAAGAGTTGAGAATGTGAGGGAAAATTCAACAATAATTAAAGAATAGAAAATAGAGAAGAACATATGCAAATGTAGAAGAAGATTGAGGGAGACAATAGAAAGAACCTTTTGACATTATATGTGTGTATGCATATTATACTTGAAGAGGAATGATTTTACGGTTATGCTTTGGCAAGAAATATAAAAAGTATAACAAAAACAAAGCAAAAAAGTAGTTGGAAGAGTACTTTATGCGGTTGGTAGTTAAATATATTTTTTAATATATTTTTTTTTTCAATTCAATTGGTTGTTCCTGATAATGGTCTTTATTTTTGATATGACTCTTAAAAAAAAATTATATTTTATTTTTTTTATACCAAAAATTTAGTGTGATATACGTACAAATAACAAATAATACGCAATAATAACAACAACAAAATAATTGAATATATTTAAAATCTTCAATGCATCATATGCCAAATATGGCAACATTTCATTTTTCACAAAAATTTAAAATCAAACCAGAATTTTTAAATTCAAAATACCTACAACGTTAAAGTATACATAGGTACAAACATATGTATGTATATACATATCTCCTCTGCATTGCCACGTGGAAGCAAAAAAAATGTAAACAAAAATTATTCCTTCTTGGTTTGACATTTGTAATTTGGCTATCTCCCTCGAACATATTAATGCTTAGGAAACTTAAACAAATTTCCTTTTTTCATTCTTTCTTTAGTAATTTTCTCCTCATTATTAATTTCCTACCAAATATTTTTATACACGCAGCGCCCTGCGCGTTGTGGAGATGAAATAAAAAATTTCGTCTCATAATAGTACTATAGTAAATATATATACAATGGACTAATGGAGTTATTCTTCGTTTGATTTCAGCGCTGTTGCCGTTGTCTGAATTTATAGCGGTGCCTAGGTAGACAAAAGTCCTTAACTACCTTAAAGTAATAAGCTATGAATAATGAAGTTTTGTCCAAGATATAGTCGTTCGTTGTACTTTTGTATTGACAGCATAATACTTGGTATTGCTCTCATTGACCACTAAACCCCTAAGCCCATCTTTTCCGCTTCCGTCGCAATGCTCAAAAACCCACCACTGACATCACGCTTTGATATTCAAATTATGTCAATATCATCGGAGTATCCGATTAATTGGATGCACCTTTGGAAGATTGTGCCTCTACTGCTGAAGATTGAGTTTTGCACAATTATTTCTAGAACGATGTTGAAGAAGTCGCATCGGTGAGATCTTTTCCGACCTTGATAGAGCAGCATGAGTTCTCCATCGTCATTCTGCACAAACAGACAAGTTTGACAGTGAAACCAAAACTAGATATTCCTCTGTAAAGCTTTTGCTTAAAGATCCTGTCATAAGCGGCTTTGAAATTGATAAAGTGATGGTGGGTATCGATTTGAAGTTCCTGGGTATTTTTCAAAGATCTACCATAAATTGAATGTTTGGTCATTGGTGGACTTTTCTGGTCTGAAGCCACACTGATAAGGACCTATTAGGTTGTTGACGAACGGCTTTATATGTTCACATAATACTGCAGAAAGGGTCTTATATACTATGTTGAGAAGACTGATGCCTCTTTAGTTGTCGCAATTTACAGTGTCTCCTTTCTTGTGTATTGGGCAAACTATGCTGAGATTCCAATCATCGGGCATGATTTCTTCTGACCATATTTTGCAGATGAGTTATACTCCCTGCTGCTCAAGCAGCTTTGCTGGACTTCAGTTTCGATATAGCTATCTTCACTTCGTCGAGGTAGGGTAGGCGGAATTGTTGTTCTGCTTTGCCTACGTTGAATGGCGATATCTCCCTTACAGCGGAATTTAATTCGTCATCGCTGTTATATAATTTGGAGGAGTGGTGTTTCCATATTCTCAACATACATATACTGCGGTTCTACTACCATGTTCCCCTGATCTTCTTTACAGGCTTCGGTTGGTGGCTGGCACCCTAGGGAGTTTTTTTTTTTTTATTTTTTGGTAAAATTTACGAACCTCATTTCTGATATTCCTCTATCTCCTCGATCGCGAGCTTCTCATGCTCTCTTTTTTCCAATTTGAAAAGCCGGTGCTCTTCTTTCCTCTTCAGCTCGAAGAATTTGCGAGCAGATCTGGTCCTTCTGTGAAGGGCCGTTTTGTATGCCTGTTGCTTAGCTATCATACAGACTGGGAATTCAGCTGTATGTATATAAATCCGCAATTATGAACACGTTTTCCACTTTTAATTTTGTATTTGACTTATGAATATTTCAAGGTCAAATAATTATTTAAAAAGAAAAGTAAAGCCTTTTCAGTCCTTATCTCTTCCGTAATTGCCTTTGCTCCATAAGTTGATTGCGTTGAAAGCTCTTACCAAGAATACTACCTAGAAAACCCTTGCACAATCTTTACTAACATTAAATTTGCCTTAAATTCCCTAAAATTTCTTCCAAGACGCCCCATATCCATATTCACAAAAAATACGAACTTCTATACGATCTTCGGTTGGCATTCAGGACATGTGTGGCATGTGTCATACTTCTTATAATGAACTGCTCTTTAGTTGCTCCAAAAATAAAGAAGATACTACACCTAACCTAAACCTTTATATAGTGGAAGGCAATATACTGCAGCAGCAGCAATACAATATCTCCAGATCCAAGGAGTAAATAACTTTACACACACTGAGTATAGAACAAGAGATACCCTTTTCCTTCTCCTTGTCCTAAGTGCGACAACGATGATTTAATGCGATAATGTTGAGAAAAAAAGACAACTCTCCCCTTTACCAACCCCCCTTCCCAAAACATATGGCTTTGGGGCTATGGCAATGTGTGAAAGAACAAAAGAAATTCGCATCTTATGAAATATTACTCGCATGCACATGAATCGCAGGTACAACCGAAGAAGTATACGGCAGCGGCTATACGGAGGATACTCCAAAAGGAACATCCTGTGCAAACACATCACAGGATATTATTTGGCTAAAAGTGCACATTTGGGATTCCTTTTCGCACGAGTTTATCACATAAATCACATTAACTGGGAACAAGAACACAGCATAAGAACCTCCATTCCAAGCTTTGGTAAATTAATAGTAATGGGTTGGTTGTACATATATGTAGCCTGTGTTGTGTATGGCTTGTATATTAGTCTTTGTAGGAATGTATGTTTAAGTATTTGTCTGGTTGATAAATGCACCGAGGCAAGGACATTTGAAGGTTATATCCAACCAACTTCACTTCACGACGAGCGACAACGAAAAGACAAACAAAAAACAAACTGCACCGCTAATTATTCCGACTAACCGCATTAAATTCCAAAAGCAAGGCACGATCCTAGGCTAGCTATAGGTATACCATAAAGTAGGTAAGCTTAAGGCTGCTGGAGCTGGTGGGTAGCGGGTACCTATGTAAGTTCATTCACTATAATAATTTATTTTCAAGTTTCGCATATTTAAAAGCACTTTGTGGCAACGCTTCGTTGAGTTTGGTATTTTAATGTTTTTTAATGGCGAAGTTTTTCGAAGCATTTAAATCTGCTTCTCTATCCCACCGCTTCGCTGCGTTCGTCGTAGTTGTGAGCTGGCTGCTGCCGAAGAAATGCCTGCCTTCCTTTGTGGTTTTTCTTTGATAGTCATTTACCATTTCTACCACCCCCTACATCTCTTAAGGTCAAGGACGCAGAAATTGGGAATAAAATGAACTTTGATGACTTTAATAGTTAATTCTGCTGGGCCTGTCTACGAGTAGATGCCCAGCAATCAGCAATGGTTTTCTCTCGGGCGCCACCTTGAAAAGAAATTTAATAATTTATGCTTTCTACGAATATTTATGTAATTAATTTTTGTTCGTTTGTTAAAATAAAATTATTGCGAACAAAGACTCTGATAAAATGCATTTGGCCTTATTCAAATATTCAGGGACCCCGAGTTATACATATAAATTCTTTTTAGCTAGGTAATGGGAAATTTTGAGCTTCCAAATAATGTTCAGTGTATTATTTGACACATAAAAGCTACTTATGCGTGTGTATTCATTTATTTACGTACATATATGTATGTGCCGTGGTTGTATTTTGGAAAGTAAAAGCAGTTTAAAAATATATAAAACCTGAATATATAAAATTTTCAGAATATAAATGAAAAATTATCAAGTAGGAAACTAGGAGCAACAATATAAAGCACGATGTGTAAGTTCTCATTTTGAAGGCGGAGGGAATATACGAAAATAGGTAAGAAAAAGTAGGTTTTTCTCTTTGGAGATTAACATATCATTGATAGTCATGTGTTTTAGATTGGCATTTCACTTGAGGCTATCAAAGCATTTACCTTGCTGATAAACAAGCAACAAGGTTATTACAAATTTACATAGATAATAAATATCTAATAAATAATTTAAATAAATTGTATAAAAAGTTTACTGAATCTAGGTTTCTACGTTTATGTTAGAACATGTACATATGTGTAACTTTCATCCATTACTGATCTAAGAATATTTTAAATGTTCTGAAGAGAAGAGAGTAGTGTAGAGTAAGCATATCTGCGTTTACAGCTAACATCGGTATTATTTCTTAGGGTTTATCAATGTTCGATTATAACCACCTCTTTATTGGTTGTGAAGATGTAGACGAATTAGACAGCAACATGTTATATCGCAGGATTTATGGCAATATCTCCAAATTCTGCTAGATGACTATGAAGAAATTTTGTTGCTCCTAAAACTCTACAGCATAACCAACTTTGTATTACCAACTTTCATAGTTGCTAATTTATGTCCTTTATAACTCCAAGAATAAGTCTAAATATTGTAATGTGTATACACTCGTGTTATAGTAGAATAAGTACGTAGCAACCGTTTATTTGTAGTAATAAACACTTGTGTAAAACATTTAGAATAAGGGGCAACATCTAGTGATTAAGAGGAGAACTCGCTTCGTTAAGCATCGAGAAACATCTAGTGGCTAAGAGGAGAACTCAATTCTAAAACATTCAGCGCATACAAGAACCTCGAAGGGGCAACATCTAGTGATTAAGAGGAGAACTCGCTTCGTTAAGCATCGAGAAACATCTAGTGGCTAAGAGGAGAACTAGCTTCGTAAAGCATCTAGTGATTAATAGGAGAACTCGCTTCGTTAAGCATCGAGAAACATCTAGTGGCTAAGAGGAGAACTCAATTCTAAAACATTCAGCGCATACAAGAACCTCGAAGGGGCAACATCTAGTGATTAAGAGGAGAACTCGCTTCGTTAAGCATCGAGAAACATCTATACTCTGTCCAACAAAAATAGTCAGTACAGAGAAGATAGGACGTTTACCTCTCACTCTGACTGAAGTGAAATCTCGTTAAGCTGTGAGAGAGAGCAAATATTACAGGGTTTCCGTAGTGCCTATTATAAATTTCGAAAAAGCTCTGATAAATATTAGTAGGGCTACCAACTTTTGATTTTAAATTGAAAGTTAAAAATAAATTCCGTTTAAGAAAATTTATAAATTATGTACATAATCCCAAATTCAAAAACCCCTTTGTGAAAACTAAGAGTAACATAAATTCAATTATGAAAATTTTCGATTCTGTATCACACAATATTCACAAATACACAATTTATAAACAACACAGCACAGATTTATAATAAAATAAAAGCAGTTCTTTTTTTGGCACTGATTATAAAACACCGTATAAATAAACACTTTTTCAAAGAATATTTTTTTTATGAACAAAATCACTATTTTTCACCATCTATAATAACACCATGTATTATAAATAATATTCGCTTAAACTCAACCCTTTGCTTCCTAGTGGTTTCGCAATCAAACCAAATACTCTATATTTTTTCTTTATATTCCTACTGGTTTTTTTTTTTAATTTTTAGTGAATATTATTTTTTTTTATTTAAATGCATTATTCATTATACACATTCTATATACATTTTAAGTTTTTATACAAATATTTGAAAAAGTTGACATCTCCGGGAACAAAGGGTTAATTTACGAAGAATAATAAATAAACTTCACTTACCGAAAAACAGCAAGCGACAACACCATTCCCATATTTGTTCTCAAAAGCTTTTAAAAAAGCACACATTCTAAAAGCTCCCAAACAAAATCCAAAGAAAAATCCACCATGATTTGCATTAACGTGGAAATGGTAACTCTAATAACAATCTGCTTATTTTCAATACATACGAAGAGGGTTGTTTATGAACACATTATTTATCAGTGTCAGTGTGGCTTTGGCTTTGGCTGCGCATGGTAAAGGTTGTGGGGATGTACGCTCGTCGAAGCGTAATTACAACAACAATTTATGTGTAAGTCAGTGGTTGAATTTTCTTTTTCAGTAGGTAAAAAGGGAATAACACCACTGACTGGCACCATTTGCAAGAAAAAAGCTCTCCCATAAGACGTGTACTGACTATTTTTGTTGGACAGAGTATAGTGGCTAAGAGGAGAACTAGCTTCGTAAAGCATCTAGTGATTAATAGGAGAACTCGCTTCGTTAAGCATCGAGAAACATCTAGTGGCTAAGAGGAGAACTCAATTCTAAAACATTCAGCGCATACAAGAACCTCGAAGGGGCAACATCTAGTGATTAAGAGGAGAACTCGCTTCGTAAAGCATCGAGAACAACCTAGTAGTTTCTTGAACCAAATTGAGGTACATAAATAGGCGCTCGGAAGCGAAGCGATTCATTATTAGTTGTGAACTGCATCAATTTTCGTTAACGAGATTTTTAGTCGAAAACCAATTTTTACCAATTTTAGTAGCATTTGCGTACTATTTTTTGTAGGTTTTGATTTTTTGTGAAAAAAACTGTTAATTCGATTTTTCTCAAAATTTTACTGAAAATTGAAAACAATATTTTGTATAAGATAAAAATAAATTTAAAGCCAATATCTCAAATATTTAAAAAGATATTTGAGTCGAAAATCAATTTTTACCAACTTTTAGTAATGTTTTTTTTACTTTTTATAAAAAAACTGTCTATTTGATTTTTCTCAACATTTTACTGAATGTTGACAACAACATTTTTTATCATATAAAATTAGTTTGGAGCCAATATTTATAATTTTTGAAAAAAATATTAGAGTCGAAAATCAATTTTTAAAAACTTTAAGTAGGTACCTATTGTTTTTTTTAGATTTGTATTTTTTCTAAAAAAAAACTTCCAATTCGATTTTTCCCAAAATTTTACCAAATGCCAAAAACGTTATTTTTCGTTGAATACAATTATTTTGGAGATAAAATCATTTTTTCTTCATAAGAATATTCGAGGTGACAATTATTTTTTTTCAGTTTTTTTTATTTATAAAAGAAAACGTTACTTGGATTTTTTTTCCAAAAATATAATTGTTTAGTGTCACGTTACGATATATAATATAACATTTAATATTAATATTTTGAGTTAACCAAAATGTTCACCTTTTTTTTAAATTGCTATGGTAAACAAACCACCAACTCAATTTTTTTGAGAGTCATTTCTGCATCTTTCTGCATTATTACCTATCTGTAAAACAGAATTTATTTGAAGTCAATATCTCTACTGGTTCTTGAGCTATGGACGACGAAAAAAGCCTCGCGAACGTACGTACATACGCACGCACAGACGTCTCTCTAAAAATCTTTTATTTAGACCCTAGGGATCTTGAAACGTCGAGAAATGTCAAAATTTTCAATTCGACAAATCGGACCAATTATAATAAGTTCCTATGCGAAGTTAATAAGATACTTTCCTAAAATGTGTACCGGTAACATTTTTAGTAATGGCGTACTTTTTAAATGTCAAATATGAAAAGATATCAGCTTAAAAACAGACAGTTGTCAAACAGAGGAATTTTCAAAATAAAACCTCTTATTGGAAAGTCATATGTACATACATATATTAGACATAAATTATAGTTGTACTGCATTTCGAGATAGAAACACGAGGTCTATTAGATTCAGATACAAATTAGATTGTGTTATTTTAAAGAAATATTCTTTGGGTAATATTGAGCCCTGTTTGCATGGAAGAAGTGTGAAAAAGATGATTCAAAGAATAGAAGCTGAAAATGTAGCGGGTGAAATGGCTGGGTCTTCAGTGATGAGGCACATTTTCACCTCAGTGGACTGATCAATAAGCAGAATTGCCGCATTTGGTCGAATGATAATCCAAGATTGATTATCGAAAAACCAATGCACCCACAAAGAGTGACTGTTTGGTGCGGTTTATGGGGTGGCGGCATCATCGGGCCGTATTTTTTCCAAAATGAGGGCGGTGAAATGACAACGAACTTTATATGGCCCGACTTGAAAGATATGGATGTGGACGATATGTGGTTCCAACAGGACGGTGTCACTTACCATACAGCTAACAAAACAATGGCTCTTTTGAGCCTCCAATTCAATGGCCGTGTTATCGCACGTGGTGGCGATGATTTGACACCGTTGGAGGGTTGGACTTCTTTCTTTAAGGGTTATTTGGAATAAAAGGTGTACGTCAATAAGTCAGCAACAATTCAAGAGCTAAAAGATGAGATCATTCGGCACATAAACGGCATAGAAACTCAATTATGCCACAGCGTCATCGGAAATTTGGACCACCCGATGGAGGTTTAATATTTTTGAGCCTTTTTAATTCTTGTTGCGTTTTGGATATATGTATACATACTTACATAATAGTTGTGTTCAGCGAGGATTTTTCTAGATCAGAACAGCACAGGACAGCACAGTTTCGTGAGAAACGTCAGATCAAGTTAGAACAGTTAGAAAAACAAAACAAATTGCAAATTGTGTGAATTTTTCGTTTCTCGCTTATTTTTTTAATTTTTTGTGTTTTTACTGTGAAAAATATTATTAAAAATTATTGAAATGGAAAATCAAGTGATTGCTAAGATAATACTAATGAAAATGTTAGTGGTTCAGACACCGATAGTGATTTTTCGTCGGATTCCTCTTCAGATGATTGGAATGAAAGTGTGACGAATGTTATTACCTTTTCTTTGATGAAATGTAAAATGTATTTTATATAAATGTATTTTATAATTATTTAATTAAACAAATAAAACAAATTGGCAAAATAACTTTATTTTTTAAATCACCAGAAAAAAAAACACAAAGCACAGCCAAATCAAAACGTAAACAAAAAAAATGACAATTTCGATTTTGACATTTCTCACGAATCTGTTCTAACCTGATCTGACTCAAAAGCAAGAACAGAAAATTCTGTTTTAAACTGTTCTAGGTTTGTCAATGAACAGGAAAGTAGAACAGTTCAGCACAGAAAAAACCTCAATGAACAGCAAAAAGCTGTACTTTTCTGTCTAGAACAGTCCAGCACAGCGTCACTGAACAGACTTAATAGCTCGTGGGAAAGAGTTCCACGGTCGGGCTGAATTTATTAAAAAATGACGTTCGGATGTTAAATATGCAAGGCGAGGATGAATTAATTGACGAGATCTTCTAGAGGTTGGGAAATTAATTTTGTCAAACAGTATTGTGGTTGGTGTGTAAGCAGTACACCAGAAAGTAGCAACAAATTACTAAATTTAAAGTAATTATCAAAGGACATATCTAGCAGCAGGTTAGCAAAATTGAATACACTACCATATTTTCTTAGGCCGAAAACATAGCGAACAATATTATTAAAAGCAACATTAAGTTTACGTTTACTATTATAATAATAGTTTGCAAGATTGGTATTAACAAATTCTTGACAAGCAACATGCGTGGTTTACTGGTTTAAAATACTGGGTTACCCATAAAATACGTAGGGCCCACAAACTTTGACTGTAATTCCATTAATGTGGTTGTCTCATGTTAGACAGCGGTAAAAGTTAACGCCGAGATTTTTAGCAGTTTCTACATATTCAATGGGGGTACTACTTTACAAAATCAAGGGAAAGTAAGAGAGATTAAGAATCTTTTTAGAAATCACTATGCTTTTTGATTTTTAGAGTTCAAGAAAAGACCATTTAAGTTAGATCAGTTTGAAATTTTGTCAAGGTCTTTATTGATTTTAGAGGCACCATGCTCTATGAGCACAAGAGGAAAACTTAAGTAAAGTCGAAAGTTGTCGTACAGATAACAGGAACAGTTTTTGATCAAACTTGGAAGTTCATTGACATAGATACAGAATAGTAGAGGACAAAATATCGACCCTTGCGGAACACAGAATGACATGCTTCACAGCGTCAAAAGCCTTAGAAAAATCAAGCAAGACCAAGAAAGTTACATCGTCCATATCCAAGGCTTATCTTATTTCTTCAGTTACGCAAAGGAGTGCTGTTGTACAGCTTTGCTTTTTCCGGAAGCCAGTTTGTTTTAGAGTGAGCAAAGAGTTAGCTGTGAGATAAGCATTGATTTGCAAAATTCTGTCAAAGACTTTAGACAAATATGGTAGAATTGGGATACATAGGTCTGTATTCAGCTCCTTTAGCATTTTCAGGGAGAGGTATGAGGTATGCTGTCTTCCCAAGATCCGGAAAAACTCGAGACATCAAAATAGTAGTAAATTCTCATGCAGCAAAATTGGCAAAATCATTTTGAAAAATTCAGGGTTAATGTCGTCCAGGCCCACAGCACCTGACTTCACAGAAAGCAGACTTTAAACAACATCAGCAGAATACAAAGAACGAAAACTGCAACTAGGTTGATCCAAATGTTCTCTAAACGAGATATTTTCCAATAAATCCGACAAAGGGGTGGGACTGAGATAAATGATTTATTAAGTAATTTCATATCAACATCGTTAGCAGGCATATTTCTTGCCTTACCAATACCAACGTTACGCAGGTTCCTTCACAGTTTACGTCCATTCAATGAAAAACTCAGTTGATTAGACAAAATCTGGGCTTTGGCTAAACGGATTTCAGCTGTGGCTTTGTTTCGCATAGAACAAAACAAGCGTCGCCATTCAGTCAACCGATATCGCTTCTAGTTGCTATATGTATACATTATCCCTTTGTTGGATTAATAGTCTTATATTTATCGTAAGCCATGGTTTATCATTTTGTTTAAGAATTTTAGTTTAAAAAACATGAGTATCGTAAAAGATTTGGATATTATTCGTTAAAAATTGCAATTTTTCGTTAGGGGACAGCATACAAAATATATTCTCGCAATTGATTTCTCTAGTATGCTCTTAAAGAAGCTGACCATAAATATTTTTTAAATCACGGTATGATATTTGTCAGAATATTCAAAATATTGGGAAATCCTTCACACCTAGTGACGAGTATATCTCAGTCTTGATATTGTATGGATATAAGCACATTGCATTGTCATTGGAAGCCCTGCTTTAACCAACTTAGTTTGCCTAGCTAGAGGTATACTAAAGCCCGAACTGACAAACGAGCCATAACATGTAAGGGCGATGTTACTTTTATCTTATATTTGACAGTCAAAACTTACAATCACAAAAATAAATTGTTTTTAAATTTATAAACCTATAGAAGTTAGAAGTAATTAGTTGTCAAGCTGCAGTCAGCAAGTTAAAAAAATGTGTTCAAACATTTAACTCAACAAATGTATCTTTTTTTCAAATTTGATTCAATATATACAAGCATCGAAAAAAAAAGTTTTTATTTTTTGGATTTCATTTAGATACAGTTTCCTTTCATTAAAAAAACATGTGCTATTCGGTTTTGCTGCAACATCAATTATTCCATACAAAGTAATTTCCGCATTTGAACTGGGTCGGTATTGAACTTTTTTACTGCACGAATATATCTTTATTAGATTGGATTCGTATATTTTATGGCATAGGTAGTGTAGGCGAATGGATGCATTTATTTATTTCTTCTGTAAACCATAATACCGATTTCCATTCAAAAAGATAATCAAACTGTTACTGAGGCATATGAATTCAATCGGCGGAAAATGCTTGCTACATTTGTGAAACTTTGTTCCATTCAGTACTGCGTTGCGTACCTTCCTGCCTTCCTTTAAACCCGCTCGCATCTCCTCATATATATTTCTATGACACAAACAAAAATTAAATTGAAAAAAAAAAAAACTAAATTGTGAAACGAATTTCCCGAAATGCATTTATTTGTGACTCTACCTCAATCCCCAAACCAAACGCAGAAACTATACGATAGGATAGGATAGGATAGATTTTTGGGAAGAGAAAGGGAAATGAAATGGTTATAGCAGCTTTGAATATATTAAAATAAATTCATCCAATTTTTGTTTTTATTATTTTTATAGATTTTATTTTTTTCATTTTATTAAAACTTTTTATAAGTATTTTTATCTTTTGTTGGGAATATTGTTGATGTCGATAAAGCCAAATGGCTCAGTGAATTTCAAATACTTACTAATTATTCAGGTTTGAGCAATTTTTGATGAGAGTTAAATAAAAATCATGCTTTTGTATATTCTTTTATTTTCAATTACAAATTATTTTATTTGATTTGCTTAAATTTGTAAACTTTAATTTTAGCATTCAAATGGAGTTTAAATATGAAATCAATCAATAAAAATACTAATAAACTTATTATTTGGGCTTTTTGTATAAAAGGAAACAAAAACTAACAAATGCAAAAATGAATTTTCTAATTCAATGTAGAAAAACAAAAATTTCTAAATTTCGATAGGTTTTTTAATTAAATTGTTAGCTTCCTACGTACATATGTAAATAACAAATCAAGCTACATACAAGGTTTATTAATGGAAAATTCCATTTTTTGTTTTTCTTTCCATAGAAATGAAGAATTAAAATATTTTCAAATATTGTTTAAATACGGTTTGCAAACATTTCATTTAAAAGAATTTGTTTGCGTTCGCCAAAGCATCTAATAACACAAAATGGTCTGTTGCCTTTTTGGACAGCTGTCAGTTGTAAAGCTATCATCTATTGACATTTGAAAAGTAAAAATAACAACGTTTCTTACAATGGAACAGTAAAACTGTCAATAGACAATTTAAATTGTTAAAATTCTCTACAAAAAGAATAAGAAATTAATAATATTTTTATTGTGAATTGAACTTATAAAAGGGGTTTCAATTGGCACGGGTAGATTTTGGCGCCCAGTGGCGGTCATTTTGTTTTGGTGACATCTGTCAAATTTTTTGTTTATTATTCAGTTGCTTATGCCAAATCATCATGGCAAGTTACACGATTGAACAGCACGTTCAAATGATAAAACTTTATTATCAAAATGAGTGTTCGTTAACCCAAACGTTGCGCGCAGTGCGCCTATTTTACGGTAGACGTGGTGGCCCTTCACAGTCGACTCTTCAACGTTAGGTGGCCAAATTTTAGAGGACCGGTTCAGTAAACAGTCAGCCAACACCCGTACGTTCAAGGAACGAAAAATCGGACGAGAACAGCACCGTGCTCCGTGAAAGTGTACAGCAGAACCTGGGGCAGTCTAATCCTCACCGCGCCGTGCACAAGCACTCGGCCTTTCGCATACTTCAACTTGGCGAAATTTGCGTTGGGACTTGGGCCTACACCCGTACAAGATCCAACTGAGCCAGGAGCTCAAAGTTCATTACCATAGACAACGCCCGTCGTCTGTCGCTGACTGGGCTTGGAATAGTTTGGAAGACTCCAATTATTGCCGAAAAATCATCTTTAATGACAAGGCGCATTTTTGGATGAACAAACATTTTTTATATAACGAGTAGTTTCAGAAGCCCAAAAACTTGGTTTGAATTTTTTACCTATGTATGTAAAACGATTACCGCAACACGATTTTCTTTGGATCCCCACTCTATTTTAACTGATCGAAAGTTTAACCCAAACTATGTAGATTGTATTGTAAGCTCATAAGTATATGTCGCTCATTTGCTGCAATATCGTCATAACTAAAAACACTCGATTTTTCAGGAACTGAATTTAAAATTTTGAAGCGATGGCATTTTTGTGTGATTCACCAAAAACAAAAGAATATTTACCTTATGGCATATTAATATGTGGATAATTCAATAAAATAATTTTCTGGTTCAATGATTTCTCTAAAAAAAATTTGTTCTAAATTATTAACTCCAAATTAATGATTTTTGAGTTATGGCGATATTGCAGCAAATGAGCGATGTGTTACGAAAAAATGTTTAACGGGACTATTCCCACTGAAAGTAGTAAGCAAGGGCATCTTGAAAGTTTGTAACAGAACTTATGGCTAGACTAGGTACAAACAGCAACATCAATAACTTACTTTTTACTTTACTTTCGATGGACAAGCCACTCCAGCCAGCTTTGTTTCCTAACCATTTCCAGTTGTATACAACAAGTTGATACACCATGACTGTTTGATTTGAAGATTTCTGGGAATGGAATGCTGATGTTCATACGCTCCAGATTTTCTTCGCAAATTGTTCATCCACCGTTGCCATTTCTTGCCACCATTCTGACTATTGTCGACGCTTGAAATGGTTAAGAAGTCTTAGTCCTTGAGTCAATTTCACCTTCACAGTCAATTTTAATGGATGCAATGGTGATTCGAGGTTTGTGTTCGCTCCATAAACTGCAATTTTTAAAGGAAGTGCTTCTTGATTTTTACAAACACATTTTTTTATGTCAACTTCAAACAAATGTATGATGATTTGCCAATTTTGATCAGAAATGTTAACACAGTTTGACATTCTCAACTGACAAACAACAACCATTGAAACTTCTTATGCAGCTTTCCACACTTCATTGTTTTATAGTTTTTTTTTTTGGGTACTGCATCTTGCGCGGAATTGAAAAATCTTCCAAGAGTATTTCTTGTCATGAAAAGTGCTTTCTCAAATTAGCCGTTTGGAGTCGGTTTAAAACTGTAGGTCCTCTCCATCCCTGGTAACATTACTTGCATACAGGGATGGTTGCAGGGTCGTTGAGAGGAATTCCGGGCCCGGGACGGAAAAATCTCGGGCCCCCCCATATTTACCATTTTTTTCAAAGTTCATGCCTACTGCCTGTCCAGTTTACTTGAAATGGAGGATGGATAGAAAATAATTCTACATGCACTTAGATCAGAATCCGAATATAATCATACATTCAATTCGATATTGCCAACGACATGTTAGTAACTGATAATACGGTCTATTAGATTAAAAAAAATAGCATGAAGATCTATTACCTACTATGAAAATAAAATAGAGCGAAGTAAAAGTATTTGAAATTTGTCTTTAAGCATTTTAAAAGTTTTACATTAAATACTCTTAATTGTTTTTCTTTATATTAAAATATTATTACAATGTTTTATTAGAGTGAGTTTGCATTTAATGAAATATTTTCTTTTGGCAAACGAGCTTTCCTAGCTTTCTGAGCAGCAAAACAACTTCTACAATTACATCGAAATTCAATTTCATTGCCAAAGGTGCATCGATACATAGTGTAGCAAGTCCAGAAACACGATCTTGTGATGAGCCACCAACGATGAAAATTCTTTTTCTGGCAAGGATGCTAAATGAACGTTCGGTACTAGCTACGGAGAGTAACACAAATGTTGGGGAAAATCGTCTCCAAGTTCTGGGAATAAATAGTATTGAGCAAACTCAATGGCGGAAGTTCTGCTTCAAAATTGTTTTTTTCAGATGAATTATTTCTTCTTTCAACTCTTAAGACACATGCGAGTTATACTTTTGGATGAACCTTGTAGCGGAGTTTTTAATCTCAATTTCGTCCATTGTTGAAAACTGCCATTAAAATGAAAATGTAGCATTAAAATTCTTCATCGTATCGAACCAATGAGAAATTCCAGATAGGTATAATTGAATCAACTATGACGTAAAAGGTGTTTTTCTTGAAATTTATTTCTTCGTCTGTTTTAATTTGTTCTCCAGCTCCTTGATTTTCTCCAAAATGTCTCTTTAATTGCCATTTTCGGTTCGATGGGAACGACTCTGGAAAATCCCCCAATCCAGTAGCAAATGCTTTGCATTCAGATAAATTTGATCCCATTCGTTTCGAATAAAGTTCAAATCGGAGATCAAGTTGTCAAGATTTCGAATTTCAACGTCAATAGTCATGTTTCTGGCTTGAAGAATGATCCTTCTTTCATTTATAGCGCTAAGAACCTTGCACCAAATCGAAGACATCAGGACGCATTCAAATTTGTGCATATATTTTAAAACGCCATTTACATCTCTTCGAGTTTCAGTTTCAGTTAAATTAATATCACTTTAGGCTTCTAATGATGTTCTAAGGTTTTTCAGATGGTTTCACTGCCTCAATTCTAGTTGACCATCTTGTACCGGAAAATTTGTGAAGGGATCCGGGCACATTTTTCTTAAGAATTTCCCAACGTTGGGCACTGCTGCTAAACAATTTGAAACACTTGAACAACTCCAAAAAATGGTTTTTGCGCAGTACAACATTTCTCTGAATCGACTCTACACAAGTTAAAGCTGTGAGCTACACAGTCATGGTGAATACACGGCATTCGGATTTTTGTTTAATATATGCCTTTGTGCAAATTATACTGTTCTTTCATATTGCTTCCATTTTCATAGCCTTGTGCACACCAGTCTTCTAAAGGGATTTCGTTCTTTGCCAATGTTTCGCAGATCAAATCAGCTATTGCGGTTCCAGTTTTTTTGTTGCAATCGACAAATTCCAAAAACCGTTCTTAGATGGTGAACACATTTTATTCCAATCGCAGATATCGCAAAATAAATGTGTTTTGTTCCACATGAATTGAATCGGGTGTTGCATCGACAATTATAGCGAAGTATCAATCTCCTTCAAAATAGCTGAATTCACATGTTGGGCACAAATTTTAATGAACTCATTTTGAATCTCAACGGAAAATTAGTGGACTTGCAAACGTTTGTGTTCTTGTTGTGAAATTCTTACTTTTTCCAAGTGCTCCTGACGTAAAGGGTCATAATGACTAATTAATTCCAAAATGCCCAAAAAATTACCATTATTTGGCTCTCCAATAAGATTGCCATCGCCTCGTATTTCTAGTCCCCTGGTGGGATTTTCCGGTCCCCCGAAACCGAATCAAAAATTGCTTTACAGCAGAAACAAAAATAGAAGAAAAGAAACTTTATAAAAACAGAAACTGAAATGAATATTTGTGTTTTGTTTTAATTTGCCGGGCCCCTTATTTTGACTTTAAAAATTTTCAAAATAAAATAAATTTGAAATTTACGTTAAATTAAATAAGAAAAGCGAAACAATTTATTATAACTTTCTTTCAATAGTTCAGAGTTGCCCCATTTTTCATTAAATATTAACAAAAATGTACGCCAATAATAATCAGGGGCCCAGATCGGCAAGCTTGTGACTGATAGATTGGCAGATAACATGCAAACAGGGGCCCGATTGCGGAAGCATGAATGATTTTAAATTTTCGGGCCTCTAAAAATAAGTGGAAATAGGTATGTCGATGATAAATATGGAGTATATTCTCATTGCTTTCAATTTTACGGGCCTCTAGAAAATCCCGGGCCCGGGGGGGTTTCCCCCCTTCCCCCCCCCCCTTCTCGACGGGGCTGGATGGTTGAGAGTTATAAGTATTAGTTTTATTAATTCTCAATGGACTGTTACGCCATCTATAATTTGTTTTTAACTTCCTAAAGGAAGTTATTTTGATCGGTCCGATTTGTCAAATTTAAAATTTTGACATTTCTCGACGTTTCAAGGTCGATAGAATCTAAATAAAAGATTTTAGAGAGATGTCTATGTCTGTGCGTGCTTTTATTTATTTGTTTAATAATTTGTATGTTAATTTATTTATTTGTTGATTGATTTATTTTTGAATTTATTTATTGCAAGGTAATTTATTTATGAGTAAATTTACTTATTTGTTTAATAATTTATTTATTTATTAATTTACTTTTTTGTTAATTTATTTATTATTTTTTGTATTTATTTATTTTTAATTTATTTATGTATTAATTTATTTATTAATTTGTTTATTTTTTTAATTAATTATGTGTTAGTTTATTTATTATTTCTTGATTATGTTTATATTTGAAATTTTATTTATTTATTTGGCTTTTTTTTTTAAATTATTTTGCTAATACATTATGTTTCTACATTTTATTTATTTATTATTATTCTCTTAATGTTTTATGTAAATTAATTTACTTTTTCTGGTTTGCTTATTGTAATACTTTTTTTTTGTTATATTTTGAATGAAGGTTTATTTCGTATTTTCCTTTGATTTTTCTTCTAAACTATTTATTATATTTTTTTTTTCTCCCAAGATAATGCTTCAGTTGTAAGATATAAATTATCAAATCTCCGATTTGTAAAATGAGCGGTCATAGACTTTTTTAAAAATATTTTTTACGAAATAAAGAACTTACTACTAAAATACCTCTTTTTAAAATATCAAAATTTAACATCTTTTTTGTAAACCCTGTATTTCCAAGTTAAATAAAATGTTTGGTTTAGCACATCATTTACCCTACATTCGACCCATGCAAGCATTTTTTTTTCATCAACAGCACCTACCCTACATACTTACCTCTTACTGAACTGATAATAAATATTTAAAATTAAATTAAAATTGATTGATTCAAGGAAAGCTATACTTACATTATTGAAATTTTTAATATATTCTTATAGATCTACTATTAGTAAGAACTCAGCTAGAAAAAGTTCACCTCTTGAAAAGGTCACGATATACATATTATGTACCTATGCTTTTAACCCTTCTGAGAATGTTCCAAAATTAATTTAAAGGCAGATTATTACAGCAATTCAATTGCATATAATATATTTATTTTGATTTCTCATAATTTTTCCAAAATGGTATACTCCCTACCCTAACCTACATTGATTTAACAGAACTGTTAACTTATTTAAGAGTTTTTCTCTCGTAACATTTTCAAAAACTCTCTTTATGTAACCCATAATCATAACAAAAACAAGTCCTCAACATTTCATCCTAATTCAACTCTCTTAAACTCACAGCACAGCATCCCAATAATTGAACTCCGAAAAAAGCTTCTACATTTTTTCATGTGAGGACTTAGGAGTTGATAATACAAGTTTGAAAGGACGCAAAATCTGTTCGAAGATGGTTTCTAAAGGATTTTTTGAAAACATTGAAAGTTCGAAATGGACCATCAAGTTAAAAATATTGTTTGATACAACATGTTGTTGTATGAAGAGAATAAAATTCGATAAACAACATCAAAAGAAAAACATCATACGAAGCAGCTTCTCAGGTACTTATCTTCTTCAGATGGTTCTTCAGTGCAATTGTGAAGTTCAATCGGGTTAGCAGTAAAGTGATAATAGTCTTATTACTGAATATTTTTTACATGTGCAGTTATTATAATTTCGTTTTCCATTTTTGACTTTTAATGAAATTGAAAAGAACAACATAAAACATTTCTTTTTATAAATCCACATGGATATCATTTTATAAATGCACGGAAATATGTTTAAATTTGCAAAATTAATGATATTTGAAGTTCGGAATCCCCAAAAACAACATATCAAAATAAATATTTAAATAGTTATCAATCGGTTGATTGCAGAATAAAATTTTAATAGAAAAATAGTGTAATCTTTGTTGTGATAATAATTTATGACAATCTCTGTTGAAACATAAAATAACTTAATTTAATATCAATCAGTTATGAATGACCGTAAACTTGCATCTTCTACAGCATCTTTTGGATACAAATTTCTATCGCAATGAATTATTGGATGATACTAGTTATTATTGGATTGACATGTGAGTAAGAATATTTAAAAACACGTTGTTGTCGCAGAGAGATTTGTTTTTGATATAAGGATTAATTGGTGTATAGGAATGTGTTGCCCTTCATAGGTTAGGCATCATTGTTTTCGTGGGATGATTCTTGTTAAAGTAGAAGTTGAAGAATTGAATCGTCAAAAGTGTGAATTTAATGCTGTGATTATTTTGTTTTATATTTTCAAAAATTGGCTAAGTAGAAAGTAACATAATATATAATATGCCTAAATACCTGAGTATAGGAATATTTTTAAATTTTACGCATTTTCGGTTAAAATCAGTTTCTGCACAAAGCATTTTTAAAATTGATTAGTGGTAGGCAATATTATATAAAATAAAACAAATTTGGTGCTGCTGCAACTCATGAAGAACGAGGGCATAATGACTTAAAACTATGAACCATTGATGTGTGGTGTGTGAGTAATGTCAGAATTTGGGAATGGGGGGTTTGTATGCTTATTTTAGAAATCAAGAAACAGTAAACAAATTTTAGGTAGCACAGAGAATCACCTATGTAGTATGACAGTCCAAAGCACTAAGCATCATACCACGTATAGTACCACGTTACTATACTAAGTGACTTGTTAATCATTGCTTACATTTAAAAAGTGGTTAGCTAACAACTTTTAAAGTTACAAATTATGGAATTGTTTTATTCAAAAACTTAAAGTTACAAAAATTGAAGTACCTATTGATTTTGACATTACAAATTTCGTATTATGGAACTTATATTCGAAAAAATTATGTTATTAAAAATACATGTATTTTCTAAAAACAAACCACAATATTTCAAGATAAGTTATATTTCTTTTAAAATCAACAAAAGGCTACAGTTTTTTTTTTCTCAGTGAAAACTGCTTGTCATGGGTGTTTTTTAGACGTGTGGTTTTTAATCAGGAAATACTTTTTTTGGAGTTGGTGTTTTCAACAGCTAGCACTTGATTTATGGTCTTCTAAATTCTTGACGATTTTTTTTTAAGACTTAACCTTTTCAAAATATCATGACGTGAATGTAAAAACTGTTAACAGAATAGTCCACAGCCTAGCTCTGATAAATCTGATATTTTCAGTGGAATTTAATTAATGTGGGAAAAAGTTAAAGATCATTTCTTTTTACAAAAATGTCGGAGGTGCAGGTGGGTTGCTGTTAAAGGAGCTTAAGAAAATCAAGTTTCAATTTTTACCCTTAAAAAAAAAAGTCTCCGACTATTTCCCTGGTATAACTTAGTAAATTTTTGACCATCTTTAATACAGATTAAGTTTCTTAGCTATCGAGATGCACTTTCCGAAATTTTAAATATACTGCTTAAAAGTGTTCTAAGATGGAAACAGAAACTTAAAAAATATGTATCCACTAATGATCATGTGGCTAACGTACAAATATTAAATATTTCGTTTTTCATGTGTTTAATCAACTTTGCTTATCAATGAATGAATATTTCGATTGATGAACTATAAATTACTATCGTTACATATTTCAATGATATAATATTTATATAAAATCTATTTTAATAACGCATGCGCATTATTTTTGTCTAAATTTTTCTTATAATTTTTGAATACAAATCATGTCAAATTTTCTAATTTATACTTTTTTATTCTAATTGGTAGTAATTTTTGAAGGTATTTCAGTAACGAGTAGGGAAGTGATGAATAACAACCAATTTGATTGAGTATCGGATTAAGTACATTGGATTACTTCTGAGTCAAGATTTGTGTGTATACCTTGGAAATAGTGTATGTAGGTTGAATGTTGATGTCTGTGTACTGTACAACTATATGTATCAAACTTGGTCACCGTAGTTCACTATTAAGTAAGAAAAAGTATTGAGTTCACTTTATCATATTGAAAATGTTTGTGAGTAGATCATCACATTTCTCTTAGCCATTTGAAAATGTAACGAATATCTTAGAACTTATTACAAGCCATTCAGTAAAGTGTTATTATTATAACACAAAGTAAGGAAAATCGCAGAAATATAACTAGAGGAATTTCTGTCTTAAAATCAAAATAATAAAAAAGTAAGCATAAGTTCAAGCAAGCCAGGATGGCTTGCAACGCCCATATTCGACGGACCAAATTTTTACATGACCAAAAATTACTCAAAAAAATACTGCAATGTCCCAAAGCCAGTACAAATTTTTGGTCATTTGTAAAAAGTATGAGGAATTCTTCCTCTTCCTCGGTTCCTACGCTCGTTGTCAATGACACTCCATTTGTTAGCTCTTTAGAGAAAGCTAATCTCTTTGCTAGGCAGTTCGCCGCCAATTCTACGCTGCCAATGAGTGTTATGACTACGCCTGTACTTGAGCGAGTTAGTGATTCTATGGGACCAATCTTTTTTCGCACTCGTACTGTGGCGAGAGTCCTAAAAGATCTTAACATACATAAATCCGCTGGTCCGGATGGTATCCCCGCTATTGTTCTGAAGAGGTGTTCTTCAACGCTGGCAAAACTACTGCGTAAGCTTTTTCATCTGTCCTACTCCTCAGGTCTCGTTCCGAGGGGATGGAAAACCGCATTTGTCCAGCCTATTTCCAAAAAAGGCGAATCTTCCTCACCCTCTAATTACCGACCGAGTGCACTTACATCCCTTCTTTCCAATGTCATGGAAACCCTGATTAATTATCAGCTCAAGAAATATCTCGAAGATCGAAAGCTTCTTAATGACCGACAATACGGCTTTCGTAGTAATAGGTCCACTGGTGATCTCATGGTTCATCTCAACGGACAGTGGAACAAATCTTTACATCGTTTTGGAGAAAGTAAGATTATTGCACTTGATATTTCAAAAGCATTTGATAGCGTTTGGCATCAAGCTCTCTTATCGAAAATGTGTGCTTTCGGTTTTGATGTGTCCCTGCTTCATTGGATTAATAATTACCTTTCGAATCGTTCAATACAAGTTTTATTGGATGGATTCAAGTCTGAAAACCAAAAAATAAATGCTGGTGTGCCCCAGGGCTCTGTTCTATCTCCAACACTCTTTCTTATTTTGGTTAATGATCTCCTGTCTGCAACTTCTAATCCAATACATTGTTTCGCTGACGATAGTACTCTTAGCTTTTCATATTCGTTTTCAGATTCACATCCCTCTTCTTGGGGATTCAAAACCAATGTGCACCGATATCTCCTTTGATCCCCTCTCTCCCTTTCCTAGTGCTCACACTGTGTCTACAAAATAAGGGTAGTATTATCCCCTTGAGTGTGCGCTTATTATAAAAAAAAGCATACGCCCGAGTGTACATCGATTAAAATAAACATTCTTAGAGATAACCATTTCATATTTTTCTATTACATGGTACTTTATATACCTTCCTCACACTGCTATCTGAATCTTTAGTGAAGTAATAGTTTAGTATATTCATATATATATATGTAATTTATATTTGAGTACTTTAGGTTCGCGAAAAAAAAATAATAAAAAAACTGTTTGTATTTTGTTTAAAGTATTTTTATTTGAAACTTTAGATCCCTTACCGTGGGTTGGGGGAAATCTTCAGCTTATAAATAGACTAAGACTAAAGACTGAATAAATAATGAGATCGAGTGATCACTTTTATAATGCTTAAAAGCTAACGCAGCAAATCTTAGTTTGGCTGCTGATGATACAATTATATTTAGAGGTGCTGACTTGCAGTTTAATTCTATTAAAAGATGATTGTATCATCCTTGTTTACAGTTGGACATTGTGAGTTTATCTTGGTTGAGTATGGAATTTGAAGTCAAGTGTTTGTGGGGGCGCACAAGTTGGCTCTGATATAACATATATACTATACGTATATAAATGTAGAAGAGGAAATCGGAAACTTGGATTATTGCTGATGTCCAAATCATTATTTACTCAAAAATAAGTCAGAACTACCAGATTAAATGGAATGGATTAAGTGGAGTATATAGTTACTGGATTCAACGCTAAATTAACAAACAAGGCCTTAGGATAATTTATTATCAACTCAATTTTAATAAAAGTACGCATACGTCCAGTTGTGCCAAAGAAGTTCTTCTCTAAGCGACAATATTATCCATATTATGATCGTCCTTTTATCAAAACCACGTCAAAGCAACAAAAATCCAAGGTTTTAAGTTGGTCTTCAAATGTTATAGAACCTTTTTTTCCGGTCGTGGAAATTGTTCTACTTACAAAAAAAATGTCGCCTCCGAACCCCCTCTTACTTACTTAAGGTAGTGCTACAGTCCTGTCTGAACTAGGGCCCCAACCAACAAACTTCTAAATCTAGCTCGGTGCCTCCAGTTTCGCACTCGAAGTTGGGTAAGGTCACTCTCCACTTGTGCGCGCCACCTTATCCGCGGTCTTCCTCTACTGCGCTGTCCTGTGGGTGTGGATTCGAAGGCTTTCCAGGACGGAACATTGGTTTTCATGCACTCTACGTGACCCATTTATCTCATTCATTGGATTTGTATCCTTCTTGCGAAGTCTACGTGACTGTATAGCCCGTACAGCTCGTCGTTCCATTTTCTTCTCCACTCACCTTCTATATATGCATACGAAACCGTATATCACGCGAAGAACTTTTCTCTCGAAACGACCCAAGGTGCAACCACCCACTTTTGTCATAATCTATGCTGCTGCACCGTTTAGCAGGACGGGGATAACGAGGTTCTTATATATCGAAACTTTGGTTGCTCGAGAGAAGGCTTTACTACTCAAATGCTTTCTGAGCCCAATGAAACAGTAGTTACCAAGAGTAATTCTGCTTTTTATCTCGTCGCTTCTGTTGTTTTCTGTGTTCAAGCGGAGCCTAGGTAGACAAAGTCCTTAACTACGGCAAAATTACGTCTGTCTGTGGTAACGTTTTGACTGAGACGTGCGTCAGTGTTGTAGGTCCTTTCTTGATGACAGCATGCACATTGTCCGTTAAACCCACTTTTGGTGCCTCTGCCTCAATGCTCGCAAAAGACCCATTGATATCACTCTGAACAATTAAGATTATTTATTCCGAGACGATGTTAAAGAAATCGCATGACAGGGTATCACCTTGTAGAAAGCATTGACATTGAAAAGATCTGTCAGGTTGGCGACGATTGTCCTTAGGCGTCCCCATATTACGGCAGGGAAGATTTTTTAAGCGATGTTACTTACTTACTTAGGTCCTCAGACCTGTCAAGTTCGTTGGGAACCCCTTAAGAGGCATAGGGCCTCTACTACGCATACGCGCCATCGTGTGCGGTTTCCGGAGATGTGTTTCAGCTCCCACCAACTCTTGCGTAGTGACGATGATTCTTCCTCGACTGTCCTGCGCCATGTGCTTCTCGGTCGTCCAGCTCTTCTTCCTTCTTGAGTGAGTCGATTCCACTGCATTGCTTGGCCTGCAATGCAGTCGTTACCTTTTCGAAGCGTATGTCCAATCTATTGCCACTTACGCCTTCGTATAATAGAGTCTATAGGTTCCCGACCTGTCCTTCTATAAAGTACCTTATTGCAAATCCTTAGGATGTTATGAAGACATCTATGAAGGTTTGTAGCTTTCTTGTAATGGCTGAAGTAATCTTCCAGGTGCTGCACCCATAAAGAAGTACAGATTCAACATTTGTGCAAAACAGTCGTAGCTTTGTTCTTAAGCTAATAGAGAGACGATACTTCCAAAGTATTGAAAGCTCTCCCCTTTTTCCACCGGTTGTGAGGAAATATTTATTTGAGAGGATGGTCGGGTTCCGAGACTGATCATTTTTATTTTCCCGGAATTAATTTTCAGCCTTACGACTTCTGCTTTTCTTTTCACACTTGTTGTCATTTGATGGAGATCCATGATCCTATGAGAGAGGAAGCAAACATCGTCCACGTAATCCAAGTGCTCTAAATAGGATATCACAGTACATTGAATCCCTCCGCTACCTGACAGAGCTGAGCGCAGTACATCGCTAATCACCAACAAAAACAATATTGGTGACAGAGACCAGCCCTGTCTGACTCCACAACGGATTTCAAAATCCTCTGATAACCTACCATGCATCGTCCAGAACGTGAAACTTAGATCTATCATATGTTGCCTTTATAATAGCAATTAGTTTTTCTGGAATGCCTCTCCTCCGCAAAGCTAACCAGATGTACTCACTGTTGACGCTATCAAAGGCCTTCTCGAAGTCGATGAACAGCAGGTGTACCAATGTTAAGTGGACTAATTCCTCTATAGTTGGTGCAGTTTATAGAGCCTCCTTTCTTCAGTATTGGGCAAATAATATTGAGGTTCCATTCATCGAGTATGTTTTCTTCCGACCATATTTTATCCCTTGGTTTTTAAAATAAATAAATTGGGTGGCGCAACAGTCCGTTGAGAACAAGGGCCTAGTGACTTACAACTCTCAACCATTCCTGTGTGCGAGTACTGTTGTCAGAGATGGAGGGGACCTACAGTCTTATGCCGAATCCGAACGGCTAATTTAAGAAACCACTTTTCATGACAAGAATTACTCTTGGAGAATTTGTCAATTCCTCGCAAGAGGCAGTACCCGTGAAAAAAAACTTTAGATGGCATAGGCAGGGATCGAACCCACGACCTCTGGCATGACAGTCCAACGCACTTTTTTTTTTTTCCAAATTCATTTTTTATTAATTCATTCTTAAGACTATCTTAAAGCTAGACAAAAATTCATAAAACTAGCCTAATTAACCATAACTTACAACTAACTTACAGGTCCCATACGGACACTCTAAGTTAAACAATAATACTTAATGCTAATGTCTTTCGGCCCTAAGATCTATTTAACTTTAATTCATTTTATTTATTTTTGTATTCATTAGAAAATTTCAAAAAAAACTAATATCAATGTCCTTTTTTATTTTTACTTAAAAACTACTTAAAATAAGGTTCTTAATATAAAACTTAAAGCTAACTAAAACTACCTATTCTACCTATAAACTACTTAAAACTAGAACAACCACAGCAGCAAATCTAACTAACGTTTTTTGTTTTTCATATTTTGTTGTCTTTTTCTTTTTTTTTTATATTTTTTTTCTTTTTTATTCCATGTTATTTTTTTTTGTGTATATTTTTTGTTTTTGTTTTTTTGACGTGACAACGGCTTAAATTAGGTTTATTAGGGAGTCACTTATGAAAAAGTGTAACGCCCGGTAACGTTACGATGAGTCACCGAACGAGAGAGAGGCCCGCCGAATGCCTCCGAACGAGAGAGAGGCCCGCCGAATGCCTCCGAACGAGAGAGAGGCCCGCCGAATGCCTTGCGTCTCTCTCCCACTCAACTATGATCGGTCTGCCGCGCGCGCAGCACTAGAGAATTAGGCGCATTGAATCGGCGCATGCTTGTGTCTCTGTCTTTGTCTTTCTCGAACGTTCTTGGCGTTGGAAAAACAAGAAAGCGTCATAATACAAGTTCACACGTGTGGTTAAAGTATCGTCAGCTGTGTCTGTAGTAAAAATGTGGAGTGCTTAGATTCGTCATTTACAACAACTACAACTATAAAGGTAAATAATTGTACACTGATATTTCATTATCGTAAACTATGATTGATTGATTAATTGTTAGATGTGATGTTAGATTACATGTACAATGTTTTAGTAAACAAAATATATTTCTATAGTTAAAATTTGTGCAATTCTTATTTTCATTCAATTCCTTGTTCCTATTGTGCAATTTAATTATATTCATATCAATAAATATTCTACCGAGAAAAAGACGTTGTCACGTAAAATCTTCGCCCGTAAAACCGACTTTACAGGCAACCATTTTTTTTTTGTATTTTTTTTTGTGCCACCATGCCTATTCTACTTAAAACTAAATCCTAAAACTATAAAACAAGTATGTAAGCCGGCCAAGGCTTAAAACCCCATCCCGACTACCCACTATCAAGTGCCGATTGAAGCCACCAAAACTGGTTCTCCTGCTTCACCCTATCAGTTCTGTCCCGTTCGGACACAGCCCTACTGAACCGAAGGAGGTCTGCTCCGCCTTGTGCCATGACGTCCCGATTGTACAGGAGTCGCCTATCCACGGTTCGTCGTCTGACGTGCTAGATTAGCGGAACTGCCAATCTATCCTGTATCAGACCGCATCTGTCTAAAAAGAGGAATGCCTCTGGTGGAATGAAGCCGCTCAAGCGTGCACTCTCAAAATACTCGTCATTCGGATAGAACGCCTCGAAAATTAAATTGTTGGTCGAAGACATAGCTCTTGCAATGTGACCTCGAACGAGTTTTATCACGAAATTGTCAATTCTGTTGATTCGAGCCCCGTTGTATAGGACCTCGTTGGAATAGTAGTGCACGTAAGAAGATTCTGCTGTTCGATATAAGCCGGTACAGCGTCGTAAACACTGCCGCTCAAACACCCGAAACTTCTCCATCTGGGAAGGGGCAACGTTGAACCACACAGGACAACCATAAACGATCATCGGCCGTATGAGGGCCATGTAGCAAATTACCTTCACTCTGGGGTCAAGCCGACTGCTAAAAAACAGCCGTTTCGTCAGAGCGAAGGCTCCTCTGGCCCTGGTCAGAGCAGCATTTATATGTCTGTCGAAATATAACCAGATACCGAGGTACTTTGAACTAACCATCATGCCACGGGTACCCTCGATTTTTAATCATCTTAAAAACATGAAAACCATAATAAGGGTAAAAGTTTCTTCTTTCCTAGATATCTCATGGGTTTATACAGATTTTCCTAAATTTAAAAAAACAGTAGTTCTTGAAATATATACAACACATTTCAAGAAGTATTAGCTGATAATAGCATTCACCAAATTATGGTGAATGTAGTAGAATTGCGCAAGTTTTTAACATGCCACCTAATCGTTGCTTTTACTTTCCTAATGTCCCTCTTGTTATCCTGAAAGTACATACATATACCTACTTTTCTTCATGTACAGGACGTAAAAATAATAAAGTTTTCGAGTTTTTCTAAGTTTTTTTTTCGTATTCGCTCTGGACTTCCCCATAATCAACCCTAATAATAATATAAACTATTCAACCTCTTTACACAACCACACTTAATCGATGCTTTCAAACCGCACCGAATCCTTTTCATCATACAAATAAAAAATATTTCTCAACTCTTGAAAACGGTTTTTTTTTTTTAAACAACCTTATAACGATCTTTTGCCATTTTAACGAGCTTGCAAAAAGTCTCTTAAGTGCACTTAATTTTTCTTACAAGGATGAAGAAAAAATCATTCATTGCCATATTAAAACTTTTTTTCTAAGTCAATTCATTTCCATAAAATATCAACCAAAAATATAAAACAACATTATCCAAGTTTTTCTCTCTGAAGACTCAAGACTCAAAACAAAACTCGTACTTATTCTTAAGCATAAGGTAGGTATAGGTGGTTTATTTTTTTAAAAAAAGAGAGCGGCAGAGCATTATTTTAAAAATGGTTGTATATAGAAAACTTTTTATTATGATTACCTATTCGCACAAAACTTTTACCATTCACACCTACCCTTAAAAAAGAAAGTAAAATAAAACAAAACAAAAGAAAACAAAACAAAATACAAAAGATCATCTCAGTCTCTATCTCTCCGAAACATGTCGTTTGTGATTTCAATCTCAGAAGTCAGAAAAACACCCAACACCCGAGTCCCGACACAACATACACTTGAGTATAAAACAGAAAATAATGCTTTCAAGTCTCAACGCAAAACACTGTCAAACAAAAGCCACCAACTGATGGAAGTGGAGGCATCAGAGCACGAGGGCGAAAAGGTGGAGACGGAGGCGTCAAAAAGAAAGTAATAAGGCATTTTTCTCACATTCCGTCCGATTCCAACCCGAAAAAGCTCGTCCTTGTTTTATCTGCATCTGAGCAGATGAAAACTTTTATGAAAATAAAAATAAAAATAAACACAAAAACAGAAACAGAAATATCAACACCCACCGAACGTCCTGCTCACTAATCTGACTTTTTGTGTATTCTCCAAGGATGATAGATAATAAATTGTTAGGGGTGCTGCATCTCGGTTTGGTAATGCTTATGCCTTTAACAACCAACCCATCATCACTCTCACTCTCACTCTCAGCCTTAACACCACAAACCCACCATCATCAGGACACCCAGTTTTGAGCTCGAGTTCCAGATCCAAAGGAAGTATACCTATATATGTATGTATACAAAGGACATCCACTCCCCCAACCATCCTTCTTGTTCTTCTTCACTTGAAGTCAACTCAACTCGCCTCGCAGGAAATTCTAAAGCAAGTAGGTACACAGCACTAACCGTTATCAGCAGATTTGTGTTGTGATGCTAATGCTCCTGATGCGAGCTGTAGCTTCGTTTATCAACAAAATACTTACAACAACAACAAAAAATGAATAAACTTTTTAATACACCAAGAACTGTGAATAAACTTCATGTTAAGGACACGCAGTCGGATCCTAAGAAGGAGTAAACACTGAACACCACCGAACTGAGTGAATCCTGAATCTCGCTCTGTAATTCAGCTTTTTATAAAAAGAATATAAAATATATATAACAAAATAAAACTTTCTGGAAAATTCCGCTTATTGCAGCAGCAGCAGCAGCAGCAGCAGGGCAGGATGATGGTGATGATGATGGAGGAAGATGATGACGACGTTTCCAACGAGCGAGCGATACGAATACGAATACGAATACGACTGACGCGACGAACGAACTAACAGCAACGGCAACAGCATCCAACATCAGCATCAGCAACGGACGGACGTAACGATGTTTACTTTAAATTGAATAAAAGGATCCGGATGTTTGCGGTAGCTAGAGGATAAATGTGAAAAGAAAGGATGAACGGAAAGGCAGACATATATAGAAGGCTCTCTAACTATGTGTTCCTTCAGCCTGTGCCATGGCAAATGCGCCTTCCCTGAGCTTGAGCTGAACTGAGCTGAGCTGAGCTGTGCCTGTTTTGTATGGGATAGGACGTTCTGTATATATGGTTAAGGCTTGGTTTGGTTTGGTTTGGTTCGGTTCTTGTGGAGTTCTTGTGGATTATGACACTCGCAGTCATAAATTAATGCAAACAGGGTGTTTTCTTTTGTAAAAGAGTCATTTATGTAGGGTTTATGCTTTATGCATCAAAAGGAATAGGTACGAGTATATAAAGGGAAAGTTGAGGCAAGCTGCAGCTGCAACGTCGTCCCTCGTCCCTGAATGAAATTTAAAAAAAATTGCACACAGTTTTCTACAATCTACACAAAACATAAAAATTAAATTGGCCATGGTTATAATGTTCAAGAAGGTAAATTGAATTAGCTCAGTGCAGTATACCTTGTGTTTTTATTTTTGTAGATAGCTAGCTGATGGTTTTTGATATGGTATGATGAACCATCAGAGAGTGAGTGAGATCTGACTCTGGATCTTTTGTGAGCTTCCATTGGGATATAATGCATACCTATAACAAAAGCTGAATAATCATTCATTTTGAATAACCTTTAGCCTTAAGTTGAAGCTATCCTTCGAAATTCAAAACTGAAAAAAAAGTAGGTAATATGCAAACAACAAGACAAATGCCCAAAAGGCTCATTTGCTTTTATATGCGAATAAAGATGTAAGGATTTCTTTTTTTTTTTGAAAGCCTTATTTTGATTTGTGTAAGACCTACCTTCAGTTTTTTATTTTGTCTTTCTTTTAAATATTGATTTCTTATTTGTGTAAGGGATTTGAGTAAAAGTTTTTGAAGATTTGAATTTTGTGTTTATTTTGTTTTTTTTTTTTTTTGCCAAAAGAGGTTATGATCTGATGACCTGGACTAAGGGATCAAAGTTGAGAAGTTATATGCTTACCTGAGTGTACTTAACCCTTTAGCTTGTTTCTTAGATCCTGCAATACTATGTAGTATTTTATTATAGAAATGAAAGGAATTGGATATTTACAAGTGGTTGGAAGTGGGTACTTAAATCAAAGAACTGATAAAAAGGTACAATTTTTAAGGACGAATTTAAAAATTCAACAACAATATGTATCGAATCTATTGCCAATCCATTGAATATGGCTAAAAATTGAATTTCAATAAATAAACTAATAAATTGTGAATAATAAAGTGACATTAAGCTTTCCATCGAAAAGCAGATAAGGTCAGGTAAAGCATTCAGCATTCGTGTAGAGCGGCTAAAAATAGAATCTCTGAACTTCAAAGTACCTTCAAGGGTAAACTTAAACTGTGTGAACTAGTTAACCACCCAACAAACTTCTCCATCGAGCTCGGTTCCTAGCTAGATGTTGCCAGTTACGCACTCCAAGTTCGTTGAGGTCACTTTCCACCTGATTCGCGGTCCTCCTTTAGTGCGCTGTCCTGTGGGTGTGGATTCGAAGACTTTCCGGGCCGGGACATTGGTTTCCATGCGTTCTACGTGACCCAGCCATCTTAGTCGTTGGACTTTTACCCTTCTGGCTAAGTTTGCGTTGCTGTACAGCTCACCGTTCCATCTTTTCCTCCACTCACCTTCTATGCATACGGGAGCGTAGATCACACGAAGAACTTTTCTCTCGAAACGACCCAAGGTGCTTTCATCCACTTTTGTCATAGTCCATGCTTCTGCACCGTATAGCAGGACGGGGATGATGACGATGAGGTCTTAAAGTTTTATAAAGTTTTATCATTTGAACGTGTTGTTCAATCGTGTAACTTGCCATGATCATTTGGTATAAATAACCGAATAATAAACAAAAGATTTGACAGATGTCAACAAAACAAAAATGCCGCCACGGGGCGCCAAAATCTACCCGCGCCAATTCAAAACCCTTTATATCATTATTGCGTTTTTGAAAACTGCTTAAACTTTAAATAAATCGAAGTGATAGGTTTTTGTTACAAATAAAAACCTAACAAATTACTACTACTAAAAATTGGTGAAAATTGATATACGAATTGAATATCTTGGCAACAATATTGAAGATGTTTTCTTGAAATCAATAATTTTATCTTATAAGAAACAATGTTTTTTATAACACTAAGTACTATTTTGAGAAAAATCCAATGAACAGTTTTATCATAAATAAATAAAAGGTGGCGCAACAGTCCACTGAGAAAAAGGGCCTAGTGACTTACAACTCTCAAACCCTGTGTGCAAGTAATGTTGTTAGGAATGGAGGGATCTACAGTTTTAAGCCGAATCCGAATGGCTATTTGTCAATTCCTCGCAAGAGGCACTACCCGTGAAAAAATCTTTAGATGTCATATTCAGGGATTAAACCCAAAACGTCTGGCAGGACAGTCCAACGCACTTACCATCACGCCACGGGTACTACAGGTTTCTGAGAAAAAATAAAAATCTATAAACTAATAACGGGTTATCCATTTTCTGGTTTCAAAAGTTTAGGGCTGGAATTCGACATCTGTCAAACGAAGTTGGTAAACCAATTTCTTTTTTTAAGTTAAAAGTCTGAAATTTACGAAAATGCATTGCTTAAAAATCGCACAATGCATACAAAATGTTAAAATCTACTACAAAAATGTTGATTCTGCCACAGCCACATATCGTGCTTTAAGAGGAGATTATGGTTTACATAGTCGTCCAACTACTCAAGCAATTGGCAAAATTGTGAAGAAATTTGAAGAGACTTGATTGGTTACATATATTGTAAGGCTTGTGCGTTTTCGTTTAGCTCGTACCACTGAAAATATCGCTGCTGTGCTGTAACTGTAAGTGTTCCCGAAGACTCGAATGTGTCGATTCCTCATTGAGCTTAGGAATTAGGACTGTCTTACGGCACATTATTGCGTAATTTGCATTTGGATATAAACCTACATCCATATAAAGTTCAGCTTACACAACAACTGAAGCCAGTTGACCGTGCACAACGTCGTCGCGGTCGTAGATATGTACGTGGAATGGGTGCTTGAACAAACGGCGATTTTTCGAACAAAATTTTCTTCAGCGACGAAGCACATTTCTCACTCGGTGGGTATGTTAATAATTAAAGTGTTTGTATTTGGGGCTCTGAGAATCCTAAAGTAATTGAAGAGAGGCCATTACATTACATCCACAAAAAGTCACTGTTTGGTGCGCTCTTTGGTCCGGAGATGTGATTGGACCATACTTCTTCGAAATCGACGATGAAAGACTGTCACCGTCAATTCGGAGCGTTATAATCAAATGATAACCGACTTTTTTTGCCTGCTATTGAAGTTGAAGAATACGACTTGTAGAATGTGTGGTTTCAACAAGACGATGCCACATATCACGCAACTCGAGCGAATATAGATTCATTGCAAGAGACATTTGCTGGCCGCGTAATTTCTCGTCGTGGCGATATCAACTGGCCACCAAGATCATGCGATTTGACACCGCTGGACTTTTTTTTTTGTGGGGCTACGCGAAAGACCGTGTTTATGCAGATAAACATTTAACTCTTGAGCACTTAAAAACCAACCTTCGTCAAGGTATGGCTGAGATGCCGCGACCAAAAGTGGTGGAAAATTACCACAAAAGAATCGAAGCTTGCAACAATTTGCGTGGTAGTCATTTAAATGATGAAGTGTTTCACACATAGTGTCTACGTTCAAACTTTATAATAAAAAAGAAACATCATGAAAAAAATATTTTATCGGAGTTTTATTTACTTCCCATAGGAAGTTACTGTAATGGGTCCGATTTGTCGAATTGAAAATTTTGACATTTATCGACGTTTCAAGGTCCCTAGAGTCGAAATAAACGATTTGTAGAAAGATGTCTGTGCGTGCGAATGTACGTTCGTTCGTACGTCCGTACGTCCGTTTGTCCGTACGTCCGTTTGTCCGTACGTCCGTATGTCCGTACGTTCGCGACGTTTTTTTCGTCGTCCATAGCTCAAGAACCAGAAGAGATATCGACTTCAAATAAATTTTGTTATACATATAATAAGGCAGAAAGGGCTCTCAAGAAAATTGCGTAGGTGTTTTTTTACCATAGCAGTTTAAAAAAAAAGGTGAACATTTTGGTTAAACCTAAATATCTCATGAACCAATGATGCTTAAGACTTGAATTAAATTTTATATTATATATTGTAACGTGATACAAAACAATTATATTTTTGAAAAAAAAAAAATCCAATTAACGGTGTTTTTATAAATCAAAAAAAACTGAAAAAAAAATTTTGTCACCTCGAAAATTTTACGACTAAAATATGATTTCATCTCCAAAACAATTTTGTGCAACGAAGAATAATGTTTTTGACATCTGATAAAATTTTGAGAAAAATCGAATTGACACTTTTTTGTATAAAAAATAAAAACCTAAAAATAACATTACTCAAAGTTGGTAAAAATTAAATTTCGACTCAAATATCTTTTCAAAAACTTGAGATTAAGACTTCAAACTTATTTTATCTTATAAGAAGTATTGTTTTCAACATTCTGAAAAATGTTGAGAAAAATCGAATTGGCAGTTTTTTTTACAAAAAATAAAAACCTAAAAAAAAATTTATAGAAGGTGGTAAAAATTGATTTTCGACTTAAGTATCTATTCAAAACTTTGAGACATTGGCTTTAAACTACTTTTATCTTTCAAAAAATATTGTTGTCAACATTCAGTAAAATTTTGAAAAAAATCGAATTGACAGCTTTTGTACAAAAAATTAAATATCTAAAAAAAATTTAACAAAAGTTGGTAAAAATTGATTTTCGACTCAAATATCTTTTCAAAAATTTGAGATAATATCTTCTAACTAATTTTTACTTATAAGAAATATTGTTTTCAACATTAGGAATTTTGAGAAAAATCGAATTGACAGTTTTTTTTACAAAAAATAAAAACTTAAAAAAAAAACAATACTAAAAAATGGTAAAAATTTACTTTCGAATCAAATAGCTTTTCAAAAATTAAAAATACAGAAAATATTGTTTTCGATATTCAGTAATTTTTTTATAAAAATCCAACAGTCCATTTTTTTCATAAAAAAATGAAGTCTACAAAAAATAGTACGCAAATTTGGTAAAAATTGATACATATACACAAATTTTTAAGCAAGACAAATCGACAGACGGGATGGGAAGATATCAGTGTGGGTCGCATCCCAGCCTCTTATTTACGTTTACTTTTGAAACCGCAAAATAAATATCCCTGTATATTTAAAAACAAATTCAAAATTATTTTTTACAATCTTAGTTTATTCTACATAAATCTTGGAGCTTATTAGGTTTGTTTAGAATCTTTCTAAAATATTCAAATTTCTATCGTAAATTTCGTAGTATAAAAATAACGGTGACAAATGACATAATTTCGTTTGAACTATTACTTTTTCAAAACATTTAAAGATGGATTTTTAAATTATAGACTGACTTAAGCCTTTAATAAATTTAAACGGGGAATGAACATCTGCATGACTTATTATTTTAACAATTTGAAACACCTGTTTTAATATTGTCTATGATAAAATACGTTAAACTTAAGTTCTTAAATACCATCAGGCCTGCTATGTTAAAACGAAAATTTTCATATCATATCAATTATAAGCCAATTTGAAAATATTTAACAATTGAATTGTTTTTAACAATTCAAATTAAATTAAAGTTTTTCTTTTGCTTTATTTAAAAAATCTAAAAAAATTTTTTCGAATTTATTGCCTTTAGAGCTCTTCTTTGGGAACATTTTTAAAGTTCATAATTTAGGCGAACAAATTTTGTAACAGTGTGTTGTAGTCTTGAGGAACCAACATATATGCATACTATATAATTTATAAATATATATATAGGTAGATATAAAGGGTACAATAATAATCTACACGAAATCAAATATACATCAACCGGAAAATAGGCCTATATATAAATTATGTAATGTAGCATAATGATTTCGAAAACATCCAAGATTTTGATTAATTAATTTTATTTGATTTCAGTTGATGGTCATCAAGTATGCAGCCTCATTGTGACAGATATTAATGTACCTGGAATTGTTGACTTTCGAGATAATGTAACATTGTCGTGTAGCTATAATATGGGTGGACATAAATTGAATTCAGTAAAATGGTACAAGGACGAAAATGAGTTTTTTCGGTAAGTGTTGTTTTTTTTTTTTTTTAATATTAAATTTGAAAGAATTGAAAAATTAAATTACTGAAGTTTGGAAAATTAATCATTATAGATATGCATTTTCAATTAAAAATTAAATACCTAGTTGTGTTTTTTATTAGATAAATATTAATGAAAAAAAGCACATTAATAATTTTCTTTTGAAACTTAAATTTTATATAAATAAATTAAAATAAAACTGAATCGCACGCACTTGCTTTTCTTAGAACTCTCAACAGTTTTTGGTATTGCTAGAAAATTTTTAAACAGAAACGACTTCCGTAAAAAATTTATAACATTACAAAAATAGATTTAAATAATTTAAGTTGTTTTCTTAAGAGAGATGAAATACACCATATTACTTAATGCATATCTTTTTCGAATTTTTGAATTTTTGGATCCTGTATCATTTTTATTTGGAAGTATATCTTATTATAAATGCAAAGATAATTCATGAACTCCCTTATGAGAAAATTAAAATTAGAGCAAAATTAACTTATTTATATTTAATGCATTGATGTTTATAATGTTTTTTTTAAATACATAATAGTATTGCAGTATTCAACATTGATTTAAATGAGTTTCAATACAATTAGTCTACACTCTTGGCTTTTTTTGAACTTTCGACGAATTTTAAAGGCTTAAGATTTAGCTTTAAAATTAAAAATTTTGTTGGGTGAAAAATGTTGTTTGCTAATATTAAAACAAATTATACAATTTAAAATATTAATGTTCGATAAGGCAGGTGTTCGAATAAGAATTTGTAGTAAAAATAGTAGAATGTTTTCTTAAAAAAAAATACTGAGTTCTTACAATATTTTAAAAGTTCACTTATGTAACAATTATTTGTTGCATCGACAATGTATGATTTATTGATTAGACCATTTTTATTATAAAAATAATGTTTTTAAAAAAAGTGCGTATATGAGACACTAATTTATGGCTGTAAGACTATCCGTATATACCTTAAGGCTCCATGGTAATACTTTCTTTTAATTAAAATTGACCAAGTACAATCACCAGTAATGTTATAATGGATTGTAGAATATTTGATAATCATATGTACACAATTACACTGGCTGACAATATTTTGTTGATGGCAATCAAATTGTATGCTTTTCCAATTTTTGTTGATTGTCCTAATCCGACTTCAAAACTACGCTATGACGAAGGTTTTTGAGGTATTAACTTAATAAATTTTCAAGAAAAAAACACATACGAAAAGACTTTTTGAGGCTATCTGAATTCAGGAAGTCTTTTTTTCGATAAAATTTCCGATGTTTTTCCAAATCCATAGTCACATCCTTCTATATTCATTTAAAATATTAATATTATTTCATACAATCTGCGAAAAGTCTTCATAAGTTGTTTAAAATTGATTTTTAAGAAACGCTCAACCATTTGTGCTAAAATGGTTGTCAGCAGGTAAAGGCAAAACGGATAGGAAGTCATTTTTGTTCTTATAACAAATCCATCAACTAAGTTTTTGAAATGTGTACGTGTAACTGGTGTTTTTTGAACCAGAGCACATAGTTAAAAAAAGAGGCTGGGATGCGACCCACACTAATAACTTCCTATCCCGTCTGTCAATTTGTCTTGCTTAAAAGTTTGTCTATATGTATCAATTTTTACCAAATTTGTGTACTATTTTTTGTAGATTTTATTTTTTTATGAAAAAACGGACTCTTGGATTTTTATAAAAAAAATAATGAATATCGAAAACAATATTTTCTGGGAAATAAAATAAGTTTGAAGCCAACATTAGTGATTTTTGAAAAGCTATTTGTGTCGAAAGTAAATTTTTACCAAGTGCTAGTACTGTTTTTTTTAGGTTTTTATTTTTTTCAAAAAAAACTGTCAATTCGATTTTTCTAATAATTTTTCCTAATGTTGAAAACAATATTTCTTAAAAGTTTAAATTAGTTAGAAGCCATTATCTCAAATTTTTGAAAAGATATTTGAGTCGAAAATCAATTCTTACAAACTTTTGTTAAATTTTTTTTTCGGTTTTTAATTTTTTGTAAAAAAAACTGTCGATTCGATTTTTTTCAAAATTTTACTGAATATGTTTTGAAAGATAAAAGTAGTTTAAAGCCAATATCTCAAAGTTTTGAAAATATATTTGAGTCGAAAATCAATTTTTACCAACTTTTATTAATTTTTTTTTTTAGGTTTTTATTTTTTGTAAAAAAACTCAAATATTTTTCCAAAAATTTGAGATTATGGCTTCAACTAATTTTGTCTTTTAAGAAATATTGTTTTCAACATAATGTAAAATTTTGAGAAAAATCGAATACCTAGACAATTTTCTTACAAACAATAAAAACCTAAAAAAAAAACAACACTAAAACATGGTAAAAATTTACTTTCGATTTAAGTATCCTTTCAGAACTTAAAAACATTGGCTTCAAACTAATTTTATTTTACGGAAAATACTGTTTTCGACATTTAGAAAATTTTTATATAAATACAACAGTCCGTTTTTTCATAGAAAATTTGGTAAAAATTGATGTTCGGTTCTCGATATCTCGTGAACAATAGAAGATATTGACTTGAAATTAATTTCATTCATCCAATTTGTATTTGTTTATATTAGAAATAAAAACTTTTAAGAAATGCTACTTAAATTCGTAAAAATTGGTCTCTACTAAAGATCTCGTTTACAAAAATAAATTTTGAAATCAAACTATTTCATTGTATGCGAAATATTGTTGGTAATTTTTAAACAGTCCGTTGAGAACTAGGGCCTAGTGACTTACAGCTCTCAACCATTCCTGTGTGCGAGGACTGTTGTCAGGGATGGAGGGGACATACAGTTTTATGCCGAATCGGAACGACTAATTTGAGAAAGCACTTTTCATGACAAGAATTACTCTTGGAGAATTTGTCACTTCCTCGCAAGAGGCAGTACCCGTGAAAAAAAAACGTTTGTGTAAACTTCTGGTAGATTTATTTAGAAACGACATATTTATTTTAAAATTACTAACACATTTTTCATCTGACAGATTAAAATCTGTCAATTTAACCATCACTTTACATATGTAGATCAAATTCAATTTCTTTGAATGTCATTTATTAAAAATCACCTTAGCCGGTTCCAAACCAGTATATTGCTTCGTTTATGCAACAGAAAATAAAACTTAATGTTTGTAATCAATGTTACCATCGGGCGTTCGATGTGATAATATTTGCAGTTTTTCTTTTTTCCTTTGGAAATCGTTAGCAGTTAACTTTTAATGTACCTACAACATAACAAAATACTGTTTAATAAGTCTCAGAAAATTTTGTGCCTGCGTCGTTATTTATGGAGTACTTAACCACCACCAATCCTTTTTTATAATTACTTCTGTTTCTATAGCTCCAATCTTAATTTTATTAATATTAACTTATTTAAGAATTTGTTTTGGAGCACCGAATCCTATAAATGGGCTCTTATCATGTCCTTATCATTTTTACTTTTGAAAATTCGGTTAATAAATATGCTGATACAATATCATATCCATACAAAATTATCGGTAGAAGATCAGGTTACCAGTTAAAAGCTTACACATTCCAAAGAAAAAATATGTCACAATACTGTATAAGAAAACTCTGTCTCCTCAATAGAATGTCTTGTTTATTCAAAATTATGTATGTCAAAAGTCTGTATATCCGAAATTCTGTTTCTTAGAATTCTGCTAATTAACTAAGCATTTTATTTATTTATCAAAACAATTTTTCTCTTTATCCAATTTCATATTATAAAATTTTTAAAAAGATTATAAAGGGTTTTTCAATTGGGGCGGCTAGATTTTGGCGCCCCGTGGGTGGTGGCCATTTTGTTTTGTAGACATCTGTCACATCTTTTGTTTATTATGCAGTTGTTTATGCCAAATCATCATAGCAAGGTTCACAATTGAACAGCACGTTCAAATGATAAAACTTTATTATAGGAATGAGTGTTCGTTAACGCAAACGTTGCGCGCATTGCGCCCATTTTACGGTAGACGTGGTGGCAATTCACGGTCGACTTTTCAACGTTTGGTGGCCAAAATTGAGACGACCGGTTCAGGAAACAATCAGCCAACACTCGGACGTTCAAGGAACGCAAGATTGGCCGATAACATCACCGCGGTCCGTAAAAGTGTACACAAGAACCCGAGGCAGTCTATTCCTCGCCATGCACTCGGCCTTTCGCAGACTTCAACTTGGCGAATTTTGCGTCGGCACTTGGGCCTACACCCGTACAAGATCCAACTGACCCAGGAGCTCAAAGTTCATGACCATAGACAACGCCGTTTGTTCGCTGACTGGACTTCTAATCGTTTGGACGAGGACCCCAATTAAGTCCGAAAAATCATCTTTAATGACAAGGCGCATTTTTTGATGAATGGCTGTGTTAACAAGCAAAATTGCCGTATATGGGACGACACCAACCCACGCGAGGTTCACCAGGTTATAATGCATCCTCAAAAAGTTACCGTTTGGTGTGGATGTCGTAATTTGTCCATATTTTTTTGAAAACGACGTTAGTGAGGCGGTCACCGTTAACAGCGAGCGCTATGTAACGATGATAACTAATTTCTTATGGCCAAATTGAACCATATGGACCTAGACGACATGTGGTTCCAGCAGGACGGCGCGCGGCGCTGCGCTACGTGCTACACAGCAAACGCCACGATTGACATTTTGCATGAATGATTTGAGGGTAAGGTATCTCTACCAGGGGTGATGTGAATTGGCCACCAAGGTCATGCGATTTGACCCCGCTAGACTTTTTTCTGTGGGGTTTCTTGAAGTCGGATCTATGCAGAAGAGTCAGTGAAAATTGTACCACTCGGATCCGTGCCACTGTAAGAAGCCGAGGCGGACAACAAAATAATTTTGTTAATACCTCATACACAGCTTATTTTATTCTATTTCAACATCTACCCGCCCTTATTGAAAAACCCTTTACTGTACGAGGTGTGTTCAAAAAGTACCCGGAATTTTTAAATTTCGCGGGTCTGGAGAGTTCGAAGGTCAACATTTTTTTGTATTGTGTTGGTATACATGCCCCTAAAGTATGATGCAATTTTCAACTATATTCACTGTTTACTTTGTCTGTGGTACTTGCTAAGGTTCGACGTGTTTTTATGAGCTCGGCGATTTTTGCTGAAACTGCTGAATTTTGACCAAAAAAACAATCGCATGAACATCGCTCAAGAGCTGTTAACACGTTCACTGCCATGTGACCCGCCGGCGGGCACACTTTTTACTCCTTGAGAGGCCATGTGTACCGCCGGCGGTCACAAGCAATACATTTTTGTATGAATTTTTTCTGCGAAGCCTGTTGTGGAAATACTCATTTTTCTTCAGTGGCACCTAGATAAAAACATTATAGTGATAAAAAAAAACAACACAGATTTTTACCCATTTTCTTCCAAGTTATTTGGTGTTGATTTTATTGAAAAAAAAATACAAAAAAATATAAAATAATATAAGAAAAAATTGGAATTCACTTTGAATGACTTTATATGACTTATATCTAATAAATTTGTATTACATTTGATGTTTGCTAAAACATTCTAGACATAATGGAGGATTTCCTTCACAAGTTGCGCAAAATGTAGTCACCTTCTTCGCCTTTTTTACTGCAGCGGTTCTGCCTTCATTTGCGGATATTCTGGTATAGCAATCTGCACACCGTTTTCGATTTTTTCTGTTTCTAGAATCCTTGACATCGGTTTCTTTCAAAACATGCTTAGGTTTAGATGTCGATGCATTGATTTCGAAGGCAGGGTTACACAAAGCCTCGCAAATCGACTTTCTGAAGTCCAAATTCGAACAGCTTTTATTTTCTTTATAAAGTACCAACGCATTTACAACTGATGTTGAAAGAAGGAACTCGAAACTCGAACTCACGCCTCTGCGTGAAATAGCATGCCATTTGATCGGATATGTCAATACCTTGTTTGGCATGATTGTAATCAACGATCATCTTCAATTTTTTGGTTTCCTGACCATTTCTATCCCGTTTTCCAGTTGCAACTTCCTCCAATCCATGTTTTGTGCTCAGAATTAGGACATCGCGCTTATCCTTCCATTTGGCAACAACAATACCCGAATTTTCAAGCCCTTTTATTTCGTTTTTTTTTTAGCTTGGCATTAGTAACTTCTCTAGGATTCCCTTGTCTGTTACTGCGTAGAGTACCGATAATATAGGTCTGACGTCCAAGGAGTTCTTTGGCTAAGGAAACAGATGTGTAGAAATTATCCGTCGCAATCGTTCTACCACTGTCTAGATATTTTTCAGCCAAGTCCAAGACAATTTGGGTTGAGTGTGTACTAGTTTGGGTAGGTTTTCCCCTTTGATTACCTGAGTCGTTTTTTCCTGCATATACGGAACTGGTGTAAGTGTACCCGACTGGATCACAAAGTTTATACACTTTTATACCATACTTATGTGATTTGCCTGGGTTATATTGCCGAATTGCAGTCTACCACGCCAAGGGACCATCGATTCATCAACTGCCAAAACTTTGCTTGGATTTCTGGCGTTCATAAAGTTTTTTTCAAGCAGTTCCAAAAGTACACTTACTTTTCCTAAGCGGTTACCACTTATAGAAGAGTTGTCCGCAAAGTGGATAAACTTCCATATCAATTGGAATCTATTTCGCGAGATCACTTGGGGCACGTATGAATTCTTGAAGAACCTGTCAGTACTCCAGTAGTGAGCAATAGATGGGTATTTCACTATTCCCATATACATCACGACTCCAAGAAATTTTTTTATTTCCTGCACGTTGGTGTCTGTCCATAGCCTTGCACGCGAAGTACGCGTTACAGAACTGCGCCCCAAAAATTGGTTTGCATTAGCATTTGTTTCCGTAACAATAAGTTGATAAACATCTTCCGTAACCATTAGGTGAAAAATATCTATAGGCTTTACTGATGCTTGTGGTTGTGGTTGAATATCAGCATTCGGTTGAAAAGTGAAACTTTTTAGGCTTTCCCCTGTAACTATTTTCCACTCAGTTGGAGGTCCATCAGATACACCTGCCATCACAACATGTTCCGGAAGTTCATTTTCTTCTTCAGAAGACGATTCTAAGTTATCCAGGGAATCAGAATCGCTTGAATTTCCCTCTGATGGAATGTATTCATCTGAATCCGAAGCCACAAAATCCATATCATCATTATCGGAATCATCGTTTCGGGTGCGTTTTCCATAGAACATGTTGGGATTCATTGCGAAATTGTAGTTTGTCGAACAATTATTTTATTTCAATCAATATCTGTGAATTATAAACAAAAACTTGTTGACAAGAAGCTTCACAGGGGAAAAATAAACACGGAAATAACTGTGACCGCCGGCGGGTCACATGGCACCTCATGAATTTCATATTCATCAGGTGCCATGTGACCCGCCGGTAGTCACGCCCATAAAACACTCAAAAATTGACAAAACAAAAACACAGAACTATTTATAAACACTAAACAAACACTTTTATGCAATAAAACACTATTGGCACCTGGGTGACCAAAAAAATTTTGTATGGTGGCAGCGAACGTAAATGGCGTCAACGACGATCCAAGTTTGCTTGAAAGGGTCATAACTGGTTATGAAACATGGGTGTACGGTTATGATGTCGAAACCAAAGCACAATCGTCCACCTGGAAGCATCCAACGTCAAGAGCGAAAAAAGCACGTCAAGTTCGATCAAATATGAAGGTTTTGCTTACTGTTTTCTTCGATTATAATAGGGCATCAAGAGTTCTTACCACAAGGTCGTACGGTTAATAAGGAGTATTACCTTAAAGTTATGCGACGTTTGCGTGAAGCAATCCGAAAAAACGCTCAGATTTATGGAAAAACAATTCATGGCTTTTGCACCACGATAACGCACCTGCTCACTCGTCGTTGCTTGTTCGTAATTTTTTGGCCAAAAACAATACCGTGTCATGCCCTAACCTCCATATTCACCAGATATGGCTCCGTGTGACTTTTTCCTGTTTCCAAAGTTGAAGAGACCCATGAAAGGACGGCGTTTTTCCTCGATTGAAGAAATAAAGGCCGAATCGCTGAGAATGCTCAAGGACATATCAAAAAGTGAATATCAACAGTGCTTCGAAGATTGGAAAAAAAGCTGGCATAAGTGTATTATATCTGGGGGGGACTACTTTGAAGGGGACCACATCGATGTAAACGAATAAATAAATATTTTTTTGAAAAAACGAAAATTCCGGGTACTTTTTGAACACACCTCGTACTTTTATCAATGGTTTTTGAATAAAGATATTTAACATGATTGTTTTGTGATACTAAAAATGGAGGTCGTATGCACATATATTTGTGGCCCACTTTCTGCGCACATTTCTGGAAATAAATTTTAGGACAAACATTTTTGCAAATTGTGTGCTTGAAAATTTTTGACAAGGTGTCAAAACAATTGGTTTCCGTATCCTTTTAAGACGCAGACACAATAATTTAGAATACCAAAAAAAAGGAATAAAGAATTAACTTAAATAGTTAAAAACTATTTAAAAACTTTTACTGATGTGATTAAGAAAAATAGGACTTTGTCCTTATAGCAGATCAATGGCATAGGGGGTATTCTAGTGTAGAATTTTGAAAAAATCAAAATTTTTTTTTTTCATATTTCCAAAGTTTAGACATTCAAGAATATGCGTTTAAAAGGATTTTTTAATATTCCTATTATTTCACAAGTTAATTGAAGGTCATAGAAACTGGTTTTGAAGTTCATAGAAACTCGGAAGGTCGAGCGCTCGGAATTCCGGACTTCAGAGGCGTCAAAGGAGGGTAGAACTGCTCGTCTTCATCAGAGAACATCGAATCAGTATTTTGAAGTAGAGGAAGGATTTTTATATGGATTAAAAATATGTACGTATTCTGTATCATTCTATAAGTAAAATTGACGAAAACTTGTCTCAAAACTCTGGACGCGTTTTTCTCGAAACTACTTTTTTCGAGCTGGCGGTAAGGATATATCGAGTTCTAATAGACCGATTTACTTCAAATTTGGAGAGGATGTTCTTTATACATCTCTTTATCGTGTGGTCCTTGCCCAAAAATATAACTTCTCATTTAGTATTTTTAAAAAATTCGGAATTGTTGAAAAATATGCAACAAGAACATTTTTTTTTTTCAAACTGCTGCCATTTTGTTAAAAAGTTTTTTTTTTTAACTTATCCAAGGGTCAAACGATAGCGACATCTATGATAATTAAGAATCCGTCTGGTTTTTGTTTTTCAGATCACCAGGAGGGTTGGTAGGATGCACGCCAAGACACCCTCTTTTATTTAGACCCCCCACTTTGACTGCTTGTAACTTTGTTAATTGTAATTTTTTTTTTTTATTAATTTTTGTATGTATGAACAACAAATCAATAAACAAATGATAAAAAAATGTATAGTAAAAATATTTGTTGTTTCCTTTATACAACGCTTCAAAAACCGGGCGAAATTCATGTCTCTACACTAGAATACCCCCTTAAACTCACATAAGTTCTAAATATCCATGGTTAGCCCTTCCATGAAGGGAATTTATTTGGCTCTGAAAATTCGAGTGGATTCCATAAAAAGTGAAATAATGTCCCACGCAAACCAAATTACCGTGAATAATTTCTTTGCACATTACATATAATAAGGAAACATTAATATTAAACAATTTTAATTATAAGAATGTATGTTTTAAACAAAAATAAACTATAATTTTTAAATTGAAGGAGGACCTTAAACCTACCCTTCTAGGCGCCTTAAGTTAATTATCCTCAAGTTTAGAAAGGGCGATAGTCAAAACCTGTACCATTTATTAGTTCAACTTGATGTACAGTTGCTTTAAAAATAAATAAATATCAAGAAAAAGTTAAATAAGAAAGTTTTTAGCAAAAGTTAAAAGTTGTATCAAAAACCTGAAGTTCAATTCCATTTTGCAAATTTATAATCAGCGTAACGAGGGCAATGTTAGAAAAACCATTTGAATACTTATTTTTTCTTTAAATATTTTTAGATATTCACCCATGATGCATCCGTACTACATGAAATTCCCAGTCGAAGGTGTTGAACTGCAGGATAATAAACATTTATGCAATTCATCAATATGTCAAATAGAACTTGGAACATTGGGAAAGAACTCATCTGGAGTTTATAGATGCGAGGTTTCTGGTGATGCTCCTCATTTTAAGCTCACAACTAAAGAAGCCAATATGACAGTGGCTGGTAAGTAAGTTTTTCATAGATATTTATGTACAAGGTTGTTTAAAAAGTTGTAAAACATGTCAAAGGAGAATTAATATTTGGTATACCATTTTCTGAAATTTTGGCCATCCAAAGGAAATAACGTCACTAATTTTTTAATGATAGACAAAATATTTAATTTATAAATTTTGTATTTTAAAAAAAAAAACAGCTTTGCCCACAAACAAACCCCTCATAGCGGGATTCCAAAACATGTACCACTTTGACGAATTTGTAACGGCTAATTGTTCTTCAGATTACTCAAGTTCTCCCGTAATTCTCTCGTTCTATATAAATGGTGAATTGGTAAGGATTTTTTTGATAATATTGTATTAAAGTGTTTTACTTCAAAAGTGTAATTTATTATTTTTGTGTATTGAAAATCAGGCTCTGCCTGCGGAACTTCTGCCACGCCAGGAAATCACATTTACTGCCCATGATTACCTTCTTAGACGTCAAGTACTTCAAATCAACTTCTATGTAAATGGACCGCGTTTCATACACTATCGGAAGCTTTTGGAACTTAAATGCGTAGCAGATATCCCAAGCTATCCACATCTGAGACTAGAATCCAAGGAAACAGCAATTCTAACGCATGATCAAAACCTGAACAATCAGATGCTTCTTAGTACAGGTTTGTAATAGAAGATGCTTTTAATGTTAAACAAATATAATAAAATATTTATTTTTATCTTCAACAGGTGAACGAAGTGCTTCTTCAACTTCTGTGCTAGCAATAAGCATTCTAGTCATACGACTTGCTCTATCTATCATCTTTATTCAGACTCAAACTTTTAGCTAGTCACTCACTCACTCCGAATGCCAAACACAAATTTAAAAATAAATGAATTCAAAAATCCCGTATAAAAGGTTTTTAATTAATTTCTTCATAAAAAATTATATAAATGTTCAAACCAGGATGTTTTAGTTAAACATCATAAACTATAGCCAAAAATTAACTGAACTGATGGCTCGGGGCAAAGGAAGAAAAGAAGTGTTCAAGGTTAAACAACAAATCAAGGGGTTCACAGGGGAATTTTAACTCATAAGCACTTTAAAAAATAATATAAATCAAATTTACATTGAAACACACACAAAATACTTATCAAAACAGACATTTAAAGGATTTTCAAAAGAATTTAAGTACATAAATAAAATATTATTATTTGTTCAAAAATTATATTTTGTAGATATAAATTAAAAAAAAAAAATTAATTAAAAAGAAAACAAAAATTAAGATTAAATCGGTCCTGATGTGAAATAAAATCTATGTGACAAAAATGTAAAAACAAAAATCAGAATAGGGAATGTGTTATTATATTTAAGATAAATCAACATTTTGTTAAGAATTTGTGTTTTTTATTACGTAAGCATTTTAATAAAAATATAATTATTTAAAAATGTGTTTTTTTTTTAATTCTACCTTGAAATGACGTTTTATAAAACAGGTAATCAAAAAATGTTTCCAAAAAAACTATCTTAGACACAACTTACATAGTAAGTTTAAACTATGGCAAAAAAACTTGGTCAAGTTGCAATGAGGCAAATATTTTTGATTTTGTAAGGTAAGATGGGCAAAATTGAATGAGATTAGAACAAACAGATTTGAAATCGATACCACAAAATAAAAGCTTCTTTTTGGTAGCTACACATACATATGTATGTATGTTACATTATCTTTTACCTAATAAACCGCTGGAGATCAAAAATTCATCGCAATACCAAACCATTATTAACTTCCCATAGGAAGTTATTGTAATGGGTCCGGTTTGTCAAATTGAAAATTTTGACATTTCTCGACGTTTCAAGGTCCCTAGAGTCGAAATAAAAGATTTTTATAAAGATGTCTTTGCGTGCGTGTGTACGAACGTTAGTACGTCCGTACGTTCGCGACGTTTTTTCGTCGTCCATAGCTCAAGAACCAGAAGAGATATCGACTTCAAATAAATTTTGTTATACAGATAATAAGACAGAAAGATGCAGAAAGGGCTCTCAAGAAAATTGCTCTGGTGTTTTTTTTACCATAGCAGTTTAAAAAAAAGGTGAACATTTTGGTTAACCCTAAATATCTCATGAACAAATGACGCTAGAGACTTAAATTCAATTTTATATTATATTGGATGCTATGCAGGCCAACGTAGTTGTGATTGTGAAGATTGGTCCCGTAGAATCATAAACGCGCTCAAGAACTGGACCATCCGCATGATACTGTAATGTTAATAAACACTTGTGTAGAATATTTAGAAAAAGGGGCAACATCTAGTGATTAAGAGGAGAACTAGCTTGGTTAAGCATCTAGTGATTAAGCATCGAGAAACATCTTTCACATTAGAATCATACTTATAATACAGAATATTGAATAAAAATATGAAGCACAGGATCGCAGCTCGCCATATGGCACCATTCCAGTCATCAATGTTGATTGTTGTTGTATTTGTTGCTGCTGCTGCAGCTGGCCCGTTGCAGTTGCCCGTTCATATTTGTTTTCTCTCGATGACGTCGTTCTCGGTCGCAAGTACCGCTTATCACGACACTATGAAAAAGGGTGTGGCCTGCGCGCTTGTATGTTGATGGATTTCGATTCGATCGTCAACGTGCGTCGTCGTCGATGATGAGGATGCGCAGCGTTAATGTGGTTGTTGTTGCGCTCGTGCCCAAAAATCTGCCGGACGAAGAATAATTTCTTGTCGGCACCGTTCCTCTTCTCATGGTTATTGTGCAAGTAGAACTTGCACTTGGTGATGGTGTTAGGGTGTTCCGTTGGATGTTAGGGTGGCTCCTATGTTTGTCGCTCAGTGACAATTCTCAATTCTTTTAGCCAAATTTGAAGAAAATTAAAAGAATATTCTAGAGCGATTCGACGAACAGAAAAACCTGTTAGAAGGCAGGTTTGCGGACTTCGAAGAGAAAATCAAAACTGTCGACGAGCGCGCCGAAAAAAAATGCACGTTTCGAGAAAATTGATGAACAAATTGAAACCATGGCAAATGAACTAGAAAAAGTGCGAAAGATGAAAGCTCGAGAGCCTTCTGGTGAGTGCCCAAGGAAGAGAGAAGTGAATCCTCCAAGCTTTTGATGGGCAGATTCCGTGGTCAATTTACAAGAAACAGTTTGAAGCAGCAGCATTAACAAACGGCTGGGACGACCACGAAAAATGTATTGCTCTTACGCTTGCTTTAAGAGGATCTGCTGCTGAACTGCTACAAACCATCCCAGCGGAAAAGAGTGGTGACTTCACGGTTCTGGTAAACGCAATCGAACAGCGGTTTGGGAATAGCCACATGACAGAAGTCTTCCGAGTTCAGCTTAACAATAGGACACAGAAAAGAGGTGAAACTCTTCAGCAGCTTCAGGCAGATATCGAGCGATTGGTTCACCTGGCATATCCAACAGCTGGTAACGAGATAATAAATCAACTTGCTGTTGAAGCCTGTGTGAGAGCTGTGGGCGATATAAATCTACAAAAGGCTATCCGCACTGCCGGAAAGCGAACACTACCAGAAGCATTGGCTTTCGCTCTGACGATGGAGGCTGCAGAACAAGCTTCCCCAAACGTGCATCGCGTAAGAAAAGTAGAAGTCGAAGAATGCTCTTGTCAGAAGGCAGTGCAGATTACCGCAAAGAGGAACCGCATGGCAACACTTTGGAAACAGAAGTAATTTTACGGCTCACGCTCAAAGTAACACCAACAACGTTGCTTCCGAAGTTGATTCCCACCCGGGAAAACGAATAAGAACCAACATTAAGGGGCAGAAGCTGGTTTCTGGTATCGATGGCCCGAGGAACGACATCCAGGTTTATCAAACGAAACGTGACAACAAGAGCAGACCATGTTAGCAAGACTGTAAGCATTGCAGACGATAAGAAGAAAAAGAAGTGGTTACTGTCCAACGAACCAGAGCCGATCCCATTTATGGCTGGAGCAACGACGAGTTGAGGATGGCTCAACAAGAAGACTCAGATATCGAACCCATCCTCGCTTGGAAGGAACACCAGGAAAAACCAGAATGGGCTGATATCTCCAATAGAAGTCCTACTCTGAAGGCCTATTGGGCGCAGTGGGACTCGTTTCATGTCCAAGAGGGTGTCCTTCTACGTAAATGGGAATCAGCAGATGGAAAGCCTTATGTAATGCAGCTAGTCTTACCGAGATCGAAGGTTATGGACGTTCTGCGAGAGATGCATGGTGGAGTTTTTGGAGGCCATCTAGGAGTGAACAAGACGCTTGAAAAGGTTCGACGACGATTTTACTGGCTACATGCAAGGGAAGATGTCGAGAAGTGGTGCCGAAAATGCGATACCTGTGCTGCCACCAGAGGCCTGAACAAAAAGAACCACAGCCAAACGCAGCAGTATAATGTCGGAGCACCCTTCAAAAGGGTTGCATTAGACGTGGCGGGTCCATTTCCGGAAACAAATAATGGAAATCGTTATATTCTGGTCGTCATGGATTACTTCAGCAAGTGGTCTGAAGCATACGCCATTCCAAACCAAGAAGCCAAAACAGTCGCAGACCAAATTGCCTTCAACTTAGAGGTGTGTCAATCTTTCATTTTAAGAAGAAAGGGAATTTTATTTTAATTTTACAGGTAGTTTTCTTTTTTCAGCTGAATAGAAAATTTAAATAAGCATAATTTTTTTAACTTTGTAAAGACAAATTTAATAATGGAACTCAAGAACAAACGCAGTCCGATTTGGATGCATTTTTCTCAGACAACAGAGAAAAAGACAAAATGTCTCTATTGCCAAAAATGTATTAGCATCAGCGGAAGTGCCACGGAAATCTAGGAAGGCATTTAAAAACCAAACACGTTGGCAAAACAATTGAAAAGGCGCGTTATATTCAGGAGCAAAATATAACCGACAACAACAGCCCATCTTCATCTGTATCTTCTATCAACCAACAACAACAAAATTCTCAACCGCCTACTATCGCAATAGAAGTTCCATCCACAGCAGCATCCACCACGTCTTCCACCACGTCTTCCACTACTCCATTCACAATTGCAACAACAGAACGTCCTTCAACTTCAGCCTCAGCATGGACAATAGCAACATCAACCTCTAATCAAACTCCCCGACTTACAGCACAACGACAACAACAAACAATTTCCAGCTATACTAAAAAACCCATTTCTTTAAACTACTCAAAACAATTAGATGAACAAATCGTCAAAACTATGGTGAAGCAATATTATCCATTTTGTATGGTTGAAGACCAGGAATTCAAGAAATTTCTTCAAATGCTAAATCCAAGTAACCAGCTCCCTACAAGAAAAACCGTTAGTAATTCTTTAATACCTAGGTTCTATGAAGAGACGAATAAAAAGGTACAAGACGCATTAGCTACAGTTTCAGCTGTTTGTGTCACAACAGACGCTTGGACATCCAATACGCAGCAAAGTTATATCGGAATTACGGTCCACTTCATTCAAGAGCAGCAAGACACTTTATTCCTGGAGTCACGTCTCCTAGGATGCATTTCTTATAACGAAAGCCACACCATCATTTACTTGGGAAACATGCTCAGCTCGGAATTGAGTAAATGGAACCTCGAAGAAAAAGTGTGTTGTGTGTTGTGACAGACAACGCTTCCAACGTCGTTGGTGCTGTGAAATTTAAAAAGTGGAACCATTTCCCGTGTTTTGCACATAGCCTTAATTTGGTTGTTGGTGAAGGACTTGCTATTATCCAGTCGAAAATAGTGAAGGTAAGAAATATTGTTGCATTTTTCAAAAAAAAACTCAGAAGCAACAGTCAAACTTGCAAGCATGGAAAGGGAGTTCAATTTGCCAGAACTTAAGCTTAAGCAATCCTGCATAACGCGGTGGAATTCTACCTACGAAATGCTCAACAGAATTCTAGCTGTTAAATCCGCAGTGCTTGCAGTTCTGGCAATTGAAAATCCTGACCTAAATTGCTTGTCGGCCAGCGACAGGACAATTTTGGATAGGGCAACAAATATTTTCAAAACTTTTCATGCTATAACGGAACAAAATGTCGGCTGAAAAAAATGTCACCATTTCAAAAACGATGCTTATGATCAAAGCGATAAGATCTCATTTAAATAAAATGTCTATGGAAAATAATAATGAAATCGACGAATTTAATTTAATTATTAGTACTCTTGCAAATTCCATTAAAAACAGATTTAAACAAGTAGATCAATTTGTTGATGACAGAGTGGCACAAGCTACATTTTTGGATCCAAGATTCAAAAAACATGGGTTTTCTAACCAACCAGCCTATAAAAAATTTTTGAAGGACTTGAAGGCTAAGACGTTATGGTTCCCAACGCAAACACCAACGGCAGATCCAGATACTATATAACTGCATCAACTTCAACTAGTTCCGAATCATCGTGGCGTCAAAAAAACGATGCACTGATATGGGGAGATTTCGATTCTCATTTGGATTTATATTTAATCGTTTCCAACCCAAACCAACATGCTGCAAGTATATTAGAAATTGATAAGTACATCAATGAAACACCTATTCGAAGCAACGATGATCCCCTTAAATGGTGGAAGGAAAGAAAAAACGAGAGAGTTTTTTCAAAAGCAGGTCTTACAATTTCAAATTGGCGCAGCAGCTTAAAGCCCACAAAAGCAGCGCAATGTCTATTTTTAAATTATAACTTGTAGGCTTTGTCGAATAATACTTTTCTCTCTTAAAATTTAATAAGACTTACAAATGCACCTTTCATTACTGTACTCGTATTAAGAGTTCAATCGAGTGCAATAACTTCGATTTAAAAAAAAAAGTTCCTCGTACCTATCTTAACTTAATAATAAACATTCCATAATGAATTATAAAGACATTACCTTTGTGTTTTATTTCAAATAGAATTATTTTGATTTTTTCACTTTATTTGACTTGGTTTCTCAGCGTTTTGCATGTGGCGGTACATTTTTTCGTTACACAAAAATTCAACTGTCATACAGAATAAAACAGACATAAATCTATAAAACTACATATATTAAAAACCTATTACCACAGATAATAATTTTAAAATTATTATCTGTGCTATTACGAAAGGATTTTGATTGAACTAAACTATGCACTTATTTTATTAATCACTTATTTCAATCGTTGATTGTTATTGGGGCTTGCGCTTAGTACATCTACATATTTGACCAGTAAGATGAAATTATTTGCAAAAACCCCTTTATTCTTCACAGAATTTAACAGCTTCTTCCATTTTATTTATCTGTAAAGAAAGGTACAAATTGAAAGAAAGGTACCTTCTGAAATAAATACATCAAATATATTATGTATATGTAGGTACATACCTAACTAATATATATTTGATGGACTTTTTTCACAATAAGAACATTTGTATTCAATTAAAATACGATTTTTTTTTTAAATTTTGTACAAAAAGAGCAACTTACCCATGTGGTAAAAAAGAAAATAGTGCTCAGTAATAATTTTTAAATTAATTTTTCCTGCAACTCCATTAAATAGATATCAACAATAAAAACTTGACGATTGATTTACGCAAAAAAAGAATAAAATAAAATAATTCAAAACAAAAACAAATCTGACAGTGACACTTGTTGACAGTGAAACATTCAGGAATCGAAACGAAAAATACGTTCACTTCACTGGTTCAGCTAATAAGGAATCGTTCAGCTCAGTTGTTTATTCTACGTTTTCCTTTGAGCCAAAATGAGATCATTTTGCGAATACGTTAAGTGTTTTTTCGTCTAAAATGTTTTCATTTTGTTTGATAGCTCATTTCATTTATGGGATTTGGCAGTTAAATGCTATTTTTGTTTTTTTCTCTTTCTATTTTCATACTAAAGATTTTCAAGCTTAAAATATGTTTTTTTGTTGAATTTATCTAATTTCGAAATACATATTATGTATTTGTACACGGAATTTTTTTTAAATGATGTGATTTCGTATCTCATTTTTGTTAATTTTCAACGAAATATAATTACTGGGACTAGTGAAAATGTGGTATTACTTAATTATGTGGTATTCATAATCTACTATTAACATTTTCTAAATAAATTAAAAAATATTGTTGAGGCAAGACTGCACTCAATAAACAATGCCAAACAACAACAAAAACTGCCGCCGCGTCGGCGAAAGCGGCACATTCACGTTGGCTTGGGAGAGCCTTACTAGAAATTTTTTAACTTTCTTCATAAACAAATTATATTTATTTATATATTTTCACCCGTATTCATAAAGAAAAAATAGCTATTATAACCCCCGTGTTTAGGAAAAATACACATGTTAATATTATTAATAATATACAATTTAAATATATTATCTTGCTATCTAAGTCATTAAACGTTGTTGTTGTTGCCGCTGCTGCATTGTTGTTTATTATCTCCTATTTTGATTCCTTGCCACCCATCTTTTTCAGTTGTTTTATCTCCTCCAATAGTCTTCTTTTTTTTGCTCCTGAACTTATAATAGCTGTGTTCACTGACGCTGTGCTGGACTGTTCTAGACATAAAAGTACAGCTTTTTGCTGTTCATTGAGGTTTTTTCTGTGCTGAACTGTTCTACTTTCCTGTTCATTGACAAACCTAGAACAGTTTAGAACAGGATTTTCTGTTCTTGCTTTTGAGTCAGATCAGGTTAGAACAGACTCTTGAGAAATGTCAAAATCGAAGTTGTCATTTTTTTTGTTTACGTTTTGATTTGGCTGTGCTTTGTGTTTTTTTTTATCGTGATTAAAAAAAATTAAAATAAAGTTATTTTGCCAATTTGTTTAATTTGTTTAATTAAATAATTTAATATAATTATAAAATAAATTATAAAATAAATTATAAAATAAATTGAAAAAAAAAATTCACCAAATTGAATTGACATCCGAGGAAGGAAAGACTGTGGTTGTGCAGTGTTCACCAAATACGCGGTTGAATATCGAAAGAGGTTAAAATGAAACAAAATATTTCTATTGTATTAAAATTAATAAAATGTTATAATTTATAGATGAAAATTTTCCATTTCAATAATTTTTAATAATATTTTTCACAGTAAAAATACATTTGAATAGAATAAACATTCAATTCTATCCACCCAAATGCAATTCGATGCCTTAAGCATCTTGCACATGAGCTACGAACTGCGAACTGTGGATGTTCGCATATTTTGACTTTTCTTGCACATGAGCTTTATTTCTATTCGCAGACAGCGACGAATTGTCAATTTATAATTACCCTTTTCTGCATATTTTTCTCAGCCATGATCACACGCACAAAAACAAAACAAAAGTGGTATAATTTTGAGGTTAAGTTGAGCGCGAACAATTTATTCGTTGCAGTGTGGATGGTATGTGGAACGCGAATAGAGTTTGACAATTCGTAGCAACCACACTGCGATTCGTTACTATCAAATTGTTTTTACAAAATTCTCTTGTTTTAGGGAACAAAATACAAATTTTATTATCCTAATATTAGTGTCAATTGGTTTCTTATAATTTAAATGTGTTTTTGTGTGGAATTGACTTTTTGAAATGTATAAAATCACGTTTGTTCGTCTATTCGTTCATTCGTTGTTCGCTCTCATGTGCAAGGCACTTTAGCACCGCGACACATTCAGCTGCAGTCATTGCTCTATTAATGAATCGTTTTGTGCACAACGATTTACAATGGTAACATGATTATTCAAAACAAAATTGATTGTGTGATAACTGACCATTCACAAGTTTGTTCAAATGTAGGTCAGTGTATTAACGTTAAATGCAAATTAAATATAAGCTCGTTTGCTTATTTAAAAAAAACTTTATTTAAAATAATAATACAATTTTTAATTCAAAATCTTAAAACAAAATTAAAATGATCAGCACGATCGCACGTTGTACTGGAACTGAAGAGCGGGATAACTTCGGTCTAGATCTTTATATAGCCACTGTTGCAGCTATTTGTTCTTCTTGTTGTGTAGTGTGTGATGGGGGTGACAAAGAATGTCATTGTTTTCATCTTGTCGCTGGACATGATGATATAATGATGGGGACGTGACTTGTTTGTGTCGTTTGTTGACACTATCGATTTTATTAGATTTGGGATAAGTGGTTTCGGGTTTAATGTTTTTCGGTTTTAATTATTTTGGAGTGTGACGTTTTAATAAAAAGTATGATGAGTTAACTTCCCCCTTTGTTAATAAAATATCGTCCCGATATTTACGGTGATTGTGCGTGCACTCTGTTCATAATATCTCGAACTTGTAGACTCATGTATTCGTCTTTAGTGAGGACAGGGTGCCTTGGTCTTCTTAAGTACACTATTATGATTATTATCATGATAATAAGAATTATTAGAATTATTAATCCGAATGTGGACACAATAGGACTATTTGTTATTTCTTCTTGGATTGTTGTTAGAAGGTTAATGTTCTCCATCTTAAGATTATCATCCAGTGCTTCAAAGTATGTACCTATGTCATATTCGTTGACCGTGTACGTCTTTAGGAACGTGTTGATTTGTCCCGTGGGGTTATTGTATATTTTTCCGTCTATTGTTGTTGTGTTCTCGAACGTGAGCAAGTATGTACCCGTGATGGTTAGGTTCTCTACCTGATGGTTTCCAGTCAAAAGAATTGATCCGTCTCTTATTACTTCTAGATACAAGTCCTTTTCTTTAGTTTTGTTGCACAAAGCTCGTTCATTGTGTAGTAGATCTATTAAACATGTATTGTTATCTTTTTGTGTTTTACAATAATTATATCTTAACTCAAATTTACAATTTTGAATATTTTGGTACACATTACCACATTTTGCAATTTCTTTATTTATTATTAATTTGCCGTCAGGCTGGCTTAGGGCTCTTGTTTCGTACAATTTACATTTTTTGTATAAAATTGGATACTCAATCATTATAGCTATTACATTTTTATTTTGAACGATTTTAAATTTTGAAATATCGATCAGTTCAGTGATTGTGAGTTCCGTTTTTTCTTTTTTTATTATTTTATTTATTTCATTGTGGTTTAAAATTGCTGGATTAAGTATTCCAAGCTTTGCTAATGTGAGAGTAGTTATTATATTTTGTAATTCTAAAATAATTAAGTTACACTTTTCCGCTATGAGATCATCTTTGATATCTCTTTTAACATTTTTTAAAGCGTCAAATATTTTTGAATTAGTTACAAATTGTTTATTATTATTTTGTATCAAATCATTTAACTTATTTTCTATTGTTATCTTATCATCGTGATCTGGCGAACCAGCGATCCATTTCCAAATTTTACCAATAGTTTCTATTGCTCTTTTGGGCCTTGAAATTGCTAATTGGTCAAGAAAAGTTTGAATGATGTTAAGATGACTGTCGAATTTTGTATGTCTTGGAGTGTCAGGGTAATTGGTATTGTCATGCTCTATTGCTAACTCTTTCCATGTTGTGTCAACGAAATTCTGTATAAATGTAAGGTTTGTTACATGAAATATGGTTGATGTATTCTCATATAAGAGTACGTCGTCTACTTCTATCAAAATGTAGTTCTCTCGAGTGTAATCAATTAATTCTGCCTGGGTTGCAGTGAAAATAAAAATAAATAAAAAGATGTCCATTTTCTGTAAGTTAAAATTTCAAGTTATCCTTATGGACTATTTTATCGTTAGTTAGTTTGACTTTATTTCCTAAATCTTCTTTAACTATTCTCTTTTTAAACCTAGGTTGCAATTTGTTTCTTACTGTAGGATCTTTTTGGTACACTACTTCTTTAGGTTTTATATTTTTGGCTTTCCTATTCCTATTATTATATTCGATCATTTTGTCTTGAGCGATAGTTAGTTTGAGAGGAGTATCTTCATGAAATGCTTTATTAAAAAGAATGTCTATAGGTTTCTTCTGGGTTACAGAGTGAATTGTTAAATTGTATTCTCTTGCTGCCCGTATGAATATTTCTACAGGTTCTAATAATGAGTGTTGTGTTTTCATGCACCTCGCTATTTCTTGTAATGTACTATGTACTCGTTCGACTTGTCCGTTGGACGTACTATGGTTTGTCGTTACATAATATAATGTTATATTGGATCTTTTCATAAGAGTCGTGAAGACTGCGGATGTAAATGCTAGATCCTGGTCACATGTTATATGTTTGCAAGCTGGAAATATTTGCAGTAGCTCCAAAACTTTGTTTGACATTTCTTGTCTATTGTCAATGTGTTTTATAACAAGGAATTTAGAGTATGCGTCTATGCATGTAAGAAATTTGTGCTTTTCAGCGAACATTACATCAATGTGAATTGATTCTCCTTCTTTTTTCGGAATTGGTGCCTCACCAATGGGCTGCAGGGTAGGATGTCTGTTATATTTGTTAATGTTACATATTTCGCAATGTTTAATGTATTGCAAGAATTCATCTTGCATTTTAGGCCAATAATATTGTTCCAGAATCTGTTTAACATTCTCTCGGGCATTTCTATGTGCTCGGTTATGAGTTTGTTTTATGATATCTGCTTGGTCATCTTTATTTGTAATATCGTCGGCAAAGTACTTTGTTCTGATGAACTTGTTTTTAAAATGTTCTTTTAAGATACCTTTTATTTCATAAATAACTTCAGACGTGGTGTATAGCGCTATTATTCCGTCTTGTAAATATTCCTTAAATATAGGAATTAAGTCCTTAGAGTCTTCGTACGTTATCAAATGTCGTTTCCTATTAGGAAATGGAGTTAGTTGATCGTGTATCGTACTGATGCCTTTATTTATAATAACTTGTTGGCTATATTGGTTCACTGGTCTGTCTATGAAGTCTATGTCATTTTCTTCGCTACTTTCAGCTGAGTGTACTGTATTTGTATCAGATATCTGATTTAAATTTTGTCTTGACAATGCGTCAGCGACTACGTTAGTATGACCTGGTTTGTATATCATTTTAGGTGCATGTTCTTCTATAAGAGCATGCCATCTCTTCATCTTTGCGTTTGGATTTCTTGGTGAAACTGCAAATGTGAGAGGTTGGTGATCCGTGTGGATCTCTAAATTTGTGACACCATATAAATAATTCCTCAAATTCTTCAAAGCGTAAACGATTGCAAAGAGTTCTTTTTCATTTGCGGCATAACTGCGTTCTGATTTGCTTAGAGTTTTGGATATAAATGTTATAGGCTTATTGTCTTGTGACAGAACTGCACCTACTGCGTCATCCGATGCGTCAGTGGTTAATACGAATTTTTTTGAGAAGTCTGGTTGTGTAAGTTCGACTTCTGTGAGTAGGTGGTCTTTTAATGTTTGAAAAGCTATTTTTGCTTCTTGGTCTAGTTCGATGGCTGTCTTTTTTGCCATGTGAGTTGATACTTGTCCGTCTTCGCTCTGAAGGTATCTTGTAAGTGGTTTTGCAATTTTTGCGTAATTTTGAATAAACTTTCGGTAGTATCCTATCATTCCTAGGAATGATCTTAACTGCCTTAAGGTTTTAGGTTCGGGGTATTCCTTTATAGTCATCGTTTTATCGGGGTTAGTTTTTATTACGTTATGTCCGACGACATAACCTAAGAAGTCTACTTTCTCTTCGTAGAGAGTAGATTTTTCTATTGAAATCTTCATATTAGCTTCTTTCAACACTTGAATTATTGTTTCAAGATGCCTCGTGTGTTCTTCGATTGAATGCGAATAGATAATTATGTCATCTATGTAAACGTGACATATTTTTCCTATGAAAGGCCTAAGAATATCATCCATTGCACGTTGGAATATTGAAGGCGCATTCTTCAATCCAAAGGGCAATCGAGTGTATTCATATTTTCCGTTATTAACGGAAAAACTGGTTTTTTCAATGTCTTCCGGTTTCATTTTTATTTGATGGAATCCTGATTCCAAGTCAAGGGTGGAAAAGTATTTGGCTTTTCCTAAGTTCGATAGTATGACATTAGTATCCGGTATAGGGTACTTGTCAGAAATCGTGCTTTCATTAAGCTTTTTATAATCGATGACTAATCGACTTTTTGGTGTGCCGTCCTCGTTTGTACCTTTTTTTGGTACAACCCAGACGGGGCTATTGAAAGGAGATTTGGAAGGTCTGATAATTCCTTCTTCCAACATTTTGTGAACTTCACTGTTCACGAAGTTATTTGCAGATAGGGGATAAGGGTATTGTTTACTCCAGATAGGTTTGTCATTGGCCATACGGATTTCCGCCATGACATCTGTTCTGAAGGGAAGAGTTAAATCAATGTCATTATGGATACTTTTAATTTTCTCCATCATTGCAACTCTTAATTGATCTGTTTTATCCTCTTGAATGTTGTTGATAACTTCTTTGTCATCAAAATAAATTTTTTCGACTTTATTGTTGTATTTTAATGTATTGTCATTAAAATCAATCTTAGCATTAACTTTACTTAATAGGTTAGCTCCTATTAGAGCTCCATATTCAAGATTTTCTAAAACATAAAATCTTGTCTTAGTGTCGAATATGAGTGCTTCGTAGCACTTTTTAATTATAATTTCCCCGTTCACCGTTCGGGCGCGTTTAAAAATTGGTAGAGTGATTGGATCACTCAATGTACCTGGTTGGCAGTAGTTGCTACTGGCACCGGTATCTATTAATATTTTAATTTTTTTGTTGTTTATTACTCTTCGCAAGTGGGGTAATCCCACTCTTGGTCTAAAAAATCCTCATTCTCATTGAGGTTATTTACCCTCTCAGTCTTTACTGGGGGTTGTTGGATAGAAAGTTGTGCACTTTCCCTTTCCCTTTTAAATACAGGTCTTGTATTGTTATTATAGGTATTAAAATTTGGTTTTTGCCAACGCAGCGTATTTGCGTTGTTGTTATAATTATTATTATTTCCCTGTCTAAATGGGTTTTGTGAATGATTATTATGAGATTGTTTGTAGCGGTTTACATCATCTCTATTGATGGGTCGATTTACAGAACTACCAAGAACCATAGGTTCGAAAAGTTGTGGTAATTGCCTGTAATCATTATGTCTGGAAGGATTGTTGGAATTACCATTTGGTTGTCTCGACAATCTTAGTGTATTGTGATTATGATGGTTTCTGTTTTCAACTTTGTGGTTGGCAAATTGAAGTGCAAAATTTGTTCGAACATTATTGCTTTCCAGTTCTTGCGCCTTAGCGAGTGCGTTGGGCAAGTCTGGTGGATTGAGGGAGAACAATATTTGTGGTAGTTGACCGTTCAGGCCGGTTATGAAAATTCTCAAAGCATTGCGTCTGTTCATAGCATTGAGTTCATTTGTAATCGGTGAATTTGTCCCATGGGTCATAATAGTCTTATTAGTCAGCAGGGTCAACTTGCAGTTGATTGCGTTGTAGAATTCTATTATACTAGTAGAACCCTGTCTTAGAACGCTTAGTTCTTGTTCGATTATATGCATAGGTCGCTTGTCAGCGTATGCAAAGTCTAGTCTGGCCAATATGGCCTCGAAATTTAGGACAGTACCATGATTTGTGAGTACATCATTGGCTGCCTTTGTTATCTTGTTCCTAAAAATTGTCAATGCAGCAAAGTACCTTTTGCTTCCTATTCTATATAGTCTGATGGAATTGACGGCAGCTTCTCTCCAACTTACGTAGGAGGTTTGAGTTCCGTCGAAATCACGTAATGACTTAATTATGTCTAGGGTCTCATCACAAGCAATGTTTGAATTAATCGTCTGTGTCTCGTATTCTACAACGTTCGAGGCTAGGCCTTTGTCGTATATTAATTTCTGCAATCTTTCAATTTCAGAAGTATACGTGCTGTGTTGGTCTTGTATTGCTTGTTCAAATTTAGCATTGTTCAAGCTTATAGCTTGGGAAATAAGACCATTCACAGCTTCTTGATTCATTTTGTTTTTTTTTTTTATTATTTTATTCTTATGTAGGCAAAAAAAGGAATCGCAATGTTATCTGTTGCACCAGACCACGTTACACGCACTTTATAATAATATGAATTTTTTTTTTTAAATATTTAATAATAAATATAAATATAAATATAAAGTATAAAATAAATATATACTTAAGAAATTTCTCTTTTCGAAGTTTTGCTGGTCTCGGACTGGTGTCTGATGCTGCTGCTTCTACTCGCTTTGTTGCACTTTCTCCTATCTTCGTAGGATAGTTGGCTTGTTTTTGATTTGGCTGGAACCACACACTTAGCACTGATTTTACTTTATGTTTTTAAATCTTTATGTTTGCTAAAGGGATCCCGGTTGAGCCCCCAATTAAATATAAGCTCGTTTGCTTATTTAAAAAAAACTTTATTTAAAATAATAATACAATTTTTAATTCAAAATCTTAAAACAAAATTAAAATGATCAGCACGATCGCACGTTGTACTGGAACTGAAGAGCGGGATAACTTCGGTCTAGATCTTTATATAGCCACTGTTGCAGCTATTTGTTCTTCTTGTTGTGTAGTGTGTGATGGGGGTGACAAAGAATGTCATTGTTTTCATCTTGTCGCTGGACATGATGATATAATGATGGGGACGTGACTTGTTTGTGTCGTTTGTTGACACTATCGATTTTATTAGATTTGGGATAAGTGGTTTCGGGTTTAATGTTTTTCGGTTTTAATTATTTTGGAGTGTGACGTTTTAATAAAAAGTATGATGAGTTAACTTGCATAATGTATGTATAAATGTACACAACACTTTACAATCCCCATCGACAAAAAGGGTTGTCACCGAAACTTCAACGGGACTGGGAAGGTCCATATACACTATACAGTCATTACAAAAATCAACGATGTCGTGTACCGGATACAACAGGGAGTCAGAGGACAACCTAAAGTTGTACATCGCGACCGTCTACATCGCTACAGTGGTGATGAGAACGATGGATTTGTTCGGGACGATCAATCCTAAGGAGGGGGCAATGTAATATTAATAAACACTTGTGTAGAACATTTAGAATAAGGGGAAACATCTAGTGATTAAGAGGAGAACTCTGCTTCGTTAAGCATCTAGTGATAAAGAGGAGAACTCGCTTCGTTAAGCATCGAGAAACATCTAGTAGCTAAGAGGAGAGCTCAATTCGAGAACATTCAGCGCCTACAAGAACCTAGTAGTTTCTCGAACCAATTTGAGGTATATAAATAGGCGCTCGGAAGCGGAGCGATTCTTGATTATTGGTTGTGAACTGCGATAAAGTAAAGACTGTGTTTAAAAAGTAATAATTGCAAGTAAAGACTGTGTTTGAAAAGTAATAATTGAAAGTGTTCAATAAATAAGTTTGGAACGATTTAAATAAAGTAAAATTATGTTTTATTTACAAGTGTGAATAAGTTTTAATTGTCGGACCAAGCCGAATATTACAATACTATCAGATGGAATTTGCTGCCATTTATCCAGAAATGATTTCCTCACCAAACATCGTAAAATGAATGGAATGCTGTGTGAACAGGTTTGTTTTTTTAAAAGTAAATTTCCACATTTTTGAAAGCGTATCATTGTTATAATTTTTTCACTCACTTAAAATAAGTATGAACTGCATTAGTGACTATCAGGAATACCGATGTTTTCATTGCATTTTATAGTTTTAAACTATCAATTTTAAACGCAGTAGTTTGTTTCTTTTATTTATTAAAATTTAAAAACTAGTGTACATATGCAAGTTAACAACACACTTCTTATTTTATACAACACAATATGCCCCAAAACCAATCACCCAACTTGAACTTCAATACAGAAGATCAATTGACACTTACAAAATTTTCAATTGGCAATCTGGAATTGTTCTTCGATTCGGAATCCCAATTGAACAGTTTTTTTTATTCCAAAGAATCTGAAGTTTGGTGAGAATGTATTGGTTGAGTATGACATGTGTCACATATATGTGTATTCGCGCTAAATTTCATTTTGTTTTTGTGCTGCAAACATGGAGGAAGTGAATTTGGATTGCTGCGATATTATTTAAGCTGAAAATCAGGATATTAATTCTGTTAACGAATTAATTCTCCGCAATAGAATAAGTAAGTACTTGTTGAAGTACCTAAATCAATATTTCACTAATAATGCTTTTTGAAGCTCTTGAAATGTTTACAGTTCAATATGGAGATGTAGCTAAATTCTTCGGGCTGCCTTCGAGAACCAACAATGTGTCCTTACCATTTTCTGCAACAAGTAAGATCAAAGAAAATATGTTTAATAAGTTTGGAATTAAAATTTTATGATTTTTTGAGACACTTTCAAGTGGTCAGACGACCAGACGCACTTCATGTTGCAGCTTTATAAGGAGTACTACTCCCAAGTTGGTCCATTAAAAAAATTCAGAAAGAAAAAGGACATGTGGTGCTTCCTCGCCTTGGAACTAAGCAAAACATTTAACCTTGATCTGTCTGGGTTGCAATCAGAGGGCAGATTTAAAACGGTTATTGGTAAGACAAAAGCCGTCTTACAAAATAACCGGACAAGCGGTGCAGTAAGGAAACAAATTCCATTTGAGTCGTCAATGCAGCCGATCATTCAAGCTGACGACTCGATACTGCCAGAGGTGTGCGTCGGGCCAAATAAGCTGCTCCGAAAGGAAAGCATTATTGAAAGAATAGATGACCTTCCTGTTCTAATATCGCTTCCATCAACTTCAGCTTCCAGTTCAAACACTCTTTCTCCATCCACTTCCATGCCTTCTTCGGAGCTACTTGCCACACCGGATCACACAATAGTTTCAGATATACCACGTGCCAGCACATCTCATTGCAGAAGCCCAAACCTCCTCCAGCCAAGTCCTCCACTGAAAAAAGAAAAACTTTTGGAGCGCATGGCAGATCGCGAGGAAAGATTTAAGCTTAAGGAAAAAAACAAAGAAAGGCGCCATGAAGAAAAGCTGCAAGCGATAAACAAAATTGCAGATATTTTATTCCGTCTGGTGGAAGACAACCGTGGAACGTCTTAATCCAATTTCTTCAAAGCCGAAGTCACATTTTTGTTTTAGTGAAAAGAAGTTATTTTTAGTTTTTTGTTTTCCTTATAATAGAAAGAATTTTTTATTTTGATTATTTATTTTACATATAATGAATTTTGTTTTTTGTTTACTTAGAATAAGAAATGAATAACCTTAATTAATTTACAATTGATATTTCAAAATGTGATATTTAAATGGAAATTAAATACAATATTACTGTAACAAATTAGTAACCCTGGTTCTTTTTACTTCTCCTAAGGCGCGCAACTCATTATCTCGTTCCAATAATGCTCCACTTAATCGGGCTTCACTTTCTGAGTTACTGATTTGATGTTGATTGATATCTTCATCCCAAATGTCTCCTTGTTGATACACAAATTGTGCAAGACACAACATGCCAGGATGAATTTACTCATTTTTTCAACAGAATGGCAATCTAATCGCATCAGTTGCCTGAATCTTGTTTTTATCAATGAAAACGATTTTTCTATTTTAACTCGCGTTTGGCTATGCTTTTTGTTATATCTTTGCTTTAAACTTGTCAAGTTTCTATTGTTGGTATATGGAGTCAACATATATTCCCGTAAAGAGTATGCAGCATCGCCAAGTAAGTGATATTCTCTCCCACAAATGTCAGGAAGATCATAACTTATAAACGACAATTGAAAAATCCTTGCATCATGAATTTTGCTGGGAGATCCAACAAACACATCGATGAAGCGCTTATCAGCATCACAAATTCCTTGAAGGGTCAAAGATAATAGGTCATGGCGATTGATATGTTGACCGTACTTTGCCTGCCGGTTTTCTAACATATACATAGCATCCATCAATGCACCCTATCACTCCTGGGAATCCAGCAATCTAAAGTCGAGTTTATTAGTAAGAAGCAACTACAAAAAAGATTAAAGTTGTAGTGACTCACCTGTTCGAATTTCGCTGCTGCTTGCTGCTTTTCTTCATCCGTTGCAGGGAATTTTATGAAGTTCGGAGAAATTTCAAAAAAGAACTCCAGAAGACGATTCAAAATGTTGAACATTGAGCCAGTAGCAATGTTGAATAGATTGGCAACTTCGCGATAGGAATCCTTATTTCCAGCAAACCTATAAACGTATGCATATGTTAGAATTATAAAGGAAATATACAAATATATTTTAGGACTTATCACAGAAAAGCAAGAATTTGTACTTTGGCCTGAATTTCTTGCTTTCCACCGCAATCCACTTTCTATTTGAAATGAGAAGACATTTCAAATCTGTGAGTTAAGAACTCACAAGTCCTCCTTCGTATGCGAAAGTGTTGGCGGAACTAAAAATATTTCTACACATTTACTTAGTGAAATCTCTTGCAGGAAATAAAATATAATTATGTTATTACCTGTTCCTCCGAATACTTGTCCACTACATCCTCCGCAAAGTCTTGCACTTTTGGTTTTTTGGCAAACTCCTGCAGGAGAAAATCAACTGCAATAATATCTTCATCACTTGATGAAGAAGATGAGGAAGACGACTCCAATAATGTTTCTAACAAACTAGGAACACTTGTTACAATATTTTCAATATTGTTTTCCATTTTGATTATATTTTTTTATAATTTTTATATCAATTTCAAGAAATCACTTCACTGCTGGTATAATTTATGCAAACAAATGTGTTACAAAAAAAAATGTCATTTGTCAAGTGTGACATCTGACATTTAAAATTTATGAATGTGTGAGTGATTCTGCTTCTGATTCTGTTTTTAAAACCAGAAGGGAAATTCTTTTCAGAATCAGAACTGTCACTTTTGCCCAATTGAACGCATTCAGAATGCTTTTTTTCACTTCCAGATTGCCAATTGAAAACGACATTAGTCAGCAATAATAATCAACAAAGAAAAATATGCCACCCATTGTGGCTACACCACAATCATTCTGATGTTCTGTTCATCCATCCTCTCCTCATGCTGCATCCACATCCAGGCAGTCAGGTACAAGCAGTCGCAGTAGGCAGTCGCGGTAGCCGATCGCAGTATAGCCAGTATAAATAGTTTAAGACATTTAATTGCAATGAATAAAATTAAATACATTATTTTTATATTAAATCCTAAGTAATAATAATAATTTGCACGTATTCAACTTCTCTGTGGTTGGCATATCAATTCAAAATATATTTCTTGAGTCTACGGTCATAAGTGAAGGGCTTATACATTATTTTTAAATATTGCAAACCAAAACCGAAAATTTTTAAATTGGTTCACTGCGCCCTCTCTTCAAATATTATAAAGCATGTGGTTAGCTAGTTTTTTTTTGTTTCTATAAGCTTCTGGTGTCAATTTCGACCGAACACCTTTTGCGGCTCACGCGGAATATTATTATTTTTCGAATGAACACAAAATAAAGAAATGGCTTCAACGCCCAACCGCAAGCCACAAAAGTTATTTTTTGTTTGTTGCCAATCAACCTAATAAAAAGACTCTAGCTGATGGCAAAACCAATAGTTGAACCACAAGAGAGCACCAGACACGAGAAGTAACGAGTAGGTTATGTTGAATAATTTAAAAATGACAAGTATTTCAGTATATTTTGGGGAAAAATTAAAAATGTATGTATTCCCGCTCCCTCATTGAAATATTTTGATTTCCTAAAAGGATAATGTTATTTTTTCTTTTTTTATGAAAGTCATTGACTGTACGAGTATTCTTAAAAGTAAATACGGAATAGCTCTGTTTTGTAAACGATATAGCGGTATATCCACAATATAGAATGCTATTAGGGCTTTAGTAAAATTTTAGAAATTCCCTTAAAAACCCAGCGAAATGAAACTTTGTAAGTGTGAATTGTGAAAATTTATTTTATTTCCAAAATAGCATATACCCACTGCTACTTGTATTGTATATAGCTTCTTCTCCACTTGTTTGAAAAACTCATTTATCGTATCAACTTTCCACTTTTCTTCACAATAAATGTTGAATGCTTTTCAGCCGCGATTTAAGTCCTAACACTTTCCGCCACAAATAAAAAAAGGATCTTAAATTTAATGTCCACCATCAAATGTGTTATTTTCTTCAAACCGCACAAGAGCGAAAGGCATCAAAAAAGGAAATGAAAACAAATACCTATACAAAAACAAAATAACAGAAGACTGAAAACAGAGCAACCCTCATTTTTAATAGAAACAAAATCTTACACCAACAACGCCAACAAACGCAACGATAAGAAGAAAATCAGGGCTGTCGATTCGTCAATGAAATTTCAAGAAATTTAATGTTCCGTTTGCTAATGGTGTGGAATTTTATTGAGTCACTATAAAACAAGGTGATTAAAAAAGTACTCGTTTTCAAATATTAACCAGGACTTTGAGAAAGCTCTTAGGAGGACATTAAACGACTAAGACTTAAAAATACATAAATAAACGTAGATGTCACATATTGCCTACTGATTTTTATTATTCAAAGATTATATAGCTTCATTTGGAACTCGTCATTGAAAACCTTTGATTTTCAATTTCTAAACATCTAAATAGACAACACTTACAAAGTAAACCGTCTCAGAACAGGTTTATTAGAATGGTACATACGTCAAATTCGTTAAATTAAATTAATTTCTCCAGGTAACGTCAACATCTTCAATTGCTTTCCAAAAGGAGCCATTTACGTTCTGCAGAATTTTCAATGAAGAATCTTCATAAGTGGAATGTAATGATTTAAGTTTTGAGTATGGAGTTTAATATACTTTGAAAAGCCTTCATAGCTTAGGGCAGTAAATGGAAACGCGTTTCCTTTTCGGGTGAAAAAAAGTTTAAACTCTATGGTCTCGATGGTTATAGCTTTAATTTGCTTGATCTGAGAAAGGATGACCTTATTATTCCAAGAAATCATAGCCGTACATTAGGTGCAATAGTTTGGATAGCTAAAACAAACTATGGCACAATTTGCACAATCGACTTGGAGTTATTGTCAACAATAATGAATGAGAACTATAAATGTTTGTTGCGTCATTTCCAAAAATGAAAATTATTTTAGAACCTCTGTTTTAAATTTTCCAACAAGACAATGCTCCCCCTCCCATCCGCACTTCCAGGGTTGTAAGCAGTGTTGCCAAGTTGACCTGTTTCATGTCAAATTTGACAAGATTTCATCGCTGTTGACATGAAATGAAATACAAATCTTGTCAAAAGTGTTTTGACTTGTTTTTTGACTTTATTTAAAAGTTCAATATGCAACTTAACTTTTTGTTAAAATATTTTAAAATACATTTCAACTTCAGTGTATGCCGAGTGTAATATGTTATACTTTGAACCAATGGAGCAATCTTTGTTTCATAAAATGGAAATGGTGGCTTTCTGGTGCGAAGTTTATTCGCATAAGGATGCCAGTGGAGAAAATCCATTTAAGGAGTTGGCAAAGTTTTCTTTATCAATATTGGTTTTACCAATTTTGAATGCAGAAGTAGAAAGAATTTTTAGTCAATTAAATTTGATTAAAAAGAAACAAAGAAACAGAATGCAGCTGTTGTTTACTAATTCTCTTTTGACGATAAGAAATCATTTGCGCAATAAAAACTGTTGCAATAACTTTGCAATTCCTGCAGAAGTAACAAAAAAAGTTGGAACTTATGCTCTATACAAAAATATAGATATAACCAATGAAATTGAATGTGATAGCTCAGATTTTGAAGATCTTTAACTTTATGTACCTTACCTTAAGTACATATGTACCTATTTTTATATAATAATAATTTATGAAATATTATTTGTTTAAATTAACTCGTTGAATTGAAGTTGAAATACTTTTTTGTTTTGTTTATAATTAATAAAATGTATTTATGTTATCATTAATATTTGGTGTTTTGATATTTGACTTTTTTTTTGACTAGAAACCAAATTTTCAAATATTTGAATTTTTTTTTGACTTGATTTGGAAGATACAAATAAAGTCAACAAGTCAAAATTGACTTTATTTAGAATTTCGACTTGGCAACACTGGTTGTAAGAAGTTAGATTAATCAGAAGACGAGGAACTTTTGCCATGGACACCATATTCACCGGATTAAATCATAATTGAAAATGTTTGGTCAAGGTTATCTCGTAAGATTTATGAAAGTGGCAGACAATTTGAAAATAAGGACATCTTAATCGAAGCTATTCGTGGTGCTTGGTCACAAATATCCTGTGATAACTTACCTAACAAAAAAACTGCATGATTCTACTCCAAACCGTATTATTGAAGTTATATCCGAAAATGAAGGATATAATAAATTAATAAATGTTGTTAAACTACAAAATGTAAATATTTCATTAATTGTTTCGTTTTTTTTTCTGAAATTTTGCATGTGGTACTTTTTGGTACACTTTTTTCAAGAAGTTTTTTTTTTTGGATTTCGGGAAACTCAAAAGATCGTTTCCAACTTATCCTTTCGTTTCAAAAATTTGTCATGGGTATATCTTTGGAAAACTTTTTCACAAATGGAAAACGTTTAACAATTCTCTATACGTTTTGTTTCGTTTCTGTATTTGCAAAAATTACAAATCGAACTACATATTTTTCAACTTTAAACGCAAATTTCTGAAAAGGCCAATAATGGACTTAGAAACAAGCGATGATATAATAAGCTAGTTGATATCTGTTTAAAGTTAATCGATTTTTTCCAAGATCTTAATTCAATCGCTAGGTGATATTCCTGGAATCGACCTATCTAAATTATGAAAAGTTTTGTTAGTCGTTTATATTTCCTTCAAAAAACGGACCTTTCTTGAGTTTTAAAGTTAGTTAGTTTAGTTTATTGGTAATTGTTACTAACACATTAAGATGAATCTTATAAGGTAGTGAAAGCTTATGAATAATAATATATGATAACATTTAAAAAAAAATAAGTTACATTTGTGTATAATATAAAAGTGAATTTAAATAACCAAAAAAAGAAAAGTATAATAAAAATATATAATAATATGTACATACATCTATGAACAGGAGAGTAAAAAAACTTAAATGTATCTTTACTGTTGGTGATTATTTAAAAAAAAAAGAAAAAGAAAAAGGAAAAGAAAAAAGAATGAAAAAAAAAAAAGAAAGAAATAGATAATTAGAAGTGAGATGTCTGTAGAAGATAAGTTAGTCGTTTTGATTAGAAATGAAATCATGTAAACTTTTTTGAAATTTTTGTATGTCACTAAGTTCTCGCAAGTAAGGTGGGAGCGAGTTCCAAAGGCGGCATGCATTGATGAAAAATTGTCTCTCAGATGTAAGACACGTAAAACGAGGATGAATTAAATAAGTTGACCTGTTTGATACTGAAAACCGAAGTTGTTCATAAAGATATGTTGGTTTTCGCGTAGTTATAATTTTGAAAAGTAATATCAATGTTCGGAATTTGATATAGTTATCGAAAGACATTTTTAAAAAGCTTCTTGTCAGATGGGAAACATGGTCATATCTTTTTAATCCATAAATATATCGTATGGCACTATTAAAGGCTACTTTTAATTTGTTTTTGCTATAGAAATCGCAATTGTGATAGATTTCACATCCGTAGGTTAAGATTGGTAAAATCAAAGACTTAGCAAGTAGAGTTCGTGTTTTAATCGGCGTAAAGCCTTGAGCAGTCCATAATGTTCTTAAAGTGCCATATGCTTTTCCTACTAATGAGTTTATATGGTCATTCCATGTAAGTGTCCTATTGAAAACCACACCAAGGTTCCTAGAAGTGTTTACAAATTCCAATATAGTACCATTTAGCATGATTGACGGAAAATATGACAAATCAAGTTCTTTTTTGGATATCACAAGGCATTTGCATTTGTTTGGATTAAGAGCCAAACCGTTATCAGCTGCCCAATTTGAGATCCGCTCGAGATCCTGATTGATATCAAAAGCACAGTTTTCGATAAGGCCTAGTGAACAACTTCTATATATTTGTATATCGTCTGCATAAAAGTGCTTTGAAGTTTCGGGAATAAGAGAAGCGATTTCGTTTATATACAGCGAGAATAACAGGGGTGATAAAATAGAACCTTGGGGAACACCTTTAAGTAAAGGTAGGTACTCAGACAGACTATTATTCAAATAAACGGCTTGTTTTCTGTTGCTAAGATAAGAAAAAAGTAATTTTATTGCATCTGAAGATACGTTAAACTCACAACGCAGCTTATTCATCAGCACGGTGTGGTTCACCATGTCAAAAGCTTTGGAGAAGTCTAGAAGAACTAAATACGTTACGCTATCCTTATCCAATTCGGTCCTTATATCTTCAATGACTTTAAGAAGTGCAGTTGTGCAGCTGTGTTGAGCGCGAAAGCCTGACTGAATTGGTACCAAATAATTGTTGCTGATTATATAGTCATTCAGTTGTTTTTGCATAATGCGTTCACAAACTTTGGACAAAAATGGAAGAATGGATATTGGTCTAAGTTCCTCACAAAGTGAGTTTTTAGGAATAGGAATTATTTTACCCATCTTCCATTTCTGAGGAAAAATTCCTGTTGTAAGAACTGTGTTGATGATATGGGTAATATAAGGTAAAAGCATTGGCAAAATTGATTTCAAAAATACAGGATTTACTTCATCAACTCCTTCAGCAGTGGATTTTATTGACAGAAAACTTTCCACAACATCTAAATTGCTCACTCCTGAAAAGCTAAATGCAGAGTCTATCAAAGGTAATGTTGAGTCAGTGGATAGTTGAGTTGAAATTATATAGTTTGGAGTAGATAAAAATTTACGATTAAGTTCGTTTTTGTCAATATTATTTAAAGTGTTTTGTCGTTGTTTACCAATTCCAAGCTTTCGAAGATTTTCCCAGAGTTTTCGACCATCACCATTAATGTTTAGTCGGCTAGAAAAAAATTGTTCTTTAGCATTTCTAATTTCTAGGACAACTTTATTACGTAGGGTCTTATAAGCTCTCTGAAGTTCGTCCACCCGGAAAACTATCCAGCTTCTATAAGTTCGATCTCTTTGGTCCATTAATTGTTTAATTCTGTCACTAAGCCAGGGCTTCGATTCACATTTAACCTTTTTTGTTTTCAAAGGCACGTGGCAGTTAAACAGCACTCTTAAGTTTTCATTTAGAAATTCCACTTGGTCATCTGGCGAAGGCAGAAGATAAATATTATCCCAAAAAATTGAACGAATATGTTGTTGAAGTGCTGACATGTTAACGTTTTTATAGTCCCTATATTTTATGATATTGTTGTCGGAAGTAGTTTTAGTACAAAAGTCATAAGTCAGAAAAATCAGGTCGTGTTTGGAAAAAACTGGAGCGGAAAGTTGATTATAAAAAACAACCCGATCTTTCTCAGTTACAAAAAAGAGGTCCAATAAAGTACTTGAAGTCTTAGTGAAGTGTGTTGGTACAGACAAATTAACAGAATGCATATCAAAAGATTTCATATTTTCACTTAAGCTATCATCGACTAATAAGTTGCTATTAAAGTCCCCGCATATAATAATATTTGTGGAACTTATTGTTATTTGGTCCATAAGGTTGTATATAGGTTCTAAATCTACATTTTTATTCGGCCTATAAATAGTGCCTAGTAGAAGGTTATTGACTTCCCCTATTATATCTATAAAAAGGTATTCGCATGGTGAATCCGATGGTGAGAAAACTTTTTTTTTACAAATTATACCCTCTTTGACATAAATCGCCACTCCACCCCCTCGGTCAATCCTATCTGAGCGAAAAAGATTATAACCCTTGAGAGAATATGAAGCGTCACTTACATCTTTCGAGAACCATGTTTCCGAAACACAAACCGCGTCAATTCCAGAATTTTCAAACAAATATCTAAACTCGTCGATCTTCAGCATCAAACTTTGAGCATTAATATGGCTTACTTTGAACCCTTCAACGCGATGGCTAAAAATATTTACCATTGTTCGAAGTATACCGTCACTGCTGCTACCAGTGGAACCCACCATCAACTCACTCGACTCTGTAATGAGTAGTTTTACAGCGATACCTTAGCAACATACTCATAGTATTAAGCGTATCAAAACAACTCCTTTTACATAAATATCTACAGACAATAAATTTGAAGTAATTGAAAAAAGATAAGAAAATGGAAGAGACAAAGAAAAATAAGATAGATAGAAGAAAAGATAGAACAGTATATAATCGAAAATAATAATACAAAATTAAAATAAAATAAATTTTACTACTCTGGGTCATGTTGGTGTGCTGTTGTTGTTTTCTCTGCTTTCGTCTTCGGGTATCGTAGCGGCAGCGATGGAATTCAGCATAGCATCATTTTGTATGAGAATTGATTCTCCGTCTGCGCTCTCCTTAATAAAAACTGAACCAGATCTTGTGTATGCATTGAAAAGAGCGCCACTTCTTTTGAGACGCATGGCTTGATGTAGCAGAGAGCGATTTTTTGGCGTTAAGCTCCCGTGCAAGGAGATGCTGTGTTTGGCACTCCCTTCCGTCTTAAAACCGATGTCTTCCAGTTGTATTAATCTCTTGTTAGTTTTATGAAAAAGAGCAACAGATTTTAATACTGAATTTCTCTCATTAGGTGAGCTGAATTTAAGTATTATCGGTGCGGGGAGTTCATGTCTATTGTTTCTGTATCTACCTTTCGATCGGAAAGCAGCATTCAGTGTGGGAGGCGCGCAGTTGATGGTGTTACAAATTTTGTTGATAATTGAAATTAAGTTTTCGTTTTCTAATTTGGGTATACCAAATAGGACAGCATCAGCTGCAACTTCCTTCCTTTCGGATGTATCACATCTTTTCTGTAGATCAGCTACTTCTCTCAAAAGGTGGTCAGTGTCGATATGATGGGATTCCATTTGTGCCACCTTTTCTTGGAGTGATTTCATCGATTGTTCGGCTTCTTTGACGTGAGAAAAAAGGTTTTTTTCTATTTGTTCGAAACGTAAGATGAATTCGGCTCGAAGATCATTTATCTGTTTTGTGATTTTGGAAACAATATCTTCACTCAGATTTTTCATTAGGATGTCAATGTCGGTTGAGGATGGTGTAATTAATTTTGTATTTTTTTTATTTAATTTGCTCTCCGAGTTCAGAGAGGCTGGTATGATTGGAGTGGTATGCTTGGGAGTATTTGCCAGTTTCTCTGAGTTATTAGAGCTAGATGGAATTGGAGTGTCTGGATTCTCAGAGATTTTGGTTCCATTTCCAAGTCGTGTTTTAACTGACATTCTCACACACACAGAAATCCAAACTAACGACACTTTTGATTTTTTAGGAAAAAATGTTAACTTGTGAGAGGAACAAAAATAATTTTATTTTATTGTTTTTAAGCTTAAGCTTATTATTTAAAACTTGGGATTATTTTTGGTTTGTTGCTCGCACGTCACTGTCGATATTTTCCCACACTTAGAGTTTTATTGGGTATTTAAAACAATATGAAAATGAATATTTAGCCGCACGAAACTCTCGGTACGTCTATTCTCTAGAGCACATAATATATAAGTCATCACTTATCTTTTATATTTTTACATATTTTCAGGTTCACTTGATTTTTAACCACGATGTTCCATAGCTCTCCTATATCAAAAATCAGTATAGCTACAAAATTAAACGAAAGTAATTTTATATTTTTTTATTCAAGTTTAAACCAAAGAAGATAGGTTTCAGAAAATATTTTCGTGGAATTTTATAATTGAAATCGACTCAAAATTTCTTCAATTCTTCCGATTGTGGACACATTTGATCAATAAAGTATTTTGTTTAAATACCTCTTTATAGACTTCTTCATGGTTAATTTAGTCCAATACAAAAATGTCGAATATATTAAATAAAATTTGGGCAGAAACTTGAATTGACTCACCTTTAAATTAAAAAATAGAAGAATAATAACAACAGTGAAATAGTACTGTTGAGAACAAATTCATCTTTTTAATTCAGTTCAAGTCTAATTCTTACAATAGAAGGACCTTTCCAACTCTCACATATTAAACATGCCTAGACAAAAAGCTGATGTGTGGATTTTAAGGGATTTTGGATAACTCTGAGTCGAATCCTTATTTATCATTAAATACATTAAATATTTGGATGTTTGGGTTCTTATTTTCATTATTATCCCCAGATTATCAAATTTTATAAAAAAAAAACTTTTCAACAAATGACAAATGTTGTCGGCGACGGCGCGCGGCGAGCGTCGATTTGAAATTTCATTTTATGTCACCAAATTTGTTTTGTTATGTTAACAAAAGTGCGATGTTCTTTGAATTTGGTGATTTTTCTTCTCATAAAAGAAATTCTTGTTCTATTTTTTTAATCACGAAATTAAAAAAAGGAGTAAAGTTAAGTACACGTGATGTTATGGTTAGTGCGTTGGACTGTCAAGCCAGAGGTCTTGGGTTCAATCCCTGCCTGTGCCATCTTAAGTTTTTTTCAAGGGTCGGTTCTTCCTCTTGCACGGAATTGTAAAAATCCCCCAAGAGTAATTGTTGTCATAAAAAGTGCTTTCTCATAGTAGCCGTTCGTATTCGGCTTAAAAGTGTAGGTCCCCTCCATCGCTGAGAACATTACTCGCACACACGAATGGTTGAGAGTTGTAAGCAAGGTTGCGAGTTTGTGAATTGAAAAATCATTAAGTCTTAAGCAAGTTGGTGTCTTATGATTTAAAAAAAATTTAATTCACAAGCCACCAACTGACTTATGACTTAAATAAATTCAATTCAAAAATCACCAAATGACTTATGAATTAAATAAATTCAATTCACAAATCACCAAATGATTTAAGAATTAAATAAATTCAATTCACAAATCACCAACTGACTTGTGAATTAAAAAAAATTAAATCGCAAGCTATTAACTGACTTATGAATTAAATAAATTCAATTCACAAATCATAAACTGACTTATGAATTAAAAAGAATTAAATCGCAAGCCACCAACTGACTTATGAATTAAAAACATTTAATTCACAAGTCATCTACCTACTGATTTATGAATTAAAAAAGGAAGTGGCCTATTTTTGTATGGAGCGTGGATTTAGTAATGAATTCAATTAAATTTTTTCAATACAAAATATTTAAGTATATTTTATAGTTAGAAAAATAATATTGATTATATTTGAAAGATAGAAAAAATACCTTTCATTTGATTGCAAAGTTATTTTTCTACGCGTAGTATATCGCAAGTAAAGTTCTCTTTCTGTTTTAATAAACTTCAAACCCAAATATCTCAAAAACGCCACCAACAATTGACAAACATAACCTGCTTAATCTTACCTTTTATTTGATACCACCTTCATTATTGAAAAATTGAAAAAATTGAATTGAATTCATTACTAAATCCACGCTCCATACAAAAAAAAGGCCACTTCCTTTTTTAATTCATAAATCAGTAGGTAGATGACTTGTGAATTAAATGTTTTTAATTCATAAGTCAGTTGGTGGCTTGCGATTTAATTCTTTTTAATTCATAAGTCAGTTTATGATTTGTGAATTGAATTTATTTAATTCATAAGTCAGTTAATAGCTTGCGATTTAATTTTTTTTAATTCACAAGTCAGTTGGTGATTTGTGAATTGAATTTATTTAATTCTTAAATCATTTAGTGATTTGTGAATTGAATTTATTTAATTCATAAGTCAGTTGGTGATTTTTGGATTGAATTTATTTAAATCATAAGTCAGTTGCCGACTTGTGAATTAAATTTTTTTTAATTCGTAAGTCAGTTGGTGAATTGCGAATTAAAGCCATGAGTTAAGCCAAAAGTGAATTAAGCTTTTGCAACGCTGGTTGTAAGTCACTAGGCCCTAGTTCTCAACGGACTGTTAAAAGTAACAAAACTTTTTTATTTATCATAAAAATATATAAATTTGTAGATTTTTAGGAAATTAGACGAATCAATTTTTTTAAGCTTGATAAAACTGGAAATAATATGAACCTGTGATTAGATAGTATTGGGTAAACCGGGCTGTTTTGAAGGGTTTATCAGCAAGGCCTTGAAATCTACTTCAAGATTTTCCTTAATTGATATCTTTTCAAAGATGCTCATACCACTAAAAAGCACGGGCATCTGATGTCCTGTCAAATTTACCTGATGTATGAACTTAAGTTCCTTTTAGCCGAATGTTTGCCATTTACGATGGATTATTTGTTTATCGAACAACGCGTTAAAATTACTACAAAAGTATGGATTCAAACGTAGTCGCGACTTATGCGATGATTATGATAATTTTGTAAAGAATTGTGAAGAGAACAGAAACGTTACTGATGTGACCTTAATGCCAACCCAATCATCAATACAGCTGCATTTTCAAGTGATTCTGATGATCCTTATATATGTATTTGGATTTTCCCACCAATTGAGCAAGGGTATTTTTTTTTGGATGGCGATTAAAGATCATAACCATGATGTGTGGTTCCAGCTAGTCGGGTTATAAGCCACTTAACACTATACCCGATTATGGCTTTATAGTTGACCAGTTGATTAAACAGTGTTCGATTTGTTCAAGGAAAATTTTCATCAAAAAGTTATTGCTGTGTGGCTTATATTAAGCTTTTCTTTCGAAGCCAAAAATTTAGTGACCCTTGTAATGAAACAGTCTAATTTTTTTCAGAAGTTATTTCAAATATTTTGGAAAGTGGATTAATTTTTAAAAAGGTTCAATAGGAAAAAAGAACTCGAAAAAGGGGATCTTCTATAAATCTGCATTGCGGTACTTTAGCCTACTATTAGTTTAATTCGATTAATCAATTGTCTTTAGACTTTGTAAGGCCGGCTATTCACGTTACAAAATAACTTCGCGAATTGACTTAAGCAAAAATCAAAATTGTTTTCATTTTTACACATAGTTAACTGCGCAAACAGCACAAACAACCCACACAACCCCATTCACAACATTATAGTTAACTGCGCTAATGCCAATTTGCGCAGTTATTAACTTCCCACTTCGAATTGAAATTTTTGACATTTCTCGATGTTGCAAGGTCCCTAGAATCTAAATAAAAGATTTGCAGATAGTTGTCTGTACGTGCGTGTGTACGTACGTTTTTGCGTCCATATCTCAAAAACCAGAAGAGATATCAAATACATATTTTAATGCAGATAAAAAGAGTCAAGGATGCGAATCGATCTGATAACTTCCCATCTCATCGATTAGTCTTGCTTATAACCTTAACAAAACCTTCATTACAATATTTTGTGTCAAATAAATTATTTAAAGTCAATATTTTTCTTAAAGACTTACGTATTTTTTTTCAATTAAAGATATTAAGTTAAAACTCATTTCATCGTTTAGAAAATGTTTTGTTCGACATTCAATAAATTTTTGATAAAAACAGACAGTCACTTTTTTCAACAAAATTAAGTTCTACAAAAAATAGTATGCAAAATTTCCAAACATTGTTGTTCTATTCTCGATGTCTCGTAAATAAATGAAGGTATTGACTTCAAAATGATTACATTCTGTGCTAAATTTATAAAGATAAACCCAGTGTGTGTTTGTTTTAATAAGAAATAATACCTTTCAAGAAAATACAACTAAAATTATTAGACATTTTTTTTCGACCAAAAATCTCGTTAAATCAATCTGTTTCATCATATGCAAAATATTGTTGGTAATGTTAAGTTAATTTCTTAGAAAAATTCAGCTGACAACTATTTTAACAAAACACTAAAACCTCCAAAAAAGCAACAAAAAACTGATAGGAAATGGTTTTCGAAAGTTTTCGAGAACAAAAAAAGATATTGAATTCAAATTATGTATCTTAAAATATATATTGTTGTGAATATTTTTTTAAAGTTTTAAGCAAGATAAATCGACAGATAGGATGGGAAGTTTCTTAAATAACATTAACCTTAAATTCTTCAAGGCGAAACCAACCATGAAAAAACAAGCAAAACACAATTGTGTAGCAAGAATGTAGCATATCAATTTCCACAGCACTGGTTAAAACTTAAAGTCCCTACAACTCTTCCACTTGCAACTGATGCAAACACTTACACACACACAACAAAAAAATAAAAACACCGCTATTTGCCATTTTAAAGCCATCATTGCCACTGCCGGAAGGATCTTAATTTACATCCGCATTTTGGGCAATAAAGCTCCTTCTACATCTTTTCTCCTTTCCTATACCTACATACATAAAGAAATCGAAACATATCGAAAAGGAAACGATAAAACTGAAGAGTTTCCTTTATGTGTTAAATGGATACAGGAAACAATTTTCCTCATTTTCACATTCACAAGCTTTTTACTATAAAGAGCATACCTATCATCTAAGCAAAGCAACAAAAACAACGATGCCAGGAGGCATTTTTCAGAGCGAGCAAAGGGTGTTATTTCTTAAAATGACAATAAATTTGTACCTTACCGTCTTTTTGTTCTTCTTCTGATGGGTTAAAAAAAAAGGCAACACCAAATTGAAGAACCAGCTAAAAAACGGCCAAAACCCTTGCATGATGAAGGTGATGGAAGTAATAATTGACCTAAATTTCAAATGAACTTTGAAGGACAATAAAGCTTCTCCCTGATGCGATGGGAATATAACCAAGGTACTATAAGTATGAAACTGTAGTTGGTTTGCAATAAAAAAAATCATTTTCATTTCCTCAGGGGATTAAATAGGTAAGACAGAGGACCCCAACCAAAAAAGAAAATAAGAAAAAACCCAACAAAATAAAAGAGGTAGGAAGATATCCTTCTTAATTAACCACCGTTGAGTTGGCAATTACATTTAACAATATTTTAATTGTGCTGAATGTGCATTTGAAGGACTCGGGCTCGGGCTCAGGCACAGGCTCAGTTCAGGATTTCATTTTATTTTACTTCATTTTTATATTTTATACTACCTTTCTATACAATGGAAAAGGATACATTTCCATTTCCATTTTAACTCTTACCAAGACCAGCTGTATACCCTTTGGGAGTAGAATGAATTTGGCTGTGTGGATAACCATTCTGATTCTGATTGTAGAAATTTTTATTGTTAATTGATTTCCATTGTTAAACTGACCTGGTTGAGAGCTGGAAGCAATGAATAAAAACCCAAAAGGGATCACTGCGGTCAAATTCGTAGCGATATGGGGCAATGGGCGATGGGCTCTGGGGGGAATTTTAATTGAAACTCGCTGCTCTATTTTATATCTATGTTACGTGGGGTAGGTTAGGCATTCTCTGCTATTCAACATGGCTTTTGGAATATATTTATATATTTCTTTTCCTACTAAATTCTTAAATACGTACAGATACCTTCTTCTTTACAAAACCTGCCTTTATGTGTGTATATACCTATATTATAGTTGCTAAGGTTTAGGTAGCTTTAAACAATTCTGTTTTATGGCCAAAGGATTTGAGAACATTTAGTTAAAGGTATTTTAAAAGCCATCAAATTAAGTCCTTTTTTAATGTTCCATTAAAAAGAACCATTATTTGTGGTTAAAGAAAAAAAAAAACAGAAAAGGTTAAGAAACAGGAAAATGTTCTTAGAAAATTATAAAATTCCATGTGCCTTGTAAAAGGTGTTTTTTTTTAGCTTATTGTGAAGCTTTGGTGTTCGATTGATTGTTCATGGTTTGACAATTGACAATATTAAATTTTCTTGACATCCTTGATTCCTCACAAGGTTCAGAATGACGTTGTCAATTCTGTTTCTTGTTAGAAACGTAATACCGAAAGTCAGAATGTGAGCTTCTTTACATTTGTATGCAAGCTCTTAGACATTTTCTTTGGAACATACAAAGCTTTTCCATAAACGACGGATTAATAATTGAACGTATAAATGCTTTATAACATATAATCTTCACATCGGATCTCAGATAGGTGAAAAATAAAAGGCGTTAAAGCTACATAAATGCTGCTCTTGCCTTTTGCAATTGAATTTTTATGTGATCATGATAGTAAAACAAATTTTCCAAATGAACACCTAGGTATTAAATAACAGTCTTTGAGTCGATGGGGTGGGGAGACCCTCCGAGTTTATTATTTTTAAGTTTTTCCAATTTCGTCTCAAATCTGAATTTCCGCGACTTATTTTGCTGCGGAACAGTGTGGTTTCACAATAAGTGTTGTTTATTTTAAGCTTCAATCGGAGCAGAGAGATTGATGCTTATCGAATTTTCTTTGCAGTTCTGTTTGAATATCCGAAATTCTTGACCCACTTGCATACAAAATTTTATCGTCAAAAAACGCTTTCGAGTCATCGATTTCCCTCACTACGTCAGAAACACATATAAACTAAACAAGTGAGGTGCTGAAACAGTGCCCTGAGGCAAACCATTGGCGATATTAAAAACCTTAGTTGTAGTGTTTTGTCTATCGATTACAACAAGTTTCTTATGTTTCACCATAAATGAAATTACTTTAACAAGATGGGGTGGAAATTCGTACCGTATGAGTTTAAATAATAACCCGTTGATCCTAATTGTATCGAAAACTTTTTCGATATCTACTAAGCAAGCAGCTGTACATCTCTTTGCGTTCAGATTCCAGTTTCAATCAGAGATAAGTTTTGTAACTGTGTGCATTGCTGAGTGATTTCTCTTGAACCCAAATTGCTTTAGCGGTATTAACTCCTTTTCTTCGCACACGAACTGGATGGACTTTCAAAAATTTCCTATTTGAAGAATCCGAAGGATCCTTATTCTTTTTTATTGTAGGAAGCAAGGACAGGTCAATAAGTCCGTGACTTTTGGAATAAAACACAGATTTTTTGATAAAAAAATAATTTTATTTTTCAACGTAGTCTCCCTTGAGCTCTATACACTTTGTCCAACGCTTCTCCAATTTTTGTATCCCTTCCAAAAAAAAAGTAATTTGTCGAGGTCCTTAAAATAGGCCTTTGTTTGCGAGATGGCTTCATCATTGGAGTCAAATCTTTTTCCACCAAGCCATTTCTTCAGGTTTGGGAACAAGAAGTAGTCGCTCAGAGCCAAATCTGGAGAATAGGGTGGATGAGGGAGCAATTCATAGCCCATTTCATGGATTTTTGCCATGGCAACTGCACATGTGTGGACCCTTGCATTGTCTTGGTGGAAAAGAACTTTTTTCTTGGCCAAATGAGGTCGGTTTTTTTTCAAATCGTCATTGAATTGGTCCAATAAGTTGGCATAATATTCCCCATTGATTGTTCTTCCCTTTTGAAGGTAGTCAATGTGGATTATCCCGCGTGCATCCCAAAAACAGTCGCCATAACTTTAGTGGCTGACAAACCCACCTTGGCCTTCTTTGGCGCCGATTCACCCTTAGAAACCCACTGTTTTGAATGTTGTTTGGTCTCTGGTGTGTTGTGATGGATCCATGTTTCGTCCACGGTTACAAAACGGGGCAAAAACTCCTCCATATTGCGATAAAACAACGCCAAACCTTCCTGTGAAGTTGTTACACGATTGCGTTTGTGGTCGACTGTGAACAAACGCGGCACCCATCTTGCGGAAAGCTTTCTCATGCCCAAGTGATCATTCAAAATTGAAACCACTGAGCCATGCGAGATCCCTACGGCTTCCAAAATCTCTCGGACTTTCAATCTTCGGTCGGCCAACACCATATCGTGAATTTTTTCGATTGTTTCGGGTTTATAGACCTCAACTGGGCGTCCAGGACGTTCGGCATCTTCAGTGCTTGTACGGCCACAACGAAATTCACTAAACCACTTTTTTACCATTGAAATCGATGGTGCAGAGTCCCCATAGTACTATCAAGCTTAGCCTTGGTCTCGGTAATGGTTTTTTTTCGCAAGAAATAATGCTTAATAAGCACACGAAATTCACTTTTTTCCATTTTCTCCTCAAATTAGTGAGTAGTCTGATAAAAATAGCTGTCAAACACAAACTAACTGACGCAGCAAGTTTAAATTTTGACAGGAGTCAATTGACAGATGCCTGTTGACAGGAGCAGTGTTGCTGTTTCAGTAAAGAGGTCAGAAATTCAAAAAGTCACGGACTTATTGACCAGCCTACCTTCGAAGATTTCCAACAACTCGGGAAGTAACAGTTATTTAGCAAGTTCTTGAATAAAACGCAATATTATCATATGATTTCAATAGGAATATGTTTTAAGACAATGAATGTTATCTAAACCGCTTGATTTTTATTGTTAAGCATAACAAATATGTGTTAGTTCTTCTTGTGGTTTAAAGTAGTGCATGGTCTATCTACCTTAAGATTATCAGAAAATCTTAGGAATGTCGGTATTTCGCTACTGCAAAATCTTGACAATTCGGTATTTACTTTGTCAGATTTAGTGCTATGAAGTTCTCTAGCATGACTAATTGACTTAAAGTAAGATTCTATAAGATTGAGATTATGTGCTCCAACATCTACGATTTAAGATTCATCAATGATTGGGCATTGTTGACTATCAATGCCAGCTTGAGAAAGGAGTGGTTGCGATGATGATGGTATTTTGATCTTATGTATTTTATAAATCTTTTCGGAACTGTATTGAGATTCCCGATATGGGAATCACACTCCTCGTTCGTTAGATTCCTATTGCTATAGGAATATTAGAAGAGGCAGTGCAATTACAATATTTTGTCTGTCTAAAATTGAACTAAAGAACTTTGTGTCGTGTTTCGAATCTAAGCATCAAGTTGTAAGCAAATATTAATGGCATAACAATTGCCTTCTTATCGCTATCATGCAGCAATGGCGACATTTTAGTCCGCGATGCAAAGATGTAAGTACGAATTTCCACGAAGGTAACTTGGTGTTGCAGGCAGGGCCGTCGAGAGGAATTCCGGGCCCGGGACGGACAAATTTCGGGCCCCCCATATTTACCATTTTTTTTAAAGTCTTTGCCTACTGATATGGTACGTTCTAATTTCAATTCCGAATAGCATGAAATTGGTTCGAATTAACCAAAATAATAATTTTTGTTTGCAAAATGAACCGAAAAAAGTGTTAATCATCAAATCAATCTCACGGGTATCGTCCAGTTTAGTTGAAATGGAGGATGGATAGAAAATAATTCTAAATGCGATTAGATCAGAATCCGAACAGAATCATACATTCAATTCAATATTGCCAACGACATGTAAGTAACTGATAATATGGTCGATTAACTATTAAAAAAAATAGCATGAAGATCTATTACCTACTATGAAAATAAAATAGAGCGAAGTAAAAGTATTTGAAATTTGTCTTTTTGTATGTATTTAAAAGGTTTACATTAAATACTCTTTATTGTTGTTCTTTATATTAAAATATTATCACAACGTTTTCATTAGAATTAGTTTGCATTCAATGAAATATTTCTTTTTGCAAACGAGCTTTCCTAGCTTTCTGAGCAGCAAAACAACTTATAATTGCGTCGAAATTCAATTTCCTAGTGTAGCAAGTCTGGAAACACGATCTTGTGATGAGAACGAACGATGAAACTTCTTTGTTCTGGCAAGGACGCTAAATGAACGTTCGGCACTAGCTACGGTTACAGGTATGGTGGAAAACACATGGAGAGCAACACAAATGTTGGGGAAAATCGTCTCCAAGTTCTGGGAATAAATAGCATTGAGCAAACTCAATGGCGGAAGTTCTGCTTAAAATTGGATTCATAAATGTGTTTCAGATGAATTATTTCTTCTTTCAGCGGAGTTTTTAATCTCAAGTTCGTCCATTGTTGAAAACTGTCATAAAAATGAAAATGTAGCATTCAAATTTTTTATCGTATCGAACCGACGAGAAATTCCACATATAATTGAATCAACTATGACGTAAAAGGTGTTTCTCTTGAAATTTATTTATTCGTCTGTTTCAATTTGCTTTCCAGCTCCTGGGTTTTCTTTAAAATGTCTCTTTAATTGCCTTTTCGGTTCGATGAGAATGATTCTGGAACATTCCCCAATCTAGTAGCAACTGCTTTGCATTCAGATAAAAATTGATCTCATCCGTTTCGAATAATGTTCAAATCGAAGATCAAATTGTCGAGATCTCGATTTCAACGTCAATAGTACTGTTTCTGGCTCGAAGAAGGAAACTTCTTTTTATAGCGCTAAGAACCTTGCACCAAATCAAAGACATCAGGACGCATTCAAATTTGTGCATATATTTTAAAACGCCATTTACATCTCTTCGAGCTTCAGCATAGTTAAATTAATATCAATTAAGGGTTCTAATGATGTTCTAAGGTTTTTCAGTTGATTTGCAAATGGTTTCATTGCCTCAATTCTATCTGACCATCTTGTATCGGAAAGTTTGTGAAGGGATCCGGGCACATTTTTCTTAAGAATTTCCCAACGTTGACCACTGCTGCTAAACAAGTTGAAACACTTTTGAACAACACCATAAAATGTGATTGCAGCAGTACAACATCCCGCTTAATCGACTCCACGCAAGTAAAGGCTGTGAGCTGCACATGGGGAATACACGACATTCGGAGTTTTGTTTAAAATATGACTTTGTGCACCATTATACTGTCCTATCATATTGCTTCCATTGTCATAGCCTTGTGCACATCAGTCTTCTAAAGGGATTGCGGTCTTTGCCAATGTTTCGCCGATCAAATCAGCTATTGCGGTGCTAGTTTTTTTTGTTGCAATCGACAAGTTCCAAAAACCGTTCTTGAATGGTGAACACATTTTCTTCCAAGCCAGATATCGCAAAATAAATGTGTTTGTTCCACATGACTAGAATCGGGTGTTGCATCGACAATTATAGCGAAGTATTTGGCGTTTTCTCTCTCCTTCAAAATAGCTGAATGCACATGTTGGGCACAAATTTTAATGAACTCATTTTGAATCTCAACGGAAAGGTAGTGGACTTGAAAACGTTTGTGCTCGCGAAATTTTTACTTTTTCCAAGTGCTCCTGACGTAAGGGGTCATAATGACTAATTAATTCCAAAATGCCCAAAAAATGTCCATTATTATTAGTCCCCTTTCGCCAAGGAAGAAAATGGTGTCCAATATTATATATAGAATTTCTTGTTTTTTTTTGTATGGCTGGTCCCCCGAAACCGAATCAAAAATTTCGTCCCCAGCAGAAACAAAAATAGAAGAAAAGGAACTTTATAAAAACAGAAACCGAAATAAATATTTGTGTTTTGTTTTAATTTGCCGGGCCCCTTATTTTGACTTTAAACATTTTTAAAATAAAATAAATTTGAAATTTACGTTAAATTAAATAAGAAAAGTGAAACAATTTATTATAACTTTCTTTGAATAGTTCAGAGTTGCCCAATTTCCCATTAAATATTTAAAAAAATGTACGCCAATAATAATCAGGGGCCCAGATCGGCAAGCTTGTGACTGATAGATTGGGAGATAACATGCAAACAGGGGCCCGATTGCGAAAGCATGAATGATTTTTTAAATTTTAGGGCCCCTAAAAACAAGTGGGAATAGGTATGTTGATGATGAATATAGTATATTGAAAAAAAAAACACTTCTCATTGCTTTCAATTTTACGGGCCCCTAAAAAATCCAGGGCCCGGAGGCCCACTGCAACAACCGCTTATTATAGAGAAACTTTTAGTAGACGATCGTTTAAATTTACTACTATTTGTTCTGAAGATGTGGTCTAAGGTGTCCTCTCTTTATTTATCAAACGCAGTAGGCCTTGATCAAATGCATTCCTCATTTCTTGAACTTGTATTGCCAGTGCCTCTGCCATATACTTATAACTCATACATTTAATCAAATTGTTTCCCAGAAGTGAGTTTCCAATTCAATTCAATTCAAAAAGGCAAAAACTATACCAGTGCCTAAGTCCTCCAGTTGATATCCTATTGATATCCTACCTTTTCTCTCAAACATTTTTGAAAAATCATCCAAGCTCAAATACTTAGGTTTCTTAACCATGAAAATGTATTAACTTCCAAGCAGTCTGGCTTCCGTAGGAAAAATAGTTGTATTACAGTGTATTAATAAGTGTCACAGAGAATATTCGAAAGGCCATCGATCTTCAGTATATAAAATTTGTAGTGCTTTTGGACTTTTCAAAGGCCTTTGATATGGTGACAAAAAAAACTCTTAAACTTGTTTTATTTTTCTTCTAGTGCAGTCAGACTAATAAACTCTTACTAAACCATTACACTACAAGCTGTCAAACTCAATAAAGCTCCTTCAGAATTTGTATTAAATAGTAGTGGAGTACCACAGGGATCTATTCTCAGGTGCCTGCTATTTTTAATTTATGTCAATGAACTTCCCTCTATTGTAAAACACTGTACAATTCGTTTGTACGCTGATAATGCTCACTTATACATAAGTTGTCTGTTGCGCCTCATCGAACATACTGCAGTTTCTTTGAAGGCCTTGAAGTAATTAAGTGATGGGATGATTATGGTTTAGCGCTAAACCCAAATAATACAAAATATGTTGTTAATTCTAGCAAGAATCTAGTACTTTTATACTTTTCCCTTTTCATCTTAAATTCTTGTCGTATAGAGGTCGTTCAATTCTAGGTTCTTACCTAGGTGTAGTTTTCAATCGAAAACATAATTGGAAAAATCACATCGATTATAACGGGTTATCCATGTTTCGATTTCAAAAGTAAACGTAAATGTTATAAAGTTTGAACGTTGCCATGTGCGTTTTGTTCGCATTCCATATATAGTAAGGCGAGAAATTGCCAACAAAACAATCCGCAGTAGTCCGGTTTTTATAGATGATACAACTAAATATTTGCCAGAATAATTTATCAAAAAATTCCAAAAAAAAATAGCGAAATTCAGACCAGGGGTGAAATCGTGTAAGCTGATTTTTGATAGTTGACTATCAAAATCAAGAAAATACGTCTGTGTAATGTGATATTCGATTTCAAAGTTTTAACCAAACAATTTGACATAAAATAAAAACTTCAAAAAGGGGTTTGTTCGTAGACTACTACATTTACATGTGGTGTTGAAGCGAGCTTGAAGCTCGCCTAAATTCTTTATATACCTGAATCGAGTTGAAATGAGCTTGATTTGCTCGATTCCGGTCGGGGATCGGAAATTTGTGAAGAAAAACTTGTGTGGAGGAGTTGGTTTTACAGATAATGCGTTATGGTCTGTTTATTTGCATGTTTGTGTACAAAAAATATAGTTTTGTTTTAATCAAATAAAAAAAAATATTGCACATGGAGTACGTAGCATATTCCTATATGGTGCTGAACTATTCAGTTTTTCATTGTTTAACACGAATCAAACTATCTCACTTGCACTTCATAAGAAATATCGAAACACCATTTGCATTTTAGAAAGTGCTGTCAAACTTAATCATTTTTAAATCTTCTTGTGCGGTGGAAACACCAAAAGAAACTGAGGTAAACCTTTGGTGGAAACATAGCAAAACATAAATATCTTTTTCTATATCGTTTTCTCTTCCAAAATAAGCCCAGTTAGTCAATTTTCATTAACAAAACTAAACAATATCAACAGTAAAAGATTGGTTTTTTCCCCAATGGAAAACACACATGATTCCAAATGCACAACTACTCAACGAACACAGCCATCGAGATACAATATCAATCGTACCAACATTTGAGAACGAAATCACATAAGATCCATTCGAGACTCGTATAAATGTCAAAAACCCCGTAATAAGATTCTACTTTGAATTTTATCGGTGTTATTCATACTATGGATATTGTTTTTGTTATTCGTGTAAAATCCTACTATACTATGCATAGATTTGCCAACAAAACACGGGTATTATGTGTGAAACACTACATCTTTTAAATACTCAAGAGTTAAAGGCTTATTCACATAAACACGGTCTTTGGGGTAGATATCGCCACGACGAGAAATTATGCAGCCAGGTAATGTTTCTTGCAATAAAGCCATATTCGCTCGAGTTGTGTGGCATGTTGCACCATTTTTTTGAAACCACATATTCTCCAAATCGTATTCTTCAATAGCAGGCAAAAAAGTCGGTTATCATAGGTATGACCAAACGGTCCGAATTGACGGTGACAGTCGTTTATCCATCACCTCAGGACCAAAGAGCGCACCAAACAGTGACTTTTTGTGGATGTAATGGCCTCTCTTCAATTACTTTAGGATTCTCAGAACCCCAAATACGACAATTTTGTTTGTTGACATACCCACCGAATGAGAAATGTGCTTCGCCGCTGTAGAAAATTATGTTCGGAAATTCGTCGTCCACCGGCCGTTGTTCAAGCACCCATTCGACATATCTACGACGACGTTGTGAATGGTCAGCTGGCTTCAGTTGTTGTGTGAACTGGACTTTATATGGATGTAGGTGTAGATCCAAATTCAAAATACGCCATAATGTACCGTAAGACAGTCCCAATTCCTGAGAACGACGATGAATCGACACATTTGGGTCTTCGGCAACACTTTCACTTACAGCAGCGATATTTTCAGTGGTACGAGCGAAACGAAGATGCACAGTGCACAGGCCTTACAATATCTGTAACCAATCCCGTCTCTTCAAATTTATTTATAATTTTACCAATTACTTGCATAGTTGGACGATTATGTAAACCATAATCTTCTCTTAAAGCACGATTATGTGGCTGTGGCAGAATCACCATTTTGTAAGGTAGGTTTGAACAATTTGTATGCGTTGTGCAATGGTAAGCGATGCATTTTCGTAAATGTCAGACTTTCAACTGAAAAAAGGTTTAACAACTTAGTTTGACAGATGTCGAATTCCAGTCCTATAATTTTGAAACCGCAAAATGGATAACCCGTCATAAGTTTAACCTTTTCATACATTGTCAACTAGCGTTAGTAATGAATGTTTTGAAACAAATACAGTTTTACGCTTTGCTATCAAATAAGATAAAACCTTAACATTTTATAAAGGAAATCATATTAATAAGTTTAGAAACTCATTTCCACTCCACTTTCCACCAACCTACTCTCGAAAAAAAATCGCTTATCCGTGGAATTGAATAATTTAAAAAAAGACCGAAATGAATTTCAAAACCCCCCATCATCATATCGCATCGCCATCAGTGTTGGCTAAGAGCAGAGCAGAGAACAGAAGCAGAAAATGCAAATCGAAAAATTTATATAAAATAACAATCCAGTGTCGTAGGCTATTTACACATTTGGTGGATTTTCACAAGGATTTTATTTAATTGAAAGGAGATTACAATGAATCAGGAATTACATTTAACAATTTACATTTTTCCAGTTATTTTTGTTTTTTAAATTGAGTATACAGTGATGGCGCCGCAGCGCAGCGCGCGTGGCGGCTTTTGTCGCGTCCTTTAGATAGAAAAAGTACCTACATTATGGGATAAAATTTATATATTTCAGAAAATTGAATCTTTTAAGTGGAAATGAGAAAATTTTCAATTGTAAATATGAGCTGCAATATTATATTAAGACTTTCTAAACATAAGGCTTAGACAATTGTTGATCTAAAATAATCTTTCTAATAAATGCTTAAAAGACGATAAATGTGTTATTGCATAAAATTGTAGGCTCAAGTTTCCATTTCCAAATATTTCTATCTGAAGGGTAGCTATACTTATATGAAGTTTTAAGGGAATAAAAAGCCTTATACTTTTAATTGAATAAAATAAGTTTTTGATATAAGATATCAATTAAAATGTAGAAAGTGCAAACCATCAAAAATAAAAATATAGAAAGACAAAAGATCTCAATTTGCGAAAACTTTGGAAGACTCTGGAAGACGAGGATTTAAGCTTTCAACTACATATTAAGACTTTGAAAATGTATGTGCAAATGTGCCTGTCTGATGATGAGTTGTTGTTCGGTGGACCTTGGCTGGTTTGGCATACTATTGCTAACATCTCCGTAACATGTCATGGTCAATTTTATTTTATTTCATTTATTTTGAAATGTCTTATACTTACAGAGACACGTTAAGATTTAAATCTTTTTGAGAATCAATAATTACAAAATTATTGATGTCATGATTCAAAAAGTTGAAAACAAAAAAAATTCTTAGACTAGGTACTTATGGGTTAGGTTAGGTTAAGGTGGCTTTCCGTGATGGAGTAGGACACACTTAGGCCAGTTTATGACCCATTGTGATACCACATGAATCTTGAGGCTTTCTTCTAAGCTCAATGAAACTAGTTTGAGTCTCTTACAAAACTGGAGATACTAAAAATTTCAGACGACTGGTTCAGCCAACACCCGTATGTTCAACGAACGAAACATCGCCTCCGGCAGTGAAATTGTACATACAGCAGAACCCGAGGCAGTCTATTCCTCTCCGTGCACAAGAACTCGGCCTTTCGCAGCCTTCAACTTGCGTCAGGACTTGGGCCTACACCCGTACAAGATCCAACTGAGCCAGGAGCTTAAAGTTCATGACCATAGACAACGCCGTTTGTTCGCTGGCTGGGCTTCGAATCGTTTGGAAGAGGATCTTAATTTTGGTCGAAAAATCATCTTCAGTGACGAGGCGCATTTTTGGATGAATAGCTGTGTTAACAAGCAAAATTGTAGTATATGGGACGACACCAACCCACGCGAGGTTCACCAGGTGATAATGCATCCTCAAAAAGTTACCGTTTGGTGTGGATTTTGGGCCGTTGTGGTGGCGTAATTGGTCCGTACTTATTTGAAAACGACGTTAGGCTGTCACCGTCAACAGCGAGCACTACATAACGATGATAAATAATTTCTTATAGCCCAAATTGAACCATATGGACCTAGACGACATGTGGTTATAGTTGGACGGCGGCGGAGCTGCGTGCTACACAGGAAACGCCATGATTGACATATTGCATGAACGATTTGAGGGTAAGGTTATCTCTCGCAGGGGCCACCAAGGTCATGCGATTTGACCCCGCTAGACTTTTTGCTGTGGGGTTTCTTGAAGTCGCAGGTCTATGCAAATAAACCACAATCGACCGATACCCGAAAGGTTAACATAACACAGGCCATCGCTCAAATTCAGCCGGATCTATGCGGAAGAGTCATTGAAAATTGGACCACTCGGACATCGAGAAAGAACTAATAGAGAGAACCAACTTCGACGGTTGCTCTCTTTTTGCCTACAAGCTGCGATTTGGCCACCAACTTGCATATGTATTAACTCCATATAAAAAAAATGTGGGGAACCAATACTTATGCAAGTTTGTGCGCAATTCTCACCACGAGAAAGAGTAAACTTTTCTCTCTTTTCTCTCTGCTCACCACCTTTGAAAAATCCCGACCACCTTTGAAAAATGGCGACCACCTTAGAAACATAAGACTCTGAAAGCACTACAACTATTAATTTTATTATTAGCTTCGTTTATGCGTTAATTTTCGCTCAGACTGTTGAAAAATGCAAAAAAAACTCAGATTTGTTTCAATTTTCAGAGTTTATCGACTTAATTTTGTCGATGCGAGAGTTTCAGGAACATTGAAAACGAGAGTTACAGAATGTAAACATGGAACATTAAAAACATTTCTATATACTCATCTCTTTTCCCATTCCTATTTAATTTATTAGTGTGTACTCGTTGTTTATTTTCTTTACATTACTCACGACATTTCCAAAATGCTGAAAATAAGTGATTTAAGAAGAGACTAAATAAAAAGACTATCAACTTGATACTTCTGTTGCCAATTTTCTGAAAGTGCATTGTGGCTTATTCATAGATGTTTGCATTTATAAAAAACATGTACTCGTTCATATATACAAATAAAGTCTAGTCTAAAAAACCTAAACCTTGTTACACTCTTAAGCACTTTTCACATGAGCACGACCAACGAATGAACGAATATTCGTCGATTTTGACATTTCTTTCACATGAGAGTTCGTCGCGAATAAAGTTTGACATTCAAAACCGAAACCAAAACAAGAATGATTTTTTTAGGTTAAGTACGCGCGATTATTATATTCGTTGCGAGTGTGGATAATGTGGAACGCGAATAAAGTTTGACAGTTTGTATCAACTAAAATTTTTTCGCGACGAATTAATTTGTTTTCTTAAATTTATTAATACATATATGATATTGAAAAGTAAAAGTATGCATCATAAATCAAATAGAAACTATATTGTTATCGTTTTGTTAAGAATTTGTGTGGAAATATGTCTTCAAACGTATATAAACTCACATTTTGTAATTCATTCGTCATTCGTTGGTCGCGCTCATGTGAATGCTGCTTTACTGCACACATACTTTCTTGTTTTGGTTGTTAATGCCATCTATCTTCTCTAACTTAGAGAAAAACAAATTCACCACGAACTACCGGTATAACTTCTCCCGTTATTTATTGACAAATAAAAATGTTTTGCTAGAATTAATTTGAATTATAGGAGTATTTTTGTAGATATAAAAACGACAAGATGTTAGTAAAATTAAAGAAAGAAATTCATGAGAATTACAAACATTATAATGAGACTTTAAAAAACATAGTCTTCTTGGCTATCAATAAACAAAAATGAAAAATGTGGGATTTCCCGGAAATCATGTTTTTTTGTGTACTCTTCTTCGCGGTGGAAACATGTATACACCGATACGAATTCAACACGCTATAAAAAATGAGAGTAAGAGGTTTCGAAGGGACGGAGACGAGGAAGTTTGGCTCTCTCATTTAGTTTTTTCTCTCTGACTCGGATTCGTGCCACCGACCGTAAGAAGCCGATGCGAGTGTTTGAATGATGTCATATTCACCACTTAATGGCATACATGCACCTTTCAAATAAAAAATAGTTTTGTTAATACCTCACACACAGCTTGTTTTATTTTATTTCAACATCTACCCGCCCTTATTGAAAAATCCTCTATATATTGCCTTTTATTAAAATCACTATAGAATTATTCTTTAATTTCTGGAGTTAGTTAGTTTTATCGAACTGTTCAGGTGTAACATTTTAATCAAAATATAAATAAGTTTTTGTACGAATCAAAAAAGATAAGAGTGTTGGAATAGTTATGGAAAATTGCTTACCAATAAAGTGCCATGTCATTAAAAACAGGTTGTTAAAATTTTTAACATTTTGTCATGTTTCAAGGCCCTACGACTCTACTTCAACCGTATTAGAGTTACGTCTGTGTGTGGCTGTATATTCTAACGTTCGTTTGGTTTATTTCGAAAATTAAAATAGGCTGTGATTTTACCCACACTGATAACTTCCCATTCGCATACCTGTCGATATTTCTAAAAGTTTTACAAAATCTTAATAACTAACTAAATGGTTTTAAGAAAATGCGGTTTTGTAAAAAAATGATGGCCTAATTTTTCTTAGTGTTTAGCTCATAAAAAAAAGGTGGCGCTACAGTCCTGTGTGAACTAGGGCCTCACCCAACAAACTTGTCCATCTAGCTCGGTCCCTAGCTAGATGTCTCCAGTTTCGCGCTCCGAGTTGGGTGAGGTCACCTTCCACTTCTGCGCGCCACCTGATTCGCGGTCTTCCTCTTCTGCGCTGTCCCCTGTGGGTGTGGATTCGAAGACTTTCCGGGCCGGGACATTGGTTTCCATGCGCTCTACGTGACCAAGCCATCTTAGTCTTTGGACTTTTACCCTTCTGGCTAAGTCTATGTCGCAGTACAGCCCGTACAGCTCGTCGTCCCATCTTCTCCTCCACTCCCCTTCGATGCATACGGGACCGTAGATCACACGAAGAATCTTTCTCTCGAAACGACCGAAGGTGTTTTCATCCGCTTTTGTCATAGTCCATGCTTCTGCACCGTATAGCAGGACGGGGATGATGAGGGTCTTATATAGCGACACTTTGGTCCCTCGAGAGAGGGCTTTGCTACTCAATTGCTTTCTTAGTCCACAGAAAACATCAGTTAGTAAGAATTAATCTTCGTTTGATCTCAGCGCTGGTGTTGTTTTCTGCGTTCATAGCGGAGACAAAGTATACACGAAGTCCTTAACTACCTCAAAGTTACGTCTGTCGATGGTGACATTTTGATCAAGTCGTCGTTGTTGTAAGTCCTTTTTTGACGACAGCATGTAATTTGTTTTGCCCTCATTAACCGTTAAACCTATTTTGCTGCCTCTGCCTTAATACTCACAAAAGCCCCATTGACATAACGCTGAGTTCTATCGATTATATCAATGTCATCAGCATAAAGATATGTAATTGGACAGACTTTTGAAAGATAGTGTTGACGTGAGAGCTCTGCACTATTCTTTCAAGTACGATGGTAAAAAAATCGCATGACAGCGCACAACCTTGTCTAATACCTTTTTTGACATCGAAAGGGTCTGTTAAGTTGTTTCCAACCTTTATGGAGCAGCGTGAATTCTCCATGGTCATCCTGCACAAACGGAAGAGTTTGGCAGGGATGCCAAAACTAGACATGGCTCTATACAGTTCGTCCCTGTAGATACTGTCATATGCGGCCTTGAAATAGATGAAAAGATGGTGGGTGTCAATTTGGTGTTCTTGGGTTTTTTCCAGGATCTGCCGTAACGTGAATATTTGATCGACTGTGGACTTTCCTGGTCTAAAACCACACTGATAAGGACATATCAGTTTGTTGACGATGGGCTTTAGACGTTCACATATTACGGCAGAGAAGATTTTATAAGCGATGTTAAGTAGGCTGATTCCTCTATAATTGGTGCAGTTTAGAGGGTCTCCTTTTTTCAGGATCGGGCAAACAATACTGAGATTCCATTCATCGGGCATGCTTTCTTCCGACCATAGCTTACAGATAAGTTGATGTATGCTCCTAACCAACTTATCTTTAGCTGCTTTAAAGAGCTCGGCATTCAAGCCATCCGCTCCAGCGGCTTTGTTAGACTTCAGCTTAGATATAGCTATCTTTACTTCGTCTAAGTCGTTAGGACGGGATTGTTGGCTTTCGTCGTCTATGTTGAATGGATCATCCTGCCTGACAGCGGAATTCGGTTCGTCGTCGCCGTTATACAGTCTGCAGAAGTGGTCCTTCCATATCCTCAGCATTGACTGCGGTTCCACTATGATGTTTCCACTTTCGTCTTTGCAGCCTTCGGTTCTAGGTTTATGTACTTGTGAATTTCGTTTCACCTGTTCATAAAACTTCATTCCTGCTTTTGAACCTCTCAACATCTTCGACCACACGCTTCTCATGCTCTCTCTTTTTCTTTCTTTCTATGCAGCGCCGCTTTGCGTGCCTGTTGTTTAGCTGCATTTGCCTGTCGACATTCCTCATCAAACCAGGGGCTTCTTGCAGCAAAATCGATGAGCCTGAATCCGTTGTTGGAAGTGTTGTCGTGCAGGCTGTTTTTCCCGATTATTCCACCAAAGATGTCTTCCCTTCCTAGCTTGGCATTAAAATCGCCCAGGACAATTTTAATATCGTAGCTAGGACATTACTCGTATGTTTTGTCTAAAAGCTCGAAGAACATAAATTTGGTGTTGTCATCCTTCTCATCTATGGAGGCGTGCGCGCATATCAGGCTAATGTTGCCGAATTTAGCCTTGATGCGGATGGTCATGAGGCGCTCGTTGATGCACCTATAGCTTAAGACTTGTTGCCTAGGTCTGGCTCCAATGACAAAGCCGCATCCAAATAAGCGCTGTTGGTTTTCTTGGTAGCAGTCACCATATGTAGTAAATATCGCAGTTTTTCATCCTCTTTTTGCCCATCCCATCGTATTTCCTGGATGGCGGTGATGTCTGCTTTATAGCAGTCTAGGGTCTCCGCTAATTCTTCGGCTGCACGTGGTCTGTTAAGGGACCTAACATTCCACTTGCATATCCGAAGTTCGTTGTCCTTAATTCGTTTGCTTAGGTTGTCAACAATAAATCCGTCCGTATCCGAGGCTTGTTGGTGCTTCGCAACTATTAGATTTTTAAGTGGTCAGGAAGTCACCCTGACGGCACAACCCCCAACCTGGAGGGCCAGATCCTTAGTATAACTCCAAGGACGGGGAGCCGGATAAACCGCTCCTTATAGGCCTGGGCTCCAAATAAGTCGTAGAAACCCTATAAGGTGTTCACTAAGTAGTTCAGCCTTACTGGAACTGTAGACGCCACCGTTGATTCCATGTCGGGAATTCCTCCGCTGTCGTCTGGATAAGGAGAGGTGCCTTAGTGGACGCACCTCTCCCCCCTCTCTCGTTTGCTGCCCCAACAACTTTCCACTGGGGTTGGAACCCAATCTCCAGTTGAGGCACCCGATGTTCACCACGGGAGGTGAGAGTAGGAGTTGATAGACAGAGGTTGGTTCTTGTTATGTCTCCAAATAAAGCAGCTATGTAATTTTATTCGCAACTGAAGCACCTACAACATCACTGATTGTAATATTTTTCGACTTCCTCATATTTCTTCATAAAATGTTTGAATATGGTAAACCACACAACCACTATGTGTAGTGTATGCTAAGAAATGAGGTTCCTTATGGCTTCCTTGAGTTACTTCAGTAAATGAATAGATCAGTCTGAAAAGACTCTAGGATTGGGGATTATCTTATGTTTAAGATATGAATCAATGGCCAAAGAAAGCCAACCTTTTTAAATTTGATGCAATTGATTTAAAGTAAGTTTATTAGAGGGCTGATTAAAATATGTACGACAGGATTGAATTTAGTAAAAATTAATTTTACGAATAAGGGAATCGAGTTCTTCGAAGTTAAATTTACAAAACAAATATACGTTTTCTTTACGTTAGAAGATCAGGACAATAATGTTCCCTCACAAGGGTGAGACAATGTTTTGAGAGGACTCCTTATCGTTATATACACAATTTCTATCGTTTAACGTGAAAAACAGGTCAAGGGTTCAGGAATCCCAGGAATTACATAAATCTCAATATATTTCCGTCAAAATTCTCACAATATCATAAAAGAATATTTAACTTTCTTTTAATATCAAATATTACTTCGAAACGTCTTCGTTCGCAATTTCAAAAAGAATGATAATAACACTCTTAGATTTTGTTCTCAGAAATATATTAAGATAATTTCTGCAAGCAAACATTTTTAAGATAGAAACGTAATTCTACAAAGAATTTTTATTATTATTTTTCTGCGATGTACAAAGTGAAAAACGTACAAAATTGTTTCTACTCGGCGATGTACACGTTTTTCAAAAGGTAACTTCTAACTTTTTATTCTACACTACAACTACACAAAACTTACATCATCCTCACTCCTCCTATATACATATGTAGAACCATTTTAACCTTAAATAATTAATCAACCATTCTTGAGCATGGTGAACTATCATGAATTTCCATATTCACAAGGAAGAAGAAAACTATGCTCTGGCACTCTATACGACACGATATACTCCTAGCTTGTAGTCTCCCATCAGCCAACAGAATATAAAATAAAATTTTGTGAAATACATGTGCACACGCTTGTTGAACAAAGGTACAGGTAAATTCATCCATACTACTCAGCACACCCCCTCAACACACCCCCCACCTATCATATACAATATAAGCAAACTTTGCTACAAGTTCGTGGAGGAAGTTCAACCAAGAGAAGATACAACATGAGACTTTGAAAAACTCATTGACCTGGAAACATTAAAAGTTAAAACATACGGTATGGCATCCTAATACAAGGTCTCATCCGAAAGACCTAAGTTCGAAAATCAAAAAATGGAATGAGGTGAAGTTCCACTCGACTCTTAAGTCTATATACCTATACAAAACACCACCCTTCTTCAACCCATCATCATCATATGCAACATATAGATGAGGCAAATGTACAAGGTACAAGGCAGGGTATAGGAGAAGCCATGGGTTTAAGGTTGCATGTGATATTTTCTAGCTTTTAGCTGTATCGGAGTAATGACGACTTTTTCCAACCCCCCAAATCCACATCTACCGTCACCATCGCTATATCACCATCATCATTTTGTAGTCCCCACCTGCGAAAAACAGGACACAAAACCAAAGCCAAAGATTGCATTTGCATCTGAAGCGAAGTGAACGTGTGTGCATATTATGAGGAGACCAAGACCGAGTTGGGACTACTCCCAACCACCAATCCTCGCCTTGCCTTCAAAGACAACGTTTGAACTATAGTTTGAAGTAGCCAAGCCATATCCAGCCCCTATAGCTTCTTCCCACATATTCCACTAGAAAACATAGCTCTCTAGATATCCCCTGGTTCTGGTGGTGGCGCTGGTGCTGGGGCTGGCGCTAGTGGTACTGCTGCACTGCAACAGAATACAGGAAATACCGGACAACCCGGAGTTGAAAAATTAGAAGTGCAACCATGTATGCATGTTAACTTTTGCAACAAAATCCCAACTCACATTGGAATCAGTTTACTATATATGTATCTAACGGCTCCTCTGGTTCTGTGTTCTAGAGTCCTAAGTCCTGGTCTTGGTCCATGAATACCCTATAGTTAGTGGATGCGTTTTCGGGTGAATGCAAGAATTCACATGGAGGATATCCCCAAAGCATAACACATAGTAAATAGGTTATTTTTGCGAGAGCATTTCTCAAGGGCGCACATATGAGATAAAACGGAATAGGATCATCATCATCATCGGAGAAAAAGGTGAGCTGTGACAAATAATATGGAAATACGGTGTTAGTGCGTGTATCTAGAAGATATTTGTTGGTGTTGTTGTTTGGCTGGGCAAAGTTCCTCGCAGATAAACATACCGTCTGAGTGGGAACAGTGGTTAGCTTATCCAAAGTTTTGGATTTCTCTATTCAAACTCCAGCATGACGAATTTATTGAGTTGTGTTTTTTGGTAAGGTGGTCGCTAAAGGAGGGGGGGTTGTTAAGGAAGAAAATTTGATGGTAATGTTGGTTTTGATTGGAATCATAAATGACGTCCTGCTGGAATGATTACTAATTCGAACAAACAGAATTCTGGCGCGAAATGTGGCATAAGATGCAGTTACACTGTAAAATGGACATTTCATTGACATGATGATTTCCAGCCCAAAGCCATAAAGTGAATTCCAATCTGATTCAAGCAGTCATAGGGTAGAATTTCTTGAACGACGCAGAGGCATTTTGTTGAATGAACTCATTTTCAATCAAATATTTTCATAGAATCTTTTAATTAAGATGTGCCTATTCGATTACTTGACGATTTAGTTTGAGCTTTGAACTAGGTGCCATATTAAGAAATCACCAATATTGGTAGATTGATTTTACTGTTTAAGTTGACTGTTGTACAGCTTAACCTGCTTATACGAGTAAGAAAAACCGCTTTTAGAAACACTTTTTAAAGAGTATTTTCAACATTTCAACTAGTAAAAATTAAGGTTATCCTAAAAAATTTCATGTCATTAAAATTCAATATTTTCCATAAATTAGTGTTCTTAAAAATTTTAAAATTATATTTTTTGTAAGCCAAATTTATAATTTACTGGAGAATTTATTCGATTATCCGGTGTTTCGTTATGACCAATTTTATAGACTGATTTAGTAAGATGCTTAAGCCACTTTTAGCAATTTACTTAGCTAAGAAGATGATTTAGCTAATTTAAAATAATATTTGTAGTAAAGTACCCGTGGCATGATAGCTGGTGCGTACAAACACAAATTGACTCATAAAAATTACAATATCGGCCCGACTCCACTCAAGGGGGCGGTGTCGCTCTCTTTATACGAAAAAGCATTAATTATAAAGTCGTATACAACAATGAATTGCGAAAGCTCAAGACGCTAGAAGTTTGCGTTGTATGCATCTCTCTCACTCAAGGGAAGCGGATGTATATGACTGCGGCTTATGCGGCTGGAGCTCCGCAGGTTACTTACTTTGCTTCAGAACTCGAGATTCTTTTTAGGGAACTGAAACTGAGCTTGGAAGAAAACTATTTCATCTTGGCCAGTGTTTTGAACGCAAAAAATGAAGATTGGGGAAATCAACATAGTAATCCCAGAGGTAACCATCTTTTTAATTTGATGAATCATGAATCTTTACAGCGTTGAATATGGCATCGACCTGCTGGCTACTGAAAAGCCATCGTATCCAAGAAGCGGCTCCTTTCTGGATCTTTTGCTGTACGACACAAGACTGACAGTTACAGACAAAGTGGGTAATCACCCTCGAAACTGCTTACAGACAGTCGAGTACGACAGTGACACTGCGGACTGGCTGCTGTAATGCAGATTCCGAACGAACGCGTGGAGTTGGAAGAGTACGCTGCAACGCATTCTTACAATTACAGTAAGATGCGCTGGCCTCGTTTCACCAACACCCTAGCGAGAGAACTTCGTACGAGTGACATAGCCCCACCAAACAACAGAAACCTGACAAATACAGAAATTGACCAACATTTACAACAGATGGACGAAATAATAAAACGAACGATGGAACGGACAATACCAAAGTACAAAGAACGGGACCAAATGCAAGCTTACAGAAACGCGACTATTGACGCACTACGTAAGCACAAGAGTGGCTTACTGACAAGACTCAAAAACTTGTACAAACGACTCACATACCCACACGACTTGGAGGTTAGGACACTGAAGTCGTCAATAAAAAATGTCAATCTGTTGATTAAGGAGAACTACAGGCTATCAATTAACAAGCACTGGGACCGCAAGATCCGGTCAGTTAATTCCAGTGACCCTAGTATGTTCCCTAAAATCAACAAGATATTCAGGAAAAAGAACGTCTGAAACTCCAAAGAACTGAAGAGAACAGAGACGTACTCATGACAGCGCAAATAGATCCAGAAGAAGCCATCTTTGACGATGACTTTTTTATAATTGAAGGAAAAAGTGGAGGTGGTGGGAGCTGCTTTCCAGCAAGTGTACAAGGTGAATGCTAGCATTCGCCCCAACCACGACCTGGAAAACAGAGCCCTACTTAATCACTTTTACCTTCGAAATGATATAACACAATGGCGATCTGAAAACCGCGGTTTCATGCGGTTCAATGACGATTCCTTGGCAAATGCCATAATCACCGAGCAGACGGGACCAAGTCCCTTGTTAGTAACGAAGGTTGAGCTTCAGCTCATCATCAACTCAATAAAAAACAAAAAGTCAGGAGGTGTCGATGTACTAAGACATTTACCGATGGAGGCAATTGACATTTACACCACACTCTTCAAAAATGCAGTCACTGAATAACTCATATTACCCAGTGCATTGGAAGACCGCTGTGGTTCATCCTCTCCCGAAAAAGGGAAAGTACAACTCCAACCCGTCAAATCTTCGGTCGATAAGTCTTCTTCCGAGCATCAGCAAAATTTTCGAAAAGATCATCAATAGGGCTCTGACTAAGTGGGCTGCGGACAACAAAATAATTCCGGATAAATAGTTCGGGTTCAAGGCGGGTCATGACACAATTCATGCTGCGTCTAAACTCGTTTCTGATATCCAATGGAATAAATCAAAACAACAATGTACAGGTGCTGTTCTGGTTGATTTGGAAAAGGCAATTGACACCGTATGGTTAGAGGGTCTTTACCTAAAACATTGTTGTATATATACTTTATGATATGCTTAACGGTAGAAAGTTTGTTGTCAAAAGTGGCAATGTAACTTCTACCACAACATTCTTAATTAAAAATGGTCTTCAACAGGGAGCGGTGAATTCGCCGATTCTCTTCAGCATTTACACCAGCGATCTGATAGGTAGTCTTACAAAGGCAATTGCGTACGCTGACGATCTAATTGCGTATAGAATGGCCCGAAAGGTTGAGGTTATTAGAATTCTCTTGCAGCGTGATTTCGACAAGATTCAGCGATATTGCGACGACTGGAAACTGAAAATAAATGTCCAGAAGTCGGAGACAATTCTGTTCCGGACTCCGTTGGCTAGGGCCACGAGGGATACGTGCAAGAATTGGCGCAAGATGGTCATCGTTGATCTTCACGGGCAGCGATTAGCGAGCAAAAGTGTAGTGAAGTACCTCGGTATCTGGTTAGATCAGTATTTATATTTCGACAGACATATAAATGCTGCTCTGACCAGGGCCAGAGGAGCCTTCGCTCTGACGAAACGGCTGTTTTTTAGCAGTCGGCTTGACTCCAGAGTAAAGGTAATTTGCTACATGGCCCTCATACGGCCGATGATCGTTTATGGTTGTCCTGTGTGGTTCAACGTTGCCCCTTCCCAGATGGAGAAGTTTCGGGTGTTCGAGCGGCAGTGTTTACGACGCTGTACCGGCTTATATCGAACAGCTGAATCTTCTTACGTGCATTACTATTCCAACGAGGTCCTATACAACGGGGCTCGAATCAACAAAATTGACAATTTCGTGATAAAACTCGTTCGAGGTCACATTGCAAGGGCTATGTCTTCGACCAACAATTTAATTTTCGGGGCGTTCTATCCGAACGACGAGTATTTTGAGAGTGCACGCTTGAGCGGCTTCATTCCACCAGAGGCATTCCTCTTTTTAGACAGATGCGGTCTGATACAGGATAGATTGGCAGTTCCGCTAATCTACCACGTCAGACGACGAACCGTGGATAGGCGACTCCTGTATAATCGGGACGTCATGGCACAAAACGGAGCAGAGCTCCTTCGGTTAAGTAGGGCTGTGTCCGAACGGGACCGAACTGATAGGGTGAAGCAGGAGAACAAGTTTTGTTGGCTTCAATCGGCACTTGATAGTGGGTAGTCGGGATGGGGTTTTAAGCCTTGGCCGGCTTACATACTTGTATTATAGTTTTAGGGTTTAGTTTTAAGTAGAATAGGCATGGTGGCACAAAAAAAAATACAAAAAATACAAAAAAGAAAAATGCAAAAAAAAATTAAAAAAAAAACATGGAATAAAAAAAAAATTAAAAAAAAAGACAACAATATATGAAAAACAAAAAACGTTAGATAGTTAGATTTGCTGCTGTATTTGTTCTAGTTTTAAGTAGTTTATAGGTAGAATAGGTAGTTTAAGTTAGCTTTAAGTTTTATATTAAGGACCTTATTTTAAGTAGTTTTAAGTAAAAATAAAAAAGGATATTAATATTAGTTTTTTTTTTTAAATTTTCTTATGAATAAAAAAATAAATAAAATGTAATTGAAGTTAAATAGATCTTAGGGCCGAAAGGCATTAGCATTAAGTATTATTGTTTAACTTAGAGTGTCCGTATGGGACCAGTAAGTTAGTTGTAAGTTATGGTTAATTAGGCTAGTTTTATGAATTTTTGTCTAGCTTTAAGATAGGTTTAAGATTGAATTAATAAAAATGAATTTACAAAAAAAAAAAAAAAAGTGAGTTGGAATGTCATGCCAGAGGTCTTGGGTTCAATCCTTGTCTGTGGCATCTAAAATTTTTTTCAGGGTACTGCATCTTGCGAGGAATTGTCAAATTCTCCAAGAGTAATTCTTGTCATGAAAAGTGCTTTCTCAAATTAGCCGTTCGGATTCGGCTTAAAACTGTAGGTCCCCTCAATCCCTGACAACAGTACGCGCACACAGGAATGGTGAGAGTTGAAAGTCACTAGGCTCTAGTTTTCAACCGACTGTTGCTCCACCCAATTTATTTATTTTTATTAAACCACTGGAGTATCTTATTACCTCTTAACATTTTGCTAAAGTTAGACTTCCGGAACGGCATCTGTCATTTTCCTAGAAAAGTGTCATTATTTTATTTCAAGGAGTACGTTCAAGTTTCTTTGGGTTGTTTATTTTCACGAACAGTCACCATTTAGACATGTTGGGATGCCCGTCATTTAATAACATTAAAGGCAATAAATTATAATTCAGTAAAATTTGAGCCCTTAAAATTAGGTTGTTTACAATTTGGCGCTATTATCTTTATTTATTCCCAAGACACTTGAGTATAAAATCAATTTTTATTGAATTTTAATGCTAACTATATTTTAAGGTTTTTTTTTTCTAGGAATATCTGTCCTAATGAAAATCGTCATGTCGAAAACTTCAATCTTTGCCTTCGTTGCTTAAAAAGAATTCTGGACATTACCTTAATTCTTGTTTGTAAAATATTCAAGGTGGCAAATATGACTCTTAGGTTTTTTGAACTTTCTGCTAATTTGAATGTAATGTCTGCGAAACAAAGTTCAATTTATGTCAATATCCCAGGTGGTTCTTGCGAAATTCCTTACGAAAAAAGGATCAAGAACGAACACATGACATCACAAAACATATTCTAGTGACCTTAAAATGTCGAGAAAGGTCAACTTTTTTAATTTATGTAACAAATCTGATCCATTACAAATAATAATGAGAATATAATAGAACTAATATGAACCAGACAATTAATTTTACTGGCAACTTCTGTTTAAAGGGTGTTGGGGTAGCTCTTAATATTTGAAGACCTCTGGTCTTCCCTTTAATTAAAAACTGCAACGGATTTAAATGCCGCACAAAATAAACTTTTCTTTTGGTTTTCTATTAATTTTTCTTTTAACTTTTATTTCTGCAATTAACTTTAATTTCCTTTTAATTTACTTTTTTTTTTTTGAGAGTGTTGTTTGGGTGGTGGCGATGTCGAGAAGAAGTGAGAATAGAATAGAATGAATTAAATCTATGACGTTTTTGCTGAGAAGCCGCGCGCCGTCAGAAAATAAGCCATAAGCCTATCAGAAAATAAGCCGTGAGCCGATCATTTTCTAAATCTCCACCTTAAAGGTGTTAACAACATGGGCGCTCGCCGATTATGCTCATCTTATACTTGAACATTACCGCCCGCCTTGCAATAATTAATAATTGTTGCAAAACAAGCTATCGATATAAATACAACAACCGTCACCCACCAACAACAAATACAATGAAAATTTGATTGTACGTAATAAGTTAAAGCAACGTTTTAATTAATATTAATTTTTTGAGAATAATTTAAGATAAAGTAACGAAAAATTTTTTTTTTATTGATATACATATTCATTTTTATATCAAAACTTAGAGATACCATCCAATGTTTTTACAATTTGCTTTACTGGATATAATTGTATTAAGGAAATTTTACCCTTTTTTTTTTTTTTAACAAATAGATCGCAACTTTCTTTTTCGGCTTTAAAAATGTTTGGCAATCGAACGTGTGACGATACCACTTGCAGTTTTCACATCTGCGACCCGAATTTTATCATCATGACCGGCGTAAACTTTAATAACTCGACCCAGGCGCCACTCGTTGGGTGGTAAATTTTCGTTTCGAATAATAACTAGATCATTTACTTCAATATTTCTTTCTGGATATTTCCATTTATACCTCTTATGGAGTTCCTTTAAGTACTCTTCTTTCCACCGAGCACATAGTTGATGATGGAGAATTTTCAATTTTTTCCACCGATTCATTACGCTAAGTGATTCCTCTTGGTAGGACGGTTCTGGCAAACCTGTCATTAAGTCACCGGTGAGAAAATGACCAGGGGTCAATGGAACGATGTCTGCCACATTTTCTGACATGGGTGATATGGGGCGAGAATTTAAACTACATTCAATTCTAGTGAGCAGAGTAACGAATTCTTCAAACGTGAATTTTTCATTACCTGCCACTTTTCGGAAATGCATTTTGAAGCTCTTAACTCCCGCTTCCCATAACCCACCCATATGAGGCGATCCGGGAGGGATAAAATTCCACTTTATTTGCGAAAACTGATGGGCGGAGGCAGTAGGACAATGCCTCAGTGACTTATGAAAATTCGATAAAAGAACTTTAGAAGCTCCCACGAAATTAGTTCCGTGGTCAGAGAACACTTTATCAGGCGTTCCTCTTCGGGACACAAAACGTGTAAATGAGGCCAGAAAGGCTTGGGTTGTGAGATCACTCACCAGTTCCAAATGTATGGCACGTGTAGCAAAACAGACAAATATACAAACGTATCCTTTGTCTAACCGACATTTTCGACCATAATACGTTTTTATCGAAAATGGGCCTGCAAAATCAACACCTACATTCGTAAAAGCACGACTTAAAACGGTTCTTTCGTGGGGTAGCGCACCCATTAATTGCGTTTGCACATGTTTTTTGTACCGAGTACAAGTTGCACACTTAATAATGCATTTTTTGATAAGGTTTTTAATACGAGGTGTCCAATATTCTGATCGAATCATCCGTAACACAAGTTGAATTTCACCGTGAAGAGATAGCTCGTGAACATATTCAACGTATCGTTGGATGAAAAGACAATTTGTAGGAAGTAAAATCGGAAATTTTTCATTGTAGGACAGAGTCGACAAAACCAATCTTCCATTGGAGCGCAAAATACCATTTTCGTCAATAAAAGGATTGAACTTTTGCAACCAATTCTTCGACGCTAACTGTTTTTTCAACAACAAATCAGTATACTCTTTTTGAAAATATTTTTTCTGAGTAAGGACAATGAATTTTCGTTTTGCGGAGACAATTTCTTCGTGCGAAAGTTCTGAACTTGAGTGTTTTTTGTGTCCACGCTTATTGAAGGAGTGATAAAATCGAAAAATGTAAGCGATAACGCAAACAATCTTATGCCAATTCGAATACTTGCAAATATCCTCTTCAAAATCTTGGACAACTTGTACCGCGAGGGTTTTAACACTTCTCATCTCTAAAACTGATTCATCCACTGGATTATGTTTCGATTTTGGCCACTGTGACTCTGGTTGAACCAACCACTGAGGACCATTCCACCATAAGGAATTTAGTTTTAAATCGGATGGAGAAACCCCTCGGGTAGCTAAATCAGCTGGATTTTCAGATGAAATGACGTGTGACCAGTTTGTCGCCGAAGAATTTTTCAAGATTTCCGCTGTTCTATTTGCTACGAAGGTTTTCCATGAACTTGGAGGTTTCTGAAGCCAGGCCAGTACTATAGTGGAATCCGTCCACAAATTTACTGACGATAGGTTTTGAATCTGAAGTGAGGTTGTCGATAAACTGAGCATCCTAGACAAAAGGACAGCCCCTTGTAGCTCTAATCTGGGCAACGAAATGGTATTCACTGGGGCGACTTTCGACTTGGCCCACAAAAGATGTGATGTGACTTTATAAGTATGTTGCACCCGTAAATAAATGCACGCTGCATAGGCCTTCTCCGACGCATCGCAGAACCCATGTATTTGAGACACACCGTGTGGACTAAATTCTACCCATCGAGGAATACGTATGTTTATAACTTCTGGCAAACTGGAAACAAATGATTTCCACCTTTGTTCCGTGATGGGAAGAAGGCAGCTATCCCAATCTGTCTTATCTTTCCATATTTGTTGCATCAGTATCTTAGCAACAATCACGACAGGGGCCAACCACCCTACCGGATCATACAGTTTCGCTATCACTGATAAAACTGAACGCTTAGTGAAAGAGACAGATTGAGGAACTGACTGAACGGAGAAGGAAAAAGTATCCAGTGTTGCCTTCCATTGTATACCCAGAGTTTTAACTGAACTTTTGTCATCAAATTTCAAAAAATCTTCATTAAGCAGTGAACTTTTGGGTATAGATTTCAACAACTGTTTTGAATTTGACGTCCATTTTCTCAAGTTCAAACCAGCCGATTGCAAAACAAGGATTAATTCGGATTGCGCTTTTAACGCCGTGGAAATATCATGAGCTCCCGATAAAACGTCATCTACAAACAATTCTCTTTGAAGAATACTGGAAGCCAGAGGATAAGAAGTTTTAACTGATTTGGCTAAGTGATGCAACGAACGAATGGCTAAGTATGGCGAGCAAGACACACCAAATGTTAGTGTCGTCATTTCAAAAACACTGAGAAGATCTTTTGAGCTTTCACGAAATAAAATTTTTTGAAAGGGTGTTTGATCGGAATGAATTTTAATTTGGCGATACATTTTCTCTATATCGCTATTGAAAACGTATTTATAAAGTCGCCAATTCAACATCAAGAGTGTTATGTCCGTTTGGAGCGCTGGACCCGGATACAATACGTCATTTAAACTTTTCCCGTTTGAAGAGGCAAATGACGCATTAAAGACGACACGAACCTTTGTCGTTACGCTTTCGGGCTTTATGACTGCATGATGCGGCATAAAAAATGACTTTTGATCATTCAAAACAGCTCTTGAAGTATCACTTGGCTTCATGTGACCCAGGTCAACGTACTCTGATAAAACCGAATCATACTCGTGTTTGAGACTAGGGTTGCTTAAAAAACGCTTCTCATTTCTGAGGAATTGTCGTTGTGCGTTGCCGTAAGAAAATCCTAAACGAGGATCTTGCAAAAAATCTTCCTTAAACGGTAATCGCACAACATAACGACCGGTTCTATCCCGATATGTGGTTTTTTCAAAAAGATCTTCACAATGTTGTTCCGCGGCTGTCCATACTTGAGCTTCTGGGAGCTCTTCGAGCTGCCAAAATTTTTGAATTTCATCATTCAAAGAAACTTCGTTATAAAACGATAACGATTTAGAAAATTGCATATTATTTGCAGAATTGGGGTTTTGCAATGGGCCTAGTAGAACCCATCCAAAAACTGTGTTCTGAGCCATAAGTTGCTGAAACACCATAGGTTTTAGACCATCACGGATAATAAAGGGATATATATCCGCGCCAATTAATAAGTCAATCTTGGAACTTTGAGAAAAATAGGGATCCGCTAATGGGAAATCGAAAAGTTTTTGGGATTCTCTTAGCTCCACTGACGCCGAGGGTAAATTATCAGTGACCGTTTTGAGAACAAGAGCTTGAGCACAGAGAATAAAATGTTTATCAATTTTTGATTTAAGTGTAAATGAACACATTTTTGACGAAGTCGCCGTCACCGTTGAATTAATGCCTGCCACCGTGGCTTGCACTGATCGTACGGGTAGTTGTAATTTCTTTTGAACCTCTTCAGAAATGAAAGAGATTTCTGAGCCCGGATCTAGCAGCGCTCGCCACTCAAAATCATCTTGATTTTGGTGAATTCTTACTATTGCCGTAGCTAAAAGAGTTGTTCTCTGCGATTTGGCAAAAAAAGCTTGGGCATTTACACTAAGGGTTTCAGTAGGATGTGAAAGATTTGAACTATCATTCGGAATAGTTGGTTGAACGCCGGGATTTTCAATTCGATACGAATTTTGGAAAGTATTGCTTGAACTTGTAGCTGCAGCTTGAGTGGACTGTACATTCGGGTTAACACTCCCCGGTGGAGTGTTATCAAAATGCAAAAGTGAATGATGCTTTCCCTTACACTGAAAACATGTATTTTCACTTTTGCATGCGGATACCATATGGGTAAAACCTAGACAATTAAAGCAATATTTCAACTTTCGTACGATATTTCTCCTTTTAGCCACGGTCATTTTTAAAAACTCTGGGCATAGACGCAATGAGTGTTCCCCTTTGCAAATTTTGCAGTGGGAATTTATTTGAGCATGATGTGCACGAACACGAGGCATATTGCTCGAAGACTGCTGTTTAGACACTATAGTTCGCGAAACTTTATTAACCTTTTGCATGTCGGCCACGTTTTCCAAAACCCGATACCTATTGGTGAGGAAGTTGTTCATACATTCCCACGTTTGAATTTCTGTGGGCTTATCGAGGGACTCTTCCCAAAGAGAAAGTGTTTGCGTTGGAAGTCGAGTTGCACAAAAGTAGGTTATAAACGCGTCCCATGTTTTTATTTCGATACTATGTGACTTTAAAGCAATAAGAGCTTCATTGATGTTGCTTTGCAGTTCCTTCAATGCCGCGGCCGATTCTACCTGAATACACGGTTGCCCGAGCAAAATACAAAGATGGCTGTTTACGAGTATTCTTTTATTTTCGTAGTGGTCTTTGAGAGCCGACCACGCAGCCTCGAAATTGTCGTCTGTGATTTCAAATTTAGAGACAATGTTCAAAGCATGATCTTTAGTTCGGGCACGCAAATGAAAAAGTTTTTGAACGGGACTTAATTTTGCGTGCCGGACATACAGTGCAGTGAACATGTCCCTAAATGCAGGCCATTTCACAAAATTCCCACTAAAAACTTCAGTCTCGCATGGCGGAACATGCATACTATGCGTCAACCCATTACACTTGTTTTCATCACTCACTTTATCTTTATTTTTATCATCCCTAGTTTTTGATTCGCCCTCTAATGGCCGCGTGGCTTCGAGAATTTCACTAAGAAACTCAATATAGGTATTGGACGAGCTTTTGTATTTGCCCTTAACCTCAACGAGTGACGCCTTAAGTTCGTCATCCTCAGTCGCCGCCCAAACAAAATGGCTATAAGCCTTTTTAACATCTAACCATAATTCTTGAAGCTCAATCCGAAATGCTTCAATCGTCGATTGCGAAAGCCCTGTAACTGGTTTTTCTTTAAATGTTGCATGAAAATCGACCAACGTGTCGCATGCCAAAATAAGTTTCTCCAAACTCATAGCAAAAATGAAAAAAAAAAAAAACCAAAAGAAACGCGCCCAATTTATGTTGAAAATGAAAATTGCTCACCACCGTTATAACGCCGAAACTTAATCGTACAAAGGTAAGGCGATTTTATTTTTACCGTAGGATATAAACCCTTCCAAATTTGACCGCTTTATATTTTAACGCGTGGTAGAACGTACCAATTTTACCGTTTAACTACCTCACGTATATATTAAAAACAAATTTTAGCAAATTGGAAAAATTTGGATAAATACCTGTACAATACAAAATTTACGATGGCTGCAATGATGATGATGACGCTGGAACTGATGAAGACTTCGATAATTATGGCTACAGATGTAATGGTTACAGATGTAATTTTCCGGACATCGATTAAAAAAGGCTACAGATGTAATGATTACAGATGTAAATTCTCTCCGAGGACTTCTTTGATGATTACTGGATAATGATGGCGTGCCGTTATTATGAGACGGTGCCAACTTGCCGTTATTACGGGACGGTGCCAAGCGTGCGCACGTGCCGTTATTACGGGACGGTGCCAAACTTTCCGTTATTACGGGACGGTGCCAGACGTGCGGACGTGCCGTTATTATGGGACGGTGCCAAGCATGCGCACGTGCCGTTATTGTGAGACGCTGCCAAGCTTGCCGTTATTACGGGACGGTGCCAAACGTGCGGCCGTGCCGTTATTAAGGACGGTGCCAGAATTTATTTTGCACAAAATGGCGCTATCTGGCTCGAATGGACCAAATGTTGGGGTAGCTCTTAATATTTGAAGACCTCTGGTCTTCCCTTTAATTAAAAACTGCAACGGATTTAAATGCCGCACAAAATAAACTTTTCTTTTGGTTTTCTATTAATTTTTCTTTTAACTTTTATTTCTGCAATTAACTTTAATTTCCTTTTAATTTACTTTTTTTTTTTTTGAGAGTGTTGTTTGGGTGGTGGCGATGTCGAGAAGAAGTGAGAATAGAATAGAATGAATTAAATCTATGACGTTTTTGCTGAGAAGCCGCGCGCCGTCAGAAAATAAGCCATAAGCCTATCAGAAAATAAGCCGTGAGCCGATCATTTTCTAAATCTCCACCTTAAAGGTGTTAACAACATGGGCGCGCGCCGATTATGCTCATCTTATACTTGAACAAAGGGTTTTCAATTTTACACGATAAAAGCTATGACTTTGTATAGAAATTTGGGGTATTTAAAACGTCACAATATAAGAAACAAATCAAAATTTTGCTATAAATAGCCAAAATTTAATGTTGGCAAGCAAAATATTTTTCAAAAAATAACCACGAGGATAATATTGACGGTATTCGTTAACAGACTGATTTTCAATAGTTAGCAGGGTGAAATGTGATATTATTGTTACTTCTTCTTTTTTCATGAAGCTCAATCTGTTGGACAAGTTCACAATAAAGCCAGCCATAACAGCTAAATTAAATCAATTAACTCAAACATTATTAAGAAAACTGCCTGTTTTCAAAAACTCTGCAAAATTGTATAGAAATACATATCTGAATGTTAAAAGTTGCTTATGAGAACTTTGTTCAAACAACGTTTCCAAAATTAAACGTGCTTATTAGACATTTTTATTTTTGTTTGACAATCCTCTTATCCTCTTACTTCAAATAAATCCACTTTAACTTGAATGGATGCACAATTAGTTTTAAAATTAGACAAGGAAGAATTTATAATGAAAAACGGATATTTTTATATAACAAAAGAAAAACATACGTATGTATGTTGTTTTTGGAAAGAGACTTTTTTGAAAAATCTTCGTGTATTTTTTATAACCTTTCAGCTTTCGACGCTATCATATTTTTCAAAAAATTTAATTTTCAAAAATATACTGAATGTCAAAAAAAATATTTTCTGTCAGATAAAATAAGTTTGAAGATAATGTTTTTAATTTTTGAAAAGATACTATTTGAGTCGAAAATCAATTTTTACCAACTTTTATTCATTTTTGTTAAGGTTTTTATTTAAAAAAAAACTGTCAATTCGATTTTTCTCAAAATTTTTCTGAATATTGAAAACAATATTTCTTTTAGGTTAAAATTAGTTGGAAGCCATAATCTCAAATTTTTGAAAAGATATTTCAGTTTAAACCCAATTTTTACCAATTTTTGTAAATTTTTTTTAGGTTTTTAATTTTGTGTAAAAAAACTGTCATTTGATTTTTCTCAAAATGTTACCAGATATTTCACGTTCGGGACCGGTCAATTGGCCGCTTAGATCGTGCGATTTAACGCTTTTAGACTTTTTTTTGTGGGTCTATGTTAAAGCTCATGTCTATACAGAGAAGCCCGCTTCAATTGACGCATTGGAAGACAACATTGAAGCATTTATTTGTGAGATACCGGCCGAAATGTTGGAAAAAGTATGGCAAAATTGGACTAAGCGGATGGACCATTTGAGGCGCAGTCAAGGTCAACACTTGCATGAAATAATCTTCAAAAATTAAATTATATGGACCATACTTTCGATTCAAATAAAGATTGCATGCATTTTTCTGAATTTTATGTGTTTATTATAGGAAAATAAATGTTATAAAAGGTTTTTCAATGAGAGGTTTTATTTTGAATAACAGAGGGCTCTAGAAGAACTAATAGCAGTTGCAGTTCGTAGTTTTGTCGAAAAGCAAGGTGTGTCCTCCTCACCGATCTTTGGAATTAGACACTGTACAAATGACTTATATGTATGTCAAGACAATTAAAAATCGTCATTCTTCCTCCTTAAAATGAAATGAACATCTAATAATATCGCTTTTAGTAATATCAAAATGAAACGTATTATTGAAAAACGCTGTGCATAAGCTCTGTGAAGACAATCACAAAAAGGTAAAACTTAACAATTATTTAAACTTATTTTTAAGACTTCTTCCAGCGAAGTGGTAGTCAATCCAAGAAACTCTCTTCTGTCTAAGCAATAAATTACTGAGTCTTATTCGTTCGGTTTGTAGAGTTAAAAATAAAAAAAAATAGGTGGCGCAACAGTCCGTAAAGAACCAGGGCCGAGTGACTAACAACTGTCAACCATTCCTGTGTGCGAGTTATTGCAGGAATGGAGGGGACCTACAGTTTATATGCCAAATCCAAACGGCAAGATTGAGAAAGCATCGAACCCAAGACCTCTCGCATGACATGGACTATCATATCACGCACTAACCATCATGCCACAGGTACCACGGTCTGTAGTGTTAGGTGCACTTAAAATGTCGATTACTAGATTATGTTCATACTATGTACGTGGATAACAAACTAAAAACGAATTTAGAAAAAGGGAAATTGACAAATTTATATGAAAACGTTAAATATGTAATGAAATTGAAAACTATATGTACCTTTTTACATGGATATACATAGATGCAGGTAGGATGGATAAACTTCTTTAATTTTATAACTTCTAAGGTTTTGTTTTGTCGAGTAGAAATATGTGTAAAAGTAGGTAGGTATATACAAAGTTAGAATCGGTTACTAAACCGAAACACATTTAGATTCTTCTACTATATAACTTCAATTAAGTATTGTGAACTTACTAATAGATCCGAAAACCACATTTTGGGTTTTGGTATTTAACAACAAAAAATAAACTTTTACTGGACAAAAGTACATAGTTTTAAAATAAAACTTAATTTTGTATACCACGTTCTACACTTTACAGTAAAATGCTGAAAACATTACATTTTAATGCTTTTATTTTTAAAGGAAGTTTTAGATAACCTAAAATACTCTACTTTTTTTTATTAAGTCCTAAGTCGAAATGACGGGTTTGTATAGGTAGACAAAAGTATTTATTTAAATTCCGAAATATGATGAAACGAAAAATGGTTTCAACTTTTCGTCCCACAGTCATTGTTGAACCATTAATAACAACAACATTCAAAATTGCATTTTTTGTTTTTTTATTAAATAAAATAAATACAAATTTTATGTATGTTATTATTTCTTAAATCTAAATCGTAGAATTAAAGTTGCAATCTGCAAAAAAAAGGGAAATTAATTAGTTAAAGCCAACACAAGGGTAAATATACATACAAACCATTGGGTGTTGGGCTTGCGACTCAACAAAGAATGTTGGTAGGTGTCCCACGGAGCCCCGGTGACAATAGCTAATGAATAGATCTGTGAAAACACATAAGGAAACAAAATTATATAATAATATAGGTAGTTAATGAACAATTAACAAAATAAAACAAAACACAAACTATTTATAACACATTTATGGACAAAACTTTGTTTCTTTTGGAAAACACAGGTTATAATTATAACCTTAGGCAAATAATAGCACGAATTTTATAATTAACAACAAGTAAACACTTGATTTATAATTCTTTTAACTAAATACACTAAATTTATTAAAAAAACATAAAGAATTTCACAAAAATTGAACAAGAAATTGGCATAAAACGTCACTTGGCCATGCGCACATAAGAATATGTCAATTTGACAATTAAACTTTAAGGACTGAACAAATTGAATATGTTCAGTCAATTCACTTTTCCACGCCGAGATCAATTTTAAGAACATTTTGTTAAAATAATTTTTAATTTTAAAGATATTTTGATTTTTAAATTTTTACATTTAACCTTAATAATAAAGAGGGACAAAAAATAAGTACCAAGGACAAAATGGCATAAACAAAGCTGCGCGAAAATTATGAAGCAAAAAGGCAAGTGCTGCCAAAATGAAAATTGCTGGCATAAATATTGCAACTTATTCACCATGATGCCATTGGTAAATTCATTATTTGGCATGATAAACATCTAAAATAATAAAAATAGACAAATTCAAGTGAATTTGAGATCTTAATTCACCATAATTAATTATAAAAAGTTTTAATATTTGTTGTTTCATTATTACTTTCATGTGGTGAGTTTTCATATTCGGAAATTTTGACACTTCGTAACACTCAAATGAAGCGCGGGAAGCATTTTTCTACGCGAAATGGAGTATAAAAGGCCGGAAAAATCAGCAATCAGTTTTTTTCAACTCCAGAAGCAGTCCAGAACACTCCAAGTAAATCACTTTATACGTCATTCGAATATAACTTTGATAAAAACCTTTTAGAAATAATTAAACTAACTTGTTTATTTATCATAAAAACCTTTCGATTGGAACTCGTTAGACGGGCATATACGTCAAGCGAACATCTTTCGAATATAATAGTATTTTAAGTAGACAGTTGTTAATAGAAAGGTAAGTCAAATCGGACAATAAAGGCAATCTTATTAATTAAAATATCACTAAATTCCAAATTCTTTTCATTTATTAAATTTTGCTTGATTTGTTGATATTTCATCGGTAAACGGTAAGTATCAACGTTGGGCAAAAAACAGTGATAGAAGCAAACCTTGAGTCTATAAGGGTTTTTTTTATTATTGCCAATTGGTGTTGTTAAAAACGTACAACTTATATTTTTTTATTGAGCCAAATCATCATTTAAAGGCTCGCAAAAGAATTCAAACAGTAGTTGAGTTTAAAGCTGTTTTCTGTAGAAACATTCAAAATTTTAAATGGATTTGGTAGTATTTTCGTATTTTTTAAATCATTACAAAACATATGCACCATCTTTTTAGACATATCTATACTCGTATTATTGTTCTTAAACCTAAATCAGATATTTAAAATAAACTGTCAAACTATTTTGTCATCAAATTTTAGAAAAACGATCTGCTTAACTTAGTAACATACTTCGTGTCACATGGATAGGTACAAGCTTTTTTTTTTGTTTTTAATTTAATGTTATTTTTCAAACCCTTAGGTTTTTTTGGAAAAAAAACCCAAATGTGGAATGAATGAGGTATGTATTAAGTTTGTATTACAAAAAATATGTTGGATTAAAATGATAAATACAAGTTTTATGGCGGTTTTCCGAAGAAGGTCATACAAATTACCTGAATTTTTGGTGTCACATGGATAGGGATGAGATTTTAATTTATTTGTTAGACCTTTTAAAGCAAAGAAAACTTCGAAACTCCCCGAGAGAGCATATCCGGAACGACATGCTCCTTGCCCTTGCGATGAAGTTTTCAGAGTCAAACTGTTGAAGCCTTATACCCCAACTGGCCAATCTACCTTGAGAATCTTTAAGATTGCTTAACAATACCAAGGAGTAATGATCTGTCACAACCGTAAACCGAACGCCTTTGATATACGGGTACAACTTCTCAATAGCCCAAAGTACAGCTAAGTATTCTATCTCTGTTTTACCTTAGTTCCTTTTATTTTTATGTATAACATAGTAAGGTAACAGACAACCTTTTTTTCCCCATCAATGTTCTGTGAAAGATCGGCACTGATACCGAAATCTGACACGTCTGTTGGAACGACAAAATTTTAATTTAAAATGTGGGAAAGTGAGTGTAGGTGCTGTCATCAAACACTATATTGCCTTCCTAAAGCTAGCCTCACATTCTTCTTTAAAAAAATCGGATACCGACAGAAGTAATTCAGCAAAATTTGGTACAAAACAACGGTACCATAAAACTGTAGCTATAAAACTGCTAACCTCTTTAACATTCATTTAACAGTGCTGGAATCCTCACCATGCTTTCCACTTTCTCTGGATCTACGTGTTAACCATTTTAATCCACTGCATAACCTAAAAATTTTAACGAATGCATGCAATAGTTTCTTTTTTCCCAACTGACTTTCAGACCCGCTTCCCTCAACCTTTTCCGCCGACGCGACGTCTTTAGCGTATGCTCATTCATAGTTGTGCATCCTAACCCTTTCTGCATTTTCCTAAGAGATTCTTCTGTAAGATCCTCCGCTCTAACCATCTAATTTTCCTAACACTTAATTCAAAATGTTCTGTAATAGAACAAATCGAAAACGTTTGTTTCGAAAAATTCCACTCACGAGATCTTAAATCCGGGACGATACGATACTCTACAAGGGCCGAAAATCGGCATCCAAAATCAACGTGATTGGTAGGTCTTAAAAAGAGAGAGAGAGTAAGTAAAATCTCAACACCTTTTCCCTCAGCTAAACGTTCAGTGCGTACCATATCTGCCTTTACTGAAAGACCTAACTTCTAGAAAATTTCCCCAGAATCCCTACCTATTGGTTGTTTTCATTGTTTATGACAGACTTTTCTCTATAAAATTATGTTAGAATTGTGGACTTATTTTGAAAAATACTCTTTTTTTAATACTAAAATGAAAGCTCTTATTGGAAAACGCATTTTGTGTAACATTATACATGAACAGAAATTTGAAATTTTTTATACAACTCCACTTCACCACCTAGACCTATCACTCGAAATAATGGTGACATTTGAGGAACGTTAGGACTGGTAAATAAAGCTCCTCACCAAAGTTCTGCTTGGATTGGTGTGATATTCTTTTCGGCCATTTCAGATGCATCACCCCTAGAACTGTTAGAACCTATATGTACGTTCATGCAACGGAACGTCAAGAAAAAAAGCCCTTTTCTCAAGATTTTCATTTGTAATACCTAGAAAACCTGACGCAATTGAAGAAGTTAAAGTCAGAAAAGCCCCCAAGCCAGTAAATTCAGCTTGTTATGAAAAGAATCTCTGCAAGTACTCAAATAAGAAACATATTATTTTACAACAAATATTTATGTATAATTACCATCCCCATAAAAATACTTCTCTATTCTTAAGCTTACAAGATTAATTGTGGTTTTGCAATGAACAAGAATCCGTTCACAACAACTACATAGAATTCAGGTACCTCTGTATCTTATTCACTTTGCGGTAGAGCAATTAGTAGCTCAAATCTGTTGATAGGAATTGAGAAGCAAAAACCGCTACCGCCACCGCCATCCACCACCATCCATCGACTTCCTGGAAACGTACACATAATAACTTAAGTTTTAGTTAGCTGATAGTTATAAAAACAACATTTTATATATTGTTTAGGTATTTTAACCTATAATAAGAGAAACATTATGCACAACCGAAACCAAGAAGATATACTTTTAGATACAAAAAGAGAAGAAGCAAGGACTTCAATCGTAATCGTAATCGTAAACTAGTGTTTATAAATCTTATAGAAAACCCCAACCTTAATCCACAACTTGAAATACAATCATCCCATGAGTTAGGCTGCTTGCAAGGATAATTCCATTTCTCCCGCAGCAACACCAAAAATAAAGCAAAGTGAAAGCTAAACCCTAAGCCTCAACCCCAATTCAAACACCAACCCCATTCCCAACCCCAAAGCAAAACAATGAACAGAGTGCATACTGCACAAGCACCAAAGGAACACCAGAAAACATAGAAACTGAGTGAGACTGAGACTGAAACACGCTGCAATTTCAACTGCACCTAGAAATAATACAAAAGCACAATGTTTCCCTGTTTTGCAGTTTCCCATCGCTCGCTCGTCTAATCTCTTCCCGTTCCTCTAGCTACGAGGTCGAAATACCCACAACCCACCTACCGTTATCGCTGCTGCTGCTTTTGCTTTTGCTGATGCCTTGAGAGAGAAAGAGTGCGGGTGAAATCATTTGAATACATTTACCAGGGATAAATGCAACCAAGAATCCTTGCGCAAGGATCATAGTATATCCAGCTGGGAGCTACTTTATATCGCTTGGCACCAATTTCAGTTTTTCTTTGTTTTTGTTGTGTTTTTTTTTATCAGCATCACAACAGACGAATAAGTTTTCCCATGCTAACATTTCAACGCCACTTTTATCTGATTTCTTGAACTTTGGAGAAGCCGAAGATGAAGCTGAAGCTGATGCTGAAGCCGGATCCGGATGGTAGTCGTGTAGGATGGCAAAGTGACAGCGTGGTGGTTTGTTTTTGTGGGTTTTCGCAAAGACTTGGTCGAACTTTCTTATGCTTGTGCTTATGTCGTGTCGTGTCGTGTCTTGGCTACTTGGGGCACGGGCTGCGGCCGGCACGGCGCGGCGGGGGGCTGAGTCGGGTGGTCCGTAGATGGTGTTCTATTATTTCAAAGACTTCACTCTATCTTCAATCTGCTCCTCGACTCGATGAGGAATTCGAATCCTCGAAGTAGCGGGCGCAACGCAATGGTTGTTATTGCAGTGACGGCGGCGACGGCGGCCGGCGGTAGTGGCAGCAGGCGTCTCATCGTCGTCCTCATCTTACGTTGTTGTGTTGTTTGCCTGCAGTTCTATGGTGTTGTGGCTTTGAATGCTATCAGCAGATTTTGGTTGATGCTAAAGCTAATGCCTCAGACTGGATGCTCGCTTGTTGTGTGTACAGCGGATATCATAATTTCTAAAGTGCTACGTAAACGATGCAACCGGGCGAGACTGATGAATGCGAACGATGCACTTAAACTTAAAAGTTTACACACAAAATAGACGAAAGTCTTTGGGATAAGAAATTTTGTATATTTAGTGCGTAGCGTACCTTCCGTTTACACTGTGTATATTGTAAGTCCATTTATAAAGTTTATGTTTGAGCCTTTTAGCTCATTTATTGTGTAGGTATAAAGCTAGGTTAATCGTTTTTGGTCAATTTGGAAGATGGTTTTTGGCTACATTAAGCTTGTGGTTGTTACTGATGTTTGATTTTCAGAAATCGAGAGAAACTTGATGTTTTGCCAGACTAAAAAGGGTGCATGTACAATCTTGGGTTCTGTGATGATGGACCTTAAAGGGTTATCAATATCTTGATAATGTTAAACACAGTTTGGAAAGTGGGACAGGATTTAAAAGGATATACTTTGGTTTTGAATATCTGAATATGAAATTATAATGGAGAATATTAAGCGTTCCACATTCATAAAGTGCAGTCAAAAAAAGAATCTCTGTACTTAACAGTACGTCAGAAACTGCGCTCATGGGTAATTTGGTGAACATTCCCAGAAATACGGGTGTTTCTATCGAAGTGTTTGAGAAATGAGTGCTATTTGGCTATTTCATTACAGATGACCGTTTTTAAAAAATAGCCGTAAGATTATGACAGATAAGAACAATTGCTGCGGTTTTCGAGAGTTATTGTCTTTATACTTAGAACTCTCTTTAAAAATTCTGTTGAAAGGAATCAAGCTGCAAATATTAGAAATGTAATTGAGTTTTCTGCAAATTAAAGCTTTATAAATTACAGCCAGCATTTTTGGTTATATTGAATTTGTGATTATTCTTTAAAGATGGCATTAGACGCTGATACCTAGAGCTGTAGCATAGAATTTTCGAAGAGTAAAATTCTACACGCTTTATGATTTGGCATTGGAAAACGTTGTGAAAATAAGACTTAATAAGGAGCTTTCCATACGTGTCTGTGGGAAGTCTTTTTCTTAAGGACAAGGTTGTGAATCTAAAACCGAACATTTTAAGTTAATGCTACTATCTTCAGCGAAACAATTCAGTGTAATACATATTTAAGGCAAAAGATCATGTATGAACATGAGAAAGAGTATAGGAGGCAAAAGGAAGTCCTGAGACAGTGTTTATTTTGTGGACGCATAGTTGGTTTCCCAGGGTGAATGAAGCAATACACCAACGGATTTATTAATTTCAAGATCTTTTAGCACTTTATAAAATTGCACAAGCGCGAAAGAAGACTAGTCAAATAAGGTCGTTTACGTTTTCAAAGTCTACGAGCAGGCGTATCACTCTCTGTCAGCTCCGAATTAACAATAAACTTTGCTGCAAGAAAATTGGCTTTATTTATCTAGATTATAATAGCAGCGTCATTGAAGACGAAACTTTGAAACTATGGATTTTGTGATTGTTTCTTAAGTTTCATAGGGTACAAACGTTACAGTTGTTTCTAGTTTGTTTGCTCTTATTTCGGGTTTTCCTCGTTAGTGTTGCCTATAAACTACGTTAACTTAAACTAGCCTTTTTGCAACAACTAAAACCAAACTTGTGATTTGTTTTTTTCTTTCCAACCGAGACCCGTTCAGGGTCTCACTCAAAGAATGTACGTACAACTTTAGTATGCAAATGGTCTTAAAAATACAAAACAAATTTTTTATTGAAACAGCACGTTTTAAAAATAATATTAATCATGCGGGTTTTCCCCAGGGCTCCGTTCTGTCTCCGACTCTCTTCCTTATATTCATTAACAATTTCCTGTCTTCCAATTCTAATCCATTAAATTGTTTCGCTGACGACAATACCCTCAGATTTTCATATTAGCTTCCACATTCACATCCTTGTTCTTCGGGTGTTGAATTTCAAAGGTAGCGGAGGAATTCCGGAGATAGAATCACCGGTGGCGACTACAGTTCCAGTAAGGTTGAACTACTTAGTGAACACCTTATAGGGCTTCTACGACTTATTCGGAGCCCAGGCCTATAAGGAGCAGTTAATCCGGCTCCCCGTCCGTTGTCCAACGGGGTGACTTCCTGACCACGTAATAATATCCTAGATAGAATACGGACGGATTTACTGATGACAAACCAAGCCAATGAAATAAAAACAACGAACTTCCGATCTGTACGTGGAATATTAGGTCCCTTAACAGGGCACGTGCTTCCGAACAATAATAATTGATGAATGTCTTCATCGTTGGATTGGAAACTTCCTTTTCAATCTTTCCAGACATGTTGCATTGGATGATTTCAAATAATGTAAAACTCATAAAATTAATGCTGGTGTTCCCCAAGGCTCCGTTCTGTCTCCGACTCTCTTCCTAATATTCATTAACGATTTCCTGTCTGCCACTTCTAATCCATTTAACTGTTTCGCTGACGACACAGTACCCTCAGCTTTTCATATTCGTTTCTAGGTTCACATCGTTGTCCTTCGGATGTGGAACTTCAACGGCAGCGTATTATGAGCTCATTAAATTCTGATCTTGACAGCATTGTCCAATGAGGAATCAAAAATCGTGTAGAACTTAATGCTTCACAAACTCAATGTTGTCTCCTGTCGTTAAAGCGTAACCCACCCCAGATGCTACTATCCATGAGTGGCACTTGCACCCAGGAAACTAATCAACTTTCAGTACTCGGTACTGTGTATCACAAGATCACCTCTTATGGAACGATCACATATTTGACATTGCCAAAAGTGCTCCTAGGTGCTTTGGATTTCTTCGACGACGGTACAATAAAATCTGCACTCCTTCTAATTTGTCCCTAATTTACAAAGCTTTCATTAGTACAAAGCTTGAATATAACTCGCATGCCAAACAAGTTAAAATCTCATGGATAGAATTAAAAAAAAAGGGCTTTAAAAATGATAGGCGATAGAACTATAACCGACACATTTATCCCTCGAACACCGCCTAAATGTTTCATGCCATTCGTTGTTTTATCGATATTTTTACAAACAATGAACTATAGAATTAATCAGTTGCATTTCATCAGTTAATCAACTCAGCGGAAATACTCGCATTTCCAGGAATGCTTATCAGTTTACCCTTGAACTCAATTTAGGACGTACTGTCAAGTAAAGAGATTCTTTCTTAAACCGCACAACGAGAATGTGGAATGCTTTGGCCAACTCATTTTTTCCCTCCCATTTTGATGTTCAGAACTTTAAGACCTCGTATCTCCTCTTATATCCTTCCCTATTTTCCTAAAGCTGTAGTACGTGTGGAATGATGGTTAGTGAGTTGGTCTGTCATGCCAGAGGTATTGCCTATGCCATCTAAAGTTTTTTGACGGGTACTGCCTTTTGCGAGGAATTGACAAATCCTCCAAGAGTAATTCTTGTCATGAAAAGTGCTTTCTCAAAATAAGCCGTTCGGATTCGGCTTAAAACTGTAGGTCCCCTCCATCCCTGACAACAGTACTCGCACACACGTTGAGAGTTGTTAGTCACTAATTTAATATTTTCCTAAAGCTCGCACTGTGTTTAAATATAAACAAATAAAGGGTACTAATAAAGTAATAGCCCCTTGCATGTAAATTATAAACAAAAAAAAATCAATCCAATTTCCTGACCTGGTCCTGGGTTTCCTGGTTTAACCGCTTTTCCTCATTTGGAACTGGGCTGGGGCTTTAACAGGAAAAGAGTTCTACCAATAGTACTGAGTCGGAGGGTACTAAGCTCCGGGTGACATTCAAAATGAGCAGGTTTATGGACTATGGTGTTTGATCAGAAGGTTTAATACTCCTTGTGAAATATAAAATTGAAAGGTACAACGCTCCTAGTGGCAAACAAGATCGACAGGTTTAACGACCCTAGATCAAATCGGCAGGTTTATAAACACTAGAAGCAAACAGATTACCTTATTATATACGATATGATGTGTTTTAATAATATATGAAGCTAAAGTCTTCGTATTTGCTGCTTTTTAGCAGCGGTGACGACGCGTAGGTGGATGCGTCCAAACTTCAATAAACCGGTAAAAAAAATGTAAGATATAAAAACATGATACTCTAGTTCTACTTTATTTGTGGAGACCATATCTTTTTCTTCATCATTTTTAACTGAATATTACTTTAATATTCATTAGAGCACGTGCAAGCTATTCATGATGCACTTAATTATAAATCATATTCCTTTGTTTCGAAGTAATCCCAATGGTATTGCATTTGAAGTTGCTCTTTTGCTTCAATTTTAATTAAACGACAATTCCAGACAACAGTCAAAGAAACACAGCATCACGGGTTTTTGTCGTGCTCAAGAGGAGAATAAAAATTCAATTCATGTTCGTGATGGTTTTGCATTCTTAATTAAAAAACTACATGAAGAATAATAATTCAGTTTTTATTTTTTAAATGAAATTAAATTAAAAATGTGAATGAAACGATACATGGTCGGGTCGTCCGTTGCCGTCGTTTATAAAAAGGACAACATTAGAAACAAAATGGAGAACAATTAATTTACTGAAATAACACTTCACATAACAGTTTTAGTGTTTTTTGTTTGAAACGGTTGATTTGTTCTTCAATTGATCCCGAGGGAAAAGGATAAAACATATTCATTGGATGTTAAGTCCTCTTTCACATGCGATGAAAACTTGTTGATGAAGACGTTTTGTTTTAATATCTTTAAATATTCCTTAAACATTGCATTGGGTGAAAGGTAATTGCAAGATACGTGCTGGAATTTCTATTAGAGAGAAAGAGACATCAATCTCTGATCGTGCCTTTAAAATCTGTATACTTCATACTAAAAAAGTCGAGTTGTTGGTAGGTTTAACTCCGGCCCGGAAAGTCTTCAAATACATCCTCACAGTACAGTGATAGTACAGAGCAGAGCAATAAAGAAAGGTCGATAATCAAGTGCCGTACATATGTATGTAGGTGGAAAAAGACATCACCCAAATTAGATTACGGAATTGGAAACATCTAAGCTCGGTCCCTAGCTAGCTGTCTTTAGTTTTGCACACCAAGTTGGTCGAGGTCCTCTCGCACCTGAGTGTGCCACCTGAGCCACCAGGTCAGTGTTGCTGTACAGACCGTGCAGACGGGACCAAAAATCACCTGAGGAATTTTTCTCTCGGAGCATTCTAGTACGCTTTTATTTTTCTTTGACAGGTCCAGACCTCAACGCCATAAATGAGAACCACATTAATGAGAGTGTTATAGATGGTGACTTTAGATGCTCGAGAGAGGACTCTACTACTCAATTGCCTTCCAGTTCCAAGTCTAAAGAAGCAGCGATTTTCAAGAGTTATTCTTCGTTTGATTTCAGCGCTGGTGTCGTTGTCTGAATTTATAGCGGTGCCGAGTTAGACAAAGTCCTAACTACCTCAAAGTTGTAGCTATCCATGGTGACGTTTTGTCAAATGATGTTAAGGAAATCGCATGACAGCGCATCACCTTATCTGAAGCCTTTTTTTTTACATCGAAAGGTTCTGTTAAGTTGTTTCCAACCTTTATGGAGCAGCGCGAATTCTCCATTGTCATCCTGCACAAACTGACGAGTTTGGCATGGATGTCAAAACTAGACATTGCTCTGTAAAGCTCTTCCCTATAGATGGTGTCATACCTGGCCTTATAATTGAAAAAAGAGATGGTATAGTTATCGATTTGAAGTTCGTGGGTTTTTTCTAAGATCTTCCGTTATGTGAATATTTGGTCGATGGTGGACTTTCTGGTCTGAAGCCTGATGAAGAAGATGAACGGCTTCGGAAACGATCTTATATGCTATGTTGAGGAGACTCATCGGGCATGTTTTCTTCCGAACATATTTTGCAGATGAGTTGGTGCATGATCCCTACCAAGTCATAGCCTGCTGCTTTGAATAATTTGGCAGCGATGCCATCAGCTCTAGCAGCTTTGTTGGACTTCAGTTTCGATATACATAGCTATCTTCACTTCGTAGAGTTCGGTAATAGGAAGCATTGTTGTTCTGCGTAGCCTATGTTGAATGGTTCTACCTCCCTTACAGCGGAATTCACTCCGTTATATAATTTGAAGAAGTGGTCTTTCCATATTCTCAGCATAAACTGCGGTTCTACTACGATGTTCCTCCGATCGTTTTTACGGGCTTCGGCTAGTGGCTGGTATCTTTGAAAAGTTTATTGTTTACCTTTCGATCAAATTTACGAACCTCATTCCTCTTGGGACATCGCTCTATCTCCTCGATCGCGAGCTTCTCATGCTCCCTTTTTTCCATCTAACAAGCCGATGTTCCTCTCCTCTTCTGCTCGTAAAGCTCGCAGCAGCTCTGGTTCTTCTGTGCAGCGCCACCGTTTTGTATGCCTGTTAATTAGCTGCGTGCGCTTGCCGGCATTCGGCATCTCTGAAGGCTGCGATACAGTGTTGCCACTGGTTTTTATGCTTAATGCAGGCAGCATAGGACATTCTAAGTTGTTGTTATAGACTCGATCAGAAAAGGATGTGGCATTCTCTTGCGATTGTAGCCGTTTACCATCGAATCTTGTCAGAGTACTTCCTTGTTTTGGCTTGAATCGGGATATCCGACATCGGGAATTTCGGGAGTTATTGGAGAAGTGTCGTGTCGATCGCAATGTGGTCAATCTGATTGACAGCTGATTGATCAGGAGATTTCAATATCCCCTTGTGGATTTCAAGATGTGTGAACTGCGTACTATCTACAAGAACGTCTCGCATAGCAGCGAAATCTACCAGCCTGAATCCGTTGTCAGAGGTGGTTTCGTGCAGACTGTATGTCCCAGTTATGCCACCAAAGATGTCTTCTCTTCTTAGCTTGGTGTTAAAATCTCTTAGGCTAATTTTAATGTCATGTCCAAAGCAGAGCTCGTAGAATATTTCATTGGTGTCTTCATCTTTCTCTTTTGTCGGGGCATGTACGCATATTAGGCTTACGCTTATGTTGGCGAATTTAGCCTTGATGCGGATTTTCGTGATACACTCTCTCACACTGTTGAAACTCAATACTTTTTGCCTGAGTCTAGTTCCAACAACAAATCCACACTCAAATAGTCGCTGCCTTTGTTCTCGATAGCAGTCGCCGTAGTACTGGGGTTAGAACCCAATCTTCAGTTGAGGTACTAGATGTTCACCTCGGAGAGGTGAGAGTAGGAGTTCATAGACAGATGTGGGTTTTGAAAAAAATATCAGTTTTTCTAATTTATCATAATTTTTATGGTTTGACTCTGGTTGACTGTGTAAGTAAGTCAAAAATTAGCTTGATTGTTTAGGACTCATACTGATAAATAATCATAGATTCCGTTAGTAAATTCATTGTTTCCCCTGTTTTCCTCAAAATTAGTTTGGTTGAATTTGGAACAAAACCCATTGCAGACGCTGTTTTGCCACAAGAGTTGATTAAACGTGTTCAGGTTAGACGTTTTAACTTTGAAATGTTTTATATAAAAGTTTCACAACCAACATTGTTGTCTTAAGTGGAATTCTGTACAGAATTCTGATGGTAGTAAATTAATTAACTCTTTTTGATAAAAAGTGGGTTAGACTTAATATTCGAATAGGTTTGAATTAGGGAAAGGGAGTGATTCCCCTCTAAAATCTTTTTTCCCGGCCTTTTTTTCTTTCTAACCAAAATAACCTGTGTAGTGACTTATTGCGTAACTGTGACAATAATGAACTTGAACTTGACTTAGGCTAGCAGCGTTACTTTTATTCACGACGAAGTGCGTACTTTCTATCACCCCGCGTTATTCACCGAACATATCTAAGCTAAAATTGTAAGCTCGGAGCTCATCTCTGGAATAAGTTGTAGATGTTAGTATTTTTCGTAACTGAAATCGAAAGTAAGCCCCGGATAAGGAATAATCAAACGTTGATGACATTTGCCTATTAGCATAATGCCAGATTAATTCAACTAGATAGAGAGAGTTTATGCGATATAAGATGGATGGCTTAGAGCTTAGAGAAGTACTTCTCTATTCCGGAAAGACAACTGGAAGCGCGCTGGTGAAGCTACAGTCTAGGTGAACAGATTAAAAAGGCCAGATACCGTACGTAACGTGACCATCATAAAGTGTGACGCGTCAGCGAAACTCACCCAAGATGAAGAGATCTACAGTTGGCTAAGTCACGCCTACAACAAAACACAGCGAGGAGACATCATAACGATTGTGTGACAATTTTAAAGCAAAACAATTAAGGTTTTAGCAACAACTTTTTAATTTCGATCTCATCGTATTTAAAAAATAAAATGTATTGTGTTGCATTTCGTAATGAGTATTCTGATCAATTTGTTGTTAATTCTTGCGTCCCTCAGGGAAGCCATTTATGTCCAATTTTTTTTTAAATTTTATTTATAAATGACTTCGTTTCAATCATAACAACTTCGTCTGAACTTATTTATGCTGATGACATTAAGCTTTTCAAAAATATAAAATCAACTTCTTACTATTTACTTTTGCAAAAAGACTTGTTAATATTTAGGGAATGGTGCAATACAAATCGTCTCGTTTTGAATGTTGACAAGTGTAAAACCCCACGAGTTTTACATACAGAAAAGTTCCCTTTGATTTTTGATATACATTACATATGTCATTTAAGTAAAGCGTCTGTGTCTCTGGTTTAGGTGTTATTCTTGATCCTGAGTAAAAGTTAATCAAAAGAGAGCATTTAAACTACATAGTTATAAGAAAGCTAAAAGAACCCTAGGATTCATTAAGAGATTCGGTCGCGATTTTCGCGGCACTTACGTTCCTAAGCTTCTCTTTGTTTTATTTGTAAGACCTATACTTGAATATAGTTGTGCAGTTTGGTCACCTTACTACTCAGTTCATATAACAGGACTTAAAGCAATTCAGAGAAGACTTATGGTTTTTGCCTTCGTTTTCTTCCGTGGTCATGTGAACATACGCTTCCCCTTACTCTGAAAGGCTCGCTTTAATAAACCTTCCAACACTCACCAGTCATAGAAAGTATTTGCAAATTTGTTTTATTGTTGGAATAATTAATGGGTCAGAGATCGAGAGTAAGTGCAGTGCCAGAATGCCCATATTTCCATCAATTTTCAGCGTTCAAACATTTAATTCAGACTTGAATTTTCCCTTTTCTAATTGTGAAAACTATACATAGACTTTTCTCTAATCAATTTAACTTGAATTTTTGTAGTTTACACAAATATTTACCATTGGAAATATACAAAAATGTCCTTTTCTAAAATGCACGCAAAATTTAACATCGAATCTTAAGTTAATTCATATTTAACTCTTGGGAACCCCTCAAATAGGTACTCTTTTAAAAAAATATTATCCTTTATTCTGTTATAGGTACATAAACTTCTTGTTTTTAGTCACGATAACACACAGTAAGATGAAAATATTATATCAGGAAAATTCCACCATTACTCTTACTTATTTTAACCCCTAGTGAATAACAAAAAAGGAAGAAAGAAATAAAATAAAATAAAATGAAGGTGATACGTTAGATAACACTACGATGAAGAAAATATCAAAAAGAACCAGAAGATATATAAAATATGAACAACGGTTTTAAAGTCCTTTCTGTAGAATATGTCACGTTCTGCGGATAAAGTACAAGCGAAAGGATATAAAAAAGGAAGAAAAGGGGAAATGCGCCTGCAAAAGGAAAGCAAACGCCACACCAGACACATCATAAAAAAAAGGGAATGGGGTGCAGTTGGGGTAATCATAATCATTATTGATAGCATAAAAAAGTCATCCAAGCCTGAGTCGTGTCTGGAAGGGGGTGTTTTTTGAAAAGCTGTTATGAAATTTTAAATGATCCTTTGAAGATGGAAGAATTCCCATCGAGTTGATGGATGTTTTTTTTTCTTTATTTTTTTGTTTTTCACTCTTTGTCTTAATAACTCCGAAGTTTAAGTGATTTAAGGTTGCATACATTTTTAAAGTGTTTTTTATAAAGTGTACCTACTTTGAGTTGCACTTGTCATTTTAAAGTGTGCAGAGAAGATTAATTGGGTAATTATCTAAAAACATTTATTTGCTGAGAATAGAACCTAGCCTAAAAAAAATCCTTTGAACAGATCATACTATGGTTCTTGCACTAAGAGTGAAGAATGACATTTAGCAATCAAACTTTTCACCTAGAGTAGTGACTAAAAGGGGACATTTAACCTTGGATAAAGTGCATACGATGTTACCCACATTAATTTTCTCTCGAAAAGACCCAAGGTGCTTTCTTCCGCTTTTGTCATAGTCCATGTTTTCTGCAGCGTATAGCAGGACAGGGATGATGAGGGTCTTATATAGCGACACCTTGGTCCATCGAGAGAGGGCTTTGCTACTCAATTCCTTTCTTAGCCCCAAAAAAAACAGCAATTTGCAAGAGTTATTCTACGTTTGATCTCAGAGCTGGTGTTGATTTCTGCGTTAATTGCGGAGCCTATCTAACTATCTCAAAGTAACGCCTGTGGATGGTGACGTTTTGACCGAGACGTCGATGTTGTCCTTTGTTGATGACAGCATGAACTTTATTTTGCCTCATTAACCACTAAACCCATTTTTGCCGCTTTAATACAAAAGCCCCAGTGACATGACGCTAAATTCTTCCGATTATGTCAATGTCATCAGCATATGCTAGCAATTGGACAGACTTTTGAAAGATAGTTCCTATAGTGTTGACGTGAGAGCTCTGCGCTATTCTTTCATAGATGACGTTTAAGAAATCGCATTACTGCACATCACCTTGTCTGAAGCCTTTTTTGACATCCACAGTTATCCTACAAAAATGGACGAGTTTGGCAGAATCTTCTGTAGTGTCAATATTTGATCGACTGTAGACTTTTCTGGTCTAAAACCGCACTGATAAGGACCTATCAGGTTGTTGAGATGGACTTTTGACGTTTACATATTAGAGCAGAGAAGATTTTGTAAGCGATGTCCATGCTCCTAACCAAATTATCTCCAGCTGCTTTAATGAGCTCGGCATTCCAGCCATCTACTCAAGCGGCTTTGTTAGACTTCAGGTTACATATGGCAAGTTTTACTTCGTCTAACACGGGAATACGGGATTGTTGACTTTTGTGGTCTACATTGTATGAATCATCCTGTCTGACAGCTGAATTCGGTTCGTCGTTGCCGTTATACAGCCTGCAGCAACGGTCCTTCCATATCTTCAGCATTGACTGCGTTTCCACTATGATGTGGTCTGAAAACCCGAAGTGCTACCTGGGCTACAACTCTAGGTAGTGGTCCGAGTCGATGTTAATTCCACGGAAAGTTTCGACATCCATGATGCTGGAAGCGTGTCTAGCGTCGATCGCAGTATGGTCAATCGGGTTGACGGTAGATTGATCTGGAGAACTCCAAGTTTCTTTGTGGATATGAGGTGTGAAAAACGCGTACTGGCTAACATGACGTTTCGCCTCTCAGCAAAACCGATGAGAATGAATCTGTTTTTGAAAGTGTGTTCGTGCAGGCTGTTTTCCCCATTATTCCACCAAAGTTATCTTCTCTTTCTACCTTGGCATTAAAATCGGCCAGGACAATTTTAATATTGTAACTAGGACACTGCTCAAATGCTTTGTCCAAGATCTCGAAAAAAATATTCTTGGTGTTGTCATCCTTCTCTTCTTTGGAGGCGTGTGCGTATATTAGGCTCATGTTGCCGAAGACTTTTAACTTCAATACATTACGGGTTTGCACACCCTAAAATACAATACGGTTTATCTAGCTAGAGTGGTTCATATGCTAGTACTTTAAGACCTTTGTTGATTGCTCAAAAACATCTAATTAGAATCATTTACAACAAAAATCGATTAACTAAAAGTTGGACCTTATTCAAGGATTTGGGAATTATACCTTTGAGACAACTTTACAATTTAAAAGTACTAAAAGAATTGTTCAATCAAAGTGGTAATATTCCAAGTAGGAACTAGTTAAAGTTAAAACTTATTCAAGGAGAAGCTTAAACTTCTTTTACTCAAGAAACCCGATTGAAGGAAAATATTTTATTCTGGAATTATTATGCATAAGACTTTCGGAGCCTTTTACTCGATGTCCCTTATTTTTCATCATCGACATCGACCTCTCCCTTAAGAGTTGAATGTCAATATAAGTACTTATAAGAAAAAATTGATAAAATAATAATATTTACTGATAAATATTCGATTAACTTAAAGTACAATTTAATATTTTCTTTTTCTCTTTATCGTCAATTTTGTAAGTAGGTAGCAAAAGAAAATTAAAGAAGAAATAACAAAAAAGTAAAAAATAAGTGAAAAGACAGATTGTTTGATATTGGTATGAATGTGTGGCAAAAATATTGTGAATCAATTTCGGTGCATGCAAATTCAATTTCAGATTTATTAAGGATTTAATTGAATGAGAAAAGAGACGGAGAGAGGGGACCAACGAAAGCGACGACGACAACGACGACGACGAAGGCCTATCGTCATCTGTTTTCCGATCCGAGCTTCAAGACTGCATATACACGTATGTATAGGACTAGGTAGGACCTACAAGGCTATACAACACATTCCAAATAGTGCCATGTGCACAAATCGAGCGACATTAATATCCATCTCCATCTCCATCTACTGCGACTCCAACTGCCAGCCAGTGCATAATTGTGCATCCATGAGGCAAGTGGTTCCCAATTGAATCTTTCATCGATTTCGGGCCATCGAGAAAGGATTCAATTGCCGTTGCAAGGGAAAGCCAATGTATGATGATGTTGTATACCTATATTTTATTTATTGATATACCAACTTATGTACCTACCTACTATGGAACTCCCTTGTTCACGGTACCCTTATATGATGCATATACACAGAAGGTACATACAATACAGACATCGACTTGGAAAACCACGGCCGAACTATCACTATGGAGGTACTATTGGTGTATAGAGATACAAAACATCTTTTTGTCCTGTTGCTGCCAACTCATTGGAATGAAAAATTCAATTTATTGCCGACAGAGATGATGTGCGAATGTCGATACTTCGATATTCTGGTACTCGTTGCTGAAGCTTCTGATATGCCCAAACTTATACGGATACTCGAATATATACATAGCTATATAGTCCTTTTTGAAATGATGTGGATGCAGTTGCACATGCACAAGCACATATTATGTGTTTTGCTTCTTCGTTCTTCGTCCTGCCTGACGTGATGGTGGTGATGACGAAGGATATGAAATTTGTGGCAAAACTATGCGCCACCACCCGTCGCATTGCCCGCCACCTCTATTACCCAACTACCAATCTATACCTACAATGCATTAGGCTTGCCAGATAGGACTTTTTAAAAAGGGATTGGAAATCTTTTTCCAAAATTCCAGCAACAATATTTAGTATAAGAATAATTGGGCTAAAAGTAGTCCAAATCTTCTCTTGGGCGATAATTTTCTCCCCACGATAACTATTGTTGTTATCCTTACTATGCCAAGACACAGTGTGCGCACTAGGAAAGTCTAAGAGAGTTTGAAATGAGGCGTCGGTGTACATTCGTTTTGAAATTTTTGAATATTGCAATGACTGGAAAAGACAGTGTTGTAAAATATTCTACATTCACGAAGTACGGCTAAAGAACAAATCTCTGTACTTCAGACTATGACCGAAGTTAGGCTAGATCGAGGGTAGTGATGAGCATTACTAAAGGTACGAGTATAACGGTGGGATTGTTTGAGAGGAGAAATGCAACTATATATTTCGCTAGAGTATATTGCGTGAAAATAACGGTAAAATAGCTTAAAACAAGAAACTATTGTTCTGAAGAGGTGTTCTTCAACGCTGGCAAAACCACTGCGTAAGCTTTTTCATCTGTCCTACTCCTCAGGTCTCGTTCCGAGCGGATGGAAAACCGCATTTGTCCAGCCTATTCCCAAAAAAGGCGAATCTTCCTCACCGTCTAATTACCGACCGATAGCATTTACGTCCCTTCTTTCCAAGGTCATGGAAACGCTGATTAATTATCAACTTAAGAAATATCTCGAAGATCGAAAGCTTCTTAATGACCGACAATACGGCTTTCGTAGCAATAGGTCCACTGGTGATCTCATGGTTCATCTCACCGAACAGTGGAACAAATCTTTACATAGTTTTGGAGAAAGTAAGATTATTGCACTTGATATTTCAAAAGCATTTGATAGGGTTTGGCATCAGGCTCTCTTGTCGAAAATGCGTGCTTTCGGTTTTCATGAATCCCTCCTTCATTGGATTAGTAATTACCTTTCGAATCGTTCAATACAAGTTGTATTGGATGGATTCAAGTCTGAAAACCACAAAATAAATGCTGGTGTGCCCCAGGGCTCTGTGCTATCTCCAACACTCTTTCTCATTTTTATTAATGATCTCTTGTCTGCAACTTCTAATCCAATACATTGTTTTGCTGACGATAGTACTCTTAGCTTTTCATATTCGTTTTCAGATTCACATCCCTCTTCTTCGGATGTGGAACTGCAACGACAAAATATGATAAGCTCATTAAATTCCGACCTCAACAGCATTGTACAATGGGGAATAAGAAACCGCGTGGAATTTAATGCTTCGAAAACCCAATGCTGTCTTGTATCGTTGAAGCGAAATATTCCCCCCTTGCCATTATCCATAAATGGCACTTGCATCGAGGAGACTGAACATCTCGATATTCTCGGTATGTGTATCACCAACCACCTTTTGTGGAACGATCACATACGCGATGTCGCCAAAAATGCCGCAAGATGTTTGGGTTTTCTAAGGCGATGCCAGAAGTTTTTCTCACCCTCTGATCTGGCTGTTATCTTCAAGACTTATATACGTCCAAAGCTTGAGTATAACTCCCATATCTGGGCTGGTGCTCCTGCAACTTACTTAAGCCTCTTGGACAGTATTGAACGTAGAGCATTTAGATTGATTGGTGATATTACCATCATAAGATCATTTACTTCGCTTGAACATCGTCGAAATATTTCTTGTCTCACCCTCTTTTACCGTTATTTCAATGGTTTATGCTCTAGTGAAATAGCCAGTTGCATTCCTCCCCTTAAACAGTTCAACCGTAATACTCGCGCTTCTAGGAATGCTCATCAATATACCCTCGAGCCCAACTTCGGTCGTACTGTCAAGTACAGAAATTCGTTCTTTAGCCGTACTATGCGAATGTGGAATGCCTTGCCACACTCTGTCTTTCCCAGCCATTGCAATATTCAGGAATTCAAAACCAATGTGCACCGACAACTCCTTTCAACCCCTCTCTCCCTTTCCTAGTGCTCACACTGTGTCTACATAATAAGGGTATTATTATCCCTTTGAGTGTGCGCTTATTATAAAAAAAAAAAAAAAAAAAAAAAACTTTACGATGCTGTACAACCGACTTTAAAGATGAGTAGATCAGATTAGATTTTATTCAACAGATATTAAGTTGTTTACATTTTCTTTTTATAATTTTTTAAATAATGAATAGTTAAGGGCATGACAATTTATGTCGTTTGCTTGAATGGCTTTAAATTTTCGTTAATTTACATTTGTAAATATGTATTTAAACCATCCTAAGTTGTATACATACATATATCTCACATTCATACATTTCTTATCTACCTACTTGTTTAATTTTAAAATCAATGTCAAAGTAAAAAATAGAGAATAAGATAATCATTAAACAAATTAATATAAAAATATATGTGAGACGAAACAGTCTTGTTATACCTAAATAAAAATCTTTTAAAACCAAGTCATCGTCCACAACTTCAGAAGTGGGCCAGCCCTAAATACCTTCAACGTTTTATTTAATTTTCCGCAATTTTGAAATATAAGCCAAGATATTCTGTCATCAACAAGAATTGGTAGCTTGGTTAACCGAGCGAAACATACAATTTGCAGCAGATGCAAAAGTTGCTCAACTATGAGAGCCTTATGAAGACAATAATTGTGAAGACAATTATTCCGAAGACCATTTCATCGAAGCAGAAAATATTGAACGTCCTGGTAAGACAATAAATTCTGATTTGTCACAACAGATTCAAGAATCCGTTCCTGGAAATGGAGCTGAGATGGATAAAGAAATTCAGATGATTGAAAAGAAACTTAAGCTTATTGAATTGCGTCGTTAACTAGCTCGACAAGAAGAAAATTTTGCAAGTTCTTCGTCGCCTTCGTATCAACCTTCGTTTAAGGACATTCAATATTCCTTACCATTGTTTTCCGGTGATGATACATACGATGCTAAAAAATGGATAAGCACTTTTGAGCGAGCATGTGATGCAGTCGCCGATTGATGATTCCGATTCCGCTGCCGAAATATTCTTACAAATTGACGAATCAAGTACCTTTTCTGATTTCGGGAGCAATTTTTTGGCCAATTTTGGACACACTTATTCAGTTTACGAAATTATTGATAAGATGCGAAGTACTCCATTTGTGTCCTCAAACACATCCATTATGGGCTACATTTTAAAAATGCAAGAGCTTGCATCACGTGCTGATATTGACGAAAAACAAATTATTCAATTTATCATTGATGGGTTACAACATCGTTCCGCTAGCATCGCCATATTGTACTCAGCACGCTGAATTAAAAAAACTGACACACCGTTATGCTCAACTACGAGGATCAAATTCAGCAGTTAACAGACCCACAAATTTCGCATTATATTCAGCGCAAGTTGCCCAGCATCAAAATGAATTGAAACCTAAAGTCAAGTTTTCCGTTTGTGACTCCGAAAAAATGCTTGTTCAATGCTACAATTGCTCTGGCATGGGACATTTTTACACTTTTTGTCCACATCCCAAACGTAAAAAAGGATCATGCTTCAGATGTGGTTCAACAGTTCATATTCTGAAGGATTGCCCTCGTCCACAAATTACAACTGTATATTAATTTGATACGTTTGCCTTTTTTTAATGTATTTAAATTGCTCAGCTTACTAGATACATATAAACATAATTATAATATCAAAATATTGTTGAAATTTTCAGTTCAGAGAACTTAGGTTTCAAATTATAAAACATGTTGTTTTGAAATGACTTTTAGTTTAGATAAAACGAATTAGCGTAACGCTTTAATTGACTTTAATATGACTTTTAGTTAAGTTAAAAGAAAATTTTAGAAGCTTTCACTTAATATTTTCTTCCGGTATGAGGTCGCCTCCTTATAGTACTCCACAAGCTGCATCCAATTCTCACCGTTTAGGAGTCGAAGTATTTCATTTTCTTGTAGATTATTTTTTCCAAAAACTGCCCTCTTATATCCTTTAGAATCGGACATTCACCCAGAAAGTGTCCAACATCTTCCTTTTTATTTAAGTTGCAGAGACTGAAAATAACTGCCAAATCGTTTCGGTGAAGTATGAAACTAAGCTGCGACATCTCTCCTCTTATAATAAAAATTGTCCTGATGGCTTCCGGTGTGAAATTCGGTGCAAAGTAATTCCGTACATTGAGATTGTATTATTTCAACTTTGAATAATATGTTCTTTATGTTAATGCTCTCGCAATTTCTTTGAAAGCATACCTTTCGTTCTTCTCAGTAAGCTGTATAATTTCATAGAGTAATTTCTTCAATTCCCAGTGATACGTCCAATTTCATTAAAGGTGATTCCACAGTCCGCTGCCAGCTTTTTCCAATCTTCATAGCAACCTTTTTTAAATTCAATTACATGTCGCCAGATTATTGTTAGCAGCCTGGAATTTTGTATTTTCGATATCCTGATCATATAATTCGCGTTCAGCTTAAGGGTTGAAATAAAGAGTGTTACTAGACCACTTTTCATAAGTAAAACATGTTTTGAAGTATTTATAGAGAGTGAGAACATTTTTCTAAGGAAGAAACGAAGTATGCTTTCCACATCATCAATTTTTTTTTTGTGCACCAAACTTGTGCACCGTAAAACAAAATAGATTGCGCAGTTGTGTTGAAGACCCTGTACTTTGAATTTAGAGCAATGTTCTTATTGTAAAATAAATATTTGTGTCCAGTTTGCAACAATAGCTAGCTGTTCTTGCCTTATTAGCTTTCATTTTTTCAGTGTATTTTCCATATTGAGATTAAAAGTTAACTCCATTCCAAGGTAAGTGTACTCTTTTATTACTTCCAAATCTCTTCAATCAAACCTCCATTGTTCATCACTTGAAAGTCTCCCACTGTCCTTCTGGAAAATCATAACTTTAGACTTATCCATGTTGAATTTTAAACTCTATATTCTACAGTACTCTGCCAGTCTATTTATCATCAGTTGAAGCGATTTTGCCGTCTCTACTAATATGACAATGTCCAGTACACATAATAACTTTAATTGTTATATTACCAAATTTAAATCCACACGGTAACCATTGTACCAAATCGTCCAGATACAAGGAAAAAAGTAACGGGCTAAGATTGCATCCCTGTTTCATTTCCAATTCTTCGGATTTATTTTTTCCATTAAACACTTCCGCAAATGACTGCTGGTAAAGTTTCTCTAAAGCATTAACAAATTTATTGACACTCCTAACTTGTACAACTTGAAGATCAAGGCATTTCGGTCAGTTGCGTCAAAGGCAACCTGTTTTTTATTGTTACTTAGCTTCGTTCTTGCCATACCATTTAATACGAAAGTGTTGTCTACTTTAGAGTAAGCTTGGGTGGTTCGTGAACGAACTATGTAGTTCAGTGAACTATATCAGTTTACTGAACTAGTGAACTTAGTTCAACGTTTTTAGTTTAATAGTTCACTTATATTTGACATTATGCACTCGTTTATCTCTGCTTATATTTTCCTAATTAAATAATAAGTGACAGACGAACTTTGCTCAGCCCAGAAAATGTCAAGAAACTGGTATTTTCAAATATGTAAAATGTTATATAGATGAAGAAAAATTATTTTTTTGGTTTAATATTTCAAAAAGGAAAAATTTTATTTCATTTCGTAATGAATTCATTTCGGTTACAAAAATGAAGTGTAATTTAGTTGAACTTCTCTAAGTAAAAAATGAAAGTGAATCCAAAGTAAATACTGAATCGAAGCGTTATACTTGTCCGCAAATTATCCGTTTCATTGAAGTGCTCTTTGGTAAACCACATTTTTTGTTTTTTGGTCTGACGTTAACACAAACAAAGCGGATGGTTTCCCAACTCGTTTTTTTCCCCAAGTCTTTTCACCGCAAGTCGAGTACCGTTGCAAAGTCGCGGTGGATTCAAATTACGCAATATCATAATAACTGAACCAACATTGGGTTGAAAGTTATGTGGTGGAAATCCTGGTAACTTCAGAGAGTTCAAAAACTCCGTTGGATAATTTACTACATCATCGGGATTTGTTATGGAATCAACGGATTTGTATGTCACCAAATCGCCAGCGATTTTTGATTGAATTGTAAAATTCAGTGCGTGTACATCATTATTCTTTGAGGCGAGAATTGTTCGTTGACTTAACCAAACATAATTCTGATAATTCTCACTAATGTTTGGGAAAACATTTTCAATAAGAGCTAATTGAGAGTCTACAAATCGGCAAAAGTCGTTGGTAAGAGTAATATTGTGTCATTGTGCATGTTGGAGTATCAATTGCGTTTAAATTTAGTGGCAACTTAAGCGCAGAATGTGCATTACGACCGCCATCTAGAAGAGTTGCCGCATTTCCAGATGATGCTATCGCCAAAGCTATGTATGTCACATCTTGATCGAATAGTGGCCAAAGTCAATGAAATGACAAATGTTTTCCCTGTTCCTCCAGGTGCGTCCAGGAAGAATAGACCACCAATATTATTGTCCACCGCTTGCATTAATGTTTCGTACACTTGTTTTTCCCGTTCATTCAGCAACGGCACATTATTTCGAACGAATTCATGCAATGTATCAACATTGTATTACAGCTCTCGATTGAATTCTTGTTTCAATGCATCGTGCATCGATCGATTTGGCGCAATCATTCCTACTTCATTGATCATCAATCAGAATCATTCCTTCATTGTAGATTTCATCGGTTATTTGCATGTCGGGATTATTCGTAAGCGAAGTAAGATATCTTCACATATGTCGTCTTTGTATTTGTTCCATAACTGAATTGGTTGTGAAGGGAAACAGGTACGCATTTGATCAAACAACTGAATCCGCAAGTTTTAAATCCAAATGAGAATCGTTCTCCAGCAAACCCAATAGTTGACATGCTTCGCGATTTGTTTGGCATTGGTGGCCATTCACAGTTTTCAAATGCGCAAATGATTTTGGTCCTCGTACATTTACATTCATCATTTATAGGATGAACAGTGTACATGCGACATAGCGCATCAGTGGAAAACACCTGTGGCCAATCTGAAACTGCGGGTCCTTGTTTGCGACGTTGGAATTTCTTTGTTGATTCTCAGCTCGTTGTGCAGCATTAGCCTCAGTGAAGTAAACTCTTTGTCCATTTTCCAAATGCACTGCTAAACGTACAACAGTAGGATATGATATCTTTCATGAATGTGAAATGACAATAATCGCCACAGTGCTTCATTAGTACTGACTACTGACATATCTGCCCATTTGGAAATTGCTGATTTCGTCATTCGAATACCAATAGAGACGCAATACCAAACATAGCCACTCACTAAGTTTTTGCAAAAAATTTTAAAATTTTCAATTCCACAAATCGGAACTTTTACAATAGCTTTCTATGATAAGCTAAACGGAGTTCACCGCTTTTCTGTTGAAATTTTTCCTGAATTTTGTCTGCTATAAACCTCACGGAGCCCGAGACCTTTCCAACGAATGCAAAACCGTGGAAATCGGTTCTTGCTTTCTGGAGTTATAGCGTCAGGAAGGAAAACCCGACTTATTTTTATATAGTAGATAAAATTAATATATTTACATACCTTTAAAATTTTGTTTTATTAACTTGGCATTAATTGTTGTTTTTAAATTATTCTTGAAAAAAAATAATTTTTTTTCGAATATTCTGTAAACTGAACTAATTTGAACTAAACTGAACGAACTATTTCAATAACATGATTTGAACTAAATTGATCGATCACTCAAGTGAACTAAATTGCCCAACTGTACTTTAGAGTAACCTCTGCGAAAACCAGGGCTTCGTAAAAATGATCTGGAGGAATACAGAAATTAAATATAGTATTTAAGGCTTCTGCTAACTTTTCCTTAAACCCAAAATTCTACTGGAATATTATTTGTCCCAGCAGCTTTACCATCCTTCATTTAGCCCAATACTACCTCCAGCTCTTCTTGTCTAAAAAACTCAAAAGTTTCTCTTTCCTAAGTTCACATTTGGTAGAGAATCTTACTTTGAATTACTGTTACCATTCATTTTTTTAGTTAGAGCCCAAAACTTGCATTGACGTAGGGACCTTGCCAATTTTTCATCGAAATGTCTTTTTTTCTTTGCCATGTTTTTTATTCTTTGTGTGCTTGCACACACGAAAGTTTAATACTTGCTCTATTGTATTTTTGAAACAATTTCAAAAATGCTACGGATTTATTTCTCAGTTTTTCACAGGAAAAATCTGGCTGGTTTTTTCATTAACTTATCTGCATCCATAATAATACCTTCTAGTTCAAGGAGTGGGAAATATTTAATTTTTGTAAGTGACTCCTTTTTTACTAATAATTCCTTTGTTCTTTTTTTAAATTCATCGGTGTATCTACTTTTACATTTTAAGACTCGTACATTTTTATCAAAAGCTATGCGGTAATATTTGACGATATCTCATTCAATTTCTAATGAAATCGGAAGATGATCGGAAAAATTAAGATCCGCTAAGCGAAAATCTTCTATGGAAGACTACCAGTCTCCACCAGCAAGACAATAAGTGCGTTTTGTTCGCATTCCATATAAAGTAAAGTGAGAAATTGCCTACAAAACGATCCGCAGTAGTCCGGTTTTTATATTTGAAAGTTGATACAACTGAATATTTGCCAGAATAATTTATCAAAAAATTCCAAAAAAATAGCGAAATTCAGACCAGGGGTGAAATCGTGTAAGCTGATTTTTGATAGTTGACTATCAAAATCAAGAAAATACGTCTGTGTAATGTGATATTCGATTTCAAAGTTGTAACCAAACAATTTGACATAAAATAAAAACTTCAAGAAGGGGGTGTGTTCGTACACTACTACATTAACATGTGGTGTTGAAGCGAGCTTGAAGCTCGCCTAAATTCTTTATATACCTGAATCGAGTTGAAATGAGCGTGATTCGCCTCGATTCCGGTCGGGGATCGGAGTCGAGTCAAAATTTGTGAAGAAAAACCTGTGTGGAGGAGTTGGTTTTACAGATAATGCGTTATGGTCTGTTTATTTGCATGTTTGTGTACAAAAAATATAGTTTTGTTTTAATCAAATTTAAAAAGAAAATAAAATGCACGACTGGGTCGCACGAACTTGCTCCTGTATTCAAAGAGTCTGTTTAAAAAAGTACCTATGTTTATAAGATTTAAAAATATACCTGTAAAATAAATTTGTCTTCAAAGATAAAAATGCCATTTGATTTGTCGAAAAAACCTCCATTTTTCAATTTTTTTGGGAGGGGGTTACATTTAATACAGTTAAAATAATTTAAAAAAAAAACTTATTTAAGATTCAAAATTTTACCTGATATATAAGTTTGTTTTCAAAAATTTGAATGCTATTTTATAAATAAAAAAATCCTTGATTTTTCAAAATTTTTTTTCGAAAATCGTTAGAGCGGTTTTTTTTTAAATTAATTTTTTATATATAAAATTTTTCAATTTTGTTCTAAAAATATTTTTGGTAAGCAGTTGTTTAGTGATTGTAAATATACGCTCTACATTTGAATTTCGTAAAAAAATGTTGAAAAGTTTTTGAGATATAGAATTAAAAAAAAAAAAAATGTAATATTTTTTTAAAAATCCAAACAAAAAAAAATTGCACTTTTGATAATCAAATATTGTTAGGGCAATATAAGAGCTCATTCAAAAAAAAAATTAATGAAATCGGTTCATAAGTTGCTGAGAAAATTAAAAAACAAAAAAACGGTTCTATGAGCGGTACCTTTCCTGAGCAATACAAAAATATGTTTTTCTTATTAAAAGAAGCCAAGTTAAAAAATAAAATTTTAGAGAAAATCAAAAAAAAATCTATCGGTTTGTTTTTGAGAAATTTCGAATTATCGTTTTTTGACCAAAAAAATTGTATGGGGGCCACTGTTAGTTTTGATCTTAAAAAAAAAAATGAAAAAAACGCCTAACGCGAATCTGCTCAAAATCTTAACTTCCAAGTTTGAACTCAATCGACCCAATGGTTTAGGCTGTAGGAGCGTGGACAGACAGACAAAATTCTGCACGAATGCAAAACTTGCCATATAGTTCCTATATGTCGCAAGTAAAAAATGTACATGGAGTAGGTAGCATATTCTTATATGGTGCTGAACTATTCAGTTTTTCATTGTTTAACACGAATCAAACTATCCCACTTGCACTTCATAAAAAACATCAAAACACCATTTGCATTTTATAAAGTGCTGTCAAACTTAATTCTTTTTAAATCTTATTGTGCGGTGGAAACACCAAAAAGATTTATCTAATCTAAACTGAGATAAACATTTGGTGGAAACATAGCAAAACATAAATATCTTTTCTAATGTTTTCTCTTGCAAAATAAGCCCAGTTAGTCCATTTTCACTAACAAAACTAAATAATATCAACAGTAATAGATTGATTTTTTCCCCAATGGAAAACGCACATGATTCCAAATGCACAACTACTCAACGAACACAGCCATCGAGATACAAATGCAATATCAATCGTACCAACATTTGAAAACGAAATCACATCAGATCCATTCGAGGCTCGTATAAATGTCAAAAACCTATCCATAGTGAGATTCTACTCTAACTTTTATCGGTGTTATTCATGCTATGGATATTGTTTTTGTTATTCGTGTAAAATCCTACTTTACTATGGATAGATTTGCCAACAAAACACGGGTAATAATCAATTGTGGAACTACCTTGTTTTCCAATAAAAGTAGATTCACCCTCCATACCACCAAAACAACAACCTTTTAACATGTTTAGACCAAAATCATTTCATAGTTCTAATATACCTACTCTTTCCTTGAGAATTGACTTTGAGATCTTTTGACTTTCTTTGCTGAGGTGCGATAATAAGAGAGGGTTCTAAATTACCAGTCCTGGCATTAAAATCTCCAATTATTAGTAAGTTTTGTTAATTTAGTGAGCTTAACAAATCATACAAGCTGTAATAGTCTAAACTACATTTTGCACTTTTTTGGCTCCGAATTTTAGCTTCAAATACTATGAAGTTGGGCTATCGAGCAAATTCAGAACATGGCAACTCTGTAGTTCATCGGTGGTACATATATTGTATAGGGCTCAGATGAAGATGTTAATGACTTGCAATTGACACACTTGGTTAAACAGGACCATACTATTGGCAGCTACAAATACAACATAGGTGAATATCTATATTTCATTGGAAATGCTGATTTACAAATATCCATCATCACAAGGTCGGTTGGAGCGGGCTAGGCCGGTCTGGGCCGGGCCGGATGGAAGTGCAGAGGTGCCTTAATTTTCTTGATGAGATTACATACTACGTATAGGAAATTGTTTCGGATGGAAATACCAATTCGAAGGCCTAACACAGCGTTAGTAATTGAAGTCTGAAATTACTTTGAATGCTTTTACTATATAATAATTATGACTATTGTAAGACTTGTTCAAATTGCTTTGGTATTTATGGGAATGGTGAAGATGTTATGGCCTTTAACGACTAACGAGGCAAAGAAATGATCAACAAGATACTTGCCAAATTTGGAGAAGGATTGATTTCAAGTACATGAGTATATGGCTCTAGGTCAAGTCTATTTTGAACTTGTTAAATATCTTGTATCAATCAACATTAAGCTAATCTTGTGGATATATTGTTATGCAGTATAATCACAGGCATGCAAATTACAAAAATTAAGCTAGAATACGACTTCTTGCAGCAGGTACCGATGATTGTTGGATGGTTATTAAAATGGAATACAAGCAAGGTGCGATGTATGGCGTTATGAACGGTATGGCTTAAATCATTAAAAAACCTTTAAATTAATCGATATCTTACCTTTGACTTAACAGGTTCTATGCGTAACTGTCAGATTAATTCCTTTTTCCTAAACTTCTTCGATTTGTCAGATTCTTTCTGTGATGTAATTAAATTGTCTCCGGTTTTAAGGAATCTTCCGTGATTTGACCAATTCCTGACTTATTTGAGATCGTTACATAATTTTCGAGATGAAAATCAAAGAGATAATTTACTTTCTGAATGCAAAGAAATGACTCTAGGATCGCTTATTTTGTATAAAATATATAAATATACTAGCTGACCCGACAAACGTTGTGTTGTCATATAAATAGATAGATAGATATTTTATTTATTTCTTAAAAAGTTATTTGGTTTGCTACCGCTCAGTTTACACAGAGATTTGATATTAAAAATATATCTTTCTACTGAATAAGTTATTTTTACAACATTATAATTACAAATTCAAAAAGAAAACATTTATATTTTGAAGGAAAATATGACAAAAACCTTCATTTAAGTAAAACAAACATTTCATTAAGAAATAGATTGAATTTTAAAAACACATAGTATACGTAAAGTAATAAAAAGGTTGCATTTAAATTGAATAAATATAAATAAATAAATAAGTAAATTACAAAAAGAAAAAATATATATATAACATATAAATTAATAGTAAATAAATGAATAAACAAGCAAATTATTTAGCAACAAAATCTAAAAGAACCAAAAGCAGGTAATAACTAAAAATAAATAACAAATAATAAATAATAAATAGTAAATAATAAATAATAAATAATAAATAATAAATAATAAATAACAAACAACAAATAATAAATAACAAATAATAAATAATAATAATAAATAATAAATAATATATAATAAATAATAAATAACAAATAACAAATAACAAATAACAAATAACAAATAATAAATAATAAATAATAAACAATAAATAAATAAGCATAAATAGTAAGTAATAAGTAATTAAAAATAAATAAGCTCAATATATATAAATAAATTAATAAGTAATAAATAACAAAAATTAAATAAATACATTTTTAAATGTTTAATTGCACTACCAAAGGGTTGTCAGAAATATCACAGTTCATTAAGAAATTGTCAGTTAATTTTCGAATTCTTGTGCAAATCAATTCAACACCTGTTTGATTATGAAGATCATTAGTTGAATAATGCCAGGGTAGATTAAGCATCATTTTTAATATTTTGTTTTGACACACTTGGAGTTTTTTAATATGGGAGATTGCGCAATTACCCCACACCTGACATCCATACAACAACATTGCTTGAAACACGACCTTTTGTATAATGATCTTGTTTTCTGCACTTAAATGCGATTTTCTATTTATAAGCGGGTATAACATTTTAATTCCAATATTAACTTTTTTAATTATTACACTAATATGTTCTTTAAAAATAAGCCGCTTGTCAAGGTTTATTCCTAGATATTGCACATTGGACTCCCATTTTATAGTAGCACCGTTGACTTCCAGCTCATTACTGGGAAGAAATAATCGCTTTCTTTTTCTCGTGAAAAAGATTGATTTTATCTTTCCAGCATTTAATTTAATTTTCCATTTGTGATAATATCTCATTAAAATATGAAGTGCATTTTGAAGATTGGTCTCAATATTGAGACCAAACTCATGCGAAGAGAGTATGCAGGTGTCATCTGCATAAATCCCTGATTCACAATAAGGTAGCTGTGGAAAATCAGACGTGTACACATTATATAAAACAGGACCAAGAACTGAACCTTGAGGGACACCATACTGAATATTAACTAAGACGGACTTACATTTATTAACGTACACTTGAAAACATCTTTCTGATAAAAAACTTTGTATTGTTTTTATGAGAAAACTTGGAATCGCGAATGTTTCCAATTTGTAGATAAGAGCATTATGCAAAACAGAGTCGAAAGCTTTTTCGATATCTAATAGGACCATATCTGTAGATCTTCCTTCAGAACGATTATTTTTGATAATGTTACAAATCCTAAGGACTTGATGTGAAGTACTGTGGTGGCTCCTAAATCCAAACTGTTGGTCAGGTAAAATATGTTTTTCTTCAATTAATAAGTTGAGTTTTTTTTTTAATACTTTTTCGTACACTTTACTTAAACTACTAAGAAGACTGATTGGCCTATAGCTACTAGGATTTTCCCTGTCTTTACCAGCTTTCAATATTGGTATGACCTTCGCTATTTTCCAGGTCTCAGGAAAGTATTGATGCTTCAAACAGGCGTTGATAATAAAAGTTAGATACTTTCTTCCTGACTTGGGTAAATTTTTGAGGTATAAATTTTTTATATTATCAAGTCCATCGGTTTTCCTTACTCGCAACTCTTTTACTATAGCAGAAACATCATCAATAGATACGTATTCGTCTTGGGGTGTTTCTGTTATAGAAGATAAAATTCTATAAGAGGCTGCGTCTACCAAATTTATAGTATCTAAATCACTTAGCTGTTGGGATACCTCATGGTTTTTTCTGAATTCTACAGCGAAAGCATTCGCCTTTTCATTATCAGTATAAAGGACCTCATTAGAAATTTTAAGCGCGGGAATTAATCTCGTCTTATTTTTTATAATTTTAGCAATGTTCCAGAAAGGTTTATCATTTTTCTGTAACTGGCTGAGTGTTTGGTTCCATTGGGTATTTCGATTTTTTTGAACTTCCATAGAGATGAGTTTATTAAAGTACTTCAACTGATGGCGATGTACTGGCAAACGATATCGTTGCCACTGTCTTTTAATACCATTTCTGACACGAATATATTCTAGAATATAATCAGGAATGTTACTAATGTGATGCTTTCTAAGTAGCTTCGGCACAGAAGAATCTATTGAGCTAAGAATTTGTTCAGAGAAACCTGAAACAAGAGAGTCAACAGCTTCTTTGGTTCTAACATTGTCTATTTCCGTAGGCATATTTCTTAGTTTAAGTTTTAAATCTGATTTGAAAATTGACCAGTTGGTATTTTTAAAATCAAAATAAAATTTTTCTACTACTTGGGAAGGATGAAGAACTTGTAACAGCACAGGGTTATGATCCGAAGGAAGTTCGTCAAAAACTATAGGCTGAGACACAGTGTCAGCAGTGTTAGTGACAAAAAGGTCTAACACTGAAGGACTTCCTCTTTGACCAGCGGGTATATAAGTAGGACCTGATGGAAACAGTATGGAAAAAGGAAATATATTTGTTAGATCCGACAGTATGTTGCCCCAAGAATTAGCTCTTCTACAACCCCAATCTCTGTGTCTGCAATTTAGATCACCACCAACAATATAGTTTTTGTTTTTTATTAAGAGCTTTCTTAAATCAGATCGCAAGTGTTGTCTCTTTAATGGGGATGAAGATCCTCCCCGAAAGTATGCACAAATTATGTCAATAGTTCTATCGTTACCTAATCTAAGTTGAATTCCAATATTTTCTATACAAAAGGTACGTATAGGTAATAAAACAGAATGTTGAATTGATTTTCGTACTAATATTGCAACACCCCCACCTCTTTCATCTATTCTATCAACACGATAGCAACAGAAACCGGGAGTTGAAATTTTAACATTTAGGTCTAACCACGTCTCTGTAATTAACGCAATATCTATCTTTTTTGAATTTAAGAAGTTTGAAAGTTCTATATATTTACTTCGGACACCCCTGGCATTCCATGTAATTATATTTAATAACTTATCTTTATATTGCATTTTGATACAAAAATTTAGTAGCTAACTGAGCGATAGCATAAAATTGATCATTTTTGGTTTTACATGTACTTAGTTTCGTAATCATTTCCATTACGAGAGAATTAAGTTCTTCCATTGAGAACAACTCACCGCTGTTGGTGATATTGGCGTTGATTATTGGTGCACTAATGTGTTGGTGAATGTTAGAAGGTGCTGCTGCTGGTGCTGCTGCTGGAAACGATGATGATGATGGTGAGTGTTGTGTATGTACCCATGAATTGGATGCTCGAGTATTATTATTGTTCTCTACATGTTTGGTTGAAGAACGGGTAGGTAAGGAAGGGAAATCATTAATTGAGAGGTAAGATGGTACACTGACATTTGGATTTGCAAGCTTTGGTTGGAGAGAGCGCCTTGTTTTACTCGCAATCTTAGCTCTTATTTCCAAATATTTATTTCTGCTTTGACAGATTAAATCGGTTGACTTGTGACTCTCATTGCAGTTTGCGCATTTGAATTTGTCTTTGTTGACACATTCTTCAGTCTTGTGAGAGCCGGCACAGATGGAACAGTATGTTTTTACATGGCAATTATTTTCACACTGAAAATAATACTGTTCATAAAAATTATAAAAACCGTTTATTGACTCACTTTTCATTGTCCCAACAAACTTTTCATTGTCCCAATAAACTTTAATTGATTTCAGATTTCCGTAATCAACTAACTTTTTATTGGCACAAACAATCTGAGTTTATTGACTTCGAAATCTGAAAATCAATAAACTGTTTATTGTCACAATAAACAGTTTATTGTCACAATAAACTATTAATTGAGTTTGCAAACCTAAATTTCAAAAAACGGTTAACTTTCAATAAACCATTCATTGTCCCAACAAACAGTTTGTTGTCGCAATTAATTGATTTATTGAAATCTGAATTTCAAAATAAGAGTTGACTTTTAAAACACCATTTATTGTCCCAACAAACAGTTTATTGTCGCAATAAACTATTAATTGATTTTCCAAATCTAAATTAAAAACAAAACATTTAACTTTTAATAAACCATTTATTGTCCCAACAAACAGTTTATTGTCGCAATTAACTGATTATTGAAATCTTAATTTTAAAATAAGAGTTGACTTTTAATAAACCATTTATTGTCCCAACAAACAGTTTATTGTCGCAATAACCTATTAATTGATTTTCCAAATCTAAATTTTAGAAAAACATTTAAATTTTAATAAACCATTTATTGTCCCAACAAACAGTTTATTGTCACAATAAACTATTAATTGAGTTTCTAAACCTAAGTTTCAAAAAACAGTTAAATTTCAATAAACCATTTATTGTCCCAACAAACTTTTTATTGTCGCAATAAACAGTTTATTGTCCCAACAAACTTTTTATTGTCGCAAACAACTATTTGTTGGCATAGTTTACCCAAGCGCACAAGAAGAATTTTCTGAATAAACGATTCAGTCTATTCCTCGTTCTTGTGCTGTGCTGTGCTGAGTAAACATATCTGTGAAACAATTTTTACCTTTTAATATAAAATATTTTTGATTCGATACGTTTTAACCTACGAATGGTTGTTTGTTTAACCAGACATTTTTATCAGAGGAAAGAAAAGTCGGCCCTTGCATTTAATTTTCTGTGTACTATTTGTTTTTTTTTTATTCTTTTTTCATATTGCGCCAACAAATGTAATGAATTGAAAATCAAGCTGCAAGAGAATTAATACAACTCATTACTCCGATAATTTTGAAAAAGCAAGGTGAGTTCATTAGTAATAAAATATACAAATTATTTATACAATAGTCTAATGTCCCACTTGCAAATTGAGAACCGCAATGATTCGCAAATTTTTTTTAAGTCAACATATATTTTTTATTCTTTAAATTATCCCTTTTTTCTCTATAAATCTTTATTAGGATCTTCGATAGATCAGAAGTTCACAGCAATATTGTTTGATCCCTTTAAGTTTAATACAAAAAACTACAAAATTAAAGTCAATAAAGTTTCAGAATTTAAGCAGCTATAAAAAACATTTAAGTCGAAAGCATATTCAGGACTCCGGGGTGGAAGATCTACAATAAATATTGCAATTTAAAGTTCTCCTTAAAGGCAATAAATACACCAACGTCAAGTAAACCAAAACGCCAAGGAGACGAAGAAATGGCCAACGAAATGGGTAATTTTTATCTTAAATAGCACTTGTTGACAAATACTGAATCCAAAAAGTCTCCGTGTAGCTTCAACTTTTATTTTTTCACCATTGGGGTCAAATTTTCCATCACTGTACGGCGACTTTTTGGATTCTGTATACATATCTTTTTTAACCTGTGGCCTGTTTCTCATCAACTTTATTAATTGCATCAACGAATTTTAACAATATAATTAAACTTAACGAAGTATTTTAAAATTTCAATGCAGCGAGATTATTGCTTTTTAAAATCGTTGATGTAATTTGATGAGAAAAAGGATTATCTTGTTAACTATATTGAGTTCAGTTAATGCTTTCTCCTGTGACCGAGTGTATGCTTAAATGTACCTATGCACTAAAATTTGACAACCTCAGTTCCGAGGAATTCGATAAATGCTGGAAGGCGTGTTCAAAATCCAGACTCACTGATATAAAGAACTCCACAGCAACATCGGATATTTTAAAGAAATGGCCCCAGTATAAACTTATCCTACTGGATTTCGATACGTAAGTCAAGTTTGTATAAAATTCTCTTTTTTTAAATTGTCAACTTCTGAAATTTTTTTAAAATCCTTTAAAAAATACACTGTATAAATACATTTTTTTAATTTTTTTCTTACAGTTGGACATGGACTTCGAGTATATGTTTAAAAGCCACAACTCTCTCCTTGAACGATGGGAACACGTATACACCAAAATCCGAGAGTTCCTAACAACGGAAGATCGAGTTAAAGAAAAATCGATAAAGGACGTTCTGGATAAAATGGAGTCTGATAACACTCCAGAAAGTAAGTTGAATATAATTTTGTTATATACAATTTATTTTTGGCTTTTAAAAACGCAAATAGTTTATTTCCATCCTCAAGATTTGGTAAAAGATAATGGGTACAATTGTGTGCGTTACATCCCATTGGTGTAACACTTAAATATCTACACATGGTACTTTTTTTTATATAGGCAAAAATCTGTATTTTATGCAGGGAAAAGCTATATTGTAATGGTTGCATTTATTTTTTCAGATTTTTTTAGGTACTTGGGTTGTACTTATTCCAAGAAACCAACCACCATAGTTTTTTCAATGCACAACTTATGCCTATACCATACAAAAAATCACCCCTTTTACGATTGTCGTTTTATTGATACCTTTCAGATCGTCGCCGTTCAGTGAAAATTCGCTAAGACCACTTTGACTTCAATTACATTTTCCAAGTTAACCAATAACGGAAGCTTTATTTCTCAATTGTAAAAAAACAACTTTTTTACAATTTTAACAATAAGATTAATCCATTTTTGGATTTTTAATATTGGATAACCAATTTCAAATACAGTTTGGGGACTTGGGGGAATTTTGCACTGAACGACGACGATGTGATATGGATATTTAAGTGTCACACCAATGGGACGAAACCACCCATTACATTCGAGGTCTCCTTTATCTTATCTTTTACGAAAGTTTATATTATAAATACCTACTAGTTTTATTTAAGTAATAGATAATTATATCACAACATTTTATATCCATGTTTTCATTTATATTTTTAGACTGTCGAGATGCCGCTCTTTTGTGGGCACTTCATGGGTACCTTGTACCCACATTAAAGTCTGTGCGAAAGGACCGGAAGGGAATGAAGTCAACATTGAAACCAACCATCAAGGACTCCCAGGAATCATTCATTTTTGTTGCAGCCTCTATCCAGAACGTTGAGGATCACATCCAGCACCTACAACAAAAAGGAGATAACGTGCAGCCGTTTATTATTGTGGTTGGCAAGGATGTATGTAATTAGCCATTTTTTTCCTTCACTCCTATCATTGTAACAAGTTTGAGAAGATACACTTTTCAAATAATATTTCAGTATGCATTATGCACTTTTTCATTATCTTCTTTATTATAAAAGAGTATTAGTCTATACTTTTAAGTCCTTTTGAACTAAAGTAACCATATTATTACTTTTCCACTACCATGATAGGGATTTATGTTTTTTATTTGGTGAAAATAAAATATCTCATGTTGTTTACCTAACTAAAATGTTTAATTTTTTAACTTAAAACTCTTACAAATTTCAGAAAAGGTTGCAAATAGAAAAAATAAAACGTAAGTATTAACATGTACCTACATATTGCCACAATAAAATATTTATAGAAATTTTATAAATATATTGAAATTGAATTTATTTATATAAATACCTAAATAAATAAAAATTTTAATATTTTGCTAAAATTTTTAGCAATATGCTATTTGTGGCAATAAACTGAGTTAATTGCGCCAATAAATAAGTTTATTGAGTCAATAAACGGAGTTAATTGTGCCAATAAATAAGTTTATTGAGCCAATAAACGGAGTTAATTGTGCCAATAAATAACTTTATTGAGTCAATAAACGGAGTTAATTGTGCCAATAAATAAGTTTATTGAGTCAATAAACGGAGTTAATTGTGCCAATAAATAAGTTTATTGAGCCAATAAACGGAGTTAATTGTGCCAATAAATAAGTTTATTGAGACAATAAAGGTAGTTAATTGTGCCAATAAATAAGTTTATTGAGCCAATAAACGGAGTTAATTGTGCCAATAAATAAGTTTATTGCGCCAATAAACAAGTTTATTGTGCCAAACAACTCAATTTTTAGTTTTGCCTTTTATTTCAACTAACCGTTTATTGTCTCAATTAATAGTTTATTGTCCCAATTAATCGTTTATTGTTCCAAAAATGTATTTCAACTAACTGTTTATAGGAATCAACTAACAGTTTATTGAATTTTAAGGGGAAAAATAATTCAATAAACAGGATTTTATTGTCCCAACAAACTTGTTAGTTGGACGAGTTTCAATTAAAAAGTTTATTGGGACAATTAACTTTTTTATTGATATTATGTACCTTTTTGGTTCAGTGCACCGTGCCCAAACATCTGACAGTTTCGGCACTGTGTTATTTTATTTTTATGGTTTCGTTGATAGTTCCAATTTATTTGCGTGTGGAAAACAGATCTAAAGTTCTTTTTTAAGTCTGACATTTTAATGGAACCACTTTCAAGAAAGCAAACATAAAAAGTTTCGGAATAATGTTCATAGTTTTTTGTTACACTTTTAATGTTTATACATTTTAGACCGATTCTTATCAATTCCGATTTTAGTACAGTGGTATCAAATGAGCTAAGGCCATACAAAATTACTTTAAAAGCTTTTTCACTTTTCAAGTCATGTGAGAAATATTGACAGTTCTCAAATTTTAGTTTTTCAATCACCATTTTATAAGAATCAATAGATTCACACATAATTTTAATACCGATGGAAATAATTTTAATGCAGTAGTCAGCGACTTTAATAGTTTTCATCATTTGATGCACATAGTCACATGACTTTTGCAATAATTTAATTGGGGGCACTTTTATTTTTGGAATAGGTTGTATTGATGTGGATTGATTATCATCCATATCATTACATTCATTGTCAGCGTCTGCCACACACTGCAATGGGCTCCAGTATCCAGGAGATTTGAAATTATTATTATTCATTTTATTGTTCATATTATATCTCGATATTGGAAACTTTGAAACTTTGAGTTTCTTTCCCGAGGACGCGAGGTTGTCCTCGGTAGAAGGAGAACGCGCACGCTTATCTATCTTGAACAAAAGAAAAAAGACAAACTTAATACAGGTTTATAGGCTATATACGTTAGTCGCTATCTAAAGCTCGCACACAACTGATCATATAAATAATTTCTAGAGAATATTTAGCTAGAAATAAATAACTTATTGTAAGTGTGTAAGGATGTGGCATATAAGTGGGAGAGGTATAGAGCACTGTAAAAGGTGATTAAATATTAAAATAAAAAATCACTAAACAAATTTTTAACTTCCCATAGGAAGTTATTGTAATGGGTCCGATTTGACAAATTGAAAATTTTGACATTTCTCGACGTTTCAAGGTCCCTAGAGTCGAAATAAAAGATTTTTAGAGAGATGTCTGTGCGTGCGTGTGTACGTACGTTCGTACGTCCGTACGTCCGTACACCCAAAAAAATCGGTTGTAGAAATGATGAAAACCGAGGTTGTTTTGATTGCATTCGTTGTTATAATCGACCCGACAACCAATGTTGTCAATTTGACTAAGACATGGTTGTGAAATTAATCACCAAATTGTAAAAATCACAACGCCTGCTGTAGAAATGAAAACCAGAAAAAATAAGAAAACAACAACATTTGCTGCAGAATCTACAACAATATTGTAGAAAATACAAGTTTCATTGTGACTTTCAACACTTTTTGCAGTCAAATTGAACGCCATGTTGTAGAAAATAAAAAATTCGTAGTGATTTTCACAAGTTTTTGCAGTCAAATTGAACGCTATGTTGTAGAAAATACAAATTTCGTTGTAATTCCTACAATTTTTTGCAGTCAAATTGAACGCCATGTTGTAGAAAATAAAAAATTCGTAGTGATTTTCACAAGTTTTTGCAGTCAAATTGAACGCTATGTTGTAGAAAATACAAATTTCGTTGTAATTCCTACAATTTTTTGCAGTCAAATTGAACGCCATGTTGTAGAAAATAAAAAATTCGTAGTGATTTTCACAAGTTTTTGCAGTCAAATTGAACGCTATGTTGTAGAAAATACAAATTTCGTTGTAATTCCTACAATTTTTTGCAGTCAAATTGAACGCCATGTTGTAGAAAATAAAAAATTCGTAGTGATTTTCACAAGTTTTTGCAGTCAAATTGAACGCTATGTTGTAGAAAATACAAATTTCGTTGTAATTCCTACAATTTTTTGCAGTCAACTTGAAATATCGTTAATTATAATTAGTTTTTGAGATATTCTCGTTCGAATATCACAAAAAAATGTTTTTTTTTTTCACAAAACTGTGATTCTAAAACAGTTAAACCATTTGGTTCTAAGACAGCACCAGCGAATATCTCAAAATCTGAAAATAATAGACAATTTTTGCTTCGATTAGATTACCAAAATTTCAGTTTCAAAATAACAAATAAAAACGTACAAATTCAATATTTAACATATTTTTTTATTTATATTTATTATTTATTTATTATAAACAAAAAATCATATGTGCTTATTTCTAAAAACTTTTGACCCATCATTTAGGGTATTAAGGTGAATAGGTGGACTTGTGAATGTGTTAATATAATATAATAATAAAATAAAAACGTACAAATTCAATATTTAACATATTTTTTTATTTATATTTATTATTTATTTATTATAAACAAAAAATCATATGTGCTTATTTCTAAAAACTTTTGACCCATCATTTAGGGTATTAAGGTGAATAGGTGGACTTGTGAATGTGTTAATATATAATATAATAATAAAATAAAAACGTACAAATTCAATATTTAACATATTTTTTTATTTATATTTATTATTTATTTATTATAAACAAAAAATCATATGTGCTTATTTCTAAAAACTTTTGACCCATCATTTAGGGTATTAAGGTGAATGGGTGGACTTGTGAATGTGTTAATATTGAGTAGTACATAGTTTTCAATTACTTTTGTTAAATCTATTACATAGCACCGATAGTGAAAATTAAAATACAAAATTTTGTATTCACAACAAACAAAAAATATTTCCTTATTCTCATGAATGATAATATTTAATATCTTGAAAAAGCGTTTTTCATTAGCTTTAATTATAGTTATATAGTGTCCAATCTTATACTCAGTTCCCTTGTATGTAAGCAATTTATTTGAAACAATATTTCGTGTGTTCAAATTAACACCATTTAACAAGGCAAAATAAGGTAGGCTTTCATAATTTTCAGTGAAAGAATCTTCAGCTATTAAACCATTTTCTGTCTGAAAACCTGAATCATTTAACAATAAGTTTGAGAATGACATGCATGCCTTTATTGAAAGAGACTGACATATGTTTCTACTATTTTTATTAACATGTGTATATTGTTTGCTACTCTGATGGAAGGATTCATACCTAAATGTCCACGTAAATCTTACTGGTCCTGTTTTTCTAATGGCTGACGGATAGTGAAGGAGAAAATGGTATTTTGGTTTTAAATGGGTTTTAAATAGGTTTTTATATTGTTCGTGATGAACTTGTATGGTCCTCGATAGATCTTGAAGTATATCTTCATCAAATTCTGTTAAAAGCACTATGTCGATTATTTTAAGGAGACTAGTAAAAAACATCCATATCTCATCATTTGCAGGTACTAAATCGCCTATCATTATTGGCAAATAATGTACAAACGTCATCATTTCTCTTGCACTTAACTTAAACTTTGATTTGTTTAAATGCTCATAAGTTATAGGTTCGGAATAATTACCTATCTCTGATTCCCCATAGCTAAACATCTGTTTCCTAAAGTTCAAAATTTCAATGCTAAAATACTGCTTAGTTAAAAGACCAAGTAGTATTTCGCTCAAATCGTAATGACAAATGCCTTCAAACAAATCATGCATAATGTCGAAACAGAAATTATCGGTTACGTGAAAGGATTTCAGTTTATTGAAAATACTATTTTCTCTAATTCCAGTTTTTTTAACATCGCTTATCAGTAAATCATTTGAATAATTATCCACTGATCTCAAAAAATCGGTGTGCTCAATAACGTCTACTCTCATATCAGACTTATTTCGTTTACAATTTCGGCAGTAAAAGAAGCTGTTAAACGATTTGGTAAACCCGAGGATTGCGTTTAAGCCCTTGTTATCTCCTAATACTAACCCTAGAACAAAATACACTTTATGGATAATATTGTTTGTATTTATGTCAATCCCATTTTCTTCTAAGTCCTTAAATATTTCTACGAGTTCGTACAAGCATGCATCATTACCGAATTCCATGTGATCTTTTGTTCTTATAAAGGCAGCCGAAAAGATGAATTTTAATTTGGCTTGAAAGTGTTGTGGAATCGTTGGAAAAGAATAATATATGCCATTAACACTATTTTGACCCGAGTGACTTCCCAAGGTATTGGTAAGTTCTACATCATCAGAATACAAAAAATATGGAACTACGTTCTTATCATTAAATGATTCTTTGCGTTTCAAAAATTGTTCACCATTTATAAAGTTAGAAATAAAATTGCTTCTTTCAAGGTATTTCATATTTTTCATCGTTGCATCATAAACATTTGGTAATTCAAAAAATTTCTGTATCTGAAATTTGATTGGCATTAAATACATTCGAATATTGCCTGGATTTAAGCTTGGAGTATAGTTAGTTATTTTCGGTCTTATTTCATTATTTATTGATATTTCAATTGGATGTTTAAAATAATTGTTTTTTTCCAAGAATTTTATGTATTTATATTCTGTTTCAAAATCAGTAAAAGGATTTTGAAACATTTCTACAATCTCTCTACAATCTAGACCGTTATTTTCAGTTGCTATTAGTTCAGTTAAGCTTGTAACTATAGATGAAATTAAAGATTTTGTAAAATTTTGTATCTCAGATACATTTTTTCTTGAAAAATTTGGTTTCGCATACAAATTACTTAAGAAACTACAGCATTTGGAATTTATATGCTTTTTGCATTCGTCCAAGTTTAATTTTGTTATTGTTAAATTATTTTCTATTTCTGAAACAGATATACTCTGTTTTTCACATTCATTTGAGTCCACTTTATTTTCTGTAGAATGAATTTCCTCTTCTACAATTTCAGATTCATTATTTTTACTATCATTAATTATTTTTGTATTGTATTTCTTAATAGATTCTAAAGGTAAAATGCTTTTATGTTTATTTATTAAATGTCTTTTAAAATGAGAAAGTGAGTTGAAAGTTTGTGGACACAGATTTTGAGAACATTCGAAACGACTATTTGGTTTCAGTCCATGTAGCTTAAAATCGTAAAATAAATCTGAAATTGTCTGAAATTCATTTTTACATACAAAACATAAATACATTTTGAAACTAATGAAAAAAAAAAAACTTTTTTTTTAATGGCTTATTGCTTCATTGCTTTTTTAAGTTGTTTATGAACCTTGTTAAAGAGGAATATTTGTTCGATTGATCCACATCTATCTTATATATATATATTTGAATGAATGTCCAAATTAGTGTACATTGTTTTTGGTATTCCAAATCAAAAACATAATATATTTTGAAACATGTATCCAAACAAGATATAAAGTTAGGGAACTTAAGAAGCGTACCATCAAAATATATATAAAAATCTTTAATACTTAAAATATTTTCACCCACAGCAATTAAAGATGGTTGTAAAGTTATTTTATATTCCAAACACTTACTCTTTTGTAATTCAATCCGCCTCAGAATGTCGTTTTGGTCAGTACACATTAATAGGAAAAATTCTTCGCTGTCCTTAATGCTTACACGCCAAGCAGCTTTTCCTGGACATTTTATTATTTGTGTCGGTGTTAACAAACTGCTCAGGAAATAAAATAAAGGAAACGATCGGGAACCTAAAAAATAGAAAAATTTTATATAAACATTGCTTACGATTTAACAAAATTTCAAAATTTTCATACCCTCCTCAAGCTGGGATATCTCTTGGAGCTGGCTTTTGTATTCTTTGTTTCTTAAGCCATCAGATCCTTGATAGCATTTTATGAGTAAAGCATTCAATTCGGTGTGCGCGCAGAATAGGTTGTTTGCCGAAAGCGGTTGTATTGATTTAAAATCAATATTTATCTATTTAAGTTGCATTAATTATTAAGTTAAATGATACAAATATTGAAGTTGAAGTTACCAATGAAAATGAATCTGCATGTTTATACAGTGGCCATTCCTGGAGGATTTCCAATGTGTGTTTATTGGTACTTTTTCTTATTTCCTGGAGTCTATAATGTGCTGTTTTTTCCCATCTTTCTTCAATGGTAGCCCATGGACGGTCATTAAATTTTAAAAATTGCTTTATTTCCTCGCATTCTTGTTCATCAACTTGAGGAGCTGGTAAAAATGAAACAGTACTTTCTTGGTGTTGAGTCGATGCAATTTTATATTTCTCAGTTCCCTTCGTTCTTCCCCTGTTGAAATTGTGGTACGCATTATACAGCATGCCAGTCGGATGCGCATACTTCGCATTTGGTGGAACAAAATATGTTGACTATAATTGAAATATTATTTATTATTAATAATCAGTTTCGTAATCAAACAAATGTGTAGGTACCAACCTTATCTTCTCTGTGAAAAGTTGATGCGATGTCTTTTGCAATTTTTTCGAAGTCCTGCTTGTTGAGTTGTTTTTTGTTGATTTTGTAATACTGTACAATTAGTTGTACAAGTTGTTTTTGCTGCCGCTGGTTGAGATATTGGTTTGAGTTGTTGTTCTCTAAAATATTTTTCCCACCTAGGGATAAGGACAAAATATCCCTTACTGGCTAAATGGCATTTAATTATTAAAATTGTTGGTCATTTGAATTTCATACATACAATTAAGTAGGAAGATGAGCCAGATGCTTGTAAGGTGGCTTCTGTGTTATTACTTTTAACCCATTCCAAGGCGCTAATCTCGCTAGTGACCGTGCTGCATTGTAATAACTAAAGCAAATAAATTCACAATTTTTATTCAAAGTAACAAAGTACAAGGATAAATACGGGGTGTGACAGTTGAGACGAAAACCATGGGCTCTTTAGGTTTTCATGTTTTTGTGTTCCGTTTCATTTAAATTGCTTTATCTTTTCCAAACTACAATCGATAGTATACATGGTTTTTTAACCTTAAGAATCCATTTTAGTATTTAATTTGACAAAGATACAACAATTTAATTAAAACGCGAACCCAAATTCATCTCCTAAGGTTTTTTTCATTTGAAATCACCTCAAGGTTTTCGTCGGAGATGCTGTCTGTGGCACCTTCATCAGAAATAAAATCATTTCTTATCTACTTACTTCTATTTTTTTCCACTTGGCCAACTCGTCTTCGAACTCCAACTGCAGCCCAAGTTCACTATCGGGAAAAATTTTAGACAAATGTTCCGACCTGAGTAGGAGTAAGCTTCTTTTTGAAAGCCCGCGACCTTTCCAATTAATATTAATATAGTAAATGTATAAACAAATGACTAAACTGAACCTGCTAAAAACGGCGTCACACTTTTTGATAAATTAAAATTGCTCACGATCTCAAAAACTTCCAAATTTAAAAGAAAAGAAGGTGAAGGCAACGGCGACGGCGACGACGAATTACTTATGCACGGATTATTTTCACTTTCAGTATTTTGAGACAGGACAAAAATATCATCACTATTCATTTTTAATGTATAAATTGACACAACAAAACACGATGACCGACCTGATCGAACTGCGAACGCGAAGCGAATGAGTTAAAGTTAAGTTAATAACGGACAATGCAATGTGACTTCAACAGATGGTTGCAGATTTGATTACATTGTTGTGAATTCAACAAAATTGGATGTTGAAAGCACAACTTTTTGAAGATTTGAGATTTTTGGTTGTCGATTTGAGTGAATTGTTGTGAATTCAACAAAATTGGATGTTGAAAGCACAACTTTTTGAAGATTTGAGATTTTTGGTTGTCGATTTGAGTGAATTGTTGTGAATTCAACAAAATTGGATGTTGAAAGCACAACTTTTTGTAGATTTGAGATGTTTGGTTGCCGATTTTAGTGCATTGTTGTGAATTTAACAAAATTGGATGTTGAAAGCACAACTTTTTGTAGATTTGAGATGTTTGGTTGCCGATTTTAGTGCATTGTTGTGAATTTAACAAAATTGGATGTTGAAAGTACAGCTTTAATACCGAAGTTGAAGGTTTTAGATTTTTTTTGTCGACTTGATTACCTTCTTGTGAATTCAACAAATTCGGTTGTCATTTTCACATATTTTTGAACTTGATAAATTTAGATTGTATAAATTTGAGACATTTTTGGTGCGGATTTCACAAAATTCATGATAGCTGTAGGTATTTTATTTTCCACAGCTCTTATCCAGATTGAATTTTCTTTCAGAATTACATTTAGATATAACAAAAACAAGACAAGTCCCAGTGTTGTGTGTATTTTTTGTTATTTTGAAAACAAAACCCAATCCGGATCGGATATGGGCGTACAGCTAATGATGTATAATTGTCAACCAAAATTGACAACCAAAATTGACAACACGTTGTGAATTCTACAACAAGAAACTGCGATAATTTTCACAATTTTGTTATAAAAATGATAGTAAATCGGTAAAACTTACAAATAATTGTGAATTTGATCACAAGTTCTGTTGAATATACAAATAAACAGTTAGTTGTAAATTTGATTGCATCTTGTTGTGAAATTTACTGTAGAGATTTTTTTGGGTGTACGTCTGTACGTTCGCGACGTTTTTTTCGTCTTCCATAGCTCAAGAAGCAGAAGTGATATCGACTTCAAATAAATTTTGTTATACAGATAATAAGGCAGAAAGATGCAGAAAGGGCTCTCAAGAAAATTGCGTGGGTGGTTTTTTTACTATAGCAGTTTAAAAAAAAGGTGAAAATTTTGGTTAAACCTAAATATCTCATGAACCAATGACTATAGAGACTTGAATTAAATTTTATATTATATATTGTAACGTAATACAAAACAAGTATATTTTTGGAAAAAAATCCAATTAACGGTTTTTTTTATAAATCAAAAAAACTGAAAAAAAAATGGTCACCTCAAAAATTATACGACCAAAATATGATTTCATCTCCAAAACAATTTTTTGCAATGAAGAATAATGTTTTCGACATCTGATAAAATTTTGAGAAAAATCGAATTGACAGTTTTTTTTACAAAAAATAAAAACCTAAAAAAAAAATGTATAAAAGGTGGTAAAAATTTATTTTCAACTCAAATATCTTTTCAAAACTTTGAGATATTGGCTTTAAACTACTTTAACCTTTCAAAAAATATTGTTGTCAACATTCAGTAAAATTTTGAAAAAAATCTTATTGACAGTTTTTTTTACAAAAAATTAAAAATCGAAAAAAAATTTAACAAAAGTTGGTAAAAATTGATTTTCGACTCAAATATCTTTTCAAAAATTTGAGATAATGGCTTCTAACTCATTTTAACTTAAGGAATATTCTTTTCAACATTAGGAAAAACTTTGAGAAAAATCGAATTGATAGTTTTTTTTACAAAAAATAATAAAAACCTAAAGAAAACAATACTAAAACTTGGTAAAAATTTACTTTAGATTCAAATAGTTTTTCAAAAATTACAAATATTGGCTTCAAACTTATCTTATTTTACAGAAAATATTGTTTTTAATATTCAGTAATTTTTGTATAAAAATCCAACAGTCTATTTTTTCATAAAAAAAAATCTACAAAAAATAGTACGCAAAAATTGATACATATAGACACACTTTTAAGCAATTCAAATCTACAGATGGGATGGGAAGTTATCAGTGTGGGTCGCATCCCAGCCTCTTTTTTAATTTATTAAAATTAATTCTTTAAAATTATATACATATCGCTAATTATGACTGTACTACAAAAGAACAATATCAATCCCTTTATGCAACAGAGTGAACAATATTTTGTGTGATCCCATCTTTCGCCAATACAAACAAACTGGATGGTTTGCCCACTTGAGAGCACGCCACGTATAATTGTCCGTGTGAAAAACATGAAGTGCTCAATTGTAAGCAGCAGACAATCATCGTTTGGCCTAGAGACTTATTGATAGTTATTGCAAATGCCAATAATTTTAAATTGAAGGCGTTTGAATTGAATTGGCACATCTGTGGGCATAATAGGGATTCGCGGTAATAATATATTTTTACCTCGGAATTCGCCATTTAGAATTATGGCTTGGATAACATTTTTAATTACTAATCGCGTGCCGTTGCACAACCGTGGTGGGTTCAAATGATGAAAAAAAATTACCGGAGATCCAACCTTCAGTTGTAAATTTTGCAGTGACATGCCTGGTAAATCTAATGAGTTCAAAAACTCAGCTAGATAATTTACAGCTTCGGTAGCATCACAAACTGTATCAATAGATTTGTATGATTCCAAGTCTCCTGGTAACAAATGTTGTATCTTGAGATTTAATTCGTTGACATCCACATTTTTTGCTGCTAAAATTGTTCTTTCTGACGGCCACTCATGATTTGTATATTGTCTATGTACATCGGGAAATATCTGGTCAATGAGAGCATCTTGTGAATCAATAATCGTGCAGAAATCGACCGGTAATTTTATGCATCCAGTTTCATCTGTAATAACTTTTCCGTCGCCTATATCTATCAACAGTTGTTTTTAGAATGTTTCAGCGGATGGATCTTAAAACATTTGAACACGCATATTTACTTTCAGTTGCGATGATTTTTAGCACGCGTTGATCTCATCAGCGTACGTTTAACGCGGAATAACGGGAAGTGTTTGTCTCAAATCACCTGAAAGCAGTAACAGAGTGCCGCCAAATAGCCTGTCGTTGTTTTTTATATCTTTCAATGTCCTGTTCAACGCCTCAAGCGAATGTTTGTGTGCCATAGTGCATTCATCCCAGATGATAATTTTACACTGTTTTAGCAAAAATAAATGTCATAAATGGTTCTTTGTTCTTCATTCTTTAGTGGGACATTGCGAGCAACAATCGCTGTCATTTCTACAGTATTGTATTGTATTTCACGATTCAATTCAGTGCCTATTAAATCAGATGCATTTCGATTTGGTGAATGTGTACAGAAATGACTAAGTGGTAAGTTGGCAATAATAATGCAAAGATCCTCAATAGAAATCATTGCTTCATTGTACATAGCGTCACTGAATATTATCGTAAGATCGTTGCACCGTGTACGATGTTGATGCAATTAAACCATAACACTTAGGAATATAAAAAATATATAAAAACCTATTCTCAGACCTACCGAATATATATGCAAAATTTCATTAAATTTGGTTAAGCCGTTTCGGAGGAGTATGGCAACTAACACTGTGACAGGAATATTTTATATATTAGATAAATCTGTCATAATATTATATCTTTTTATATTTGTATTCTCTATTATATAGGTCAAACGAGTTTATGGTACCAAAATGGCAATGGTGGATCAGGGGGGGGGGTCGTAGGGGTCATGATCCGCCCCCCCCGTTAGATGATTTGTTTTTATTTTTGTAGGAATTCCCTTCAATTCAAAACTAATGGTATTGCGTTAATGGATATGACCCATATTAAATTTTGAATTATTTATTGTTTTTATATGAAATCAAAATTTGTATTCCCTAAAATTTGTTGCTAAAAGTACTACTTTTAACTGATGACCAAGAACATAACATTAAACGGAAATTAAGCCCTTTTCCAAAAACGCAGCACAAATTCATAAACTTCATGACTCCAGGGGGATCATATGAGCTATAAGGCTAATACAGTTTAGTTGTATAAGTAAAGATTTCATCTAAAGATTTGATAGTTTGCTGTTGAAAACAACTAAAATGTTTGTTTTCACGCAATTAAGAATTTGGTAAAACTTTAGTAATGCTTTAAATTATTTTCATAAAATTTGTTTCTAAGTAAAAGAGCAAAATATTTAGATTTTTAAGAAAAAACCTTTAATAAGAAATCGTCAATTTTATATTTATATCTTATTTATTTTTTATTTATTATTATAAATATTGAACATTGAACTGGTTTTGGCTTGCGACATAATGCATAGGAACGACATATATGGCAAGTATTGCATTCATAAAAAAATTCGAACTAGAGCTTTTAATCAAACATAACATTACGATGGTAGAAAAGTCGAAAAAAGTTGCTTCCCCGATTCCATCCGTCTGTCTGTCTGTCCTGGACTCTACAGCCCAATCCATTGTATCGATTGAAAAACAAGGATTTCGTCCGATTAGCGTAAGGGTCCGTCCACGCAATGAGCGAGGAGCGACTGAGCGACCGAGAGACGAGTCGCTGAGCGACCAATCTGAGCGATGGGTGGCCATTTACTAAACGACACGTCGCTGAGCGATAAGTTGGAAAAACGCCATTCTCAGATTTCCAGATGGATTTTGGCGATATTGTCGTATGTCAGTACCATCTTTTGAACAAAAAACACTATTTGTAATTAAAGATTAAATAAATAAAAACTTACCAGAACAATTACAAATTTGTCCAACTTTTTGCCACTCTTTATCAGTGACATTTTTAACTTCCCATAAAAAGTTATTGGAATCGGTCCGATTTGTCGAATTGAAAATTTTGACATTTCTCGACGTTTCAAGGTCCCTAGAGTCTAAATAAAAGATTTTTAGAGATATGTCTGTGTGAGCGTGTGTACATACGTTAGCGACGTTTTTTTCGTCGTCCCTAGCTCAAGAAATAGTAGAGATATCGACTTCAAATAAATGTTGTTATACAGATAATAATGCAGAAAGATGCATAAAGGACTCTCAAAAAAAATTGCGTGGGTGGTTTTTTACAATGGCAATTTTAAAAAAATGGTGAACATTTTGGTTAACCCGAAATATCTCACGAACCAATAATGCTATAGACTCGAATTAAATTTTGTATTGTATACTGTAACGCGATACCAAACAAATATATTTTTGGAAAATATTCCAATAAACGGTTTTTTTATAAATAAATAAAAATGGAAACAAAAATTTGTCACCTCGAATATTTTACGAACAATAACTGATTTTGTACAACGAAGAATAACGTTTTCAACATCTGGTAAAATTTTGAAAAAAATCGAATTGACTATTTTCTTAAAAAAAAAAACAAACAAAACAATACTAAAACTGGCTAAAAATTTACTTTCGGCAAAACACGAAAGTTATCAGGATGGGAAGTTATCAGTGTGGGTGGTAATCTTTGTGGGTGTCCTGCCATAGCACTGGGCGGCTTTGGACAGCTGAAATTTACCTTTCAGTGTTTATTGTACACTAGCCGACCCGTGCTCGAGTTGCTTCGCAAATTGTAACTACGAACATTTTTTGAATATTAGTATTAGCATATGAAACAATTTCTCAATGGGACTGAGCATATTTTCTACAACAATATTAATTTTAGTTTATATGTAAATATGGTTTTGCTTTCATATAAAAGTATAGATTTGCGGTAAAAAAAACAATTTTGTGTTTTTAATGTTCTCATACATCTATAGGTATGCGTGTGTAAATATCCATAGACACATTTTTTTATTCATCTGCTCATGTTCAGTACAGTGCAACTGACTTATCCTACCCACATTTGTGTGCTCTTTTTATCGACGTCATTGTAAGTACCTTCTTCGAGTTATTTGTAAAGAAAATTTTAACTTAATTTCAGTTTTATTGTTCGAGGAAGTGATGCAAAATTGGTAATTCAAGCTATTATAATATAACTTTTTTATTTTTAAATTGGAAGAATTATAATCTATTCACTTCCTCGAACCAGAAAAATAAAAAAAGATCTAATTTTTCTTTAGATAAATCGGCATTTCATGTGCACGGCACTGTAGTTAATTAAATGTCCATAGTAACTTAAAAAAAAGAGCCCACACTGCTCAGCGATGTGACGATAGAATTAGAGAAACAAAAAAATAATGTGTGTGTGTAGGTTAGTTAATGAACTATACAATACAGACAAATTGAATATGTATGTGTAGGTAAGAGAAAAAACGTAACTATTAAATTAAATGGAACACATATTAAGAGAGAAAGAGCATGGGAAGAAAAGAAAATTAAAAATGTTGGAATGATAATGAAATGAAACAAAGCACCGACCTCGCGATTGTGATGGAATCTAATTTCCTGGATAAAATAAATTCAAAAAGTTTATAATTTGTTTTTATTTTTTTCTCAGGTTGTATGTTTAACTTAGAAGTGATTTTAGGCTTAAAATTTGCGCAACAATATTGAATTTATGAAGCACTGCTCCTCTTTGTCGATTATTGTATAGGTTTTAAGATATGAGTGGTTTTATGAGTCAACTAATGAAAAAAAAATGTACAAAAAATGTAAAATTAATAATATTTAAGTTTGACAAATAATTAATGAAAAAAAATTAAAGCCATAAACACTCTCATAACAATATAGAAGATAATATAATATATTTCAAATAAATCGGTTGACTACTTTCTGAGATCATGCGTTACAAACTTTAAAATGGTTTCGCTTTTATATAATAGTATAAATATAAATATAAATATAGATATCTTTTTTCTACGTCGCTCAGCGATCGACTGAAAAATTAAAACAGATTTGATTACAGAGCGACGACGCTCTGTCGCTTAAAAAATCGCTCAGTCGCTCAGGGTTTATGTGGCCACCTCCATACGATCTCATGTGTTCTAATTTTTTTGCGTCGCTCAGCGACTCGTCGCTCATTGCGTGGCCGAACCCTAAGGCGTTTTTAACTTCCCATAGGAAGTTATTGTAATGGGTCCGATTTGTCAAATTGAAAATTTTGACATTTCTCGACGTTTCAAGGTCCCTAGAGTCGAAATAAAAGATTTTTAGAAAGATGTCTGTGCGTGCGTGTGTACGTACGTTCGTACGTTCTTACGTCCGTACGTCTGTACGTTCGTGACGTTTTTTTCGTCTTCCATAGCTCAAGAACCAGAAGAGATATCGACTTCAAATAAATTTTGTTATACAGATAATAAGGCAGAAAGATGCAGAAAGGGTCTCAAGAAAATCGCGTGGGTTGTTTTTTTTACGATAGCAGTTTAAAAAAAAGGTGAACATTTTGGTTAACCCTAAATATCTCATGAGCCAATGACGCTAGAGACTTGAATTAAATTTTATATTATATATTGTAACGTAATACAAAACAAGTATATTTTTGGAAAAAAATCCAATTAACGGTTTTTTTTATAAATCAAAAAAACTGACAAAAAAAAATGTTTTACCTCGAAAATTTTACGACTAGAATATGAATTCATCTCCAAAACAATTTTGTGCAACGAAGAATAATGTTTTTGATATCTCATAAAATTTTGAGTAAAATTGAATTGGCAGTTTTTTTTTATAAAAAATGAAGTTAAAAAAAAAACATTACTCATAGTTGGTAAAAATTGAATTTCGACTCAAATATCTTTTCAAAAACTTGAGATTAAGGCTTCAAACTTTTTTTTATCTTATAAGAAATATTGTTTTCAACATTCCGAAAAATGGGGGAAATATCGTGTTTTGAAGCATTCCACATTCGTGCAGTACGTAGAGTGCAATTGATGCTGGGCTTGATAGCAAGCTGATGGGGAGATCAGAAGGAGATACAAATTAGTTGCATTTTCTCAAAGTTTCTTGTCCAATAAAATACGGATTTGTCGACACAGAATGCAGCCGTTAGAGTAAGATATTAGACTTTAATAAATGTTTTTAAAATACCAAGTGCAATCATCTTACATTCTGTTCGGATTCGCCCTTGATTTGAAGTTATAGTTTGGGATTTACCTAATTTTTTAGAGATATGACGTATAGAATAAATTATTATACCAGTGTTTGTGGTTTCTTAAATCTATACGACAACAATTATTACTACTAAAGCTTTCTTAAATGCTTCGCACAAAGGATCATTAAGTCTACAACACGTCCACCCTTTTCCTAATTTTGGTTTGTTTTTATTTTTATGAAAGAAAATAAACTTTAACTGCAGACATCAGAATCAAAGAATCATTCGATATCTATAAACATTCCAATTTATCTTATCTTATAATAATTAAGAATGTAATTGCACAAGTTTCTAAAGAGAAGTTACACAAACACACACACGCACATTAAAAACAAATAAATATGTTATGTATGTGACTCAACTAGGAAAATAACCCCCCAGAGTTTTCATCATCAGAATCAGAATAAAAAAAAAAACGAAAAACGATTACATTGCTACTTGAAGTCCATCACAAGTCTCAAAAGTTTTCTTGTTAAAAACTTTTCATGTCTATGTTATCTTATCAATTCTTGTTCGTTTTTCATTTCCAATAAATGCCATCATCATGTCATTTGGGCAATGGGCTGAGCACAGGGTTGGGTTGGGCTGGTCTGGGCTTGGCGTGGGTATGGGCAGGCAGGGCTGATGTATAGATATTTGCTATTTGAGCTAAAAAGTTTTTCGTTCTGTTTGATAAAAACAAATTTTAAAAGTAATTCCTTATTGTACAAGTGCGAGTTGGTCGGTGGGTTATTTAATTTTGTTTTTCTACATTTCCACACGTACTTCTCAAACCCATAAAGTAAAGGTTAGCTTTCGAAAATACTGAAAAATACAAAAATAAACAAAATTGAGACAAATGAAGTCGGCTATAGAAAGAAAAACAAGGTCAAGTAGGTGATTTCTTATTAAATTAGAGGTTGACATTTAAATAATGAAGATTTATCTGTAGATTTACCGAAGTCCAAAGGTTTTCAAGTCCTTCGGTTTAATCTTGTAAAAATATCATAATATGGCGAGTGATTTGGTTTAGCATAAAAAATAAATGATGTATGTGGATTAGATTGTGTAATGTGTAAATTGTGTTTAGTAAATGTAATTGATGTTAATTTGTTAGTCTTTTTAAAATTGTGTTACCACGTCCAATTTAATATGTCTATGCTTCCTCTGTGTTGTGTTCTTGTTTTAAAATAAAAGAAACCACTTGTCTTTAAATAACGTTATAATGAATGTTTATTGTACTGTATTGTGATTTGTGAATGTTAATTATTGTATTGTGACTTAATATATATGTATGTTATGTATATATGTGATTTGTATGCAAAACAACCGATCTCGGTGGCGATTGAATTCCGAATGAATAAGAACAAAATTGTTAAGCTTAGTTAGAATTATAATATAATAGGAAGGTAAGAAAATAAAAGAGAATACACAAAAACCAGTATTTTTGTTTGTAAAAGAAAATTGCAAGTACAAGTATAAGTATATGTAAATTGTAAATAATGTACCATATAAAAAAAAAAGAGAGGATTAAAATATGATGTATGCTTCTTATAATTTAGGGTGCGTTATATGATGTTTGGCATTCTTAAACATCCAGCCCCCTCCTGAAAGCTTATGGGCTTTCTGAACATAAGCGAGCGACTTTAATTGTAGGACGGACGTAGTCTCCGAATTTGGTCCGAATTGTAACAACCCTACACTTGTCATCCTTTCCAGGGTGCGTTTGGATGATTCGTCCTAATAACCATTTGGATGGTGGTAGATTCGGCTCCTTTAGTAGGACAACATCGTCGACTTCCAGATTTGGCTGTGGAGTTTGCCATTTTGATCGGTGTTGTAGTGAAGTAAGGAATTCGGAATGCCACTGTTTCCAAAAACCTTGCACCATTGCCTGCAAAAGAGACCAGTTAGTCTTTACTGAAATAGAATTTTTAGATAAATCAGGTTGAGGAACAGCAGTATAGGGTTCCCCTATCAAAAAATGAGCGGGTGTAAGGGCAACAGGGTCAACATCGGAATTTTGCCACATTGGGCGAGAATTAAGAAGAGCTTCGATTTTTACTAATAGAGTATACATCTCTTCATAGGTAAGTTTTGTATCGCCTATTACTCGTTTTAGATGCAATTTGACGGATCGAACCCCTGACTCCCATAATCCTCCAAAATGTGGGGAAGATGGTGGGATAAATTTCCATTCGACGTTATCCTTGGCCAGGTGATCAATGATGATATTATTGTGTTGTTGACTGCAGAGAAGATTGTACATTTCGTTGAGTAGACGTTTAGCACCAACAAAGTTGGTACCGTTGTCGCTCCAAATCTCAGACGGTTTGCCTCGGCGGGCAACGAAGCGATCTAGAGCTGATAAAAAAGCGGTTGAAGTTAAGTCTCCGACTAACTCGATGTGGATTGCTTTTGTTACAAAGCAGACGAAGAGAGCTATGTAGGCCTTTATAAATTTAGGGTTCCGACCTCGATTTAAACGAAGCGTTATAGGCCCTGCGTAATCGCAGCCAACTCTGCTGAATGGTCGAGCATACCGGATGCGATCCGAAGGAAGATTTCCCATAAGTTGTTTCGTTGTTGCTTTTTGTTGACGAATACAGCCAATGCATTCTCGAACCACCTTTCGAGCAAGATTTCTGCAACCGAGGATATAAAAATTTTGTTTGATTAACGCAAAGAGAAGTGAGGCACCGGCATGTAAATGATTTTTATGTGTTAAGACCGCAATTAATTTAGCAATTCTGTGGGATTTGCACAAGATTATGGGGTGTTTTTCAGAATAGGTCAAATTCGAATATTCTAACCGACCGCCGACACGAAGAACACCTGATGAATCGATAAAAGGATTTAAACCTTTGAGTCTGCTTTTCGAGTGAAGTTCTTTCTTAGATTTTAAGCATTGAATTTCTGAGTTAAACAAAGACAATTGAACATATTTTATGATTTGAATTTTAGCAAAGGATAATTCGATAGTAGAAAGTGGCTCTAATTTCTGAAGTTCTTTAGGTAAAAAGTAGTTTTTGGTAAAACGAATCACGTAAGCTGCTACTCGAACTATCTTCAACCAACTTGAGGAGTTATTTATAATTATTTCGAACGGAAGATTTGAATTATGATTTAAGAGAAATACCTTGGCGATTTTGTTTGTCTTACGCTCTTCCAGGTCCTGAGTTTCGATGTCATCTGGGCTATAACTTGATGAAGGCCATTGGTCTCGGTCTTTACTTAGCCATCCGGGACCTTCCCACCAGATACTAGTCTTTTTCAATATTGATGGCAATAATCCTCTTGTAGCGGCATCTGCGGGATTAGAGGCTGATCGTACATGATTCCACGATTTAAAAGGCATAGATGTGAGGATTTCGGATGTTCTGTTTCCAATAAATACCGACCATTTCTTTGGAGCAGCGGCCAACCAATGCAGAACTATTGATGAGTCGGTCCAACCAAATACATTCACATCTGTAACCTGTAAAGAGAGCTTGATTTTGTTTATCAATCGAACAAGTAATAAGGCTCCACACAACTCAAGCCTTGGAAGAGGTAAAACCTTTAATGGAGCGACTTTTGATTTTGCTGCGACGAGAGTCACAGAAATGGAATTATCAGATTTGACGTTTCGACAATAGACCACTGCTGCAAATGCATCCAAAGATGCATCGCAGAAGCCGTGCAGTTCCCAATAACGTTGTTTTTGTAGCATGATTCGCGGTATAGCAAAAGATTCGACGATGGGTAGCTCGTTCCTTATAGAGTTCCATTGTTGCGATAAGTAGTCTGGAACTTCTTCATCCCAATTGATTTCGTTTCTCCAGAGCTCCTGAAGCAAGATTTTGACTCCTATGATGACCGGCGCGAGAAATCCCAACGGATCGAAGATTTTTGAAGCTTCTGATAATATGTGACGTTTTGTGCATATATTCGACGGGTTAAATTTGACCTTGTATGAAAAGACATCTTTTGACGGACACCACTGTAAACCCAAGACCTTGACAGAATTCGATTCTTCAAAGTCTACTGGTGAAAGTTCTCGCTGATCCTCTGGTAAGGAGATCAGGAGTGGCCAACAGTTCGTAGTCCACTTTCGTAGATTAAGTCCAGCTGATTTCAAAAGTTCGACTAATTCCATCCGAAGAGATATGATATCATCAATAGTATCTGAGCCGGTTATGACATCATCGACGTAAAAATCTTCCAAGAGAATTTTAGATGCTCGAGGATGACTTATATAAGAATCAGCAGCTAGCTGTTTTAATACTCGGACAGCCAAAAATGGAGCAGCCGCTGTTCCGTATGTAACGGTGAGAAGACGAAAATGTTTTAATGGTTCATTAGGGCTTTCACGCCAGACAATTCGTTGAAAATCTGTGTGTTTTCGAGCAACCCAAATTTGCCTGTACATTTTCTCAATATCTCCTGTCATTAGGTAGGCATGTTGACGAGATCTTAAGCAGATTGAAAATATATCGCGCTGGATAGTAGGACCCACAAGAAGAGTTTCGTTTAGAGATTGTGAATCACGAGTTTTTGCAGACGCATCGAATACGACACGGATTTTCGTAGTACTACTATCTTCTTTGAAGATTGCGTGATGCGGCAAATAGTAGTTCGAAGAATTTGATTTTTGAATTTCGTTGGATGGGATTTCTTCCATATGTCGAAGAGAAATATATTCATTCATGAATTTTGAATATTCCGATTTAAGAATTGGATTCCAATTGAATTTCCGTTCAATGGAATGAAAGCGCGCTAAAGCTGTGCCTAAAGAATCTCCGAAATCTAAATTTGTCGAAGGTTTGAACGGAAGTTCTACTTCATATTTGCCATCTTGACAACGAGTGTGATTTTTGACGAAGTTTTCTTCTGCCAATTGCTCCTCGACAGAAATTGATTGCTCGTTGGATACTTCCTCAAGTCTCCAAAACCTTTCTAAATCGAATTCTAGATCCTGATTTAAACGAGTGTGAAAAGTCTGAATTCCTGGGGGCTGCGAATTACAACCAGCGATTACCCAGCCAAAAATGGTTGGAATCGAAGTAAGGAATCCACCTTCTTCGATTTTAGCAGCTCCCGTAATGATATTAAAAACTCTATCAGCCCCTATCAGAATATCGATTGGGCCACTTTGATAATACTTAGGATCAGCAAGATTTGAGTCGATAAAATTTGGTAGAATTTGGTTTGCTGGTAATGGTGGAAGCGATGAAGTGATGTTTGGCAATACGAAGCAGTTGATATCAATTGATTCAGAGCTGTAGCAAGAAACAATATTTAGGCTGCATAACCCGTTGGTTACGCCAGCAGACTTAGAAGCAATTCCTACTATTGGAATTCTCACACGTTTGCGAGGAAGTCCTAGGCTTTGAGCAGCTTGCTCAGTTATAAATGACACCTGCGAACCTGAGTCGAGAAGAATGCGCACGATTTGGTAAATTCCTTGCTTGTCCTGAATCCTAGCTAGAGCTGTTGGTAGAATAGTAGAAACTTGGTTTTTATGTTTGAATGATATTGAATGATTTGCGATTAGTGAATTCGAAGAATGTGGAATCGGATTTTCAGAAGAATTAGACCGAAGATTTGCATGAGAAGCTGCATTTGAATTTTGATTTGAGGTTTGAAATGTTGATTGAGTAGAATTTTGAGATTGAGAAGTATGGAGAAGGGAATGATGACGAGAGTGACACTTGTGACAACGAACCGTGAGGCGACAATTATTATAAGCATGCCCCGAACGCAAGCAATTGAAACAGAGTGAATTGTTCCTAACGAATTCCCAACGAGAGTCAATGCTTAGTGGTATAAATTTCGGACAACTTGAAAGCAAATGATTATCTTGACACTTAGGGCAACTTGGGGTAGATTTTACAAAATGCGTACGAACAGCCCGAGTGCTGATGGACGATGAAAAAGAACTGCATGATTCAAAACACTGACAACGGGTTTGAAGAAATTCAAGAAGCTCATCTATAGTTGAATCATCCTTTGAGCCAACTTCTTCAGCCCAAGCCTTCTTAGTGTCTTGATCTACCTTTTGCAGAAGCAGGTAAATGAGCCATGGATCTCGTGAACTGGAGTCTAAAGCCTTAAGACCCCGTATGGCTTCATCAGCCCCATTGGTGATCTTACGAAGCGATTGAAGATTTGTCGCATTGCACGACGCCGACGGTAGCGACAAAAACGACTGAATAAACGAACGGACAATAAGATGTTTCTGATCGTAGCGTTGTTCTAATTTTGACCAAGCCTCCACATAGTTGTTTTCCGAACATCTAATATGCTTGAGAAGATTCGCGGCTTCTCCGCGAAGAAACGATTTTAAAAAATGAAGCTTTTGAGTGTTCGTAATCGTATGATTTGAATCGACAGTTCCCGTGAACATGTCTCGAAATGTCGGCCAATCTTTATATTCGCCCGAGAAAGGTTCGATTGTGATTCGTGGTAACTTTATAGACTTGTGAGCGATTACCAAATCCGAATCTTCCGATGGTGTATGATAACCTTGAGGCACAATTTTTTGACATTCTAATGTTTTTGATTTGCAAAGAATTGCATCAGATAGTAAGGCATGAGTTTCAAAATATTTTGCCTCATATTCGGCATATTCAGGTTCGCGGTCAACGTAATTTTCTTTGTCAGAATAATCTAAAAGTTCGTCTTGCAATGCTACGAATTCTTTCCATGATTCAGTTAATCTTTCAAGTCTAAATTCTAATGTACTAATTGTAGTATCAATAGGAATCGACGATGCATACGAAGCTGTGAGTGTTATACAGCCTTTTGCACGACCACGCTTGGCAATGATTTTATTCATTATGAATAGAAAAAAAAAATAAAAAATGTCTTATAAGTCGCAACCGCACTATAGCAAATTTGTCTTTAATTGTATGCCTATTCAATTTAATAAATTTCTTTATTAAAATTTGACACAACGAACTGGATAAAAAATATAATATAATACGGTACAGTTTTATGAAACTGATGTTTGCACCGTTTGAATAACTGTCCAAGTTATCATGCAATATCAGAAAAAATAACGGCGTAAAAGTTCCTCTAAGTAACCTCTATTCACATAAGGTCACCCAAAACCCGAATAAAATTTATACCAAAAAAAATGTCAATTTCGCACGGCACTGTATTTTCGATTAATTTGATTTGTTTAATCAAAAACTAATGGCACTGATTTTTTATATATTTGGCTATCGAAGGACCATAAAATGATTTGGTTTAGCATAAAAAATAAATGATGTATGTGGATTAGATTGTGTAATGTGTAAATTGTGTTTAGTAAATGTAATTGATGTTAATTTGTTAGTCTTTTTAAAATTGTGTTACCACGTCCAATTTAATATGTCTATGCTTCCTCTGTGTTGTGTTCTTGTTTTAAAATAAAAGAAACCACTTGTCTTTAAATAACGTTATAATGAATGTTTATTGTACTGTATTGTGATTTGTGAATGTTAATTATTGTATTGTGACTTAATATATATGTATGTTATGTATATATGTGATTTGTATGCAAAACAACCGATCTCGGTGGCGATTGAATTCCGAATGAATAAGAACAAAATTGTTAAGCTTAGTTAGAATTATAATATAATAGGAAGGTAAGAAAATAAAAGAGAATACACAAAAACCAGTATTTTTGTTTGTAAAAGAAAATTGCAAGTACAAGTATAAGTATATGTAAATTGTAAATAATGTACCATATAAAAAAAAAAGAGAGGATTAAAATATGATGTATGCTTCTTATAATTTAGGGTGCGTTATATGATGTTTGGCATTCTTAAACAGCGAGGATTTTGAATTAAATTTGACGTCTTGGACATTTTTGAAACTTGAAATAATATTATATTGCCGGCTTTATTTTTTCAATAATCCAAACAATTCGTTAAGTCATTTTATTGACAAGAAGCTTCTCTAAGTCTTCTTGTGCTTTTCAGTACAGCCACAGATGACAGTTTTAAGAAGTTTCATTGATTTTGAACATAACATCTTGCACTAAAGATTTGCAGGTCGCAGCATCATTGCTAAAGGGTCTTCTAATAGAGACTTTTAAACTTTGATGGTTAATAGAATAGAAGTAAATTTGTTGAAGCTTTGCATCAGCAGCGACACGAAATTTATTATTTACTGTACCACTATGTAGTTTTGATTATTTTGTTCTTTTTTGAAACACGTTTTTTTGGAAGGAGATGAAGATAGTTTTAAGAAATAATTTTTAAGTATGAATTAAGTGAGGATATTAATGCTATTTAAACATCAATCTTTGGTAGTTAGGGAGATCGTTTTGGTTATTGCAGAAATCTTATTGGAGTGAAGAGAGGAAGAATTATGAGAGCTGGATGTCGAGACTGCGGTAGTGACAAAATGTACTTAGATCCAGTTAACCTAAATTGTAATCGTTACCTATTCAATTCCGAAAAAACTGTCTAACAAACTTTAAGATATTAATTCGACGAACATAATGATCATTGGAGATTTTAATGCCAGAATTCGTCTATCTCGGCACATATTACCCTTTTACAACCTTAAACGTAACTTCAAGAATTTTTGAAACTTGCAGATGAATTCAATTGTCATCTTCTGAAATGAAATTGTAGCAAATTTTCGAAAGTGCGTCAGTCAATGAAGTATTTCAAAAATTAATTATCTTCTTGGACTCATTCGAAACGCTCTGTCAAAGTGGGTAGAGAGCAGACAAATTCTATAAGACAGTGTCACTGTAAAGGGATTGGGGGATTGGAGAAGCGAAAAACTCTTAAACAAGCTGAGAATCCCAAAATCTATGGAGCAACTTATGAATGGTTTCGCCAAGAAAGATTTAAAGTCGTTCAAATTTCAGGGCAAATGATAATGGAAATTGCGAATCTAATGATAGCATCTTATTATGTATACTCTGAAGGCTGGCTGGGCAAATTCAAAAACCGCCATGGAATATATGGATTGAAAGCAACAGGGAAAAAATAATGTGCTGACTACGAAGCTGCTACACTTTTTGTAGAAGAATTATTTGAACTCATTCAAACAGAGAATTTAAACAATGAGCAAATTGGAAATATTTGCCCACAAAAACTTTGGCATGTAACGACTTTGCATTGAAAGGTATAAGGAATCAAAGGAACGGCTATATGTACTGGTTTCCTCCAATGCTTCAGGAACTCATTATTTCAAGTTTATGGTTATTGCCAAAAGTCCAAAAGTTTTTAGAGAGCTTCCAGTAATTACAAAGCCAAGAAGCGGGCTTGGGCAACCTCAAAAATTGTTTCTCGGCTGGTTTAAAAAAAAAAAACTTTGTCCCAGAAGTAAAGGAATACTAGCAAAAAAGCAATTTTGACAGGAACTCCATAAATTGTGTTACTCTTGGATAACTGTCCAGCCCACACAGTGCTAGTGGTTTCAAATCCCCAAGCATGCAAGCGAGGTACTTTCCACCAAACTGCATTTCTCTGATTCAGCTAAGAGACTAAGGCTTATTTTGTAGTCTAAAGTGCCATTATCGCAAATATATTATTTGAAGCTCAGCAGGTTCAGAAAATTGGATACATTTTTCCAAGTCAGCTAACATCAAGAATACTCTATGGGGTATTTTAAAGTCCTGGAATTTTGTTACCACTGAGGTTCTGAAAAATGTTTGGCACAACTTAATTTTTCCCGAAACTGAAGAAGAAGGTAAGTTTTATCGAAATCATAAAGGTTTATTTTTTTACATAATCAACATTTTTAAATGTCGATTTTTTCGATTATCCGTAATGGCCTCGGTCCCGACCATCCCGGTTAATAGTCTTGACGCGGTTCGTACAGACTTTCGTACAGCTTTTGACTCCGTCAATCGTTAAACTCTCTTTTACAAGCTATGCGTGACAGAAGTGTCCAGCAAAGTTTTAAGCTTGCTTGAATAGATGTACTGCAATAAGTTTACTTTCTCTTGGGATGGCAAGTCTATAGCCTAGGAGTTTGCAACAGCTACGGGTTTCAATAAAAGCTGTCCTTTACTATAGGAAAGGTGCAAAAAGAACACGTATGTATGTTGGATTCAGTGCTAAAAAAAAGTTTTTCCGCTCTACAGAATTGTCAATCCTGCTTTACTTTGAATCTGTAGAAAAATTAGTAAGATATTTCGATTAGCAAAAGAATACTTTGATTTTAAAAGTTATAACAATTTTCAAAGTGACTGTGTAATGTTTGTAATTTGAAAACTCTTAAATATAAATTTAATTTTATTGCGATACGTCAAATCCTTACGGAATTTGTTTTGAAATACTGCAGCAAATGCAGCATGGAAGAAAGGTAAATGACCATTATATTCAATGGCAACAAGGGATGGGATGGACCTTACAAATTATAATGTCACATCACTACGAAAAGCTGTTCTTGAAAAAGATTTTTAGTAACATAAAACAGTACAATTTTGTAACGATTATCGTTATTTCTAAAAGGTTTTTCAATAAGGGCGGGTAGATGTTGAAATGGAATAAAACAAGCTGTGTGTGAGGTATTAACAAAATTATTTTTTTTATTTGAAAGACGCTTGTATGCCATTAAGTGTGGAATATGACATCATTCAAATGCCCGCCTCAGCTTCTTAATGTGGCACGCATCCGAGTGGTCCAATTTTCAATGACTCTTGCGCATAGATCCGACTTCAAGGAACCCCACAGGAAAAAGTCTAGCTAGTCACTTTACCCTCAAATCGTTCATGCAAAATGTCATTCTTGGCGTTTGCTGTGTGGCACGTAGCGCCATCGTGCTGGAACCGCATGTCGTCTTGGTCTATATGGTTCAATTTGGGCCATAAGAAATTAGTTATCTGCATCGTTATGTTACACTCGCTGTTAATAGTGACCGCCTCACTAACGTCGTTTTCAAAAAGTACGGACAAATTACGCCACCGCGCCGGCCCAAAATCCACACCAAACGGTAACTTTTTGAGAATGCATTATCACCTCGTGAACCTCGCGTGGGTTGGTGTCGGCCCATAAACGGCAATTTTGCTTGTTAACACATCCATTCGTTCAAAAATGCGAGATGACTTTTCGGACGAAATTGGGGTCCTCTTCCAAACGATTCGAAGCCCAGTCAGCAAACAAACGGCGAGGAGTTGTCTATTGTCATAAACTTTGAGCTCCTGGGTGAGTTGGATCTTGTTCGGGTGAAGGCTCAAGTCCCAGCGCAAAATTCGCCGAGTTGAAGTCTGCGAAAGGCCGAGTTCTTGTGCACGAGGAGGAATATTTCTGCCTGGGGTTTTGCTGTACACTTTCACGGACCGCGGTGCCAAAATCTACCAGCGCCAATTGAAAAACCCTTTATTAATGTTGTGATATTTAAAAACGTCAGTCTGGTAGAAGGCCATATAGACCACACCAATGGTCCCTCACTTAAAAACTGTTTATTCTCTTGTTTGCTGCTATTTACAGTTACCGGAATCTAAACCAATTATTCCGTGGTTACCTTCTCCTAAGAGTAACACGGGCAAGCCTGGCAACTGTCTGTGCAGTGTTTGTTATATTCCTTTGCTTTTACTAAAGCCTAGTACGCTGCTGATGCGAAACGAAATTTTTCGGTGTTCTCCAAGTGCAGAGCGAAATGAAAACGAAAACCACAGCGGAAAAATATTTGTGGAGAGTTCTGTCTGGAAGTTGAATTTCACTGCTTGTCTTCATCACTTGTTGCACATCACCAATAACATCCTGAGTTTCCGATTCAGAAATGCAATGTTGGAACACATTAGACAAATCCATTTTATTTTAAATTTTAAATCATATATAAATCAAAGTCAAAACACCGAAAGTCACGAGTAAACAATTTTTTTTTTCAATAAAAAAATTAAACGTCAAAATTTCGCAAGCAATTAATGTGCTGGGCAATTAAATTGAGAACGAAAAGAGTGGAGAATTGTACTAAGAAATCTAGTACAGCTCTCCACTAAAATGTCACTTTTCGTAGTCCAGCAGCGTACTGAAAAACGAAAAGCACAGCGAAATTTTTCGTTTACGATTTCGTCATGTCATTTTTGTATGGGAATTTTCGTTTCGCATCAGCAGCGTACTAGGCTTAAAGGTATAAGCAGAACCAGAACTAAAAGGTAAATGGCCACCGACAACGGTGACGTGCATACGCTTTATCGACTCTAGATTAATACAAAAAATTGTTCCTAATTTTTAATTTGGAATAATTTAAGCGATGTGGGCCATTTCTTGATCAACAATGCCAATCCACATAACATCCAAAGAGCATCCAATGCATTTCGGAAAAACATTGTTTTGTGTGGATTTAAGGCTAGACACGTCTTCAACATGTGGCAGTCCTATCTGAAACACATTAAACATTCTGCACAAACGATATCAGGGCATGATGAACGTCTCACATAAAGGTGCTGTGATTATTTTTTATTACTGGAATGATGTTTTCTAATTTAAACTTCAAGTTCTTAAAAGTTCGATTAATTTTTATCCTTCTTCGATAATTCCGGTTGTTCAGCTTGAACATTCTCTCATATTCAATTAAAGAACTTGTGCGATTCGATTATTTTAAATAACTCAATTGGGGTTATCGGGAACTTCTTTCCCAAAGATTTGTTCCCATATTCGAAAAATTGGTATCGGGAACTTTTCGAAAATGGGAAAAAAATTCCTATAGAAAAATACCTATCGGCAACTCTTTTTTCATGGGAAATCTTGTGTTTTTTCTGTCTGAATATTTCCCCGTTATTTAGTTGTCGGAATTTAAAGCGGAGCAAACAATGTAAACAATTTTCAACAAAATAATAATGAAAATATTAGTAAAAATGTATCTTTTTAAGGTCGAATTCAACAAATACATAGCTACTCACCAAGTTCAAGTTTTAATCAGTTTTATGGAAAAAAACCAAATATGCTAATGGTTTCACAACAAATCGGTCTAAGGAAGATCAAAAATAAAAATATTGGAAAGAAATAGAAAAAGAACTTAACAGTAGCTGAAAAGTTGATAACCATGATTTTTTTCTTTAAAAAAAAAATAATTTAAGGTATGGCTTGATAAAAAAAAATACGTGAGGAAGAGGAAACGATAATACGAATTTGTGCCTTAGAAGAATCGGTGGAAGGATGCCCAGATGCTTTAACTTTTGGTTCGCCCATCTGTTTCTGCTTGTCTTCCAATGAGTTGGTATTTTCGATTAGATGAGAAATCGGACATTCTGCAAAAATATGCCAAATTGAGAGAACTTCTTTACAATTTTCGCACTCCTCTGGGGGATCGTTTGTGAAGAAATGGCGACTCGTAAACAAAGTTTTTCCAACTCTGATCCGAAATAGTGAAATACATTCTTCTCTGGTTAGGTTTTTGTTGTATGGAGTTCTGAGGTGTGTTGAGTGGTGTTTTCGAAGAAAGTTCTCCTCTTTTAGCCAAGAGCTTTTGGGTTCTTCTTGCACATTAGCCATGAACATTTTACGCATAAGCTGAGATATAAGTGGTAGTTCTTTTAAATACGGATGGTTAGTGGCTTCTTTTGCCGCAGTATCTACTAGCTCATTTCCTCTTATACCAGCGTGGCCTGGTATCCAAGCTAGGGTTATGTTGTTTTTGTCATAGAGGATGCTTCGGATGTAATTAAGAGTGGAGCAGTTATTAGTTGCACTTTTGATTCCGGAAAGGATACTTAAGCTGTCAGTGAGTATCAATGTCCTTTCTGCCCAGACTTTTGCCACGGACAGTGCTTTCATTACTGCTGTTAGTTCTGCTAGATAGCTATCAGCCGCGTCTGGAAGGAGACCTTGAAAATTGATGATTTCTTCGTGGTTCGCTTTGAGCTCGATGACTGCGTATGTCGAGGTTTTATCCCTATATGATCCATCTGTGTACAAAATTCTCACTGGTTTGATGTTTTCGATCAGTTCACGGTGAAGCATAAGAAAGTGTTCATTTGGAGTGTTTTCTTTTTTGTGACTAGAGATGCTGATGTCGATTGGCAGAAAGTGTCTTTTCCATGGAGGGGGGGGACGAATGGTTGAGCTTCAAAGACGTTTCTAAAGGCATACTTCCATGAGCCGAAACAAGGCTTAATATTTTGTTAAGGGAAGATATTGAATTCTTCCTGTTTTGTTTTGGTCTGTGTTGAACTTCTTGTGAAGCAGAATAAAGAGGGTGATTTATGTCTGTAAGTGCCTTACTTATTAAATTAATTGCTCTTTTCTGTCCTAGCCTATTAATTGTTTTATAGCCAGCTTCTATTCTGAGAGCTTGAATTGGAGTTGTTTTAAGTGCTCCTGTAGCAATTCGGTAGTACTCATTTATTGCTATATCGATGCTTTCCAGGTTCTTTTTAGTTGTCCACATAAAAAGAGTGAGTCCATGCTGGAGCGCTCCTTCAACTAAGGTTTTGGCTATTTTTAGGGCCGTTTCTAGATGTGGACCTTTCCGGCGGGAACATATCATTCTCAGTGCATTGTTTATATTCTTTTAATGGTTGATGGTGTTTTTTATATGGAGATCCCATTTCAGATTACTATTGAAAGTAACACTGGCTGTGGAGTAACGAATCGTATAAGAGGAGTAATTGAACATTTTTTTTCCGACAAAGGTGAAGCGCTTCTGTTTTGCTAGGTGGAACTTTCGCACCGGTTTCTTGTGTCCAAGCATAGATTATGGAATCTACATATTTCAAAATTTCGTTTACATTTGATGGATCACCAGAGGCTACCATGAAGATATTATCTACATATAGACCGACAAAATCTAGACCGTGTTTTGGTAGTGTAAGGTCTCTAATGAGTGCATCAATATAAGCATTATAAAGATACACAGACAAGGGAGATCCTTGTGGAGTTCCGTTTTCCAGTTTTAGCTTTTTTGAAGTAAAACCGTTGACATCAACACAAAAAGTTCTTCCGGATAAAAATCATATTATAACCTTTAACATTTGCTTAGGGACTCCCCATTTGTGTAATTGTTCGATGATAGGAAATGTGGTGACACGATCAAAAGCTTTCTCGAGGTCAGATGACATGACTACGCTGTGCTTACAAGATGAGAGGTTATCTGATAGTTTATGTTCCATTAGGTGGATTAAGGATTGAACTCCTCTGTTTGGTCTAAAAGCATGTTGTTCATTACTTACAGTTTCTTCCATAAACCAGCCTATTCTACGTCCAATAATTTTTTCACAAATTTTTGAGAGAACATGGAGAAGAGATATCGGTCGATACAATTCTATGTGGTGATAATAATGGGAGCTCTTGGGAATCGGCTTGAGTATAGCTTTCTTCCAATCGTGAGGAAAGATACCAGTCCGAAGAATGTTATCGGCAGCTGATTTAACCATTTTATATGTGATTTTATCATCTCCAGGGGTAGTTCCGTTAATCGTTCGTAATGTCGTGTCAAACTCTATTCTGGAAATATCATCTGCATCTTTTTTTAGGTGGTGGTAGCTGATGAAGATTAGGATTATCATTATAAATTTGCCACGCGTCGCGAACAGTGCAACGCTTTGATTTTGTTGACGGACTTGTACCTGAAGAGGGCAGGGCAGGAGGGATCATATAAAGTGTTATTTTCGTCGTTGCAATTAATGCAGAAAATACGAATACATTTGTCATCAGGTGGAGGGAGACAGCAATCTTTGCAAATCACCGAATTTGTGCATCGGTTTTTGGTGTGGCCAAGCTTTTGACAGCTGACATAACGCATTTTATTTTGTATATATTCTTCGACCTTGCAGTTCAACCAACCTATTTTAACTTCATTTGGACGGCGAATTTGATCGAAAGTTAGAATAGCTGCTCCGGTTGCAACTAATAAATCATTTTCTTTTTTCATCATTTTTCGGACCTCGATAACCTTGATTTTTTTTTAGTTCTTCGAGTAATTCCTCTTCGGTTATATTTTAGATGTGAATGGAATAAATAAATTCTACCCTGAACAGAATTAATGATAACGTGATTTGTCACTTTGACTGGGATTAAGTCGATAAGTTTACTTTTAATGAATTTATCAGCTTTTGCAACATTAAGTAGTACTTTTAGTAGCAAGTCACCTGACCTCATTGACTTAACCTCCAATATGTCTTTGGAAATGTGCTCTAATCCGCGATTGATTCGAATAGGATTGTAGGTAGATAATTTACGCAATTCTTCGCCTTCTTTTTCTAAACCAGAGATGACGATGTATCGAGGCACATTATCACCGTTTTGAATTATTACCGGTAGATTAGGGAAATCATCACCATTATATTTTCTTTTGTGTTTTTTATTCCGGTTTAAAATTACCTCTTACCGTCCATTATAGAAATGTATGTGTGAGATTTATTGAATATTTGCTTTTCTTAAAAATTTATAATTCACTCACCGCAGATGGTAATAAATTGAGTGGAAAAAAAATTAAGAGTCTTTAAGAGTAAATCACAGCTCACACAGCTCACACAGTATAAACTCACGTCTATTCACGGCGTTTGCCAGCTTAGGACTGGCAGGCAAACCTTTTATATCTACCAATAAGTGACCTAAGTTCTTTAGGTATTTGCCTACTTAAATTATTTCTTTATATTGCTTCCCTTAAAAGTTCCAATTATTGTCTTTCAACAATCTGTAATATTTTTCTGTTGAACTTAAAAACTTATACAACTAAACCATTTTCTATTTTGAAGATATATTTGTTGTTGTTTCTTTCGATCTACATACATATCGAATGAAAATCTTGTATAAAACTTTTCCATTTCAAGTTCGAAAAGTTTATATTCTCTCCCACCTAATTGGAGAACCCGATTCCGATGCTGATAGAAATGAAAACAAACAATGCAAAACAAGAATTTCTTCGCTAAAACTATTGAACTTTCTATGCAATTGTATTCTTTATCTATAAAAAGGGTGTTTTTTTATCAGCATGAGAAATTTCAATAGTTTTTGACAGTTGAGAATGTCAAACAGTGTTGGCATTTCTGTTCGAATTCATATAGAGCACTTCCCCCATTTTACACGGTTTTTAGTCATAAAGCTCATTTCTGGTTAATGGCTTCGTTATTAAGCTTAAGTTCCGTAAGTGGTTCATAGACAATGCTCCAGCCATTAAGACATCATCATCGTTGAAAAAGGTCTGATCCAAAGAATATCTAACTCCTACCCACGGCGGACATATCCCAAAAATCAAGTTTGAAAAATAAATTATCTACCAGAATATAATTGTACAAAAATGAATTCCAACAATATTTTATTACCGTTTAAAGTTATCAAGCTCTTAAAAAACACCCGATTTATTTTGGTTGTAAGTAGGTATAAGAATATATACCTCAAGACCCAAACCATGTCTAACAAAATTTTAAGAACCAACCGCAGTTCAAGGAACAAATTCAATATAGCTAAGGTATGGTAGCAGGACCTCTATCTACCTATACTCTACCCACCTTACTCCTTATACCTTCATACCTACGAGTATTTGTAAAATAAAACAAGAGAGGGAGCTCTTAAAGTTCGAAACACTTCAACCCTCTGAAAATAATCTAATTAGTAAAATTTCCAATTCAAATTACCAACCCATTATATAGTTCGATGATGGTTGTACTCTCTCCAAAATGGTTATCGTAACAATTTTTTAATTTTTAAATTGGCCTTGTACTTACACAGAGATATCTCTATATGTATGTATACAGATCTACTACACATTGGTATTGTGGTATAAATGGCAATTATAATACTCCTAGCTATAGCTTGGCTAGGTTAGGTTAGGTTAGTAGGAAGGAAGGAAGGAGGCTATGTGGCATAGAACGATGTTAAAGAAACTTAGAACTCGTTTCCATTACTTTGGCTTTTTATGCAAATGAAGTTAAGAGTAAATCGATTTTGAAGTTAGTTTTGTGTGCAAATGTTCCAGGACGAACATTTAAATTAGTTCTTTCTGTGTATGACAGTTTAGCGAGTTCGCTTCTTTTTTCTTTTTTCTATTTTTATTTTTTCTTGTGTATTTTTCGCTTTGCTTTGCTTTCGTTTTGTATTCAAAAGCGAGCGTATTTTAAATGGCTCTTTCAAAAACTTTTAATTATCTGCGGAAACTAGATTGTAAAAAAAAAAATAATGAAAATGAAAATAGGAAGAAAATTATCGAATTTGATTGAAATTGTTGAACCAATGTTAGATTCAAAAAGACTTTCAAAACTAGTAGTAGAGAAGACTTTTATAAACAGATTTTTAGAGGGTAAACAAGTTAAGTGCTATTCGTTTCAAAATTGTTTTTATATGAATCTCGACACATTTACAAAGAAGCATGATTTGAAAATGGACATAATTGGAGACAAGACAATTTATAACAGTTAACATTTGCCATTAAACATTTGGAAATAATTTTTTTGTACACCGAATTCTTATTTAAGGAGCTTTAAAAAGTACCTATGTAAGAAAAAAGAGGTTGTGATGCGACCCACACTGATAACTTCCCATCCCGTCTGTCGATTTGTCTTGCTTAAAACTTTAAGAAAATATTTAGGTATAACAATATTTCGTGTGGGATAAATAATTTGTTCACATCAGTTTTTTTTGTTGTTTTATAGATTTTGATGTTTTGTTAAGAAAAGTTGTCAGTAGAATTTTCTAAGAAATTAAATAAAAATTACCAACAATATTTTGCATATGATGAAACAGTTTGATTTCAAAATCTTTTTTTGCTAACTAGATTTTTACACGAAAACCAATTTCTACCAATTTTAGTAGCATTTCTTGAAAAATTTTGTTTCTTATGCAAACAAATACAGATTAGATTTTTTTAGGAAAATTTAACATCATTTTCAAGTTAATACCTTAATTTATTCACGAGATATCGAGAATCGAACACCTATTTTGCGTACTATTTTTTGTATCTTTTAATACAAATTTTGAGAAAAATCGAATTTTAAAACATAAAAAAACAATACTAGAAGTTGGTAAAAATTGTCATTCGATTCAAATATCTTTTCAGAACTTAAAAATGTTTTCTTCAAACTATTTTCATCTTATTGTTTTCAACATTCAATAATCTTAATATATAAAAGAAAGTCGTGTTTGTTACAACACTTATAACTCGAGAACGGCTGGACCGATTGCCATGGTTTTTGATTTGTTGGATTTGTTTCCGTCCCGAATAGCAGAATACATCTTAAAAACAATGAAAACTCGATATGTGTAACGAATACTTAATCATTTCAATAGATGCTGATTTGTTTATTACATGTCAAACATAACAATGAAAACTTGATATGTGTAATGAATACTTAATCATTTCAACAGATGCTGATTTGTTTATTACATGTCAAACATTTGTTGGCCAATCCTGTCAAATAGTGTAACAACTATTTTTTTTTTGGAGCTTATGGCCTGGTTGCTGAGAACTTTAAGCCACAACTTTATTTTTTTCTGAAGACATCATGTGTGCGTTCAGAAATTTATTTTTTGTAAAATGTCTACAAGGTTCACGGCAGAGACCATTACAGGCAACGATGGTTATCCGCTGTATCGGCGTTGATCGCCCGATGACAATGACAACTAAAGTGAAAGGAAACGATTTCGTAGTTGACAACAGTTGGATTGTGCCATATTCGCCACTTCTTTCCAAAACATTCAAAGCACATTGTAATGTTGAGTATTGCAATTCGGTCAAGTCAATTAAATACATTTGCAAATATGTCACGAAAGGGAGCCACATGGCGGTTTTTGGAATCCAAACATCCAATACCACCGATGAAATCACGCGCTATCAAGTTGGTAGATATGTGAACTGCAATGAAGCAATTTGGCGTATATTTTCATTCCCTATTCACGAACGTCATCCCACTGTTTTACATTTGGGGTGCATCTAGAGAACGGTCAGAGAGTATATTTCACAGCGTCGAATGCTGCTCAACGTGCCAAAACACCTCCAGCGACAATACTGACCAATTTCTTTGCGATTTGTCAAAGCGATCCGTTCGCACGAACTTTGCTTTACTTAGAAATGCCACGTTATTACACTTGGAACGCTACATCGAAGAAATTTCAGCGTCGGAAGCAAGGCGACGCAGTTCCTGGTCATCCAGATATGCGTTCTACTGATGCTCTTGGTCGTATTTACACAGTTCATCCGAAGAATGATGAATGTTTCTATTTGCGGTTGTTGCTGGTACATGTTCGAGGGCCAACATCATTTGAATCACTACGAACTGTTAATGGTATCGTGTGCCCCACATTTCGTGTAGCATGTCAAGAGCAAAATTTGCTTGAAAACGATACTCATTGGGACACGACAATCGCTGAAGCAATTATTTCTGCATCTCCAAGTCAGATACGCACATTATTTGCTATCATCATTTAAAACATGCTTCCCATCGAACACACGTGACCTGTGGAACAAATACAAAGATAACATGTCAGAAGATATTTTACATCGAATTCGCGTCAGCTCAAGAAATTCCGATCTTGAGGTGAATGAGGAGATTCATAACCAGACTTTGCTCTTGATCGAAGATATGTGTTACCTCATGTGCGGCAGTTTGTTAGTTAGGTTAGGAATGCCAGCGCCAGATCGCGGAATGAATGACGCATTTAATAGAGAATTGGAACGTGAACGTGAATATGATCCACATGAACTAATCCAATCAGTTCAAACGAATGTACCTCTGTTGAATCCTAAGCAGAGGGAAGTCTATGATACACTGATTAATGCAATTGATGATGGAAATGGCGGCTTATTTTTTTGGATGCCCCCGGTGGAACTGGGAAGACATTCCTCATGTCATTGATTTTGGCCACTGTACGTGCGAGATCCGAAATTGCGGTAACAATTGCTTCTTCTGGAATAGCGGCCACATTGTTAGACGGATGCCGTACGGCTCACTCAGCGTTAAAATTGCCATTAAACCTTCAAACTACTGAACAACCGACATGTAACATTTCGAAACACTCCGCGATGGCCAAAGTTTTAGTAGCATCAAAAATCATCATATGGGACGAATGCACAATGGCGCATTGGAAGCACTAGACCGAACATTAAAAGATCTGCGCAATGACTCGAGATGTTTTGGTGGTGCAATGATTTTATTATCTGGCGATTTCCGACAAACACTACCAGTCATTTCAAGATCTACTGCTGCCGACGAAATAAACGCTTGCCTCAAAGCATCAAATCTGTGGCGATATGTAAAGAAACTTCAACTGTCTGTAAATATGAGAGTTGCATTGTTGAACGATCTATCTGCTGATGATTTCTCGAAGCAATTGCTGACTATCGGTAATGGCCGTGTTCCTGTTGACAAATCGAGTGGTTTGGTTTCATTTCCTCCAAATGTTTGCAATTTCATATCATCAAAAGACGAGCTTATCAACAAAGTATTCCCGGATATCATTGCTAACCACAAAAATACTAAATGGTTAAGAGAGCGAGCAATTTTGGCCGCTAAAAATAAAGATGTACGAGTAGATGACCTCAATTTTATAATTCAAAATCAAATCGTAGGTACTCTGTATTCATTCAAATCTATCGACTGTGTAACAAACGAAGAAGAAGCCACTAATTATCCAACTGAATTTTTAAACTCCTTGGATGTGCCTGGTTTACCACCGCATAATTTAAAACTTAAAGTTGGCTAAAACTTAAAGTTGGTTAAAATGACTACCGAGTCATCATGCTTAGAAATTTAAACCAACCCAAACTGTGTAATGGAACGCGTTTGGTGATAAGGAAACTGATGAGCAATGTGATTCACGCGTCGATACTTAAAGGAAAATTTAAAGATGAGGAAGTTCTTATTCCAAGGATTCCGATGATCCCAACGGATATGCCCTTTGAGTTTAAACGAATTCAATTCCCGATTCGTCTTGCCTCGCCATGACGATCAACAAATCACAGGGCCAATGCTTGACTATTTGTGGCCTCAATCTAGAAAATGCATGTTTTTCTCATGGTCAATTGTACGTGGCATGCTCACGTGTCGGCAAACCATCCGTTTTATTTGTTCTTGCGCCTGACCAAAAAACAAAGAATGTGGTTTACCACAAAGTGCTTGAATAAAAATCCTATTAATGAATTAATCCGAGTTTTATTTTTTTTCCCAATCTGCACAACATAGTTTTCAATCATTTTTTTCTGACTTGAGTTTGAAGTACTTAATTATTATTTTTAATTTTTTTTTATTTTTATTCTCATTCTGTATGTATGTTTTTATCATCATTCATCATAATAAAATACTTTTTTGTTTCTATCTTAAATATATTTTTTGTATCATCGTTTTACGTTCATCAAAGCCTAAATTAGTTCAGCTAAAAAGTAACACGACATTCATTGACTGTTAGGCGGTACGAAGTTCGCAGGGTCAGCTAGTATTGTTATAAAAATACAACAGTCGGTTTTTTCTAAAATCTACACAAAACTGGTATAAACTGATTTTCGATTGTCCACATCTCGTGAATAAAAGAAGGGGTTAGGAATACCCTTATAATGATAAGACACAGTGCGGGCAATTAGGAATGGAGGATAAGATTAGAAAGGAGAAAACGATGCACATTGATTTTGAATGTCTGCAGATTGTAATGAGTAGGAAATATTGAGCTTGTACTTATCACATTACGTCCGAAATTGGGCTCAATGCTAAACTGTTGGGCATTCCTAGCAATGCGGGTATTACGGTTGAATTGTTTAAGGGGATGAATGCAACTGGCCATTGAGCATTTTTTATAAAACTAATGATAAAACAATGATAGGCATGAGAACATGCGGCGGTGTTTAAGAAAAGCAAATGTCTTGGTAAGAGAACGATCTCCTATAATTTTTAGAGCTCTTTTCTAAATTCTATCCAGAAGACTCAAGTATGTTATTGGAGCAACAGCCCAAATATGAGAATTATACTCAAGTTTTGGACGAATAAAAGCTTTGTAAATTATAGCCAGATCAGAAGGGGTAAAAAAACTTCTTGCATCGTCGGAGAAAACCTAAACACTTAGCAGCATTTTTGGCGATGTGAAATATGTGATCACTCCACAACAAGTGGTTTATGATGCGCAGAATTGAAAGCTGTTCAGTCTCCTCGATGCAAGTACCAAGTGTGACGTAAGAAATTTGGAGTCAATATTTTTCTTTATTCTCCTAAAGCAGGCTCTGTCAGCGAGGTATGGAAGATTTGAACAGTAAATATTAAAAGAGTGCGTCAAGCCGTTGAAGCTAGCCCTCGTCGTTCGGCTGCATGTCACGCTTGGGCTCTACGGATGACAAACTGCTAACTTCCGCGGTTGATAGTTTTAACAGGACGGACGGGGCGATTACCCTTAAATCAAGATCAACAATTGGATGTCTGATTTCGTTGCGCAGAGATCTGGATTCGTCACCATGTGATTACTCTTTCATAGGCTATTTCAAAGCACGAGTACCTATACATAAACAAGCCACGTAGGTACACTCAAAGACCTAAGTGAGACAATAACCTAAGGTAGTCCACATCCGAAGAACAAGGATGAGAATCTACAAACGAATATAAAAAGCTGAGGTAATGTAATCAGCGAAAAAATATAGTACAAAAATATAGGTTACAAGTTTCAGACAAAAGATCATTTATAAAAATAAGGAAGGGCGTTGGAGACAAAACGGAACCCTGGGGTACAACAGGGTTTTTTTTGTGCATATCAGATTTGAACCCGTGCAAAACTACTTGAATTGAACGGTCCGAAAGGTAATTTCTAAACCAACAAAGAAGAGGATCATCACTACCAAAAGCACGCATTTTCGATAATAGAGCTTGATGAGAAACTCTATCAAATGCCTTTGAAATATCAAGCGCAATAATCTTACTTTCTCCAAAACAATCAAAAGATTTGTTCTACTATTCAGTGTGATAAACCATAAGATCACAAGTTGACCTATTGCTACGAAAGCCATATTGCCGGTCACTAAGAAGCTTTTGTTCTTCAAGATATTTCTTAAGTTGAAAATTAATCAGTGTTCACATGACCTTGGAAAGAAGGGCGTGAGTGTTATTTGACGATAGTTGGAGAGGGAGGAGGATTCACCTTTTTTAGGCACAGGCTACACAAATGCTGTTTTCCATATACTCGGAAAGAGACCTGCATAATTAGACAGATGGAAAAGCTTACACAGCAGTTTTGCAAGCGTTGAAGAACGCCTCTTTAAAATAGTAACGGGGATACTATCCGGGCCAGCGAATTTGTGAATGTCATGATCTTTAAGTACTCTAGCAAATAAATGAGTGCGAAAGAAGATTCGTCCCATAGAATCATTTACGCTTTCGAGGGCAGGAAGAACTGTGCTGCAAGCAAATTGGGTTTATCAATCGAGCTTACAAAAGAAGTATTATTGAAAACGAACGTAGGAACTGACGATAACGTAGTGTTGCGCACAAAAGGCAAAGTTTTATATTGGATTCTTCTAAAAGAAAATGATCAAATATCTTTTAAAACAATATTTTTTAGTTTAAATTAATATCTGAAACTATTCCCAAGATATTCCTATTGAAATCCAATTTTAACCAACTTTAAATAGTGTTTTTTTTTGGTTTTTATTTTTCACTTTTTTTGAACTGCTTTTTGACTATAGCTATAGCAGTTTTTTTTTTTTTCAAATTCATTTTTATTAATTCAATCTTAAACCTATCTTAAAGCTAGACAAAAATTCATAAAACTAGCCTAATTAACCATAACTTACAACTAACTTACTGGTCCCATACGGACACTCTAAGTTAAACGATAATACTTAATTCTAATGCCTTTCGGCCCTAAGATCTATGTTACTGTAATTCATTTTATTTATTTTTTATTTATTGGAAAATTAAAAAAAAAAAAACTAATTTCAATATCTGGAAAGTACTTTCTGCATCTTTTGATGTTATTATCTGTAGAACGAAATTAATTTGAAGTCAATATCTATTCCAAAAAAAGTGGCTGGGATGCGACCCACACTGCTAACTTCCCATCCCGTATGTCGATTTGTCTTGCTTAAAAGGATTGTAGGTTTTCGTGTTTTGTTAAAAAAGTTGTCAGTTGAATTATTCTTGAAAAAATTTAAAATTACCAATAATATTTTGCATAATGATGAAATAGTTTGATTTCGAAATCTATTTCTGTTAACGAGATTTTTAGTCGAAAACCAATTTTTACCAAATTTAGTAGCATTTCGTAAAAGTTTTTATTTCTTATATAAACAAATACAAATTTTATCAATGAAACTAATATTTAAAGTCAATATATTCTATTGTTCACGAAATATCGAGAAGCATTTGGCGTACTATTTTTTGTAGATTTTAAATTTTTATGAAAAAAACGACTTTTGGATTTTTATAAAAAATTTACTGAATGTCGAAAACAATATTTTCTGTGAGATAAAATAAGTTTGAAGCCAATATTTTTAATTTGTAAAAAGATATTTGAGTCGAAAGTAAATTTTTACTAAGTTTTAGTATTGTTTTTTTTTGGTTTTATTTTTTGTAAAAAAACTGTTTATTCAATTTTTCGCAAAATTTTACTGAATGTTGAAAACAGTTTTTTTTAAAAGGCAAAATTAGTTTAAAGCCATAATCTCAAATTTTTGAAAAGATATTGGAGTCGAAAATCAATTTTTACCAACTTTTAGTAATGCATGTTTTTTTTTAAGTTTTTATTTTTTATAAAAAAACTGTCAATTCGATTTTTCTCAAAATTTTACCAGTTGTCAAAAACGTTATCTTTTATTGCATACAATTATTTTATAGATGAAATCAGTTGGTCGTAAAATTTTCGAGGTGACAAATCTTTTTTTTTTCAGTTTTTTTGATTTATAAAAAAAAAACCGTTGATTGTATTTTTTTTCCAAAAATATATTTGTTTCGTATCACGTTACAATATATAATATAAAATGTAATTCAAGTCTCTAGCGTCATTGGTTCATGAGATATTTAGAGTAATAACCAATATTTTCACATTTTTTTTTAAACCGACACCTCCTTTCCAACCCTTCCCTCTTTTCCTAATGCTCACACTGTGTCCTTGGCATATTAAAGGTATAAAAAAAAACCCTTTTAGTGTTCGCTAATTATAAAAAAAAAAAAAAAAAAAAAAAAACTGCTATGGTAAAAAACCACCCACGCAATTTTCTTGAGAGCCCTTTCTGCATCTTTCTGCCTTATTATCTGTATAACAAAATTTATTTGAAGTCGATATCTGTTCTGGTTCTTGAGCTATGGACGACAAAAAAACGTCGCGAACGTATGTACACACGCACGCACAGACATCTTTCTAAAAATCTTTTATTTGGACTCTAGGGGCCTTGAAACGTCGAGAAATGTCAATTCAATTCGACAAAACGGACCAATTACAATAACTTCCTATGGGAAGTTAATAATGTCCTGTTTTTGAGATTTATTTTTTGGTTGTTTTTTATCAAAGTCGAATTAAAACCCATTTGGATTCAAAATTGTTATAAAGTACTTAAGTCTCTTCTTCAAGTCTTATGGGGTTCATTGTTGAACAATTCTTATAAATACTTTCTTTGTTATTAAAAACACTTACAAAATGATCAAGCTTGAAAATGAAAACCTCTTCTATATTTAAAAAAAAAATAGTGTTTATACTAAAACTATTCTCTTCGTTGTAATTATTTTCTCTTTTTTGTGTTTTTTAATTTTATTTTTGCATAGGTATCCGGTTTCTAAGGAAATAACTTAATTTGTCATTCTCCGTCTTCAGTCTTCCATCTTCCTTCCAGGTGTGCCTTTTTGCTTTTTCCTAGAGAATGTGGAATCTGCTCAAGGACATTTAACAATGTCATTTGGTACTCCATGGTTTTGATAACAGTAACGGCACATGAAGAAGACAAAAGTAGGTGCTATGTCGTATGATGTCAAATTTATAAATTTTATCTTTACGCACCAACATACATACGTTGGTACTTGGTACACACTCCCGTCCGAGATGCCGCAGGATTTTCTAACAATGAATAGCTGAGGTGTGAGACTATGCCATGCGAGTGGTACCTATACTTCCACCCATGTGTAAGCTCACAGAAATAGAAGGGTTGAGTAGTTGAGTTGCGTGGGTTGGTGGGTTGGTAAAATCAGCTGCTGTGTCGTCGGTGGTGGCGGCGGCTGCTGCTGCTGCTGGTTACAGTGATAAACTTAGTTATTTATGGCGCTAAAATGTATTCAAGCTTTGTATGAATATGATGAATTGTCAACTTCACCTGAAGGAAACTCTGTATACCTTCTCTGGTATTTTGCCTGGTTTGCCTAGGAAGCTGGGAACTGGGAGCTTGGAATGCTATAGTGTTGGGTGTGGTTTATAATATTATTTACCCACGCTTTACTCAAATGACTTTTGGTTTTGCATGATGCTCGCTGATAAGAGGAAATTATATTTCTAAAACAAATTGAACCACATTAAGAATTTTGGGTCGTCCTACATAACATAGTTGACTAGATTCGTCAGTGTCATTTTTTTAAACAGTTTTTCTTGGCTCTTTTGTTTTTGTTTGAGGGAAGGATTGTGATCTTTTACGAACCAATTTCATAGAAGTAGAGTATGGCCTAGAAGAGATGACAAATTAGTTGTTATATTTTGGTAAGTGGATGTAGTACGTTTATAAGTTGACTCTGACAGTTTACTGTTAGCATAGTCGTTTTGTTGTGTGGGCTTTTCATGAATCGATATTCTAGAAACCTATTGTATCATTAAGTATGACAGTGTTTAAATGTGTAGTCAATATTTGGAACTATGTAATAAAGCAAAATAAAGTGTTTTCCATAAAAGTTTACGGTGCTAACAAAATGATTCCTTTATGTATACATATTCAATATACCATTAAATGAAATATGTTTGAAATGTATTCAAATATTGGTAGGTTTTTAAAAGCTTAAAAATTTGTAATGCTAATACAACTTAAAAGACAGAATTATTGTTGGTATTAACATATTTTATAAAATGTTCAAAGATGCATAATCCCGTTTTTAAAAAATCAAGAAAAAAAGTTTTAAAATCCCGTCTTCTAAAATACCGATTTTTTGAAATCCCGTCTTTTAAAATCCCGCTTATTAAAAGTCCCGATCAAATACAATCCCGCTTTTTAATATCCCATGAAATTCCGACAATCCCGTTTTTTTTTTACAAAATACGTGCATTAAACTAAAAAACAATTGGAGTCAAAGGTTTGAATATTAAATGAAACTGGATTACAAAAAGCGGGATTATTAAAAATCGGGATAATAAAAAGCAGGATTATAGAAAACGGGATTTTTAAATCGGGATTTTAAGAAACGGGAATATAAAAACCGGGATATCGAACCCAACCCTGCAGAAAAGACTTTCAAAGAAAATAATGGTCGCTGCGCAATTTTGGTTGACCTTTAATATCTCACGAACTAATAATGCTAGCTACAACAATTAAATTTTATATTATATATTGTAAAGTGATACTAAATTATTATAATTATGAGGAATGTTTAATCAACGGTATTAAAAAAAAAATACTTGTCACCTTGAATGTTAAAAAAAAAAAAAACTTATATTATGCTCAGAATAATTTAATGCAACGAAAAATAATGTTGTTGTTGATATCTGGTAAAATTTTGAGAAAAATCAAAGTAACGTTTCTTACACAAAAAATGAAAACCTAAAAAAAACATTACTAAAAGTTGGTAAAAAATGATTTTTGACTTAACTATCTTGGCAAACATAAAAGATATTGGCTTCAAACTAATTTCATTCTACAAAAAAATTTGTTTTCAACATTCAATAAAATGTTTATACAAATGTTATTGAATATGTCCATATTACGCGACTACATTAGGGTATTGACTTCAAAATGATATCATTCTGTGCTAAATTTTATTTTTAACGTTAGATAATAGTTTAGGAAGAATCCAATCTGTATTTGTTTATATAAGAAATAAAAACTTCTACTAAAATTTGTAAAATTCATTTTCGATTAAAAAATCTCGCAAAAAAAATCAGATATTGAAATGAAACTTATATTATGAATGCAAAATAATGTTGTTAATTTTTATGTTTTTTTTACTCGAGTACAGGGTCTAACAGCGAGGTATGTAAGATTTGAAAAAATTGTTCCACACTTTTTTTTTTACCAAAACTCAAATTTTATGTAGGAATGTATTCTTAAGATGTTACCATTACAAATTAATTATAAAAATTAAAAAAAAAATTATTAATTACGTACGAAAAATCACATCAGTCAAGTGCTGTCCAATTTTGTCAACACACTCCTGCAGACGTTCTGCATACTCCATTTGAAGTAGAACTGCTAGAATGTCTAAGCTTATTGTCTCACTTAGGGCTTTAAATATAAGTGGTTTGTTTACTCGTGCTTATGGAGATAGCCTCATAAAAAGTAACCATATGTGGAAAAATTCGATGATCGAGGGGGCCATTCCACATCTCCACGCAATGAAATCTGACGTCCAGGGAACGCATTTCTTTAAAAGTCCATTGTTGCTCTTGATGTATAGCAGCGGTCTGACATCATTAGAGACCAAACTTCACATACAGCCGATAGACGAGGGCTTGCTTCACTCTTACTGCTTGACGCATTTTTTCAATTTTTTCTGGAGTCCTTACCGTTCGGTCATCTCCTCGCACAAGTCCAGTTATTAAAGAAAAAGTTGAAAGCTATTTCCCAACCAACCTTTGGAACAAGACCGCCACGGTGTCGGAATCGTCTCTGTGTTTCAATGACCGAACGGTGAGGTTCAATGAACGTGTTTTAAATAAACACACGTTGCGCAATCGACCACGACTCCGTGGTATTTTGAAATGGCATCAATCGGAACTAGTCGATACTACCCATACTTACAAAAATGCGATTTCCCTCCACTTCCCTTGACGCCGCCGTTTTAATTTTTTATACTTTGCTTACGGACCATGTACTAGGAAAACAAAAAAAGACACCGACTTCAAATTTCTTATGTGACACAAAATATTGTACAATTTATAAAAGTTGGAAAATATGTCCCTTCCGCCTTTTTATCTTTTGAATTTCGCGGCTATGTACAAAGCGCTACAGAACACGTATCTGGCTATATACATACATCATTGGAAAGATCTTGACATAACCTACAAAACTACGCTATGCATGATTAGTTTGGATATTGCGTTCAACAGTTAGAGACGTGTAATCATGGAGTTTACTAACGCTGAAATTCGCACTATTTTAAAGTTTTCCTTCGTTAAAGGCAAATTTGCTAGAGAAACGTTCCGTGAGATTAATTGTGTTTTGGGGATGGTATTTTATCACTTCGAACCGCGGAGGAAAGTTTTTGACGATTCAGAGCCGGTGAAAAAGACACCATGGATAAGCCACCCGGCAGAAGACCGGTGACGACGAATACCGATCAAATCATGGAAAACATCGAGTTAGACCGGCATGTGGCATCTCGTGACATCGCCCAGGACATGGGAGTTAGTCACCAAACCATTTAAACCATCTGCAGAAGGCTGGATACAAAAAAAAAGCTTGATTTGACGAAAAGAAACCATCTGGTCCGAATCACCCCCTGCGATATGCTGCTGAAACGAAACGAACTCGACCCATTGTGGCAGTCCGAGTTCTTCGCAAATAGGGAGGGGGGCTTCTACGAGGGGGCTCCGATCGGTCCGAGTTGTCGAATTGAACATTTTGAAATTTCTCCACATTCAAAGGTTCATAAAATCTAAATAAAAGATTTTTAGATGTCTATGTGTGAGTGTTTGTGTGTACGTACGTTCGTACGTCCATACGTTCGGGAAGTTTTTTCGTCGTCCATATCTCAAGAACCAGTAGAAATATCGACTTCCAATAAAATTTGTTTTGCAGATAATAATGCAACCTGCATAACAAAATTAATTTAAAGTGGATATCTCTACTGGTTCTTGAGATCTGGACGACGAAAAAAGGTGCCGAATTTACGTACGAACGTACGTTCACACACATAGGGACCTTAAAACGTCGAAAAATGTCAAAATTTTCAATTCGACTAATCGGACCGATTGCAACAAGTTCCTATGTTGCCAAAAAGAAAGTACATACTGTGAACGTAATTTATGTGTTTCATAACTGCATTTGTATTTTTTGTTTCTCATTTACTCTCGTTTAGTTTTATGATGTTTTAATACAATCTTAAAATTTTAAACAAAAAATAGTTAGTTGAGAACCATCTTTTATACTTTTAAAGCTTTAAAGGTTAAACAATCTTTTGGAAAGGATTTTAAATGAAAACTACGAGTTCTGTGATCAATTATAAACTTATTTGAAAAAATATGGACGCTCACAAGTGCATTTTCAATAGGACGGTTTAATTGGTGATGCAAGAAATGTTTTGAAATCTTAACCCAGATCAAAAATCTTTTATAGCCGTCAGTTGAATCTTAAAAACTAAAATTATTAAAGGTCATCTTCTCAAATACCCAAATAAGTTCACTGTTAAGTAACACAAAAACACCCGGCCATAATATCACACCTACATTTTAAATAAATGCTGACACGATGGGAAATTATGCCTTTATCATTTCCCATACACTATTTTTAATTTTATTTATGTTATCCAAATTTTTACCTTTCCCACAACCCATATTCCACCCAACTCCCTCAGCAGAGTGAGGCCAGACGAAATATGATCTTCAATAAAAGTTCAATGTTTTGCCTCACGCGCTGATATTTGATATTTAATATTTATGTAGACTGACCACTTTTTAGTTTGCCTTTTGCAAACCTTTGGTCAGTCTAATCACTCATCATTGTTATTCCCAAGTGAACACTTGTGTATTTAATTTATTTAATAAAAATTATTACCTACTTGTTACCATAATTATTTGTGTTTTAAAGACTTTATTTGTGCAAACAATTGGCGACCGTGACAGGACATACTAAAAGAAGTTTAGTGGCCTGTAGTAAATTAAACAAATAATTGTGCTAATAAAAAGTGAAGTGAGTCGATAAAAGTGAAAAATAAAAACAATTTCCTTTTAATTTGAATAAACGCAGCTAAAAATAAATAAAAGTTTAAAATGTCTTCCATCAACGAATTAACCAACAATCAAGAGTTGGTAGGAACGGAGATTTGCAATCTCGCCCGCAATTACAGAAAAGATGGCCCGGGTAGAAAGACGATGCAGTATTTAAATGCACGTTGGGCTAAACTAAATGAATTGTGGGAATCTTTTGATGGAGTGGACAGCGAGATAAGAGATAATTATCCGCAAGCAACAGAGCATGAATACTTCACCAAAGGATATTATGACGAGGTGAAAAAGGTTTATGAGACAACAAGAGATGACATAATAAAGAGGTTTAGCGATGCGGAGTCTAAAAAATCTGATGAGGCTGAAGAAGAGACCACAGCAGTCAACCCTCAGCCCAAGCAGACAAAAGGGGATCTAGAGACCACAGCAGTCAATCCTCAGCCCAAGCAGCTAAAAGGGGATCTAGGACCAACAGCAGTCAATCCTCAGCCCAAGCAGCTAAAAGAGGACCTAGGAGCAACCGCAGTCAGGCCCCTTGCAGGGCCTTCAAAACAACACTTCACCGTATCACCAGATTTAAATATCCCAACAGGGCTAAAAGTAAACCCCACCTCCGAATCTAACAGGATGACAATGGAGAGAAAATTTCGACTGCTTGGTAAAATCTTCCAAGCATCATTGAACAAATGCCAAGTGAATTTAAAAGAAACTTCACCGCAGCAGTTTCATCAAAAAATTAAAACACTCATAATAAACTGGGAGGACATAACCTCAGCATATAAACGACTTGGAGACGATGCAGCTGTAGTCGACATAGAGCTTTATTTTGAGCTTCAAGACGAACTGGACTTGAGGATTAGCTGTTTACCCAACAACAGCTTGATTAACGAAACCACCAGCCAACCGCCTCAAGTGAAGTCAACCGCAATAAAGCTACCCAAAATTGAGATTCCGAAGTTCGACGGTAGTTATCTCAATTGGCCTCAGTTCTTCGACTTGTACCAGCAAATGGTACACAATCAACCAATCGCCCCGGCACAAAAACTGTACTTCCTGAAAACCAACGTCACTGGCGATGCCCATAACCTGATTCAACATTTCCATGCAACGGATAGTAATTATGAGCTAGCATGGAATACACTAGTTGACAGGTTCAACAACAAGAGATTGTTGTTAAGTGCACAGTTGAATCGATTGTTTCAACATAACATCATCGCCGACAACGTAAAAAGTCTTAAAAGACTTCATGATACAACTAAAGAAGTCATGCAAGCCATAAATAACCTTGGGTTCGACACCAGTGGATGGGATCCAGTAGTCGTTCACCTCTTGCTGGACAGGATGGACAAGGACACCCGAATGCTATTCGAGGAATCATTAAAATCACCGAGAAGCAGTCCAACGCTAACGCAGCTACTTCATTTTGTGGAGTGCAGATTCCAAGCCCTGGAAGCGGTGAAGCCAGAAGAAAGGAAGAAAGTTGTAACCACAGCTTCTGACAATTCTAGGGAAGTTTCTTGCCAATTTTGTAAATCGAATAGTCATAAAATCTTTAGTTGTAAAAAATTCATCTCTCTTTCAGTTGAAGATCGCAATCAGAAGGTGCGGAAACTTCAATTATGCACCAACTGTTTGCAAGGGCATCATTCTTCATCGTGTCAGCAGCAAAGCAGGTGCAAAAAGTGCAACGGGAGACACAACACCTTACTGCATTATCCGGCCAAGAAGGAAATAAAAAACTCAGCTTCCGGTAAGTGTGATAATCATATTGGTCGGGTGGGTGAGACTCCTTCAGGGTCATTTGTTAATACATCGTTAGGAGTCGTATTGAAAGGTCGTGAGGTTTATCTGGCCACTGCAATCGTTAACATTATATGTTCAAACGGTACGCGTATCCCTTGTCGTGCTATGTTGGACTCAGGTTCACAACTAAATTTCATTACTACCTCTTTAGCTCAGCAATTAGGTTACCCAAAACGAAGAAAGGACATTCCAATTAGCGGAATCGGAGGCAAAGAAAGTCAGGCTAATTATGTTATGAATATTTCAGTTGAATCCAGAACCTCCTCATTCAAAAGGACAATCGAGGCCAGTATAATGCCAAAAATAAGTGACTATCTGGCAGCTGCACCTCTGGACATTCAAACTTGGAATTTACCATCCAACATTCTCCTAGCTGATCCTAATTCCATTAATTCTCGCCGAATAGACCTTTTAATCGGAGCAGAAATATTTTTCGAGCTTCTTTTACCAGGAGAATTTAAAGTTTCAAGCAACCTTCCATTATTAAGAAATACAAGGTTAGGTTGGGTTTTAGCAGGAAGCAGCATAGATTCTAATCACAGTTCTTTCTGTCATTCGGTCTCAAAACCTAGTCTGAGCTCTCTAGATAAATTAGTTCGATCTTTTTGGGAAATTGAAAATGTCGAAGGTGAATCAAAAGTGTACAGTGAGGAAGAATTTAAGTGTGAAGAACACTTTAATAAGCACGTGGAAAGAACACGTCGTGGCCAGTACATAGTACGACTCCCCTTTAAAAGGGTACCAAATGAAACATTGGGTAGTTCAATAGAAATGGCAAAAAAGCGTTTTTATTCATTGGAAAGGAAGCTTGGGAAGAACTTAGAGTTGAAAGAAAGCTATACAAGTTTCATGGAGGAATATGAACGTCTAGGTCATATGACTCCGCTTCCCGAGAAGTGCATACCAAAATCGAACTATGTCCTTCCACATCATTGCGTTTTTAAACCTGAGAGTTCATCAACGAAGCTCCGGGTAGTTTTCGATGCGTCTGCAAAGACGACATCTGGGTATTCACTTAATGATACCCTCATGGTTGGTCCAACCGTCCAATCAGACTTATTTTCAATAATTGCTAACTTTAGACTTTACAAATATGTATTCACTGGCGATATAAGCAAAATGTATCGTCAAATACTAATTCATCCCAAGGATAGAGCGTATCAGCTTATTTTATGGAGGTCAGATCCCATGAGCACGTTAAGAACATACCAGCTGAACACAGTTACGTATGGAACGGCTTCTGCTTCCTATTTATCGACTAGATGCTTAGTGAAATTAGCAAACGACTTTCAGCATATATACCCTAATGCATCAAAAATCATAACAAAAAACATATATGTGGATGACTGCCTTACCGGGGCAGATAATCTTGATGAAGCCAAGTCTCTTCTTGATGAAACCATAAAATTGCTAAGAGAAGGAAACTTTGATTTAACAAAATTCTGCTCAAATGATCCACGCGTTCTTGAAAATATTCCTATTGAAAATCGAGAGAGAATGTTGACTATATATCAATCTGAGGTGATTAAAACACTTGGTTTAGTTTGGGACCCAACCCAAGACACGTTTAAATTTTGCTACGATTATATAGCACCCAGTAATGTACAGGTAACAAAGCGAAGCGTTCTTGCTGACTTGGCAAAATTCTTTGATCCTTTGGGGCTTATAGGGCCAGTAACATTATTGGGAAAAATATTTCTCCAAGAACTTTGGAAAACCAAAATTGCTTGGGATGAAAACCTGCCTCCGCAGCAGGCTTCTACGTGGCTAAACTATTTGTCGGAATTTTCTTCTTTGCAGGAAATTAATATACCCCGCTTTGTTTTAATAAATTCAGCAACGAAATTAGAATTGCATGCATTTTCCGATAGCAGTGAAAATGCCTATGGCGCATGCATTTACTTAAAATCTATTGACAATGAAGGAAAAGTTTTTGTTCAATTGTTGTGTTCAAAATCTCGTGTCGTTCCCTTAAAGGCGACAACCATAGCTCGACTAGAACTTCAGGCGGCTGTTTTATTGGTGGATTTGGTACAAAAAATACTCCCAATAATATGTCGAACAATTTCATCCGTTAGTTATTATACAGATTCTACAACTGTTTTGGCATGGATAAAGGCACCGTCCTACACATGGGAGACATACATTGCAAATCGTGTAGCTAAAATTCAATCGAATTCTGATTTGAATCATTGGAATTATGTTAGAGGAGAATTAAATCCTGCGGACCTTATATCGCGTGGATTAGGAATGCGAGATCTAATCAGATCGAGAATTTGGTTTGATGGTCCTGATTTTTTAAGACAAACTGATACGTCAAGCAATAAAATGGAGTATTTAATACCAGAACAAATTCCTGGGCGTCGAAAGCAAAAGACGGTGCTGACTGTGTCGGTCCAAGATGATTTACTTTCCTCAGTTAATCATAAAAATTCATTTTTTATGCTACAAAAAATCTTTGCATATTGTTGTAGATTCATAATGAGTTTTAAATTTCGTTGCGAAGAAAACAAAAGAACTGGTCCCTTAACTTTGGAAGACATCCAGAAGGGAACAATTCTTTTGTGGAGGAGCGTACAGATAAGTGGTTTTCCCGAAGAATATAAAGCACTTCAGGCAGGAAAACCTCTCCACAATAATTCCAAAATATTATCACTAAGCCCATACTTTGATACATCAACAATGTTGATACATGTAGGCGGAAGGCTTAAGAATGCTGAAATTCCTTCCCAATCAAAGAACCAAATATTGCTCCCAAAAAATAACATTGTAACAACACTACTTTTAGAGCATTTACACGAAAAACATCTACACGTTTCCCATAGAACACTTATATCTATCTCGAGGCAACAGTTTTGGATTTTAAGTGTAGGAAGAGAAACACGCAAGGTACTTTCTAAATGTATGCAATGTTTCCGTGCCAAACCCAGTTCCATCGATCAGTTAATGGGAAACCTACCTAAAGAAAGAATCGTTCCTTCTCGACCATTCCATTATTCAGGAGTAGATTTTTGTGGACCAATACGGACACATTATAAAGTACGAGGAAAAACTCCAACCAAATCATATCTTGCAGTATTTGTATGCTTTTCTACCAAAGCTGTGCATATTGAAGTGGTTAGCAACCTTACCACTGAAGCCTTTATAAACTGCTTGAAGCGGTTTGTAGGAAGACGGGGTGTATGCCATACCATATTCTGTGACAATGCCACAAATTTTGTTGGGGCAAGAAATCAATTGAAAGATTTCCAAGAGTTTCTTGATTCACCCGAAACTCAAACATCAATCAATTCAAATTGTCTGAAAATGGGAATCAATTGGAAACATATTCCACCACGCTCTCCTCACTTTGGAGGACTTTGGGAGGCCGCTGTTAAATCCGCAAAAATATTATTATTAAAATATTTAGGAGAAGCTTCTTTAACTTATGAAGAGCTTTCAACAGTTGTGGTTCAAATCGAAGCCATATTAAATTCACGCCCACTCACACCCAACTCCTCCGATCCTAATGACTTACAGGCATTAACTCCAGGTCATTTTCTAATTGGCGCTCCATTAACTTCTCTTCCAGAGCCTAACATTTCTGATCAAAAAATCTCAAGATTAGACAAATTTCGTCAGGTTCAGCACATTCAACAGCATTTTTGGCAAAGATGGTCAAACGAATATCTCCATCTTCTCCAACAGAAGTTGAAATGGAAAGCGCAGTCCCAAAATTTAGAACCTGGAACAATGGTTGTTTTAAAAGATTCACACCAGCCTCCAATGAAATGGAAGCTTGGACGTGTAATCGAAGTCGTGAAGGGAACGGATGGTTTAGTGCGTGTAGCGCATGTTAAAACAGATACAGGAACATACCAAAGAGCCATCCATAACCTTTGTCCTTTACCTATTGATTATAAAGGGCAGCAAGAGGAGGCTTTAAAAGCACCAACAAAAACCCAACCCTCAATGAGATTAAGAAGTGGAAGATTCATCGGCAATTCTTTGGTAACATTACTATGTTTTATGTTGCTATTGTTTCCATTAACAATCGCCGCAGATATTGAACCCATAAAGATGACTAAATTCGACAATCCAACAGGCATCTATTTTGAGGATATTGGTACGGCTAGCACAGTTAATAGTTTTTGGAATATTTATATATTTTACAATTTGTCATCATATTGGGCAGAGCTAGGAGAAGTAAAAACGTATTTAGACAGAATGGATAAAATCTGCTTGGATGAATTAAAAACTAATCCCTACTGTTTGCCCACAATAACCACATTGAAACATAGGGTAGTCATAATTGAATCAAACAATGACCTTGTCCATAACTATCATACCTCTTATAACAAACGGGTTAGGATTGCTAGATCTCCTTTCGACTTTGTCGGAAATGTTGCACACAGTCTATTCGGGGTATTGGATCAGGATGATGCTAAGGACATACAGCAGCAAATCTCTTTGGTCCAACAAGATGAACAGCACCTAGTACATCTCTTAAAAAGGCAGAGCTCGATCGCAGATTCAACGGTGAATCTGCTTAAACGAAACAATTTGCAGCTCACAGAGAAATATAAAGGCCTTAAGACTATGTTCGAATTATCATTAAACAACATTGAAAGGCATCAAGAAATAATTGATGTCAGCCAGAGTTTTTCAGCGTTAACATCATATTTGATTTTATCAATTACGAACCTCGAGAGGGTGCAAGACACATTACTTGACGTTCTCCTAAGTCTTAATAATGTAAAAATGAATCCTCATTTCATTTCGCCATCACAATTTGTCAAACAACTCCAAATTATTCGGAACAATATTCCGCCTTATCTTAACATCCCTACAGCATCTGTATTAGATATTTTTAAGCTGTCATCCATTAAAGGACGAAGTCTTAATGACTCAATAGTATTTGAAATGATGATTCCTTTAGTTGATAACCAAGAATTTCAGCTCTTTAATTTGGTTCCGTTTCCACTATTTAAAAATGATTCAAGTTTCATTATAGAATTATCATCCCCGTATTTAGCAGTTACTCCAACGAGAGATAGGTATTTTGAGTTAACAGAAAATCAATTACTGTCCTGCCATTTTCTTTCAACCAAAAATTATATTTGTAACCAACAATTACCAACAATGATCCATCGAGACAGTGATAAAAGTTGTGCAGTTTCATTACTGAACCATATGAGCAGTGCTATAAGTCACTGTTTTTTAACAAAATCCATTCTTCACGATCAATGGATAAGTCTTAGAGGTTCCAATAGTTGGATATTCGCTCTTGAAGATGTTGCAACTGGTTTACTTGTATGTGAAGGAACTACGAAGAGCTTAGCCTTAAGTGGAAGTGGTTTGATAGAATTTTTAAGACCATGTACATTGAAACTCCCACATATAATTATAAATGGCCGAGTTCTAAGCAATACCACTATACAAAATTCATTTGTTCCTTCAATAAGAATTTCCGAGGCAATTAAAACAACGGCATCCACTAAAGATAATAGTGTTATTTCATCTTCGGGTAATGAGACAAATTATATGGAAATACAAATTTTAAAGGACAAAATAAATGAAGTAGCTAAAGATTTAGATAAGGATACCTGGGCAAATGATATAAACACTCATGATTACCATCACTATGGTATAAGCTTCATATTATTTATTGCAATGGTCGGATTCATCATATTTTACTACGTAAAAAATAGAAAACCCAAACCCCTTCCTAGAAGAAGCGCTCCTCGCTTCGAAATAGATACAGAATTTTAGAGTTTTGAGTGATTAGATCCCTCAAAGGGGGGGAGTATGTTAAGTAACACAAAAACACCCGGCCATAATATCACACCTACATTTTAAATAAATGCTGACACGATGGGAAATTATGCCTTTATCATTTCCCATACACTATTTTTAATTTTATTTATGTTATCCAAATTTTTACCTTTCCCACAACCCATATTCCACCCAACTCCCTCAGCAGAGTGAGGCCAGACGAAATATGATCTTCAATAAAAGTTCAATGTTTTGCCTCACGCGCTGATATTTGATATTTAATATTTATGTAGACTGACCACTTTTTAGTTTGCCTTTTGCAAACCTTTGGTCAGTCTAATCACTCATCATTGTTATTCCCAAGTGAACACTTGTGTATTTAATTTATTTAATAAAAATTATTACCTACTTGTTACCATAATTATTTGTGTTTTAAAGACTTTATTTGTGCAAACATTCACAACTTCTACGACTTGCGATTCCTTGGAATATTTATCAAAAAAAAAGTAAATTTTCAGTTTTGAATGTTTTCCTTTGCCAAATCACAAATCAATCGTATTAAACAATACAACAGTTTGAATGAGGGCGAATGCATCAAAATTTATACTTTCAGATTTAAATCGATTTAGTTTTTAACTTGGTATGGTTTTGAAATGTCAATCATTCGTTATCAAGAACTTGGAATCAATTTAAGTAGCCAAATCCGATTAACACATATTTTACTACTATATTTGAATTTATGAAAAATAAAAACACCCACAAGAAAAAGAAAACAATCTTCAAGCCCCAATTTCTTAACATGGTTTATATTTGAGTGAAATAAGGCCATCTTGATTCTATACTGTCTCTCATTGAGAACTTGCCTCTTGAATACAAAACATTGGTACATATTTTCTTCAGCAGAAGTTGATGACTTCAAATTGCCAACAAATGACATTTCTTCCATTTTAAAGACCTCATAACATAGGTCGTCATCTGATCCTAAAGAAAAGATGAAAGAGTGAGAGAGAGAGAGAGCGAGTTCTTTGATAATATTTACTACTGCATGACCCGTCATTCGTCTATAGGCAACCTGCAAAAATCTGCAATGGCAAAACAATAGACTTGTACTCGTCGTGTCGCGTCGTCATCGTTGGTAGTCTGATGCTTCCATTAAATTTGTGCTTGAACTAAAACGATTCGTAAGGCTTTTTGCACGGCTTGACTCTGACTCTAGCTCTTAGTCGACTCAGTTCTTCGGCAGTTGGAATAGTCGACACGACAAGACACGGATTTTTGGATAAGCCAAAGCCGACTGCCCGCAAAGCGTATTATTATTATTATTATTTTCCCTTTTATTATTCTGGCTTTGGACCAACATTTTTCAGTTTTCTTGATGACACGAAAAGATTGCATTTCCATCCCATGAGTACATTTTGGAGTGACGTGATGGCCCGGAGCAGTGGCGTTATTCCAGCAACGACAAAGACATAAGACATAAGACAACCACCAACTAAATCTACAGCATCAGTTGAGTTGTAGCGCCCGCTTCCATCGTCATCGCCATAGCCATCACTTCATCGTTGTCGGTCTTCCTTCGGTTGTCGTGGGTTGCCGGGTGTTTGGTTGTTGGTCGTGCTGGTCCTTCTGGTCGGAGAGGAGCAAATGCTGCAAATTTTTGCCAAAATTGAAATAAGCTTAAACCGGCATAATCTTGCAACGAATGCAATTTCATGAATGAGGCAACATCAAGGATACTCCATTCGACTTGGCACGAAATTTGCTTGTTTAGTAGGAAATTCGTCTTCTTTTGGTTCTTATTCCTGAATTCTTAGATCCTGGATTCTGGTGCTAGTACTAGTGCTGGTCTGGTCTGGTCTCTGGTGATGTGATGGCTTGGTTGAGATTTCTCTTAACCAATATCTCGTTCTTGCTCGTTTTGTTGACTTATTTGTGGCATTGTTGATAGCACACGGAGGGTAAGGCGAGACAATTTTTGTTTTTCCATCTTCGAATATATAAATTCTCCGACCATCTCCCCTCAAAAAGTACCAACCAAGGTGGGTTCCTACAATTTTTAAAACAGAGATACAATAATTTGTATATTGTTGTTCTTGTTTACGTTAGAAAAAGTCTTTGACTTGATAGTCCTTTGGGACATTAAGATAATGCAAGGACTAAAATATATTTTTGTAATCTTCAAAAGAAAACACAAATTGAGGAAGGAAAAGAGAAACACTTTAGTAAATTTAAAATAAATGATGATTTTAAGAAATATGCATCTTACAAATTATAATATAAATAAATATTTTTTGTTTTTAATGTAGAACTAGGTAAATTCCTTTAAGTATATCCTGAATTTTGTTGTACTGAAGAAAATAAAACATAGGCAAATTTGAACAGCTGTTATTTATTCATATTACAAATTAATAGAAAACAAATTCTTGAAAGTATAATTAAAGAAAATCTAGTAAATTCTCAGAGCAGGTGTTAAATGAGCCGTTCAGAGCACACATCGATTAACTCCATAAAACAAAAATTTGAGAAACGCGATGATGTAATATATTTTGTTTTTAAAAATTCCTGTGATGATATGAATTCAAATATGTAATGCAGAATGCATAATTGCAGATAAAGCTTTCATCTAACGGTATATAAAATAAATAAAAAAGTAAACAATAGTCAGTGATGTTACAGTTTTTATGTGACTGGTGGAGTTAATCGATTTGGCAACTGAAAAAAAATAATAAGATTAAATTTATACTTTACATTTTTAAGTTTTTATTAAGAAAAAGTTAAATTTTATACATTTTAAGCACAGCTTTTAATTTTTAACTTCCCATAGGAAGTTATTGTAATGGGTCCGATTTGTCAAATTGAAATTTTTGACATTTCTCGACGTTTCAATGCCCCTAGAGTCAAAATGAAAGATTTTTAGAAAGATGTCTGTGCGTGCGTGTGTACGTACGTTCGTACGTCCGTATGTCCGTATGTCCGTATGTCCGTATGTCCGTATGTCCGTATGTCCGTACGTCCATACGGACGGAACCAGAAGAGATATCGACTTCAAATAAATTTTGTTATACAGATAATAAGGCAGAAAGATGCAGAAAGGGCTCTCAAGAAAATTGCGTGGGTGGTTTTTTTACCATAGCAGTTTAAAAAAAGGTGAAAATTTTGGTTAACCCTAAATATCCCATGAATAGACTATAGCTATAGACTTGAATTAAATTTTATATTATATATTGTAACGTGATACAAAACAAAAATATATTTTTGGGAAAAAATCCAATTAACGGTTTTTTTTTAAATCAAAAAAACTGAAAAAAAAAAATTAACAAAAGTTGCTAAAAATTGATTTTCGACTCAAAAATCTTTTCAAACATTTGAGATAATGGCTTCATACTAATTTTAACTTATTAGAAATATTGTTTTCAACATTCGATAAAATTTTTGGAAAAATTGAATCGACAGTTTTTTTTACAAAAAATAAAAACCTAAGAAAAACGCAATACTAAAACTTGGTAAAAATTTACTTTCGACTTAAACAGCTTTTCAAAAATTACAAATATTGGCTTCAAATTCATTTTATTTCACAGAAAATATTGTTTTCGATATTCAGTAATTTTTTAATAAAAATCCAACAATCCGTTTTTTCATAAAAAAATAAAATCTAGAGATAAACTTTTAAGCAAGCAAATCGACAGACGGGATGGGAAGTTATCAGTGGGTCGCATCCCAGCCTCTTTTTTTAATTAATTTATAGCAGCTTTATGTGTGGGGCATTATTCTTTGGGATGTTTCAGCAATATTATACATAATGTCTTCTTCATCAGCTGTAGGCGAGAATTTGTCATTTTGATTTGTTGACAAATTATTATAGTAATCGTGTTTAACAGGAGTCTTGATTATAACGGTATAATAATTATTTCTTTAAGAATAACGTGAGAGTAATATTCAAAAGACTAAGAAGTACACAGTAACATTCAGAGTGCGAGATCACTTCTATACTAACTACCGTTTGTATTATGCTTCTCACTGTTGCATGATGAGTTTTGCAAATTCCCACTAAAATGATGAAAAAATCCCTCAAAACCAACTAAATTGAAAAATATTTCCCCCATAGTATTGTACAAAATTGCTCAAAAGTGAAGTTGAAGAAAAAAATTTCCCCAGACACACAAAAACCCACTAAAACTGGTAGAAAACCCCCAATGTGGCAACAGTGGTACTTCTTTTTGTTTACCAATGCGATTTTGTTACGAATATTATTGAGAGGGAAAGGACATCTTCGGCTGTTTGAAAACAAATAAGTGTCTATGCTCAGCTAGAACAGATACAGCGTTTCCAAAACGTTTTACATTGGGGTATGGAGTTAATCGAAATGGCTTCTGAAATAAATTATTTATTATTCAACGGCCAAAAAAAATTGTCATTTAACGGTGCTAATCTTTATTATTCGGGAAAGTTATTATAAATATAAAAAGTTATGACTATACCAAGGTCTTTGACACTTAAATTTAAATTTTTTCAAAAATTGGAGTTAATCGAAGTGTGCACTGAGCGGCTCAAATTTAAGTCAGAATTAATAACATTTCAGTTAATGCTATGACTAAAACCGACAGAAGCCAAATACCTTTTAGTTAAAAATCGTTTGTTCATACACTTGGCAGTTTTTGTCCCAAAGTATAACAATCTCTTTCCCATTTCGATCTGTAACTAGCTGTGCGTCCCGGCATTGCAAGGGTTCTAATTGAAAATAATATGATATACATATCAATAGTTGTTTTTGAGTTTATTCGAGGAGATCTACAGAAAGTTTGAGATATGCACAAAATTTATTTTTTTTTTAATAACTTTACTTGGAAACAAAATTTCCGAACGCAGGTCTACGATCATTATTATTTGCCTTGAAAGTCGATTATTTTATGGAAAACGCGTCTAAACTGGAGTGGAATCGGCTAAGGTGATAGTTGACTATCAATTTTTTGATAGTCAAATTGACTATCATTTTCATTCCGTCTGTGTAAGATGATTCAACTCAATTCAATTCGATTGAACAATTTCAGATTCAAATTGTCAAAATTCGTTGTTGCCTTGGTGAAATTTTAAATTGATTATTATAAAATATCTAAATGAAAGTATCAAATTGGCTGATTTTGAATAAAATTCTTACTTTTCTTGCTTTTTTCGAATGTCGTAAGCTTTGTCGCTCACAGGAATGTGTTTTTTTAAAGAAACAAAGCGAACTAAGAAAATTTTCCAATCGTTTGTGTAAGCGTCTGGTAGCTCTATTCGGAATAAACATATTTGTTTGAAATTGACTATCACATTTTTTTGTGACAGCTTTTTAGGTATCAATTTGACTATCACCTTACGCAGATCAAATTCGATCATTTTGATTGTCATTTATCAACAATCACCTAGCCGATTCCACCCCTGATCGTTTTTCGAAAAGTCTATAACTTTTCTGAGACTTTTCCTCTTGTGGCGATTTTTATTTTATAAACGTACAACTGAAAACTGACCTAAAATACTGTGCCATATGTTTATATTGTATCTAAAAAATATTCCAATATGATCATACTTGCATCTCCACTCACTTGATCCACCTTTAAATGCGTTTGAATAAAACATTATGAACCTTACTAATTGGTTTACCCCTATGCCCATGCTCACAATGAAATTCGAATTTCAAAGTTCGTGATCTGCCAGATTCAAAATCTTCTTCAGAATTTGCGTTCGGTTGGAAAATTGGCAAATACGGGTGTATACTGTATAGTACTGTGTAGCGGTGGATAACATCGTATGTTTTGCCAGCAATATATGTAATCGATGTGATTTTTCCAATTAAGTTTTCGCTTGAAAACTACACTTAGGTTCTATGCAGTTTCAACGAACTCAATACAACAAGAATTTCAGACGATAGGGGGAAAGTATGAAAGCTCTAGTTTATTCCTAGAAATAACAACACAAACACATAATTGTCCGATCAGCGCTGAAATACTTCAAGGTCTATATTCAAAGAAACTGCAGTATCTTCGATGAGTCCCATCGAACAACTAATGTAAAACTGAGCATTATCAGCGTACAAACGAATTTTGCAGTGTATTTAAAATAGCAGGGGACCGAGAATAGATCTCTGTGGTACTCCACTGGTATTTAATAAAAATTCAGAATGACTATTATTAAGTTCGGGAGCTTCAAGTCTATTGGTTAAGTAAGAGTTTATTAGTCGGACTGCACTAGAAGAAAAGTAAAACGAGTTTAAGTTTTTTTACAAAGTAAAGAATGGTTAACCATATCAAATGCCTTTGAAAAGCTCAAGAGCACTAAAAATGTAATGTACTGAAGATCGATGGCCTTTCGAATATCCTCTGTGACCCTTATTAACGCTGTAATACAACTATTTTTCTACGGAAGCTGGGCTGCTTGGAAATTTTTGAGCTTGGATGATTTTTTAAAAAAGGTTTGATAGAAAAGGTAGGATAGATATCAGGCTAAAATCATCACACCTGGAGGACTTGGGCACAAGTAAATTTTTTTTTTTTTCCATTGAATGGGAAACTCACTTGTCGAAACAATTGAATTAAATACTTATATATGGTAGAAGCACTGGCAATAAAAGTTTAATAAATAGGGGGTGCATTTGATCAAGACCTACTGCTTTTTAATTAAATAGAGAGGATATCTTCAGAACAAACAGTAGTAAATTTAAACGATCGTCTACTTGAAGTTTCTCTATTGCTGCAGTGGTATATTGAAAGTGCTGTTGGAGATATAGCGGAAATGAATTTTCGGTTCAAGTATGTTAATATCCAACTCTTCAATCTAATTATTGTGGGGCTTACAGATGCCAGTTTGCTTTAGTATCTGCCACACTTGTTTATTATTAAAACGAGCAGAGAACATCTTAATCTTTACTGAACGTATCGCTCAGACCGTTTTGTTTCAAAGTGAATAATATTGTTCTTAAAAAATGTCAACACGAAACCTCTTCCATGGCTTGTAAACCAAATCACGCTGATTTAATAATGATTTATCTCTTCTGTGAACCAAGGATTCCTGCATGGAAGGGAGCCTTTAGTTGGCCAGGTGAAGACTGCAAGAATGAGATCCCAATTTACACTTACAACATCACTATAAAGTAAAGGGTAGTTAATGTTTTGAAATCCGTGTATTCGACGGTATTAGTGGGAATAAAAGCTCATGTCTGGAGATCAATGAACCCGATAATTGATCATAAAGTAAAACTTTGCTTTTGAAATTTCTTCTAATTTAAAAAAAAGTGTAAGAAAACAAACGTTTCTGGAAGTTCTGTAGATTGTACCCAGAAGAAGTTTTATGTGCCCGTATTTCAATTCTACAAATATAAAATCCATCTCACAATTTTCAACTGAGTTGCACTTAATTCTACACTGTAAAGTTACACCCCGAAAAAATTCTAGAGCAAACACAAATCATGATTTTGTTGAATATTACCTTAATAACTCCCGATTTTATTCAATACCATCAGAAGTTTTTGAATTTTTAATTTCACCGACAACAACATATGTATCTCAAACAACATAATTTTGATGAAGCTTTATTATATTAAAGATTATTTGCAAAATTTGCAAAACAATAAATAAATTATACATAGGATTTTGCTTTCATTTTTTGCTTTCATAATTTGCAGGCGCTCAAGGGGAATATTAATACCCTTTATATGTTTATACTTAATCACGGTGCAAGCGCTAGGAAAATGGGGAAGGATTCAAGTGAAGATACCGGTGCACATTTATCTTAAAGTGCTGAATATAAAAATGGGAGGGAAAAACAGAATTGGGCCAAAACATTCCACGTTCTAGATGTGCGGTTAAAAAAGAATCTCTTCTCTTACCTACTTTACAGTATGTCCGAAATTGAGCTCAAGCGTAAACTAATGAGCATTGCGGGAAGTGCGAGTATTACGACTGAATTATTTAAGGGGTGGAATGCAACAAGCTAATTCGACAGAACAATGTTTGTAAAAATATCCATAGAACAACGAAAGCCATGAAACATTGCAGCATTGCCTTTTTGGGATTCTATTCAGGACATTAACACTTGTTTTTGGTGTACTAGCCTAGATATACGTGTTAATTCAAGCTTTGAACGTATAAAGGCTTTGTTAATTACAGCCAAATCAGAAATTTCTTGTACGAACGGTTCTAAAGGTAGTTTCTAATTCAAAGAAAAAATCATCAAATACCAAAAGCACATATTTTTGATAAGATTTGATTTGGTGCCAAACTATTTCAAAAGCCTTTGAAATACTAAGTAAGATAAACCGTCAAATCACTGGTGGACCTATTGCTTCGAAAGCCATACTGCCGGTTATTAAGAAGCTTCCGTTCTTTAAGATAAATTTTAAGCTAACAATTAATCAGCGTTTAAATGACCTTGGATGGAAGGGACGCGATTGCTATTAGAAAGTAGTTGGTGGGAGAGAAGGATTCACCTTTTTAGGGACAGGCTGGACAAATGCTGTTTTTCATTCGCTCGGAAAGAGACCTGTAGAGTAGAAAAGATGGAAAAGCTTACGCAGTGGTTTTGCAAGTGTTAAAAAACATCTCTTTAGAATAGTATCCGGGTCAGCGGATTTGTGTAGTTGAAGGTCTTTCAGTACTCTTGCAACTACACCGGTGCGAAGGAAGATTTGATGTATGAAATTTTTAGTGCTAGGTCCACAATGCGACGCCAACGGTCGGTGAATTCAACAACGACCTTATATAAGGCTAGGTAAGTAGAACCGCTGTATTTCAACAACGTTGGCTCTGTTCAGCAAATACACTGAGTGACGCTGAATTGTTCAATGACCGAAGTACGAGGTGGGATGAGTTAAGAGATTTTAAGAAACATCGAAATATCTTGATTTAAAAACGTTTTGTAGGAAGCAGAATTATGGAAAAAAAGTGTTGTGATTAAATAATTTTGTTTCGCAACGGAAAAAGTAAAATATTAACCAAATTTTTTCACAGTTTTAATAAATTAAGATATCATTTTAAATTTTACTATGATTGGTAATGCTTTTGTTTCAAAGATATCCCTTCAAAATCCTTGAAAATTCTCCTGCAATCACATCACCTTAAGAAAAGACAAAAATTACCTCAGGCAAATAAGAAAAAGGATACGAGAATGTTTATGTAAGAATAAAAAAGTGGATACAATAAAAACACTGTGAAAGTATCGATGTTAAAAAATATAAGAAAAATGATTCACGAGGCAGATGTCCACAGCTGACAAACTTTTATTTATCCACATCACGTTCGAAACAAGGATAAATATCTTATATCTTTTTCTATAGTGAATGATGTACCTTATAATATAGTTGTTTTTGTTTTTATTTTATTTTAGTATTTAAGCTCTCCCCTTAACTTTTATATGTGTACGAAATATGTCAGTTTATAAATTTTAAATAATATGAATTTTATACGAGTCGAATGTGTTTGTCAAGTTATGAGTTTGGCTGGCGTGACATGGCGTCTGCTATTGCGTCACGATGTTTATTTTTGTATATAATTGTGTTGACGATTATGATTCATTTTAAATGATGTTTAAAAACTTAAATAAATTATAAAAATAATTCAATAACGTGAACTATTAAATTTTTAATTCAACGACTTTTAATTAAGCAATTAGAATGCGCTTTTTGTAAAATTAATAAAACTTATGCTTTTAAAACAAATTAGAAGTAGAACAACGTTTTATAAAATTTGTCTTTCATTGCGTCGCAAATTCTGCAAGCTGAAAGGTCGAACACCCAGCCTCATATCTGGGGTTCTAAATAATGTCTTTAAATCAATACATTTTTTGTATATGTTAATACTCGTAGGTATTATGATTAAGATTAAAAGACGTTAGGTACGATTAAAGTCAATCTTATTCCCTGGAAAAAGGTTCCTAAAGAAAAAGAATGGCACAAAAGTTAAAAAGTTAACTAATTGATTAATGTCTTAAGTTGATACTAACACAGAACTGTAAACTTGGGTTCAACATACGTCGGAATTAAACCTTTATCTGGCAAACAAAATGTATTATGGCCAAAAGCAATGACAACATGCAATCGGCACTTAGGAAAAGTGAATTTGTTGGATGCTCTGCTTGGATATTATAGAAGACACATAAGATTCAAGATAAGGGGTTATCCATTTTGAGGTTTCAAGGGCTGGAATTCGACATCAGTCAAACTAAGTTGTTAAACCAATTTTTGTTTCATATAAGAAAATGGATAGCTTAACTATCAACTATGCACAACGCATACAAATTGTTAAAACTTACAACAAAAATGGTGATTCTGCTATAGCCACATATCGTGCTTAAGAGAAGATTATGGTTTGCATAATACGAAAGAAATTGGCAATTGAAGAAATTTGAAGAAACTGGATTGGTTACAGATATTGTAATTTCGATTGTACCACTGAAAATAATGCTACTGTAAGAGCCCGTTCACACGATCCCGAATCGGCGGTTTTGCCGTATCGGCGATTTTACCGTATAAGCCAGTGGCAATATAATTTAAATGAGTATACTCAGACGATACGGCATTTAACCGTATACGGTAAAATCACCGATTAGGTCGATTTTGTCATTCGTTTTGTCTCTGCAAATCGTTTTCGGTCGTACGGCAAAAAACCGATTCGGTTTATAGTGGCAATGTATTTATATACAGTGCGTATAATGTATTGCTAGTACATAGTCGTTTTTGTGTTTTACACCGAGTACGGTGTAGGGTTGAGTACGGTGTACGGATAAATTACCGTACCGTCTGAACACTCCAACCGAAAGACACCGAATCGAGAAAATATCCGAAACGGCGAAAATACCGAATCGTGTGAACGGGCTCTAAGTGAAAGTGTTGCCGAAGACCCGAATGTGTCGATTCTTGGTCGTTCTCAGGAATTAGGACTGTCTTACGGAACATTATGGCGTATTTTACATTTAGATCTACACCTACATCCATGTAAAGTCCAGCTCACACAACAACTGAAGCCAGCTGACTATTCACAACGTCGTCGGTCGTGGTCGTAAATACGTCGAATACAACAGGCGGTGGACGGTGATTTTTCGCACAAAATTTTCTTCAGTGACGAAGCGCATTTCTCACTCGGTAGATATGTTAATAAACAAAATTGTCGCATTTCGGATTCTATAAGAATCCTTAAGTAATTGAAGAGAGGGCATTTCATTCACAAAAAGTCACTGTTTGGTGCGCTCCTTTGTCCGGAGGTGCGATTCGACCTTACTTTTTCGAAAACGGCGATGGAACGACTGTCACGGTCAATTTGGAGCCTTATGCTCCGAAAAGTTCCCGGAATTTTCGTTTTTTTCAAAAAAATATTTATTTATTCGTTTACATCAATGTGGTTCCCTTCCAAGTAGTCCCCCCAGATATAATACACTTATGCCAGGGTTTTTTCCAATCTTGGAAGGACTCTTGATATTCACTTTTTGATATGTCCTTGAGCATCCTCAGCGATTCGACCTTTATTTCTTCAATGGAGGAAAAACGCAGTCCTTTCATGGGTCTCTTCAACTTTGGAAACAGGAAAAAGTCACACGGAGCCACATCTGGTGAATATGGAGGTTGGGGAATGACTACGGTATTGTTTTTGGCCAAAAAATTACGAACAAGCAACGACGAGTGAGCAGGTGCGTTATCGTGGTGCAAAAGCCATGAATTGTTTTTCCATAAATCTGAGCGTTTTTTCGGATTAATTCACGCAAACGGCGCATAACTTCAAGGTAATACTCCTTATTAACCGTACGACCTTGTGGTAAGAACTCTGGATGCACTTTTCCATTATAATTGAAGAAAACCAAAACAGTAAGCAAAACCTTCACTTTTGATCGAACTTGACGTGCTTTTTTGGCTCTTGACGTTGGATGCTACCAGGTGGACGATTGTGCTTTGGTTTCGACATCATAACCGTACACCCATGTTTCATAACCAGTTATGACCCTTTCAAGCAAACTTGAATCGTCGTTGACGTCATTTAACAGCTCCTGAGCCATGTTCATGCGATTGTTTTTTTGGTCGAAATTCAACAGTTTCAGCAAAAATCGCCGAGCTCATAAAAAAACGCGAACCTTAGCAACTACCACAGACAAAGTAAACAGTGAATAAAACTGAAAATTGCATCATACTTTAGGGGCATGTATATCAACACAATACAAAAAACAATTTGACCTTCGGACTCTCCAGACCCGCGAAATTTAAAAATTCCGGGTACTTTTTGAACACACCTCGTATATCATACAAACCGACTTTTTTTGCCTGCTATTGAAGAATACGACTTGGAAAATATGTGGTTTCAACAAGATGGTGTCACATGCCACACAACTCAAGCGACTATATGGCTTTATTGCAAGAGACATTTCGTGGCCGCGTAATTTCTCGTCGTGGCGATATCAACTGGCTAAAGAGATCATGCGATTTGATACCGCTTTACCTTTTTTTTTGTGGGGCTATGCGAAAGACCGTATTTATGTAGATACCCCTTTAACTCTTGAGCACTTAAAAACCAACATTCGTCAAGTTATGGCTGAGATACCACCTAATATGTGTCAATAAGTGGTCGAAAATTACCTCAAAAGAATCGATGCTTGCAACAATTTGCGTGGTGGTCATTTAAATGATGCAGTATTTCACACATAATGTCAACGTTCAAAATATAAAACAGAAATTTCATGAAAATAAATACATGTTTAATGTGTTTGATTTACGTTTATTTTTGAAACCCCAAAATGGATAAACCTGTATTTTAATAGTTCGTCGGTACATAATCAGTTTTTACATACTACAGGAGAAACCCTCCCCTTTAAAAGTTCTCAGCGAACTGAAATTCAAATGACTTCTAAAGGGTGATTTATTAGCTATTATCTTTCTGGCAACACTGGTTTAAACAGCTGATGCACGTTCCGTGTTTTGTTTCACTGTCAAACATCTTCAGTTTGGTCTATAATTTAACCATGAAAATGACGAAGCTCATTTTTGTCTCAATGAGTACGTAAATAAGCAGAATTGTCGATTTTGGAGTGAATATCAGAAGCATTGCAAGCGCTAGCAATGCATCTAGAAAAAGTCAGCTTGGTGCGGTTTATGGACTGGTGGCATCATTGGACCGTACTTCTTCAAAGATGATGCGAATCGTTACGTAACTGTAAATGGTGAGCGCTTCCATGAGATGATATCCACCTTTCTTTTGCCCAAAATGCAAGAGCTTGACTTGCATGACATGTGGTTTCAACACGATGGTGCCACATGTCACACAGCACGTGCAACAATGGACTTATTCTGAAGCGAGTTCAGTGAACATTTTATTTGACGTTCGGAGCCGGTCAATTGGCCGCCTAGATCGTGCGATTTAAAAACCTTTAGACTATTTTTTGTGGGTCTATGTTAAAGCTCATGTCTATATAGACAAGCCCACTTCAATTGACGCATTGGAAGACAACATTGAAGCATTTATTTGTGAGATACCGGCCAAAATGTTGGAAAGAGTATCCCAAAATTGGACTAAGCGGATGGACCATTTGAGGCGCAGTCAAGGTCAACATTTGCATGAAATAATCTTCAAACATTAAATTATATGGACCGTACTATCGATTCAAATAAAGATTTCATGCATTTTTCTGAATTTAATGTGTTTTTTGTTTTTGAAAAACTTTCCTATAGGTTTTAAAAAATCACCCTTTATAATGGTCATGATTGATTTAGTTGAATTTTGTCTGATGAAATCCAATTTCTGAGGTATTTTTGTATATAATACTCGTGCTACACGACGCGACGTACCTTACAAACGTTCACATAAGTTGTGACTAATAATATTACTATTTATTTGGGTCAAGTCTTTTGAGTAATGGAAAAACCTCATCGAACCCAAACATTTTTCACCTCATATAAGTCTTAGTCGCTCAGCTCAAGTTGTTGTGTCTTTACTCCGAACATTTATGTGCTGAGTAGTATGTAATGTTAACTTACAGAAAGTGGCATCGACTAAAGAAATCATTAGTTCATTACGTTTTGTTTTTGTTTTATTTTTATCAAAAAAGTCTTATCATCTATTTCCAAGAGGAAATGTTCCAATAAAAGACGACCCATTTCTTCCCTGACACATCCACCGATGTCCAACGATCACGAAGGAATGGATGCGGACCACTAGCGTTTGGGAATGTGCAAGACAAAAATATGTTATGTCTGTTCTGTTCTGTTCTGTTCTTCATGTCCATAGTCCATGTCCGTGGCTACTTCACACGGACAGACCGGGCCAACACCGGAGGACTCAGAGTTGGAGGTTAGGAATGGCAACTGAACCGACAACCCAACCCAGCCCTCATATCACTCACATCCACGCTCCAAACAGCCAGCAGCAGCGCCATTCACCACCACCATCATAATGGCCGCACTACCGCAAACCGCAATAGAATTGCTTAGGAGGAAAATTAATGGTGCGGAAGGTTTTTCCAAACTAACATTTTCTTATTTTCAGTTTAAGGATTTTCTTTGTGGCCTGCCAGTTGGTATACTCGTATACTCATCCCGTACCAACGTATATACTCGTAGCAAGAGCGATGGTGCCTTTTTATTGGCCTGTTGGGAAACTGATACGGTTACTACCTAAATGGGTGCTTTAAAGATATTATTAAAGTTTCCAAGTGTGTAATAGTGGTTTATCACCTACAAATTGTAGGATCCATTAAGCTTGCTTGTTGTGATTCAGCAGCATTGCCATTGGGTTCTTCTTATTTTTTGTTTCTTAGAAGATTGGGTCGTCTCTGATGCTCTGTCGATGTCGATGTCGATGTCGATTTCGATATGTGGTTTATTTCAAGAAGTAATGGCGTAGTCAATATAGTACTCGTAGTAGTAGTTGAGAAAAGGATTATTGATTTGTGCATTGAGTGTCACTTGAGAGGTTAGTCAAGGAAGTGAATTCGATTGACTCAAACGAGTATACGACTTACTATATGTAAGATGACAACGAAGACGACGACGACGTATAATGTATCACGTTCCTTAAAATGGCACGATTTTTGCTGCTGGATATTGGACATAACCACTTAGTTGTAACATTACTTTTACTTAACATTGAATTACATACTTTAAAAGGGAAGGCTTTTGGAGGATCAGTTAAAATGGATTGTTTTCTAATGGATTATTATTTAGGGAAAAGACAGAAGATGAAATTGAGTTTAAACATTCTTTTTTAAGTCTTTTATTTTCAATTCGTGATGATTTATCAATATAAATAAAATCCTTGGTAAACAAGGTGTAGGTCCACCTTTCTTTAAGGAATGAGTTTTTACTTTGTAGAACATCAACTTGAATGAGAAGGTATTGTTCCTTATTACTTTGTTTTTGCGTTCTTTTGTGCATTATTCTTTTATTTAACGCCACAAGATTCGTTGCAGTAACTGAATTGGCGTTCTTAGAATTCTTTCTATTTCTCTGCCGCACCCTGTAAATTAAAATGGGCTTACATTAGTTTTCGGGGGAACAATGATTTCTGTACAATTGGACACGTTTGTCGTTTATGTCCGACATTGAAAACTTTTTTATTCAGATGATCAATGCCGTTTGAGGATAACTATTTTTGAAGATCGGTTTAGAGAAGATCACATTATGAAAATAATAATCATAATTTTAAGAAAATCAAACTTAATTCATAGACACAAATTCTAGAATGAACACTGTTAATGCGATAACAAAACAATGATGCTGAAATTTCTAGAAGTGCTCTTACAAAAGAAAGTTCTTCCAAATCCAAAGTTAACAGCACTGTAGATTACTTGAAGCAGAATTGTACTGCATAATGAAGATTTTCATGATATTTACGACAAAAGAGTCTATATGCAGGGCTGGATTTAGAGGTCCAGAGGCCTCGGGGCAATAAAGGAGCGGAGGCCCCCTCACCCAAAATTATTTGCAAAATAAAGTAAACCATTTTTTTTTACTCGAGTTTTTCAATAAATAATTTATTGTCAAACCAAGTATATTCATTTAGTATTGAACAAACACGTATAAATATAAACGGAAAAAAAGAATTATTTAAAATTAAATTTTAGGGTTAACGAACGGAACCTTGAATCATTTTCGGGTCTTGCAACATCTTGTTTGTAGCGTTGAATCGCTCCAAGATATCGTTCCAAAATGTTGTAAACAAAGCGGTTTCGAGACCACTCATCTTTTGTAGAAGGTGCGTTTTCCTCACGATGTCTTCGATTTCCGATTAGCCGTTGACTAAGGCTTTCGTAGCTTCAGCTCGACAAGACCAACGAGTGTCGCTGAGCTTTTTCAAGACAAAAACTGGCTGCTTTGCTTCTCCGATAATTTCTCAATCAGAATTCGGTGCCGTTCTGTACTGGCTGTGAAAAACGTGTACAAATTCTGCACGAAATCAAAGAATTTAACATCCGATGAACAAGAGTTAGCAGTTGCCTTTCAAACTAAATTCAGAGAATGACCACAACAAGGTACGAACGCCGATAAATGATTTTTCTCCAAAAAAAGAGCCTGATTGGCCGCGGCAATCAATAATGTGTATTTGATGGTCACCTAAAAATTTGATTAGAGCGTTTGCTGTGGCTTTACCGCTGTTTGGTAAAAAGGTTAGAAACCTTTCTTTTGGCGTCGATCCTTCCATACATCGAACAACTATAGTTAGTTGATCGATGTGAGCTTCGTCGGGAGTAGAGTCCACTGATACGGAATAATATTTCGCTTTTTAATTCTGGATACTATTTCATTTAGTACCTTACCATACCACCCATAGAACCGATCAGTTCTTCGCAAATCGTGGACGAAAGGTAACTGACATGACCACTCCCTTTGTTTGCATGCTCTTTCAAATGGGTTGCCAAGATTGGTTCATACTCGGCTAGCAATTCCAAAATGCCCTGGAAATTTTCATTACTTGGTGAGCCAACAATTTCATTGTCACCTCGAAAGGCTAATCCGCGGTCAGCAATGAATTTAATGGTACTAACGATACGCCAATACTCAATTTGTTGAGCCTCTTGCATCGCTAGCTCTTGATCGATGCGTCTTGTGACTTTTCCCCGTTGCACTAAACTTATTACTGATTCCAAATGAGTTTTCGAAATCACATGTTCATAGAGACGATCGGATGCATGTTCCAGTCACTGAAACCTTCTGCACTGAGTTTGTTGTTTTGAGGGGACATTAATTTGCACGCATAACAATATATTTTCCCCGTAGTTGGAGAAAAGCAAAGCCAGAATCGATTGACGGTCTCTTAATTTTTATTGCGGCGTGTAAACATGTTCTTCGTACATTTCCGAATTAAGTTGGAATTATCTAGCGACTGATCTTGATGAACTGAATTTTGCAGAGATACTTGATCGCAGTTTTGAAGTTCTTTGAAACCTTTTTTCGCCCAATATTCTTTCATTTCCTTTGTTATATTAGCAGGGTAGTGAATTGGAAGTGCTTCTTATCAGGGCCATTTGAGATTTTGATATGTCACTGATTGCCTGGTTGGAGTAAACAAATATAGATCAATGATTTCTGTTATTAAAGATAAATATAATTAAATAATCATGTATCTACAAAGTACCGTAGGCTGTAGGTAAAGGTAAGTAAACAAGTGTTTACTAGTTGGAATATGAAACAAAAAAATGGAAGTCTCTATTGTGGGGCCCCCGTTTGTGGAGGCCCCGGGGCTTCTGTCCCGGCATACAAATGCCAACATTTTACTGAAGAGGATCAAGACTATGTTTTGACATAAGAAAAACCTGAAAACATTAACAATGGTTTACCATAGCCATTCGTCCTTAATTCTTAAGCTATTGAAATATGCCTGTCTTTTATTTCCAGTTGTTTGTTGGGAGGCGAAGAAAACAACCCTGTAAGCGAAGTTTCAACTCTTAAGCAAGGAGCAGGCAGGGCAGGGAATTAAAAAAAAAGAAGCAACGCTATGGAAATGTTGCTGATGTACTCTTTTCAGCATATATGTATAGCCAGAAAATGCACCATGTTAGAGGTCCGACATTTCAATGACCTGGCTTCCATTCAATATAAACGACAAAAGCCAACAATCCCGTCTTCCCCACTTAAACGAAGTGATGATTACCATATCTAAGCTGAGATCTAACAAATCCACTGGAGCAGATGGCTTGAATGCCGAGCTCTTCAATAATAATAATAATGGAAATAATTTGGCATGCACCAACTTATCTGTTAGATATGGTCGGAAGAAAGCATGCTCGACGAATGGAACCTTGGTATTGTTTGCCCGATGATGAAAAAAATGAGACCCTCGGAACTGCACCATCTATAAAGGAATTTGTCTACTTATCATCACTTACAAAATTGTCTCTGCCGTAATACGAGTATGTGAGCATCTAAAGGTGGCCACAGACGACGAACATGCTCGCGCAACATGCTCGCCTGCGTTCCTCCACAGACGGCGAACATTGTTCGCGAACATTCATTTCGTTTTGAATCTCCGAGGAGGAAACATCATGTGTGATGAAAAAGCGCAAGTCGTTGCCCTTATGATGATTTACCTTTGCGAAAGGAAAAAAATCAAGTAAAAAAAGAGAGTGGATGAAGGACTGGCTTATCCATTTGGTTGAAATACCAAAGGGTTGGCACATACAGGTCATCAGCACCTGCACCAGATTTTTCAAATTTTTTGACTTTGGCAAGTTCCCGCCTGTATGATGCACGCAAAGATATTTTTTTTTTTTTCACCCTGTCAATTGTCGCACTTTGGTCTATTTCTTTATATTTTTTAAATAAATTGTTCCAAGATTTGTTTTTTTTCAATTTTATTCTTATAACTGTCACACACACAATTCCAAATCGCATCTTCACCGCGCAAAATTTGGATGAATTCATCAATGAAATCACGGTTTACTGTCAACATTGTTTTTCTTCCGGGATGTGTACTCTACGAAAATCTGAATAAAAATGAAGTTTTGCTCGCGAACAACCCCACAGACGACGAATTTAGCGCGAGCACGAGCATGTTGCGCGAGCATGTTCTTCGTCTGTGGCCACCTTAAAGCCCATCGTCAACAACTTGATAAATAAATAAACAAATTAGGTGGCGCAACAGTCCGTAGAGAACCAGGGCCTAGTGACTTACAACAACTCTCAACCATTGCTGTGTGCGAGTAATTGCAGGGATGGAGGGGACCTACAGTTTTATGCCGAATCCGAACGGCTAATTTGAGAAAGCACTTTTTCATGACAAGCATTACTTTTGGAGAATTTGTCAATTCCTCGCAAGAGGCAGTACCCGTGAAAACTTTTTTTTTTTATTAAGGTGTAAAGGCAGGGATTGAACCCAAGACCTCTCGCATGACAGTCCAACGCACTAACCATTATGCCACGGGTACTACAACAACCTGATAGGTCGATCAAATGTTCATATTACGGCAGTTCCTGGAAAAAGCCATAAGAAAATCAAATCGACACCCACCATCTCTTCATCGATTTCAAGGCCGTATATGACGGCATCTACAGGGAAGAGCTGTACAGAGCAATGTCTAGTTTTGGCATAACTGCAGAACTCGTCCGTTTGTTCAGATGACCATAAAGGTTGGAAGCAACTTAACAGGACGTAACTTTGAGGTAGTAAAGCACTTTGTCTTCCTAGGGTTCACTATGAACACAGAAAACAACACCAGCGTGGCGGTGCTTCAAATCAATGACACATTGATGTTCTTAATTCAAACATTGAAGCCGCTTGGAATTGGAAGGCTCAAGTCAAATTGTTTTTGTTTTGTCTCTTATTTAATTGGAATATATTTATTAAAACAACATTTCTTATTATTCTATTGTTAATTGTCATAGTTTGTTATTATTTATTAAATTTATCTGAATTGGTAAAATTTGAGTAACAATTTGATTTCTTTAACAGAATCAGGCCATCATTCAACTAATTTAAGATTTATTGGGTTCGATGAAGGCATACAAATTGGATATTTCTTATGCGTGCCACACAGAGAAAATTTGAATGTTGGTATCGATAGGCCTGTCCAATGAATACAAAATATCAATGATATTTCACACACACTTTGCTTCACTTAAATTTAAACAATGGAAGTGTTGAATGAAATACCCTGTGATATCTTCATTTTGACATTTATCCGTCATCCTTCGTTGTTTTAATACAGTTTTAAAAAATAATAATAATGTTAACCTTCCCCAGGTACCTTCGCAAACCTAGATAATCTTGCCAAAGAAAAGAACATGTCAAAACCACAAAAAAAAAAAGAAAACAAATTTGAATGATGGGTACTATGCACCCAGATACTTCTTCATTTTCTTTTCTTAAATCTTGTCACGAATTGTTCCATATACATAGCTCTTTCAAAAAGAAAGTCCCGGAAATTTCATTCTACCCGACCAAAAGTGGTTCCTTAAAGAAAAATTAAAGCATAAAGTTGCCAAGAAATTGCTCTTCTAAAATTGCCCCAAGAGGTGATTGCAACTTTCGACGTCTCTCTTTTATGCAATCCTAGCAGGATCCAGCCTTCGCAGATAGCCTTCTGATGTGTGTCTAAGGGACGAGCACATTTTGCAACAGCTTTTACAAACCTAAACCCACCTACATACACACACATAAACACATCTCGACTTACAAACACACACAAGAAAATAAAAAGGAAGCACATGCAACTGCCGGATATGTTTTAAAGTAATTCATGCTACCCTGGGGGTAAAAATAAAACTCACTGTGAAAAGTTTCTTTTCAAGTTTTGCACCGGAAATTGCTTCGTCTGACTTGAGGGGCTAAGTATACCCAAACCATACTTATCCATATACCCCTCCCCCTAATAACACGTTCAACACAAGAGTGTGACACGGCGGTGGGCGGGCGTGGCGCGGCATTTGGATTTTCTTGAAAACTCTGTGCTGTCATTCTTTTGGAGCTTTCTGCAGCGTTAAGTAGCACTATTATTTTATTGCAATTTATTTTTATCATCAGCAGCGTGATGGTGCACTGTGGTGAGATAGGTACTTTCTCAAGCTGGTAATTATCTGAAAATGGTAATGGGTAGATAATAATCGAGGGGAATTTATTAAAAGTTCCTCTATGTTTTTAATTTTTTAATTCTATTTTTCTTTTCTTATGTATTTGTTTTAAGAGACAATCAACATAAAAGAGGAAAATTATTATTAAATACTTTTGCTAAATTCTAAGATTTGTGTAGAACTTAAAAAAAAGCTTTGAAATGTACGTACTTTGACGTTTGGAAAACAGATAACGGAACTACTGAGGTGAAAACGGAGAATCCACAACCTTAAGCAGTTATTGTTGAGTTCTTTAATAAGAATTGAATCAACAATATTTAAAGTATAAAATATGTGGTTTATGCTGATATCAGTTTTTAAACTGACTTTTATACACATGTATGTGTTTTCATAAAAATTGACAGGTGGAAATTCTACAAATTTGTCAAACTTGCCTGACAATCTGTATTTCACAAAATATTGGCAGGTCAAAAATTTGTCAGAAAAATACAATAAAAGATTTGTCATGACAAATTTGTCCTTGTCATATCTTATGTACATATGTATAAAAATAAAATAAATTAAGTGGCGCAACGGTCCGTTGAGAACTACGTTACGTTTTACTGATCAAAATTGTTGTAAAAATCTCTTACTGTTACTGTTTTGAATTATTCATGTGGTGTTACATAAAGTATTTGCTCTGGAGATGATATGCTTGCATTTTCATCTTCTCAAACATAAAATACATATTATAATGATTCTATCAAATTCAATAAAATTGAGGTGGTTAGGCATTTTGTTAAATTTAAAAGAGATTCATGAAATTATACCGGCGATCATTGCCGTTCAACGATGTGCGCCCCTCTTAAAGGTGTTTACATGTCAATCTTATGAGGTTATATGTGTCGCCTTCTGAAATCTTTTTTTTTATTTAACATAGGAAGTTATTGTAATCGGTCCGATTTGTTGAATTGAAAATGTTGACATTTCTCGACGTTTTAAGGTCCCTAGAGTCGAAATAAAAGATTTTAAGAGAAGTGTATGTGAGTGTGTGTGTACGTACGTTTGAGAAGTTTTTTTTCGTTGTCTGTAGCTCAAGAACCAATACAGATATCGACTTCAAATAAATTTTGTTATACAGATAATAATGCAAAAAGATGCAGAAAGGACTCTCAAAAAGATTGAGTGGGTGGTTTACTTACCAAGCAATTTAAAAAAAATGTGAAAATTTTGGTTAACCCAAAATATTTCACGAACCATTTATATATTATGACGTGATAAAAAACTGTTAAAAAACGGTTTTTTATAAATCAAATAAACTAAAAAGAAATATTTGTCACCTCGAATATTTTACGAACAAAAAATGATTTTATCTCTAAAATAATTTTGTGGAACGAAGGAATACGTTTTTGATATCTGATAAAATTTTGAGAAACATCGAATTGGCAGTTTTTTTTATAAAAAATAAAAACCTAAGAAAAACATTACTGAAAGTTGGTAAAAATTGATTTTCAACTCAAATATTTTTTCAAAAATTTCAGATTATGGCTTCAAACTGATTTTGCCTTATAAGAAATATTTTTTTTAGCATTCATTAACATTTTGAGAAAAATCGAATTGACAGTTATTTTTTTACAAGACCTAAAAACCTAAACAAAACATTACTAAAACTTGGTAAAAATTTACTTTCAACTCAAATATCTTTTCAAAAATTAAAAATATTGGCTTCAAACTAATTTTATCTCACAGAAAATATTGTTTTCAGTACATTTTTTTTATAAAAATCCAACAGTTCGTTTATTCATACAAAAATAAAATCTACAAAAAAATTTGGCAAAAATTGATGTGCGGTTCATGATATCTCGTGAACAATAGAAGATATTGACTTTAAATTAATTTCAAAAAACTTTTAACATTTGTAAAAATTGGTTCTCTACTAAAAATTTCGTTAGCAAAAATAGATTTTGAAATAAAATTACTTGCATATAATGCAAAATATTGTTGGTAATTTTTAAATTTTTAAGAATAATTCAACTGTCAACTTTTTTAACAAAACACGAAAACCTGCAAACTTTTGAGCAAGACAAATCGACAGACGGGATGGGAAGCTATCAGTGTGGGTCGCATCCCAGACTCCTTTTTTTTGGTCTCGGTTGCTATGATAAAAAAATATTTACATATAAATAAATAGGTAAACAATGCAAACAAAAAAAAACATGCTAAACAATTATTTATTAATTTTAGATGCCAAATAATTCACAGGAGTGGAAGGAAGTTGCGTGCGGTTTTAAAAATAAATGGAATTTTAACCATTGCATTGGTGATCCAGATGGAAAGCACGTGAACATATAGTTAAACCAAATAAATCTGGCTCTTACTACTTCAACTATAGAAAACAATTAAGCATTGTAATAATGGCGCTGGGATGGTGAACGCAAATTATGATTTTTTGGGAATAGAGGTTGGTATCAATGGACGAGCTTCTGATTCTGGTGCATTTGGACAGTCACAATTGAAATACAATTACGATGAATGTCTTCTTAAGCTGCCAGAACCAGAAAAAATTATTTAAAAAAACATTTACCTTTTCTGTCTCATTATCGTAAGTGTTGATACCATCAAGTTGAGTTTCTTGATCTTGCAGAAAAGCCATGTTATTAAAATATCATAAATTTGGCATACATACACTTCTTCGGGACTTGCTCCCGATTTTTCACTTCTCCTGATTTTGCTCAGCTCCCTTCTGTAGGAGGATCTAAGTGCGTTGTATTTTCTCTTTACGATGTCCAAAGTGGCACTTTGGTCAATATCCTTGTATTTTTGTAATAGGTTTTCCCAAGCTTTGTTTTTTTTTCAATTTTATTTTTATACTTTTCGCTTTTGGCATCCCAGATAGTAACCTCGTTATGCAGCAATTCCAAAAATTCTTCTATAAAAGTATGACTTACAGTTGCCATCTTCCGCAATGCTCACTCGACGACATTCATATGAGAAATGAGAATTTATTCGCGAACATCGCCATACACGACGAACATGACAGCTAACGAACATGAAAAAATCAAAAATTTTCGCCAACAGCGAGCGGTTCGCATACAAGCCCAGCCCATACACGAGAAAACAAATAGCGAACACGAGCAGGTTCGCCGAACATGTTCATCGTGTATGCCTAGCCTTAGCCTACCTTTAAACTTATGCAAAAAAGTAAAAGCTTCATTCGTTTATCCAGGAAAGCAGATAAGACCAATTTTATGTTACTAAATTGAAAAATATTGATCGCTAAATTGCCCCACTCATTGCATTTCGATTAATTTGTAATTTTACGCTTGAGCTCATGAAATTTCTGGTTGATTGACGATTAGATTAGATTAAATTTATGGTGATATAGATAATATTGCAATTTTCTATTTTTGCATTGCCTCGTTTTTTATTTTATTTATACATACACATAGAAGATATGGTTAAGAACATGAAGAGGAAGGAGAATTAAAAATAGATTATTATTAAAAGATGTTCACAGTGCATTCAGGTACAAAGTAGTTTTTCCAGGAAAAAAGTTTAACATGATGTTTCTTAAGTTGAATATTGCCAAAAACCATCTATGATGCGTAACTTAAAATATATTTCAGTATTGTTAAAAATGGACGACTGCTTCCCAAGGACTCTACTTTTTTTTAAAATGCTCCTTTAAATGTCTAACTAGACATTAAGGATACGAAATACTATCAATTTGTCTTTCAAACTTACTTAAATTCATAGATATAAAGCGCCTAATAAAAGACTGTATGCGTATGACCCTTTTTTACATTTTTTTTCTCAAAATTTAAAGCCTTTACAAAAAGTAGGAAGGGTATCGACGTGCAATAAAAAAGTTGTTCACTTTAACATATCATTGGGTTATAATTATCTTGTCTTTCGACAGAGCCTTAAGACAAAAAGTAAAATAAATAAAAACTTTCCTAATTCCATTTAAATCCATTTAAACTCTGCTCGAATGTCTGTTACAAATAAATTAAGTTTGGCTTTTTGGTTACAATAACAGAGGAAAAGTTATTCCAAACCACAAACACCGTTGGTATAGGTTGGTCGGTCGACTCACCTTACCTTGTTTTTTTCTTCTTGGTATTTTGTTGGCCTTCAAACAAGGGCGCCCCTTATTCTAAGGCACATAATTCAACTCAATGGGCCATCATGTCGACTAAGTTAGTTTTCAAGTTTAAGGATACGAATTTCATTGCTGCAGGCAAGGATCTTTGTTCAAAGTTAATACATCATTACAACTCTGTTAGTCTGTTATGCCTTATGCCTCCGCCTCTTGCCTGGTCCTGATGGTGTTTTACCACAGAAATTGTCCCACATTTTGTCCGACAAGAAAGTCGTTAATACTCTGCGATTCATTGTCGCTTTTTTTGTTTGTTGGCTTGGTTAGGTTTGTGGTCTTAGTTGGAGTGGAAGGCCGAAGGAGTATTCCAATTTATTACCATTATAAATGGCATTTTGTTATTTCTGTTTTCTTATTTATGTTGTTGTTGTTGGTTGGAATTCATTTAAATGTTATGAACTCGTTTTTTGAATAAATATTTACGAAATTATTATCTAACCACAGCGAGTGTTTTTGGTTTAAATTTATATTAAAATTATTTGCGATATGGTATTTATGACAAAGTGAGCTATAATTTAAAACACACAATTAATTCTTTGTTTGGTCAATGATATTCGCAGTTAAAATAATATGAGAAATTAGCTTTTGTTTGATTTTGTTGTTGTTTTTTTTTGCTTGATTGTTTGTTAAATATTAACATTATAATAACGGCTGTACATATTTTTGTTTATAAAAGGAATACATTTGAAATATACTTAAATATAAAATACCAACTGGGTTTAATTTTTTATTAAATAATTTTTAAGGAATTACTTACTTTTTGTATGGAAAATATTGAAATTAATACCTAATCTAGTTTCAGATAAATATTTACTAATTTTTAATTTTACACTTTACTTTACAGAACCCCAATTGAAGTATTGAACGATACAAAGCACGATTGATAGTTCGGGGCCTTACTCAATAATATCGATTTGACTACCAAGAAACGTTTAATACTGTTGTTAAGTTTACTACAAGAGTGATTTTGTAGCTATTATCTTTTTGGCAACACTGGTTCAAACAGCTGACGCACGTTTCGTGTTTTGTTTCAGTGTCAAACACCTTCAGTTTGGTCTATAATTTAACCATCAATCGTCTTACGAACGAACAATGCTTGCAAATTATTGAATTTTATTATCAAAATGCGTGTTCTGTTATGAAAGTTCATCGCGCCATTGTATATATATTTGTCATATATATATATACAATGCCTCTCACTTTCGGATCCATGTGTATTCGTATTCAACGGAAAAGATGGTACGTTTCCTATTACCAAATCCGACGAAAGAAAGTTGAACGAATGTCGCTAAAATGCCCTACACAACCTACATTCTTTCCAACTTATCTGTAAATCTGTATCATCGACACGAATTTTGCATCGGCGCGGCGGCGCGGCGGCGGCGGCAAAAACAACTGGAGGTGCCAGCGAATAAAATGACGTAACAACGGCTAGGGATGCACGGAGAGAATTGAAAAATCACTAATTGCTAAATTTTAGGTTGCAATTTACGAAAACCCTTTTTTTAGTAAATCAAGACGATTTTATTATAGAATGAATGAGAAAGTTGTAATTCAGCATTCAAATCTTCGTAAAATACAAAATTTTATAATTTGGTAATTATTATCAAAAGTTATAATTCGAGCTTGTTGAAATGAAAGTAAATTGCAACTTTTGAGTCGTAATTTACTATTTTAGGGGAATAATTTAATTTGACTACTCATATATCTTGTTTTGCGAAATGTATGCGGTGATTTAAGCATTCTCAATTCTCAAATCAAAAAAATATAATCACAATATAAATATTCAAGCTGCAATATTGTAATTTACGAAATACCTATTTGCTGATTTAAAAAAAAAAGCTAAACAGTAAATTACAATTCCTTTAGTCTTAATCTACTATTTTCAGGGTAATAATTTAAAAAATATTTATATGGTAAATTGCAACTTTTGAGTCGCAATCTTCTACTTTAGGGGAATAATTTAATTTGACTACTCATTAATCTTGTTTTGCGAAATGTATGCGGTGATTTAAGTATTCTCAATTCTCAAATCAATAAAATATAATCACAATATATTTCTTCTTAAAAAGTCCCATAGCAGGGAAATGAAAGTGGCTACAGTTTGTCTTCTTTGAAGACTTGTATAATTCGCAGTTGCTCTATGCAGCTCGGATTATATGGAGTCTCGATTTATTCGGGAAAGTATGCGTCAAGTAGGGATGAAACGATACCTGCAAGGTATCGAGTACTTGTACTCGATACCGGTATCGAAAAAAAGTATCGATACCTACTTGGGTATCGGATGAAAAGTATCGATACCTACTTGGATCGAATCAAAATTCAAGAAACATATACAACACAAAAATTAATTTTTCAAATTTTTATTTTTAATTATAATGAATCGAAAAATAAATTTTGTGGAATATTTGATAAAAAAAGAAGTTTTTCTAAGTGTTTTCCGCTTAGTCGGTTTCTGGATTTGCTGATTGTTGCACCCGCTTTGGAAAATAATCTTTCACATGGCACAGAAGAAGCGACAACCACCAAAAACATCCTTGCATGTTTATATAAAGAAGGGAAGAACGCCTTCATATCTTCCCACTCCTCTAGAGGATTAGATTTTAAGTTGGAAACAGGAGTAAACAAATATGAAGAAACCGAATCACTTTTAGTACAGTTTTTTTTTTCTTTTCTGGCTTATAACCAATTCCTTGTGATGCTTCCAGAAATCGAAACCTTTCTGCGTTTCGTCCACATCCGATTTACTGCTAGAAATTTCTTTATCTTGTTTAACAAGATCTTTAAGCTTTTGGATGGCTCTTCCACACGCATTGGCGTCTTGAAAATGTAGATTCTTGAACATAGGGTCCAATAAGGTTGCTAATGCTACGTTTGGATTATGTTCAATATTTTGGAATCTGCGATGTAACTCCGTATATAAAATTTTATGGACACATTTCACACAGTCAAAATTTGAAGTGAATGCAAGCAACTCCTTTGCCAAACAGTTCAACATTGGAATAATTTGGGAGATACTTGTGTACTTTTCACCATAGGATTCTTTTGTTATATATTCGAAAGGTTTCAGTAATTTTACTAACTGTTTAATTATCTCAATTTCTGAACTGTGAAAAAGACATAGGTACACTTTAATTGAAACGATACTTGCATTCGATCCAAGTACTTTCATTCGATACCTACTTGGTATCGCAACCAAAAGTATCGATTCCAAAAGTACTTGGTATCGAATCAAAAGTATCGAGTATGTACTTGAAGTTACTTGTATCGATTCATCCCTAGCGTCAAGACAAGGTGTAATGGTCATCTTCTGATGAGCCCAACCATTGCATCGGGGCGAAACGCATATATGTATGAACACTTATGCTGGTTTATATTTTTCATGATTTTAAATCATATTTATTAATTATTAGAATAAGTTAATGTTGTAAATCACTAATGAAGTTTGTTGATTTTGCACAAAATTGTTCTTGAATCTCTACATGATTGCTTGAAAATGGAGAGTAAATTAATCTTTAAAAGCTACAAATTGCTGCAGAAACTGTTTCAAATTACGACTCAAAAGTTGCAATTTAAAGATAACTAAGTATCAAAACTGTGACTGTCATTTCCAAACTGCAGAATAACCTGTTTCAAATTGCGACTCAAAATTTGTAATTTAAAGATAACTAAGTATCAAAACTGTGACTGTCATTTGCAAACTGCAGAATAACCTGTTTCAAATTACAACTCAAAAGTTGCAATTTAAAAAAAAGAAGTAGCAAAACATTAGTTGTCATTTGCAAACTAATGTATATTGTCGCAGTCTAAGAAAACAATTGTTGAAATTTGCCATTTGTGTGTGTAGGTATTTAAAAAAACGAATCATAATCTACAAGAAAACAATTTCAATCTACAAACTCCTGCTGAAATTCACGATAAAAATAAAATGCACGACTGGGTCGCACGAACTTGCTCCTGTATGCAAAGAGACTGTTTAAAAATGTACCTATAAAAGATTTTAAAATATACTTGTAAAATAAGTTCGTCTTCAAAGATATGAATGCCATTTGATTTGTCAAAAAACTTGTGATTCATCCCAAGACACAACTCATCCTAGGACAACTCATCCCGTAAATGAAAAATACTTGTAAGCATACCTAACGAAAACAATAATTGTTTGTGTATTCAACTAGTTAAAAATATTTAAAATTCTTAAAAAAATAAACAATTAAAATAATTAAAAATAAAATAATTTAAAAAAAAAATTTTAAGATTCAAAATTTTACTTGAAAAATAAGTTTGTCTTTAAAAATTTTAATGCCATTTTATAAATCAAAAAACCCTTGATTTTTCAAATTTTGTTTTTGAAAATCGTTAGAGCGGTTTTTTTTAAAATTAATTTTTTATATATAAAATTTTTCAATTTTGTTCTAGAAATATTTTTGGTATGGAGTTGTTTAGTGATTGTAAATATACGCTCTATATTTCAATTTCGTAAAAAAATGTTCACCCGTTTTTGAGATATAGAATTTTGAAAAAAAAAATTTCAATATTTTTTTAAAAATCCAAACAATAAAAAATTGCACTTTTGATAATCAAATATTGTTAAGGCAATATAAGAGCTCGTTCAGAAAAAAAAACTATTGAAATCGGTTCAAAAGTTGCTGAGAAAATTTAAAAACAAAAAAACGGTTCTATGAGCGGTACCTTTCCTGAGCAATACAAAAATATGTTTTTCTTATTAAAAGAAGCCAAGTTAAAAAATAAAATTTTAGAGAAAATTAAAAAAAATCTATCGGTTTGTTTTTGAGAAAATTCGAATTTTCGTTTTTTGACCAAAAAAATTGTATGGGGGCCACTGTTAGTTTTGATCTTAAAAAAAAAATTAAAAAAACGCCTAACGCAAATCTGCTCAAAACCTTAACTTCCAAGTTTGAACTCAATCGACCCAATGGTTTAGGCTGTAGGAGCGTGGACAGACAGACAAAATTGACCGGACGGAATCGCGGGACCCACTTTTTTCGACTTCTCTACCATCGTAATATCATGTTTGATTAAAATCTCGAGTTCGAAATTTTGCACGAATGCAAAACTTGCCATATACAAGTTCCTATATGTCGCAAGTAAAAAATTTTAATAAAAATGATAAATTCTTTTCATATCATCTTTGAAGAGAATAAATAAATAAAATGCACGACTGGGTCGCACCAACTTGCTTCTGTATTCAAAGAGTCAGTTTAAAAAAGTACCTATGTTTATAAGATTTAAAAATATACCTGTAAAATAAGTTTGTTTTCAAAGATATAAATGCCATTTGATCTGTCGAAAAAACCTCCATTTTTCAATTTTTTGGGAGGGGATTACATTTAATACAGTTAAAATAATTAAAAAAAAAACTAATTTAAGATTCAAAATTTTACCTGAAAAATAAGTTTGTCTTCAAAAATTTAAATGCCATTTTATAAATCGAAAAACCCTTGATTTTTGAAATTTTTTTTTCGAAAATCGTTAGAGCGGTTTTTTTTTAAATTAATTTTTTATATATAAAATTTTTCAATTTTGTTCTAAAAATATTTTTGATATGCAGTTGTTTAGTGATTATAAATATACACTCTACATTTTAATTTCGTAAAAAAATGTTGACCCGTTTTTGAGATATAGAATTTTGAAAAAAAAAATTTAATATTTTTTTAAAAATCCAATCAAAAAAAAATTGCACTTTTGATAATCAAATATTGTTAAGGCAGTATAAGAGCTCGTTCAAAAAAAATTGTTGAAATCGGTTCATAAGTTACTGAGAAAATTAAAAAACAAAAAAACGGTTCTATGACCGGTACCTTTCCTGAGCAATACAAAAATATGTTTTTCTTATTAAAAGAAGTAAAGTTAAAAAAGAAAACTTTAAAGAAAATTTAAAAAATCTATCGGTTCGTTTTTGAGAAAATTCGAATTATCGTTTTTGACCAAAAAATTGTATGGGGGCCACTGTTAGTTTTGATCTAAAAAAAAAAATGAAAAAAACGCCTAACGCAAATCTGCTCAAAACCTTAACTTCCAAGTTTGAACTCAATCGACCCAATGGTTTAGGCTGTAGGAGCGTGGACACTGGACAGACAGACAAAATTTTGCACCAATGCAAAACTTGCCATATAGTTCCTATATGTCGCAAGTAACAAACATTAAATTGATACAAATTAATATCAAATTGCAATTCGCTGTTTGAAATATTTGTTTTCCTCGGTCGAATTATTGCTACTCCAATGTAGTGAAATATGATTTTTGAGTGTCAATATCTTCATTTTGCTCATTTTATGAAATTGCAAACAAAAAGTAGCAATTTACTTATTTCGAAGCCAAGGTCTAAAACTGGATTCATTTTTCCTGATTTGAAGCTTATTTTTCTTGATCTGATCTAAGAATTCTTTCCGTGTGGGTTCACAATAAATATCGGCTGGAAAAAATGAATACGGAGCTCCGCAATTTTCGGAAAAGAAGCTAACGCTGCCGTTAAGGACAATCACGGCCAAATAATAAAGAAAACAAATTTACTCAACTTTCTTAGCTTTCCTCTCCTCTCCTCTCCTTTACTTTTCTATTCCCTTTTCCATTTTTAATGTACAACTTTCCTTCTATTTTTACTGTGAACTTTTTTCTCTTTTTTCCACTTACATAACATTTCCTCACTTATCTACAATTCCGCTACTTTGTTTTAAAAACTTAATTCAAAAATAGAGTGATTTGTTTTACGTGGATGGCCGCCCAAAATTTCGTTCCTCATTATTACCATCGTTCTTTCAGCGGATACAGTATTACGGATTTGGATCAGGTTATTATAATAGTCACTCTACGCAAGTTTGATCAAAAACCAGGTTTCAGTTAATTCTCCGCCCACTGGAATCTCTTTACATATGACGACGTTTCCAATAGTTAGTTCAAAGGCGGATATACATAGGCTTTGAATCAGGGGGGTCACACCCTTAACATAAAGACGAGTTTTTCGGCACTTCTTAAAAATTGTCTCTAATGCTCTGTAAAGTAGGCTGACAAAATTAAAATAACAAAATGTGAATCTTAACCTAACATTTCCATATTTCTAGGGCGAAAGTGACAGATTTTTTTTTTCGAAATTAAAACATTTTTCTAAATATGCGCTACTAAAGAGCTAAAATACATTAGTTTAGAGGTTTTGGGTACGTTTAAAGCAGAAATGTTAGAAATTGTGTTGAAACGTACTTTTTTCCCAAAAATAATGTGTATATTAAAAGCGGAGAACGCTACAAAAATATATGGGAAAGCCATATAAAATGTAGTTAGCAGTTGGCAATGGGCTTTCCCCTTTCGAAATTGCATTTACGTCTGAAGTCCAATCTTCAACGTTACAAATTCAAGCCCACACCACACCCGCTTATCAGTACTCATACCCTATTTGTTTGCTTTCCGATACTGAGAGAGAGAATCACTGCCCTCTCGCCAGGCCCGTAGCCAGGATTTCGGTTCGGGGGGGGCTTATTCAATTTCGAAGAAATAATTCTATATACACAAATTTAAAAAAAACTACATAATGTAAATGTTTTATTTTTGTTTGTATTTTTTTTTATTTAATTAAATAAATAGTTTGGATTTTTACAGCAATAAACGCCTTGTCTTTTTCTTAGACATAATGTCGATCACTTCATCTGGATCCACATCAATACCTGAGTCAACAGACAGAATTGCAAGTGCGCTTGGTCTTGGATGGCCCATAACGCTTCGGGATACTGTTTTGATCCTTTTCATCGTTGAAAAGGTTCTTTCAACGCTAGCTGTTGTAACTGGTAGTGTGGCCAAAATTGTAAGCAAGTAGCTTAATGCTCCTGAAGTAGGTATTGTCACATATATCTAGCAGTTTCAGAACATCGGAAGAGGGATCCATCGATGAAATTTTTTCGCACCAGAGTATGTACTCCACATTAACAGCTGACAAGGATATTTCGTTATCGAAGTAGAGTGTTAGATTTTCCATTTCATTTACTCGATTGGCGGCAGCAAAACCTGGAAGCAGAACTTGAAACGATAGTAAAACGTCCTCGTTGACCATAAATCTATCAGTAAGATTTTGTATAAGAGAATCTAGACAGGGAATAAGTATAGAAACTCTAAAATAGTCTTCTGGACATGATGTTTCTGGATTAGAGCGCGTTGTTTGTTTCAAAGAAAGCCTTGGAATTGTTATGCTGACTTCAAATAAATCCCTGGCAAGTTGTGATGCGGATTGAAAAGCGTCTCTGAAAAAGTCTCTGGCAGTTTCTCTTATGTTCTTAAGAGAACTTAAGACTTGTTTCGTGTGATTTATTGCAGACACGAAATTTAAAGATTCATTTTGAAGGAAAATTGATAAGGGTAGCGTTAAACTAAAAAGTTTTTCGCATACCATGAGGCTTACCAGAAAATCACTTCTTTGAATTGCTGCTATCAGAGTTGATGCTTTTGAAGACATTGCCCACGTCTTGGTGGATATTTCTTCAAGACTAATAGCAATACATTTGAAGAGCTCTACAAATGAAAGAATGCTGTCATGCCTTTCAATATACCTTGTTTCACAAAGGCGCAAAAAGTCGTTTTTTTCTGCTTTCTGGTGCGTATTTTTGGATGGTGATTTGGAAAGTCTTATTTGCATTTGAATGGTTTCGGAAGAAATTAGCTATTTCGCTTACTACACCAAGACAATTGCGAATCGAAGGTGTTGACATGGCATTAGACAGAGCCAGGTTCAAGCGATGACTTGCACAGTGAACATATCTGGCATTTGGATACTGTTGCCTTATCCTACTCTGTACTCCACTTAAGTGGCCTGACATATTTGCCGCTCCGTCATAACCTTGGCCAACACACTTGTTCATATCTAGATGTAGTTCCTCACATCGCTGCAATATGGTTTTAGTCAGGTTTTCAGAAGTTTGGTCATCAACAGGAATAAAACCAACAAAATCTTCCCGAAGCATACTTTTCGTGGGCTCTGTACAGCAGTCAACATATCGGACACATATTGAAAGTTGCTCAGTGCCAGAAACATCCATTGTTTCATCAGCCAGAATGCTAAAACAACTCGATCTTATAACCCGGTTAGATATTTTTCTGGTGAAAATATGAGAGCATATATCCAAGATTTCATTTTGGATATCTGGGCTTATATAGGTTGCATTTTTTGAACTGGTTACGATGTGGTGTTTTAAATTCGTATCCCCAGACTCAATTCTAAAACGCAGAAGTGCTCTTAATTTTCTATCCTTTTTTGTAGGCCGAGTTAAGGATAGAGCCCCACTATCTGCTTTTCTGATGTGGCGTATGATAGATAATGCACCGTCGTTTTCGACGGGTTTCCAGCTCGGTTATAATATTTGTGGGATAAACATTTATTAAAGCAACATGATTTCAGAACAATATACATAAGTAGTGAGGAACTAATAAGAGAATATACAAACTTTTGTTCAAATATTTTTTTTAAAAAATCATTTCGGGGGGGGCTTGAGCCCCTCTAGCCCCACCCCTGGCTACGTGCCTGCCTCTCGCACTGTCGCTGAAAAACATCAATGCAACAAAAATGGAAATTTGGAAGGACGCAACAAAATTCAAGTAAGCGCGGGTAAACAGCGGCAAAAAAACCATGACTCTCTTTTCGTACCTAATGCAAAAAGAACTATTAGTTATGTCTTTGGTCTCGGAAGATAGAGGCGGAAAATGAAGTTTAATGGACTAAGTCCGCTGTTGTAGTTACGAATGTGGGTTTCACGATGTTTGCACGTTTTTTGGCTGTAACCGGATTTACTCGAAGCTTATAACTAAGCTGGTCGAGTCTTAACTGGAGCCTTAAATGTGGTGGTGGCCATTCGTCGTTTGATCATTAAGGAACTAATTTGGAAACTTTATCAACTAGCTAGTAGAGATGTTCACCTCCCCGTGGTGAACATCGGGTACCTTGTACCTCTACAGGAGATTGGGTTCCAACCCCAGTGGAAAGGTGTTCGGGGTAGCAAACGAGAGAGGGGGAGGCACCTCTCCTTTCATCCAGACGGCAGCTGAGGAATTCTTAAGATGGTTTAAGGTTCCAGTTTGGTTAAACTACTTAGGGAACACCTTATAGGGCTACTACGACATATTTGAAGCCCAGGCCTCTAAGGAGCGGTTATGTCGGGTCTCGCCCTTGGAGTTAAATCAAGGACCTGGTCCTTCAGGTTGAGGGTCGTGCGTCAGGGTGGCTTCCTGGCCGCATAAAGAAAACCCGGTTTCGAAGCACCAACAAGCCTCCGATACAGGCGGATTTAGTGTTGACAACCCACGCAAACGAAAAAAGGACAAAGATCTTCGGATATGCACGTGCAATGTTAGCTCCCTTAACAGACCACGTGCAGCCGAAGAATTAGCGGAGGCCCTAGACTGCTATAAAGCAGACATTACCGTCATCCAGGAAATACGATGGGATGGGCCAAATGAGAATTTGAAAAACTGCGATATTTACTATAGGTGTATCAACGAGCGCCTCATGATCATGACCATCCACATCAAGGCTTAATTCGGCAACATTAGCATGATATGCGCTCACGCTCCCACAGAAGAGAAGGATGATAACACCAAAGATATGTTCTTCGAGCTCTTAGACAAAACATAATATAAGCAGTGTCGTAGCTACGATATTATAAAATTGTCCTGGGAGATTTTAATGCCAAGCTATGAAGGGAAGACATCTTTGGTGGAATAATCGGGAGAAAAAACCTGTACGACAACACTTCCGACAACGGATTCAGGCTCATCGATTTTGCTGCGGGGGGAAACGTGATGGTAGCCAGTACGCGCTTTCCACACATCAACATCTACATAGGAACTTGGAGTTCTCCAGATCATTCTACCGTCAACCAGATTGACAATATTGCGATCGACGCTAGACACGCTTCCAGCATCGTGGATGTCCGAACTTTCCGAGGAGCTAACATCGACTCGGACCACTACCCCTTTGTAGCCAAGGTAGAACTTCGGTTTTCCAGATCCTAGGCAAAACAGGGAGATGCTGGGAGGAGATACAACGTCGAACTGCTACAATCGCAAGAGATCGCCAAATCCTTCTCCGACTGAGTTACAAGCAGCGTTGCCGAAATGGCCCGATAAGGCCCTAAAAATTTGAAAATGGCCCTCTTAAAAGTATTTGAACAAAATACAGAACATGTATTCATATATACTAAGATTTAAATCCTTCACTGACGATGACGAGTTCGATTTATTTATTTTTCGCTTAGGGTGTTACCCAGATTCATAAATCATCACAAAACTCTGAATACGTTCATTCTGAACAACTCCAATAACCAAAATCGTTTGTCTTTTTCACCTTTTGACAGCTGAAGTCTTTTAATTTTTCAGTCAAACAAAAAAGAAAAGGAGTGGGGATTTCCCTTTTGTTTAAAGTTTAAAATTTATTCGCTCGTACAAAAAGTTTATTTTTCTCATTAAAGTATCTGCTAATTTTGAACAAAAACTTCATAAAGTAGCTCTTTTTGCCTTTTTTATTTATACAACACAAAATTCGTCTGTAACAACATAAGGTACGAAGTTTTTTTTCATTGATTTTATTATCGCCAAAAGCCATTTTCGTCTTTACGGTATTGTCCTTATGAACCATAATCGTAAAAAACGAAATATAAACGAAACTTCTCCCGAAACGAACACCAGTAGCAAAAAATACTCTTCATCAAACGAATTTAAGATGGTAGTAGCACAGATAATAGAGTTACATAGATATCGCATCCAGTGCAAATAAAAATGATCATATTTTTTATCCCCTATTTAAAGCGATTTGTTGAAGTCAAACCTTGCAACCATATTCAACATAACAAAATAAAACCTATTTATAATACAATATCCCAGCAACAGACGACAGACGTTGACCTGTAAGTTGCGTTCGAAAGATAAATAGATACATTTTCTTATTTGAATTCGTGTTCGTTTGCCAATGCAACCCTTTTGAGTTCTTTTTACGTCGCTTCTACGTTCCAACACACTATTTGCTGTGCAGGTACTTTTTTGTCTATATAATTTTGCAGCAACCAACGCGTTGCAACGCTTTCTTTTTCTTCGCTTCTCAATCTAATCGGTTGAGCGAGCGATTGACTGGAAGGTATCGGGATCGGGATTCGGGATGGCTCGTCTGGTGTGTCGTTGGATTTGTTTGGTCGTGTCGTGCGTAGGTATGTATAGTGTGTATACATTTTCTATATTTTTTTGGGTTGTGCGATCGGGGTTTGTGTGTGGCTTCTTCTTTTTATTTTGAAGTTATTTAATTTACTTCATTCGTTGTCGACTTTCGAACGATTTGGATGTTCATTTATGTAATTATATATGATTGAGCAATACATTTTTCTTTGTTAATTTTACAGTCAGTGGTCCTTTTTTTCAGCGATTTTATTTGTCAACGTTTTTTTTTTAATAGCAATGGGTGAAATGAGATTATCTGGGGTTTCTTGTTCCGTTTGTATGAAAACGAAAAGAGATTACCCTAATTTGAAAATTTTTAAGTGCCCTTCTAGGGGAAAAAATGAAATTTTGGCAAGAGTACGATAACTTAGGCGACAAAGTTTAATGACTTATTTGTATAGAACAGTTAAAATCAAGCATTTTTTACTATGGGAGGGGGGTCTATCTCCCCCCGTTTAGGCGGGAGGGGCAATTTAAAAAAAATATTGTTTAAAATGGAAAAAAATAATTAAAAAATAACGGTAATACTCACAAATAAGTTTTATACATTTTTTTAAAGCCAACGTTCTCTTCTATTAGCCGGTTTTTAAATCAAGTCAAAACTATGCGTAGTTTTTGAAAAATTTAACTTTAAACCCAAAATTTGAGTAAAAAAAGCTAAAAAACGGTTTAAAGTGTAATTTTTCAACACTTCAAAAATATCTATCATTGATTTTATTTCATAATTTATTGCTCTTATTTGTTGTTGATCAAAGACTGAAAACTAGATGATTGTATTGTTAAATATTACATTCGTTAAGTGACAACACTTTGTTATTATCACTCTATATAAAATATTAAATTATAATCACTTAATCAGTTTATTGAAAATCAGAAAATTTTCTTTAAGTTTTTTCTGTCTGAATAAAATATCGTTACCTAGAAGACGTTGTTTTACTTATAAAGGAACTTTATAAATCTAATTAGCCAATAGGTTATGTGCCCAGATTTCTAGAAGGAACAACGTAACAGATATATAAAAAAAAAAAAAAAAATGGCCGAATCTCTAAGGACTTCAATAACAAAATTGGGTCAAGATAATTACCACATTTGGAAGTACAAGCTGGAGCTTTTGTTGAGAAAGGATGGCCTTTGGGAAGTGGTTCTTAATCAAAAACCTGAACCACCAACAGCAGAATGGACCAAAAAGGACAGCGATGCGAAAGTTCTCATCGGCTTGTCTGTTGAGGACAACCAACTTCACCATGTCAGGAAGGCTGACACAGCAAAGGCTGCGTGGGACAAGCTTAGACATCATCATGAAAAATCGACACTAAGCAATAAGGTACAGCTCATGCGAAAAATATGTAGCTTAAAATTGGAAGATTCAAGCATGGAGGAACACATTCAGACAATGACGACACTTTTCGACAAACTAGCAGCATTGGGTGAAGATCAGTTGTCGGAAAGTTGGACTGTTGCAATGGTTTTAAGCAGTCTGCCCAGGTCATACGATACACTAGTTACAGCTCTTGAAACCAGAGATCAAGCGGCATTAACTTTGGATCTAGTAGAAGCAAAGTTACTGGAAGAGTTTTCAAGGCAAAATAAGGGGAATGATAACACCGCACTAAAGGTATCTAATAAATATTCGAACGAATCTACTAAATGTTTCTTTTGTAATAAAAAGGGTCATATGAAGAAAGATTGCCGCAAATACATCCAGTGGAAAAATTCTAAGAAACAAGGAAAAGTCAACACCGTAACTTCTTCCAATGAATTTTGTTTTGGTTTGAGTGACAGGATGTATAACGGTTGGGTTATTGATTCAGGTGCAACAGTTCACATAACCAACAACCTTAACAATTTCACAAGCATGGACTCAAGTCATAATGAAAAGGTGATAGTGGCAAATGGTGAAGAAATTATTCCGAAAGGAAAAGGAATTTGTATGCTTCAAGTATTGAACGGCAATAACGAGGAAGCAACAATTCGAATCGAAGATGTTCTATATGTCCCTGATCTTCAAGGCAGTTTATTATCTGTGAAAAGAATAACAGACAAAGGATTTGCGGTAAGTTTCGGAAATAGGATTTGCTCAATCAAGACGAATAAAGGACAAGAGGTGGCAGTAGCTGACTTAACTGGCAACCTATACAAATTGAGACTTAGATTCAACTTCAACAATTCGAAGGCACTTTTGGTGAATGACGGAGGCGCTCAAAAACACTGTATTGATTATTGGCATCGTTTGTTTGGTCACAGAAGTACTGAAGCTATTAAAAGATTGGCCAAAGATAAAATGGTGAGTGATTTTAATATTATTGATTGTAAGCACAGTAGAGACTGTGAAATATGTGCGCAAGGAAAAATGACTCGTTTGCCATTCATAAAATCATGCAGTGAAAGTCATTCGCCTATGGATTTAATACATAGTGATGTATGTGGGCCAATGCAGACAACTACACCAAGTGGAAATAGATATTTCTTGACGTTTATTGATGACTTTAGCCGTTATACTGTAGTATACCTCTTAAAAGATAAGTCTGAGGTATTTGAACGGCTTATTCAGTATGTTGAAACTGTCAAAAATATTTTTTCGCTAAGGCCCAAAGTCATAAGATCTGACAATGGCGGTGAATTCACTGCAGGAAGAGTTTTAAAATTTTTAGATGGACAGGGTATTAAGTATCAACATAGTGCACCTTACACTCCTCAACAAAATGGGACGGCTGAACGCAAAAACAGATCTTTGGTAGAAATGGGTAGGTGTATGCTTCTGGAGGCGAACCTAGGATATGAATTCTGGGGAGAAGCAATTATGACCGCGAACTACTTGCAAAATAGACTGCCCTCGAGTACAATTCCAACAACACCCTATGAAAGATGGACTGGAAAGACACCAAATATAAGTCATCTTCGTATTTTTGGAACAAAGGCTTTTGTCTACATCCCTAAAGAAACTCGAAGAAAGTTAGATGATAGAGCTGAGGCTAAGATTTTTGTTGGTTACGACGAGCATTCAAAAGCTTATCGGTTTGTTGACAAAAGAACCAAGAAAATTACAATCAGCCGAGATGCAAAGTTCTTTGAGTTATCAAAGAATGAGGAGGTTCATACGGAAAAGGGTAATTGTACCAAGACGAATAGTTCAGAATTAATAGTGCCAATTTTACCAAAAATCCAAGACGTGACTACAGAACCAAAAGATACAAATGACGAAAATATAATAGAAGAGGAATTAGAACCAACACAGGAAGATCTACCAAGAACATCAAGCAGACAAAATAAAGGAGTCCCACCACAACGCTTTATAAGCGGTGTAAATATGGTACAGCAAGACCTTGTGAAAGAGCCTAGGAACTATAAGGAATCCATTACTTGTAAGAATAAAGAAGAATGGAAAAAGGCAATGACAGAAGAAATTCAAGGACTTGAGAAAAACCAAACATGGGAATTAGTATTTCCACCAAGTGGCGCGAACATAGTCGGTTGTAGATGGACCTATAAGATTAAACGAAACGTTCAGGGAAGTATTCAGAGGTTCAAGGCTCGACTTGTCGCGCAGGGATTTAGTCAAAAATATGGACAAGATTACGACCAAACTTTTGCACCAGTTATCAGGCAGACAACCTTTAGGCTTCTTCTCTCTATAGCAGGAAAATGCAAAATGAAAGTTCAACATATGGATGTAAAGTCAGCGTTCTTAAACGGAGAACTCAAGGAAGAGATTTATATGAAACAACCGCCTGGGTTTGAAGTTGGAGAACAGGGCTTGGTTTGCCGATTAAGGAAGAGTCTATATGGTTTGAAGCAAGCAGCACACGTGTGGAACGAAGTAATTCATAATGTTCTCATTGGAAGTGGTTTCATCCAGAGTAAAGCAGATCTATGCCTATACATTAGTTTAACGAAAGGTGAAGTTTGTTACATACTGGTGTATGTCGATGACATTTTAGTGGCTAGTAAGGATGAATCACTTATCAAGAAAACAGAGGCATTGCTAAATCATCATTTTGAAATGAATAATTTGGGAGAGATTAATCACTACTTGGGGATTGAAGTCTCCAAAGACGGCAATATGAATTATAGAATAAGGCAAAAACAATACATTGATAAACTAATTCAAGACTTTGGACTTACAAATGCAAAGGACTCAAAAGTTCCTATTGAACCTGAATATGACAAGTCAACTGAAGGAAGAGAACCGTTACTACAAAACAAGGAATACCAAAGACTAATCGGATGCTTATTATATATAGCAATTAACACCAGACCGGACATAGCAGCAAGTGTATCAATCTTGGCAAAAAAGACGTCGTCACCAAATCAAGCTGATTGGATCGAACTTAAACGGGTTCTTAAGTATTTAAAAGGTACATCTAATTTGCAATTAAATCTCAGTAAGGACAATACAACTAAAAATAATTTAATCGGATATGCTGATGCGAATTGGGCAGCAGATAGAGAAAACCGAAAATCAAACTCAGGATACATATTCTTCATAAACGGAGGAGCTATATGCTGGTGTTGTAGAAAACAAACTTGCGTATCCTTATCCACAACTGAAGCAGAGTTTATAGCTTTATCGGAAACATGCAAAGAAGCAGTTTGGCTAAGAATGCTTTTAAGCGATCTCAACATTCCCCAACAAGAACCAACTTTAATCTACGAAGATAATCAGAGCTGTCTCAAGCTTATATGTCAAGAAAAATTAAGCAACCGATCCAAGCATATTGACACCAAATTTTATTTTGTAAAGGATTACGTGGACAAGAACTTTGTTAAGTGTCAGTACTGTCCAACAGAAGACATGCTTGCAGATATGTTGACCAAACCACTGGGAGCTGTGCGAATAAAACAACTTAGAACTAAGTGTGGTCTCCAAACGAATGAGGAAGAGTGTTAAATATTACATTCGTTAAGTGACAACACTTTGTTATTATCACTCTATATAAAATATTAAATTATAATCACTTAATCAGTTTATTGAAAATCAGAAAATTTTCTTTAAGTTTTTTCTGTCTGAATAAAATATCGTTACCTAGAAGACGTTGTTTTACTTATAAAGGAACTTTATAAATCTAATTAGCCAATATGTATGTCTTTTAGTTTTTGAGAAAATTGAAAATAACCACAACTGCTATTTTAATTTAATTCTTTTTTTTGCTTGAGTGGTCTTATTTTCATAGTAATAATAGTAGGTGCGAGTTTGGGTGTATGCAACAGTAAGGTGTGTGCGAGTTTGGGTGTATGCAACAGTGGGATCTGTAAGGGGGGGCATGCTGCCCCCCTCCAACCCCCCTGCTTGGGAACACTATAGGATTTGGGGTGGGTGCGAGGTGGAGTGGGTGCAAGGTGGGGAGGGTGCAAGGTGCGGTGGGTGCAAGATGGGGTGAATGCAAAGTTTCTTTTGCATTTAAATAAGCTGGATTTAAGAAAAAATAATTTATCCTTGGTATATCTTAATCCATATTCGATTATTACTATCAAAATAAGACTACGTTAATACTCAAGCAAGGAAAAAGTATTTTAATTAAAATATTTTTTTTGGTAATTTTCAATTTTCTCAAGAACTGGAAGACATAAAATCATCTAGTTTTCAGTTTTTGATCAAAAACAAATAAGAGCAATGAATTCTAAAAAAAACATCGCAAAGCGCCTATAAATTTTTGAGGGATGGGCTGGGCTTCAGGCTTCCCCACATATCCTCTTTATACAGATGGGCTCCTGTTAAAGGAATTCAACCAGGATATGTAAACAATGCCCATTTGTATCTAAAATCAAAGTTCGCTTTATTAAACGAGCGAGAACGTTGTGTTGTGTTGATATTTGATGAGATTAGGATTCGTCAAAACCTCACATATAATATTTTAAATGATTTAATAGATGGTTTCGAAGACCTAGGAGCAAAAAGAAACAGAATTTTTGCCAATGAAATATGTGTTTTCATGGTAAATGGTTTGTTTGATAGTTGGAAAAGTGTTTTAAACTATTTTGTGTCAGCAAACGGTGTAAATGGGGCTAACCTAAGCGAAATTATAAGAAATAATTTGGAAATCTGTCAAGATCTTGGTCTTAAGGTTTGCGCTGTAGTCTGCGATCAAGGACCTAATAATAGAAAAGCTTATCAAATATTAGGTGTTTCTGAAGAAAAACCATTTACAATTTTTAATGATGAAAAAATATTTTGTTTTTATGATTTTCCTCACTTATTAAAATCAATTCGTAATGTTCTACTGAAATCAGATTTACAAACTCCAGATGGTAAGGTTTCTTTTAATGTTTTCAGAGAAATATACAATTTAGAAATTGACAACGTGGCTAAGACATGTTTAAAATTTAGAAGTTCTCATATAGCACCAAATGCTTTTGAAAAAATGCATGTTCGTCTTGCTACGCAAATATTTAGCAGGACAACTGCGGCATCTATTCAAACTGCTTTTGAACTTAATTGCTTAAAAGAAAGCTCGAAGGAAGCTATAGCAACAAAAGAGTTCACACTTAAGGTAAATAATGCATTTGACTGCATGGATAGTGGTTCACATTTTGACAAAAATATTTTAAAGCGCGGAGTTCAGCTAGGGAATCCAGCTTATAGTGAGTTGAAACAATTTTTGTCTTACTTAAAAGAAATACAAAAATCAGATAACCTTCCAAGAAACTTTTGTTTAAAAGGTATGGAGCAGACGATAAACGGAGTTTTATTACTTAGTCAAGATATAAGTAATGGCCTATATAAGAACGTGGATTATTTACTCACAAAGAGAATTCACCAAGACGTATTAGAAAATTTATTTTCTATTATTCGCATCAAAGGTGGGAATAACAAAAATCCATCTGTTTACGAGTTCAATGTTCTGATGTCAAAAATTCTTTCATCAAATCTTATTACTTTTTCTCCTTACAGTAATTGTGATGATGATGATGTAGAATTTTTGAGGCTAGACGCATCCCAAACTCAACCAAATACTTCAAAAATGTCTTCATTGCCTAGGCCTAGGCAACTTATTTCTACTTCGTTTTAAAATTTTTTCTAACGCTATATATATATATAGTTATATTGAAAAAATCTTTAAATAATCCAGAAATTAAATTTTCACTGTTATTTTTGTCCTATATTTTGGAAATTATTAACAATTTTAATAAAGCTTTTCAGTCTGAAAAGACACAGATACACATTTTGCGGAAACGTGTGCTCATGGTCTTTAAAACCGTCTTATCAAACTTTTTTTAGGGCAGAACTACTCGACGAATCTTCAATGCAGATCGTGAATTATAAAGAAAAATCCAATTATTCAGATTTAAAACAAATGTTTTTTGGGTTAAAGTCGGCTTTGTATGAGGAAGAGTTAAACAAGAAGATAAAAATGTATTTACATAGTTTCATTTTATGTTGAATTGTGCGATCAATTGAAACTTCGTTTTGATTTAACTGACAAAAAGTTAGAATTGTTAGAACTTTTGGATCCAAAAGTAATACAAACTGAAACATATCCGACAATCCTTCCACTTTTGAATGAATTTCCTTATTTTGATAATAATGTAACAAACATAGAAACTCTGAACTCCGAATTTAGAACGCTTATGGTTACTAAAAGTATAAAAATGAACGACGACGAAGAAGTTGTTGAGTTTTGGACGCGTTTACACTCTCAGAAAAATATATTGGAAGAGGATATGTTTAGGGTGTTGCCCGGCTATATGCTTACACTAGCTAGTTTACCGCATAGCAGTGCAGCAGCCGAAAGACGATTATCAGATTTCAATAACGTCAAAACAAAAAAAGAAATAGACTAGACATAAGTACCGCTTCTTCCCTTTTATTAATAAGAAAGATTTGAAGTTATTACGATATTTTTCAAAGTTTAAATATGTTCAGTATTAAGAACCGATTAAAATCCTTATTATATGCATATACTTTATAATATTTTATGAATTTGTGTTATGTTTCCCTTAGAGGAGAATCTAATTTAATTTAAAACAGAATGTTCCTATTTATTTCAATATAATAATGTACCTACATAGTATGTACTATATATGTATACATGTACCTAATTTATGAATTTGTGAGACTTGTTCTAGTCAATGTATGTTTTCGCTATATGGATGTAAAATAAAATGAAAATAAATTTGTTTTGTTTGTATTTTTTGTTTTTTTCATTATCTGCTACATATTTTACAAAAATCTACTTCGTTTTTTGGGCAAAATGTTTCACTTTTCGGGCTTAGCATTCTCATCCCTATCGAAAGTCGACGACGAATGAAGTAAAAATAAATTCAAACACCGATCGCACAACCCAAAAAAATATAGAAAATGTATACCTACGCACGACACGACCAAACAAATCCAACGACACACCAGACGAGCCATCCCCATACCTCTTATATCTTATGCCATAGTTAGTTTCTTCAATAAATTGTTCTAAGGATTTTATATGTTACCCCAGTTTCATGAGCTAATGTTTTTTTAAAGAACAACCTTGCTTTTAAAGAACAACCTTGCTTATATTCACAGGTTGGCCTTGGCACATACAAAAATCACACCCAGGAAATACAAACAAAATTCACACACATATCGTTAAGAAAGATCAACATAAAATACACAAAAGACAAAAAAAAACAATAAGGCACAAGAAGTAAAAAAAAGAAAATACAGCAAGTTATACAATGCAATAAAATGTTTGAGTATGATTCATGCTAGTTCGATCAAACTGGGACGTAGTGGTACGTCCCAGTCGATTGAAAAATGGTCATTTTTTTTTCCTCTGCGTGCGATATCTATGGAACTATAGTTTCTGTGGTAGTAGGTAATCTATCAATCGATGAACTGAAAGGCATCCTCAATGATATCTTTGCCGAAAAACTTAAAGATCTTGCTACAAGGGATGATCTAACGAGACTTTACAGCGAATTAAATTCTCTGAAAGAAGAAAACTTGCAACTTAACAATCAACTTCATGTGATGTCGGAAAGATGCGAGCTTCTGGAAAATCAACTTGAATTCTTATCACGTAAGGCCAACGAACGCTCCATTGTTGTACACCTTCCCATAAACGCAGAAACCAATGCAACTCAATTCGCTATACAAAGTTGCAAGGGGCTTCTTAAGCTACAGGAAAGTGATAGTTTTCATATTAAAAAGTCCCGTGAAATTCACAACAACAACGCACAACGGGGAACTGTTGTTCTTGAGCTTCTTTCGGCAGAGATCGTAGACAAGATTATAGCCGCGGCGCACCATCTTAAAAACTCGGGCATCAGTATCTTTCGGGAGCAATCACTTTTATATAGAAAAAAGAGGCAAACGCTATTGCAATTCCGAAGCAAACTTCTCGAAATTAATCCGAACGTGAAAATTATTGTCAAAGGCGACAAAATGCAAATTAATAGCCACACATTTGTTTACAAATATTCACGAGGACTTAATGTCAAAAGTTCTACGGAGTTGACATTTATCAAGAAGATGTTTGGTGACAGATCGTCTGAATTTTTTGACTGCGGCGAGGGAGTGAAATTTGCACCAACTTCGATCTCGCCATCTTCTTTACCATCTTCCTCTCAACCGATGATAGCGCCACCTGTGAGTCAACATTCACAAGTCGTAAGGGGGGGTTCGCAATAGGAAGAATCTGTCGTCTGCCACAATATTAAAACTAACAATAATTTACAAACTTTAAAAATTTTATCGTATAATATTACAGGTCTTAGAAGTAAGCTTGCACAACCTGATTTCTTTAACTTTATTCAAGATTTTGATGTTATAATTTTATTAGAAACTTTCTTAGAGGAAAAACACGAAAATGATTGCATAAAATATTTCAAAAATTTCAAAATAATGTGTTCACCTGCAACTAGAACAAACGTCCACGGTAGAGCTAGTGGAGGAATTTTATGTGGTGTCAAAAAAACTATAAATAGCAATTTTGTCAAACTTATTTGTTTAGAAAATAGAATTATTTTTCATATTTTTAATGATAATTTAAAATACTCAGTAATTCCGGTGTACTTGAACTGTAATAACTGGCAGAGTGACTTCGATTGCTTAATTGATTACGTGAATAACAATAATCTGGAGAACATCATGATCATTGGAGACCTAAACGCACGTATTGGGAGATATCAGAATCCTTCAAATTATGAATTACTGTCGCTAAACTTACTAAATGTTGCTAGAAACTCCAAAGATGAACAGTTTAATAGGAACGGACGACTTCTTACCGAATTCTTTGAAAGCTTTGGACTATACTGAATGGTGCGATTACAGGCGACGAATATGGAGAGTTTACCTTTATCAGCGGGCAAGGACAGTTAGTGATCGATATTTGCGCAGTATCAACTGGGTGGCTTAATACAACCCCAAACTTCAAAGTCGGCATAGCGAACTTCTCTGCACGCCTTCCAATAGAAGTCAACGTTAAATTCTTTGATGTAGCTAGCCAAAGCATCTCAAATAATTTCCAAAAGTTAAGGTGGAAAGAAAACAGTGCTACCATTTATAAATTTCTCCTGGATCGTAACTTTAGCTCCCTCCCTCCCCATGCCACAAACGGAGTAGAACATTTAGATGAACGAATAACAAGTGTAATTCATATCTCAGCGCCATTTGCCATTAGCAATAACAACTCTAACTCTTTTACTCCTAAAAACTTATGGTTTGATAATGATTGCAAAAAGCTCCGCAACCTATCATTTGTGTAGCTCAAACTATTTCGATCCACAAATGCATTGTTCTTCAAAAGTATTTACCTTCACGTAAATAAGGAGTACAAGACTTTATGCGCAGCAAAAAGAAGAGATTACAATACTAGTCTGGCGAAGAAACTTGTAGATTGTAAAAACTCAAAAGTTTTCTGGGATAATATTCGCGAGCTAGGAGGACGTTGTCGACATTCGGTGAATACTCTCGCAGCTGAGACACTAGCGACTCATTTTAAAACGCTTTTGTCGGCTGACGTGAATCTCCATACCTTCTCTTATGCTCTCCCCAACTTTATAGTCGATGAACTGGATGGTCCAATACTATTACGTGAATTGGAATCAACTTTACAAAAAATGAAAAATAATAAAGCACCTGGTATCGATGGAATTCCAGTAGAATTTTACAAAAATGGTACTGAGCAATTGAAAAATTATCTTCTTCTATACTTCAACCGATTATATGATGAGTCTCATGTTCCAAACAATCTAAACAAAGCAGTTACTTTTGCAATTTATAAGAGTGGAAATGTGAACCAACCAGAGAACTATAGAGGCATATCTATTCTTAGCTCATTAAGGAAGATCTTCACTTCAATACTCTACGAACGGCTGACCAATTGGATTGAGGACAAAAACCTTCTCAGTATGTTCCAAGCCGGTTTTCGAGCGGGTTACTCAACACTGGACCATATATTTGCGTTAACAAGTATCGCCAAGAAATGTATTGATAAAAAGAAAAAATTATACGCTTGTTTCGTTGACTTCAAAGCTGCATTTGACAAGGTGAATAGACAAGCATTGTTGTACAAGCTTTCAATGCTTGGAGTCTCTCGGAAATTCTTGCAGCTATACTTCAACCTCCTTATCTCGTCGACGGCTTCGGTATGGGATGGGTCGCATCTATCAGATTGGTTTGATACGACAGCAGGTGTCCCACAAGGCTGCATTTTAAGCCCAATCCTCTTCGCTTTATTTATTGATGATGTTCTTCCAGGAGGAATATCTTTTGCCGACATACAAGTAAAAGTTTTACTCTATGCTGATGACCTAGTATTGCTGGCGGAAAACCCTTTCACTCTACAGCTGCAAATAAACAGGTTAAATACATTCTGCGAGAAATGGGGGTTAGCTATCAATACTAGCAAAACTAAGGTGATGATATTTGAGACACGTCAAAGAAGAAGGCTTCCCGAAGAGAATTGGCAACTAAATAATATTGCTATTGAAGTGGTGCAGGAATTTAAGTATCTGGGAGTTTTAATCACACACAACCTTAACTTCGCAAAGCATGTTAAGAATAAAAGTAATGAGGCTAAATTAGCTTTGAGCATAATGTGGCCCAAGTTCTTTGCGAACCAAGAAATTGATCTGTTGTCAAAATACCGTGTGTTTCGCGCGCCTGTGAATACATGCATGTGCTATGGTACCCCGGTTTTCGGACATACTTATATAGAGGCGTTCGAAGCAGTACAAAGATATTTCTTCAAGCGCTTATTTAGATTGCCAAATTCAACGCCAAATTATGCCATCTACGTTGAATCTGGATTATCGACTCTTTACATTGAAAATCTAAAATCAAACTCTGACTATTTAATAAGAGTTATGAGAAGAAACCGAAGAAGTCTTCATAAATCAATCATGGTAAGATTGTTGCAAACGAGGGCTTCACCATTCAAGGATTGGAACGAGTTAGCCCTAGCCCACGGAACTAATCTTCCCCTAAGTGAAACAAACGTTGATGAATGGCCGGGGTTTTTTGCTAATGTCATCGCTAAAATAGATGAAAAAATGTACACCCAGCATCTATCTAGAGCAAATGAAACTACATCTAGAAATATGTATAAGAACCTCAATCACCAGTTACCCTCGGAAGCGAATTATTTCCGTACTGAATTTTCGGCCGAAGCTATAAGCTACATATTCAGAGCTCGTGTCGAATTGTTAAACTTAAACTTTATGCCCCACCGAGCTGACTTGTCACAAATTTGCGAGCTTTGCAACAGAAGAGAGAATGAAGATACAATCCATTTTATTGCGATCTGTCCAATGCTGCAGGAAATCCGACGATTGTATTTCGAATCAAGTCATCTCACCCTAAACCGACTCTATGAAATACTCAATGGTGAGCTAGGATGGTCTACCCTCTATAAGTACTGCAAACACGCCTTAGCATATCGCAATAGTTATGTAACTTAAAGCAGCAGTTGTTGCAGTTCAAGCACCAAAATTTTTGTTGATATCTTTTGTGTTTCAAATCACTTTAAAATTGAAAACGTATAAATATGTTTGTGTTTCAAATCATTTCAAAATTGGTATCATTTGGTGTTTCAAATCATATTAAAATTGTTAAATTGCTCAATTGAATTGTGTAAATCTAATTTTGAGTTACTTTATGCTTTTTTGAATTTGTATACACTTTAATTTCGTATTTGAAAAAAAAAAAAAAAAAAAAAAACTTGTTACTTTATTTATTTTATTTCATTTTTATTCTTTATAACACTAAATGAAATGTCATATCAGGCAGACGGCAGAATAAGCCATGTCATTATTCTTAAGGAAAGAAATATTGTTAATCAAAATTTTTTGTTAATAAAGAAGTTATCTATCTATCTATCTATCTATTTCCCTTTTGTTTTACTTTTGGCTCAACGGTTAGAGTATGCGATGCTTTTTTGAATTCTTAATTGTATTTGAATTATTGTTTTGCAATCCGTGTTCCGTTGTCAGTGTTTTGTTTATAACTTAAATTTCTGTTTTCTTTTAAAGTTTGAAATGTGAAAAATGGCTCGGTAAGTAATTTGCATTAAGAAAAAGGACAAAAATATAATTTATATAATGAATTGAGAAAAATATTTGATTGTAAAAATGTATCTCATAACTTTTCACTTGATTCAACAAAATGTTGGTGTGAATTGCTTAAGATAAGAAATACCTATGATGAAGATTTGTTCAGTAATATTTCAAGATTTATGCTAACGCTTTTAGCACTTCCTCATGGAAGTGCATGAGCTTAAAGAATGTTTTCAAAACTTAATAATATTAAAACAAACAACAAAAACAGATTATTTTACAAAGTAATTAAATCGCTCATAGCATATAACGAAATTATTAAGATTGATACATGCCAAAATTTTATCCCTCCTAAGGATTTATACTGGCAATAATATATAATCAATGCAATGGAAATGTAATATTTACTTCATAATTTTTGTAAGTTTAATTAATTTAAGTGATTACTTTTCATGAACTAAACTGTGTTAAACTTTACTTTGATTTATTCGATGAATGTGATTTATTTTATGGTAATATTTACTTATTTATTTTTGTTGTTTTTATGAATTTTATTATTTATGTTTTTTAACAATTATGTTTATAAATAAAATTGTGCGTAAAAAATGAGTTTAAAAAGATGCAGTAGTGCATTTCCTTCATTTCTGTTTTTGGCCCCCGAAACGACGAAAATGGCCCGATTTATTTTCAAAAGTGGCCCGATTTCAAAAAAAATTGGCAACGCTGGTAACAAGTAACCTCTGTGTATGTATCGAGAACCAGTGGCAACATTGCCAAGATGCAATCAGAGAAGCCGCCTCTGATATGCTGGGTTTCAAGCAACCACCGTCCACCAACAAGGAACCCCTGGTTTGATGAGTAATGTCGACAGGCAAATGCAGCCAAACAACAGGCACGCAAAGTGGCGCTGCATAGAAGGACGAGAGCTACTCACGAGCTCTATGATTAGAAGAGGCGATAGGAACACCGACTTCTCAGAAGGAAAAAGAGAGAGCATGAGAAGCGTGCGATCGAAGATGTTGAGAGGTTTAAAAGCAGGAAAGAAGTTCGAAAGTTTTTTGAGCAGGTGAAACGTAATTCACAAGTGCATAAACTTCGAACAGAAGGATGCAAAGACGAAAAAGGAAACATCATAGTGGAATAGCCAGTCAATGCTGAGGATATGTAAGGACCACTGCTGCAGACTGAATAACGGCGACGACGACGAACCGGATTCAGCTATAAGGCAAGATGATCCGTTCAACATAGACGACGAAAGCCAACAATCGCGTCCTCCCGACTTAGACGAAGTTAAGATTGCCATATCTAAGCTGAAGTCTAACAAAGCCGCTGGAGCAGATGGCTTGAATGCCGAGTTCTTCAAAGCAGCTGGAGATAATTTGGTTAGGAGCATGCACCAACTTATCTGTAAGATATGGTCGGAAGAAAACATGCCCGATGAATGGAACCTCAGTATTGTTTGACCGATTCTATAAAAAGAAGACCCTCTTAACTGCACCAACTATAGAGGAATCAGTCTACTTAACATCGCTTACAATATTTTCGCTGCCGTAATACGTGAAAGTCTAAAGCCCATCGTCAACAACCTGATAGGTCCTCATCAGTGTGGTCCATCAAATATTCACATTGCGGCAGATCCTGGAAAAAAACCCAAGTACATCAAATATTTTCATCGATTTCAAGGCCGCATATGACAGCATCTACAGGGACGAACTGTATAGAGCCATGTCTAGTTTTGGCATACCTTCCAAACTCGTCCGTTTGTGCAGGATGACCATGGAGAATTCAGGCTGCTCCATAAAGATTGGAATCAACTTAACAGAACCTTTCGATGTCAAAAAAGGCTTTAGACAAGGTGATGCGCTGTCATGCGATTTTTTAAAGATCGTACTAGAAAGAATAGTGCAGAGCTCCCACGTCAACACCAGAGGTACTTTCTTTCAAAAGTGTGTCCAGATACTAGTATATGCTGATGACATTGGCACAATCGGAAGAACTCAGCGTGATTTCAATGGGACTTTTGTGAGTATTGAGGCAGAGGCGGCAAAAATGGGTTTATCGGTTAATGAGGGCAAAACAAAGTACATGCTGTCGTCAAGAAAGGATTTATAACACCGACGTTTCGATCAAAATGGTACCATCGACAGACGTAACTTTGAGGTAATCAAGGACTTCGCTTACCTAGGCTCCGCTATAAACGCAGAAAACAACACCAGCGCTGAGATCAAACAAAGAATAACTCTTGCTAACCGGTGTTTCTTTGGGCTAAGAAAGCAATTGATTGGCAAAGCCCTCTTTCGAGGGACCAAAGTGTGGCTGTGTAAGACCCTCATCATCCCCGTCCTGCTATACGGTACGGTGCAGAAGCATGGACTATGACAAAAGCGGATAAAAGCACCTTGGGTCGTTTCGAGAGAAAAGTTCTTCGTGTGGTCTAAGGTCCCGTATACATAGAAGGGGAGTGGAGGACAATATGGAACTACGAGCTGTACGGGCTGTACAGCGATGTAGACTTATCCAGAAGGGAAAATGTCCAACGACTAAGATGGTTGGATCACGTAGAGCGCATGGAAACCAATGCTCCGGCCCGGAAAGTCTTCGAATCCACACCCACAACACAGTGCAGTAGAGGAATACCGCGAGTCAGGTGACGCGCACAAGTGGAAAGTGACCTCAGCCAACTTGGAGCGCGAAACTGGAGACATCTAGCTAGGGACCGAGCTATATGGAAAATATTTTTGGGTGAGGCCCTAGTTCACACAGGACTGTGACAGAATTGATTTTGAAGACTTCAAAAGCTTTGGGATTGAGAATGTTGTATTTTATATGTTCTTATGTTCATAATACATTTTTAAAATAGTCTCAATCCTTAAATTTTAGTTTTCAACCTTTCATCTAATTTATACCTACCTATGTTTTGGAACAATATTTTCAACTGAATGGTCTAATCGTGTTCTGTTCCAAAAATAATTCTTCATCCTATAAAACTAAAATTATTCCTTTTACCATATCATTACAAAACGTACCGAACCGAACACTGAATAATGTCTGAGAGCACTTCAAACGAATTTCACTTCTAACCGAACTGAAACACAAAACATCAATTCAAATGACCTTTAAAAATAACGAACCTAGATCTCGTAGAAGATAGACGAAAGGTTCCTAACCTATTCCTGAATGGAAAAAAGGATGCACATAAAAATCATCGGATAATGTAATTGTTGTTTCTCTGTCATTCGTTCGCATTGAATAAAATAACACGAACACGACATTCCTCCTTGATGTCCCATCCACAAAATAAAACAAACCAAAAATAAAACACGACCATGAAAATTTAAACGAATTCAACTTGCGGCCTGGTGTAACATTTTAAGTTTTTCTATATAAGTATGTAGATAGTAGATACATTTTATCCGGTGTATGGGTATCTTTCGAATCATTTGCAATTTAAAATTTACAAGAGTTACATTCAAAGGATATAAAAATGTTTGGCTAAAGAACAAGTCAAGCGATATTTCCATTCAGACACAAAAACAAAAAACCATTTCAAGACTTGAAAACTGGGGAAAATGCAAATTCAGTGTTGGTTTGGTTGTCGTTTGAAATTTTCATGAGACTTTGGCTTGGCTCTTCTATCCTCCCTACGCTACGTGAAAACTAAAGTCCCAAAAAAATATGCAAGCCAAACTCTTTTAGGATAAAACACTACAGATACCTATTCCAACTTGTGTATACCAGTTTGGACATTTAGTAGTACAACAATATATTTTGTAACATTTTGTTTTTTGTTTTTGAAACAGAGAAACGGAACCCTCCTTCTTCGGGAATAGATTTTGGTTAAAAATTTGTTTGTTTTTGTTTTTTGTTCGAGGAGTCTTAAAATATGTAGTTCCAGCTCCTAGCAACCACGTTTTTGCACGAGAACGTAAGGGTTGGAAAAAAATGATTGTGTCCTTGTATTCACTTGAAATAATCACATAAACATTGAAACAATACAAAAACAACACCGAAATGAGCAGGACAAACTTGTTCGAATAAAAAACCAAATGATGACCATCCGATGAGTCGTAAATGTGCTTTTATTTGCTTGTGGAGTTCCGAAAAATGTTTCACCAAAATTATTCACACTATTTCACATAGCCATAAGGTAGGGTGTTTTTTTAAAGGATATTCGGTCTTACAAATAGATATATAAGGACAATAAAAGCAGACAGAAAAAACTGCTTTGCTTGTCATTGGATATTTTAAACGATTTCAATATTTAAAAATAAAAATATATTTTTATTTGAGACTTATCGGAATGTTTTTAAATGCTCTTAGGCAGTTGAGCTAATTCAATGATAAATTTTATAGAAATGTCTAACAAATAGAAAGGTTTTGAAATAAAATATCCATACGATTCTCGAAACAAGTTTGCTATCCGGGTTTCTAATCCCTCTATCAAAACAAAAGAAGCAAAGTTAATGTCCAGTTGTTGAAATACTTCTGTTTTTTAATTGAATTTAAAAATACAATTTAGCGTCACGACCAAGTTTTGTGTTTTTCATAACTATCTTTTTAAACTTCCCATAGAAAGTTATTGTAATCGGTCCGATTTATCGAATTGAAAATGTTGACATTTATCGACGTTTCAAGGCCCCTAGAGTCGAAATAAAAGATTTTTAGAGCGATGTCTGTGCGTGCGTGTGTACAAATTAAACTATATTAAAGTTTTTTCGTTAAAAAAATATATTTTTGGAGGATGAACCTCTTTATTCCGTATTCAACTTAGAACTAATTACAAAATACTTTTCTTAAAATTATCTAACCTACTATCCAACCCGTGCTGCATGTAGCGGATGTTCAGGTGTTCCCACAGGTGGTGTTTAATTACTCTAACCTACGTGCTGGAATGCAGCTTTTCTCTGGCTGTTGTTTGCTGCCAGACGCAGCGTCAGCGAAAGTGTGGGAATGATGAAAGATTCCATGCCTTAATGGAATGAGTTTGTGTGACGTTAACTCCTCCGCCCTTAAAATTCGAACGCCCTCGTTCGATTATATTGGTTTTAGATGTTGGTTAAGGTCTTCTACCCCTAATGTTCGGATTGTTGGGATAGGTTTACTCGTGCTACTATTCGATGTTTCTGGTCCCATATTTGCCTCGTTCAAGGATATTTCCTCGATGGCAATTTTTTTCTTCCAGGTGGTACATGGTATTATTTCTTTCTTCCAAAGGATAACTAAGAAGGCTGCTAGAGTTGCTGCAAGCATTAGTAGCATTACCATAGATTTTCTTTCGTTGGCTGTTTTTAGCTCATGGATGTATTTTGTGTTTTTAGCTTCGACTTCTTTAAACATTTCTAGAGAGAGCAATTCTTCGACTTGCGGTTTAACAGCTGATGGCTGTAGCACTGCTGGAAGTGGGTTGTGTTCTATGACTTCTGTTTCTTGAAATGTGTATTGTTGGGCTTTAACGGTAGCGTTGTGGAACTGGATCAAATATGTTCCATTGAGGAGGACTTCATTTTCGTCGATGTAAACTTTATCATGGTATTGATTCAGTAAAACTAATCCGGGGGTAAGTTCTTCAACGGTCGGGATATGCTGGTTGTTGATTTCAATGCACTTATGGGGTTTGCTGGATAATAGATTATTAATACATTTATCTTGACTTATATTTATAACATCATTTTGTTTACATATTGCAAATGAATTAAGGGTTTTGCATTTTGTGCTAATTCCGTATAAATTTGTTTTACATTTTAATATTTCGTTAAAATCTGTTTTTACAATAGTTTTTCCCTTTTTAATGGGTTTTATGAGAATTTTGTTACATATTTCTTCTCCTGTAGTTAGCAAACTTAAAATATAAAGTATTGATTTATTGTTTGTGGCTATTTTGACCTCTGAAAACTCTATTGCTTCAATGACATTATTGTAAGGCATATTCTCTTTATTAAATATTTCTTTTATTATACTTATTTCTAAATTGGACAAAATGTACGTGTTTACTATACCGGCTTTTGCCCATTGCATAGCGTATTCTATATTTGTTAACTCTACTTTTAGTGCTTCTAATTTGAATTTTAATTCTATCGTATATTCTAGTTTCAATTTCTCATTGGATTTTATAGCTTTTATAACATTGTTAGTTACGTTACTTAGTTCGTTTATTCTGGTGTTGATTAAATTATTTATAATTCTCTGTTTATTATTATTCACCAGTACATTGTTTATTTTGTCTTTCATGATTTTGAAGTCATGATGGTCCGGAGTTCCCGCGATCCATTTCCAGGCAGAGCCCAGAAAATCTAATGATTTTTTTCTTCTGATCTTGGGAATGAGTCTATCTAAGTGGAGCTGGATCTGTATAAGGTCACTGGATAGTATAGGAAGTATGGAGTTGGGGTGAGGTTTAATTTGCGACATCATAATGCTTAAATCATTGAGCGCCTCTTGATACTCCTTGATATCGATCACATGTATTAATTTGAACGTGCCAGCTTGTAACTTAGCAGTCCCGGTGTCAATTGAAATTAATTGGGCATTTGAATAATCGAGCATTTTGACATCAGCAAAGATTGGTGCGATGTAGAGCCTGGAATGGATTTTAGTTTTTAATTAGAGACTTGTGGACCACTTTACCGGATACTGTAGTAATAGTTGAGGTTCTATTTTCCGAAACTACTTCTTTCTTATATTTGGGGGAAAGTTTATTGCCTATTCGTTTATTTATTTTAACATAAATAACATCTCCTGCGGAATAGGTTTTTGGGGGAGTTCTATTTTTGTTATGGTAGTTTAAGTCTGCGAGTTGTTTATTTTTAATTTTTTCAGCGTTCTCTCTTCTAAGTAATTCGAGCTGTTCTGGATTATTCAAAAATTCTTTACCAAAAAAAACGTCTATTGGTTTCTTTTTAATTGTTGAGTGTATGGACCTATTGTATTCATACACTGTCATGTCTAATAATTCAGAAAATGTACTATGTAGTTTTTTTGACTTGAGGCAGCGCATTAGTTCGGATAACGTGGAATGAAATCTTTCCACTTGTCCGTTCGCTGAGCTAGTATAAGGTGGAACCTTGAATATTTTAATTTTGAAAAGGTTCTCCAGCATGAAAGAGACAGAACTAGAACTTAGGGATTTTTCATTGTCTACTACAATGATTTCGGGAACACCAAATGCTAGTATAAGTTCTCTTAGAGGCTGTTTTATGTCTTCGCTAGATCTAGAATTTAAAATTTTTGTTAGGGCATATTTCGAAAACTTGTCTATTGCTGTTAGAATTATTTTTCCGTCAGTGAAGTATAGATCTATGTGTAAAATTTGACCTGGGAATTTGGGTATAGGCGTTGGTTGAATTTCAGGCTTAGAAGGATGACGGTCGTATTTATTCTCAATACAGACAGTACAACTTTTAGTAATTCTTCTGATTTTGCCTATCATGCCTGTAAAATAATATTTCTTTAGGATTTGGGTTCTGTTTTCTTTTGCGTCTCTATGAGCGCGTTGATGTGTTTCAACTATGATGTTTTCCTGATCTGACTCGTTGATAATATCCTCGACTTGCATTTGAGTGAATCTGATTCTGAAATTGCCAAAATGTGAGGGATATATGATTTGTATCATACCCATTATGGGTTCGGAAGGGTTTAATATTTTTTTGAGGATCTGTTTTAGGTTTTCTTCGGTGAATTCTGGCTCTGTTATGGTGTGCCTATGATATGTGGGAAAAATTATTTGAAAGTTCTTAGAAGAAGTTTGGCCTACTTGCAAGAAGATTTGATTTTTGAAGACATTTATTGGTATTTCCACACTTGGTATGAGATTTTGTGATGAACTTTCATCGCTATGTACCGTTGTTGTGAGGGAGTTTACTTGGGAGTTTATTTGAGGAGAACATGACAATGCATCTGCCACAATGTTTGTCTTCCCTGGCTTGTAATGTAACTCATGGCTATATTCCTCGAGGATTGCCTTCCATCGCTTCATCTTACTGTTGTTATTTTTGCTGCTGAGAGCACACGTAAGGGGTTGATGGTCGGTAAAAATTTTTACGTGCGCAGACCCGTATAGGTAGTTGCGCAAGGAGTTCAGAGCCCATATGATAGCCAACATTTCCTTTTCATTGGCTGCGTATTTTTCTTCTGTTTCACCTAGTGTACGTGAGATAAACGTGATTGGTCTGTCGTCTTGGGACAAGACAGCGCCAAGTGCGAAGTTAGAAGCATCCGTAGTAAGTTCGAAGGCTTTGTTAAAATTTGGATAAGAAAGAACTATGTCTTCGGAAGTGAGGACTCTTTTAATTTTTTCAAATGCGTCAATGGCGACAGGGTCGAGAGAAATTTGTTTTTTAGCGGACTGTGTTTTGGACATACGTCCTTCCTCCCCTCTAAGAAGGGCGGTTAGGGGTTTCGCCAGCTTTGCGTAATCCTTGATAAAGCGGCGATAATAGCCTGACAGCCCAAGAAATGAGCGAAGGTCCTTTAGGGTCTGTGGTAATGGGAAGTTACTTACCGCTTCAACCTTTGCGGGATCGGTCTTTATGCCTTCGGATGAGACAATAAATCCCAAAAACTTAACTTGTGTTTTGTAAAATTGGCATTTATCCAATTGTACCTTCATATTGGCCTGAAAGAGTGTTCTAAAAATGTCCGTTATGTCTCGAGCGTGTTCCCTCTCTGTTTTGCTAAATATTACTATATCGTCGATATAGACATAGCAAGTTTTGCCTATGTATTCCCTCAAGATGTCGTCGAGAGCCCTTTGAAAGATAGACGGCGCATTCTTTAATCCGAATGGAAGTCTAGTAAATTCGAATTTGCCGTTATTGATGGAAAAAGCGGTCTTTTCTACATCGGATTCCTTTAAAGGAATCTGGTGAAAGCCACTTTTGAGATCCAGGACGCTAAAGAATTTGTTTTCGCCTAGTTGTGAAAGGACTTCGTTTATATTAGGAATGGGATAACGATCAGATATAGTTACACTGTTAAGCTTCCTATAATCGATCACCATTCTGTATTGCTTTTTTCCTGTAGAGTCCGGTTTTTTCGGTACAATCCATACGGGGGAATTGTATGGAGACCTTGAGCGTCTGATAATTCCATCCTTCAAAAGTTGTTGAATCTGTTTTTCGACTTCAGATTTCAATGCCATGGGGAAGGGATAATATTTGCCGTAAATGGGTGAGTCAGTTGATGTGCGGATTTCTCCTATAACCCTTGTGGTATAGGTTAGTTTCTCGTCAGGTTCACAGAATAGGTTCGAGAAATTTTGGACGGCTGAACTCAGAAGGTTTTGTTGTTTTTTTGTCGGTTTTGATGCCAATGTTATTTACCATTGGGGAACTTAATTGTTTAATTTTAACTTTAACAGAGTTTAGAATTGTCATGAGATTATTTTTTGTGTCAATAATGGCAGATAGTTCCTTAAGACTATCGTTGCCAAGAATGCCATGAAATGTTTGTAAAGTGGGTAAAAGGAAGAATTTGAGGTTTATGCTTTTGATATTAAATAAATTAATCAATGTATGTTGTGTTACTTCAATATTTCCTGCTATCGATTTAGCAAAAAAGGATTTTTGGTTTCGTATAGGGTTTTGAACAAGAGATGCTTGTATGTAATTCTTTGACGATCCGGTGTCTATCAGAAATTTGTATATATTACCACTCTTCGACTTGCACTCGAAATAAGGCAAGGAAGAGTCATTTAGCCTAAAAAATTTATGTCTACATGTTCTAGTTCTTCAGGGTTTCCTGATTTTTCGGTAGTGTTTTCAACATAATCTTCGAACGTTTGATCCTCTTGTTCGTCGCTTAAACTTAGATTTTGATAGTATTGGTTGAGCTCATCTTCAGATGGATCAATATGGTAATTAGGTTGGTATCTTGTCGTTTGGACATTTTGAGGTGTGGGTGCATTTGCTCTCCAAGAATTGTCGTTAGACCTTTGTCGGTTTTGATTATGAACATCCCTAGCGTACGCGCCTGTTCTTTGAGTTAAAGATTCCCTTTTAATAGGTGGACTTGATTTAGAAGGTTTAGTTTGACCTTGTGGGTATTTACCTATGGGACGGTTAGATTGGAATTCTCGATAAGGTTGGAATGAATGATATGGTTGTTGTACCTGTTGTACGGGTGGTGTATAATAAGTGCGCTGCACTTGTTTAGGAGGATACCTGCTATAATCTTTTAGTAGAGGTGAATTCTGTGGTCGCGTATGTGCGGCTTGCGGAGCAAAATTTTTCTTTATTGCCCCATGGTTATTTTGAACATATTGGGACCTAAAATGTTGGTTTTCGTATTTCTGACATAAATATAGAGCCGTAGGTAAGTCCGCTGGTTCCTTCATAGCTAGGAGATCTGACAAGTTACCCTTCAATCCCCTAATAAATGTATCTAACGCTTTGTCACGATAGGTTTTAGTCAATAACTTCATTGACTCCGAACACATGTCCATACATGATATATTATTGATTATCAAAGTTAGATGTGACGTTACTGATTGATAAAATTGCTGAATGGATGAATTCCCTTGAACTAAGCCCGACATTTGATACTCGAGTGTCGAGATGTCTCGTTTATCGGCATAGCTCATAGATAAGCAATTGACTATACTTTTCCAGTCAAGAGGTGTATTGTTGATCTCTAAGGCCGCATCTGCCTGACCGGTAATCTTATTACGGATAACGTTTAGTATCCCGTAATATTTGGTGGTTCCTTTAATGTTTTCGTAGAGTTTTAAAACTCTTTATACACTTTTTTTCCAAGAAGAGAACTCGCAAGTTTCTCCTGAAAAGTTTCGAAGACATCTTACGATGTCGGGAATTTTTTCCAGATCATGCGTATCATTTTGATATTGTGGAAGGATTATTTGATCCACGGCTGAGAATCGTGGTGCAGTAGGATTTATAATGTTTTCTAATAGTTGCTTCCCTTGCTGCTCGAGTACTCGGCTTACGATTGAGGAAACGAGCGTATCTAGCTCGGGAGTGGATCTTACTTCTGTGACCGGCGGGGGGTCAGTATTAGATGCACTTGAATGAAAAGAGCAATTATGGTCTTGACCATTATTGGGGAGAGCATGTGTTGTATGAATGCCTTGAGTTAAGCTCGAGCCCGAAGCCTGATTTGCTCCCGTGTATGTGGGAGGGTTTTGGGAAAGAGATGTTAGTTGGGAAGTAGTAGGATTGAATAATAATGGATTAATGGTAATAGGAACTGAAGGAGCTTGGGGCTGTCCTTGACTTTGATTAAGATCTAAGGGATCACCGGCACCAGTTCTTGTTACAACCATTTTTGATAATAAATTTAGTTTTGATTATTATAATCTTTTGATAAGTTTAACCGTAGTCACTCTAATTTATTTTGTTTCAAATTTAACTGCAATAATTACACTGATTATTGTTATATTGATTTCTCGTCTTCAGTGAAGTTATATGGTATAGATTTTTACATATATAATTTCTTCATAAATTCAATTTTAGTTATTATATTACTTAATTTTGTCTATAACAGATTTTTTTTTTCTTTTTAAAAAAAATTTCATACAAAACTTAAATATTAACTCACATTAGACACCAAATTATCATTATCATGCTGCTGGTTACTAATGGATTCCTTCCCTCGTTGACTCCTTGCTTGATTTCACTGATCTGGTTATTTTATTATTATAACATTTATTTAATTTTAATTCGAGTTCTAACTTTTTAACTGTTTGATTTCAGTTGGGTTTAACCGGAACACTGATCTGGTTATTTTATTATTATAACATTTATTTAATTTTAGTTCGAGTTCTAATTTTTTAACGGAGCACCGATCTGCGCAGTTATTTATATGAGCACTGGGGCTACTTAAGATCACTGGCTCTTTTTTTATTAACACACGCGGAACGGGTCCCTGCTCGGGCGCCAATTAAACTATATTAAAGTTTTTTCGTTAAAAAAATATATTTTTGGAGGATGAACCTCTTTATTCCGTATTCAACTTAGAACTAATTACAAAATACTTTTCTTAAAATTATCTAACCTACTATCCAACCCGTGCTGCATGTAGCGGATGTTCAGGTGTTCCCACAGGTGGTGTTTAATTACTCTAACCTACGTGCTGGAATGCAGCTTTTCTCTGGCTGTTGTTTGCTGCCAGACGCAGCGTCAGCGAAAGTGTGGGAATGATTAAAGATTCCATGCCTTAATGGAATGAGTTTGTGTGACGTTAACTTACATACGTTCGTACGTTCGCGACGTTTTTTTCGTCGTCCATAGCTTAAAAACGAGTCGAGATATCGACTTCAAATAAATTTTGTTATACAGATAAAAAAGGACTCTCAAACAAATTGAGTGGGTGTTTTTTTTTACCATAGCAATTTAAAAAAAAGGTGACAATTTTGGTTAACCCTAAATATCTCACGAACCAAAAACGCTAGAGATAGAGACTTGAATTTAATTTTATATTATATATTGTAACGTGATACCAAACAAATATATTTTTGGAAAAAAAATCCAATTAACGGTTTTTTTTATAAATCAAAAATATTTTAAAAAAATGTTTGTCACCTCGAAAAATTTCCGAACAAAAAATGATTTTATCTCCAACGAAGAATAACGTTTTTAACATCTAGTAAAATTTTCAGAAAAATCGAATTGACAATATTTCTTATAAAAAATAAAAACGGAAAAAACATTACTCGAAGTTGGTAAAAATTGATTTTCGACTCAAATATCTTTTCAAAAATTTGAGATTATTGCTTCCAACTAATTTTATCTTATAAGAAATATTGTTTTCAACATTCTGAATAATTTTAAGAAAAATCGAATGAACAGTTTTTTTACAAAAAATAAAAACCTTAAAAAAATAATAAAAGTTGGTAAAAATTGATTTTCGACTCAAATATTCGGTTATGTCGTCCGTCATTCCGACCAAGAACATCAACTCTCGTGCTCGATGCAAGCATCTCTGGATTCCAAAATGTCCGTGATGAATTTTCTTTATCATTTCACGTTGAAGTGATGAAGGTACGATAAGTTTCGTGCCTTTAAATAAAGTCATATTTTCGTAGACGATCTCTTCACGAAAAGTCCAATATTTGCGAAGTTCCGGTGATACTTTATGAATAGCATTCGGCCAGTCCTGTTGACAAATACTGATGAGTTGTTGAAGCTCGGAGTCAGTTGCTGTTTCTTCAGCAAAACGTTTCATGGTTTCATCTGACACTGTGTGAAATGAGTATATTTCGGTTCGATCATTGGTTTCCTTTTCAGACGGATTTATACAATCTCTGCTGAGAATATCGGCTAAGGCGATTTCTTTGCCTTTCCTATATGTGACCTGTGGATTATATTGAGTTAATTGAAACATTATTTTTTGAAGTCTATTTGGAGCAGATTGTATAGGTTTTTTAAAAATAATCTCGAGAGGTTTGTGATCGGTTTCTACCGTTAAACGTTTTCCAACTATATACTCACGAAACTTCTCACAACCAAATAGTATCGCTGTGGCTTCTTTTTGTATTTGAGGGTATGCGATTTGGGATGACGTCAATGCTTTTGAAGCATAGGCAACCGGTTGGTCACCCTGAAGTAAAACTGCTCCAATGCAGGAATTACTGGCGTCTACTTGTAATTTGACATCTGCGTTTGGATCATAAAATTTTAATACCGGAGTACTTGAAAAAATTGATTTTAAGCGCTCAAAAGCACTGTTGTGGTTTTCAGTCCATTCCCAAGAAACATTTTTCTTTAGTAACGATCGTAAACTATTAGTTACATCGGAAAAGTTATGAATAAACTTACTCAGATATGTGGCCATGCCAAGGAGTCTTTGCAACTCAACCTTGTTTTGTGGTGCTTTTAAAGACATAATTGCACTCACCTTGTCGGGATCTGCTTGCACTCCTTTATTTGTAAGTATATGTCCAAGAAATTTTATATTCGCTGTGTTAAATACACATTTTTCTTTATTTAGTTTCAAGCCGCTTTGTTGAATTTTGTTGAGTACTTGCTGTGTTGTTTTTTCTAATTGGGTTATTGTTTTACCGTGAATTAAAATGTCATCTATAGAGACTTCAGTGTTTTCAATTCCATCCAATAGATTTGACATATAGCTTTGGTAGACTTCCGAAGCCGAGGCTACACCGAAAGGTAATCGTTTGTACGAGAAGCGGCCCCAGGGTGTTGCCATAGTTAGTATTTTTGACGTACGAGGAGTCACTTTAATTTGCCAGAAACCTTTTTTGCAATCAAGAAGTGTAAAATACTGCGCCCCTTTGATGTTGGCCACAATCTCTTCGATTGTCTTTAATGGATGATAACGTCTAATTAAATTTTTATTTACCTCAGATGGATCGATACAAATTCGTATTTTATTGTTTTTATTTACGACAACCATTGGTGATACTGCAGGTGTGATCCCAAACGTTTTTTCCAACACACCCATCTCGAGCATTTTGTCGATTTCGGACTTGACTTTATCGCGAATGGAGTGAGGTATTTTTCGGGGTGCGTAAATTTCAAAGCGCGGATTTTTAACTAAGTCGATATCGTACTCATAGTCTTTCACGCAGCCGAGTCCCGCGAAAATATTTTCATTGATTTTTAGCTCTTCGACACGAACAATTAATTTAAGTTGTTCGCACGCTTTTCTACCTAATATTGGCGCAACTGGATAGTCGACGACTTTGAAATTAATGTTTGCTTTTTTATTACGTACTACACATTGAGCATTTATCTCTCCGCACACATCTATTTGACTATCGCCAAAAGCAATTAATTTTTTGGTTGCGGCAGTTTGTAATTCTGTTTTTAATTTATTTGCAATAGATTTGGGCAGCACATTACACTGCGCCCCAGTGTCTAGTTTCAATGTAACTGTTTTGTTATTTATTTTAATTTCTTCATACCAGTTGTTGTTTGTGTCTTTATTTGTTTCGACTGTTAAAACGAGTAAACCATCGGAATCTGTTTCACTCGTGTCTGATTTATAATATTCGTAGTCATCATCGTCATTTAGTGCATGTACTTTTTTCTTTCTGTTACACATCTCTGAGAAGTGCCCTTTTCTATGACAAGTTGAACATCGTTGACGATAAGCTGGACAGTTATTTCTTGCATGTCTTTTTCCGCAGCGGTTGCATGTGGCGGCCGTTGTGTCTTGTTGTCTGTGTGAATTGTTGTGGTGTTGCTTATTTACTTTGAAATTTTGGTAGTCTTTGTTATAATTTTTGAATGACTGTGTGGAGTGTGCATTTTGTTTGTATTTTGTTATGGCATTTACTTCGTTGGATTTATGTAATTCTTTTATTTGTAGTGTTGCTGCCTCGCTTGCTCTACATATTTTTATTGTTCTAGCAAGTTCAAGATTTTCTTCAGCTAGCAACTTTTCACGAACAGCATCACTCAATACACCAACAACAATTTTGTCTCTTACAAGATTATCTTCCAATATTCCAAAGTCACACTTTTTACCTTGATTTGTAATTTTGGTGAGAAATTCGTCGAAAGACTCACCTTTATTTTGCATCATCATGTTAAATGTGTATCGCTCAAAGGTTACATTTACTTTCGGAGCAAAGTATTCTTCAAATTTCTTTTGAATTTCAGTAAGTTTCTTGCGGTCTGCATCTGATAATGTGAAAGCATTATAGATGTTGGCAGCGTCAGGTCCTATTGATGACATGAATGTCGCCACTTGGACTTCTGCAGATCTGCTGTCCATATCAGCTGCTACAGAAAACCATTTATATTGTTGAAGCCAATTTTTCCACGATAAGGCCATGTTCCCGTTCGTTATAACTAATGATTGTGGTGGCTTTACAAATGATGAGCCTTTTTGCTCCGTACCCGTATCAGGCATTTTATTTTATTATAAATTTTAGCAAATTAAAAAATAAACCGATATAGAAAATAAACCGATATAGAAATTATGTCTTTTTTTTTTTTTTTTTTTTATTGAGCCCGCTATTCTGACACCATGTGATGACTATGAAATAAGACGACCGTGTTGTAAGAAAGAGAATATAAGACTGACTTTATTGTTATACAAGTTACATAGTAATAGTAATAGTATATGTTTAGTTTAGATGTTATATGTTTATATAGGTATACAGAATACATGACAGATATCAGCTTTAAACTAATTTTATCTTTTAAAACATATTGGGGCATATTCATAGATGTTTGCTAAACTCTTGCTAAGTTGTTGCTAAGCAAGTCCAGAGTTTAGGCTATTTATAAATAAATTTAAACCTAAGTTTAGAGCTAAAACTGTGGTTTAACTATAAACATAGGAAATGCTGTGTTTAAGTAGTTATTATCACAGCCAAATGTCATATTTGATTTTTGTTTCTGAATTGAAAAGCTGAAAAGGTAAATCATATCAAATAAATTGTACGTAAACTTGCTGGTGTATAGCCCTTCTTTTTGGCAATATTCGCTCCAAAGTTCTTTGACTGACTGCGATAAAGTTGCCTGCCGTTCGCGTTTTATATTTTCCTTGTTTTTAATCTAAAATATTATTGAACTTTGTTATTGTTTTTTGTTTTGATTTTCTATTAAATAGTTTTTTTTTACTTACTTTTTTGACATCCAATTCTAGGAATGACAGCACAAAATAACGAGTTTGAAAATATAACAGTATTTTTTTGCTTTGATCTGTCATTTGAAGTATAATTGTAGTAGAATACAACCTTAAACTGGGGTTTTACTAAACACATTAGGAAAATTGACTATGAATATGAGATGTGTTTATTTAATCAACAAGCCTTAAACTATAGATCAAGAAATCACAACTTAAGTAATTCTCTATGAATACGCTCCATTGTTGTCAACATTCGATAAAATATTGTTTTCGACATTCAGTAAATTTTTTATAAAAATCCAACATTCCGTTTTTTCATAAAAAAAAATAAAATCTACAAAAAATTTTACGCAAATTTGGTAAAAATTGATGTTCGGTTCTTGATATCTCGTGAACAATATAGGAGATATTGACTTAAAATTAATATCATTCATCCAATTTGTTTACCTATATAAGAAATACAAATTTTTAAGAAATGCTACCAAAATTGGTAAAAATTGATTTTCGGCTCAAAATCTCTTTGACAAAAATGCATTTCGAAATCAAACTATTTCGTCATATGCAAAATATTGTTAGTAATTTTAAAATGTTTTAAAATAATTCAACTGACAACTTTTTTAACAAAACACGAAAACATACAAACCTTTTAAGCAAGACAAATCGGCAGACGGGATTGGAAGTTATTAGTGTGGGTCTGCATCCCAGCCTCTTGTGTAGCTATGGAAACTAAAACAAATTTGTATACTCATCAACTCCAAGCTGGAACAGATGCTGTGATATTCTCGTAAGATTAAATTGGTTTAACATAAAATTGAAGTCTTTTAATATATTTATAATAGTTCGCAAGAAAAATAAATTAGTTTTTCTATTTTTTTAAGAAATGAACTGAACTGCAGAGGCAACAGTCAAATGCGGATCCAGATTTTTAATCAAGAGGGGTCACACACTTAATATAAAGATGAGTTTTTGAGCATCGCTCAAAAGAGGCTGACAAAATTTAAATAACTAATGTGTACCTTAACCTAACATTAGCATAGGGCTAAAGTGAAAACTTTAGTTATAAGATTATTTTAGAACACTGCCAGATATGGTCTAACTATTAATTTGGAGGACTCCCTACTTATGAAAACATACCAAAATTCCAACAGTTTTTTAAATATAAAGAGCTGAAATATAATAGTTAAGAGGGATTTTGGCTGCATTTCATACAGAAATGTTAGGAAACATAGCTTTTTCCAAAAATAATATATTCTGTTCATGTTGCTTTTTCTTTAAATGCGAAGAACGCTTCGAAAATTAAGATGCAAAAACCCAGAAAATGAAAGTTTTCCAAAAAATTTTATCTTTTTTCGTAGGAAAATAAAATAGAATATGTATGATATGTATGAAGAATTTTCGCACTCAGGAGTCTATTATTACTATCGTTATCGGTCTGCTTACTCGTAGAAGTGGAGATGATCCTAGAAGACAAATTCTAAAAAAATACTGTTTTGTATGAACCTTTTGAAATATTTTGATCTTAAAGGAGTCAACAAAACTAAAAAATTATAGAGAGAAATATGTTTGGTTTTTGAATAAAAGGAAATAGGTGCATTTAGAGAATCTCTTTTCACTTCTTGAGAAATTCAAAGCTTTTATATTAAGTTAAAAGATATGAAACGTTAATTGTTTTTCAATTATTCATTAGTTTAACGAAAGTGTCACTTTGCTGTTTTTGGGACATTTATATTCTTGAAATTCGTGTTTAAATCTCAGTTCTAGAGCATCCAAAGCAAATTCACTTCAAAAAGAAGATTTCTTTAATTTTTTAAGGAATTCCTACGAAAATAAAAAAAAATAATCTCCCAAGGGGAGTCATGACACCTACAAAACCACCTCCCCCTCCATTGGATCCGCCATTGGCAACAGTCTCGTGAACTTCGAGTATATAAGACCCTTTCTGCCGTATTTTGTGTACATACGTCTCATGCCGTTCGGTAACAACATGATAGTGTGGCTTCAGACCGGAAAAGTCCACCATTGACCAAATACAAGGGGTGTTCAAAAAGTACCCGGAATTTTTAAATTTCTCGGGTCTGGAGAGTCCGAAGGTCAACTTTTTTTTTTATTGTGTTGGTATACATGCCCCTAAAGTGTGATGCAATTTTCAGCTATATTCACTGTTTACTTTGTCTGTGGTAGTTGCTAAGGTTCGACCTGTTTTTATGAGCTCGGCGATTTTTGCTGAAACTGCTGAATTCTTACCAAAAAAACAATCGCATGAACATAGCTCAGGAGCTGTTAAATGACGTCAACGATGGTCCAAGTTTGCTTGAAAGGGTCATAACTGGTGATGAAACATTGATGTATGGTTATGATGTCGAAACCAAAGCACAATCGTCCACCTGGAAGCATCCAACGTCACCAAGAGCGAAAAAGCACGTCAAGTTCGATCAAATGTGAAGGTTTTGCTTATATTATTACCTTGAAGCTATGCGACGTTTGCGTGAAGCAATCCGAAAAAAACTCTCAGATTTATGGAAAAACAGTTCATGGCTTTTGCACCACGATAACGCACCTGCTCACTCGTCGTTGCTTTTTCGTAATTTTTTGGCCAAAAACAATACCGTAGTCATGCCCCAACCTCCATATTCACCAGATATGGCTCCGTGTGACTTTTTCCTGTTTCCAAAGTTGAAGAGACCCATGAAAGGACGGCGTTTTTCCCCGATTGAAGAAATAAAGGCCGAATCGCTGAGAGTGCTCAAATACATATCAAAAAGTGAATATCAAGAGTCCTTCCAGGATTGGAAAAAAACGCTGGCATAAGTTTATTATATTTGGAGGGGACTACTTTGAAGGGGACCATATTGATGTAAACGAATAAATAAACAATTTTTTTGAAAAAACGAAAATTCCGGGTACTTTTTGAACACACATATTACGGAAGATCTTGGAAAAAACCCAGGAGCTTCAAATCGATACCCACCATCTCTTTATCGATATTAAAGCCGAGTGTGACAGCATCCATAGGGAAGAGCTCTACAGACCAATATCAAGTTTTGGCATAACTGTCAAACTTATCGGTTTGTGCAGAATGACGATGAAGAATGCACGCTGCTCTATCAAGGTCGGAAAAGATCTCACGGATGCATTTGATGTCAAAAAAAGGTTTTAGACAAGGCGATGCACTGTCATGCGTCTTCTTTAACTTCGTTCTGGAAAGAATTGTGCAAAAATCAACCGTCAACACTAGAGGCACAATCTTCCAAAGGTCCATCCAATTACTCGGATACGCAGATGATATTGACATAATTGGAAGATCAAATCGTGATGTCAGTGACGCGTTTCTGAGCATAACGACGGAAGCGAAGAAGATGGGTTTAGTGGTCAATGAGGGCAAGACCAAGTATATGCTGCCATCAGGAAAGGACATTGAACGACGAACGACGTCTTGGACAAAACGTCACCGCTTTAACTTTGAGGTAGTTGAGGACTTTGTCTACCTTGGAACTGCTGTAAACTCAGATAACGACACCAGCGCTGAAATCAAACGAAGAATAAGTCTTGCAAATCGCTGCTTCTTCACCATCACCATCACCATCACCATCTATAAGACACTCATCATCCCGGTTCTCATTTATTGCGCTGAGGCCTGGACCCTTTTAACGAAAGATGAGAGCGTCTTAGGATGCTTCAAAAGAAAAAATCTTCGGGTGATTTTTGGTCCCGTCTGCATAGATGGAGAATGGAGGAAAAAATAACGACGAATTGTACGGGCTGTACAGCGACACTGACCTGGTTAACTGAAGTAAAGCCTAACGTGGCTGGTTCATGTAGAGCGAATGGACATCAACACTCCAGCTCTGAAGGTTTTCGAATCCAATCCCGAGGGACGGCGCAGTTGGGTAAGACCGCGACTCTATTGGCGCACATAGGTGGGTGAAGACCTCAACCAACTTGGCGTCCGAAACTGGGGACAGCTAAAGACCGAGCCGGACTGTAGCGCCACCTTAAGTAAGTAGGTAAGGTCAGTTTTTACTAAATGATCCAAATTTGAAATTATGAACTTTATCACAAAATAGGAGAGATATATTCTTTTGTTTTATAAATTAATTCGATTTCATGCATATGTACATAAGTATTTGGTACACTATACTTACTATGAGTATGACTCTTATATAATGCTGTACTTCTAAAATCCTCTTTAAATATAAAAGCCAAATGTCAAGAGATGTGTTCTTTTATGTTCTTCCCATAACAAAATCCCGAACTGAAAAAGGCAATTAAACAAATTTTGACATTTTTATCTTATTTTAATTGGAAACTCACTTTCTCTCTCTCCCCCCCTAAAAAAATATATGGAAGAACGAAATGACGTCCTTAAGAGTTTGTGAAGTGACCTAGTTTTAAGTTCAATAAAACTACGACTGATTTCGATTCCGATAGAAAAAGCAAAAGCAATCTTTTTCAAAACACAATGATTCGTTCAAGTGATTCTGATGATTCTGAATAGAAAAGGCAACAAAGCACTGGCAATTGGTGTTGGTTTTTGAAGGCCATCATCATCATCAAGGAGTGTGTTTTTGTGAGAAATCTCCTATTCATCAAATATGAACATTGATGAAAACTAACGACTCTCTAACTCTTCCACTCTTTAATTTTTTAAAATAAAATGTCTAAATAAAGAAAACATACGTATTCCTGTATCCTGTTAGATGATTGTTTTGTCCGCATTGAAAGTTCACTTAATTGGCCAAAAGTGCTTTGTTTATGCGCTTGTGATTGGTGTATGATGCTTCGTTTTGGAATCAAAAGCAAAACAATTTTGATATTATTTTATACTAGCTTTTTACCCGCGGCTTCGCCCGCAGTGGAGAAATTAAATAAGAATGAGAGATAAAGGGTAAGGGTATAATAATAGAAATGGGTCAATATAATAACTAAATTTTGTTGCTTGGCTGAGATCAACAATTTTTAAAAATTACTACAGACAATGAAGTTTCAACACCTTAATATATGCTTTTTGAAATGCAACAACAAATGTTAAAATATATTTCACCGTAACAAAAATTAATAATTCTGAATTCAACAATTTAAAAAAATAAAATACAAAGTATTAATTTAAGATATTTTTAAAGACAATGTTATAAGTTTTCCCGTCGGGTGCAAATATGTGTAAATTCCGGGCATTAGATACACGTTAAGAGGCTACATAAAGTTGACCATGAGAGAAGCATGGGTTTTCTAAATGCACTCCTGCTACCTGCAATGTTTGTCCTTGTGCCTTGTTTATAGTAACAGCAAAGCTAAGCTTGACGGGAAACTGAACCCTTTTAAATTGGAATGGAAGGTCAGTGGGAATAATTGGCATCCGAGATATTATAACACTATTTCCCTTACCGACACCTGTTAAAATAGTAGCACCAAGTATGTTCTGTCCCAATTTTGTTATCCGAAGCTTTGTTCCATTACATAGCCGAGGAGCATTTAGATTTCACATAAGCATTACTGCTACATTTAGTTTCAATTGAAGTTTATGTGACGGTACACCCGATAGTTCAAGTGAATTCATATGAAGTACTTAGTTCCGTATCCATAATTGTATCCATTGACAAATATTCCTTCATTTCTTCTTGAACCTCGTTTAAAATGTCAGTGTTGATCCTATTTACAATTTCATTTCTTGGTGCTAATATTGCTCCTGCACACAACCACTAATCACTACACAAATTTTGTTGCAATTCCGGAAAAACATTAGAAATGAGATCCACATCACTTTCTACTAAATTACAAAATTCTCTTGACAGTGATATGTATAGCCTTCAGCGTCAACGTCTAAACAACCATCACCAATTTTCAACAACATTTCTGCGTAAAGTCCTGAATCCACGTCATTATGAAGATGCACTCTCATATTCGTTTTCAGGCGGAGTTTTTCAACTGTCGGCCATAAGCTTGATGATTTAATGCACGCTTGAATTTCATCTGCTGGTGTCCCCCTTTGAATCACTGGGAGGGTTTGACGGAAATCACCAGCCAATAAAACTACCATGCCTCCAATTATATCTGTACTATCTCGCAAGTCCTGGAGGGTCCGGTTTAAAGCTTCTATAGCCTTCTTGTGAGACATTGTACTTTCATCCCACACTAAAAGCTTGCAGTCTCGTGAACTATTTTTACTAAAATTACAGATGGGCGAATCTTCCAGTGCCAAATTCAATGGTAATTTTAAAACGGAATGGGCCGTACGACCGCCCTTTAATAGCGTCGCGGCAATACCTGACGAAGCTACAGCAACTGCTATTTTTTGGTCTTTTCTGACGGACATTAATAATAAGTTAAGCAAAAACGTTTACTTTGCACATAAACTCTTGAAAGTATTATAGTAACATAGGATACTTTTTATTAAAAAAAAAAATAAAAAAAATTTACGAAAAATGAGAAAATTTTTTGTCAAAATATCGTCAAATTTAGCTACAAACAATTTTCTTATTTTTTGTAAAAAAAATTTATTTTTTTTTAATAAAAAGTATCCTATGTTACCTCTAATACCTTCAAGAGTGTATGTGCAAAGTTTCATGATGATCGGTTAAGTAGTTTTTGCGTGAAAGCTTAACAAACAAACTTACATTCGCACTTATAATATTAGTATAGATTTGTAGTGAAATTTAATAAAAGTAAACATTGTAAATTGTATGATTTTTGTATTTTGCCACACGCTCTTTGATGCTCTTTACAAATTCAAAAAATGTATGTATTCAATTTATGTATAATTCTGGATAAACAAAACAGCCAGCGATGAACTCGTTGAACCTTTCCTAATGCCCGTGCTAAAGGATCAATAAACGTATACTATGTCTATGTTGACATAGGTATGCAAGTACAATTCAAAAACAATGTAATTTTAAGTAAACATCCGAATAACTAAAATTTCCCAAATAAATGTACATATCTACATTGAAAACCATGTAAGTATATATGTATCATTTTTACATGAAGGCAGAGCTTTTGAAGGTAGGTATAGCGTTTTTGAATTGAATAACGTAAATACCAATCAATTTTACCATAACAAGTTGACATAAAATTAATCGATGTTTGTTTCTGAATATACGCTTCAATCAATTTCCGTTGAAACTCCTCTTGCACAAATCTAATACAGATTTAATCGTTGGGGATATAGTTTACACGTTGATGTTACCTTCATTCCTCCTCATCCCAATCATGATTTCCTTGGTTTTAAAAATTCAATTGGCGTATAGCGTTTGGTGTATGAAATATTTACTTTAAAACCACTGCGTCGTCGCACAGTGGGACGAATGTATGGGGAAATGGGCAAAAATCATATCTTTTGTTTAAGTTATTGAAATCACGGAAAGTTGCATTGGGACGTCTTTTTAAACCTAAATCTATGAATTAAACATGAAAACCAAATAAATGGAAAAGTTTTTGCAAGGAAATTAAAGTTAATTTCATCAAAAAAGTTGAGCAGCGAACTTTTTTTTTAGGATTTTCATTTTATTATTAATTTTATCTCTTCTTTTAATAACAAATAATTAAATTTCTTATATGATTTCTATGTATGACAAAAAGAACCATAAATAACAATTTCATTTGAATACGAAAATAAAAAAAAAACTAGCTTATTATTCGGTGTCGGTTTGGGATGTATAATTTAAGATTTAGATTCAACGGGAAAACTAATATTATTGTTTAGTCTGTTAATAAATATGGGAATATATCTTGATCATATTTTGACATATTGCAATTTCTTGACCGCAAATTCGAAAGCTGCTCATTGTATGATTTCTCGTTGTTTTCCTGGAGTGATCCAGTCTAGCTTTTCTTATTTCCTTATGGCTTGCTTCTAAGGCTTCTTCGAAAAGAACGCCAATTGGTAATTCGAAAAAGCTTATTGTTCGATGGTGAATAAAAAAAAGGATTTAATTTTTGCACAAATGTATTTTATTAAGAAATGGACTGTATCGCTCAATTGCTCTTTGAAGACTTTATTGTTAGGCACGTCTGTACCGCTCAAGTTCTCACATTAGAATCATACTTATAATACAGAATATGGAATAATATAAAATATAAAGCACACAGGATCATATTTCGCCATATCGCACCACTTCCAGTCATCAATGTTGATTGTTGTTGTACTTGTTGCTGCTGCTGCAGCTGGCCCGTTGCAGTTGCCCGTTGATATATTTTCCCTCGCTGACGTCGTTCTCGGTCGCAAGAACCGCTTATCACGACACTATGAAAAAGGGTGTGGCCTGCGCACTTGCATGTTGATGGTCTGATTTAGATTTGATCGTCAACGTCGTCGATGATGAGGATGCGCAGCGTTAATGTGGTTGTTGTTGTGCTCGTTCCCAGAAATCTACCGGACGAAGAATACTTTCTTGTCGGCCCCGCGCCGCCGCGCCGTTGCTCTGCTCATGGTTATTGTGCAAGTAGAACTTGCACTTGGTGATGGTGTTAGGGTGTCCCGTTGGATGTTAGGGTGGCTCCTATGTTTGTCGCTCAGTGACTGCAGATGGTCAGATGTGAATCTCTAACACTTATTATGTCCTTCCCATGAATAAGAAGCTGGTGCACGCTGCTTGGCATGTAATACCAACTGTATTTTGTTAAATATATGCCTTTTGTTTCTTCCAATAGCTTAACAAAATTGTCCATGTTTATCTGAAGACCAGATGCAACTGTTCGAAGAATAATTCCAAAATTAAAAATCAGGTCCTTGTCCACACCAGTAATTTCAAAACTGAGCCTTGGGTTTAAGAAAAACCTTCTCACAGTATTTCCGTCATGGGTTGTTCCATATCCGGGCTTTGGGATGTCGACAAGGAGCCCCATTTTTTCCCTGAAATTTTCTTGTATCTGCTTTTTCCTCTCATCAAATATCAATTTATTTTCTTTGCCACGAACTGCCCAAGTTTGAATTGGTAATCTGTAGGAATGAAGTGAAGATAGGCCGTATTTGTAATTTTGGGCATTTGGCAATTGTTCTGCAATTGAAGATAAATTCATTTGAGAGGGTTTCGCTCCACAAATGTAACAGTTTTGAGATGCATTTGTTCCACTCAATGCATTTATGGCACTTCCATCAAGCATTGTCAACAACATTTTAAAGGAAACCGAAATATTTTTGTTATCAATTAAGGTTTCAAAGCTTTCAAGTTCTGAAATAGCCTTTTCTATTTTACTTTGCTCAGATCTAACAAGCGCGCTATTTTCTTTTGCAAAGATTAATTTTATTGGCCTTCAGAAAAGGGTCGGGCCTGGACGAGAATTCGCCCAAATTTCTTTGCCATCTACAGAATCCAATAATTTAAGTGGCACTAAAGCTTTAACAAATAAAAAGCTATCTGTATCTGTTCGAGAATTTTCAAAAGATTGTTTATAGTTGCTGTATCCGGAGCTGTCATCAAAGCCCCACTTACAAACAAGATTAAAAGATTGGCTTGTATTTTCATGTGCCTTTTCATTTTCTTTCACAATATTCAGTATGCTTTTTGAAGTTTTATTAAATAAAGATTGCAAATTTACACCCGCGGTGGATTCAGAAACAACAGCAACTTCTGGCAATATTTCTGACTTATATGTTTCCAACTTATAATAGCTTGAAAAACAATCTTTATATACCTAAACTGTTTACAACGAACGAAGTGAAGAATATTTTCTTTTAGATAAACCCAAGTCTAAGTATAATGCCAAGGTTTGTTGAAGAGTTAGGGTCTTATTATTCTTGCGAGGAGAACCTGAAGCACGACCAGTCAACTTTGCCGCATACCCCAACTCCTCTGAAGAGGTTTGCGACACAAGTTCTTGAACATGACGTTTTTTAGTGCGATCAGTACACTCTTCTTAACTTTCCATTGCTCGTACTTGGCATGTTTAGATTACACTATAATTTTTCGGGATATGAAGGTAAAGTGTTATAAAAATTATTGCTTAAAATAGGATTTTATCACTTATGCAATCAAGTAAAGCTTTACGTAAGCTTAGATTGGAATTAAGCCATGTTTCATTAGCGCTCATGAACCGACTAAGTCTTCTACAAGATTGCTCCCACTTCTGCTTTACCTTGAGGCAATAAAATTAAGCAACTTCCCTAATTTGCTTGTCCAACTCTTCCATTGGCTCTTTTAAGCCAAGAAGTTTCTGAATTTGTTGACAAACCTTGTCAAATTTTATGGTTCTATCACTATCCAGCCACGTTTAAAAATGTCGGCATTTTTAATACAGGTACAACAAGAAATATCAACCCTTATCTCAAATATAACAGCAACAACCACTACTGCAGCCATTTTTCAAAAGGGTTGCCAGATAAGTTTTAACGGCGCAAAAGATAGTTAGTTTTGATAACAAGTTGTTTTGTGTAAGGGTTTTAAGAATAACCTGGACAATTGTTTCAGACTGCTCATTTTTTTCGAAGACTAATTCAAATTGTTTACATTTTGTTCCACCAATTTTAAAGTCGTTATATATGGTTTTTTTGGCGCGGGTAGATTTTGGCGCCATTTTGTTTTGATGACATCTGTCAAATCTTTTGTTTATTATTCAGTTGTTTATGCCAAATCACCATGTCAAGTTACACGATTGAACATCACGTTTAAATGATAAAACTTGCGCCCATTGCGTGCATTTTACGGAAGACGTGGTGGCCCTTCACAGTCGACTGTTCAACGTTTGGTAGCCAAATTTGAGACGACCGGTTCAGTAAACAATCAGCCAACACCAGTACGTTCAAGGAACGAAAGATCAGCCGAGAACATCGCCGCGGTCCCTGAAAGAACCCGAGGCAGTCTATTCCTCGCCTTGCACAAGAACTCGGCCTTTCGCAGATTTCAACTTGGCGAATTTTGCATCGGGACTAGGGCCTAGCCTACACCCGTACAAGATCCAACTGACCTAGGAGCTCCAAGTTCGGTTTAGTGTCGAGGCGCATTTTAGGATGAATGGCTGTGTTAACAAGCAAAATTGCCGTATTTGGGACGCGTGAAAATGCATCCTCAAAAAGTTACCGCTTGGTGCGGGTTTTGGGCCAGCGGCGTAATTGGACGGTACTTTTTTGAAAACGACGCTAGTGAGGTGGTCACCGTCAACAGCGAGCGCTACATAACGATGATAAATAATTTCTTATGGCCCAAATTGATCTTAAAAATGTTTGTGTTTTCAATTTTCACTTCAAGTGCAAATCTAAATGACATTCACTTTGAGCGCAAATCTATCTGACAGAATATAATTTTGTTTTGACATAATATGACAGTTCAAAAAGATGTGTTCATTCATAATTTTATTTTCACAATTATTGGATCTGTTTGGTCTCTTTATTTAAATGAAAATTGGTTCTTTTTTTTTTAAGCATAATAAGAAGTGGTACTATAAATGGTTGAAAAGAGTACAATCCCGGACATTTAATAGAAACTATCCCAGACGTGCGTCCCCCACACAGTCATGATCATAAAAGAGTACATGTCCGGGAAAACCCGGACGTATGGCAACGCTAGTTCCAAGACTTTATGAAAACAATGTTTATGAAATAAAACATGGTCTACGAAACCGATCAAGACACTCTTCTTCATAAATAAAATGAAGGGTATAGCATTTTTCGAAAAAATGGAGGGCAGTCATGTACCAAACTGTATATGATAATAAAGTTAAGCAAAAGAATTCATTGAATCTCAAATGAGAATTATTCTAATTTAAAGACCATTTTTATGAACTATGAAATAGAATGTATATCTGCTGTAAAAACTAATGTATTTGGTAGGGGTAATGGAGGTGAACTTTTCGGTAAAAAAAAGTCTCTGAAAGATGTCTTAGTTAAATTTAAAAACATAGAGAAATCCCAAATTTTTTAAATATCACTTGAAGACAGCCGTTTGTAGGTACATCGTTCCGATTTATTTGAATTGCAGTCATTGGCAACAAGACTACGATAAGCTGCGAGAAATGGTTTATGAACTAGGACTAACAAATCTGATAATGATAGGCGATTTCAGTGGAAGGATAGGCCTATCACAAAACAACTTTAACAGTGGAACGAATTCAAATCATATTTATTATAATAGAAAATCGAAAAATGGGGTGTGTGATACGAAGGGAACTTAAATTTTGGAACTGGCTGATGCTTTAGATTGTCACGTTCTAAACGGAAGCTGTGAAGACTACCGGGGTGGTGAATTTACTTTTGTCCGTGGAACATCGTGTTCTGTGATCGACTATTGTTTTGTATCTGGAAATTGGATGAATTTGAAGTAGCTGTTAAAACATTGCCGTTGGAGGTCTCGTTTAAGCTAAGAACAGGCCGTGACGAAACAGCGGTTTCGTGATTTTCTTTTCCACCGAAATTTAATTGAAATGAGCACAACAGAGAAATTTGTCAGTGCAGTATAAACAGACGGATAGATTTGCTGATAGCCACAGAAGTTGCAGACCGCGACCTAGACACACTCGTAACTTTCATAAAAAATGCAGCTTATCAAAAAACGTTTGAAAGAAAGGTCATTACAAATAAGCAAAGTGGTTCGATATAAAGTGTTTGGCATCAACATCAACAGACAACTTAAACTTTAAAGTCCTGTATGCATCTGCAAACAAAAAATACAAAGAGCTTTGTAAGCTTAAAAAATGAAATTTCCACTTCAGAAATATTGAAACAATAAGCAAGGCTAAGAACGCAACTGATTTCTGGAAAGCAGTGAAGCTTTTCAGTGGAAAGACGACTGCAATGTCTGCAGCTCTGCACATACCCCTTCTTCAAACACATTTTTCGAGTCTTCTTAACACAACTGAAATATCACCCCCAATTCAATATGCAACCCCTTTAATAAAATAAATAAATTGAGTGGCGCAACAGTCCGTTGAGAACTAGGGCCTAGTGACTTACAACTCTCAACCATTCCTGTGTGCGAGTACTGTTGTCAGGGATGGAGGGGACCTACAGTTTATGTGCCGATTCCGAACAGCAAATTTGAGAAAGGACTTTTCATGACAAGAATTACTCTTGGAGAATTTGTCAATTCGTCGCAAGAGGCAGTACCCGTGAAAAAAACTTTAGATGACATAGGCAGGGATCGAACCCAAGACCTTTGGCATGACAGTCCAACGCACTAACCATCATGCCACGGGTACTACAACCCCTTTAATAGCCGATGAAATTCTTGATGCTTCATTTTCTCTATCTGAAGTTGAAGTAGCTATACAAGACTCTAAAGATGGCAAAGCTCCTGGGGAGGAAAGAATACCTTTTGAATTTTATAAACATCTTACCCCCAAATTTCTACAACTCCTTACTGTCGAATTCAGCAAAATTTTTGAGACGACCAACGCTCCCAAATACTCTCAAATTACACTTTAATTATGTGGCAAGAACTCCTCAGCTTACATTTTATTCCTCACCATCTAGAGCTTCCTCCATGCTGTGATCTATGTAATCGAAGAGAACGTGAAGACGTGTTTCATTTTTTGGGAGTTTGTCCAATTCTGTAAGAATTCCGCAAGAGATACAAGTACTTTGGAATTGATGTACTCAATTTAGAGGAAACCATAAAATTGATGAATGGAGAACGAGGGTGGGAAGTCTTATACCAATATTGTTTGAGTGCTTTACGATACAGAACATGTATAAATCAATGAAAGTTTTTAATGTTTTCAAAATTATTTGCAAAATTGTTAAATTTAATTTTTGAAAACGTTATATTAGATTTTTCTGTAGTATTATTATTATAAACATTAAAATGTAAATAACAGTCTGATAAACGGCTATCGGCCCAACCATTTGAAGACATAAGATAAACTTACAAAGAAAATTGTGAACAGGATTAAAATTTTGAAGTCAATGAAACTAAAACTAAACTAACTATTCGTTGATTATTCCAACATCACGGAAGAAACCATTTTGTTGAAGAATGTTTTGAATTGAATATATTCCATTCTAAAAAAAGATATTTTAAGCGATATAATTGCCCTCGACAACATTTTGCTTGATTTTAGTGATTCTGTGTTCCCCTTAGAACTTGCAAACTTATGTACATATATTTGAAGAAGAAAACACTTTAAAAGTTAATGTTTTCAATACGACAAAAAAGTAAATCGGCCTTCATCTTTTCGAGCTCTTAGAATATATGTTAATTATGTATATATTTATGAACCTATAAAGGTTTTCCTACTTCCAGAGAGGACAAACTTCTTCAGTTCATGCAGTAACGAATACTTTAAAGATACATATACAAGACATAGCTATACTAACTTGGCTAATATAGCGAGGAAAATAGATAACATCTAGAAGGTTACATTGCTGATTGCAATCAAAATCATCACACAATTAAGTAACTTGTGTGTATGAAGATGATGTATACAGTATACCCCCCTCCCAAAAAATTTAATTACACTTGTTCTTATCCTGGTCTGGTCTGCTATACTAGTTTATTTCTTACACATTGGCTCTAACGCCACATTCACCACGGCCACAGTCCTAGACAAACCGAGATCACTCTCTCTGACAATGCAATCAGCACCAAAATGATTGCAGACACCACACGGATGAGGACGACATGACGACGACGACGCATGGACAGTCACATATAAACTAAGTCATATTTGACAATTAGATTATAGAATAACAAAGGCTTTGACATTGTTTACAAGATAAACCAAAGTGCTTAATTAACTTTTGCATTATGTCTTGGTGTAAGTGTGTGTCTATATGTGTGTGATACCCGTTTGCCGAAATCAAAAACCTTATACCTTAATTCTACACTGTTCACATTCTATGGTAATGCCTTGATACACTGCACCAAATTATAATATTAAACCAAATAAAATGTGTTTAATTTCCAAAGGGCAAACAATTAAACTGGCCTAAAAAAATGGTCTTTCATTTGTTTGTTTTGTCGAATTTTTGCGATGTTGCATTTACACCTTGAGGTTGAAAACCTGGATTATTTATAAGACCGACGTCATTAACTTACTTACTTTACTTAAGGTGGCACTACAGTCCTGTGTGAACTAGGGCCTCACCCACCGAACTTCTCCATCTAGCTCGGTCTGTAGCTAGATGTCTCCAGTTTCGCGCTCGAAAGTGGGTGAGGTCACTTTCCACTTGTGCGCGCCACCTGATCCGCGATCTTCCTCTACTGCACTATCCTGTGGGTGTGGATTCGAAGACTTTCCGGGCCGGAGCATTGGTTTCCATGCGCTCTACGTGACCCAGCCATCTTAGTCGTTGGACTTTTACCCTTCTGGTTTAGTCTACGTCGCTGTACAGTCCGTTCAGCTCGTCGTTCCATCTTCTCCTCCACTCCTCTTCTATGCATACGGGACCGTGGATCACGCCAAGAACTTTTCTCTCGAAACGACCGAAGGTGCTTTCATCCGCTTTTGTCATAGTCCATGCTTCTGCACCGTATAGCATATAGCGACACTTTGGTCCCTCGATAAAGGGATTTGCTACTCAATTGCTTTCTTAGCCCGAAGAAACAGCGGTTAGCAAGATTTATTCTTTGTTTGATCTCAGCGCTGGTGTTGTTTTCTGCGTTTGCAGCGGAGCCTAGGTAGACGAAGTAATTGACTCCCTCAAAGTTACGTCTATCGATGGTGACGTTTTGACCAAGACGTATGTGTTGTAGGTCCTCTCTTGACGACAGCATGTACTTTGTTTTTCCCTCATTAACCGTTAAACCCATTTTTGCCGCCTCTGCCTCAATACTCACACAAGCCCCATTGACATCACGCTGAGTTCATCCGATTATGTCAATGTCATCAGCTATGCTAGTAATTGGACACACTTTTGAAAGATAGTACCTCTGGTGTTGACGTGGGAGCTCTGCACAATTCTTTCAAGAACGATGTTAAAAAATCACATGACAGCGCATCACCTTGTCTAAAACCTTTGTTGACATCGAAAGGTTCTGTGAAGTTCTTTCCAACCTTTATGGAGTAGCGTGAATTCTTCATTGTCATCCTGCACAAACGGACGAGTTTGGCAGGGATGCCAAAACTAGACATGGCTCTGTACAGCTCGTCCCTGTTGTTTCTGTCATACGCGGCCTTAAAATCGATAAACAGATATTGGATGTCGATTTGATGTTCTTGGGTTTTTTCCTGGATCGGTCGTAATGTGAGTATTTGATCGACTGTGGACTTTCCTGGTCGAAGACCACACTGTTGACGATGGGCTTTAGACGTCATAAACACCTAGAAAAATAATTGGATCTAGGGGATTTACGGAAACGTTTTTCTGATACTATGGACAAGAGCAACATTTTTCAAAAATGTTTAACGAAGGTGTTTGCTGTTCTTTTAAAATCTTTGATTTTGTATGTCAACTTATAAATATATAAATCGGGTAACGCAACAATCCTTTGAGAACTAGGGCCTAGTGCCTTACAACTTTCAATCAATGTGCGAGTAATGCTATCAGGGATGAAGGGGGGACCTACAGTTTTAAGCCGAATCCGATCGGCTAATTTGAGAAAACACTTTTCATGACAAAAATTACTCCTGAAGAATTTGTCAATTCTTCGCAAGAGGCAGTACCCGTGAAAAAAACTTTATGTGGCACAGGCAGGGATTGAACCCATTATATCTATGGCATGACAGTCCTACGCACTAACCATCACTCCACGGGTACTACTAAATTTCCTTCAAGTATACAAATATCTGAAGTATCTCGTGGTTAAAATTACTGATCCATCCCCGTCAATTAAAATATAATATCGAACCTCGCGTGGGTTAATGTCGTCCCATATATGGACATTTTTCTCGTTAAAACAGCCATTCATCAAAAAATGCGCCTCTTCTCTAAAGATGATTTTTCGGACAAAATTGGGGTCCTCTTCCAAACGATTTGAAACCCAGTCAGCGAACAAACGGCGTTGTCTATGGTCATAAACTTTGAGCTCCTGTTTCAATTGGATCTTGTACGGGTGGAGGCTAGGCCCAAGTCCCGAAGCAAGATTCGCCAGGTTAAAGTGTGTGAAAGGCCGAGTTCTTGTGCACGGCGAAGACATGACTGCCTCGGGTTCTGCTGTACACTTTCACGGACCGCGGCGACATTCTTGGCCGCTCTTGCGTTCCTTGAACGTACGGGTGTTGGCTGATTGTTTACTGAACCGGTCGTCTCAAATTTGGCCATCAAACGTTGAAGAGTCGACTGTAAAGAGCCACCACGTCTACCGTAAAATGGGCGCAATGCGCACAACGTTTGCGTTAATGAATACTCATTTTGTTATTAAAGTTTTATCATTTGAGCGTGCTGTTCGATCGTGTAACTTGCCATGATGATTTGGCATAAACAACTGAATAATAAACAAAAGATTTGACAAATGTCACCAAAACAAAATGGCCGCCACGAGGCGCCAAAATCTTTCCATGCCAATTGAAAAAAGCTTTATAAGCGGATAGCTTCACACGACCCCATCTGCGGTACTTTATACCCTACTTTACCTTACACCTCTTGATATACTTATCAAACAAATAGCTGCAAGCTCTGCTATTCGCCTCAAAGCTTTAGCGCAATGGGTTAACAAAAACATTGGCCACTCCGTAATTCTTACATATTTACAGTCAATTCTAAAGCACACAGACTATACACCATCCCCAAACTGCAATTCGACAGAAACTTCCAGATTTCTATACCTTTCAGATCTTTCTGGGAGGATAGGAGATTCCTGGAAGAAGAGTCAATCCACTTTTACGCATGTGATCAGAAACAAATAAAGGTGTTGGTGGAGGTGTGTACTCTGAATGACTGAAATTAAGTCTCTCATTCCGCCTTCCCAATAGTTGTAGACTGTTCCAGACGGAGCTTTTGGCGATAAAAGAAGTCTAGCCCTTGCTTAAAGAAAACGTGATATCACCATCTGATATCCGTATTTTCTCAGATAGTCATTAGTCAGGCTACTATCAAATCTTTGGACTCTGTCTCTACATCCTGCGTAATAATCCATAACTGTCGATCATCTCTAATGGAGAATGCTGGGCAATAGAGTAATTCCAGGAAATTGTAAGGCAGATGAACTCGCAAGAAATGATATCGTACAACCCATTCTACTGATTCATTGAGCTTAGGAGAAAGCCTCAAGATTCATATGGTACCACAATGGACCATTAAACTGGCCTAAGTGTGTCCTAATCTATCACGGAAAGCCATTTTAACCTAACCTAACCTGTGTTGACGTAAACGAACAGCAGCATCTGGTTCATCTTTCCCCCATTTTGTGCCGTCTTCACCAAAGAAGAAAACATCAATTTGTTGCACCTTAGAGCCCGTTCACACGATTCGGTATTTTCGCCGTATCGGATATTTTCTCGATTCGGTGTCTTTCGGTTGGAGTGTTCAGACGGTACGGTAATTTAACCGTACACCGTACTCAACCCTACACCGTATTCGGTGTAAAACACAAAAACGACTATATACTAGCAATACATCATTCCACAGTAGCCCAGACGAAAAATGACGCACTTTCGGTCAAAATACCGAATCGTCTGAACGCACTGTATGTAAATACATTGCCACTATAAACCGAATTGGTTTTTTTGCCGTACGACCGAAAACGATTTGCAGTGACAAAACCGAATGACAAAATCGACCGAATCGGTGATTTTACCGTATACGGTTAAATGCCGTATCGTCTGAATATACTCATTTAAATTATATTGCCACTGGCTTATACGGCAAAATCGCCGATACGGCAAAACCACCGATTCGGCATCGTGTGAACGGGCTCTTACTATGCATTTCACCCAATTTTTCTTCCTCTTCATCACTATCCAGCAGATCATTTGGTTCATGTTCAACCACACAAATTGTCTTCTATGTCGAATGCGTTGTCTTTAGGAACATAATCAAAAAATAATCGGCGACTTCAACACTGAATCACTGAATCAACTTCTTCATTCCAATCAGCATTATGGCTTTAAGGCCGTTGACAATCGCGAAAAAAAATCAGCGCCATTAGTCTGACTACGCAATCGCGTGGTGTCTGGCTTGGCGCATGTGCCGTTCCGAAGGTGTAACTTTTTAAAATCCTTCAAACGTTCTTGGTAAGGACTTTTCTAGACTACATATTTTTTAAAATCGAAAGCCAATAAAATTTTAGGAAGTTGCTTGAAAGCTCAAATTGCTATTTTAACTAGCAATGTATTATATTAACATTTAAAAACGAAATATTCCTGGCCAGACCCAGGGGTCAGACCAAGGGTGAAGGGAAAACTTCACTAGCCACCGAATTATCTAAGTAGGGTCGTAAAGTTTTACATGAGACGATTTATAAATAAAATAAAAATAAATTGGGTGGCTCAACAGTCCGTTGAGAACTAGGGCCTAGTGATTTACAACTCTCAACCATTCCTTTGTGCGAGTACTGTTGTCAGGGATGGAGGGGACCTACAGTTTTTAAGCCGAATCCGAACGGCCAATTTGAGAAAGCACTTTTCATGACAATAATTATTACTCTTGGAGAATTTGTCAATTCCTCGTAAGAGGCAGTACCCGTGAAAAGAACTTTAGATGGCATAGGCAGGGATCGAACCCAAGACCTCTGGCATGACAGTCCAACGCACTAACCATCATGCCACGGGTACTACACATGAGACGATTTAGAAATATTTTATTATATCATTGAATATCGTTGAAATTTTTATTGACCGAAGGAAATTACAAATGTTTTTTTTTTCAGTGTATAGGAATTTATATCCTGGTATTTGTTTTTGTTCTGATTTTGACTAGAAAATTGAGTGCCCAAGGGTGTTACCTACAATAATAAGTAACTCTATACATATCGTATATTTGGTTGTATGTGTGTTTTGGACATATACGTATTTCCGAGTGTGTGCGAGAGTTTGGCTGACTCATTTGTCAATTACAGTGAACTAATGAAGTTATGATAACAATAACAAGTTACCGTATATCCGGGATATGCATATCTACCCTTACCTAAAACCCTATACTCATAGATATTTATATGGAGACGAAATTTGTAAACCGGATGTTATTTTACATATAGATGTAATTGATTGCTTGGGGCAGTGAATATGCCATTGTTGCAGCTCTGACACTTGCAAAAGTCATGATTGCATACAATTTTTGAAACGAAGGGCTCTAAAGGGGTATTTATTATCATATCTAAACTTGGGTAAGTCTATATATGATAGACACATCAATTTTCATAGAAGACACAGGGAGGAAAGTAAACTTCTTCTTCTTCAAATTGATTGAGAGGGAAGAACTTTCCATATTGCATAAAATTCTATATGAATATCTAAGAAAGTTATGGATTGGGATATAGGGGTTGAATAAATTTACAAATATACATATTCATGTGTATACACTACAGATACTTCCGCAGGGAAGTTAGATTTGTAAATTTTTGAATACTAATTAATTTTAAGCTTCTCAGTCATTTTCACTTGGGATGAAGAATGAAGAATTATCTTTACCTAAATTTTATGAGTTGGGTTTTTATTTAACTAACTCTTATATTTAAAAAAGAAAGATTATTGTCAGTATAGAAAATATATGTCTGGAGAGATGTGAATAGAAGCGAAGATTCAATAGAGAATACTACCACCGTCCACCTTTACCAAAATGTGAATGTAGCGAAAGGAGCCAAAACACGACGAAAGAACAACATATCCGGTGGATTCTACTTTACTTACTTACTTACTTATCCGGCTCACAATCCATGAAGGGTCTCAGCCTGAGATACTGCAGTCTTCCATCGTGAACGATCCCTCGCATGCACTCTCCAGTCACCGAGACCAAGCGCTCTGGCATCCGCAGTCACTTGGTCCTTGTACCGTAGGTTTCGGTCTTCCTTGTCGTCTTGAACCTGGGGGCTGGGATGAGAAGACTTTCTTGGCTGGAGCGTTGTCGTCCATTCGCTCGATGTGGCCGAGCCAATGTAGTCGTCTTTTCTTGGCGTTCTGGACTACATCCACATCTTGTATCTTCTTCTCCATTCGCCATCGTCGCATACGGGACCAAAAATCCGTCGAAGAATTTTTCTTTCGAAAGCGCCCAGTATCAATTCCCCTTTTTTCCTTATCGTCCAGCACTCGGCGCCGCCGGAGAGTAGGACTGGTAAAATCAAAGTTTTGTATAGCAGACACTTTGTCTTTCGAGTGAGGAGTTTTGAACTAAGTTGTTTGGCCAAACCGAAGCAGCAGCGGTTCGCTAGGGTAATTCTTCTTCGGATCTCCACTAAGGGGTCGTTCGTGGGATTGATGTTTGTTCCAAGGTAGGTGAACTCCTTAACTACCTCGAAATTGCTACTACCAACAGTGACGTTTTGTCCTAGGCGGTGGACAGAGCCATGGATTCAGCCATGAAAATCCCACCCCCCCAGGTTTAAGACGACCATTGAATGTTAGACAAATTTTAGAAAGCTTAAAGGGACATACCATCGCTCATTGATTTCATATTCTGAATATGAAAAAACCGGAAAAAAAATAGAGTTAAGTTAAGTATTACCCCTTCCTGGTGTGCGGTAGAAAAAGAATCACCTAACTGGATGAGCATTGCTGAGATATTGCGAAAATTATTTGAGAGCTTCAATAAAAGTGCCTTTTTGGATAAAGCTTTGCTAATAACAATATCGAAAGTGCAATGGAAGACCTGACACCTTGCGGGAATTTTCGAGTCTATCAAAAATATCTGCCAAAATATGTATATGCATTATAACCAGGCTTTGAACTTATTTCCACCCTATTCGAGGTAGAATACAAGTATTTGCTTTCATCAACAGGTCATTTTGGCTTTTATTTGTTTCTTTCAAGAAGATAGACCGCAATAGTCCTGGACGGACCTGGACCTCAACCAACATAAGTCTTATGTAAGGTCGGTTTTTAGCTAGCTGTATCCAGTGTCTCACGCCAAGTTAGTCCTTTCCACCTGAGGCGCCGTCTTTCTCTACTGCACCGTCCCTCAGAATTAGAATCGAAGAACTTGCGGGCTTGAGCGTTGGTGTCCATTTGCTCTACATGACCCAGCCATCTAAGCCGTTGGACTTTTATTCTTTTAACCAGGTCTCAGTGTCGCTGTAGAGCCTGTACAATTCGTCGGTGTATGTTCTAATGCACTCTCCATCTTTGTAGACGGGACCAAAAATCACCCGAACAATTTTTCTCTCGAAGCATTCTGAGACGCTCTCATCTTTCGTCAAAAGGGCCCAGGCCTCAGCGCCATATATAACAACCGGGATGATGAGTGTGTGTATAGATGATAATTTTAGATACTTGAGAGAAGAAATTTCTGCTCAATTGCCTTCTAAGTCCATAAGCAGTGATTTCCAAGAGTTATTCTGCTTTTGATTTCAGTGCTGATGTCGTTGTCTGAATTTATAGCGGTGCCTAGGTAGACAAAGTCTTTAAATACCACAAACTTATAGCTGTTCATGGTGGCGTTTTTTCCAAGACGTGGTCGTTCAATGGCCTTTTTTGATGACAGCATATAATTGGTCTTGCCCTCATTGACTACTAAATCCATCTTCTCCACTTCCGTGGCAATGCTCAAAAAGGCTCCACTGACATCACGCTCTGATCTTCCAATTATGTCAATATCATCTGCGTATCCGAGTAATTGGATGAACCTTTGGAAGATTGTGCCTCTATAGTGTTGACGGCAGGGCCGTCGAGAGGAATTCCGGGCCCGGGACGGAAAAATCTCGGGCCCCCCATATTTACCATTTTTTTCAAAGTTCATGCCTACTTATATGGTACGTTCTAATTTCAATTACGAATAGAATGAAATTGGTTGGAATTAACGGAAATAATAATTTTTTATTTGCAAAGTGAAACGAAAAAAAGTGTTAATCATCAAATCAATCTCACGGGTATAGTCCAGTTTAGTCGAAATAGAAGATGGATAGAAAATAATTCTACATGCGAGTAGATCAGATTCCGAACAGAATCATACATTCAATTCGATATTGCCAACGACATGTTGGTTGGTCGATTAGCTATTTAAAAAAAAATTAGCATGAAGATCTATTACCTACTATGAAAATAAAAAAGAGCCAAGTAAAAGTATTTGAAATTTGTCTTTTTGTATGTATTTAAAAGGTTTACATTAAATACCCTGTATTGTTTTATTTTATATTAAAATATTATCAAAATTTTTTCATTAGAATTAGTTTGCATTCAATGAAATATTTCTTTTAAACGAGCTTTCCTAGCTTTCTTGGCAGCAAAACAACTTCTAATTACATCGAAATTCAATTTCATTGCCAAAGGTGCTTCGATACATAGTGTAGCAAGTCCAAATACGCGATCTTGTGATGAGCCACGAACGATGAAAATTCTTTTTCTGGCAAGGATGCTAAATGAACGTTCGGTACTAGCTACGGTTACAGGTACGGAGAGCAACACATATGTTGGGGAAAATCGTCTTCAAGTTCTGGGAATAAGTAGTATTGAGCAAGCACAATGGCGGAAGTTCTGCTTCAAAATTGTTTTTTCAGATTAATTATTTCTTCTTTCAACTCTTGAGACACATCACACATGCGAGTTATACTTTTGGATGAACCTTGTAGCGGAGTTTTTAATCTCAATTTCGTCCATTGTTGAAAACTGTCATAAAAATGAAAATGTAGCATTCGAATTCTTCATCGTATCGAACCGACGAGAAATTCCAGATATAATTGAATCAACTATGTCGTAAAAGGTGTTTTTCTTGAAATTTATTTCTTCGTCTGTTTCAATTTGTTCTCCAGCTCCTCGATTTTCTCCAAAATGTCTCTTTAATTGCCTTTTTCGGTTCGATGGGAACGAAAAAGGCAACTGCTTTGCATTCAGATAAATTTGATCCCATTCTTTTCGAATACAGTTCAAATCGGAGATCAAGTTGTCAAGATTTCGAATTTCATCGTTAATAGTCATGTTTCTAGCTTGAAGAATGACACTTCTTTCAATTATAGCGCTAAGAACCTTGCACCAAATCGAAGACATCAGGACGCATTCAAATTTGTGCATATATTTTAAAACGCCATTTACATCTCTTCGAGTTTCAGTTTCACATGGTAAATACACGGCAATCGGAGTTTTGTTTAAAATATGACTTTGTGCACCATTATACTCTCCTTTCATATTGCTTCCATTTTCATAGCCTTGTGCACAACAGTCTTCTAAAGGGATTTCATTCTTTGCCAATGTTTCGCAGATCAAATCAGCTATTGCGGTGCCAGTTTTTTTGTTGCAATCGACAAATTCCAAAAAACCGTTCTTAGATGGTGAACACATTTTATTCCAATCGCAGATATCGCAAAATAAATGTGTTTTGTTCCACATGACTTGAATTGGGTGTTGCATCGACAATTATAGCAAAGTATTTGGCGTTTTCAATCTCCTTCAAAATAGCTGAATTCACATGTTGGGCACAAATTTTAATGAACTCATTTTGAATCTCAACGGAAAGGTAGTGGACTTGCAAACGTTTGTGCTCTTGTTGTGAAATTCTTACCTTTTCCAAGTGCTCCTGAAGTAAGGGGTCATAATTCCAAAATGCCCAAAAAATTACCATTATTTGGCTCTCCAATAAGATTGCCATCGCCTCGTATTCCTAGTCCCCTGGTGGGATTTCCCATTCCCCCGACACCGAATCAAAAATTTCGTTTACTGCAGAAAGAAAAATAGAAGAAAAGAAACTTTATAAACACAGAAACCGGAATGAATATTGGTGTTTTGTTTTAATATGCCGGGCCTCTTATTTTGACTTTAAAAATTTTCAAAATAAAATAAATTTGAAATTTACGTTAAATTAAATAAGAAAAGCGAAACAATTTATTATAACTTTCTTTCAATAGTTCAGAGTTGCCCAATTTTCCATTAAATATTAACAAAAATGTACGTCAATAACAATCAGGGGCACGGATCGGCAAGCTTGTGACTGATAGATTAGCAGATAACATATGCAAACAGGGGCCTGATTGCGAAAGCATGAATGATTTTAAATTTTCGGGCCTCTAAAAATAACATACCATTTAAAAAGGTATGTTGATGATAAATATGGAGTATATTCTCATTGCTTTCAATTTTACGGGCCCCTAGAAAATCCCGGGCCCGTGGGTTTCCCCCTTTCCACCACCATCTACGGGGCTGGTTGACGGTTGAGTTATGCACAATTCTTTCCAGAACGATGTTGAAGAAGTCGCATGAAAATGCATTGCCTTGTCTTAAATCTTTTTTGACATCAAACGCATCGGTCAGATCTTTTGCGACTTTGATAGTGCAGCATGCATTCTCCATCTTAATTTTGCACAAACAAATAAGTTTGACAGCGATGCAAAAACTAGACATTTCTCTGTAAGGCTCTTCCCTAGATGCTGTCATATCCGGCCTTAAATTTAATAAAGAGATTGTCGATATCGATTTGAAGTTCCTGGGTTTTTTCCAAGATCTACCGTAATGTGAATATTTGGTCAATGGTGGACTTTCCTGGTCGGAAAGTCGGCCACACTGATAAGAACTGATAAGATTGTTGACAAACGGCTTCAGAAGTTTAAGTTCTTTAAAGGCTGCAATCTATAATTGGTATTAGTATACATTTGACAGAAAAATACTTTGCACAAAAATAAATCCAAACTTTGTTTACTTAGGCCATTTTATTTATTTTGTGTGTTTTTGAACTATAGGTATGAAGTGAATAAATCGAATTTTTAAGAATGATGAATATGCCAGTATACTGAAATACCTGAAAACCGAGTGTCATTTCATCATCACAATAATAACGTGGTTTAAATTTGTATTTTCACCTAAGGTAATGTTCAGAATGAATATCTTCCTTTTTATTTCTTATATTAAAGACAATAACTTGAAGGAAAACCAAAACAAAACTAAACAAAACATCCTCCTTTCCATTAAGGCTTTATTCATTAAAATTAATCATAAATTTCTTATTTTCTCTATCAACATACTTTCAAAACTGACCAATTTGTTATTTTTTGACAAGAGAACAAATAAAACCACTCAGACTCTGTGGATGCTGTGCAGCAAATTAAACGCGCACAACCACAGTCTAGACCTGTGATGAAAAAGTTGACCTTGTTCGAAATAAGCCAAATTTATTGCATATAAAAACAACAAAACAAAAACATATAATTCAAAAGGCCCAACAAACCAAACAAAAACAAAACAAAAATGGGGGATGATAATAAATAAGAATATTAGAAACAAAAGAAAACAATAAAAACATTAATCAACAAAAATGTAAGTAATAGCTACAAGGAGCCGATAAATCATTCTATAAGTGGTATCGTTTCAGTATTCATTATACCAACGTTTAAGATGATAGTACGTGCAGAAGGGTAAAATTAGAAAGTACGAATATACCTTTAGGTTACCTTTTACCCTCTTGTTTACTTATTTACTGGGCGTGAAGGATTAAAATGTAAAGGAATATCAAACATTAGAAGGATATTTTTTGAGTTTGTCCTCGTTAAAAGGCTTTTTTGGTAGTTTTGATATTTTTAAAGATAATAATTATGACACACTTAAGGGTCTTGTTACACCCTTTAGCATCATTTCCAACAAGGGTTGGGTGACAAATAAGGTTTCCGTGTACATTGGTTGTTGAACGTTCCAATGACATGGAAGACTGACCGTGGTTAAGCATTCCACATTCGCATTGTACGGCTGAAGAACTAGTCTCTGCACTTCACAGTACCCCCAATGATAAGTTCAATTGGATATTTCGCTTGAATTTAGTCCGTAATAACGGTAAAAAAGTCAAGAATCATTACGACGATGTTATTTTCATCAACTATTTTAAAAGCTCTTCTTTGAACACGGTCCAAGAGGCTTAGGTAAGTTACAGGAGCACCAGTCCAGAGATGGGATTAAGATACAAATGCAGTTTTTTGTAGATTGTAGCTAACTCTCAAGGACAGACAAATTTCTTGCATCGTATCAGAACACCCAAGTTTAGGTTAAGGTGCCTGTTGACGGTAAAACCAACACACTTAAACCAATAGTTGGTTCGTTGTAATCTACCTTTCTTGTTGAACCAGTTAGAGCTAACTATGAAGCGTTTGAGACAAAGGATGTCATAACTTCTAAAATAACTAGGATTACTCTAGTAAAAGTCTCCAAGGTGAAGTCTTTGTGTTTGCGATACCGCAGGGCATGTATATAGAAAGTGAGACACTGTCTCCTCTTCTAATGCATCCTTGAAGATTCTGATTCCTATAGCTGAGCTAATTTAGTTTACCGACAAATGATTGTATTAAAAACCATCTGTGGTTTGCTTTCTGTATGGTTTCATGCCAAAGCATACGTTTATAAGAGTAGTCCATCAAAGGTAAACTTGTTCCATTTCTTGCAAGTTCGTCAGCTTTGCAATTTTCTGTAATGTCTCTATGACCCAAGACCCAAAAAAATAAATATTGAACTGATCCGCCATCTCCACAAGAGATGATCGGCAGTTTCGGGCTGTTAGTAAGTTTATTGAGAGCAGATTTTATGGCAGCTTGACCATGTGAGAAGATGCGTATTTCGGTAGAAAATAAGACGTTTTATCTGAGCCAAGAGAGGACTTCTTTGATATTCTGCCTCGAACACGCTACAGTTTTGAAGACGAAATGTGAGACATAGATTTAGTAGGTCGGACTACACGCTTCCACCGACCCCGTCTCAGGTTTTGATCCATCTGTACAGAAGTTAAAGATCTGAATGATTTCAGAATAATGAATATCATCACTATTATTTTTGATCCACTGTGAGAAGGCTTTAAGTCGAATGGTTGTGTTAGCGGCCGATTGTTTGCTGAAAATATCTAGCGGTATAAGACTGAACAAAGCATGAAGTGCAAACCCAAACATTTTGCGGCATTTTAAGCGACTGCACTTTAAAAAGTAGACATCTTCAAGTTATTTAGATCTTAAAACTTTAAGAAAGCCTTACACTTTTTATTTGAGTACAAAAAAAAATAAGATTGAACTGAAAACGAGTCTTAGAAATTTAAGGCCAACTTTAGTTTGTGTTAAGAAAATAATGAATGCTATACTCTCATAACGTGATATCAAACTATCGATCTTTTATTCAAGGTTTCTTCTAAAAAACTTGAATATTTTCTCTATTTCTTTGAGAAGTTGCTTTGAAAATAGTTTAAAGCATTACTAAAGTTTTTCCAAACATAAAATATTGTGAAAAATTTGAAGATTATAACAAATTTATAAATTGTTTTCCAAGAAAAAGCGATTTTTTGGTGAATATCTTTAAATTACTAACAATTCTGTAGATGAAATCTTTGCATCTACCCAGAATGAAAAAAGTCATCCTATTGACTAATTTGGTAGTCAAATTGACAATTCGGTAGTCAATTTTCAGCCGATAACCGCAAATGTCAATAGGACAATTTTCGGCTGTCAATTATGGGATCCGAAATTTGTTTACAACTTGCTAGCCACTATAACAACTGTAGTAGTCAATATGACAACTTTGGTTGAAGAAAATTTAAACTACGGTTGCCATATTGACTAATGTGGTAGTCAATACAACTGCGGTAGTCAATACGACAACTGCGGTAGTCAATACGACTACGGTAGTCAATACGACAACTGCGGTAGTCAATACAACTACGGTAGTCAATACGACAACTGCAGTAGTCAATACGACAACTGCGGTAGTCAATATGACAATTTTTGTTGATAACCGAAATCTAATTTGACTACCGGATAGTCAATGTAACAACCCTTGATAGTCAATTTTGATAGTCAACCAAATTGTCATATTGACTACCGAAGCTTTTCTATCGATTACTTTTGATGTCATATTGACTACCGAAGCTTTTCTATCGATTACTTTTGATGTCATATTGACTACCCGAATGTGACAATCGAAAATTTACTATTTAGTAGTCAATATTTTAAAATAAGGTTATCATATTGACTATTTTGGTAGTCAATGCGACAATTTGGTCAATTTTCATGTTGACTATGACCGATTGTAAATATGACAACTGAAAACACGAAAAAACGACATGAACTTCTCCTCTCTAAAATTCACTGACAACTGAGAGATGAAGACGACACATTAGTTGTTTAAGTAAGGTTAACAACTGTTGGCTTGCTTCATCAATTTTGTAAATATTTCCACCATAATATCCAAAGCAAAGCGTATGTGTTTTCTACAGAGATGGCAGAGTAGATTACGTCAGGTAATCTACTCGGTAAACTACGTGTAGTTAATTGGATAAACTACACGTTTGATTTGTTTCATTTACTACCCTACATTTGTTACGTGTGCTACCTTCACAAAAAACGTTAAATTTCAAAAAGAATTTTAAAAAAACGAGTGAAAAGTAACGACTAACGAGTGAAAAACACTGAACTATACATAAGAACCAAAAATGTTGCGTAAATGAACTCAATCAAGGAATTCGAAGTTTTATGAAAGAAAAATGCAAATTTAATAATCATCTGCTTTTTAATAATCTATGCTTTTCGAGGATTGTTTTTGTTCTTAATTTCAGTTTTCAGATTTCACAACACTACGCAACACAACAGTAAGCAACGAAACTTGAATGAAAGTGATTAGCTGCGAACTGCGATTCTGCGACCGGCGCCGACGACGAGAGTTAGTTTTTCACACTTTTACAGTTATCTTTTCGATGCAATTTGTCAATTTGGTGGTTGAATGAACATTTCAAACTACGTTTTGACGTCTACCGCTACGTCTGCTACATTTAACTACGTTAACTACATTTAACTACATTAACTACCTCATCTATGTAGCAGACGTAACAAATGTAGTAAATCAAGAAAATTCGCATTTCTGCCATCTCTGGTTTTCTACTAAACCGAAGTCGAATAGATTGATTTGATTGTAGATATTATTATTACCGACATTTAAATATGCCTTCATACTCTTAAGGCGATGTCGGCTCATAGTACCTTTGATTACATAGGCCCATTGTGATACCACATGAATCTTGAGGCATTTTTCTAAGCTCAATGAAACCAGTTTGAGTTCTTTACAAAACACTGAAAGACTGAATATGCTAATACGATTTATAGACGAATTTTCCCGGTAAGTTTTTATTTTTTATTTAAAATGCGCATGTATGCCATTGAGTGTGGAATATGACATCATTCAAATGCCCGCCTCGGCTCCTTACGGTGGCACGGATCAGAGTGGTCCAATGACTCTTCCGCATAGAACCGGCTGAATTTTAGCAATGGCCTGTGTTATATTCACCTTTAGGGCATCGGTCGATTGTGGTTTATTTGCATAGACCTGCGACTTCAACAAACCCCACAGGAAGAGGTCTAGCGGGGTCAAATCGCGTGACCTTGGTGGCCAATTCACATCACCCCTGCGAGAGATGATAACCTTACCCTCAAATCGTTCATGCAAAATGTCAATCGTGGCGTTTTCTGTGTGGCACGCGCCGTCGTCTAGGTCCATATGGTTCAATTTGGGCCTTAAGAAATTAGTAATCATCGTTATGTAGCGCTCGCTGTTGACGGTGGCCGTTTCACTAACGTCGTTTTCAAAAAAGTACAGACCAATTACGCCGCCGACCCAAAATCCACACCAAACGGTAACTTTTTGAGGATGTATTATCACCTGGTGAACCTCGCGTGGGTTGGTTTCGTCCCATATTCGGCAATTTTGCTTGTTAACACATCCATTAATCCCAAAAAACCCCTCGTCACTAAAGATGATTTTTCGGCAAAAATTGAGGTCCTCTACCAAACGATTCGAAGCTCAGTCAGCGAAAAAACGGTGTGGCGTTGTCTATGGTCATGAACTTTGAGCTTCTGGGTCAGTTGAATCTTGTACGGGTGTAGGCAAAAGTCCCAACGTGACGCAAAAATTCGCCAAGTTCAAGTCTGCGAAAGGCCGAGTCCTTGTGGACGACGGGGAATAGACTGCCTCGGGTTCTGCTGTACACTTTCACGGACCGCGGCGATGTTCTCGGCTGATCTTGAGATTTCCGCCACGGGGCGCAAAAATCTACCCGCGCCAATTGAAAATCTCGTTAGTACTTTGTCTAAAGCTTGTTGTTGAGATGCTTTCCTGAAACCACTATAGAAACGTCATCCGCATAGACAATCACTCTGAAACCCTCTGCATCCAGACCAGTTAGGATTTCATTTACCACCAGGTTCCCGAGGAGAGGGGGCCAAACACTTCCCTCTATAAAATAATATTAGACTTTACCAAAGAGTTTATCCTACGATAGAATCTCGTTTCAGATCATAAGACCCTATAGGTGAGCAGTCATTATACATAAGAGTATAAGTGAAACCATTGCGGTCAAACCCGATATAGGAAGAAGGGTATATCAACTGTTGTTTTATTTTTTCTGTCTTTATTTTGCAAACTAAAAAAATTTTAATAAAAATGATAAATTCTTTTCATATCATCTTTGAAGAGAATAAATAAAAAATGAAGTTCATTAAAACATTTTTAATTACTGTCATTCAAGAGCTCTTCAAACAACGAACAAACAAAAATAAAGGAATAAAAAGTTTTATTCCTGACTTTGACGTTATTTGATTTAACTTTTTCTTCCTGTTTCTTGGAATATCCTCAACAAGAACAAAAACAACAAAATTATTTCCCCTTAAGAGTTTGTATAAAATTAAGCTGAAGTCAGAATTGGTCTATCATTGGATATCACTTATCTGAATGGACAAAAATAAGTTTTATTCCTGTTATTGTTGCAGGGCAGTACCGTACCGTGTTTTAAAAACATTACCTATTATAATTATACCACTCGGCCACTTGTTGAGAACATATCCAGGACAAAAAAATAATTTTGACATCGGACTTTTTATCCATGCACAACAAATTACCCATCAGCCGGTGCCGTAGCCGGTGCCGGTTCCTTTACCCAGAGACTTGGCTGATGGTGCATACAATAATTTGCATTTTCACAATATAAAACCAAAATATAGCAGAGCCTGATGGTTCCAGAGAGGTAAACATGCAAAAAGCTAAGTTGCCAACTTTCATTCTAAATATTAATGCAGTCCCGTTCGCCGCGTCGCGTCGCGTTGAGTCCCCGAATGCCACCTACCTTTTTACATTATTTCGTAGTCTCTGCGCTGGCTGGTTGTGCCCTTAATGGATTCAGTAATAATCACACTCATAAATGTAGCAATTCTGCCCCTAGGTCGAAGGAGGGTGTGAGGATGATAGGGTTGTGTATACTGCGTTGGACATTGAGGAGGTTTCTTTGCGAAAGACTTCTCCCGCCATCGTGTATAGAGTCGGTTGGCCTTATAATGGAGGTAATAATGGTAATACGTGACCATTAAAGCTACATTCTATTATACCTACACGTTAAGGTGTTTTGCACCCAGGTGCAGTCTCATAAAAACAAGCACAAACAAACAAACATAAAACAACTAAGGCACAGGATTATAGGTGTTGTAATAAAGGCTGGCAGATAACTATTATCACAGATGATGCAAAACGGAAACACTGTACTATGCCCAACGTACCGTACTGAAACCCTCACACCGCCCCAACATAATTAGTGATAATTTGTATTAAAACTAGATATTGGTGGAGTTTCGTGATATTTAAGGAAAAATTAAGTAATATAGGTAGATGCAAAGATTATAGGTCGAAGGTGCTTAGATGATTGGCTTTCAGTAATAGCAAAATAATGTGTGTATTTTTCTTGATTTTATTTCTGGCTGGGGGAAAACTCTGATCTTATAGTAAAAATCTGTATTAATAAAACAAAAACTTTGTTTTTCTTGATTGCGTGTTTGTTGCTTTTAGGGCTAATCTCGGAAACCACAAATTAGACTTTGGCTTTAAGAGAATGGGGAAATGGGGATATATATTTTAAAATACTGCTGTAAAAGAAAGTGAAGCCCCCTTAAATGTAAATAAAGCTTACTTTTTGAAAAGTGGTTTTTAAAATAAAGGTTTGGTTCACGTGATGCGCCGAATATTCGGTCGACAAAATCGGCCAGAAGGTTCGGTAATTCGTTCGAGCCACAATAGATCAATTTTGCACCACGTTTTCTCTAGTGGAAATTGTGCATCATCAGGGAAGGCGTATACAGTGCGCAAAAAAGACGCTATTGGTGTATCGAAGGAGACCTGAATGAGTCAATCCGCAATCGTGCACAATAATTGGAGCTGCGTCTATCTACTTTATGGAAGATTGGAAGCGTAGTTCCGTTTTCAAAAAGTCACTGTTTAGTGTGCTTTATGGGCAAAGGGTCCTTCGTCCATATTTCTCGGAGAATAAAGCCTTAACTGGCAAATGCCATCATCGCCTAGCAAAACGGGACTGATACCCTATTAGTCAAGAAGATAAAACTCCAGCTCATCTTCGATTCATTAAAGAAAAAGAAGTCAGCAGGTGTCGATGTTATATCCAACATTGTACTACGACATTTACCCCAGAAAGCTGTGGACATTTATACCACTCTGTTCATGCTGCGTCTGAGCTTGTTTCTGATATCCAGTGGAACAAATCTAAAAGGCAATGTACATTGTACAGGTGCTTGTCTGGTTGACTTGGAGAAGGCCTTCGACACCGTATGGTTAGAGGGTCTTTATCTAAAGCTGACCAGACTTGGCATAAGTAAACCACTGTTGTATGTATATGCTTTATGACATGCTTAATAGTAGACGGTTTATTGTCAAAATTGGCAATGTAACATCTACCAAAATCTTTGATATTAAAAATGGTCTTCAACAGGGAGCGGTTAACTCGCCGATTTTGATCAGCAATTACACCAGTGATTTGATAGCAACGGCCCCAAAAATTGAGGTTATCAATACACTTTTGCATTGTGACTTCGAAAAGAAAATCAACTTTCAGAAATGCGAAACTATTTTGTTCAGGACTCCGCTGTATGGACATGGAGCCTCAAGGAATACGAGAAAGAACTGGAAAAATCTAGTGATCGTTGGACCAAATTGCAGCCACTGGCGAATGTGTAGTAAAGTACCTTGGCATCTGGTTGGATCAGTTCTTGTATTTCGACAAACATATGAGTGCTGCTCTGGTCAGAGCTAGGGGAGCTTTTGCCCTGACAAAACGGTTGTTCTTTAGCAGCCGTCTTGACAGCAGGGTGAAGGTGATTTGCTTCATGGTCCTTACCCGGCCAATGATTGCATATGGGTGCCCGGTATGGTTCAACGTTGCCCCATCTCTAATGGAAAAGATTCGTGTGTTTGAGAGACAACGTCTGCTACGTTGTCTTGGACTACCCAGAACACTAGAGTTGAAGTACAAACATTACTATTCCAACCAGGTTCTCTACTACATAAACAGAATAGATAATTTCTTGCTGAAGCTTAGTAGGGGTCGCATTGCGAGAGCGATGTCGTCGACAACAGCTTCATTTTAGGGGCTTACTACCCCAACAATGAGTACTACGAAAGCGGCAACATTCCGGCCGAAGCTTTCCTCTATTTAGACAATCGAGGGCTGATACAGGACAGAGAGGCGGTTCCGCTAATCTACCACGTCAGTCGTAAAACTGTAGATAGGCGACTCCTTTACAGTCGAGAAGTCCTCGTACTGGACCAGAGTTGCAAATAATGCATTGAATTTTATAATGCATTTTGAATAAATTAGAAAATATTTTTCAATTTTTAATTCTACTTTTTTTTAATTATTCATTAAATTTTATTTTTCAATGTTACCGTATGGCATTAATAATTTAAGGTTATTTTTTAATTGTGTTCTATCAAATTAAAATACTATTTTCCAATGCAAAACTTTTGAAATAAAAATACGTATTTTTATTTTATTTGGCAGACTTTCGCAATTAATAATTAAAATACTTTAAGTTTTTATTTCCAAAATTTTTAAGCTGATTAATGTTATGACTTACGGTTATGACGCAATTATAACACAAAACACAACAACTATTCAAATATTATAATTTATTATTATTATTGTTCGACCGAAAAACGAATTTTTTCAAAATGTATTTGTTAATATCAGTCAATCTTCAACCTGGGACATTTTTACGTCAAGATTTCGAATATTAACTCAAATAGATGGAAATAATTGAATAAATTCCCACTAGGCATTGAATTAAAAAATTGTAGCTCATTTTGAATTTAATTCAATTTTAATTTTGACTTGAAATAAAATACCATTTATTTACTAATTCAATAAAACTTGCAATAAAATAAATTTTAATTTTTAGTTTAATATTGATGGCAATAAATTAAATTTTTAATGGGTAATTCATAGATGACAATTAGCATTATATATTTTATTTCAGTCAAAGAACAATATCCTTAAAAAAATAAAAAGTAATGCATTGAATTGACATTAGAATTTTTGCAACTCTACACTGGACGTAGCCGAGCGCCTTCGGTTCATTAGGACTGGTGAGGCAGGAGAACCAGTTTCGGTGGCTTCAAATTAAGAATGACATTTAAAGTTGTCTAGGGCGTTTGGTCTTGGCCGGCTTACATAGGTTTAAGGATAAGGTTAGGAACAGTCAGGGTGGTACCGAAAAAAAAAAAATCAATAAAAATAAAAATAAAAAATACAAATTAAAAAAAAAACCTAAAAAGCTTACTGTGGCTGTTCTAGTTTTTAAGTAGTTTTAAGTAATTTTAAGTAGTATTATTGGTTTTGGTTAGTTTTAAGTAGCTTGAGTATTATAATGGGTTACGGGTTTCTTATTTCTTTTTAAGTGATACAATGTTTTCTTTTTTTAATTGTCTTGGTTTTACATTAAATTATTGTTATTTAGTATTAAAATTGTTATTAGGCCGAAAGGCAGATAGGTAATGGATTAACTTAGAGCATAGGGCCAGTAAGATATTTTTTTTAAGTTTTTGAAATAAACGCTAATTTTTGTTAAAAATTTTTGTCCAGCTTTAAGATAGTTTTAAGATTTTGATAAAATAAATTTAAAAAAAAAAAAAAAAAACCTACCCTAATGTTACAGTCAATGGGGAACGCTATTTAGTCATTATGAATTAATTTTTCGTGCCAGAATTGTAGGATGTTGATATGGGCGACCTTGGCTTTGGTTCCAACAAGACGGTGCCACATGCCATACAGCCTTCGAAACAATCAATTTATTGAAGAAACCTTTTGGTGGTGGTATTTGCTGGAGTCGTCGTCGGTCTGCTTGGTGGCTTTCAGGATGGTGCGATTAAACACCGCTAGATTATTTTTTGTTAGGTTATGTAAAATCACTTGTCTACGCATATAAACTCCAGACGATTGACGTTTTGGATGAGAATATTCGATGCGTTAATGCTCCGTATTGACATACAGCTCTAATTGCTGCAAAAGTGGTCCAAATGGACCTCTCGGCTGGAATTTCTTTGAGTCAGGCACGGTGTTCACTTCCTGGAAAACATTTTTCAATACAATTTTTATTTGTATTTCTTCTTGAAAACCACACCTCTAAAAAAAACAACCTTTAAGAAACTTTTTCTATGAGGTAATTTTGTCCCATTGAAATTTTTTCCTTACACCTCCTTGATAGATACAATTTTAAACCAGAGCTAGTCCTAGAAGTCTGCCAAGTGGGACTTAAAGTTTTGGTGGTACAATAATTATGATTAACCATTCAAATTTTCCCAAAGCTTGGTAGCACTTTTAGTCTGAAGTTCTAACGTTAGTTTGTTTAACGAATTCAATAAATCAAATACATAAAACTAGCCCTAACAACCGTCAACTCATGTTTCAATCGACCTATTAGTAATTAAGATTTGTTAAGACTCTATAAGCCTTAAAAACGGGCAGAGGACTTGATGGAGTCGTTACCGAAGTTCACCAGTAAATCCCAAAACACAATACGAAACACTGCTGTGGGAAAAACTTGACAGGTCTTACGAACAGTCCCATGAAGCTTCCTTAGATCTGATTAACCATACAGATGTCTAATAAAGTAGTTAATAGCAGGGCTTTTGTTTTTGTTGATTTTGGGCTTACTTCTCTTCTTGTAATAAAAAAATCAAAATTAAAGTTTTATGTGCACGCACGTGCAGGAAACTAAAGACCATAAAAGAGTGATTAAACTAGGAAGGTAGGTGTATTTAAATTTATAATTCAATTTCCATCCCTTAACAATAAACTGCTTTTTCTAAAATTATAAAACTCTTATTTTGTCCTTTACGCGTAAACTTGAATTAATGATTTTTCATTCCATATTCAATAAAATTCCTCTATCATGCTTAAAAAAAACCGATTAGAACAAAAATATTAAGATCAATAGAGCGGTACTAATAGTTTATTTATGATAATTTCTCTGGTATCTCAATAACTCGACTGCGTTATTGCTCCATGAATTAAAAGTAACCCATTTTATAGACTAAAGTTCCAGAATACTAAGCAAAAGTATATATGTAGGTACCTAAACCTATACGCTTTTATATCTAGGTATATATTATTATCCAACCCTGAACCCCATTGGCCAGAACCAGAACCAGGACCAAGAGCATATCAGATCTATAGTTTAATATATGAAGACCTATACGTTCTTTTTTATGTTCATCGACCTTTTTGCACACTGCAGCACTTAAGCCCATAACAATGTTGAAAATTGTTTCCCATATCTTTTTAACACATCGAGGGAGAAACTATTGGTTTTTATAGTTTTCCGCTTTAATACCTACGTACGATGGGGGTTCCGTGTTTTCTTTTCTTCCTCTAGTTATTGTGCCTTATTTTGAAATGGATTATACGATTGCTTCCAATTCGAGCCATTTTATGTGGTCAAAAAGGAATAGCTGCTTGTGGGCTTAACAAGGGCAAGAGTGTGTTTTTTTTATGTAGCGCGACGAAACCCTAAACCTAGAATCAGGCTTTGAAGGTTTTCTTGTAGAACGTAGATAGCAACAATAGAAATTGGCAATTAAATTCCTATCCACTTTTTATTGAACCAAAAATTTGCGGTTCTCTAGGACTTGGGTAAAGGGTATGATTTTGTGCAACCATCCCTGACGATATCGTTGGCGTTTGTTGGTTTGATATGGTGGAAGGCTGATTTGGAAAATTGATAAAATTGTTAAGTTGTAATAAACTTGTTTGGATATAAAATTAATAGCACATATAGCTAGGTAACCAAAAGCCCAGGTGGGAATAGAGGTAAGCAAGCATAACAAGCCATGTACGACATTGGACAATTAAGTCAATCGTTTTTGTGTTGACCTTTGTCTCTAACTCTTCTAAAAATAGAATAAAAGGAAAATAGCATACAAATGTAAGCTATCAGAGGGAATAAGCTTAAGATTAGAACTTTTAAGTTTTATTTTTAAATTGATAATTGTTGACGACACCGATATTTGGCAGCACCAATTCATAATTAGAATGTAATAAAGAACATACATGTACAATATTTGGTAGCTTGGGGCCCATTTCATAAACATTGACAATAGCGATAGGTGTATGTTTATTATTGTGGACAATAAATAGTTTACAATTGTCGTTTTCTCAAATTTTTCCCAAATTTTATCTCGAAGGTGCTTCCAGTCCAGTCCTTGCGTTGAGACCTTTTGCCTCTTCTGCGATATCCTTCCATTTATTAACCCTCATATCATAGCTCGAGGTTTTACTAAACTTTGCGAATAAAATATCTTTATTTTCTAAAAGCAACTTTAAGTACATTTATTTTGGGAATGTTATTCATTTTAAAACTCATGATTTTGATTATGTTTTATACACTTCACTTTTTAATAATTTAATTATTAAAAATTAAATAAAGGATTTTTACAAAATGTGACATTTTAACAATGAAAGTTTGCCAGTGTTCGGTTTCTTCTAACATCGAAACAAATAATCATAACACATTTCAAGATTATACAGTGAAATTTCCACAACAAATTTTTCAGCAATGGTTATTGCCTTGGACTGTCATGTCAGAGGTCTTGGGTTTAATCCCTGCCTGTTCCATCTAAAGTTTTTTTACGGGTACTGCCTCTTGCGAGGAATTGACAAATCCTATTCTAATCCTAATTCTTGTCCTGAAAAGTGTTTTCTCCAACTATCCTTTCGGATTCGGCTTAACTGTAGGTGTTTGCTCAGCAAAATTGTCAATAAACTCAAATTTTTGGCAATAGACTTGATGTCTTAAAATGTTAACTGAAGTAGAAAAGCATGGTTAAGGTAATAGAAAATTATCAAATTGATTAATTTTGTTTACTTTAAGAAGATTCAACGACAACTTAATGCAGCTAAAAATAAAAACTTTAAAACGTAAGGTGTTACAAATTTTGCAAAAGTGAAAATTGGAGAATGCTGGGCAGGGTAGACATGTGCATTCAAGGCGACACAAGCGTCCACAGGTTTTTCTCAAAACCCAACTCTGTCTATTAACTCCTACTCTCACCTCCCCGTGGTGAACATCGGGTACTTAGTACTTCAACTGGAGATTGGGTTCCAACCCCAGTGGAAAGTTGTTGGGGGTAGCAAACGAGAGATGGGATAGAGGTGTTTCCACTAAGCACCTCTCCTTTCATTCAGACGGCAGCGGTCGAATTCCCGAGATGGAATCAACGGTGGCGTCTACAGTTCCAGTTAGGTTGACTACTTAGTGAACAGCCCAGGCCTGTAAGGAGCGGTTATGCCAGCTTTCGCACTTGGAATGAAATCAAGTGCCTGATAATTAAGGTGGAAGGTCGTGCATCAAAGTGACTTCCTGACCACATAAAGAAAATCCAGTAGCGAAGCACCAACAAGCCTCGGATACGGAGGGATTTACTGTTAACAACCCACGCAAACGAATTAAGGACAACGAACTTCGGACATGCAGGTGGACTGTTAGGTCCCTTAACAGATCACGTGCAGCCAAAGAATTAGTATAGGTCCTAGAATGCTATAAAGCAGACATCATACAGGATGAAAAACTGCGATATTTACTATGGAGACTTCTACCGAGAAAACCAACAGCGCTTATTTGGATGCGGCTTTGTCATTGGATGCCAGACTGAGGCAACAAGTCTTTAGCTATAGGTGCATCAACGAGCGTCTCATGACCATCCGCATCAACGCTAAATTAGGCAACAATACCCTTATAAGCGCAGACGCCCCTACAGAAGTAAAGGATGAGAACACCAAGGATATGTTCTTCGAGCTCTTAGACAAAACATATGAGCAGTGTCCTAGCTACGATATTTAAATTGTCCTGGGCGGTTTTAATGCCAATCTAGGAAGGGAAGACATCTTTGGTGGAATAATCGAGAAAAACAGCCCGCACGACAAGACTTCCGACAACGGATTCAGTCCCATCGATTTTGCTGTAAAGAACCCCTATTTTAATGAGGAATGCTGGCAGGCAAATGCAGCCAAACAACAGGCACGCAAAGCGGCGCTGCATAGAAAGAAAGAAAAAGAGAGAGCATGAGAAGCGTGTGGTCGAAGATGTTGAGAGGTTCAAAAGCAGGAATGAAGTTCGAAAGTTTCATTCGAAATTCACAAGTACATAAACATATAACCGAAGGCTGCAAAGGCGAAAGTGAAAACATCATTGTGGAACCGCCGTCATTGCTGAGGATATGGAAGGACCACTTCTGCAGACTGTATAACGGGACGACGAACGGAATTCCGCTGTCAGGCAGGATAATCCGTTCAACACAGACGAGGAAAGCCAACAATCCCGTCCTCCCGACTTAGAATTAGTAAAGATTGCCATATCTAAGTTGAAGTGTGGTTTAAGACCAGGAAAGTCCACAGTCAATCAAATATTCACATTACGGCAGATCCTAGAATAAACCCAGGAACATCAAATCGACACCCATCATCTTTTCATCGATTTCAAGGCCGCATATGACAGCATCTACAGGGACGGGCTGTATAGAGCCATGTCTAGTTTTAGCATCCCTGCCAAACCCATCCGTTTGTGCAGGATGACCATGGAGAATTCACGCTGCTCCATACAGGTTGGAAACAACTTAACAGAACCTTTTGATGTCAAAAAATATTTAAGACAAGGTGATGCGCTGTCATGCGATTTTTTTAACATCGTACTTGAAAGAATAGTGCAGAGCTCCCACATCTTTCAAAAGTCTATGCAATTACTAGCATAGCTGATGACATTGACATAATCGGAAGAACTCAGAAAAAAACACCAGCGTTGAGATCAAACGAAGAATAACTCTTGCTAACCGCTGTTTCTTTGGGCTAAGAAAGCAATTGAGTAGCAAAGCCCTCTTTCGAGGGACCAAAGTGTCGCTACATAAGACCTTCATCATCCCCGTCCTGCTATACGGTGCAGAAGCATGGACTATGACAAAAGCTGATGAAAACACATTGAGTCGTTTCGAGAGAAAAGTTCTTCGTGTGATCAACGGTCCCGTATGCATCGAAGGGGAGTGGAGGAGAAGATGGAACGACGACGTAGACTTATCCAGAAGGGTAAAAGTCCAACGACTAAGATGGCTGGGTCACGTAGAGCGCATGCAAACCAATGCTCCGGCCCGGAAAGTCTTCGAATCCACACCCACAGGACAGCGCAGTAGAGGAAGACCGCGCATCAGGTGGCGGGCACAAGTGGAAAGTGACCTCACCTAACTTGGAGCGCAAAACTGGAGACATCTAGCTAGGGACCGAGCTAGATGGAAAAGTTTGTTGGGTGAGACCCTAGTTCACACAGGACTGCAGCGCCACCTTAAGTAAGTAAGTAAGTTGGCAGGACTAGTCAAGACAAGAAAATAATAATTCCATCATCAACTAGGAGAGGGAAGTTGGTAGGACTCAGTGGCGATGGCACCATATAAGTCGATTCCCATCGACTTACCTTTTGTAAATCTCAATATCAACAAATAAACTTCACGCAACATGTATATAAACAAATCATACAACAGCAACGCTTGTGATATCGACATTACTTTACATAATTCAATCAACATGTATTTTCTTCTTTAAAGGTAGGTATGCCGGGTTATTATTTTATCGCTGAATAGAACAAAATTTGTTTTCTCTCCCGTTTTCTCTTCTACTTCTCGCTAGACGCGTACTTCTTTATTCAACCAACGCTTTCTTAAGCATAGAAATAACCCGATGTTCACCGACTTTCATCCGATGAATTTTTATGTATCTGAAAATTCACTTGCTTGTGCAAAAAACAAACAAGAGTGTTGAAAATGGAGAAATTCGCATTGCGCATGTCAGGTTGAGCCTAGCAAAGCAAAGCAGTACACGTTGACGCACTATACACTTATTCATTTTCATAGAGTAAACACAAATTCAACCATTCTGTATAGGAAAAAAGACAAACGTAACCCGTCTCTTATGGACTTATTGGATATTTTCCTTCATTCTCGGCGGATAAAGTTTATGAAGTTGGGGTTGCCACTTAAAGAAAATTGCGTAGTGGAATAATTTTTGGCAGAAAGTTACTGTAATTTTAGTTAAGTGACACAAGTAGCCAAAATTAACTAGGTTAATGAGATTTTGTTCTAAAATACTGTTTACAAGCAGATTGCAGTGCAAGGTGTAGATATGAATAAAAGTGTGAACAACAAAATTATTAATTAAAGATAAAAAGTTAATTAAAGTTTGAATTGGAAGTGATTTGTGAAAAGTGGTTGCATTTTGTTTAAATTTTAGTTACTCAAAATTCACAATGTAGTATTGCAAGAATCCGGAACTCAATAATTAATAATAAAAACAACAATAATTGCGAGTGTCAGCATGACTCAGTGACCAACTTAAATAGTGACGATTCATATCGCACCACTTGAACCTTTTCAAGTGCATTGCCCGAGTAATGTATGACACAATTAAGTTCGGGCCTTCTTGCTATGCTTGCACTTTCCACTAAATATAATTGTGTATAGATAAGTATATATAAGGTGAAAATAATATTAAATAAAGACATTCAATATACAATATCCATCAACTGAATATCTGAGTTTTATTCCGCCAATGCTATTACATGGCGATCCTGCCAGATATTAAGTAAAATTGAATCAACAATAGTATCATTGATGTCCAAAGAAGAAATAGACGCAATATTCGAGAAATGGGAAACCTATTTAAGCGCTAAGAAGAGTGAAGACCCTAGCGCCCATCAACATACAACAAAGGAGAAGTCATAAATAAATAATAAAATTTTGGCAACCTCACGGCTGCTTATTTATGGGCAAATATTTTTGCCTTTAAAGTTAATAAAAAAAAAAAAGAAAAAAAAATGGGTTGGGGACAATCTAAAGTCGAAAACCCAAATGCAAATGTTGTAAACACTATTAAAGTCGTAGATCACACCAGTCATTTAAATGACATTTGGTGGTTTTTATTAATTCTCATAATAATATCTAGTGTAAAATTATTTATAAAATTGTACTCAACACACAATAAATTTTTAAAAAAAAGGTACACCCAAAACGAAGGGGTTTGTAAACTATAAAAAAAAAAAAAATGAATAAAAATTAAAATATAAAGCATTTTAAGTTTCATTTCTTATTTATTTCAGTTCAAAAAAAAAAAAAAAACAAAAAAAAAAAAATATTAATTATAATATATATGTATGTATATATAAATATATAGATAAATATCTACATAAATGTATGTATATATACGCATAGGAACTATACAGTATACATACACAGTAACACATGTGTCAGTGGGATAAAATACTTACAGAGTTAGTAACTAGAAAAGCAGAAGCAGATAGGGCTTATAAATGTATTAACAAAAATGTTCCCATTCGTAGGGAAACGATAATCAAACATTGCATAGCAATATTAGCAGCTTTAAATGGGATAGCTGAAAGTTTACGAAATCTACCTGTAGAAATAGCGAACGTTCATAAAGAACAGGGACAAGAAATTTTTATAAGCGTCAGAGACAAGTTGATAGCCGCGTTAGGAAAGCATAACATAGAAGCAGAAGTACCTTCCACCTACGCTGAAGACATAGAAATTAAATTTGAAGAATTATTCCTGATAAATGAAGACAATTCTCAGTTAGAAAAGAAAGAAAACACAGACGATTTATTAAGTGGTTATCAGAGTGTAGAAAAACATCAGTTTAAACAAAATCCAATAGAAACCAAAATGCCAGTAACAGCAGTAGAATTCATAAAGTTAGCCTCATCAATTCTTCCAGAGTTTGATGGTAGTGCAGAAAATTTAACACGTTTTTTAGATGCAATAGATATCCTTGAACAGATTAAAGAGACTCATGAAGCCACCGCGGTTTTGATAGTCAAAACTAAGCTTAAGGGAACGGCTAGAAACTTGATTAACAACGAACAAACACTACAAAACATTAAAGATAGACTTAAAACTAAGGTAAAAGGTGAATCAGTTGAAGTTCTGACTGCCAAAATCATGAATATACAACAACGTAATAAGACCGCAAACCAATACACTGGTGAGATAGAAGCTTTAACAAAATCACTAGAGGGAGCATACATTTCTGATGGCTTAACAACTGATTTGGCAACAAAATATGCTACACAGACGGCAGTAAAAGCAATGTGCAAGAACTGTTCAATAGACAGTGTTAAACTAATCATGCAAGCTGGTACATTTGGTACAATGAATGACGCCATATCAAAATTTACAAATAGTTGCACTGATGCTTCTGGTAATCCTAATACCATACTATATATAAACCGGAATCAAGGTAGTTACAATGGAAATTATCGTAACTACAGAGGTAGATTTAGGCCAAATCATAGCAGAGACGACTACAACTCTAATAAAACCAAAAGAAATTTTAACCAAAATAACCAGAGGTTCAGAGATCAACATAATCCAAGAAATATTAGAAATATAACCCAGCAGGAAAACCAGCAAACTCCACTTCAAGAACAAGAATAGATAGTGCTTTAAAAAAGATATATGCATTTAATTTGCATCTCAGCAGTTATATATCTTCAAGTTCAACTTTAAATAATTTAGTCTCAACGTTCCTAGTAGATACTGGAGCAGACATATCCATTTTTAAAAAGGGCCACATAAATCAAAATGTGTGTATAGACACTTCAATTGTTACAGGCCTTAACGGCATTGGTCATGGTACAGTTAGTACCATAGGCATGGTGAGTGCGGATCTAATATTAGAGGATCTGCTTGTTCGACATGATTTCCATGTGGTAGAAGACAACTTTCCCATACCATGTTCAGGTATTTTAGGTCTAGATTTTTTTAAGAAATATAATTGTGTTTTAGATTATCAAACAAAACAAGATTGGCTTATAATAAGATCGAAAGATTACCATGAGGATATAGCAATACCCATGTCAAATTCTTATGAAGTAAACACAATTTCTATTCCCGCTAGATCTGAAGTCATTCGACTTATTCATATAGAATCAACAGAGGAAGAAATTTTTATTCCTCATCAGGAGATTAAGACCGGTGTGTATATAGCTAACACAATTACTTCAAGAAATCAACCATTTGTTAAAATTGCCAACACTTCGAATGAAAATATAACTATACAGAATATAAAGGTGACAACAGAAAGTCTTAACGACTATAATATTATCCATTCGATTCCAGCAACGGGTAATTGTGAAGAAAAATTAAATAAACTTAGGAAACATTTCCCTAAATTTGCTTATAAAGCATTGAACAACTTGTGCTCCAACTACGTGGACATTTTCGCATTAGAAACAGAGCCCATAACAACCAATACATTTTATAAACAAAAACTTAGGATGAAAGATGATGAACCAGTGTATATTAAAAACTATAGGATACCTCAAGTACATAAAGATGAAATAAGTAGGCAGTTAGGTAAATTAATTAAAGATGATATAGTAGAACCATCCATTTCGGAATACAATAGTCCTATACTCTTAGTACCCAAAAAACCACTCCCAGGCAAACAAGAGAAAAGGTGGAGACTAGTCATTGACTACAGAGCAATTAATAAAAAACTAATGGCAGATAAATTCCCATTACCAAGAATAGACGATATACTCGATCAATTGGGAAGAGCAAAATATTTCTCATGTTTAGACTTAACGTCAGGATTCCATCAAATAGAGTTAAGCAAGGAATCAAGAGATATCACATCTTTCACAGCTGATGGCGGTACATACCGATTTAAGCGACTTCCTTATGGATTGAAAATTGCCCCAAATTCTTTTCAAAGGATGATGACACTAGCATTTGCAGGTCTTAAGCCATCGCAAGCATTTCTTTACATGGATGACTTGGTAGTATTAGGTTGTTCCGAAAAACACATGATCAAAAATTTAGAGGATGTTTTCAATACATGCAGAAAGTACAACTTAAAACTGCATCCTGATAAATGCATATTTTTCAATCAAGAAGTTACATATCTTGGGCATAAATGCACAAACAAGGGCATTTTGCCTGACCCAAGTAAATTTGAAACAGTCCAGAAATATCCCGTACCAAAGAATGCTGACGAAACTAAGAGATTTGTTGCGTTTTGTAACTATTACAGGCGATTTATTCCTAATTTCGCTGAACATTCTAGGATTTTAACAAGGTTGTGTAGGAAAAATGTTCCATTTGACTGGACTGAGGAATGTACTAACGCTTTTCAATATTTAAAAAAAATCTCTAATCAGTCCACAAATACTCCAATACCCTGATTTTAGCAAAGAATTCTATATCACAACAGACGCTAGCGGTTTCGCTTGCGGCGCAGTGCTTAGCCAAAAATATGAAGACAAGCAATTACCAATAGCCTACGGTTCAAGAGCATTCACCAAAGGAGAAACTAATAAAGCCACAATAGAGAAAGAATTAGCAGCCATACATTGGGCCATAACCTTTTTTAGACCATATGTCTACGGAAGAAAATTTTTCGTCAAAACAGACCACAGGCCCTTAACCTATCTTTTCTCAATGAGAAACCCATCTTCTAAACTAATGCGAATAAGATTAGACCTTGAAGAATATGACTTTGAAGTGGAATACATAGCTGGAAAAGAAAATTACATAGCGGACGCACTATCCCGAATAAATATTGCAGATTTAAAGCAACTTACGGTAGAATCTACAAAAGTGTACAGAGTAACAACAAGAGCAATGAATAAACATAATCCTTACACTGTTGCAAATGACATAAGTCACCACGTCGAGAACCCCAAAATTTACGAAGCGCTAAATAAATATGAAGTTAGAAAGCATGCTCAGCTCATTTTTGATTTCCCGAAAATGTATATCAGGAAAGGAAAGAAAATTTGCAGCTATATAGATACAAGCAACCTGATTGTTGAGACGAAAATTGACTTAGGACAATTCTTTGTCAGGCTTATGAAAGAAGCCGGCAAATTAGGACTTGTAAAAATACAATTGTCTTTAGGAGACAAATTGTTTAAATATACTCGAGTAGATGAATTTAAAGAAAAGGGTACCCAAGTTCTCAACGGAATAGAAATAGCGTTAACTCCGGAATTAACGCAGGTGACAAATGTTGAAAAAATTAACGAAATCATTAGACAGTACCATGACGATCCAATTCGGGGAGGCCACCCAGGAATCGTTCGTACTACTAACAAAATAAGGCAACATTTCTACTGGAAAAATATGAAAAAAGATATAAAGAATTATGTTAACGATTGTACACAATGTAAAAAGAACAAAACAAATAGACACATTAGAGAACCAATGGTTATAACAGAAACACCAAGAAAAGCATTCGAAACTGTTCAAATAGATACAATAGGTCCTCTTCCAAAGTCTTTTAATGGGAACGAGTACGCAATCACCATCATATGTGATCTGACAAAGTATTTTATTGCAGTACCAATACCAACCAAGCACGCCAAAACAATAGCAAGAGCAATATTTGAAAACTGTATTCTCGTCTATGGTTGTATGAAAACAATGTTAACAGACATGGGAACAGAATATAAAAACAGCATTTTTGAAGAATTATGTCAATTACTTAAAGTTGAACATAAAACTTCAACACCATATCATCATCAAACACTGGGAACAGTTGAACGTAGCCATCGTACATTCAATGAATATGTACGCTCCTATATATCTGTTGATAAAAGCGATTGGGATGAATATCTCAAATATTTTTGCTATTGTTACAACACGACACCATCAACCGTGCATGGTTACTGTCCTTTTGAACTTGTTTTCGGGAAAACACCACCTATATTTGACTTCCTCAAACAGAATGAAATTACTCCACTCTATAACTACGACGCGTACGACAAAGAATTAAAATACCGACTACAAGTAGCGCAACAAAGAGCCAAAGAGTACATTATGAAAAGAAAAGAAAAACAGAAAACAATTTACGATAGGAAAATACAATCTAAGGAAATTAAAATAGGAGATCTAGTGTTAGTAAAAGATGAAACAGGTCATAAGTTAGATAGTAGATACAAGGGTCCCTTTAGAGTAGAAAGCATAGATAAGAACAATAATTATAATTTAACATTTAACAACACAGACAATAACAAATTAAGAAAACAAATAAGTAAAAATATTGTAATACACAAAAACAGGTTAAAACCTATAGACTAAAAATGTATGTTCAATACACATAATATGTACTTACATAGAGTTTAAATTTGAGTAGGTACATAGATATTAAGATTAAAAAAAAAAAAAAAAAAAAAAAAAAAAAAATACTACACATAATCAAATTCATAATTTAATATTGAAATGCATATAATTTTGCAAATTATGTAACTATACAAAAATTATTAAAATTTAATGAACACAAAATGTAAACAAAACAAATGTGCATCAAAATAATGTAAAAGAATGCCCATCCATTGACACCAACAATGTATAAGCATTCTTAAAAAAAAAGGGAGGTGTAGTATTGCAAGAATCCGGAACTCAATAATTAATAATAAAAACAACAATAATTGCGAGTGTCAGCATGACTCAGTGACCAACTTAAATAGTGACGATTCATATCGCACCACTTGAACCTTTTCAAGTGCATTGCCCGAGTAATGTATGACACAATTAAGTTCGGGCCTTCTTGCTATGCTTGCACTTTCCACTAAATATAATTGTGTATAGATAAGTATATATAAGGTGAAAATAATATTAAATAAAGACATTCAATATACAATATCCATCAACTGAATATCTGAGTTTTATTCCGCCAATGCTATTACAACAATGGCTCTTATAGAAATAGATTTGCTGTTAGATAAAAATAATGGCTTTGGGAAACTTATTTTCTTAAAGAAAAAAAAGTGATAGAAAAATAGGACGCTCCACACCTCCATTGAGCTTATCTATTAAATAATAAAGCAAAGATTCTTGTAGGTTTTCGCGTTATGTTAAAAAAGTTGTCAGTTGAATTACATATTCTTAAAAATTTTAAAATTACCAACAATATTTTTCATATAAAGAAATAGTTTTGTAAAATAGATTTTTAGTCGAAAACAAATGTTTACCAATTTTAGTAGCATTTCTTTTATTTTTACAAATTGGATGAATGAAATTAATTTAAGAGTTGTCAAGAACCGAACATCAATTTTTATCAAATTTGCGTACTATTTTTTGTAGATTTTATTTTTTTACGAAAAAACGGAATGTTGGATTTTTATAAAAAAAAAAACTACAGAATATCGAAAACAATATTTTCTGTGAAATAAAAAATTTGAAGACAATATTTTTAATTTTTGAAAAGCTATTTTGAGTCGAAAGTAAATTTTTTACTAAGTTTTAGTACCTATTGCTTTTTTTTTTTTTTGTAAAAAAAACTGTTAATTTGATTTTTCTCAAAATTTTTCCGAATGTTGAAAATAATATTTATTGTAAGATAAAATAAGTTTGAAGTCATAATCTCAAGTTTTTGAAAAGATATTTGGGTCGAAATTCAATTTTTACCAACTTTGAGTAATGTTTTTTTTAGGTTTTTATTTTTTATAAAAAAACTGTCAATTTGATTTTTCCCAAAATTTTACCAGATGTTAAAAACGTTATTTTTTGTTGCACAAAATTATTTTGGAGATATAGTCATTTTTTATTCGTAAAATTTTTGAGATGACAACATTTTTTTCGATTTTGCGGCTTTAAAAAATTAACTTAAAGTTTTGTATACAACTCCATCTCATCGTCACCTTAAAGTTGTAGCACTCCATAAACATTTTAAGAATGATATGTTATGTGACACATTTCCACAAATTTTGTATTTAAGTAGAATGTTTTCAACAACTCCGATAAGTGTTGCTTCAGTTGAGAGATCTTTTTCAGCAAGTACATTTCATTAAGTACATTTCTGATATTTTTTCTAGTCGCTCATTTTTCTCCGACTTACCTTTAGAAATAAGTCACGCCTCGCCACTGGTAGGACTTCAGGAAGTAAATGATGAGTTTTCATTGATCTTGTACCTAAGTAGTAGAATTGTTTGATTTCTTTCTATTTTTTTATTCGAATAAATTCCGAGAAAGCGGAATTCTCGACCCGGTAAAAATTTTATTTGTCCAGTCGGAATGGTGTATTAATGGTCTATCTTTGGTGGTATATACCCTTTTTTGTTCATATAAAATTCTTAAAAGTTCCCAAGCAAAAATCGAAATCAATTAAAAATAGTTTCAAAAGTTTAAATATTTTTTTGAATTTCTTCAAAAATGTTCTTCGTTGGCTCCGCTCAACGGTTCATAATTTCCTGTATTTCAAATAGTTATAAAGTATTTTGACCAATTTTGCTCTTTTTGTACCGAAGGAAAGCATCAAGAATTAAAGCATAAGAACAGAGAGCGAAATTTTCAAATAACCTGTATTCATGCCCCTTTTTATTCTGTTCTGAATGAAACTCGTCAGAAGTACTTGTATCAAAATCGAACTCCACATTGTTGAATGCAGTGAGAACGTAATCACTTCTAAAAGTGTAGCATTTCCAATTGAACAGGGTTGGTTTCAAATGGCCATTAAAAATCCAACTTTTCAAAAATTGTGATTAGGTTTATTTTCTTTAGATCGAGTATGGGATCAATAACTTCGTTTTGTTTGATCAGTATTTTTTTTTAATTCTGTTGCTAAAAATCGTTTCTAAAATCTATACTATTATATAAAAGCGAAACCATTTCAATATTGTTGCGCAAATTTTAAGCCTAAAATCACTTCTAAGTTAAACATACAACCTGAAAAATAAATAAAAACAAATTATAAATTTATAAACTTTTTGAATTTATTTTATCCAGGAAATTAGATTCCATCACAATCGCGAGGTCGCTGCTTTGTTTCATTTCATTATCATTCCAAAATTTTTAATTTTCTTTTCTTCCCATGCTCTTTCTCTCTCAATATGTGTTCCATTTAATAGTTACGTCTTACGTATTACGTTTGTTCTCTTACCTACCTACCTACATATTCAATTTTTCTGTATTGTATTTTGTATAGTTGATCAACTAACTACACACAAACATTATTTTTTTGTTTCTCTAATTCTATCGTCACATCGCTGAGCAGTGTGGGCTTTTTTTTTAAGTTACTATGGACATTTAATTAACTACAGTGCCGTGCACATGAAATGCCGATTTGTCTAAAGAAAAATTAGATCTTTTTTATTTTTCTGGTTCGAGGAAGTGGCAAGAGTACGATAACTTAGGCGACAAGATATAATAACGGTTTTTGGTAGAGGGGCTTAATACAAGCATTTTTTACTATAGGAGGGGGGGTCTATCTCCTCCCGTTTAGGCGGTAGGGGCAGTTTAAAAAAATTGTTATTTAAAATGAAAAAAATTAATTAAAAAATAACAGTAATACTTACAATTAAGTATCATACCTTTTTTTAAAGCCAACATTCTGTTCTATTAGCCAGTTTTTAAATCAAGTCAAAACTATGCGTAGTTTTTGAAAAATTTAATTTTAAACTCAAAATTTGTGTAAGAAAAGTTAAAAAAAGGTTTAAAGTGTAAATTTTTCAATACTTCAAGATTATCTACCATTGTTTTTATTTCAGAATTTATTGCTCTTATTTGTTTTTGATCAAAAACTGAAAACTAGATGATTGTATGTCTTTTAGTTTTTGAGAAAATTGAAAATAACCACAACTACTATTTTAATTTAATTCTTTTTTTTTTGCTTGAGTGGTCTTATTTTGATAGTAACAATGGTAGGTGCGAGTTTGGGTGTGTGCAACAGTAAGGTGTGTGCGAGTTTGGGTGTATGCAACAGTAAGATCTGTAAGGGGGGGCATGCTGCCCCCCTGCAACCCCCCTGCTTGGGCACACTATAGGATTTGGGGTGGGTGCGAGGTGGAGTGGGTGCAAGGTTGGGTGGGTGCAAGATGGGGTGCATACAAAGTTTCTTTTGCATTTAAATAAGCTGGATTTAAGAAAAATTAATTTATCCTTGGTATATCTTAATCCATATTCGATTATTACTATCAAAATAAGACTACGTAAATACTCAAGCAAGGAAAAAATAATTTAATTAAAAGATTTTTTTTTTGCTAATTTTCAATTTTCTCAAGAACTAGAAGACATAAAATCATCTAGTTTTCAGTTTTTAATCAAAAACAAATAAGAGCAATGAATTCTAAAAAAAACTGTAGTAGATAATCTTAAGGTTTTGAAAAATTACACTTTAAACCTTATTTTTAACTTTTTTTGTCCAAATTTTGAGTTTAAAACTATTTTTTTCAAAAACTATGCATAGTTTTGACTTGATTTAAAAACAAGCTAATAGACAAAAGTGTTGGCTTTAAAAGAAGGTATAATACTTAATTGTAAGTATTACCGTTATTTTTTAATTATTTTTTTTCCATTTAATAAACAAATTTTTTAAATTGCCTCTACCGCCTAAACGGGGGGAGATAGACCCCCCTCCCATAGTAAAAAATGCTTGTTTTTAACTGTTCTATACAAATCCGTCATTAAACTTTGTCGCCTAAGTTATCGTACTCTCCCCGAGGAAGTGAATAGATTATAATTCTTTCAATTTAAAAATAAAAAAGTTCTATTATAATAGCTTGAATTACCAATTTTGTATCACTTCCTCGAACAATAAAACTGAAATTAAGGTAAAATTTTCTTTACAAATAACTCGAAGAAGGTACTTACAATGACGTCGATAAAAAGAGCACACAAATGTGGGTAGGTTAAGTCAGTTGCACTGCACTGAACATGAGCAGATGAATAAAAAATGTGTCTATGGATATTTACACACGCATACCTATAGAAGTATGAGAACATTAAAAACACAAATTTGTTTTTTTTTTTACCGCAAACTATATTTTTCGGTTGCAAAAAAAACGTTTCTAGGTATGAATAAAAGAAAGAAAAGAAGAAAATAGACAAAAATTTTGTTCTGTTTTCAACTAAAAAATTGAAATGGTTTTGTTTGTTTTCACGTTTCTAAAGTGTTAATTTCGGTAAGGAAGTGTTTTTTGATTGATTTTTTTTATTAAATACGAGTACATAACAAGCTCAAATTCGTTGTTTTTCTTTTATCGCATAGAAATATAAAATGGGTAAGGCTAACATCGGAAGAAAATCCATAAGCACAAAAAGAATGTGTTGGTTACAATTTTCGAAGCAACGCGAGCACGGGTCAGCTAGTATATGATACGTTGCATAGTTTAAATTTGAGTGCAGTAAGCCCTTGACTGTAATATATTTGTTCATTAATTAAAAGACCTATCAAATGAATTACTTAATGATTTTTTTTTTTCGAAAATAATTAATAATGCATTTTAAAGTCCTCTCAGAGCACTTGATGCGGTTAATGTTTTTTTTGTTACTTTATGTCTTTAATAATGAACACTTAACAAAGGCTTAACGTTTTGAAACAATCCTGGGGCAGACAATTTTGGCAACCCTATTATATTCAAGAATAGTAGTACGCATGGCGTGATGGTTAACATGTACATAGGACTGTCACGCCAGAGGTCTTGAGTTCAATCCCCGCCTGTGCCACCTATAATTTGTACGGGTACTGCCTCTTGCATGAAGTTGAAAAATCCTCCAAGAGTAACTCTCGTCATAAAAAGTGCTTTCTCAAATTAGCGGTTTGGATTTGGCATATTAACTGCAGGTCCTCTCCAACCCTGGCATCACTCGCACACAGGAATGGTAGTCAGTTGTAGGTCACTAGGCCCTCGTTCTCTACGAGCAGTTGCGCTACCAAATTAATTTGTTATGTCCAAAAAAGAAGAGAAATAGAAATTGCTTCTAAGAATGTTGCCTATTTCTGAATATATTGGCAAAGTAATTCTTGTGTCGACAAATTAAATCTCAAATCTTTCCAATCAAATTATCTACACAAAAATATCTCCTACTACAATAGTTTTGAAAATATTTCAACAGTAGCTAAAAAGTTAAATGTTCATTATTACGAGTAGTTAAATTCCCATTTTCTTAATAATCGGAATGATACATTCAATCTTATAGAAGTCTGCTTCCTGCACTGAAAACTTTACCATATCCTTCCGAATATCGGAATAAGTTAACAATTTGGTTATTATACATGTTATTTTAACATTATACTCTCCTCGCTTATACATATGTATTTACATATGTATCTATGGTATACTCTCATATGAATACAATATTGCAAACAAACAAAAGTTACAACTCCAAAACGAGCTCTTAATTGTTCATTAAGGCCATGCTTAACAAGAGAGTCAGCATCAGAATCAGAATCAGAATCGGAATCAGCATCAGTGCAGTCATTGAACTGCCCCTTCGATGTCATTAAGATTCTCGATATTCCGATTCCGATATATTCATGTTGTGTTTATTTAACACTCCAGCTTCATGTCTTTGCCTTTTGGATAGATAGAGATGCTGGTTCTGGATTTGGTTGACTGTGCGGGAGAAGGACTGGAACATCGATGTCAGAGCTCATACAGTTGAAAGGGGTGAGAATTCTGGATGTTTGCCCAGAGCCGAAAGGGTCGATTCAATTGAATGCAAGCAATGTAAAACCAACACTCTTGGTCAATCTCATGATATAATATACAGCTATATAGAAATAGATACACAATGGAACAGGGTGTTTGTTTTGTGGTTTTGTTTTCTGACTTAATAATATCTATACAGAATCGGTTAAGTCTTCAGTTCAAGAAGCCATAATTTGTTATGATAAGAGCTGAGTTAAGTAGGTATACATTATATCTTCCTAAGTTTGTTTAACCGACTAGAGATTTTCTAAGAGTAGGTAAACCAAACCATAAACTTATAATAAAAGTTTATTTTCACTTTTTATGTTGTTGAAATTTTTAAAAAGACATAAGAACACTTTTTTCCTTTTATCACTCCATACAATTCATCTGACAAATATTAATTTATGTAAATTAATTCCAATTTTAATACTTCGGCGACTCTGACCTTAATTGCCATCAATATCTTGGTACTTATTGAAAATGTATCATTCCAAGAGACCAATTTTTGTTTCTCCTTAAGATCCATTTAAGAATCATCCACTTAAATTATCATAAGGCTTTAATTCATAACACCCTTTTTCAATGGAAACCTATAAGCTATCTATAGGGTAAATGTTATAGTATTATGGAGCTCTATAATAACCACACAACGAGCAAAGTCAAAATGGTTTCATTTTAAAGCATCAACGCATATCCTTATAACGTCCTTTTCATCGGCATCGAACGAATGGAAAATATTAAATTGCTTTTTTCATATCATTGCGCATAAATATCTGACCGAGCGGTTGGAGTGGAGCGGCGCGGCGGCGGAGGTGGTGGAGATGGTTGAGGATAATGTGCAGTGTGCACTTTGCACATAGGTCATGGAGGAAGTTTCATAGCCAAGCTATACTCATATATACCTACGACGAACGTAGCTACTTGTGCTATGCATACACATACACACATATACCAAGGATTCAAGGGAGTATGTATATTATCATTCGGGATTTTCACAACCTTTTGACTGCTTTTTGAAGGATAATCAGAATCACGCCTGATTATGACGTTGAATGATATATTACGTCTAGGTTCACAATTTTTACATAATAATTTATTTGTAGGTACCTACGCCCGCTCCCCACCACTCTGTGTACACCTTTTTAATTTTGTGTCAATACTATTTTTATTTTTTAAATAAATAAATAAATTGATGCATAAAGTATTTTCAGATAAATTGTAAATTGAGAGATTGAATACAAATTGGATGAATGTTGTTCTTTTCTTTCAGAAAACCACAGAATTGTCACTTATAGAACTCGAAAGATGTTCTTTAAAATATATGAATATGAAAAGCCGAAGGTGCTATTGTGAGCAAAACAGTTTAGCCGATTAGATAATCTAAACAAAATATTATCATTTATGAAGATAAGGAAGAGTGTTGGAGACAAAACGGAACCCTGAGGTGCACCAGCACCTTTGTGCATACCATATTTGAAACCGTCAATTAGTAAACAGCTCTAAAAGTAGTTACTAACCCAAGGATAAGGAAGAAAAGATTCATTGAAAACCAAATGGAATCATTTTCGATAATATTCTCTTATAATAAGCACACACTCAAAATGTCTTGAAAACCTTTAATATGGCAGTGACATAGGTTGAGCATTACTTCTTCTTCATTCGCGTAGTACCGCTAGAGAACGAATATCTGTACTACACAGTACCAGTACGACCGAAGTAGGACTTAAGCTTAAATTGATGGGCATTACTAGAAGCGTGAGTATTACGGTTGAACTATATAGTCCGTAAAAATAAAGGTAAGAAAATATGAGCAAAGAAACATTCCGACGATGTTCGAGTGACGTAATTCAGTTAATGATGTTATTGTCAGTAATCATTTTAAAAGCTCTTCGTTGAATACTGTCCAAGAGGCGTATGTTACTGGAACACCAGTCCAGAGATCTAAATCATACACAAGTTTTGCACTATGTTCTAAGTCTTATAGATTGTAGCAACATAAGAGGGAGAGATTAATTTCTTACATCACATCGTCTCAGAAAAGCCAAACATCTTGCGACATTTTTGGTGACCGCGACATCGGGAATGGGATCGTTCCACAAGAGGTGTTTGGTGATACACATACCCAGAAGTTCAGTTTCATTGCAACTGCCGCCTATAGATATTGGATAATAGCAAGTAAGTAGTTTCTCGCTTTAACGAAATAAGACAATATTGGTTTTTTGAAGCCATAAATTTCACTCGATTTCTTATTCAACATTGTACAATGCTGTGTAAGTCAGAATGAGAATTTATGAAAAGCTAAGAGTACTATGATGCAGCTATAGGAGATGAAATTATAAACCCATCAAAAACGATTTATTGAACGGTCCAAAAGGCATTTTCGATAAAAGAACCTAATACCATCCATTTCAGCGATGGAGGGGACCTACATTTTTTATTCCGAACCCGAATGGCTTATTTGAGAAACCACTTTTCCAAGAATTACTATTGGAGAGTTTGTCAATTCCAAACAAAAAACAAAATTAAAAAAAAGCTTTAGGTGGCGCAGGTAGGTATTGAACCCAAGACCTCTAGCATGACAGTCCTAAGCAATTTTTTTTAAATATTTTTTTTTTATTTTTTTGTGCCACCATGCCTTATCTACTAAAAACTTAACCCTAAAACTATAAAACAGGTAAGTAAGATCGGCCAAGGCTAAAAACATCATCCCGACTACCCACTTTCAAGTTTCGATTGAAGCCACCAAAACTGGTTCTCCTGCTCGCTATGTACTCGATCCCGTTCGGACACAGCCCTACTGAATCAAAAGAGCTCTGCTTCGCCTTGTACCATTACGTACCTATTGTAAAGGAGTCGTCTAACCAGGGTTCTTTTTCTGACGGAACTGCCAATCTATCCTGTATCAGACCGCAACTATCTAAAACACAGAAATACCTCTAGTGAAATGAAGCCGCTCAAGCGTGCACTTTCAAAATACTCGTCTTTCGGATAGAATCCCCCAAAAATTAAATTGTTTTTTCGAAGACTTAGCTCTCACAATGTGACCTCGAACGAGTTTTATCACGAAATTGTCAATTCGTGTTGATTCGAACAAAGTTGTATAGGACGTTGTATGAACGTTAGAAGATTCGGCAGTTCAATGAAAGCCGGTACAACCTCGTAAAATCTGCCGCTCGAACACCCGAAACTTTTCCATCTGGGAAGGGGCAACGTTGAACCACACAGGACAACCATAAACGATCATGAGGGCCATGTAGCAAATTACCTTCACTCTAAGGTCAAACCGACTGCTGTAAAACAGCCGTTTTGTCAGATCTAAGGCTCCTCTGGCCCTGGTCAGAGCAGCATTTATGTGTCTGTCGAAATATAAATACTGATCTTACCAGATACCGAGGTACTTCACTACAATTTTCCTCGTTAATCGCTGCCCGTGATCAACGGTGACCATCTTGCACCAATTCGTGCACGTATCCCTCGTGGCCCTAGCCAAAGGAGTCCGGAACAGAATTGTCTCCGACTTCTGGACATTTATTCTCAGTTTCCAGTCTTCGCAATACCGCTGAATCTTGTCGAAATCACGCTGCAAGAGAATTCTAATAACCTCAACCTTTCGGGCCGTTTTGTCGCAATTAGATCGACTACCTAAAAGATCACTGGTGTAATTGCTGAAGAGAATCGGCGAATTCACCGCTCCCTGTTGCAGACTATTGTTAATGTTGTGGTAGAAGTTACACTGCCACTTTTTAAAACAAACTTTCTACGGTTAAGCATATCATAAAGTATATACAACAATGGTTTGGTTATGCCAAGCCTGCTCAGTTTTAGATAAAGACTCTCTAACCATACGGTGTCAAAGGCCTTTTCAAAATCAACCAAAACAGCACCTTTGCATTGTTGTTTTGATTTATTCCATTGGATATCAGAAAGAAGTTAAGACGCAGCATGAATTTTGTCATGACCCGCCTTGAACCCGAACTGTTTATCCGGAATTATTTTGTTATCCGCAGCCCACTTAGTCAGAGCCCTATTGATGATCTTCCCGAAAACTTTGCTGATGCTCGGAAGAAGACTAATCGACCGAAGATTTGACGGGTTGGAGTTGTCCTTTCCCTTTTTCGGAAGAGGATAGACCACAGCGGTCTTCCAATGCACTGGATAATATGCATTATTCAGTGCATTATTGAAGAAGTGTGGTATAAATGTCAATTGCCTCCATCGGTAAATATCTTTGTACAACGTTGGATATACCATCAAAACCTGCTGGCTTTTTGTTCTTTGTTGAGTTGAAGATGAGCTGGAGCTCAATCTTTGTTGTTAACAATTGAATTGCTCACGTTTGCTCGGCGAGTATGGCATTTGCCCAGAAATCGTCACTGAACCGCACGAAACCGCGGTTCTCAGATCGCCATTGTGTCATTTCATTTCGAAGGGAAAGAAATGAATGACATGAAGTAAACTTTGTTTTCCAGGTTTTGGTTGGGGCACATACTAACGTTCACCTTTGAGACTTGCTGGAGAGCAGCTCCCATTGCCTCCACCTTTTCCCTCGGATCTTTAATTACGTAAAAGTAGTCGTCAAAGATGGCTTCTTCTGGATCTATTTGCGCTGCCATAAATACGTCTGTGTTCCATTCAATTCTGTGGAGTTTTAGACACGGAAGGTCATTATCATTCTTTTTCCTGAACATCTTGTTGATTTTAGGAAACATTCTCGGGTCACTGGAAAGTCCTACACACTAACCATCACGTCACGGGTAGGACAAAAAAACGATATCAAAAGGTTTTTGAAATTTCAAGCGCAATAATTTTATTTTCTTAAAAATCTTGGAAAGATTTTTTCGTTCGATTTTCTAGATATTTCGATGTTCAAATGGTAGACATGTGCATTCAAGAGGACACAAGCGTCCACAGGTTTTTTCTCAAAACCCACCTCTGTCTATCAACTCCTACTCTCACCTCCCCGCGGTGAACATCGGGTGCCTAGTACCTCAACTGGAGATTGGGTTTTAACCCCAGTGGAAAGTTGTTGGGGGCAGCAAACGAGAGAGGGGGGGAGAGGTGTTTCCACTAAGGCACCTCTCCTTATCCAGACGGCAGCGGACGAATTCTCGAGATGGAATCAACGGTGGCGTCTACAGTTCCAGTAAGGTTGAACTACTTAGTGAACACCTTATAGGGCTTCTACGACTTATTCGGAGCCCAGGCCTATAAGGAGCGGTTTATCCGGCTCCCCGTCCTTGGAGTTATATTAAGGATCTGGCCCTCCAGGTTGGGGGTTGTGCCGTCGGGGTGACTTCCTGACCACGTAAAAACCTTTCTAGTTGCGAAGCACCAACAAGCCTCGGATACGGACGGATTCACTGTTGACAACCCAAGCAAACGAAACAAGGACAACGAACTTCGGATATGTACGTGGAATGTTAGGTCCCTTAACAGACCACGTGCAGCCGAACAATTAGCGGAAGCCCTAAACTGCTGCAAGGCAGATATTACCGCCATCCAAGAAGTGCGATGGGATGGACCGGGCAAACGCAAATTAAAAGACTGCGATGTATACTACGGCGACTGCTACCGAGAACAAAGGCAGCGTCTATTTGGGTGTGGATTTGTGGTTGGAACTAGACTCAGGCAAAAAGTCTTGAGTTTCAACAGTGTGAGCGAGCGCATCACGACAATCCGCATCAAGGCTAAATTCGCCAACATAAGCCTAATATGCGCGCATGCCCCAACAGAGGAGAAAGATGAAGACACCAAAGACATATTCTTCGAGCTCTTGGACAAGACATATGAGCAGTGCCCTGGCTATGACATTAAAATTGTTTTAGGAGATTTTAATGCCAAGCTAGGAAGAGAAGACATCTTTGGTGGCACAATCGGGAGATACAGCCTGCACGACACCACCTCCGACAACGGATTCAGGCTGATCGATTTCGCTGCGGGGCGAGACGTTCTGGTAGCTAGTACGCAGTTCACACATCTCAACATCCACAAGGGGACATGGAAATCTCCTGATCAATCAACTGTCAACCAGATTGACCACATTGCGATCGACGCACGACACTTCTCCAGTATACAGGATGTCCGAACATTCCGAGGGGCCAACATTGACTCGGACCACTACCTCGTTGTAGCCAAGGTACGGCTACGGATATCCCGATCCAAGCCAAAACAAGGAAGTACTGTGAGAAGTTTCGTCGTTAGACGGCTACAATCGCAAGAGACTGCCATGTCCTTTTCCGATCGAGTCTCAAGTAACCTCTTAAGGAGTCCTATGCTGCCTGCATTAAGCATTGAAGACCAGTGACAACATTGTCTTGCGGCCATCAGAGATGCCGCCTCTGAAGTGCTAGGTTTCACACGGCCACCACAGCGAAACCCCTGGTTTGACGACGAATGCCGGCAAGCGCACGCAGCGAAACAACAGGCATACAAAACGGCGCTGCACAGAAGGACCAGAGCTGCTCGTGAGCTCTACGAGCAGAAGAGGAGAGAGGAACACCGGCTTCTTAGACGGAAAAAAAGAGAGCATGAGAAGCGCGCGATCGAGGAGATAGAGGGATGTCACAACAGGAATGAGGTTCGTAAATTTTACCAAAAGGTAAAAAAAACCTCCCAAGGGTACCAGCCACGAACCGAAGCCTGTAAAGACGATCAGGGGAACATCGTTGTAGAACCGCAGTCTATGCTGAGAATATGGAAAGACCACTTCTCCAAATTATATAACGGCGATGACGAATCGAATTCCGCTGTAAGGGAGATAGAACCACTCAACCTAGGCGACGCAGATCAACAATTCCGCCTACCCGACCTCGGCGAAGTGAAGATAGCTATATCTAAGCTGAAGTCAAACAAAGCTGCTGGAGCTGACGGCATCACTGCCGAACTATTCAAAGCAGCAGGGGATGACTTGGTAGGGAGCATGCACCAACTCATCTGCAAAATATGGTCGGAAGAAAGCATGCCCGATGAGTGGAATCTCAGCATAGTTTGCCCGATACATAAGAAAGGAGACCCTCTAAATTGCGCCAACTACAGAGGCATCAGTCTCCTTAACATTGCGTATAAGATCCTCTCTGCCATATTATGTGAACGTCTGAAGCCGTTCGTCAACAACCTGATAGGTCCTTATCAGTGTGGCTTCAGACCAGGAAAGTCCACTATCGACCAAATATTCACACTACGGCAGATCTTGGAAAAAACCCAGGAACTTCAAATCGATACCCACCATCTCTTTATCGATTTTAAAGCCGCGTATGACAGCATCCATAGGGAAGAGCTCTACAGAGCAATGTCTAGTTTTGGCATCCCTGTCAAACTTATCCGTTTGTGCAGAATGACAATGGAGAATGCACGCTGCTCCATCAAGGTCGGAAAAGATCTCACCGATGCATTTGATGTCAAAAAAGGTTTTAGACAAGGCGATGCACTGTCATGCGACTTCTTTAATATCGTTCTGGAAAGAATTGTGCAAAACTCAACCGTCAACACTAGAGGCACAATCTTCCAAAGGTCTATCCAATTACTCGGATACGCAGATGATATTGACATAATTGGAAGATCAAAGCGTGATGTCAGTGGAGCGTTTTTGAGCATTGCGACGGAAGCGAAGAAGATGGGTTTAGTGGTCAATGAGGGCAAGACCAAGTATATGCTGTCATCGAAAAAGGACATTCAACAACGACGTCTTGGACAAAACGTCACCATGGACAGCTATAACTTCGAGGTAGTTAAGGACTTTGTCTACCTAGGCACCGCTATAAACACAGACAACGACACCAGCGCTGAAATCAAACGAAGAATAACTCTTGCAAATCGCTGCTTCTTTGGACTTAGAAGGCAATTGAAAAGTAAAGTCCTCTCTCGATCATCTAAAATCACCATCTATAAGACACTCATCATCCCGGTTCTCATTTATGGCGCTGAGGCCTGGACCCTGTCAAAGAAAGATGAGAACGTCTTAGGATGCTTCGAGAGAAAAATTCTTCGGGTGATTTTTGGTCCCGTACGTATAGATGGAGAATGGAGGAGAAGATTTAACGACGAACTGTACGGGCTGTACAGCGACACTGACCTAGTTAGCAGAATAAAAGTCCAACGGCTTAGATGGCTGGGTCATGTAGAGCGAATGGACATCAACGCTCCAGCCCGGAAGGTCTTCGAATCCAATCCCGAGGGACGGCGCAGTAGAGGAAGACCGCGACTCAGGTGGCGCACTCAGGTGGGTGAGGACCTCAACCAACTTGGCGTGCGAAACTGGAGACAGCTAGCTAGGGACCGAGCTGGCTGGAGACGCATGTTGGTTGAGGCCCAGGTCCGCCCCGGACTGTAGCGCCACCTTAAGTAAGTAAGTAAGTTTCTAGATATTTCTTAAGATGATGATTAACTTTTCCAAGATCTTATAGGGGGCAATCGGTCGATAATCATAGAGTGAGGAGGATTCGCTTTTTTGGGTAGGGGCTTGATAAATGCTGCTTTTCATCCACCAGTAAATAAGCCATAGGGATTGCCGAACTTTGATAGTCGATAGTGAGGGCTGAAGATTTGAGTTCACCATAATCGTTCTATAGGGAGGGCTATTAGAAGTGTGTTGGATAAATTTAAAATAACTACATAGTTTAGTATTTTAGTAAACGATCAACCGACCGACGCAAGGCCGAATTTCAAGGATTTTCAGTTGTGCCTTTGGCCTGTATACATGCAAAATCCACTCACTCAAGAGCTGAAGATAATTGAAAAACGACCAATGTTAAATGAGAATGACGTTTGTTTCCTGAATGAAAAATATATTCAGTTTTCAAATGCGCATGCTCAAGATCAAGAGATCATTTTGTAATTGATCATTATTGAGCACCAAAAATTTATCTTCAGTAAGGGACACACATATTTGTATGAAAAGGTACGTCATAAACAACAAAATTGTTGATTTAAGGACAATACTAAAACAAATGAGACTTATGTCTGTCCAAAGCTTCTTTAAAATTTTGGTGTGAATTTTGAGCTGCAAGTGTCATCTTTGAATACCATATTCGGTAAGCCATTTAATAACGAATTTGCCTACGTTAATGATTGCCTTGTCAAGGGCATGACATATGAATAGTATGTTCAAAGTTCAAAATAGCTAATGCTACAATGTAAATTCGATAAAAGCGATTGAGGTCATTTTGCTTGGAAGTGACGTAAATTGTTCACTGAGATCTTATGACTTGACCCGTCAAACTTTTTCTTTAAAGCTTTGTCTTTGAGTTTAGTATCGGTACTGGTTTTAAAAATATATCTATTCATTTTTCCCGCATAGGTACGCAAGTTTTATATTACAAACACATAAATTAGGTGGCGAAATAGTCTGTTGAGAACTAAGACCTAGTGACTTAAAACTCCCAAATATTCCAGTGCCCTAGTAATGTTTTTAGGGATGGAGGGGACCTACAGTTTCAAGCCGAATCCGAACGGCTGATTTGAGAAAGCATTTTTCATGCGTTTGGAGGATTTCTCAACTCCTCGCAAGAGGCAGTATTCGTGAAAGAAAAACGCAAGACCTCTGGCATGACAGTTCTACGCACTAACCATCACGTCACAGGTACTCAAGTATCAAACTCTAGCATACAAAAAGTGGTACTGTAGAGAGGCCTTGCCCTAATTTCTTTGAACATACATTGTTACGATCTGTTAAAAGCAAAATTTATTATAGTGAAAAGACCTAACTTAATGCAAGGGCTTTAAATATTTTAAAACATATTCACATAAAAAGCACATCAGCCATGTTTTTTTTTAAAAAGAGAATCACATAAATGCTCATAGAAATAGAAGAATATCTCATAAAAATAAAAGTTTGAATGTGCGTATCCGATGCATATGCATATATGGATTGTTTTGAAGATAAGATGCATTTTTGTTGGCTCTGTTCTTTGATGATAAAAGAAGAAGAAAAAAATATAAATCCTTGAAATCCTTGACGAATGAAGAAATTGAAACAGTAATCTTGACAAATCCCCCCAAACATAAAAACCATTTAGGCGTATCGTAGATACCTATATAAATCTGATGATATATAAAACTGCATTAAATAATATATGCATGCATGTGTAGGTGCATATAAAATGAAGGAAGAAACACTCAATGTTTTCAATACAGCAATATAGAATGGTTATGGTGGAATTGCACTCTTCTATGTCATTTCCTGCTGCTGCTGCTGTTAGTGTTCTTATATCGCACATCCTCCTCAAGCAGCAGGTTCATCCAACAATAGAAAATATGTGCACACTCCGACTCCGACTACGACTTCGTTTCTAAGCTGAAGCTGGCGTTCTATATCTCTAATGCAATGCTCTGCACACACAAACTCGCATATGCAGTAATCCCATTGAATAGAATTGTAAAGAGATTTCAAATGCCAAATTCTTGTCAGATGAGGGTTCTTTTTTCTTCCCTCTGTGCTGCTGGATTTGCTCAGCTTTTGGAAGTCTCTAATTCTGTTTTGGAGGAACTGCTTTGAAATGCACTGGTAATAGACTATGATTGTTCATGGATGTAGGATTTTTTTTTGAAAAGCAAAGAAAAATGAGTTTCTGTTTTCTTTTTTTTTCTTTCTTTCTTTAAGACAGGGATTTGGACAAATAGGAAATTTATTTCAGTTTTGTGGGTTTGGTTTTTTCTTAAACTTTACATGGAGAATCTTAAGAGCTGCAGAATGTTTGGAAAATTTAAGGACGTCTTTAAGCTCCAAATACTTATTCTTTCACTGCTGTTTGTTATTTGCTGCGTTGATTCTAATCATAAAATTTATGATTAAATTATTTAGAGCTTAGGCCCTATTTTTTCGAGCCCTTGTATAGTTGGTGGACAATTTAACCTTTACTAGTTCTGAAATGTAATTTTCCAATAATAACTCGAGAATAATTTGTGACTGCTCTTGTCCTCTGCAATTATACCGTTGCTCACGCGGAATTTGACATTTTTTATAGTTGTCAACAATTCAAATTTACTGCCATCACTCTCACGCCGCAAAACAGGTGTCGTGAAATAAAGCCAAGTGAAATAAGGCCAAATTTGAAGAATTGGCCTTATTTCACATTTGTGAAATGTAATAAGGCCAATTTCTCAGGGGTTATTAACACCCTTAACATGTTTACGTTTAAACACATTGCAAGTGTTAGGAAAATAGGGAAGGATTTAAGAGAAGATACCGGTGCACACTGTACATTGGTCTTATTATTTCGAATATTAAAATGGGAGGGAAAAATAGAGTTCGGTAAAGAATTCCACATACTCGATGAGTGGTTAAAAAAAGAATCTCTATACTTAACAGTACGTCCGAAATTGAGCTTAAGGGTAAAAAAATAAGATGATTTGAATTCCTGGAAGTTCGAGTATTTCAGCTGAATTGTTTAAGGGTGGGAATGCAACTGGATAATTTGACAGAACTTTGTTTGTAAAAATATCTGTAAAACAACGAAAGAAATGAAACACATTGCAGCGGTGTTCGAAAGATGTAAATGTTTCGGTTATAGACTTAAACTTGTTTTAGGGGAACCTGCCCAAATATGTGAGTTATATTCAAGTTTTGGACGAATGAAGGCTTTGTAAATTACAGCCAGATCAGAAGAGGTACAAAATTTCTTGCACCGGCGGCGGGGGCGGAGGAATCCTAAGCACCTAACAGGATTTTTGGCGATATGGAATATGTAATCGTTGCATAAGAGGTGATCTGTAATACAAATACCTAGTACTGAAAGTTGATTAGTTTCCTGAATGCAAGCGCCGCTCATGATTAGCGTCATACGCTTTAACGACTGGAGTCAGCATTGAATTTTGAAAGCATTAAATTCTACCTGGTTCTTAATTCCCCATTAAACAATGCTGTCGAGATCGAAATTTAATGAGTTTAACATAAGTTGCCGTCATCTAGAAAGACAAGAGATCATTTATAAATATAAGGAAGAGAGTCGTAGACAAAACGGAGACCTGGGGGACACCAGCATTTATATTATGAATTTCAGATGTGAAACCATCCAATACAACTTGTATAGAACGGTTTAAAAGGTAGTTTCTAATCCAAAGAAGAAGAGATTTGTCAATACCTAAAGCACGCAACTTCGATAAGAGAGCTTGGTGTCAAACTCAATCCAACGACTTTGAAATATTAAGTGTAATAATTGTACTTTCTCCAAAACGATGTAAAGATTTGTTCCTACCTGCTTATTGCTGCGAAAGCCATAATGCCGGTCATTAAGAAGCTTCCGTTTTTCGAGATATTTCTTAAACTTAAAATTGATCAGCGTTTCCATGATGACCTTGGAAATAAGGGACGTTAGTGCAATTTTACGATATTTAGAGGAAGAGCATGATTTGCCTTTTTTAGGGACAAGCTGAACGGAAAGAGACCTGTAGAATAGGACAGATGAAAAAGCTTACGCAGTGGTTTTGCCAGTGGATTTGTGATTGTCAAGATCTTTAAGTACAACTGAATGAGTGCGAAAGAAGATTCGTCCCATAAAATCGTTTACGCTCTCAAGAACAGGAAGACTCATGACACTTTCTGGTATAGTGTTGAATTAACATTCAAACTGTTCTTCAAGCAAATTGGCCTTATCCATCGAGTTTACATAGGGAGTGTCATTGTGGACGAGCGTTGGAACCGAGGACGACTTGGTGTTTCGTAGGTTTTTTATTAAACTTAAAAAAAAATGAAAAAAGAGCCTGGAATGCGACCCACACTGATAACTTCCCATCCCGTCTGTCGATTTGTCTTGCTTAAAAGTTTGTCTATATGTATAAATTTTTACCAAATTTGCGTACTATTTTTTGTAGATTTTATTTTTTTTATGAAAAAACGGACTGTTGGATTTTTATAAAAAAAATTACTTAATATCGAAAACAATATTTTCTGTAAAATAAATTTCAAGCCAATATTTTTAATTTTTGAAAAGCTATTTGAGTCGAAAATCAATTTTTTTTTAGTATTGTTTTTTTTTTAGATTTTTATTTTTTGTAAAAAAAACTGTCATTTCGATTTTTCTCAAAATTGTATCGAATGTTGAAAACGATATTTCTTATAAGTTAAAATTAGTTAGAAGCCATTATCTCACATTTTTGAAAAGATATTCAAGTCGAAAATCAATTTTTACCACCTTTTATACATTTTTTTTTAGGTTTTTATTTTTTGTAAAAAACTGTTAATTCGATTTTTCTCAAATTTTTTCTTAATGTTGAAAACAATATTTCTTATAAGTTAAAATGAGTTAGAAGCCATTATCTCAAATTTTTTAAAAGATATTTGAGTCGAAAATCAATTTTTACCAACTTTTGTTGAATTTTTGTTCGGTTTTTAATTTTTTGTAAAAAAAACTGTCAATTCGATTTTTTTCAAAATTTTACTGAATGTTAACAACACTATTTTTTGAAATATAAAAGTGGTTTAAAGCCAATATCTCAAAGTTTTGAAAAGATATTTGATACGAAAATCAAATTTTACCAACTTTTATTAATTTTTTTTTAGTTTTTTATTTTTTGTAAAAAAATTGTCAATTCGATTTTTCTCAACATTTTTCATAATGTTGAAAAAAATATTTTTATAAGATGAAATAAGTTTGAAGCCTTAATCTCAAGTTTTTGAAAAGATATTTGAGTCGAAATTCAATTTTTACTAACTCTAAGTATTGGTTTTTTTTAGGTTTTTTGATTTTTTATAAAAAAAACTGTCAATTCGATTTTTCACAAAATTTTATTAGATGTCAAAAACATTATTTTTCGTTGCACAAAATTGTTTTGGAGATGAAATCATATTTTAGTCGTAAAATTTTCGAGGTGACAAATTTTTTTTTCAGTTTTTTTGATTTATAAAAAAAACTGTTGTTTGGATTTTTTTTCCAAATATATATTAATTTTGTATCACGTTACAATATATATTATAAAATTCAATTCAAGTCTCTAGCGTCATTGGTTCATGAGATATTTAGGGTTAACCAAAATGTTCACCTTTTTTTAAATTGCTATGGTAAAAAAACCACCCACGCAATTTTCTTGAGAGCCCTTTCTGCATCTTTCTGCCTTATTATCTGTATAACAAAACTTATTTGAAGTCGATATCTCTTCTGGTTCTTGAGCTATGGACAACGAAAAAAAAGTCGCGAACGTACGGACGTACGGACATACGGACGTGCATCAGACATACAGACGTACGGACGTACGAACACGCACGCACAGACATCTTTCTAAAAATCTTTTATTTCGACTCTAGGGACCTTGAAACGTCGAGAAATGTCAAAATTTGTAATTCGACAAAATGGACCCATTACAATAACTTCCTATGGGAAATTAATAAAGCCCAATTGGTATTATTTCACTATCAACGGTATTGTTTGCCATTAATGCTTAGAAACTTTGCATGCACTCAATCTCGCACCTACCCCAAATCCTATAGTGTGCCCAAGCATGATGGTTGCAGGGCAGTATGCCCCCCTTACATATACCTTGCCGTAAAAATAAGATAGTCTTATTTCTCAAAATAAGGCCAAGTTTCGAAACTTGGTCTTATTTCACTTGGCTTTATCTCACGGCACCCACAAAACAAGATTACTTGTCTTGCCAAATTTAAATGAACCTGGGTTATTCCCTATTCGTTAAGTCTACCGACATAATTCACAAACAAAACAATACGGATAGGAATTTATGGTAGAAAGGTAATTTTTTGGTAACCTGCACATCTTTTCCTACGGACCTATATAAATTTTTTCATTTTTAATGGAAAGATGGAAACTTGAATTAAATACACAAAATAGAACTTCAAACTCTTAAAGGAAAGAATCTTTTTTGAAATATACCTCCTAAGTCCCATGGTTTACAGTTCTGTGTTCGAACTCAAAAATGGCGTGAACTAAGCTTTTCAACGTTGTATATCCAATTTGTGGGCACTCAAAGCACAATTATTCTTTAGATTCACTAAATCGAATGAAAATAAAATGTACGACTCATGTATCCAAAGAGTTTGTTAAAAATATTTCTTGTATTTTAAGATTTAAAAATGTACCGTCAATTTTGAACGCCATTTGATTTCTCAAAAAAAACTTAATTTTTCAAAATTAGAGCGGTTGTTTTTTCAATTAATTTGGTATACGTCAAACTTCTTTATAACGAACTTCCTTATAACATAATTCTCTCTATAGTGAATTTCATTTTGTTCCCTTCCCCTTTAGAAATATCCCATACGAATTAGGTTCTTTATAACGAAATTCTCTATAGCGAAATTCTCTTTATAAGGAACTTATTTTGTGGCCCGAAAGCAAAGTTGTTTCTTTATAACGAAATGTCAATTTTCAAATTTGAAAACAAAATTTACTACGATTTGTATTCCTTATTTTTAAAGGGAACTCCCCGTTTTGGGAAGAATTTTCTTAAAGTGAATGTGTGTATGCATGGATGTGTAGTAGAAATGTTACGCATATCAACAGGTCAATTGTTTGAGTTGGCATTTTAAGTTCGAGAATTGTTGCCAAATTGTCAAAGCGCGAAGCTATTTTGCTATCAGAGAAGTTATTGATGATTGAAAAAGTTAAAAGGGGAGAAAAGAAAAAAGATGTTGCAGAAAAATTTGGTGTATGGTTTAGTACATTGTTGACAATTTTAAAGAATGAATGCAAAATTTTAATGTTTGCCGAAAAAACTTCAAACAGAAGCCAAAAAAACTAAGAAAAACAAAATACGGTAATGTGGATAAAGCAATGTTAAAATGGGTGCAGATAAACAGGAAAAGGAATTTACCACTCTCTGGCTCTATTATCAAACAAAAAGCTAAAAATGAGTTTGTTTGTATACTTTGTTTTTAAAATATAAAAGAACACTTGCAGTGTTAAAAAACAACAAAATTTTCTTTATAACGAATTTTTTATAAAACTTCTTTATAACGAAGCAATTTTTTGTTCCCTTGAAGGTTCGTTATAAAGAAGTTTGACGTACATATATACATTTTTTTCAATTTTATTTTAAGATTATTACATTTCAATTTCGTAAAAAAATGATGACCCATTTTCAAGATATCCTATTTATAAAAAAAAATGTTTAATATTTTCTTAAAAATAAAGAATATAAACAATAACATTTTTGATCGTCAAATATTATTGAGACAGAATAAGAGCTTGTGCAGATAAAAAAGTATCGGCAACGGTTATTGAGTTCTTGAGAACACTTAAAAACAAAATTACGGTTTTATGGGGGGTACCCTTCTGGAGCAATACAAACACATATTTTTTTATATTGCAAGAAGCCAAATTAAGACACAAACTAATTGCTTGGGTACTAATGGACGTAATCGGGGGACCCAATTTTTTCAACTTCTCTATTATCGTAATGTCATGTTAAATTAATTTCTCCAATTGGAAATTTTTGTACGAATGCAAAACTATTCTTATAGTTATAGTCCCTATGTGTCGCAAGTAAAAAAGTGCATAGGACTGCCATGCTAAAAGTCTTGGGTTCAATCCCTGCCTGCCCTCCTAAAGTGTTTTTTTGCGGATACAGCCTCTTGCGAGGAATTGACATAACCTCCAAGAGTAATTCTTGTCATAAGAAATGCTAGGCGTTGGCAATCAGCATAAAAACTGTAGGTAACCTACATTCCTGAAATGACTCCACTACCTAAATGGTAGAGATTTGCAACAGAACGGTAAATGGTGAGCGGTTTTTAAAATGCTGAAGGATTTTTTAAATTCTGGAGGAGCAAGTTCGCATCTCACCAGGACAATTAGGGAGAATCAGAACGAAAATTTCCTAATAAACTTATTTCAAGAAAATCTCCACTCCCTTGGTCCCCAAGGTTTCCAGACCTCACTGAACGGGATTTTACAAAACTTTACCGAATAATTTGAATGCCCTAATGGAATCAATTAAAACCAAAAATACTCCATTTACCAAGATAGGAATTTTTCGTACGTTTCACTCCCCAAAACGCGTTTGTTTTCATTGCTGTTGTAATTTTGACAATTTGTCCATGAATAAATGGAATATTTTTGATTGAAACACGAATTTAAGCAACCTCGAGTTCAACACTGAAGTTGGTCATTTAAACAATATCATTTTTAAGTACGATGACATATTTTTAATAAGTATTTTAAAATTCTACATATATATTTCGATGAAAGCTCTTCTAGGTTCAATCAAAAAATACACAATATGTAAGAACATTTTAACTTATACAAGTTTTCTTTAAAATTAGGTCTAGCATGAATTGTTTATTAAATATTAATTTATATCAACATATACCTTATATGCCATTGCTTAACCCAATAACTTGTGTACCTATAGAACTAGATACAGTTACATGGAGAAATATCTCAAAGTATCAAAAACAGAAGATAGCTACGCCCAAACATAATCTCATAGATTTTGATTAATTGCTTGAAATTTGCTGACAGTAAAAAAATAAAATAAAGACAACAAAAATCTTATCCCAAAAGCGGAATTTATCATTGAATACAATTTTACTACCCCATCCCTACCCTATTACTATGTTGGCATATACCCTATCAAGAAACGGTTGTCTTACCATAAAATGATTAATGCTTTATGAATCGCTCCTTGAAAAAAAGCATGACGATGTGATGGCACGCGGTGCCAGGGCCTTATAGCTCCCTTCACAGCACAGCATGATAAATAAAAATACATTAGAAATCGGATACCCGGATTAAATTCCACAAAATATAATATGTAAAAACGATGGGAAATTTATGAATGTGGAATGGAATGTGTGATAATTTTTACAAATCATTGTTATTGTTTTGAACTTCTGATCTTATGTAAGTAGTGAAGAGTAAGAAGGTTAAGATATTCACTGAATTTTTGAAAAGAGTGTAATGTAGAAAAAAATATATTTGATAGCTCATGAGTAGGTTATTATAGGTATTATTATATGAAGATCTACTTTCTGAGATTAAAAATATAAGATATTATTTGAATTGGCTCTCAAAGAAAATATAATGCAATGAGAAAAAGATACTTAAAGATGTTGAAAAACCCATTAGTATTATCGCTTTTGGTTTGACATGAGTTCTTAATGATAATGACACGAATTCATGATACCTTGGAGAATGTTTGTAGGTGGTTTTTCGTATTAGCTTTGAAGGACCAAATAAAGATTGTTTTACGAAAACTCTCTAATTTACCGAGCGCTGTTTTACCTCTTTTTAAAGATTGGCGAAAAGACATGAACGAATCCTGAATGCATAACCCTTAGCTTAGGGAAGTTGTCTCCTCCATTTTTAACTATTTATTGTTTTGTCATAGAATTTAGTTAGTTAAAGCTATAGTTCAAACAAAGTCTTTAAAGTTGATGTTCCGTCTGGATTGCTTCTTTTGAAGCTAACTTTGGAAAGATCCCCAGATAGAAATTTCTTCATTCTAAAAAACATCAAGAGTTAGAAATATTTCAATGTTTTATTGTATTGAAAACAAATCTTTTTTATTAAAATTGTGTCTATGATTCTTATAAACTTGTATTAGAAGTAAATACATTTTGTATTGAAATCTAATATTTTCGCCTGAAATTCAATATTTATTTTATCTATATCTATATCTATACTATTATATAAAAGCGAAACCATTTTAAAGTTTGTAACGCACGATCTCAGAAATTTATTTGAAATATATTTTACTATTTTCTATATTGTTATGAGAGTGTTTATGGCTTTAATTTTTTTCATTAATTATTTGTCAAACTTAAATATTATTAATTTTACATTTTTTGTCCATTTTTTTTCATTAGTTGACTTATACAACCACTCATATCTTAAAACCTATACGAGAATCGACAAAGATTAGCATTGCTTCATAAAGTCAATATTGTTGCGCAAATTTTAAGCCTAAAAGCTCTTTTTTTAAGTTACTATGGACATTTAATTAACTACAGTGCCGTGCACATGAAATGTCGATTTATCTAAAGACAAATTAGATCTTTTTTATTTTTCTGGTTCGAGGAAGTGAATAGATTATAATTATTCTTCCAATTTAAAAATAAAAAAAGTTGTATTATAATAGCTTGAATTACCAATTTTGTATCACTTCCTCGAACAATAAAACTGAAATTGAGTTAAAATTTTCTTTACAAATAACTCGAAGAAGGTACTTACAATGACGTCGATAAAAAGAGCACACAAATGTGGGTAGGTTCAGTCAGTTGCACTGCACTGAACATGAGCAGATGAATAAAAAAATGTGTCTATGGATATTTACACACGCATACCTATAGATGTATGAGAACTTTAAAAACACAAATTCGTTTTTTTTTTACCGCAAATCTATACTATTATATAAAAGCGAGTCCAAATATACATATAAACTAAAATTAATATTATTGTAGAAAATATGCTCAGTCCCATTGTGAAATTGTGAAATTCATATGCTAATATCGGATTTTTTAAGAGCTTGAGAACTTTTTAAAAAAAAAAACGCATAAAATTTGCAAAATCTCATCGATTCTTTATTTGAAACGTTAGATTGGTCCATGACATTTACTTTTTGAAGATAATTTCATTTAAATGTTGACCGCGGCTGCGTCTTAGGTGGTCCATTCGGAAAGTCCAATTTTGGGTAACTTTTTCGAGCATTTCGGCCGGAATAGCCCGAATTTCTTCGGAAATGTTGTCTTCCAAAGCTGGAATAGTTGCTGGCTTATTTGTGTAAACTTTAGACTTGACGTAGCCCCACAAAAAATAGTCTAAAGGCGTCAAATCGCATGATCTTGGTGGCCAACTTACCGGTCCATTCCTTGAGATGAATTGTTCTCCGAAGTTTTCCCTCAAAATGGCCATAGAATCGCGAGCTGTGTGGCATGTAGCGCCATCTTGTTGAAACCACATGTCAACCAAGTTCAGTTCTTCCATTTTTGGCAACAAAAAGTATGTTAGCATTGAACGATAGCGATCGCCATTCACCGTAACGTTGCGTCCAACAGCATCTTTGAAAAAATACGGTCCAATGATTCCACCAGCGTACAAACCACACCAAACAGTGCATTTTTCGGGATGCATGGGCAGTTCTTGAACGGCTTCTGGTTGCTCTTCACTCCAAATGCGGCAATTTTGCTAATTTACGTAGCCATTCAACCAGAAATGAGCCTCATCGCTGAACGGACGTAAAGCGCGAAACACATTTCGAACCGAACACTGATTTTGGTAATAAAATTCAATGATTTGCAAGCGTTGCTCGTTAGTAAGTCTATTCATGATGAAATGTCAAAGCATACCGAGCATCTTTCTCTTTGACACCATGTCTGAAATCCCGCGTGATCTGTCAAATACTAATGCATGAAAATCCTAACCTCAAAAAAATCACCCATTACTAATATTTAAAAAATGTTCGTGGTTACAATTTTCGAAGCAACGCGAGCACGGGTCGGCTAGTTTGTTATAAATCCAAAAATATTAGAATATAATACAAACTATTGCATTTTAATTTTAATATATATATTTGATTTGAATATAAAAACAATGTAAATCAACACCCAATGTATTCAATTTTAATACAAATTTAGATTAATTTATAATATTGGAGGGATATAATATAATTCAAATTGTATTACATTTAACACAAAATAAGATTTGTTTTGAATTTAAAAAGATTAAATTTTAATAGAAATTATATTTAATTTTAACCAAAAATTAAATTAATTTTAAATATTGAAAGATTATTATATAATGCAAATTGTATTGGATTTTAATACAAAAATAAATTAGTTTTTAGTATAAAAAGTTATTAAATGTAATACAAAAGCATTATACATTCATAACATAACATTTAGTAATTTTTGAGTAAAATGAGAATACACTTTTTAATATTAGTTTTAACCATGCAAATTCAAAGTGTTATAATGAAAGCAAAATTACTTACTGAGCTTTTATCATAGGTATTCGTAACTCAACCACCTGCTTTAAAATAAAACTTTTTTGAATAAAAAATCGTGTTGTTATATTTTGAAATTAGAAGAAACATTTTATTTTTTATGAAGACTTAAACTATTTTAAAAACATTTTTAACACAAAAAGCAAAAAATCCATAATTCTTATATAATTTAAAATTTATTTTGAAACCTTGAATGAATTTCAATAAATCGATTTGTTTTTGGGTTTTCTTCAATATTGTATACAAAAATTGCGAAAAAATCCAAAAACGTTTTTTAACTATTGTCGAATTCAATATTGAAAACGTAAAATATTTTAAAATAGAGATCAAAAATTTGACAAAAATTATAAGTACTTGCACAGGGTAAAATGGTTTTGTCCAAAGCAATCAAATACTGTGAAACCGCTTGTTTGTTGGCTCCAACTGCTATTATGTGGGGCTTCTTTTCTGAGAGATCATAATTTTCTCTTGGGGTGTTAAGATGTTCGAACTTAATAAGTTTCGGGATCGAGTTTTCAAAATTTGATCTCTTTTTTTCTCTTGATTTTGGGCCTTGAGAAGTGGATGGAAGCATGCGGAGCAACAAAAGGAATGATGATATTTCCTGAATCCAATCTAAGAAAAAGAATTATGCAAGTATAAGATTAAGTCGATCAATAATGAAAACTAACACAAACCTACTGTTTCCTTAATGCTTTTTTCTTCAAATAATTCCACAAAAAATTCTTTAGCTACATTTGCATAGTTTTTCCACTGATTTAGGAAGCGTTGCTAAGTCCCAGGATAACGAATGGAAAAATCATATAAAATCTAAAGAATAAAAACATATTTCATTAGCTTACAGAATGCAAATACAGTTGTGAAAAAAATACCAAATTGCTGTTGAATGTGAAAAATTTAAATTCCTTAAATATGTCAACCGATATCTTTAATATATTTTTCCTCGCTTCCAACGTTTTCAAAAGGCGTTCTTTGATTGCTTCTTCTTGCTCAACCGCCAAGCAATAATTATCAAAAAACTCTTTGTCTTCTTGCTCTAAGACAATGTTTTCCATAGTCACATCAAGAGATTGACTTAATTGACTTAATAATGACATGACGAAATCATAAACGAAAAATTTCGCTGTGCTTTTCGTTTTTCAGTACGCTGCTGAACGACGAAATGTGACATTTTAGTGAAGAGCTGTACTAGATTTCTTAGTACAATTCTCCACTCTTTTCGTTCTCAATTTAATTGCCCAGTACATTAATTGATTGCGAAATTTTGACGTTTAATTTTTTTATTGAAAAAAACAAAATTGTTTACTCGTAACTTTCGGTGTTTTGACTTTGATTTATATTTGATTTAAAATTTAAAATAAAATGGATTTGTCTAATGTGTTCCAACATTGCATTTCTGAATCGGAAACTCAGGATGTTATTTTTGATGTGCAACAAGTGATGAAGACAAGCAGTGAAATTCAACTTCCAGACAAATATTTTTCCACTGTGGTTTTCGTTTTCATTTCGCTCTGCACTTGGAGACTACCGAAAAATTTCGTTTCGCATACAAAAATGACATTACGAAATCATAAACGAAAAATTTCGCTGTGCTTTTCGTTTTTCAGTACGCTGCTGAACGACGAAATGTGTCATTTTAGTGGATAGCTGTACTAGATTTCTTAGTACAATTCTCCACTCTTTTCGTTCTCAATTTAATTGCCCGGTATATTAATTGCTTGCGAAATGTTGATGTTTAATTTATTTATTGAAAAATTTTTCGTTTATGATTTCGTCATGTCATTTTTGTATGGGAATTTTCGTTTCGCATCAGCAGCGTACTAGGCTTAAAATTGAAAAAAATTGTTTACTCGTGACTTTCGGTGTTTTGATCATTGGATTTATGTTTGATTTAAAATTTAAAATAAAATAAATTTTTCTAATGTGTTCCAACATTGCATTTCTGAATCGGAAACTCAGAATGTTATTGGTGATGTCAGATGTGCAAGAAGTGATGAAGACAAGCAGTGAACTTCAACTTCCAGGCAGAACTCTCCACAAATATTTTTCCGCTGTGGTTTTCGTTTTCATTTCGCTCTGCACTTGGAGACCGCCCTTCACTTCAGCTGCGTACCAGGCTTAAGGCAGGAACCCTACAGAAATCTTTTGCACTATAGCGGAGTACAAATATGCAAATCTTAAGCACAGACGCTTTGAAGTTACTGAAGCAATACGTCACTTGACTTAGTAGCAGTGTATTCAATATTTTTTGTGTGACTTCATTATACAAATTAACGATAATAAATAAGGTAGAACCTACTCAGAAATCGTTGTCCTATACTGTTGGATCTTTAAGTGCATGCAAAGTGTTAGAATTGGTAATAAAGAATGATAAGCTATCAACAAATCGACGACAGAAATATATGAATGATATTTATAATAAAAATATGTATATATTACAAACAATAGATTTAAAAAAAATACAATTTAGCATAAATAATCTGAGATATCGTGCAAATAATACATAAATGTACACATACAAAAGATGTAGGTACTTACACAGCCTCCAATTTTGCTATCTTCAATTATGTAGCACAGAAAGATTGCAATGATCGCTTTTGCACAAGCAAGTTTCGCCTCTTTGGAAGGATAATTTCCACACATTGACCGTAAGTATTCGGTTCCTAAAGTGACTAACGTCCTTCGAGAAGAATCCTTGAGGCTGTTGCTACGGGAGTATTCTTCTAATATAAATTCCGATTGGCTCGCTCTTATATAGGATTCCAAGCCCTTTGAATCAAGGATGTGAAGAACACTCATATTTTCTATCAAAAAAGTAACTTACTTCCTTATATATAACGAGACTGCTCCCTACAGCTGCGTCCTGCTTTCTCAAGTCTCCGACAGAATCAACCACCTATTGGATAACGGGACAATTTTTTATACAAAAGCAGGCACAGTTTGAACACTGCCTCACTATTTCACTTAGAATATTAAGTGGAATCTCGTCGTCGTCCCGATCTCTTAAAACAAAGTCCCAACTTACAATCTTTTCCAGATGGGAATGTCGCTTAAGTTCGGTACAGTATTGCAAAATTTATACAAGACTACCAAAGCATCAGTGTGGAATGGCCATGCTTATCAGAGTGGTTTCAAACGAAATCAAGGGCTGTGCACTCAGTCCAAGCTTGTTTACACTCTTCATTGAAGATATAGTCGAAGCATTACCAGCAGGAATCGAGTACGCAGGCATTAACATTAAAGCTCTTCTTTTCGCTGACGACATTGTCCTGCTCGCGTATACTCCGCAGTCCCTTAAGCTAATGATAAATAAGCTTGCTGAATATTGCAAAAGGTGGAAACTAGTGGTAAATTTAAATAAATCCAAACTGATGGTTTTTAAGAATGGCAGAGGAAGATCGGAAGATCTCACTGACAAACTTGTTAAGGCGAAAACAGCTATAAACTTAGCATGGATGCAATGCTTTAATAATAAGGATATTACGCATACCAGTAAATTCAGGGTCTTCGAAGCTGTATCGGAATCAGTTATGTTTTATGCAAAAGTAAGCTTGGAGAGGTCGAAGATATGAACAAGTAGAAAAACTGGATTTTATACCTTCTTTCGTGTACGCCAAACAACATGATCATGTTGGCAACGGGTCCATCGCCTTTATTCATAAAAACACTCAAGCTGCAGGTTGATTACATCCTCAAAGCTCTGGGTATGCCAAGTTATAGTCTTTCAAAGAAAGTAGTTCTTCAAATAATCCAATCCCGAAGTGGATGGTTTAAAGACTGGATAGAACTAAACGAGCTGGTAGATGTTGACCTGAACTATAGTAACCTTGCCTCATGGAAACCAACTTTATATCGCTTAATAGCTCGTCTGGATGAAGTATGATTTACAGTAGACTAGACTACGATCTCCGGGAAAGAAACTACTTCCACAATTCTTAAAAATTATTATTTATTTTTTGAAGATATTCAAATAAATAAAATAAATTAGGTGGCGCAACAGTCCGTAGAGAACTAGGGCCTTGTGACTTACAACTCTCAACCATTCCTGTGTGCGAGTAAAAGTAATATATGCCGAATCCGAACGGCTAATTTGAGAAAGCACTTTTTCATGACAAGAATAACTCTTGGAGGATTTGTCAATTCCAAGGCAATACCCGTGAAAAAACTTTAGGTGGCATAGGCAGGGATCGAAACCAAGACCTCTGGCATGACAAGCCAACGCACTTTTTTTTTTTCAATTCTTTTTTAGTAATTCAATCTTAAATCTATCTTAAAGCTAGACAAAAATTCATAAAACTAGCCTAATTAACCATAACTTACAACTAACTTACTGGTCCCATACGGACACTCTAAGTCAAACAATAATAGGTACTTAATGCTAATGCCTTTCGGCCCTAAGATCTATTTAACTTCAATTCATTTTATTTATTTTTGTATTCATTAGAAAATTTAGAAAAAAACTAATGTCAATATCCTTTTTTTTATTTTTACTTAAAAACTACTTAAAATAACTACCTATTCTACCTATAACCTACTTAAAACTAGAACAACCACACCAGCAAATCTAACTATCTAACGTTTTTTGTTTTTCATATTTTGTCTTTTTTTTTAATTTTTTTTTTTGATTATTCCACGTTTTTTTAATTTTTTTTTTTTTTGATTATTCCACGTTTTTTTAATTTTTTTGTTTTGTTTGTATTTTTCTTTTTTGTATTTTTTTTTATGTTTTTTTGTGCCACCATGCCTATTCTACTTAAAACTAAACCCTAAAACTATAAAACAAGTATGTAAGCCGGCCAAGGCTTGAAACCCCATCCCGACTACCCACTATCAAGTGCCGATTGAAGCCACCAAAACTGGTTCTCCTGCTTCATCCTATCAGTTCGGTCCCGTTCGGACACAGCCCTACTGAACCGAAGGAGCTCTGCTCCGCCTTGTGCCATGCCGTCCTGATTGTACAGGAGTCGCCTATCCACGGTTCGTCGTCTGACGTGGTAGATTAACGGAACTGCCAATCTATCCTGTATCAGACCGCATCTATCTAAAAAGAGGAATGCCTCTGGTGGAATGAAGCCGCTCAAGCGTGCACTTTCAAAATACTCGTCGTTCGGATAGAACGCTCCGAAAATTAAATTGTTTGTCGAAGACATAGCTCTTGAAATGTGACCTCGAACGAGTTTTATCACGAAATTGTCAATTCTGTTGATTCGAGCCCCGTTGTATAGGACCTCGTTGGAATAGTAGTGCACGTAAGAAGATTCGGCTGTTCGATATAAGCCGGTACAGCGTTGTAAACACTGCCGCTCGAACACCCGAAATTTCTCCATCTGGGAAGGGGCAACGTTGAACCACACAGGACAACCATAAACGATCATCGGCCGTATGAGGGCCATGTAGCAAATTACCTTCACTCTGGAGTCAAGCCGACTGCTAAAAAACAGCCGTTTCGTCAGAGCGAAGGCTCCTCTGGCCCTGGTCAACAAGCCAACGCACGGGAACGTATCGGAATCCCGCTTTTTAAAATCCCGTTTTTAAAAAATCCCGAAAAAAAAGTTTTAAAATCCCGTCTTCTAAAATACCGATTTTTGAAATCCCGTCTTTTAAAATCCCGCTTATTCAAAATCCCGATCAATTATAATCCCGCTTTTTAAAATCCAGTCAAATCCCGACAATCCCGTTTTTTCAAATAACAATATGAATCAAATGTTTTTAGTTAAATAACTTGACTAAAATATAATAATATCGTAATTTGTTTTGTTTTAAATGTACATAAACATTCATTTTTGTTTACAATATTAACTCTTGCATAAACAATATGCATCCTACAGCAAATCTACCTCTCGATAACGGTTTTGCCACTATCGTTGACTTTGTTAATTGATTTGAGTTTGTTTTAAAAGAATACTTTATATTTTTATTTTTTGATATGTTATATTTGTTAAAGTTTATAATGAAATGAATCTAGAAAAATATCTCATTTTTACTTTGTTTAATTTTTTTCTAATTTCGATTTTGCAATCAAAACTAGTTGTTTAATTTTAAAAAATCGCGCGATTTTTTTAAATTAAACAACTAGTTTTGATTGCAAAATCGGGATAATAAAAAACGGGATTATAAATAACGGGATTATAAGAAACGGGATTACAAAAAGCGGGATTATAAAAAATCGGGATTATAAAAAGAAGGATTATAAAAAACGGGATTTTAAGAAACGGGAATATAAAAACCGGTATATCGAACCCAACCCCCAACGCACTAACCATCATGCCACGGGTACCTTTGAAAATATTCAGTGTTTATAATACGTTTTACATTTGAATTTCGTTGAAAAATTGACCCGTTTTTACTTGCGACATATAGGAACTATATGGCAAGTTTTGCATTCGTGCAGAATTTTGTCTGTCTGTCCACGCTCCTACAGCCTATACCATTGGGTCGATTGAGTTCAAACTTGGAAGTTAAGGTTTTGAGTAGATTCGCGTTAGGCGTTTTTTTCATTTTTTTTTTAAGATCAAAACTAACAGTGGCCCCCATACAATTTTTTTGGTCAAAAAACGATAATTCGAATTTTCTCAAAAACAAACCGATAGATTTTTTTTAAATTTTCTCTAAAATTTTATTTTTTAACTTGGCTTCTTTTAATAAGAAAAACATATTTTTGTATTGCTCAGGAAAGGTAGCGCTCATAGAACCGTTATTTTGTTTTTTAATTTTCTCAGCAAATTATGTACTGATTTCAATAATTTTTTTTGTGAATAAGCTCTTATATTGCTTTAACAATATTTGATTATCAAAAGTGCAATTTTTTTTTGTTTGGATTTTTAAAAAAATATTGAATTTTTTTTTTTCAAAATTCTATATCTCAAAAACGGGTTAATATTTGTTTACGAAATTCAAATGTAGAGCGTATATTTACAATCACTAAACAACTGCATACCAAAAATATTTTTAGAACAAAATTGAAAAATTTTATATATACAAAATTAATTTAAAAAAAAACCGCTCTAACGATTTTCGAAAAAAATTTTTGAAAAATCAAGGGCTTTTTTATTTATAAAATGGCATTTAAATTTTTGAAGACAAACTTATTTTTCAGGTAAAATTTTGAATCTTAAATTAGTTTTTTTTTTAATTATTTTAACTGTATTGAATGTAACCCCCTCCCAAAAAAATTGAAAAATGGAGGTTTTTTCGACAAATCAAATGGCATTTATATCTTTGAAGACAAACTTATTTTACAGGTGTATTTTTAAATCTTATATACATATATACTTATTTTTAAACAGACTCTTTGAATACAGGAGCAAGTTCGTGCGACCCAGTCGTGCATTTTATTTAAGTACCGAATTTAAAAAAAAAAAAAAATAAGTTACTATTTTTTTTAATCTCGAGTTCGAATTTCTATGGAAAACTTGCTATATAGTTTTTATATGTCGCATTTGAAAAGATACACTGTTCATTTTGGAAAACTATGTACTTTTTGCCAACCATTCGAAAGTTGAATGCACTTTAACGGAAGTACTATGGTTTTTTTGAAAAATTGGCATTACTTCTCTGTTTTAATTTATCTAACTTTTTATTGCCTGTGTGAAATCTGCTTTAAACTTAAATAGAAAAATTAATGTCTTATTACATACTTCTACCAGGTCAGGTTTTTGAGATATCATTTGTATTAATTCCTATAAAATTCGAAAAATCTTCATAACTTGTTAGATTTCACCTGTCTCACAAAAATCCGATATAAAACGCAAAGCCATTCATGCTAAAACAGGTTTCAACAGAAAAAGGCAAAACGGTTTTAAAGAAAATTTGTGTCCTTGTAACAAATCTATTGTCTGAACAATTCTATTATATCAAGTTTTTGAATTATGTATATTTAAAAATAATGTTAAAAACGGGCATTTTTAAAACTTGAGCAAATAATTAAAACTGGAGTTTGGATTCGAAATCAGCACTAAAAATTAAGTCCAAAACGTATTTTCCAAAACAATTAAAGTATCAAATTCTAGTTTTTCTCGAAACTTCATATAGATTTAAAGAAGGACTTATAAAACTAATGAGAATTTTCACAAACTAAGTAAGATACTATAATGCTTTAAATTGTATCTAAAAGAGAAATATTTTTACTTTGCAAAATTATCATACAAAATTATCATATAGATATAATGGGTGATTTTTTTGAGGTTAGGATTTTCATGCATTAGTATTTGACAGATCACGCGGGATTTCAGACATGGTGTCAAAGAGAAAGATGCTCAGTATGCTTTGACATTTCATCATGAATAGACTTACTAACGAGCAACGCTTGCAAATCATTGAATTTTATTACCAAAATCAGTGTTCGGTTCGAAATGTGTTTCGCGCTTTTTTATCGACAAATTTTGTTCAGCGATGAGGCTCATTTCTGGTTGAATGGCTACGTAAATAAGCAAAATTGTCGCATTTGGAGTGAAGAGCAACCAGAAGCCGTTCAAGAACTGCCCATGCATCCCGAAAAATGCACTGTTTGGTGTGGTTTGTACGCTGGTGGAATCATTGGACCGTATTTTTTCAAAGATGCTGTTGGACGCAACGTTACGGTGAATGGCGATCGCTATCGTTCAATGCTAACAAACTTTTTGTTGCCAAAAATGGAAGAACTGAACTTGGTTGACATGTGGTTTCAACAAGATGGCGCTACATGCCACACAGCTCGCGATTCTATGGCCATTTTGAGGGAAAACTTCGGAGAACAATTCATCTCAAGGAATGGACCGGTAAGTTGGCCACCAAGATCATGCGATTTGACGCCTTTAGACTATTTTTTGTGGGACTACGTCAAGTCTAAAGTCTACACAAATAAGCCAGCAACTATTCCAGCTTTGGAAGACAACATTTCCGAAGAAATTCGGGCTATTCCGGCCGAAATGCTCGAAAAAGTTACCCAAAATTGGACTTTCCGAATGGACCACCTAAGACGCAGCCACGGTCAACATTTAAATGAAATTATCTTCAAAAAGTAAATGTCATGGACCAATCTAACGTTTCAAATAAAGAATCGATGAGATTTTGCAAATTTTATGCGTTTTTTTGTTTAAAAAAGTTCTCAAGCTCTTAAAAAATCACCCGATATATAGAGATATCGACTTCAAATAAATTTTGTTAAACAGATAATAATGCAAAAAGATTGAGTTTGTGTTTTTTTTACCATAGCAATTTAAAAAAATGTGAAAATTTTGTTTAGCCCTAAATATCTCACGAACCAATAACGCTAGAGACTTGAATTAAATTATTAAATATTTGTCACCTTGAAAATTGTACGAACAAAAAATGATTTTATCTCCAAAACAATTTTGTTCAACAAAAACTAGCGGTAAAATTTTGAGAAAAATCGAAATGACAGTTTGCTTCATGAAAAATAAAAACAAAAAAAACAGTACTAAAAGTTGGTAGAAATTGATTTTCGACTCAAATATCTTTTAAAAAATTTAAAATATTGGCTTCAAATCAATTTTTTTTAAATATTGTTTTTAACATTCGGTAAAATTTTGAACTGAAAGTTTTTTTTACAAAAAATAAAAACATCAAAACAAAAAAAATTACTAAAAGTTCGTAAGAAATGATTTTTACCCAAATATCTTTTCAAAAATTTGTGATTATGGCTTCAAACTAATTTTGTCTTATAAAAAATATTGTTTTCAACATTCCGTAAAATTTTGAGATAAATCTAATTGACAATTTTTTACAAAAAATAAAACATAAAAAAAAACAATACTAAAACTTAGTACAAATTTACTTTCGACTCAAGTATCTTTTCAAAAATTAGAATTAGTGACTGCAAACTAATTTTATCTCACAGAAAATATTATTTTCGACATTCAGTAAAGTTTTTATAAAAAAAAAACCAACAGTCCGTTTTTCATAAAAATAAAATAAAATCTGCACAAAATTGTACGCAAAATTGTTAAAAATGTATGTTCGGTTCTCGATAGCTCGTGAACAATAGAAGATATTTACTTCAAATTAATTTCATTCATCCAATTTGTATTTGTTTATATAAGAAATAAAAACTTTTATGAAATGCTACTAAAATTGGTAAAAATTGGTTTTCGACTAGAAATCTCGGTAACAAAAATAGATTTCGAAACTATTTCATTATACGCAAAATATTATTGGTAATTTTAAAATTTTTAAGAATAATTTAACTGACAACTTTTTTAACAAAACACGAAAACCTACAAACCTTTGAAACAAGACAAATCGGCAGACGAGATGTGAAGTTATCAGTGTGGGTAGCATCCCTGCCTGTTTTTTTAGGAATTAGAGCAAAACATTTAAAATAAAAGTCGATCACCGTACTGAAAAAACACTTTCTCTCGTTTAAAAAAATTACTCATACTGCAATTTAAAGGATTATTTTCATATATTTAAACTTATCGTTTCACATTGGACCTTTTTCTTAAAAACAATGATTTCATAAATATAAAACAGAAACAGTAAATTGGGGAGAGTACGATAACTCAGGCGACAAAGTTTAATGACGGATTTGTATAGAACAGTTAAAAACAAGCATTTTTTACTATGGGAGGGGGATGTCTATCCTAGGTATGTATAATGTATATCTTAATCCTTATTCGATTATTACTATCAAAATAAGACTACGTAAATATTCAAGCAAGCAAAAAGTAATTTAAATAAAAGATTTTTGTTTTGGTAATTTTCAATTTTCCAAAAAACTAAAAGACATAAAATCATCTAGTTTTCAGTTTTTCATCAAAAACAAATAAGAACAATAAATTCTAAAATATAAAAAAATAGTAAATAATCTTGAAGTATTAAAAAATTACACTTTAAACCGTTTTTAACTTTTTTTTGCTCAAATTTTGAGTTTAAAATTAAATTTTTCAAAAACTATGCATAGTTTTGACTTGATTTAAAAACTGACTAATAGAACAGAATGTTGGCTTTAAAAAAATGAATCATACTTAATTCATTTTATGATTTTAAATAATTTTAGTATTTTTTTTTCCATTTTATGTAATAATTTTTTTTATTATTATTATTATTATTATTATTATTATTATCTTTATTTTTTCAACATATATAGTACAAATGTTTTAATATAAAAGATTTACGAGCATGGCTTAAAAGCCGTCTGCCGATTATATCTAAAATTATTACATTAAAATTTACATTTATAAATTTTAGACACATCAAGAGAATTGAAAATGAAAAAGTGTAGAGTATTTTAACATTATGTAAGTATAATTTTGCCAGTTAACATAGACATATTTTAACAAAAATATCATTTGAGTTTAAGACTTTATTTTAAACAAATCCAATTGAAACTAATATAAACATATTTCAGAAATTACATTTTTTAAACAAAGGAACAAATTTAAACTAGTGTATATAAATTTAAAAAAGTTGATGAATTAATCGATTAAAGAGTAATGGTAGATTAAGGGATTCAATATTAACTGAAAGATGGGCTTTTAGTTTAGCTAAAACAAAATAATAGATTGATTCTAAAAAAGATTTACATAAGTATTTCTGTAAGCGATAGCTTCAGTAACAAACCGGATAAGAACTTTCCAACCACACTCACCATTTAGAATTGAGTAACTCTCTTCTGTAGAAAGAAAGCTTTTCTTAAAGTATAAACGTCGAATTTCTTGGAGTATTGGACACCTTGCTAGGAAGTGATAAACGTTTTCGATTTGATTAAGGTTGCAAAGATTACAATTATGATTTATATCACCCCTATGAGGTCTGTAATTTAGCTCTAGCATTTCAATTCGGATCTTAAATATTAAACTCATCTCGTTAACTGTGAATTCTTGTCGAAAATAATTAGATTCCGCCAAACAATGATTCAGTTTGCTGTATATCGTTCTTGACATGGACTCTTTAGCACGGTTCAGAGAATTTTGAAATATTTTTTCGTCCATTGCTGAGATGCAGTCATAGAACTCATCCTTCCATGAACCAAAGTTATTCAAGGCTAGATTCAAGGCCGTATTATATTTAGTAGCCAATTCTTGCCAATCTTTGAACGGCGAGTAACAACTCTGAAGTGCAATCATGAGTACTTTTCTTTGAAGATTATTATCACACCTCTTTATAACTTTGACGATATAGTCCGCATTTGCCTTAAGGTTTTTTAAGAAAATTGGAGGAAGTCCAGATTCGGCATATATTGCATAGTTAGGTGTGTTTAAAGGGACCTTAAATACACGTTTGAAGAAATATCTCTGGATAACTTCAAAGTCTTCACATACTTCGTAACCATACACTTCATTAGCATAACAGAGTGAACTTTTAATTGTTGCATTAAATACTTTGAATTTTACCATCGGTTCGATACATTTGTTATTAAAAAAACTTGACCAAATGCAGTTAATGGCCGATTTCGCAACTGATGTTTTATCTTTTATATGGGGTCCTATGTTTAAATTGTGTGTTATTGTAAAACCTAAGTATTTAAATTTTTTCACTATCTCTATTCTTTCACCATTAAGGTTCCAAGAACGGTCATTTCTGACATTTTGATTATGAGATCTAAAAACCATAATTTTCGACTTTGAAGTATTTATTTGAAGATCCCAAGAGTTACAATACTGGTTAAGTTTGTTAATTTGCAGTTGTAGAGTTACCGGATTATCAGTAAGAATGACTAGGTCATCCGCATATAAAAGCACCTTAATAAGCAAATCACCATAATATACACCCCCTGGAACACTGTCTCCAATGTCGTTAATAAAAAGTGAGAAGAGCAAAGGACTCAGAATGCAACCTTGCGGGACACCCACTTCTGTCTTAAATTGCTGCGAAGAGATTCTACCATTAGAAACTACAGCTGTTGTATTTGAAAGAAGCTTCTCATATATTCTTAAAAATTTTGTTGATAATCCAACACCTGCTAGTTTGAAAAGTAATAGTTTTCTGTTTATAGTATCAAAAGCAGCTTTAAAATCTACAAAAAAAGCATAGAGGTTAGTTTTCTTATCCAAAAAACGTTTAGCGACATTAGTCAAAGTAAAAATTTGATCAACTGTAGATAGGTTAGCTCGAAACCCAGCCTGAAAACAACTTATTTTGTTGTTTGTTTCAACCCAAGGTACAAGCCTAAGATATAGCATCTGAGTAAACAGTTTTCGTAAAGAATTGAGAACAGATATACCTCTGTAGTTTTCGGGGAGATTAGGATCTCCTTTTTTATAGATCGCTAAAATGGATGACTCTTTGAAATTCTTTGGTATTTCTTCGTTGGTGAACACTCGGTTAAGTAAGAACAATACATGTTCTAAAAATTGTGAGCTGGCATTTTTCAAAAACTCGGCTGGGATGCCATCTAAGCCCGAAGCCTTATTGTTTTTCATTTTTTCTAAGGCAAAAAGTAGTTCTGGCATTGAGAACGGAGTGTCTAGTTCTCCGATGTAAATAAAGGGTAACGCAAAACATATGTAAGATTGGTTTGGATCTACTTTTGTAAGTTTTTCGAAATATGATCCCATCATGTCGATACTGATTGGAAAAACATTCAATCTGTTTCGGTTACCTAAAATTCGTACATTTTTCCAGAATTCTTTAGCATCCCTGCATTGAATCATATTAAGAGCTATTTTTTGCACATATTGTTGTTTTTTATAGAGGCATAGGTTTTTATAAGTGTTATTCGCCTGCAGATAAAGACATTTCAAGGCTGAGTTGTTAGTTTTTCTAAAGAGTTTCAACCATTTAAAAGATATTTCTCTGCTTTTTCTACAGGCATCATCATACCAACTGCCATTGTAAAAAATGCCTCTGTTTACTGAGTAGGTGACACTTGACTCTCTTATGGTTGTAATAATAGACTTAGTTGATTCATCGATTGTATTCTCAAACGATAGCGAGAGATCGATTGAATTTTGATTCAGATTTTGCCTATAAATATCATATTTTTTATCAATCCAGCGCAATTTTGAATAACTGTTATCGTTTTGTTCTTGAAAATTAATTGGTTTTGATTTAAACTCACAAGAGACACAAATGGGAAGATGTAATGAATAGTTAGCAGGGATAACGTTGAAATCTTTTATAATATCAAGCCAGTCACCTTTGGCAAGGCAATAATCTATTACAGAGCAGCCTTGACTGCTAATAAAAGTAAAGTTTCCTAGATTATCACTTTTTGATACTCCGTTCAAGACAACAAAGCCAAAATCCTCAATCAGCTCGATTAAGTAATTACCATTCGAGTTTGTACGGTTATCAAATGAGTTTCTTCTGCACGAGAGATGCTCAACATTCATAAAAGGTGTGTTTTGGAACTCCCCTATCCGACCGTTTAGATCCCCGATTATTAAAATGTTTTCATTATCCTGTGTTAACAAAAAATTTTGTAAGGCTTCAAACTCGAGGTTCCACTTACCAAAATTCAAATAAATTGGGATTATTAGTAAATGCTTCGTGTTGATGAAACAATCTATTATAATTTTGTTTTCACTAACTTTATACTTAATTTGATTTTTTGTCGTAATATTTTTAATTCCACATAAAATTCCCCCACTAGCACGACCCTGACTATTATTTCTTATTGCTGGAATCCATTTAAGATTAAAACCCTCAAAATATTTTAGATATTGAATCTCTTTACCCTCTTCTACAAACGTTTCTAACAAAATAAATAAATCATAGTTTAAGATTAACTTAAAAAATTCTGGCATTAATAATTTGTTTTTAAGACCTGTAACATTATAACAACAAATATTTAAATTAAACAAATTTAAAGAAATCGAATTATTGTGGCAGACGGCATCTGAATGCTAGGTTGATTTATGACGTTGAGCTAATCCTGGACCCGAACCATGTTGATCTTTGCTTTTGTGACTTATAGATGGCTCCCTAAGCGTGTTGGAATTGTTTTTGACGTTTACATCAAAAAAACACATTGCATCCTCTCCGAAGGTTATTTTGATAAATGACAGTTCATCGTTTGTTGTTATTCGTAGACCTCGCAAAGAGTCGTAGGAAAATACGAAATCGGATATTTTTAATTTCGATCCCCTTATTTGCATTCGGATATTCGGATTCCTCTCAAGAAGCTTCGATTTCAGTTCAAAAAGTGTTTTCCTTTTTCTCCGGTAAATAAAAGATTGTTCTCGGTGAACCACAACTCCGGTGCCTTTTAACTTAGGTGCAGCATTTAATATTTTTTGTGCAATTGCTTTGTCACTGAACTTCAATATCATTGTTTTTTTATTGTTATGCCGGTTGATGAATTCTTGTGATTTCTCATACTTCAATTGTGTATTTACATCTAGATCGAGAAGGCTGAGACAAGTTTGTTTTGCTTGACTATCCTTGTCAGTTTTCTCATCTGGGGGCAAATGCAATACAACCATTTCTTCATGCGATTTTTCGTGTAAAAATTCCAATTGTTTTTCGAGCGTTTCACAATAGCTTTCAACAGCAGCTAAACGTCCCGTAAGGTGTTCATTTTGAGACCGCAAGAGCTGTATTTCGACGGAGATAGCACATATGTCATCTTTAGTTGAAATATTTTTCAAATGTTCTGTGAGACAGCCATCAACAATAGATTTGATTTCGTTAATTTGCGATAAAGTGCTCATATTTGTGCTTTTATTGAGGTTCCTTTTTCGTGGGGTAGATTTTTTGCTTGTGGGGGGCTTAGATGGAGATATTTCCCCCAATTTTCGTTTCGATAGCATATACAATTTACTCACACAGGCAAAGAAGAAGATGGCTTCTGGTGCTGACCGTGCGAAACTTAAATGAATTTTATAAATCCTACCTTTTAAAATACTTTTAAGGATTTCACTTTCGATTTTAAACTGTTTATTAGAATTTAGACTTTTTATTAGAATTGATGTAAAAAAAATTGTTTCACTTTTAGGTAAAGAGTAAAAAAAATTAAATAAACAGGAGCACTTAAAACCTTCGACCTCACTCACTCACACTACAACTATAAATATCACTATTATGTGCATCAAAACAATTAGATGGAATTGAAGGCTAGTTTCAGGAATTTAAAAGCAACTTAATATAATAATTTTTTTAAATTGCCGCTCCTGCCTAAACGGGGGGAAATATACCCCCGCCCTCCCATAATAAAAAAATCTGTTATAATATCTTGTCGCCTGAGTTATCGTATTCTTGCCAGTAAATTATTAGGTTTACTTAACTGCATCAAATTTGTGTTTAAAAAAAAGTAAATAATTTACGTAGTTTTTATATTTTACTGTTTTTTCAAGGAAGGGTGAACACTTTCTATGGGAGATTTAATGCTGTAAACGTAAGGCACGCTTCTGATTCGGGAGAAGCTTTCCATTGACTTGTCCTGGTAATTTTTATCAAACATGCAGTAATTTATGTCTTCTAAAAATGTTGAGCTTTTTAGATATAGGTATAACTCAATTGATAAACTATGTATAACCTAGAATAGTTATAAAATATAACGCCTATCCCCAACATTTTCAATATCATTTTCCGGTGACGTTTTTGAATAATTACCTACTCAGTTGTTTGACTTTTACAATCCATGCTTACCTATTTTTCAAATACGTTTAGGTATAAATTTAATGTAGGCGTATGTATTAGGAAATAACACCAGCTCTTGTAATTTAACCATATAATAAATAACCCGAAATACGAGATGAAAGTTAATATCTACCATTTTGGCTGATCTTTGTCACAAAATGCTTTTCAATTTCATTCACGTTTATCTCTCTTATTTACCATTCAAAAAACGTACCTTCTGTTGCAAAGTGTACAGCTTCAATTTTTATCCGATAATACCAAAAATACTGAAACGCCTGTGCCTGCTCGTACTTCAACTCCCCTGCTTGCTTTCTTCCCTTCCAAAAACCAATAAGCACGAAAATATTGTTCTCCTATTTAACAGCAATCACTGATACCATTTATCAAACCATAAAAAACAAACTGTTCGCCAATTTATGGTCAACGGGAGATGTAATCACAACCAGTAACAAATTCTCTTAACATTGTATAAATGTATACTTGTACATTGGAATTTTACAATATTGTATATTCGTAATGGAATTGCGGGACTAAAAGCTGGAGCTGATACTGGAGAATGGGTTATACGGGACTGATATAGGTATGCCGCATGCCATAGTGTACTGTACATATACGTATATATGGAGGACGAGGACTCATCCCTTTTTTGAAATTCAGGGCAAATTAGATAAATCACTGTAGATAACCAGAATCGAAGTATTATCCTCATTTTTCTCATTGCTCTTCGGTGTTCAGTGTTCTGTTCGATAGCATTGATAAAATGAAATGGAACCCAGCTGACAAGAATTCCCCATTCCCATTCCCAAACCAAATAACAAGCAACAAACAAACAAATCGAAAAAGTATCACAGCAGAACTGAGAGTCCTTTTGAAAGGACGAAAAAGATCGAACCACCATGAGCAGCACCAAAAGAAGAAAAAAAAGAACTCTTCGTTCGGTGTATCAGTATCAATTCTTGTGCGAGAGAAATGTTTTGTTTACCTCAAATCAATTTCAACGTTTTGATTATTAATGGAAATATTATTCAAATTTGAAATTCAATTTCAAAAATTCAACATTTTCCTCTTCAGTGCTTTGTTCGTCTGTTTTGTGAGGACTCCAGAATGGAACCAAAGACACAACTCCGATGCCGATCCGGAACAGACTCAAGAGGAACGGAGGAGACGTTAGTTGCGTTGTCATATCGTCATTCGTCGACGACGTTCTCGATGTCGTCATTTTTGTGCGTTTATGTATGTGTACTGTGTGCTTTCGAGCTTCAAGCCCGCTTATTGGGTGTAAAACAAATGTCAGACATTAATGTGACGTGCTATCATGCTTCATGATTTGTTACCAAGGTTGCGAAACGGTTTATCTCCAATTCTCTTTGGAATACAGTTCACTCGATAAGATAATTCTTATTATTATTGAATGGTTATACCTATACTATAAGGACGAACACAAACACAAAATAAGACAAAGTACTAGGACTAAAATTGACGACGAAGACGTCGCCGGCGTCGACGCTGCCGCCACCGGGAGTTATTGTGTTAAGAGAATTAATTTTCTGAGAAGATTTATCTGCCATTTTGAGAAAGTATAGGTGTAGATTGTATTTAGCTATGTCTATGTATATAAATTTGTACTCAATTGAAAAATGTTCAATCACAAATTTTGTTCTAAAATTAAATGTATTTTTTTATTTATAGATAAGTTATTTAAAAATAGAATACTTACTCTCTATGCATACAAACAAGGTATTGTTTATGGAATAGGTTAGCTTTTCCCATAAAAACAGTACTATCAAAATGTGCCTCCTTGTTTATACTTTTAAGGTATTACAAGCCACTTCTTTAATATTTTGCCAGAAAAGATGGGTTTTTAACTTCACATTCAAGGTCATTTTTATCGGCCTGATTCCTCGAATTGAAAATTTTACATTTCTTGACATTTTAAGGTCCCTTAAATCTAAATCTATAGTTTATTTCTTTAATTCTTGGGGATTTTAACCTTCCACACCTTAAATAAACAGTGTCAGATTACGGATCAAATTACACTTGTAATCCTCGGCAAAAGAATGTATTTTTGTAGATCATTTAACTGATTTAAGCCTCAGCCAGATAAGTGGCATTCTAAATAATATGAACCGGCAACTTTTCAGTCACTCTATGTCCCCACGATCTTTCAACTATTGATAATTATCACCCTACTTTGCTACTAACATTCTGTCTTAACTCGTGCCCAAGAGTCACTCCCACTTCACATCCTATTTTGTATGATTTTCATAAGGCCCAATTTTCTTAAATTAACGATTATATATTAACAGAGTTCCATTTGATTTTGAAAACATTTCTGTTGAAATAGCCACTAACCTTTTTTACTTTTTTACTATACTATTCAATTTCACTCCATGGCCCTTCCTACCGACCTAGAGTTGCTCCATCAACCCCGCCTTGGTAAAATTGTACACTTCGATCGTTGCATAACCAAAGGAACAAGCTGTGGGAAATGCTCCTACGCTCTCAATGCCCAACTGACTACTCTAAGTACCTTGGTGCTTATCTTCATTTCAACAATCTATATACAACTCTTTCTACCAAGAATATTAACATAAAACTCAAGCTAACCTTATCAACGAACAGAAATATTTCCTTCAGTTCGTAAATCATAAAAAAAAGTCAGAAGGGTACCCATCCTCATTGTCTTTCAGTAACGAAACCTCTAATGATAATATAGAACAATAACTAATTACTTTGCATTATATTTTAAAATTTCATTCTAACAAGATTCTTTTACACCAGACCGGAACGATTTTGAGTATTTACCGAATTCTTCGTTAAGCCCTTTCTAACCCCATTGCATTTCTCCATCAGCCATTGAAAACAAATTTTCTCAACTTAATGATGAGTTCACTCCGGACCCTGATGGTCTTCCTGCCATTTTTGAAAGTGTTGGCAACCCTAGAAGTTTATTATTATATACCTTAACTATATACATGCTTAACTATATGCTACACTTCTAAACCTAAATGTTATACGACTTATATATTTAACGATATAATGAATTACCGCTTAGTGAAGTACCTCTATAGAATTAAGATTATTAAGAAATAAAAGACAGTTGTTAAAGTACAGTCGTTGCGTAATCATTATTTGCCTCATCTTGGACAAGCACAACAGTGGCGACGAGGATACTGAAGGAAAGAACTTGTCATGGATATCGTAGTTGCAGAATTAAAAAAAATTGCTGAGCAGCAATCAGTATTGATAAATGACATAGCAAAAAAAGTTTTTAAGGAAGAACCAGGTTCACAAAACTCACACTCTTTATCATCAATGGAATATTCACTCGAAGTTTTGGCTCAGAACATTCAGGAGTTTCATTTTGATCCAGACAATGGAATCACATTTAAGCGTTGGTATGTACGATACTCAGATTTATTTGAGAAAGATGCAACAAAACTAGACAGTGCTGCGAAGGTAAGGTTACTCATGAGAAAACTTGGTCCTCAAGAACATAGTCGGTACGTAAATTTTATCTTTCCCAAACAATCTAAAGATTTTGATTTTGAAACATCGATACAAAAATTAGAAATCATTTTCGGAATGAAGGAATCTGTTTTTAGCATGCGCTACCGCTTTTTACAACTTCGAAAACTACCAGGGGATGACTATGTCACTTTTGCAAGCGAAGTCAACAGGCAATGTGAAAATTTTGAATTGAGTAAATTATCTGCTGATCAATTCAAATGCTTAATGTTTGTCATAGGTCTGCAATCATCGTCTGAATCTGATATTAGATCAAGACTCTTGGCTCTTTTAGAGTCAGAAACAGCAGAAAATCCTTTAACATTAGATAAACTCATTTCAGAATGTCACCGCATTTCAAGCATCAAGCAGGACACGCAGCTCATTGAGGCAATTTCATCAACATCATCATGCTCAGTTAAAGCTATCAAACAAAAGCCTAGAGCAGAATCCACAAGTGACCATCAGAATCGCAACGAATCAACTCAAACACCAAGAAATCCATGCTGGGGCTGCGGAGCTATGCATTTCTACCAAAACTGCAAGTACAAAGAACATAATTGTAGTCAATGTCATAAACAAGGGCATAAAGAAGGGTATTGCTTTTGCTTTAAGAAAAGAGGAGAAAAGAGCTCAAATCAATTTTCATACTCTTCAGAGAAAAAAGGTAAAAATAAACAAAGATATCGTCCAGGTCAGGACAAACGTCATCAAAATCGAAACGTGCACGTGACTCATACAGTTAATCACACATCGGCTACAAACCGAAAGTATGTTACGGTAAAAATAAATGACAAAACAGTTAAGCTACAGGTGGATACGGCATCAGATGTGACAATTTTGGGTGAAAGTACGTGGAAATACTTAAGTAAACCAAAATTAAAACGTGAAGAAATCATTGTAAATGATGCCCAAGGTAATCCAATGAACATCTTAGGATATTTTAACTGCGAGGTGAGTTTCATTAACCAAAACCATACAGCAAAATGTTTCGTTAGTGCCAGGTCAAAACTAAATTTATTGGGGATCGATTTGATTGAGAAATTTGGATTGTGGGATCAACCATTGAACTCCATTTGCAATCAAGTACAAATAAACGATGACGACAAAAATACTCTAAGCAAAACAATACAAGTGAAATTTCCTTCTATTTTTGAGAACTCTTTAGGATGCTGCAACAAATCAAAACTTAAGCTTCATTTAACAGAAAATGCAGTTCCAGTCTTCAAAGCAAAACGCCCTGTTCCATATGCATCTGTAGAAGCTGTTGACGCTGAACTTAACAGGCTAAAGCAAGCAGGTATCATTTCTCCAGTTGAGTTTTCAGAGTGGGCAGCACCAATTGTTGCAGTTAAGAAGCCAAATGGCCAAATACGAATTTGTCCAGATTATTCTACTGGCTTGAATGCAGCACTGCAACCTCACTTATATAATCTTCCAAGACCAGAAGAAATTTTTATAAAACATTCAAACAATACATTCTTTACTCACATTGATCTTTCAGATGCCTATCTCCAAATCCAAGTAGACGATGACTCTAAGTTATTCCTGACTATGAATACACACCAAGGGCTGTTAGCATGGAACAGGTTACCTCCAGGAGTCAAAGTGGGGCCAGGCTATTTCCAACCAGAGTTGCAAATAATGCATTGAATTTTATAATGCATTTTGAATAAATTAGAAAATATTTTTCAATTTTTAATTCTACTTTTTTTTAATTATTCATTAAATTTTATTTTTCAATGTTACCGTATGGCATTAATAATTAAATGTTATTTTTTAATTGTGTTCTATCAAATTAAAATACTATTTTCCAATGCAAAACTTTTGAAATAAAAATACGTATTTTTATTTTATTTGGCAGACTTTCGCAATTAATAATTAAAATACTTTAAGTTTTTATTTCCAAAATTTTTAAGCTGGTTAATGTTATGACTTACGGTTATGACGCAATTATAACACAAAACACAACAACTATTCAAATATTATAATTTATTATTATTATTGTTCGACCGAAAAACGAATTTTTTCAAAATGTATTTGTTAATATCAGTCAATCTTCAACCTGGGACATTTTGACGTCAAGATTTCGAATATTAACTGAAATAAATGGAAATAATTGAATAAATTCCCACTAGGCATTGAATTAAAAAAATGTAGCTCATTTTGAATTTAATTCAATTTTAATTTTGACTTGAAATAAAATACCATTTATTTACTAATTCAATAAAACTTGCAATAAAATAATTTTTAATTTTTAGTTTAATATTGATGGCAATAAATTAAATTTTTAATGGGTAATTCATAGATGACAATTAGCATTATATATTTTATTTCAGTCAAAGAACAATATCCATTAAAAAAATAAAAAGTAATGCATTGAATTGACATTAGAATTTTTGCAACTCTATTTCCAACAACTCATGGACACCATGCTGGCAGATACAGAAAATGCCTCAGCGTACATCGATGATCTCTTAATCTCAGGTAAAACTCGTGCTGAACATGATAGATGCCTATTTGCTGTACTTAAGCGCCTTGATGATTACGGATTCAAGATCAAAATCAGTAAGTGCAAATTTTTAATGACTGAAATTAAGTATTTAGGTCACATTTTCAATGCTGAGGGCACAAAACCTGACCCAAAGAAAACAGAGGCTATAAGGAACATGCCAGCTCCAAAAACTCTTCCGCAGCTTCGCTCCTTTTTAGGTGCGATCAATTACTATGGAAAATACATTCCAAAAATGAGTCAACTTCGGGCACCGTTGGATCATCTCTTGAAAAAAGACGCTAAATGGGCGTGGACCTATAAATGTGAAACAGTTTTTCAAGAATTTAAAAGAATATTGCAGTCAGACCTTGCTCTTACTCACTATAATCCAGATCTTCCTATAATAGTTGCAGCAGATGCTTCTAACGATGGAATTGGAGCCTGTTTATCTCACCGTTTTCCTGATGATAAAATTTAGGTAGTATACCACGTTTCCAGAACACTCACTTCTGCCGAAAAAAGCTACAGCCAAATAGAAAAGGAGGGATTAGCATTAGTCTTTGCTGTAACTCGTTTTCACAGAATGTTACTTGGTCGGAAATTCGAGATGGAAACGGATCATAAGCCCTTGCTTGCAGTATTCAATCCAAATAAAGGAATTCCGCTTCATACAGCGAACCGTCTTCAAAGGTGGGCCTTAGCACTACAGGCGTACGATTTTGAGATAAAATACATTCGAACTCAAGATTTTGGAAACGCAGATCTTCTTTCTAGACTCATTGGTAACAAACAATCTGACCCAACCGAAGATTACATCATCGCACACACTTGGTTGGATGAGGATTTGCATTTCAAAAGCTCGCTATATGACAATATCAAGCAGTTACCAGTGACATATAATATGATCAAAAGTGCAACCAAGTTTTCAAAGGAATTAATTAACGTGAAGCATTTCATCACATCAGGCTGGCCACGGTCTATACCATCAAATATTCAACCCTATTTTAATAGAAGAGACTCGCTGATAATAGAAGAAGAGTGTCTCTTGTTCAATGATCGGATAATCATACCCAAAAGTCTTCAACATCGTGTTTTGAAACAACTGCACAAGGGTCATCCAGGAGAAGAACGTATGAAATCTCTCGCCCGGAGCTATGTTTATTGGCCTGGGCTGGATAATGAAATCAAACTCTTTGTGAAACGATGTAATAACTGTCAAATGGCAGCAAAATCACCAATAAAAGTGTCATTAGCATCATGGCCTTTATGCAGTCGACCATGGCAGCGAATTCACGTTGACTACGCAGGACCCATCAATAACACCTGGTTCTTCATAATAGTTGACGCGTTCTCAAAATGGCCCGAGATAATACCAACAAGATCAACAACTTCAACAGAAACAATTAAAATGCTGGCACAACTATTTTCACGTTTTGGGTATCCAGAATTGTTGGTGTCTGACAATGGCTCCCAATTTACAAGCACCCAATTTCATAAATTTTGTTCTGAAAATGGGATCGAACATATTAAGACAGCTCCATACCACCCACAATCAAATGGCCAGGCAGAACGGGTGGTTGGAACATTTAAAACTGCACTGAACAAATTGAAAGGGGAAGGGACTATTGAAGAAATTATTAATACTTTTCTTCTCTCTTATAGGTCAACTCCGAATAAAATACTTAGCAACAAATCACCAGCAGAGATTATGTTGGGAAGACCTATACGCACAACATTGGACCTTCTTAAACCAAAAACTCCAACAGGCTACAGGGAAAACAGTCATCAAAACGAATTATTCGACAAGAAGCACAACGCGAAGCCAAAGGAGTTCAAAAGAGGAGATGTCGTATTTGTCAAACAATATTGCGCTTCAAAATGGATTTGGTCACCAGCTGAGGTTATTGAACGTGTTGGCAAAGTTAATTATAACGTGTTGATAAGCAATCCACATAAACTGGTAAGATCACATGCTAACCAACTTCGATTTAGAGAATCATCTGCAGAGCCACAAAACATCCAGCTTCCATTGAAGATTTTGTTAGATGAGTTCGACTTAACATCAGGAACTAACCCCGAGCCAAATACAGCCATTCCACCAGAGATACAACTACAGTCTACTGAAGGGTCTCCGACAACTGCACAAAGTTTAACACCTCCAGCATCTACAGATAGTTCCAACAATCAACCATTTGAAAGAAGACCTACCCGACTTCGGAAACCACCAGTGCGATTTACACATTCTGATTACAACTAAAAGGGGGAGATGTTGGCAACCCTAGAAGTTTATTATTATATACCTTAACTATATACATGCTTAACTATATGCTACACTTCTAAACCTAAATGTTATACGACTTATATATTTAACGATATAATGAATTACCGCTTAGTGAAGTACCTATATAGAATTAAGATTATTAAGAAATAAAAGACAGTTGTTAAAGTACAGTCGTTGCGTAATCATTATTTGCCTCATCTTGGACAAGCACAACAGAAAGCATTTTATATGATATTGTGGACTCACTTATGTGCGGGACATATTTCCTATGAGCGAATATATCACTTAAGGGTTTAATAAAATTCAGGTATGGGATTGTGTATTCTGTGCACTGCACACATTGTTCCCTATGTATTCTATTCATGCATAATTTACCAACACCACGCTTCTGTAACGTTTTAATTGAAAGTCTCACTCCAAAGCGTACCATCTCGACTTTGTGTGGGAATGAACGTGAAAAGTTGGACCATAGAAATGTGGTTGAGGGTTTGGTAAACGGTTTAAAAAATACCCTTTTTAATGAAGATAGATGAATTCATCTACAGGATTTCGGTGAGACCAACACCAAGACAAAAACAAAGTTTTTATGGTCAACATCGTAGACCTTAGAGAAGCATAAGATTGGCGCTCGGAGACTCCATTAGTTTCAAAATGTATAATTATATAATGTTAACTTATAAAAATAAATAATTTGAATTTCTTGTTCTTCATAATTTGTTTAAATTTATAGTAGTAGTAGTAGTAGTAGTATGTGATTTTATTTAACAATAATAATTTGTCTTTGTTTTACATTTTTCACAATATTAGAGCATTGGACTGTGCCGTCATGTCAGCCCGAAAAAGAGAGTATTATCTAAACAAAGTTTAAATTTACATATATTTTACAAATAAAAAGGCTTCATTGATTTAATTGAAATAAATTGAAAAAAAGTGTTATCAATATCTTATGATTGAATTTAAAGTTAGTGTATACAAAATTAGAAAGCTTCATTCAGAATTTGGTTTCTATATCTTTGTGCAGTTAAGACAAAACTACTTAGAACGTTCCAGTTTGATCCATTAAGCACTTCGAGAGTTTCATTTTGGTTAAGAACGCTTTTTCCCCAATGCGCATAACGGATTGGTGACAAAACAGGGCAAATCCCTATGAAGTGGAGTACGTTTTCCACTGTTCTATGGTTGCAAAGAGTACACTCCGTGTTTTCTTCAGGGCCATATGGTCGGTAGTTTAACCGTATCAGCTCTCCTCTGGTTTTAAAGATGGTTGAAATGGTCTTTAGCGGATACTTGTCATGAAAATAGTTGTTTTCACCAAGGTTGTGCTGCAAGGCCTTATACAAATTACGAGATTCACTGCCTTCAGCTCTTTCCGTAAAGTTCTCGAAAATTTTGGCATCAATTCTTTCCAACAATATTTGGAAGGTCGGGTCCCAGTTTCTCCAATCGCTTTCCACTAGCTGAACATTATGTAGCACCTCCAAACGAGACCATTCTACGAAGAACTGTGACCTCTCTCGGAGCAGCTGTCTCACAATGGCATTAGGTAGTCGATGATTTGGAAGCGCCAACACTTTTTTAATATAGTTTAGATGCATCTTCAGCGTGAAAATATATAGTTGCGGGACTCCGGTCTCTATGTGCAGCATATACGTAGGACGTAGGTGTATGCTCAGGGAGCCAGAATATCTTTTTGAAGAAATATCTTAACAGCTTTTCAACCTCCTCGTACTGTAGAAAACCCCCCACTCTTGACCAGCATAGCATAAGATCGACCTCATCACCGCTTCGAAAAGTTTATATTTTGCACTTGGTGCTACATATTTTTTCCCCAGCACTCCCTTCCAGTTGCAGTTGATGGCTTGTTTCGATTCTATTAGTTTTGCCTGCAGGTGCTTCTTGAATGAAAGATTTGGGGTAATTATAACTCCAAGGTACTTATACTCCTTAACCAAATCCAGTGCAACATTATTGCAGGTCCATCTCTCTTCTCTGGCGTATCTACCAGATCCATTTCGAAATATCAAAATTTTTGATTTGTCGGTATTGACTGTAAGGTTCCAGAGGTCGCAATATATTTTAAGCTTATTTATCATCATTTGCAGCATTTGAGGTGATTCCGCTAAAATTACAATATCGTCCGCATACATAAGCGCTTTGATGTTGATACCAGCAAACATTATTCCTCCGGGAAGAGCCGATGTGATGTCATCTAAAAAAAGAGAGAACAGGAGTGGGCTTAGGAGGCATCCTTGCTTGACTCCAGTCGATGTTTTAAACCAATTGGATCATTCGTTACCGTTCCATATCGCTGTCATATTGATTTCATAGAGCCGTCTTAGTACTGTCAACATTTTATGGGAGATTCCAAGGCAGCTAAGCTTGTAAAAAAGGGCGTCTCTATCGATTGAATCAAAAGCCGCTTTGAAATCAACGAAAAATGCGTACAGCTTCTTTCTCTTGTCTAGATAGGATCTAGCAATGCAGGTTAGGGTGAAAATATGATCAACAGTAGAGTATTCTTTTCTGAAGCCTGCTTGGAACTCGCTGAGTAGTTTGTTTTGTTGTGTCCAGTTCAAAAGTCGGTCAAGAATAACTCCGGTGAAGATTTTCGTTATGGTGTTGATAAACGATATACCTCGATAGTTACTAGGGTCATTTACGTCACCTTTTTTGAATAAAGGGAAAATGATGGTTTTGCGGAAGCTTTCGGGAATGACACCGTCGTTAAATATATAGTTCAAAGCAGTCGTTAGTTTTTCAAAAAAGTTTTCAGTGGCGTTTATGAAAAATTCATATGGGACTCGGTCCTCACCTGGTGCCTTGTTGTATTTGCATCTATGTATTACCTCGATGACTTCTTGCATAGAAAAATTTTGGTCCAGACTTTCGTTTTCTATGTAAGGGGTAGCGTATAACATGGCGTTTGGATTTGTCCTTGAGTTTAGAAGATTTTCGAAGTGATCAGCTAAAACATTCATGTTTATTTCGATTTTTATTGCAAAAGGGACTCCGTTTAGTGATCGGGCGAGACTCCAAAAAGACCTGCTGTCCCTAACCTCTGATAATTTTCGTATAAGCTGTTGAGTGTAGTAGTGTTGCTTTTCCTTACATATCCTTTTGTATGCTTTATTTGCTTCCTGATACATCCTTTTCGCATTATTTAATCCTTAAGATTATTTTGTGTTATCAGAATTAGAAGCGTGTCTGAAAGATTTCTTACAGATTTGTGTAAACTCTTAAGATAGAGCTAGCTAAAGCAGTGTCAAAAATAACAAAAGAAACAATGCGTGCCACGAAAGGTCGATGGCCACAACGTTTAAGGCCTGGCAATAAAGCTGAGGTCGGTCATTTTAAGTTTTGGCCAAATAAATGAAACAACAATGAAAATAAAATAATATAATAGATAATAGCTCTTGTCTCATGACGTTTTATGCTTGCAACAGCACTTATGGCACGACTAGGTATTCGGGCTTTGCAACCCACCTGAGTGAAAAAAAGGCCCAAATGAAATTTGGCTCTCATGTCCATCTCAGTTGCCTTATAAAGCCGTATTTTTTAAATTGGGGCCAAGATGCGTGTATTTAAGGCCCCTGTGCTTCCAAGAAAAACTGGCATTTTGTCGTTTTTCTTAAGTGGTTTATTGTAGTCTAAGGGTTAGCAGTAGCTATCTGCATTAAAAGTTACTTAATTTGTATGAAACTCATACTCTTATGCCTATCTTATTAAGTCGGCAGGAAAGCCACTTTGGACCAATTATTTTTTGTATTAATCAGATCTTAATGATGTTTGTGTATTTATATACAGCAATATTAAATATATTTCTGATGTTTTTTTCGTTTTTGAAACCACTTATCCGCAACTTCAAGTCATTTTATCACACAAATTAATACGTTGTCTTAACTCAATGAGATCTTTTCCTGTATAGATATAAACTATTTGTTTCATTGGAATGTCATATAATTATGTTCCTAAAATATTTACCTCCGACATTTACTGAATATATTTCGGACAATTTTCAAAGCTGAGCTAATCTTTCCAAATGTTGTACGTTTCTTTCGACAAGAGTTTTGAGTTTTAATTTATGAAATTTTAATTCTCATATTTTACACAGTTATACAGACATAACCATCTATTTAAGAAATCTTTATAACTCAGTAGGTACTTTTAGAGTCAGGAGGTGGAAACTTACAAAAATAAAAGATGTAAAAGAAAAAGAATGAAGAAGAAAATAAAAACAATTTCCATCATTTTAATCCTTCAAGTTACTTGTTCCATCCACAGCTAAAGTCGAACTTGTTTCCTTAATCCAATTCTTTTGTCTTTCCTGTTATGCTCAAAATATACGGACACCTAAATGAAATGCAGAAATAAAACTCAAGTGCAGTTGTGCCATAGCCATTGTTGTCTTGTACCTATACATAGGTAGGATGGGATAGCCTTATAGCCTCTCTGTTATTGTTGTTGGCAATCGAGCCGTTTTGTTTCCCGTTGAATTGCTTGTTTGCCACCAAGTGAGCCAGATGGACAGCAGAAAAGTTCCACATTTATATATGTAGCTAGAATAGTTTGAAGCTGTTGTTATACGTATACAGAGCTCCTTCACAGGACACTCGCTTGCTGATGATCGAGAAAACGTTTCCAGGACAAAAAAAAAATCAACATTCCCTCCTTTAGATAGGTACCTACTTTCGGTACGTCCAGTACTGGACAAGTGCACAAGTTTTCTTCTTCGTCTTCAATTTTATATATATGTTTATATTTTTTGTGTTTTCTTGTTCTGACGCTCGCAAGCAGCAGACACTTTAGAACTTTTTCTTCATTCCTAATTTTTGCACACCGAACGAAAAGTAAATTGCACGCTATAACAATAACGGAACACAACAGAGTGCAGCTTCAATTGCACAAAGATAGATACAGCTTCAAAAAGTATCTATAGGATAAAAGTCCGTATTAGAGGAGTACAGCTGTAATCCTATGCAAATTGCAATAGAAATGATTTCCCCGAGTTTTAACTCCATGATTTCGCTTTTGTTTTTGCTTCCTTACATTAAGTTCCTTCCCTACCTACGAGCTGCTGTTGCTATTGCTGTATATAGTCTTCCCAAATGTAACTTAAGCTTAAGGATTTTATTTAAAGTTTAATTGCGTTTACATTGAGCAATCAGGATGCAACTAGACTAGCAGAGCAGTTGCATTATATGTACGACAGCATATAGTGAAAGAAACATGCATTTGGAGAAAATGCGGAGTGATATGGAATGTGGTGGACTACGACGACAACGATGAGCGACGTGGAAGAAGAAGTTCTTGAGAATGTGTACTGTTAACTGTAGATTTATTTTTACTGATTTAGAAACAAGATACAGAAGTACATTGGATAACAAAGTGAAATATTTTATTAAGATTGCCAGATTAAGGATCCTTCACCATCTAGTTGGAATATAACAACGAGGCACATATTACAAATCCAGCTAAAGCATAAACGGAGAATATTTATGTGGCTTTTTTCTTTGGAAATACCTTAATCTGTTTTTTAAAAAATGTATATGTAAAATCTTTGGCTCAAAAATTCCGTATGTTAAAACTCTCTATATTGTAGGAATCCAATTAAATTCGAAAGCACACAGACTGTGCCATTCTTCAAAAAGCAATTCAAAAGAAACTTACACATTTCTATACCTTAAAGATCTTTCTGGGAGGATAGGGCATTCCTTGAAGATGAGTCAATCCACTTTTACATAGATGATCAAAAACAAAAGAAGGGGTTGGTGGAGGTGTGTACTCTGAACGACTGATATTAATTCTCTCATTCAGCCTTCCCAATCATTGAAACGTGTTCCAGGTGGAACTTTTGGCGATAAAAGAAGTCCTATCGTGGCTCGAGGAAAACGTGATATTAACATCTGATATCCGTAATTTCTCATATAGTCAGTCCGCTATCAAATCTCTGGACTCTGTCTCTATAAACTCTATAACAGTCTCTAACTGACGATCATCTCTAATGAAGATGGAACAACAGTTTAATATTCACATTTGCTGGGTGCCGGGCCATAGACACATTCCAGGAAATTGTACGGCAGATGAACTCGCCAGAAATGGTACAGTTTTATCCATTCTACCACGTTTGGCTAATGCTGTCATACCAATCGCTACATAAAAACTATTGATAATGCAGAACGCTATGAAAAAGGCAAACACCAGGTGGAATATCATCACCACGTGTCAGGTTACAAAAAACATCAAGCGATGAAGGTGCTTGCTATCTCTAAGCAGATCGCATATAAGCTCGATTATCGGTGTCATAACCGGGCACTGTCTAATAGGAACGAACGCCAAGTGGCTAGGCGTATTCTCAAATGGCTTTTGCAGAAGCTGTATGGATGAGGAAGAGGAAGAAACAGTACTTCACCTCCTTTGTACATGCCCTGCTCTAGCGAAAAAACTCAAAAACGCAAGAATTACCAAGGAGAATTCTTCTATAACGATCTAAACGATCTCAATCATATTCACATAGTCAGTCTTTAACTTTTCTTAAGGGACTCAAACTGGTTTCATTGAGCTTAGAAGCAAGCCTCAAACCTCATGTGGTATCACAATGGGCCATTAAACTGGCCTAAGGGTGTCCCACTCCATCACTGACAGCCACTCGAACCTGATTTAACCTATATGCGTTATACCTTAGATGGATCTTCGAAAACATCAATGGACAACAAAAAATTAACTTGAAAGAAATAACTGATGATCAATTGGCTGAATTTATCGATGCAGTAGAAAGCGGCGATAATGTTTACAGCACCTGTCATATACCATCTGTGACCATGATTACATTATTGACAGTATTGAGCTGGATAATTTAGCAGAAATAATTGAAGAATGCAAACATTAAATAAATGAAGCTGAAACAAAAGATGCACTTGCTAAGACCTTGCACCTAAATCTAAACGGAATCGCCAATGCAGCAGAATCCTCAACTTAAATTGCTGATACTACAGAATTGCAGAAATCTACTTAATCTGCCACTACGAATTCCAATGAGTTTCAAAAACCTTGACACGCCAATGGAAGTTTTTAATTATTTTTTTAATGACGAAATCATTAAGCTTATCACTAAGGAGACAGCTGAGCCTTTTATTTCAAAGAGTGAAAGGAATCATTACACTGATTTCTGTCAACACAATTCCAATGACAGATTTCTGTTAGAAAAATGTTTAGGTGGATTTCAATTACAAATTTTTGTTCAATGAAAGCTTTAAATGAACTATTAAAAATATTCCAATCATTGGTTTCAATGATGAGAGCCAATGATATATAACTGGCTCCTAGCCTGAAGAACCATACTCTTCAACTTTGAACCCTAAGGTACATGCAAAGGCATGGAATGTTGATGCTCGTAGAGAAGATGTTAAAAAACAATGAGACCAATGAAGTCATGGACAAAAAAAATTAACCCTTTTTCGTTGAAATAATTCATAATTTTGAAAGTGAATAATTAATTTGTGTGTAGGTAGAATATGGGAAAGGAATTAATAAAAACACAAAACCCAAAAAACTTCTTCCTCTACTTCCAAAATGTAAGAACGCTGCGCAGCAAATCTAGTAAATTTTTTTAAAAATAATTCTCAGGCTTTTCTATACGATCTATTCGCTTTAACATAAACATAGTTGAACGCCAATATCTCAGACATGAAACTTTTTCATCAAGAGTTCTTAATTTTCACGAAATTTTCATCAGTTTTCTGAACATCTATCTGGTTGAGTATAAGTTAGAATCAACTAACTTTAAATGACGTTGACTTTTACAATGTATTGGAAACTTTTATAAAAAACTTCATAAAATATGCAAATATTTCAATTTTTATCATCCATGAATTATAGACAGAGTCTAAAATGCCACGAAACAAAAATAATAGGTCTGGGAAAAATCTCATTATGTTACAATTTTTAAAGGGTTAAAACCTCTCTTCAATTATGTAAAGGGTTTTCAATTGGCGACGGTAGATTTTGGCCCCCCGCGGCTTTCATTTTGTTTTGGTGACTTCTGGCAAATCTTTTGCTCATTATTTAGTTGCTTATGCCAAATCATCATAGCATGTTACACGATTGAGCAACACGTTCAAATGATAAAACTTTGTTATCAAAATGAGTGCTCGTTAGCGCAAACGTTGCGCGCATTGCGCCCATTTTACGGTAGACGTGGTGGTGGTAGCCCTTCACAGTCGACCCTTCAACGTTTGGTGGCCAAATTTGAGACGACCGGTTCAGTAAACAATCAGCCAACACCCGTACGTTCAGGGAACGCAAGATCGGCCGAGAACATCGCGGCGGTCCGCGAAAGTGTACAGCAGAACCTGAGGCAGTCTATTCCTCGTCGTCCAAAAGAACTCGGCCTTTCGCAGACTTCAACTTGGCGAATTTCGCGTCGGGACTTGGGCCTGCACCCTTACAAGATCCAACTGACCCAGGAGCTCAGAGTTCATGGCCGTACACAATGCCGTTTGTTCGCTGACTGGGCTTCGAATCTTTTGGAAGAGGACCCCAATTTTAGCCGAAAAATCGTCTTTAGTGACGAGGCACATTTTTGGATGAATATCTGTGTTGTTGAAAACCTAAAATAATAATAATAATTATAATATAATAATATCATATAATAACATAATACTAATAATACATAATAATAATCCTAATAATCCATAATAATAATAACTATATAATATTAATCATAATAATAAAAAGAATAACCATAATCAACTAATAATAATACACTAATAACCCTAATTCCTAATACCTACAAATAATAACGATACCTACTAATAATAAATAGTACCTACTAATAATCAATAATAATCATACTTACAACCATAATAACAATCACAATAATAACAATAACAATACTAATAATTATAATAATAATAATAATAATAATAATAATAATAATAATAATAATAATAATAATAATAATAATAATAATAAAATACACCTGGGAGGTAAAACGAGCTCTACAGTCAACATCAGAAGAGGAATCCTCCAAGGAGATGCTTTCAGCCCCCTATGGTTATGTTTGGCCTTAAACCCACTGAGTAATCTTCTAAGGTCGATGAACACTGGATTTACCATCAAGGCAGAAACGGGTCCACAAACGCTTAATCATTTGCTCTATGTGGATGATCTGAAGCTTTACGCAAATGGCAAAGAGAAAGTCCACAGACTTTTAAATACTGTAAAGCGTTTCAGTGATGACATAAACATGGAGTTCGGGCTGGACAAGTGTAAGATCGTTCACCTTAAGAAAGGAAAAGTTCAAAATGATGAAATCGGATATAGTATTGATGAGGAAAGCATTATATGCAACCTTTCTGATGGTGAATCTTATAAGTATTTAGGGCTAATTCAGTTGAAAGGTATCTGCGATACAGCAATTAAGCAAGGTCTAGGCAAACAACTCAACAAAAGACTTCTTCTTGAGTCCAAACTGAATGCTGGAAACCTATTTAAGGCCGTCAACACCTGGGCAATCCCAATACTGACCTACTCTTTTGGCATAGTCAAGTGGTCTGATACGGATTTGAATAACATCATGAGGTCGATCAGAAAGAAAGGTTTTGCCACGCAGTCAAGGAGGCAGAGGACTCACTGACGTCAACCGGTTGCAACATGCGCAGATTTGTAGCCTAAGGTCCTATTTCCATACAAAATCCCAAACTTCGTGTCTACTACGTACAATGTGCCTAGCAGACAAACACCACACACCCCTCAATCTCCGCTCTGAAGTACATGAAACTCCGCCAAACGTGCAAACTGAGGCAGCTCTAATAGAAGCTTCGAACAACAAAAGCTTGCATGGAACACACCGCAAAGTTCTGGATCAAGAAAATATCCATCGCGAATACTCAAACCTTTGGTTGAGTAGAGGACAGTTATTTGCTGAAACTGAAGGATTTATTGTTTCAATCCAGGACAGAGTTATTGCCACTAAAAACTATAGGAGAACAATACTTAAAGAAGAAATGTTCGAAAAAATTTAACAAATTTCATCCTATAATCAAAGTGACCAAGGTGACAAAATTATTAATTTCGGTTTCTAAACAAAGGAAAAGTAAAACAAATGACGGAAATGTGAAATTGGTGTCAAAGTTCTTTTTCCATATACATTATACATACATATTATAATACCTACCAGTGCCTAATTTATCCGGAAAGAAAATCTTAAAATTTAATAATATAAATATAATAAAACCTACCTGTGATCGTAGCTCCAAAAAAAGAAAAATACCTACTTTACAAACTTACCCTTGCTCAGTGACCCCTTAAAAGGAAGAAAATATATATATATATATATAAATAAATGAGACTCATCTGTGCCTCGTGCCGATAAAAAGGAAAAGTTACATATATATATATACGAAAAAAAATACTTACCCGTGACCTCTAAAAAGAAAAAAAAGTTATATATAATGGGTGATTTTTTTGAGGTTAGGATTTTCATGCATTAGTATTTGACAGATCACGCGGGATTTCAGACATGGTATCAAAGAGAAAGATGCTCAGTATGCTTTGACATTTCATCATGAATAGACTTACTAACGAGCAACGCTTGCAAATCATTGAATTTTATTACCAAAATCAGTGTTCGGTTCGAAATGTGAAAATCCGCTTCTTTATCGACAAATTTTGTTCAGCGATGAGGCTCATTTCTGGTTGAATGGCTACGTAAATAAGCAAAATTGCCGCATTTGGAGTGAAGAGCAACCAGAAGCCGTTCAAGAACTGCCCATGCATCCCGAAAAATGCACTGTTTGGTGTGGTTTGTACGCTGGTGGAATCATTGGACCGTATTTTTTCAAAGATGCTGTTGGACGCAACGTTACGGTGAATGGCGATCGCTATCGTTCAATGCTAACAAACTTTTTGTTGCCAAAAATGGAAGAACTGAACTTGGTTGACATGTGGTTTCAACAAGATGGCGCTACATGCCACACAGCTCGCGATTCTATGGCCATTTTGAGGGAAAACTTCGGAGAACAATTCATCTCAAGGAATGGACCGGTAAGTTGGCCACCAAGATCATGCGATTTGACGCCTTTAGACTATTTTTTGTGGGGCTACGTCAAGTCTAAAGTCTACACAAATAAGCCAGCAACTATTCCAGCTTTGGAAGACAACATTTCCGAAGAAATTCGGGCTATTCCGGCCGAAATGCTCGAAAAAGTTACCCAAAATTGGACTTTCCGAATGGACCACCTAAGACGCAGCCGCGGTCAACATTTAAATGAAATTATCTTCAAAAAGTAAATGTCATGGACCAATCTAACGTTTCAAATAAAGAATCGATGAGATTTTGCAAATTTTATGCGTTTTTTTTTTTTTTTTAAAGTTCTCAAGCTCTTAAAAAATCACCCGATATTATACATACATATATATTTAAATAATACTCACCTGTGCCTAGTGCCTATAAAAAAGAAAAAGTTATATACATATATGAGGCGTTCAGAATAATAATGGTCTAAATCCACTTTTTAAGAAAAATCGAGATTTTACCTTTAAACACATTATTATAATGTGTACCTTTTAAAAAAAAGATCAGCGTCAAAAATGAGCAATTTTCGAAATAAATAAACATTATATTTCTTTTATTTTCCCTGAATATCTTTAACGTCTTTTCATTAAACTTTAAATATCTCGAATTTAAAATATATGGACATATTCCACTAATATTCTGAACGCCTCATATATAAACCTAACATTAAAAAAAATACTTACCCGTGCTTTAAATATATATATATACTTACCTGCGATCGTGCATCCTGAAAAAAAAAGTAAATACCTACAAAAAAATATAATACTTACCCTTGCCTCAGTGACCCCTAAAAGAAAAGAAATAAAGTGCACGACTGGGTCGCACGAACTTCCTCCTGTATGCAAAGAGTCTGTTTAAAAAAGTATCTAGGTATATAATATTTAAAAATATACCTGTAAAATAAGTTTGTCTTCAAAGATATATATGTCATTTGATTTGTCGAAAAAACCTCCATTTTTCAATTTTTTGGGAGGGGGTTACATTTAATACAGTTAAAATAATTTAAAAAAAACTAATTTAAGATTCAAAATTTTACCTTAAAAATAAGTTTGTCTTCAAAAATTTAAATGCCATTTTATAAATCAAAAAACCCTTGATTTTTCAAATTTTTTTTTTGAAAATCGTTAGAGCGGTTTTTTTTTAAATTAATTTTTTATGTATGAAATTTTTCAATTTTGTTCTAAAAATATTTTTGGTATGCAGTTGTTTAGTGATTGTAAATATACGCTCTATATTTCAGTTTCGTAAAAAAATGTTCACCCGTTTTTGAGATATAGAATTTTGAAAAAAAAAATTTCAATATTTTTTTAAAAATCCAAACAATAAAAAATTGCACTTTTGATAATCAAATATTGTTAAGGCGATATAAGAGCTCGTTCAGAAAAAAAAATTATTGAAATCGGTTCAAAAGTTGCTGAGAAAATTAAAAAACAAAAAAACGGTTCTATGAGCGGTACCTTTCCTGAGCAATACAAAAATATGTTTTTCTTATTAAAAGAAGCCAAGTTAAAAAATAAAATTTTAGAGAAAATTAAACAAAAATCTATCGGTTTGTTTTTGAGAAAATTCGAATTTTCGTTTTTTGACCAAAAAAATTGTATGGGGGCCACTGTTAGTTTTGATCTTAAGAAAAAAATGAAAAAAATGCCTAACGCGAATCTGCTCAAAACCTTAACTTCCAAGTTTGAACTCAATCGACCCAATGGTTTAGGCTGTAGGAGCGTGAACAGACAGACAAAATTGACCGGACGGAATCGCGGGACCCACTTTTTTCGACTTCTCTACCATCGTAATATCATGTTTGATTAAAATCTCCAGTTCGAAATTTTGCACGAATGCAAAACTTGCCATATAGTTCCTATATGTCGCAAGTAAAAAACATAAATTGATACCTAAAACACACAAAAATTCGATCGCGAAATCCGCATTTAGTGTTAAAACAACATATCTGTTCTGCCATTTTGACAAATGAGTGCTAAAACACATTTAGTGCATGCATTTAATTTCTTTTTATGAATTCTATAAAAGAACCTGCTTATCAACTTGCTCATATGGAAGGTATGTCCCTAAGGACAAAAAGGTATCTTTCCAGGTTTCAAAGTATATATATGGGGGCCACTGTTAGTTTTGATCTTAAAAAAAAAATGAAAAAAACGCCTAACGCGAATCTGCTCAAAACCTTAACTTCCAAGTTTGAACTCAATCGACCCAATGGTTTAGGCTGTAGGAGCGTGGACAGACAGACAAAATTTTGCACGAATGCAAAACTTGCCATATAGTTCCTATATGTCGCAAGTAAAAATACATATACATATGAACCTGTGCCCCGTGCAATCCCTAATCCAAGTGTGTGAATTCGTGACGTGTGTTAAAGTTTGTGTTTAATTATAAGTTTTTATTTTAAAGAAAAAAGGAAAAAAGAAGGTATTAAATTTATATGTTAAAATAAAAGTAAAAGAATCCAAAAGGTGATTAATATAAAGGAAAATTTAAACCAAAAGCAACAAAAGAAGGAACAAAAAAAAAATTTTAATAAAATTTTCCCGTTGACGCGGCACAACAAAAACAAAAGAAAAAAAAAATTAATTTCTTAAAGGTGTAGGAGCAACACAGTGGTGCACTACCGTGAGGCTGCCCCCAAATTTTCTAATACAAAAACATCAAGTAAGTTGATCTTTTTTATTTGTATTCTTTTTTTTTTGTTAGTGAACCCGAATGGGTTAGTTATTGATTTTGGTTTACGATTTTTTTTTATAATTTCCAAACTGATACCAGGTGATCATTCTTTTTTTTTTATTCTCATATTATTTTTGTTCGTACCTATAATTTTTTTCCCATTTATTTTTATTTAAATTTTTTTATTTTAATTTTTATTTAATTTTTATTCAGTTTACATTTAATTTTTGATTTAATTTATATTTAATTTTTATGTAATTTTTTTAAAGAATTTTAATTTTTTTATATAAATGGTATTTTTTTTTTTTGTAATTTTTATTTAATTTTAATGATTTACAATAAAGGAATTGTCTTGTTATAACGTTTTGAAAGAAAAAACTATGGTCTTTTATTGACTGAATTTTCAGTTGGTTTTGTTTGGTGTTTTTTTTGATTTGGGAAGGCGGTTGCTTCTCCTTTTTTTTTATTATAGCTAGGATGGCCGGCTAAATATCCTAAGGACTGAGGTGGAGGTGATGCACGGGAGTAAAGTGCGTTAGTCGGAGCTAAAGGGTGAGTTAGGGGCTACTACATAAATAGGAGGTTGTAGTAACCAAGGTGGTATCCGTTGGATACAAAGGGTGGACAAATCCTCCGAGGGTCAACAACATCTACGACCCTCCGCCTCTATAGGGATCACTCTACCCAACCCAAGGACAATTCGGGTTTCCATTTTTTTTAAATTTTATTGATACATGGCATGAAGTCGTAACAAATTCCAGGTCAGCGGTAGCAAGAACCCCCCCTCCGGCGAGCTAGCTCGTGCTTTATGCAAGCATGCCAAGCTGCCGTTGCCTGGACACCTTCACCTTCCTGCTGCCAGGATTAGCCTCTAGAGCCTGTAGCTAGGGGTTGGAATGGTGGTAAGGTAAGGGAAGGTGAGGTACAACATCCAGTTCGTTACAGTGTTAACAAGCAAAATTTATATGGAACGACACCAACCCACGCGAGGTTCAACAGTTGATAATGCATCCTCAAAAAATTACCGTTTGATGTGGCTTTTGGGCCACCGGTGTTAGTGAGGCGGTCACCGTCAACAGCGAGCGCTACATAACGATGATAATTAATTAATTAATAATTACCGATTTAAGGGTAAGGTTATCTCTGGCAGGGGTAATGTGAATTGGCCACCAATGTCATGCGATTTGATGCTGTGGAGGTTGTAAAGGAATACAAATATCTGGGAGTATTATTGACACAAAATATGAATATGGACAAACATTTGAATGAAAAGTTAACTAAAGCGAAAACTGCATTAAACGCAACTTGGAAAAATTGCTTCAACAACAAATACATAAGTCACAGTAGCAAGTATCGGATCTTCGGAACTGTAGCAGAATCAATCCTAATGTATGCTGCCCAGGTTTGGGGTGGGTCAGAATACGAAATGGTTGAAAAACTTTTAAGGTTTTACCTCAAAAGAGCTTTTCATCTGCCACCCAATTCACCGAACTACATGCTTATGATTGAAACTGGACTCTCACCACTGTTTATTAAGACACTCAAACTACAAGTTGATTATGTTCTCCGTGTCATGCAGATGCCAGAGCATCGGCTTCCTAAGAAGGTGGCCATTCAATTGGTGCAAAGCAAAAGAGGATTTTATAAGCAATGGGAAGATCTAGCTGAAGCGTGTGGAATAACCCTAAGAATAAATCTAGATGAAACAAGTTCGTGGGGACCTCTATTGCACGGGCTTATCAAACAAGTAGACCTTAGACATAGAGCTAAATACGAGGAAGATGCGGCTGGATCTCTTCACCGAATGATTTATAATCGCCTGGACTATTCACTCAATGAAAATTATTATTTCAAAGATTGCAATGATGTCAACACAATTTCCATGATGCTCCGCTTACGAGGAGAAATGCTGCAGCTCAATTACATACCTCATCGAAGTGACTTGCCAATTATATGCGATTTATGTAACAGGAGGGAACGGGAAGATGTCCTTTATTTCTGGGGTGCTGTCCTGTTTTGCGAGAAATAAGAAGAAACATATTTGGAGAAGATACCTTATCTGAGGAATATTGTATATTTTTATTAAACCAAATGAATGTAGAAAAGATGTATGAGTTTCTAAAAATTGCTCTTAAATATAGGAACAGAATTGTTAATGGAGATTTTTAAAAGTCAAACACAAAATTACAGAAACTAAAAATTTTAAATTAAAGGTGTATTTATACTCAACTAAATTTTAATGTTAATTGGATTGTCAATCTGGCAGACGGCAATGCCATGCTCAAATGATTTAATGTATCATAAATAATGTAAATAATGTATTCAACCCCTTAAAAATTATGAACAAATAAAATCTAATCTAATCTAAAAATCTAAATCATGCGATTTGACCCCTTGAAGTTGCAGGTCTATGCAAATATACCACAATTGACCAATGCCCTAAAGGTGAACATAACACAGGCCATCGCTCAAATTCAGCCGGATCTATGCGGGAGAGTCATTGAAAATTGGACCACTCGGATCCGTGCCACCGTAAGAAGCCAAGGAGGGCATTTGAATCGTGTACCTTTAATTATCACATAGAACTTATGTTCAACTTAGCTATGTTTCAGATCTATGTTTTGTATCAGCAAATGAACCCTTACAACAATGAAATAAGGCCAATTGTTGAAATTTTTCAATTTCACGGCACACTCAAATTAGCCTTTTGGAATCGGCATAAAAACTGTAGGTCCCCTTCATCCCTGAAATCACTTGGTGCACACAAGAATGGTTGAGAGTTGTGAGTCATTAGGCTAAAGTTCTCTACGGACTATTGCGCAACCTTACTTATTTAATGTGTCTACCGTTTCAAGTTCCCTATAAAATGCATTTTTAGAGATGCGGTTGCAAAACACTGCAGGTATGCATTAGAAATATAACCGCTTAAATATGGTTGTAATACCACATCAAAAGCGACATTTCATCCCAGAAGGTAACTTAGGTATAGGAAAATTCAATTTAAAAAGCGGTATAAACAGAAACCAGTTAACCTATTTAAATTAGGCTTTTTTGATATTTTGATAATAGGGAAAATATAAACCTCAAACAAAATACAAATTTCGATGCCACATTTTCAAACTGATGATGATGATAATGATGATGGGTGCGATGTAAATTTAATTTCATTCCCTTGCCCTTCTCATGTTCATGATAAAGTCTTGTCGGTTGTGTTTCTATTATAACATTTTTACCGTGCATATCTGTAGCGTAGGAATAAAAACAAAAACAAAATATTTTATTCATGTCAGTCGTGTTTTTGAAGAACTTATCTGCTTCTGCTTCAATTATCTTAACAATTAACATAATTCGGGTATTTTTCTTTTCTTTTATTTACTCAACAAAAGTCGCAGATCTTATGTCAATGTCATTGGTATAAATTACAAAGGATAACTGTAACAAATTAGCCTAGCATAAACAATTGAGAGTTGTATATAGAATAGCGTGGTGGTAGTGGCGGTAGGAGCGGCGGCGGCGGCGGCGGCGGGGCGTTCCTTGATGTTGATGTCATTGAAAAACAAAAATACAATAAAAAAGTAAAAACTTCCCAAGAAAAACCCACCAAATTCCAAAGAAAATACTTAGATTCTACTTTATACTTTTTGTTTCTTTCGTAAATTAAAATATGCTAATTTTAGTGACTAGAATACAAAGTTAAACTGAGACAACCATTTATGTATATTAAAACCATGTCAACCCTATGGAACTGTGACATCCTACGAGCTACGACTAAAGCTGAGCATTTGAATGATACAATTTCAAATAAAGTATCATCACATCGAGCGAGAAAGGATCCCCCAACATCGCATCGCCATCGCCAACGCCATTGCCATCGGCATCAAGGACATCCAAAATCTCTCTCATATTTGAATTGTATCTGTGTATATCTATGCTTGGTTCTGTGTCGCATACACACTGTTAGATTAAAACGACTTAAATTGCAATCATTTTGGAAAATAGAGAATTTCTCAACATTCCATATCCTGTATAGAGTGAGTACACAACACGAGAAGGAGCCTATGTTTAACCACTTTTCTACCATTTTGGATTAGTTTTGTTTTGTTAATCCTTGTATGCAGTGGATTTTGATTATCCCTTGGTTTTGGATTTGTGTGGATGGTGAAATAATGAATCATTTGAAAACCAAGCTCGTTTTATGATTGCTAATTTGACTAATGGCACTATGGCAGTGTGGTTTCTTGAATCTAATGTTTTTAGGGTTTTATATTGTTGACTTAAATCTTGTAGTTATGGTGAAAGTTATTATGAAATTGTGACAGATTTTAATTTGCTATATATGTGAGTTGAGTTGTGTTGTGTTGTGGCGCCACATAATAACTACATTAAATCTATTTTCTTGTATACTTCGGGTGTTGTGCTTCTTTTTCAGATGTGTGCAAAAATATGGATGGTTAAGGAAGGGCTACCTATCTTTTTTTTTTGGATAACCCATATACATTATACAGTTGTGTTCACAAAAATAGCAGTGCTTTCCTTATTAACAAAAAGGACTAAATTATTTACATTATCATTTGTTAAAATTTGTTTTTTTAACAAATTAAATTTATTAATTTATGTAAAAAAAAAAAAACAGATTTAGTTCACCTATTAAGTGTCGCGCTAAACGGTTTTTCTTTATTACCCGTTTTTCACAGTGCTTAGCACCCCGTAATAAGAGAAGCATGCTTAACAATCTTCAATGTGTACCGGGGATTGTTAGCCACATTTTGAGGTCTTCTTACATATTCCCAACGACACTTTGACCCAAAAAGAACGATTTTACTCTTGTCACTCCACAGAATGTTCCTCCATTTTTCCCTGGACCAATATTCATGTGATTTCGCAGTAAATGCTATTCTTTTTGCCACATGTTTTTTTTTCAAAAATGGTAATTTCCGTGAACTCCGGCTTGGCAGCTTGGCTTTAGAGTCTCAGTATGAAGGCAAACAAATATTAAATACTGTATAAAAAAATTTTATTCGGTTTTACAAAAACATCAATACAATGCTTTAATAATTAACTCTCAACAAGAAATAATGAACTTGACTCGACGAGATGCAGACACAGAATGATGAACCAGCCACGATGACGATGACAGCTGGCCGTTCAGGGAACGATGTGGAGGTTGACTGTTTGATTTCACTGCGGCTGCGTTCAGCCGAGTGGTGAGTCCACACGTGTCTATTTACGCAACAAGCTTCCAACAGCCGTCTTCTTATAGTCACAGGGCTCACCGGTAGTTGAAGACCTTCTTTTTTTTTAGAGCTTAAGGAGGGGTTGAGCTTTACCAATTGGACTATTTTTCTGTCGGTTCTAGAGTCTGTCACCCTCTTTGGGCCGCGTTTCTGGTTTTTTCTTCCATTTGAGAGCATTACACCATTTTTGCCGAACATCCTATGATGTCCTGGATTTACTGGTAAGTTTTACCCTCTAAACGTAATTTTTTGATGAGCTCTCGCGTTTCTTCAGTGCAGTGGCTTGATCGACCCATTTTCTTATTCTTAAGCTACTCTAAATAACAAAACTTTTATTTACCAAAATTTAAATTGAAAAATATTTGTATGAGCTTGTGACTTAAAAAACAAAAAACACTGTTATTATTCTGAACAAGCTTCAAGTAGAGTCATTTACTTAGTGCGTATACAGTAAAAGTACGATAATCTTGAAAGTCTATTGTCTCCGATCTAATAACGGAACAACCGTTATATTCAAAAAACTGGTTTGAGCACTTGTAACAAGCAGCTTCATCAAAATATTTTGCTATTTATTTAAGTTTCATGAGCACTGCTATTTTTATGAACACAACTGCAGGTACGTTTTTTTTCTATTCCTATTTTTAATTGTATTCTTCTTTTTGTTAGCCAAAACCAGAGTTTCGGGTCCTTTTCAATGGACGCCAACACCACACACTATTTACCCAGTTTACAAGGAGAACTGAATCCGAATTGAATCAGGATTTAACACCGTATAGACCTGGATCCGATCGAAATAGGATTACTCGATCCAATCCCACAGAACGAGCTGAATCGAATCGAAAATTTGTTTGTAAAACTGAATCGGGAAATCGAGTTATTGATGTGTGAGGTTTTGCTTGTGTGCTTGCGATATGTTCTTTCCCTCTTGTTTGTTCTTGTTTTAATATATAATTGTTATGTTCTTATAAATATCCATCATTTAAGAAATAGCTGAAAAACAAAATTTAAAACGGAGCAGATCGTCAAATGGATCGACGATGGCAATGAAGGAGCTACTGGTCGAAGCAGCTAGACCATTTGCGCATGTTATAGATTCTAAGCTAAATGATGGCAAGCCTTTAAAAGCCAAAGCTATAGCCTGGCAAAATATTGCTGCAACGTTTCAGGTAAGTGGCTTTGAATTGACGCCGAAACAAGTAAAAGACTGATGGAGCCGCTACAAGCAGGAGGCGCGGACCAATTTAAGTCAATTTAATCGATCTCAGAGGGAGACCGGTGGCGGTGGTGGAAAACCTCCTGAGGAACCTTCTGAGATCGATTATGAAATTGCTGAAATTTCCGCTCTGGATTTTGTTGAAGATACAGCAGAATTTGATTGCGATGATTATGATGACAAGTAGAATATTTTCTCGATATGATTTGCAATTGTTTTTAAAGTATTTTTTTTTATTCCAGAGAAAACATACCAGCCCCATCAAATCCACCAGAACCTGAAACGAAAAACAGCCCTCCTCCTCCGCCTAAAACTACATGCAAAAACCCAAGAAAAAGAGCGCGCAAATGTCCGACTTTGAGAACATCTGAAGAGCTCTTAAAAAAAGAATTGCAGAAGTGGAGATGGAAACCAAAAAAAAAAGAAATAATTCTTGCACTTCGGGAAGGTGTTTTAAAAAAGAAGCTAGAAGTACAAGAACGGAAGCTCCACTTGGTAAATTTAAAAATAAAGGCTGAAGAGGAAGAGGAGAAACTGGAGTAGAACTATAAGACAATGATTCTTAGTATGATTCTGTTAGATTTTACGGATAATTTATCTACCAATGGACGAGAATTATGCCTTTAAATGAATTTAGCTTCATTTCCTTCACTAGAAGTTGATTGTCTGTAAAATCTAACTGAATCATACCCAGAGTCATTAATATTTTTTTTAACAAACTGAAGTATTTTTTTTTTTATTTTGTGATAAGTACAATATTTTGAAATTAGTTTATAAGCGTTGTTTTTTTTCGAGCACGGACTGAACTTTATTTTTTTTGTGATTTTCTTTGTAGCATTTTAAGTAGAATAAGTATTTAATTTAGTTGTATGTACTCGTAAATTTTTTAAAAAGTCATTAATAAATAATTGTTACTCAAAAATTTGTTTTGTTCTTATTTTTTCTCTCAAAAATTTCGAACCATTTATTATTACGAACTCTCAATAATTCGTAGTGTTTTCAAAAACAACGGAGTTTCAAATTAATGAGAGTCGACTGTAAAAAAAAAACAGTTTACATAAATTATAGAGCAAGAGCCCGGGCCTGCCAGACATACCTCATTTTATAAAAGCTGAAAGTTTGTGTATGTGTGCCTCTAGTACAGGTAAGAACGATCCCCAACCATGATACCTGGGTAGTGGTTCCTTTGGCAGATAACTGGTAGCAAAGGTGCATAAAATTCCATCTAACTTACCTTATTTTATAAAACTCAATTTTTTTATATTTCATTCGTAACAACACCAAAATTAGCTTTACTCATTTCCAGACACTTGGCATGGTTCCAACCCCCTGCCAGACACCCCTAAACTATAATAGTTTGTAATTCAATTTACGTTATATTATAAAAGCTAAATTTAATATATGTTTTTTGGGGAGCTATTAAACAATGTTTCCTTAGCAGCCAGACAATTTCGAGGGTTCTATCATCCTGCCAGACACTTTGAATTGAGCAGAAGTTGCCAGAGCGAGTAGTCAGTGCAAGCGAAACAGAGCATTCAATCGCAATTTTATTGCGATATTTTACTGCACATCAGTTGTTTATGCTGTATTATTTGGTGAACAGTTATATACTAATGCTAAACGTTATAATATTAATTTGTATTATTTGTAACACAAATATGATCCATCTTTTTTAAATAAAGTGTTATCATGTTACAATATAGTAGATAATCTTAAAGTTTTCAAAAATTACACTTTAAACCCTTTTTTATCTTTTTTGCACAAATTTTGAGTTTAAAATTAATTTTTTCAAAAACTACACATAGTTTTCACTTGATTTAAAAATTGGCGGTTAGAACAGAATGTTGGCTGTAAAAAAATGTAATATACTTTATTGTAAGTGTTACCGATGTTTTTTAATTATTTTTTTCCATTTAACGTACATATCTTTTAAATTGCCCCTATCGCCTAAATTGGGGGAGTTAGACCCCCCTCCCATTGTCAAAAATGCTTGTTTTTAACTGTTCTATACAAATCCGTCATTAAACTTTGTCGCCTGAGTTATCGTACTCTCCCCAAAGATCGCAATAAACCGAATGCTCTGTTTCGCTTGCACCGACTACTACATATGCTCCTCGCTCTGGCAACTTCTGCTCAATTCAAAGTGTCTGGCAGGATGATAGAACCCTCGAAATTGTCTGGCTGCTAAGGAAACATTGTTTAATAGCTCCCCAAAAAACATATATTAAATTTAGCTTTTATAATATAACGTAAATTGAATTACAAACTATTATAGTTTAGGGGTGTCTGGCAGGGGGTTGGAACCATGCCAAGTGTCTGGAAATGAGTAAAGCTAATTTTGGTGTTGTTACGAATGAAATATAAAAAAATTGAGTTTTATAAAATAAGGTAAGTTAGATGGAATTTTATGCACCTTTGCTACCAGTTATCTGCCAAAGGAACCACTACCCAGGTATCATGGTTGGGGATCGTTCTTACCTGTACTAGAGGCACACATACACAAACTTTCAGCTTTTATAAAATGAGGTATGTCTGGCAGGCCCGGGCTCTTGGACTATTAAAAACAAATTTCAAATAAAATATGGTTCTAGTTTTATTTTATTATCTATTAAAATATTTTTGAATGAATATGTTTCTATAATAACGCCCAGTCAGTCTTCGTCCTTGCACCAAGGCATCATCATTGTCGTTATCATCATTCTGATTTAAATCACCATCCAGGCAAAATTGTATCTGAATCATGTAAGAAACCCACTGTTGAAAGAAAGTCATAAGTATATTAATTTTTGTTTGAATTTCTTTTTGTACTATATACGATACCATTCGAAGAACCCTTTGAAATGTTATGAAGAATGCAGATAGCAACTATCGAAGCCTTAGCAGTTTCATAGTTCAGTTGTATTCCGTTGAAGCAACATCGAAATTTATTTTTGAGCCGCCCAAAAACATTATGTGTGGTTCCTAGTGCGTAATATGGCTTCTATTGTACCGCTGTTCTGGTTCTGAAAGAATGGCAGAAACTCTAAATGGCGTCAATAATATTTTCGATCTCGGGTACCCAGAATCACCAAGAGTAACACCTCCTTGTAAATCGATATTTTGTAAACGGTGATATATGGAAGATTCTCGCCATATTCTGGAGTCGTGGGCTTAACCTCTCCAATGGGCAACAACGTCAGTAACGCTCTGACTTGCATGACATACAACCTAAAAGAAAAGGAAATTATTTGAGAAAATACAACACTTAAGATATGTACTTCTATGAAAAGAAAATTTTCCAATATCAACATTTAACATTTGGTTTTAAGACTTAAACCAAATTTCAAAACAACAAAAATGTTTACCAGTGTCAAACTGAGCCAAACACACCTTAACATTGATTGAATACAAATTTTTTCGACACGACACAGACTCCGAATTCTTGACCAGGATTCGTAATTTTGATATGAGTTCAATCAATAGCACCCACACATTGTGGAAAGCCAGCAACATCAAAAAACTTTCTTTTCACTGACCGAATTTCCGAGGGCTCACTGGGGAATTTGATAAAGTCCCTTGCTTTAGAGGCCAAGGCTCTAACAAATTTCTTAACACAATTATTAACAGCTTGTTGAGAAAAATTGTGTCAATCACCTGAAGAAGAACAACTTTTGGAGACATTGAATGTGTATTTCATAATTTTAACTTACCAAAATCCTTCTGGTAAGATCCTGCGCCAAGATATCTCAGCCCCATCAATACAATAAGCTCACTTGAAATTGCACCACCTTTGTTGGTAGCCGAGGCGATGTCTTCCCGCAAAAGATCAATAATAAATCTGCCAGTTCCAGTTGTCTTATCAAATCTTGAATTTATTTGTTTTATTTTTTCAAGTTTATGCCGGAAAACAAAAATATTTACCTGTAGTGCCGATAAAATTCTGTAACGTCATATTTTGAAAATGGTCCAATTTTGTCTTTATATACTTTTTGCCTCCTTGCTTCGGCCACATCTTCCAAGATATTTTTATCTTCTATTATTGAATCGTCCGAATATATTTCGAAATTTAATTTTAATCAAATATTTTTGTTTTTGTTTGCAAATTTTTCTAATGTCAATTCAATGCTGTCTTTTTGACAGAGAATGTAATAGATATTGTAATAGAAGGCTAATTAGTAAGAGACGTGTTTATTTTGGTTATTAGTATACACGCAAATTAACTCGCTGTTAAAATTTAACTCAACGATACCTAAACGTGTGTTTAGCGATTTATTTTTTTTTATTAAATTATGCCGAAAGGAAATACGTGGGAGAACGAAGAAACAAATGTTATGTTACAGGTAATGGCTGAATTAAAGGTATTAACACACTTTGATAAGATATATAGAAATCCTGAAGTTCATCGAAAAATCGAAACAGAAATGGGAAAAGGAGGTTGTGCATTTTGTTTTTTTATTTTCGTTCGAAGCAGTGCTGGCAGTAGCCAGATTTTTGTATTTAAAAATTGGTACAACTGAAAGAAGATCTGTCAGAATAATAATTGAAAAATAACACACAAATAGAAGAAAGTTTTGTGAAAATCAAAAGTTAAAATTAACTTAGCATAAAAACTAACTAAAACTAATAAAATGGACAATTTTCAAGAAGAAATGAGTCTGAAGAAGATAATGGTAAGAAAACATCTGAAAATTGAGATTCTATAAAACAAAGTTCATTTAACAATTTATTGCAGCTTTTGCGTGAATTGAGCGCGGGAATGAGTTCATCCCACGAATGTTTTTTGAAGTCTCGAAGACTCAACAAAAGATAATGAACATGCCACTGTAGATTCCTTCATAATGACCATTGAATCTTTCAGTGAAGAAGATTTCAAATCTCACTTTAGATTGCGGCGTTCAACAATAGAGCGTCTGATAAGTAAGCTTTGATATTCTATATTCCATTGAGATTTAACTTAATCATTATTTTTTTCCAGCATCTTATTCTTAGCATTATTTGTCTCTTCACGCAGTAAATAGAGGAGGACGCATTAAAATAGGGTGCAGAAAAGAAGTGTTTATGTACATTTGGTACATCAGCAACTCTGTGACCTTTCGACAATTAGCAAACCTTTTCGGTGTAACAAAGTCCTCCTCATGGGTTGTAGTGAATCGAGTTTGCAAGTGGCTGGTATCCAAAGGACAGGACTACATAAAATGGCCTCAAGGAAATGCTGTTACCGAAAACTGCCGAAAATTTGAAGAAAAAAAAAAGAATACCTGGTGTTCTGGGTGCAATAGACTGCACCCACATAACAATCGTAGCTCCAAATATCGACAAAGTGTGCTACTACAACCGCAAGCATAAGTTTACAATTATCTTGCAAGCTGTCGTCGATGCAGATAAAAAATTCATTGACATCAGTTGTGGTGAGCCAGGATCTCTACACGATAGTAGAGTTCTCAGGCGTTCTCAGTTATTCAAAAAGGCTTTGAGCCACACCAACCAACTATTTCCGGCAAATTCTTTTATTTTGGGTGATTCAGCGTATGCCGCTACAAACTGGCTAGTGCCACCATACAAAGACATTTGGAAGATTAACAGAACAACAAAGAACGTTTAATTATGTTCATTCTGCTACAAGAATTGTTGTAGAACATGCCTTCGGCTTGTTGAAAGGAAGGTTTAGATGGCTTTTCAAGTTCACTGAACAACGAGATATTCGTGTTCGGTCACAAATCTCGTTGTCAGTGCATGCATTCTGCACAATTTATGTATCGCGATGGGCGACACATACCACGACGAAGGAATTAACCAAGAAGAAGAAACCGACACAATAGATGCAGCTGAATCAACCTCGAACCCAACAACAAATCGGCGTCAAATATTGTTCGAATACTTACGTGAACATAACATCATCTAAATAAATAAAAACATGTACAAGTAACATATTACTTAATTTTTTTTTTATTCAAAAGTTCTTTTAACGATTCCAATTTTAGGTTTCTTGATTGTTGTTTTTCTTTTTCGACTTCCATGTACTCTGCCCACTTTCTGTTCTTGTCCTCTCTTTCCTTTTGCTTTTCTTCGATTTTCATTTTGAAATACAAAGAGCGAGAAATCTTTCGCTTTTTGGATGCAGCGGCAGTGGAAGTCGATGGAACATCGTCAGTGGCAGTGGTCTCTAGCATGTCATCAGAGTTTTCATCTGATGGTTGAGTAGTATTGTCCTCGGAAGTTTCACTTGAGTTTTAAAAGATTTAAACAAATATGCATATATATGGCCAAAGTAAACAATAACCAAAAGATAACTTACTCCAGTTGCGGCTGCTCCATACGTAATTACGTGACGTTGTGGACGTTTGTCAATATGGGCTTGTTCCCAAAAAGCTCGTCCATTTTTTCCATAAACGGAGCAACATATGGTGCTGCTCCAGTCAGGTGTTGTTGTCTATGGCATATTTATACGAAAGCTTTGGAATTTTTACCTTCAAATGGTTGCTGCCGTGCTGGTCGTATCGGAGTCCTGAAGCAGAAAGTAATTTTATGTATGTAGGTCGGTATACTTACAGCATAGCCAGCGGACAGCATGTCTTCTAGGAGATGTTCGTATCCAGTTTTTTTTTTGCGGCTATGCTGGAACTCATCAGCTCTTGAAGCATTCTTTATATACCTGAATCGAGTTGAGATTTATTTATTCTAAACCGAGATAAACCTTTGGTGGAAACATAGCAAAACAAAAAAATATCTTTTTTATTGTTTTCTCTTGCAAAATAAGCCCAGTTAGTCCATTTTCACTAACAAAACTAAATAATATCAACATTAATAGATTGATTTTTGTCCCCAATGGAAAACACACGATTCCAAATGCACAACTATTCAACGAACACAGCCATCGAGATACAAATGCATTATCAATCGTGAACATTTGAGAACGAAATTACATAAGATCCATTCGAGACTCGTATAAATGTCAAAAACCCATCCGTAGTAAGATTCTACTTTAACTTTTATCGGTAGTATTCATACTACGGATATTGTTTTTGTTATTCGTGTAAAATCCTACTACACTATTGATAGATTTTCCAACAAAACACGGGTAATGAATTTATAGTTCTAATTTTATAAACTCATCTTGCCATTTTACATGGATTTCAAGCAAAAATGGATGAATTATCTAGCAGTGAATAGGGAGAATATTCGACCCCAACATTTTTTAAGTTATTCACTTCTGTATTTCAACAGATTCAATGTCCTATTTCAAAGTAAAAACAGCTTGATTCACGCTTTAACAGATGAATGTAGAAAAGTAATGGTTTCAATATGTCAACATTTCATTATTGCTGCCAAGTTCGACAAAATAATTTATGAAGATGAATTTAATATCAATGACTATATCTTACCTATTGAAGATATATATTTTAGGCCAAAATGTTTTGAATTATTTGAAGACAATTCTATTGATAAAATGGTTATTGTTGAAGTGAAAATAATTGCAAAAATTTGTATGTAACTGCTTTGAATGAAAGAAAAAACTGTTTCCTATTAAAAATGCTTTACTAAATGAATTTGAATTTTTAAATCTAAACATGGGCCTGAACTTATCAGAAAGAATAAATTGTAAAAATTTAACAACTTTGAACAAAATTCTTAATTTGAAAACTTCTAAGACAATATTTGAATGGCGATCACTTCCGTCCTACTTCAATGAGGCTCAAAAACAAAAGCTTCTCTCACTTTCCATTGAAGAGTTTTGGACACAAATTTTAAATTTGAAAGACATAGACGGAGATTTGGTCTATCGAAATTTAAAAGAAATTATAAGGTTTCCATTAGCTTTGTCCCATTCTAACGCAGAGGCTGAGAGAATTTTCAGCATTGTCTCAGGACATGCTAAGACAAAAAAAAGGAAACTGTATTAATAATAGTACACTTAACTCAATATGCGTCTTTAGATCTGCTTTGGCTAGTAAAAATTTAACATGCATAGATTATGAAGTAAGTGTTAATAAAAACATCACACTACAATTAAACTTTATTTTCAGTCCAAACGAAAAGAAAAAAATCAACAGCCTACGGCAGCGTGCTTGGACAAATTAGCACAGAAAATAAAAAAATCGCAAGAGCTTTCGGACGCAGAATTATTTAAAAAAACAAGAGGAAGTAATGGATTTTGAATTCCAACTCTGGGATGAAAGGCTCACACTTTTAGAAGACAATTCAAACAAATTTTTGGCGGGTTTAAATGAAATTTTGAATCCGGGAAGCCGGATGAGAGCAACTTGAAGAACATGAAGGCAATGTTTCTTAGCATTACAATCATTCAGGACAAAACATCAAAGAATTCATCACCAGTTTCTCAATTGATGAGAATGATATATAAAAACATGTAGTTTTTAAGAACACAAAGCTGTGAATTTTTTTTGTTTTATTACTTTTTTTTATTACATTTTCTTTTTATTTATTTTCATTTCACCATTTTCTTAATTATCAAAATAGTATTCAAATTTAGTTAAAAACTAGAATAATGTACGTGGAAAAATATAGGCATTTTTTAAAACTTTAATTTCTTGGCTTTACACTTTGAATAATGGGAAAATTTTGAGCCATGTACATTTTCAAATGGTTTCGTATTTCGCCACCTTTTAGAGTAGATATTGCAGTTCGTGAAACCGGTCGCAACTGTGCCAATGTTTGGTTTGATGTTTCCGTTTCGATGGTCCAATTTTCCTTAAAGGCACATCTTTTCTCCAGGATGTTATGAAGCACACAACAAGTGGTAACAATGCGAGGAACAAATTCTACGACCATATCTATTAGCTTTTTTAGTATTCTCCATCTTCCTTTCAATCGATCGAAAGCATTTTAAACCTATATTCTAGTCTTATTCAGATATGCATTGAATAAATCTTCTGCTGTGTTCTGAGTGCCAGTGTATCCTTTCATAAGCCAGGGCAGAAGTGGGTAGGCAGGATCACCGATGAAAAATGCTGGTATATCTACACCGGCTATTGTTCTTATGGGCTGTTGAACACAACTTATTAATAATAGATCTTGTATTTTAGAGAAAAAAATGAACTAAAAAAATTAATGTCCTTTACGTTGATGCTCAGATTGGAACCTTTTAAAACAGTTGCGTCATGAACCGATCCTGGATGCTTGCAACATATGTCCAAAAATCTATAGAGGAAAAAATATATGAATAAATGATTAAATGAAGGAACTTAATAAATACTTACAATTAATTGCAATCAACTACTGCTTGCAACACCATCGATGGCCATCCCTTTCTATTGATATAATCTGCACATATTTCCTCGGGTGATTTAACTGGTATGTGAGCACCATCGATTGCTCCCAAAATTTGAGGTACCCCGCTTTTGTCTTCAAATCCTTGGATAACAGAAATTGATTGTTCTTCATTTGGAAGTTTTATTTCTTCTTTTAGTCAGGTGTTTACTATTGCTCGGCAAAATTGGTAAACACAATTTTTCACAGTTGCCTTGTTAACTCCAAAACGGTTTCCAACAACTCTATATTCCGCACAAGAAGCCAATTTGTATATATGTAGCTATGGCAACTTTCATCTCTACCGAAAGAGCGCACAGTAAATTCAAATGGTGACATTGCTGGAGAGATTTTATCAAAAATATATTTGTCCATTCTAAAGTTTTCCACAGTTTGGTCGTCAAAACTTTCACTATTTACAATGTTGTTCCACCAATGTCTGCTCATTTTTTTCATCCATACTTATCGCTTCCTTTTTTGTGGTATACAATATAATTTTTCACCATTTCTGCCATTTGTTTTTTGTGTCTTAAACAATTCTTATAAAACAATCTTCTTTGTTTCTGTATACCGAAATTTCTCCTTTTTAATGCAAGGACTCGATATAATTGAAAACGTTGAGCAATTATATTTTGATACATGATGTGGGTTTACTTGTCTCCAAGTTGTAGTTTAGAGTTTATGAAAAATAAATAAATAAATACAAGTTATTTTATTTGTTTTAATTTTTAATATTACAACTTATTTGTTTTAAATATTATATTTGCACGCCCTTCGGAGATGCTTCTCCATCATCATCGAGCGTAATACTTTTAATGCCATTGTTGTTGGTTGTTGCTTTTTTCTTTAGTTTTGGTTTTTTGGTGATGTGGATTGTGGATGTGGTATTTTCTTTCTTTTTTCGTTTTCTATTGTTGTTGTTGTTTATTGTTTGTATATTTATTTGAGCTTTAATGTATTATGTTGTCTTTTTTTTTTCTTTTGTTATTTGTATTCCAATTTTATTGCTGTTTCATATAATGCGTTTGGTTTGATGGTTAGTTTGTCATTTAATATTTTGTCCTGTTATTGTGTGTATGCTTTATAGATTTCGTTTTTCGTATTCTTTCATTGCGTCAAGTAATCTGCTTTTTCTGCATATACCTATGTAATGTTTGTAAATTTGTTTCAATGATTGTATAATTATGATTGTTGTCTATTAAATGTAATGCATATGTGGATTTGGTGTTTGGCTTGGGTTTATGTTCTTTGAATTTTTCTTCAAAAGTTCTACCTGTTTGGCCGATGTAAAACTTGTTGCAATCATTGCATTTAAGTTTATAGACGCCGGAGCATGATTTCGTTTCTTGCTTTATTTTTGTTTTTAAAATATATTGTATGTTGTTGTTTGTTTTGAATTTAATATTTATGTTAAGTTTCTTGAATTGATTTGTTAATATTTGTGGTACTATATTGGTGTATGTAACTAATGCATATTTTGTACTATCTACCTATTGTGGGTAGGTATACCTAATAGTTTTGTTGTTGTTTATTTTCTTTTTCTTTATTAATTTGTCTATTATTGTTGTTTTGTATCCCATTATTGTATGCTATTTGTTTTACATATTTATAAATGCGTTGAAAGCTGCCATTTTTTGTGAATTTGTGTGGTGGGTATATTTTATATTTTTATTTATTATTGAACTTTGTTATGGTTAGGTCAAGGAAATTAATTGAATTATTGTTTTCTACTTTATTTTTGTGTTGATATTGTTGATGTATTTTGTTAGCATGTCTATTTGTCTTTGTGTGCCATCGAAAATCACAAAGGTGTCATCTACATATCTTGAGTATGTTATTATTTTGTGTTTTTGCGGGTTTAATGTTGAAAGAAGATATATTTCTGCTAGTAGTCCACTTAGCGGTGATCCCACCGAATTGAAATAATTTGCAAAATGAAAGCAAATAATTTTTTATAGCTATCAGTAAAATCCATCCGTAAAATCTTTGTTTTTAGTTTTTGAGCATGTAAAAGATTTATTTCCAGCAAAAGATTGATGCAATAAGATGAATCCTATATTCAAGTATTTTTTTCAAAAAGAAACAATGCATTCAAAGTTTTATTTATTTTATAAATCCATTTTAATTTTTTTAATGATGAAATTTCAATTTACTGAACAGATGACTGTCCACTCCATTCCGTTTGACTCTTGATGTTCCAATTTTTTACTGTTCGGATCACATCATTAAAAATTTCACTGATGAAAGCAACAGTAAAAAAATTGTCTGAGGCGCGAAGCTCGATGTTATGTTCGAAAGAAAACAACATTTTCCTAACAAAATAAAAAACAAAATAAAGATTAATGAGTACAAAAAACGAGTTCGAAACCCGGCTGATACGGGAAGTAACAAACCATGGGTGTCTTTATGACAAAGACGACCAAAAATATGCAGACAGAAAGGCAATAATAAATGCTTGGGGGGAATAACAAAACAACTCTTCAAATAGAAACTTCAAAGTGACATTTTATTTAATGACGTAAATTAACTGATTGCTATAAACGTTCACTAGTAAAACATTTCAGATTCCTCCTGTTTCAAATTTTACTAATAGCTATTACCGGCACCTTAGTCATGTAACAGTAAGCACACAAATAAAGGGTGATTTTTTAGCTATTATCATTTTGGCAACACTGGTTTAAACAGCTAACACACTGTCAAACATCTTCAGTTTGGTCTATACTTTAACCATGAATCGTCTTACAAACGAACAACGCTTGCAAATTATTGAATTTTATTATCAAAATGCGTGCTTTGTTAAGAAAGTTCATCAGGCTCCGCGAAATTAGGCCCCAAAAGAAAAAATGAAAAAAGGCCCCAAATTGGGGTTATTTTTCATAATGAAATTAATACTGTACAATTTCCCTGCAACAAGGAAAGTTATTACTCTTCTCTCCTTCAGCTATAGCTTCAGCTTGACTTTTGAGATTGCATTCAGCACAAATTTTTAAATGCCTGCAAGGCAACAGAACAATATTTGCTCGCAAATCCTTACAAACAACGCAAATATGTTCGTCAATGGATGTGCTTACAACAACAGGGCTTTCATCCTCTTCATTAATGTCTTCTTCACAAGATTCTTCAACGCTAAAAATATCTTCTTCTAGAAGCATCTCTACACATATACCATTTTTCTCGAAAACCATCCTTGAAAGGAAGGAAGCAACGGTTAGTTTAGGTACCCTCCTCAAGTAACGAAGTTGCTTCCTCAATTTTAGAGCTTCGTTCAACGTTGTATTTTTTACGTTTGGCCCCCATTGAACCACCACTATCAGCTAAAGTTGAAAACTGTCGACTTTTGAAAAACTCTTCATCCCTTATCATGGCAACAAATTCGAAGAAGTTTCCATTTTTTAAGGCAGAACGACCCAAAACACCGTTGTATGCCTCAACAGCAGACGTCGTTCGGATGTTTTCTTTAAAAAGAGAAAAGTTGACACACCCTACCTAAAAATAAAAACATGAGTAATTAACAGAACAAGACGTACCGCTACAACTTAAAAATACCTTTTGAATCCAGAATTTTTCAAAATAATTAAGGAATGATCCGAAATTATTATTACTGTCCATCAACAAAATCCTTGATTTGATGTCCCGAAATACCAGTAGAGGAAGTGCCATTATTTTGGGAAATGCACACGAAGCTGGTTTTGAAGCTCTGATGTATTCAAACAAGGTGTGCCTGCTTCGCATGTTACGCCTTACGGACTGACAAAAATGGAACATTCAATTGTAGGAAACATTGTTGAAATTTACTATGTATAAACCATTTTATTATATATGAAAATTCTTACCAGCAACCGATTAATTTTGCCTGCGGGAAAACATTTTTAACGGCTTGTCTCATTCCTTGTGTATAATCTGTAAAACACTTCGAAGGGTTTAGATCAAAAATATGATTCTTTATGTATATCAACAGCTGCTCATACGCCTTTTTTGTTCTTTTATCAATAAGAACAAAAAAATGGGAAAACTCTTAAATTTTAAAATATGTTAAAAATTGTATATGCAAGTAAAAATCCGCTGATGATTTTATTCAGCTATTCTGTTATTTACTGATGCTTTTCAATATAAGGATCGTGTTGAAAACCATCAGCGAGTAACAGAATAGCTGAAAAAACGATGCTCGAATTTAAGCATTAAAAATAATTGATTAATCTTACCTCGTCAAAATATTCTATATAAATAACCAACAGTTGTTTGAAACACCATTGCGGGACAATTTTAACTATTCCGTCCATAAAGATGGTTCTGTTGGTTGGAACGTTCTCTTCAATAAGTTTTATTGTTTTATATGATTAAAACAAACAAAATGTGAACAGCCCTTCTCAACTGTGGCATATAAAAGAGTTGTACTGTATTCCACTGTATTCTATTACAATTATATTACAACTCTATTACACTTGTTCACTTAAATGACATATGAATTATATAATAAATGACACTCGTAATCCAGACACCAAAGTCAGAGGTTGTTTTATTTAAGATAGCCCTCGTATAGCTTCGGACTCTACATGGCGCAGCCGGTCTTGGAAGAGAATTATAATCTGTAATCTGCAATTACTAAAGGCATCATTAATTAAAGTTTAAAAGTATATACTTCATTTGATAAAATATATATAAATTAACAATAGTCAGAAACTATTTGTGACGTATAAGTGATTTAACTTGGAAAATTGATGGTTAAATCATCATCTAGTGATTTATCTGAGAGCAGCTCATCTCTTGAAGAATCTGATGAGGATTCAATTCAAGAAATTCAAGACTCCGAAAGTGAAATCGACATAATCGAAAAGCAGCCTAAAATGGACTACGTACGAAGAATCCAGCCACTGAAATTGGAGGGAAACCTCGCAGAAAACTGGAAACGATTTCGTCAAAATTACACAATCTTCGAGATTGCCGCATGCGTTCAGGACAAAGATGAGGTTATTCGAGTAAACACGTTTCTGAATACGATTGGAGAAGATGCCCTCGATCTGTATAATTCGTTCACTTTGTCTGATGGTGACAAAAAGAAGATCGAGTCTGTGATGAAAGCTTTCGATGACTATTGCTTACCGAAAAAAAACCAAACGTATGAGCGTTTCAAATTTTTCAGCCGAAACCAAGGAAATTTGGAGGCCTTTGACAGTTTTGTGACAGACCTTAAGTTGCTAGCCAAGAATTGTGAATTCTCGGCACTGGAGGAGTCTCTTATTCGTGACAGAATTGTCTTAGGCATTCACAATAAGAGATTACAAGAGAAGTTACTAAGTGCAGCAGATTTAAATTTAGAAAAATGTATGGAAATTTGTCGTGCATCAGAAGTCGCCCAGAAGCAGACAAGAGAGATTCAGTGTCCAACAAATAGTTCCAGCGTAGATGTCATCAACAAAAGTTCAGCAAATCATCAGGAAAATAAAAGAGGTAACAGGCAGTACAATAAAAAATTTATGAGTAATGTTAGTTCTGAGAAAGGTAACAATCAATTTCATAATAATAACCATTATAGTTCTAGAAATAAGAGCTCTTCAAATCAAATAAATAGTAGATCTTCAAAGTATTTCAAGTGTCGATATTGTAATTTAAATCATACAAGAAATGCCTGCCCTGCTCTAGGAAAAAAATGTAATAATTGCGGTAGATTAGACCACTTTGCGGTTTGTTGTAATGTGCGTAATGTGAGATGTATTCAGGAATCCTGTGAATCTAGCTCTGATAGTGACGATAATTCCTTTGTTGTTGACAGTGTGCAATCAAGTGATAGTAAAAGTACTTGGTTTGAAGAGATTAGAGTTGAAGACTCTTTCATAAAATTTAAAATAGATACAGGTGCTCAAGTAAATATTATTCCATTAAAATATTATAACGAGATAAAAAACAAGAACAGTATAAGATCAACTTCAGTCGTTATACAACCATATGGTAGTCCTAAAATTCAACCCATTGGCAAATCTTCTTTAGAATGCCGTTTTAAAAATAAAATATTAGTACAAAGTTTTATTATTCTGAAAGAAAATAAAAATTTGAATGAAAACTTAATTCCAATCCTAGGTTTGAAAAGTTGTTTGTGTTTGGGCTTAGTAAAAATACAAAATGTCAATAGCTTAAATCTGAGTAAGAGGTCATACGACTCAAAGGAGGACCTTATTGAATCGAATAAAGAGCTTTTTGAGGGAATTGGGGAATTTCCCCAAAAATATAAAATTGAAATTAAAGAAAATGCTTTTCCTAAAACAACTCCACCCAGAAATGTAGCATTGAAGGTTAAACACAAGCTTTTGGACACTCTTAAAGATCTGGTGGAAAAGAAAGTTATTTCGAAAGTAACAGGTCCTAGAGAATGGATTCATAACTTAGTTATAGTTGAAAAACCTAATGGGAAACTGAGAGTTTGCTTAGATCCTTCGGGTTTGAATAAAGTTATTAAAAAAGAACCGTTTTTAATTCCAACTCTAGAAGATTTAAGGTCAAATTTAAGGAACTCTAAGTACTTCACTGTGCTAGACCAAAAAGATGGTTTCTGGCAAGTAGCCTTACACAAAGATTCTAGAAAGTTTTGTTGTTTTTGGACACCCTTCGGTGTTTATGAATTCAATGTTCTACCTTTTGGTTTAAGTACAGCACCGGAAATCTTTCAAAGATTTAATTATGAGAATTATGGGGACCTAGAAGGAGTAGAAATATATATTGATGATTTTTTGGTACATGGAGAGACTATTGAAGAACATGACAGAAATTTAGAAAGATTATTAGAACGTGCGAGAACATTAGGAATGAAATTTAACAAAGGAAAAATTCAATTTCGGCAACATTTTGTGAAATATTTAGGTCATGTTTTTAGTGAAAGTGGAATGAAGCCAGATGATAATCGAGTATCTGCTATTCAAAATTTAAAAAATCCTTCTTCAAAGAAAGAACTGCAAAGCTTTCTAGGTTTTGTTAATTATTTAAGGAGCTTCATTCCGGAGCTATCTGAGCTCACAGCTCCATTAAGGCAATTATTACGAAAAGATGCTGAATTTGTTTGGCTTAAGAGCCATACAAACTGCGTAGAAGTTTTAAAAAATAAATTGAAAGAAATTCCATTCCTTAAACCATTCGAACCCATGAAGAAGCTTACAATTCAAGCTGATGCTTCTCAGTATGGAATAGGGTGTTGTTTGTTGCAAGATAATAGACCGATTTGTTATGCATCTAGGAGTTTGAGTGATGCCGAAGTAGGGTATGCCCAAATAGAAAAAGAATTTCTTGCCATTGCATATGCGTGTAAAAATTTCATAACTTTGTTTATGGTAATAAGGTCTTAGTTTACAGCGACCATAAGCCTCTTGAGGCCATTATGAAGAAAGAAATTAATAAAATAATGTCAAGTAAGTTACGACGCACACGTTTATTTTTATATAACTATGACATTGAGGTGCAGTATTTACCAGGTAAGTACATGCACATTGCTGATTATTTGTCGAGAAATTTTATTGTTGAGAAAAATGAAGTAAAAGAAAGAAGTGAAATGATTTTTTCAATAAATGTAAGCGACGAGAAGCAAGATTTATTCAAAGAAGAAACAAAAAAAGATGCTGTTCTTTCAGAAGTTTTAAAATTTTATCAAAAAGGGTGGCCTAGTTCAAAAAGTAAAATACCTGAAAATATAAAATCCTACTATCAAAAAAGATCTGATATTTTTGTTGAAAATGGTTTAGTTTTTTTAAACCACAGACTAATTGTGCCAAATTCTCTACGGTACGAAATGTTACTTAAACTACATAGGTCTCATTTGGGGATCACAAAAACGAAAATTAGAGCCCGAGAACTACTCTATTGGCCTGGCATGTCAGCTGACATAGAACTGCACATAAAGAACTGTTGGACGTGCATACAAAATCAACCTGAAAGTCATAACGAACAAATGATTAGTCATGATATACCTGATTTACCTTTCTATAAAGTAGGGTGTGATATATTTGAGTGGAACAGAGACAATTTTCTGATTGTCATTGACTATTTGTCAAAATGGATTGAGATCGAAAAAATTCAAACAAAAACTGCTTCTGATATTTGTTTAAGCTGGACGAAAATATTCTCTCGTTTAGGTATTCCTGCAATTGTTATTGCTGATAATATGCCATTTAGTTCGCATAAATGTACTGAATTTTCTAAAAAATGGAATTTTGAAATTGTAACAAGTAGTCCTCATTATCCCAAGTCAAATGGACTCGCAGAGAGAGGAGTCCAAATAGCAAAAAATTTTATTAAAAAATCTTCAACGCTTGAAGAATTTTATTCGGCTATTTTAGAATACAATAATACTCCTGTCAAATACTTAGATGTTTCACCTGCTCAAATTTTAATGAACAGAAGACTACGTACTAAACTACCAATTCATTCGAGCCTTTTAAAACCTGGATTGAACAAAGATATTATGAAATCAATTAAATACAAGCAATTACAAAACGAAAAATATTACAATAGACAAGCAAGACGACAAGAAACGAGTTTTTGTTTTAATGAAAAAGTTTATTGCAAAATCAAAAATAATTGGGAAATAGGTTATATTAAAGAAAAATTAATTCAACCTCGATCTTACATTGTTTTTGTTCCGTCAAAAAATAAAAACTATAGAAGAAATTCGAAATTTTTAAAAAAATGTGATAGTGAAAAAAAATCACGCTATTCTTACGATGATAGTAACAATTTTGATCATTATTTTGATGATTCAAACACTCTTAAAGATAATTCAAATACTTTTAAAAATGATTCGCAAACTGACAACAAAAATCAACTTCAAAGTAAAAGTAATAATTTAAGTAATTTAAAAAATCCGAATTTACATCTCAGTCCATCACACACAAGATCAGGAACAGTATACAAAACAAAATAAATAATAAAATAAATAAATTTGTAAAGTTCTATATAAAGCAAAATGTATGTAAAACTTATTTAAACAAATTACTGTAAAAATATTTTTTACTTTATTTCAAATTATGAAATGCAAATTGAAGGTAAATTAAAACATATACTTATTTTCTTATTTTATTAACATTACATATTCTAATTTAAAATTAAGAAAATTTAACTGTAAAACATTAAAAATTAAGAACATGAAATGTCATCTAATTTAAAATTTTCAAATCAATTCATACCAAACTTATTTATGATATTTTTTAATTAATATATTATTTAATTATAATCTTAAAAAAAAAAAAAAAAAAAAAAAAAAAAAAAAAAAAAAAAAATGAATTTAAAACTATGAAATGTAAACTGATATTATATACATTTGTTAAAATTATCTTTGAATTTCTGAAATTTAATTTTGTATAGAGCTTATGGGGGAGATGTGGCATATAAAAGAGTTGTACTGTATTCCACTGTATTCTATTACAATTATATTACAACTCTATTACACTTGTTCACTTAAATGACATATGAATTATATAATAAATGACACTCGTAATCCAGACACCAAAGTCAGAGGTTGTTTTATTTAAGATAGCCCTCGTATAGCTATATATCAGCGTTGCCACGAAGTGCCCGATCGGGCCATTTGGCCCGCTGTTTTGCATTGTGGCCCTTTGCCCGGGCCAGTTTGATATGGCCCCAAATCTTTGTTTTTGAAGTTTTGACATATGTATATACGCATTTAAACAATTTGAACAACCCATTGTACAAATTATATTTTTATTTCCTTAATTATATTTTAAAAATAATAACTGATTTAAATAAAAACTTTCAAAGTGAAGCACCTAAAATACATTTGTTGGTGAGTGAAGTCACCAAAAAATATAAACTTATTTTGAAAAACTTTTTGAAAGCTGATTATTTACAAACTTTAAGTAATATTAGTGAAGTCGAATTCAATCAGTTAGTTCTGTTTAAAACCTCTTGATGGGATATATTACGAGTTTGGGTTTGATGTACTGTTCGAAAATTTAAATGAAAGCGAGAAAGAAAGTTTCTTAAAGTCAGTTCAAAACTATTATATAGAACTTTGTAAACAGTTAAAAAGTAGATTAAATTTGTGTGATAATTTGTTAACAGCGGCAGCGTTCCAAATCTTAGATGTATATTACTTAAAGCAGAAAAGTAAAAATTTTAGATTGATTTCTATCATTTGACAACTCTGTTAATAAAATTTCCAAACTTAAGAAAATGTATGAAAAGATACAAAACTTCTTAGAAGAAATAAATACAGAAGATCTTGATATTGACTCTGTTAAATGGTGGGTTCACATGAGCGAAATTCAAAATTTTGCTGGTGATTATTTATTTCAAAATGCACTCCCACACAGCAGTGCATCTGCTGAGCGGGGTTTTTCATCCCTCAATAATATAAAAACTGATAATCGAAATAGGTTATCGTGTGAAGTTATTCTCTCTATAATGAGTTTTAAAGATTATATGCAGGGCAACTTGAGTAACTGTGGAAATTTTATTCCTAAACCAGATCTTATTAATAGAATTTAGATAAGATGTGATAACTCATTATACCTGTAATGTACTTTAATTTTTTAAGGATCGATTCTAATTTTAAACATTTGGCCCGCTGTTTAGTCGAATTGCCCTCAAAATATTTCAAAATGGCCCGCTTTGCTTCTTTCTTAGCGGCAACGCTGCTATATATGTATATGTATATTGTATATATATATACATGATGTATAAAATGGCATTGGATTTGCCTCGTCCTTTTGAGACTCCAAAATTGTTCCAAACAGTTTCCAATTGGAAAGCCTCAATTATTTGCAGCGGACTTGTTGGAGATGTGACAAACGCTTTATTTACAATATACTGCAGACCCCCTTCTTATCTTTGAAAACCATAAATTATGGGTTTCTTCTTAAAATCTTTTTTTAAAGAAAATCTTGTAACAAAATAGATGTTATGCCTCACCTTCCCTTACCTTACTACCATTACAACCCCTAGCTACAGGCACTAGAGGCTGATCTTGGCAGCAGGTGAGGGTGTCCAGACAATGGCAGCTTGGCATGCTTGCGAAAAGCTCGAGCTAGCTAACCGGGGGGGGGGAGGGTTCTTGTTACCGCTGTACTAGACTGTGTTACGATTTCATGCCTACAAAATAAAATCGGGAAAAGAGAATGATGGGGACCCGAAATGTCCAGCTAAATGAGGACGAGTGTTCTCTAGAGGGGTGAGGGTCGATGATGGTATTGACCCTCGGAGGATTTGCCAGCCCATGTATCTAGAAGATACCACCTTGACTACTACAACCTCCATTTCACTGCAGTAGTCCCTTACTCAAACTTCCACCCCCTTTGTATACCTTACCCTCTTATACTTCCATCACCTCCACCACTGGGGAATGGTATTAGGCCGACAATGTCACCATGGCTGAAACAAAGAATGTCTTCCCAAAAGTAAGCCTTAACCATCAGGGTCGAAAAGGAAATAACTCTTTTGTTTTATTTTTTTTTTATTTTCAACCACGTTATAAAAAAAATGAATTTAAGGCAAGTAAATATGACGAAAGTACTAAGAATAAAAATTATTATTTAAAAAAAATAGTTCATTTGGTTTACATAGTATTAATTTTAAGTAAGATTTCAAATATTTAACCTTTTTTTTTTTAGATATAATGATTATGACGGTAAGTAAAATTTTAAAATATTTAACTTTTCTTTTTTTTAGTGTAATATTAACGGTAAGTCAAGGAAATTTTAATCAAAATAAAATTAAAAAAAAAATTAAATAAAACAAACACAATCAATGCTTAAATGTACATTCAAAAGAAATGTCTTACCAACCTTTAATTTCGGACGTCCCAGTTGTAGTGCACCACGGTGGTTGTCGTTGGCTATTGGAACAAAATGAAAATATTATGTATAGATTTCTTTTTTTTTTTTAATTTTTTTTAATTAAATTTTCCTTGTCTCTTTTTTTTATTACATTTTGTTTTTTTTCTTTTTTTTGTAATACTATTATTCTTTTTTTTGTTTTAAATAACCGATAGTAGATTTTTAAGATCAATAAAAGAATTAAGTATGATAAGATATACAATAATTCCCAAAGCTAACACATACGCACAATACACTATATTTGAAAACACTTGGCATTAAGGATAAGGTGAGCACAGCAAAAAAAATAGGGTAATGTGTTAGCGGATTGGGAACACGACGGGAATTAGGGAGGGAGGCACACAAAGGACACTATAACACTTTAGGTTGATGATAATGATGCTGATGATGCTGATGCTGATGATGCTGATGTTGATGATGATGATGATGATGATAGTGATAATGTTGATGATGATGATGATAGTGATAATGTTGATGATGGTGACGATGTCCTAATTTGAGAAAAAAAAATACGGCGGCGGTTGTATATGTTTTGGGCTATGGCGGTCTTGGCTATGGTGGAGCGGTTGTGGCGTTGTGGCTCTGGAGGGGGGGGGGGGATGGTCAGGGGTTCACTTCTATATTTATTGTTTCTTTTTTGTTTGTGTATTATTTATATTTGCTTTTTTGTTTTAGTGTTTCACTTTTTTTTTCTCTTCTCAAATCATTCTTTAGTAAGTGATCACCAGAATAATTATATTCTCCACTTCTTTAAACCTTTTTTATTTTTCCTTTTGATAGTTTAATTATCACTTGACACTTTCTTTGTTTTTCCCCCTTTTTCGACTCACAGGCTTTTCTTTTTTCTTTCAGTGATTCACTGCCTGAATAATTTAATTTGTTTGTAGTCCAAATTTTTTTGATATTTGTCTATCAGTTTTTTTATTTTTTTAAGCACTGGCAATTTTTAATTATTCGTGTTTTTTTTTTTTACTTTTCTTTTTTTCTTTTACTTTCTTTTCTTATTAACTTTTAATTTTTTTGTACCGCACACGGTTAAAGCTCGTCACCAACTGACCTACTTTCCCTGTTTTCAAATCCCATTTAGCCTTGGTGCATTAGGCTCCTCCTCTTTTCAACCAATTTCCTTATATGCATTTTTATTTTCCATTTTTATTTTCCGATCCATTCCAACACCCGCATCATTACATAGCTAATCACCTCACATCGATCAGCGGGATCGATGATCGGATGATTAGCTATGTAAGAGACCACCCTGCATATAAGTACCTTACCTACGTATGTTATACACACACCCCTTGAGCCCCTCTAGCCCCCCCTGGCTACGTACCTGGTTGAGATATCTGTTGTTTCATCACAAATAATTGAAAATTTTCTTCTTTGTAATATGGAACAAGTTTCTTGTAGAACAAAAGGAGCGATCACCTGTTTAATCATGGACTGTGCTTTGAATCTTCCACATTTTATTATTTGAACGTGTGGTTCAGGGTTCACTACACACTGATTTCAAAAATAAAGGCAACGTTTCCATTGTAGAAAGAGGAAGAGAATTTTTTGCCACATAAAATACGCATTTAAGTTCACATATCAGTGTTTTTGGGGATGTGCTACTTTCAAAGTTTTTGTTGATTACATTGCGGATATCGAATGTTATTTTATCTTCTTCAAGTCGTATTTTGTGCAGCGGAGCCGACAAATGGCTGTCAAAAAGAGTAACATTATTTGATAATGTTTTTTTGCATAATTTGCAATATGCTAAACCCAATTTGCTTTTGAGCCATGGCCGACCAATTTCCCAGGATGATTTATATTTTTGGGAGTATTTGGTTTTACCTGGACCTTCTTCAGGTGTAGGTAACTTTGTAGTTTGTGGCGTATGTGATGACGACAACGACGGCGCGCGGTGGTGGCAATGGTGACGGTGGTGGTGGTAATGTTGACGGTGACGGTGGTGGTGGCAATGATGATGTTTGTGGCGATGGTTGCGCTTGGGAAGGTTCATTTCTTTAAGTAAAAAGTTTTTAAGAATTTATTTTGATAAAATTATTTTTTTCTTTCATACTTACTTTTTTTTTGTTTAATCAGATATTTTTCCATTTTTGAGCTGTTGCTGCCAAATTTCAATTTTACATCGCATCTACTAACTTCATATTATTTACGGATTTGTGCATTGCGTTCGTGCGTTATGGATGAAGTGCGATAGATATACATGCCGTTGAACAGGAGTACCTGTATCTATTCTCTTTTCTCATAAATGTCAGACAAAATAGAGGCATAACCACAATGTATGTAGTAGATTTTTGCTATGAATGCATTCAGATCTTGATATTTACTTTTTCGGTTAACTGAAAATGAATCAATACAACACATCTTACTGCTGGAACACAATGCAAAATCGGAGCCGGAATCGTAACTGGAGTCGGAAAAGTTGTCGTACGTTTCACAAAAAGTAAGCACACAATGTGTCGTACGACTTTTTGATGTTATTTGGTTTATTTGCAGTTTACAACCACATCAAATTTCTCAGAAAATATTTTTTGTTCACTTTTATTTCTTATTTAAATATTTTTCCACTTTTTTATTGAAAAACTATTAAAAAAAATATAATCACCAAGTTATTCACTTCAAAAATGGAAACGTCACATGTATCGTACGATAAAGTTAAAAGTTGGTCAACTCTTCCGACTCCGGCTGCGGCTCCGATTCCAGTTGCGTTGCGTTGTGTTCGTACATTTGCATTTGCGTACATTGAATACTTTGACAGCTATTCCAGTTACGACTCCTCCGGCTCCGACACCATTGTGTTCCAGCAGTTAAATGAAATTTTGTACGTTAGAAAAAATTTTAAAACGAAGTAGAAATAAGTTGCTACGTAGCAGATACATACAAATAAATTAATGAAGTAGATCTGCTACATAATATGAAGTAAATACTCATCTCTGCAGTGGTATGTATGTATGTACTTTTGTGCGTACATCGGGTGATGTGATGTTTCAGTTACGATCGGTATTTTGGCATTTTCTGCTTTTGTGGGAACACTCTGGATCGCTAGATTAGTTATTATTATTATTATTATTATTATTATTATTATTATAGAGTTTTAATGTACTTCTCAACCTCTATGAGATTGGAAATTACCTATCCCGGGCTATGTCAAGGGATTAGGCTCTGTTGGGGCTCAGACCATGTTCTGGCCCATTAGATGGGGTTAGTCTGTTGCAGGAAACGCCGCACAATGTTGCATGTATTAAGGATAACTGATTTTTGCATAGTCTCAAGTGCGCTTTCGAGATTATGCTCCTTGAGGTGAACAGGGAGGGTTTTAGGAATCAAACCTGTCGCCGAGATGATTATTGGCGTTATTGTCACCCGCTCTACCTGGTACATCATCCTTAGCTCCCCAGCAAGTTCTATGTACTTTTCAATTTTGGTACTGTAAGTTGTTAAAATGTTGTTGTTAAGAGGAATGGCTACATCCAAGATTTTGATAACTTTCGCAGATTTATCGAACAGGACAATATCAGGTTTGTTGGCTCTTATAGTACGGTCCGTTATAATCGCTCTATCCCAATATAACTTCACGTCACTGTTTTCAAGTACTGCTGGCGGTTCATACTTGTAGTATGGAACTTTTTGCGCAACTAATTTATAATTATTGGCTAAAAGTTGGTGTATGATCTTTGCCACTTGGTTGTGTCTCACCGTATAGTCAACTCCTGCTAAGACGGAACATCCTCCAATAATATGGTCTATTGTTTCAGCTTGGTTATTGCATCGCCGGCATTTATCATTCGCAATATTTTCTTTTAGGATATATTTTCTGTGGTTCCGTGTTGCTATAACCTTGTCCTGGATAGCTATCATAAATCCTTCTGTTTCTGCGAAGAGAAGACCTCGTTTCAACCATAGATTGGAGTTAGTTTGATCAATGTGGGGCTGATACAATTGACTTGGATGTACCCCATGCAGTGCCTTAGCTTTCCAGGTTGCAAGCAGCTGGTCTTTTGAGAACACATTCTCCGGAATTTGAAATTCTTCAGCCCTCAGATTCAGGGGGGTGTAATTCCTATCTGCTAGGCACACAGTCCGGAACAAGTCTGATGTTTCAATCTGCCCTCTGAAATAATTCCTCAGCTTCATGATTATTATTATTATTATTATTATTATTATTATTATTATTATTATTATTATTATTATTATTATTATTATTATTATTATTATTATTATTATTATTATTATTATTATATTTAGTTTCTCGTTTTTACGGTTATTGTATACATTATATTTTCAGGACCTGAGTCTAACAAAAATATAACGATTCTAATTCAAAAATTTGCGAACAATATGACATGTGTCTAGTATTATCGATTTTTGTACTTTTCCAATGAATTTTTCATTGATTTTAAGTTCATGTAGATGTTTCTTGAGGTTCTTTTCTGCAATCCCTGTTGCACTGATTATAAGTGGTATAATCTTGACGCTCCGTAGGTTCCATTGGCTTTTTATATCCATCGCTAGATCTTCGTACCTCCTTCTTTTCTCATCATAGGTCTTCTTTATGTTGTGGTTATTAGGGACGGCAAAGTCGATGAGTACGGCTGTGTTGTCTCTTTTGTCTATTACCGTTACATCGGGTCGATTATGTTCAACGCGGTTGGTAGTGCGGAGCGTTCGATCGTAGAGTATTTTGACCGTATCGTATTCTAGAACGGCTTCTACTTCATAGCGGTAGTAAGGCTGGGGTTCTTGTATGAACCCAAAGTTCTTACACAGTCTTTGATGAAACAATTTAGCCACGTTATTATGTCTTCTGAGATAGTCGGTTTGTACCATACTTGTACATCCGGAGATGATATGCTCAATTGTCTCATTAGGTTTGCCGCATCGACGACAAATATCCTCAACTGTATTGTCCCTCATTATATATCTCATTTAATTTCGGGTAGCAATCACTCCGCCCTGAATTACAATTATAAACCCTACGGTATCGGAAAACAACTCTCCTGCCTGGAGCCATAAGTTTGACGTTTCTGTGTCATCATTTTCGCTTCTAAGTGCATAATAGTGTTTTTCGTGTAAAGGTTTTGCAGCCCATGCACGTCTTCGGTCATCTATATTGGGTGTTTGCATGTGAAGTTGGTGCTTTAGGTTTAGTGGTGTTAAATTATCGTGGGCTCCAATAGTTGCTTTGACTAGGTTTGAGCTTAAGTTTTTCTCGGTGAAGTATTGTCTGAGTGACATTATTTGTTTAGTATGCATGCTTTGTAGATCTATGACACCTCTTCCTCCCTCTCTTCGCGGCAGCGTCCTCCTTTCTACGCATGATTTTGGATGGTGGAGGTTGTATTGGGTGAGGATGGTACGGACTTTTCTTTGTAGGTCTGCGAGATCTGTTGTGGACCATTTGATCACACCTAAGCTATAAGTCAGTACAGGTATGGCGTAGGTGTTGATCGCCTTTATGAGGGTTTTCCTATTTTATTGTGATTTCCCAATTTTATGTATGCGTCCTTTAAACTCGCTAGTGAGGTCTTTCTTTATTTTTGCTGAGTCCATTCTGTTGCTCTGGGCTGCTCCTAGGTAGGTGTAGATTTCATTTTCTTGCATCTCTCTTATTCCATAGATTTCATCTTGGGCTGATGGCGATATTTTTCCTCTTACAATACTCAGGGTTTTGCATTTACTCAATCCAATTTCCATTTTTATATCTCTGCTAAACATGCTTACTATTTCCAGGAGATAGTTCAGGTGGGCCTTTGTTGATGCGTAGGTCTTAAGGTCGTCCATGTACAAGAGGGCACTGAAGCAGTCTCTCTGAAATATGCTCGATTTAATGGGGATCTCTTTAGTTTTTAGTGGTGTGCCGTTCTTAAACATCTCTATGCATGTTTTCCGTAGTACCCGTGGCATGATGGTTAGTGCGTTGGACTGTCATGCGAGAGGTCTTGGGTTCGATCCCTGCCTGTGTCACCTAAAGTTTGTTTCATGAGTACTGCCTCTTGCGAGGAATTGACAAATTCTCCAAGAGTAATTCTTGTCATGAAAAAGTGCTTTCTCAAATTAGTCGTTCGGATTCGGCATATAAACTGTAGGTCCCCTCCATCCCTGCAAATACTCGCACACAGGAATGGTTGAGAGTTGTAAGTCACTAGGCCCTGGTTCTCTACGGACTGTTGCGCCACCTAATTTATTTTTTTTATTTTATTTATGCATGTTTTCCACTTACTCATACTATGTGCAAGGAACGAAATAACTCTTGGGTGGATGTGGTATATTTTGAGGACTTCGATAATCCAGGTATGCGGTATACTATCGAAAGCCTTCTTGTAGTCTATATAGCTGACATATAAGTTGCTTTGGTTCTTTGTAGATTGCTCGATGATAACTTGGTCGATAGTAAGTTGTTATTTGCATCCCCGAGCCCCTTTGATGTATCCTTTCTGTTCCTCGCATAGTACTTTGTGCGTACTTAAGTGGTCGTTAACCATTCTGTTCAAACATGCTGCCATTATTTTGTATAGAGTTGCGAGACAGGTGATGGTAGGCCATTTGCGGGGTTTCGGTTGAAGCCATTGCTTTTTGGTAGGAGGTATGTAGTTCCTATTACCAAGAAGTCTGGGAAATCTGTCGGTGTTTTTAGAGCTTGGTTAAGGAGGTCCAGCAGTTGTGTACTTTCAAAACGTTTGTACCAAAAATTCTGTATTCTATCAGTTCCTGTGGCTTTCCAGTTTTGGGCTTTTGAAAGAGTTTCTTTAAGGGTGTTCATTGAAATGGTGTTAGTTATCATCTCTGGCATTCCACAGAATCTTTCTTTTTCTTCTTTGATCCAGATAGTATTTGGGTCATGCTGTTTCGGGGTTGCCCAGATGTCTGACCAGAAGCGTTTGACATCGTTAATGTCAGGTATCTCGGCATCGTTGTTGGTGTTGTCACTTCTCAGGTTTCTGTAGAATACTTTCTGTTTGGTACTAAAGGCTTTGTTGTTCTCTCGTCTAGCTAGAGAGTTCTTAATTTTCCTTTGCTTTGTGGGGAGATTTTTGTCTCCTTACATTGGTTATTGGTGTAAGTTTCTTGCCACACTACACATTCTTACTACGGTAGCAGCAGCACAGTATATCATGGTGTGGTAGCTGTGTAGATCTGATATTTCCTCCAAAGCAAGGGGTAGTACTAAGTTGTTCATGATACTAATGATCTGACTTATTCGTTTCGGTGTGATGATTTTGGGTATGTTTGGTCGATTGAGGGGATCGGTTCCAATGAAATGCGCTTGTTGTTGCCCAAACACGAAGCGAATTTCTTGCTCGAGTTGAGAGTTTGGTGTTACATGGGCCTTTTTTTGGGCCTCACGATTGCTCGTGATCTCAGTGCCAGCGCTGTCATTTTCAGCAAGTTGATCGGTCACATCTGTGTCGTCAGAGTTGTTGCGTTGGTTGTTTGGTCCTATTTGGTTCTCGACTTTAGCTTTTATTGCACTTCATCTCAGTTCAGGTACAAGGTTATTTCGATGAATTGCACGTACTTCGTCGGATAGTCGCTGTTCAGTAACGTTAAATTCTGGACATTGAGCGATAAACAGGGTTCGTAGCCTAGATCTGTATACTGTCATATTTGTTTCGCTGTTGGTGATTAAATAATAAAAACGCAGTAAGGTTTCGTTTACATTCGTGGTCCATTTTCTGCGTTGTCGGTTAGTCCCTTGCGTGATAGCTGCACTGGATTGTGCCTGCGGATCACTTGATTGCTGGGTAGTAGTACTATTGTTGATGTTCTGTATGTTCTGTAGCTGACTTCTCGCACTTAACCCAGGTACCAAGCCTTGTGCGCGGGAGTTAGGATGCGATCCCGACGCGGTGGGGCTATCCGATGGCCCCAGGTTATTTTCATAATTTGTATCGTTCATCACAGAATTTTTCCATTTTATACCTTCTGGCAGGTTTGAAATTGAGGCCACTTCTAACATGAAGTTCAGTTCAGACGCCTACCTGCATGCTGTCTGGCTACCAGCGTAGGATACAGGATTTTGGGTAATTGGTTGCACTGTAATTCTCCACTTCGACCAGTTTGACATGGGTGGCCCTGGGTCAACATAGCTCTAGGTTTCTCTGAATTATGTACTTAAGCCCCCTCGCCTCGTCAAGGCTTACCCTTGGGGGGTTATTATTATTATTATTATTTTTATATTATGTAAGTAAGTATTATTATAATAGTAGTTATAGGATTATTGCTTATGTATTTATTATAGATATTAATAGAAGTAGGCAATATTATAGTTAAGATATTATTATAAGTATCATTATTTATTATTATTATGTTTTATTATTAAGTATTAATATTATGTGTAGGTATTACTATAGGTATTTTATGTATTATTAATAAATAATAAGTATTATTATTAGGTTTTAGTATTTTAATGTATTATTATTATGTTTTACCATTAAGTTTTATTAGGTTAAGATATTATACTTATGTTATATTATCAAGTATTAGTATTATATTAAGTATTAGTATTATAATTATGTTTTATTATAACAGGTATTATTATAATTGATACTTGGGTGGGTATTATTATTATAGATATAATTATGTAGTACTAATATGGATTATGGTTTAGTATTATTATCAAGTGTTATTATTCTTTTTATTTATTATTATAATCCGAGGTTTCCTACAATCTGTATATCATAAATCACAAAATTAAAATAAATGAATTTTCATGTTCTAGAAGTACTTAATAGTTCTTACTTGTTACAAGTATTGCGAAAGGCAACTCTTATTGTGCTTAGAGCATTTACTTCCGCACCAAGAATTCCTGCTGAATCCACGCAATCGTCTTTATACTTTTACTTAAAGCCTTAAGTTCATTGTAAGAACCCTCATCGGTCTCATGGCTATGGTCCACATAATTTACCTGGGTAGAAATCCCAATTCGATTCGATTCGATTCCTCGATCTCCTATTGTAACCAGGGTAATTGTTATTTTGTTTTGGTTTCTCAAGAATTCCGTCATTCCTCTAATTCTCGGCTCGATCTCGTACCTCCAGCATTTCTTCTCGTACCACCAGCCGCCAAGCCGACGTGACAATCCAATCCGTTTCTGCAAATAATTATGCTTGGTAACTCGTTCCCTCTGTGAAGCTGGACAAGCCTTCGTTACGTGGAGCAGTCGTATAAGAGTTGATATAATTGTTATGAGCCGTAGATCTGCAGGGTTGTGGCATCTGAGTCTTTAAGGATGAGTGTTGCTAAGCAAATTTTGATTACAGATAATTTGTATTCGGCAAGGAGAATGGCGTTATAGAGTTATGTTATTTTGCGGTCGGTATTGATCGCAGCTTCTGTAAAATTACGTCATCTTAGCCATTGTAGCTGGATGTCTTCTTGTTTAGCGTATTAACTATCTCCACGTTTATTTTGGGGAGGCGCAAATTATCTTGCGATCTTCTCTTGGGTTTGTTTTTAACTTGAGAGATCTGCTCATTATTCTGGCTATATCCCTCAAAAATGTTCCCTCATTTCATAGAACTAAAATGGCAGCTTTCTCTTTTGAAGAACAAGAGTTTACTGCGACCCATGTTTTACTTAGAATTAATTGTAATATTATTAAAATAATTAAAATTTACTTCCTTAAGTGCACTTTCTATTAATAAGAGTAAAAGAAATAATTAAAATTAACATTTTTGTCACTAGTTAAATATGAAGGTCTCTGTGCCCTTGTGTTTCTATTTATTTAAATGTCCACCAAAAAAACAGTCTTACCAAAGAAACAGTTCATTGTTGGTGGCTGCTTGAAACCCAGCACTTTAGAAGCGGCTTCTCTGATTGCATTTTGGCAATGTTGCCAATGGTTTTTGATACATTGTGAGAACTTCGAAAGATGTTACTTGTGACTCGATCGGAGAAAAATTTGGCGTTATCTTGCGATTGAAGCCGTTCGACGTTGCATCTTCTCCCAGCGTCTCCCTGTTTTGCCTTGGGTCTGAACACCCGAAGTGCTTCTTTCACTACAACGAGGTACTGCTCCTCGGAAAGTTCGGACATTCATGATACTGGAAGCATGTCTAGCGTCAATCTGGTTGACGGTAGATTGATCTGAAGAACTCCAAGTTCATTTGTGGATTTTGAGGTGTGGAAAACGCGTAATGGCTACCATGACGTTTCGCCCAGCAGCAAAACTGATAAGCCTGAATCCGTTATTGGAAGTGTTGTCGTTCTGGCTGTTTTTCCCGATTATTCCAACACAGATTTCTACCCGTCCTAGCTTGGCATTAAAATCGCCCAGGACAATTTTAATATCGTAGCTAGGACATGCTCATATGTTTTATCCAAGAGCTCGAAGAACATATCCTTGGTGTTTTCATCCTTCTTTCTGTTGGGGAGTGTGTGCAATGTGCATATTAGGCTGATGTTGCCGAATTAACCTTTGATGCGGATGGTCATGAGGTGCTCTTTAATGCAACTATAGCTCAAGACTTGTTGCCTAAGTCTAGCTCCATTGACAAAGCCGCATCCAAATAAGCGTTGTTGGTTTTCTCGGTATCAGTCACCATAGTAAATATCGCAGTTTTTCATCCCCTTTTTGACCGGCCCATTCTATCGCATTTCCTGGATGGCGGCGCGGTGATGTCTGCTTAATCTAGGGCCACCGCTAATTCTTCGGCTGCACGTGGACTATTAAGGGATATCCGAAGTTCGTTGTCCTCAATTCGTTTGCGTGGTAACAACACAGTAAATTCGTCCGTATCCGAGGCTTGTTGGTGGGGTTTTTTTATGTGGTCAGAAAGTCAATTTGACACCAGGTCATTGATTTAACTCCAAGGGAAAGTACTGGCATAATCCCTCCTTAAAGCCTAATCTCCGAAAATGTCGTAGAAGCCCTGTAAGGTGTTCACTAAGTAATTCAACCTAACTGGAACTGTAGACGCCACCGTTGATTCCATCTCTGGAATTCATCCGCCGCCGTTTGGATAGAGAGAGGTGCCTTAGTGGAAACACCTCTTACGACAACTCAACTTATTCCTAATTGCCTTACTTAAGTTTTTATTTTACTATGTACGTTAAGAAATGCATAAACGAAAACAATTTAGAGTTATTGTCCACTGACGGGATTCTCATTCTAAATTCAAAACAAAATATCAGAAACATTCTTAGGTATAACCATTAAATTTTTTAGGCGAAGAATTTTCCCTAATACTGAAATTATTATAATAGTTTTCGAATGAAATTAACATTTAAAGCAAATTCCCCTCTGTCAAGTTTCCACGACAACCCTTCTCAGACAATTTTTTGATCACAAAGACAACTGGACCTATAATACCAGACCACCCCATTTTTGTACCACAAGTCCGCATCTATTTCATCATACCTCCCTCATAAAAAAAAATACCCTCCAAGTTTTTATTATTTTGGGATTTGTTTTCAATTTGTGTTTGTTTTAAAAATAAAAACAAAACGTAAACTGCGGCTGTGGCAACATTTCGTTTTCTTTTCGAAAAAATTCAAACTTTTTCTATGGATATGGATGGCCTTACAAATTCTCCTTTTTTTCCATTCAATATCTCTCTAATAAACCTCGTCGTGCGGCATAGAGCATATCCTGTGGCACCACCGTTGCAGGATTTTTGTGCGATTTTTGTTGTTGTATTTTAAAGCAAATACACTTCCTGAATAAAAGGAGGAAAAATAGAATGATGGTAGGAAAAAATGCGACTGACCGCTATAGAATTCGAGTCCGATTCCGATTACAAGCCTTTTTGGTGAAATGAAAGTCATGATCGAGGCTCGTTGTTCTGTTTAATTATTGAAACTTTTACCAGAAAGAGGAAAAAAGGAAAATTCTGAGAGAAAAACAGCAACCACGAAAAATGTTTTCTTCATTCTTATTTTTGTTTTTGTTTTTGTTTTTCTTGCTTAGCCATTCAAGTTAGGATGAAATAGACGAAAAATAAAATAACAGCCTCATCTGTGTTTCTTTTAATTACCAAATGGTTTTTGTACAATTTGTTTTATTTTTTCTATTTTTTTCTCTGTTTTACTTTTGTGAGGGGGAGCCGGGGAAGTTCTGTCCATTTGAGTCCTCGCGCACAAAATAAAAAAATTTAGGAGAAATAAGGACGGAAAAAGGAAAACCTCAAGATTCGTGATATCCTCCACGTCCACTCTCTTTAACATTAATTTTCAATTGCTCAAGCGGAAGTAAGTTAAAGATGTACTTCAAGGAAGGATGGTAGGTATAATATGTACACTCAGTGCCACATGAATAGGGACAAGCTTTTTTCGTTTTCTATTTGACGATATTTTTCAAACCCTTAGGTTTTTTGGAAAAAAACCCAAATGTGGAATGTGAAATGAAATATGCACTTAGTTTATATTGCAAACAAAAACTTTGGATTGCGTTGATAAATAAAAGAGTCTGGGATGCGACCCAAACTGATAACTTCCCATCCCGTCTGTCAATTTGTCTTACTTAAAAGTTTGTAGGTTTTCGTTTTTTGTTGAAAAAGTTATCAGTTAAATTATTCTAAAAAATTTAAAAATAACCAACAATATTTTGGATATGATGAAATAGTTTGATTTCAAAATCTATTTCTGTTAAAGAGATTTTTAGTCGTTAACCGATTTTTACCACTTTTAGTAGCATTTCTTAAAAGTTCTTATTTCTTATTTAAACATATACAAATTGGATGAATGAAATTAATTTGAAGTAAATATCTTCTATTGTTCACGAGCTATCGAGAACCGAACATACATTTTTAACAATTTTTCGTACGATTTTGTGTAGATTTTATTTTTTTTTATGAAAAAACGGACTGTTAGATTCTTATAATAAAATTACTGAATGTTAAAAACAATATTTTTTTATAAAATAAAATTAATTTAAAGCATATATCTCGAATTTTTGAAAAGATATTTAGGTCGAAAATCAATTTTTACCTACTTTAGTAATGTTTTTTTTTAGGTTTTTATTTTTTTGTAAGAAAACTGTTAATTCGATTTTTCTCAAAATGTTACTGCATGTTGACAACAAAATTTTGTATAAGATAAAATTAGTTTCAAACCAATATCTTAATGTTTTGAAAAGTTATTGGAGTCGAAAATCAATTTTTACCAACTTTTATAAATTTTTTGTAGGTTTTTATTTTTTGTAAAAGAACTGTTAATTCGATTTTTCTCAAAATTTTATCGAATGTTGAAAACAATATTTCTTATAAGATACAATAAAATGGAAGCCATAATCTCAAATTTTTTAAAAGATATTTAAATCGAAATTCAAATTTTACCAACTTTTTTTTGGGTTTATATTTCTTATAAAAAAATGTCAATTCCATTTTTCTCAAAATTTAACCAGATGTTAAAAACGTTATTCTTAGTTGCACAAAATTGTTTTTGAGACAAAACCATTTTTTATTCGTAAAATTTTGAAGTGACAAATTATTTTGAATGGCATTTTTTTCCAAAAATGTATGTACTTGTTTTGTCACGTTACAATACATAATATAAAATTTAGTTCAAGTCTCTAGCGTTATTGGTTCGTGAGATATTTGGGGTTAACCAAAGTTTTCACCTTTTTTTAAACTGCTATGGTAAAAAACCCACCCACGCAATTTTCTTGAGAGCCCTTTCTGCATCTTTCTGCATATCTGTTCTGGTTCTTGAGCTATGGACGACGAACAAAACGTCGCGTAGTACGTACACACGCACGCACAGTTATCTTTTTAAAAATCTTTTATTTCGACTCTAGAGACCTTGAAACGTAGAGAAATGTCAAAATTTTCAATTCGACAAATCGGACCCATTACAATAACTTGCTATGGGAGGTTAACAAGTTTTAATGCGGTTTTTCGGAAGAAGGTCATAAAAAGTACCTGTTTTTTTTTGTGCCACATGGATAGAAACAAGATCTAAATTTACCTGTAAGACCCTTTAAAGTAAAGAAAATAACAAAAAATCTTATGGTTTAGATACATATTGGTTTTATTGAATGGATTAAAATTATTTTTAGTAATGTGCCACCTGATTTCTGAATTACTTCAATTAACCTGTGGTGTATGGATTCATAGAGTGATGTCAAATAATTGACCGAAGTTTGGGCCCAGGACCGTTTTATGGCTTCAATAATCTCTTCGGTTTTTTTGGTGTTGCCCTTCTTTTTTGTTGACTTTTCTTTAAAGCCATCCCCACACGTTTTACATGATGTTCAGGTCAGGAGAAAAAGGGGGCCATGGTTATAGGATCACATTTTTCTCCTGAATCCAGGCTTTTATTGTCTGTGCTGTATGTATTGGTGCATTATCTTGTTGGAAAGTCCATCGTTGTCCACCAAATAATTCAGAAAACTGTGGAAAAGCTCGTTTCAGAATCGATTTTAAAGTGATTGCCATCATTTTAGAGGTTTGAAAATCCAGCTCCACGGTCCCGTAATAGGTGATTGCTCCACATACCATTACACTGTTATTTTTGATGTGCCGTTTTTCAAGATAGATTTCTTCCATTCTCAAATCATGGAAATAGCAGCTACATAACATATATCCATCGGGTCCGTCCAAACTAAAATTTTTTTCATCGGAAAAGACGACGGTATACCAAACTCGATTCCACCAGATGCGATTTGTTGCAAAATTATGGCGTTGACTCTTGCCTGCAGCAGTCAATGGTGGTGTTTTCTTCATTTTTTGGTGTCGGATATGTTTTTCCTTCCGTATCATCCGAGCAACTGTCGATCTAATAACATTTACCCCAGCTTCTGAATTGATTTTACTAATGGAAAGCTTTGAATTTGAAGCAGCTCTCACTTTTAAGCAAATTTCCACCTTTCCTGAAATGATCTGGCTTTTTTGACTCTCCCTTTGTGGTTTTTTCCATACCTCTCTAGGTCCTTGAGGTAGTTGCATGCAAAATTTGAACTTCTTCTAATTTTGCTGGCTATAAAACGGATGGTTTTGCGAGATCCCGGTAAGCTCGAATTTTACCTATTTCCTCCTTGGTGAGACCCTTAACACTACCCATACTTCTTCATTCTATCAAATAAATCTGGTTCTAAGCTTCTAAACAATCAGAGTATCGTTTTATGTGATTTAAACCACGCTAATAGGTAAATGTAGACCTTCTTTTTGTGACCTTCTTCGGAAAAACCGCCATAAAACTTAGTTTTATCAACTTAATCCAAAATTTGTTTGCAATATAAATTTAATACATGCCTTATTCATTTGACAATTGGATTTTTCCAAAAAAAAAAACCTAAGAGTTTGAAAAATATCGTCAAATAAAAAAACAAAAAAGTTTGTCCATATTCATTTGACACGAAGTGTACATAGGTATAGCTTAAGATTTGATGGGGAAGAGGAACATGTTGAAAAGAAATTTATTTATTCATAGAAATACCTTGTTTTTTTTTTGTTGTTGTTAACAAGAATTAAGACAAGAAATTGACAAGTGAACAAGAAAATAAAACTATTTAAATATAAAGTTGTGTTCATATGAAAAGAAGGTAGATTTAATTAAAATTGGATTATATTAGGTACAAACAAACAAGCATTTATTTTATTTAGGAGAGCTTTCTAGAAACATCAGCAGAAATACCAAAATTCGAGTAAAGCAATTTATAGTTGTTTGCGAGAACCCGATGATGATAAGAACAAAAGTACTAAAAGGAACAATTTTTTAAAGTTTTGGGGACAAAATTAAAACTTAGTTCTATTCTGCGAATTGTTCTAACTTGGAAGAAGTAAATATTAGATGGATTCTGTAAGAGAGTGGAAAGTTATATCTTTAGGAATAGGGTTTTTCATAGGATGCAAAACAACTTATTTTAGTATTGCTAACTTTAAGAAATTATAATGATGGTTTTTGATGCTGGGGTGGAATCGTCTAAGCTGATAGTTGACTATCAATTTTTTCTTCTCAAAATTTGATATCACTTCAAAAAACAAGGGTCTGTAATGTGACTCACACTGATAACTTCCTAACCGTGCCCGTCTGTCGATTTGTCGTAAACTTTATGAAAAAATCTAGCTCAAAATGAAATATTTTTGAAATCAATACTTTAATTTTTTCACCAGATTTGAGAATCGAACATCAATTTTTACCAATTTTGTAGAGTATTTTTCCAAGATTTTAATTTTTATAAAAAAAAATTGATTGTTGGATTTTTAAAAAAAAGGCAATAAATCCAAAATCTTTAATTTTTGAAAAGATTTTGTATACGAAAATCAAATTTTACCAACTTTTAGTAGTGTTATTTTGTAAGTTTTTTTTTTTTTTTTTAACTTTGATTTTTCTTAAAATTTGATCGGGTGTCAAACACGTAATAATTCGTTGCATAAAGTTGTTTTGTAGATGGACTCATTTTTGTTCGTAACATATTCGAGGCGAAAAATATTTTTTTTTGATTTTTGGATTCAAACGTAAATCGATTTTTTGTTTTTAAATAAACTGGTACAAAATTTAATTGAATTCGCTAGCGTTATGGGTTCGTGAGATATTCTGGGTCAACTAAAATTTGTTTTAAATTGCTATAGTAAAAAAAATTACCCGCTTTCTTTTCTTAAAATCCTTTTTTGCATCTTCCTGTATCGTGATCTGTACAACAAAAAAAGTCGAAATCTCTTCTGGTTCTTGAGACATGGATGACAAAAAAAGCTCCCCGAACGTACCGACGCGACGTTCGAACGTACGTACACACAAAAAGCATCTTTTTAAAAATCTTTGATTCCGAGTCTAGAGACTTTGATACGTCGGAAAAAACTCCAACTTTTTAAGCAGTCGTTTTAACCATTTAAATTTTGAAAAAAAAAATCATTAATAAAATTGCTGTACAAAAGTTTTTACACTTTGGCTGTAGCGGTTACATTTCATAACAATTTTTTAGTTTTAGTTGGGGACATACATACATACGTAAGATAATATTTTTCTAGGTTTGAGTTTACATTTAGTTAAAATTACTGACAATCATGGTTTTAATGCTATATTTTTTTCATGTTAAAGAAAATTAAGTTGTCAACCCTTAAAAAAACCTTACTACCGTTCCATATAAGCATTGCCCAGTCCGAAATTTACCTTTGATAATCACTGCGATCAAAAAAGGGCAACATGCGATCTTAATTTTGTGGATTTCCTTAGAATTAGAAAGTTGTCTACTGATATAAATTTAAAGGCGTGGCGTGGCATAAATCTCCAGCTAAAGCGCCTTGAAATCAGCTATAACCATCCACGGTTAAGAACTACCAAGCCTCTCTCTATAAAAAACCCACGCATTAACAGCTACGATATCAACATGTGGAAGAATATGCGATGATAAAATTTCTTGGATATTGTATTCGGTAGTATCAAAAAGATCAACTCCATCAGAAACAAGTTCATAATTGTGTCGTCACACCAAGTTATCCATGAAAAGTGGGCGCAGAGACATAGGGCCCAGGGACATAACGCCCAACTTTTTTTTTTGGGGCTGATGTCTCACTTCGGTGGGACATAAAACCGAAATCTAATTTGGTCCCACCCAAGTAAGATCGAAGCCCCAAATAAAAATGTTGGGGCTAATGTCCCACTTAATAAGAATCACCAAATGACAAAACTTGGAGCACTTCAATACCACAAGACTTTGTTTGGGAGTTTAAATCCTGAGATCCCGCGAAGCTGGCCACCCACAGGTGCCTTTATTTAAAAAACCTGTTGATATTGGCGCCTGCCTGGCGACTTTACATACCCTAAGCGGAGCAACGGAGTTGCGTGAGCGGGTGTGACCCCGAAAAAGGGAGTTAAAATCCTGAGAACCCGCGAAGCTGGTCACCCACAGGTGCCTTTATTCAAAAAACCGGTTGATATTGGCGCCTGCCTGGTGACTTTACATACCCTAAGCGGAGGAACGGAGTTGCGTGAGCGGGTGCGACCCCGAAAAAGGGAGTTAAAATCATGAGAACCCGCGAAGCGGGCCACCCACAGGTGCTTTTATTGAAAGAAGTTGTTGATACATATAGGCGCCTGCCTGGTGACTTTACATACCCTAAGCGTATCAACGTATCAAAAAATTATTGTTAATTGTATTGAAATACAAAAACTTTTTATTCTTTTTTGGCTCTACAAAAATATGGGGACAATGTCCCATTTTTAACAAACAAATTTGGGGCTTAGGTCATATTTGAGTAGGACTTAAGGCCCAAATTTAATTTCGGTTTTATGTCCCACCGAAGTGAGACATAAGCCCCAATAAAAAAAGTTGGGCGTTATGTCCCTGGGCCCTATGTCTCTGCGTCTGAAAAGTCCATATTTTCTATGTTACTAAATTATATTCTATTATACTAAATTTCAACTTTGACCCTATTATTTTTATTCCATTATTATTTCTTCAGGAAATTGTATCCAAAAATGTGATTGTCTTTTAACGAACCTTACGGCAAAAATGCTTTCTTATTGAGGTAAGTCAGTGGTGACAATGAAGTGTATTAATTGTCAAAAAAAGAGTTTATATTATAGTCCTTCGAAATAGTTCTAGCTAATCACACAAAAATGTCGCTCGATATAATGATTTATAAATAATGACTCCCTCGCTGGGAGATTATTTTGTTTTAATTTTTGTAGGAATTCCCTTTAATTCAAAACTTATCGTATTGCGTTACTGTACATATATGACCCCTTTATATTTGTAATTATTTATTTTTTATAAATGAAAATAAAATTTGTATTTTAGGTACTGCTTTAAACTTTTTTCCTAAAAGTACCACTTTTAATTAAGGACTCTACCACATAACACGAATCTGAAATCCAGTTCTATCCCAATCGCTCAGCACAAATTCATTCAAATCAACTTTTGACCAATTAACGATAGCAGGGGGGGGGTCATCAGAAATCATGTACTTAAATGTACCTATTTCCCTAAATTCAAGAACCAAACATTTTCCCTCTACAATTTTTAAGTTTTGTTGACTCCTTTAAGACCCTATAAACTGTTGTATTTCAATTCTTAAATATGGCATATTTAGAATCCTGTTGGAACTTAAAGCTTTGATATTTAGGGAGTCGTCCAAATTAAATAGTCCATATCTCGCTGGACAAAAGTGTTCTAAAATAATTAAACAATTAAAGTTATCAATTTAGCAATTGAAATGTGTGAATGTAAGGTTATGATTCACATTGTATTTTTAACTTTGAATCGATCTTACCGCGGGTGGGGATCGAAGCGACGAAGCAAAGAGTGAGAACACGCCTTTTGGTTTTAAAAACTTATTCTAATTTATTGTCTGAAACTTATGTCTATTTATACTAGAATTAAGGCTTACTTTTACTTTATTTTAACTCCAATACTCGTACATACATTGCTTTTATAAGTATTTTGAAACCTAGTTTATTGACCTATTAAACGATTAAGTTACAGAAATACAATTATTGATGACACTGCGCTTTAATGCAACACATTTTACAGTTAAGGTATATTATTGTGAGCAGTCCTGCGACTGCTTTTGCTGCCGTGGGAATTTGGTGTTATATTATTGATATTATATTGATACGTACTTTCAACACATTGTGTTATTTAAATTTTGTCAGCGTCCCTTAGAGAACATTCTTAAGCGGTGCTCAAAAATTCATCTTTATGTTAAGTGTGTGGCCCCCCTCTTGATTGAAAGTCTGGATCCGCCCTTGCATTGAGTACCAGTGTAAATTAGTAAATCATGGCTGAATACAATGTTGCCGTTAAATAAAAACGTATTTGTGCGTCGCGTTGACACACACATCCCACCGAACGGTTCAACTTGTTTTGTGGTAACTTAAAAACTCTTTTTCCAAGTCGTTTTTCATGTTCGTACCTTGGTCCTTGTCCTGGCACAATTCTTCATGGAATAAATATGTACAAGATCTAAGTGACATCAGGGTTACAGGGTTATCCATTTTGCGGTTTCAAAATCAAACGTAAATAAAACACAAATAAGATATTTTTTTCATGATATTATAAAGTTTGAACGTTGACATTATGTATGAAATATACTACATCATGTAAATGACCACCACGCGATTTGTTGCATGCTTCGATGCTTTTGAGGTAATTTTCGACAACTTTTTGACAAATATTGGGCGGTATCTCAGCCATAACTTGACGAATGTTGGTTTTTAAGTGCACAAGAGTTAAAACGTTTATCAGCATAAACACGGTCTTTCGAGAAGCTTCACAAAAAAAAGTCCAGCAGTGTCAAATTGCATGATCTTGGTTGCTAGTTGATATCACCACGACGAGAAATTACGCGGCCAGGAAATGTCTCTTGGAATAAAGCCATATTCGCTCGAGTTGTGGCACCGTCTTGTTGAAACCACATATTTTCCAAGTCGTATTAACCAATAGCAGGCAAAGAAAGTCGGTTATCATATGACCTTAACGCCGTACGGAATTGACGGTGACAGTCGTTCCATCGTCGTTTACGATTTTTTTATCTCTCTAAAGACCTTTGACTTAGATTATAAAGGCCTTGAAACGTAGTGAAATGTCAAAAACTTCCTGATAATATGTTCATATTCATACACATGTACATTGTACATTGTACATACATATTATATGTTTATGTATTTTTTGTTAATACAAATAAAAAAATAAATAAAAACATTTGATAAGAAATTCTATCATTTTTGTGTTTTGTTGTGTGCCGTAATGGTAGCAAAGTAGACTAAATAAATGACAGTCAAAGTGACAGATTGGGCTTCCAAAATATGGCCCCTATCAACTGTCAATATTCAGAAATCTCCTTTCGAAACAACTTCACATTAGTGTACACAAATTAATTAAAATTTAAGATACCTATTACGTTACGTATTTGAATTAACATTTGCTGTCTTCTAGACACTTGTTAAGACAAACAAAACTTTCCTATCGTTATTCAAGCTAAATAATTTTTTAAATTTAAAAAAATCAAAAGCTAAGAATTTCTCGAATGTTCTCAGTTCAAAAGTTGGACCGATGACAAAAAAGAAAATTTATGAAGGTAATCCAGGCTTAAGCCACAGAATATTTCAAATCGCCTTCAGATGGCCTCCCCTTGTTGAGGGGCACCATAAATGTCCAGATTAGTGTAATTTAAGTGTTAATGCTGCGAGTAATCCATCTCCTTTCGGTATTCATTTAATATGCCTTGTGGTTCGTTTTTCCTTAGAAAATTACGTATAGGTACCTAGACCTACCCAACATACATTGTATTCTATATGTAGTGAATGTATATAATATGGAAGAATACTTTTTTATTTGTTGAACTTGCCTTTTGCAGCTTTTATATTCTTGTCATTTTTACTTAGTGGGCCCTGGGTTTGCTTTTTAGTTGTTGGGAAAATTCTGATCCTGTGTCTGGTCCTTGTCTTACCAATGAATTACACTTCTACACAAAACTTTCCTCATTAACTTGATAAATTAGTTAAATTGCTTTAGCGAGAATGGTTTGGTATCATATATATATATGTATAAGTATGTATGTATAAAGGATGTGCAAGGACTAAAGGAACAGCAAACCTTCAGAACCAAACCAAACCAAACCAAACCGCACAAGCTCCGAAGAACAAATTGTTTTCTTGTATGCCTTCGGGGGGCTTTTAGGATAAGGATGCATGCCTTAATGCTAGTCGGTGTGATTTTGACCGAAGTTTGGAATAGCTTGTGGTATTTTACTTTTACCTTTTGCTTTTGATGATGATGATGATGACGATAATCATCATTATCATCATTATCACCATCATAATGAAAGGAAAATCCATTATGATAAAGGTGATTTTTCATTGCAGGATACTTTGATTATAATTGAATTTTATTACTACTTGTCAGGTGGCTTGGCTTTTGAGCTTGGATTAAGGTTGAGTGCAGAAGTTACTCAAAGTTGTAAATTTTCGTACCAAGTAAATGAAAAAAAAAAAGAATTTCGAGAGTTATAAGGAAGTATTTCGAGCTAAGTTCATGAGATGTCCTCTTCATGAACTTAGGTTGAAATACTTCCACTGCAGCTCCTCGTTTTCGTCACTGCTATAAGCCAGGAATAACGAAGAAAGTAGGTTCGTATATGATGACACCCTAGAATAGATATCTTATCAGGTATTTCAGTTTTTTAACACATAATTCACATCCAGTACAATGTGATGCTTCTTTTACTTAGGCTGAGGTAAGCTTGCCAGACTCCAGGGTCGTCTCGAGAAAGCACGAAACTCGAGTATAGAGAGTGGACCAAACTACTCTTTTCTAAATAAAAAGAATTAGATTTTCCTTTTTCAGATTTTATTTTTTCTAATCCAATAAAGCGGCTTAAGACCAAACAAAAGGATACCTATAGATAATAATACCTATTATATACGAACTTAATCCTACGGTCAAGGGCCCATCGACACCGGAAGGGTGAAGGGGAATTACTTAATAATACTGCAAGTGCCCGACGACACCGGAAGGGTGAAGGAAGGGGAATAACACAATAATTCAGCAAGTGCTAATCGGCACCGGAAGGGTGAAGGGGAATAACACAATAATTCGGCAAGTGCCCGTCGACACCGGAAGGGTGAAGGGGAATAACACAATAGTTTGTTGTTACTACACAGCACGATATGGAGCAACGGCCCATCGACTCTTAATAGGGAAGGGGAATATCGGGGGAAACTTCGGCGAGCAAGCTTCCCATTTCTTCGGATTCCTTGGATCCATAAGCCAATTCTCCTGCAGGAACCAAATGTGAACTCTATAATGACGAACAACAATATCGCATGTATTTTGTTTTTGTATTTCGGCTGCGTGTTGGGGTCACTTATTTTACTTGGTGGGTATGCAGATGGCGGTTGATTGGTGTCGGTCGGTAGTATCTAGGAGTGTGACGCTTCGTTACAACAAATTGAAGTATATGATCTATTAAGATGGAGCCATAGACTTCACTACATTTAAAAGTTATTTCCGAATCTACTTTCGAATGCTACTATCTATAAAAATAGAGTCGGATTCCGATACTGCTGTCAAGGCCAACTGTTTTCTACAGAACTTCTGAGGCCTCTAGGCTACGCAAAATTCTTTCAATTAATCCATCGATGCCAAGCTTTCTGAAAAAATGCAGATGGCTTCTAGACAATTTCAAGTGAAGAATCGCTGAACTTACTACTGGATACTCACTTTCATTGTAGCTCTCTAACCACAGATTGTAATAATCAAATTTGTTCAAGTTCCAATGTACTATTTCCACAAGGTCTGATCACAAGGGACAAACAACAATGGGCTTTTAACAGCTGTTTATATCTGGTCCATATTGCCTCGGCATGGAGAGAAGTGAAAGTTGCTCGCAAGTCAACACTAAAGACCCCTACCTATAAGTCTATCATTATTCCTTCGTAAGACCTTAGAAAGATAGTTTGATATCCATTTAAGGTTGATACAAGACTTCTGTATATGTTTCAACATGCGTACTGTAAAGGAAAATCTCTGGAAACGGCCGGCGTTACACACATTAGTACGCTCCATCGAATATTCCCTCCATCATAGATAGATCAACGTGGCCACTGCAATCACATCTAGAACCTGTTGGTAAATGAATTCCTAACTGAACTGCATGCGGATAGTTTCAGAGTAATTGCCTATGCGGTTAAGGTTGCTACAGCGGTTTCAGGAAAGCACCCCTAAAGAACTCTTACAAAACGCCTTAGACAAACTAATACTTTGGCCTGATCGGTGTGGACTGGTTGTCAACCCACACCAAACTGAATTAGTCCTTTTCAAGGAAATACAAAATTCCAGTTGTAAACCTCCATAAATGTAAGGAATCCAATTAAAGTTCTGAGACGAGGCTAAGTACCTGGGTCTTATTTTAGACAAAAACTAAATTGGAAACGCAATATAAAAGAAAGAGCAAAAATTCTACTGTAGCTCTCTTTTCTTGCTATTCGCCTCAAAGTTTTATCGCAGTGGGTTAACAACAACATCGGCCTTTCCGTAGTTCTTAACTATTTCGAATCAATTCTAAAGCATACAGACTACACCATCCTCCAACTTCAATTCGATAGAAACTTCCAGATTTCTATACCTTTCAGATCTTTCTGGGCGGATAGGACATTCTTTGAAGATGAGTCAATTCACTTTTACAGAGATGGATCAAAAACAAATGAAGGGTTCTGTGAAGGTGTGTCCTCTGAACGACTTAAAGTAAGTCTCCCATTCCGCCTTCCCAATCATTGTAGTGTGTTCCAGGCAGAACTTCTGGCGATAAGAGAAGTCTTGTCCTGGGTTGGAGAAAACTCTGGACTTTGTCTCTTCAAACTCTATAACAGTCCATAACTGGCGATTATCTCTAATGGAGATGGCACACCAGTTTAATATTCATCTTTGCTGGGTGCCGGCCCATAGAGACATTCCAGGAAATTGTAAGGCAGATGAACTCGCCAGAAATGGTAGAGTTCAATCCATTATACCACGTTTGGCTAATGCTGGCATACCAATCGCTACATGTAAACTATTGCTAATGCAAGACGCTATGAAGAAGGAAAACATCAGGTGAAATAACGTCACCACGTGTCAAGTCACAAAAACACCTGGCCTACACTAGATTAAAAGTGATCAAGGTGCTTGCTATCTCTAAGTAGATAGCACATAAGTTCGATCTTCGCTGTCAGCCCAAACCTAAGAATAAAATATAAAACAAAAGATTGCCTTTTTTTTGCGGCGGTAGCGGCCGGAGTACCTTCAGCATTTACATAAGTCATTTGACGAACAAGTCAAAAATACTATAATTTTTGTTTTGCTTCGGGAAGGTCCAAATACCCCTTGGACAAATCATGTATTACACAAAAATTTCGAACTGGGATGCTTTCGTATTTGATCTATTTGGGCTAATCTGATCGTTACTATGGGCCTTATACCCGGTTATCTGATTGTCGCCAGGGGCTTTATGCTTGCTGATTTTGATTCCAGCGAAGGGCGTTATACCTGTCTATCACCTTCCTAACCTACCCAAAGATTCAATAATAATTAATGTAAATGGCTGAAAAGCACAATAGAAATGTTCTGGAAAAGATGGTTCGGCATGATATAGTTTTTGCGGTCATAAAGTCCTTAATGGACCTTAAGTTTACACTTAAATACATAAGAACATCATTAAGTTCAATCTCAAATATTCAAAACTTCCATGGAAACTTCTTTGTTTCGAAGCCTATCTTGGATGTCCGGTCTGCACTCGTAGTACATACCTATGTATGTCTGCTTTGGATAGGTAAAGGTAAAATAAATCATACCATTTTAAAATTTTCAAAATTAATTTTTTTCTTTTCGTGACCAAATAATTGACTCGGTGCTTCAGTTTTGACCTATATATGTATAGGTGTACCAACCTATATAAATATTGAACACACTGCAAAGTATTTTCCACAATTTCCTCAAAATTTCCCAATTAATATTTTCACTCTTGTACAAAATAAAGTCAAACAAACCGACCAAAAACGATCCGATCCAATGTTCCATACTTGATGGTATTTATTTTATGCACCATCTGAACTTTGCAGTTATATGAAACAATGGGGACGATATGGTGCGGTGCAGTTCGGTTCGTTTCGTTGTAGTGGCGTTTTCCAAATAAATGCAGAAATACAAGTAAAAACCTTCTCTGAACCAACGAACGAACGAGCTATAGTGAGCGAACAATTCTGTCCAGATGGGGTGTATAATTGATTTCCCTACGAAAACAATTTAATTCAAAAACTTAATACTGCGAGCTCATTGAAAATGTCACTTCCAAAAAAGTCAACCCAGCCCCCAGACTCAATATGGTCTTTCACTATACAAACTTATGTTATAAGCAATGATAGCTTATGCTAGCTGGTATACTTGAACCATCACCGCCCGCCACTGACGCTGCACCGCTATGCCATAGTCATTGCCATCGTTCACTATACTGACCCAGTCCATTAGGGCCATAATACAGACTGAGGTGAGTACTGCGGTACTGACCGCAAGCCTATATGCCAATAAATTCCATCAGCAGTTTTTGAAACCTCACTCCTCGTTGCCCCTCTGCACATGCAGTATATTCACATTCATGTCCAGCTTGATGAGTGACAGCTGTATACTATACAACTACATAAAATAGTGGAAGCAGAGGCGATTATTATTTTATGTTGGGTTCCTAAAAAGTGCTTGTGCATAAAGTCAGGCCTGATCATGATGGATGGAGTTGAAATTTTATAAACTAAACTAACAGAAATTGTGTTGAACATCAAGCAAGGCAAAGCAAGTTGCAATAAGGATATAGCTATTGGTATATGGCAAGGAATGTACCTACAAACAAGTCTGATTTCATTATTAAGCTGCATTGAGTTTAGCTGATATTTTGTTTTGGCCAGAAATGTTTGGTATTTGATTGATTTTGTACTTTAATTCCGTAGTGTTTATGTGAAATATAAATATCCAGGCAAAAATTTAAGGTCCTTCAGTTTGTAGTTTTTGCCATGGGGCAATCAGTGAAGTAGCTCACAATTTCATATAAACAATTGAAATATTTGAACAAAGGGCAGGGTTGGCGTTAGGTATAAACAGAGGTTTGACTTTATATTCCCCAGCCTTGGTTATTTTTGCAAGAACACCAAATTGCAATTTTTCATCAAAATTTTTCCTTGGAACTATTTCAGGTGCTTCAAGAAGCTATTAAACTGGATTTCCTTGATAAAGCTATAGGTAAAATTGTCGCCAAAAATAAATCAATAAGGCATAGCATATCAAAAAACAAGTGGTTTAATCATGAATGTCAAAAGGCTAGAGATAAAGCATTCAAGATGCTTAATTTGTTTCTAAAATTTAACGCGGATATCCTTAACGCGGATGTACTTGAAAGCAAACAAAAATGTTAAACTAATTTGTATCGTTCAAGACCACTTCTGCAAACTTCTTTACTCTATAAACAACGGTTCAATAATACATTATGCGAGGCTTTTAGTTGTAAATTATTGCCTAGACCATCACATATGACAAATGTTTGGAAGAAGTCAAAGAGGATATCGCTAGAACTAAACATAACAAAGCACCAGGAGAAACAACAGAATACCTTTTGAGTTCTACAAAAATTTAACAGAAGAAGCTTTATTTGTGGTTATGGATTCGTTCAATCAAATATTTAGTGAAAACATTTTACCACAAGGTGGTACCCGTGGCATGATGGTTAGTGCGTTGAACTGTAATGCCAGAGGTCTTGGGTTCGATCCCTGCCTATGTCATCTAAAGTTTTTTTCACGGGTACTGCCTCTTGCGAGGAATTGACAAATTCTCCAAGAGTAATTCTTGTCATGAAAAGTGCTTTCTCAAATTGGCCGTTCGGATTCGGCGTAAAACTGTAGGTCCTCTCCATTCCTGACAACAGTACTCGCACACAGGAATGGTTGAGAGTTGTAAGTCACTAGGCCCTAGTTCTCAACGGACTGTTGCGCCACCCAATTTATTTATTTTTTTATTTTACCACAAGGTTTCCGAAAGGCAATTTTATTTCCGCTTTACAAAAAAGGAGACTTGGATTCAGTAGAGAATTATATAGGTATTTCCTTCCTGAATTGTTCATTGAAAATTGTCGCTTTAGTATTGTACGCAAGATTCACAGCATGGGCCGATAATGAGAACCTTGTAAGTGATTTTTAGGCTGGTTTTAATGCAAATTATTCAACACAATAACCTAAAGCTTAAATATGAATAGCCATCTTGCCAATAAGTTTCAATTAGCAAAAACAGCACCTAGTAGCACATGAAGGACCTGTATGAGTAAAAAAGAACTCAGTTTTAGTGCGAAGTATAAACTGTTCGAGGCAACTTCTAAATCAGTTTTGTTGCTTTATGCCGCTCAAGTTTGCGTTTATCAGCAAAATGAAGAAATTGAAAAACTACTTAGATTTTTTTTCTGAAACGAGTGTTTAAACTTCCATCTAGTTCCCTAAATTATATTCTTTTATTGGAGACGGGAATGTCTCGACTATTTATTTCAACTTTGAAGCTTCCTTTCGTATGTTATTTGGGCTGCATCTAATCCAGAAAACCGGTTAACAAAATTTATTGTAACACATGCTATCTCTTCAAAAATAGTGCCCCTATGATTTTCTGTAGTCTTTTGATCACAAGGACTCAGGTATTCTCCTTTAAAGGACTTTAAAGAAAAGAGGCCAGTAATAATTAAGTTAATTTCTAAGTGAAATGATCGTTAAAATGAAACTAGTCAATTATAAATCTTAATACAAGATTAAGATTTATAAACGATGATGATGTCCTCTTCATCTCAGCCATCTATGAGTTATGACCCTCTATTGAGAGCATCGTGGTAGCTGTGGTTACCCAAAAATGTTGGGAACATTATGGCATCCAAGGTATCTCTTTATTATCTATAAGCCTTCGATGCAAAAGGTGTTAGATCTTGCCTCTTAATAAATGGTGTGGACGTGCCTTAACAGGTCCGCAGAATTGTAGGGGTAAGTAGGCCAACCGTGGAATTAGGTCTTAACTGACAGGTTCCTGCTTAATCTTAATTGTGACCTAAAGGAACTTATATGGCGAGTTTTGCATTCGTAATTAATTTTAAACTCGATATTTTAATCAGAAGTGATATTACAATGGTAGGGAAATAAAAAAAAGTGGGTCCCGCGAATCCGTCTGTCTGCCTGTCTTCAACCTTACAATCTAAACCATTTCGTCGATTGAGTTCAAATTTATAAGTTAATATTTTTAAGCAGATTCGTGTAAGGCGTTGTTTTCATTTTGTTTAAAGATCAGAAATAACTGTAGTCCAAATACAAATTTGTTGGTCAAAAATTAAAAATTAAAATTTACTAAAAAACCAACCAATACATTTTTATGAAATGTTTTCTAAAATGTTTTTTCTTCACTTGGTTCCAAAAGGTTAACCCGCATAGAAACGTTATTTTTGTTTTTAAATTCTCTCAGGAACTCATGAATTGATTTCAATAATTACTTTTCTACACAAGTTCTTAAATTGGCTTAGTATTTATTGATGAATATGTACATTTTTTGTTTTAAATAAATGTCAATCTAACGATTTTCAAAATATAAATTTAAAATTTATCGTTATTTTGAAAAATAAAATGGCATTTAAATATTTTTTAAGACAAACTTATTTTGCAGGTATGTATGCTTTCAAGTCTTAAATTAAAGGTTTTATTTTTAAACATGCTCAAACTTCAAATTTGGACCAAAATGTGTGTATAATATCGTAACAGGTGAGTATTCAACGTTTGGTGGCCAAATTCGAGCCTATCGGCTCAGTGAACAATCAGCCAACACCCGTATGTGGTCAAAAAATCATCTTTAGAATAAAGGACCATTTTTGGATGAATGGAAACGTAAATAAGCAAAATTGTCAAATTCGGGATGACACCAATGCACGGTGCTAATGCATCAAAATGAAGTTACTGTTTGGTGTGGATTTTGGAATGTAGGCGTCATTGGTCCGTATTTCTTTGAAAATGATGCTGGTCAGGTCATCGCCTTCAAGGGCGATCACTAGATGTCGATGATCACCAAATTTCCTGTGGCCTGAATTAGATAATATGGACACCGAAGACATATGTATGGTTTCAACAGGATGGCGGTACATGTTACAAAGTTAGACTTTTTCTTGTGCGGCTTTCTCATGTCACAAGTCTATACGAATAAGCGTTTTGAATAATAGAGGTGCAAACTCAATACGATCCCATCGTTTTACTTTTTTTTCTTAAATTTTCACAATTTAAATGTATCAGGTTTTCCAATAAGTACTTCACAACTTTTTTTTAAACACAACTCAAACCGTTTGAGATATTTCAAAAACCTTATTATTGGCTTGAATTACAAACAATCAAAACATTTATAAATAGAACTCGACTTCATTTATGTGACCGCCAAGGGCACGTTTGCAGCTGTCGATTTGTTGGACCCAATTTTCGATGACTCGGCCACACATTTCGGCTTCTATTTCGCTTTTTTTGGGTTTAAAATCTTCTAATTAAATCAATAACTTTTTTAATAAATCAATTGTAAGGTGTGCTGTCTGGCATGTTGCACTGTATTGTTGAAACCACAAGTCATCCAAATCCATATCTTCAAATTTTGGCCAAAATCCAGCGAAATGGCTGGTTATTCACAGAAATGTAAGATGATAGTTATCGACAGCGAAAAAACATGGCTCGATATCACTCTTAAAGTTCAAGTCACCAACTTCGAATCTCGGTAGAAAATTTGTATAATTTGCAGACGTTACTCGTTCGTGTATTTTATTTTACCATAATAAAACGGTTAAGTTACAGAATTAATTGACAATGACAGTTCGATGATTAGTGAAAAGGTGCGTTCACAAATTAAATTGAAAGTTGTCAAATTCCTATTACAAATAATCGGCTTTTTTTGGGTAGTACTCTTGGCCATGCAGACTCATGGCTCATGGCTCATTGTTTATAGCCACAATGTGTCCCATCTCCTTTAGTTGCTTTTTCGTTGTTCTTCCTTGAGGGCACAGAAATAATAACCAACACATTTTATGTTTCTATAACAAGTGTTTCGTTATTCTTTTTAAATTCAATATTTTTCCTCGCCATGTTTCAGCACTTTCAAAAAGGTACAACTTCGTGGTACGCAGCCATGGATTTAATTTTGTCGAAATTTTTGTTTGCAAAACTATGTACATATACTTTATTTTACGAATACACATATTTTACATGTAAATAGGTGTATCTCCATGTCAACGACTGCCTGACAGCAACGTAAAGTTTTGTTTCGTGACAGTTAATGCTTTTGGGGGATGTGGCAAATATATCGCCATGGATAACCTCTGTCCAAAAATTACAAAATATGCAATTTGACCGCATTCGCATCACATACGTACATTACATACACAGAACATTTCTGTGGAAATATGAAAATTTGTTTTGGACAAACCCTTTGATTGTGGCATTTGAAATTTATAGAATGAAATTTGATTATTTTATTGAAATTGATTGAAACCATAAAGTAAATTGTTCGAATAGAATGTTATAATATAAGAATGAATAGGTATACTATACATATATGTACATTACATATGTACATATATATTTTCAGTTTTAAAATATCAACACTAAAGTGGATTTGCGTTATCTGCGGTATAAAATAAATCAAAACAAAAATTTATTGATTAAATTATATTAAATTTTTGTTTAGTTGTATTTTTAGTTTTGACTTCATAGAAACTTATATACTTTTTGTGGATGTTAAAGTTAATTTTTGGAAGAAGTTAATATTCAATTAACCTTAATTTTGAAAACATATTCAATTTCATTTTGAACGTACAGCAGTTTTCAAGGAACAAATGTTTACTTCTCAGAAAATAATAATGCCATGTGTTATAGACAGTAGAATAGTAATTGTATTTTAATAGTTATTTTGTCAACCATTTTATTCTTGAAAATGTTCAAACGTCAAAGAAGTTTTTTCAGGATATTGAATGAAGTAAATAAATGACAAGTCCTATGTTTATATGCAGAAGGACGAGAGCTCTGAGCAGAAGAGGAGACAGGAACGCCGACTTATCAGAAGAAGAAAAAGAAAGAGCATGAGAAGCGTGTGGTCGAAGATGTGAAACGCAATTCACAAGAACATAAAACTCGAATCGAAGGCTTCAAAGACGAAAGTGAAAACATCATAGTGGTACCGCAGTAAATGCTGAGGCTATGGAAGGATCATTTCTGCAGATTGTATAAAGGCGACGACGAACCCAATTCCGCTGTGAGGCAGGATGATCCATTCAACATAGACGACGAAAGCCAACAATCCCCTCCTCCCGACAGACGAAGTAAGGATTGCCGTATTAAATCTGAAGTCTAACAAAGCCACTGGAACACATGACTTGAATGCCGAGCTCTTCAAGCAGCTTCAGATAGTTTAGTTAGGAGTATGCTCCAACTTATCTGTTAGACATGGTCGGATTAAGGAATGCCCGATAAATGGAATCTCAGTATTGGTTGCCCGATACTGAAAAAAGGAGACCCTCTAAACTGCACAAACTATAGAGGCAGCATTCGAGTCATCTGCTCCAGCGGCTTTGTTAGACTTCAGCTTAGATATGGCAATCTTTACTTCGTGTAAGTCGGGAAGACGGGATTGTTGGTTTTCGTAGTCTATGTTGTCGTCGTCACCGTTATACAGTCTGCAAAAGTGGGTCTACCATATCCTCAGCACTGACTGCGGTTCCACTACTCAGGTTTATAAACATACTTGTGAATTTCGTTTCACCTGTTCATAAAACTTTCAAACTTCAATTCTGCTTTTAAACCTCTCAACATCTTCGACCGCACGCTTCTCATGCCCTCTCTTTTTCCTTCTGAGAAGTCGGTGTTCCTCTCACCTCTTCTGCTCGTAGAGCTCATGAGCAGCTCTCGTCCTTTTATGCAGCGCCGCTTTGCGTGCCTGTGGTTTGGCTGTATTTGCCTGCCGACATTCATCATCAAACCAGGAGTTCCTTGTTGGTGGCTGCTTGAAACCCAGCACGTCGGGGGCGGCTTCTCTGATTGCCTCTTGGCAATATTGCCACTGGTTCTCGATACATTGTATTGGCGGCAGAGAACGTCGAGAGAGGTTACTTGTAACTCGGTCGGAGAAGGATTTGGCGATCTCTTGTAATTGTAGCCGTTCGACGTTATATCTTCTCCCAGCATCTCCCTGTTTTGCCTTGGGACTGGAAACGCGAAGTGCTACCTTGGCTACAACGAGGTAGTGGTCCGAGTCGGTGTTAGCTCCTCGGAAAGTTCGGACATAAATGATGCTGGAAGCGTGTCTTGCGTTGATCGCAATATGGTCAATCTGGTTGACTGTAGATGGATCTGGAGAACTCCAAGTTCCTTTGTGGATGTTGAGGTATTTAAAACGCATACTGGCTACCATGACGTTTCGCCCAGCAGCAAAGTCGATGAACCTGAATCCGTTGTCGGAAATGTTGTCGTGCAGGCTGTTTTTCCTGATTATTCCACCAAAGATGTCTTCCCTTCCTAGCTTGGCATTAAAATCGCCCAGGACAGTTTTAATATCGTAGCTAGGACACTCATATGTGTTGTCTAAGAGGTCGAAGAACATATCGTTGGTGTTGTCATCCTTCTCTGCTTTGGGGGCGTGCGCGCATATCAAGCTAATGATGGTCATGAGGCGCTCATTGATGTACCCATAGCTCAAGACTTGTTGCCTAAGTCTGGCTCCAATGACAAAGCCGCATCCAAATAGGCGCTGTTGGTTTTCTCGGTAGCAGTCACCATAGTATCGCAGTTTTTCATCCTCTTTTTGCCCAGGCCCATCCTATCGTATTTCCTGGATGGCGGTGATGTCAGCTTTATAACAGTCAAGGGCCTCCGCTAATTCTTCGGCGGCACGTGGTCTGTTAAGGGACCTAACATTCCGCGTGTATATCCGAAGTTCGTTGTCCTTAATTTGTTTGCGTGGGTTGTCAATAGTAAATCCGCCAGTATCCGAAGCTTGTTGGTGCTTCGCAACTGGGTTGTCTTTATGTGGTCAGGAAGTCACTTTGATGCACGACCTTCAACCTTAATTATCAGGCCTTTGATTTCACTCCAAGTGCGAAAGCCGGCATAACCGCTCCTTACAGGCCTGGGCTGTTCACTAAGTAGTCAACCTAACTGGCACTGTAGACGCCACCGTTCATTCCATCTTGGGAATTCCTCTGTTGCCGTCTGGATGAAAGGAGAGGTGTCTTAGTGGAAACACCTTTCCCCCCTCTCTCGGTTGCTGCCCTCAACAACTTTCCATTGGGGTTGGAACCCAATTTCCAGTTGAGGTACTAGGCACCCGATGTTCACCACGGGGAGGTGAGAGTAGGAGTTATTAGAAAGATGTGGGTTTTGAGAAAAACCTGTGGACGCTTGAGTCCTCGTGAGTGCACATGTCTACCATTTGAACATCGGAATAAAGCAAACGTGATTTAAATTTGACATGAAATTTATTTTACTCGAAAGCTAATCTTCTGGCATTATAAATTAAATATGATTTCTGACTCTGAAGTGAAGCTCGAATTTCCCATTACTTTTAAAACATTTGTAGCCAATAACTTAATTAAAGTTCTCCTCCAAGAGATCAATCCTGTAGTGGCAAATCAAACAGAGTATAAACCAAGTGACAGCTGTCAAAAATACCAACTCCTAAACAAAATGCTGCTATATTGCAAACTACACGTCTAATCCAACCATCAAACATATCTTAGTTTGTCAATCCTTTTTAAATTGCCATTGTTAAAATTTTTTAATATATAAAGTTCAGTGTATTTCAAGTCTTCTTATACAGAAAAAATTCTAAAAATCTACATACACATGGTAACAAGTCCTTTTAATTGAATTTATTAACATTTAATTGCTTCAATTCCTCTCAATTATTTTGTTCAAAATGTTTCGAATTTAAATTTTAACATCCACCTTAATATACAAACCAGACAAAACTCACATCACAAGTCACACTATTTTGTATAAACTGAAAATTAGTACACTCAATCAGAGATATCTTATATTTATGGTATGTCCTTGTAGAAAATTTCTATATATATAATCAACTTATTTATATAAATGAAACCCAAGCAAAAGTGTATAAGGAATGCCATTCAAGTGTGTATAGAAGATAAACCAAAAGAAGAGGTGCTTTGCATTTCAAGAACTTCAATTCAATCAAATTGACACTTCATACAATTGTTCCTTTCAAACGGGAAAGAGAGGGAAGAGTTAGAGATAGAGAAAGAGAAAGAGACTCAGATAGACTCTTCAATGCACAAGCAAAATCCATATATCCAATCTTCGATAGCCGATTTATTTGCAAAAAGGGTTTATAAGATGGAAACTTATCGAACACCTCTAAACGTCTATATCGACCATATCTATAGCTACAGCCTTCTAAGGCTACACTCAAGGGTACATAAATCTCTGCAATCACTCTCAGCACGTCCAAAACTTGTCGAAGGTTCCATACATACATAAAACTAAGTTTCATAGAGAACATATAGATCACTTCACAGGACAAACATTCAATCTTCCATTGGCATAGTCCGTCGTCGTCCATCTTCCATCGTCTATCGGTCGTCAGTCGTTTGCGTTTCCATCCGAATCCAAGAAGTGGTCAAACATTTTGATGAAATGATGGCCCATTCCATCAAAATGGTGATGCAAGAGGTTTTGTATACATTTATACTTGAACAATATTCAAGGACTTATAATGACAAATAGTTACATTAAATCGAATACAAGAAACATTCGTTCAAAGAATTCTATGTGCTAGAAATGTAGGTAGAGGTGTGTATAACAAGTGTACAGTATGCAAAATATCTAACTGAGTGGTCTTGACGAGTCCTTGTCCTTGGCCCTAGAAGGACACTGATATCAAAGCACTCTCAGTTGCTGATGTTACTTTTGTTTACTTATCGCCAGTTATAGACACATTTCTAAAGGACCTCCACCTCCAACTCCGCCTTCATCTCATGCTAAATTCAAGGCATCCAATCACCAATGCAAGATTGCATGAATTGAATGAATATTAAATTGATCATCACTTTGTAGAATGGAAATATACAAATTCCTCTTGCAATAAACCTACTCGAACTTAGGACCAAACTTTGTATTTTGTTTTAAATGGAGTAAGGGACTAGACTAGTTTGTTTTAAGTTTGTTTTATCAAATGCAAATAGATACGAGTTGACGAATATGATTTAATTTATTGATACGCATTGAACTAAAATTGCCTGCAGCGATATCAATAAATTAAATCATTTTCAAGTCTGAGTATTTTAAAGATGATATTATCTTTAAGGATTTATCCACTTCCTAAAGTAGGTACTTCCTAAAGTTGTGCTGAAATTCAGAAAACTAGTGTCATGGTTGTGCTGGGGTTTCGAATAAGAGGTTTTACTTAAACATACATGTGTAAGAGAAATAAATAGGCTCATAGCACAGATACTAGTGTTCCATAGATATCGCACGCAGAGGAAAAAAAAATGACCATTTTTCAATCGACTGGGACGTACCACTACGTCCCAGTTTGATCGAACTAGCATGAATCATACTCAAACATTTTATTGCATTGTATAACTTGTTGTATTTTCTTTTTTTTACTTCTTGTGCCTTATGGTTTTTTTTGTCTTTTGTGTTTTTTATGTTGATCTTTCTTAACGATGTGTGTGAATTTTGTTTGTATTTCCTGGGTGTGATTTTTGTATGTGCCAAGGCCAACCTGTGAATATAAGCAAGGTTGTTCTTTAAAAGCAAGGTTGTTCTTTAAAAAAACATTAGCTCATGAAACTGGGGTAACATATAAAATCCTTAGAAAAATTTATTGAAGAAACTAACTATGGCATAAGATATAAGAGGTTTCGGGATGGCTCATCTGGTGTGTCGTGTGTTTTGACATTTCTCGACGTTTCAAGGTCCCTAGAGTCGAAATAAAAGATTTTTAGAAAGATGTCTGTGCGTGCGTGTGTACGTACGTCCGTACGTTCGTCGTCCATAGCTCAAGAACCAGAAGAGATATCGACTTCAAATAAATTTTGTTATACAGATAATAAGGCAGAAGGATGCAGAAAGGGCTCTCAAGAAAATTGCGTGGGTGGTTTTTTTACCATAGCAGTTTAAAAAAAAGGTGAAAATTTTGGTTAACCTTAAATATCTCATGAACCAATAACGCTAGAGTATTGACTTAAATTTTATATTATATATTGTAAGGTGATACAAAACAATTATATTTTTGGAAAAAAATCCAATTAACGGTTTTTTTTATAAATCAAAAAAACTGAAAAAAAAAATTTGTCACTTCGAAAATTTTACGACTAAAATATGATTTCATCTCCAAAACAATTTTTTGCAACGAAGAATAATGTTTTTGACATCTGATAAAATTTTGAGAAAAATCTAATTGACAGTTTTTTTTACAAAAAATAAAAAACCTAAAAAAAACATTACTCAAAGTTGGTAAAAATTGATTTTTGACTCAAATATCTTTTCAAGTCTTTGAGATATTGGCTTTAAACTACTTTTACCTTCCAAAAACTTTTGTTTTCAACATTCAGTAAAATTTTGAAAAAAATAGAAGACAGTTTTTTTACAAAAAATTAAAAACCGAAAAAAAAATTTAACAAAAGTTGGTAAAAATTGATTTTCGACTCAAATATCTTTTCAAAAATTCGAGATTATGGCTTCTAACTAATTTTAACTTATAAGAAATATTGTTTTCAACATTAGGAAAAATTTTGAGAAAAATCGAATTGACAGTTTTTTTACAAAAAATAGAAACCTAAAAAAATTAATAAAAGTTGGTAAAAATTGTTTTTCGACTCAAATATCTTTTCAAGACTTTGAGATATTGGCATTAAACTACTTTTATCTTTCAAAAAATATTGTTTTCAACATTCAGTAAAATTTTGAGAAAAATCGAATTGACAGTTTTTTTACAAAAAATAAAAACCTAAACAAAAAAATTAATAAAAGTTGGTAAAAATTGATTTTCGGCTCAAATATCTTTTCAAAACTTTGAGATATTGGCTTCAAAATAATTTTATCTTATAAATAATATTGTTTTCAACATTCGGTAAAATTTTGAGAAATGTTGGATTGACAGTTTTTTTTTACAAAAAATAAAAACCTAAAAAAAACAATACTAAAACTTGGTAGAAATTTACTTTCGACTCAAATAGCTTTTCAAAAATTAAAAATATTGGCTTCAAACTTATTTTATTTCACAGAAAATATTGTTTTTGATATTCAGTAATTTTTTTATAAAAATCCAACAGTTCGTTTTTTCATAAAAAAATAAAATCTACAAAAAATTGAACGCAAATTTGGTAAGAATTGATATATTTTGACAAACTTTTAAGCAAGACAAATCGACAGACGGGATGGGAAGTTATCAGTGTGGGTCGCATCCCAGCCTCTTTTTTTCATTTTATTTTACATCCATATAACGAAAACATACATTGACTAGAACAAGTCTCACAAATTCATAAATTAGGTACATGTATACATATATAGTACATACTATGTAGGTACATTATTATATTGAAATAAATAGGAACATTCTGTTTTAAATTAAATTAGATCATCATCATCACAATTACTGTAAGGAGAAAAAGTAATAAGATTTGATGAAAGAATTTTTGACATCAGAACATTGAACTCGTAAACAGATGGATTTTTGTTATTCCCACCTTTGATGCGAATAATAGAAAATAAATTTTCTAATACGTCTTGGTGAATTCTCTTTGTGAGTAAATAATCCACGTTCTTATATAGGCCATTACTTATATCTTGACTAAGTAATAAAACTCCGTTTATCGTCTGCTCCATACCTTTTAAACAAAAGTTTCTTGGAAGGTTATCTGATTTTTGTATTTCTTTTAAGTAAGACAAAAATAGTTTCAACTCACTATAAGTTAGATTCCCTAGCTGAACTCCGCGCTTTAAAATATTTTGTCATAATGTGAACCACTATCCATGCAGTCAAATGCATTATTTACCTTAAGTGTGAACTCTTTTGTTGCTATAGCTTCCTTCGAGCTTTCTTTTAAGCAATTAAGTTCAAAAGCAGTTTGAATAGATGCCGCAATTGTCCTGCTAAATATTTGCGTAGCAAGACGAACATGCATTTTTTTAAAAGCATTTGGTGCTATATGAGAACTTCTAAATTTTAAACATGTCTTAGCCACGTTGTCAATTTCTAAATTGTATATTTCTCTGAAAACATTAAAAGAAACCTTACCATCTGAAGTTTGTAAATCTGATTTCAGTAGAACATTACGAATTGATTTTAATAAGTGAGGAAAATCATAAAAACAAAATATTTTTTCATCATTAAAAATTATAAATGGTTTTTCTTCAGAAACACCTAATATTTGATAAGCTTTTCTATTATTAGGTCCTTGATCGCAGACTACAGCGCAAACCTTAAGACCAAGATCTTGACAGATTTTCAAATTATTTCTTATAATTTCGCTTAGGTTAGCCCCATTTACACCGTTTGCTGACACAAAATAGTTTAAAACACTTTTCCAACTATCAAACAAACCATTTACCATGAAAACACATATTTCATTGGCAAAAATTCTGTTTCTTTTTGCTCCTAGGTCTTCGAAACCATCTATTAAATCATTTAAAATATTATATGTGAGGTTTTGAAGAATCCTAATCTCATCAAATATCAACACAACACAACGTTCTCGCTCGTTTAATAAAGCGAACTTTGATTTTAGATACAAATGGGCATTGTTTACATATCCTGGTTGAATTCCTTTAACAGGAGCCCATCTGTATAAAGAGGATATGTGGGGAAGCCTGAAGCCCAGCCCATCCCTCAAAAATTTATAGGCGCTTTGCGATCTATAAAATATATTTTGGGAAATTTCTTTTTCGTTGTTATTATATTTTGCAGATTTCGACAACCCCATCAACATATCGCAAAATGTTTTTGAATGGTCGGAAATATGTAGCCCATGAATTTGAGACGATAAAGATAATCTCCCTTTTTTTGAAACTTTTAAAGCAGTATGCGCTCTCTTTTTTTTATAATGCTTTATTTTTAAGTTTTTTATTTGAATTTTTAAACTTGATAATTTTTTTTTTTAAATTGCATTTTTTTTCTCCTCTTTTGCACATCTCTGTGATAATTGATCGCACCTTACACATGAAATGCTACAACTGCTCGAAGTTCTTCTTCGTTTAGTTGGAGGAGACTTATTAAGATCTTCTAAATTTAAGTCTGAACCCAAATCAGAATTTAAATTTAAAGAAGGAATAGCATCCTTCTTAAGATATTTTCTTCCCACAAACTCGGGACAAAAATGGTCTCCACATACAAAGTATTTGCCTTCATTTCTGAATCCGCATGCCTGCCTCCACAAATTATTCAAAATTTCATTTTTTTCCCTAGAAGGGCACTTAAAAAATTTCAAATTAGGGTAATCTCTTTTCGTTTTCATACAAACGGAACAAGAAACCCCAGATAATCTCTTATCACCCATTGCTATTAAAAAAAACGCTGACAAATAAAATCGCTGAAAAAAAGGACCACTGACTGTAAAATTAACAAAGAAAAATGTATTGCTCAATCATATATACATAAATGAACATCCAAATCGTTCGAAAGTCGACATTGAATGAAGTAAATTAATATTAAATAACTTCAAAATAAAAAGAAGAAGCCACACACAAACCCCGATCGCACAACCCAAAAAAATATAGAAAATGTATACACACTATACAGTATACATACCTACGCACGACACGACCAAACAAATCCAACGACACACCAGAGGAGCCATCCCGATCCCGATACCTTCCAGTCAATCGCTCGCTCAACCGATTAGATTGAGAAGCGAAGAAGAAGAAAGCGTTGCAACGCGTTGGTTGCTGCAAAATTATATAGACAAAAAACTACCTTTTTTTTTTTTTTTTTTTTTTTTTTTTCAAATTCATTTTTATTAATTCAATCTTAAATCTATCTTAAAGCTAGACAAAAATTCATAAAACTAGCCTAATTAACCATAACTTACAACTAACTTACTGGTCCCATACGGACACTCTAAGTTAAACTATAATACTTAATACTAATGCCTTTCGGCCCTAAGATCTATTTTACTTCAGTTAAATTTTATTTATTTTGTATTTATTAGAAAAATTGAAAAAACTAATATTAATATCCTTTTTTATTTTTACTTAAAACTACTTAAAATAAGGTCCTTAAAATAAAACTTAAACTACCTATTCTACCTATAAACTACTTAAAACTAGAACAACCACAGCAGCAAATCTAACTAACATATTTTGTTTTTCATATCTTGGTCTTTTTTTTTTTCTTTTTTTTCTTATTCCATGTTTTTTTTATTTTTTTTTTAAATTGTTTTTTGTATTTTTTTTGTGCATATTTTTTTTTTTTTTTGTATTTTTTTTTGGTGCCACCATGCCTACTCTACTTAAAACTAAACCCTAAAACTATAAAACAAGTATGTAAGCCGGCCAAGGCTTAAAACCCCATCCCGACTACCCACTATCAAGTGCCGATTGAAGCCACCAAAACTGGTTCTCCTGCTTCACCCTATCAGTTCGGTCCCGTTCGGACACAGCCCTACTGAACCGAAGGAGCTCTGCTCCGCCTTGTGCCATGACGTCCCGATTGTACAGGAGTCGCCTATCCACGGTTCGTCGTCTGACGTGGTAGATTAACGGAACTGCCAATCTATCCTGTATCAGACCGCATCTATCTAAAAAGAGGAATGCCTCTGGTGGAATGAAGCCGCTCAAGCGTGCACTTTCAAAATACTCGTCGTTCGGATAGAACGCCCCGAAAATTAAATTGTTGGTCGAAGACATAGCCCTTGCAATGTGACCTCGAACGAGTTTTATCACGAAATTGTCAATTCTGTTGATTCGAGCCCCGTTGTATAGGACCTCGTTGGAATAGTAGTGCACGTAAGAAGATTCGGCTGTTCGATATAAGCCGGTACAGCGTCGTAAACACTGCCGCTCGAACACCCGAAACTTCTCCATCTGGGAAGGGGCAACGTTGAACCACACAGGACAACCATAAACGATCATCGGCCGTATGAGGGCCTCAAAAAACTACCTGCACAGCAAATAGTGTGTTGGAACGTAGAAGCGACGACGTAAAAAGAACTCAAAAGGGTTGCATTGGCAAACGAACACGAATTCAAATAAGAAAATGTATCTATTTATCTTTCGAACGCAACTCACAGGTCAACGTCTGTCGTCTGTTGCTTTGATATTGTATTATAGGTTTTATTTTGTTATGTTGAATATGGTTGCAAGGTTTGACTTCAACAAATCGCTTTAAATAGGGGGTAAAAAATATGATCATTTTTATTTGCACTGGATGCGATATCTATGTAACTCTATTATCTGTGCTCATAGGCTTTTTTAATAAAATGCTCATGACCAATTAGCAAGTTTGTGGTATTATATCCTCTGAATTGATTGTGGATCTTTGACTTGGCCCTGAAGACAAAAGTGTAAAGGTGTTACATCACAAAATATCGGTTTCCTTTCTAGAAATATCACAGTCATAAAACTGCTCTTGCAAAATAGCTTGTGTTTTGGACACCTAGGGCAACGTAGTGTGATTTGTGGAATACTCAATTCCAAATATCGAAGAAAAATCTATAAACGTGGATCAAAATTAAGGGCTACAGAAGCAATTTTCTCAGTTGTTCTTAGGAACATACTTCAGAATACCCAATCAAAGGAGCGTCTCTCAATATCATTAATATCAGCCTCTAATTATGTTTATTGTCTAATGTTCGGGGTGATAGAGGAGAAGTGTGACGTTTCAAACTGAATAAAGCTAACCACGAAACTTTTGCTTGACTAGTCTCGGTCTTGTAAAAATCGAAAAATTTCAGTCTCGTCTCGGTCTCATCAAAATCGAAAAAATTCAGTCTCGTCTTTTTTTCATCAGTTGTTTCATTGGCTGTCTTGTCTCGTTTCGTCTTACCCTGCCTTTGTCTACGTTACAGACAACGTTTTTCGTCGGCTATTTGTTGGAAGGACACAGAAGGCATGCAAATTTGCCAAGTTCTTGTTTCTCGTTCCTCTACAAAATGCAATAGATTATTCTTTAGATGATTATTTTAAAGCTTTTGAACGGTTCATCATTATCCAATTCATCACAGAAAACACCTGTAATAGGGTCATAAATGTCTTCTGTGAGACCAGCCAACGAATAATCTTCCACTATATCTACATATGTCAGTTTTCGGGTTTAACGGAATAATAGGGAGTCACAAATTGTATTCTACCCATTGCATGGAAGGTACCCAACCCATCTAATGTGGTAACTTTGAAATCCGCATTGTCAAAAGTAAATTGTAAAAGCGATTGCGACTTCAAAACAAGTTTGTCTGGTTGGAGGCGTACAGAAGTTCCTAGAAGCATTGTATCCTTGTAACTAGCTGAAAACCCAAGACAATAACTGAACCAAATTTTTTGACCCAAATTTTTGATAAAAAGACACACACATGGCTCTAGACACTCTTGTTTGTGTTTGAGTATCATTCGTTCCAGAAAAATTTGTAATAATATTTTGTCGAAAAAATCTGTGTCCTCTTGGTTGTTTTGGAGCATCGTCTGACAAAGTTCATCATTTTTTTTTATAATTCCTTAAAAGTAAAATTTAAACAATTTACAAATAAAAGTCATTCAGGTTGTTGAGCACTTCTGGGTTCGCATCCCCCTGTTACCCTTTCAATGGCTTTTCCATGCAGATATAGAATTATCAATCTGGACAGCGCGCAAGGCTTCCTCATGAATCTGCCTCTACAATGATGGCCTCTCCAAGTCCTTTTATACTTACAAATCGCTCACCGCCTGCAATAATGGCACAACTCATTTTTTTCACTTTTGAGACATAAGAGATTTAAAATCATGCCTTTTTTCAATTTAGATTTCTGTTCTTATAAATTAGGCTCAATTTGACGTTAAAATCATTACCTTCATAATAACATTTATCCGAGATTGAAAAGTGGGCGGCAACCGCCCTATTTTGGAAAAGTGTCATTATTGCATTAAGCAGAGTATATCGAAAGTCTGTGGCGACCTTTTGCAAATTTCCAGTCTCTGACAGATGGTGCAACGATCGTAGAAAAGAAAGATACAAAATGAACTTAAGTAACGTTCTAGAAGCAGCTGCACTTTGAGATACTTTTTTACTCTTGTTTCTGATCTCATCTAGACTGCCTCGTGCAACGCTGAGTTAACCAAAACTAATTTCATTGTATTAGAATTTTAAGAGAAATAAATTATAAGTTGTAAAGTAAACCTTGTGTCTGGAATTTATTTGGCATAAACGTTAAAGTGGTGACCCCGACGTGATATCGTTGAAATTACCCAGAACAAGATATGACAACCAATATGGACCCACCAACAGGTACAGCTGCAAATGCCAGCGACACTATTGTGCAAGCATCAACGCTAGCCGAAGTTGCAGCCTTGAAGAACCTCAGGATTCCAACATTCTGGAAAATAAATCCAGCCTTGTGGTTTGTACAAATTGAGGCGCAGTTTCACAACAACAGAATCTCTTCCGACAACAGCAAATTCAATGTCATAATCGCTGCCTTGGATCCTGAAATCCTAAATGAGGTTTCGGATTTGGTGCAAACACCACCAGTCACTGACAAATATCCTGCCTTTAAAAAACAGTTAATAATGAGGTTTACTGAGTCCAAGGAGCGACAATTGAATAAGCTTATGACATCACTCGAACTCGGCGACAGGCGTCCTTCAAGTTTGTTGAGAGAGATGAGAAGACTTGCGGGAGAAAATGTTCCTGACGATATGCTCTCTACAATTTGGATGTCAAGAATGCCGAACCATGTGAGGGGAATTCTCTCTGCAAGTCTGGATATTGGCCTAACTGCTTTATCTGAGATAGCAGACAAAATTATAGACAACATGTCGACAGCACCAAATCTCGTTTTCGCCGCAGAGGTAAATGAATGTCGAAACAACAATTCCCTCGATCAACGCCTGACAGAGGTAGAATCTGCACTGTCCAACCTTACAACACTTGTGCAAAGTCTCAAAGTCGGTCAAAACAGATCTCGAACGCAATCCAGAAACAGATCTGTTTCAAAGGTAAGAAGGGTTTCATCAAAAGGTCGCCACAAGTCTTCAAGTGCCATTTCAAAGAATAACGGCATATTACAAAATTCCTCAACTATTTATCAAAAACTTGATGTAATAATGGAAAAAGTCGAAAAAAAACTAAATAACGTTAGCTCTCCAATTAATGTTTTTTATTCAGCCAATAAAAAATTAAGTTCTTATTCATATAAACAAATAAAAAGTTAAATAAATTTCTTTCTTATAAACTCAAAATTAATTATGAGCGTTGTTTAAGAATGCCGAACATCGGACGCAACACCCTATAAAATATAACTTGCAAAATCATAACATTAAATTTCATTATATCTATGTATGCGCTTCCCGCAATGCACATCATATTTTCTTTTATGTACACACTCTATGTACTAACATAAACTGTAAATTCTCTATCTCCATTGAATTGCCTAATCTGTATACCTTTTTTAATCGTCACTCTGCATTCAATCACCAACGAGATCGGTTGGCTTAAACACTTAATCACAATTCACAACAAGTCAAACATATTTTGTACAGTCAAACATTCTACATAAATTCACACAGTTCACAATCATTAAATAATAAAATACAGTCAATTAATTATTAATAAGTTGAACAAAGTTATTTTATTTAAACAAACAACAGACGGAACATACATACAGACATTTACACGTAATTATAAACACAACAAGGAGGTACACGATTACACAAACACAAATTGGAATTGGTAACAAATTATCAAACTTACTAACACCAATTATTAAATTTACAAAATATTAACAATTTATTAAACAAAACACACTATACATTTTCACACAAATCGAACATTCATACATTCATCATTCATCCAAATCATAAATTTCATACAATCCAAATCATAAAATGGTCCTTCGATAGCCAAATGACGCTTTTTTTATGAGAAACCAGTGCCTTTCAATTTAATTAATTGAACTTAAATAAAAAAAAAAAAAAGCACAGTGCGGTTCGTAATAAAGTGGACAGGTTTTTTATTCCGGTTTTTAGACCACACATAAAAAAAAGAGGTGATTTTGCGGGAAGGTGTAGGCCGTTATTTAGGCGTATAGTTTTGATTATTTAGACAGTTAGTCGCTAACGTTTTTTTTTAACAAACGGTACCTACTATTCCTAACGGGCATTTTATGCAGATATTTCATACATTTTGAAATTAAAATTAATTCAAAATACGCTTTAATTAATTCATTGTTTTTTCTAATTAAAATGAATAAAGTTATCGCAAAGCGTGGTCGTGTTAAAGGCTGTATTACTCTTACAGCAACATATGCTAGTGCGATTCCAATTTCGACGACTTCAGAGACATTAGAATTTCGTCTTGAAAAACTTAATGAAGCGTGGCAAGAGTTCATAACATTACAAAATGAACTTTTAGACTTTATCGGTACCAAAGATTACGTTGATCGTGAATCGGAATTTGCCGAATATGAGGCAAAATATTTTGAAACTCACGCTTTGCTGACAGATGCGATTCGCGTTAAATCTAAAGCTCACGGGTCTAGTGAAAAGGGTATCGCTCAAGGTTACCATACGCCGTCGGAAGATTCTGATATGAGCATGCCGTACAAGTCCGTTAAATTACCAACCATTACAATTGAACCCTTTTCGGGTGAATATAAAGATTGGCCAACTTTTCGGGACATGTTCCAGGGAACTGTCGATTCGAATAGAACAATTACCAATACGCAAAAGTTACACTTTCTAAAATCGTTTCTGCGGGGAGAAGCCGCGAATCTTCTCAAACATATTCAGTGTTCGGAAAATAATTATATTGAGGCTTGGACAAGATTAGAGCAACGTTACGATCAAAAGCATCTTATCGTCCGTTCTTTTATTCATTCGTTTCTTTCGCTTCCATCATGCAATATAGCCAACGTCCAATCGCTTCGTAAGATTACCAACGGTGCTGATGAAGCTGTGCGGGGACTCAACGCGTTGGACACGAACACACGTGATCCATGGCTTATTTATCTACTTCTCCAAAAGGTAGATCAAGATACTAAGAGGGCTTGGGCTGAGGAAGTTGGTTCACGAGGTGATTCAACCATACATGAATTTTTAGAATTTCTTCAAACACGTTGCCAGTGTCTTGAAGCTTGCAGTTCTTTTCCAAATCCTATCAGCACCCGAGCGGTTCGTGCGCATTTAGTGAAATCTGGTCCAAGCTGCCCAAAATGCCAAGAAGGGCACTTACTTTCAAGTTGTCAAGCCTTTAAGACCTTGAATATCGAATCTCGTCGTGAATTCGTACGAAACAAGTCACTCTGTTTCAATTGCTTGCGTTCGGGGCATGCCTCCAATAATTGTCGCCTCACAGTTCGTTGCCATTTATGCCGCTCTCGTCATCGTTCTCTTCTCCATTCGTCTCAGTCTCAAAATTCTAATCAAACATCAAATCAAACTTCGAATTTTAATTCAAGTCGTAATTCAAATCAAGGTTCTAATGCAGTTTCTGATTCAAATCATCAGTCGATAAATTCTAATTCTGAAAATCCAACTCCACATTCTTCAAATTCACTCATTGCAAATCATTCAATCTCATTCAAACCTAATCACCAAGTTTCAACAATTTTACCAACAGCTGTAGCCCGAATTCGGGATAATCAAGGACTTTATCAAATCGTGCGCGTTCTTCTCGACTCTGGTTCTCAGGTGTCATTTATAACTGAGCAAGCAGCTCAACGCCTAGGGCTCCCTCGAAAACGTTTAAGAATACCAGTAGTAGGAATTGCGTCAAAATCTGCTGGAGTAACTAATGGTTTAGTCAATCTTAACATCGTCTCTTGCTACAGTTCCGAAATGATTGATCTCAGTTGCTACGTTTTGCCTACCATCACTTCATCGCTTCCACCACTATCAATCGATCAAATTCCTCAAAATCTTTCTTCTCTGAATCTTGCTGATCCTAACTACTGCGATCCTGGTCCAATCGACATTTTGATAGGGGCTGATAGAGTTTTCAATATCATAAAGGGAGCTGCTGAAATCGAAAAAGGAGGAACTCTTACTTCGATTCCAACTATTTTTGGCTGGGTCATAGCTGGTCATCATTCACAGCACTCACCAGTAAGATCAGGAATTCAAACATTTTGTACTCGGTTAGATCATGCTCAGGAGTTTGACTTAGAAAAATTCTGGAGGCTTGAGGAAGTTTCCAACGAACAACCACTGTCTCTTGAAGAACAGTTAGCTGAGGAAAACTTCGTCAAATCTCATACTCGTCTTCAAGATGGCAGATACGAAGTACAACTACCTTTCAAGTCAACAAAACTCAATTTCGGAGATTCCTTCGGTACGGCTCTAGCGCGTTTTCATTCCATTGAACGGAAGTTCAATTGCAATCCAAATCTGAAATCTGAATACACAAAATTCATAAATGAATATATTTCACTTGGACATATGGAAGAAGTACCTTCCAATGAAATTCTAAAGTCAAACAATTCAAGCTACTATTTGCCTCATCATGCAATCTTCAAAGGTGATAGTAGTACCACCAAAATCCGAGTTGTTTTCGACGCATCTGCGAAAACTCGATCGTCTCAATCTCTAAATGAAACCCTTCTTGTGGGTCCTACCATCCAACGTGACATATTTTCAATCTGTCTTAGATCTCGTCGACATGCCTATCTCATAACAGGAGATATTGAAAAAATGTACAGGCAGATCCGGGTTTCTCGAAACCACACAGACTTTCAGCGAATTGTCTGGCGCGAAAACCCTGAAGAACCATTGAAACATTTTCGTTTGCTCACTGTCACGTACGGAACTTCGGCTGCTCCATTTTTGGCTGTAAGAGTTTTGCAACAGTTAGCTGCAGAGTCTTCAAAAACTCATCCTCGAGCATCCAAAACTCTTCTCAATGATTTTTACGTTGATGACGTCATCACCGGTTCAGACACCATTGATGATCTTATTTCTCTTCGAATTGAATTGGTGGAGTTGTTGAAATCAGCTGGATTCAACCTTCGCAAGTGGACTACGAATTGCTGGCCACTACTTATCTCTTTACCAGAGGACCAGCGCGAACTTTCACCGGTGGACTTCGAAGAATCTAATTCTGTCAAAGTTCTGGGATTGCAATGGTGCCCATCCAGAGATATCTTTTCATATAAGGTCAAATTGAATCTAGTAAATTCATGTACTAAACGCCACATCTTGTCAGATGCTTCCAAAATCTTCGATCCTTTGGGATTTCTCGCGCCGATCGTAATAGGAGTAAAAATATTGCTTCAGGAACTCTGGAGGAAGCAGATCAACTGGGATGAAGAAGTTCCAGACTCTTTATCACAGCAATGGAACAACATCAGGAACGAGCTACATATCGTGGAAAACTTCGCAATTCCAAGGATCATGCTACAAAATAAAAATGAATGGGAACTGCACGGCTTTTGCGATGCATCCCTGGATGCATACGCAGCAGTCGTCTATTGTCGAAACATAAAACCAAATAATTCTATATCTGTTACGCTCGTTGCAGCAAAATCTAAGGTTGCCCCTTTAAAAGTTTTACCTCTTCCAAGGCTTGAGTTGTGTGGAGCCTTATTACTCGTTCGATTGCTTAACAAAATTAAGATTTCATTACAGGAACCAGAAGTCAAAACGTTTGCCTGGACTGATTCATCCATTGTCTTGCATTGGTTGGCCGCTCCCCCAAAGAATTGGTCGGTATTCATTGGAAACCGTACATCTGAAATCCTCACATCGTTGCCGATAAAATCTTGGAATCATGTACGTTCGGCTTCTAATCCTGCAGATGCCGCTACAAGAGGATTGTTACCATCAACTTTGGAAAAAACTACCCTTTGGTGGGAGGGACCCCAATGGCTTAGTAAAACTCGAGATCAATGGCCATCATCAAGTTACAATACGGCAGATATCGACACTCAGCACTTGGAAGAAAGAAAGGTTAAACCAATCGCACAGGTATTACATTCAAATATAAACTCGAATCACCCATTTGAAACTATAATCAATAACTCTTCAAGCTGGTTTAAAGTAGTACGTGTAGCATCATACGTGTTTCGTTTCATCGAAAATTATTTCCTACCTAAGGAAAAGCAGAATTTAAATCCACTTTTCACGGAAGAGTTATTCTATGCCAAAATTCGAATCATAAAATATGTTCAATCGTCTTTATTTTATTCAGACATTCATTCTTTAAAAACGAAAAACGAACTTTCATCAAAAAGCAGGCTTTTAAACTTAAGTCCATTTATCGATTCTTCAGGTGTTCTTCGTGTCGGCGGTCGGCTAGAACACTCAAATCTTACCTATTCGGAAAAGCACCCCATAATTTTGTGCAAATCTCATCGAGTCGCAAAGCTAATCGTGGATTTTACACATAAAAATCACTTACATGCCGGTGCCTCGCTTTTATTCGCCTTAATCAAACAAGACTTTTATATTCTGGGTTGCAGAAATCTCGCTCGAAAGGTTGTTCGGGACTGTACTCAATGTATTCGTCAGCGTAAAGCAACATCAAAACAGCTGATGGGAAATCTTCCATCCGAACGCATTCGGTACGCTCGACCATTCAGTAGAGTAGGCTGCGATTATGCAGGTCCAATATCACTACGTTTAAATCGGGGTAGGAACCCAAAATTCGTAAAGGCTTACATAGCGCTATTCGTATGTTTCGTGACAAAGGCAATCCACATCGAACTCGTCGGTGACCTGTCATCAATTGCCTTTTTGTCAGCTCTCGACCGCTTTGTGGCCCGCCGCGGTAAACCCTGTGAGATTTGGAGCGACAACGGAACCAACTTTGTTGGTGCTAAACGTCTACTCAACGAGCTCTACAATCATCTCTGCAGTCAACAACACAACAACATCGTCATCGACCACCTGTCTAAAGACAACATCAGTTGGAAGTTTATCCCACCGTCCTCTCCACATTTCGGAGGTCTCTGGGAATCAGGTGTTCGATCCATCAAGCTGCACCTGAAACGTGTCATAGGCGATACAATACTCACCTATGAAGAAATGTACACCTTATTAACAAAAATCGAAGCTTTGCTTAATTCACGCCCAATGTGGCAAACTTCTGACTGTGACCCTATTGCCCTAACACCTTCTCATTTTTTAATAGGGGAAGCATACACAGCTGTTCCTCAACCCGATGTTTCTAACTCTGTCATTTCAATTAAAACTAATTGGTCTCTTTTGCAGGCAATGCTTCAAGGCTTTTGGAAACGTTGGCATGCTGAATTTCTTACTTCATTGCAGCAACGCTCAAAATGGCAGAAATCGCAACCAAACCTCGAAGTTGATGATGTCGTTCTCCTCAAGGAACCCAATTTGCCTCCATCTAAGTGGATCGTTGGACGAATTATCAAAACCCACCCCGGAGCAGATGAAAAATGCCGAGTAGTAACTATTCGCACCAAATTTGGAGACTACGTTCGACCAACAATCAAAATTGCTCGATTACCTTGTTCTGAAAGGCCATAGGCTTTCAGGGGGGGCTGTATGTTTAAGAATGCCGAACATCGGACGCAACACCCTATAAAATATAACTTGCAAAATCATAACATTAAATTTCATTATATCTATGTATGCGCTTCCCGCAATGCACATCATATTTTCTTTTATGTACACACTCTATGTACTAACATAAACTGTAAATTCTCTATCTCCATTGAATTGCCTAATCTGTATACCTTTTTTAATCGTCACTCTGCATTCAATCACCAACGAGATCGGTTGGCTTAAACACTTAATCACAATTCACAACAAGTCAAACATATTTTGTACAGTCAAACATTCTACATAAATTCACACAGTTCACAATCATTAAATAATAAAATACAGTCAATTAATTATTAATAAGTTGAACAAAGTTATTTTATTTAAACAAACAACAGACGGAACATACATACAGACATTTACACGTAATTATAAACACAACAAGGAGGTACACGATTACACAAACACAAATTGGAATTGGTAACAAATTATCAAACTTACTAACACCAATTATTAAATTTACAAAATATTAACAATTTATTAAACAAAACACACTATACATTTTCACACAAATCGAACATTCATACATTCATCATTCATCCAAATCATAAATTTCATACAATCCAAATCAAGCGTATAAAAATAATGGCACAAATAATTATAATCATATGTTTTCATTATGCACTTTGATGCAATAGTGGCACAAATCAAAATGTGCCGTTCTTTCCAGGTGTATATATTGAATTCGTTACCATAAGCGGTGTAATAGTGGCACAACTCGAGTTATGCCGTTACTGCTTTAAAAACTAAACAATTTACTTACCTCGATCATGGCACAACTGTAATGTGCCAAATTTGCTTTAAGAAGGAGACGCAAACACACTCACGATCAAGAGAATAATGAGAGAAGTGCCAGTATTGATATAAAGAGAAAGCACAAAAGCTTTGAAAGTTTGATGGCACTATCTCCATCTTTCGGAATTGAGAGGAAGTATCAATGTGCCGATTTTACAGAAATATAAGGCGTTAAATTTTAATCATAATGGCGTTCACAGTTCAAATTTCAATTTTTTTTAGTTGTGCCATTATTGCAGGCGGTGAGCGAAATAATAGTCCCCAACGCCTTCAGTACACTAATGTCTGAAGTCGAAAGTGTCGCTGGGCTGGTAGCATGACCTGAGTGGAAGTAGCGGCTGTCAGGAATGCTGGTGGTGGATGTATTTGCTGTGTAAGATGTATCACTCTACCGTCCGGGCAACGTGATCTCACTGCCGTCCTAGTTGAGCCTTCTGCATTAGATTAGGTGGTGCAAACATCCATTGAGAACTAGGGCCTAGTGACTTACAACTCTCAACCATTCCTGTGCGCGATAGAAGTTGTCAGGGATGGAGGAGACCTACAGTTTTAAGCCGAATCCGGATGGCCAATACAAGAATTACTCTTGGAGGATTGCGCCTTGAGGACGGCTGACATCAGTTAAGACTGCTTCGTGACATCGGTAGCTGACTTTCGGTTGAAAGTTACTGGTATTTGAGGTACTGTTATCTCGTAGTTACTAGACATTGCTACGGCTTTGATAGGTACACACTATGTAATGATTTCTTCTATTCATGGTTGGCATATCATGGTCGGAATTGTGTTCCGTTGACCGTTACGAAGTTTTTAGTACTCCGATTGAACTGTTAACCTTTTCTAATAATTTGTTATAAACTGGTTGATGATACATTTTTAGATAATCGGATTAGACACGTTATAAATATTAAATTTAAGCGAGTTCAATTTAGTACTCACCCCGAAACGTTTCGCTTCAATTTATATTGAGCGTGGTCACCGGGAAACTACCATAAAATGTTATGGGAGATGTTTGCTACTCAACTTGTACCTGTGCGTAGAGGGTTCTGTTTCTTGCTTTTGTTGTTGGTGGTGAAACGCAAGTTTGGAGCAAACCGTGCTCATTGCATCCCTGTTGATGTTTCGGGACAGTTGGATCGACCGTGAAGGCGTAAATTGGAATCCCAAGTTCGCGACAGATTAAAGCTCTTGTCTCTTGTGTGTCCCAGGCTGGGGATGTAATACGGCTCGTTCACAAGAACCATTGCTTGTTCAAAGTGAATCCAGTAATGTTCGTGTGGGTGGTCTAGTATGTGTTCGCATATGGCGGACTTTTTGCTTTCTTTTTTACGTACAGCGCTTTTAAGAGTGTAGCAATGCTCCTCTGAGTCTGTCCTACGCATGACGACCTACAATTGTAGGCTACCGAATATACTCCATTTGTTTATACAGGGAATTGGTCTTTTGGTGATTAGGTGGTAAAAAATATGGATTTTATACCATATCGTTTTAAAACTTTCTCTACCCTGTCAGTAACACCTCTTACATACGGCAGGAATGAATTTTTAATAGCTTAATATTTATAACTCGGCTAATCCGAGTATTCAAAAATGTACTATGAAAACAACCGAGGAAGCCTTAAAAGTTAAACTGGTTGATGTTGCGGCCTCGAGTGGTATGGCTATTACTAACTAGCACCATTGTGTTTCCCCTTATGTAACGCCGCCATAAGAGTCCTTAAAATTCGGCGCACACGGTTCTCTGCTAAGTTTGTACACATGGCGACACTTTGTATTTGTTTAAAATCGGCCAGTTTGTTTTAGAAATTTCTAGGCGACCTGCTGTTATTCAAGATTTCTCTTTAATATTTACGGATTTTGCATTCTTGGTTTTTATCTGATAAAATCATTATTAACTTCCCATAGGAAGTTATTGTTATGGGTGCGATTTGTCGAATTGAAAATTTTGACATTTCTCGACGTTTCAAGGTCCCTAGAGCCGAAATAAAAGATTTTTAGAAAGATGTCTGTGCGTGCGTGTGTACGTTCGTCCGTATGTCCGTACGTCCGTCCGTATGTCCGTATGTCCGTACCTTCGCGACGTTTTTTCGTCGTCCATAGCTGTTATATATTGTTACACATTAAAGTGGCAACTTGTTTAAATGGGGCTGAACACAACCTTTGCCCATATGTCAAGATATCTTGATGACAGATGGAAAATGACATGGAGTAATTGGGTGGTACCTAATAAGAAAACGTGTGAACGATTTTAACCTCGAATAGAGAATTAATAAAAATTTGAATTATATTAAAAAAGTATTTTATTTAAAAATCGATTTACATTACTGGCTACGAGGTAAACAAAATGAACGATAGCACAATGGCAAACATTAATGCAGAAGTTAATGGAACACCGGTTTTTGGCAAATTGGAACAATTCCAACCCTCTATGTCTTGGAACAATTATAAGGAGAGGATGGAGTTCTATTTCGAGGCAAATGGACTAAAAAATGAAACACAGCAAAAAGCAATATTCCTAGCTTGTGTCGGTGAGACCACTTACGAGATTATTCGCTCATTGCTTACACCATTGGGCCCTAAAGATGTCACATTTCAAGAAATTCTGGATAAATTGGATGGGCACTTCCATCCAAAGCCTAACGAAATTGTCCAAAGATTTGCGTTTCACAAAAGATGCCAAAAACCAGGAGAATCGATACCCGACTTCGTCAAAGATTTACGCAAATTGTCCGAACATTGCAATTTTGTAGAGTTGAATAATATGTTGCGTGATCAAATCGTATGTGGAGTAACAGATGAGGCTTTACAAAAACGATTGTTTAGTGAGACAAAACTTGATTTTCAACGAGCTTATGAGCTAGCTCTAGCACATGAAACAGCTTTTAAAAATGTATCGGATGTACGTGGTTCAAGCAATAACGAAGTTATGGCTGTGTCAAAGCGTGCTCCAAACCAAAATTTCACACAATTTAGTAAATGTTTTCGTTGTGATGGACATCATCAACAAGAAAAATGTTTTTTTAAAGACAAAAACTGTGATTTTTGCCATAAAAAAGGTCATTCGAGCAGGGCTTGCTTTAAGAAGAAGGCAGGGACTAAGCAAAAGAACACGGGTCACGAAGTTCACGTGTTACAAGAAGAGGCAGCTGAGCCATATAATTCACAAGACGATGGCTATTTCTACGAGATAAACAATGTCAACGAAGCACAAACGCGCAAGTTTATCACCAAATTAATTATAAATGGAGCTAGCGAAGAGTTTGAAGTTGACTCTGGAGCATCTTGTACAATTATATCAGATGTCACCTGGAACCGTATTAAAACATCAAATCAAGAATTGAACACATCATCTCTTATTCTTCAAACCTGGTCAAAAGAAAAACTTCAAGTTTTGGGATCATCTCGGGTGAATGTTAAATATAATTCAAAAGAATTTAATTTGCTCGTTGTTGTTGTTTCAGGTGGCGGAAGGAGTTTGTTGGGTCGGGATTGGTTTAAACCACTGGGGATATCAATCAAAGGAGTACATGTGATGGAAGCAGGTGGAAGTTGGAATGGGATTTTAAACAAATATTCACAGGTGTTTCGACAGGATTTAGGAGCGCACGTGGGACAACCTGTCAATATTGAATTGTTGCCAGAGATTAAACCAATATTCTTAAAACATCGTCAGGTTCCTTTTGCCTTAAGAAATCAAGTCGAGGCTGAGATTGACAAGTTGGTGCATCAAAAAATTTTGGAGCCGGTGGAATTTTCACGTTGGGCAACACCTATCGTGCCAGTTCTTAAAAAAGATGGATCCATGCGTATATGTGGAGATTATAGAAGTACAGTCAACGTGGTAATCAAGTCGAATGCATACCCACTACCATTGCACATTGTATGGAGAAGTTATGGCTGCGATATCTACTGGAAAGGTATTTACGAAATTGGATCTTCAACAAGCCTATCAACAGCTTATTGTAGATGATGAATCTGCCGATGTACTGACCCTCAATACCCACCGAGGGTTATTTAAGGTAAGAAGACTTCCTTTTGGGGTATCTGCTTCACCAGGTATTTTCCAAAAATTTATGGATAATTTACTCCAGGGAATAAAGGGTGTAAAAGCTTTTATTGATGATATAATAATATCGGGGGAAGATGAAGCTTCACATAACACAAATTTAGAACTAGTATTAAATAAATTAGCTAAAGCAAATATCACTGTTCGTAAATCTAAATGCATTTTCGGTAAATCAGAAGTTGATTTTCTTGGTTATAATATATCGGGTGATGGCATACGACCAAACAAATCAAAAGTAGATGCTATTCAAAATGCACCACTTCCTCAGAATAAAGAAATGCTGCAATCTTTTTTAGGAATGCTTAATTTTTATAATAAATTTTTACCAAACAAGGCTACTATGGCTGAAAAACTCCATCGATTGTTGGACAAAAACGTTAAATGGTGCTGGACCAAAGAGCACTCGATGGTTTTCACCGAACTAAAAGACCTTTTGAAGTCCGACACAGTTCTAACGCACTACGATGAAAATAAACTTTTAATTCTGTCATGTGATGCCTCACCATATGGTGTGGGAGCAGTGTTGGCACATCGAGACGTAGATAATAATGAACGTCCTATTGCATTTGCTTCGCGTACTTTGGGGTCAAGTGAACGCAACTATGCCCAAATCGATAAAGAAGGTTTGGCAATTATCTTCGGTGTTAAACATTTTCATCAGTATATAGCGGGTAGACAAGTCCTGATTATAACCGATCACAAACCATTATTAGGTATTTTTAACAAACACAAACCTATTCCGGTTATGGTATCACCACGGATGTTGAGATGGTGTCTTCTTTTATCAGCTTACGATTATGAGCTAGAACATCGACCGGGTAAATTGAACGCAAATGCAGATTGCCTTAGCAGACTGCCTTTGGAGAGTTCTAAAGATGCTCCAAGTGAACTGTCGGATGTTTTATTGCTAGATGGGCCAAGTGAACTGTCTGATGTTTTCTTGTTAGAAAAATTAAAGGATGCATCAATTCGAGCTGAAGATGTGGCCCGCGAAACTGCTCGAGATCCGGAATATAACAAAGTTATGCGATGGATACTTCATGGGTGGCCATTAAAAATAGATAAGGAATTTAAATTTTTTTTCCAAAGAAGAACGGAATTATCCACACATAAAGGTTGTATCTTGTGGGGTACTCGTGTGGTTATACCAGCCACACTACAGGCAAATATTTTAAATTTACTACATGCCAATCACCCGGAAATGAGTCTTATGAAGGCCTTGGCTCGAAGCTACGTTTGGTGGCCAAAAACACCTAGATTTTGCAGGACCTTATAAAGGCCACACATTTTTAATTGTCGTTGATGCGATGTCCAAATGGCTTGAGGTGAAGATAGTTGCAAATCAGTCAAGTTTAGAAGTTATAAGGAAGCTGCGAGAAATTTTTGCGATCCACGGGCTTCCCAAGAAAGTCATAACGGATAACGGTTCTGCATTTGTCTCTGAAGAGTTGAAAGCGTTTTATAGAAACAATAGACTAAAATTCAATACAACAGCCCCTTATCACCCTTCGAGTAATGGCCAAGCCGAACGAATGGTGCGGTATACAAAGTCATCACTTGCAACCTTATCAGAAGGAGACATTCATCTTAAACTACAGCGATTTTTATTCAAACAACATACTACCCCGCACACAACAACCGGTAGAACCCCAGCAGAATTAATTATGGGAAGAAAATTAAGAACAATGTTGGATATGTTACATCCAGACAACATCAATTTAAAGGACGAGACAAGAGAAGAGAGTTTCGTAGCAGAAAAGGGAAGAACTTTTTACGTAGGAGATGCAGTATTTTTCAGAAATTATTCTGCTGGCCCTAAGTGGTTGAAGGGTATTATTTCGGAAATTACAGGACCAGTGTCATATATTGTAAGAACTTTGGATGATCGGATAGCCAGGCGTCATGTAGATCAAATTCGACAAAGAGTCGAATCTCGAACTGAAAGTGAACTTCCAGTCGTAGTTGAAAATGAACTTCCAGTCACTGATCAAACTGAGGATACCAATCATCCCGAACCAATTCCACCTGTTTCACCTAAAGCAAAAACAAGATCCCACACATACCATGAAGACTCACAAATTCCAACCAATACCACTAACGACTCAACATCAGCAGCATCGTCGAAACCAGCTTCCTCAACTCACTCGGAATCCTCACTATCTGTTTCCAGTAACCAACAAGCAACGAGATATGGTAGAGTGATAAGGCCGCCGGCGTCTCGTTTAGGATTCTAAGCAACATCTAAAGACGGAGGAGTGTTATATATTGTTACACATTAAAGTGGCAACTTGTTTAAATGGGGCTGAACACAACCTTTGCCCATATGTCAAGATATCTTGATGACAGATGGAAAATGACATGGAGTAATTGGGTGGTACCTAATAAGAAAACGTGTGAACGATTTTAACCTCGAATAGAGAATTAATAAAAATTTGAATTATATTAAAAAAGTATTTTATTTAAAAATCGATTTACATTAATAGCTCAAGAACCAGAAGAGATATCGACTTCGAAAATTTTACGACTAAAATATGATTTCATCTCCAAAATAGTTTTGAGCAACGAAGAATAATGTTTTTGACATCCGATAAAATTTTGAGAAAAATGTAATTGACAGTTTTTTTTTTTTTTAAAAAACATTTCTCAAAGTTTGTTAAAATTGATTTTCGACTCAAATATCTTTTCAAAACTTTGATATATTGGCTTTAAACTACTTTAATCTTTCAAAAAATATTGCTGTCAACATTCAGTAAAATTCTGAAAACATCAAATTGACAGTTTTTGTACAAAAAATCAAAAACCTAAAAAAAATTTAACAAAAGTTAATAAAAATTGATTTTCGGCTCAAATATCTTTTCAAAAATTTGAGATAATGGCTTCCAAATTATTTTATCTTATGAGAAATATTGTTTTCAATATTCGATAAAATTTTGAGAAATATCAAACTTACAGTTGGTTAACAAAAAAATAATACCTTCAAAAAACATTACTAAAAGTTCGTAAACATTGATTTTCTACTCAAATATCTTTTTTAAAATTAATAATATTGGCTTCAAACTGTTTTTACTCACAGAAAATATAAATTTCGACATTCAGTAAATTTTTTATTAAAATCAAAAATCAAAACAGTCAGTTTTTTTCATTAAAAAAATAAAATCTACAAAAAATAGTACTAACATTTGGTAAAAATTGATACAAGACAAATCGACAGACGGGATGGGAAGTTATCAGTGTGGGTCGCATCCCAGCCTCTTTTTAATTTTACCAATCCGCCCCGTTGGAAATAATTTGGTCGCCATGGTTTCGTTGATACAATGGTATGAAAAAAAAAATATGTTTCCAAAAATTGAAACCTTAAACCTCATGAAATTTTCTTAAGTTTCCTAACCTATCAATGCTTCACAAAGTTTAAAACGTTGTCAACTTTTATGAAGTTCAAAACATTCTTTTACAATTAGCTTCTTTTATTAGTCCCTATGCCTTTTACGATGTTAAATTTATGTATGATGTGATAATCTTTTTAAAGCCTTTGATAAAAATTTGTGTTGTCTGCCATCTTTTTTTTTGAGTGAACTCAAAACCCCAGTAACAGTAAGCTGTTTGTTCTTGATTCTGACTGCAGTCGCTCTTTGTTTGAATTTCATTCACTGTACTCTTCTACTTCAGCAATCAGGCATAATGTTTGAAAATTGTTTGTCATTCGGATCCGGATCCGGTTTCTTTTGGTATTGTTTCTGATGCTCAACAAGAACAATTGTTTTATTGGGGTTTGCTTTTGACTTTCATTGCTTCTCCCCTTAAACAACAACAACTGTCATAATGTCAGAGATTTTCTTTTAAGTAGGTACCTATATAATATCCTTGCTCAATGCTCATATCCTGATAGAGAGTGGCCTACACTGACAAAAGGACATTTCTTTTTTACTATTGTGATTGTGATTTTGTATACGCTACTCTGTCGCTTTTTATGTGTGAATGTGCCTCGGTCTTTTGTAAATTCAGATCCGAAACAGTAATATTATGACAGCTTAAAGTGATACGAGTTTCATTTGCATTTATATGCATTACAACCACTTGATATGATATTAAAAACTCAAATGAATACAAAAATGAAAAATGAAACAACAAAAAAGGAAACAATTATTACAAGGATAATATTCAGAGAATTTGATTGTTTTTATCCTTTTTGGCTCATTATATATTTTTCTTCCCTACACTGCATCGCATTGTTTCATATTTTTGTTATTGTTGTTGTTGTTGCTTTTTTACCCATAACCCATCAGCTTATTTTTGTATGGCTGTTAATTCTGTTGTTTATCTTATTATATGAATTTTATTGCTTGTGTTGTAGCCTTTTTTTGGCACCCTGATTGAGGATTATGAAATGGCAAGGTTGTTATATTTTAATGACAATAAAATCTTTTTTAATATAATAATTGTTGTTGTTGTTGTTTTTGTTGTCAGTCAAAAAAGGATATTCATTTATTAAATCAAATAAAAACCTCATAAACTTTAAACGAATAACACTTTGTGAGAGTTTATTAGGAAGGTACTTGGTAAATTAACTTCTATAAAATTTGTGTATGGCCAGAATTAGGTATGAACTCAAAGTTGCTAATCTCAAAAGATTGTTTTTATTTTTTGGAAAATTGTTCTGAATATGAAAGACAAAATATCCTTTTTTACCTTTCACAATAGATAAGGAAATTGTTGATCTAAATACAAGGTGCTTTGGCCAGGGGTACAGAATTATCTAGATGAAAAAGAGAAATATTTTTTCTTGGATGATGTTTGTGTTTCAAAGTTTAACAAAATTAATATTGGAATATTGTGTTCAAAGGTCGTTTAAAATAATTTAGGAAGCTCTTTATTCTGTTTTTCTCCACATTTTGATGATTTTGCATCAATTATTCCCAAATGCAATCCTTAAATGTCTTGTATGCCTTGGCATAAGGACACAGTTTGAACATTAGGAATAGAAGGGGGAAGAGGGTCTAGAAAGAAGGTGTCTGTACATTGATTTTGAGTTAATTATTTCAATGGTAGTTAAGTTAACTTAGTATAGTTTTGAGTTATTTATGTCATGTAAACCGCCGCCGTATCGACTTCTGTTTTTCATTTTTTTTTTTCATTGAAATCCTACAAAAAACCTTGAAATTATAGCTTAAATAACACTTAGTATACAACCCTTCTTTAGTACTTTTTCCAAGCATTATCATTTTAACTGCTCTTAGTATTTTTATTATGCAAATTTCCATTTGCAACTTGTATACTATGTTGACATAGTATTTTTTTACCTGGAATTTTCAAAAGTCAAATGCACTCAAGTGGTACGTGGTATTCTTTTGTGTGTGCAAAAGAGATCGAAGATTGCACCTAAGTAGCTGTTAGTATGATTCATACTGTCTCTTTTTGTCTCATATCATATTGTTAGTACCGTTACAAAGTTTATGTCTGGAGGAATTTTGCACATTCTTGTTCGTGACCTAAGTAAGTGATAAAGTTTTTCCAAATAAATAATAAATTATGGCATCTAGAGCGAGAAAAATGCTTAATCTAGCAAGAAAATCTAATCAAATGAGTAAGTAATAACATCTAATGTTGGAAAACTATGTTAAGAATAAAATTTAACGCAGATGAAAATATTAGCTATCCTGAAAACGAATCCAGTGATTTCAAGTTAATTGACGGCATGGATACAAGTAAATTATTTTTCAAAAGGCAATGATATATAAAAAAAAAGTAAGCAATATTATATTTGAATAGGTGTTCCGACTTGCTCTGCAGCTCCAAATACCCTTGAATTTTGTGACGAGTTGGATTTGTTAGGTAACTTAGTAAAAAAACTTTTTGTTCTCAACTAATTGCTTCTTTTTATAGAGCCCTTTCAAGATAGTGGAAGCGAATATGCCCCAGACAATGAATATTCGTCTGACTCCAGCATTTCCACGCCAGCACACAGTATTTTGACACCTCCTCAAAAGAATATTGTAGATCATAACCATCAGTACGACACTCCCAAAAATCTGAAAACCAAATCTGGAAGAAAGCGCCCCATCAATCAAAAACTTTGGAAACGGAATCAAGCCAAACGTTTAAAAAATTCAGGAAAACCTTTCACTTCTTCAAAGGGTGTTTCAAGAGAAGAAAAACGTATGCTGAAAGGATGTGGAGACACTTGCAGGATGAAATGTGAAAGTAAAATTTCAGAGGAGGCCAGGTATAATCTTTTTAAAAGCTTTTATAAACTTGCAGAACAAGGCAGTGGGACTTCTTGTCAAGGCTTGTTGAAAATAATGATAAAAAACGAACTCTTGTTGGTGTAACTTCAAAAAGGACATGCACTAGAAAGTATAATTTAGTTTTCATTCAAGATAATAGTGAACACAAAGTCCAAGTTTGTCAAAAAATGTTTTTGAATACGTTTTCAATCTCCGCTCAAACGATCCGGACAGTTTTTGAAAAGATTGCGATGAGTAATGGAATAATCCTAAGTCCAGATAAAAGAGGGCAGCATTTTAGGCCAGTAAATGAGTTAAGAGAAAACTCAAAAATGTTTGTAAAGGAACACATTGAGTTATTTCCGCTAGTAGAATCACATTACTGCCGAAAGGATTCGAACAAAAAATACCTAAGTAATGAAATTAAGTTAGTTGGACAAATGTTTCGTCTTTACGAAGAATGGTTTGAATCTAGAGATTATGATTTAATAAATAAGGTAACATTAAGGCAGTATCGTGACATCTTTAACTTTAATTTAAGTTTTTATGTTCCAAAGAAAGATCAATGCGATTTCTGCTTGAAATACGAAAACATGACACCTGAAGAAAAAATAGCTTCAACATTTGAAAATGATCAACATTTGTTCAACAAACAAAAAGCTCGAGAGTTTAAAGAAGCAGACAAAACAGCTGCACAAGCTTACTGCTTGTTTTGACTTCGAAAAAATACTTTCCACTCCTACTGCCAATGCAAGCTGCTTTTATTATAAAAGAAAACTACAAGTTTATAATTTCACGGTTTATGAACTTGCCTCTCATGAAGCCAATTGCTATGTTTGGGATGAAACCATCGCCAAAAAGGGGTGTGCAGAGGTTTCAAACTGCCTTCTTAAATTTATTGAAGAATACGTGACAAAAGGTGTACCTACTAAATTTCGATTTTTGGTCAGACAATTGTGGTGGACAAAATAAAAACAAGGTTTTGTTCGGTTTTTTTGGATGGGCATCCAAAAACTTTAAGATCAACATCACTCATAGATTTTTAAAGAAAGGCCAAAATAAAAACAAGGTTTTGTTCGGTTTTTTTGGATGGGCATCCAAAAACTTTAAGATCAACATCACTCATAGATTTTTAAAGAAAGGCCACACCCAAAACTGAAAAAAGTCAGATAAATAAAATAGTCTACACACCAATCCAATGGCATTTAATTATTAGGAATGCAAAAACTAAAGAACCGGTTTGTAAAGTAACAGAAATGATACAAGATGATTTCAAAGATTTTAAAACTTTTTCATATTCTCTGAATTGGATACAAAATACGGATAATAAATAACTGACAATAAGTAAAATTCGTGAAGTATATTTCAATGCTGACAAACATTATGTGATGAACTACAAATATTTGTTTGAAGATGAATTCAAAATAATAGAATTAAACGCTGCAAAAACAAAAAATAGAAACAAGAACCGATCAAAAAAGTTTCCGCAGGAAGTGTTTGATAGAGTTTACAAGAAACCTATTACCGTTTCCACTGAAAAATATTTGGACCTTATTTCGCTTTGCAAACAAAATCTTATTCCTTCAATTTACCAGGAATTCTACAGGACATTAAAAGCCGCATCTTCTGTTCCAGCTCCATTAGATACCGAAAATGATGACTAAACTTAATTACATTTTACAAACCATGTGAAACTCTTTTTTTTGTTATAAATAAAAAAGTTGAAATTTAATTGTTCTTTTTATTATTTGTATATTCTATAATTATACATTGAAAGTGCAAACATTTCATAGTAAACAATTCTAAGTAACACTTAGGGCCACGTGTTCTTAATTATGTTGCGTCCACTTTCATACTAAGTGAACTTATAATAGATTTCAAATATATTCTTTCCGTGCCGTTTAATACTAAAATGACATAGAATCATTTGAAGTAAGAGCGGAACACTAATAAACATACCAACTCCAATTTAACCTAGATGACGAATTAACACTGATTTGACGTTTAATTTAAAAAAAGCATACAAATAATATAATGATTGATGTATTCAACTCAGAAATCTATCAAGTAAGAAAAAAGTTATACTCAAAAAACTTTGAACCTCTCTCCTGAAAAATAGCATATTTGCACTTAGTATAGTTTTGCATGGGGCCATCGACTTGTTCTATTGATCATTGATATATCCAATCTACACTAATATTATAAAGAGGAAAGATTTGTATTTTTGTATGTAACGAATAAACTCAAAAAGTACTGGACCGATTTTAATAATTCTTTTTTCCATTAGAAAGCTACATTATCACTGAGCTACATTATCACTGAGGCTATATTTGGTACTAGATTACTACAGAAATCTTTTGAAATTCCTATTAAAACCAACCGAAGGTGTAAAAAAATTAGCCATAAAATGTCTTTCATCGCATACGCTGCGAAGAGTATTAATGATAGGACAACAAAATGTTTTCTAATTTGGTGATTCATGGACCAAAGCCAAAGCCACAAGACTAGCTTCTCACTGGGCTTCTAATAAAGAATTCTTATGGAGTTATAAGTATGGTGGGTTTCTTTAGAAAAAGTTATAAACCGCGACAAAACTAAATAAAGTCCAACATTCAACTTGCCTAAACAAAGGGATCGCTTCGCACGACCCCATCTACGGCACTGGATACCCTACTCTACCTAACACCTCTTGATATATTTAGCAAACAAATAGCTTCAAGCTCTGCTATTCGCCTCAAAACCTAATCGCAGTGGGTTAACAACCCTTATTGGCCACTCCGTATTTCTGAAGTGTTTAGAATCAATTCCAAAGCACACAGTATTCACCATCCCCCAACTTCAATTCGAATTCGACAGACACTTCTAGATTTCTATAACTTTCAGGCTCAAATGATGCATATTTCCTAGCATTACTATTATAATTTCCGTGTCTGAGCACTTGATAACAACGTTGGCCAAACGTGATAAACTATTTTCTTATTAGCTTCTTTATGAGACTCACACGATAATATCTCATCAATTGATTTTTTCACACGGTCATTAACAATTTTGGAAGAGTAACATTTAAAGAAATTTAAATTTATTATTTCACAGCCAATAAATGAAACCACTTCATTAGTCTCTCAGTGTGAGATGAAAAATCTTACAAGAGCTGTTGTAAAGTTTGCCTTTCGGAGTTTCTTCTCAAAATCGGAAGTTCTGACTTGATCTCAACCTGCGATTACTTAGACACGATCTTTGAAGCCGTCCCTTCGCGAACGTTCATTATCTTTAATGGACGGATCGAAAACAAGATTAATTCGCAATGCACTAAATCTTGTAACTATTTGGAGAATTTTTTTGACACCTTAATGAAATGACGTATTTAGTCACTTATTTTCTCGACCTTCCCCGCTGTCTGACATCATCTTCTAACAATCGAAATTGTCTGTCTTTTTGATATGTTACATAAAATAGTAGTTTGCATCATTAAATCAAAAACCAGCTTTGATGAAATGACGTAATTTGTCTAATATTTTTTAAGCCTTTAACCCCCTACCGACAGCCTCTCCACCAACGGATAAGTGACAGACAACTTATTTAATGTTTATTTACATATATTTAGACTATGATACCAAATATTTTATTAATGAAATGACGTTACTTTTTTTGTCGCTGCCTCTCCGTAGAATCACGGACAGCAAATTATGGTAAACTCATGTTTTTAATATTTAGTTAACAACAAGTCTGGGGGATAGCTTTTGTTTATTATTATTATCAAATGGAGTTTGAATGTCGTCGTTTGCTGAAGCTTTTTTTCTATCGTTATTTTATACCTTCATTCTTTCAACGCGATTGAAGTTAAAAATTGCAGTATGACGATTTATTATAAGTTTTCTCGTATTTATTCTTCATTTCATGTGCTTTTTTTTCTTTAACACAAAAATATATTAAGTTTAGTGTCTTATGTCCTTTATTGATGACTTTAAATTCTTTATTAGGTTCATTACGAGGACTTATTGTCCACGGCCACCCTAAAAATGTATTTATCCCCATCATTCAATTCTTTTCTCCTCCTCCTTGCTCTTTCTAAACGGACATTTTTTCTTTGTTTTTTCTTAGCTATACTAAAAACAGTAAATAGCTCAAAATAGGCTTACTGTCACTTAATGTTTATAAATCCCGTTATTATTATTTGTAGCATCAAGATTGTAGAAAACGAGAAGGACAATGTTTTTTTAACGGCTGTCACCAAATACAATAGGTTTTATTCATTTAAGGTTTTTGAAACATAAATACAAATAAAATAATGAAAGAAAGAAAATAACACCCCAGACACAAAACTATGTAATAAGGAAACAAAAAGGAAAGAAAACAAGTAGGTAATTCAAGGATAACTCGGCGGCGCGGCGCGGGGGCGGCGCGGCGGTCATACCAACAACATCAGGATCATGAGTATCCAAAAGACAAAGAATAACCAACAAACGATTATGGCAAACAATAAGCCATAAAATAAAGAATACAACAATAACATCCGCAGAAAAAGAAACCGCGTTAATACAAATAATTAGGGACTTTAATTTCATCGAATTTGATTCTTGCTTGTTAAAAAAAAAAGAAATATTTGTTGTTACTTTAAAATCGAATAGGACATTGGAAGTTCCTTGGAACTTTATTTGTAAAGGGTTTTTCAATTGGCGAGGGTCATTTTGTTTTGGTGACATCTGTCAAATCTTTTGTTTGTTATTCAGTTGTTTATGCCAAAACAAAACACTCAAAATAAGTGTTCGTTAACGCAAACGTTGCGCGCATTGCGCCCATTTTACGGTAGACGTGGTGGCCCTTCACAGTCGACTCTTCAATATTTGGTGGCCAAATTTATGACGACCGGTTCAGTAAGAGCCCGTTCACACGATTCGATTTTTTCACCGTATCGGATATTTTCTCGATTCGGTGTCTTTCGGTTGGAGTGTTCAGATGGTATGATAATTTAACCGTACACTGTACTCAACCCTACACCGTACTCGGTTTTCAGTTGCATTCGTATTGTATGTGCGTCAAGACGCATGAAGATGGACTGGAATACATTTATAGTAATAAACTGGTATCGCAAGTATCGTCAACAGCAACGGATTTCAAATCGAAGATTCTGGGTACATCCTATTGTGAGACAAAGGAATATTTTGGGCTCTTTTAATACGCTAATGTGTCAATTACGACAGGACGAAACAAATTTTGTTAATTTATTTTCGAATGTCGGTACCTACTTTCGATGATCTATTAAAAAGAGTAGAAATAAGTTTGACAAGGCAAGACACAACTATGAGAGCAAGCATCAGTCCAGAAGAAAAATTAGCCATCTGTTTAAGGTAAGCTATATAGTTTTATTTTTGTACTTATTCATATTTTAATGAAAATAATAACTTTTAACAAAATATAATAAGTAATAATAAGAGTAATATACTAATTTAATAATTATAATGATAATTAATATATTTAGCTCTAAATTATATCAGCAAAGTCATATTCCTCGGACTCTTGACTTGTGGTTGACATTACTGAAACTGGTGCTGAAATCACACTTGGGCTAGCAGTTGGTTGGTGTAAGTACGGTTATATTCTGGAAATGTGGTTGACGTTGTTGAGGCAGTTGAGAGTAATATTCATAATTTGGCCACGGATAATTATGTTGCATAGGAGTTGGTGTTTGTAAATTGTGTTGGTTGTTGTATGCATATTGCGAGGTTTTCTTTTTAATATTTTGTAACAACAATATGACGCCAGCTTGGAATTCTAAAGTTTGATCCTCATTAAGTGATGTCATGCTAGGCAGAAGGCCTTTGAAAAATGACAAATGACGGTTTTTTTCGTTCCCTGGTGTCTGTATTTGGTGATCGATAAATTTTAACACTTTTGCATCCAATTCACGCAACGGATCTGACTTGCGCTTCTTTTGTGTACCAGAAATACTAGGTTGGTTAGCTGGTGCTTCATTAAAAACGTTTTTTTCCCTCTCATCAGTTTGGTGTGATCCTTCGTTTTCCTCAATCGGACCATCCTAAGCGCTTTCTTGGGCAGTTATTGAGTCCATTATTTAAAAAAAAAACACATTTGATTATGGTACAAATACAATCTTGATGGCTTGGCAGAAGATCCAGACCTTTTTTCATCTTTTTGTTTTTTCATCGATTTCATCCATGAATCTCTTGTTTGGGTCCATTTTTTCAAAACGATTTCACCTGGTTTTAATGATTTAAATGATAATTAAATGTGTACACAAATATAATTATTTATTTTTAATTTTTTCTTTTAGGTATTTAGCGTCTGGGTGTTCATTTAAAGATCTTTATTATTCCTATCGAATCGGTATTTCAACAATAAGCTACATTGTAAGAGAAGTAACATCAAATATACCTATGGGCAAATCTACATAACGAATTTATGCAATTACCAACTACATCTACGACATGGGAACATTTTTATTAAGAAAGAGAATAGATAAAAACAGTACTTATCACACTCTTTGTTTTGTTTTGTTTTCTCTTAAAGTCAAGCTTTCGTAAATTGTAATTTATGTAATCTCATTGTGTTTTTGTTTAATTGTCGTCCGCTAGTGATGGTTCCGCAGTTGAGAACAGAAATGCATTCGTATTGAATAAAAAGAATTAAAATTTAAAAAACAACAACAAATTTTGTCTTTTTATAACGATTTTTGCGGTCAATAAGGAAAAACCTTTTTTAAATAGTTAATGGGAACAAATATCGAATGGTTTTCAATCAAGGGCCAATTTTCCACACTGTATTGGTGCTGTTGATGGACAACACATAAGAGTAAAAAATCCTTCAAATAGTGGATCGATGTATTTCAACTACAAGGACTATTTTTCAATTATATTATTAGCCGACGCGTCGTAGATTCGGAATACCGGTTTATATATTATGTGAGTGTCGGATCATATGGAAAAGACTGTGATTCTTCAATTTTTAAGCGAACAACATTTTGGAAAAAGTTGACAGAAAATGTATTGCACTTACCTATACCAAGACCTTTAAGTGAACATTCAAACACAAATGTTTCTTTCGTGATTATTGGAGACGAAGGTTTTGCATTAAATGACAATTAATTAAGAGCTTATGGAGTTACACATTTAGATAAGGTTAAACGTGTATTTAACTATCGATTAACTAGAGCCAGGAGCTATGTAGAATGCGCTTTTGGTATCCTGTCAAACAAATGGCGAATATTTCATAGATCTTTGGACGTAAATGTAGAAACAGCTTTCTGGGTAGTAAAAGCATGCACAGTATTACATAATTTTGTCAGACAAAAAGATGGATTTGATTTTCAAAGTGACCAGATAAAACCAGAAATAAACTGTTTTGATAATCACCCCTATCACAGAGTCCCTCGTAGTGAGTCCCCGAAAATTTTGTTACGCTACGAATAAAATTACATTTACATCATAAGCCCCGAACGAAATCAAAAAAGCATTGCCACACAGAAATACTAATTTCGGAGTGTCAAAATCAGCTGATTTGCGTCAAAACAAGAAAAATAAATCTTTCTATTTGTTTTTGTCTTTAAAAATGGATAATATTGCCGCTGCATTCTTTTTTGTTCTCAACCATTTTTCTCTTGATGTATGCCTTCCAATCTAACCACACCTAAGAATTGAATTGAATTATAAAAAAGTTTGGACTAATCTATTCAATTTACTTTTCTCCAGCTAGAGGTGTCCTTAGAAGGTGGGCCTAGGCTATTTAACTCTGTTTTTACTGCTTCCCAAAAGGAACTCACTTGCTCCTAAGGGATTTTCGAAAATCCTTGGGTAATTTCAGATTTTTGTTGAAGCATTTCATAAAGCCTTTCGAACTGAATTTTATTTGTGATAACTTTATTTGCCCTTCAAAAAAAAAATAAAATATAGGTAAACACTATACTTATTAAAACAATAGTAAAACTTACATGATTCTTTTCATATATTTTATTTTTATTTAATTTATCTTCGCACGCTAAATATTTTTTTTTCGTTTTAAATTGAACTCCGATCAAAATAACTGTTTGTAGAAAAAACTGCCAAACTTCCTATTCATTCGGGGCTAGTGATACCACATTTCACGAACTCCGAATTTCGTAGCAAATTTTTTTAGTACGACGGGAGCAATGTTTTTTTTTTCGGGGTTCGTACTACGAATCTATTACGACGGGGCCTGTGATAAGGCTGAATATATTAAACGCACAATCAATCAGAGGAGGCAGTTCTGCAAATTCAATCAGACCAACATTTGCTGAATATTTTGTCTCTGAAGTTGTATCAGTTCCTTGGCAAGATGAAGCGATAGGATTTTGAACATACAAGTCATCTGTTATCTGTATATGATTAAATTATTACGATCTATAATATTTTTATATTACGCAGTCAAGAAACTTCAAAATCAAGATTTTATTAGATTATTATAATTACATACCTACGTCATATTAGATATTATTATTTTATTAGCTATACATATATATTACATGAGTTATTATTTATTAACTACTTAAAATATAGTTTTTGTTGAATACATACATATTTATCTATCCTGTATTACAAAATGCACGAATAAAAATAATATCAAAAATTATAATTACTTACCAAAATTTTGCCTTTCCTTTGTATTTCCTTTCCTTTGTATTCATATTATCCGTTCACTTATAATTAAAAGTTTAATAACTAATTGTAATTAAATTAAATTTAATTAGCTGTAATTAAAATACCTGTAATCTTATTAAATTGTAAAACACAAAAACGGCAGTAGCCCAGACGAAGAACGACGCACTATCGGTCAAAATATCGAATCGTCTGCACGCACTGTCTATAAATACATTGCCATGATAAGCCGAATCGTTTTTTTTACCGTACGACCGAAAACGATTTGCAGAGACAAAACCGACCTAATCGGTAATTTTACCGTATACAGTTAAATGCCGTATCGTCTGAATATACTCATTTAAATTATATTGACACTGGCTTATACGGTAAAATCGACGATACGGCAAATCCGCCGATTCGGGATCGTGTGAACAGACTCTAAACAATCAGCCAACACCCGTATGTTCAAGGAACGCAAGATCAGCCGAGAACTTCGCCGCGGTCCAAAATCCACACCAAACGGTAACTTTTTGAGGAAGCATTATCACCTGTTGAACCGGTGAACCTCGCGTGGTGAACCTTTGCTTGTTAATACAGCCATTCATCCAAAAATGCGCCTCGTCACTAAAGATGATTTTTCGGTCAAAATTGGGGTCCTCTATAAACGATTCGAAGCCCAGTCCCCCAAAATCTACCACCGCCAATAGTAAAACCCTTTACATGACAATGATCCGAAACATGCAGCCAAAGTGGTCAGGGATTGGTTCACGTGCTTACTTACTTAAGGTGGCGCAACAATCCGGGATGGACCTGGACTTCAACCAAATGCGTCTCCAGCCAGCTCGGCCCCTAGCTAGCTCTATCCACTTTCGCACGCCAAATTGTTTAAGATCCTCTCCCACCTGCGTGCACCAGCTGAGTCACAGTTTTCGTTTACTGCCCTGTCCCTCGGGATTGGATTCGAAGACCTTCCGGACTGGAACGTTGATGTTCACTTGCCCTACATGACCCAGCCATCAAAGTCTCTTTTCTTTCTTAACCTGTCCAGTATCGCTGTACAGCTCATATAGTTCGTCGTTGAATCTTCTCCTCCATTCTCCATCCATACAGAAGCGACCATAATTTCAGAGATTGGTTTACCCACGAAAATATTGATGTTTTAAGCTGGCCTGCTCCAAGTCCCGACTTTAACCCAATTAAAAACCTATGGAGTGATATTAAAGTCAAGATCAGGCAAATAAAATCCAAATTCGGAAGAACTTTGAATCGGAATTTACGAAGCTTGGTATACTATTCCCAAGAGGCGATGTCAGAAATTATTGGAGAGTTTGCCAGGAAGATGCCAAGAAACTTACTTTGAAAAATCGTGGTGAATCAACAAAGTATTAACTAGGTAATTAGAAAGAAGACGGTATAAAAGAGATTTTTAATTTCCAAACCTTTGATTTGTATCAGATTCCAGCAGAAAGCTTTTATCACAATCAGCATTTAGTTTTTTTTTTCATTTAATCCCAAGATGTCTAGTTTTATTTTTGGTTCTTAATCATCTTAAATTCATCTGAAGTTCCTACAAAATAATATAAACTGTGCACTTTATACTATACCCAACAACTCGACTTTGAACTCTTAAAAACATACGTATGTATATTGTTCAATTTAAGGCACTTTTTTAAGTTTTCTTTTTTCGGACAAGTAAATAGGACCCTGATTTCCTTCGTGAAATGATAAGAGATTATAAAATACGATAAAAGGGTTGGGCTCGCCTCGAGATGCCTTAAGATTTTTGAAAACTATTTTTGTAAAATGTCGGCATTAATTTCTTCGTGATAATCGCTTACTTACTTACTTACTTAAGGTGGAGCTACAGTCCTGTGTGAACTAGGGCCTTACCCAAAAAACTTCTCCATCTAGCTCGGTCCCTAGCTAGATGTCTCCAGTTTCACGCTCCGAGTTGGGTGAGGTCACCTTCCACTTGTGCGCGCCACCTGATTCACGGTCTTTCTGGGCCGGAGCATTGATTTCCATGCGCTCTATGTGACCCAGCCATCTTAGTCGTTGGACTTTTACCCTTCTGGCTAAGTCTACGTCGTTGTACAGCCCGTACAGCTCGTCATTCCATCTTCTCCTCCAATCCCCTTCGATGCATACGGGACCGTAGATCACACGAAAAATTTTTCTCTCGAAACGACCCAAGGTGCTTTCATCCGCTTTTGTCATAGTCCATGCTTCTGCACCGTATAGCAGGACGGGGATGATAAGGGTCTTATATAGCTTCACTTTGGTCTTTCGAGAGAGGACTTTACCACTCAATTGCTAGCCCAAAGAAACAGCGGTTAGCAAGAGTTATTCTTCGTTTGATCTCAGCGCTGTTTTCTGCGTTTACAGCGGAGCCTAGGTAGACGAAGTCCTTGACTACCTCAAAGTTACGTCTGTCGATGGTGACGTTTTGACCAAGACGTCGGTGTTGCAGGTCCTTTCTTGACGACAGCATGTACTTTGTTTTGCCCTCATTAACCGTTAAACCCATTTTTGCCGCTCCTGCCTCAATACTCACAAAAGCCCCATTTACATCACGCTGAGTTCTTCCGGTTATGTCCATGTCATCAGCATACGCTAGTAATTGGACAGACTTTTGAAAGATAGTGCCTCTCTGACTTGTGAGCTTTGCACTATTCTTTCAAGTACGATGTTAAAAGAATCCCATGACAGCGCATCACCCTGTCTAAAACCTTTTTTGACATCGAAAGGTTCTGTTAAGTTTTTTCCAACCTTTATGGAGCAGCGTGAATTCTCCATGGTCATCCTGCACAAGCGGACGAGTTTGGCAGGGATGCCAAAACTATACATGGTTCTATACAGTTCGTCCCTGTAGATACTGTCATATGCGGCCTTGAAATCGATGAAAAGATGGTGGGTGTCGATTTGGTGTTCTTTGGGATCTGCCGTAATGTGAATATTTGATCGACTGTGGACTTTTCTGGTCTAAAACCACACTGATAAGGACCTATCAGGTTGTTGACGATAGGCTTTAGACGTTCACATATTACCGCAGAGAAGATTTTGTAGGCAATGTTAAGTAGACTGATTCCTCTGTAATTGGTGCAGTTTAGAGGGTCTCCTTTTTTCAGGATCGGGCAAACAATACTGAGGTTCCATTCATCGGGCATGCTTTTTTCCGACCATATCTTACAGATAAGTTGGTGCATGCTCCTAACCAACTTATCTGAAGCTGCTTTAAAGAGCTCGGCATTGAAGCCATCCGCTCTAGCGGCTTTGTTAGACTTCAGCTTAGATACGGCAATCTTTACTTCGTGTAAGTCGGGAAGACGGGATTGTTGGCTTTCATCGTCTATGTTGAATGGATCATCCTGCCTTCCATATCCTCAGCATTGACTGCGGTTCCACTATGATGTTTTCACTTTCGTCTTTGCAGCCTTCGGTTCTAGGTTTATGTACTTGTGAATTTCGTTTGACCTGTTCATAAAACTTTCGAACTTCATTCCTCTCAACATCTTCGACCGCACGCTTCTCATGCTCTCTCTTTTTCCTTTTAAAAAGTCGGTGTTCCTCTCGCCTCTTATGCTCATAGAGCTCATGAGCAGCTCTCGTCCTTTTATCCAGCGCCGCTTTGCGTGCCTGTTGTTTGGCTGTATTTGCCTGCCGACATTCCTCATCAATCCAGGGGTTCCTTGTTGGTGGTGGCTTGAAACGCAGCACGTCAGAGGCGGCTTCTCTGATTGCCTCTTGGCAATATTGATACTGGTTCTCGATACATTGTGTTGGCGGCAGAGAACGTCGAGAGAGGTTACTTGTAACTCGGTCGGAGAAGGATTTGGTGATCTCTTGTAATTGTAGCCGTTCGACGTTATATCTTCTCCCAGCATCTCCCTGTTTTGCCTTAAGACTGGAAGACCAAAGTGTTACTTTGGCTACAACGAGGTAGTGGTCCAAGTCGATGTTAGCTCCTCGGAAAGTTCGGACATCCATGATGCTGGAAGTGTGTCTGGCATCGATCGCAATATGGTCAATCTGGTTGACTGTTGATTGATCTGGAGAACTCCAAGTTCATTTGTGGATGTTGAGGTATTTAAAGCCCATACTGGCTACCATGCCGTTTCGCCTAGCAGCAAAGTCGATGAGCCTGAATCCGTTATCGGAAGTGTTGCCGTGCAGGCTGTTCCTGATTATTTCACCAAAGATGTCTTTCCTTCCTAGCTTGGCATTAAAATCGCCCAGGACAGTTTTAATATCGTAGCTAGGACACTGCTCATATGTTTTGTCTAAGAGCTCGAAGAACAAATTTTTGGTGTTGTCATCCTTCTCTGCTTTGGGGGCGTGCGCGCATATCAGGCTAATGTTGCCGAATTTAGCCTTGATGCGGATGGTCATGAGGCGCTCATTGATGTACCTATAGCTCAAGACTTGTTGCCTTAGTCTGGTTCCAATGACAAATCCGCATCCAAATAAGCGCTGTTGGTTTTCTCGGTAGCAGTCACCATAGTGTCGCAGTTTTTCATCCTCTTTTTGCCCGGCCCATCCCATCGTATTTTCTGGATGGCGGTGATGTCTGCTTTATAGCAGTCTAGGGCCTCCGCTTATTCTTCGGCTGCACGTGGTCTGTTAAGGGACCTAACATTCCACGTGCATATCCGAAGTTCGTTGTCCTTAATTCGTTTGCTTAGGTTGTCAACAGTAAATCCGTCCGTATCCGAGGCTTGTTGGTGCTTCGCAACTATGAGATTTTTAAGTGGTCAGGAAGTCACCCCGACGGCACAACCTTCAACCTGGACTGCCAGATCCTTAGTATAACTCCAAGGACGGGGAGCCGGATAAATCGCTACTGTTCCCAGAAATGAGACACCTGTTGAACTGCCTATATGTGAACTAAGTAAACATGTTTCCCTTCCAGATGCGGAAGCCGTTTTTATAGAAAATGTCTTTCGTTGAAAGCTTGGCGTGGTATTAGCATGGCTGTTTCGGTTCAAATTTTTCTCGAGTGTGTCCCTCGTTTATCCTAGCTTCATCGGTGAAGTAAATCTTTTTGTTTTGATCTTTCTGTTTTCTAATCTCCCGCCAGTATTTTCTACTCCATGTTATGATGTCTTCTCATTAAATCAAGACTCTTCTCATTTATGTTTTCGTTGACGTTGAATCCTAGATTTTTCCTCAAGATGTTATGAAAGGTTGATCGATTTATTTGTGTGACTTATGGTTTATGTTATATCTCACACGCAATATTGTTCAACGTAGGAAGTCCGTCATTGGAGAAAATTCATGAACTATTTGCCTTAGAGAGCATTTGTTTACTTGTTTACTTTTCTTAGATTTTAAACTGTTCGTTCTAATACCGAACAGACATCTAGCTATAGTAACCGAGCTAGCTGAAGAAGTTTAATTGTTGAGTTAGGCCCTAGTTCACACAGGACTGTAGCGCCTATGCACATACTGACAGTGATTGAATTTGAAATGTAAAGGGACTGAAGGCATTCTTGTGCGAATTATAGCTCTCTTATAAGGCCCGTACTGCACACATTTATTTGACAGATTATATTTACAGCATTTTCATGATTCATTAAACCTAATTACTCTAAAAGGATTCAATAATTAGAAAACAACCATTACGAGTAAGGTTAGCTTAAAAGGACTTTTCGGATTCCCGTTTTTGTAAATAGAAAGAAAAGACAACTTTTTAAAGTGCGATATGTCTGATGCGAGGGACTTCGAGCAACAAAAGAACCCTAATTTCTTATAACATGTGCAACGAGTATGCTTCAATGTTTTTTGCCTTGAATTGTATAATGTATGGTAGTCTCCTTATTATCCTTTTGTTAAGTTACATTTTCTTTATTTTATATTTTATATTATTTTTTTAAATTCTTCATCTCTCAACTTCTACTCTCGTTCTCGTTATCGTTCTACTAGACCCTTATGGAAAACCGCATTTTTAATACCACGCAACAAACAAAACAATAATAAAACAAGAGTTAAGAGTAGCAACAAAGAGCATGACATTGACGGTTGATGTTAGACGACGACACGTTATAGAGCTTTCAACGTTTAACCTGGTTCATATTATAAATGAATGAGCGTTGAAGCTTGTTAGGAAGCCAAGATGGGGCAGTTGAAGAGGCCTGTTGTTTTATTGCGTGCGTATGTGATCCTGTGTACATTTTCAACAACAACTAAAAAAAAACAGATCCTTTATGCAAATTCTTTTATCCTTGTTCTTGAAAAGATACTTAAAAAGATATACGTACCTACATATGAATACTTCAAAAGATGAGTTCAACTGTTGCTGTCTTATTGTTTTCACTTTTTTGTTGTTGTTGTTTTTAAAAATGTTTGCATATTTAAATTGTGATGAGTGCGGGTGCGGCTTGAATAGAAGATTGTTGTTGTTGTTGTTATTTTCTGTTCCAGCTGACATGATGCGAGGCGAAGTGGGTTTTTGTTTTATATGCTCAGGGACATTTATGGTTTTGTGTCTTTTGTTCTTCTCTTAATTGGCCTTAACCTGATTGTTGTATTCAAATTGAAATTCCTTTTAACACTTTTTTGTTTCTAGACTTTTAAATGTTGTATATTTTAACATAGTAAAGGGTGGACCAAACATAAGTTTCTTTTATTTATTAAGATTTTAAGTAAGAGTAAACATTCCCAAAAGTTATGGAACACGATGTCCTTTCCTCGTACCGCATGAAAAAGAGAGAAGTTCACTGCTGTGTGCGCTGTGACAAGCGTAACTACATCAACGTATTGGCGCAAGAAAATGCTGCAAACTGGTGCGACGGCAGAACCGTTTACAAAAGAACCAAAGAGTTGACTGGTGCAGACTGCTCAAAGCAGCACCCAGTGAAAGAAGTAGACGGTACTTTGCCAAGTTAGGTGGATGAAGAAGTCAGAAGGTGGAAAGAACACCTTTCCTCGGTTTTAAACCGAGTGTTTGCAAATAACGTGCAGCCGATGCCTTCTGAAGCGCCCGAACAAACTAATCCCCGAAACCGTACTGCACCTCCCAGTAAAGATGAGATCGTAGTCGCAATTAAAGCACTTAAGAACAACAAAGCGGTATGATTCGATGGAATTCCCGCAGAGCTTTTACAAGCAGCGCCAACGTCATCAAGCGAACTGCTTTATCCGCTCTTAAACGAAGCCTGGACCAACGAAAGCTTCCCGGATGAGTACAAGAAGGGAATGATTGTCAAGCTCCCAAAAAGAGGAGATCTTACAAAGTGCGATAACTGGAGAGGAATTTGCGTTCTACCTGCCTTTGCCAAAGAGTAGCAAAAATCATACTGGAACGCATCAGAGAACACCTTGAGGCAACACTCGATGCCGAACAAGCAGGATTCCGCGCTGGATCCTCCTGTATTGATCACATCAACACCCTGTGGATCATTATTGAGCAGTGCGTTGAATATCGAGCACCACTACACCTGCTGTTCATCGACTTCGAGAAGGTCTTTGATAGCGTCAACAGGGAGTACATCTGGTTAGCTATGCGGAGGAAAGGCATTCCAGAAAAACTAATTGCTGTTATGAAAGCAACATATGATGGATCCAAGTGTCACGTTCTGTACGATGGTAGGTTGGCCGAGGGTTTTGAAATCCGTAGCGGAGTCGGACAGGGCTGTATTCTGTCGCCAATATTTTTTTTGTTAGTGATAAGCGATGTACTGCGCGCAGCTTTGTCAGGTAGCGGAGGGATCAAATGGACTTTGACATCCTATTTAAAGCACTTGAATTACACGGACGATGTTTTCTGACTCTCTCATAGGATCATGGATCTCCATCAAATGACATCAAGTGTGGAAAGAGAAGCAGAAATCGTGGGGCTCCAAATTAATTCCGGAAAAACAAAAATGATCAGCCTTGGAACCCGATCATCCTCTTAAATAAATATTTCCTCACAACCGTTGGAGAAAGTGGAGAGCTTTCAATAACTTGGAAGAATCGTCTCCATCGAAGGCGGAACCGAACAAGACGTCATCTGTCGCATCAGCAAAGCAAAAGCGGCGGCGTTCGGTTTGCTGTCAAACATTTATAGGAATAACTCTATCAGCTTAAGAACGAAGCTGAGACTGTTTCGCAAAAATGTGGAATCTGTGCTTCTTTATGGGTGCAGCACCTGGAAGGTTACTTTAGCCATTACAAGGAAGCAACAAACCATCGTGAATATATGTCATCGCAACATCCTAAGGATTTTCTGGCCAAACCGAATATCCAATGGGGTTCTTCATAGAAGGACAGGTTAGGAACCTATAGACTCTCTTATACGAAGGCGTAAGTGGTAGTGGATTGGACATACGCTTCGAAAAGGTAGCAATGCAGTATAATTCGCTTACACAAGAAGGAAGAAGAGCTGGACGACCGAGAAGCACATGGCGCAGGACAGTCGAGGAGGAATCAGCGTCACTAGGCAAGAGTTGGAGGGAGCTGAAACACATCTCCGGAAACCGCACACGATGGCGCTATGCCCCTTAAGGGGTTCCCAACGGACTTAGCAGGTCTAAGGACCTACGTAAGTAAGTAAGTAGATATAAATAACAAATGAGAAGTTTGCATTTTGATATAATGGGGAGTCTATTAAATATCCTGCATGAGGAAATATAATAATTTCTAAATGCAGTTGTTCGATATACCGATGTAGAAACTTGGTTTAAAAAATGTCCACTTAAAAATTATTATCATTTATTCTAAAATTAAGACTTTCTGATCTCTAAAAGAAATTTTTTAGAACTTTATAACAATACATATGTATGTCGCGCTGAAAGAATTTGCAAATCCCTAAATAGTGGAAAACTAGGGTACAGGCGAGACTTACCATATATTTTCTTCAAAACACTTTTTTGGAAAACTAACTGGAGATGTATTTTGTTATAATATGAACCTCCCTATTTTAATTTCGAATGAAAACTGCCAAAATACATTTTAAGCAGCAGTTTGGAACAGCAAACTTTACGCAAAAAGAAGAAGTTTTTGAGAGTGCACCGAAAATATTATCTAAGATTTTCTATGCGGTTATAAAAACTCATTCTAAAATCAAATATTAATCCCAAATACTTGAATTCATTAATTATTTCTAATTTAAAACATTTATCACAACAGCCCCTTGAATCCTTAAATGTTATTAAAGTAAGCATAGGATTACAGGTGCAAGCTTAGACCCCAATTTATAACAGATATAAAATTCAGATAACTATCTGTAACCCACATCATCTGCAAAGGCTGCCAGAGAAACCTTAAATGGCATACTGAATAAAGAACTAATGTATACCAAAAAAGTAGTGGTCTTAAAACCGAACTTTGTGGAACTCCCAAATAGAATGTCTTCATATCACTCCTAATACCATCAAATTTCACTCTTTGAGCTCTTAAATTTAAATAGAACTCAACCAATCACTAATGCAACCTCAAAACCCAGCACTTTCAAGTTTTTCTGTCAAGACTTACAACTATTTGAGAACAGAAATGTAACAACACATCTTCGATTTATTTATTGTTTTGAAAACAAACTGAACATCACTGACAAATTTTGTTCCCGTTAGAGAGCTCACCATTCTATTTTGCACAGCTTTTTCAAAAATCTTACTTATTGAGGGCAAGAGTGATATATGTAGGTCTTTGGTTACCCAGATCATTAGATGCGTCTTTCTTAAAAAATTGGCAAAATATTGTCACTTTTAAGAGCAACCAGAAATACTCCAGAGTAGTACCCGTTGCATGATGGTTAGTGAGTTGGACTGTCATGCCAGAGTTCTTGGGTTTGATCCCTGCTTATGCCATCTAAATTTTTTTTCACTGGTACTGCCTCTTACGAGGAATTGACAAATGCTCCAATAGTAATACTTGTCATGAAAAGTGCTTTCTCAAATTACCCGTTCGGATTCAGCTCAAAAATGTAGGTCCCCTCAATCCCAGACAACATTACTCGCACACAGGAATGGTTGAGACTTGTAGAAGTCACTATAGGCAATAGTTCTCAAGCACCTATTCAAGCTCTTAGGACCAAACTGCGAAGCGATAGGGAAGCAAATGACCTACACCTTCAGTTGTTGAGTCGATCGGATATGAGCAGTCGTGATCGATTGGGATATCTCACTCACGGCTGCGGCAGCAACATCACAGTTTATGCGCATATGATGTTAAAAGGACCAAGAGTATTGCTCAATATCATTTTAGTCTCGAGACCTTTCTGCAGAAAATTGCGTGCTACTTTCTGTTAATTTCGGCCAAAAATTCTTACTCACATTTCATTCCGCGGATACATGATACTGCCTTTCTGTCATGATTTTGAGCGTAAAACATCTGGCCCACCCTATGTAAGTAGAAACGTTTCGTTTGCCGTAGAAATTCACATTACATCAGGGCAGTTGTCCCGGTGATACTTGAATTCCACACCGTCGTCTCTCAGCCAACCTTGAAACTAATTTAAAAAATATATATAAAACCTCTTTAAAACCAATTGAAATCAGTGAAAACCAATGAAAATGTGTACTTATACTTATTTTTGTCCCTCCTGCTGCGCTGTTTGAATATTTTCAGCCACAATCAGAAACCATATCCTAGGAACTTAACCGATTTTCTATAGAATGTGACATTTGCAATAAATTGAAAATTAACTCCACCATATTGTCATTAGCAATGTTGGTTCTGCTTCCACTATATCTATAGTCATTACTTTAACTCCACACCAATCCCATCTCTCGCCGCCCGCTCAAAATTGAGAGGAAACCTTTTCACAGTATTTTAATTGTCACCGTACTCTACCATCATCACCCCTTTTCTACTTTGCATACAACGTGCGATGATGGTGCTGTGGTAACGTTTGTTGAAAGTTTTTGAAATGTATATCCTTATAGCTCTATGATTCCACAAGATACGCATATATTTTAACATAGGTATATAGACTGGAGAGTTGATAGATACTTATATTTGTACTCAACCTCATTAACCAAAACCCGACGATTTGATTGGAAGAACGACGAGGTGGACTCTCCTCATGTTCGGGATGAACTTTGAGTGCTCTGGCAAAATTGTCATAAGCAGAATGATGCAAAAGAACCATAACATTCGATAAACAAATTGGTTAGAAGAATTGCCATCTCTTTTACGACTCTAGGACGCAAGGATACGAACGGACGCTGACAGCTATAGTCCTCGTCATCGTTGTCGCCAGTGTCGTCGTCGGGCATCGTTGTCGTAATGAAGTAGCAATCAGCAACAGAAAACCAATTAAGAGAAATTATAACCACACCATCACTTTTTTAATCCTTGTTTTGTTTTTTCGAACATCATCGAACTCATTACTTTCTTATAAGCTTCTTTATCAAGTTTGAATTGGAAAATTATTTGACTAATGAGTAATGAGATTAATCAATTTGAAAAGGACACTTAAGGGAGGTCGTTTAAATATGGTTTAGTAATTTGTTTGAATGTAAACTTACGCCGAAGAATAACTTTCCAAGGTTAGTGTTCAAATATACAGCTTTTGATTGAATAAAATCTAATATTTGTAACTTTCGATTTCAAATGATATTAAATTATGTTTATTGGACTTAAGATTTTTATTAACTAACTCTACTTATAGTAGTGCCCGTAGCGTGATGGTGCGTTGTACTGTCATGCAAGGGGTCTTGGGTTCAATCCCTGCCTGTGCCACCTAACTTTTTTCACGGGTACTGCCTCTTGCGAGGAATTGACAAATCCTCCAAGAGTAATTTTTGTCATGAAAAGTGCTTTCTGAAATAAGCCCTTCGGATTCGGCATATAAACTGTAGGTCCCTTCCATCTCTGACAAAATTACTCGCACACAGGAATGGTTAAGAGTTGAAAGTCACTAGGCCCTGGTTCTTCGCCACCTAATTTATTTATTTCTAACTCTACTGATACATAATAGTACAGCAACTTTTCAGAAGTTCTGATTTCGGTAATTTTCTTATAATGAAGTTCCCGACCAAAAATTTTCTGACTTCTTTTTTCGTTGATTGAATATTTTAACACTTAGAAAATTTTGTTATTTTTCTCCATATTTTGGAAAATTTTCAAACTCAACAATAAAAAAACTAGATATTTTTGTATATGTTTTCGGCTGTATCAAGTGATTTATCGTGAGGTTTGATTTTCATTAGGCTTTTTTGACGCGTGACCCTATCGTTTGGGAGGTCATCAAGGAAAGACTTATGTACACCACAACAACTTCCGTAAATGTTGTGGAAAAACTCAATGAAAATCCTTCAATGTTCGAATCTCAGTGATGGTAGAAAAGTTTGTCAGTTAATATGAACGAACTAAATACTTAGTACCACAAATAAATTAATCTGATGATCGGTTGGAACCCGTGGGGCAAGTTGTTGTTATAGTATTCAAACCCTACTGAAAATCCGTTTTGTTTTCATGTAATTCGTTTGGTGATGAAGACTTAATGATAATGTTTATAAGAAAAAGCTCGTGAAACATTGGAGTTGTGGAAAAATAATTTGTGATTAGTGTGATACGATTAAAGCTTTGGGAGCCAACATTACTTGTGTTATTCGTCAATCGGTATGCTCGAACGAGTCGTCTAAAATTGGACATTCCCAATGCACCTTCTCAGAGATTATCCTGTGCAAAATGTGTACATGATGGCAATTACAAAAGACCGTGTCATGATAATTGCTCATCAAACCGGTAGTAGAAATCAGAGATGTACCTAACCCATTTCAAAGTTGAGGTTAGTTACTTGTCGTTGAACGGAGGAATTATAACGCTTATCAGTGCAAAAACAACGAAATATGCATTCCAAAAACTGTACTAACTTGTATGTAGTGTGTAATGTTTGAGTGAAACAAATAATGCAAATTGGATACGATTTTTTGACGCCGGATATCGCTTTTTAAACTGGAATATTGTGTTAATTAAAAAGGAAATAATAGAACATCGTCGTTGCGTTATGTGTCCGCGATCTGTCTACTGACAAAGGCGACTTGTAGTGTAAGAGGATGTGCCTGATCATGAATCAGAGAACAATCTTTGATACAAGTTAGTGCATATATGTACATAATATGAGTACTTTTATGATAAAATACTAATGGCGACGACATATTTCAGCAAAAAAGAAAATAAATTTATAAGTTATACTTGAATTCAGTTAGAACAATGAGGATTACGGCGATTTTCTTAAAAAATCAAATACAAACTAACATTTTTTCAGGGTCATTTAAACTACTCACATTTGGACTTGGATTGATTTTGACAACGAGTATTCGATATGCCTCACATTTAAACAGCAACGTAATAGCCCTCTCCGAATAGGGGGGATTGCTGCATCTTCAATAATTCCGAAAATCTGACCCGTTGCAGGATTTCACTATTAATCAAAAACCCAATTGCTATGTGATCACCGTTTATATATCCCTGTTGAAAGTAGATCTTGTTCTATCAAACAGTACTATTGTACCTGCCTAACAGGGATAAGAACAATTGACACCTTTGCCATTTGATTTCTGTTAGAAATTTTGATATTCGAATATGTTTGATAACTTTTTCAGCCAATTAGGTGAAACAACAATCTATAGAGAACCAGGGCAATTTTTGTGTGCGAGTCATGACAGTAATTGAGGGGACTTACAGTTTATATGCCGAATCCGAACAGCTTATTTGAGAAAGCACTATTCATGACAAGAATTACTCTTGGAGGATTTGTAAAGTCCTCGCAAGAGGCAGTACCTACATATTGTCCCTTACTACCGACGGAGATAAATTAAGACCCAGTTGCCTGAACCAATTTCTAATACCGATGATGTTGTATTTGACAATTATAAACACATTTTTTCTGTGTAACAAGTGTACCCTTTTATTTTCGTATTCAAGGAAATTAAAGTAATACATGACAAAATGGTTTGAACGCACTTAAAAACGGTCTCCTTTCAACTAAAAAATATCAATTTTGTACCAAATATTTTTATTAGTGGTATTTTCAACCAGTAAAAATCTTAAAATTCTTGACAACTTTTTCTCCAACAAGAATTTTTAATTTATTTATTCAATTTTTAAGTACAATAACTAATTATTACTTACACAATAATTTAATACATAATACATACAAATTTACTCTTAGTATCACAATATAAAAAGGTAAATGGAGTGAGTTTTATTAATAAAATATTATTAAATAGCTCTGAAACTTCATTTTTAAACAAAATTGTGTAAAAAAAACTGAACAAGAATTAAACACTGGATTACATATTATGTCGTAGTTATAGTTCTATGAAAAGCAACATAAAAAAAATCTATAGGTATCGCGTACGACTCTTAAAGGTGCATGTATTGGAAAAAGTGCAAGCAAAGGACCACAATCAATATGGTTACAAATCTCATCCCGACCAAACATAACTAAGTAACACTTTCGTCTGGCATGAAGTGAACTCAAATCTATTAATCGAGACCTTACTTCATAGGCAGGCATAATGCCATCAACCCAGTTATGTTTCCATAAAGTAGAACCTTGTGAAATTTCTTTGAACAGCTTCTATACGCCTTATATTCACTTCATATGAAGGCCACCAAATGCAGCAAGCATATTCAAGAACAGATTTTATCATCGTAATATAGATCGACTTTAAGGTGTAGGGTCTGAGAATTCTTTCGAGTTCCACTTAAGAAACCCGAATAAACTATTAGCCTTAGATTTTATATGATCATAATGACTATTAAAATTAAATTTAAAATCCAAAACTACACCTAAGTCCTTTTGAACACTAACTTGTTTTAGCTCAGTATTACCTATCCTATAAGTAAAGTCAACCGGGCTGTTAGATCTACTAAACGAAATGAAAAGACAATTACTTATATTAAGATCAGATAGTTCTTGCACCACACAGATACTAGATTAAGGTCTGACTGTAAAATTTCACAGTCAGAACAGGATTTAATTGCTCGAAATAATTACAAATCATCGGCATAAAGAAAACATGGAGAAGATAAAACTTGGAAGATCTCTAATAAATAGGAAAAAGAGAAGAGGTTCCAGATGGCTTCCCTGCGGTACACCAGAATAATCTACACTAATATTAGAAAGAGGAAAGATTCTTCCATAGATTACATTTTATAAATGCAGAACATAAACAATAGTTTTCAGATATAAAGCAGAGGTTAGTATAGAAAAACATTTTTGAGAAAGCCAATAATATTTTAGGTATGTTCATCAAAGAAATTTCCGCTTCGGCTAACCTTCATCAACTTTTTAGAAAAAAAATTAGCATTAATAGCAGCCAATTATTTCATAGCATATTTAATTTTTCAGATTGTAAAATGTCTAGAAATTTTCATATGCTACAAAATTCGTAATTTTATGCGTAAACATAGAAGATAACATTATTTAGTCAAGAAGTATGGATTTTGGCGCGTATACCTCTTTTTTCTATTGGGTGTTCGGTTTCCTCATACTGGAATAAAAAAAGTTACTTAAATCTATTTATTGCACTCATTTAGTTGGTATTGTGTGTAAACATATTGCCTATTTCTATTCCTTAAAGATGCTTTACACAAAGCAACTTATTTTTAAAACATGGTTCCCTCAATTTTTTATTCCAAAATCTAACTACAAACAAAATTCTAACTCTAACATAGTCCCTTAAAAAGAAATTTTCAGGAATATTTCTGCAACAAACAAAACTAAAATTTGGTCTTGCATTTGTCGAACTTCTTAAATGATGAAAGTACTAATCTAATTGAGGAATCTGAACTAGCTAAAGTTGGCAATGGAACTTCACAAGTATGCTTCTCGTAGCATTGTCTGTACAAAAAAATACGGAGGCACCCGCCTATTGTTTCCACCTGAACTTCTAACGTCGCCAAGAAAATGCTCTAAGCAAACTACAGCTGAAAAAATTGCCTGTTTTGTTGTTTTACAAAGTATTGAGTTACACTTTTGTCCATTTGCAATAATTATACTTAACCAGTTGCAGCGCATGTTGCGTTCGCAAATAATTTAAGTAAACAAAATACAGCACTAATAAATCATTGAATATGTATTTGGTCAATTTTATTTTATTTAATATACATTAACAACATTTATTTGGATTGAAATTAAAAAGCTATACAAATCTTCCAATTTAAGACCATGTCAGCACTTCAGATTCTGTTGGTTAGGATTGTTTAGTTTTTGAACGAGGCCATGAAACATTCAAAATGAAGCATTTAGATGGGGCTGGGGACTATAATGAAGCATTTTGATGGGCCGAAACACTAAATGTGAGAATGTGTTTGGTTTTTGCATCATTTCACGCACACTTTCTCACATTTAGTGTGTAGTTAGCTTGTTGGCAAATCGAAATGTCAGTCTGAGATTCTGATCTTGGTAATGGAGTATTTTTGCTTCTGACAGCTTTGGACTTTCTTAAGCTCTTACCAATAATTTGCCTGGATAATATTTATCTTTTTCACGGCTGCCTCACGTTCGGCATTCGGATATTTTTCTTTTAATTTTTTAATTGAACGGTTATATAATTGATTTATAATCATGTTGCTATGTTTAACCAGGATTCTTTGGTCTCCAAAAGTTCCGGTTCCTTCCAGTATAGTTCCAGAAATTCGATCCAATATTTTTGTTCTTCATTCATTATTATTAAAGAAAAATTCCGCAAAGTCAATGTGTATTACAATTTTTTTTTCAAATGACTGTACAGATTTTTATATTCACGTCACAAGTTGACGAAACTGAGCAAATATCAAAATTAGTTTTAGTTTTACACAGTTAATTGTACAGGGTGTCTGGCGGCAGATTTGTATTTTCAAAATTAAATTGAAAAAAAAGAGGTTGGGATGCGACCCACACTGATAACTTCCCATCCCGCCTGTCGATTTGTCTTGCTTAAAAGTTTGTCTATATGTATCAATTTTTACTAAATTTGCGTACTATTTTTTGTAGATTTTATTTTTTTATGAAAAAACGGATTGTTGGATTTTTATATCGATATATGAATATCGAAAACAATATTTTCTGTGAAATAAAATAAGTTTGAAGCCAATATTTGTAATTTTTGAAAAGCTATTTGAGTCGAAAGTATTTATTTAATTTTTACCAAGTTTTAGTATTGTTTTTTTTTAGGTTTTTATTTTTTGTAAAAAAAACTGTCAATTAGATTTTTCTCAAAATTTGATTAGATGTTGGAAACGTTATTCTTCGTTGCACAAAATTGTTTTGGAGATAAAATCATTTTTTATTGGTAAAATTCTTGAGGTGACAAATATTTTCTTTTTCAGTTTTTTTCATTTATATAAAAAACCGTTAAAAAAATCATGTTACAATGTATAATATAAAATGTAATTCAAGTCTCTAGCGTTATTGGTTCATGAGATATTTTGGGTAACCCAAAATGTTCACCTTTTTTTTAAACTACTATGGTAAAAAAAACACCAACGCAATTTTCTTGAGAGCCCCTTCTGCATCTTTCTGCACTATTATCTGTATAACATAATTTATTTGAAGTCGATATCTCTTCTGGTACTTGAGCTATGGACGACGAAAAAACGTCGAGAACGTTCGGACGTACGCACAGACATCTCGCTAAAAATCTTTTATTTCGACTCTAGGGGCCTTGAAACGTCGAGAAATGTCAAAATTCTCAATTTGACAAATCGGACTTATTACAATAACTTCCTATGGGAAGTGAATAACCGTATTTAAAAACAAAAATCTGCCACAAGACACCCTGTACAAACCACACAAAGAACAGCATTCACAAATCACAACAAAAACAATCCAATCTGTACAAACCATAATTTTCACAGTTATTTTCTGTCATGAATGGCCGGCCTAAGTCATTTTCTAGCTACAGTTTGTTTTTAATTCACAAATAGAACTTATAAATTAAGAAAGATTTAACTCCTTAATCAGTTAGTGATTCATGAGTTATAAATTGAATTCATAAGCTAATGGATGAATTCTAAATACAAAAATTATGAATGAGATAATGTATGAGATAGCACGATAATTTTATGATTTTCAAAAGCTTGAAAACTACTTTCGTTTATAACCGTGTTTTGTTGGAAAATCTATCAATAGTATAGTAGGATTTTACACGAATAACAAAAACAATATCCGTAGTTTGAATACTACCGATAAAAGTTAAAGTAGAATCTTACTACGGATGGGTTTTTGACATTTATACGAGTCTCGAATGGATCCTATGTGATTTCGTTCTCAAATGTTGGTACGATTGATATTGCATTTGTATCTCGATGGCTGTGTTCGTTGAGTAGTTGTGCATTTGGAACCATGTGTTTTCCATTGGGGAACAAAATCAATCTACTACTGTTGATAATATTTAGTTTTGTTAGTGAAAATGGACTAACTGGGCTTATCTTGCAAGAGAAAACAATAGAAAAGATATTTATGTTTTGCTATGTTTCCACCAAAGGGTTATCTCGGTTTAGATTAAATAAATGTTTTTGGTGTTTCCACCGCACAAGAAGATTTAAAAATGCTTTAAGTTTGACAGCACTTTCTAAAATGCAAATGGTGTTTCGATGTTTCTTATGAAGTGCAAGTGAGATAGTTTGATTCGTGTTAAACAATGAAAAACTGAATAGTTCAGCACCATATAAGAATATGCTACCTACTCCATGTGCAATTTTTTTTTTTAATTTGATTAAAACAAAACTATATTTTTTGTACACAAACATGCAAATAAACAGACCATAACGCATTATCTGTAAAACCAACTCCTCCACACAGGTTTTTCTTCACAAATTTTGATTAGACTCCGATCCCCGACCGGAATCGAGGCGAATAAAGCTCATTTCAACTCGATTCATGAATATAAAGAATTTAGGCCAGCTTCAAGCTCGCTTCAACACCACATGTTAATGTAGCAGTCTACGAACAAACCCCCTTCTTGAAGTTTTTATTTTATGTCAAATCAAGGAAAGGTAATAGTCGATTTCAAAGTTTTAACCAAACAGACTTTGAAATCGACTTTTACCTTACACAGACGTATTTTCTTGATTTTGATAGTCAACTATCAAAAATCAGCTTATACGATTAATGAATTTCGCTATTTTTTTTTGGAATTTTTTGATAAATTATTCTGGCAAATATTCAATTGTATCAACTTTCAAATATAAAAACCGGACTACTGCGGATCGTTTTTTGGCAATTTCTCACTGTACTAAATATGGAATACCAAAAAAACACGGTTAATATATAAAAATTATGTTTTAATTATTATTATTATTATAATTATGTTATTTCCAATCTAACAACCAGCTTATAAAGGACTCATGACCTATTTTTTTTTAGATTACAAGTCATCAACAGATTGCTTAATGATTTTTTAATTCAAAAATTCGTTTCCCTGCTTTTGAAAGAACTAGATTATGTTCCAATGCAAAATTGTAGTGGGCTTCAAAGTTTCGTCATAAAATTTATTCTTTTTATTCCACACAAGTATTAAGTAAGTGTGTTTTATTTAACAAAAGTAAAGCTCTCTACTTTTAAAGGAACCTTTATTTGGAAAATCTTTGCATATAAAGTTTAATCTTGATGCTTCGATGAAAATATCAAAATCACAATACCTGTTTCTAAGCAAATAAAGTGCTAAACATCTTCCATCCCTACAAATCATGGCAATGATTGTTTTGAATGATGAAGACGTAGGGAGAATAAAGTAAAATATTAAGATGACTCTATTTGTTGAAAATTTAAATTCCTGCATCCTGCACATCCCTTAAAAGCTGTACAGTGTACATCATATTAACCTATCTACATACATAAATACTTTAGTTTGGACATTTTAAAACATCATTTTCCATATACAGGAATATAGTTTCTTCATATTCCCAACATTTGACATGATGGAATTTCAAAATGGTTGCTGAGGTTATGGCATATTTTGAATGGTTGAACGATCGAATATACGTATACGTACTGGAATATGTATACATTTATGTGGGATTTTTGATAGACTTCTATCAATGGTTTTGTAGGCACTGCTGCTGTGTGTGATGGGGTGAGAAAAATGAGTGAAAATGAGATTGTCTGGATTAATTTCCCATGTTGTTCGTTCATATAATATGGCACAACCACAGGCATCGATTGATGATAATATAATACATCTTCCCATTGGACACCATCATCAGGACTTCTAACCCAAGATCCAGCTTTTATACATGTGGTCAAGGCATTTGGATGAATAAATTTGTATGTATTACTTCAAAGTAGATATACCATAATATATTGGTTTGTATTGAAAGCATCAATTTATAGGAACAAATAAGATGTCTACTGTTGTTTTACTTCGTCAGTTAAGGATGAATAGGTAAGAATAATAGGCAAAAACTTATATTCTATACAAATTATAATATTTGGTCATCTTGAGGAGGATGAATATTTTGTTAGAATTAAAATTTTGAGAAGTGAGGGAAAGACATAAGTTTACATTCCTATACTGCTATATTGTATACTTAAAGACACCTTAAGTTAAGAAAATTATGGTCGTGTATAAGGTTCAATAATTTTCGAATTTGAAAATTCTAAAAATGTAGCCGGACAGATAACACTGGTCGACAAAAATTCGTTTTTGTTTCTGTCCCACAAAACATATTTTAAAAATTAAGATGTCCTAAATTCGAATCTCGCCTTTAAATTTTTCTATCACATCAGATTTATAAAATGTGACCCTTTAAAAATTATAAAAATAACCAAAAACCGGGTTTTAGCCTTAAAAACACGGTTTTTGGTTGTTAAATCACAAAATATCTATCATTATCATTTTGGAAAGTACAAACCTTTCTCTTCTAAATGCAATTTAAATCATTTTAGTATCTTACTCAGTTTCACGAAATTCTAATAAGTTATGAGTCCTTACTAGACTCTATATGAGATGTTTTGAGCAAACCTTCAATTTACTACTTTCATACTTTAAAAAAAAAGTTTTCGAATTAAGTTTTAGTGCGGATATCGGATCCAAACTTTAATTTTAACTATGTTTGTTCCAGTTTTAAAAATACCCGTTTTCAACACTATTTTGAATATATTTAAAAAAAAATTGATAAAATAGAATTTTTTTAGACAACAGATTCGTTACAAGGCAAAACTTACTTCTTAACCGTTTTGCCTCTTTCTGTTGAAAATAAGCATAAATTGTTGACGTTTCTTTTAGATATTTTTAAGACAGGTGAAATCTAACAACATTTAAAGATTTTTCGAATATTACATAAAAACGAGGCCACACCTGATAACTTCCTATCCAGTGTGTCGATTTGTCTTGCTTAAAACTTTAACAAAATATTTAAACAATATTTGGTGTGATACAAATAATTTGAAGTCGATGGCGCGTATTCATAGAGAATAACTAAAGTCGTGATTTCTTGATCTATAGTTTAAGGCTTGTTGATTTAATAAACACAGCTCTTATTCATAGTCAATTTTCCTGATGTGTTTAGTAAAACTCCAGTTTAAGGTTGTATTCTACTACAATTATACTTCAAATGACAGGTCAAGCAAAAAAATACTGTTATATTTTCAAACTCGTTATTTTGTGCTGTCATTCCTATAGAATTGGATGTCGAAAAAGGTAAGTAAAACAAATCTATTTAATAGAAAATAAAAAAAAAAAAACAACAACAACAACAACAACAAAGTTCAATAATATTTTAGATGAAAACCAAGGAAAATATAAAACGCGAACGGCAGGAAAACTTATAGCAGTCAGACAAGGAACTTTCTAGCGAATATTGCCAAAAAGAAGAGCTATACAATTTATTTGATATGATTTACCTTTTCAGCCTTTCAATTTAGAAACAAAAATCGAATATGACATTTGGCTGTGATAATAACTACTTAAACACAGCATTTCCTATGTTTATAGTTAAACCACAGTTTTAGCTCTAAACTTATGTTTAAATTTATTTATAAATAGCCTAAACTCTGGACTTGCTTATCAACAACTTAGCAAGATTTTAGCAAACATCTATGAATATGCCCCAATATAGGTATTTTGTTTGTTCTCCTTCTTGAGAGGAAAACCAAGTCTTATCAATTTTTTGTTGTTTTTGTGGTTGTATTTTTTCTAAAAAATATTTTGTGTATGATGAAATAGTTTGATTTTAAAATATATTTTTGTTAACAAAAGTTTTTAGTCGAAAACCAATTTTTATCAATTTAAGTAGCATTTCTTGAAAGTTTTTATTTCTTACATAAACAAATACAGATTGGATTTTTCTAAGAAAATTTAGCACAAAATGAAATCATTTTGTAGTCTATGGCCTCTTTCACACGAGACGGTTTCGTCCGTACGGTTAAAATCCGTACGATTTTTTTCCGTACGGGCTTTGTTTTCACACACAACGTATTTTCCCCGTGAATCGTCTACGTTTGGTTATATTTTAGATATTTTTCTTTAGTACAAGTGACCACAAAAACGGACGGCAGACGAATAAAAATCGTCTGTTGTGAATACGTTCGCGTAGTCACGTACGCCACTGATAAGACGGCCGGCGACGTCACGGTCGCTGTATATTTCAATCGTTGAGACGGCTGGCTGTTTTAAATCGGCCTTACGAAAAAAACCCGTCTCCGTCTAGTGTGAAAGCTTTAGTTAATTTTATTAGTTTACTATCAATGGCTCACGGACAAAAACCGTACGGATTTTAACCGTACGGACAAAACCGTCTCGTGTGAAAGAGGGCATTACCTTTATTTATTCACTAAATATCGTGAATCGAACATCAATTTTGTACCAATTTTTATAGTGTTTTTTGGAGATTTTAATTTTTATGAAAAAATTGACTGTTGAATTTGTATACAAATTTTACTGCCTATCGAAAACATTATTTTTTATAAGATGAAATTAGTTTGAAGCCAATATTTTAAACATACATTTTCACTGTTTTTTTTTATTTGCTATGGTAACTCCATTTTTTCGAATGTCCTTTCTGCATTATTATCTACATAAAGAAATTTATTTGAAGTCGATATCTCTACTGGTTCTTGAGATATGGACGACGAAAAAAGTTTTCCAAAGGTACGGATGTACGAACGTTCGTACACACGCACCCACAGACATCTCTCTAAAAAATTTATTTAGATTTAAATGTAAAATTTTCAACTCGACAAATCGGACCGATTACCATAACATCCTATGGGAAGTTAAAAAAGTGCAGTTAACCCAAAATATCAAATAATCAATAGCGTTAGGGACTTGAATAACATTTTACAGTATACATACATTTATTATGACGTTATACTTAACTAAAATAATTTTTAAAAAAATCAATTAACGGTTTTTGTATTAATCAAAAAAACATCAAACAAAAATTGTTACCTCGAATATTTTACGAGCAAACAATTTTTTTTTATCTCGAAAAAGAATAACGTTTAAGACATCTGCTAAAATAAAAAAAAATAGGAGTTGACATTTTTTTATAAAAAAAAAACCTAAAAAAAAACGTTACTAAAAGTTGTTAAAAGTTGATTTTCGACTCAAATATCTTTTCTAAAATTAATAAATGGCTTCCAACTAATTTCATCTTATAGGAGTTATTGTCTTCGACATTCAGTATAATTTTTATAAAAATCCAACAGTACGCAAAATTTTTAAAAATTGATATTCGATTCTCAAAATCTTGTGAATAAATTTAGTAGAATGATTTTATTCTGATCTAAATTTTGTTGTTAGATAATGTTCTTAGAAAAATCTTATCTGTATATGTTTATATATGAAACTTTTAGGAATTGCTAATAAAATTGGGTTTCAATTAAAAATCTCGTTAACAAATTTTTTAATCAAACTGTTTTTGTTAATTTTTAAGAAAAAATTCAAGTGACAACTTTTTAAACAAAACACGAAAACCTTCAAAAACAACAAAACACTGAAAAAGAAATGGTTTCCGACTCAAGTATAAGGAGAACAAAGAAATACTCGTATATTGATTTCAAATTAATTATTTAACACAAAATATTGTTTTAAGCAAGACAAATTGACACACGGGTAGGGAAGTCATCAGTGTGGTACGCACCCCAGCCTCTTTATTCTTTTGTATTTTTCTGCTTACTTTTTTCCATACTTAATTTTGTCTTGAGAGATCACTAAATAACCCAGATATTTTACTTAACTTGACGTTAGTTCTACTCTATGCATATTTTTAACACTTAAATCAAAATTGAACACAACGCACGGAAAAATGTTCAACTTTATTCGTTCACAAAATAAAATCGAACTATGAATCCACTGATTTTGAAAATTTTCACCCAGTCCACCAGCTTTTGTGCAACTGCAGAAAATAAAGAACTACATTACACTAATTCAGCTCATTTAACGCTAATTAGTGTAAACGCTATTAAAAAAAAAGGTTGAAACTATATAGTTTCTTATCTGTGATGATACCAAACAAATATATTTTTGAAAATAATTCCAATTCACGTTTTTTTTTATAAATCAAAAAAATCTGAAAAAAAAAATAATTGTCACCTCGAAAAACGTAGGAACAAAAAATGATTTAATCTCCAAAACAATTTTGTTCAATGAAGAATTATGTTTTTAACATCTGGTAAAATTTTGAGAAAAATCGAATTGACAGTTTTTTTTTAATAAAAAATAAAAAACCTAGAAAAAAGCATTACTTAAAGTTGGTAAAAATTGATTTTCGACTCAAATATCTATTCAAAAATTTGAAATATTGGCTTAAAACTAATTTTATATTTTAAAAAATATTGTTGTCAACATTCAGTAAAATTTTGAAAAAAATTGAATGGACAGTTTTTTTCAAGACGTTAAGATATTGGCTTCAAACTAATTGTTTCTTATAAGAAATATTGTTTTTAATATTCGATAAAATTGTGTGAAAAATCGAATTGAATGTTTTCTTACAAAAAATAAAAACAAAAAAAAAAACAATATTAAAACTTGGTTAAAATTAACTCTCGACTAAAATATCTTTTCAAAAATTAAAAGTGGCTTCAAACTAATTTTATCTCACAGAAAATATTTTTTTCAACATTCAGTAATTTTTTTATAAATATCCAACAGTCAGTTTTTCATAAAAAGTTAAAATCTGCAAAAAATAGTACGCAAAATTGGTAAACATTGATGTTCGGTTCTCGATATTTCGTGAACTATAGAAGATATTGACTTTAAATTAGTTTCATTCATCCAATTTATATTTGTTTATATAAGAAATAAAAACTTTAAAATTGGTAAAATAACTAAAATAGATTTCGAAATCAAACTATTTCATTATATGCAAAATATTGCTGGTATAGTTTATGAATAAGCAATTGGTAATTTTTTAATAAGCAAGACAAATCGACAGACGGGAAGTTATCAGTGTGGGTCACATCCCAGCCTCTTTTTTCTTTAGTAATTCAATTTAAGTTTTTTGAAAGTCCTTCCTGCGTCTTTTGGTGTTATTATCTAAAAAATACAATTTATTTTAAGTCAATATGGTATGGATAAAACAATCTAAAGAACACTAAATTTCTGCACCATTAGAATTTGGAAATGCGGTTGTGGTGTTTCTTTCTTAAGAAACATAAGATATGTCTTTGGGAAAACGTCACCAACCCTGTTTTAAAGAACAATCAAAATAGTTATATAATTTATTTTCCGTGGTTACAAAAGTCAGCTAAAATAAATTAGTTAGTAAGTAAGTTAAGAAAATATCAACCTTCGTTCAGAAAACAGACCATTTTATACGAAATCAAATGTAAGCTAAAAAGTTATCACAAATTGAGTCCAAAGAGATTTTAAGCGTTCACTTAACATTTGTTTTTTTATTAAATAAATCCATCAAAGTTATGATTTTATATTTGCATACAAAACGACCTCAATTAATTGACTGACACGTGCGTGCAATAAATAACCTTTAAAATTGAAAGCACTCTTTCACCTCAAAAGTGCCAAAAGTGCGAACGAGGCTAACATCGGCCCTCTAAATTGTATGTTGTTGATTTGTTATGAATATGTTTGAAAATTCCTAAAACATAAAATCATGAATATGTTAAATTTATCTTTTGAAATACCAATTGGAAACGTTTTTAGACTATCCTATGGTTAGGGTGGAGTGGATATGGGGATGGATGGTGGTGGCTGGTGACTGGTGGTGGTGTTGAAAGCTGCTGCTGATGATGCTAACTTGAAGCTCTATTGGGCCATAGGGTGTTATACGTATCTATACATCGTTCTATATAAATATAAAACATTTTTCGTATTTGCATCACGTAGTCCTTAACTAATTTCCACACTTAAATTATGCTATTATATATATTTTAATGAAGCCATTTTGATGCTTAATGTGTTTACGATTTCAAAATAATGTTCAAATCATCTGAATAATGTCATTTTAATCACATTGATCATCAACCTTAGGTATAAAATGTCCGGAACCGGGACTTACTGGCACCGTCAGCGTCAGCATCAACATCACTGTCACAGCCACTGTCACCATTGCCATTCACCTTTTATCAACCAGCGCACTGCATATTAATAGAAAAATATTGCCATTGGGGTTAGCGTGAAGGCAGTTAGGAGTAAAGGTAGGCCTATAGCAATATAATTATAATTATGTTTTAAGGCAAAAAGAGGTCATTATTTGCTTACCTAGAACTAATATTAGGTCTATTTACCTACACTTACTTTGTATACATTAAATGTGCTGATGGAAGCAATTTAATTAATTTATTGAATTTGATGATGAAAGTGCTTTTGTCGATTGATTTATTTTAGGATTAAATTGTAGTTCAAAAGTTAAACTTATGAGCAGGGCTTAAAGTTAACTACATTGTTTTGAATGAAAATTACACATTTAACAATTTTAGTTGATAGTAATTGTTTTCTAAGTGAAATTTTAGCTCGATTTGAAAATATACTCGATAACACCAATATAAGGATTACATTTTATACATATAGGAACAGAATAATGTTTAAACATTTCTCTCAAGGCTTACAAAGCTTAAAACGCAATGAAATTCAAGTCTTCAAAAGACTCTTAAAAATAGTTCGATTGAAGTGAAGTTATAGCATTAATTTTTAATACGATATGTTTATAGGGTGTTACTCCAAATTACATAAATGTATTTGACTAATCTCGTAGATGAGTTTTTCAAAATGGGAGTTTTTCATATAAATCATCTTTTTGTCAATGATAATAAACATGCAATGTATTTATTTAATTTCAATTTTCGATTAGTCTGAAGGCACGTAAGGCAAGTCAAAGTAGACTAATGACGTCAGGTAATTACGACTTTAAGGTCATTGGTCAATGGCTATTTTCAAACATTTGCCTCATTGGGCTTTTACAAAAGTGAAATAAGACTGATTTGCAAACAGTTTTTCTTCTGAAAATATTGAAAAAGTATCGCAAAAGGTGTCCAAGATAAAAAAGATGACCCCTACCAATAACTTAATGTTTAAGTTTGACTTGTTTCTCACTTCTGATCCTGATAAATACATGATCAGTGTATTGACGCATCTAGGCACACCCACCATACTTCCATATCTGCTAATTTCTCGTGTCAAACAAAACCCGTTAAGGTAAGAGCTCCAAAGAGAACCTTTTGGCAATACGATAAAGCTAAATGGAACGGTCTCAATTATTTCTTCAGGATCTTTAACTGGTCACTATGCTTTTTCGGTAGCGACGTAGACTCTAGTGCACAAATGATTACTAGTATGATTCTTTCGGGAATGGAAACCTTTATCCTGAATAATGTTAAAAGTAATTAACCCAAGGCTAAATCATGGTTCGCTTCGAGCTGCAAAGACGTTATCAAGGAGAAAAAGGGTCGGAAAGAGGTGAGCTTCCGGTGTTTTAGAGATAACTGAACTGAGGAAAATCAGAAAAGGAAGGCCAAAGGCACTAAGAACTTTTGGTCATTCGCAAAAAACATGAGAAATTCTAACTCTTCCTCTGTCCCTACGCTTATTGTCAATGGCACACCTTTAGTTAGCTCTATTGAGGAAGCTAACTTGCTTGCAAGGCAGTTCGCCAAAAATTCCACCTTACCTGATAGTGTCATTGCTCCCCCAGTTCTTGAACTCGTTGATGATTCAATGGGACCAATCTTTTTCATAATTGAACTGTGGCGAGAGTCCTAAGAGATCTGAACATTCATAAATTCCCCGGTCTGAGAGGTATTCCCACTATTAATTTAAAGAGGTGTTCTTCAACACTGGCAAAATCACTGCGTAAGCTTTTCCTCTCTGCTCTTTCCGAGTAGTTGGAAAACAGCATTTTATCAGCCAATCTAAAAAAAAGTCGAATCTTCTTCTCCCTAAAATTGTCGACCCATAATACCAACGTCTCTTCTTTCTAAGGTCATGGAAACGTGATCAGCTTAAATCATATCTTGAGGAACAAAAGCTACTTAATGACCGGCAGTACAGATTTTGTAGCAATAAGTCCACTGGTGCACTCAAGGTTCATCTCTGGAACAAATCTTTACATCGTTTTGGAGAAAGTAAAATTATTGCACCTGATATTTCAAAGGCATTTGATAAAGTCTGGCATCTTGCTCTCTTATCGAAAATTCATGCTTTTGGTATTTACGAATCCCTTCTTCATTGGATTTCTTTTCTTCTTCTTTTCTTTCGAAATTTAAAATACAAGTTGTTTTGCAGGGATTCTAGTCTGAAACCCATAACATAATTGCAGTTGTGCCCCAGGGCTCCATTTTGTCTCCGACCCTTTTCCTCGTTTTTTTAATGATCTTTTGTCTGCAACTTCTAATCCATTTAATTGTTTCGCTTACGATAGCACTCTTAGCTTTTCATATTCGTTTCCAGACTCACATCCCTCCTCTTCGGATGTGGAACTGCAACGACAAAATAGGATAAGCTCATTGACTGACTTGCACAGCACTGTACAATGATGAATAAGAAACCGTGTGGAATCTAATGCTTCGAAAACCCAATGCTTGGCAAAATCCTCATTCAAACCCTCCAAATGGGTGCCAGGCGGGCAATGATCACCACAGAAGTCCTGTGCGCTTTTGGCAGGATGGTGATTAGCTAAGGTTGAGTTGGGTAGCCGAATTGTTGTAACTTCTCAATAGTGCAACGTTCGGAAACCCAATTCAATCATAGTTTAGAGGTTTCTAATTTCAGTGGTGGTGTGAGCGTACTTGTACGAAAACCGTGCCGAAGAATGAAAGGCTGGGGGATAAACCAGCCATTAACGAGCTCTTTCGGATGCTGTGGCAAGGTCCGTCATATTTCTGCCTTACCCCGGCAAGCGGCTCTGCCGGGGCTGACCGTCTTTCCGCATTACTCGTGGGAATAAAAATGAAGATGTCTAATAAAAAAATAATAAAAAACAACAATAAAAATCGCGCCATGGCTGCCAATGCGGTCACATCCACTGGAAAGGCTGTCGAGCCTACTCAGAGGTGTGAACGTGTTGTCAACCCTGTGGTTGCCACTAGTAGCGACAGTCCTTCTCCCTCTACTAGCCGCAACCTATACTTGAAGGAAGTACCCGTCAGTGGAACAGCTGTGACGCTCGGCTGTCCCAAAGGCGGCAATTCCACACCCCACCCCCTCCCCGCTCCTGCAAGGACGTCGCAAGCGACCCCAAGAAGGGACACCCCATCCGGAGAGACAAAATCTGCGACATGTGGAATTGACTCAAAAGTTGAGGGCACACCCCGATTGGTATCGGTAGCGACGAATTCTGATGGTGGACCCACACCTGTGTCACACGGACATAGCTCTGGGCCGGCCAGCAAGAAGTCCAAGAAGTCACTAGCCAAACGAGACCAACGCAATGCTGAGAGGATTCTAGCCGCAGTCGGTGTCATACCGGCGGCGGAACCCCGGAGCAAACGCGAAAACTCGAGTGGGCTACTGGCTTTCTTAGCAATATCACCAAACAGACCTTCAGCGACTCAACATCAAAGCGCAATAGGTCTTTCGAGGGCGACAAGCCCGAACCAAAAAGGCAGAAGGTGCATTCGATCAGCACAACAGCCTTCAATAAGGATCTTTCCTTTAGCGACGCGCTAAAAGGTAAGATCATAGCAGCGGTCATTGACAGTTGTCATGTGGATGGTAACATCTCTCATGATCAATGGGCAAACGTCAAGGCTCACCTCGGTTTCAGATTTGTATCTGTCATCGAGGAGAATCCGGGACCTCTCCCAGACACAGCCGATGCAGGATGGTACCAAAATCGTATCAAACTCATCGCCTGTGGTGATCAGAGATCTTTCGATCTGTACAGGGCTGCTGTCAATGGTTGCCAGAAGTCTGGCCGGGTGCCAAGCTCGAGGTTGTTGCAAGGGAGAATATTCCTTGCCGGCCAAGAGCACGTATAATGGTCCCGGCTCTACACAAATGCCCAGATATGATCATGAAATTGATCAAAGCAAGTAATCCAAACCTGCCTACGCACGACTGGAAAGTCCCAAAGGTTGAGAAGGAGACAGTGGGTCACTATAGATCAGCTCTCGTGTTGATCAATAGGGAATCACTGGATCCACTGGCCGCGACCAAAGGCGTGATTAGGTATGGTTTCGATGAAATCGTGATCCGTATCTACAAAAAAGCCGAAGATTTGCTTAACACGCCCCCCACAGAAGCCCCTTCAGCGGAAGGAAACGCTTCACTACCACCAATAATGGAAGTCGATGCAACACCACAAGTGGAACCATCGACCTCCACAGCCCCAAACAAGCCATCCGACGTGGAGGCTAAACCTACAGTCGACAGTAACTCCGACATGGAGACTGAAGACGCCACCTTAGGCATCACTCTGAGTAAGGAAGACCTACTTCACTCCTCCTCAGACGATAAAAACGCCGATAAAACAGTGGTGGAGGTTAATCTGACTAATAGTAGCAATGCTGCGATTAGTACAGATTAATCTCCATCACGCCATCATGGCCATAAACAACCTAACACTCCGACTGCACACAAACAAGGATGACATCGTCTTGATACAGGAGCCGTGGGTCTCAAATTCCATCATCAGAGGCCTCAGGACTCCTGGTTACAAGCTACTGTATGCATCGGAGAAAGGTGAACCAAGGTCATGTATGTTAGTAAAAAATTACTTAAATGTATTTTTACTCCCCAATTACAGCGACAAGGACAAAACCACCGCTGTCTTAACAACGGATAAAGCCACCTACTGGCTCATATCCTCCTACATAGGCCACGACAGCCCAATTCCAGGCGACACCTTGAGGAAGGCAATTGCGGACGCGCAATCGAGAAAAGTTGGTCTCCTGATTGGTTCGGACGCTAACGCCCATCACACGGTATGGGGTAGCTCTGACATAAATGAGAGAGGTGAGTCCTTATTTGATTACTTACTAAGCCCTAACCTACTCATAAGTAGTATTGGTAATGAACCCACTTTTGTAACCAAGAATAGGAAAGAGGTACTTGATATTACACTTACCTCTGACTCGATCCACAATCTGATTTCAAACTGGCATGTCTCAAAAGAGAATTCCTTCTCTGACCACAAATACATTCAGTTTGAGCTCAGAGATGTGGCAAACATATCTACGGGTTTTCGCAATCACCGTAATACAAACTGGGAACGATATAGGGAGGTACTAACACAATCACTTGATTACAACCTTCTTAAAAGTTTCTCCAGTAAAGATGAACTAGACCTTGCTGTGAATCATCTCACTGAAGCCTTCAATGAATCAATGAGAATTTCATGCACTGTAACCATTTTAAAGGGTAAAAAGAAACCTCATTGGTGGCGTAAAGAACTAGAACCATTCAGAAAGAATTGTCGCAAACTCTTCAATAGATCTAAGTACACTAGATCTCCTTCTGACTGGGACTTATACAAACAAGCTCTAAAGCAATATAAAAAAGAATTAAGGAAGAGTAAGAGGTCTTCTTGGAGAAACTTCTGTGGCAAAATAGAAAATACTTCAGAAGCCTCAAGACTCAGGAAAATTCTCTCAAAAAGTCCAACAATACCCAGTGCTTTAAAAACAGAAGCAGGCACATGGACTATCACAGATGAAGAATCTCTTAATCTATTATTAGACACCCACTTTCCAGGTAGCTCTAACATACTTAGCGACTTAACATCAGAGTCTCAAGCTTCTACAAGCGATTTAGTTGATCTAATAACGCGGGAAAAACTGCAATGGGCCATAGATAGCTTTGATCCATATAAATCTCCAGGACCAGACGGAATCATTCCGGCCGAACTACAAAAATGCTCAGACATGATTATTCCACCATTGGAAATCATTCTGACAAGCTGTTTAAGGTTGAGATATATTCCCAAAGCCTGGAGAATGGCAAAAGTAGTCTTCATTCCTAAAGCAGGGAAACCCTCCCACGTTAACCCTAAAGATCTACGACTAATCAGCCTATCATCCTTCCTTCTTAAAACCTTGGAAAGATTGATTGAAATTTACATCAGACATAACTTAAAACCATGTCTAATTTCCACAGCTCAACATGCTTACTCTAAGGGAAAATCAGTAGAAACAGCACTTCATTCGCTGGTACGTAGTATTGAATATTCCCTCGAATACAAAGAATATAACCGAGTAGCTTTCCTAGATATTGAAGGAGCTTTCAACAACGTCAGTTACCAGGCGATCACGACAGCAATGGAAAAGCTGCAATTAAAGAAACCACTCATAGATCTTATTAGTCTCAAGCTCAAAAGCAGGACAATAACTTCTAGCATGAGAAGTTTTACTACCACCAGATCGGTGAATCGAGGCACCCCCCAAGGTGGGGTCCTTTCGCCTCTTTTATGGAACATGGTAGTAAACGACCTACTAACATCATTTATCATTGGATGCAGAGGGTTTCATGGTGATTGCATATGATGACGACGTTGCAATATCTGTATCTGGAAAACACTCCCAAGTTCTTTCGGAACTCCTACAAAATGCCTTGAATAGGCTAACAAAATGGGCTAAGCAATGTGGCTTGGACGTCAATCCACATAAAACAGAACTCGTACTCTTTTCGAGAAGGTACAAAATTCCTCAGATCAGCCCACCCAAGATTAAAGGAATACCATTAAGGTTTTCCGACCAAGCTAAATATCTAGGCCTCATTTTAGACAAAAAACTTAATTGGAAGGCAAATATTGATGAAAGAGTAAAAAAGGCTACTGTAGCGCTTTTTACTTGTAAAAAGGCCATAGGATCAAAATGGGGCTTCTCCCCAAAAATAACCCACTGGCTATACACTTCGGTAATTAGACCGATACTCATTTATGGAGTTGTCGTATGGTGGACCGCACTGGACAAGATGGTAAATCTAAATAAGTTCATCAAAGTCCAGCGGTCAGCAGGTATGTGCATTGTGCATCACAGGAGCACTTCGCTCAACACCAACCGCAGCCCTGGATGTGCTTTTAAACCTAACACCTCTTGACATCTTCTCCAAAATGGTGGCAGCCAACTCATGTGTGAGGCTTAGAGCCACCTCTCAATGGAACAGTAACAATACTGGACATACTATCATTCTAGACAATTTCAGATCTATCCCAGATCGCTTAGACTATACCACCCCTAAAATGGTATTCGGTAAAAACTTCCATGTGTCCATCCCTTCAAGATCCTCCTGGGAAGAAGAGAGACCCCTGGAAGACAATGCAATACACTTCTATACAGACGGTTCAAACACCGATTACGGAGTTGGAAGTGGTATCTATTCGGAACAACTGAATCTCAGTCTATCAAACAGACTTCCCAATCAATGTAGTGTATTCCAGGCAGAAGTAATGGCGATTAAAGAGGCACTATCCTGGCTCAAAGAAAACGTTATATCTTGCAAGGATATATGAATCTTCTCGGTCAGCCAGGTCGCACTTAAATCTCTCGCGTCTGTCTCCACAAACTCACAAGTAGTCCACGATTGTCGATCATCTCTGAATGAGATGACAGAACAGTTTAATATTCACCTAATTTGGGTGCGGGCCACAGAGACATTCCGGGAAATTGTAAAGCCGATGAGCTCGCCAAAAACGGAACACTTCTGCCTTATGTTAGACAAAATCATAACATAGGAACACCACTTGCTACATGCAAATATCTTCTCAAACAATATGCTCTAGAAGCAACAAATGCTAGATGGTCAGAGAGTACCACCTGCCTAGCAACCAAGCAAATATGGCCAAGCATAGACTTAAATCGGTCAAAAGGCTTGATATCCCTGAGCAAACAAAATATAAGCTCTACAATTGGAGTAATAACAGGACACTGCCTCATAGGAAGACATGCTCTGAGGCTAGGGGTCTACACAAATGACTTCTGTAGAAGCTGCATGGACGAGGAGGAAGAGGAAACAGTCCAACACCTTCTATGTACATGTCCAGCACTCTCCATTAGAAGGAACAACTTTCTTGGTAATCCATTCTTCGACAATACCAGTGAACTGGCAACGATTGACACAAAGTGTCTCTCTAACTTTATTAAAAGCACAAAATGGTTTGTTTAATTTTCATTACTCTCCCATGAGTAACCTCATTAGTGGTATCACAATGGACCCTTGAGGTCTAAGTGAGTCAATGACATCTGGACAGCCACTCTAACCTAACCTAACCTAAAACCCAATGCTGTCTTGTATCGTCAAAGGGAGGTATACCGTCCTTCCAACTATCTATGAATGGCACATTCATTGACGAAACTGAAAATCTCGATATCCTCGCGTGTGTGCATCAGCAACCACCTCTTTTGGAGCGATTACATAAATGCAAAAATGCAGCAAGATGTCTAGGTTTTTTGAGAAGATGCAAGAAATTTTTCTCTCCGTCAGATCTGGCTTCAATTTGCGAAACCTATATATGTACGTCAAAAACTTGAATATAACTCCCATATCTCCGCTGCTGCTCCAGTAACTTATTAAAGCCTTTTGGACAATATTCAAAGAAGAGATTTTAAAATGATTGGTGACATTAACGTCATCAACTCGATTACGTTACATTGTCGTAAAGTTTCTTGTCTTACCCTTTTTTACCGTTATTTTAACGGACTATGCTCTTGTGAATTAGCCAGTTGCATTCCTCCCCTTAAACAATTTAACCGTAATTCCCGCGCTTCTGGGAATGCCCATCAATTTACCCTTGAGTCCAACTTCGGCCGTACTATGAAGTACAGAGATTCTTTTTTTAGCCGTACTACGCGAATGTGGGATGCCTTGCAACGCTCTATATTTTTTTCATCATTGTAATGTTCAGGAATTCAAAGTCAATGTACACCGACAACTCCTATCTAAACCTTCCCTCTTTTCAATTCAATTCAATTTCAATTCAATTTATTGTAAACATATTATTAACATTTGTACATTAAGATTAATATCTTTTCCTTATGCTCACACTGTGTCTTTGGCATAGGTACACAATACACAAAACCCTTTTCTTCGTTCGTGGCTACCTCAAAGTTACGTCTGTCGGTTTTGACGTTTTGACCAAGATGTCGATGTTGTAAGTCCTTTCTTGATGACAGTATGCACTTTGTTTTGCCTTCATTAACCGCTAAACCCATATTTGCCGCCTCTGCCTCAATACTCTCAAAAGCCCCATTGACATCACGCTGAGTTCTTCTGATTAAGTCAATGTCATTAGCATATGCCAGTAATTGGACAGACTTTTAATAGATTGATATGGAGCAGCCCGAATTCTATATAATCATAATGCACAAACGAACGAGTTTGGAAGAAATGTTAAAACTAGGCATGGCTTTATACAGTTCGTCATGTCATGCTGTCATATGCGGTCTTGAAATCGTTTTTGCAGCCTTCGGTTAAAGGTTTATGTCCTTGTGAATTGCATTTCACCTGCTCATAAAACTTTTGAACTTTATTAACTTCCCATAGGAAGTTATTGTAATGGGTCCGATTTGTCAAATTGAAAATTTTGACATTTCTCGACGTTTCAAGGTCCCTAGAGTCGAAATTAAAGATTTCTAGAAAGATGTCTGTGCGTGCGTGTGACGTTTTTTTCGTCGTCCATAGCTCAAGAACCAGATGAGATATCGACTTCAAATAAATTTTGTTATACAGATAATAAGGCAGAAAGGGCTCTCAAGAAAATTGCGTGGGTGGTTTTTTTACCATAGCAGTTTAAAAAAAGGTGAAAATTTTGGTTAACCCTTAATATCTCATGAACCAATGACGCTAGAGACTTGAATTATATTATATATATATATTATATATGTATATTATATATATATATATATGTAACGTAATACAAAACAAATATATTTTTGGAAAAAAATCCAATTAACGGTTTTTTTTATAAATCAAAAAAACTGAAAAAAAAAATCGACTCGAAAATTTTACGACCAAAATATGATTTCATCTCCAAAACAATTTTGTGCAACGAAGAATAATGTTTTTGGCATTTGATAAAATTTTGAGAAAAATCTAATTGACAGTTTTTTTTTATAAAAAATAAAAACTTAAAAAAAAACATTACTCAAAGTTAGGAAAAATTGAATTTCGACTCAAATATCTTTTCAAAAACTTGAGACAAAGGCTTCAAACTTATTTTATCTTATAAGAAATATTGTTTTCAACATTTAGTACAATTTTGAAAAAAAATCGAATTGACAGTTTTTTTTACAAAAAATAAGAACCTAAAAAAAAATTTATAAAAGGTGGTAAAAATTGATTTTCGACTCAAATATCTTTTCAAAACTTTGAGATAATGGCTTCTAACTAATTTTTAGTTATAAGAAATATTGTTTTCAACATTCGATAAAATTTTAAGAAAAATCGAATTGACAGTTTGTTTTTACAAAAAATAAAAACCTAAAAAAACAATAAACTTGGTAAAGATTTACTTTCGACTTAAAAAGCTTTTCAAAAATTAAAAATATTGGCCTCAAACTTATTTTATATTCACATAAAATATTGTTTTCGATATTGAGTAATTTTTTTTATAAAAATCCAACAGTCTATTTTTTCATAAAAAAATAAAATCTACAAAAAATAGTACGCAAATTTGGTAAAAATTTATACATATAGACAAACTTTTAAGCAAGACAAATCGACAGAAGGGATGGGAAGTTATCAGTGTGGGTCGCATCCCAGCCTCTTTTTTTTTGCTTTTGAACCTCTCAACATCTTCGACCGCACGCTTATGCTCTCTATTTTTCCTTCTAAGGCCTCGGCCACGCAGTAAGCGGCTGAGAGGCTGAGCGGCAAGCGGCTGAGCGGCAAGCGGCTGAGCGGCAACTCTAAGCGACGTATGGCCAGGCACTAAGCGGCTGAGCGGCAAGCGGCTGAGCGGCAACTCTTGCGACGACAGGCACTGAGCGACTGCTTTTGAGCGATTAGTAGTTAAAATGCCGTTGTCAAGAACAGTTCGCCGTATTTTACTGTCGGAAAATCGTTTGTTTGTGTACAAATTACTTTAACGTATACAAAAAAGAAGACGATTTGGTGTTCATCCGATTAACCAATTAAGATCGGAGTTTGGAGAATTTAATCATTTATTTTTGAATCTACGAAAATTTCCAGATAGATTCTGGCAATATCTACGTATGTCTATCGAATCTTTTGATTTGCTGCTTGAAAAAGTGCGTCCTAGATTAATAAAACAAAGAATTGCTATTGCTCCAGAGCAGAGATTAGTTTTAACTTTAAGGTATGTATATTTATTATTTCAAATTTGTTCATTAGTTTTAAGTTTTTCCAAAATAATCTTTTGGATGTCTCCCCTTACTTCCAGTTTGTCCAATAATGGAATTTTTTTCATAAATGGCAATAAACTTTTAAAAAATTGTAAATCGTCGCAGTCTTCCTCCTTTTCCATTTCTGTTTTCAACAACTTAAGCCGTTCCCTTTCCAAATTTAAAAATTCGGAATCCACATCCATGGCTGAGCTCTTCCTTTTTTTTTTGGCTAATGTGGCGGATGGGCGTGGGCTATCGTGTTGTGTTTTTAGTACTTCTTCTTCATCGCCCAGCAAATCACCCAATACAGCAGTGAGGTTAAGGTCATCAGCAGCATCCACAGGTCCCGACAAATTTCCCTCAGTTGGATCCGGCACAATGGTATCTTTAATGAATGCCATGGATTCGAAGTATGGCCATTTTATTTTAATGGAAGTTGCTTCAGATCCAGATAATGGTCTTGGTATTTTTTGGAGGTTTTTGCGATACGTGTCTTTAACGTTCTTCCACTTGTTTTTTGCGTCCACTCCTAAAAAAAAAAACGATATTTTTTATTCATCTTAAAACAGTGATCAACGATTACTATACGCGTTGGAAGTTCCCTAACTGTTTTGGCAGTATTGATGGCAAACATTGTCAAATTAAATGTCCAGCAAGCTCTGGATCACATTATTTCAATTATATGCATTATTTCTCCATTGTACTGCAAGCTGTAGCTGATGCTGACAAAAAGTTTCTCACAATAGAAGTTGGTGGAAGAGGAAAACAAAGTGATGGCGGAACTTTTGCAGGTTCCAAATTATTTACGTTGCTTGAAACTGAGAAGTTCAATGTGCCTCCTCCACAAGCACTGCCCGAATCAAATATTGTACTACCGAATTTTTTGATAGGTGATGAAGCTTATCCTTTGAAACCTTATTTGTTAAGACCGTACCCACGGAGGGATTTAAATGCACGAAATGAACATTTTAACGATCGACTTTCAACGGCAAGAAAATGTATAGAATGTGCATTTGGAATAATGGGGTCAAAATGGCGCTTTTTGCAAAAAAACATTGAAACGAAACCGAGAACGGCGATAAATTTGATAAAATGTGCTTGCATACTGCACAATTTTGTGAGAGAGTGCGATGGAGACAGTGATTTGGACTATATACAAGTAACATCAGCAATGCCAAACGACGCAGTACGAACTGGCAACGCAGCAGCAGCAGGTTACCGTTTTAATAGAAGTACCCATACAGCTCTGGATGTTCGAAGTAAAATAACGGAGTATTTTTTTGATTTTGCACACTAAACCACAGGTGTTAACTTGCTTTGCACTAAACTATGTATCACATAAACTTTAAATAAAAATTTACCACTTAAACCACAAATTTCACCAACTTCCTTCCATAATTTGTCAGTAATATTTTTATTTTTAAAATTGGCATTTTTATCTTGCCATAAATCTGTTCGAGATTGTACACATGAAATTAACAACTCTATGTTGACCTTCGCCATCTTAACTTCTTGCCGCTCAGAACATTACTGAAAATTAAAACAGGTTTGGTTGCTGAGCGGCGGCGCCGCTTAGCATTAAAACAGATTTGGTTGCTGAGCGGCGCCGCTTAGCCGCTCAGAATTTTGTTTCGCCGCTCGCTCATTGCGTGGCCGCTTCTATGTGATTTCATATGTTTTTTTTTTTGCCGCTCAGCCGCTCAGCCGCTTACTGCACCGAAAAAAATATGTCCATCAATCCAAGGAAAAATGGCATGCCATTAATGATTTTTTGCATTAGTTTTGAGCCGATGTTCGATTTCATACGATTTATGATTTCCATTTCATCATCGTATGACAGCAATCATCATCGTATGACAAAAGCATAAAACGTATGAAATAGTTACATCACGTGAAACATTCCATTTCCCCTCTTCATTGATGTTTGCTTTCATATAATTGTTGCCAAGTTTCATTTGATATACGCAATATTTACATAAGATTTGCATGCCTGTTGATGAAAATTTCAATGCAGGTTATGTCATCATGCATACAACATATGACTTGATACATACAAATGTATGTAATCTTGCATTAAATTTATGAATACAGGCATAAAATTTATGATTTATTGCACAGAATCTATGCAATGTGCAATGCGTCGTATGAAAAGTTACATACAATTTATGTAATTTTGCATGAAATCTATAAATACAGGCATACAATTTATGATTTATTGCATAGAATCTATGACATTTGTAATGTAACGCATAAATAGTTACATAAATTGTGTGTAATCATACATACGATGCATTATTGTTTTCATAGAACATATGAAACTTGCAATGCATCGAATGAATAGTTACATACAATGTATGTTTTCTTTCATACGATGCACTCTTTTTTGTCATAGAATGTATGAAAAATAAGTGCATCGTATGAATGAAATTTCGTGAAATCTATGAATGCAATCATATGAAATATGAATATTTTTGAATCATATACGCATGCATTATTCCTTAAAATTCATACAGCGAAAATACGAAAGGCTGTAGGAATTCTATGAAGTAAGACACACAACCATTAAATATTCATAATTCACAAGCTTGAAAGAAAGTATGTTAAAGTATATGTATGTATGTATGCATGTATGTAATTCATGAAAAATTATATAAAATATATGTAAGTTTTTTAAGCTTACCCATACCGACTTTCAAAATGTACTTTCCAAAAATGGTTCCATGTCTTCTTTTCTTTCCTGAAAAGCTAAAATATTTCATTGAAAACAATACTTTTTATCAATTTTAAACTTATTATTTTCTCTTGATTTAGGATTTACAGTAATGGCTTAAGACTAATGTTTGATTAATACTAATGATAGTTAAAGATACTTTATACAAACAAAAATTAAATTATTATTGTCAAACATATTAAAATCTTGAAACGATCAACGGACAAAATTTAAGATGAAGGACTCTTCAATTGTTCTGAAAGTACAAACATTTTAGATGATATATGTTTTGTAATTTTCATATCATAAAAGTGATTTTCTATAAATGCCAAAAATTGAGAGCAAGCAGGAGGATATTCTAAATTAAAAAAATGTAAAGTCTTAAAACAAATATCAACTGCTCTTAAAAAGCAGTTGAAAAGAAACTTAACTCCATCTACATATACATAAAAGTTTAATATATTTTCCAAGTCACTGTCACCTATACCAAGCATAAATGGCTGAATGCTTTCACCTTTACTCTTCAAAAAAGATATGTGGTCTTCAATCTCCTGTATGGATTTACCCATAAATAGGAATGCCTGCTGTGAACTTGATACTGTGAATTTGACCACACTCTTCTTTCCGCAGTTGTCTCTTTTCACAGATTTTTGGGTAGGAAAGAGAAAAAAATGAAGGCACCATAACAATTTGACTGCTGTTGCATCTGAAAAAAGAATTAAAAAAGATTTTATAAGTTAATGGTAAAATAAGATAATCAGTTTCTAACCTAATTGTATTCTAAAGGGAATACCTAGCATAATTAAAAGTGTAAGTAGTAAACATAACATAATTTCTGTGGACTAGAATTTATGATTTGCTACCAAACACGCATAAAGGAAAAAATAAATGAAACTAATTACCACTGTTAACATCTTCTTGATTTATAGATTCCAACATTGTTCTCATTTTCTTATCCCTCGATTGAGTTTGCTTAAAGGGGAAATTCATTAATGAACTGGCTTGTTCCGGCTATCTAGCAAGTATACCTGGACGATTTCCATAAATTGTTGCAAAATCTTTGTCAATCTGGAGAATAAATTAATTATTTTCGGGATTTTGGTTCGATTTGTGTCTGTATATAATAAGTGTATTTATATCGTTTTTATAACTCAATGCAACTTACCAATTGAAAACCAGTTGGGGTCTTATACTCCGGCCATTTTGCAAAAATATCATCCAGTGAACTAGCTTGCTGCACGTTTTGCATCCTATATTGACTGCATGCTTGCCAACAGCTGTCAAATTCCGTAACTGATAAGTTGTCATACTTTAAGCTTCGTATGCACTCCTCTGCATCAGTTTCTGGGGCTGTTAGTTAATAATACATATATGATTATGTTATCATGTTTATTTTTACATTTTGGGATACTTAATACAATACACAGAACAAAAAAGAGTGCTGAGTAATAAGAATGAATAATAATTATATAATAATTTAAAATGAATTCGCAAATCTATCTTTAAGTGGTAGGGTTTATTAACGATTTACAAATTTCTAAAGTTTAAGCTCGGTTCTTGTATTAAAACTGGCTTTAAGGTACTTACAGAACTGTTTATTACGTGGGTTTAGTGGTTCAACATCAGTGCTGTCAGACGCATCCGTATCTGAAGGTAATGTTCGTTTGAGAAGCGTCCGATAACTCCTTTTGTCGTTACAAGCTTTTGCATATATTTTCCCCCGTCTTTCCACACGATAATATTCCAATTTTTCTCCAGGAAAACGATTAAGAATTTCATTTTCTAATCTATAACTGGTTTTTAAGGACATATGAAGGTTATTTTCTTGAAAATAACAGCATATTATGCCTATCAATATAGATCTGTGTTCTCCCAGTAATTTAGAATGCCGCTCATAGTTATGTGTTACTATACTTGATTTCTTGCAATTATTCAATATGTCTGCTAAGTGTATTGACACTTCTATTGGTTCTGGTGAAGCAGGTCCTCTTGAGCTAGATGGTGTGATGGGTGATACAGAACTCAGATTTCTTTTTAAAGAGGTACATTCACTATCCTCTTCGTCCACAAACAAGGATAATCCTGAACGCCATTCTATTAAACTTTCTTCGAACACCAATAGATCACCAATTTTTTGGTCTTTAAATAGCATATTTATGTGGTGCCGTTTGATTACTTGCAAAATGTCGATGGTGATTTTTTGAGCTATATTTAAAATTATAAAAAAAATGTATAGATTTGATACAATTATTATGAAAATTAATAACTACTACTATATATTATAATATTAACCTTTAAAAACTATGTCAACTATTTTAATTTTCATTCTAAAACTAAATCATATTTTACAGTTTGCTTTTTTTAATTTCCTTACATACATAAGTGAGATTTGATAGGTAACGGTGATTGTTTTATATATTAATTATGCTTTAAAGTGATATAGTAGACTTACATATTAAGAATTCTGTTAAATGATCTAAATTCCATGACTTGAGCAGTTTTTTCAAAGCATCCTGAGAATTGTCGAATCGCTGATCAGAAGAAGTTAAATCCTGACAGTCGTTGTGTTTCAGGGAAGTTATATTGCAATTTTGTTTTTGTTGACTGAAGCATTGAAGAGATCCGAGTAAATTGTTCTCAGAGTTGTTAAAAGATATGTTTTCAACAACCTCTACTGTGGGCCTTCCATACGTTGGTGAATTTTCTATATACAAGAAGGTTTGGGTTTGATTAGGGCTTTTTTTGCCCTCTAAACTTTCATTCATTGTTGAATTAATGATTATCTTTCCCAGTGAACGGAACTGAAAGTATACAAAGAAATTTTTATAATTTAAAATTTTGAAACAATACAAAATTCTATTAACACATTTTATCTCAAGTTCCTTCACCTTCTCTATGGCAGAAAGTATTCTTTTATGTGCATCATAGTTTTTCCTTTCGGAGTTTTTATTACTGTTGATGGAGGTCCAATTAATTCCTCAAAATGTGAAATAAAATATTCACTCAGAAAAGAAGCATCAACTTCAAACGCCATGTAGTGTGGTCGGTAGTGAATTTCACTTAATTTTTGACAGAATAAAATAATATCTATTCTCTTTGAATTATGCCTAATTCTTTAGAAACTAGCCGTAATATAAATATAAAAATTAATTACTAAACTGTTGAGAATAGTCGAAAATTTTCTAATAATTTTAAATTTTAATATGATTAATTAAAAAACCAACAAACAAGATTTTTAGAGGTAGACGATGAAAACCGAATGCAATAAAAAAGTTGCGTAATATAAGAAAAAGCAAATTAGATTTATTTATTTAAAAAAACAAACCTTTTTAGTTTTATTTAAAATTAATGAAGTGCCAACAGATCGCATTTTCGTTTAAAAAAATTACTACTTTGAATAAATAATACTACGCCTCTTTTCCCCCCAGATACTGTACGCGCTGGGGGTACAGAAGCAATTTTCGGTTGCAATTCGTTTCGGAGCATATTTTATTGAATTATTAAACAAATTCTCGGACAACTTTAATATTAAAAGATAACAAAAATTAATAAGATGAATTTGTGAGGCATAAAATGAAGTACATAAATCAAATTTTAAACTTTAAAATGATTACAGGTTAATTTTATTTTTATTACTAAAATGTATATTTATTAAAAAACCTAAATTCATCAACTGGTAATGAATAGTTTTGTATAGATATTTTCGAAAAATGTTTTCTTTTTTGTATGCTTAATGTTTTCCTGCACGACTTCAAGATTACGATAATTGCTGCTCTTTTAATTTTGTTTATAAAAAACACCCATTTATGTTTTTGTTCACATGATTTGTTTTATGAAGAATCCTTTCCAAATAAAAATAATTATGTTACCTACTACCCACAAAATTAGTTTTACTGACGTTCATTCTTTGAAAGGATTAAAATATATTTGTATATGTACATATATTTGGTCTTACATTCCTATACACATTCATTCAATTTTTTTTTAATTAAAATTTGGATATAGATACCAAAAATTTGAAAAAAATTACTACAACTCAACACATGCGTGTTGAAAAAAATTGAAAATGAAATAATAATTACTTTTCATATAGTTATGTATATTGTATAATGGTAAGAACGAAAGTAAGTATGTTTTAACTTCCTCGAAAATTTGATAGAAAATGGGTATGCATAAAGGTTGGTAAAATTACAAGATCTATATCAAATTATAAGATCAATCTACTCAAAAGACTGACTAGAAATGTATGTTTTTCTTAATTTTTCGTTAAACTATAGAAAAACCATATAACGCAATATTTAAAGTTATGTTCCACATAGACAAAGTCATAGGTAAATGTTGAACAGCTGGATGTTAAGTTTTCCTTTAAATATGTTCTCCTTTATCTAAATAATCAACCCGTTACGTTATTTCTTGAGGTTTGAGTATCTCCAGGTCACAACATTTAAGAACAAATAAAAAGAAATGAAAACATTACAAACGAAAGTATTTATGTTGTATATGAAAGTAGAAAAGTATGTTTGGATAAAAAATGGATTGAAATGGAAGCTTGCTGAAATTATAAGATCAATCAACTCAAAAATCTGATAAGAACAAAAATTGACTGACTAGAAATTTATTTTTTTCTTCACTATTTCGTAAAACTAGCAAACCCAATTAACGCAATATAGGTAATGCTTAGTTTTGCAAAGTATTGTTTTCAAAATGTTTTTTTTTTGCGTTTCTATATATGCAGTACATAGAAATGCAGCGTGCATTCTTGATAATAAAAATAAAAATTTTCCATTTTCTAAAGAAATATTAATAGCTACGTATGTTAAATACACTCACCCTCAATCCGATAACATTTTATATATGTAGGTGCTCCATAAACAGAAGTATGACGAATTTTGAACAGCTCGGTTTGTAGAAAATATAGGAGCTCCTGTAAATGGCCAACAGGTTAGGTATCTGCTTGTAATTTGAGTACCTCCAGTTAACATTGTGATTTAAATTTTAAGAATACATAAAAAGAGAAATAGATAAAATCATTAGATGCAAAGTATAAAAATTGTTTACGAAAGAATTGTGTTGCAATTTTATTTGATTGGTACCACGTGATCAATTATTAATATTTTTTGTGAGCAATACTGAGTAAATATACTGCTTTATTGCTTATTTTTATAAAAAATAATTGCAAAAACAAGAATATTGTAGGTACAGACTGCCCTTGAAAGAATTTATGTGTATGTACATATACCCATAAAATATTGAGAACTTACCTTTTTAAATTATAATCCTTCCTGTTCTATTTTTGGTTTTCTTTATTTCACTTTTTAATTTTTAAATACACGACCACGACCTTTTTTAATTTGTATTTATTTAATTTTAATAAAATTATGGCGACAGACACGCAACGCACCAGCAACGAACGAACTTTTACAAATCAAAATGGCCACAGAATGAGTAGTTTCAATGATCTTACAATTGAAACGACGCAAGCCGACGCTACACCATACTTTCTCAAATTAAAGTTGGTTTGAATTAAACGAATTCGACATGTAAGCATTCATTGATGTTCGGTCGACTAGTTTCCTGCTGATGACACATACTGATGTCTTGCGTATTATTATTTGTTGCATACAACAACAAGAAGCACTGTTTATTTTTTCGATTTTGGGTTTGATGGAATTTTTCACAAATGTTATGACATTTTACATACGGAATTATGTTAGATTGCATACAAAATATGAAAGACATCATTTTGAGGAAAGTTTTTCATCAAATGAAAACATCAGCCATATTCTGTATGTAAAATTGCATACATTTTATGATTCTAATTTTCATATGGCGGGTTAGAAACAAAAATTGAGTTGAATCCAGACAGCGTTGGTTTTGGCGGTATCCAATCAAGTTCGGCCACGTCGATTAATCCTGGGCTTACACTGGGACTTCGTAATTTTTTCAGACATGAAAAAAGTTGCGAATGATATAATTAGGAAATTCTTATTTTTCAGGCTTTTTATTGAAAACAATTATAAAATGTGAGTTGCAGGAATATGAATATTTCAAAATCTTCAAGTAAAACAAAAAAGACTCAGTTAAATTCGCAAGATTTTTGCGAATGGTTTGTATAAATTTGGCATGAGAAATTTTCGAAATTTGTTTCGATAGAAGAAAATTACTAATTAAAGAATACATTTTCTAAGAAAACTGAAACATTCAATAGATTTTCGCAATTTGTATGTACAAGTTTTGTGATAAGAATCTTGTAAATTGGTTTTGATTAACGTACAAAATTCAGAGAAGTAGTTTTTTTCAAGTTTGAACTTAAATGACATCATTAAAAAATGCTTGGTTTTCATTTTGGTTAATACAACTTTTTTCGTTGAAATCTTGAGAATAAAGTTTGATATAAGTAAGTACTTATGTTTATATAAGTAGTGCTTGCATGTATATTTACAAATGCTACTCAAACTTGCAGAAAAATAAACAAGCAATGAAAATCCTGAGATTTTCACAAAAGTTTCAAACAACTTTGTAATAGATATATTGAAACTCAGTTAGTTTCTAAGATTTTGCTTGGAAACGAAAAGGTGAATGTTTCAATTTGTGTTTAATGCAATGTTTCATAAATGTTATGGAATTTTACATACGGGATATGGTTGAATTGTACAACAAATATGAAAAACATCATTTTGAAGAAAGTTTTTCATCACATGAAAACCATAGCCATATTTTGTATGAAAAATTATATACATTTTACGATTCTTTTCTTAAGGTGGCGGGTTTGCAACAAAAATTGAATTGAATCCAGACAGCGTTGATTTTGGCGGTATCCAATCAAATTCGGCCACGTGGATTAATCCTGGGCTTACACTAGGATTTCGTAAGTTTTCCAGACATGAAGAAAAGTTGTCAGAGATATATTGTTATGAAATTTGTATCTTTCAAGTTTTTTATTGAAAACCTAAAAACATTTACATAATCTGAATTGAGTGAATATGACTTAATTTTGTAATAATTTTCAATACAAATCTTTTCAATTTATTGTAATAAAAGTAAATAACTCTTATAATTCAGTTATTATTAGGATTTCTCTTGCAAAACTAAAAAACTCGATACAATTGTCACAATTTACAAACATGTTTCCTACTAGCATTACAAAATCTAGAAATTTGTTTTGAAAACTACTAATGAAAACAAGTTGTATTCTTAGAAAGCAGAAACAATAAATACAATTCGGCGATTAATACAAATTAATACTTGTAAATAGGTTTGATTATCGTAAATAAACATTCACAGGAAGCAGTGTTTTCAAGTTTGAACTTTTATGGCACAAAATGTCATTGATTTTGTAATTCTTTTCTAATTTTTTCTAATTGAAAGTTAATTTGATAATAACAAAAACTTATAAATACAAGATGTATTCAATATCAAAATTGGTAAAAAAGAAACAATTCCGATATTTTCATTTAAGTTTCATGCAACTTGTTCAATCGATAAATTGAAACTTAGTTATTTTGTAGGATTTTATTGCACACGAATTTATTTTCAATGAATTACAGCATAATATTCTAATTATTTACCAAAAGAATAGATATTATTTGTGTCTATTATATTTTAAATTTGTTCGATTTGCAAAAACGAAAATTATAAAAGAAAATTCGAGAGTTTTCTTAAAGTCTCTAAAAAAACAAAACATGAGCAACATAACAGTGTTGAAGTGACGTTTGATGCTATTGTTCATAAGAAATAAGACATTTTATATACAGAATATGATAGATTGCATACACAATATGAAATATATCATTTTGAAGAAAGTTTGTCATCAAATGGAAACATCAGCCATATTCTGTATGTAAAATTGCATACATTTTATGATTCTAATCTTCATATGGCGGGTTAGCAACAAAAATTGAGTTGAATCCAGACAGCGTTGGTTTTGGCGGTATCCAATCAAATTCAGCCACGTGGATTAACCCTGGGCTTGCACTGGGACTTCGTAATTTTCTCAGACATGAAAAAAAAGTTGCGAACGATATATTTATGGCATGTTTATTTTTCAGTTTTTTATTGAATTAAATTATAAAGTGGTAGTTGTATGAATATGACTAAAATTTTACCAAGTTTTGCAATCAAAACTTTGAAAATTTGTTATGTTAAAGTAAATAATTCATTAAATTAAGTTTTTATCAGGATTTTATTGCAACACGAAAAACATTGCTGTAAAGTTCTCATTTTTTTGGCGTATTTTTTGTATATACATATGTATTTTGGAAAAAAAATTGGAAATTATTTTAATAGAAGAATACTAGTAATAGAAGAAGTTGTTTTTTAAGAAAACAGAAACATTCAATATAAATGCGCGATTTTAAGAAGTTGTGCAATAAGAACCTTGTAGGTATATTGGTTTTGGTTAACGTAAGATTTTCACAAAAAGTAGATTTTTTCAAGTTTGAGCTTGAATGGCATAAAACTTCATTAAAAAAACACTTGATTTTTATTTTGGTTTGTACAAGTTTTTTAGCTGAAATATAAATTTATATATATGATTTTCACAAAAGTTTCATACAGTTTTAATATATAAATTGAAACTTAGATGTTTGTAAGACTTTTCCTGTAAACGTAAAACAAATAATAAAATATCAGGCATATATTAGTGATATTTTTAATTTTCAGTAGTGTTATTGGAAACTACAAAATAATTATATAAGGTAAATTGCAACATTTTTGAACCAGTATTTCCAAGAAAATCTTGAAAATTTTGTGATGGTATTAGTAAAAAAGTCAATAAAATAAATTATTGAAAGCGTTTTCTTGCATCAATGAAAATCTCACTATCTAGATAATATTTTTCCAACAATTTCGAAATTTTTATGGAAGTTTTCACATTAAAATTCGTATGAAAAGTTTCAAAAATCAAGTTTTCACATTGTTTACATAAAAGAATTGTAAAATTTTAAGCACTTGATGTAACGTGACATCAAACTTGACATTAAAATTTGTACGAAAAGTTTTATAAATGAAATGTAAAATTACATAACCTTTCATTTTCACCTATAAATTCAAAATTATATTTGACATAAAAGCTATGTAAAATTCCATGAATTTGAAGTAATCCTTCAACAAACTTCGTCATCATTTTTACATATTTTTTATGATTTATATCATCAAATTTCCAATTTCCCCTAAAAATATTCAACTGAATATTTTGATGATCCCCTTTCAAAAATAATATGAATTGTTCATACAACGTATGCTACCTTTAATCATCATCATGAAGTTTGGATTTCATACTGTCTTAATATTTCATACGTTTTATGACTACAATCATCAAGCCGATTTTCCAACAACAATTCTTAAGTAAAATATTTTGATGAAAGAACTTGCATAAAAGTTAGGACTTTTTTTCATGCAGTTGATGCAAAAAGCACTGATGTAGCGTTGATGATTTTTCATACTGTGATGTACGGTTGCATCAAATTTTGGTTACAACAACAACTGTATGGAAACAATTTTGATGATTGTGAAATCATCAATTTCATGATTTTGACATCAATTGCAAAAATTCAACTGATGATTCTTACATCAAATTTATGATTTTGCGCTTATATTTGATGATTTTCAGTTGATGATCGCCGATCATAAAATCTATGTAACAAATTTTTTTCAGTGTGCGTGGCCGAGGCCTTAGAAGTCGGTGTTTCTAGCTCCTCTTCTCCTTCTATGCAGCTCCACTTTACGTGCCTATTGTTTGGCTGCATTTGCCTACCGACATTTCTCATCAAACCAGGGGTTTGTCGTGGCTGGTGGCTGCTTGAAAGCCAACACGTCAGAGGCGGCTTCTCTGATTGATTGGTTGGCGGCAGAGAACTTCGAACCTACTCTTAAAACTAAAAAGAAGTGTTTTTCTTTGAATAAGATGGAATCAATTTTGCCCAGTATAGCAGAAGCAGCACCGCTATCAACGAGATTAAGAGTATGAGCAGAGGAAGGTACAAACAAAGCACGAGGATTCATTTGCAGAATTCCATGTTGCACCCCCGAATGTTTAGCTGTCATATGTATGTTCTTTCATAGCCTTGTCCACGCATATCGAACAAAGCATGCCCAATTAAAGTAGCCCATCAAGGATAACATGTGTTAACTTATTACCTGCGGTGTCAGAAATAGAAAGAAATCATGCCTGCTCTAGAAGTATCAACAAATAATACCAATGAATAACAATACCTAGAATGACCTCAAGGGCTTCTGCAACGATATTTACAAGAAATTTTATGTAAAACCATGGAGACTATTTCCCTTTATTTCGGAGAAAAGCGACTTATTGGGGGTATATTTTCGTGGTATTGACTTATTGCGATATTAATCTATACTATTATATAAAAGCGAAACCATTTTAAAGTTTGTAACGCACGATCTCAGAAAGTAGTCAACCGATTTATTTGAAATATATTTTATTATTTTCTATATTGTTATGAGAGTGTTTATGGCTTTAATTTTTTTTCATTAATTATTTGTCAAACTTAAATATTATTAATTTTACATTTTTTGTCCATTTTTTTTCATTAGTTGACTTATACAAGCACTCATATCTTAAAACCTATACAATAATCGACAAAGATTGGCATTGCTTCATAAAGTCAATATTGTTGCGCAAATTTTAAGCCTAAAATCACTTCTTAGTTACATACAACCTGAGAAATAAATAAAAACAAATTATAAAATTATAAACTTTTTGAATTAATTTTATCCAGGAAATAAGATTCCATCACAATCGCGAGGTCGCTGCTTTGTTTCATTTCATTATCATTCCAACATTTTTAATGTTCTTTTCTTCCCATGCTCTTTCTCTCTTAATATGTGTTCCATTTAATAGTTACGTTTTTTCTCTCACCTACCTACCTTACATATTCAATTTTTCTGTACCTGTATTGTATAGTTCATCAACTAACCTACACACACACATTATTTTTTTGTTTCTCTAATTCTATCGTCACATCGCTGAGCAGTGTGGGCTCTTTTTTTTAAGTTACTATGGAGTATGGACATTAAATTAACTACAGTGCAGTGCACATGAAATGCCTATTTATCTATAGAAAAATTAGATCTTTTTTATTTTTCTGGTTCGAGGAAGTGAATAGATTATAATTCTTCCAATTTAAAAATAAAAAAAGTTCTATTATAATAGCTTGAATTACCAATTTTGTATCACTTCCTCGAACAATAAAATTGAAATTAAGTTAAACTTTTCTTTACAAATAACTCGAAGAAGGCACTTACAATGACGTCGATAAAAAGAGCACACAAATGTGGGTAGGTTAGGTCAGTTGCACTGCACTGCACTACATATAAACTAAAATTAATATTATTGTAGAAAATATACTCAGTCCCATTGAGAAATTATTTGATATGGTAATACTAATATTCAAAAAATGTTCGTGGTTACAATTTGGGAAGCAACGCAAGCACGGGTCGGCTAGTTATTGATAACTTGTAAATAAATAACAATCAATAAAAAAATTAAATCATTTTCAAACCACCTCTTATTGTTATTTCTGAATGGATTAATAACAAATACCCTGGAGGTTAAGATTATATGAAGATGTAATTGAACATATGTATGTATGTATAAGTAGATGTGATGCGTACGACTTTTTTTTATCCGGCTAAATGGTTCCTATAATGATATTTTTCCAATGAATAATTCTTAACCAAGTTTCTTAAAACTGAAGCTTTAGGGCTGGATTATTGTTGAGGTTTAGATATGTAAATGTGCTGTAAATTTGTTGTAAAATAATTGTAAAGAGAAGAAAAAAAAAGGAAAGTAAATTGAAATTCAAAAAATCATTCCTCACATAAATTGTCATCTTCACGCATAAGCTGCCCCTTAAATTCCGGCGCCCTAGGCTGTCCTTCTATTCAGCTCTTAACGTAAATATGTATGAGTATAAAACAAAGTCAAAAAGTAAAAGTAAAAGCCCTGTCTACTGCAAACATTTATCAGATTGTTAAAAGTTTAGATGTTTGTAAAAACTCAATTTAAATAAATGGAAAACTGTGGCTCAATGGACAAATGGTAGTAATGAATAATAATTATATTATGGTAGTGGTGTGGTAACTGGTAACACATTAATGGCATATTAATATTTGTACAATCCCAATGGGTCTATTAATTTCAATAGAACAAAACTTCAGACTTGTACGCACATTTGTTAAATTCATATGTATAGAAGTTCCTCGTCGTTGTCGGCCATCGTATAGTAATCCATTTATCGTAAATTCAATAAACTCTTCCAGGGAACTTACTGGTCTCGTTGCTCTAGTCAAAGCTTGCAGGAATGTAGGGTCTATACATATGTATTGTATACCTACTCCAACAAACGATTGGCCAATCTTGAAACTGGGAACACAAAATCTAAACAAAATAAATGATAGAGAAAACTTTTACCGACCCAAATTCATTCTGCTGAAACATGAACATGTTCACCATTTCCACATTTTGGTTCGACAAAATGAATACCTACTTTTTTTATAGGGGTCGACGGCGGCGGTGGGGGTATTTCATATATGAGATTTTCATGCACCCTTATAATGCTAACGGCCATATAAAATAAGACACAATATAAGTAAAATAAGAAATATCGGTAGAGAGAGTACTGAAAGGGGTTAGGCATATGAGTACACATGTACATAGTACAACAAAAACAACAGAATCAAAATCCAGTACCCAGACAATTGGTTGCCATAAAACGGTTTGGATAAATGGGTAAGACTGAGAAGAATTGTTGCTCTACTCATGCCTAGCTTATTAACTACAATATATTTTACATATGTAAGACTGATTCAAAAATAAAATGACTTCGATTTTTAATGTAACCAGCTTTTTAGAGTTTGGGTAAATAATACTGCAGTCCAAATTCTAGCTCTTAAGATTGACAAATTTTATTAAAATAAATCGCAAAATATGTGAGATATTTCAAAAACTTTATTATCGGTTTCAAGTTCCATCAAAACATTTATGAATGGAACTCGACTTCCTAAATTTTTCCACCGTGGACAAGGCCAAGCATTTCGGTCGAAACGCCCGTTATTTTGATTTCAATGTTAGCTTTGAGCTTTTCGAACGTCCGCGTCGTCGGCTTGACTTAGCGTCTTCCCAAAGAAAATAGACTAAAGCGTTAAGCCGCCTGATGCAATTATATTCCCAATCTACAAAAAAGGATCGGCGATGGAATTTTCGAACTACCGTGGAATTTCTTTTCTTAACGCAACGTATACGATTTTTACAACGATGCTACATAAGCGGCTTACAACCTGCATAGAAACAAGGAACGTTTTGAAAGAATTCCAAGCTGGCCTTAGATCAGGTTACTCCGCCATCGATAATAAAAGGTTTTTCAATGGGCGCGGGTAGATTTTGGCGCCCCGTGACGGCCATTTTGTTTTTGTGATATCTGTCAAATCTTTTGTTTATTATTCAGTTGTTTATGCCAAATCATCATGGCAAGTTACACAATTGAACAGCACGTTCAAACGATAAAACTTTTTTATCACAATGAGTGTTCGTTAAAGCAAACGTTGCGTGCATTGCGCCTATTTTACGGTAGACGTGGTGGCCCTTCACAGTCAACTCTTCAACGTTTGGTGGTTACATTTGAGACGACTTCGAGGTGCACATGAACTCGGCCTTTTGCAGACTTCAACTTGGCGAATTTTGCGTCGGGACTAGGGCCTATACCCGTACAAGATCCAACTGACCCAGGAACTCAAAGTTCATGACCATACTGTCATACAACACCGTTTATTCTCTAACTGGGCTTTGAATCGTTTGGAAGAGGACCCCAATTTTTGCAGAAAAATCATCTTTAGTGACGAGGCGCATTTTTGGATGAATGGCTATGTTAACAAGCAAAATTGCGGTGTACGGGAGGACACCAACCCGCGCGAGGTTCACCATCCTCCTGATAATGCATCCTCAAAAAGTTACCATTTGGTGTCGATGTTGGGCCGGTGTGCGGCGTAATTGGTCCGTACTTTTTATAAAACGACGTTAGTGAGGCGGCGGCCGCGGCGCGGCGCGGACTCACCATCAACAGCGAGATCTACATAACGATGATAACTAATTTCTTATGGCTCAAATTGAGCCATATGGACCTAGACGACATGTGGTTCCAGCAGGACGGCTCTGCGCTACGTACCACACAGCAAACTCCACTATTGACATTTTGCGCATCTAGCCGCCCTTATTGACAACCCTTTATTTTTATTCTTAGAGGTGAAGTAAAACGTTTTAGCATGCAAAATATAAAACTGTAGATACCTACGTATTTTTCGTCGATTAGAAATCAGCTTTCGTGCAATTAATCGGGGAGCTTTAATCTTTAAGTTATATGACTTAGGAGTATAACTCAAATCCGGTAGTATATTCGAAGAGTGGTACAAAGGAACTCAGTCGGCAGTGTGGAATGGTGCGGAGCTTTCTGACTGGTTCGCAACAATAACAGGAATGGGGCAGGGTTGTACATTGAGCCAGAATTTGTTTTCACTTTTCATCAACGACCTTATTGAATATTTTCCAAGTGACATCGATTTCGCAGGAGTTGGTATCAAAGATTTTTTATTTACAACTCATGATTAACAGATTATACCAATACTGCAGTTTATGGAACTTAATTGTTAACACACAAAAGTCCAAAGTTATGGTTTTTAAAAAGGTGGAGGTCGAAATGCCTCAAATGAAAAATGGACGTAAAGCGGTGAGACTATTGACTATGTCAGTGAATACAAATACCTACCTTTGAGTTATCATTTCAAGAAACTTGAGCATGGAAAAACAATTTACAGAAAAATTGCAAAAGCAAAAACTGCCATTAATTGCTCGCGGAAAAACGAGCGCATAGCAGAAAATTCAAAGTGTTTGAAGCGGTTGCTAAAAGTATACTTCTGTATGGCTGTCAAGTGTGGGATTTGCAAAAGGTTAAACAATGTAGAAAACCTCTTAACACCTACCATCGAATACGCCGAATTACGTTATCATGATAGAAACATCAAGATGCCTGTGTCCCGTTTGTTTAGAAAGGTGGTTTTTAAAGCTATCCAAGATAATAAAAGGTTTTACAGAGAGTGGTCAACTTTAGCGGAAAGTTGTAATCTCAATTTTATCTCAAACATTGACAACTTATTGAATTGTAAAGCGATCCTGCACGAAGTAATATCGCAAATAGACGTGAAGTGTAGAGCCGAATATGTGCCGGAAGCTTCAAACTCCCTTTATAGGCGAATATACAGCAGGCTTAACCATAATCTGGAAAATAGAAACTACTTCCGTGTTGAGAACAATATGGTCGTAATCACGACAATCGTCAGACTTGGTTAAAGCTCCTTAGGCTGCGGTATTGGACTCCCAATTTCAGCAGATTATTTATATTATTGCAGACTCCTTCTTAACCGTTAGACTAAGACGACTTCATGATGTAAAAATATTTATTTGTTTATGTATTAATTATTATTTGACAAAAAAGCTGAATAATAATATCGTTTTGCCATTTCAAAATGTTCACCATTTTTTCGAGTTTTCTAACTTTGACCTCTTTTTTGAATCAGTCTAATGTATGTAAGTATGTAAGTGAACGTGCAGTGGGTATGTTATGAATATGTGTAATAATAATATGTGTGTTTGTACATATTCATAAAATATATTCCCGTTACTCCATAACAAAGGTACTCAAATATGACCTTAGGCAATAAATGAAGAAAATTGTTTACCATAGTTACACATAAGGGAAAAGGGTTATATACATTTATATGTACATTTACTTGTACATCTAAAGGTACCAACATTTTTGGGTTACTTTAATTATAATTAAAGTGAGTTAGTGGGTAATATGTGAATAATTTTGTGTAAGGTGTACTATAGAAAATAAATAAAGAAGAATTCGAAAGAAAGAAAATAAGTATTTCAAAACAGATGACATAAAAAACATAACCCTTTAAGCCCTTCCACAAATTTAGAGAAAGCATACTTAAAGTGAGTAACTGAGGAAAGATATGAAGGGAAATAAATCTTAGCTTGGTATTTTTTGATTTAGGTATGTGGTAAAAATATTTGATTCTCAAAAAATAAGTCAAGCATATAATTATTGACCCGCAAACGAAACGGAGCGGAGGCTATACCTATGCTAAAGCTCTTCCCATTGGTACCCTTCAAAACTTACACCAATTGAAACGTCAAGAAATGTTAAAAATGTGTTTGTGTTATAAATATCAGTATGTAATTGTAATTGTAATTGTAATTGTAATTGTAATTGTAATTGTAATTGTAATTGTAATTGTAATTGTAATTGTAATTGTAATTGTAATTGTAATTGTAATTGTAATTGTAATTGTAATTGTAATTGTAATTGTAATTGTAATTGTAATTGTAATTGTAATTGTAATTGTAATTGTAATTGTAATTGTAATTGTAATTGTAATTGTAATTGTAATTGTAATTGTAATTGTAATTGTAATTGTAATTGTAATTGTAATTGTAATTGTAATTGTAATTGTAATTGTAATTGTAATTGTAATTGTAATTGTAATTGTAATTGTAATTGTAATTGTAATTGTAATTGTAATTGTAATTGTAATTGTAATTGTAATTGTAATTGTAATTGTAATTGTAATTGTAATTGTAATTGTAATTGTAATTGTAATTGTAATTGTAATTGTAATTGTAATTGTAATTGTAATTGTAATTGTAATTGTAATTGTAATTGTAATTGTAATTGTAATTGTAATTGTAATTGTAATTGTAATTGTAATTGTAATTGTAATTGTAATTGTAATTGTAATTGTAATTGTAATTGTAATTGTAATTGTAATTGTAATTGTAATTGTAATTATAATTTTAATTGTAATTGTAATTGTAATTGTAATTGTAATTGTAATTGTAATTGTAATTGTAATTGTAATTGTAATTGTAATTGTAATTGTAATTGTAATTGTAATTGTAATTGTAATTGTAATTGTAATTGTAATTGTAATTGTAATTGTAATTGTAATTGTAATTGTAATTGTAATTGTAATTGTAATTGTAATTGTAATTGTAATTGTAATTGTAATTGTAATTGTAATTGTAATTGTAATTGTAATTTTAATTGTAATTGTAATTGTAATTGTAATTGTAATTGTAATTGTAATTGTAATTGTAATTGTAATTGTAATTGTAATTGTAATTGTAATTGTAATTGTAATTGTAATTGTAATTGTAATTGTAATTGTAATTGTAATTGTAATTGTAATTACGAATGGAATGAACTAGCAGCACCAAACAAAGGATTCTACATCTGACAGTCAAAAGCAAGAAAAAGAGGCTAGGATGCGATCCACACTGATGACTTTCCGTCCCGTTAATTAGAACTACTTACATACATACATACATACAACAAAGTCCTAAGCAGAATAGTTTACTATTTCTGAAAATTAATTTTCTACTTTTAGAAATCAGTAAAATAGCTGAAACTCGTAGAGGAGACTGCAAAACACATTCTCAAAATCTCAACTCATAAGATCGTAAGAAGATCGTCCGAAATCGCATTGGGTTGATTAAGGCCAGTTAACTGTGATCAGATCTGTGGGTCCAAATGTTGAATACGATCAATGAGTTGAACCTTAAATGCTGAAGAACATTTCTAATATGTATTTAATATTGTGGTAGCAGTTACATTGCTAGTATTGACAACAAGTTTTCTTGCATTATACATTTCATAAGGCATATACAGTGGTTTTCAAGTCTGGTTAACTTCAGACAGAGACCGTCTAAACATACGAACACTTTATCGAAGGCCTTCTACAAGTCCATCAAACATTGTATATCAGAAATAACCTTATACGTATGATGGTATAAATTGTGGCATATCCTGTGTTAAAACATAACCATAGCTGTCTTCCAAGTGTCTCCTATTATAAAAAAGCACATTTTTTTCAGTAAGTCAGGATATCATTTAAATTTTAATTTGTAAAGTGGCTGCGTTTTTAATAATATGTAAGTCTGAGGGTGTGTGATCATAGCTGCAGGAAAACATTCATGACCAAATTTTCTAAATCCTAATGTCTTCTCAGCGTTTTAATAGTCAGCGGCAAGACACAAATTTCTATTGGAACGTATAGAATTCCATAGAAAATCATCTTTTATAGAGCAGTCGTAAAGTTGCATCTCCCATGGAATGGCTTAAGGCTATGTGACATTTGTTTATTTGTATGTTTCAAAACCACATAACTGGTGTTTAATATATGTGATCGAATTCTCTACCAGTTTTCTTTTTTATTGTTATTCATCCCGAAATATCCATAGCAAAAATCTAGAGATTTATCTGGATATGAATTCTTTTCCCATAGGTGAATCGAGAATTGTAATTTCCTATAACTTTATTTTTCGTTCGGCCAAAATGCTAAAGAACCTTTTGGGAAAGATATCACAAGTCAATTCTCAGATAGAAAACTCTTTACTGCATAATAAATTTGCTTAAAGGCTCCAATTTTATTGCACACACTTATCGCCAATAGCGAGAGTTTAAATAATCGACATGGCAAGTTGAAAAAATCTGCATTACGTTGCACGAAATTTAAAAAACAAAATAACAAAATAAACTGTCCATTGTTTTACCTTAGGCAAAATTGGCCGGAAAAATTTCCCATGCAAACAAGATAAACCTATGGCCAGGAATATACTATTCAGGTATAGGGTAGATACGAGTATAGACAGGGTAAAAATAAATATCCATCCAAAATGGCACGTGTAAACAATGGTACAGCGCCAAACCGAAGCCACAGACTTCCCGTCGATTTTACACACATGATTCTCCAACACAATTTTTGTTTTCTGTTTTTCTGGGCCAACATAAATGACTGGAGGCTGTAATTCAGCATTGTCCGGGTCGAGTTATTATGAAAACAGAAAAATAAAAATCATAAAATATTCAGATGATACAAGAATGCAGGCGAGCAGAAACACCAGGTCCAGCGCTCCTCCGTCCCAGGACGTTTCCATACAAAGCGACCTGTGTAGTGTGTATACTGGCGCTCTTCTTTATTTAACATTGTTGTAAGCCGTTTTTAACTTGCAAATAGTTTATGACTTGCATAAATATCGCGGCAGAATAAAACCCCAAAAAAGGCATTCCCATTGATTCGAGAACTCAATGGGGATTCATAATGTAACTATATTTGTTCGTTATAGAATTTGCAATACTGAAAATGACACAGACTATTAAAAATACAGGTCAGTAGGCATAAAAGCTTTAAGGAAAAGAAGAATTATGAAATTAATGCAAAGGCTGAACATCGACTCGTTATTCTTTTGAGGTAAGAAGCTTTAATATCATTTAAAATTGATTGGTCTGTTAAACAAATAATAGTGAATATTATGTTTTTTAAGAAATAGTTATCGAGTAGTACAGAAAATTTTTTTCGAAAGCTTACTAAGATGTTGCATTATGGGATTTCATAAAGGTGCGTCTTATGACAATTGTTTTTTTATCAGCTTGAAATCTTCAAAAGACAGAAGAATAGGAAGTAATCTCCGAGCAGTGTTTATTTAAGACTGGATCTAGCTGTAAAATTTTTCAATAATATACAGCACCATATTAGAATGCTATATATCCAAACGGGTTTCAGAACTTTCTTATGATTGTTCAGGGTAGATAGGATGAAGTATCTTCATAGCAACCTGTACATTTGTCTGTACTTAATAATGTGCTTTTCCATTTAAACTTAGCATCTGAAGTCATTTAGCATTATTGTTGTAAGTTACTACAGCTGTGTTTATAAAAATTAGAACTATGTATGTTTTTTAAATGCGTCGATTTTGTTTCGTTTAATCTGATACTCAAGTTTTGTTCCAAATTACTAACCTAATCAAAGGTATTATTAGTGAAGGTTGCCATGATCGCGTTGATTTCCATCGGAATATCATTTGTATATAACAGGTACAAAATAGGTCCTAGGATACTTCTTTGTGGTACACCAATTTCAATTTTTATAAAGCTGACATATCGTCGGCCTCATAAGCAAACCTCGTAACTGACAAATTTAAAATTGTTCAGGAGAGACGAAAATGTCTTACGGAGCTTATTTGTAGCATAATATTAAGTTTTCGTTGAATAATATATTTAAAAAATAGTGTGTTTAATCTAAGACCATTGTTAAAACGAAAATAGCAAAACTTTTGATTTTACTGGAGTTACGAGGTTTTCTCGTTAGTTTCATCTCATGTTGCGAGGTTTTCTGAAAAATGTAATAGTCAGTCTTCGTAAATAAATTAACACTAAGTTATCTTTTTAATAGGTTTTTATTAACAAAAAAAGAAAACAGAGATTTAATCCACAAATACATAAAGTTTTATTCATTATGATAGACAATTTAACTACTTGTACTTTGTACTTTCTTTTGTTGATTTTTATTCTTTCTTGGTAAAGTTGAGGAAGAGTCCTCAAAGGAACGCATTTTATTGGAATTTCCGGTCTTGATGGTAAGAGATTCCAAGAGTCACTGAATTTTAGTTTATATAAAATAGCGGAATCTGAATACTATTTAAGTGCTACTATGTCAGTAACACATGCATCCCCCTTCTTTTTACCTGGCTTATACATATACTTGAAGACACCAACGGAAGTGAAACTGAGGAAATAGGTGTGATCCAAATATTGTACCTCGTATGAGTTGCTCTTTCTTGCTTTTTTGCAGATATCAATGTAATCAGCTGGAAAGTTTATGTCGGTTTTTCTATAGATTCGTTCAATACAGGAATGCATGGAGTCAGCTTCCATTTGCGTAAGGCCTTTGCATAAGAATTTTTGTTCAATGGTTATTGGTTATGCTATGGGAGATTGAAATGTTAAGCATCGCATTAGCCAATGTAGAGTTTCTATTTTGAGCAGTGCATCCATTGCTGTAGATATAAAATGATTCGCCTTACAGAAGTATTTTCTATCTGCGCCGATAAAAACTTACTTTAAATGGTAGCAAACTCCTGGGCTGTTACGTTTCCTTCCGTTTCATTCCACAAGAAGCAATAACCCTTTTTGGACTGAATGTCAAAGATCGTGAAATTGTGGATGACTAACTTCGTTTTGTAGTACATGGTGGAGATATTAGATTTAGGGCTTAAGAGAACCGATTGCAGATGCATCGTCAAAACCATAACACATTCGTCAACTTTACCTTTATCTTCCTCTTTTTATTTTCGTGCCTCATCCACCTTTTGTCGGTGGAGGTTGTACACATTTTCCGAGAGGTTTTTGGCTTCAAAGAGTCCACAAGTCTCACACCTATCTTTTTTTGGTAAAAAAACACTAAGGTTTTGGTTAACTCTAACCGAAACGTGGTAAGGGCTAGAGGTTCCATGTTCCGGTTTTTGCACCATTCTTCGGTATAAAAGTTAAACAAATCAGCCTTGGAAAGCCAATTTGAATCCAGGTAAATTTAAAAACTTCTTTTTCCTGCTGACGTTTGTTTGACAACATTTTCTTTTAAGGCATTATTGTCTTCTGTGGCATCTTAAGTTGCATCATATTTAGCATCGTCTTTTGCCCAGTTCAATGCTGACCATTCTCAGCCCTCATAGGTAAAATTTGTTCTGCCGTTGTGCCATCTGCCCCGGTACTTAAACTTACCTCTGTAACTTATGTTAAGTCTTCTTTTTGAATTTGTTGGATATCCATAAATACTATTTCACAATCATCGATATTGACGGTTTGTCCAACTGTGAATTTTCTTCCAATCTGGTAGTTAAATTGTCTATCAAAATCTGAAAAAAGCATTATGCCATCATAATACTTACAATATTTTAATATCTCTTAAAGAATTAGATGACTTATTTAGATAAGATTTATTTCAATTCGTTAAATACTAACGTGAACAAAAGCTTAATAATAATGCTTCAAACTACTTAACATCTAATTTTAATCCAAACTATTATAAAACATTGTTTTAAACTTGAAATTTTTAAAATTGTCATTAGGTGATGTTATTAGAAAATACAATTTATTGAATATTTCTATCAATTGATTAAGTGGGCTATGAGCACCATAGTTCGACCTGCTAAAAATTATATTTACTGGTTTTTGGAGCCGTATACTCGATCGACTAAAACTAAAGTTGAAACGATTAAGAGCCAGTTGAACAAGCTGCTTTCCCCTTGAATTCATTATTCTGTACGTTTCTTACTTCTAAAAAACTCACTTCGATTCAACCCTCTCCGCGGGCAAAACTAATATGATGTAATTTAGATAATAAGAAAAAACATCAGGAATAAGTAGAAATTCAAAAAGTTTGGGATTCCCCGACGAGTTTGTACCAGTTTTTACCTATTTTCCTTATCGTTTTTTAGCGGTTTTCTAGGTGGTGCCAATTCAACTGAATTTAATGGAGTTACGAGTTTTGCTATCCACAAATAAAAGAATAAAGATACGAGGTTTTCTTAGCAATTTTTTTTGTTGAAGTTACGAGGTCTGCCAGACAACAGAGTAGTAGTGCAGTTACGTGCTATGCTAAATTTAAATTTAAAAATATTTAGAGTTAAGAAAGGGATACGAAATTTTCTAGGTTGCTGCGCTGACGAATTTTCTATAAAATAGCATTCAAAACTCATTTTTACTAAAAGGTGGAGTTACGAGGTCTGCTTATGAGGCCGACGATATTCTAATGCAATTATCGATTGAATATGAAATAACTGAAGGGTTGTAGGGTCAAGGGGGGTGATTGTAAACAGGGGTAATTGTAAATACACTTAATTTTCTCAAAACCGTTTATAATTTGAAGCATGCCATGAAATTATTTGAAAAGACATTATATTTAAATCATATTGACGCGTGGAAGGCCTTAATCTGTCAAAGGGTTATTTATGTTTTGTTCGTTTCCATGAGTCTTTCGTTTTTCTGCGTTTTTAAGTTCTTCAGTGCTAATAAAAATTGTTGCAAAACAAACAAAGGCGATCGAAGTAATTTAAATTTTATCTTTAAGAAAGTGGAATATGAGTAAAAATGCATGCTATATGTTTTTATTTGTCTGTATAACAAAATTTAAAATGTTGGAAATGGATTTATTCTCATATGTCAACATCCATAAGCAATACAACGTTTCATATAAATTACTTTGTATAATTTTAACTTGACAAACATTTTCCAAAATCTATTTTCTTTGCAAATTTATTTTCTCCTTATAAATTATTTTGTTCTAAAATATTTTCATTCGTCGTTCAACTAATGTTCAATAAATAACTTATTTCAAATTACTGTGTAACATAATTATTTCTTCTGGAAATATCTTCTTGAAGCGGAACAATATTTCACAGGTTATGGGCCCAGGACCCAGAGTTCCATTGTGGTTGAACAATTTGAAGATTTTTTAAAAAGAAGATTAATTTTTATTGTTGTAATTGAATTTTTTTTTATTGAAGGAATTCTTAAGCAAATTAGTTGAATGGCTGCGAGTCCTGCTACGATATATAGTTCTGCACGCATGGAATTGCTGTCTAAGGAGAACTATGACACCTGGAGTATGCAAGCGGAGGCACTTCTCACCAAGAATGATCTTTGGGATTTTGTCAATGGAAATTGTGTTAAGCCCACAGAAGGTGACGATTTGATTGCAATATGGTGTAAACAGGATCGAAAGGCTAGAGCTGACCTGGTTCTGTCCATTCATCCATCAGAACTGAAACAGATTCGTGGATGTGAAACCTCGCGTGAGGTTTGGCTCAAATTGGAGTCAATTTATGCTTCAAAAGGTCCAGCAAGGAAAGCTACGTTATTAAAGCAGTTAATGCTTCAGAAGTTGGACGACGGTGGTGATGTAAGAGAGCATATGGCCAGATTTTTCGATGCAGTAGACAAGCTCGACAGCATGAAGGTCGAAATAAATGGTGATCTATTATCTATAATGCTCCTGTATAGTCTTCCATCTTCATTTGAGAATTTTCGCTGTGCAATAGAGTGTCGAGATGACCTCCCTATTGCTGAAGTCCTTAAAGTTAAAATTATTGAAGAATGCGAAGCACGAAAACAGACAACTAGTGGTGTCGTTATGGCCATGGCTGCTAAAAATGAAAAATTTTCGCATAAGACTCATCATAAAGCTGGAGAAGTATCACAGAAGATTTGGGATAAGAAGATTAAGTGCTTTAAGTGTGGAATTTTAGGACACAAGGCAAATGTTTGTCCTACCAGAAAGTCGAAACCCAAACAGTTTGTGCATAATGCTGATGATTCGTTTGCTGCAAATCATTCAACGATTGTAGATGAGGGTAACATGGTGTATACGAAAACAAAAAGAGCGTGAGACGTACACCACTGTCCTGAGACGTACACCCACTGTCCAGAGACAGTGGGTGTACGTCTCATTTGTGTGGTGATAAGACGCTCTTCGATTCATTGTGCCAAGTACCTAGTGCAAAACTGAATCTTGCAAGTAATGCAACAGCTGAAGTCAAAGCTAGAGGTGTTGTGCATTTATCTGTTGCAAGTGATACAGGTTTTCGTACTATTGCATTCAAGGATACGTTGTTTGTACCAGAATTGCGAACAAATTTGATTTCAGTGGCAAGGCTAACAAACAAAGGACACGAAGTCAAATTTGGGAACGAATGTGCTATTGTTCAAGCTAAGGACGGTTCTGTAAGCATGATTGCCGATAGAAGAGGTGATCTGTACATTGTTCGAGAACGGCCTGAATGTGCTGAAGCGGTGATCCAGCCTGATTGCTCCGAACTGTTGAAGTGGCATGAAAGGTTGGGACATTTGAACAGCAAAGATCTTCTTAAGCTGATTCAAATCGGTGTTGTTCCTGCGATTGATACGAAGAATCATGAGCATTTATTAAAATGTGACGTTTGTTTGAAAGGCAAGATGGTAGCGTTGCCGTTTCCTAAGTTTCGAGAGCCATGTCAAGAAATTTTAAAAATCGTTCACTCTGATGTGGTAGGTCCATTTCGGAAGGAGTCTCTTGGGGGAGCAAAATATTTTGTTACCTTTATAGACGAAAGCACGAGGTGGTCAGAAGTTTATTTTCTTAAACAAAAGAGTGGTGTTTTTGAGGCCTTCAAACTCTATCAAAATCTTGTGGAAAGGCAAACTGGAGCTAAGATAAAATGCTTGCAATCAGACAACGGTGGTGAGTACTGTAATTCATATTTTCAAAAATATCTTTCAGATCAAGGCATCGAAAGAAGACTCACAATTCCTCAAACACCTCAACAAAATGGTATAGCTGAGAGGATGAACAGGACACTCATGGACATGGCGAGATGTTTGTTATTGCAGTCTGGATTGAGTGGTGCTTTTTGGTCTCAAGCAGTTGCTACAGCTTGTCACATTAGGAATCGTTGTCCGACAAGTAGTCTGAATGGTGAAATTCCTTTTGTCAAGTGGAATAAGAAGAATCTGCGACTTAACTACCTGAGGAAGTTTGGCTCCAAGGTCTATGTATTGGATAAAAGCACAGGTAAAGACAAACTTGCGTCAAGATCTCTGGAAGGAGTATTTGTTGGATATCCTCGAGAGCGAAAAGGATATCGAGTGTGGTTACCAAACTTACATAAAATTATTTACGCTCGAGACATAAAATTCATCGAAGACACTGTAAAGCTTCCAAATGATGTACCTTCTGATTTGGATGAGCTGTTTGTTTTGTGGCAAGATTCACTTCCATCTGACATTTCAATTAATGAGAATCTTTTGCAAAGTCCATTGAATCCGGAGGTTAATATGGAAGTCAAGGCTGAATCAGTTGAAGGGAAACGTATTCCAAACCAACCAACAAGAGCTCCTGGAAGACCAAGCTTTGTTCGTACTGGCAGAAGAGGGCGACCAAGAAAGTTGTTTCAAACAGTACAATCCAAGAGCGAAGATGAAGAAAAAGATCTTAATAGATAAGTGAAGATGAAATCAAGAATGACCAGTTTGCTGGGGTTGCTGAAATAAGTCTTACAGATGCTTTGAACAGTGATGAATGTGTGGAATGGAAAGATGCAATGGAGTCAGAGGTAATTAGTCTACTTAAAAACGACACCTGGGAAGTTATTGAAAACGATAAGAAAAGCGATATCGTTGGCTGTCGCTGGGTCTTGAGCAATAAATATAGCTCGGATGGTAAAGTCGAACGACGAAAAGCTCGGCTTGTGGCAAAGGGGTACAGTCAGAAGTATGGAGTCAACTTTCACCAAACATTTGCTCCAGTGGCAAGACTGGAAACTTTGCGTTTGTTATTGGCTCTTTCAGTTCAGTTGGGACTTAAAGTTTGGCAGTTTGACGTTGTGACAGCATACTTGAACGCAACATTGGATGAAGAAGTTAAGATGAAAGTACCTGAGATGCTTAATGAAATACTGCAAAGAATAATTTCCAAGCAAGGGGAAAAATCGAACTTCGGAAGAAAAGCCAGTAACATGCTTCAACAATTGCAGAGTGGAGGTAATGCTTGTAGGTTGCAAAAATCCATCTATGGACTGCGGCAGGCTGGCCGTCAGTGGTACCTCAAACTTAGTGCTAAGTTGCTGAGTCTTGGACTGAAGCCTACAGTAAACGAGCCATGTCTTTTTCATGATGATTCAGGTGGCGAAGTTTTGTTTGTGCTTATATATGTCGATGACATATTAGTGGCATCGAAAGATATTGAAAAGTCAATGGAAATACGGAACCATTTGATGGAAAGTTTCGAGATTAAGGATCTTGGCTTGGCTAAATATTGCCTTGGTCTAGAGATTCATCAACAAGATGGTAAGATTGAGCTATTTCAGAAAGGATATATATTGGGACTCCTAAAACAATATGGAATGGAGAACTGCAATCCAGTTGCGACACCCTCAGAGAAGAATGTAAGTTTTGATAATAATATAACTGAAATTCGTCCACAGGAAACTTTCCCGTTTCGAGAACTCACTGGGGCGTTGATGTATTTATCAGTTGCAACTCGTCCAGATATTGCAAACACTGTATCAAGATTAACACAATTTACAATTAATCCAAAGAAGTGTCACTGGCAAGCAGCGAAGCGTGTGCTTAGATATCTTGCTGGAAGTGCAGACCTTGGATTGGTTTATACAAAAACGAATGACTTGTTAATTGGTAACACGGATGCGGACTGGGGAAGCTGTACGATTGATCGTCGATCATATTCTGGGTACGTTTTTCTACTCAGTGGTGCAGCAATATCGTGGAAGTCACAGAAGCAACGTACTGTAGCACTTTCATCGACAGAAGCTGAATATATTAGCCTATCTGAAGCTTCGAAAGAAGCCATTTATTTAAGAAGTATTTTGATAGAACTTGGCTTTTCTAACCTTGCTAAAACTACAGTTTTTGTTGATAATCGGGGAGCACAATGCTTGGCAAATGATCATGTGTTTCATGCACGTACAAAGCATATAGATATAAGACACCATTTTCTGCGAGAATCTGTTGCTGCTGGGATGTTTGTTTTGGAACATGTACCAACCGAGCGCATGACTGCAGATGTCCTGACTAAACCACTAACTCGAGAAGTTCATTGGAGATGTATTAAAGGTCTTGGATTATCAAAGCAACATACACATATTGAACGTTAATATTGAGAGGGCGTGTTGGAAATGGATTTATTCTCATATGTCAACATCCATAAGCAATACAACGTTTCATATAAATTACTTTGTATAATTTTAACTTGACAAACATTTTCCAAAATCTATTTTCTTTGCAAATTTATTTTCTCCTTATAAATTATTTTGTTCTAAAATATTTTCATTCGTCGTTCAACTAATGTTCAATAAATAACTTATTTCAAATTACTGTGTAACATAATTATTTCTTCTGGAAATATCTTCTTGAAGCGGAACAATATTTCACATAAAAGTTATTGGCTGTTTACAATTACCCCATTATGTCGCTATCATGGGTAAATGTAAACACCGAAATGGGGTAAAAGTGAACAATTTAGGGTAATTGTAAACATTCATTTTCAATGGCTTTGGTGTTGATCTAAGAATATTTTATATCAAAAAAATGCCACGTACATATCAACCAAAGACCACAGCTCCATCATACACGTCAGAGGATCGATGAAGGGAAAAATCCTACTGTCATTATATCTAGAGGCAAAAAACCAGCACTTTCGTCAGACGTGGAGGGCACTATAGCAAGGTGCCTTATTTCAGATCTCGTGCTGGTTACCCTTGCGATAAGGATGATCTCCTTGGTCTAGTAGGTACATACATATATAAGGACAGAGAACTTGGTTAACCCTTTCCACAATTGTAGGACGACTGGAACCGTTTTCATTTACCCCATTTTTCAAGTTTACTTAAAAAACTAGGGATAAACAAACGGATTTAAAATTACTGCTCTTTCGTAGATAATACAATTTAAACTTAAGTAGCATAAACAAAAATGTTCGACATTGCATAGTTAAGCTGTTACAAACATTACAAGTAAAAAAAATAAAAAAATGCAAAATCGTTTACAATTACCCCCTTTGACCCTATAACTATAACGTTCAGTGTTATTTTTGGGTTACATCTTAATGTCAAGCTTGATTGATTCAGCGTTCTTAAGACAGCGAATATTTAATTCAAAATGTACTTCGTGACCTCGTCTGATAAAAAGTTTTTGGAATTTGGTGGCCAAAAGATCGATTGTGGCATATCTATTTCGCCCATCGTAGCAACAATAACGTAGAAGAGAAATATACCTCATCATCCCAAAAGCATTTAAACTGCTCTAAGGCCCAAACCCTAAAATGCAAAAGGATAACGAAGGACCCAATTGCTGAGTGATTTGAACGTTGTTAGCGAAAAATCTGTAGTTTGGAAAAATGTTAAGCTTCGATTTCTAATATCAATGGCGAGTTAATGTTCGTTAATTGAGTCTCATACTTTCGACAATTTAAGCAATCGGGTTTTTATATTTGTAAAGTGATGCAGTTAAACATTTTTAATAATAATTTAAACCAACAAACAAATTGTAAACTATTTTAATTAAGAACATACATATATACATATTTCCAAATTGAATCCAAATGAAAAATATGAAATAAGAAATAAAGGAAAGGAGTACGTTCGTAGATCATGGTTTTAGTACAATAGTTTTTCACGTGCAATAGTTGGCGTTATCGTTTATAAATTGTATAGTTTCTTCTCCACACTCACTCTTTGCAAAATAACAAACAATAATTCAGTTCATTTCCATTTAATCAAAAACTTATTCGAGTCTGCTTACAAATTTAAAACTATATATATTATTTTTTTGTAAATGTATTAGGTATACAAATAAAAGAAAAAAGCGTAGAGATCTCAAGCATCGATTTAATTCTGAGCACAGTTAAAAACCACAGAGAGAGAGAGAGGTAAGATTCCGTTTTTGTATCTGTATCCTTTCTAGATACAAAGTCCGAAAGCAATTTTTAGAACTAATTAGAATTCGAAAAACATGCATACACAAAAGAGATTAGTTTATTCGTCAGCTTATTGGGAGAACAAACAAGTAATTATTAATTATTATCAAAATCAATTCGAAATTATTGAAAAGAAATTCTATTCTTTTTGGTGCTTTCACCGTAGCTGTATATTACAATATAGTAAACTTACATTTCGGTTTTCACTGTTCTGTGACACCTCTGGTTTTTGCATTTTTGTGGGGGGACTTTTCGTCAGCATTCGAAACTGTTGCGTTTGTATCATTTTTGTTCACTGTCGGTTTAAAAAACTTCACAATACTATTTTTACTCATTTTACTCTAACTTTTCAAAAACTAAATATTTATCAGATATTTGATGCTTCTAAAAAATGACTTGCTTTCACGAGTGGAAAAACAGTTTGACTTTGACTTCAAAGCTAAAACTTAATTTTCATATGCATTATGCACGTATAAATTTGTATGCCTTATTTCCCAGTTGCCGTTGTCGATCCCATCATTTTTTGGCTGAACTCACACTGTCACACTTGACATAAATAAATAAGAGTTACAGAAACAAAGATATGAGGCGAGATTTTTCTATTTTCACAATTCTCTTTTGTTTGTTTTCGCGTTTTCAAATTAACCGTAGATTGCTAGATTGAATTATGAAATTGCCAAACACGTTTTTCTTAAACTCACCATACAAATACTAGAAGTAAGTTCTAGTAGTTCCGAACCTTTATTGTTTTGTGCCATATTGTTTTGTGGCTTATATAAAGGTATGTTTAAATGCAGATACGCAGAAATGAACCTAACAATATTTCGGTGTTTTCATATTAAAATAGAATGAATTGGGTGGCGCAACAGTCCATTGAGAACTAGGGTCTAGTGACTTACAACTCTCAACCATTCCTGTGTGCGAGTAATGTTGTCAGGGATTGAGGGGACCTACAATTTTAAGCCGAACCCGAACGGCCAATTTGAGAGAGAACTTTTCATGACAAGAATTACCTACTCTTGGAAAATGTGTCAATTCCTCGCAAGAGGCAGTACCCGTGAAAAAATCTTTAGATGGCGTAGACAGGGATCGAACCTAAGACCTCTGGCAAGACAGTCCAACGCACTAACCATCGTGCCACGGGTACTCTCCTCATTGCTTTCAATTTTACGGGCCCCTAGAAAATCTCGAGCTCGTGGAGTTTCCCTCCTTTCCCCCCCTCCTCTCGACGGGGCTTTTCATATTGTATTCTTTGTACAGTCCTCAGTTAAAAGTAGCACAAAGTAGTAACAAAGTGGAAAGTATACTAAAATACAAATATTAATTTTATTTTCGTATAATAAATAAGTTATTTCAAATATAAGAGGGGTCATATCCATTACCGCAATACGATTTACGAAAATTAAAAAAATACTCTGGATCTACCATTTGATGTAGTATTCCTTGACTAGCAAAATATTTTCTTTGATGATTGATAAAATAGGTACATACAAACATTATGAACGTCTTTAAAAACTAAAAAAAGTTCAACAAAAATGAAACTGTTTCCAATTTAAATCCAATACGTCGCGGTAAGTCCCCAAAAGGTTACACAAGAAAAAGAAACATAGCAAACCAAAGAAAAAAGAATGATTTGACCAACCAGGACATCAAATATTCTATTTGATGGCTTTTCATTTATACATCAGTTTTTTGAATTCGTTTTTCTGTGAGGAATTTGCATTTCCCATAATACTTTACATCACATGGAAATCCTTTTGCTTTCTTTCTACAACTTCCAAAATCCCTATCTACACCGCAGTCCTTGTAAGTTATTCATTCTTCTCTATCCCTACATGTGTCTGTATGTTCTTATATACGAGTTGATATAGACTATTGAACATATGCCAAGGAGCTCGATAAGATTTGAAAATGTAGGTACCTACGTTTTTTATTTCCTCGAAGCCATAACGCCCAAGAATAAAAACAAATATTGGAAATAAAAGAAAGAAAATAAGAGAAAACTGAGACAAAAATAAAAAAAACTCAAAAAAGGCGGAAACGAAAGGAAACAATGGTAATCGGTTCGAAGAAAAGAATTACAGGAAATAGATAAAAATGTCACTTAAATGGTGTGGAACGATATTTCTTTTAAAAGTTTGCTTTTCGTTTGGATCGGATGAAGCAACACGAGAGATTTACTTCAAAGTGAATTTTAAATATTTAATGTGGGTCGTCCTTGTCGTCGTCATCGTCATAGTTATCGATATACCTAAAGGAACTAGGATATTCTTTGCTTCACTATACGATTCTTTGTTTGCAATCAATGTTCTTTGTTTAATGATTTTGTTGATTTCTGTAAGGATTCTTTTTTGCGAATAGATATGTATCAAAAGGAGTAAATATTGGATTAGTATTGAATGTTAAAAAATGTTTATGTCAATTAAATTCATATTAGTATATTACGTTCGAAATATTTTAACACTAAACACTTTTTTTAACAAAAACCATTAATTTTAAACACAAATTGTTCAAGCGTTGATCAGCCTACTCATTCGTTAGAATTTTAGTCTTTTCAACAGTGCAGTGTCGTTGTGCTTTAATCTCCATCTATACAGACGGGACCAACATCGGAGCATCATAAGAAGCTCTCACCTTGCGTTGACGAGGTCTAAGCCTTAGTCCCATAATTGAGGGCCGGGATTATAAATGTATTAAAGAGGGGGACTTTAGTTGCTTGAAAATGAGCGTTACTACTCATTTGCCTTATGAGTCGAAAAATGATCAAAAGTTATTCTTCGTTTGATTTCATCGCTGGTGTCGTTATCTAGATAAAGCCCTGAACTACCTCAAAGTTTTACCTGTCCATAGTAACGTTTTGTCCAAGACGTTTCGTCGATCAATGTGCTTCCTTGATGACAGCATATCTTCCCATCTTCTCAGCTTCTTTCTCTGCGCTCAAAAACGAGCCAAACGCTCCAATTATGTCAATATCATCACTGTATCCGAGTAATTGGGGGCATTAGGTCTTTTTGCTCAAAACTACAATGCCCAAATCCTGAAACATCACGAAGCCCAAAATTGGTCACAAAGCCCAAAAAGTTAAACCAATTTGCCAAAATACCCAAAGCAAATGTCATAAAACCCAAATAAATTTTATATAATAGAAGGTCCAAATTGTTAGTTCTCATTTTGACCAAAAGAATTTTTAATTTTGAATTTGATTTTTATGACATAAGGGTTGGGCTTTGTGACATTTGTTTTGGGCATTACGACGATTATGATTTCTATCGTTTCTATTATGTCTTATCACTCAACGAAATATAATCCAAGCCCAAAAAGAGAAACGTCGTGCAAAATATCACTAAGAAAACGTCACATAACCCAAATAAAATTTCAAGTCATCCAAACCAAATTTTCTGTGTCGTAGCGCAAAAATTTAGAAACGCCATAACACCCTAATGCTGGGTGCTAGCACAGTGAGGAAGCAAACCATTTCGTTTTATTTTACTTTGAAACTGGCGCTTTCTGAAAGTGATATAAAGCCAAATATATTTTTTAACCCTTATTTCGGAGTTTGACAGTTTTGTCGTTTATTGTTTGCATATGGGCGATAAAATTTAAAACACAAAATGTCGTAGTGACCAAAATAAACAAAAATTTTGTCAGAATGTACTTATGACATCTTTTTGGCGATATGTCAATTAGTTATATGGGTGCTATGATACTTTAAAATTTATTTGGACAATATGACATTACTTTTGGGCTTGGTGGCATTTTCTTCTGAAAGAGAGGCGATAGAGCCATTTTTGGGCGATATGACATTTTTTGGGCAATAAGACCGAATTCATAAAACCCAAAAAGTCTTAGCTCCCTAAGATTCGGTAATATTACCCAAATCTTACAACTACAAAATGTTAATAAAATTGTTCTGGGCGCTATGACATTTGTAATTTGGGTGATATTTTGAACGAAAAGATCTTATGCCATTGGCCAAAAAATTGATAATTGAACTGTATTAATAAAGTTGCATGATGCTTCGCCGTGTCTAAAACCTTTTTTGACATCAAAAGCATCCGTTTTTCCCTCAAAGTTCTTCTCGGTAGATGATATCATTTTTGCGGATATGAAATCCAACTGTGGACTTTCCTGGTCTAAAGCCATACTGACAAGGACCTATTGGGTTGTTGACGAAGGGCAGCAGACGTTCACATAATACGGCAGAAAGGATCTTATAGGCGATGTTCTGGAGACTGATGCCTCTGGAGTTGACGCAATTCATAGGTTCTCCTTTCTTGAGGATTTGGCATCAACTTAATTAATTCAAATAATTCAGAATTAGATAAATATCGGAACTGGTTGACAGACCAAGACCAACTTTGCCGCAAATGTATCAAAATCAAAATCGCATTGAAAATGAGCCATGAAACAGCACACTCGAAATGTTCAACACTTTTCCGTGGTAGTAAACCAAAAATGGCGGAAATATTGGTTCAAGAACTCACTCTACTTTGCAAAACAGCATAAATCCAAGAATTTTGTCCAAGCATGTCCAATCAAATCCTCTTATCCACCCTCAGGAAGAAAGATATTAAGCTTTTCAAAATCTGCAAAATCATTTATAAATTGAAAACTAACTACAGTGGTTCAATAAAATAATCAGAAATCTGAATAAGTCTAAGATATTAAGCTAAAAATAGCACTGCCTATTTTTTAAACAAAGATTACCTCACTAAATTAACAAAAGAGGTCTGGTTAAAATACCCCCTGAACACCAAAAAGAAGAAAGACCAAGATAAGTATCACCAGCAGCAAATTCCGACTCAATTACTGTAGAGTCTCGAACAGACTCTGGGTGACAACAACAAGGAACTTTGTCAAGAATTGCCTTCGGAGGCCGACTTTCAACAAACTCAACACCAAAATATTATGGGTTTGAAGCAAGAAAACGATCGCATCTCAGCTAGAGTTTCTGAAGTCGAAGAGAAAAAATAATTACCTTGAAGACTAATTTGAAAAATGATTGCAAAACGATGCTGAGTCTAATGTCGTGGAAAAAGTTAAATCAATAATAAATTTGAAAGGTAACCTAATCAAAAAATTGCAAGAATTAGGGGGTGATTGTGGAGGAGAAAGAGTTCAGATTATACCAGACATTGGATCCGCTCTTCTAAGAAGCATGTTTGATAAGTTACTGGATAGTGTAGCTCGATCAGCTTATAGTGGTTATATCGTAAAAGTTCGTTCTTCTTAGTATAAGAAAAAAAATAGACAACTCGATTAAAATCTACCTCAAAGACCCTACTTCTTAAATCGTTTGCCACTATAAGTGATAAGTGTGATATTTAAAGTTAGAGGGGAAATGATCATCCTTAACTGAATCGTCCAGACCTACCTATTTTGTGCGATAGCTGTAACCTCAAGGAATGAAGAAAAATGAGAAGATCTGTACCACTTTATTATTCGATGTCCGATTGGGAGAAATTGTAAAATTACACAACGATAGCACTGAATAATAGAACCCAAGTAGTCGAAGGCGACTTTTAAATAAAATTTCATATTATTAAAACCAAATTGTACTTTGTTGAGCCAAACCATATTAAACTAAAGAAGAAATATACTATAGATATACAAGGAATATAATAAATAAAGATTCTATCAGCTAGGTTCCACTTTCAATCGAAATTAAATTGAAATCGATTCAAAATATAAATTGGAGTTCTGAAATTCACTTTCATCGATATCGATTTAATTTTTTTCGAACTCAAAACTAAGTGAATTTTCATGTTCTAAATTTCGATATTTGCGATTTTCAAGTGATTTGAATTCGACCAGAGTACATATATTTGGTGTGATTTGAATTCGACAAGAGCAAATTATTTAAGAACAGTAGTATTTTCACTTAAGGGAAACAAACCGTAATTTCTTTATGTAATGCACTTGGTAAGTGAGAAGTTGTAACTTCTACTTTGTAGTCGAGCATTTTAAATAATTTTTAAGCAAGAGAGAACTAAACTTCAAGACAAGAGTTTTTCAAACACTATATTATCGGAAACTTCTTATCTGGAACATTATGTGCATCAACACAATAAAAATAATAAAAAGTTGGCTGGGATGCGACCCAAACTATTAACTTCAAATCCCGTCTGTCGATTTGTCTTGCTTAAAATGTTCGTTGGTTTTCGTGTTTTGTTAAAAAACTTGTCGGTTGAACTATTCTTAAAAATTTTAAAATTCATATAATGAAATTGTTTGATTTCAAAATCTATTTTAGTTAGCGAGATTTTTTGTCGAAAACAAATTTTTACCAATTTTAGTAGCATTTCTTAAATCTTTTTATTTCTTATGTAAACAAAAATACAAATTGGATGAATGAAATTAATTTGAAGTCAATATCTTCTATATTTCACGAGATATCGAAAACCGAACATCAATTTGTATTTTTTATATTTTTTTAAAATAAAATTATTTTAAAGCCAATATCTTAAATTTTGAAAAGATATTTTAGTCGAAAATCAATTTGTACCAACTTTAATTAATTTGTTTTTAGTGTTTTATTTGTTTGTAAAAAAAACTTTCAATTTGATTTTTCTCAAAATTTTACTGAATGTTGAAAATAATATTTTTCAAAAGATAAAATTAGTTTAAATTCAATATCTCAATGTTTTGAAAAGATATTTGAGACCAAAATCAATTTTTACTAACTTTTATTTATTTTTATTGTTCGTAAAAAAAACTGTCAATTAGATTTTTCTCAAAATTTCACCGAATGATGACAACAATATTTTTTTATAAGATTAAACTAGTTGGAAGCCATAATCTCAAATTTTTAAAAGATATTTAAGTCGAAAATCAATTTTTACCAACTTTGAGTAATATTTTTTGTAGGTTTTTATTTTTTTTTAAACTATGAATTTAATTTTTCCAAAAATATACTTGTTTAATATAACGGTACAATATATAATATAAACATTAATTCAAGTCTCTAGCGTTATTGGTTCGTGAGATATTTAGGGTTAACCAACATTTTCACCTTTTTTTTTTAAATTGCTATGGTAAGAAACCAACCACTCAATTTTTTTGAGAGTCCTTTCTTAATTATTATTATATTTTTGGAAAAAAATCCAATTAACGGTTTTTTTTATAAAAAATAAAAACCTAAAAAAAAATTAACAAAAGTTGGTAAAAATTGATTTTCGACTCAAATATCTTTTCAAAAATTTGAGGTAATGGCTTCTAACTAATTTTACCTTATAGGAAATATTGTTTTCAACATTCAGTAAAATTTTGAGAAAATTCGAATTGACAGTTTTTTTTACAAAAAATAAAAACCTAAAAAAAAACAATACTAAAACTTGGTAAAAATTTACTTTCGACTCAAATAGCTTTTCAAAAATTACAAATATTGGCTCCAAACTTATTTTATTTCACAGAAAATATTGTTTTCGATATTCAGTAATTTTTTTTTTATAAAAATCCAACATCGACAGACGGGATGGGAAGTTATCAGTGTGGGTCGCATCCCAGCCTCTTTTTTAAATCTACAATTAACTACATACATACATTATGTACATTTTCAACAATAAACAGATGAGGCTCTTGCTACTTAAACTTTTAGCATCTTACACAAAAGGAAATTAATAGAAAAATGTTCCTTTAAAAATCGAAAGTGACTTTTTTGACATATGCGTCATATCTTAAAAGTACTTAACGTTAAAAGGCAGGTATTTAAAGCATTCAACCAAAAAAATTATAATCATAATTAAGTAAGAAAGATTTGATGTATTTCTTTATGTTAAAGGAAACGTCAAAATACCATCTACGAACTTATTTCATAGAAATGTGAAAGATGTTTTCAACGACACGATGGAATGTTCGTTTTTTTCCATATTCTTAAACTAATGTTACGTCTGAAAATGAAAAGGATTTTAACATCAACTCAAAACGTGTAAGAATCTTAAGTGAGAACTCGTCTTAACCACCACTTCCACTATCACACTGCCTGCCTCCAATTCTTCCATATTTGACAAACTTTGTATCCTTTAAGTTATGTATAGTATGTGATGCATGTATGAAGCATATGACATTTTCTTTCATTTATAAGCAAATAAAGAAAAACTTTGGAAAAACTGTGTTGTAAATTTTTGTCCTCAGAAGAAAGTTTTTATATATTTTGAATATACAAAAATATAGCAATATTTTATATGTAAAAACACACACGAACATAATTATAATTACCATCAGAATTTTGACAAATCTCTTTGCAGTGTTAATTTTAAGTTCTTCATTTTACCGTCTTGGGTATGGTACCTTCTTACAAGACAAAAAATATAATACTAATTTTTGAGCATGATGTCACATAGATGGCATAGAGGTAGCAAGCGTATAGCGAAAAAGTTAAATGCAATTATTTCTTAAAATCCAACTTTACATTGTTTGTGCGCATCAAAAAAAAAAAAACGTCTTCCTATTCAAAGTGCAACTTCAGCATCAGCATCAGGCACCAGCATCAGCTCAACACCATCCTTTTCTTGCAACAATGTTTCTACTACTTAGTATAAACATAGATATTCTTCTGATACACTTCGTCGCATCGTACAGAAGAAGGATTCAAAAACTTTGTCGAATTTATGTAGAATTATACTTTTTACAAAGGCAGGCGCACCCATCTAGAAAAGTCTCGCAAATATTTATTAAAAAGACTAATTAGAAATTCGCCTTTAAGTGCTGTGTGCTGTGTTCTTTGCTGTAGATACTTTGCTTCCATGGATGTTGGAACTTTGTTTATACCGAAATTGAACTTTGTCTGTCATGTCAATTGTTGGGGGTACGAGTACTTGTGCACTTTCAAGTAGACAAACTGCATCCTAAGGCTAACAAAAATCTTCTAATATAATAAATGGTGAAGAAAATTATGTCCTTGCTCCTTGCGATGCGTTGATGAGTTCGAGTTTCTTGTCTTTTGTGATGTTTGATTTCTCTTATCTTATAATAAATTCTTAAATTGAAAAATTATGTATTATACCTCTAGGTTACAGGAAATATTTTGAATTTTTAGCGCATTTGGTTAGTAAATAATTTTAGGAATAATAAAGGGTGATATTTTTGTTGTTCCTTTTTGATAACACTGGTTTTGACAGCTCACGCACGATTCTTGTCTTGTGTCACTGTGAAACATCTTCAGTTTAGACTTTATATAACCATAATTGACCTTAAAAACGAACAACGCTTACAAGTTACTAAATCTTATTCTGGAAATGTTTTAGGTAAGGTTATGTTAAAGTGGCTATCCGTGATGGAGTAGGACAGCCATAGGCCAGTTTAATGGCCCATTGTGATACCACATGAATCGGAAGGCTTTCTTATTAGCTCAATGAAACCAGTTTGAGTCCCTTACGAAACGTGGGAGATTGATTATGTTAATACGATTAAGATCGTTATAGAAGAATTTTCTTAGGTAATTCATGCGTTTTTGAGCTAGAGCAGAGTATGTACGTACAGAGGTCGTGAAGAACTGTTTCCTCCTCTTTTTCATCCATACAGCTTCTGCAAACGTTATTTCAGAATACGCCTAACCGCGTGGCGTGCTTTTCTATTAAACAGTGCCCGGTCATGAAACCGATATGCGATCTGCTGATATTTGCCTTCTTCATATCGTCTTGCATTAGCAATAGTTTACATATAGCGATTGGTATGACAGTATTAGCCAAACGTGATAGAATGGGTTGTACTGTACCATTCCTGGCGAGTTCACCTGCCTTACAATTTCCTGCAGGGAGGGCACATTGTTATAGAGTTTGTAGAGACAGAGGCCACAGATTTGATAGCGGCCTGATCACTTTTTTTTAAGCCAGCACAACACTTTTTTTATCGCCAAAAGTTCCACCTAAAACACGCTACAATGAAGTTTTTGATTCATCCGTGTAATGGTGGATTCAGGAATGCCTATCCTTCCAGAAAGATCTGGAAGGTATAGAAATTTCTAATTTTCTGTCGAATTTCGGTTGGGGCATCTTGCAGCCCTTGTTCTTTGGAATTGATTCTTAATACTTAGGAATCACGGAGTGGTGAGTATGGTTGTTAACCCATTGCCATGAAGCTTTGAGGCGAATAGCAGAGCTTGCAGCTATACGTTTACTAAGTATATCACGAGGTGTTAAGTAGAGTAGGATATCCGGTGCCACAGATGGGGTTGTGCGAAGCAACCCGTTTATGCCTAGAAACGCTGAACGTTTTTATATACATATATACACTATACTCCCTTAAACCGTACATTAAAATCAGTCTGATTACCGATGTGTATAACCAAAGCGTAATTCGGTGTTGTAAGCCCCATTGAAAATGCGTGCTCTGTCAAGAAAGTTCATCGCTCAGGTGGATATGTAGGCTATTGTGACTAAATTTCTCACCAAATTGGGATTATTGGAAAATAAACCACCAAACATGCTTACGTAGAGTGCGAACTGATAAACATATTCCAGCTATATTTACCAGTAGTATTGGTCTGTACCTATTAATGATGACCGTGAATTATCGATTCGTCACCTTTTTTGCAGCAATTGTGATTCTGTTACTCCACTAAATGGAACATTTTGCTGAAGGACTTAGGTGTGAATCCTTTCAAAATACAAGAATTGAAGCCTAGCGGCCTTCCACAACACCAAAATTTTGCATCTTGAAAAATTGGTTGAAGATCCACATATGTATCAAATAATTGATTTCAGCGACGATGCTCATTTCTGGTTGAATGATAACACCGTTGTGTGTGGACTGGAACAGACACCGATTTTCAGTGTCAGACACGGAGCGAGTAAAATCAAAAGATTTTGATTTTTCTGTGTCGGTGTCTCGATCGGTGTGATATGTATGTATTCAGTTGCTTTTGAACAGTTGAGTGCGGTGCGCTGGAAGTTGTTTCAATAAAAGCTTTAAGCTTCAACGTTACTCATTCTGATCTTTCCTATTTGAGATCCCTTTTACATCTTATGTGTGTACGATTCGGTGTATCATGTGTGGCGAAATGCCACACCGGGTGTCAGTACACCGGTGTGGTTTATATGGGCCGCTTTACTGTGAATGGTGAGCTCTACTGTAACAAACTTTTTTTTCGCTTGGAAGAGCTTCATTTTCATTATAATTATGTGGTTTCAACAAGTTGATGCAACATGCCACACAGTACGTGTATCAATGAACCACTGTACTGTTTCTTGTGGGGCTGTATATCTATAACGACAAGCCAATATTGAAGCATTTATTCGTGAGATACCGCCCGAAATTTAGGAAGAGTGTGCAAAATTTTGTCTCAGCAGATGGACCATTAAAGCCACAGCCGCGGCCAACATTTGCATGAAATAATCTAAGACAAAGACTTAATTATATCGATAATTCTATCGATTCAAACAAATATTTCATAATTTTTTTGAAGTCTATGCGTTTCTTTGTGTTTAAATATCCAATAGCTCTTAAAAAGTCACACGGTTTTTAAAATACATGTTCTTTTGCATTGAAGTCGTTTAAACTTTTTAAGAAAAATCCAAAACTCAAGTCAATAAGCATCTATCAAAATGTTTGTATTGAGTTGATCATCAATCTGCTTGTTCAAATTGAAAATTTCCAGTGATTTGTTTTTTAATGACAATTACATTGGTTTACTGGATTGTAGCCTTATTTTCAACTTCAAGTGTCAAAAGTAAATCTTCCAGTCAGCCATTGCAAAATGAGTGCGCTCTTTTGACATACAGATTTGTTCCTGACAGAATATTATTAATATCCATCAAGTAGGTAGTATCTTAAATTAGAACAAAAAGAAGCAGTTGGTTTAAAGAAAATGAAATGACGTGGAATAAAAAATGATTTAAGCTCCAAGAAGGCGCTCCTTGATGAACTCAACTCATAAAATAAAGAAGCAAGAATTCTGCAACTTACATTCTTACTATAAAACTACCAACTGTAAGAATTTATATAAATGTAGACTTGTAGACTTGTAAAGAGGCTCACGCACAGGAAAGTTTAGTTTCATATTCAAATGATAGATGAAAATGTCTCTTGAGAGAACGTAGAAAAATTACATTTTCACGAGCTAAGAAATCTGTGGGCCCAGCATAAAGAATAAAGATGATGTTGCAAAGGATGATGAAGGAAATCTACACGAGGCGCCAAATAAAATGACGTGAAACTAATTCGAAATGATGTTTATCATTTGTTATTAAAACAAAGTATATTTGAGTTTTGATGGTGATTATTTTCAAGAGAGATATATGTACATACATATGTATACTTGTTTTGTTTATTATTACAAAGTTTATTTAAGAAATTATGAATAATTCTGTTAGCATTTTCTTAGAGACTTTAAAAATTACTTTTTTAGTCGCCAATCTTTTAATGTAACCAATAATAATTGCTTGTAACTTTTGGAGGTCATAACAAGATTAAAAAGGACGATTATTAAAATAAGTATTTTATGGAGGTTTTTATGTATAAAAATGTGTTTAAAACTTGTAAATGGTGTTTCTTAAGAGTTATACTTACTAAAGGTGGGGGCTACAGTACGCTACTCAAACCTACGTGCGTCACCTGAGTGACGGTCTTACTTTAGTGTGCTGTCCCCTGGGACTGGCTTTGAAGATCGTCCGGACTAAAATTTTGATATCGAACTAAGCCCGTAAAGTTCGTCATTGTATCTTCTCCTCCACCCTCCATTAATATAGACGGGACCAAAAACCACCCGAAGAATTTTTTTCTCGAAGCATTCTAAGACGTTCTCATCTTTCAATGACAGGATCCAGGCCTCAGCGCCATAAGTGAGGACCTTTGGAAGATTGTGCCTCTAGTGTTGACGGTTGAGTTTTGCACAATTCTTTCCAGAACGGTATTGAAGAAGTCGCATGACAGTGCATCACCTTTTGTAAAACCTTTTTTGACATCAAATGCATCGGTGTTCTGACCTTGATAGAGCAGCATGCATTCTACGTCGTCATTCTGCACAAACGGATAAGTTTGACAGGGATGCCAAAATTAGGCATTGCTCTGTAGAGTTCTTCCCTGTAGATGCTGTCATAAAATAAAAAATAAAAAAGAGGCTGGGATGCGACCCACACTGATAACTTCCCATCCCGTCTATCGATTTGTCTTGCTTAAAAGTTTGTCTAAATGTATCAATTCTTACCAAATTTGCGTTCTATTTTTTGTAGATTTTATTTTTTTATGAAAAAACGGACTGTTGGATTTTTATAAAAAAATTACTGAAAATCAAAAAAAATATTTTCTGTGAAATGAAATAAGTTTGAAGCCAGTATTTTTAATGTTTGAAAAGCTATTTGAGTCGAAAGTAAATTTTTACCAAGTTTTAGTATTGTTTTTTTAGGTTTTTATTTTTTGTAAAAGAAAACTGTCAATTCGATTTATCTCAAAATTTTTCCTAAAGTTGAAAACAATATTTCTTATAAATTAAAATTAGTTGGAAGCCATAATCTCAAATTTTTGAAAAGATATTTGAGTCGAAAACCAATTTTTACCAACTTTTGTTAAATTTTTTTTTCAGTTTTTAATTTTTTGGAAAAAAAACTGTCAATTCGATTTTTCTCAAAATTTTATTGAATGTTGAAAACAATATTTTTTGAAAGATAAAAGTAGTTTAAAGCTAATATCTCAAAGTCTTGAAAAGATATTTGAGTCGAAAATCAATTTTTACCAACTTTTGTTAAATTTTTTTTTTCGGTTTTTAATTGTTTGTAAAAAAACTATCAATTCTATTTTTTTCAAAATTTTACTGAATGTTGAAAACAATATTTTTTGAAAGATAAAACTAGTTTAAAGCCAATATCTCAAAGTTTTCAAAAGATATTTGAGTCGAAAATCAATTTTTACCAACTTTGAGTAATGTTTTTATTTGGTTTTTATTTTTTATAAAAAAAACCGTCAATTAGATTTTCCCCAAAATTTTATCAGATGTTAAAAACATTATTTTTCGTTGCACAAAATTGTTTCGGAGATGAAATCATATTTTAGTCGTAAAATTTTCGAGGTGAGAATTTTTTTTCGGTTTTTTTGATTTATAAAAAAAAACGTTAATTGGATTTTTTTCTAAAAATATAATTGTTTTGTATCACGTTACAATATATCATAAAAAATTTAATTCAAGTCTCTAGCGTCATTGGTTCATGAGATATTTAGGGTTAACCAAAATTTTCACCTTTTTTTTAAACTGCTATGGTAAAAAAACCACCCACGCAATTTTCTTGAGAGCCCTTTCTGCATCTTTCTGCCTTATTATCTGTATAACAAAATTTATTTGAAGTCGATATCTCTTCTGGTTCTTGAGCTATGGACGACGAAAAAACGTCGCGAACGTACAGACGTACGGACGTACGAACGTACGTGCACACGCACGCACAGACATCTTTCAAAAATCTTTTATTTCGACTCTAGGGGCTTTGAAACGTCGAGAAATGTCAAAATTTTCAATTCGACAAATCGGACCCATTACAATAACTTCCTAAGGGAAGTTAATAAATCACTTGACAACTGACAAAATGGCCACCAGTTAAAAGAGTGTTGCCAGCTTAAGGTTTTATGCCTCTAAAAAAAGACCCGTTAACTTCAACACTCAAAACATCTGCACATAATTGATGTAGATATCGAACCTACATGTATTATTTTAACCATATGGGTCGTTAAATATCCTCTAACTATCTTCAATTCCTATTTTAATAGAGCCTCAAGTTCGGGTTTCTTTACAAGCTATTCTATAAATATATTTATATGTAGTAGTTTTATGAATACTTTTTATGAGCATACAGTTAGCTTTTAATTTCAATCCAATGAATTTCTTCGAATTCTTGTATCAATGATCAATTAATACACTTTCATTTGGATTGGTATAGTTAACATTCATCTTTTTGCAGAACTCAACCTTCACCTTATAGCCTTTTTCTAATAAAATAAAATAAAATACAAAAATTACATTTTACAAGTTTACTTCGTTGAATTTCAAAAGTAAACTTTATTTTTATTGGAATATTTGCTTCTTTTTTTTTTCGTTTTATTAAATTTCATTGACGTTCATACTAATTGACACTTATAGTTGCAACCATCATCATCATCATCATTGGGATGCATCATCATATCGGTGGCGTATACTTCATATATTTATATTCACATACGATAATGGCCACTTGAAATTTTATTCACTAAACTGGCAGTGATCAAGAGCAGCTAACGAACCCCAATTGAACGAATATATTAAAATAAATGGAAATCCATTCAAGGGGCTTTTTCATACACACATCTACATCCATAAGTACATCTATGGTCAAAATATTAGGTACAAAACTTTTATTTTGGTAATAAGGTTTTTTTCATTAATCTAAATTTTTTGAAAACAAAATTAAATTTAAACCCCCTTTAATTTTAATGGTAAAAATTTATAAATGTATCGTGGGGTGGAATCGGCTAAGGTGATTGTTGATAAGTGACAGTCAAAATAATCGAATTTGATATACATATGTATGTAAGGTGATAGTCAAATTGATACCTAAAAAGCTGTCACAACACAAATGTCATTTTTTTTATCAAAATGTCGTTTTTGAATCTGAATAGAGCTACCAGACGCGTACAAAAAACGAATGGAAAATTTTTTCAGTTACCTTTTTTAGGTACAAAAACACCTTCTTGTGACGGAAAAGGCTTAAGACATTCGAAAAAACACAAGAAAAGTAAGAATGTTATTAAAACACAGCCAATTTAAAACTTTTATTTAGATATTATACAGGAATCATTTTAAAATTTCACCATATCAACAATAAATTGTGACATATTCTGAAATTGTTCAATCGATTTGAATTGAGTTGAATCATCTTACACAGACCCATTGTTGAAACTAAAGTAGTACAAAATATTGGTATCGAAATTTGTTTTTCTAATGGTTATTTTTTAAAGATTTTGCTGCATACTTTCCGGGTCGATCTACGTTACCTCAAAAGAGGTTTGATCCCTTACACGCACATAGTGTTTTTAAAAAACATTTCAAAAAACATTTCAACTGTCAAAAGTGAAAGTTTAAAATTAAAAGTCTCTGGTGAATTTTTCAAATTTGTATTAATAATAAGTTGTTTTTATTTAAATCAAAACTCACACAAATCAACTTTTATCACAGTCTTGCACCTGCAAGTTATTTATTCACCAATTTAAATTAAAAGGTACGAAGTTTTATATAAATTCAATTATCGCTTAGAACCAGGCTCGATATTACGGTATTTTACTTATGAAAAATAATCGTAAAAAGCGAAATTTATCCGAAACTTCGCCCGAGACTACTAAAATCAGTAAAAAACACTCTATATCCGTTAAAATGGAAGTTGTTTCTATGGAGAAATTAAAATCCATCCTTAATGAGATCCTCTCCGAAAAATTAAAGGATCTTGCCACAAGGGATGAACTAAAAAAACCCTATAGCGAATTAACCTCTCTCAAAGCAGCAAACACAGAACTTAAACACAACCTTGATTTGATGACTGAAAGATGTGAACTTTTGGAAAATCAGTTGGAAATTATTTCACGGAAGAACAACGAATGCTCTATTGTCGTACACCTTCCTTTAAACGCAGAAACCAATGCAACTCAATTCGCTATCCAAACTTGCAAGGGGCTTCTTAAGCTAAATGAAGGTGACAATATACACATAAAACGATCCCGGGAAATTCATAACAACAATGCACAACGCGGAACTGTAATTATAGAACTTCTGTCGGCAGAAATCGTGGACAAGATAATATCCGCAGCACACCAGCTAAAGGGTTCTGGAATCAGTATTTTTCGAGAACAATCACTGCTATACAGGAAAAAGAGACAAACACTTTTGGAATTCCGAAGCAAACTTCTTGAAATTAATCCGAGCACGAAAATTATTGTAAAAGGCGACAAAATGCAGATAAATAGCTATACATTTGTTTATAAATATGCGCGAGGACTTATTGTCAAAAGTTCGACGGAATTGACATTTATCAAACAGATGTTCGGTGACAGATCCTCTGAATTCTTTGACTGCAGCGAGGGAGTGAGGTTGGCTGCAGTTTCTAATCCGCCATCTTCTTTTGCTTTATACTCTCAACCGATGACAGCGCCACCTGTTGGTCAACATGTACAAGCAGAAAGGGTGGGTACACATTAGGGGGAAGCTGTCGTCTGCCACAATACAAGTAATTTTCAAAATTTAACGATTCTTTCATACAATATTACAGGCCTTAAAAATAAACTTTTATTTCCTGAATTTTTTAACTATATTCAAAATTTCGATGTTATAATTTTATTAGAAACTTTTTTAGAAGAAAAAAATGAAATAGATTATTTAAAATATTTTACAAATTTTAAAATTACGTTTTTACCTGCAACTAGATCAAATGTACATGGCAGAGCCAGTGGTGGGATTATATGTGGGGTCAAAAAAACTTTAAATTGCAATTTTATCAAACTTAGTTGTACAGAAAACCGAATTATTTTTCAAATCTCAAACTATAATTTTAAATATTCAATTATTCCCGTATATTTGAACTGTAACAGCTGGCAAAATGATTTTGATTGTTTAGTAGACTTCGTGAACAACTCTGATTTGGAAAATATTATGATCATTGGAGACTTAAATGCACGAATCGGTGCATACCAAAATTCTTCAGCTCATAACGTACATTCACAGGATACGATTAATGTTACGAGAAATTCCAAAGATGAAACTATAAACAGAAGTGGAAGACTCCTTACCGAATTTTTTGAAAACTATGGACTATTTGTGCTGAACGGGTCAACTAAAGGTGATACTTATGGAGAGTGGACTTTGTTAACCGGCCAAGGACAGTCAGTAATTGATTTTTGTGCAGTATCGGCAGAGTGGCTCAACTTGTTTGCAGACTTAAAAGTGGGCACAGCAAACTTTTCAGTGCATTTTCCAGTAGAAGTTAAAGTGCAGTTTCTTAATGAAGCTATACAAATGAATTTAAATAATTTTCCCAAATTAAAATGGAATGAGAATAGTGCTCCTCTTTATAAATCACTTTTGAACCGCCACTGTGGCTCCCTCCCGTCACAACCATCAACCAGGATAGATCAAATCGATGAACAAATAATTGGAGTAATTAAAACCTCAGCTCCATTTGCTCACAACCACAATAATAATTACTCCTTCAAACCGAAGAATATATGGTTTGATAATGAATGCAAAAATCTCCGTAAACTGTCTTTTGTGTATCTCAGACTATTTCGATCGACAAACTCTTTTTTTTTCAAAAATATTTATCTATATGTTAATAAGCAATACAAACTTCTTTGTGGAGCGAAAAAAAATGAATATCTTAAAAATTTAGCAAAAAGTCTAGCTGAATCTAAGAATTCAAAGACCTTTTGGAGTAATGTTCGGAAACTTGGTGGGCGTAGTAGAAGTGTGGTGAGCACTCTCGAAGCTGAGCCACTAGCAGCGCATTTTAAAACTCTTTTGACAGCTGACGAGAGTGCCCATACTTTTTCTTATGCTCTACCCAACTTTACCGTCAGCGAGCTGGATAACCCAATATCTTTGTGTGAACTGGAAGCAACTCTGATAAAGATGAAAAATAACAAATCACCGGGAATTGATGGAATTCCAGTAGAATTCTACAAAAATAGTACTGATCAGTTAAAAAATTATCTTGTGCTGTATTTCAATAGATTATATAATGAATCATATTTGCCAAACAACTTCAACAAAGCAGTTATTTTTGCCATATATAAGAGTGGAGACAAAACCCTGCCAGAAAATTACAGAGGAATTTCTATGCTAAACACCTTAAGGAAGATTTTTACGTCAATTCTTTATGACAGACTTACCAAATGGATCGAGGACAGAAATCTACTGAGCATGTTTCAAGCGGGATTCCGTCCTGGCTTCTCAACATTGGATCATATATTCGCGCTTACCAGTATTGCCAAGAAGTCGATTGAAAAAAAGAAGAAATTATACAGCTGTTTCGTAGACTTCAAAGCAGCGTTTGACAAGGTCAACAGACAGGCTTTGATATACAAGCTTTCAACGCTGGGAATTTCCCGAAAATTTTTGTTGATGTACTTTAATTTTCTTGTCTCATCTTGTGCATCGGTATGGGATGGGTCCGATCTTTCTAACTGGTTTGAAACAACGGCAGGTGTTCCACAAGGCTGTATTTTAAGTCCAATTTTATTTGCTTTATATATTGATGACATTTGTGATATACTACCTGGAGGAATACTTTTTGCTGACATCCAAGTGAAAGTCCTGCTCTATGCTGACGACTTAGTCTTACTCGCTGACAACCCCTTCACCCTCCAGTTGCAAATCAACAAACTGAATACCTTTTGCGAGAAGTGGGGCTTACTCATCAATATAAGTAAAACAAAAGTTATGATTTTTGAAGCACATCAAAGAAGGAGGCGTCCCGAAGAAAGCTGGTCTCTTAATAATGTAGCCATTGAAGTTGTTAAAGAATTTAAGTACCTAGGAGTTTTAATTACGCATAACCTAAATTTTTCGAAACACGCAGAACAAAAAAGTAGTGATGCTAAACTGGCTTTGAGCGTAATGTGGCCCAAGTTCTTCGCTAACCAGGAAATCGATCTGGTGTCAAAGTACCGTGTCTTCCAGACAACCGTAAACACATGTATGTGCTACGGTGTGCAGGTGTTTGGATATTTATTCTTCGAGTCATTTGAAAAAATGCAAAGATATTTTTTTAAGCGCTTATTCAGATTGCCACACTCAACCCCGAACTACGCCATCTATGTCGAATCTGGTATAACTCCTCTATTCACTCAAAATCTTAAAGCCAACTATGAATATCTAATTAGAGTTATGAAAAGAAGTGGAAGAAACCTTCACAAATCTATTTTGATAAGATTATTACAAACCAATGCCTCCCCATTTAAGGATTGGAATGAGATGGCCCTATCACATGAAGTTAATCTATCTATAACGGAGTCAAATGTTGATGAATGGCGAGGATTGTTTGCAGAGCTCACGGCTAAAATAGATGAGAAAACTTATAGTCAGTACCTAGGCAGAGCGGCTACAACAACATCAAGGAATACATACAGGAATCTCGAGCACCAATTGACATCAGAAAGAAACTATTTCAGCAACAAATTTTCGGTCGAAGCTATAAGCCATATATTTAAAGCACGTGTTGAGCTCTTTAACTTAAACTCTAGGCCTCATCGAGCTGACCTGATACAAATTTGTAGTTTATGCAATAGAAGAGAAAATGAAGATGTCTACCATTTCATCGCAATTTGTCCAATACTGCAGGAAATCCGGCGTTTATATTTCCAACAAAGTTTTCTTTCTTCAAGTCGGTTGTACGAAATTTTAAACGGAGTTCTAGGATGGAATACTTTATATAATTATTGCAAACATGCCCTAGCTTTTCGAAACTCTTTTCTAACTTAAATTTTGTTCGTTTAACCAGCTTTTACAGTTTAAAGAATCATTATTATTTATTTATTTTGGGTTTCAAATCACTTGAAAATTGATATTTATTTATTTATGCTTCAAATCATTTCAAAATTGGTACTTTTTTGTGTTTCAAATCATTTTAAAATTGGTATATTTTTGTGTTTCAAATCATTGTAAAATTGACATTCTTTTAATTGTTATGTTAAATCTCAACAAATATTGAAATTGTAAACTTTTGAATTTAATTAATATATAAAAGTATTTGATTTAATATTGTACAAAACCAGTTACTTTTCTTTTTATTCTTTATTTATCTGAATTAATTACTAAAATGAAATGTTATTTCAGGCAGACGGCAGATAGCCAGGTCCTTATTCTTAAGCATATACTTTTTTTGTAAAGCATTTTTTAATAAAATAAAGAATTATAATAATAATAATAAAATAATAAAAAACAAACAAAGTTGTATGATGGTTATAATTGACTATTAGGGTCAACTTAAACATACAATTTAAAAAAAAAAATTTGATTTTGTTATTTTTTCTGTGTTTTTTAACACGGGACAAATGTGTCCCAGTATGCGTAAAAAAAAATTACCGTTTTGAATAAAACTAATATTATCAATGTAAGGTGAAATTTATTAGATAAAGTGAATCAAATAATGCATATATCAAAGGAACTGAACATTTTTTATTGAAAACAAAGAATATTTTAATGATAATCTTGGAAACAATTTCTTTCCGATGTGAAATATAAGTGTACGTTGCACGTTGAACAAGTATTGTTAGTGCGATTTTCAACACGAGATTTGGCACATTGCACACATCTCTTCCTTATATTTGTTTTTACCATAATATGAGATGGCGTTCCCCTTTTTTGTAAGTTACCAATTCTTTTATTCGTCATAATTGTAGATGGTAGTGCTCTCTGACGAGACAAGAAATCAGCAATGAGGGAACGACTTATAACTTGTCGAAATTCTAGGCACGAAAGCAATGTTCCTTCAACTAGTTTGTCATCATGCAATTTGCTGTATATTATATAGTCGATGATGTTCATTGCAATGTGGATCAAATCAAAGAATAGTCTGATGTAATATTTGATTTTCGCTTTTCTATCAACTTCATAGCAAACTTTCCTTTGGTCCATCAAATCAACGCCTCCCATGTTATTTTTATATTTTACTACAACGTCGGGACATGTGACATTTATTTTCTCACCACTTCCGTGCATTCTTCTTTTCACCGTAGTAGTGGGAATTGGGGACAGGAAATTTGTCAACATAAAAACGGCTTTATTGTCCATCCATTTTATGAAGGAAATCCCTTGTAAGCTAGTCGCATATATTTGCCCTCTTTTCATCATTTTATCGGTAGGCAAATTTTTCGGAATATTCTTTCTATTTGAACGAACTTTTCCACAAGCTCTTATGTTGATGTTTGCCAGTTTATGTTGCAGATTTGGAGAATTAAAAAAGTTGTCAAAATATATTTCACAACCCAAATTTTGAAGGTCGTTGCAAAGTTGTAAAACCACTGATTCTCCTAATCCAATTTCAGCACCACCTTGTTTTTTCCCAGTATACAGGTCAAACTGTATGTGAAGAGCTCGGTTCAATTTCAACAGTTGAGAGACCTACATCTATGTATGTCTTGGGCCAAAAACTGCTGATCTTCTTTATCTAAGACCAATACATCCTCGTCATCACTGTTATCAGCCACTAAAACTTCAAAAATCTCATTTTTGCGTAAGGAAAATTCCCTATTCCTTCTTGAAGACAATATTCTGAAACAAATGCATCAATATTTGTATTGCATTATAAGACAATTAATGTTCCCCCAAACTCATAAAAATTCCTATATAGCGTAATAATGAAATGTGCTAGAAAATACTCCTTTGCTGCATACTGGGACAGCAGTGTCCCACTTCAATTATTCACAAAAATTCGTACACTTCGTCATTGAAAAATAAGAAAAACAGATAAAACTAATAAAATACTTACCAAAGAATAATATGATCAATCACTCTTTCGCAAAAAATCAAAAAATATTATAAAAACGAAATAATAAATAAGACGTCCAGCAAACTAAAAACTTGCAAGTTCACCGCAATTTTTTTTTTGTTTTTGTTTTTATTCTTTTTTTATATTTGACAGAAAGAATATGGTAAAGCTTACTTTTAAGTTTACAAAACCAAACTCATAACTTGATTTTACCGAATAATTTTTGCATAAAACTGTCGGGGACACATGTGTCCCATATGCGTGAAAGGGAAACAATGATTTAAGAAAATTTGCTAGTTTTCAAGATATTTATTTAATTGAAGGAAATTTTAACTGCAAGCATAGAAATTGGGGGTGCTTAACAGCAAATGCATGGGAAAATATATTGTATAATTATTTAAACACACATTTTTTTTTTGACATTTTATATCCACCTCATCCAACTTACTACCCTACAAACAGCAGGGCAAGTCCATCGACCATAGACATTTTTCTAACTAATGTACCGGGTTTATTTAGCGAACCTTTTGTTGCTAAACGAATTGGCTTTGACCACTTACCTGTGGTCATTGACACTTTTATATCCCCTCTTAGTCAACTAAATGAAGCTTTTGAAAAGAGAATTAAAAAGGAAATTGAGAAATCTTGCATATAATTTCACACCGGACAAGATCAATTTAAAAATTATCAAACCGTTGCTTCCTTTACATCTGCAATAATCGAAAGTGTTGATCAGGCTGTACGTAAAAAGCAATCAATCTTAAAAGCACAAATGAACTTCCACCAAAATTAGTCGAATTGATTAAGGTGCGAAACAGATACCGAGCAAGGTGGACAAGAACTAAAAATAGTTTCTATTTCACTGAGATGAATATTCTTAACTCTATTATAAAAGTCGGTATAGCAATTTTCACAAATAGAAATTGGAATCAGAAGTTGCTAGGGTTGGATTAAACAATCAAACCATTCTGGAATATAGTTAAAGTTATAAAAATACGAAACTCTCATATTCCTGCCTGCTATCAATGCCATTCATTACAAATAGTAACAGTGAATCTGTTGTTTCTCAATCAATAAATGTTTTATTTATTTATTCAGCTTAATACAAGCTATAACTTAACATAACTTAACTTAACTTAACACTAACTTAACTTTTTTTTTTTTTTTTTTTTTTTTTTCTTGTTATCAGTTTTCAACATTAAATCATGTGGGCCCTAAGGCCCACATAAAAGCTCTTTAATGTACAAGAACTAACAATTTTGATTTTATTAGACTTAAAATTAAAAGGGACGAGGAATTCGGACTCAAAAAGGGAAAAAGTAAAGGGTATCTTTCAGATGGGATTTGGAAATGTTAAAGTCGAAGACTAGCATAGCAGCGTTGCAGTGACGGAGAATTCTGGACATTGGTTCAAAGTGCCCGTAATTAGTGCGGTGATGAGGGATATAGAAAAGGGAGACAGTTCGCAGATTTCGAGGGTTGGTGTTAAGATGAATATCATTCAGGAGTGCCGGGGAATCTATATTGCCCATTAACAATTGATGAGCAAATAATATATCAGCGTTTGTGCGCCTGATATATAAGGGTTGCAAACCTATCAGTTTAAGTCGATCGGCATAAGGAGGCAAGTTGGATGTATCATCCCAGGGGAGGCCACGTAAGGCAAATCGAACGAAACGTCTTTGAACATTTTCAATTCTGAGTGAATGGTTTTCATAAAAGGGAGACCATACTTGGCATGCATATTCAAGATGAGGACGGACTAGGGAAATGTAAAGTGCTTTAGTTACATAGGGGTTGGAAAATTCTTTTGACCATCTCTTAATAAAACCGAGAGATCTATTAGCTTTATTAATAATTTGGTCAAAATGGGAATGGAAATTGAGGTGTTTGTCACACATAATACCAAGATCTCTAATAGAATCGACTTCGTTGACGGCGTCATTAAGGAAGAAGTATACTCTATGAGATGGCATTTGTTTGCGCGAAAAGGTCATTTGTTTACATTTACCTACATTTAACTCTAGGAAATTATGCATGCACCAAACAAAAAAGATATTAAGATCATTTTGTAAAAGTAGGGAATCAGATGGAGTTGAGATAATTTTAAAAATTTTCTTATCATCCGCAAACATTAGGATATCTGAGTTTTTTAATTTGAGACAGACATCGTTAACAGATAAGACGAAGAGAAGGGGGCCAAGGTGACTACCTTGTGGGACGCCAGAAGTTGCATGTATGGGACTGGAAACTGAGTTACGGAAGAGGACTCTATAAGTTCTATTGGCAAGGTAGGATCCTATCCAGTTTATAAACATAGATGGAAAGCCTAGGGCTCTAAGTTTGAGATAAATTATCTTATGAGATATTTTATCAAAGGCCTTGCTGTAATCAGTGTATACAACATCAACTTCATTACCCTTCTCAAGGGCTGACAAAACTTTTGATATAAACTCAATTAAGTTAGTCGTAGTGGATCTACCTTTAAGAAAACCATGTTGAGCGGGGGAGAATAAGGGCTTGCAATGGAAATAAACAGAATCATAAACTAGGCTTTCAAACAGTTTAGGAATGCATGAAAGTTTCGCAATAGGTCTATAATTGTTAATTTCGGTTTTATTGCCTTGTTTATGAATAGGAAATATAAATGAATCTTTCCATACATGGGGAAACACACCTTGGGAAAGAGAGAGTTCAAAGAGTGCAGTTAGAGGCTTTGACAAAGAATGCATACATTTTTTTAGAATAACTGATGGGACGCCATCGGGACCAGGGCTAAAGTTTTCTTTGAGGCTTACGATTTTAGCAAGTACCATTTCTTCAGTTATTGTAAAAGATGAAAGAGAGGTTTGAGTGCAGCCATCCAAATAACTAAAGTAGTGTGGATCAGGATCATGAAGATGTTCAGTGTACGATTTGCTAAAGTATTCGGCAAATAGATTTGAAATGGTTGTTGGATCTGAGGAGATTTTGTTGGAGAAACTCATTGAAGGTGGAAACCCATCAGATTTTCGTTTGACATTGATAAACTTGAAAAATGTCCTTGCATCAGAAAGAAGGTTATTTTCCATTTGGTTAAGGTATTGGTTATAAAGGGATTCCCTTAATTCCGAGAAAGAATTATAGGCGAGAAGATAGTTGTTGTGGTCGGTATCAGATTTGGACTGTAAAAAGATCTTCCAAAGCTTATTACGGCTATTTCTTAGGTTACGGAGCTCTCTGTTGTACCAAGGGGGAGCAGAAGTGAAATCTTTTTTACGAGAGAACGGTACTGATTCTTCAATACAGTATGAGAGAATCAAATAAAACCAATTTGTAAGGGACTCTACTGTTGAGTGGAGGGAACTTAATTCAAAGTCGGCTGAGCTAAGAAGATTGTTGAGTTTGGAGAAATCAGTCCTACGAAAATCATAACAGTAATTCTCCATTTCAAACAAGTTGTTTTCAAATTCAATGGGGAAGGAGAGATTAAGAGGAGGATGATAGCGATCCAAGGTTGAGAGGAGGTGAGGGCTCGCGGAGACAACACAGTTATCGCAATCAGATGAGAATATGAGATCGAGGTGTCTTCCCATAAAGTTTGCTACTCCATTTAATTGAAAAAGACCACAATCAGACAGACGATCAATGAACAGCGATTCAGATTCAGAGGAGATGTTAGTTGGAAAGAAGGATGTCTGATCATCTGAGGTGGACCAATTGAGATGGGGAAGATTGAAGTCGCCAAGAACGATGATCATATCATTAGGCTGCACTTGTTCGAGCAGATAATCAATGGCATTAACAGCAGCTTGGTATGCTTTAATTTGTTGGGCTGGTCGAATATAACAACAAAGGACAAAAAGACAAAACTTAGGGAGTGTAACCTTAGCTGATACACCTTCAAATTCCATTGAAGTAGGAATATGGAGTAGTGAACTTTCAAAATTACTATTGATAGCTAAAAGCACACCACGGCCATGTGTATTATTCGCACATTCCACGACATCCATTCGATAGATGGAATAGTCGTAAGTGAAGAGTTCGGTACTAAGGATATCGGGTGTGAGGTTGGTTTCGGTAAGGGCAAAGATGTCATAAGGTAGGTTTTGGGATATATTAAAGACGGCAGACGTTTTAGACCTTAACCCTCTTACATTTTGATAGTACAGGCTAAGACATTTAGGTTTAGTGGTCTTCGGGTTAGGAGCGATAGTATTTCTTCATATCTGCACGGGATTTTTGGATATGAGATAATCGTTTTGAAGAGATAAAGGACGCAAAAGAGGTTAGGTCTTCTCTAACTTTTTGAGGAGAAATTTCAAGACCATCATGGAATTTCAAGAATATTTCCATTAGTGCATCTCGTTTGGTAGGGAGGCCTTCTTGGGAGATCAAAACCTTTATGTTCGTATTTGTTTTACCTTCAAAGCAAACAGAATCTGGTTTGTCATGCAGGAAAGCTAGGTAAAGACGAACATTGTTGTAAATTTTGTGGTCTCTAAGACGGGACATAACATATCGATCATTAATATTGGCCTCAGATAGATGTTTGGTTAGCTTAACATTTGGAGGGATCATTGGGTTAAGGAATCCTTGCGGTTCTTGGGGAACTGATGAAGAAGAAGCAGGGTTAAGGGTGTGAGAATGGATGAAATTTGGATACTCGGGTGTTTTGGCAGGAGGATCAACCATCGGAGGGCGAAAACCAAGACCCGGATGGGAAGGGTTAAAAGAAACTCGTTTGGATGGAGGCTTTATAGAGGTAGGAGAGGTTTTCCGTTTAAGGGACGAAAGTTGGTTAGAGAGAGAAAAGTTTGGAAAGATTTTTGTTTTGAGAGTCCAGTTTGTTTCAATATTTTGTTTGGGATTAGGTTTGGGATTATGTTTGGGATTAGGTTTGGTAATAGGTTTGAGATTAGGTATGGGATTAGGTTTGTTAACATGTTTGGGATTAGGTTTGGGTTTGTTAGACTTATTATTGCTCATTATAGAAAGCCGCATTTGACCAATACGTATAAATCCTCTTTGGTGATGAAACATCCAGTTATATTTGGTAGGAATCAGGAACTTGAATCTTCTTCCAGACAATTGAAGACATTCGCAAATATCGACACAGAATTCTCGTTTAAAGTAGGAGCGAATCCATGTAGCATCAGCATATCCGGGACAATTGTTCAGCACGAACCATGTGTTGTTAGCGGATTCAAGCCTGCTAAGTCTCAAATTCCAATCGGATAATTTCCAGGAATGGCCACATTTGTAGATTACATCTTCTTCCGCAATGGTAATTACTGGGGTGGATTGTTGCAGAGGGTCAGCACCCAGGTTTGCCGCATGGATTTCATCACGAATGGACACGTTCCCGATATCACACGACGGTATGCCAGGTTGTTTAATGACGTCGTAGAGAAGCGATTCAATTTTCTGCGATTGGACATTAAGGCTTTCAAGTTCACGTTGCACACTCATATATTTTTGTTCTTGATTACTTACATCGTAAGCAATAGATATGAGTGCAGTTGAAACCCGCGATAGCATACACTTAATGTTTTCAAATTCGTTAACGAGTCTAACATTTGCAACATCACTCAAATGATTGGAGGAGGGGGAGAGCCGGGATGACGAACTTTGAAGACAGCAATCAATATCCGACTTTAGTAGGTTTAACTGGTCAGACAAGTTTTTCTTTAGATCGTTAGCCGAACAAGTTAACACCTTTAATTTATCATCAATGTCTAAACGAAGAGAGTTCAATCCACCGATTACGTCACAATATTGTTTTTCCAGGGAACGTATCGTGGAAAGGCATTGGGTGGACGATTGTTGACATTGGATATTTGAGTCTTCAACACTATTGCATACGTGATCAAATTTCTTAGAGAGATTAGAAATTTGATCTTGGCACACGGAATGTTCACTACACAGGGATTCCTTTAGACATTGAATAGCAATCATAATATCCGACACGGATATTTTATTGCATTCATCACAATAAAACGCAAAATTGCGTAGATAGTCTTTCAGGTATAAACTTGCCTTTCTGGCCAAGCCAGCACAAGAGGGGTGAAGGTATTTCCCACACAGACCACTGCATTTCAACAGTTCCGCGTTTGAGTCAACGATGACACACATATTATTCGCGCACGACATAATTAATTGAAACAGAAAAAAAGACAAAGATATGGTTTATTTTTGTTTAGGGTTTTTGATTATGATTTTTTTCACTTGTTTTTAATTTTTTCTATACTTGTTAATACACAAGAAGAAAAAATAAAAAATGCTGGTGTAATGGGAAACGGCGATGGGCAGTAAAGTGGGTCAGGTAGGTATGTATATCACACGCGCTGCGAGTATATTGATAGGTTTTTTTGTTTTATTTATTTGTATGATATTTGGGGTCGGTGAAAAGGTGGCAAAAGGCAACTGCGGAGCGAAAAGAAAATGCGACTGCACTTGACGAAGGTCTATTGAAAAAAGATTAAGATTAATTAATTGTAATACGGGTGATGGTGAAAATTACTTCATCACTATTGAAGACATCAAAGATGTTCTAAATTCTTTAAAGACGAGAAAGTCTGTTGGATTTGTAAAAAAATTTAAAATTAAACATAAATTGTATACAATTGTAAGAAAATGTAAAATTAAACAAGGTATTTTGACGAGACTATTGTAATTGAAAATTTTTTATTTATATGTACTCATTACAGATTGAATAAAGAAAAATATCTCCTGAAGAAGTAAGGAATTCTTACGAAACGTTGGGAGAAAGAATGAAATAGTTTTTTATTTGCATTCCCAAACCAAAAAGTCCAAAAGAGCCTACTTTCAACACAAACAATAAAACAAATTCAAAGAATTGGTCAAACACAATCAACAATCTTGGGGTATGTTTGGATAAGAAATTAAAGTTTAGTACGCACGAACAAGAAGTTAAATAAAAAAAAAACAACCTAACAATCAAAATTCTGTACCCATTTATAAATAGAAAATCAAAGTTGAGTAGTGACAACAAACTACTGATCTGTTAAAGCGATTTTTCAAGCGATTATGTTCTATGGATCACCTGCTTGGGGAAATTGTGCAAAAAGTCACATACGGAGACTTCAAATTTGTCGGAATTGTTTATGTATGAGAAATCTAAAAATTGGCTACAAATAAAATATAACTACAACTATCTTACACAGACGAAATGAGACTGATAGTCAATTTGACTATCGAAAATATGATAGTCAACTATCACCTTAGACGAATCCACCCCTGATTTGTGATTTTTAAAAATTTATATTTAAGGTCTAGATTTTGGAGTCCATTTGCTGCAGCTGTCTACAAAAAATTGGAACATTCGAACTTCAAAAGAATAAATTTCGATACAAAATGTCATTTGAGGAATTTGAGGTTATTGTTGCTGATGTTGAAATCAAATGAATTTGGATTCGAATTGACCAACCGAACCGTACGCGTCAGAGCTTTTATAAGGCCATAGGAGGTGTTATGAGTTGGTAAATAGAAGAGGCGAGGGTTTCTGAGGTAGCGGGTGTTAGTTTTAAAAAAAATTGAAATTTAGAGAGAGGAGTAGTCAACTGAGCCAGAGAGAAGCCGATTTATGAACAGTGTGTCAGCAATTTCTCTACGTTCCTGTAATAAGTTGAGGTTTAACAGACGGAGGTAATCACAATAAGGGAGTAATATCAAAGGATTTTCCCAAGGAAGGTATTGAACTTTCTAATGTTAAGCTCTAAGCAATTTTTGGCACACAAGGTTAAGAAATTGTTGACATCTGATTAGAGGAAAAATACGTCTTTATGAGTTGCAATGATGGCGTAGAGGGATATTTGACAATGTTTTATCACCATATCAATGTCATTTGTTTTAAGGATAAAGAGGATAGGGCCTAAATGACTACCTTGAAGAACACCAGAAGTGCTTAGAATAGGATTGGAACGAGTGGATCTAAATCGGACATAATATTCATGATTTTCAATCCATTTCAGGAAAAGAGGGGTTCAAAACCTAAGGAAGAGAGTTCAAAGGCTATAAGATTATGAGAAATTTGAAAAGGTTAGTAGCTTTTTTAACAGACATATTTTCAAAATCAAACGGAACTCTGTTAATATAATCGTTAATTTGGAAAAAAAATGGACTTTATAAAAATCACACAAAATAGGATGTGAAGTGAGAGTTATACTTCTAGGCGCGAGTTAAGGTAGAATGTTAGTAGCAAGGGAGGGTGATAATTGTCAATAGCAGAAAGAACTTGGGGGCCTAGAGTGACTGATAAAGTGATAAGTTATCTAAGTCTGCTAAGAATATAAAATCAAGTTGTCGGTTCATATTATTAAGAATGCCACTCACTTGGTTGAGGCTTCAATCAGTTAAATTATCTACAAAAAGGCATTCTTTTGCCGAGGAGGGATTACAAGTGTAATTTGATTCGTGGTCTGATACTGTGCTTTTAAGGTGTGGAAAGTTAAAATCCCCAAAAATTTTAGTGACAGTTATCGTTATGACACATTCATTATTTTAAAAGGCTTATGAAATGGTTTTCGATCCGAATCAGGTGCAATAAAGGTCCAGCGATGAACAAGCATTCCAAATAAATTAAATATTATTTTAACAATTTTAAAAGTGCTTTTAACTGTTTCTTAAAGCCTTTAATATCTCAAGGTTGATGTTGTATCTTTTTAGAAAGATAGGTGTGTGTGCGGGTAAGCGTACATTAAGTTGGTAAGTCCGAAGGTTCAAAATACCTCTTTTCGTCGACCATATTTGCAGAACAAAAATTATATTGCCTAAAAAACAATAAAATCCATCGAAGAATAACGTATTTGACATTATGGTAAAATTCTAAGAAAAATCGAAGTGAAAAAATAGGAAGTTATTGTGATCGGTGCGATTTGTCGAATTGAAAATATCAACATTTCTCGACGTTGCAAGGTCTCTAAAATCGAAATAAAAGATTTTAAGAGAGATGTTTGTGCGTACGTGTTTACGTACGTTCGTACGTCCGTACGCTCGGAAAGTTTTTTTCGTCGTCCATCGCTCAAGAACTACCAACTATCGGTTTTTATAAATCAAAAAAACTGAAAAAAATATATTTGTCACCTCGAATATTTTACGAAGAAAAAATCATTTTATCTCCAAAACAATTTTGTGCAACGAAGAAAAATGTTTTTGGCATCTGATAAAATTTTGAGAAAAATCTTATTGATAGTTTTTTTTATAAAAAATAAAAACCTAAAAAAAACATTACTCAAAGTTGGTAAAAATTGAATTTGGACTCAAATATCTTTTCAAAAACTTGAGATTAAGGCTTCAAACTTATTTTATCTAATAAGAAATATTGTTTTCAACATTTTGAAAAAAGTTGAGAAAAATCGAATTGATAGTTTTTTATAATAAATAAAAACCAAAAAAAAAAAATTAACAAAAGTTGGTAAAAATTGATTTTCGACTAAAATATATTTTCAAAAATTTGAGATAATAGCTTCTTACTACTTTAAACTTAAAGAAATATTGTTTTCAACATTCGATAAAATTTTGAGAAAAATCGAATTGACAGTTTTTTACAAAAAAATAAAAAATACTAAAACTTGGTAAAAATTTATTTTCGACTCAAGTAGCTTTTCAAAAATTAAAAATATTGGCTTCAAACTTATTTTATTTCACAGAAAATATTGTTTTCGATATTCAGTAATTTTTTTTATAAAAATCCAATAGTCCTTTTATTCATAAAAAAATAAAACCTACAAAATAGTACGCAAATTTGGTAAAAATGATTCAAAGAGACAAACTTTTAAGTAAGACAAATCGACAGACGGGATGTGAAGTTATCAGTGTGGGTCGCATCCCAGCCTCTTTTTTGAAATCGAATCTCTAGAGAATAAATGAAGGTATTGACTTCAAAATTTTTTCATTTTGTACAAAATATTGTTGTTAACATAAACTTATTTTCTTATAGAAAAATTGTTTTTCCTCCAAAATTTTTCGGGAACAAAAATAAATATTGAAATCAAACTTATTTTTTCATATGCAAAATATTGTTGTTAATTTTCAGAAAATTGAATTTAAAACTTAAAAAAAAAAATGATTTTTTAACCAGACTACAAAGACTATTGTGCGGGATTTTTCTTCAATTGTTCCTTTTATTTTGGCCATAGCTGTATTTGCTGCAAGTGTATGCTATCAATGCACAGAGTATACGAGAGTTAATATATATAAAGATACATGTGTTTTATTTGAATGCGAAAATCCCTTTTGCTTTTGTGTATAAAATGCGTTCGTTCGTACATTCGTTGGTTGGTGAATAAATTATATGAGCGTGCAATTTTTGTTTGAATGCTTCGAATCGAAAATTGCAATCACGTATTAAAATGTAAAATATATAAATAAAAACGAGAAATAAAATAAAATCATTGAGAATAAAAAGATGAATTCGAAATGGGTTCGAGGTCGTTTCGCACAAAGTGCTTGATGGTCGAATGGATTAGTATAGAATAGTTACCTATACCTTATATCTGCATAGGGACGTAATTATTTCTATATCCACTCCATACACTCTTTTAATTTATTTTATTTTCTATTGTAATAAAAATGAAACAAAAAAATAAATAATTAATTTGATTGATGAATATAACACACTATTATAGTTGTGGCGATAGCCACAACAATTATTAATCTTATTTCCCTATCATAGAAACTACTTGTTCAATATCACTTGCTTGTTTAATATTTTAATTCATCAAAATGTCTCTGAAATATTTGTTTTCAATTATTATGATTTAATTCAATAGTTCTTATAAATTCGTTAGTGAATAAAGATTGTTCTATAAAATAAATTGTTAGAAACTTTATTTCTAAAATGGTGACCCCAACTGAACAATACAAGAACTGAAATCAAGATATAAACATACTAAAGAAGAATTTCATGATGCCGGATACCGAGGACGAATTTCAATCTCAACTCGCAGCCCTAAGACAAGAAAATTCTAGGCTCCTTCAGCAAATTGGACAAAACCAGCAACAAGGATTTCTTAATGATGAAAATCATAGGCAACAAAATGCAGGACATTCATCACAACCAGCGATTAATCGTGTTGCAGTTAAATTACCACCTTTTTGGGCAGAACGGCCTAGTTTATGGTTTTCGCAAGCTGAATCTCAGTTTGAAGTAGAAGACATTATAACATCAATGCCTGGCCAGAACCCGTTCACTTTCTTAAAAACGAAACTCATTGAACGTTTGTCAGCATCAGAAGAACAACGTGTCCGACAACTCATTAGTGACGAAGAGCTTGGTGACCGAAAACCTTCACAATTCCTTCGTCATCTTCGTTCCCTTGCTGGTCCTTCAGTCCTTCAAGATAATCTTTTGCGTCAACTTTGGTTACGACGTCTACCATCTTACGTTCAAGCAATCTTGACATCAAGATCAGATCTCTCTCCTGAACAGCTATCAGAACTTGCTGATAAAATCGTCGAGGTCTCTCCAAAACCAGTTCCTTTTGCTGTGCATGCAACATCAAACAACGATTCTGACCCAAAATCATTACATGCTGCAATTGATACTCTTACCAAGCAAATTGCTCAACTGTCAGCGCATACAAGTTTTCGTCATCGTTCTCAAGACCGAAGAAGACACAATTCGCGATGTAGATCCAAGTCAGCAAAGAGAGAAGGATGGTGTTGGTTTCATTCAAGATACCAGCGCAACGCACGTAAGTGTAATAAGCCATGTACTTTTCAGGAAAACTCAAACAGCAGTTCATAATGACGGCTAATGACTGCAACATTCCTGGAAGCCGTCTTTTCGTTACTGACCAGAACTCAAAACATCAATTTCTTATCGACACCGGATCTGACCTTTCCTGCTTCCCAAAACGTTTATTAGCAGAAAAGCGTCTAGCCACCAACTATGACCTAAGCGCTGCAAATGATACCACAATCAAGACGTATGGATTTTTGAACCTCGATTTGAACTTAGGACTACGACGAAGCTTCGTTTGGAGATTCGTCGTTGCTGACGTTAGCATTCCTATCATCGGTTCAGATTTCCTTGCGCACCATCACTTATTACCGGACTGTCAATCAAAACGCCTAATAGATACTTTTACTGGCCTTCAATCAAAAGGGCAAACCGCTCAAGTAAAGCAGATCAGCGTGAAAACGATTCAAACTTCTTCACCATATGCTTCTTTACTGACTGAGTTCCAAGACATAACTCGTCCAGCCGGTTTACCCAGAGTTGTAAAGCACAAAACTGTTCATCACATCCGAACAACACCAGGTCCTCCAGTATATTCTCGTCCTCGTCGTTTGGCACCAGAAAAACTCAAAATTGCCAAGAAGGAATTTGCAGACATGTTACTTGCTGGAACAATTCGACCTTCAGATAGTCCATGGTCTTCACCACTGCATCTCGCACCAAAAGCTGACAATGGTTGGCGTCCTTGCGGAGATTATCGTGTATTAAATACCCGAACAATTCCAGATAAGTACTCTTCACGTCACATCCACGATTTCACCCATAATTTGAGTGGTAGCAAAGTGTTTTCAACCATTGACTTATTGAAGGCGTATCAACAAATTCCCATCAACCCAGACGATGTTTGCAAAACTGCAATCACGACTCCATTTGGTTCCTACGAGTTTTTATTCATGACTTTTGGACTAAGGAACGCTGGGAACACTTTCCAACGTTTAATGGATGAAATTCTGTTCGGACTTGATTTTTGCTTTGCGTATGTGGATGACATTCTAGCATTTTCCAAATCCTTAGAAGAACATATGGACCACTTGCGTATAATCTTCAAAAGACTTTCTGACTACGGAATGATCATCAATCCTTCGAAGTGTACCTTTGGTGCTTCGGAAGTAAAATTTCTTGGATACTGGATTAACCCCGAGGGAATCAAGCCTCCTCAAGAACGCGTCAGGATTATTCAAGAATATCCTCTTCCGAAAACAGCTAAAGGTCTTCGTCGTTTTCTGGGAATGGTTGATTTCTACCGAAGATTTATTCCCAAAGCATCGGAAATTCAAGCACCACTCCACAATGCAATAAGTAATCCACAACTCAAAGGATCTCAACCTGTTCCGTGGGCACCAGAGTTAAAAGAAGCTTTTAGCAGTTGTAAAGACGGCCTATCTTCTGCAACTCTTCTTGTTCATCCTTGTCACGAAGCGAAACTTGGCCTTTTTACGGATGCATCAATTCATTCAATTGGGGCTTGTTTAATGCAAATGGTAAATGGCAGCTGGCAACCACTGTCTTTCTTTTCAAAGAAACTTTCCGAGAGAGAAAACGCCTGGCCAACTTACCACCGAGAACTTCTTGCCATTTATGCAGCAATCCAACATTTTCGCCATCTATTGGAAGGTCAAATCTTCACAATATATACGGACCACAAGCCTTTAATACATGCATTCCAACAAAAACGAGAGAAGCTTTCACCTGTGCAACTTAATCAACTTTCATTCATCGCAGAGTTTTCAACCGACATTCAACATATCAGAGGAGATGAAAATATTGTCGCTGATGCGCTCTCCCGCATTGAAGCAATATCTCCCATGGTAGATCATCAAGCTCTGGCTGTTTCACAAAAAGACGATGAAGAACTTAAAGATTTTCTGAAAAGCAACACAACATCCCTTAATATAAAACAAGTTTTGGTACCTGGAACATCCATAAAGCTTTACTGTGACATATCTACAGGTAAGCCACGACCTTTTGTAACTAAATTTTACCGTCGTCAGGTTTTCGATCAACTACACAACCTAAGCCATCCAGGAGCAAAAGCAACAATCAAATTAGTGGGCGATCGCTTTATATGGCCTTCAATGCGCAAAGATTGTCGTATTTGGGCTCGATCGTGTATATGTTGCCAACGCTCCAAAATATCTCGCCACATTAAATCACCGTTAGGAGATTTTGCAACGCCATCTTATCGATTTTCGCATGTGCATGCTGATATAATTGGACCATTGCCTCCAGTAAACTCGTATCGATATTGTTTAACGGTAACAGATCGTTTCACTCGTTGGTCTGAGGTATGTCCATTGGAAACTATCACAGCTGAATCAATCGTTGCCGCATTTCTATCGTGTTGGATATCTCGTTTTGGTTGCCCTGAAAAACTAACCGTTGATAGAGGATCGCAATTCACTTCATATACTTTTAAGGATGTCGCAAATCAGTTTGGTATTGAGCTTCATTACACGATGGCCTGGCATCCTCAAGCGAACGGGATGATCGAACGCTTCCATCGTCAGTTAAAAGCTGCAATCATGGCTCATACCAATGAGAATTGGATTGAAGCACTTCCACTAGTTCTACTTGGAATACGATCTGCTTTTAAAGAAGACATTAAAGCAACTTCAGTAGAGCTAGTCTACGGAGAACCACTGCGGCTCCCTGGAGAGCTACTCTCAAAACAAGTTCAAAGCCAAGCAATTGAAGATCCAACAAATTTTCTTCACCGTCTTCGAAAATGCATGTCATTTTTACGACCAACTCCTGCTTCAAGACATTCTCAACCTGGTTCATTCGTTTTTAAAGAACTTTCAAATTGTCGTTATGCGTTTGTCAAAATTGGACCTATTCGAAAATCTCTTCAACCACCGTATACAGGACCATACGAGATTTTATCACAAGATCAAAAGACCATAACCTTAAAGATCAATAGTCAACAAATGAAAGTTTCAATCGATCGGATTAAACCAGCGTATATTTTACAAGAAGATTCCACAGATTCATCAATACCAACAAATCTACCAGCCTTACCTAATCCACCTGAAGATAGAAAAACAACTCGTTCAGGACGACATATACGATTTCCGGACCGTTTGAAATATTAAATACAATTTTTTTTTTCCAAAGGGGAATAGTGTGGCGATAGCCACAACAATTATTAATCTTATTTCCCTATCATAGAAACTACTTGTTCAATATCACTTGCTTGTTTAATATTTTAATTCATCAAAATGTCTCTGAAATATTTGTTTTCAATTATTATGATTTAATTCAATAGTTCTTATAAATTCGTTAGTGAATAAAGATTGTTCTATAAAATAAATTGTTAGAAACTTTATTTCTAAATAGTTTACTTTTTTGTCTGTCCCTCTAACAATTTAATAACTTTTATTATTAAAAAAAATTCAAAAATAATAATGAATTGATGAAAGTCCAATATGTTGTGCACTTAAATGAGTTTATATTGATGACAGTCTGATTGAAATTTATTCATTGGTCCTGTGATATTAGTAGTATTATTTACCTGAAACAATACAATACAATGTAAGGTAATATAATATCTACTTTTTTTTTTAAGTTGTCATCAACTTAAGGCCATATTTTTGAGTTTCTTTAATACAAGTCTTAGAGCCAAACTATAAATATAGACCTAAGAACAAAAACGAAAAACGTAAAAGTTTTAAAGTTTGAAGTTTATCACAAATTTGAATAAAATGTGCAAAACCATTTCAATAATACGTTTATTACAAATATTTTCAATCAAAATTATGCTTACAGTGTTGGCCAAAACAAAAGCAACTTTAATTGCCTCGATTATTAAGTTACACGATTGAACAGCACGGTCAAATGATAAAACTTTATTATCAAAATGAGTATTCGTTAACGCAAACGTTGTGTCTAAATTGAACCATATGGACCTGACGACATATAGCCACGATTAACATTTTGCTTGAACGATTTGAGGGTAAGGTTATCTCTCGCAGGGGTGATGTGAATTGCCCACCAAGGTGATGCGAATTTGCATCACAATCGACCGATGCCTTATAGTTACACATACCACAGGCCATCGCTCAAATTCAGACGGATCTATGCGGAAGAGTCATTGAAGATTAAACCACTCGGATCCGTGCCACCGTAAGAAGCCGAGGCGGGCTTTTGAATTATGTCATATTCCACACTGAATGGCATACATGCGCCTTTCAAATAAAACAATAATTTTGTTAATACCTCACACACAGCTTTGTTTTATTCCATTTCAACATCTACCCGCCCTTAAAGTTCAATATTAGGCTGTCCAAAACAAAAGCAACTTTTAAAAAATACACATATTTTTTATTCTTACTAAAATATTCAAACCCCTTGTTTCTAGTCACTTTAGCACATCTTCGAGGCATGGAGTCAATTAAATTGCTTATAATGCTGCTTGGGAGATTTTCCCAAACCAAATTTAATTTAATCAAACAGATCGTTTTTATTTTTGCAATTAGTCCTTACAATTCGTCGATCTACAATTTCCAATAGTTTATCTTTGGGGTTAAGATCTGGGGACTGTGTTGGCCATTAACCGAATTGGACGTGTGCTTTGGGTCGTTGTCCTGCTTAAATATCCATTTCAGAGGCAACTGATCCTCAGCGTGTGGCAGCATTATGTTTTGCAAAATGTCGCGGTACATAAAACATCTTTTTGGTGAACCGGCCCTGAAAAACATCCCCGCACCATTACGTTACCTCCACCGTGTTTCACAGTAGCTTTGGTGTTTTTTTTCAAATTCATTTTTATTAATTCATTCTTAAGACAATCTTAAAGATAGACAAAAATTCATAAAACTAGCCTAATTATCCATAACTTACAACTAACTTACTGGTCCCATACGGACACTCTAAGTTAAACAATAATACTTAATGCTAATGCCTTTCGGCTCTAAGATCTATTTAACTTCAATTCATTTTATTTATTTTTGTATTCATTAGAAAATTTAGAAAAAACTAATGTCAATATCCTTTTTTATTTTTACTTAAGAACTGCTTAAAATAAGGTCCTTAACATAAAACTTAAAGCTAACTAAAACTACCTATTCTACCTATAAACTACTTAAAACTAGAACAACCACAGCAGCAAATCTAACTATCTAACGTTTTTTGTTTTTCATATTTTGTCTTTTTTTATTTTTTATTATTCCATGTTTTTTTGTATTTTTTGTATTTTTTTTTTGTGCCACCATGCCTATTCTACTTAAAACTAAACCCTAAAACTATAAAACAAGTATGTAAGCCGGTCAAGGCTTAAAACCCCATCCCGACTACTCACTATCAAGTGCCGATTGAAGCCACCAAAACTGGCTCTCCTGCTTCACCCTATCAGTTCGGTCCCGTTCGGACACAGCCCTACTGAACCGAAAGTAGCTTTGGTTTGAAGTGGATTTAGTGACTCTCTGGCTGGTCTACGAACACGACGGAAACCATCGGAACCCTTGAAATTGAATTTTGGCTCGTCCAAATAGAAAACGTTCCTCCATTTTCTAACGGTCCAGTTTATGTGGTCATGAGCAAATTTAAATCTCGTCAGCTTGTTTTTCGTGGAAATAAACAGCTCGTCTCCGAATTGCTCTCGCGCTTACGTTCAGGTAGAGTTGGGGTCTTTTTTAATTGATTTTATATTTGCAGAATCCTCTCGTTTTGTTGTTTTTCTTAGTGTTCCATCTCGAAGAACCGTTTCGAATGCCTTTTTGGATTTTTAAAATTTTATTAATCAATCGGCAAATCACTGGTTTTGGAATGAAATATATTTCCGATATTTTAATTTGACACATTCCACTTTTATATTGTTTTACATTTTTTTTCTTTTATTTCATTAGAATATTTGTTTCCAGCCATTTTACAAACTTTAGCTAAGAAAACTGATTAAGTTTAAATGAAATAAAGATGGAGGTATTTTTAGTTTGGCCAACACTGTATGTATGTGTTTAAAGAGTCGAAAATAAGGCAGACAAACTTTACACACTATGCCATTTATTTCGTTTGGTTTGAAGATCAATCGTGATGTTTTGTACGCTGAACTATTTTTGAAAAAACGATTTTCAATCAAAAAAGAGTTGAAAATAAAAATGTAAATAACTCTCTTGCATCAAGTTTTTTAAAATATATCGAACAAATTTAAAAAATAATGTTGAATACTGGTATTTTTAAATTTAATTAGGTAGTTAAATTTGAAGTTCATATTTGAAATCAACACTAGTAATTAACTCCAAAATTCATATATCTACAATAAAATGAAAACTCAAACTAAAAAATACGGAATTCCAAACTGTACTCACCTAAACCAAATAAAAAGAGAAAAACGAGTTTATAAGTTTAGTTCATGAATTCTTTTTATTTAAATTTCTATGACTGATTCTTGCTGTGTGGTACTATTGAATGACAAATCCACGAGGTTTCTTATTTGACAGCTTCCCACATGATGACAGCTACTACGTTTTGACAACTGCTTTCGACAGGGTGTGTCTAGTTACCACACAAACACTAAATAAAATACTAAAACGATTGAAACTGTATTTAGAACACAATGAAAAATCATCATACAATTTATTCTTACCTTAGTTTAGTTTAGCATAGTTTAGTTTATTTTTATCCGACAATGTTACAAGACTTTTTAATTACTTGATAATACTAATTAATAATATATTATTCACGTACCCATTCAACCAAAAAATGGGCCTCATCGCTAAGGATGATTTTGGGATCAACTTCTAACTGCTCAAAAAATTAGTTATCGAACATACGACGCTACGTTTTTTTTGGTTTCAGCTTCTGGGTTAGTTGGATATTGTAAAGGTGCATACCTAATCACCCAAATCAATTGTGGCCTGCGACGGGCCAAGTTATTGTGAACGACGTGGAATTGACTGCCTCGAATTCTGCTGCATCTTCATAAATTAAAGCTAAATTAGAGGGGTGACAAACTTCTTGTACCGCCGAAGAAATCTTGAGCACCTAGCAGCATTTTTGGCAGAAACGAATATGTGATCATTCAACGAGAGGTGATTTCTGATATCGAGTACTGAAAGTTGATTAGTTTAATGAATGCAAGTGCCACTCATGGATAGTTGCAATCGGGGGAGGTTACGCTTTAACGACAGTTATTAATTACCCATTGGACAATGCTGTCAAGATCGGAATTTAATGAGCACATCCGAAGGACAAAAATGTGAATCTGGAAACGAATATGAAAGGCTGGGGGTACTGTCGTCAGCAAACAGATTAATGGATTAGAAGTGGCAGACAAGAGATTGTTTATGAATATGAGGAAGAGAGTCGGAGACATAACGGAGCCCTGGGGAACACCAGCGTTTATTTAATAAATTTCAGATTTGAAAACATCCAATACAACTTGTGTTAGAAGAATTTTATCAATACCAAAAAGCATACATTATGAAATGCTTTTAAAATATCAAGTGCAATAATATTACTTTCTACAAAACGATTTAAAGATTTGTTTCACTGTTCGGTTAGATAAAATATCAAATCAAATCATCGGCGCGGAGGCGGTGGTGGACCTATTACTATAAAAGCCATACTGCCGGTCATTACGAAGCTTTTGTTTTTCGAGATATTTCTTAAGCTGATAATTAATCATCGTTTCAATGACGTTGGCTAAAAGACGATAGTTGGAAGGGGAGGAGCATTCGCCTTTTTTAGGGACCGGCTGGACAAATTCTGCTTGCTATCCAAGCCAGCGGATATGTGTATGTCAAGGTCTTTCAGTACTCTTGCAACTATGTACACGTGTGCGAAAGAAGAACAGGAGGACTCATGACACTTTTTTTAGGGTCGGGGGTAAGAAACAATTCTAGGGTGTTATTGGATTAACCTGCAAAGTCAGATATTCGATTTGGCTCATCGACAAGCTTCCTTCGGGTGTTGTCTAGCCGGAAAAGCGAGCCCAAGAAGAATTGTGTACTTTCACGAACAGCGAAGATGTTTTCAGCAGATCTTGCTTTTCGTTGACGTACGGGTGTTGCCTTATTGTTTACTGAACCGCTGGGGTCGAATTGGACCACCAAACGTTGAATAGTTTACTTGGAAGGACGACCATATTCGCCATAAAAATGGTGTAACGCGTACATCTTTCCTAATAGAGAACAACCATTTTGATCAGTCATTTGGACGTTAGACGTTGTTACTGACATGATGATCTGTCTTTAGTCTTAAAAGAAGATATGTTGAAAGAAAATAAAAGAAACAATATGGCCACCACGAGCTGTAAAAATCAACCCGTCATTATCGGAAAACCTTTTACAATATAATTAATACAGTGGTACAATGAGAGGGAAAAACAGAATGAGCATTAAACATTTTTGATGTGCGGTTGAAAACCCAATCTGTTTGATTGTTAATACGTCCGAATTTGTACTAAAGGGTAGAGTCATGGAATTCCTATAAATAGGGTACCTGTAAGTTATATATTTAAGTTTTGGACGAATAAATATTATAAATAGCGGCATTCGGTGTGAACTACGCTTTAAAGTTAGAAGACTGCGCTCAGTTGAGTTTTTGAACCATTAAATTCTACCCAGTTAATAATTTCCCCTGGACAATACAGGAATTTAATGAAATTATCATACGCCGCCTTTGAAGTTCTACATCCAAAGGCCAAAGTTGAGGGTACTGCCATTAGCAAAAAAGTTTAATGGAATATAGTTGGAAACAAAACAGAGCCTTAAGAACTCCAGCATTAATCTTTTGAATTTCAGATTTGAAACAATCTAATCTTGTAACCGTTAGAAAAATAGTTTAATCCAATGAAGAAGAAATTCAATTACCTACCTTAATCACTTAGTGTTTATTATTATTATTATTATTATTATTTATTAACACGTAATTTAAATTACAAGCTAATACAAAAGGTAAGAGCCTAGCTGCGGAGACTATTGGCTCTTTATTTTAATAATATTTATAGAGTTAATTTTAGAGTTTCAATAAATTTATTTACATTTTCGATGTTCTTAGAATTAGGATTTTTTAGTATTTCATAAATTGATAGATTTTCAAAAACAGAGTCCATAATTGGTTTCGAGATTTGGCAATTTTCGAGGATGTGTGAGATATTCAAAGTTGTGTTGCATGTTACACACATCGGGTGGTTGTTTCTGGTGAGTAGGTGTTGGTGGGTTGTTGAAGTGTGACCGAGTCTGAGGCGTACAAAGTTTGTGATTTTGCGTTTTGGTAGGTTCGTAGGGTATTTAGGTGGAGATTTCGTTGGGTTTACTTTTTTATAATGATGGTGGTAAAGGCTCCATTCAGTTTGTTGCAAAGTTTTTAAGTTTTTATTAATCCGAGTTTTAAGGTCTTGTTTAGTGAATGCATTGAATTGGAATATTGGTGCTTCTTTCGCCGAATTTGCTGCTTTGTCGGCTTCCTCATTGCCACGGATATTTACATGACCAGGGGTCCACATCAGTTTTATTTTCTTTGGCATCATTGCAATCTTGTTTCTTATGGAGGAGATTAGGTCAGTGTTGTTGTTTGGATTGTTTATAGCTCTTAAGACAGATATACTGCCTGAGCATATAATAAATTTGCCACTGTTTTCCATAGTTATCTTTAGTGCATGTAGAATTGCAAATGCTTCTGCCGTGAAAATTGATGTAGATTCCGGTAAGGAACCAATGCGCAGAATAAAACCATTTTCTGATGTGACGGCAAACGACATATGGCTTAGTGATTTGGAACCATCTGTAAAGATGAATTCCCAACCGTCTTTTTTAAGTTCAGATGAGATATCAGAGAACAAAGAGCAGTAAACTGCGTTGCTGGTATTTTCCTTATTGTAGTGAGCCAAGTTCATCAGGATGGAATCAGGTTTTATATGCCATGGCGGGTAAGATAAAAGTATTTTTCGTGGTTTTTTAAACTGGAGTTTAAAATGAGCTTTATCTATGATTTTGCTTATTGAGGATTTGATACGTTTCTTAGATTTATGTCTGATGGACTGATGGATGTCCTTGTCAATAACTGAGTTTTTTGAAAATATTAACTTCACAACTATAACTTCGATATCAATTCTCTATGACGTTCCTCGATTGTTGGTAGTCCTGCTTCCGCAAGTATATTTTTTATAGGTGAAGTAGGGAAAGCGCAAATACTTCTCCGAGCTGCCTGGTGATATGGTGATTTCAAATAATTCAGGGTAGTTTTTGGTGAATTGCCATAAATATATATACCATAATCAATTTCACTTAAGACTATCATTTTTGTTATGTATGATAATGTATTGATATGTACATGACTTTTATTACTTGATAAAGACTTAATTATAGCGAGCCTCGCAGCTAGGGATTTTTTTAGTTTTAAACAATGGTCTTTCCAATTAAACTTATTATTAAACGTTAATCCTAGGATACTTAGTGTTTTAAAATTTTCAATCTGAACATTATTTATACTTAGGCTAAGCTCAGGGCAATTGAGTTTTCTGCAAATATGAAGTATTTTACATTTTTGTAATGATAGTTTTGCTCCTGAAGCAGAAGACCACTCTAAAATATCATTTACAGCTTTATTGAATTGGTCTTTACATATGCTTAAATTATTTGTTTTACTTAATATATAAATGTCGTCTGCGTACAAACAGCTGTCAAGAAGTTTGTAGTTACTTAACATGATTGAAATATGATCAAAAGCAATTGTAAATAATACTACAGATAATGGAGATCCTTGTGGGATACCATTATCCAACGAGTATGCGTTAGAAAAAAAATCGTTAACTCTTGTGAAGAATTTTCTATTTGTTAAAAATGATCTAACATAGCCAAAGATTTTCTTTCCAACGTTCCATGTTTTTAACTTATTAAGAACTACCATGTAAACCGATTCGGTCAAAGGCTTTCTCAAAGTCGAGTGAAAGAACTGAGACATGATTTTTTGAAGATATCGCATTAGAGATGTAATAATCTAAGTGAAGATGTGCATCGACGCATCCTCTGTTTGCCCTAAATGCAACTTGGTTGGGTGATATTAATTTTTTTTCTTCAACGAACCACATGAGGCGTTTTGCTACTATTTTTTCTAAAACCTTTGAGATACAGGATATTAGGGAAATTGGGCGATAGCCATCGATTGAAAATTTGTCTTTGTTGGGCTTATGTATGGGAAGTAGGGTAGCAGTTTTCCAGATTTCCAGCATTAATCTTTTGAATTTCAGATTTGAAACAATCCAATCTTGTACCAGTTAGAAAAATAGTTTAATCCAAGAAGAATGAAGAAGAAATTCAATTACCTTAATCACTTAGTGTTTATAGAAGAGTTTGGTGCGAAATTCTAGTAAATGCTTTTTAATTAATGGTAATAATGTTGCTTTCTCCAAAACGATGCATGTGAAAAAAAACTTCACAATTCTCAGCAATAAATATATAGACCGATTTTCTTTAAAAAAAGTTCCCTGTGAATCCATGTGAAGTTAGTAAAACGGCCTTGTAATTTCTTGATAACTTGTCATTTTCCTTTCATTGACAGAAGTTATTATTTCGTCTTGTACTGTTTAATTCAATTCATTTTCACAGACAACATTACGACCATTAATTCTGTATGAAAATTAATTGAAAATGAAAACTAATGACTAAATTACATTACAATCGAACTTGAGCTTTAATGAATGTTAAATATTTAATAAAACAAAATTATGCTATTCCTTTAATTTCAAAATGGAAACAACCTAATTAAAAACCTAATTGCACCTTTTAGTCGTCTAAAAATAATGGCAAACGCAAGTCGGAAGCATTTCTTTTCCGTTATCATTTTAAAATTCATGTATTGCTATGGTTTCGTTTGTGGAATGATAAATTTCACCATTTCGAGCGCCTTTATTTTTGAATATTCCTCTAAGCTGCAAGCGTTCTCAATAATCCTCAGATCCGTATTTCTCGTCACGCATATGTACACATTTCCAAAAGCCATGCAAAGTCTCATACCTTTTGAGCACATTCACATAATTATTATGGCTTGCATCGAATTTTTGACGGTAGTATTGTTTTCGTTAGGTTTGACAGTTTTTCAAATTTTTAGACACAAGGAATTTCTTTGTTTATTGAACAAGACTCACGAGCTATGTATTTCACTGCCTCTGGAACTTATCGAAGGAGACCAATACAATATTTGGACCCGAATGTTTTTTCATCGTTGTCAGCCGCGTGGGTATCAAAATGTATGCTTTGACAAGTGAATCAGTGTCTTCGAATATAGCCCGAATAGATGATGAAAGTCGTCTTGAATATGTCAAGTTGGATTACTACGTTACTTTGATATTGTGGATTGGTGTCATTTGTATGGAAGACTTTTTGTGTTTGGGTTATTTGTTAGCCTCTGGCATGTTTCTGAAAATCGGAAATCACTCAAAGTCCTTATTCGGTCGCATGGAACGGGCTGAGGCTGAAAGTGGAAAATTAACAAAGTTTCGACAAATGCAAATGCTGTGCGATTTCTCCGAGGAGCTAGACAAGTTGACGGAACTTTATTTACGAGTCATCAGGTTAACTCGGGAATTTCATCAATTATTTGAGTTGAATATTTTGTTCATGTTCTACAACCAAATGGTGGTTTTGATTTTCTACGTCCATTATATTGTTTTGTATTTCTTATTAACTGATCAGATTTTATTTAACCAGATTTTATTGCTCATAATCTATTTATTGGATTTGTTTACATTGATTGTGTTGATTGATTTGATCAAAGAAAGATTAAGGATACCGAGTCAGTTGTATTGGGAGTGTCTTTTTTCTGATATCGATAGCCGATGGGACAGAAGTGTAAGGAAATGTTTTTTGAAATTTAAGTCCTTGATTTTCAACAACTATAATCATTTTGAATTTCTAGGTTGAACAGTTTCTGAACCAAGTTCATTTTCATGAACTAAAATTTGACGTATGTGGATTTTTCGAAATAGAGAAGAAGAACTTCTTGTGGATTATATCGGTAACAATTACGTATTTAACAATTTTAGTGCAATTTAGTATGCAAGGAATTCTGAAATAAAAAAAAAGATACATACTTATAAAAATAATTTTCTTTTGTGTAGCGTTTAATATAAAATATGCCAATCACACCTTAAAAATGGTGTGGATTATAGTTTTAATGGGACTTAGCCGCTTTTAAGGTTGTAGCAGTTGAAAGTCTTAAAGGATTTTTCTAAGAGAAACATGAAGTGAAATGTTCGATTATTTTTATAGTAAAATGTTGACAAGGAGGAAAAACAATTTACCAATGAATAGATTAGGGTTTGTAAAAATGGATTGTCTATTCTCTTCAAATCTTCAATACCTTCTAATGTTTTCTTATCTGTTTAGAAGACGTTCCTTTATATTCCACTTCCTTTATAGTCCACATTTCCTCGGGATATAGAATAATTAACTCATTTAATGCAGAATAATTAACTTAAGACTGGGCAACTCTTCTGCTAGAATATTTGATAGGTGCGGGACATCGCAAGGTGGTGTTCTATCCCCTCTCCCCTGGTGTAAATTAAATCCTAACTGATCTGGATGAGGAGCGTTTCAGAGACGATGACGTTGCTAAAGTGGTTTCAGGTGTCAACCCACACAAAACCGATTTACCCCAACTTTAGAGGAAATATAAAATTCCATATGTTAACCCTCACTTCTCAGACGAGGCTAAGTAGCTGGGTCTCATTTTGGACAAAAAACTAAATGAGGAACATAATATACAAGAAAGAGTCAAAAAAGTTACTGTAGCTCTCTTTTCTTGTAAAAAAACTACATATAGGTAATAAATGGGGCTTACAACAACGAATAACGCATTGGTTATACACATCGGTAATCAGAGCTATTTTAATGTACTGTGCGGCAATATGGTAGATTGCTTTAGAAAAAGCTATAAACTGCCACAAAGTAAAAAAATCTATCGTTCAGCTTGTGTTTTCAATTGGCGCGGGTAGATTTGGCGCCCCGTGGCGGCCATTTTGTTTTGGTGACATCTGTCAAATCTTTTGATTATTATTCAGTTGTTTATGCCAAATCATCATACACGATTGAACAGTACGTTCAAATAATAATACTTTATTATCAAAATAAGTGTTCGTTAACGCAAACGTTGCACGCATTACGCCCATTTTACGGTAGACGTGGTGGCGCAAAGTTCATGACCATATAGACACTGCCGTTTGTTCGCTGACTGGGTTTTGAATCGTTTGGAAGAGGACCCCAATTTTGGCCGAAAAATCATCTTTAGTGACGAGGCGCTTTTTTGGATGAATGGCTGTGTTAACAAGCAAAATTACCGTATAATATGGGACGGCACCAACCCACGCGAGGTTCACCAGGTGATAATGCATCCTCAAAAAGATACCATTTGGTGTGTATTTTGGGCCGGCGGCGTAATTGGTCCATACTTTTTTGAAAACGACGTTAATGAGGCAATGATAACTAATTTCTTATGGCCCAAATTGAACCATATGGATCTAGACGACATGTGGTTCAAGCAGGACGGCACTACGTGCCACACAGCAAACGCCACGACACGATTGACATTTGCATGAACGGTTTGATGGTAAGGTTATCTCTCGCAGAGGTGATGTGAATTGGCATCCAAGGTCATGCGATTTGACCCCGCTAGACTTTTTCCTGTGGGGTTTCTTGAAGTCGCAGGTCTATGAAAATAAACCACAATCGACCGATGCTCACAAGTGAATATAACACAGGCCATTGCTCAAATTCAGCCGGATCTATGCGGAAGAGTCATTGAAAAATAGACCATTCGGATCCGTGCCCACGAGGCGGTCATTTGAATGATGTCGTATTCCACTTTTAATCACCCCTATCACAGAGTCCCTCGTAGCGAGTCCCCGAAAATTTTGTTACGCTACGAATACGAATACATTTACATCATAAGCCCCGAACGAAATCAAAAAAGCATTGCCACACAGAAATACTAATTTCGGAGTGTCAAAATCAGATGATTTGCGTCAAAATAAGAAAAATAAATAAAAGCTCGTTTTTCATCTTTCGATTTGTTCTTGTTTTTATTTGTTTTTGTCTTTAAAAATGGATAGTATTGCCGTTGCAATCTTTGCAATAAATGAACAAAATACACGAAGACGACGAACACTAAAAATGCAGCGCAAAATTTTAAGGGATGCTTTTAACCCCTTGGATCTTGATGACAAAGTGTAGGTAACATATTTTAAACATTCCACTGCTTACAAAGAAAATTGAATTGCAGATTTAAAAAAAACTTTCGGGTGAATAAGCCAGCGTTTAAATATATATTGGAGATCCTGGATCAAGAACTCGACACTTGCGTGTTTTCGAATTCAATCACCCCAATCGGTAGATTGGCAGCCGTTTTGAGATTCATTGCGGAAGGAGGATACCAATACGGCGTTGGCAAAGATTTTGAGATCGGAATGGCCCAGTCAACCTTTTCCACAAATCTTAAAATTGTGCTAAATATTTTAGAAAGAAAATTGTGCCCGATTTGGATTAAATTGGAAATGACGGAGGTTGAGAAACGTCAAGCAAAGATTGACTTCTACTCCAGAGCAAGTTTTCCAGGTACTATAATGTGCGTGGATGGAACCCATGTCAAAATTATTGCACCGGCGGAAGAGAAGTTCCTGTACTACAATAGAAAAGGGTTCTTCAGTATTAATGCCATGGTGGTATGAATGCAAGATATACATATTTGTAAGGTTTAATGTGAAATTCATTTTTTTGTCAGATTTGCGACAACAAGATGCGAGTGAGGTTTATAGACGCAAGGTACCCGGGATCAAACCACGATTCCCATGTGTGGAATTTAAGTTCAGCGAAAGCATATTTTGAAAGCAAATATCGTGATGGAGAAAGAAACACTTGGATTTTAGGTTTGTTGAAAACAAACTTTTATCTCAGACAAATAACGTTAATGTCTGGATTTGTTACAGGTGATGCCGGATACCCACTTGAACCCTGGCTTATAACTCCATTTCGTTCCGCTGAGGTTGGGAGTCCTCAAAGCAGCTTCAATTTGAAGCACAGTAAAACTCGGAATATGGTGGAGAGAGTCATAGGCGTTATAAAAAACCGATCACGGTGCATACTCGCAGCACGTCAGCTCCACTATTCCCCGCAAAAATCTGCACAAATTATAAATGTAGCATGTGCCTTGCATAATATTTGCATTCACTTTAAAGTCGAAGATGATTTTAATGAAATCGAAGCTGAAAATGAAGACGAACTTGAAGAAAATGACGAAATCCCCCATTCGAATCTCCATGGTGTAGCATCCCAAATAAGGGACAGTATTATGAGGAGCTTTATTTAAAACTGTGTTTTTTATTGCAAACGAAGTTCATGCTTTATTTAAGACATTTATGTAAGTACATACAGGCATAGTTAAAGAATAAAAAAAGAAAAGTAAATAGTACAAACAAAAATAAAAAGTTTTTGATTTAATGATAATTATCAGCAATTTCTTGACTTGAATCCAGCTCATAACACTCCTTCACATCTATCTATTTCAATGTTTACTTTGGGCTGTATCTTTCTTCATGAATTTGAACCATTTTCATTTTAATTTCAATTTTTTTTCTGTAAAAGTTTCTCCTTTACTTGGTTCCTTGGTTGTGCCTTTTAGATTCTTCGAGTCTTTTTTCCTCTATTTCAGATAGTTTTTCTATTCCTCTGTAAATTCGGCGCAAGCTGCTTGAAATCCCTTTAGAACTTTTTTCTTTTTTATCTCTAAATTCTTCAGTTTTGACATGGAATTCTTGTTGCATCTTTACTTGTTCTTTTATAAGGCTGGATGAATTCTGGTAAACCACAAGGTCGTCATTTAGATTCTCTTCTCTTTATTTTATTTATAAATGGTTAAGCGTCATCATTACAGCACTGTAACTTTTTAAGTTATGCGGACCATACCACAATTTTTAAAACTGTTTTAAAAAGAGGCTGGGATGCGACTCACACTGATAACTTCCCATCCCTTCTGTCGATTTGTCTTGCTTAAAAGTTTGTCTATATGTATCAATTTTTACCAAATTTGCGTACTGTTGGATTTTTATAAAAAAAATTACTGAATATCGAAAACAATATATTTTGTGAAATAAAATAAGTTTGAAGCCAATATTTTTAATTTTTGAAAAGCTATTTGAGTCGAAAGTAAATTTTGACCAAGTTTTAGTATTGTTTTTTTTTAAGGTTTTTTTTTTTTGTAAAAAAAACTGTTAATTCGATTTTTCTCAAAATTTTATCGAATGTTGAAAACAATATTTCTTATAAGTTAAAACTAGTAAGAAGCCATTATCTCAAATTTTTGAAAAGTTATTTTAGTCAAAAATCAATTTTTACCAACTTTTATTAATTTTTGTTTAGGTTTTTAATTTTTTGTACAAAAACTGTCAATATTTCTTATAAGTTAAAATTAGTAAGAAGCCATTATCTCAAATTTTTGAAAAGATATTTGAGTCGAAAATCAATTTTTACCACCTTTTATAAATTTTTTTTAGGTTTTTATTTTTTGTAAGAAAACTGTCAATTCGATTTTTCTCAAAATTTTACTGAATGTTGAAAACAATATTTTTTGAAAGATAAAATTAAATTAAAGCCAATATCTCAAAGTTTTGAAAAGATATTTGAGTCGAAAATCAATTTTTCCCAACTTTGAGTAATGTTTTTTTTAGGTTTTTATTTTTTATAAAAAACACTGTCAATTAGATTTTTCTCAAAATTTTAAAAACATTATGCTTCGTTTCACAAAATCGTTTTGGAGATGAAATCATATTTTGGTCGTAAAATGTTCGAGGTGACAAATTTTTGTTTCCAGTTTTTTTGATTTATAAAAAAACCGTTAATTGGATTTTTTCCAAAAATATACCTGTTTTGTATTACGTTACAATATATAATATAAAATTTAATTCAAGTCTCTAGCGTCATTGGTTCATGAGATATTTAGGGTTAACCAAAATTTTTACCTTTTTTTAAACTGCTATGGTAAAAAAACCACCCACGCAATTTTCTTGAGAGCCCTTTCGGCATCTTTCTGCCTTATTATCTGTATAACAAAATTTATTTGAAGTCGATATCTCTTCTGGTTCTTGAGCTATGGACTACGAAAAAAACGTCGCGAACGTACAGACGTACGGACATACAGACGTAATGACGTACGAACATACGTACACACGAACGCACATATGTACATCTTTCTAAATTCTTTTATTTCGACTCTAGGGGCCTTGAAACGTCGAGAAATGTCAAAATTTTCAATTGGACAAATCGGACCCATTACAATAACTTTCTATGGGAAGTTAAAAATTCGTTTTTGAGAAGATTTCAATTGTGTTATAAATTCGTTCTATTTATGATATGTTTGAAGCTGTTTGCTTTTAAACGCTAATAAATGTTAAATTACGAGCTTTACGAGATAATCTTGTGTTATGTAAATTATTTATTTGAAGGCGTTTTATTATATCGTCTAAACGACATGTTCGTCCCTGGTGTGGCATTTGTTGGAAAACTTGTATTCTCACACCTTATAAACTTCATAACTAATAGAACTGATTTACGTCTGTAATGCAAACTATCGGAGTAATTATGAACAATTTTTTAATTTAAAAAAAAAATATATAAAGTAAGCGAATTTTCTAATAGTACTAGAACTTCGCTGAGTTGATAAAAAAATATTCCATGTAGGGTTACATCTGTTGAAATCTTACAAACAAATTGAACTGTGAATTATAGCCCATGGAGCCATATCATCATAAACTTTTTACGCTCATCAGTCGTAAGCAAGACTGGAATTTATTTTTAAAAGCTGTCTTATTGCAAAATTATTAATAAGCTGATAATTTGTCGTTTTCTGCATTCTCATTCAAATCAATTTTGTTTTTCTTCTAAAACGTGTCATTTTTCCATCAATATCTTCATTCATGAATTTAGATAAAAGTCCTTAAGATAAAAAGTAATGATATTTATTTATTCGATAAGATATTTCACTTTATATACTCGTATTCTTTTGAATAATACTCATGCAGGTATAAATAGGAGCAGTCAAGGACCTTTTCGAGTTTTAGAAAATTTTCTTTCTTAAATTTCATTTCGATTATTTTCCCGAAGAAAAAAACAAACAGAAAAATAAAAAAAAAAAAACGAATCCTTTTGTGACCTCAGATTACACTTAACAATAAGCCATCCGTGTATTCTAGAGAAAAATAAATATATACATAGAATTTGGAATGCTTTAATGGATTAAATAGGATATGGTAAGGGCGATATCTTCTTAAGGGAGGGACTTAAGGATAGATTTCATCCAATTTTCATGGGATTCTATTTAGGAAAAACAAAAACAAAAATAAAAACGTTGTTTCGTCCTTTTTTCAAAGATCCATATAAACCGTATGTATTTCTGTACATGGAAGTTTAAACCCAAAGGAATTGAAAGATTTGAGTAATTTTCTCTTGACACTTTAAAATAGTACATTGACTTTTTCTTGTTGATATACTCATGTGTACGAGTATGATTGTTCCTACTTGAAGGACTTTTTTTTTTACGTTTCTCTGAAGATTACTTATGAAAAACATTAGACGGGTCTTATGTTCAGTTTGAATGACCAAAAATGCTACTCCAGTCCAGAGCCAGGATTAGCAAACTAATATCACCAGAAAAAACTTAAACCACACACACTCGAAATAATTAAGACTGTCAAATTATTGCTTCCCTTCATAAGACAGGACATTTTTTCCATTTTTAGTTTATTTTCCAAAAGTTCTAATTGATTTTAAGATTCTTTATATTAAAAATTCACTGCTGTGACTATACGTTACGAACCATGTTCAATAGTCTATGACGTCATACTCATATTCAAAGGAGAGAAATAAAACAAGGATATCCTTTTCGCTCAGCGGCAGAAGCGGTAGCGGTGGCGTCTTCGTTTTCATCGTCATCGATGAAGAAGAAAAAGTGAACATTTCTCATCGATAACGATCAGCTTTTGTTGTCATTCATGGTGTTTGTCAAGCACATCTGCTTTAAATGATTTGTTCCCGTTCTCGTTTCGATTTATGCGTGGAACGTGACATTGTGAAAAAGGACTTAAAAAGTATTTTGTTCCTTATGCTCTTATAAGAACTTCTACATACCTACATATATAAAATAAAGTAAGAAAAATGGGGGAGTTTTCCTTTCCGTTTTCTTTGGCAGCAATATTTTCATCTTATAGTTATCCGTGATACCTAGACTTTGAGTTCGAAGTATAAGGAAGTGCAAAGAAAATGGTGTAAAATATGGAGGAAGAGAGCGCACCATAAAAGGACATTACAACACCAACAACAACAAAAAAGGACACACAAATGCCATTATCAGTATAATTCGGTTGAGAAGAGTTTCTTATACACATTTTTGCACTGTTATTATATTATTATTTTTATCATCTTTTGTTTACCACATCAAAACGGAAGGTAAAAATAATGATATCCTGTAAGGGAATATGTGTAAGTGGTATAACGTCGAATGTTATTTTATGCGACATTGCAAAGAATATACAAATTTACCTCAACAATATTTATTATACTTACATCAGGATTTATGATTAATGTGTCTTTTTTCTGAAGCATGACATAGTTTAAGAAAATGTAATTAAGTTTTTCCTATCTATCAAGTGAAATCCAGTTAAGCTAGTTGGAAATTTTGTATACCTATCCTCGAAAAGGGTGCTTTTTGTTAGAGGCATAAAACTTTGAGTTGGCAAAACGATTTTAACTGGAGGCCTTTTTGTCAAATGTCAAATGATTTATTTTTAATTTAACTTACCAAAACATCCGAACTGTCGAAATATGTTTTTAAAACCATTGTTTTATTCGATACTTATCGCGGGAATTTTATTTAGTGATAAGGCTCACATTTGGGTGAAACAAACCCGAATAGTTTCACGTTAGGGACCCGTGAAATGGCCTTAATGGCCATTTGCAGTTCAACACCACTCTACTATTTTCTGTGGGAAAAAGTCGTTGAAAACTCGATAGAAGATTATTTTTGTAATAGGTACAGTCAATTTAAAAAGTATTATTTTGTTTTCATTAACTTTCCAAAGGAAGTTATTGTAAAGGGTTTTTCAATAAGGGCGGGTAGATGTTGAAATGGAATAACACAAGCTGTGCGTGAGGTATTAACAAAACAATTTTTGTATTTGAAAGGCGCATGCATGCCATTCAGTGTTGAATATGACATCATTGAAATGCCCGCCTCGGCTTCCTACGGTGGCACGGATCTGAGTAGTCCAATTTTCAATGACTCTTCCGCATATACATCCAGCTGAATTTGAGCGATGGCCTGTGTTATATTCAACTTCAGGGCATCGGTCGATTGTGGTTTATTTGCATAGACCTGCGACTTTAAGAAACCCCACAAGAAAAAGTCTAGCGGGGTCAAATCGCATGACCTTGGTGGCCAATTCACATCACCCCTGCGAGAGATAACCTTACCCTCAAATCGTTCATGCAAAATGTCAATCGTGGCGTTTGCTGTGTGGCACGTAGCGCCGCGCCCAGGAGCTCAAGAACTTTGAGCTCCTGAGTCAGTTGGATCTTGAACGGGTGAAGGTCCAATTCCCGACGCAAAAGTTGAAGTCTACGAAAGGCCGAGTTCTTGAGCACGGTGGCGCGGCGCGGCGAGGAATAGACTGCCTCGGGTTCTGCTGTACACTTTCACGGACCGTGGCGATGTTCTCGGCCGATCTTGCGTTCCTTAAACGTAAGGGTGTTGGCTGATTGAGTACTGAACCGATCACCTCAAATTTGGCCACCAAACGTTGAAGAGTCGACTGTGAATGGCCACCACGTCTACCGTAGAATGTGTGCAATGCGCGCAACGTTAACGTTACCTAACACTTATTTTGATAATAAAGTTTTATCGTCTGAACGTGCTGTTCAATCGTGTAACTTGCCATGGTGATTTGACATAAACAACTGAATAATATGCAAAAGATTTGATAGATATAACCAAAACAAATTGGCCCCCCACGGGGTGCCAAAATCTACCCGAGCCAATTGAAAAATCCTTTAGCAGGTTTGAACAATTTGTATGCGTTGTGCGATAGTTAAGCGAACTATTTTCATAAATGTCAGACTTTCAACTGAAAAAAAAATTTGTTTAACAAGTTAGTTTGACAGTTGTCGAATTCCAGCCATATATTTTTGAAACCGCAAAATGCATATCCCGTTATAATAAATTTGAGTATCCAGATATACAAAACTTTCTTAAAAACATATTAAAGTATTTTTAACTTCCCATAGGAAGTTATTGTAATGGGTCCGGTTTGTCAAATTGAAAATTTTGACATTTCTCGACGTTTCAAGGTCCCTAGAGTCGAAATAAAAGATTTTTAGGAAGATGTCTGTGCGTGCGTGTGTACGTACGTTAGTACGTCAGTACGTCTATACGTTCGCGACGTTTTTTCGTCGTCCATAGCTCAAGAACCAGAAGAGATATCGACTTCAAATAAATTTTGTTATACAGATAATAAGGCAGAAATATGCAGAAAGGGTCTCAAGAAAATTGCGTGGGTGATTTTTTACTATAGCAGTTTAAAAAAAAGGTGAACATTTTGGTTAACCCTAAATATCTCATGAACCAATAACGTAAGAGACTTGAATTAAATTGTATATTATATATTGTAACGTAATACAAAACAACTATATTTTTGGAAAAAAATCCAAAATATGATTTCATCTCCAAAACAATTTTGTGCAACGAAGAATAATGTTTTTGACATCTGATAAAATTTTGAGAATTGACAGTTTTTTTTATAAAAAATAAAAACCAAAAAAAAACATTACTCAAAGTTAGGAAAAATTGATTTTCGACTCAAATATCTTTTCAAAAACTCGAGATTAAGGCTTCAAACTTATTTAATCTTATAAGAAATATTGTTTCCAACATTCAGTAAAATTTGGAAAAAAAATCTAATTGACAGTTTTTGTACAAAAAATTAAAAACCTAAAAAAAAATTAACAAAAGTTTGTAAAAATTGATTTTCGACTCAAAAATCTTTTCAAAAATTTGAGATAATGGCCTCTTACTAATTTTAACTTATAAGAAATATTGTTTTCAACATTCGATAAAATTTTGAGAAAAATCGAATTGACAGTTTTTTTTACAAAAAATAAAAACCTAAAAAAAAACAATACTAAAACTTGGTAGGTAAAAATTTACTTTCGACTCAAATAGCTTTTAAAAAATTACAAATATTGGCTTCAAACTTATTTTATTTCACAGAAAATATTGTTTTCGATATTCAGTAATTTTTTTATAAGAATCCAACAGTCCTTTTATTCATAAAAAAAAATAAAACCTACAAAAATAGTACCCAAATTTGGTAAAAATTGATTCATAGAGACAACCTTTTAAGCAAGACAAATCGACAGACGGGATGTGAAGTTATCAGTGTGGGTCGCATCCCAGCCTCTTTTTTTACTATAGCAACTAAAAATTAAAAGAAACAGTAAGTAAGTAATTCATTTATTTACATTAATTTAGATGCTATGGCTATGCCGTCAGCCAGGTTGACAAAAAAAATTAAGAATATTTAAATTTATGCATGTTTTGAATTTAATAAAATTCTGTTATTAATATCTTTCAAAAATGTACTTAATGTTTTCCAATCATGCTCGTTAAGGATGTTTATAGTCTCTTGTAGGGTAAGAGTATTTTTCCCGAAAAAGTAGCGTCTTTGAGTTTTGAATATTGGACAGATACCAATGAAATGTAGACAATCTTCTTTTGATTTTAAGATGCACAGCGTACAGAAATAGTTAAAACTACCATTATAAGGACTTCCATTTAAGTTGAGAACTTCACATCTTGGCTTTAAAGATTAGGGATATCTCTTCATAACTCAGTGAATCCTTGAAATACTTTCTTTAACCAAGATTATAGCTGAGCTGACTGTAGATTTATCTACTGAATGAGGCTTGAGCTTCTTCTATCAGTGAATGCCTCATTATGTCCTCATTTTAAAAGAAACATTTAGTTGACCCAAAATGGAAATGGAAGTCAAACTTTTATAATGTGCAAAATATTGTTCTTTACTTTTTGTTCAATTCAGAAAAAATCCACTTGACAACTTTTTTACAAAAACCAATATTTCTGGTAAAAAATGGTTTTCGACTCAATTATCAGAAAGATATTGACTTCAGGCTTTTGTATCTTACACATAATTTCAATTGTCAAATTTTTAACTAATAAGATTCGGAAATCAACTTGTATGGTTATCTAAAATGTTCCCTGAATAAGATTCGTACAATTATAAAAGAGTCAAATACCCTTAGAAATAGAAGGAACAGGCATAGATTTTATGAACGAAGAGATTTGTCAAAATGTTCAATTCGACAAATTGCCCCAATTACAATAACTTTCAATGCGAAGCTGAAAATGGTAGAAAAAGAAAACTGATCCGCAGTTTAAAAGGATTACATAGAAATAATAACATAATATTCTTTCTAAAAGCGAGGTATGAAGAAAATATTTTGGAAATATTTATAAATGAAATTTTTTGTATTGCCCTCATTTTAAACACCGCCGCGTGTATCAGATGTGGAAAAAGAGATGAAGAGAAGATATTTTCAATGCTTAAAAGCTTCTGCAATAATAAGAATAACCTTTAGAAGTTGAGTTGTGAGATGGGTTTCTTTCAGTGAATATATAAAAACATTTTTTCCACCCAAATATGCACATACGCGTACACGGTTAGTTGGATACCTTTTCTATTTGTAATTTTTCATAAATTTTCATTGGTATTGCTTTTTAGCCAGATACAAAACGAAAAAGATGAAAACGAAGGTAACCATCGCTGAAATTGGCTTTCGCCAAAATGGCAGTCCATATTATTTATTCATAATATTGTATCTTCAAAATATAAAAAGATATCTTCATATGTTCGTACGTACATTAGATGCATATATAGAAGACCACCTACTCGAAGCTAAAGAGGAATCTTATTGAAAAATTCCTCGGAATTGAAACCTCTTTATGGAGATCCCGCGTCTCGGAGAGAGAGAGTTGAAGGCATAAGATGGAACCATGGGACACTCAGCGCGGATGATATCGCTTTTAAGATATTTCCCTTTTTTATTTTCAAAAAAAAAAGAAATACATAAAAGGACCACCGCAAATGAAATACCAGGACCAATGTCGGAAATAAATTTGTATCGCCATCGCCAACAAGATTCAAGAGAGAGATATTTTTGCATAAGGACTATAAGGACCAACGATAGGGAATGATGGAGATTGGAAAGATGGTGAAATGGTGTATTTTGTAGTATAGTACGAATATCAGGACGAAATAATCGGAAAGAAAGACTTGGTTGGTTTTGTTGTACAAAAAAGGGCCAAGTCCTTTTTATACCCCTATTTTACATAAAGAAAACCTTTGATTGGGGCAAGATTAAATTGTTATACTTTATAGCGTGTACCGTATCCTTGTGACGTAGCTCGCCATTGTCGTGCTTACACCATAGCATAGCGATGAAGAAGACTCTTTAACTGTTAGTGGATTGGGTAGTTAGAGGAGATGGTAGTCAACGATATGGTTGCTTTTGTTTTACGAGACCGCACAGGAATTTATTCAAGCGTGTTGAATTAACCATTCCCTTTGATTTTGGCTTATTTTTCTTTTTTCACTAAAGTATGTATTTTCTTTTATTTTGTACATTTCTTTTTTGTTTGAAATAAATAAGGATACAAATGTGGAATGCTGAAATTGAAATGTATACAAATTTAAAGAAATGGGTTGACAACTTCTTCTCTTTCTTCTGATGGAGGGAAAGTTGATGTGGGTAATTGAAAATGAAAATCAAACGTGTTAATAAAGAATTTTCTTCCTTTTTATTTCTTTCTTTTTTTTTTTAAATAAAATAGTTCTGAGGGTGTCAAAATATCATTTTCAATTTTCTTTTTTTTACGTCTCAATGCATTTTTATAGCACTGTCATATTGTTATGTTGAAAACAAATATAAAGGGTTTTTTTGGGAGGATGGGGATGTGTTGAAAGACAGTACCGAGATATTTTCAATGGGCCATAAGGGTTAAAGGGATATCAGCAAAAAATCTATTTATGTCAAGTAAGCTGTCAAACGAAGTTAAGGAAAAAGCTAATAAGGCTTCGAATATTCTATTGTATTGATATTATTTAGTTGTTAGCCTCAAGGCTTCTGTAGAAACATTTATGCATATATATCTAAAACGCTTATTTTTATTTGGTGAAGCGTGATTTGGCCAGGATGTTTCATAAATGTCTTCTAATTTTCAAACTAAAATAAAACAAATAGAGTGCGAAATATCATAAAAATGTTGTATCCTTTTTAAAAGCGACTCGATGTCATTGAAAAAAAATCATCTTTTCGATGTCCTCTGCAACTTCACTCAGAGAACCCATCCGAATTCGAAATATTGAATTTTCTAAGATTTTGTGGCATAAATCAGGTTCAATTTGAATCTCATCGATGAAATGGGTTATGCGGACTTTAAGGACTTTGAAAAGCTCCTATCAATGTGAGCTGTATGTACAAAATCGTTACCATATATGTACTTACATTTTCGGGATGCAATGGACGCTTGTGGAACTGTTGTGAATTTAAATCGTATCAAGCACAAAAAATGTATTTGGTGACATATGTGTATTGCCTTTTGCTAAGGAAATGACTTTATTTGCTTTCTTTCTTTAAGGATCATTCAAAAATGGCGGCACATCCTCAATAAGCCAGCAATCACTTTCAATTAACCTAATCTAACCCACTGACACTCATATTTTTACAGAAATAGGCCACATCATTGGAAATGATTTCTAAAAAAAATGGTTCCTTAGGTCATTCAGCACCAAGCCGTTGTCTTAAGTCGTTAAACTACAGCTCAAGACATAGTTCTCAGTTAAATTTGTGAACGGGTGAAGTTTCAACTTACTTACTTTATTACTTAAGGTGGCGCTTCAGTCCTGTGTGATCTAGGGGCTCATGCAACAAACTTCTCCATCTAGCTCGGTCCCTAGCTCGATATCTCCAGTTGCGCACTTTAAGGTGATTGAATTCAGTTTCCACTTGTGCGCGGCACCTGATCCGCGATATTTACTTACTGCGCTGTTCTAGAGACGTGAATTTGAAGACTTTCTGGACCGGAGTATTGGTTTCCATTTGCTCTATGTGACCCAGCCATCTCAGTCGTTTGACTTTTACCCTTCTGGCTGTACAGTATTCAGCCTGCACAACTCTTCGTTTTATCTGCTCCTCCACTCACATTCATTCCATATGGGACCGTAGATCAAGCAAAGACTTTTTCTCTCGAAACGACCCCAGGTGCTTTTGTCATAGTCCATGCTTTTCCACCGTTTAGCAGGACGGGAATAATGAGGGTCTTATATAGCGACACTTTGATCGCTCGAGAGAGGGGTTTGCTACTCAATTGCTTTCTTAGCCCAAAGAATCAGCGGTTAGCAAGAGTAATTTTTCGTTTAAACTCAGCGCTGGTGTTGTTTTCTGCGTTCATTGCGGAGCCTAGGTAGACGAAGTCCTTAACTACCTCAAAGTTACGTCTATCGATGGTGACGTTTTGACCTAGACATCGGTGTTGGAGGTCCTATCTTGACGACAGCATGTACTTTGTTTTGCCCTCATTAACCGTTAAACACATTTTTGCCGCCTCTGCCTCAATACTCACAAAAGCCCCATTGACATCACGCTGAGTTCTTCCGATTATGTCAATGTCATCAGAATATGCTAGTAATTGGACAGACTTTGGAAAGAAAGTGCTTCTAGTGTTAGATGTTAAAGAAATCGAACGACAGCGGATCAAATTGTCTAAAGCCTTTTTTTGACATCGAAAGGTTTGGTTAACTTGTTTAAAATCTTTATGGAGCAGCACGAATGCTCCATTGTCATCCTGCACAAATGGACGAGTTTGGCAGAGACGCCAAAACTACACAGTTTTTTCCTGTAGATGCTGTCATATGCGGCCTTGAAATCGATGAAGAGATAGTGGGTGCCGATTTGTTGTTCTTGGGCTTTTTTAAGGATCGACTGTAGACTTTCTGGTTTAAAACCACACTGATAAGAACCTATCAGGTTGCTGATGATGAGCTTTAGACGTTCACATATTACGTCACAAAAGATTTTGGATGCGATTTCTATGAGACTGATCTCTCTGTTGTTGGTGCAGTTTACAGGGTCTGCTTTTTGCAGTATCGGGCAAACAAAACAGAGGTTCCATTCATCGTACATGCTTTCTTCCGACCATATTTTACATGGTCCTAAATATTAATACCCGTGGGGTGATAGTTAGTGCGTTGGACTGTCATGCCAAAGCACTTGGGTTTAAACCCTGCCTGTGGCATCTAAAGTTTTTTGTTCAAGGGTACTGCCTCTTTCGAAAAATTGACAAATCTTCTAAGAGTAATTCTTGTCATGGAAAATGCTTTCTCTAATTAGTCCTTCGGAATCGGATTTAAACTGTAGGTCCCATCCATCCCTGACAACATTACTCGCACACAGGAATTGTAGGGTACAACTCCCTACCAAACCGAACCAAATTATCTCCGCTACTTTGAAGAGCTCTGCATTCAAGCCATCTGATCCAGTGGCTTTGTTGGACTTCAGCTTAAGTCGGAAAGATGGGATTGTTGGCTTTCGTCGTCTATATTGAATGTAACATCTTGCCTGATACCGCAATTTGGTTCGTCGTCGCAGTTAAACAGTTTGCAGAAATAGTCCTTCCATATCATCAGCAGTGACTGCGGTTCTACTATGATTTTTTCACTTTCGTCTTTGCAGCCCTTGGTTTGAGGTTTATGTACTTTTGAATTTCGTTTCACTTGCTCATCAAACCTTCTAACTTCATTTCTGCTTTTTAACTTCCCAACATCTTTGACCACACGCTTCTCATGCTCTCCCTCTTTTTCCTTCTAAGAAGTCGGTGTTCCTCTTTCCTCTTCTGTTCATAGAGCTCGTGATCAGCTCTCGTCCTTATATGCAGCGTCCTGTTGAAGTTTAAACTTACTGTGCGAAATTTTCCATGTTGTGGTGGCCGAATTATTTGAGAGAATTCTTCTGCACTCTCACACGTTTCAAGGACAAAAAGTGTGACACGTTAAAGTGCATGCCGGTTGATCTAGGGGTTCGGTTAACAGAACTACCTCTGGAAATAAAATTGTAAAATAATTAAAGTGCTAACATATTTATTAGATAAGAAGTAAATTTCCACAATTCGGAATAATTGTTCTGGCATTAAACCATCCATGATGAATAGCTAAACTTTATATCAAAACATCTTATGCAGCTAAAAGAAACACCCGTTATTATCTGGATTATACTATAGAACCATTTAAAGGACACATTTTTATCAAACCATCATAAATTATTTCGTTAGTAAGTCTCCCTTTTCCGGCACTCACACTGAACCAATTTTAATAAATAATGTGTCAAAAGGAAAAGCATTTTTTTCTAGACTATGGCAGTTGTTTTTTTATTGAAAATAAATTCATAGTTTGTTGAGAAACTTAACTTTTTATTATAATAAATATATGAAATACTGTGAAAATAGTATATCAAAAGAAATGGTTTGTGTATTTGAACGATCTCATCGAATACATAAACCAGTTCTTTCAATACTTTAGTTTCCCGGTATTTCATGTTTTTTGGGTATTTCATGTTTTTACGTTATGAGCGATGAATGTAGGCGGTATGAACGCAATCCTTCTCAGCCCTTACCTTACGGACACCTCATACCAGAAAGAAAAAAGAGGCTGGGATGCGACCCACCCTGATAACTTCCCATCCCGTCTGTTCATTTGTCTTGCTTAAAAGTTTGTTCATATGTATCAATTTTTACCAAATTTCTGTACTATTTTTTGTAGATTTTATTTTTTTATGAAACAACGGACTGTAGGATTTTTATAAAAAAATTACTGAATATCGAAAACAATATTTTCTGCGAAATAAAATAAGTTTGAAGCCAATATTTGTAATTTTTGAAAAGCTATTTGAGTCGAAAATCAATTTTTACCAACTTTTGTAAAATTTTGTTTAGGTTATTAACTTTTTGTACAAAAGCTGTCAATTCGATTTTTCTCAAAATTTTACCGAATGTTGAAAACAATATTTGTTATAAGATAAAAGTAGTTGGAAGCCATAATCTAAAATTTTCGAAAAGATATTTAAGTCGAAATTCAATTTTTACCACCTTTTATAAATTTTTGTTTAGGTTTTCATTTTTTGTAAAAAAAACTGTCAATTCGATTTTTCTCAAAGTTTTTCCTAATGATGAAAACAATATTTCCTTTAATTTAAAAAGAGTTAGAAGCCATTATCTCAAAGTTTTGAAAAGATATTTGAGTCGAAAATCAATTTTTACCAACTTTTATTAATTTTTTTTTGGGTTTTTATTTTTTGTAAAAAAAACTGTCAATTCGATTTTTCTTCACATTTTTGAGAATGTTGAAAACAATATTTCTTTTAAGATAAAATAAGTTTGAAGCCTTAATCTCAAGTTTTTGAAAAGATATTTTAGTCGAAATTCAATTTTTACCAACTTTGAGTAATGTTTTTTTTAGGTTTTTATTTTTTATAAAAAAAAAGTGTCAATTAGATTTTTCTAAAAATTTGATCAGATGTCAAAAACATTATTCTTCGTTGCACAAAATTGTTTTGGAGATGAAATCATATTTTAGTCGTACAATTTTCGAGGTGACAAATTTTTTTTTCAGTTTTTTTTTTATTTATAAAAAAAACCGTTAATTGGATTGTTTTCCAAAAATATAATTGTTTTGTATCGCACTTCAATATATAATATAAAATTTAATTCAAGTGTCTAGCCTCATTGGTTCATGAGATATTTAGGTTTAACCAAAATGTTCACCTTTTTTTTAAACTGCTATAGTAAAAAAAAACCAACCACGCAATTTTCTTGAGAGCCCTTTCTGCATCTTTCTGCCTTATTATCTGTGTAGGTAACAAAATTTATTTGAAGTTGATATCTCTTCTGGTTCTTGAGCTATGGACGACGAAAAAAACGTCACGAACGTACGGACATACGGACATACGGACGTACGTACACACGCACGCACAGACATCTTTCTAAGAATCTTATATTTTGACTGTAGGGACCTTGAAACGTCGAGAAATGTAAACATTTTCAATTCGACAAATCGGACCCATTACAATAACTTCCTATGGGAAGTTAAAAAGAGGCTGGGATGTGACACACACTTATAACCTCCTATCGCGTCCGTCGATTTGTCTTGCTTAAAAGTTTGTAGGTTTTTGTGTTTTGTTAAAAAAGTTGTCAGTTGAATTATTTTTAAACATTTAAAAATTACCAACAATATTTTGCATATAATGAAATAGTTTGCTTTCAAAATCTATTTTTGTTAACGAGATTTTTAGTCGTTAACCAATTTATACCAATTTTAGTAGCATTTCTGAAAAGTTTTTATTTCTTATATAAACAAATACAAATTGGATTATTGACGAGATATTTATTTTGTTGGTAAAAATTGGTTTTCGACTCAAATATCTTTTCAAAAATGTGAGATTATGGCTTCAAACTAATTTTATCTAATATGAAATATTGTTTTAAATATTTGGCAAAATTTTGAGAAAAATTGAATGGACAGTTTTTTGTACAAACAAAAAAAAAAACCTAAAAAACAATGCTAAAACTTGGTAAAAATTTACTTTCGACTCAAATATCTTTTCAAAATTTAAAAATATTGGCTTCAAACTATATTTATCTCACAAAAAATATTGTTTTCGACATTCAGTACATTTTTTATAATAATCCAACAGTCAGTTTTTTCATTAAAAAAAATCTACAAAAAATAGTACGCAAATTTGGTAAAAATTGATGTTCGGTTCTCGATATCTCGTGAACAATAGAAGATATTGACTTCAAATTAATTACATTCATCCAATTTGTATTTGTTTATATAAGAAATAAAAACTTTTGTGAAATGCTATACTAAAATTGGTAACAATTTTCGACTAAAAATCTCGTTAACTAAAATAGATTTTGAGTTCAAACTTTTTCATCATATGCAAAATATTGTTGGTAATTTTTTTTTTTAATAATTCAACTGACACCTTTTTTAACAAAAACCGAAAACTGACAATCCTTTAAGCAAGACAATCAACAATCAGGATGGGAAGTTATCAGTGTGGGTTGTGCATCCCAGCCTCTTTTTTTTGCACCCAATTGGAACAAAAATGTTTAAGTTTTGCCCAGAAAACCAGTATAGTGCAATTCCCCGGTATATTTTATCAAATACATAAAAATCTTAAAATAATCTTCAGTTTTCTAAATTTCCACCAAAATTCAAGAAATCGTACCAAACTATACACCAGTGTGGTACTTAAGTATTTTTCAACTCTGCAATAAAATTTAGTTGCGGCAGTTTCCGCACGGCTACATAAATTTCATAGTATAAATGTTTAAATACAAGTTAATTATTGATTAAAAATTAGCTCCTAATCTCAACCATGCAAAATAAGTTGCCTTTCATCTTAACCACATACTACCTTAATAAGGGTCATTTAGGCGTATACTTGTCTGTATTATGTTATATTTGCTTTTCCATTTCAATTGATCACAAAGCTTTCAAGCTCCCACCATCACAATCCCTCTTCAATATAATTAGGTGCTTATAAATTCAGGATTTACGTTTATCCTGTCATTGCTGTTATCACATCCAAAATTTACACCACCGCCAATATGAACTTAATTCACTTATTTCTAAACACATAGCTTATGCAAAATCTTACAAACAGTAAATATTATTATTTGCTATTAAATTATTATTTATGCATTATACAAAATATTTGAATACATAACTTCGATTAATATAGGTAAAGTAATTAACTTAATATTATAATAACATTTATGTACATAATATTAGCTAATTACACCATGACCTACTCCGGTTAACTAAGACAGTGCGAGTAATGGAAGGTTTACTATCCACGGACTTATACAATGCTTAGATTGATTACAATAAAAGTATTGATATAAAATTAAATGGTTGAAAGTGAAATATCTCACAAAGCTATTTTTTGACTTACTTCTCAATCCATATAAATACCTGAGTGGGCAGGATATTTGCAAAGCTAATCAAAATTCAAAGTACTCTATTTTCTCTCCTATTCATATTCAGTCCAGGGCCTGCGATATTAAATGTTGGATTTCTTCTGCAGGTAAAACAGGCTAAATATTGACATAACTTATAAATCTGGCAAAAACACTTAACATAAAAAGATGTTGAATGAAAAATACAACAAATTGGCAAAGACAACAAATAAGTAAACCAATAGCTTTTTGGTTATACGAGAATAAAGAAATGCTTATCCGCATATCCTATGGGGTGGTGTGTCAATTTAAGAGTTTTCTAATCTCCCAAAACTCAACACGCCAAAAAATAAAAAAAAAAAGGAAGCGGAAGGCTACGCAAAGCCTCTGAAAAGAAATGACAGCATTCATATCCTGAATGCCTGCGTCCATTACGCAAACATTATTTTGCACGGAACGTGGCTTGTTTTTTTAATTCATTGACTCAGAGTCTCCCCGAATCCAAAAAATATTTATGCTTTAGGTATGTAAGTGATGCGGGTATATAGGAATAGGACGTAGGAGATATCTGTAGTATAATATGCCCAGGATAGCCTTAGATCACTTAAATAGGTTTCACAAGTTACCCAGTTACCATCTAGAGAGCGAGACACACAGAACCAGAACTTCTTCCGCATACCAATCGTACAAATCATTATACCTCGACTCTCAAGGAAGTCTATTTCCTTTCTTTATTTTGCGTCTTTCGTATTCTTTTTTATTTTTGTAAAATGCTTTGGTAGCATGCTCATCAGCCATTTTGTTGAATTAAGAACGGAAGATCCGCCAACGGAGAATGTGATGCATAGACAAGGAATATGTGTGTGAATACATAAGTTCAAAGATATTAGCACACATACCCTTTACCTACCACCCGCTTTCTCGTTTGCTCACTAAGACTAAATGTCTTGCCTTTGGTTTTTGTTTCTTTTTATTTAAGGAAAAAGGAAACCCGCATGAAGACGTAACTTCAAGCTGACATGCTTTTAAGCAAATCTAATAATAACCCATCACATCGAAGTTGGAATATCTTTCAAGGCTGGGTGTGAATTACTCTAAAAAGCTATGCGATACGGTTCGCCAGCTTGTGTTAGAAAAAGAACAAGATGAAGAATTAAGTTGGTTTTAGCTTTGAAAATTATTTAATGCGGGAAGGAAACTTTTCAAAGCTATGGCAATGTCTGTCTGAAGCTTAATAAACCTAAACCATTTAGGTATTCAAGTTGCAAATTAAAATGTCACATTTTGATATGTAAATTCTGGCTTCATTTTGATAAAATCTTTATGTTTTTTTATTTTTTTAGAAATTACAAACCGATTGAACTTTTAAGAAAAAATTAGCTGTTTTTTGTTTATATTCTTCATCGCCTTGAGGTTGCGTTTAAGTTTTTGGGTTATTTGCCCCGCTTGTGTAGTTCTTTGTTCGCTTAGTATATGTTATTCTGTCATGCAGGGATGCCAATGTTTTCTTAGGGACTTCCCAGCTTTGACAGTTAATAACAGTGCAGTAACCTTTAAATATCAAAATGGCTTCTCTGTTTTTATTCTGTTGTGCCCAATCACTTTCAACAAAACGTGCTAATGATATAACAGTTTTATCAAATTTTAATTTTACGTTCGAACCTAGAGGACTATTAGCAGATATATTTGAGTTTAGTGTTTTAGTAAAAGATCAGTAAGCAAACCTTAGTTGACGAAACGCAAAACATCGGCGAGAGAGTATGTATCAGTAGTGTCCGAGAAAGTCAGAAAGAAAAAAAAGAATTGGGTCTACAACCGAACAAAATTTAACTTGCTGCTAGTAAAGGACTACTCGTAGAGCGAAGCTAGAACAACGGGCTCAAGCTCACCGATTATGCGGCGGGATGAAACGTCATTTTAGTCAGCACGAGTTTTCCACACCTCAATATCCACAAAGGAATTTGGTGCTCTTCATATCAATCGACCGTAAATCAGATTGATGATCGACGATATACACGCTTCCAGCATCCTAGACGCCGAACCACTACCTCGTTGTAGCCAAGGTAGCACTTCGGGTTTCCACACAGTTCACTTTACATTTTTTATGCCGAACCCCAAAGGCGAAGAGAAAGCCCTTTTCATGACAAGAATTACTCTTGTTATTTTTGTCAATTCTTCGCCAGAAGCAGTGTCCGTGAAAATACTTCAAAGTGACACAGACAGGGATGAAACCCAGGACCTCTAGCATGACAGTCCTGTGCACTAACTATCATATTTAATTTCAAGCGGCTACAATCGGAAGAGATAGCCAAATCTTTCTCCGACAGAGTTACTAGTAACCTATTACAAAGTTCCCAGCCGTCAACACACAGTATCGAAAACCATTGGCAACACTGCCAAGATGCAATTAGAGAAGACGAATTCTATTAAAGCCACTGATAGGCTTTAAACCAGGTAAGTCCATCAAATATTCACGTTACGTCAGATATGGAAAAAAAACATAAGGACATCAAATCGACACTCTTCATCTTTTCATCGATTTCAAGGCCGCATACAACAGCATCTACACCGACGAAGTGTATAGAGCCATGCCAAGTTTTGGAATTCCTGCCAAACCCATCCCAAAGTTGCAAACAACTTTACCGAAGTTGTCTGTCCAATAACCTGCATATGCTCACGATATTCAAATAATTGGAAGAAATTAATACAATGTTTATGGGGCTTTTGTGAGCATTGAAACAGATGTGGCAAAATGGGTGTAGTTAGAGGTAAAGGAGTGTTTAACAAAGTGCATACTGTCATCAAGACAGGGCCCACAAGACAACACCGAACGCCTTGGTCGAAACGTCAAAATCGACAGATTTAATTTTGATGTAGTTAAGGACTTTGTCTACATGGACTCTGCTATGAGCGCACAATACAACGCTGACATCGATACATAAGACCCTCATCATCCTTGTCCTGCTTTACGGTGCAGAAGCATGGACTATGAGTATGACAAAAGCGAATGGAAGCACCTTGGGTCGTTTCGAGAGAAAAATTCCTTTCGTGATCTACGTTCTCGTATGCATAGAAGGCGACTGGAGGAGAAGATGTAAAGACGAGCTGTACGGGCTGTACAGTAAAGTGACGTAGACTCAGCCAGAAGGATAAAAGTTCAACGCCTGAGAAGCTGGGTCATACAGAACGCATGGAAACCAAATCCACCAGCCCTAAAAGTCTTCCAATCCACAGGACTTCACCCAAATTGGAGTGCCCAACTGTAGACATTCAGCCAGGGATGGAATCCTCAATGCTTTTAAGAGGTACAACGAATCGAAATTTCGCTTCAAATTAGAAATGAGATTTTGAATAGCTTGCAAACATTTCAGTCTTCAAAAAAGTTAAAGTATGAATGAAAATGTAACTTTGACTCATGGAAATTACACTTGTAAGAAATACCAATCTTTACTAACAAACTTTCTTAGTCCGAAATCTGTAATTCTAACATCAAAATTTACATATCTCACTGTTTACAAGCTGTAATATCGGGTTTTTCAATAAGAGCGCTATAAAAGTTTTTTTTTTAATAAAACAAAAACGGTTTCCGATATCAATGAAATTCTTTATTCCCGTGAAAGTATGTTTGATTCTATTATGTATGGAACTCGATTTCTTTTGCATGGCCACCACATCAGGCACGCTTGCAGAAGTCTAGACGCTGAACCCAATTTTGACGGTTTTCAAGCATAAATCAGCCGATACTGCTGCAATTTCACGTTCGATATTCGTACGAAGTACATCAATCGTCTCTGGCTTGTTGGCATAAACCATAGATGACGTAGTCATACAGAAAATAGTCTAACGGTGTCAAATCGCACGACCGAGGCGGCCAAGCGACTGGACCATTTCGTGAGAAAACACGTTCCCAAACTTGGTTTCCAATAAATTGATTGTGACATTCGCTGTGTGGCTTATGGCACCGTCCTGTCCTCCAAGTCCATATCATTCAATTGGGGCCAAACAAATTTCGGTTATCATTGAACGGTACCGATCTCCATTCACAGTAACGTGCCAGTCTTGATCATCATTGAAGAAGTACGGCTAAATGACGCCGGCCGCCGGCCCATAAATGCAGTAATGACTCATGGTGTACGTGTGCATTGCTGCCTAACCAATACCGCATATTTTGTTTATTGACGAAGCCATTCAGCCAGAAATGAGCCTCATTGCTGATGATTTTTCGATGAAAATCTCAATAATTTTCAAGTTGTCCCTCAGCCCAATTCACGAACATACAAAGCTTCTGGTGCTCAAGCGCGGCTTCAGTTCTTGTGTCAATTTAATCTTGTAAGGATGTAGGCCAAGATCTTTTCCCAAATTTCGACCCAACGACGTCACAGTGATGCCCAACGCTTTAGAACGACGCGACGTGTGAGAGACACATTTGGGCCTTCTGGAACTGAAGCCTCAGCGGCAGCAATATTCCCGACACTAAGGGCATTTCTTTGTCTCACTGGCACGGGAAAATTATGTACAGTGCCTGTGGATTAAAATTTTTCCACTAGACGCTCAATTGTTAATCTGCTAGGACGATTATGACGACCATAAATTGGACGTAGCGCTCTTAACGTTGAGGCCACTGACTCCGAATTTCGGTAGTAAATTTTAATAATTTCGATTTTTCGTTTTTGGCTCGTATATCTTTCCATCATGAAATAGCAAACCTTGCTGAAGAGAAATATCAACAGAGTGGCAAGAAATGTGGCGTCGTTTGCTGTCCCTGTCGCTCTACTTTTGTCCATAATTTTTGGTTTGCAATAGTTATACATACTTACATATGTATTTTATGTAAATGAGTTTTCTGGCCTTATTAATTTTTTTCTTTCTAGCTTTCTTTCTGTTGGATGGCTTTCGACCAAGCATAAAAAAAAGACGATGTTTGCTTTATGACAGTTTATTAGAGAAGAACGCTTAAACAGCTTCGAGAGCTATGCTTGAAGACTTATTATTACGGAATGTATGTATTACAATTTAATAGCGGGAGGATCATACGATTGAGATTGTTTCTGTTTCTATTTACAGAGCTGTAATGTGAAAAGAGAACAGTCGGTTGTGCAAGAGCACTTACAACAAAAATTTAATGCCTACAGCTCGGCCATCCTGACCGTATAATCGACCCGATTACAATTTTTCTTACATAATTATAAAATTCTTTTAAACATACAAACTAGCAGTTAATCGTTAAACATTTCGTAAAAATTTTATATTCGAAAATATAAAAATATATAAAAACAATGCAATAGTTTGATTCAATTAATAATAATAAGATATTATTGACTTGTTTCGTTTTTTCTTATATTCGAAATATATGACTTTCTTCGTGCAAAATACTATACCTACAAGTTAAATTATTGAATACAAATTAAAATTTTAAAACAACAGTTAAATCATACATGCAAATTCTATAAAACATTTCAAAAGTTAAGACAAATTCCATCGACACTATTGGCTGTGTAAACAAAATATATCAGTTTAATTATTGTAATAGTATCGTTATTCAAATGTAAATATATTTTTTTTTTTATTAGGTCAAAGATTTTAATTAATAACTTTATTACCAATGTCTTTGTCTTCATTTTTCAAATCAATCTCTGGGACCGAATATAGCCTCATGTTATTCGGAGTACTGACACCTTTGTAAGGCAATCTGGTCAATTGCAACCCATCAATGTCTCCAATTGCATATCTGTCATTGGGCAGAACTTTTTTAACCTCGTATGGCCCGCGAAATTTAGCTATTAGTTTTTTATTTGTTCCTGGTGTTGTGTCAATATTTTTGATCATGACATAATCTCCTGGCTTATACTCAGTTGGATTTTTATGACGTCTATCATAATACTTTTTATTTTTAATTTGTTCTTTCTCAATGTTTTCCTCAGCTTCTTTCCTTACCTCATTTAAATTAAGTCCTTCTGACTCTATATTTTTAGCTAAAAACTCTTTAACTTTGTCACAAAATTTTCCTTTTTGATCTCTCCCGAAAAGCAGGTTGCAAGGCGTAAAACCTGTACTCCTATTAACACTATTGTTTATAGCAAATTCTACCTTGTCAAGATTTTTGTCCCAATTGCTTGTGGAAAACGATTCGCATTCTTTGGCTAGCATAGGTGTTATAACGCGATTAAGCCTTTCTACCTGACCGTTTGATTGCGGTGAGTGGGTGGCCACCTTAACATGGTAAATATTGTTTAAGTTTAGGAACTCGGCAAACTCTTTCGAGGTAAAACAGGTTCCACGGTCAGACACAATTCTATTAGGTCTAGAAAAATTCGCGAAATAAGTTTTTAGACATTCAATTGATTCTTTACTAGAGGTACTTTTCGTAGAATATAGCTTAGTAAATTTAGTGAAACCATCTACTACGACTAGGATGTGTTTCTTATTAGAACGCGAGGTGGGGAGCGGACCTAGGTGGTCAATGTGTAAGGTGTCGAATGGAAGGTTACCTTTTGGAATTGGATGAAGAATTCCTTCTGTTTTTCCAGAATTTGGTGAAAAATAAATACACTTGAGACATCCCTTGATCACATTCCTAATTTTTTCCTTCATATTAGGAAACCAATAGGATCCACATAAATGCTCAAAACATTTGTCAACACCCAAATGGCAGAGTGACTCGTGATGCGTCCTAATAACCTGGTCTTCCATTTGAGAAGGGACATAAAAAACTATTTTATTTTTTGTCTTTCTATAAATCAGCCCGTCAACCATTTCATAATGTGGACTTTCAGTCTTACTTAGCTCTGAAGCTATGGAAACTATCTTAGGGTCATGTCTTTGAGCGGCTGCGAGTATAAACTCAAACGATTCATCGTCGACATGTAAGATGTTAAAAGATCTGCTTAATGAATCGACGTGCGACATTCGATCGCCTTTCCTATGCTCAACAGAATAATCATACGCTTGTAACTCTAGCGCCCAACGTGATATACGCGGATTCAATGTTTTTTTATTTAAGGTCAAAACTAGAGCCTGGCAATCTGTCACGATCTTAAACGGAATCCCTAATAAATATATACGAAACCGCCTTAAAGCATAGACTATGGATAGAGTCTCAAGCTCATAGCTATGAAACTTGCTTTCGGCGTCTGTAGCGCGCTTAGAAAAATAGAACACCGGGTGAAATTTGGCATCGCTCTGCTTCTGAAGCAAGACTGCTCCAAATCCATGCGTGCTGGCATCGCAATGTAGTTCCGTTATATTGTTTGGGCTGTAGATTGATAACACTGGAGCCGAAACTAATTTGTTTTTCAATAAATTAAAGACTTCAGCTTCTTTAAGGCCAAAAATGAAAGGTGCGTCTTTCCTCAACAAATCATAGAGAGGTTTGGCTAAATTGGCAAACTGATTTATAAATTTCCTAAAGTAGGAACAAAGCCCTAAAAAACTATGGACATCTTTAGTTGATTTAGGCAAAGGAAAATCTCGAATGGCATTGAGATTGTTTTCGTTCGGACTAACGCCTGCTTCGGTTATCTTATATCCTAAATATGTAACCTCATTTTGCAAAAATGCGCATTTTTCTAACCTTAGTTTCAAGTTTTTATTGACAACGATTTCTATCACCTCTTTTAGAATATCTAAATGTTCTTCAATGGTTTCTGTCGCAATGAGGATATCATCTAAGTAAGTCAAGATCTTCGATTGCAATATCAATTTACCGAACAAATGCTTCATATAACGTTCGAAAACGAATGGGGCGTTTTTAAGCCCAAATGGCATTTTGGTAAATTCATATTGACCAATCGGTGTGGTAAACGACGTATATTTCATGGAATCCTCCTCGAGCGGCACATGATAAAAACCATTTTTCAGATCAAGAGTTGTGTAGTATTTTTTATTTTTTAATCTATCAATATTGTCTTCAATTAATGGTAAAGGGTAATTATCGCGAGCAGTTATTTTGTTGAGTTCCCTAAAGTCTATACACAATCGCAATTCATTATTTTTCTTTTTGACAAGAACGATGGGCGACGCGTATTCCGAGTTCGATTCACGTATAATGTCTTTGCTAATCAGATCATTAAGAATTGTTTCTAACTCAATTTTATGTGTATAAGGTAACCTACGAGGTGGACAGTGAAAAGGAACGTCTTTAGACAAAACTATTTTCATTTTGAAGTCAATTTCTTCACAATTGATTTTATTTTGTTTGTTAAAATTTTCACAAAAAGCTGGTTTAACTAACTCTTGAACTTTTTCCCGAATATCAAACGGTATATTTTGATTAATATTTATATCAAACTCTAAGTTATTATTACCAACATCTATATTTAAAATTTGTTCAATAAAATCAACCTCTTCATTAAAGGTACTTACATTCCGACGGTAAAACTGATTTGAAGAAGACAAAGACGAATTTTTCATGCAGGCATGCAATTCTGGACAAACTTGTGATGACGATGACGTTACACTTGAAGAACGATTACACTTGTTGTCGTTGGACGATTCTTGCAAAATTGTATTTTCTTGATTTTCAGATATCTTTTCAGCTCTCTGAAACACCATACCAATTGTGTTGATGAAATCTCTCCCAAGTACAATTGGATAACTCATTGATTGATTTTTCACTACAAATAAAGTCAAATTAGTTTCTAAATTATCATAAAATATAAATGCATTGACACTTCCCAACACATGAAGCGGACTGTTGTTTACTCCACAATATGATCGATTGCTTTTATCCATTGATATCATAGATTGCGGTAAAAACTTCTCCTGGACAAAGCTTATCGGACTCCCAGAGTCCAAAAGTGACGTCAGAGTGCAAACAAATTTTGATTGTCCATCGATGAAACGATAACGAACCTCTCTTTCAAAGTTGTTTGAATCTGGACTACGCTGCTGCTGCTTGGTGGTACTTCTTGTCTGATAAGAAGCATTGTTACATTTCTCTGAATACACATTTTTCTCTCCGTTGTCGTTGCTGCTATCGTTGAGAGTCAAGACTGGTTTATTGCTCGTACAATTTTTAGCGATATGTCCACGGACTCCACATTTAAAACAGGTGAATTCTTTTTTGGTATATGACCCATTAGCAGGTGGAATCGGCGCATGCACTTGCTTTCTGAATGGATTATTTTTGTTCCTATGTTGACTGCTCTGGAACTGAGATGTGCTTGGCCTAGCTGCAAAACTGTCACGACTGTTGTGCTTAAACTTTTCATATTTTCGAAGCACGTGCTTGAGCTCCTCAATGTTGTTTGCGTTGTAAAGCATACTCTTATTAATTTCTGAATCAGATATGCCTTTGATTACGAACTGGATTAAATCCTCTTCTTCGATGGGGTTATGCGATGCTATCTCTTGCATCGACAACACATATTGCTGTATGGTTTCATCTCGTTGTTTTTTTCTAGCGCTTAGCTCACTGAAAATATCCGCTTTAGTAACAACACGTTTGAACTCACCTACAAGAGCATCTTTCAGTTCAATCCAATTTCTCGTTTTCAAGGACCTCACGAACAGCCTCGCAGTGCCTCCAAGGAGCCTCTTTCCAAAAATTAACTTGGTTCGATCATCTAAATGAAGAGATTCAGCATACTCCTCAAACTGTTCTACCCAACGATCAATAGGAAAGTTGTCGTCTCCACTGAATGGACATAATAGGTCTTCCATGTCTTTGAAATTGTGCGATAAATGGATCTGTCTTGGACTAGGATTTTCTTGGGCATCCTCCAACTGAAGCTCCTTCAGTTTGCGTTTAAGGAAAATAATCTCCTCCCTCTTCTTGCATGCTTCTCTTAGGATGTGTAATTCTTCATCTACATTGGCATTTGACGGCAGCTCCTCGTGTTGTTCCTCTTGATCTTGCACTGACACGTTGTCATCGATTGATTTTGAGCCATTCTGCTCCTCATCAGGCATGACTTCTCGCATAAGATTCTGAAGATTCTCCTGTGTAAGGCTCCCAACTGCTTCCTCTACACGTAGTCTTAACACCGCTTTAGAGCCATCAGTTTTTAAACCAAGATATAGCAAAATTCTCTTACACACAGCAACATTTGCTTTATTTAGAAACTGGTTAAACACTTCGGACATTGTAACAAAAGAATTGTAACACACGACAAAATAAACTATTTCGTTTAATTTTAAACAAAGAACAATGGGTCAAATCGCACTTCTGAATTTTGTTGGATGGCTTTCGACCAAGCATAAAAAAAAGACGATGTTTGCTTTATGACAGTTTATTAGAGAAGAACGCTTAAACAGCTTCGAGAGCTATGCTTGAAGACTTATTATTACGGAATGTATGTATTACAATTTAATAGCGGGAGGATCATACGATTGAGATTGTTTCTGTTTCTATTTACAGAGCTGTAATGTGAAAAGAGAACAGTCGGTTGTGCAAGAGCACTTACAACAAAAATTTAATGCCTACATTTCCATTTCTGTCTGGAACAATTTCTGACTTATTAAAAAAATTGGTTCTTTTTCCAATTTTTTTCCGACATAAATTTCAAGAGCTTTTTGTACAATAATTATTATTGTTATTTAAATTCTTATTGTTGTTAAAATTATAATTTTTGGAGTATTTTTCTTTGACCTGAAGTTGATTTGTACAGAAAGAACATTTTAAGTCAATATTATCAAACCTTAAGTTGCCTGTAATCCGTCAAAAACAAAAGTCTTTACAATATCCAATTTAGAAAGCTTTCCGTTAACGTCTACTTTTGGTATTTACTGAAATGTTTTCGTCTGCATTGGTTCCGGAATACTCCGGACTCCGGTAGAATAAAACCCGTCAATTAAAGTTCCCTTTCCTGTGCTCTCTTGAAAGTACAATTATTGTCGTGACTTCGAATCCAAAAACGAGTGTATTTTAACCAAACATTCCACCTAAGTATAAAACCGCAAACTAGAAACAAGAGAGTCTGAACCCGACATTAAGGACACACAGAACACAACATGAAAACTCGGAAACCATCAATGTAGGATTTTAGGTACTTTGTAATTGCAAAACAATATCCTTTTTCGGATTGGCCCATCTGAACTATATTGGCGTTGTCGGGATATGGAAGTCCTCATATATGTACACTGTATGTATACAAACCATCAGCTAGAAAAGAAACCCACAATCGGCAATCTTGGTATGCAATGTAACCAACAATCATGGATTATTTGCGCTGTCTATGTCCTTAGAAAGGTACAACTAGGAATTTGTGTGCGATAACAACAGGCGGGCGTGGGTGTAGAGTAAAATGGGGTTCGGAAAAGTCTTGTCATGGTGGCGTGTATAATACACCAACTTACGGTACGACATCACAATAACATGAGAAGAAGGCTTCACATCAGAAAATGTTTTCCAAACGAACTAAAGCGAACCCCTCTTATTCGCTCTATCCTCTCAGGATGTACACAATAATCCTTATCCGACGTTATCCTGTTGGCAGCGAGAAAAAGCATAATTTCGCCTCCTCCGCTAATAGAGGAAATCGTTCGAAAATGCTTAGTTCTATAGAAAAAGTAAAGAGAGGAATTCATCATTATGGGATATGCACAATTAGGGCTTTAACAATCTAGAATCAGTTGAAGAAGATAGTTTTGTTATATTAAATGGATGGGGATATGATAAGGATGTGGATGCGTAAAATATATAAGGCAGAGGAAAGTCGATACTCATTGCGGTTGTATTTAACAAACAAATTTGTGCGGAAGTGGTTTGGAAAAATTTCCACTTTCTATGAAATTAAACATCATTGCAAGTTGAATAGACGAACAATTCGTTAGCTAAAAAAAACAGAACAAAAGCTCTGCACCTGGATAGTCCTCATTGGAATGAATGATTGGCGAATAGTTAATCACAAGTGAGGACATTCACAAAGGTCATTATAAATAGTTATCTAATTTCAATCATAATACCTTGAAGTTAAGACTTCTATAATAATGACGGAGCAGGTATGCAGCTTAGAGATTCTGAAAAAAGGAGACCCTCTAAACTGCTCCAACTAGAAAGGCGTCAGTCTACTTAACATCGCTTACAAAATCTTCTCTGTCGTAATATGTGAACGTCTAAAGCCCTCATTGTCAACAACCTGATAGGTCCTTATCAGTGTGGTTTTAGACCAGGAAAGTCCACAATCGATCAAATATTCACATTACGGCAGATCCTGGAAAAAACCCATGAACATCAAATCGAAACCCACCATCTTTTCATCGATTTCAAGGCCACATATGACAGCATCTACAGGGACCAGCTGTAGCCTATCTAATTTTGGCATCCTTGCCAAATTCGTCCGTTTGTGCAGAACGACCATGGAGAATTCACGCTTATGGTTGGGAACAACTTAACAGAACCTTTCAATGTCAAAAAAGGTTTTAGACAAGGTTATGCGCTGTCATGGGATTTTTTTAACATCGTACTTGAAAGAATAGTGCAGAGCTCCCACGTCAACATTAGAGGCACTTTCTTTTAAAAGTCTGCCCAATTACAGGTATATGCTGATGATATTGACATAATCGGAAGAACTAAGCGTGATGTCAATGGGGCTTTAGTGAGTATTGAGACAAAGAGTGAAAAAATGGGTTTATCGGTTAATGAGGGCAAAACAAAGTTCAGCCAGAACGTCACCATCGACAGATGTGAAATTGAGGTAGTAAATTTCTTTGTCTGCCTGGGCTCTGCTTAACGCAGAAAACAACACCAACGCTGAAATGAAACGAAAAACTTAGCAATTGAGTAATACAGCCTTCTCTCGATCCACCAAAGACCCTCATTATCCCCGTCCTGCTATACGGTGCAGAAGCATGGAATATGACCAAACCGGATCAAAAAACCTTGGGTCGAGAGATAAGTTCTTCGCGTGATCTACGGTAACGTATTTATAGAAAGTGACTGGAGTGGTACGGGCTGTACAGAGACGTAGACTTAGCCAGAAGTCTTCGAATCCACACCCACTGTACAGCTCAGTAGAGGAAGACCGCGGATCAGGTGGCGCTCATAAGTGGAAAGTGACCTCACTCAACTTGTAGCGCGAAACTGGAGACATCTAGGTAGGGACAGAGCTAGATCGATAAGTTTGTTTGGCGAGGCTCTAGTTCACACAGGACTGTAGCGCCACCTTAAGTAAGTAAGGTATAGCTTAGAGTGGTTGACAAACGACGTAATTTAAGTCGACAAAACTGAATTCTCAGAAAGCACAAATCTTCGAACATACCACAACGTCATTCGAAAATTTCGTGTTGTATTTTCGAATTTTGTCGAAATTTTTGCGATAAATAAAAACAAATGGTTTAAAAAGTTTTGTTCAAATATTTTCAGATTAGGTCACGGAAGAAAAAGTTGTTAGACCGATGATGCTTATTTTTTCTGTCAAAATTCCGTTTTTTGTTGCTAACGCTATAACCCATACGGGCTTGCGTAGAAACCCTGCTAAAAATTAAAAGTCTTTGTATCTTTATTAAAAAAAAAAATTATTTTTACGGATTGCCATGACTTTTATTTTTGCCATTATGTCTTTATGGGTCATAGCAATTCAGTTCATTATCTGTCTCCAAAGCGTGAATAACTTGGTCAGTGGGGTGTACTGGCACCCCGTATGGGTTTGCGTAATTTTTTTTTTTAAAGAAAAGGTTTTGTAAAAATAGTATTTTGGCGTCTTTGAAAAGTGTAAAAGTGTTGTTCCTATTCAAGTTTTTGAAAGTGATATATTTAAAGTAATAATAGAGAAAAAAAATAAGCCATTACAAAATGTCTGAACACGAAGATGAGCTCAGACGAATTCCTTTCGAAAGTGATGCGCAAGATGTTGAAGCTGGCACTAAACACATTGAGACAGATTCTGAGGAAGATGACGAAATTTCGGCAAACGAGTTAGATGACGAAGAAAGCCCAGAAGGAACACATCACGTTGGAGTTTTTCTCGGAAAAAAGGTTTCCGTTGGACAACACAGTCCCCGTCATTCAGGGGAAGAATAGCTTCAAGAAACAAAGTGCTCAAAATGCCAGGTTGTAAGGATGCTGCCAAATTTATAAAATCTGAAATTGAAGCTTGGGACCTCCTTTTTGATTATTCGATATTAGTCTCTTTTGTCATTGACACAAACATCGGGATTGGTATTCAAAGAGAAAATTTTGTGTCAACATCTGCTCTGCATCCACTTTGCCGTCAGCTCTTAATTCAAAGTTTATGGGTGATACAAACACTGATGAAATTCGCGCTGTCATAGGTCTACTCTATGTTTCTGGTGTTCAAAAACAATCTATTATCGAAATTATTAAAATTTACTACCGCAATTCGAAGTCAGTGGCCTCAACGTTAAGAGCTCTACGTCCAATTTATGGTCGTCATAATCGTTCTAGCAGATCAACAATTGAGCGTCAAGTGGAAAATTTTGAATCCACAGGGACAGAACAAAATATTTCCGTGCCAGTGAGACAAAGAAGTGCCCGTATTGTCGAGAATATTGCTGCCGCTTAGGTTTTAGTTGCAGAAAGCCCAAATGTGTCTCTCACACGTCGCGTCGTTCTGAAGTGTTGGGCATCTCTGTGACGTCGTTGTGTTTTGCGAAAAGATCTTGGCCTACATCCTTACAAGATTAAATTGACGCAAGAACTGAAGCCGCTTGACCACCAGAAGCGTCGTATGTTCGTGAATTGGGCTGAGCAACAACTTGAAAATTATTGAGATTTTCATCGAAAAATCATCTTCAGCGATGAGGCTCATTTCTGGCTGAATGACTTCGTCAATAAAAAAAATATGCGGTATTGGTCAGGCAGCAATCCACACGTACTCCATGAGTTATCATTGCATTTATGGGCCGTACTTCTTTCGTGATGATCAAGACCGTCACGTTACTGTGAATGGAGAACGCTATATGCTATATAATGATAACCGAATATTTTTGGACCCAATTAGATGATATGGACTTATAGGATATGTGGTTCCAACAAAACGGTGCCACAAGCCACACAGCGAATGTCACAATCAATTTATTGGAAACTAAGTTTATAGAACGTGTTATCTCACGAAATAGCCACCTCGGTTGTGCGATTTGATGCCGTTAGACTATTTCCTGTGGAGCTACGTCAAATATATGGTCTATACTAACAAGCTAGCGACGATTGATGAATTGTCTACGAATATCGAACGTGAAATTGCAGAAGCATCGGGGGATTTATGCTTGAAAACCGTCGAAAATTGGGTTCACCGTCTGGACTTCTGCAAGCGTGCCCATGGTGGCCATGCAAAAGAAATCGACTTCCATACATAATGGCATCGAACGTACTTTCACAGAAATATAGAATTTCATTGATATCCAAAACCGTTTTTGGTTTATAAATAAACCTTTGTAGCGCTCTTATTAAAAAAAACCCGATATAAGATTTGACAACAGAGAAACAGGAGATCGAGCTGACAAATTTTCTCCGTTTAGGTTGATTTTGGAAAGATTTCCTTTAAATTGCTTTAAATAGATGAGCAGTTCATAGGATTCCGAGGGAATTGTCCTTTTCGGATTTACATTACGTCAAAACCAGATAAGTATGGCATAAAAATAATAACAAAGTGCGAATTACGCACGTATTATATGGTCTCGGCAATTCTCCATATCGGAAAAGAAAACAGAACTTCGAATGATTCATACCGCTCCAACGAGTTAAGAAAATAAGGGAGAGTATCCATGGACCTAGCAGAAATTTAACTATGGATAATTGGTTTACTTCCATAAAAATGGTTAAAGAAATGCTCTCTCAGCATAAACTAACTGTTGTTGCATTAACACTACGCAAAAATAAGGCTGTAGTTTCACCATCATTTTTGCCTAACAGAAGAAAAGAAGTCCTCTACTCAAATCCAGCAGTTACAGCAAGAAAAGAAAATATTAGAAACCAAAAATGAAGCTAATTCGTCCCAATTTGCATTCAAGGATAAAATTACTCTGGACTCATTTACCCCAAAGAAAGGAAAGGAGTGCTGCTTGTTTCATCACTGCATAAGGATAAGGTAGTTGATGTGCAAACGAAAAAACCGGAAATTATAAAATTCTACAATAGTACAAAAGGTATGGGTTTGATAACTTCGACCAACTTGTTCACAATTATTCTGTTGCAAGAAAAACACGGAGGTGACCCTCAAAGTCTTTGTACTTGAAATTTTAGGTGTGGAATTTTTATTTGTTATTATTTTCTTTAAAGATTTATTCGCATTCGCATATTTCCATTGATGGTTATAATGAAAGGACCTCAATTCAAAGCAAAATTGTGAATAGAACTATTTGGAATTCAGTTTCCTGCTAAATTTACTTGATATTTTTTGTTTTAACACCTTAAGCACAAGTGGGTACCTGCCATCCTTTGAATATTACAAAAATTAGATGGAAAAAACATGTGCATCCTCAGAATTCTGGAATATAAATTTTGTTAAAAAAGAAAAATAAAACTATATGTATTCCGAACAGATGTCTCTATAAGTTAGGGGATCTATTAATCATCTCAGCGTTCTATTCTCATTATTTCATCCCCTTATCAAGCTGTCAACTCATCTCCCTCAGGAAAAACAAAAAAAACACATAAAAATAGGAAAAATATGAAAACGAAAAAATCGAGCATAGAAGAATATTATCCTGCTTCCTATAAAAGAGAGTCCTATACAGTGCTGACGATCCTATGAAATGGAACACAGGATGAAAATGCTAAAATAGTCCTTAGCATAATAATATTTTACTTCTTTTATTTTTCCTCTTACACATACATAGGTACATACATATATATACGGATACCTATTCGCATTCTCTTCCCCATTTTATCCCATTCCAGAGCATCGCATCGCATCGTATCGGCCTGGCTTATTTCTGCATGAGAAAAATTAGAATGAATTCAGTCGCTTCGTTGGCCACAATATTCTTTGGATGCTCATGCCGCTGCTGCCACTGCCACTGCCGCTGATTTTGATCTGATGCTTCTCCTTCTAGCTGCCGCTGATGTTGATGATGATGCCATGACGTTGATGGAAACTACGCTCAATGTGCATCCCCCATCCGTTCTGATTGTTGCATACAACCATTTGGAACATCGAGGGCAACTATCTTTTATTTTCTATCTAGCTAGCCTGTTAGCTACAAGCTACTGCAACTGGGCTGGGCATTCGTAGTTCTTCACGTTCTATTCGAGTATATACAGTCAGTCAGTCGTTTTCATCGTCGTCGTAGTTGTTGGCAAAAACTTTTTCTTCCCTGTTCATCAGTGTTGCAATTTTCTAATAAGTCTGGACCAAAGAGCAATTTATCATAAAGAGAAAACAGGAACAGCAAACAAAAAGAAAATAATAATAATCTGGAATATTTGCAAGTAATTGTGGATGAAGGGGAGGGGTAGGATGGGAGCAATTTTTCTATATCTACACAGCATAAAGATGTTGGCTGGCCCGCTTTTCTGACAATCTTGCACGATGACATAGAACATTTGAAAAATGTTTTCGGTTTTTGTAATTTAACAGAATTGCTTGCAACTTTACATTTTTTACTTTTTTCTTGTCTTCACAGTCACAGCGCAATGCATCATTTTAGAATTAAAGTGGACAATTTTTGTATGGAATTTCTTGAGGGGTTAGGACTTTAGGAATTCAAATCGTTGACAAAAATGAATAAATAATTGGATTCTTGTTTTGAAAATAAGTTCACAGTATTGAAATTGCAATTGAAATTACATGGATTTTGAAAAAAATATGCTTCTATGAATAATTGTGTATTTTTACAAGGGATTTACATTTTTGTAATTCTAATGAAAAATGTAAAGTGTTATATTTATTGAAAACTTAAAATAATTGATATAAGGGACTGTTTATATCATAGCACTTCTAAGTAAGGAAATTAAGAACAAAACGAAGCCATTTTAAAACAAGTGATGTGTTACTAAGCGGACGTGCGTGACTGAGTGGGAGTTTTAAGTTGAGTTTAAAGTGGTTGATTTTCCGTCCCAAGTCCCTTAAGTTGAATATTAATACTATAAAACAACTACCGAACTCGTTTTGTGTTGCAACTTAGAATAACTTTAATTGGTTTATTAAATAAATTAATTTTAAATTCTACCCAAATTGTCAATCTTAAATTTAAAACAAAAAAAAAAAACAAAAACTGTATCCGTCTCACTCACCTTTCATCAATTATTGCACATAACATTTCCCCTTAAAACCTACATTAAAGCTTTAAATGGGATCACGAAGCAAATTACGATCCTCCGATTCACCTTCTCCATCTAATCCGAAAATAACACCATTATCAAAAGCGCAACCACTATCACAATCACCGGCAACAACGACTAGAGATAGCAAAAAAAAAAAAGCTTAACACCCAAAAATCGCTTCATAATGCAGAATGCGTTGAAAATGAAACGCAATAAACAGTTACATTCGGTTTTTACAATTCGTGGCCTGGTTTATGTGAAGAAGAGTAAAGATGAGGAGGCACAATTGATTGAGACCACTGATGACTTAGCTGATACTGCCATGATGACGCCAACAACGACAACAAATGATGCAGATAAATAGTACACTGAACAAAATATTTTTCGCTACTTGTAAATTTTGTTTTTTTTATTTTTTGCAAGCTTCTAATAATTATGTTTTCTTATATTATTCTACCTTTTTTGTATTATTATTTTTCTTTTATTTTGAATTAAAACATAAAGTAGAATGTAAACTTTTCTTTTTCATGTCTCTATTTTCTTTTTCTCTTTTTCTAATATCTAATCTTTGTCCTCTTCGTGTCTTAGTTTGCTCTTTTTCTGGAACGGGTTATGCAATGCTTGGTGCAGTTTATTGGGCACCTCTTATTTATGTCATTGACGTTTATGGAGGATCCTAATGAGCAGCATATAAGGGATTCTGTAGAAGCTATCAGTAGGGATAATACGCGGATAATGATTAATGTTATATGCAATCAACATACTGGTTTGCAAGTTTGTCATCTTAACACACAAAGTTTGAGATCAAGAGAAAAATTGGATGAATTTAGATACTTGTTTGCTAGTTCTAAAGTTGATGTGATATGTGTTTCGGAATCTTGGTTTTTAAGTGATGTTGATGACAGAATTTATAATTTAAGTGGTTATAAACTTTTCAGATCTGACAGAATCAATCGTGTTGGTGGAGGTGTAGCTATCTATGTTCGTGAAAGTTTCGATTGTCAACTTGTAAAGAAGGCCCCTCATTGTAGTGAAATGCAATATGTTTTTATAAAAATAACTTGTAAATTCAATAAAATATTATTGGGTTCTGTATATCGACCGAATGCTTCAATTCAAATTTCTCCGTTGATTGCTATTTTAGATGAGTTAACGTACGTATCACCTTTCGTTATAATGTGTGGAGATTTCAACAGCAATATTCTTGAAGATTCATCCTTTGTAAATAGTATGAAAGCTTTTAATTTAACTCCAGTGAATACATCATTTCCTACCCATTTTACTAAGGATAGTAGTACACTTATTGATATTTTTTACGTCAGTCATCCATACAAAGTTCTACACTTCAATCAACTTTCAGTTCCTTGTTTCTCCCGTCACGACATGATTCACTTAACATACCAGTGTGATGCTGTTAACATTGAACAGAAAATTACGTTCCGTGATTTTAAGAACATTAATATAGATCAACTAAAAGAAGATATTGTTGCAGTAGAATGGTATAGGATATATGGAATGCCATATGTTGATGACCAAGTAGGCTTCTTTCAAGACAATATTCTAAGTCTTTTTAATACTCATGTTCCACTAGTAACTAAGTTATCAAGACCCAAAGTAAGTTCATGTCCTTGGTTTACAACAGGTATCAAAAATCTAATATCCCAACGTGACAAGGCATACAATCGGTGGAAAAGATTTCGTTTAGACGTACTTTACAGTGCGTACCGTACTCTCAGAAACAAGGTAACTCGTGAAGTACGCGAGGCTAAAATGCGCTTTTATGCCCCACGCCTTGATCCTGTTCAGGCTAAACACAATTTATGGAAAAATTTAAAGGAAATTGGTTTAGGCAAACAAATCAAAAGGAATATGGATAATATTGACTGTAATGAGTTAAATAGGTCTTTTGTTTCCTTTCCGACTCTCAACGACGACGACGGTGAAATTTCGAATGTAAGGTACAGTGAAGAGCATTTTGCGAATGTTAACAACTCCTCTCCTAATTTTTGCTTTTCAGCTGTTGATGATGTTGAGGTTTTAAAAAGTATTTTGTCTATTAAATCAAATTCGATAGGGTTTGATGAAATAAGTCCGGTTTTCATTAAAATTATTCTTCCTTTTACCTTAAAATACATTACACACATCATTAACTCCATATTTATGACGGGAGTTTTTCCTTTAGCTTGGAAACGTGCTAAAATAATACCAGTACCAAAAAACCAAAATGAGTTCAGACCAATTGCCATTCTACCGTTTTTATCTAAAGTACTTGAAAGAATTATGAGTTCTCAGATACAAAGATTTCTTCAAAATAATAATCTTTTGTGTGACAATCAATCGGGTTTTCGACCAAAACACAGTTGTACAACTGCTTTAATAAATGTGACAGAAGATATAAGACAAGCTTTAGACAATGATCAAGTAACTTTTCTTATCTTACTTGACTTTTCAAAGGCATTTGATATGGTTAATCACAATGTTCTCTGCAAAAAACTTCAAAGCCAATTCAATTTTTCTTCATCGTCCACAAAACTCATATCTTCTTACTTAAATTGTAGATCTCAAGCAGTTGTTTCTAATAATTCCATATCAGACTTTCTTCCACTATCCTCAGGTGTTCCACAAGGCTCGATTCTTGGCCCAATATTTTTTACTATGTACATTAATGACTTGCCTAAGTTTTTATTTAGTTCTTCGGTTGATATGTATGCAGATGATGTGCAGATGCGTAAAAGTTTTCCTTTGGGTCTAGTGGAAAACGCTGCCTGTGAAGTAAATGAAGATCTTGACAGGATTCTTCAATGGTCTCGCATGAACGGTCTCCATTTAAACCCATCCAAGTCAAAATGTTTGGTTGTTTCCAGAAAACCGGTAGATACTTCATATTTTCCGTATATTTATCTTAATAACAGTCCTATCGTTTTTGTTGATTCTGCAAGAAATCTAGGTATAACTTTTAACAAAACTCTTACATGGAATAACCACATCAGGTTGACTTTGGGTAGGGTTTACGCAGGTCTTCGCACACTTTGGGCAACACAGTCGGTAACACCTTTAAAAACCAGATTAGTTTTAGCTAAAACGCTAATCATACCAATTATTATGTTTGGGTGTGAGCTATTTAACAACTGTGACTATGAACATAAGCGGAAACTCAATGTGGCATATAACAGTATCGCACGCTATATTTTTGGATTGAAAAGATATGACCACATTTCCACTTTTTCAAAATCTATTTTTGGTATCACACTTGATGATTTGTTTAAAAAGAAAACGTTGACCTTACTCCACAGCGTCATCCAAACGCGCCTACCAAGGTACCTATATAACAGGATCTGTTTCTCCCAATCAATGAGAACTCTTGATCTCATACCAATACGACATAGTTGTTTGATTTCCGAACGACAATTCTTTATCCACGCGATACGTTTATGGAATTCCCTTCCCCGAGCCATTAGGCTAATAAGTAGTATAACCTTGTTTGGGATTAAGCTCAGACAATACTTGGAGGCACCCAGATGATGATAAGATATTCGAGTCTTTCTTTCTTTCTTTCTTTCTTTCTTTCTTACTTTCTTTCTTTCTTTTCTTTTTTCCTTCTTTACTTATTTTTTGTTTCAAAAAGTAATGCTATACTTGCTAATTTAAAAAAATAAAATAATTACATATGTTGCAGTAATACTTATAAATATATTTATTTGTCATTTTTAAATTTAATATCTTTTATTATAAATTGTAACACATTCACTTAAATATTATAAATAGAATTATCAATGAAGCTTGCACTATTAAATGAGATATTGTATCTTACTGTGTAAGTTATGAAAATAAAGTTTGAATTTGAATTTGAATTTGAATTTGAATTTGAAATTTGGAAAGCTGAGTCTATCTTGGTATAGAAGGTGGTTGGGTTATTTTGACACTGGCAACTGATTCGCACTTGAAATATTGTCAGAAAGTCAGTATCATACCTCTGCGAGACAAAATGAATCGTTTTAAGCTTGAATAATGTTAGGAATTACTGAAGAAATATTTCCACACTAACTTCTGGTTAAACCAAAGAAAAACAAAAGATGATCAAGTAGTTGTCGAAAGACTTCAACATAAGTTAAAGTAAGCCAATTGGGGAGTGGAACATCATTGAACTATTTTTTCAAATAAGGCTGGAAACAACTTTTCGGTAAACAGTTAACGTTACTGACTTTTCTACTTCCCAGAGGAAGTTATTGCAATCGGTCCGATTTGTCAATTTGAAAATGTTGACATTTATCGAAGTTTCAAGGTTCCTAGGATCTAAATTAAAGATTTATAGAGAGATGTCTGTGCTTGCGTGTTTACGTACGTTCGGAAAGTCATCCATATCTAAAGAACCAGTAAAGATATCGACTTCAAATAAATTTTCTTATACAGGTAATAATGCAAAAAGATGCAGAAAGGACTCTCAAAAAATTGAAACAAGTGAAAATTTTGGTTGATAAAAAATATCTCACGAACCAATAACGCTAGCGACTTCAATTAAATTTTATATTATAAAATGTGACGTGATACAAAACTAGTATAATTTTAAAACAAATTCAACTAATATTTTTTTATAAATCAAAAATAAAGTGAAAAAATAATTTTCACCTCGAATATTTTACGAACAAAAAATGATTTTATCTATAAAATAATTTTATCCAACGAATAATAACATTTTTGATATATACGCAAAATTTTGACGAAAAAATCGAATTTACAGTTTTTTTACAAACCTTAAAAACCTAAAAAAAAAAAACATTACTAAAAGTTGGTAAAAATTGATTTTCCTTCAAACTTAATTCATCTTAAGGACAATTAAGTTTTGGACATTCAGTTAAATTTTTATAAAAATCCAACAGTCAGTACTCAAAATTGGTAAAAATCGATGTTTGATTCTCGATATCTCTTGAATAAATGAAAGCTAATGCAATAGTTCAACTTTTGCACACCAAAATCATATTATGAGCCATCTTAGCCATGTCAATTGACCGGCTTGGAGCTACAGTCCGGGGCAAACCTGGGCTTCGACCATCATGCATATCCACCCAGCTCGGTCCCTAGGTATAGCTGTTTCCAGTTTCGCACGGCAAGTTGGTTTTGGTGCTCTCCTAACTTCGTGCGCCACCTGAGTCGCGGTCTTCCTCTACTGCGCCGTCCCACTGGATTGGGTTCGAAGACCTTCCAGGCTGGAGATTTGATGTCCATTCGCTCATGACCCATGACCCAGCCTTCAAATTCGTTGGACTTTTATTCTTTTAATCAGGTCGGCGATTTGTAAGAGTTATTTTTCGTTTGATTTCAGCGCTGGTGTCGTTGTCTACGTTTATAGCGGTGCCAACATAGACAAAGTCCTTTAACTACCTCAAAGTTATAGCTGTTCATGGTGACGTTTTGTCCAAGATATCGTTGTTCAATGTCCTTTTTTGATGACAGCATATACTTGGTCTTGCCCTCATTGACCACTAAACCCATCTTCTTCGCTTCTGTCGCAATGCTCAAAAACGCTCCACTGACATCACACTTTGATCTTGTAATTATGTCAATATCATCTGCGTATCCGAGTAATTGGATGGACCTTTGGAAGATTGTGCCTCTAGTGTTGACGGTTGAGTTTTGCACAATTCTTTCCAGAACGATATTGAAGAAGTCGCATGACAGTACATCGCCTTGTCTAAAACCTTTTTTGACATTAAATGCATCGGTGAGATATTTTCCGACCTTGATGGAGCAGCGTGCATTCTCCATCGTCATTCTGCACAAACGGATAAGTTTGACAGGGATGCCAAAACTAGACATTGCTCTGTAGAGCTCTTCCCTATGGATGCTGTCATACGCGGCTTTAAAATCGATAAAGAGATGGTGGGTATCGATTTGAAGTTCCTACGTTTTTTCCAAGATCTGTGTGAATATTTGTTCAATGATGGACTTTCCTGGTCTGGGGCAGCACTGACATGGACCTATCAGGTTATTTTCGAACGGCTTCAGACGTTCACATTAATAGGGCACAAAGGATTTTATAAACGACGTTCAGGAGACTAATGCTCTGTAGTTGGCGCAATTCAGAGGGCCTCCTTTCTTGTGTATAAGTGTAAAGAGTCATAAGAGTTAAGTGCTTTAGGTCCAACTACATTTGGTTTCAACAGAAGAGAGCGAATCTACGTACAACACAGCTCAGGTCATATTGGAGATTCTGCTCGAAAGATTCGAGGGAATGATGTGGCTATTCCACCGATTTTGGGCAATTTAACCTCTACAGACTTTTCCTTGTGAATTTTCCTGAAGTTATATTCCGTACTTAAAACTTTGTAGACACCACAAATAGACCTCGCCTTATCTTCAATGCTTTCATGTTTTTCAATTACCATTTTGTTGTTAAAGAACTGTTATAACGCTTCTGGTCTTTAAGAGCAAGCTTTTTTGCCATAGTTGTCCTAAAGATTGTCCTCTAGAATCCTTTTAAAGAGAATGAGAATAAAATGAAGTTTGAAGGTTATGTATTCAAAAAGTCTCCTTGTATTAAACCTTAAACCTATATAACACGTGGTGATTGTAAAATATGTTCATGAAGCAAGAATGAAGCTTATTTTACATATGCATACAATTGAAGCCCACAGTTTTTAAACCAGAAAAAAAAAAATGCAAAAATCTTTAAAAACTTGTCAAGAATCTGGAAGATTTCCAAAAGCCACCCATAAAGTATTTTTCTAAGGAACTCCCTCATCACCCTCTAGCGACTCAGGTTTATTATAAAGAAATTTGTTTTTTCCCCTTCTTCTTTACTCTATGCTGATTATCTTGAGAACCTCTTGTCTCTTATTTTCCGTATTTATTTTTTTTTTCTTTCGCCTTATTTCAAAACATGAATTCAAGTCTGACACCATCTTCTATATCCATCGTTTTTCGAGAGTTGAGTATAAAAATGCCAAAAGGAAATACCTTTTAACACAACGAACGTCAGGTAGGTTGGTCCTGATGGTACTACCTACCTTTCTAAATACTTTTTTCTTGCTTTCTATATGTATAATAGGTCTTAAGGACAAAATGTCCTTTTTCAGACCAAAAAGCAAGCAAGCAAAAGCAACAACAACAAAAACAACAAAAAAAAAATAAAAATAAAAGAAAATAATATGATAAGGGTGTAAGTAGGTACTTTTTATCTGCCCTAAGGGAAATAAACGGAATGCTAATAAAACCATTAAATCTCTTTTTCGTCATTCAACGGTTACCGCTCATTATATTGTATATTGTATATTGTATGTACCGCTACAGTACCTACCTTGTTATGCTGAAATGTCGCACACTATATTACAATGTAATGGTAATAAAGCTCCCGGTTAGATCTTTGGTGAGATGTATATAAGAGAAGGTAAGTTGGTTTCGCGCGCTAGAGACCCATATGTCCTGTGGGGAGCTAATGACCGGTCCTTAATTCTTGTCAGTAAATGGTGATTTTGTGTTACAAAGATAAACATTTTTGGTTGCAAGTAAAATAATGGTATTTGCGATGACACGACGACGACGATGGAGAACGACATCGTTGTCATTGATAATACAAAACAAGGAACATGAGTTGTCTACAGGGTGTCAGTTGTTATGGTGACCATCTGAGCTTTATTTTGATGAAATTTCTTTTTGGGGTCTTACATGCAATTATAGTTTATGTAAGGGTTTCAAGTTTGAATTTTACAAAAGACCTTGGTATCCCGCAGGGCTGACTTTTCTTTTTTTTTTATAAAATATTTATGAGCAATAACTTAATATCCAAATTTATACTTACTGGAGGAGTTACAGTCCTGAGTGAAGTTGGGCCACATCCAACAAACTTCTCCACATAGCTCGATCCCTAGCCAGATGTCTCCAGTTGCGCACTCCAAGTTGGGTGAGGTCACTTTGATCCTTCTGGCTAAACCGTAGACGGTAGATCACGCGAAGATCTTTTCTCTCTAAACGACCCAAGGTGCTTACATCCGCTTTTGTCATAGTCCATGCTTCTGCACCGTATAACAGAACGAGGATAATGAGGGTCTTATATAGCCACACTTTGGTCGCACGAGAGAAGGCTTTGCTACTCAATTGCTTTCTTAGCCTAAAGAAACAGCGGTTAGCAAAATAAATTCTTCGTCTGCTCTCAGTACTGGTGTTGTTCTCTGCGTTCATAGCGGAGCCTAGGTAGACGAAGTCCTTAACTACCTCAAAGTAACGTCTGTCGATGGTGACGTTTTCAAAGAGACTTCGGTGTTGTAGGTTCTTTTTTGATCACAGCACGTACTATCGTTTTCCTTCATTTACCGTTAAATCCATTTTTGCCGCCTCTGCCTCAATGCTCGCAAAAGCCCCATTGACATCACGCTGAGTCCTTCCGATTATGTCAATGTCATAAGCATATGCTAGTTATTGGACGGAGTTTTAAAAGATGGCGTACTATTCTTTCAAGTACGATGTTAAAGAAATCGCATAACATCGCATCACCTTGTCTAAAGCGCTTTTTGACATCGAAAGGTTCTGTTAAGTTGTTGCCAAACTTTATGGAGCAACGCGAATTCTCCATGGTCATCCTGCACAAACGGACAAGTTTGTCAGGGATGCCAAAACTAGACATTACTTTATACTGCTCGTACCTGTAGATGCTGTCATTTGCGGCCTTGAAATCAATAAAAAGATGGTGGGTGTCAATTTGATGTTCTTGGGTTTGGATGTGCTGTAATGTGAATATTTGATCGACTGTGAACTTTTTTTGGTGTAAAACCACACTGATAAGGGCCCATCAGGTTGTTGACGATAGGCTTTAGACGTTCAGATATTACGGCAGAAAAGATTTTGTAAGCAATGTTAAGTAGACTGATTCCTCTATATAGTTGGTGCAGTTCAAAGGGCCTCCTTTTTTCAGTACCGGGCAAACAACACTAATCCATTCATCGGGCATGCTTTTCTTCCGACAATATCTTACAGATAAGTTGGTGCATACTCCTAAACAAATTATCTCGAGCTGCTTTGAAGAGCTCGGCATTTAAGCAATCTGCTGCAGCGGCTTTGTCAGAATTCAGATATGGCAATCTTTACTTAGTCTAAGTCGGGAAGACAGGATTATTGGCTTTCGTTGTCTATATTGAATAGGTCATCCTACCTGACAGCGGAATTCGGTTCGTCGTCTCCGTTACACAGTCTGAAGATGTGGTCCTTCCATATCCTCAGCATTGACTGCTGTTCCACTATCGTCCTTGCAGCCTTCGCACAGTGTTTTGTCCCTTAGTAATAAATCGAAAGATGAGCAGTCACGTAAAAATTTTTCGATACATAAACTTGATTATCACTTGTCAAGTCATATTAAAACGGTATTTTTCCAAAGAAATTCTTATCGCTGGATGAGATCTAAGCTCTGGAACTTAGACACAAAGGAGAAATGGAAAACACAAAGAAAGTTGATGCCGATGTTTGAGTAGTGTTCTCTTCCTAAAGATCAATTTTTTTTGTTATAGAACGTTATATTTATTTTAGTTGTGTTAAGCTACTGAAGTAATAATAAAAAAATCAAGATTTTATAAGAAAATGGGTAAGTTATAAGCTATTTTTCGGACGACTTCAAAAAATTAGTGAAACTGATATTCAAGTAAGGTTTAAAAAAAAACTCCTAAGAACACCTGGACAATTTTTTTATATTTTGTTGCCTTAACCTAATGCTTGATGTTGGCAAAATTTTATTTGCGTCTGTTTGCTTTTTCGTGATATATCCGCTTTTTTTTTACAGCATTTCAGGTACTCGAAAACAGAGCTTGTTTTGAGAAATGGCGGTTAGTTAACTCCAAAGTCAAGAGTACACCCGTTTTCGATTTTGTTTTGGATTTTTATAAACTCCATGATGCTCCAGATGCAATTAAAATAAGTATAAAAAGATCCGTAAATTTATTTACTTAAAAAATGTTCAGTTATTGGAGGTCAACAGGAAGAAATGTCAAAAAATTTCATACAAAATATTGTGTTTATTTAAATAAGCCTTTTAAGTTGTATGAAGATGTTTTAAAATTTTTAGAAAATAGAGCAGCAGAAATTCAAAGTCCCAAACGAGGCAGACCACGCAAAGATTTTGAAGGCCTTAATCTCTTGTCGAAAAAACGAAGAGTGGCGGATTTACTTCATGGCAGAGATCACAATGAAATCAAATTTGCTGCAACTGTATCAAGTAAAAAGGATGATATGAAAAAGTCTTTATCACCCTTAGACGCTTTAGCTTTGTTCATCGATCTTGATCTTTCATATCGATCATATGAAAGGCTTAGAAAGGTTATAAATAACATTCACCCTGATACATTCCCTAGTTACTATTCCATGATGAAAACCAAAAAGGATTTACTACCTCAGAATATCACTACTGATGAAACAAATGCAGAAGTAAATCTACAAGAGCTCTTACATAAAACTGCTTCATCTATAATTCAATCAAGCGAAGAAATACATTTCAATCCTTCTGCTCCCCTTAAACTTATCTGTAAGTGGGGTTTCGATGGTTCTTCGGGTCATAGCAACTATAAACAAAGATTTTCGGATTCAAATTTAACAGATGAGTTTTTGTTCATCACCGCCTTTGTCCCTCTTAAATTAGTTGAATCAAATACAGATTTAGTTAAGTGGAATAACACTGCACCGTCTTCTACCTTTTTCTGTCGACCCATTCGTTTGCATTTTATCAAAGAATCCAAAGATATTGTTAATAATGAGTTAACCAGAATGAACCATGAAATTGATAACTTACTACCAATAACATTACCAATAAAAGAAGGCGGCTTTTTTATTGACATTAGTTTTGAAATGATTTTTACAATGATCGATGGCAGTATATGCAACATTGTTACTGATACTCGTTCCACACAAACCTGCTACGTATGTGGTGCAACACCAAAACTTATGAACCAACAAAATGTTGGCGATCTTCAACCAAATGTACAAACTTATAAATATGGGTTATCGACCCTACACAATTGGATTAGAAGTTTTGAGTGTATCCATCATATTGGGTATAGATTGTCCTTAAAGTGTTGGCAAGTACGTGGATCTGCGAATAGGGAAATTTTTGATCAAAATAAAAAAAGGATTCAAAGGGAATTTAAAGAAAAAATGGGTCTTCTGATTGACCAACCAAAGCCTGTATACGGTTCTACGAACGATGGTAACACCGCACGAACATTTTTTCGACAGGCAAAGCTTAGCTCTGAGATAACCGGGGTAAGCGAAGATTTGATTTCCAACTTTTTTAAGATTAATAGAGTTTTGTCTATTGGCATAAAAATTAATACAGAAAACTTTAAAAAATTACTGAATGAAACAAAGCTTTTATATTTAAATTCTTATTCGTGGTACTACATGCCAATGTCAATACACAAAGTTCTTATGCATGGTGCAGATGTTCTTGACTTCTTCTCAATACCTATCGGACAATTATCCGAAGATGCCTTAGAAGGAAGACATAAGGAGTCAAGAAAGTTAAGGGAAAATCATACCAGAAAGTCTTCCCGGAAAAATACAAATATAGATTTGATGAATATGATGCTTATAACGTCAGATCCTTTAATTTCAAGTATTTGAAATAAATTAAGAAACTTTCAACCAAAAATTATAGATGGAGATATACTGGAATATTTAGAAAATTGATAAAAACCGATTCAAAATCTTTATATGTGTTAATATTTTTTTTTCATTTTGATTAATTGCTTTTTTAGTGTAACTATTGTTTTAAAATCGGCCAAAAATATATATGAATATGTTTTTAAATTCAAAATAGGTTGGTTTGATTATAAAACATTACTAAAAATGTGAATAAAAGATAAAACTAGAAAAAACAATATCGCAAGTATTTTTGATCAACTTTTGTATGGGCTCGCAACACTGTGCTTCGGGTCCAAATTTATGTGCTTTTGAATTTCGTTCTACCTGCTCATAAAACCTATGAACTTCATTTCTGCTTTTTAACTTCTCAACAACTTTGAACGCACCCTTCTCATGCTCTCTCTTTTTCCTTCTGAGAAGTCAGTGTTCCTCTCGCCTCTTCTGCTCATAGAGCTCATGAGCAGCTTTCGTTCTTCTATGCAGCGCCGCTTTGCGTACCTGTTGTTTGGCTGCATTTGCTTGCCGATATTCCTCATCAAACCAGGGGTTTCTTGTTGGTGGCTGCTTGAAACCCAGCACGTTAGAGGCGGCTTCTCTGATTGTATCTTGGCAATGATGCCACTGGTTTTCGATACATTGTGTTGGCGGCAGAAAACTTCGAAAGAGGTTACTTGTAACTCAGTCGGAGAAGGATTTGGCGATCTCTTGCGATTTTAGCCGTTCGATGTTGTATCTTCTCCCATTATCTCCCTATTTTGCCTTATGTCTGGAAAACCGAAGTGCTACCTTGGCTAGAACGAGGTAGTGGTCCGAGTCGATTTTATCTCATCGGAAAGTTCGGACATCAATGATGCTAGAAGCATGTCTAGCGTCGATCGCAAGAACATATGATTGGTATTGTCATCCTTCTCTTCTGTGGGTGAGTGTGCGTATATTAGGCTAATGTTTCCGAAGTTAGCCTTCATGCGGATGTTCATGAGGTGCTCGTTGATGGACCTATAGCTCAAGACTTGTTGCCTAAGTCTGGCTCCAATGACAAAACCGCATCCAAATAAGCGTTTTTGGTTTTCTCGGTAACAGTCACCAAAGTAAATATCTCAGTTTTTCCTCGGTGGTGGTGATGTCTGCTTTATAGCAGTGTAGGACCTCCGCTTATTCTTCGGCTGCACATGGTCTATTAAGGGACCTAACATTCCACATGGATATTCGAAGTTCGTTGTTCTTAATTCGTTTTCGTGGGTTGTTAACAGTAAATCCGTATCCGGGGCTTGTTGGTCCGATTTGTCGAATTGAAAATTTTAACATTTCTCGACGTTTCAAGGTCCCTAGAGTCGACATAAAAGATTTTTAGAGAGATGTCTGTGCGTGCGTGTGTACGTACGTTCGTACGTCCGTACGTTAGCGAATTTTATTTCATCGTCTATAGCTCAGGAACGTACGACCCGTGGCATGATGGTTAGTGCGTTGGACTGTCATGCCAGAGGTTTTGGGTTCGATCCCTGCCTATGCCATCTAAAGTTTTTTTCACGGGTACTGCCTCTTGCGAGAAATTGACAAATCCTCTTAGAGTAATTTTTGTCATGAAAAGTGCTGATGCACGACCTTCAACGTGAAGGACCAGGTCCTTGAATGAACTCCAAGGGCAAGAGCCGGCATAACCGCTCCTTACAGACCTGCGTTTCGAAAATGTTCTAGTAGCCCCACAAGGTGTTCACTAAGTAGTTCAAATTAACTGGAATTGTAGACGCCACCGTTAATTCCATCTCGGGAATTTCTCCGCTGCCGCCTGGATAAGGAGAGGTGCCTTAGTGGAAACACATCTCCCCCCCCCCCTTCTTGTGCTAATTTTTGTTTTTCTCATCAATAAGTAACAAAGAGATGCGTCTTAGAAGGGAATGATAACATCTATCCAAGCAACTGTCATGTATACAAATATTCTTAAGTAGGTTTCCTTGTACAAAACTCCAGACTTAAGTTTTAAACCAAAGCATTAAGTTACCCTAAGCTCCTACAGATACAAAAATATTTCATAAAGGAGTAGGTAGGTGAAAAAAATAAGTCAATAAAACATTTCCAATAAAAAAAAGGAAAGACAGGAAAAAATCCAGAAAACTTTAATTGAAAACTACAACTTTTTTGTTTTGTTTTTTAATTCAAACTTTTTTAACTAACATTCCAAGATCACTAGGGACAACATCCAACTCAAGCAATATTTATTCATGTATAAATGTATATGTGTGGATGTGGATGTATACTGACAGGACATTCATGGCACCTCTCGGCTCAGAAATTACTCATTTTTACATTGAAAATTCAATTAGAAGTGAAAAACTTTTCATACGTTATTATCAGGGAAATGCGGAACATAAAAATTTATAAAAGGTTCGTTCTTCTGTTGTTCTGTTGATGTGGGATACAAAAAAGTTTGACTTGGAATTTTGTGAATCATATAAAATGGTGAGATTTTTCCTTTTATTTTTAACATTTGTGTTTGTTGTTGTTGTTGTTTTTTATTTTATTTTTTTGTTTATATTTATTACACATGTTTATTTGACAAGAAAGTTTTAGTGATGATGAAAGTTTTCACTTTCCATTTTGTTGAATAGCTTAAGTTAGTTAAATCTTTGGAAATGGAAAGTGGGTCAGATATACTAAAGAAAAAGAAAGAAAAAGTAAAGAAAATCTTTTGTTGGAATTTGAAAACCTCATAAAACCATTTTGAATTGGGTGTGTTTTTTCGTTCTAGTCAAACTTTTAAAAACAAGTAAAAAAGTTTTAGCACATTGTTATAGGTAACATACCTATATTGTAAGCATGAATAAAATTATAGTTGTTCTTAAAAAATTAAAGTTTAGGTTTTAAATTTTATTAGCAGATCCGTAAATACGTTTCTACGGTGAGATTTGAAAGTAAACAATTTGAAATATTAAATAATATCAGAGTGACAGTTCATGGTGTGAACAAGCGTATAGTTAAAGTTAATTTTGAAAGTTCTCTGTTAAATTTCGGAGTGTTTTATTTTACGTCCATAAAAGTCAATAACGCAGTAAGTCTCTATAGGCGCGTTTTATTATCTAACTTAAAATGCGGCAAATATGAGCAATCCTCAACATGTTTTAAAATACAAATATTTTTAATAACATGAAGAAATACAACTATTTTCTGGTTAAAAATTGTTGACAACAACTTTCCATTGGCTTTAAGCTAATTTTAACATACACAATATGTTGTTTCTAATATTTTGTAAGACAAACATACATAAGTATCGACAAACGGGCATGAATAGAAAGATATCAGTGTGGTACGTATACCTCAGCCTCTTTTTGTTTTTGTAACAAATTCGACCTATTAGCAAGACTTTAACACCAAGTTTTTGAAATATAGTGCAAAAATATGAAAATAATGTTTGAATCCGGTATCTTTAAAATCTGAACAGAAATCAAAATTCAGATTCAAAATTTAAATACAAAATTAAATTCAAAACGTACTTTTTAAAACTACGAAAGCGTTAAATTCAAGATTTAAAGACTTAAACCGCATCTAGAAGACGATGATCTGTACTTTGTAAAATCATCGTACAATTTATTGTTAAGGGGTGTGTTGTTTTTTAAATCAGTCTAAAAAAACGATTTTGCTTGGCATATTTTAAAAATGTGATAATCCTTTAAAAAAAATTGTTTTGATGGTGATCTTTTTGGAATAAATAGCTTTCGAGGTTTACTGACTTAATTTTTTTGCTCGGTAGCTGTTTTCCTCCCAACATCAAATTCTTAAAAACCTTCAGAAGTAAATTTAAAATGCATTAAAATTACTGTATTAAGATATGTGCGATGATATTTCTACCTTCTTCTGTTCTTTTTTACTCCTATCTTATTATCCCTCTCATTCTTCAGATTAAAAGATTCTTATAGAGAAGTGTTATTAGGCGACAAGGAAATAATCTCTAACTTTCCTGGAGTTCGTCCACGTTTCGAAGTTTTTTAACTCTTACAGGAATAGGACACACTTCATGAGGTTTAATAAAAGTTGGTTGATGGGTTTGAAGAATAGATCTGAAGTTCTGCATTAATCATATTCCAGCTGAAGTCGATGGTTTAAAAATTTAAATTTTCTTTCTTTTCTTACATAGAGATTTAAATATAAAATATGTAGAAGACGAAATTAAAAAATTTGCTACAGAGCTAAGATCACGACTTAGAACTCATAGTAATAACTTAATCCAACAATCTGTTAGCGAGGCGTTCGTTTTTCGGCGTCTGCACCGAACAAGACCTTCTGATCTAGCGCAAACAAATTAATCTCTCCACTCGAATTTTGTGGAATCTTCAGGTCCTCTCGATGGAGAGCTTCCTGACAAAACGCGAACAAAATGACGCTAAAACTACTTGTTAAGCTGGACTTAGTTGTAGTAATAATATAGAAGATAAGGGAGGTGAGTTTTAGTCAGTAAAAATCTGACACTACTATAAGCATCGGGCTTATAGTGTCTCTGAAGATTTCTCACCTTCCTGCGAAAAAAAAAAAAAAAAAAAAAAAATTTCTTTCTAATTTGCCGCTTACCACTTCTGCCGATTGGCTCGTTTTTATGTCACTACTCGCCTTACTGTGGTAATTACGAAAAATTATATGTTTTGGACGCTTTCAAATATCCAATTTTTTTTTTGTTTTTAATGATTGCCAATACGTCTTAAGTGGTTTTGAACTTTGCTAGACAGTTTAGCCTACAAGATTTTGATCAATTGTAACTTAATGAATCTTAGTTCTTCAACACAGATGGTAAAGGTAAAATTATCGTCTTTCAAGATATTTACAGGTAATGTCAATTGAATTAATCATAATTAAGGTTTTTGCGGTATTCTTTTTGAAACACTAACAGAAATTATTTTTTCGCGTATCTCCAAAATGATCATTTGGAAAAAAGGTGAGTGTTATTTTCGGTTTCCGAACAATATAATTTTTAGACTTATGAGTTTTGGTTTTTTGAAAAAATCAAATCAACCACTATTTGATAGAAACGTATGTAACATCACGTCATACTCGGCTCGAACAGTTTGATAATAATGCATGTAGCAGAGTTTGCTATTAATTCGAAGCTACCGGAGAGTGTCATGAGTCCTCCTCTACTTCAAAGCGTAAACGGCGTTATGGTACAAATCTTCTTTTGCACTCTTGAAGTTACAGAGTACTGAAAGACCTTGAAATACACAAATCCACTGGTCCAAATAGTGTAACTATTATTGCGCTGCAGAGTTGGCAAAATGACTACGTAATCTTTTAAAACTTTCCTCCTCTACAGGTCTCTTTCCAAAAGGAAGGAAAACAGCATTTATCCAGCCTGTCCCTAAAAAAGGCGAATCCTCCTCCCCTTGAACTATTATCAAATTGCACTCACGTTTCTTCATTCCATGGTTATATAAACCAACCCTGTTTATTTATCAGCTTAAGGAATATCTCGAAGAATGAAAGCTTCTAAATGACCGGCAGCATGGATTTCTTAGCAATACTTCCAACGGTGATTTAATAGTTTATCTAATTGAGCAGTGGAAGAAATCTTTACATTGTTTTCGAGAGAGTAAGATTATTGCACTTGGTTTTCAAAAGCTGTTTATTAGAAAATGCGCGCATTTGGTTTTGATGAATCTCTTCTTCGTTGGATTATAAACTACTACGTTGGATACAAGTTTTATTGGATGGTATCAAGTCTGAAATTCATAAAATAAATACTGGTGTCCCCAAAGGCTACGTTTTGTCTCCAACTCTCTTCTAGATTTATATCCTTGTACTCTGGTTGTGGAACTTTAATTAACTCCGTCTTCCCTTTTTAATTTGGTATTACAAATTTTAAGACTAATGTGCTTAAATAGTTTAATAGATTGTAAACATATAAAAGGTTTTAATAACCTCTTGAGTGCCTGTAGTTTATAAAAAACAAAACCATATACTACTAATCTTTTGAAGTACTTCCTTCAATTAGTACTTCTTCTTAGTACCGAAATACTGCGAAGAACTTTTTTCAAATACATTTCAAGTATTGTGATACTGCAAAGTACACTTTCAAGTATTTTTCAAACTGTGACAAGTTTTTTAGGGCTGATAGGCTTAAACTGCATAGTATTTAAATATAGCATAATAACAAAATTTTAATTAACTGTGTTATGAATCAATTGAAAAGCAGGACTTTCTTTTTTACTTATTTGTTTTGTAAAACAATGTTATGCAAATAAATCCTTAATTGCAGTACCCAGTAAAAAAAATACTTGAAGAAAGTACTGGGATTGGAGATTTTCAAGTATTAAGTACTTGATTTCTGCAAGTAGCAGTACTAATACAATACCCGTAATTTATACTGGTATTGGTACTTGAAAACATACAGATTTGCTTACCTAAGCTAAGTTGGTAATTTTTAATGGAATGGGAAACATAGCAGCTTGGCGTTTCATTTCGATATAGTCATTGGGACTGGAGGAGATAATTAGGCTTTTGGTTCCATATACAAACAATTCTTTTAATTTCTTTTTTTTAATTATTTTTAATTTTGTTTAATTATTATAACTTAAAACAATTGTATAGATAAACAATTACATATGGGAGTTACAAAAATGCGTAGTTGCGTAACGAATTTTCTTTCAAAATAAAACATTGAACATTTCAACCGTAACATTTTGGACTTTCATCTTGTTCAAGTAAAATATTGAATATCAATAAGACTAGTTGAGCTACAAAATCCGATTTGCTAGGTTCACAAGTTCAAAGTGATCATATATGTATGCCTACAAAAACTAAGTCCTGAATTTCTCGTTTTTTTTATTTTTGATGCTCATCATCTTTGAGCTAACTTACTTACAAAAAAATCATTAAACATTAAAAATAGAATTTTTTTTCTAGGCTCAAATTTGTCGTCACTTTAACTGCTTTAGAAAGGTGCCAAAAAAGCTCTTCATTCAGAACAAATTTCGGAAAATCAAGTTGATTTTTTTATAACGACACCTTTTTTAATGTTTTGGTTAAACATTTTACCATGGATATGGATTTAATAACATTTTGCATTGACGAAGAAAACTTTGAAATAGTTTCTTTTACACTAAAATAGTTTAAGCAAAACAAACTGAACAAATGAAGGCCAATTTGGCAGATGAAACATTAACAATATGGCCGCTATCAACTGTTATCAAATTTGACGACTTTTGAATGTTGACATATATAAATTAATATTTATAGTTTTGAATAATACAAATTGCTCAATTAAAAATTTGTAAACATATTTCTTATCTTTCAAAAACAAATATCAATTTAATGCTTCATTTTCTCTTCCAAAGGGATATCTAGCTAAAATCAGTATAATTCCTTATCCAATATCCATTTCCTCTCTCGCAACCAATTTCAGAAGCATACGTTCAAAACTTCTAGGGTTAATATCTATACCTTGTTATATCCTTCCTTACATTGTATCTATTATGAGGATATGCATGTGCAGATGGGATTACTATACCGCATATTCCAATGAATATTTATAATCTTCTTGACCACCTGAACAGGGGTTATTCTCAATAATTACGTTCTCTTATCCATGCGGGAGGACGACCGACACAACCAACAACTAAAACGAAGACGACGACGCGACGTTGAATGCTCCTTGTCCAGGATATTACATTATAATCCCACCTTAAGCCATGCAATAGTATACATTATGCAAAACAGAGCAAGCAGATTTTTTACCAATGTCATTTCGATTGATTGCCTGCAGCAAGGATTGATGGCCACCACCTCCTTGACGACATGGACACGGACTCTTATATACAAAACGAGTGGCAAAAAGAATGTCATTGGTATTTCCTGTGGTTTCTCCCACCTCATTTGCCACCACCTCCGCGCTTTATACGAAATTCATTTTTCTTCTTTCGTCTTCTTACCTACTTTACGTTCAAAGGACACTATCTATACACAAAGTGCTAGTGAAAAATTTGTCGGAAACTCGGTAGTCGTAGGAGTGTTGGGGGTAGGGGGGTGGGGAGGTAAAATACAAAACCCCTAAGGTGCTCATCCTTGTACTTTGGTTGCTCTTTTTACATCTTCACAACTTTCATCTCCTGTTTTGTGGAATGTCGTATGAAAAACATTTATGTTTCCTCCAGGGTCCTCCGGAGACAACCATGCAACCAACCTTTGTAGTGTATTTTTCTTTTATTTCAATTTTTGTTTGTGTGTCCTTTTTTCTCGTTTTAGTTCGTCCTTTTTCCTTTCATTGTGTTTGGTGCTCGTGTTCAGCAGTTCTAAAAACTGAACGCCTCTCCTGGCCAAACTAAGACCATAGCTATATCAACAGCAATATAACCCACCACAGTCGACGAGTCCAAGTTGCAAGTTCCTCTCTTCTATTCAGTGGACAGTAAAAAATTGTTTGTCCTTTGGCCATTAACAAAAAAGAAAATATTATCCTACGAATACTATAAATACGGACAAAGCTCAAAATTGTCCTCTCTGGATCTGGATCTGGTTGTGGATAGTATGGATGAAGGATATGAAGGATGAAGGACGGTATGGTATAAAGTATGAACATAGAAATGTCCTTTTTCGTTAGATTTAATATAAAAGCAATTTTTCATGGTGAACGGTAACGGAAATCACTTTTTGATTGATTTTCTCTGCCTTTGGGTTAATTAGAATGATGGCTGCCGATTTAATTTCTTTTCCTGCTGCTTTTGAGTTTACTGTGGATTTTTCTTCTGCTTTTGTTTTGCTTTTCTTGATGGAACACTTGAGTTGTTCTCGAATGGCTCAATGACCCTCTTGAATAGCGAGTTTTCTTTTTATTTTATTTAAGTACATATACTGTTTGACTTATTTCTTCTCTGAAATCTCAATCCAAAAGAATTGGCAACATAATATTCAATGAAAATGTCTGGGTCCGACCTGATTTGTTTTTGTCTTCTTACTTTGTTTTGTTTAAATGAAATATATATGTATAGGGAATCAGTTGGGGTTGAAGTTTGTTGGGTTTGAGTTTTGAGGGATGAGGGTAGGTATTCGTCATTGTTCTGCCATTTTGAGATTATTAATGCTCTGAAAAGTTTGTTTTTTTCTTTTATATTTTTATTCTTGAATGAATGAACTGCTTTGCTTTTTCCGGGATATTATTATAATACCAACCTATACCTCAATATGTACATATTTAAGAGCTTTTTCGTCCTCTTTTTGTTTCCAAAAGATGTTATGTATGTTTGTAGCTAATACAAGTGGACATTGGGAGTGGGAGTTGGGTAGACTAAAATAAATATAAACTCTGCATTTTAAATTAAAACAAAAAGAACATTTATAAACTAAACATACCTAAGAAGAGGAAGAACGAAAGAAGTGAAATTGAAGGGAAAAATAACCTTTTAAAGACCATATTCAAGTACAATACTAATTAGGTATACCCCAGGAGGCATTTTATTGATGATATATTTGAAGAGGGAGAAGGTCAACTTTAAATTAATGGACTTAAATCAAACAAATATAACAAAAGGCAAATTGTTAATCAAGCCGTTTGATTGATAAACAATACACAATTAATTATGCATATAATACTCTACAAGTTCGGCTACTTTTCGATGCTCTAAATAAGTATTAATTATTGGTAGGTATCCTTTAATTTAAGAATGATGATTTTGATTTTTCTTTTGCCCCATATAAGTAACTATTGTTCATTGTTTAACTGCTTTTCACTGCAAAAAACTTAATAACATAGGCAACTTTTTTGAGAGGTATAGAATTTCCAGGTAGTAAATCGTTTTAGCTTTTAGCCTATCGAAGTAGACTACTGACCTGGCAACTTTCCATTCCCAAAAAAAAATACTTAGCTGTGTTCAATTGCAAAATCTTGGATGAAAATTCAATGTTCAAATGGTAGACATGTGCATTCAAGAGGACACAAGCGTCCACAGGTTTTCCTCAAAACCCACCTCTGTCTATCAACTCCTACTTTCACCTCCCCGCGGTAAACATCGGGTGCCTAGTACACCAACTGGGAGATTGGGCTCTAACCCCAGTGAAAAGTTGTTGGGGACAGCAAACAGTTCCAGTAAGGTTGAACTAGAACAACTTATAGGGCTTCTACGACTTATTCGGAGCCCAGGCCTACAAGGAGCGGTCTATCCGGCTCCCCGTCCTTGGAGTTATACTAAGGATCTGGCCCTCCAGGTTGGGGGTTGTGCCGTCGCGTCGGGGTGACTTCCTGACCACATAAAAATCTTCTAGTTGCGAAGCACCAACAAGCCTCGGATACGGACCGATTTACTGATGACGAAGCAAGCAAACGACATAAGGACAACGAACTTCAGATCTTTACGTGAAATGTTAGGTCCCTTAATAGACCACGTGCAGCCAAACAGTTAGCGAAAGCCGTAACTGTTGCAAGGCAGATATTACCACCACCCAAGAAGTGTGATGGGATGGACAGGGCAAACGCAAACTAAAAAACTGCGATGTATACTACGGTGGGTGCTACCGAAATCAAAGACAGCGTCTATTTGGGTGTCGATTTGTTGTTAGAACTAGACTCAGGCAAAAGTCAAAAAGTCTTGAGTTTCAACAGTGTGATCGAGCGCATCACGACAATCCGCATCAAGGCTAAATTCGCCAACATAAAAGATAAAAAAAGATGAAGACACCAAAGACAAATTCTTCGCGCTCTTGGACAAGACATATAAGCTGTGCCCTGGCTATGACATTAAAATTTTCTTAGAAGATATTAACGCCAAGCTAGGAAGAGAAGATATCTTTGGTGGCACAATCAGGAGATACGGCCTGCATGACACCACCTCCGACAACGGATTCAGGCTGATCGATTTCGCTGTGGGGCGAGACGTTCTGTCAGCTGGTACGTATGTAGTTCACACATCTTGATATCCACAAGGGATATGGACATGGACTCACGACACTTCTCCAGTATACAGGGTGTCCAAAAATTCCGAGGGGCCAATATTGACTCGTACCACTACCTCTATGTAGCAAAGGTACGGCTACAGATATCCCGATCCAAGCCAAAACAAGGAAGTACTGTGAGAAGTTTCGACATTAGACGGCTACAATCGCAAGAGACTACCATGTCCTTTTCCGATCGAGTCTCTAATAATCTCTTGAGAAGTCCTATGCTGCCTGCATTTAGCATTGAAAACCAGTGACAACATTGCCTTGTAGCCTCTGAAGTGCTAGTTTTCACACGGCCACCACAGCGAAACCCCTGGTTTGACGACGAATGCCGGCAAGCTCGCGCAGCTAAGCAACAGGCATACAAAACGGCACTGCACAGAAGGACCAGAGCTGCTCGCGAGCTCTTCGAGATGAAGAGGAGAGAGGAACACCGGCTTCTTGTAAGGAAAAAAAGAGAGCATGAGAAGCGCGCGATCGAGGAGATAGAGGGATGTCACACTTGGAATGAGGTTCGTAAATTTTACCAAACGGTAAAAAAAACATCCCAAGGGTACCAGCCACGAACCGAAGCCTGTAAAGACGATCAGGGGAACATTGTAGTAGAACCGCAGTCTATGTTGAGAATATGGAAAGACCACTTCTCCAAATTATATAAAGGCGATGACGAACCGAATTCCGCTGTAAGGGAGATAGAGCCACTCAACCTAGGCGACGCATATCAACAATTCCGCCTACCCGACCTAGACGAAGTGAAGATAGCTATATCTAAACTGAAGTCAAACAAAGCTGCTGGAGCTGACGGCATAGCTGCCGAACTATTTAAAGCAGCAGGCGATGACTTGGTAGGGAGCATGCACCAACTCATCTGCAAAATATGGTCGGAAGAAATCATGCCCGATGAGTGGAATCTCAGCATAGTTTGCCCGGTACATAAAAAAGGAGATCCTTTAAATTGCGCCAACTACAGAGGGATCAGTCTCCTTAACATTGCATATAAGATCCTTTCTGTCGTATTATGTGAACGTCTGAAGCCGTTCGTCAACAACCTGATAGGTCGTTATCAGTGTGGCTTCAGACCAGGAAAGTCCACTATCGACCAAATATTCACACTATGGCAGATCTTGGAAAAAACCCAGGAGCTTCAAATCGATACCCACCATCTATTTATCGATTTTAAAGCCGCGTATGACAGCATCCATAGGGAAGAGCTCTACAGAGCAATGTCTAGTTTTGGCATCCCTGTCAAACTTATCCGTTTGTGCAGAATGACGATGAAGAATGCACGCTGCTCCATCAAGGTCGGAAAAGATCTCACCGATGCATTTAATGTCAAAAAAGGTTTTAGACAAGGCGATGCACTGTCATTCGACTTCTTCAACATCGTTCTGGAAAGAATTGTGCAAAACTCAACCATCAACACTAGAGGCACAATCTTCCAAAGGTCCATCCAATTACTCGGATACGCAGATGATATTGACATAATTGGAAGATCAAAGCGTGATGTCAGTGGAGCGTTTTTGAGCATTGCGACGGAAGCGAAGAAGATGGGTTTAGTGGTCAATGAGGGAAAGACCAAGTATATGCTGTCATCAAAAAAGGACATTGAACAACGACGTCTTGGACAAAACGTCACCATGGACAGCTATAACTTCGAGGTAGTTAAGGACTTTGTCTACCTAGGCACCGCTATAAACACAGACAACGACACCAGCGCTGAAATCAAACGAAGAATAACTCTTGCAAATCGCTGCTAAGACCGCGACTCAGGTGGCGCACTCGATGGGTGAGGACCTCAACCAACTTGGCGTGCGAAACTGAAGACAACTAGCTAGGGACCGAGCTGGCTGGAGACGCATGTTGGTTGAGGCCCAGGTCCGCCCTGGACTGTAGCGACACCTTAAGTAAGTAAGTAATAGGTGTCCTTACGGGACACTGTCTCATAGGCAGACACGCAATACGACTTGGCGTAGCCTCAAATGACTTCTGCAGGAGCTGTATGGACGAAGAAGAAGAGGAAACAATCTCTCACCTTCTCTGCACTTGCCCTGCTCTTTCACTAAGACGCAAACTTCATCTGGGAGACTACTCTTTTGATAATCCCAGTGAACTAGCTAAAAAGGATATCAAATATCTTCTTCGCTTTATAAAAAGCTCAAAATGGTTCGACTAGTAAGAAGTGGTTCTCTAGATTCAGGTGGTATCACAATGGGCCTTTTCTTTTGGCCTAAGTGTGTGGTTTTTAAATCCGCAGCCACGTTAACCTAACCTAACCTAAATCATGGAATTTACGATAAACAAGATTTGACAAAAATATGACGAATTATACGTTTAAAAAAGGACAACTAAATATAAACGTTTCAAATTGGAAACATAAACTTCAGTCAGAAAAAAAACAGCATTCATTTGATTTTTAATCCTTGTTCATATCAGTTTTCTTCCTTGTCGCAGTAGTATGACATGAAGTTTAAGTAATAAGCTTTGAACTGGGGATACATATACATTTTATTGAGTCTTCGTTCATTTGTTCTTATTTCATTTCATCGATCAAGGTGTACAAATCCCATTAATAAATAAATTGTCGATGATTAAAGCACTTTATAAACTACGACCTACTCCCCGTAACTTATATGTATACACCTTTGCTCGTTAACCCTGTTCTATACCCCATAACTCAGGCCTCCAGATATAATGTTGGTACAGCAATATCAATAAAGTTACTTTTACATCATGAGTAATTGATTTAAACGAGTTGCATATTATCTCCACGGTGATTTAATTCAATAAACATGAAAGGATAAACCAACTCGACAGACGCACTTAGAGCCATATCGGGATGGTTGGTTGAGTTAAGGTAGTTACCTATGTCCTTATACAGAGAGAAAGAGGATTAAATGGCGATGTACTGGGGGTATTGGAGAACGTTTGCTCGTTTTACACGGTGCGGTGCCGTAATACTGTACCCCTATTCATATTTAATGGAACAACAAGATAATGTCAAAGTTGATGAAATTATGTCTAACCGCTTACATATGGGTATGTATGGGGAAATGGGTTAACGATTAAGGCATTTCCCCATTATCTGACAGGCTAAAGAAATTAATTTCGGTAATATATTTCCATCGAACGACTCTGACTGCACTGACGTATCAACCTTACATACCTTACCCCCTTATTTGTGTCGTGGTAGGTATAGGCATTGGTATGTTATACAAAAAGACCTATGCGTAATGGTTAAGGGTTTTGGTCTTCGGTCTACCCCATAACATGGTGTCTTCTTATCTCCCTTGCCCTCCTATTGAAATCACCCACCCACCCTTCTCATTATTAATTATATGTTAATTAATTTGGTTTGCTAATCTTGAAGCATATTTGCTGGGCGAATCCTGCCTGGCAATGATATTGGTATGATGATTAATGTATTTGGTGTGCTCATATAAACATATGTAGGAACTTAACAAGCTTACAGGGTTACCGCATGACCTTAACTAGTTTGATAGCCCATTTAAAAAAATATTTGTAGCCCAAATAATAGCCCAGAGTCAATAAACAAAAAATCTGGCAAGGGTGCCACGTTCTGAACTAGTTTGGTAGCCAATAGGCCAATTTGATGTCCAAAATTGGATGCCAAAAAGTAGCCCAAAATGACAGCCACATTTCAATCAAAAAATGTAGTAGCTTCATAAAAAAGGATGAGTTATTAATAATAACATTAAAATATTGAAATACATCCCAAAATAAGATTTGGGCTCATTATAGCCCAAATATTATTGGACTGTCTGTCACTTTTGGGCTTAATAAGCTAATTTGAGCTAAATTGCCAAGTCTGGCAAGCCTGCATGATTACATACATCCTTTTATGCATAGACATACATTTAATGCTTAAAGGATCTTTTACTCGCTTGTTTGTGTTCCTTCGTTCGTTCCGTTCCGTTTCGTTCCGTTTGTCGTCGTCATCGTCCTGTGTGAAGCGATATGTATGTGTAGTGTACTCGGCTCGCTTCGCTGCTCGTCCTCGTTCATATATGGAGGGAATTTAATTTGAACTAAATGACGTAAACGGAAATTTCGCGTCTGTTTTCCAAAGTGCATATAAGAGCATGTCATTTATTATGCATGAATTCATAAGCGTTTTTGTGAAAATGTGTTTCATTATCTTTGTTTGAGCCGGGATTTAATCATCGCCTTAGGATGACATGGAAGTGTGGTTTAAATATGTATGACTAGATGTGTGTTTGTAATTCTATGTATAAGTATAATATGGAAGTATAGGAATTTTTGTGAAAGAAGATGGATTAAGTGAAGTAATTTTGTGAATTGCTTCATAATAATGTCGAATAAATTTACTAAATGCTTTGAAAGAAAATGTATGGAACGCATGAAAACAAACAAAAATAATGCTTTTAGACCTAATTTGTCTTTAGATAACAAGAAAAGAAAGGCATAGATATGTTGTAGCTACTTAAATAAAAATTTTAAGATTCTAAAGGTGTTTTCGGATAGAAGCAACCAGCGTGTAATATTAAATTTGAGTTCAGAACAAGTGTATTCATTAAGGAATAAAAGGCTTTTTTACATGAGTATAAAAGTGGTTTTAAAATTTTGAAAATTGTTTTTCAAGACTTACTCTGGAAAAATAAAATCTAAGCGATCCTTCATGTAAGAAATTAATGGGAAATTTTTAATTGACTCTTACAAAGTTTTTGGGTTCGATTTATGTCAATGGCTTTTCTTATTGCTGGTAAGAATTGATATCACTGTTAAGGCGATTAGTACTTCGAATTTACGGTAGTACCCGTGGCGTGACGGTTAGTGTGTAGGACTGTTGTGCCAGCGATCTTGGGTTCAATTTCTGCATGTGCTATCAAAAGTTCTTTTTACGGATATTGCCTCTTGTAAGGAATTGACAAATCCTCAAAGAGAAATTTTTGTCATGCCAAGAATTGTTGCAAGTATCGATTCTTTTGAGGTAATTTTCGATCACTTTTTGGGACATATTGGGCGGTATCTCAGACATAACTTGACAAATGTTGGTTTTTAAGTGCTCAAGAGTTAAAGTTTATCTGCATAAACACGGTCTTTCGCGTAACCCACAAGAAAAAGTCCAGCGGTGTCAAACTGCATGATCTTGGTGGCCAGTTGATATCGCCACGACGAGGAAATGTCGCTTGCAATAAAGCCGTCTTGTTGAAATCATATATTCTCCAAGTCGTATTCTTCAATAGTAGGCACAAAAAAGTCAGTAACCATATCACCATAACGCTCCGAATTGATGGTGACAGTCGTTCCATCAACGTTTCCGAAGAAGTAAGGTCCAATGACACCTCCGGAAAGAGCGCACGAAACAGTGACTTTTAGTGAATTTAAGAGCCTCTCTTCAATTACTTGAGGATTCTCAGAACCCCAAATATGACAATTTTGTTTATTAACATAGCCACCGTTCGGTGGATGAGCAAGTCAGAAGGTGAAAAGAACACTTTTCCTCGGTTTTAAACCGAGTGTTTGCAAACAACGTGCAACCGATACCTGCTGAAGCGCCTGAAGAAACTAATCCCCGAATCCGCACCGCGCCTCCCAGGAAAGATGAGATCATTGCTGCAATTAAAGCACTTAAGAACAACAAAGCGGTAGGACTTGATGGAATTCCCGCAGAGCTTTTACAAGCAGCGCCAACGTCATCAAGCGAACTGCTTCATCCGCTCATAAAAGAAGCTTGGACCTGTATTGATCACATCAACAACTTGTGGATCACTATTGAACAGTGCGTTGAATATCGAGCACCACTACACTTGCTGTTCATCGACTTCGAGAAGGTCTTTGATAGCATCAACAGGGAGTACATCTGGTTAGCTATGCGGAGGAGAGGCATTCCAGAAAAACTAATTGCTATTATAAAAGCAACATATGATGGATTCAAGTGTCACGTTCTGCACGATGGTAGGTTGTCAGATAACTTTGAAATCCGAAGCGGAGTCACACAGGGCTGTATTCTGTCGCCAATATTGTTTATGTTGTTGATAAGCGATGTACTGCGCTCAGCTCTGTCAGGTAGCGGAGGGATACAATGGACTTTGACATCCTATTTAAAGCACTTGGATTACGCGGACGATGTTTGCTTACTCTCTCATAGGATCATGGATGTCCACCAAATGACAACAAGTGTGGAGAGAGAAGCAGAAGTTGTGGGGCTGAAAATTAATTCCGGCAAAACAAAAATGATCAGCCTCGGAACCCGACCATCCTCTCAAATAAATATTTTCTCGCAACCGGTGGAAAAAGTGGAGAGACATAACAAGCTAGCTGCAAACCTTCGTAAATAGATGTCTTCGTAACATCCTAAGGATTTTCTGGCCAAACCGTATTTCAAATGAGGTCCTTCATAGAAGGACCGGCCAGGAGCCTATAGAATCTATAATACGAAGACGTAAGTGGCAATGGATTGGACATACGCTTCGAAAAGGTAACGACTGCATTGCAAGCCAAGCAATGCAGTGGAATCCGCTCACACAAGAAGGAAGAAGAGCTGGACGACCGAGAAGCACATGGCGCAGGACAGTCGAGGAGGAATCAGCGTCACTAGGCAAGAGTTGGAGGGAGCTGAAAGCCATCTCCGGAAACCGTACACGATGGCTCGTAGGCGTAGTAGAGGCCCTGTGCCCCTTAACGGACTTAACAGGTCTGAGGACCTAAGTAAGTAAGTAAGTAACATAGCAACCGAGTGAGAAATGTTCTTCTCCCCTAAAGATATTTTTTTTCCAAAAATCACGGTCCACCGAGTGTTGTTCAATGACCCATTCGACGCATCTATGACCGCGACGTTGTGAATGATCAGTTGGCTTCAGTTGTTGTTGTGTTGTTCGTTGTTGAGACTATTTTTCCCTTCATATCAATTCCAGTTTTATATCTATTTTAAATTAAAAAAAAATCATTAAAAATATATATGGCCAGAATATTGTATTAATTATTTTTAAAAGTGAACAATTTTAATATCATATAAATTGTTTTCGTAATATTAACCAATCAAACTTACCATGGTAACTTTAAACTTTCATATTTAATATATTTATTTAGTGTAGTTATTTTTAAACACTGTGTAGTGTGTAGCTCTTTTTTTTATATATACTATTTGAATTAAAATTTTCCAAATAATACAAAAACAACCAGGAAATATTATGAATTCTCTTTTTAAGAGTTCCATTTATTGTTGATACTCGTATATCTATATATCCATTACTGCATTGTACATAAATCTAACAGAATAAAACAACCAAGTCCACTTAAATGAAAGTGACATTTTTTTGTCTTATATATAGGCTACTTCTTCCAAGTGGATCACCTTGATTTTTCCAGCTCTTATATTCTCAGATATACCTGGAATCTAAATTGTTTAAAAGTGCATCCATAGTTTAAGACGTTTTATTTAGATAAAAAGAATTTTATTAAAAACTTAACCCACATTAAAAAAGTTAACTCTTATGCATACTGACACTAGCTGTTAGTTTATGTTTTTTAACCTTAAATTAACTACAGTTTAAATATTACAACTTGATACATTTATCTCAAACTAAACCGATTTTGAACTGCAGTGTAAGTGTCACAAACTAATGTCTTTGTTTAACTGAAGTTTAAAGCAAATTATGATCAGTTAACCCGTTTTTAATCACACTGTTAACCTCAGTTTAAACATCACTTTGGAATAAAGTAATGCCTAAAGTGGGTAGCTTTACTTAAGTCATTTAATAAGAAGGATTTTTGGAAAATTAAGCTATGTTTAACCATAGGTTATGAAGACAGATTGGAATTCGTATCACATTCAAACCTAAACCACGGTTAAACTTACACTAATCTCACTTTAATTCAGAATCGATGAAAAGATTGCAATTTCGTATTTTTATTTTAATAGGATTGTGTAGTTGACCGATTTAATAAAAAAAGATCTACTGTCTTCCAATAAGCAGAGTCGACTGTTATTATATGCATCTGTATATTATGTGGATGCACAGATTTGCAAACGAACCATGAACTGCGGTTAATTCATGAAGAAAATTGCAATTCCATCTGGTTACGTCTTTTTTATTTGTTTTTTGAATTCTTTTTCATATAATGATGGTGGTGTGGTTTTGGTTTGCTTTCACTGCGGTATGCTATCCATGCCAGTTACCAACTGTCAGATGAATGTTAATGAAGAGATGAAGACACCGTAATGCAAGCAAGCAAGCCCAGCATCACTCAGCAGAGCAAAAGGAGTCCAGACCCGACCCGACCCGACCAGAGCAGAGCAGAGAAAACAAAGAACAGCAGGAACCATGCCGCTGCCGATGAGAAAGCTGACATGAAGAACGACTTTTAGATCAACGAATGATTCAAAAAACAAAATGGAAACTGTAAAAATATACATACACTAGATATAAAAATTTTATTTTAATCCTGATGGAACAGATAAAATATTTAAACGAAGAGGAGTTGTATACATCATGGTAGGAACCTACGTAGGGATGGCGCAGTTGAATATAGATTACAACCTAAAGAGAGAGGGCCAGAGTCAGAGATGATAACCAACCACACCAAGATGATTTCTTTTTTTATATATATTTGGACTTCCGTACTGGTGGACATTCACGGAAGAACATTTTTGCGAAATCAGATGCTGGGAAATCAATCTGCTATGCTTGGGCATAATTCCAAGTTGATGAAAATCCAATTTAAAGTTTAAGACTTGAAGGTGGTGCCTACCCAAAAAATGATGAATACACTGCACGAATTTCGAAAAAACAAAAATATGGAAAGAGTTTGATTCTTTTACTTAAAGTAACGAAAAAAGTGCTAAGTTTTCCTTTCATTTTTAAGTAAAACCCCATAAAAAGCATACTAACATCAGTACTATAAGTTCAAGGCTTACCACATCTTTATGTTTACAGTGTAAAGAGTTATCCATTTTGCAGTTTCAAAAGTATATGGCTGGAATTCGACATCTGTCAAACTAACCATTTTTTTTTAGTTGAAAGTCTAACATTTACGAAAACGGATCGCTTACATTGGTTACAGATATTGTTAGGCCTGTGCATCATCGTTTCGCTCGTACCACTGAAAATATCGCTGTTGTAAGTGAAAGTGTTGCCAAGGACCCGAATGTGTCGATTCCTCGTCGTTCTCAGGAATTAGAACTGTGTCTTACGGCACATTATAACGTATTTTGCATTTGGATCTACACCTACATCCATATAAAGTTCAGCTAACACAACAACTGAAGCCAGCTAGCTGACCATTCACAACGTCGTAGATAAGTTGAATGGGTGCTTGAACAACAGGCGGTGGAGGGCGATTTTTCGAACAAAAATGTCTTAAACGACGAAGCACATTTCTCACTCGATTTAAATAAACAGAATTCAAAATTGTCGTTCTTGGGTTTCTGAGAATCCTCAAATTATTTTTGTACCTGCTATTGAAGAATACGGCTTGGATAATATATGGTTTCAACAAGACGCGTGCCACACAACTCGAGCGAATATGTCTTTATTGTAAGAGACATTTCCTGGCCGCGTAATTTATCGTCGTGGCAAATCAACTCACCACCATGATCATGCGATTCGACAGCTCTAGACTGTTTTTTGTGGGGTTACTCTTGAGCACTTAAAAACCAACATTCGTTAAGTTATGGCTGAGATACCGCCCAATTATGTGTCAAAAAGTGGTCGAAAATTACTTCAAAGGAATCGATGCTTGCAACAATTCCCGTGGCGGTCATTTAAATGAAATAGTGTTTCAGAAGTAATGTCAACGTTCAAACTTTATAATAAGAACGAAATATCATGAAAAAAATATTTAATATGTCTTTTATTTACGTTTACTTTTGAAACCGCAAAATGGATATCCCTGTACAATTGTATTTTAAAAATGGTGTGTTCTTCAGATAAAAGTAATGAAATTATATTTCAAATTTTAAGATTTGACCCATGAGGTAAAAACCGCCGTTTGAAATGAAAAATATTTCACACATCATATTTTATTGCTTGGAAAAAAGAAACTCAAGTTAATTTTAAAATTACAAATACAATAATGTAAACAAATGCGTGTTTTAGGGTCTTCGAATCTTGATAGATATTATCTTTGGCTGACTTTTCCTAATAAAAATATCACATAATATTTATGTAGTGTTTTATATTATGCCTCAATACATAGTTTCTTGATGCGTTGTCTACTTTTTTAACTCAATGTTTGCGATAAATAGTTATACGATCTACGGTCAAGCTGATATTCAATATTTTAATGATAAATTGACGTTTATAAAAAAACAAGTTTGGAGAAAATGGATTGCAGTTCCTTAACAAAGACAACGGTAACAGCAACAGCTGTCAGAATCAGAATTATGCGATGAATTATTCAGAATTATTCTTCTTCTGTAGTACCCGTAGCGTGATTGTTAGTGCGTTGGACTGTCATGCAAGGGGTCTTGGGTTCAATCCCTGCCTGTGCCACCTAACTTTTTTCACGGGTACTGCCTCTTGCGAGGAATTGACAAATCCTCCAAGAGTAATTCTTGTCATGAAAAGTGCTTTCTCAAATTAGCCGTTCGGATTCGGCGTATAAACTGTAGGTCCCTTCCATCTCTGACAACATTACTCGCACACAGGGATGGTTGAGAGTTGTAAGTCACTAGGCCCTGGTTCTTCATGGATTGTTGCGCCACCTAATTTATTTAATTTTTTTTTTATTCTTCTTCTTCCTTGGTTCCTACGCTCGTTGTCAATGACACTCCATTTGTTAGCTCTCTCGAGAAAGCTAACCTCTTCGCTAGGCAGTTCGCCCCTAATTCAACACTGCCAGTGAGTGTTATGACTCCGCCTGTCATCGATCGCGTTAGGGATTTTTATGGGACCAATTTATTTTCGCACTCGTACTGTTGTGAGAGTCCTAAAAGATCTTAACATACATAAATCCGCTGGTCCGGATGGTATCCCTACTATTGTTCTGAAGAGGTGTTCTTCAACGCTGGCAAAACCACTGCGTAAGCTTTTTCATCGGTCCTACTCCTCAGGTCTCGTTCCGAGCGAATGGAAAACTGCATTTGTTCAGCCTATCCCCAAAAAAGGCGATTCTTCCTCACCCTCTAATTACCGACCGATTGCACTTACGTTCCTTCTTTCCAAGTTCATGGAAACGCTGATTAATTATCAGCTCAAGAAATATCTCGAAGATTGAAAGCTTCTTAATGACCGACAATACGGCTTTCGCAGCAATAGGTCCACTGGTGATCTCATGGTTCATCTTACCGAACAGTGGAGCAAATCTTTACATCGCTTTGGAGAAAGTAAGATTATTGCACTTGATATTTCAAAAACATTGTGATAGGGTTTGGCATCAGGCTCTTTTATCGAAAATGCGTGCTTTCGGTTTTCACGAATCCCTGCTTCATTGGATTAGTAATTACCTTTCGGATCGTTCAATACAAGTAGTATTGGATGGATTCAAGTCTGAAAACCACAAAATAAATGCTGGTGTGCCCCAGGGCTCTGTTCTATCTCCATCACTCTTTCTCATTTTTATTAATGATCTCCTGTCTGCAACTTCTAATTCAATACATTGTTTCGCTGTCGATAGTACTCTTAGCTTTTCATATTCGTTTTCAGATTCACATCCCTCTTCTTCGGATGTGGAACTGCAACGACAAAATATGATAAGTTCATTAAATTCCGACCTAAACAGCATTCTACAATGGTGGAATTTAATGCTTCGGAAACCCAATTCTGTCTTGTTCCGTAAAGTGAGATATACCCCTTTTGCCATTATTCATGGATGGCACTTCCATCAATGGGACTTAACATCTCGATACTTGTTGTGTGTACCACCAACCACCTCTTGTGGAACGATCGCATACGCAATGTCGCCAAAAACGCAGCAAGATGTTTTGGTTTTCTAAGGCGATGCAAGAAGTTTTTCTCCCCCTCTGATCTGACTGTTATTTACAAGACTTATATACGTTCAAAGCTTGAGAATAACTCCCATATCTGGGCTGGTGCTCCTGCAACTTACTTAAGCCTCTTGGATAGTATTGAACGTAGAGCATTTAGATTGATTGGTGATAATACCATCATAGGATCACTTACGTCGCTCGAACATCGTCGTAAAGTTTCCTGTCTCACCCTCTTTTACCGTTATTTTAACGGTTTATGCTCTAGAGAAATAGCCAGCTGCATTCCTCCCCTTAAACAGTTCTACCGTAATACTCGCTCTTCTAGGAATGCTCATCAGTATACCCTCGAGCCCAACTTCGGTCGTACCGTCAAGTACAGGGATTCGTTATTTAGCCGTACTACGCGAATGTGAAATGCCTTACCACACTCTGTCTTTCCCAGCCATTGCAATATTCAGGAACTCAAAACCAATGTGCACCGACACCTCCTTTCAACCCCTCTCTCCCTTTCCTAGTGCTCAGACTGTGTCTTTACATAATAAGGGTAGTAATATCCCCTTAAGTGTGCGCTTATTATATAAATTAAAAAAAAAAAAACTCAATTGTTCCACAAGATGAACGAAGCATTCATTACAATCAACATCGAAAGCAAAGTTAGGGTAGTGTTGTCGTCTGCCATTCAAATTTAAAAATTGTGTATATTGTATTGTGTCTGGACTAAAAAACAAATTATAGCATGTAAATGTAATTTAAAAAACTTTATAAAATTTAAGTCGATAACTAGGAAAACTGTTCTAGAGCTAAACCATAGGCATGACCACTATTTAATTATTCCAACCTATCCTTATTGTTATGATTCAAATAGTGATTTTTATAATTTAATAACCTTTTTAAATGAAAATTAACTGTAAAATATTTTGTTACTAGGTGATGTAAATGGAAAAATTAGTAATTTTCGAAACACATCTTTACTGGCAGAAAATGTTTCTTATGTGTTTAAAAGTATAAGAAACTCTAATACGGTTAATAGGTGTGGGAAGCAACTTGTAAATTTAATTAAAAATTTTTGTCATTTCAGTAATCGAAAATTGCTAAGCGAGATTAACTCTATTTGGTGTTTAGGCATGGGTCAATACTAATATTTTGTGATATTACCTAATACTAATATATTAGTTAACAGATATTATAATATTTAAAGCGATACAAAAATATCACTAATATTTTCCTGATTAAAGAGTGTTTTGTTCAGGTGTAAAAAAAAAGAAAAAATTTCAATAGATCATAGAATTGACGATTTAAACGTTAAGACTCAATTATTTTATAATTATTTTACCAATCAAAACTTACATTTCAAAAAGTCATTTCTTGAAAGAAAATAAGAGTAAGTTTTTAAGTTCAATAAATTAGTTGGTACTTTTACTTTTACAAAACGGTTTTTTGTACAATTATATACCAAAAGGTGAGCACTTGGTACATATCCAAAGTTTAATACCTTTTAAGCCATTTACCTCTACTTACGCTTTTTGTTGTTAAGTGATTATTATAAATAAAATACTATCGATGTCAGTAGCTAATTAATCAGATATTTTTATTTACATTTAGAAACATCAGTTTTTTTACCTTTTCAGGCTTAAGTCTCGACCGTCGTCGGTCAGATATAAGCTCACCTGACTTTGAGAAAATTCGTTCACATGGAACCGAAGTTTCTATTATGCAACAGTGCTTTTGATATACTTTAGAAAGGTTTGGAAAGGTATTCCGCTGGTTCCGCCACCATTCACTCGGACTATCATTCCGTTTAGCTATTGTGTGATTTAAATAAAGCTTTACTTCATCAAGAGCTTCTACTCTTGAAGACCTAACTGGTTGAATTTCTGATATAATCTGGTCGATATCATCCCAGAGCGAAACATATCCTCCGTTTGATGGCACGGTTGACGAAGGGCCAGGTGTTGGTTGTATTTGAGCATTGATTTCCGTATGATCGTTCCTCCTTGTTGACTCGATTTCGTTAATTGCAAAGTCTATTACCTTACTCTTTGCAGCATCAGCGGCTGAACGGCTTTCAAAAAGGTGCGATTTGAATCTTGGGTCTAGGAACGTACAAACTCCAAAGGTTCCACTGCATTCAATATTTACAAACCTTTTAGCTATACCTTGCTTTATGGCAGTTCCTACTTCCAGTTCCTTATAGTGAAGTGTTACGTCATTGCAAATCTTGTTTTGGTATATTTGGGTAAGCATTTTGTTATATATAATGACTAGACTTCCTGTAAGATATTGCTCCCCACTTATTTGCATAGTCACATCTTTTAAAGGTTTCAGCACTCTGCATAGCTGATTGCACAGCGGCCACTCTTCCGAATTTATACACTGAAGCGCTACTGGTGCTGTCGAGCAAAGCCATTGTCTTTCCAACATATCGAATGTTGAGTTCCATCTCGTTGAAACATCAATTATCATTTTTTTTGGCTGTGAAATGTTTATTTGACTTTGGTACTTGATCAGCTTTTCGGTAGCTGTTGTGCTTCCCCGGAAATGGCTCACAATGCTTCTTATTTTTACCAAAAAACTGTCAATTTCCGGTATTGATAAAGCATTTTTAGCTATAAGGTTTAAAGAGTGCGCGAAACAACCGAAATTTTTGAGCTGTAAGTCTCTTATTGCATTTTTGTAAGCATTATCTGCAACAATCAACCGCACTTTTCCCTGCAAGCCCCACTCAGCAATAATCTTTTCGATTGCTTGTCTTATATTGGCAGCTGTGTGCGATCCCTCCAAAATTTTACATTGCAAAAGAATAGATTTAGCATCAAAATTGTCATCAATGAAATGACCAGTTACTGCTAGGTAGCCTTCCTGTGCTCTTGACGTCCAGCAGTCTAATGTTAGAAAATTTCCTTTCAAATTAGTAAAACGCTCTTTTACATTAGCTTCGCAAATTTGGAACTCAGCGTTAAGCATTACTCCAGATACATGTTTTCGACTAGGCAATTTGTCACGGTAAAAATTTACCGCGACAAAAGTCTGTCTTTCATTTATCCCATTCCTTGTTCCTTCCTTGCCATTTCTTCTTTTTTTCTACAGGTGTTTCCGTCAATGTACTGTGAGAGAGAAGGGCAACCATGGTCCATCAGCCATTGGTTCACTCTCTCAGTATTTTGACGAAACAAGAATCATCAATATCAATCTTGATACTGAACATGGATGACGGGCAGACGGACGGTCTGATCCAACAGAGAGAGAGCGTGGGTGACAGTTGGCCCCGGCAGCTAGATGAGAATGGCCGAGAGCCCATCATACATTTTCATTAACTTACACTTTCTAAACTTATAATTGTCACTTCTCACTATTGTACAAAATGGAACGCTATTCGCTTATCCCTCACCCCCCCCCCAAAATCTAACACAAGCCTACCGACGTAATTTATTTTTTTTGTAATCGCGTTTAAAAATATAACAGCCAACTTGTCCTTCGAAATTATATACATATTCTTTAATCAAGGTTCTTCCATCATTTTAGATTTCTTCTCGATTTTTTTTTGTTATTGTAATGTGTATACACTCTTTCAATAATAAGGGGCAACATCTAGTGGTAGTAATAGGAGAACTCGCTTCTTTAAGCATCGAGAAACATCTAGTGGCTTAGAGGGGAACTCATTCAGCGCATACAAGAACCTCGAAAGGGGTAAGCATCTAGTGATAAAGTGGAGAACTTCGTTAAGCATCGAGAAACATCTAGTGGCTTAGAGGGGAACTCATTCAGCGCATACAAGAACCTCGAAAGGGGTAAGCATCTAGTGATAAAGTGGAGAACTTCGTTAAGCATCGAGAACAACCTCGTAGATTCTCGAACCGATTTGAGGTATATAAATAGGCGCTTGGAAGCGAAGCGGTTCAGTATGGATTATGGATTGTGAATTGCTATAAAGAAAAGACTGTGTTTGAAAAGTAAAGACTGTGTTTTAAAGTAATAATTGAAAGTGTTGAATAAAGAATTTTTGTGAGTTATGTAGAAGAAAGTGAATTTATGTTTTTATTTACGAAGTGTGAATAAGTTTTAATTATCGGACCAAGCCGAATATTACATTGGTGTCAGAATAAGGGATTAAAACTTATTGAGAATAAAAACAGTGAGCAGTGATTGGACTATTTTGTGTGAAGTAGTGAAGTTAAAAATTAGAAAAAAAAAAAAAATGAGTAAAGTTTTAAAAGACTTAACTGTCCCAGAGCTAAAGGCCGAACTAAGCAAACGTGGCTTAAGTGGGACAGGCGTAAAAACCGAACTCGTGAAACGGCTGCAGGAATATCTGGAGCAGCAAAATGAAGACCCAGATACGTTTGCTTTCGAATTAGAAGCAAAAGTGGAAGAGGTAAATGCAAATGTTGCCTTATCTAACATGATGTCAGTTCTTCTAGCCAAATTTGAAGAAAATGAAAAGAATGTCCTGAAACAACTAGAAGCCCAAAGAAGCGACCAAAAGCAAGAACAGCAGAATGTTCTCAAACAACTAGAAACTCAAAGGAGTGATGTCCTGAAACAACTAGAAGCCCAAAGAAGCGACCAGAAGCAAGAACAGCAGAATGTTCTCAAGCAACTAGAAACTCAAAGAAATGATGTCCTAGAGCGATTCGACGAACAGAAAAACCTTTTGGAAGGCAGGTTTGCGGACTTCGAACAGAAAATCAATACTCTCGAAGAGCGCGTCGAACAGCAAAATGTACGTTTCGAGAAAATGAACAAACAAATCGAAACCCTCACAAATGAACTAGAAAAAGTGCGAAATATGAAAGCTCGAGAACCTTCTGGTGAGTGCTCAAGGAAGAGAGAAGTGAATCCTATAAGTTTTGATGGTCAGATTCCGTGGCCAATCTACAAGAAACAGTTTGAAGCAGCAGCGTTAACAAACGGCTGGGACGATCAGGAAAAATGCATTGCTCTTACGCTTGCTTTAAGAGGATCTGCTGCTGAACTGTTACAAACCATCCCAGCAGAAAAGAGTGGTGACTTCACAGTTCTGGTAAATGCAATCGAACAGCGGTTTGGGAATAGTCACATGGCAGAACTCTTCCGAGTTCAGCTTAACAATAGGACACAGAAAAGAGGTGAAACTCTACAGCAGCTTCAGGCAGATATCGAGCGATTGGTTCACCTGGCATATCCAACAGCTGGTAACGAGATAATAAATCAACTTGCTGTTGAAGCCTTTGTGAGAGCTGTGGGCGATATAAATCTCCAAAGGGCTATCCGCATTGCCGGAAAGCGAACACTACCAGAAGCATTGGCTTTCGCTCTGACGATGGAAGCTGTAGAACAAGCTTCCCAAAACGTGCATCGCGTAAGAAAATTAGAAGTTAAAGAATGTTCTTGTCAGAAGACTACTGTGGAAAGGAGTCAGCGAGGCGGACGAGCACGATGCTGGAACTGCAATAAGACTGGGCATCTACAGCGACAGTGCAGATTACCGCGAAGAGGAACCGCATGGCAACACTATGGAAACAGAAGTAATTCAACTGGTCAAAGTAACACGAACAACGTTGCTTCCGAAGTTGTTTTCCACCCGGGAAAACGAATAAGAACCAACTTGAAGGGGCAGAAGCTGGTTTCTGGTATCGATGGCCCCAGGAACGACATCCAGGTTTATCAAACGAAACCTTACTACAAGAGCAGACCATATAAGGAAGACTGTAAGCATTGCAGACGACAAGAAGAAAAAGAAGTGGTTACTGTCCAACGAACCAGAGTCGATCCCATTTATGGCTGGAACAACGACGAGTTGAGGAAGGCTCAACAAGAAAGACCCCTTCAGATCCACGACAATACCAGGTTGAAAACAAAGATGTTCAGTGACCGAATGAAGACACGCTACGATATACGAGCGACAACCACAGAGTTCCAAGCAGGAGATCGGGTGTGGCTTTACAATCCCCGACAAAAAGGATTGTCACCGAAACTTCAACGGGACTGGGAAGGTCCATATACAGTCATTACAAAAATCAACGATGTCGTGTACCGGATACAAAAGGGAGTCAGAGGAAAACCTAAAGTTGTACATCGCGACCGGCTACATCGCTACAGTGGTGATGAGAACGATGGATTTGTTCGGGACGATCAATCCTAAGGAGGGGGCAATGTAATGTGTATACACTCTTTCAATAATAAGGGGCAACATCTAGTGGTAGTAATAGGAGAACTCGCTTCTTTAAGCATCGAGAAACATCTAGTGGCTTAGAGGGGAACTCATTCAGCGCATACAAGAACCTCGAAAGGGGTAAGCATCTAGTGATAAAGTGGAGAACTTCGTTAAGCATCGAGAAACATCTAGTGGCTTAGAGGGGAACTCATTCAGCGCATACAAGAACCTCGAAAGGGGTAAGCATCTAGTGATAAAGTGGAGAACTTCGTTAAGCATCGAGAACAACCTCGTAGATTCTCGAACCGATTTGAGGTATATAAATAGGCGCTTGGAAGCGAAGCGGTTCAGTATGGATTATGGATTGTGAATTGCTATAAAGAAAAGACTGTGTTTGAAAAGTAAAGACTGTGTTTTAAAGTAATAATTGAAAGTGTTGAATAAAGAATTTTTGTGAGTTATGTAGAAGAAAGTGAATTTATGTTTTTATTTACGAAGTGTGAATAAGTTTTAATTATCGGACCAAGCCGAATATTACATTATGTTATTGTATCCTAGATTCAGAGGGGACTAATGTATTCATTAATTCGAAGTAGAATTCTTGAATCCTGGTATTTAACTTTCTGTTTGGCTTTCTCGAAAGAAATAGTGGGAAAACGGCTGAACACACTCATTGAGTTTGCCGCCCCTGGAAGTGATACCAGCGGTCGGCGAATTCAACGATGACTGTGCATAAGCCGGGGAGTTATGTGTGAGTAGCTAGGACGTCTGGATTTCAAGAGCGTCGGCTCACTTCAGCAAATAAGCTGTATGATGCTGAATTATGACGTGATCGAAGTCCGCGCGTTCCGATTGGCCGAAAGCATTGGGGGATCAGTAAAGAAGAGGTTTGGACAGACATCGAAAACCCTGGAAGGATCACTTCTTTACTGACTACAAGAAGATCGAGAATAATTTTGCAGAAAATCAAAGAGAAAAGTGTCAAAGTTCAAGAATTTTATTTCGAAGTGATAAAGAAAAAAAAGTCGAGAAAGTTTGTAAGGGAAAGGAAAGATTAAAGAAGAAAAATCGAGAAGAAATAATAAGAAAGTGTGGATGAAGGGAGGAAAGTTGGAAAAGGAAGGAAAAAGAAATCAAAGAGGGTCTAGTTGGCAGGAAATAACAAAAAAAAAAGTTAAGTACAGTGGTTTTGTTTATTACTTTACATTCAAATCGTTTTTATTGTGGAAAATTTTCGAAAAGATCAGGAAATCGGTTGTCTTGTGTTCCGTTAAAATTTTCTCGAAATTACGAGACGTGTGACCCGTTAAACTTTTTTTTTGTCCGTTCGGCACAAAGCAATAGCGGTCCATTTTACTTTTTTTCAAATTTCCATTGTTCTATTTTCTTTTGTTCTTGAAAAGATCTTGGGTTTTGCTCCTATTTAAAAGGTTTCCCAAGCAAACCAGTTTTAAAACCAATAAAAAGAATTAAAATCCCATTTCGGGAGTATAAATTTACTTTTATTATTATTACTAGTATTAGTAGTGTTTTCTTGCCTTGCAGTACTTGGCTGTACATTTAACAGGTGTTTGTTTTTTAAATGTTTTGTCAAATTTGAAATAGTTCAATTAAAACTTAGTATGGAATGGCATAAAGAACATTTCGCCGTTTTAGTTTGCTGGGAATTGATTTTGAAGTAATTCCAAGTATCGCTTATTCTTGAACGCTTCATTTTAAGATTATTTCTTAAGCCTGCAACACGTTACAAAAAACATGTATCATTAATTTGCATACAGTGTATTTTATAACGGTTGCAATAACGACGTTATGCACAAAGATGTTACTTTGGTTTTTGGTGTCATTGAGGATTTTAAAGTTCGACAATAGTAACATCGCTTATGTTCAAAGATCTGCCGTTGCCTAGGAACGCACTTTATAGTATAAAATGGATACTTAATCGAGCTGATGTCTTAAGACGAAGACTTGATGCCTGAGTAATGTCCATCCTACTCAAGAAAATCATAATTGTGATAAAATATCACACAGTGTTCACAGGTTTGACTAGGAAGGTAGGAAACTTATTCGTACAAAAACTTTCTCTTATCTGAATTTATTCAAAAAGACCAATTTAACTTTTTTTTAAAACACTCTATTTCTAATCAAATAAGCTTTAAAAATCTTTGTTTTCAAAAGCATAAAAATATATACATACATGTATGATGTTGCTGCTACCCCCTCATCCTGTAAAGACTCAAAATTTGAAGTTGAAATACTTGCAGACTACTTTGAAGAGCTTCTGAACTCTGTTACAATACATTTATCATTCCAGTATGCATTACCTCTGGTTTTGGTCCCTGCACTTGACGGGCCAATTGCAGTAAGTGAATTACAAGTAAGGCTTAGATCAATGAAAAATGATGAAGCAACAGTAATTGATGACGTTCCTGTTAAATTCTATAAGAATAAAAACTTTTTTGACAGTCTTCTAGAAAATGAAACAAACCCAAAATCGTTTTTACCCAGTTTACGGCCCCAAAAAACTTACTACTTTTCTTGCCTGGGGTGTGTTACACCCCAACAGTCTTAAGCGCATCTAATTGTTTAAATTAGTGTACTGGTGCCTTGTTTCCGTTTTTTTTCCAATCGAGTTGACATTGGAATAATTGTTACTGTTTATGAACACGTGTATGTTCGCAAAATTTAAAGCGATTTTGTAGAGAAGTGCAAAAAACTTTGGAATTTATCAAAAAGTAAGTATGAAAATATTGTTTTCTAACACAAATGTTAAAAGTTAAAGAACTTTGTAAGTGTATAAATTGTTTAAGTGTCTAATTTAGAAGAATTATTGAAAAAATATAATAAAGGTGATGAAGAAGAAAGGGCAATAGAGTTGAGAGCAATGCTAGACTTGGAATCAGATGAAGAAGGCGAGACTGATCCATTTTATGCTGGCGCAGATGACGAACAAAATGATCCAGATTTTTTGCCAAATGTTTTAATATTGTATATGTATACACTCTTTATCTCTTTTAATATCGGAGTAATAGGAGAATTTGCTTCTTTAAGCATCGAGAAACATCTAGTGGCTTAGAGGGGAACTCATTCAGCGCATATAAGAACCTCGAAAGGGGTAAGCATCTAGTGATAAAGTGGAGAACTTCGTTAAGCATCGAGAACAACCTCGTAGATTCTCGAACCGATTTGAGGTATATAAATAGGCGCTCGGAAGCGAAGCGGTTCATTATTCGTTGTAAACTGCGGTAAGTAAAGACTGTGTAAAAAGTAATAATTGAAAGTAAAGACTGTATTTGGAAAGTAATAATTGAGTGTTCAATAAATAAGTGGAACAATTTAAAAAAAGTAAAAATTGTGTTTTATTTACAAGTGTGAATAAGTTTTAATTTTCGGACCAAGCCGAATATTACAATATTCTGTATAAATCGTTCTTTGAATAAATTTATTCCTTAGCGGATTATGAGGACATCGATGAAACTGCGGCAGAGATGTTGGGACCAATTGAAAGTTTGCCTGAACCTAATGAAGTTGAAAGTGATATTGATCAAGAATTAACGACGCCAGTTTCAAATGACGTATATTTTCTTGTTCATAATGGTCGAAAATGGATGAAAGATCCGGAGACAGCAGCTCTGTCTCGTGTTCAAGGAAGCAATGTTTTCAAGCCTGGTGGAACTGTTGGACCTACGATTAATTTGAAACACTCGTCTCTTATCCAAATTTTTAATCGAATTTTTAACCTGGATATGAGAAACGAAATCATAAAACGGACAAACGATAAGGCCAATGATATCTACGAAAAATTAAATGCAAAGCGAATAAAGCAACGTTTTTGGAAGCCTTTAAATATGAATGAACTGCAGGCATACTTTGGGGTTTTGCTTTACATTGGAACAATGAAAGATGGTCACCGCCGTCATGGCCATACAATTCTTCGCGCTGTGATGTCATTTACACGTTTTGAGGAGTTGAAATTATTTTTGCGATTCGATGATTCAATTGGTCGTCGAGGACAGTCAGCCGCAAAAAAAAACATTCAGCCAGCCCGTTGAATTCCTTTTGAAAGAATTGAATCAAACCTTGACATCAAATTACATTCCATCCGAAAATCTGACCATTGACGAGCAATTGAAAGCCTTTCATGGGCGCTGTAAGTTTCGTCAATATATGCCAAGCAAACCTGCTAAATATGGTATCAAGTTTTGGTGGCTCAATGAGAGTTCAACTGGATATCCATTGCAACTTCCAATATACACTGGCAGTAGTGATCAAAGTGTAGGCCTTGGCCATGGATACGATGTTGTGATGTCATTGATGCCGAGATATTTTCACACCAAAAGGAATCTTACAGTGGATAACTTTTTTACTTCTGTAAATTTGGCACTAAAGTTATTGGACAAAAAAATTACTCTTCTTGGGACCATTCGCAAAAACAATCGTGACATTCCCAAACCATTTGTTGTCAAGGAACTCCTAAATGAGTATGATATACCAATCAAAATAAACAACAAAAACAATACCGTCCACTTTATTCTTCACTTTTTGGATTTTCGGAGAAAATGGCATTGGTTTCATATGTTCCAAAACCCAGGAAACAAGTTGTGCTGCTTTCAACACAGCACATTGTTGAAAAGGCAGTTTTCGGACCTCAAAATAAACCTCTCATGATATTGGACTATAACAGAACAAAAAGAGGAGTCGACGTGTTTGACCAAATGGTATCTATATACTCATGTTCTCGTCAAACCAATCGGTGGCCCATGGTTGTTTTCTACAATTTGTTGGATGTTTCAGCTTTAGCCACAGTTATTATTTTTCACCATTTTAACCCTCCTTCAAAAAATATAAAGGTATTTAGAAACGAAAAGCTTATCCAACTTGCACAAGAACAAATGGAAAAGGAGTTGGATGATCGTTCGCATCCTTCAATGGAAAAAAGGTTATCCAAAGTTAGTCTTGATGCTCTCCGCGCTATGGGAAGACAATTGCAGGTTTTTCGTTCAGTTGACGAGAAGCTTAAACGAAAACAGGTATTGATTATTGTAAAAAAAACAAAATATTTCTAAAAAGCTTTTTATTTTCAGGCCAGATGCCACCTTTGTCCGAGAGCAGACGACAGGAAATCCAGATCAACTTGCGATGTTTGTGAAAAACACATTTGTCATCGCTACATCAATGCAGTTTGTACTAAATCTCTGCCAGAACTTCCATCTATACCAGAATAATATTACGCACCGAAATGTTAATTATAATTATTATTAATTCATGAAAAATAAAATAAACATTAAAAAAATGTATTTGTTTTACATTTTGATCATTGGGGTGTAACACATCCCAGGCAAGTGTGGACGACCTTTTTTCACACGAAATTTCCAAAAAATCAAGTTGAAGCTCATTGATTAAATAAAGAAGAAATTTATTCAGAAAAAAGAATTTTGTTCACTGATTTTTTATCCCAAGTCGAAAAACTGATTTTCAAAAAAGTTACAAGTATTTAAAAGTCGGTGTATCACACCCCAGGATGTAAACTATGGTTAAAAATACGGATTTGCGGTATTTAAAAAAAAGAGGACTTTTAGCTTCCAAGCAATTGCACGGGAATATCAATCCTACCTTGTCTTAGAAAAATATTTACCCATCTTTTATACCACTGGTTGACATGATGGGTTGTACTTCTTAGTACATTTTGGATTATATATTTGCACTCACTAGTATAGTCAAAATGTTTTTAAACAGGATAAAAATATAGTATGCTTTTTTCGATTTAGGGTGGCTTTTGATTCTGTGAACAAAACTTCTCTGATCTTTAAGCTTTCAAATTTAGCTTTATCGACAAAATTCCTTATTACCAATACTTCGGCTGCTTTTTGGAATGGAATATAAATGTCCGAATTTTTTAACACAAGAGCTAGTGTCGCTCAAGATTGTAAGTCTGATTTATTGATGATGTTACCAAAGATATCCCGGATAGAATTAAGTGTGGTAATACGAGTACCAAAACTATGCAGTTTCAAATAAATAAGCTCAAACGATTTTGCGAATTATGGGAGCTCTCAATTAATGTCACAAAGTCAAAAGAAATGATTTTTGAAAGCTCTTTATATAAATGCTTACAAATAAATACTTAGATTTCCTAGTAGCCTTGATCTTCGACCACATGTTAAAGAAAAATGTGTTGAATCTAAAACAGCATTAAATCTTATGTGGTCAATATTTTTTGATCTTGTTAAGACAGTTCAGATCGATTGGCAGGGTGCGTTCTATAGATTTATAACTAAGTTAGATGACTCTCTTTATCTTCAATGTACCTAGGTTACCGTAGCAGTTTAATAGACTGATTGATCAAATAAAAATTTTGAAGTTTGTATAATGAAATGAAAATTAATTTGTTAATAATTGTATTTGTACTGTTTAAATGAATCAAACACAAATGTTATGTTCAATGATTTAATATTTTCTAAAAGTATGTTTTCTTCAACCTTAACTTTTTTCATTATGAAACAATATGAAAATTGTAAAATATTGAGAACTTTAGTAAAGAATTTGTAAAAATAATAATAATAAATAATATTTTAATGATGTAGAATGAATATATAGTTTTGAATATATTTGAATATATTGAAGGTATTCATGCTGACACATAATCAGACTTGTAGCCACCTTTTTTGCACCAACATGAACTTCAATCATACATCTTAGCAGACTAAATACATTCGTAAATTTCACAAATCTCTCAGACTTCATACAAAAGTTACAAAGTGTATCTATAATTTTTGTCGATCAAGTTAAATTAAGTTTTTAAATCTCAGTCACTATTAATCCTTTTTTTATTTACTAAACTCGAATTTTCAAAATTCGTTCTGTTCAATTAAAACTCAGACAAAAGATGATTTTAGGATTTGGTAATTCAAAAGAAAAATCTAACACTCACAAAATAGTGTTCTAAAATCTAAAGCACACTTCACTGACTCAACAACTCGCATAACAACTTGCTTTTGGTAGTACATTTTAGACACTTCTTATGATAAGCGCAAGCACCACACACTATACACTACACAGCACACCATCAATGAGCACAATTTAAGTTTAGCAAGTTTTAAATTACCTACTAATGTGCATCATGAAACAATTTCAAAACTATCTCCACTTCTATATTTTGTACATAATGTGACTGTCTAATGTCTACACAACATGCACAGTATACAGTATCGGCACAACACACAACATACAACACACAGCTCTAAGCTTTTCCTGGCAAAATGAAAACAGTTGTTTCCGCTTGAGCGAGAGATACAATAAGGATATATTTTGCTGATGCTAAATCTATAGCAATGGATCTATCACTTTGCCACACGTCCACACCCACTTTAAGTTAGGTCCTCCATCACCATCTCCTACACCATCAGTACCTAAGTATTAAAGACCGAAAGGGAAAACTCCCAAGTCCCAAATGATGATGTAAACGACACGATGACTTTGAAGTTGAGTAGGTACGATGATGCGGAGAATTGGGATTGCTGAGGCTGAGGATATGTGGGCTAGGTAGTTAAGGCAGAATTACTCGACTGGTTTTGCTTATACTATACGCCATCCATACCTTGTCTATGCCAAGCTGAGCTTCAAATGCATGCATTCTATTGCCATTCAAATTCAATGTCCTTTTGATTGAAATTTACTCAAATTTAAATCCTGTTACGGGGACACAGAGCGTCAGCTAGCAAGAAAGTAGAGAAGAGAGTGAGCCATAATATTGAATTTGGTATTAGTTTGGAACTTTCTTTTCGTTCGAATTGCATGCTTCCTGTGAATGGACAAACTTTCAAAAAGTTCCTTCTAACCTAACCGTAGATAGTGGATATGTATAAATGAGCTTCTATAATATTCCCTGTTGTAACTGAAAATTGAGTTTAGATGAAAAATGTATCCCTAAACGTACCTACATACTCGTATATATTATGTATATTTGAGTCCTGGTATATTCCATATGTGAAATGAACATCATAGAAAAAAGTCTCCACAAATGCACATGGTCTGGTCATTGAATTGTTGGATTATGGCTTTTGAATGGAATGGAATATGGAACTTTCAGAGAATTTATGTTAAAGGTATGGTTATGACATAAAAATGGTTTCAATTTTACTTTATTGATATAGCAACATTATAAATGAAGGTAGAAATAGCTGGAGTAGTTATACATATATGACAAGTTGTGATGTGTATTCTTAAGAAAAATCCATCTTCCAATTTTGACCAAACTTGACATGAAATGGGCTTCATAGAAAATATCATAATATCCTTTTTTGTTTTCGCCTTAAAATTGTGAATCAGTTTTCCTTAAACTTAAAACCATTTCAAAAATTTTAATTAGTGGTATCGTATCTTCAACACATGATACTAATTTTAGAAATGTTATTCTTGAACTTTCAAAGAGTTTCCATTTTTCGAAGAAGTACGAAATTTTGTAGGTATATTTTCTTTTAAACAAATAAATGCCGCAAATATTGGCATAAGCCAGCGATTTCAAGTAGCCTCAAAGAAATAAGTCTTTTGCAGTTAAATTAAGCGATCTTGAGCGACAAAGTGTACCAAGTAGTTTAAGGTGTGCATTGGTTTTTAATTCTTGAACTTTGACAGGTAAAGATGGAGATTGATAAGACAAACCACATTCACGTATTACGGCTAAAGAAGGAATATCTGTACTCCACAGTTCGGCCGAAGCTTTGCTCAAAGGTAAATTAATGGACATACGTAGAAGCGCGAGTTTTACCGTTGAACTGTTCTGTTAAAATAACGGTTAAGAAATAATAAACCTTACGAAGATGTTCAAGTGACATAATTATGAGTACGTTATTTTACTGTCCCCAATGATTTTAAAACTCTTAGTTTAATACTGTCCAGGAGGCTTTGTGGAGCACAAGCCCAGAGTTTGACTTATAACTATTAACTACTGAAGATTTGGACGTAGGTTTTATAAATTGTAGCCAGATCAGAAGGTGAAGGAGAGAACAAATTTCTTGCATCGTCTCAAAAACCTCAAAAATCTTGCTGCATTTTTGTCGGAATCGCGTATATGATCTTTTCTCAACATACCAAGAATATGGAGATTTTCAGCTTCATTTGATGAAATGGCATTTGGAGTGTATCTCGCTAACGATAAAAGACAGCAAAGGGTTTTCAAAGTGTTAAATTCTATCCTGTTTATTATTTTTGGAGCTGGAGCTTATTTTTTTTAGTGGCACTTCCGAATCCAAAGAAGAGGGATATAAAAAGCTAAGAGTACTATGGCAAGCGAAACAATTAATTGGATTAGATGTGGTAGACAGGAGATCATAAATAAAAATAACAAAGAGTGTCGGAAACAAAAAGGAGCCCTGGGGCACACCAGTATTTATTTTGTGGTTTTTAGACTTGAACACATCAAATACTACTTGTATTGAAAGGTCCTTACGGCCGGTCATTAAGAAGCTCTCAATCTTGAAGATATTTTTTAACCTAATAAGAAATCAGTGTTTAAAAGACGAGTTGGGGAGAAGGGACGTACAAAGTGCAATCAGTCGATAATTAGAGGGAGGAGGATTTCCCCTTTTTTGTTTATGGGTTGGACAAATGCTATTTTCAATCTGGATATTACTCAAATAGGAAACAATTATTTCCGATCTCTATTGTGACTGGTGCTGTGTGGGCGGTTGTATCGTCTTTTTAAAACCAAAGGTTCACCAGACCCCTCTCGCCATTTTTCGGCATATAGAAGTCGTTTATCATGTCTCTGTTGATTTCGCCAATAATATATGGGCTAATATCGGCCGCATAAAAATAAGGCTCAATATTTTAGAAGAATTGCATGTCGTTAATGTGTTTTACTGAAATCGTTCATACAAATATTTTGTAAATAGAATTTTTGTCAGACTCTAGCTGTTTACAACTGTCACTAGTAAAGTATTTCTTGTCATAAAAGTGCTTTCTCAAATTATCCGTTCGAATTCGGCAGATAAACTGTAGGTCCCCTCCATCCCTGACATTAGTCGCACACAGAAATGGTTGTGAGTTTTAATGCGCTATAGGCACTGCTTCTCCACGAAGTGTTGCGACGCCTAATTTATTTTATTTTTTGCTGGCAAGTAATACTGGGGGTGAAATTGTATGACCGTTTCGAGAGCATAATCGTCAAATTTGTTGGGGTCGATACAAAAATTGCAATTGTATTAAAGGGTATAATAACAAAAAAAACATACAATTTCAGGTGCCTTAAACTCTGAAAATGTTTAAGTAAAACATATTCTTTGAGCTTTGATGACAAAATAAAACCACTTGTTATTGCTTCATAGGATGAGTGTAGGTAGAACCCCAAATTTGGGAAAATGTTGCTGTCTCAAAAGACTTAAAGTGGACGAATAAACCGCTAGCTTCAGCTTTCACTCAAGCTTTCTGGTGGGCATCATTTTTCATTCCTGAGCTAATATATTTGTTCCCATTTCTCTTTAAGTTCATACAGGCATCGCCCCGGGCTTACCAACAGGTAAGTGACATTTTCAGACCCATAAAAAATGAGAAGCAATAGCGTAAATAAGACCCTTATTCCAAATGTAATAAATAAAATAAGTTATGTGGTGCATCAGTCCGTTGAGAACAAGATCCTAGTGACTTACAACTCTCAATCATTTCTGTCTGCGGGTAATAATTTTCAGAGATGGAAGGGACTCATAGTTTTGAGCTGAATCCGAACGGCTTATTTGAGAAAGCACTTTTTCATGACAAGAATTACTCTTGGATGATTTGTCAATTCTTCGCAAAAGGCCGTACCCGTGAACGTACGTGCACACTCACGCACCGACATCTTTCTAAAATTCGTTAAATTAGTCTGTAGGGCCCTTGAAACGTCGAGAAATGTCAAAATTTTCAATTTATCAAATCTGACCTAGAATTATTTCAAATCCTTAGTTAATTTTTTCCAAAACAATTTTCAAGGACACAATGGATGACAGGACCTCTGACATTGGATACAGTGGCGGACTAAGAGGCAGTGACACCCGGGGCGGTAAAGCAAGCTTACACCCCTTAAAAATTTAAGAAAAAAACACGAACAAAGATTTTATTTAAAGGTACTTACGAGCTTTTATTGTACTGAATGTTTCGATTATATCATTTAAATCTATATTTCTTGTGTGCTCCGTTTCGATTGAAAGTATAGCCAAATTAGTCAACCTAGTTTGGCTCATCGTTGATCTTAGATAAGTCTTTATTCATTTTAATTTGGAAAAGTTTCGTTCACACGATGCCACTGAGACGCAAATTGTTAAATAAATTCTCATCGCCAATGACAGACTCGGTAAAGAGTCTAAAAATCCCACTTAACAATGAAGCTTAAAAATTCAAAGGCTGTCCAAATTTCCGCATCTTTTAAATTTATCTTTGAAGCTACCATGTGACGCCGAATTCGCTGGATTTCCAATATGATACTGTTGTCTGAAAGTTCTGTAAATGTCGAGGTAAGCATTGGAACCACAGCCCGCAGTTCTTCTTCCGTTCCATACAGCAATATTTTCGGTTGAAGAGCTGAGAAAACTGACGCAATATCTTCCATGGCCTTAGATCGATGCACAAGTTCAGTATAAAATGTATCCTGACATTCTAACATGGCTCTTCGTGTTTCCTCTTCCAACGTCAAACCAGCATCTTGAGCCTTTTCGCCTGGCATAATTTTCTTCTTTTTTCTTCTTCCCCGCCTTTCAATTGAAATTTCTAGCTCGGTGCATTGTTCTCTTGCGTATATTACGGCCTTTTTCTAGGATTCATCACGGTGTTCACGAAGAAAGCTCGCTAGTGCCTTAAGTTTTATTACACTTTTTTCTAGAGTGAGCCCGGATTTTTGCAAGTATTTCTGTGCTGAATCAACTTCTTCCAAAATATCGAACCAGAATGAGTAGTAGTGTGCAAAGTTATTTTTCTGTTACTGATGGCACCCCCTATTAGTCTGCCACCCGGGGCGGACCGCCCAATTCAAAAACGGATTCATCACTTTGAAAAATTATTGTGCTATGTGCACAATGTGATTTAGAAGATCCTAGCTTCAGTCACTTTCTTTTCTCAAGAATCTTTAGAGAGTTTACCATTATCGTCACTTGACAGTTTAACATCGAATGTACCTCCAACCATTTAAAGTTTTCTTATAATTCACGATATCATGAAATATAATTTGGTAAACATTTTTTCTTGTGATTACCAACTACAAAATAAGAATCTGTTTAACATAACTTTTTTTTTTTAATATTTCAAAACGTTCGCTTTTTCCAAAAGTCCAAATGAAATGTTTGTTTTTTTTTTCAAAATCACGGAAGAGCAGTTGCGCTTATGCCTTTAAGCCAGTTGCACAAAAAGTTCAGTAGTTTTGTTTTTAACCGCCAAGCATTCCGAGCAATTGGAAAACCGCAATTTGGCCAGCCTATCCCCAAAAAAGGCGAATCTTCCTCACCCTCTAATTACCGACCGATTGCACTTAACTCCCTTCTTTCCAAGGTCATGGAAACGCTGATTAATTATCAGCTCAAGAAATGTCTAGAAGATCTAAAGATTCTTAATGACCGACAATACAGCTTTCGCAGCAATAGGTCCACTGGTGATCTCATGGTTCATTTCACCGAACAGTGGAGCAAATCTTTACATCGCTTTGGAGAAAGTAAGATTATTGCACTTGATATTTCAAAAGCATTTGATAGGGTTTGGCATCAGGCTCTCTTCTCGAAAATGCGTGCTTTCGGTTTTCATGAATCCCACCTTCATTGGGATTAGTAATTACCTTTCGAATCGTTCAATACAAGTTGTATTGCATGGATTCAAGTCTGAAAACCACAAAATAAATGCTGGTGTGCCCCAGGGCTCTGTTCTATCTCCATGACTCTTTCTCATTTTTATTAATGATCTCCTGTCTGCAACTTCTTATTCAATACATTGTTTCGCTGACGATAGTACTCTTAGCTTTTATATTCGTTTTCAGATTCTCATCCCTCTTCTTCGGATGTGGAACTTCAACGACAAAATATGATAAGCTTATAAATTCCGGCTCAAACAGCATTGTACAATGAGGAATACAAAACCGAATTTAATGCTTCGAAAACCCATGCTGTCTTGTATCGTTAAAGTGGGATATACCCCTTTTGCCATTATTCATGGATGGCACTTGCATCAATGAGACTGAACATCTCAATACTTGGTGTGTGTACCACCAACCACCTCTTGCGGAACGATCACATACGCGATGTCACCAAAAATGCCGCAAGATGTTTAGGTTTTCTAAGGCGATGCCAGAAGTTTTTCTCCCCCTCTGATCTGGCTGTTATTTACAAGACTTATATGCGTCCAAAGCTTGAGTATAACTCCAATATCCTGGCAGCTGCATTCCTCCCCTTAAACAGTTCAACCATAATACTCGCGAGCCCAACTTCGGTCGTACTGTCAAGAACAGAGATTCGTTCATTAGCCGTACTACGCGAATGTGGAATGCCTTGCCACACTCTGTCTTTCCCAGCCATTGCAATATTCAGGAATTCAAAACCAAATCTTAACAACTTAAGATTAATTGTGGAAAACGTTGGCTGCAAAACTTCCCAAAACAAGATGAAAAAGAAATTTAAACTCAAACAAAGTTTTATATCCGCTGATAAAAATGATTGGCGCAAATTTTAAACGATTTGTTAAAATGGTTAACCCATTTTTCGCAAATTTCTAAGCTTAAAAGATGATTTACCATATTACATCCGTAAAATTATTCTTATAAGAGCAATTGATCGAATGATCCTTTAATGGCCCAGTCAACAGTTGGGATTTGGGAATTGCAATTAATAAGACCGTTTAAACGTATTTTCTTTATTTATTTTCAAAAACTGTCACTCTTTAGACATGTTTGGATGCTCGTTTTTAAAATAAAAGGCAATTATAATGCACTAGTTAGCTTAACCAAAAGAAAAACTTTATATTTTGGACCTCCTTAGTAAATTGCTAAGTATTTAACAAATTGCTAACTAGTAAATTTTTAAACCCTTAAACAGGTTCTTTAAAATTTTGCGCCATTATCTTTTCTTTACTCTAAGATCACTTAGTACTAACTTCATAAACCCATTCTTATATTTTCTAACTCATTCAGGTTGCTTGAATGAATATCGATTACTATCTTAAATTTGAATTCATATATTTGTCACAATTATGCAGTATGTACTTCTATGTACATAAAACTCTTCGAAACAACAAATCGATTCATCTGCATTTTCTCAATCCTCAAATAATATTCGCCTGAGTTGCTTTCCATTCTAATATCTATCTATCCCCACCTAGTATAAGAGTATGTCCTTAAAGAGCTATAGCTTGAGTCTTGAAACCAAAACAAAACAGAAAAACTAAATAAAATGACATGTAATACAAATTTAAAATTGATTTCCTTGAACCTACGCTATCAAGTGGAATAAACTCTAAGACATCCTGCAAGAGGATTAGCAATGGCAAGGCAAGACCTCGTTTTGTTGTTGTTGTTGTTGTTGTTGTTGCCTGTGCTGTTGTTGTTGATAGTGGTATTTTGTTGGATTTTCTATGAAATGCTTTTGGTTCAATTTTAAGGAAATTGTCAGTGTGTCTTGTAATCTTTTATCAAGCAACGTCTGCAAATATATTTTGTCAAATATTATAGTCTGGGCCGGAATGTTTTATTATTTATATTAAAGAATACCACAATGAACTGGCTGATTGACCCACACAAATTAACGAATTATATTTTTAATGTCTTTAATTTTAATTGGGGTAGGTAATATTTAGAAAAGAGTCTTAAGTTTTTGAATAACAAGCTCTTGAAAGCCATTGTGATCACCTCTTTGAGAAATCTGACGGTAGTAGTTATTTGATAGAGTTAACAAGTATTTTTGGATTTTCTGAGCCCAACAAATCTGCTTATTTACTCGTACATATAGCCTCCGACGCGTAGTGTCTTAAATTGAAAATTTAACTGTTAAATATTTAATTGAAACATATGATACACATATAGAATTTATTACTTTCATCTTAAAAATAGTTCTTATGATTGGTGTTTGGACTAATTGTCTGAATCTTGATTTCCCCATTTTAAGAAACTATATCCCACTAGCTTAAATAATTTCTTGATGATCAGTTGAGTCTTAAAGACTTTTTACTTTTCTATATTTTTTGATTTTTCACTACAGTCATTAAACTTTAAAAAAAAAAAATTAGGTGGCGCAAAAGTCCAATGAGAACTAAGGCCTAGTGACTTACAAATCTCAACCATTCCTGTGTGCTAGTAAAGTTGCCAGGGATGGAGGGGACCTACAGTTTTTTTATCCATCATGCCACGGGTACTACAAACTCATTAAACTTTTACCAATAAGTTTTTTAAGACATTTTTGATGATTACTAAAGAACTCATTTTTGTTCAGGACACATGCTTAAAAACCTAAATTTATTTGGGGATTTACAGAAGCGTGGCGTATTAGTATGTGGGGGATACCATATACCCTAACCTATATAAGCTCTTAATATATAGTCGAACGCTTGGAAAAATCCGATTAGTAAAAAAAGTTGATACCAAAAACCGAAGCAACAACTATTCCTAAAAACAAAATAGAACACCTGCAAGTACGTGGTATCTGTATTTGCTACTCCAAGTTTCTATTTCTTTCTCACATTTCACTACGTGCTCCTTTCGCACTTCATCCCTTTTCTCACAAGGGGACGCGATTTTTCACTCCAAAATAATTGTATCCAACGAAGAATAACGTTTTTGACATCTGGTAAAATTTTGAGACAAATCGTTGTAATCGTAATAAAATCGTTGTAATCGAGTTGGTAAAAATTGATTTTCGACTCAAATTTTTTTTCAAAAATTAAAAATATTATCTTTAAACAAATTTCATCTTATACAAAAATATTGATTTCGACATTCAGTAAATTTTTGTATAAAAATACAAAAGTCAATTTTGTCATACATACAACTTAAAATCCACACAAAATAGTAGCAAAATTGGTGAAAACTGAAATTCGATTCTCGATATCTCATGAATAAACGAAGGTATTGGCTTCAAAATGATTTGCTTCTGTGCTTTATTTTATTGTTAACGTAAGATATTGTTCTTAAAAAAATACAATCTGTATTTGTTTATATGATTGAGTTGATTTTGTAGCTATTATCTTTTTGGCAACACTGGTTTAAATAGCTAACGCATGTTTCGTGTTTTTTGACAGTGAAACGTCAAACATCTTCAGTTTGGTCTATAAATTAAACCATGAATTGTCTTACAAACGACCAACCAACGCTTGCAAATTATTGAATTTTATTATCAAAATGCGTGCTCTGTTAAGAAAGTTCATCGCGCGCTGAGATGATATCCAACTTTTGTTTGCCCCAAAATGCAAGAGCTTGACTTGCATGTCATGTGGTTTCAACAAGACGGTGACATATGCCACACAGCACGCGCAACTATGGAGTTATTGAGAGGCGAGTTCGGTGAACATTTTAATTCACGTTCGGCCCCCTAGATCGTGCGGTTTAACGCCTTTTTTGTGGGGCTATTATTTTAAAGCTCATGTCTATACAGACAAACCCGCTTCAATTGACGAATTGGAAGACAACATTGAAGCATTTATTCGTAAGATACCGGCCGAAATGTTGGAAAGAGTATGCCAAAATTGGACTAAGCGGATGGACCATTTGCGGCGCAGTCAAGGTCAACATTTGCATGAAATAATCTTCAAACATTAAATTATTTGGATCGTACTATGGATTCAAATAAAGATTTCATGCATTTTTCTGAATTTTATGTTTTTTTTTTTGAAAAACTTTCCTATAGCTTTCAAAAAATCACCCATTATATAGAATGTCGTGCAGTACGCTAAACTACAATGTTAATTAAAAGAATTATTTCCCAGATGACCTAACAACGGATCAAATTTTAATGATATTTAGACTAAGGGAAGAACTGCTCAATCTAAATGTCATTCCCCACAGAGAAGAGTTGCCTGCGAATTATACAATATGGGTAGAAATCCAGTGCTACGAGAAAGAAGAAGACATGTCTTTGAAAACAACGTTTTATCGGAAGAGCCGATAACACATCATCTTAATGAAGTATATGTTCCTTTGTTAAAAAATTTTTTTGTAAAATTGCATTAGAATAAAGAACCAGAATTATTAACGATAACTTTTAAAGAATTTTAAAGGACATACATATATGTTTATAGAATAAAATGTTGTCAATCAGACAGACGGCAAAAAGTCATGCTAAATATTTGTAATAATTATAATAAACATTGCAAATAACTCTGAATCTACTTGTCAAATGTAAAAACGTGACATTTTCAAAAGTTATAGCTGAACAAATAGCGTTTTTTTTTTTTTAAATAAACGTGTTTTATGTGTATAAATAGATATCGGAGGGCCTGCCGAATTCAAAACGTGTTTTTTTTAAAACACTTGTTTACCCACAGAATTAAGGCCCAACTATAATAGGCATAAGCAAACATAAGCTTATGTCAAAAACCCAACGAAAATTCACTTAAGTTTGTGAAATTACTGCGGGTAGCCATAATGCAATTTCGCTCACTTATCTACATGTCAAAATAATATTCGCAGCTGTGAAATTTGGTTGATTTTTTTGATTTAGGGCTTTTTTGATTCAGGACTTTTGTTTTTGTTAAAAAAAAATGGAGATAAAAAACAAATTAAAAAATTAAAGCTAGTAAGTACAGTATTTGAAGGACTTTGTGTTTTAAAAGAAATGGACGATCTACTTAAAAAAAGAAGGAAACGTTCTTGTGCTGTTCGAGAAATTTGGTTTTTTCCATGTTACCTTTTTAAAAATCAAAGAGCTTGATAGTGGCCAATTTTTTATTTACACAAGAATGCGTCCTGCACTGTGCAATTTGCTGCTTAATTTGTTGTCACCACACATGCTAAAAACGTCTATAAGAGAATCAGTTTCACCCGAATGTCGGCTGGCTTTCCTCCTTCTGTAAGTTCACTTCATGAAAAATGCTTTCATATCTCATTCACTGCTTACTTTCTTTAGTTACTTGTCACAAGGCACCTCTTTTCAGTCACTGGCCTGGTCGTTTTAGTTAGGGAAAGAAACTGTTCGGCAAATAGTACTGGAAACGTCAGAGCTATTGTGGAAAGCTTTGTACCCAATCTATGTGTCTGAACCCAGTACCCAAGATTTTGAAATGATTACTGACGACTTCTGGACTTTGTGGAACATGCCCAATTGTCTTGGGTCAATCGATGGCAAACATTTTGCCCTAAGATGTCCACCCAATAGTGGAAGTCAGTACTTCAATTATAAGAAGTTCTTCAGCATTGTTCTTATGGCCGTTTGCGATGCGAAATATTGCTTCACTAAAAGTTTTGCTAAAGTCGTCAGGCAGGCGCCTATATCAACAACTTCTTGCAATAAAAGCACCTGCGGGTGGCCCGCTTCGCGGGATCTCAGGATTTAAACTCCACTTTTCGGGGTTCACACCCGCTCATGCAACTCCGTTGCTCCGCTTAGGGTATGTAAAGTCGCCAGGCAGGCGCCAATATCAACAGCTTTTTTGAATAAAAGCACCTGTGGGTGGCCCGCTTCGCGGGTTCTCAGGATTTTAACTCCCTTTTTCGGGGTCACACCCGCTCACGCAACTCCGTTGCTCCGCTTAGGGTATGTAAAGTCGCTAGGCAGGCACCAATATCAACAGCCCAAAAAGTGTATAAAAGAATCTGAACGTACGACGTAACATGGAGCGGAGCGGTGCAACCCGCGCGGCGCGGCGCCGCAACAGCGAACGGTAGCGCGTGCGATCCTTATTCGATTAGGAAAAAAAGCCAAAAAGTTTGTTTTGTGGCGTTTTTTCCTTTAAGATTTGGAAAAAAAACCAAAAAGTTTATTTTTTGGCGTTTTTTCCTTTTTTGTTTGGAAAAAAGTCCATTTTTGGCGTTTTTTCCAAACAAAATTTTTTTGGCCTTTTTTCATTATTCTAAAAGGAAAAAACGCCAAGAAATTTTCGGAAAAAATAGCCAAAAAATCCGGAATTAACACCAAACTCTTTGGATTCTTTTTCCTAGGAAAAAAAAGCCAAAAAATTGCATGGAGAATTTTTGGCGTTTTTTTCCATTTTATTTTTTTGGCGTGATTTCCTATGGCGTAATTTCAGGGAGCCCTACTTTCCATTGCTGCAGAAAAATTTTGTCCGTTGAACGATTTGTCTACTAGTATAGAAGCATTGTTGTTTTCTTTCAAGAAAAGCACCAAATATATATCAACACCCCGTTCTCCACAAAAGTCACAAAATATACACCTAAAAATTTCACTCAGATTTTGGTTATTACTCACTCCCAAAATTTGCTGTCGGATTTTGTACCAACACTTTTGCACTGTTTTCCCGATTCTTGTAGTCCTGTTTATTCCAGTAAATGACTCACCTCTTTTCAATTTGTTTAATTTTTGTAGAAAATAGAAAACTATTTCTTTTAAATAAGTACCAATTCATTTTATTACAAAAAAAATAACAAAAAAAAACTGTAAAACTATATAAAAATACAAATAAATACAATTCACTGTTTTAACTTAATAAAATAAAAAACAAAACAGAAACACTAAATACTAAATACTAAATACTCCCAAATGACCTATGCTGCCTCCGTAGCTGGGTAACTCGGGCCAGCATTTCCATCTTATATGCATCCTTTACATCTGGTGGCAGAGCTCGCATCATTGCCATGATGGATGATAGAAACTCTTCATCCCCATCATCAGCGATTGAGTGTGATGGGACAAAACTTGCATCAAGCTTTTCCACTACCTTGCCAAATTTTTCGCATAGCCCATCAAATGCTGTCTTTCTTTTTTTTGATGAGGCTGTGGCAGTGGAAAAGTCTTCTGCGGTAGTACAACCATCATCACTGAAAAACTGTGCCGTCTCAATGTTTTCATTTTCATTAATTTCGTTGGAGATTGTATTTAGTATTTTTATTTATCTATGAAAAGCTTACACTGTAAGATACAATATCTTATAAAAAAAGTGAAGCTAGCGATGTGTTAAATGCTACAGGTTTGATTGAAATTCAAGTGTTACATATTTTTATTTTTATACATTGATTATAATAGAATAAACTAAGAATTACAATAATATAGTTTAAGTTCTTTTCCTAATTGCTTCGTGTTGCTTATATTTCTATTTCTTATCTCTCTTGGCAATGAATTCCATTGTCCTTTAACAATAAAAATAAATTATTAATCTTTAAAATTTAAACACAATAAAGTAAAGTTTACTTACTTCCTTGGCTGCATGGAGTCTTTTAGGAAAACCATTTCCTCCATCAGCTCCCAAACGCAATGTTCTGCTGCGCCACTTCCAGAAGGTTGATTCAGCTTCCTAAGTTCCCTCGAGTACCTTTCTCGGAGGGCCTTCCACCGCAACCTGCATTCTGAATCTAAAATATAAAAACACGTAAATAAATACTTTTTGCAAATAACATATTTTATGAATTGCTTACCTGTCCTTTTTCTTTCTTCAGCTATTGCCTTCCACGCCTTTTCTTTTTTTAATTTATTAAAATAAAAGGCGTCCCTTTTGTCATAAAGACATTTATTTCTTCGGACACCTTCTATTAAAATGAATTCAAATTCAGCAATGTTTTCCATTTTATTGTTTTGTTTTTTATCTTTTTATCTTTAATAATCACCACAGAATGACAAGCCAATGACAGAATACACAGAATGAGATATTCATGCAAAAACACTATATGAAGATATAAATCCTTCGTACGTATTACCCTCCAAAACCCATTTGTTTACATTATTGTATTTGTAATGTGAAAGAATTCAACAAGAAAAATTGACGTGTTTTCACGCATACATAGAAATAACTAATGAGTTTTTTGGGGAAATTTCATAAATTAGAAGAGCGAAATGACACGCACACTATCAATAAGTTTATGAGGCTGATTTCCGGTTATGATAATTTCTGAGAGGTGTATTCCAAAGTGAATTGTAGTTGGTGAAAAATACCGTGATTTCACACCGGGGAAATCACTGGGTTAATGGAGTAGCTGATATACTTGGGTACTTTACATTGGTGAAAAATGTGATGAATATTCACCAGTGGTTTCCTTAGGGAAGCCAATGTAACTCATTCACTAGTGCAAATTGACCTGGTGAAAAATGTGGTGAATGTTCATAAAGGAAGTCAATCATGTTTTTATTACCTAATTATTTTTTTACTCATACCTAAATCTTTGGATACAAATATTTAAAAAAAACAGTCATGTAAATTTTTATCATTTTATTTATCGTCCAAATCAGGGATTGTTTCAATAGGGAAATTTGTAGACATTTCTTTTGAATTGATAACATCGGCCTTTAGGAAGTGTTTGATGTGGGCTGCCAATTCAAAAATCCCATCTTTTAGCTGCTCCATGGTGACACACAAACGTTTAATGTCCGCTCTCATTTCGTCTATTTTATCTTGTTGATTCTATACAAAATGTAAAGCAGAATTATAGAAATTTAATTTTGTAATTTAATAAAATAATAGTTATAATTACCGTTTTCTTAAAAATCCGCCTTGGCTGCTTAGTGGGTGAAAATTCAATGGAGTACATTGCTGACTGTTTAGATCCGGAAGCCTTTAGAAAAATAGCAATAAGAAAGGACTAGATAATTGTTAAAAGGGATTTGTAATTTAAATGAAATTACCTGAATATTTTCCTTGTTCATTTTTGATTCTTTGGTGATTTATAAAAATTAAAGCTTTTTTACACTTTAATAATTTATTTTCTAAACTCTTTTTTAATAACTATTATTTTTAATATCGGCTTTACGCACTTGACACTGTGAACAATGGAATTCAACTGAAAAAATAAACAATAGAAGAAAAGGATTTTATTTAATTAAAACAAGGGCGCGTAGCTAGCCGCGCGTCGCGCCTAACCTTACTACTGGAAAACCCAAACGCATTTTTTTTATCTTTTCTGTTTCTTGAAAAAACAACAATGCTTTCAAAAAAAAATCACTTACCCCGAACACTGTGCATTGTTGTTGGAAATAACTTTGTTTCTAAGCAAACCAGGCTGAGGATCGCGAATCGAAATTTGTATGATATGTAAAAAACCCGAACATTGCAATCCTTCAACCATCCGTCGCCATCACCGTCGGGCGTTGTTGTTGGAAATAACTTTGTTTCTCGAAGCAAACCAGGCTGACGAACGGGAACGGCAATTTTTTATTATATGTAAAAAACAAGAGCATTGAAATTCTGAAACTGAAGCCAATCTCCTCAGTGGCAGGTAGAGAAGAGAAAGGCAAATATAAACAAACACAAAACCCATCTCATGCTTCATATCGTGAATAAAATATTTTACAAAGAAAAAGATAGGGTGGATTGTAAAATCATAGGAAAAACGCAATGCCTTTCAGTAAGGATTTCATTGCATGCTATTCCTCAATGATTCGAGTAGCTGATTTCCTTGGCGATTTCACACAAAATTTTCATTGGTGAGCAAATTTCCTACTGGGTACGTTCTCGATTTTTTTTTTTCTTAGCTCAAGAGCCAGTAGATATATCGACTTCAAATAAATTTTGTTATACCGATAATAATGCAGAAAGATGCAGAAAGGATTCTTAATAAAATTGCATGGGTGGTTTTCTTACCATAGCAATTTAAAAAAAAAGGTGACAATTTTGGTTAACCCTAAATATCTCACGAACCAACAACGCTAGATATTTGAATTAAATTTTAAATTATATATTGTAATGTTATACCAAACTCATATACATTTGGAAAAAACTCCAATTAAGGTTTTTTTATAAATAAAAAAATAAAACTGAAACAAATATTTGTCACCTCGAAAATTTTATGAACATAAAATGATTTTATCTACAAAACAATTTTGTGCAACGAAGAATAACTTTTTTAACATTTGGTACAATTTGAGAAAAATCGAATTAACACTTTTTCAATAAAAAATAAAAACCTAAAGAAAAACATTACCATAAGTTGGTAAAAATTGATTTTCGACTCAAATATCTTTTCAAAAATTTGAGATATTCGCTTTAAACTAAGTTTATCTTATAAGACATATTGTTTTCAACATTCGGAAAAATTTTGAGAAAAATCGAATTGAAAGTTTTTTAACAAAAAATAAAAACCTTAAAAAAGCATTACTAATTATATTGGTTTCAAACTTATTTTATCTCACAGATTGTTTTCGATATTCAGTAATTTTTTTATAAAAATCCAGCAGTCTGCTTTTTCATAAAAAAATAAAATCTAAAAAAAAAATAAATAAAAGTTGGTATAAATTTACTTCCGACTCAAATATCTTTTCAAAAACTAAAAATATTGGATTAAAACTAATTTTATCTCACAGAAAATATTGTTTTCAACAATCTGTAATTTTTTATAAAAACACAACATTCAATTTTCATAAAAAATTAAAATCTACACAAAATTGTTAAAAATTGATGTTCGGTTCTCGATATCTCGTGAACAATTGAAGATATTCCCTTCAAATTAATTTCATTCATGCAATTTGTATCTTTTTATTTAAAAAATTAAAAGTTTTAAGGAATGCTACTAAAATTGGTAAAAATTGTTTTTAGACTAAAAATCTCGTTAACTAAAATAGATTTCGAAATCAAACTATTTCATTACATGCAAAATATTGTTGGTAATTTTTTATTTTTTAAGAATAATTCAACTGACGACTTTTTTAAAAAAAAAACACGTAAACCTACAAACGAGCAAGACAAATCGATAGACGGGATGGGAAGTTATCAGTGTGGGTCGCATCCCAGCCTCTTTTTGTAATTGATATCAAATTAAATTCAACTTTACCCTCTAGACTATTACTTAACTCCAGATTGTGATTTGCTTCATGTTGGGTTTAAAACATTGTGTTGTATATGCTTATTCTGAGGTTGATACAAATGTCTATATATACTTATTCTTATATATATACACAAATATACATTATAACGTGATGAAAAAGGGGGTACATCGGATGGGGCTAGGCGCTATAGGGTAAGGCTCAAGCAGCTGCTGCTACCTTGCTTAAAACCACTCAACTTGATTGAATGAATAAGAACAACGTCGTTGGATGTGTTTACAAGAAGTTCTGTCAACAACTCTCGTATTGTACATCATCTGCGAGCTGCGACATTATGCGCGCTGAGAATTTCCATTTTGTGTATTGCGGTAGCTTTCTGTTATTTTTTTTGAAAATTCCTTGGTTTTCCTCCTCCGGACGGAACTAGGTGATGGAGATGATGATGGCTGATGGTGGGTTGGAGTTTGGTTTTGGGTTTGAGTTTTGGTTTGGGTAGCCATGGTTAAACATATGAATGAGTTCACTGCCAATGCAGTAGTTACTTGCAAATGTTTCACCGTGTCGTTGTTGTCGTCATACAATGACGTGTTGAAGGAAACTGTCACACGGGGACAACAACAACAACAACAAAAACAAAACACAACATCAGCTGTACGAATGGAACTCATTATGTAGATTGTAGACGATGATGAAGATGAAGACGATGATGATGATGATGAAACTGAGAATAAAAATTGTAGGTACTCGAGGACTCACAGGTACTTTATAAAGTGAATAGTAAATGTATCTAGAACTCGGAAAAACCTTACTTAATGTGCGAGCTCAGGCTCAGTATCCAGCATCCAGCATCGAGCATTCAAACATCAGCATAAGCAAAACAAGAAAGGATATCATTTTTGTAGCCCTGCTCGCTGTATACCTACCTACACAAGATTGCGTATTACTTTCACTTGACGTACCTGCTGTGGCTTCGGCTTGGCCTACATTTTGCAATTTGTTACAAGGTTTTCCTTATGACTGCGTTACTAAAGTGTAATGCAATTACATTTTTTCCCTTCTTCTTCTTCTTTTTGCATTTTATTCGAGAGGATGTTTAAATATTTATATACATAAGTACACAAGTAGGTACGATTATACATACATATATATATATATTATTATTTGTTTTTTATTATTATTATTTTCAAGGTGGTTTTATTTTAAATCTTAAGGGATATTTCCTGTGTTATGTTTGTCAGAAGAAAATATTTGATCGAAGGAAATCAACAAAGCGGAAGGAACTTAATAATTCTAAGAACTGTAACGCGACAAGTGGGAATATCTTCAGGTACCTACAACGTATATAAAAGGATTCAGCAACTTTGTTGCCCTTCAATCATAATTTTTGTTTCGAGGAAAAACAAAAAGCATTCCAAGGCAGAAATATGGTGGGTACTCGTATAAGAGATAACCAAGAAGCTTAAGGTAAATTGCGGAAAACATCGAAACTAGCGGCCTACGGGGAATGATGAGAGTGGTCGAAAGACATTATCTTAAATTAATTCGGAATTATTGAAATGAACGGAATAAACGGCCTTCTTCTTCGCCTGTTGGGAACAGGATAGTGGGACGAAATATTTTACAATAAGATAGGGAATTGAATTGAGCCAAGAAAGTGAAGGGAGCTTAAGATGTCGCTATATATTCCCGGCTGCAGTGAACCATCGAAAGCTATTTAAAACCAGAAGATCTTGGAAACATTCAAACTACCTGATTTGTGTTTGATACCACAAAATAGTTTTAATTCTTATGAGTAAGCGAATCTCTGCACAGATAGACCCCCCCTTTACTTCGCCTACTCGTGGGAACTAAATGAGCAATACAATACAAAAACAAAAGCAAAAACGTCAAACCGGTACTCCATCTACACCGGGCGGCAGTTCGGCGGCAACGTCGGCTGTCGTTGTACCTGGGCCAAACACCGGAGAAGGGCTTGTGCCATGTCACTGCCCATCTTCTAGTGCGGTAGATACATCCATTGGCGAAAACGCTTCCTCTGGTCGGTAGTGGAAAGTTCGTGAATAATGATCTTTCCACTACCAAAGAGAGTAAACCTCTCCAGAATGCTCCTAGGAGCTCATATAAACAACGGCGTTATGCGATGAGGATTCTAAAATCCCCTGGTTCAACTTTGGGGGATGGAAGTAATCCCATCCATAGCAAGAGGCAGGAGTGGGCTTAATCCATCCTAGAGAAAACAAACGACTCCACGTCAAAACGACAAAGGTCTTTGGAGGAGTCCACTCCCGTCCCTAAAAAGCCCAAAGTGCAGAACACCAGCACTCCCAACATGGCTAGAGTACCTCTCACTAGACCTTTTAGTGAAGTACTTAAAGAGCCCAACAGGATCATAGTCGCGGTCATTGATATGATCTTCAAAAGTTGTATAAATCTGGTCTATATACCTCAGCGATGGAGAGATGTAAAGGTAGTTTTCATTTCCAAGGCGGGCAAATGCTCGCATGTCAACCCTAAAGACCTAAAACCTATTAGCCTATCATCATTCATTCTCAAAACTCTGGAACGATTGATTGATATCCTTATACGTAATAGCATTGATAAGAGACTATCGATGTCTCAGCATGCTTACTGTAAAGGGAAATCGGTAGAAACAGCCTTGCACACTCTGGTAAGAACTATCGAATACTCCCTAGAGCAAAAGGAATATACTATGGTGGCCTTCCTCGATATTGAGGGCGCTTTCAACAACGTTGACACATCCGCTATCACTTCTGCTACGACGACCCTAAACGTCGAATACTCAATCTGTGAGTTGATTAATCTAATGCTAAAAAGCAGGATCATCAACTCTAAGTTGGGGGATTTTTGTACGAAAAGGTCTGTCAGTAGAGGCACTCCGCAAGAAGGTGGTGTTCTGTCCCCTCTCCTGTGGAACATAGTGGTTAACGAGCTACTAATATCCCTTGAGAGAGAAGCCTACAGAGTGGTTGCATATGCCGATGATGTTGCTATCGCCGTCACAGGGGAACATCCTAACACACTGAGAGACCTCCTCCAAAACGCACTCAATATGCTTACTAGATGGGCTGATCACTGCGGACTTAGTATTAATCCTCAAAAAACAGACCTCGTCCTTTTTACACGGAAATACAAGATCCCAGTAATTGTACCTTCTTCAATAAAAGGTGTACCACTAATTTTTACCAATGAAGCCAAATATCTTGGTCTGATATTGGACAAAAAATGAAGTTGGAAATCTAATATTCAGGAAAGAGTTAAAAAAGCTACAGTAGCTCTTTTCCTTTGCAAGAAAGCCATAGGAAGCAAATGGGATTTTCAACCTCGCATAACCTATGGGCTATACACATCGGCATCCGACCAATACTTATGTACGGGGTTGCAGTATGGTGGACTGCACTGGAGAAAGTCACATACTACGACAAACTCAGCAGAGTCCAACGCACGGCATGTCTCTGCATAAGCGGGGCATTGAGAACCACACCCTCAGCAGCGTTAGACATTCTCCTCCATCTGACACCCCTCGACATCTTCAGCAAACAAGTGGCAGCGAGTACAGCTATAAGACTCAACGCCTCATCTCAATGGACCAACAACAATGTGGGGCACTCCATCATTTTGAATCTCTTTGGTTCTATACCAAAGTACATACTACACTATTCCTAAACCCCTATTTGGAAAAAACTTCCAGGTATCCATTCCATCCAGAGATGAATGGGAAGACAGAAAATTCCTGGATGACAAAAGCATCCATTTTTATACAGATGGATCTACAGATGTTTACTCAGAAAAGCTTAATCTAAGCATCTCATTCCGCCTCCCTAATCATTGTAGCGTCTTCCAAGCGGAAATTTTAGCGATCAAAGAGGTTTTCTCCTGGCTAAGAGAAAACGTGATATCAACTTCTGATATCAACAATCTCTCACCTTCTCTGCACTTGCCCTGCTCTTTCACTAAGACGCAAACTTCATCTGGGAGACTACTCTTTTGATAATCCCAGTGAACTAGCTAAAAAGGATATCAAATATCTTCTTCGCTTTATAAAAAGCTCAAAATGGTTCGACTAGCAAGAAGTAATTTTCTAGATTTATGTGGTATCACAATGGGCCTTTTCTTTTGGCCTAAGTGTGTGGATTCTAACCTAACCTAACCTATGAGTTAAGAGAACCAAGGCATCAGAGGTTCTGATAATTTATTCGGGCAAAAGTTGTAAGCATTTTGCCGTAGGTTAATCTTCTTTTGCACTCGCACTATAGCTAGAAACACACAAATCCACCGAACTGGATAATATCCTTGAAATTGTTCTGAAGAGAGTTGTAGCCATGGCTTGATGGTTAGTGCGTGTCCACCATTCCTCTTTTTAGATAGATGCAGTCTGATACAGGATAGATTGGCAGTTCCGCTAATCTACCACGTCAGACGACGAACCGTGGATAGGCGACTCCTGTACAATCGGGACGTCATGGCACAAGGCGGAGCAGAGCTCCTTCGGTTCAGTAGGGCTGTGTCCGAACGGGACCGAACTGATAGGGTGAAGCAGGAGAACCAGTTTTGGTGGCTTCAATCGGCAACTTGATAGTGAGTAGTCGGGTTGGGGTTTTAAGCCTTGGCCGGCTTACATACTTGTTTTATAGTTTTAGGGTTTAGTTTTAAATAGAATAGGCATGGTGGCACAAAAAAAAAAATACAAAAAATAAAAAAAAAAAAATTAAAAAAAAAAATTTAAAAAGTAAAAAAAAAAAAACATGGAATAAAAAAAAAATTTAAAAAAAAAGACAACAAAATATGAAAAACAAAAAACGTTAGATAGTTAGATTTGCTGCTGTGGTTGTTCTAGTTTTAAGTAGTTTATAGGTAGAATAGGTAGTTTAAGTTTTATTTAAGGACCTTATTTTAAGTAGTTTTAAGTAAAAATAAAAAAGGATATTGATATAAGTTTTTTTTAAATTTTCTAATGAATACAAAAATAAATAAAATTGAATTGAAGTTAAATAGATCTTAGGGCCGAAAGGCATTAGCATTAAGTATTATTGTTTAACTTAGAGTGTCCGTATGGGACCAGTAAGTTAGTTGTAAGTTATGGTTAATTAGGCTAGTTTTATGAATTTTTGTCTAGCTTTAAGATAGATTTAAGATGGAATTAATAAAAATGAATTTGAAAAAAAAAAAAAAAAAGTGCGTGTGACTGTCATGCCAGAGGTCTTCGGTTCAGTCCCTGCCTGTTCCACCTACAGTTTTTTTTTCACGGGTACTGCCTCTTGCGAGGAATGTCTTGAAGCTGAAGAAAAAATCTCAGCACGACCGGAATTTATCTCGAAGTTGTATTGATAAACATTCCAGGTGGCGCGGTGTAAGTATTATGGGTGAATTGCTTGAGGGAAAATATGCAAGTGCATATTTCTCTAGAGTATAATCCGTTAAAATAACTGTAAATAAAACAAGAAACTTTTCGACGGTGTTCAAGTTACGTAAAGCCCCCTATAGACAGCACACTTGTGTCAGTGTGCAGAAATGTGTGCTGTGAGTGGGCTGGAGCAGACACCCATTTTTGTTGTCAAACACGGAGCGAGTAAAATCAAAAGTTTTTGAACCCTTAAAAGAGGAAATTTTGCTGTTTGAATGATTCAACGAAAACCAAGACTAATCAATCTGAATATTCAATATTGTCCAAAAGACTTAAGTAAGCAGCAGGATCTGCAGCTTAAAGATGGCTATTATACTTAAGACTGGGACGTATACACAAGTCTTTTATAATTATAACAGTCTGATCAAAGGCGTATGCGACAAAAAAAAAGTCCAGCAGTGTCGAATCACATGATCTTGGTGGCCATTAGATATTGCCACGACGAGAAATTATACGCGGCCAGGAAATGTCTCTTGCAATAAAGCCATATTCTCCAGAGTTGTGTGGCATGTGGCACCGTCTTGTTAATACCACAAATTCTCTAAGTCGTATTTTTCAATAACAGGCAAAAAAAGTCGGTTATCATATGACCATAACGCTCCGAATTGACGGTGACAGTAGTTCTATCGTCGTTTTCGAAGAAATAAGGTCCAATCACACCTCCGGACCAAAGAGCGCACCAAACAGTGACTTTTTGTGGATGTAATAGCCTCTCTTCAATTACTTGAGGATTCTCAGAACCTCAAATTCTATAATTTTGTGTGAGAAATAAACGATATTAAAGAACAAATGGGAGCCTAATAGATAGGCATAACTGTGTCGTTAATGTTATCTGAATCTGGCGCAACGCAAATAATCTCGGGGTAAAATTATTGGAAGCACTAATTATTCAAACAGTAAATGGCCCAAGAAAACAAGTATTGGTCATAAAGGATGAAGATCCAGCGATAATCATTAATGCACAAGAGTGATCTCACTCAGACTCTTTTGCGCTGGATAGTATCCGCCGTCAAAAAGTTTCTACATATAACACTTCAAGAATAATTACGGACATAAGAGCGCTCCTTAAAATAAACGAGCTGACACCTGCCACTCTCCTATGGTTCAAGAAGATCGTTCAGGAGCTACTAGACTGAAAATGATGCACAATACCCTCATTTCAACCAAGGTATTCGTTGGCACCTATAGACGTTTAACAAACTTCAATTAGAGAACATAGATGACTAGATGTGTGGACCCAAAAAAGTTCCTCTCTCCCAAAACAAGAGATGACTTAAGTGCTGCCTACGTATCAGGCACAATTCTGAATGGCCAATTGATGGATCCTGCGTGGATACCAACATTTATAGCGCATTTGACAATATTCCATCTTTTTAACTCGTGCTGTATGACTCCCTCGGCATTAACTCTGAAGTGACTTCTCGGTTTTTTAGAGTAGTAAATTAAATACATATTACTTAAATGTCTTTAAGTGAATTTCTATTTGATAACTCTGTGACGGAAAAAATGGGCAATACGAGCTTAATTCATTCATGGTTCATATCTTCATTTCGGTTCTCATATTCAAATAAACAGACACATGCGTCTAATATCCCCTTTCTGTTTGCAATTCTTCCAAAAACAAAATAGGACAGTCATTATGCCGTTGAATAAAATCCATAAAATGAGCTTTTCAATTCCCAAATCCCCAATCATCGGAAAGTCCATTTTAAAAGTAGAATACCTACATAAACAACGAAGGTACCTATACGAAAAAGGTTTATGAATTGATCTTTGATTTTTCTCTTAGGATGCATTCTACATACCGCATTTTACTTCAATTTATTACAGAAAAACACAAAAAAGAAAAACAAAACTATAAAAAATATTCTTATCTCAAAAATGATGATCCCCTAAAGGGAAATGAAAAGCCGTATTAAAGGAAGCTGCCATTCTGCCACTCCGCAGAACAGAGCTCGACTGATTACAAATAATCCCCTCACTTTTTTCTGGTTCCTGCTGCTGCAAAATTCTCCATAGGTCACCCATAGTATTTGCATCACATATAATTCAGCGATTGCAATCAACTCGCTCATAAATAAGCTCCAAGCTTTTACTTTATTTGAGGGTTATTTATACAAAATCGCATGAAAATATAATAAAAAACCCAAAAATTGCGATGAACCTCCTTCTTCCAACCCCTTTCATCAGCCACAAGCAAATGTAAAAGGATTTGGTTCTGGTGCAAGCGTCCAGTTCCGTACTATTATATTGCTGTTCTGCTTTCCAAAAATAATGCCGCCTGGATTCCTGATGCCGGCTGCTTGTGGTGTTTTGTGCAATACTCCGCTGGCAGCACTGGCACCAGCCCCGGTTTGGCTGAAAAGAATATTTTTGTGCATGCTAACGAGATAAACCCTTTGCTGCTCTCGAAAATAAATATTTTTCCATTATAGGAAACGAAGGTACCTACGAGTACATATAGAACCACACTGCACCATCATCAGTATAGCTCCCCGTGCCATCGCACTTCGTCCTCATCAGATGGTGTGGCGCTTAAAATGTTTGGGCTCTCCACAAGTTTTATTCAAAAATGCACGATGATTCAACCTTGGGCTAAATGGGGAACAATCTGTAAGAAACAAGTCCAAACAAATGAAATAAAATCTCACGAAAAATGGCCAATGAATAAGTCCATGGATCCAGGCAGGAACAGAAACGAGAGTTGAGCTCTGTAACAGAAGAGCCAGACCAATGCTGAAAACTGATTCCATTTAGCCAGCAGCTGAGTGAGAGTCGACATAAAAATACATTAAATTTATGCAAGTCCTTCTGTGGAGTTTAGGTTGATATTTTATATACCTATGTGAGGTCCACACGGATGTAAAATATGGAGTTGGGAAACACTAGCGGCATTTCACAGTTTTTGAAATTAACAATGTTTATTGGTCTGGCTCAGATCATATTCCAGCGTTATTTTGGATGATTTTCAATTAAATTTTCCGGGGGAAATTAATAATCTACAAAAATATCCTGTGAAATGAAATAACAAAGAGAATTTTAGGACATTGGACGGTGCGGACAATGGAAAAAAAGGAAACATCAAAATTTGGATACAAACTGTTTGACATAACATGCCACTGGCATGGTATGTATGGGAAAGGGTATATATAGTATTTATGGCATATACAATATGCTAATTGTTTTCCAGCGCAACCTGGTCCCCGTCCTTCCTCTACTGCGCTGTCCTGTGGGTGTGGATTCGAAGACTTTCCGGGCCGGAGCATTGGTTTTCATGCGCTCCTCATGACCCAACGATCTCAGACTTAAATAAAATAAATTAGGTGGCGCAACAGTCCGTTTAGAACTAGGGCCTAGTGACTTACAACTCTCAACCATTCCTGTGTGCGAGAACTATTGTCAGGGATGGAGGGGACCTACAGTTTTAAGCCGAATCCGAACGGCTAATTTGAGAAAGCACTTTTCATGACAAGACTTACTCTTGGAGGATTTGTCAATTCCTCACAAGAGGCAGTACCCGTGGAAAAAACTTTAGATGGCATATAGGCAGGGATCGAACCCAAGACCTATGGCATGACAGTCCAACGCACTAACCATCATGCTACGGGTAACGATCTCAGACGATGGACTTTTATCCTTCTGACTAATCTTACGTCCCTGTACGGCCCGTACAACTCGTCATTGTATCTTCTCCTCCATTCACCTTCTATGCATATGGGACCGTAAATCACGCGAAGATCGAAGAGCGACTCAAGGAGCTTTCAATTGCTTTTTTTAGCAAAAAGAAACAGCGGATAGCAAGAGTAATTCCTCGTTTGATCTCAGCGCCGGTGTTGTTTTATTCGTTCATAGCGGAACCTCGGTAGACAAAGTCCTTAAATACCTCAAAGTTATGTATGTCGATTGTGACGTTTTGACCGAGATGTATGCCTCAATACTCATACACATCGCGCTGAATTCTTGCGATTATGTCAATGTCATCAGCATATGTCAGTAGATGGACAGACTTTTAAAAGATGTTTTGACGTGGGAGCTCTGTACTATTCTTTCAAGGACGATGTTAAAAAAATCGGTTGACAGCGCATCACTTTGTCTAAAGCCTTTTTTTTGGACATCGAAAGATTCTGTTAAGTTGTTTCCAACTTTTATGGAGCAGTGCGAATTCTCCATGGTCATCCTGCACAAACGGAAGAGTTTGGCAGGGATGCCCAAACTAGGCATGGCTCTATACAGCTCGTCTCTGTAAATGCTGTCATATGCGGCCTTGAAATCGATGAAGAGATATAGGGTGTGTCGATTTTATGTTCTTAAGTTTTTTTCAGGATCTGCTGTAATGTAAATATTTGATCGACTGTGGACTTTAATGGTCTAAAACCCTACTAATAAGGACCTATCAGGTTGTTAACGATGGGCTTTAGACGTTCACATGTTACGGCAAAGAAGATTTTGTAAGCGATGTTAAGTAGACTGATGCCTATATAGTTGGTACAGTTTAGAGGGTCTCCTTTTTTCAGAATCGGTCAAACAATACTGAGGTTCCATTCATCGGGCATGCTTTCTTCCGACCATATCTTACAAATGAGTTGGTGCATGCTCCTAAACAAATTATCTCCAACTGCTTTGAAGAGCTTGGCATTCAAGCCATCTGCTCCAGCGGCTTTGTTAGACTTCAGCTTAGATATGGCAATCGTTTCTTCGTCTAAGTCGGAAAGACGGGATTGTTGGCTTTCGTTGTCTATGTTGAATGGATCATCCTTCCTGACAGCGGAATTCGGTTCGTCGTCGCCGTGTAACAGTCTGCAGAATTAGTCCTTAGCATCGATTGCGGTTCCACTATGATATTTCCACTTTCGTCTTTGCAGCCTTCGGTTCGAGGTTTATGTATTTGTGAATTTCGTTTCAATTTTACTTTTGAACCTCTTGCCATTTTCGACCGCACGCTCCTCTATTTCCTTCTGAGAATCCGATGTTCCTCTTTCCTCTTCTGCTCATAGAGCAGCAGTTTGGTTGCATTTGACTGCCGACATTCCTCATTATACCAGGGGTTTCTTGTTGGTTGCTGTTTGAAACCCAACACATCGAAGGCGGCTTCTCTGATTGCCTCTTGGCAATATTGCCACTGGTTCTCGATACATTGTGTTGGCGGCAGAGAACTTCGAGAGAGGTTACTTGTCACTCGGTCGGAGAAGGATTTGGCGATCTCTTGCGAATTGAGCCGTTCGATGTTGTATCTTCTCCCAGCATCTCCCTGTTTTGCCTTAGATTTGGAAACCCGTAGTTCTGGGTTTGCCACAACTAGGTAGTAGTCCGAGTCGAGTTAGCTCTTCGGAAAGTTCGGACATCCGACATATATTTAATCTGGTTGAAGTTAGATTGATGTGGAGAACTTCAAGTTCCTTTGTGGATGTTGAGGTGCGGAAAATGCGTACTGTCTTTTATGAGGTTTCGCTCCGCAGCATAATCGATGAGCCTGAATCCGTTATCGGAAATGTTGTCGTGCAGGCTGTTTTTCCCGATTATTCCCTTTCTAGGTTCCTAGCAACTACATCTGTAAATGTCAAATGATGAAAAAAGATAAAAGTCCACTTAACCGGATCCAATTTCAACCAATTTTTGTATTGACAGAAAAAGAACACCATCGATTAAAATCTTAAACTATGTAAATATACCTCGAAACGATCTGTAAATGTAAAGTCCAATGTATAAAATAAACCAAACCAGAACCATCAAACTTGATAGCTTATTATTGTAAGTAGTACTTTTTGGAACGAAAATTTATTACCATATAATTTCATCAGTTTCTCTGCCTCAGACTTTCTATAACTGTTGCTTTTAAAAAAGTATCTATATATATTTTTACATTTAATGTCATTTATATGCATCGAATTGAAAGCGCACTCACATTAATGAGTAAACAAAAAATTTAATTTTAAAAGATAATTTCTTAATTAAAATAAAAAGCAAAACCAAGCGAATACAGAAATAAAACTTCATTGGGGAAAATTTATTATCGCGATGGCAGTTCTTTAATGAATGCACAATTGCACATTGCTTCGTGTTGTCTATAAGTAAAGTATTTTGTATATTTGTTATTTTATTTTAAAAAAACCCAAAAGTACCTACACGCCACCGACACGCCGTATATACAAGTTGAAAAATAATACGAACGTCGCCGTCGTTTTAATTTCACGCCATTAATTTTTTAAATTTACTGCCGCATTATGGTTAAAACATTAATATAACATTCGCATTCATTCATAAATGTTGTCGCATTGCAAGGGAACTTTGTTCATATGCGTGGAGTCTCATATGACACTGGATCTTCTTGCTGGAGCCTGAAGGATTCAACAAATACATTTATGTATTTGTAAATTACCACATCACCGAACCCAAATGTATACAAAGTTTAATTCGGTCTTATTTGCATTTTTGTTCGTTTCCTTAATACTCGTAGATTGAATTTGTACATTTTAATGAAATGCTAATAAGATAAATCACTAATTAAAGCTTTTTCGTGCACAATTTATCAATTATCGAATTTTTTTTAAAATAAGCCATTCAAGCCAACACTCGCCTTGTGCTTATAACCTAAATTTGGGAATATTTTTGTTAAGGTTTTTGAATGTTGTAACAACTACTTGATTGTTAGGTTAAAGTTACAAGTTACACTAGTGCCGAATATATTAGTTAGATTGATATAATATATAAGCTAAACTCTAACAAAGCCGCTAGAGCAGATGTCGGTATTTGGGCCTTCGATGCACGAACTTACTGAGTATTGTTTTCCCGATGGTGAAAAAAGGAGACCCTTTGAACTGGACGGACTCCTTAGCATCGCGTACACAATTTTATCTGACGTAATATGTGAACATATAAAAATCCCCTTTTTTTATTTTGTGCGCGCACTCAAGGGGATATGAATACCTTTAAATGATCAAACGCAGTTCGACCACTTAGGAAAGGGGGATAGGATTAGAAAGGAGATACCGATGCAAATTGGTTTTGAATGTCTGCACACTTTAATGAGTGGGAAATATTGAGTCTGGTAAAGCATTCCACATTCGTGTAGTGTTGCTAAAGAAAGAATATCTGTACCATTACGTCGGAAGTTGGGCTCAAGGGTAAACTGATGAGCATTCCTAGAAGAACCGGAATTACGTTGAATTGTTTGAGGGGAGAAATGCAACTGACTATTTCAACAACCGAATAGGTACTTATCAGTGTGGCTTCCAACCAGGAAAGTCGATCAAAAATTCACATTACGGAAGCTCCTGGAAAAAATCCAAGAACTTCAAATCGACACTAACCGCCTTTTTTATCTATTTCAAGTCCGCATTATGACAAGCTGTTCCTTGATAGAATAGTGCAAAGAATAGGGTTATGGATAGGATACCCTTAACATGTAGTTTGAACACAGTGCGAGCTTAAGGAAAATATTGAAGGATTAAAGTGATAATACCGCAGCACATTGGTCTTAAAGTTTTTAATATCAAAATAAGAGGGAAAACAGAGTTGGGAAAAGCTTCCACATTCTGGAACCTCTATGCTTGACAGTGCGTCTAAAACTGAGTTCAAGGGTAAACTGATGAGCATTCTTGAAAGTGATAGTAATATGGCTGAAGTGATTATAGGGGGGGGGGATAAATGCAATTGGCTAATTCGACAGAACATTGTTAGTAAAAATATCGGTAAAACAATGAAAGGCATGAAACATTATGGCTGTGTTCGAGTGATGTAATGTTTTTCCAAGCTTTTTGTTGGATCCAAAAGACTTAAACTTGTTTTAGGGACACCTGCCCAAATATTCAAGTTATGTTCAAGTTTTGGATGAATTAAGGCTTTGTAAATTAGAGCTAGATCAGAAAGGGTACTTGCAGCATTTTTGACAATGTCGAATATGTGATCATTCCTTAAGAGGTGATCAGTGATATACCTACCGAGTAAAAGTTGATGAGTTTCCTCGATGAAAGTGCTGCTCATGGATAACGGCATCAGGGGTGAGTTACGCTTTAACGACAAGAGACAGCATTGAGTTTTTGAAGCATTTAATTCTACACGGTTAATAATTAATTCTCCATTAGATAATACTGTCGAGATCATATAACTCGAATATACTGACGATATTCGCACTATCGGAAGAAATTGAGGCCATGTTTAAAACCACAGCAGCTCCTTCCTCATTACAAAGGAAATAAAGACGCCCACGGCTTTTAAACCACACCAAGTAGTCCATTTTAATAGACGTAATAGTCATTCGTCAACGGCTTGTGGATGTTTTTCGTTTCATATAAGGCTTACTGAAAAAGTCATTTAACTAGAGATGAGAGAAATTAGCTTCATTACTAAACATCGTAAAAATGACGAAGTGCGCTATTAGAACTTCGAAAATTGAATAATTCCTGAGGAGTTGACAAACCTTACTGAACAGAAATGTTAACACAACAGTTTGACATTCTCTACTGTAAGATCAAAGACAACAAAAATCTTAACTTCTGAAGCTGTTTAAAAAACATACTTCATTAAACAGGTTTATAAGAGAGTTATTTCTAATATCAAATCTTTCGAATTGACATTTATCTAGTACCTTAACCCATAAGTGGCGTTTTTCATTTGACCATCATTTAGCAAACTATTAGCATTGTAGTAAGTTAAAGAAAGTTATGGAAAATGTCTAAATGAGACAATCGAACCAGAAAAAGAAGAGAATTCGTTTTTGTTTAGTCAATTAATGAAGATCAAAAATTCAGAACCATACTTCAATCTAATTAAATCAAAATCAATATAAGATACTTTTATTATACTAGCCTTCTTTTGGCAGAGCAGAGAAAAACATAAGAAAAATGGAAGTACAGAAAAAATATGAAATATTTTATTTTCCATTTCCTTGAACATGAATGAAATAAAGTTGTCAATTTTGCATGTTGTCACTACACAAACAAAAAACACACATGATGATGAATTTAATTAAGTTTTTGGATTTTCATGAAGGTATTCGCACAATGTATACAGTTAAGGTCACTTAATTAAGTCACTAATAAGATTTAAGTTATCATGTTTAGTTGAATAGTAGGAATTTATTGGAAAATTAATATTTTAACTATAAATAATGATTCAAGTAATATAAATCGTTGTCATTCAGAATTTATTTATTTTAAATAAAGGGTGTTTTCATAGAGGTATATATTATTTTGAAAAAGAATAAACAAAGACGATTTTTTTTAATTGACATGAAATTTATTTTATTCGAAGGTCTCTTCTGGCGTCATATATCGTTCATATCTCAAGATCCAGTAGAGAAATCGATGATCCAATACCAATAATACTATCGACTTGAATTAAATTTTATATTATATTTATATTTATATTTATATTTATATTTATATTTATATTTATATTTATATTTATATTTATATTTATATTTATATTTATATTTATATTTATATTTATATTTATATTTATATTTATATTTATATTTATATTTATATTTATATTTATATTTATATTTATATTTATATTTATATTTATATTTATATTTATATTTATATTTATATTTATATTTATATTTATATTTATATTTATATTTATATTTATATTTATATTTATATTTATATTTATATTTATATTTATATTTATATTTATATTTATATTTATATTTATATTTATGTTTATATTTATATTTATATTTATATTTATATTTATATTTATATTTATATTTATATTTATATTTATATTTATATTTATATTTATATGTATATTTATATTTATATTTATATTTATATTTATATTTATATTTATATTTATATTTATATTTATATTTATATTTATATTGTAGGATTACTTTAAACTTATCATAATATTAAAATCGAGTTTTTAATTATTTTTTTTTGACGAATAAAATTATTTAATAAATTCATTCGAAATAAAAGATTCAAAATAAAAACATCATAAATATTTTGTTAATAAGAAATTTGGTTTTTAATTATAGAGCCTATAACTTCAGAAGTGGGATTGAAGACTACCTATTACTGCAATTTTTATTTAACAAATATAAAATAAAAAATGAATAAAACAGATATACAAAATTGGTTAACCGAACACGAAATTCCTTTTTCGAGTTCAGCTTCCTTAATACAATTAAGGAAATTATATAATGAAAAAAGGAATGAACTGGATCTAAATGATGAAGATAATGATGACAATTTTAATGACGCCGAAAATGAACCGCTCAACCCGCAACAAGAAAGAATTAATCTTGATGCAGAGATAAGAATCTTATAGAAAAACGACAACGTATACAACAATTGCAGCGAGAGTTAACCATAAATTCTGTAGTCAGCTGTCCAAATTTTGAAAATGTTCAACACTTAATGAATCCGTTTGACGAAACTTATGATGGCTATAACTGGCTTAAAGATTTTGAACGTGTTTGTGATTCATTGAGTGCGGATGATGTTTTTCGCTTAAGGTCAGTCCGACGTTTAATGAAAATGAACTCTGCTGCTGAATTGTTTTTGCGAGTAGATAATTCTACCAATTTTTCCAATTTTCGACAAAATTTTTTATCCAATTTTGGTCGAAAGCACACCATATCTGAAGTAATCAATGAACTCCGACAAACAACATATTGCTCATCCAAACTTTCAATTATTGGATATATCCTGAAAATGCAAGAACTTGCTGGTCAAGCGAACATGGATGAAAAAGAAGTTATTCAATTTATAATTGCCGGCTTTGAAGATGATTCAGTGGACATTGCTGTTTTGTATCCAGATCCAGCTAATGACCTTCAACAACTCAAGGAATTGTCACATCGTTATGGTCAATTACGAAGTCAACGGAATTTTAAAAATCAGAAAAGAAATCCATCTTCTTCGTTTTCATTAAATAAGAATGACGACATTAAAAAACAAAAGTGTTTCAATTGTTCACAAATAGGAAACTTTTCAAGTTTGTGTCCAAATCCACCTAAGCCAACGGATTCAGGCTGATCGATTTCGCGGCGGGGCGAGACGTTCTGGTAGCTAGTACGCAGTTCACAGATCTTGATATCCACATTCCACAAGGGGACATGGAAATCTCCTGATCAATGAACTGTCAACCAAATTGACCACATTGAAGAATAACCTCTTAAGACGTCCTATGCTGCCTTCATTAAGCATTGAAAACCAGTGGCAACATTGCCTTGCAGCCATCAGAGATGCCGTCTCTGAAGTGCTAGGTTTGACACGGCCACAAATTCTTTGGGTGATTTTTGGTCCCTTCTGCATAGATGGAGAATGGAGTAGAAGATATATGTACGGGCTGTACAGCGACACTGACCTAGTTAACAGAATTAAAGTCCAATGACTTAGATGGCTAGGTCATGTAGAGCGGATGGACATCAACGCTCCAGCCCAGAAGGTCTTCGATTCCAATCCCGAGGGACGGCGCAGTAGAGGAAGACCGCGATTCTGGTGACGCATGCAGGTGGGTGAAGACCTCAACCAACTTGGCGTGCGAAACTGGAGACAGCTTGCTAGGGACCGAGCTGGCTGGAGACGCATGTTGGTTGAGGCCCAGGTCCGCCCGGACTGTAGCGCCACCTTAAGTAAGTAAAGCTATGATTACACGGTCAACGAAATCGGTCAACGCGTTGACTCTCTGACGTCACAAAAAATACATATTTTCTCCGTCATCTCACCGTCAACGTTTACAGTATCAATGTTTAAAACATTGACTATCACACGATTGACACTATTGGGTCAATGTTGTCCCAAATTACGTTGACGCACAGGTGTGTCAACCTGACTTTTACTCATCAGTGTCAATGCATTGACTCGCAAAACTTTGATGATCACACGGTTTGACACAAAGCAAAAAAGCCGTCAGCACAAGTCAAAGTTATTTTGAGGAAATAAAATGAATATTGTGAGTTTATTAATGCACATAATTATATAGATATATTTAACTTAAGTGCAATTCATTTTCAGATAAAAAGCAATAGCAATGACAAAAAGAAATATGGAGATAGCGGTTTTGGCCGCATACATTTTAGAAAGCAGCACGGACGATGAGCACGAGGACGACATCCGCAGTGCAAGGCCTTCACGAAAACAGCGTTCGGTTTGGACAAAAAATTGGTTGAAGGTCCGGGAGAAAGAAGGATTTGGTGTAAAATTATTACGCGAATAGCGCGCTGAAGAACCAACTTTATATCGAAATTTCCTCCGCATGGGCGCAAGACAGTTTGATTACTTGCTGGCGCTGGTGAAGCCTCACATACAAAAACAAAATACAAAAATGCGGACGAGCATTTCTGCCGAGGTGCGATTGGTCCTCACACTGCGATTCCTGGCCACTGGCGAAAATTTCAGATCTTTGCAGTACCTTTTTAGAATTTCCCAACCAGCTATCTCCTCTATTATTCCCCAAGTTCTTGACGCGATTTTCAATGTTCTTGTTTCTGACTTTATAAAGGTTTAGTTATTCATAAAGTGCAGAAATGGTTAACTAAAGAATTAAAGTGGATTTATTTTTTTTTTGATAGATTCCGAAGAGTGAATCTGAATGGGAGGCAGTAGCTGAAAAATTCAACGAAGCGTGGCAGTTCCCGAATTGCGTAGGTGCAGTGGACGGAAAACACGTCGTCATAGTCGCACCACCTCATGCCGGTCGATATCTTCCATCATAATCTGATAAATTTTTTATCAAAGAAAGGGACATTATTTTAAATTTAAAAAAAAAAACTTACCAGCAGCTTTAAAATTTCAATATACATATGTATTATGTATGTATGTCCTGTTTTTTTTTTATTTTTTGAATTAAATGATGTAAAAAAACCAGGGCCATGTTTTTTTTTATATGTATAAAAATCACAGTCAAACTGAGACGATGACACGGTATTTAATTCTGCCCCGTCAACGCTGGGACACGGTCATTGCGATGACACGACTCCGTCAACGCGTCCCAATGACAGAGAGATTACACGGTCATCGAAAAAAGTCAATGCGTTGACCCAAAAATGTGTGTCAACGAGAGTGTCATCGTACCCGTCAACGCAATGACACCAGTTTTCGTTGACAATCACACGAAGTGACACTCTTGGGACAGATTGTGACGTAATTTTTAAGTCAGAGAGTCAACGCATTGACCGATTTCGTTGACTGTGTAATCATAGCTTAAGTAAGTTTATTAAATCCATTTAACATTGTGGCAACCAGCGCTGCATATTGAGGAGAAGCAATTCTAATATACTCCTATTAGATTATTCCATAGAGAGAGGCAACAGCCCTTTGGGCTATAATTTGTACCGATGTCGAGAAGGGATCCGCAAAACCTCATGTTTTGTCTGTCCTCTGATTCTCTGTTATACAGCTTTCATTGATATAAATTTTCAAAAAGTTATGTTATTTAATAATATTAAATAAGTTCCCAACTTAACCTTTAGAAAAAGATAAGATTGAGGTTACTCGAAAAAATTAGTGATGGTTTTTTGATAACATTCCGAGAAGATTTTATTGTTAGGTGTAGTTGAGCTTTTATTATTGCCCATTTAATGGTTTTGTGCGTTTTGTGGCTTAATTATGTGACCACAACTGTATATTTATCTACATATGTAGGTAATATAGTTTTGTCATTGTTTGCAGGACTCCCTCTAATGAGATTCAACATAGAATCCAGGGATGTACGATTATACGAGTATAGACTAATGAAGTCACCTCTCCAATTCTTGTTCGAAAATACCAGCAGGTTTAGGTGATGTTATGTTCGTATAAAGGTTTAGGTATAGTTGGGTACAGAATGACACCCGAGTGTGGGATTTTTCCTCCGTAATTATTATGTGAGTTCAAGCAGAGGTATAGGTTTATGTATGCACACATGACGACACCACCACCCTCGTCGTCTCATTATCACCGCCGTTGTCGCATAAGTCTCATCATATGGGGAAGAGCGCAAAAACCAAATCCGATGATAGACCAGATAATTAACTCACTGAATAAATCAAGTTTTCCATGTCATTTTAGATGACAAAAAAGGTTCATTGCTTATGGTTGCCACTTTATACCAATGAAAAGTTGTATAGTTTTTCTGGCCTTAATGATTATTGTGCGGCCTTAAAAATAATTTATGTGATGAAAACATTTGTTTCTGAAATAATGAAACTCCTCGTTAAGTGGATGCGTAGGTATACAATTTTCTAAAAGTATCCTGTCCATTTTTTCCAAAAAATTGATTTAGTTATTGTGCCATCTATCGAAGCTTGAATCTTCCTTAAGTTGGGAAGAAAGTTTGGAAGGTACTGGTGCATTATCTCGTTCATGTAAAAAGCTATAAAAATTTATATTTGAGAATGTTTTTAAGAAAAGCAGGTTCAGAAATGTCTTGAGGAACGAATGCTTCTTAATGACCGTTAGTACTGTTAATCTCACCGCATAGTAGAACACATAGTTACATCTTTTTGGAGAAATTAAGATCATTTTACTTGATATTTCAAATGCATTTGATAAAGCCTTGATATGTTGTTAAAACACTTGCTTTTTGAAGTTTTCTTTTGAACCCTTCAATACAAGTGCTATAGACGGATTCAAATATGAATACCCAAATTATAAATTCTGGTGTTTTGACTCCGACACTGTTTCTTTTTTTTACTAATGATCTCCTGTCTTCAACTTCAACGCAATTACATTTTTCACTAACTATAGCACTATTAGATTTTTTATATACGTCCAAAATGTTGGTATAACTCCCATCTCTGGGCTGGCCCTCTAGAGAGAGCTTTCAAAATTATTGTTGACAATATTATCACAACTTGACAAGCTATGCTCTTGCAAAATAGACCGTTTCATTCCTCCTCTTAACAGTTCAACGGTAATACTCACGCTTCAATAAAGAATGCACATCAGTTTACCCGTGAGCACAATTTCAGCCGAACTGTTGCGTACAGAGATTTATTCTTTAACCTGCTGCTTTACCCCGCTATATTTTTCCCTTCCATTGCAATGTTCAAAAATTCAAAACCAATATACACCGACACCTCCTTTCCAACCATTTTGTCAAATCGTAGTTAATGCATTCGAACTGAAAACCTGCATGGATTTCATCAACGTTTGCATTACAAGTCAAATTACGTGAATGTGAGTATAAGCGAAAGTCCTTAAAGACATTTCAAATTTTCCGGTAAAGGTTAATGTCTGTAAAAAAGCTCCGAAGAAAAAAATCACTTAAAAACGGGACAAAATGTAAACCTTGGAAGCCTTGTCAATTTTTGTTGAAGCTGGTTTATCTCGTAAGCAATACGAAATTGTAAAACCATTGTTCCATTGCAATTGTTTTGTGCAACTAATGGACAAATTGTTTTGCAAAATCCGACAAGGTATTGTCGAACAATTAGAATCATTTTTCAAAAATAACCAAGAAATCGCAGATCAATTCCCTGTCTAAAACAAAACCGTATAATTTTGAGCCTATCGAAGTTAAGCATACGTTGGCTTTTACAATGATTAATGGCAAAGTCTGCAACGCTGCAACCGATACAAAGTCAAGTATGAAGTGTTACATTTGTGGGTTAACTTCTAAAGATTTCAAGGATTTGTCGAAACTACGAGACATTAAAAATAACCCATTCAAATTAGGCCTATTAATTTTACATGCCCGTATTCGTCTGTTTGAGAGCATTTTGCATCTTATGTATAAGATTCCTTTAAAGAAATAGCAACTCCGAAAACAAGAAGATATAAGGATGTCGTCAGAGAAGACAAGCGAAAAATGCAAGACTAATTTAAGAATGAGCTAGGCCTAATAGTGGATGCACCAAAGCCTGGTATCAGTAGCACGAATGATGGTAATACAAGCTGAAGATTTTTTAATGATCCACAACTTTCAGACGAAATATCAGTAGTTTACATTCGGTGGATTTATAGTTTCAAGATCATTCTAGAGGTTTTATCTAGTGGATTTAAAATTGATGTTTCAAAACTTGGTAAGTATGAATTGGAAACAGCAGAGCTTTATGTGCATTCGTATTCTTGGCATCCGGCATGAATGGCATGGATCGAAAATGCAATTTTGCCAATTTTACAACTCTCTAAAGGAGCAGCAGAAGCCTGCTCATTAAGAGAGAAACAACCCGGCAGACGACTTTCACTCCATGGGGTTAATCTTTATGTATATAATCAAATCACAAAATGAAATGAGTTAAATTTGAATTAATATTTGATTGTCTTCAGTTTTCTACTTCTTTCCTTTAATGGTCGGCCTAACGTTCACGTTAATATGACCTCCGAATTATTGTCTAATCTTTTCTTGGTAAGGAACTTACTCATTTGGACTACTCATGTCAAAAGAATGAACAAAAATTGTCTTTGACATTCTCTAAATTTTCACTACAATAAAATTTCTACTTCTTTAAATATTGTTCTTGATTCCCGTAATGTTGGCAACCATGTCCTTTTGCTGGCGATAATCCGATCAGACTGTATATAGGCTTGGCAAAAGTAGCTAAGCCGCGGGTGTTATATCACTTTTAATTATCATCAGCAAAGTCGGTGTATTTGTGGAGGGTTTTTAGTTTTCTGACAAGCTTATCACTTCTGCTAATCAAAAACTCTATTGCAAGCTATAGCAATGGAGAAGGAGATAAGCGTAAAGGTGAGGAACTTCCTATATCGTCCATAAAGGTATCAACCGGAAGAGGATGAAATAGTTAGATGGTTTTGATTGTTTGTTCGTGCGTTTATGATTGGATGCTTGGTTTTTGGCTGATAATTTAACATCTGAATTAAGTGACTTCTTAAATAGAAACGTTTGCAAAAACCAATCGGATTGCTTGCTTCTATTAATTAGAAAGGTATGTATGTTTCTAATTAGAAGGATCTTATATGACAATGTTGTATGAATTATTTATAAATATATGTTTTTCTATTATGGTTTTGATATTACGCCTTCTTGATGCAGTGTGGGGAAGGCGCTTGAAATTTTACAAAATTTAAGTGGCCAGTTTAAGTAAACCAACTTTTCAACTTTAAATACTTTTAAAGTAGACAAAAATTAAAGATTATATAAAAGTAATAAAAGCAAAATGTTATGAAAATGTAAAACCTTCTTACATTAAATGTATATTTGGAAGAATTAGGTTTTAACATAAGCGCGCTCAAACATTTTTAACATTATTGTTTTGTGTGGGACTTTAATATTTATTATTCATTTCAAAGGAAATATTGCCGTTCCAAAGGTTAAAAACAAAATAAAAATATGAGACCGTCAAATTTCTTAGCGACAATATGAGTTATTACTGTAGGCGAAATAAAATGCATACAGTAAATTAAATACATATAATATTATGATTTTGAAATGTAGCGTAACTTCCGAGGAGAAATACAGGTGGGTAGATATTAAAGACAGAATTTGAAGAAATGTTTTGTTTTTCTTTACTATCATTCATTGTTGAAGAAAAAGAATAGAGGAAAAAGGTACAAATAAATAACAAATTTAAAATTGCTTATACGCCTCAACTTAAGGTAACGTTTGTGATATATTTACCTTTGGTTTATAAAGGGTGGTTAAATCTTAAGAGCCGATGTTGATTTTGAATAAAACACAAATTATTTTCATTTCTTTTTATTATTATTATTACAACATCAGCCAAATGGCCCTGAAAATAAAATGGAGGTGGAAATGTGCCTCATCACTGAAAATGATTTTCTTCGGAAATCGATCATCCACTGTTGCCAATTCTTGCCACAATTCTGACTATTGACAACACTTGAATTGGCTTTAAAAGGCTTTAGTTCTTGAATCAATTGCACCTTCTAAGGGTGTAAATGCAAGTCTTTATGTATAAATTTTTTTTTAACGGCGAGCGTGAAAGGAGTAAATGTTATAGGCACGCAACGAGTTAAAGGTGGACGTCTCTTCAGATACACTATCGCGAACAGCAACAATATTTTCTGCAATTATCTGAACTATACGAGCATGCACTGGTGTTTTCACATTTTCTACACGCCCGGTTTGCTAAAATTTTTGCACGATTTTACCGATTGTACGCACATTTAGACGATTTAATTTATGAAACAAATCAGGAAATGCACGATATGCTTTTTGATTTGAACGTCCATTTTCATAATAGGCCTGAATAACTTTAAAGCCTTTCTGGATTTCGTGTCTTTCCATGATTTAAATTGAATTAGTCTAAAATTGAGAAATGTCAAATGAAATGCAGAAAAAAATATGACGTTTAGGTGTGGTTCACATTCAACATTGGCAATTCAAATTTAACCACCTTTATTTACACAAGAACACAAAATTTAAAACAGGCAGCGATACTACCCACTCTAAGAACTTCCCTTTAGTGCCCGTTGATATGTCTAAAAGTTGTACAAAATATTTTTAAAAACATTTTGTGTAAGATAAAAAATAGCTCCCTCAACGATTTTAAAAAGGTAGAGTTCGATGTCAACTTCAGTTTAATATCCAATTGACTAATCTTCATTTAGGTTTAGAGAAATGAAAATTAGGTGGCGCAACAGTCCGTTGGGTACTAGGGCCTAATGACCTCCAACTCTCAACCATTTTGGTGTGCGAGTAATGTTGTCAGGGATGGAAAAAACCTACATTTGTAAGCCGAATCCAAACGGATGATTTGAGAAAGCACTTTTTATGACAAGAATTACTCTTGGAGGATTTGTCAATTTCTTTTTTGAGTGTCTTCTTTTTTTTATTGCTATTTAACTGGAATCCTCTCCGGAGCCTTTTATAATAATCTATCTGTCTCATCTATCCTAGTGAGTGAAACATTTTAGTATATGTTCTGCTAATGAAGCCAAGTTGATACTACATTGAATCCAAAAATTTTGCTTTCATCTCCATACATGTTCATATCTCTATAAAATTATTTGCCAAAAATAGATCTTTCTATTATTTCTGTGACGAGTGCGATCCTTTCGCATACACTAATATTGCTCGAAATGTCATTGAAAACACCAACCGTTTAGAAAACATGCACAAACAACTACTGTACCTTTCAGACAAAATTGAAAACCTAGCATCGCAACCTCCACATCAAGGCCGACTTACAAGAAGTAAGTTAAAAAATTCTAATGCTAACTCTGAGCAAAGTTCTTCCTCATCTACAAAACGGAAAAGTGACGAAATGGACAAGGACACAGATATTGGTCAACTGAATCCTTTCACTAAGAAATAAAGTTTATCTGTATTTGAATCATATGTTCCAACTAATCCGGTCTCCATAACAACACAAGAATTAAGAACAATTTCTTCCACTGAAACTTTTACTGAAACTATTACTGCAAGTTCTCCTTCTGCATTAGTTCAAACTTCCTTACCAAACTCCTCGAGTCAACCATTTGAATTACCTGTAGTAGAGCGACCTGCAATAGAGCGACCTGCAGTAGGGCCACCTGCAGTAGAACAACCTGCAATCGAAGATAATAGATACGAATCTCCTATTGTACATGGACTTAAAGTTGTTGAAGGTCAAAAACAAATTTTTGTTTCTAAACTTGCACCATCTACAAATGCTTTAGATATTAAAACGTATTTAATTCAAAAAATTGGTAAACTAGAATTAATCACTGTGGAGAAAATGCTGCAAAGGAACTATTCCAAGTATGCATCATTTAAAATAAGATGTCCGGACTCGATTTTCCATTTACTGAATTCTCCATCATTTTGGCCTAATGGTGTAATCGTTCATGAATTTGTGAACAGGAACTCAAAGATACAACCACACCATTTTCGACAGTAACTGACAACGCTAAAACCCAGCAGCATGTATTAATTTACTATCAAAACGTTAACGGCTTACGGACCAAAACCAATATAGTCTATACGAACTTAACCAACCTCCCTCACGATGTAATTGTTTTAACAGAGACGTGGCTATGTTCATCAATAGCTAATTCTGAACTTTTTGATAGCAACTACCAAATCTACCGACGTGATCGTCATTGTAACTATGATTCAACCGTGGTTGGCGGAGGAATTATTATAGCCGTATACAAAATTCGTTAATGTGCTCTCTCGTCGATGACTTCCGACAATCCTTGCTTGAAATATTGTGCATAAAGATAATAATGCCTAATGGTTTCCTCAACGTAGTGGCTACTTACATTTCGCCTTGCTCCAACAGTGATGTATATGATCAACTTTACGACTGCCTGGATGGCATAACTGAAAACATTGACCCTAACGATGAAATAATCATAGTTGGCGATTTCAATCTAAGTGATCTAAACTGGATTAATTCTAATGATAGCGGCGAATTTTTGCCTATTAATCTGTCGTCGTCCAAAGAAATCTCCCTCATAGATTTGATGGCTGCCCTTTGTTTAAATCAAATTAATGGAGTTCCAAACAATAACAATAAAATACTGGACCTTGTATACTCTTCCGAGTCTTTAAACACGGACGCCACTGTTACACATAGTGATGTAAAACTTGTCATCGAAGATCGTCATCATCCTGGGGTGGAATCGGCTAAGGTGATTGTTGATTGTTGACAGTCAAAATAATCGAATTTGATCTGTGTAAGGTGATAATCAAATTGATACCTAAAAAGGTGTCACTAGAAAAATTTGATAGTCATTTTCCTACAAATATGTCGTTTCTGAATAGAGCTACCAGACGCTTACAAAAAACGAATGAAAAATTTTTTCAGTTACCCTTTTTAGGTACAAAAACACATTTTTGTGACCGACAAAGCTTACGTAATTCGAAAAAACACAAGAGAAATAAAAATGATATTTAAACACAGCCAATTTGATACTTTTTTAGATATTTTATAGGAATCATTTTAAAATTTCACCATAGCAACAATGAATTGTGACAATTATAATCAGAAATTGTTCAATCGAATTGAATTGAGTTGAATCATTTTACACAGACGGAATGAAAATGATAGTCAAATTTGACTATCAAAAATATGATAGTCAATTATCAGCTTAGCCGATTCCACCCCTGCTTTATCGATATTTTTGAACTTGAATGTTTGTAACTTTTCAAATGCTTGTAATCTTGTTGAATTCAATTTTAGAAAATGTAACTTTGATGAATTGTTTAATCTATTAAGTCTCATTGATTGGGATACTTTGCTTAGTGGTTCAAACCTAGATAATAAGTTATTTAAGTTTTATAAAATACTATTTGACTGCTTTTTAGAACCCATCCCTTTACGTCATGTTAAAACTAAAGATAACTATCCCCCATGGTTTGATCGGCATTTGAAATCCTTGAAAAACAAAAGAAATAAGGCGTGGTTAAGGTTCAATCAAACTAAAACTGATAGCGACCTACTAAATTATATTGATTTTAAAAACGAATTTATCAACTATTCAAACTATCTTTACAATGAATTCCTAACCAAAACTGGAAATGATTTTAAAATAAATCCTAAAAAATTCTGGAATTTTGTTGATATTAAAAGAAAAACTGATGGCTACCCAATATGTATGGTGTTTGATAAATTTTCTAGCCAAGATCCTAAAGTTATATCCAACATGTTTGCGGAAATTTTTATGAAGTCCTTTGAGGAAACTCTCCCATCTGACCCTCGATCCCCTCTGACATCTCAACAATATGCCCACTTAGGACTAATAAATTTTTCGATTACTGAATCTACAATTCGTGAACAAATTTTAAAACTTGACGACAGTCTAAGTTCTGGCCCTGACGGTTTACCGTCATTCATGTTAAAAAAATGTGCAAATCATTTATCTTACCCACTATTTATTCTTTTTAACCACTCAATTAAGTACTCTACATTTCCTGATCTATGGAAATATGCTTTTCTTAAACCTATTCATAAAAAAGGTCCTAGTCACTTAGTTACTAACTACCGCCCCATAGCCAAACTCTCTGTTATACCTAAATTGTTCGAATTGTTAGTTTGTGATGTCTTATCTTTTAATTGTTCTTCTATCATTAGTGAAAATCAGCACGGGTTTGTTAAAAAGAAATCAACTGTCACTAATTTATTAGAATTCACAACGTTCTGTTTTGACGATTTTGAAAAAAATCATTTTTACCGATTTTAGCAAGGCATTTGACAAGCTTAATCATAGTATTCTTCTAAATAAACTGTCAAGATTTGGATTCTTTTATCAATTGGTTGTCTTCTTACCTCAGTGATAGACATTATAGTGTAATTTTCAGACATAATACTCAAATAAGTTTATAGTTAACTCCGGTGTACCTCAAGGTAGTCATTTGGGACCACTATTATTTGTCTTATTCATAAATGACCTTCCATCTTTTTTAAAAAACTCTTCTTCATTAATGTACGCTGACGATGTTAAAATATTTCGGAAAATAAATTCATTGAATGATTGTAATCTTCTTAAAAATGACCTACTATGTTTTTGGGAATGGTGCAACAACAATCGTTTATTTTTAAATGTTGACAAATGCAAGACAATGCGTTTCACACGCAAGCATGATTTCATTGTTTTTGATTATATGTTAAACTCCTCTAGTTTACACTTCCAATCCAGCTTTTCTGATCTGGGTATAATTCTAGATTCAAAGTTATCATTTACTGATCACTACGATTCAATAATCAAAAAAGCTAATAGATCACTCGGTTTTATTAAACGTTTTGGAAGTGAGTTCCGTGATCCCTTCGTAATTAAATGTCTATTTTTTTCGTTTGCCAGATCTGTATTAGAATATGGCTGTGTTATATGGGCCCCTTATTACAATGTTCACACAAATAGAATTGAAAGTGTCCAAAAGAAATTCATAAAGTTTTACCCTCGATTTCTTCCTCGGTCAATTTTAATTGAATGGCCTTCCTACCCTCAGAACCTAATTCTCTTGAATATCCCATCCCTTTCTGCTCATAGAGAGTTTTTACAGCTTTGCTTCATCGTTGGATTAATGAATGGATCTATTTCCTCCTTCTCAGTTTTGGGTCGTTTGAACTTTAACGCGGCCCGTGTTGGGTTAAGAACTAGTTTGCCAATACGTCCCAGTTTTAGCAGATCGAACTATGGGTCTAACAGTCCGATTAATCAGTTAATTAATATTTTTAATAAACATTATAACTTAATTGACTCTGTCAACGTAAATATTAAATCAAAACAGTTTAAAATTAGATTTTTCGTTAATTTTGCAAATTAGAAATTTAATTGTGTTATTTTTTTTTTATTTTTTTTTAAATACATATGTACATTCATTTTTATTGTTATAGTTATTTATATTTATAATTACCCGTAACGTTAGGATTTTTCAATAAAATCAAATCAAATCAAAGCAAGAGGTAGTACCAATGAAGAAATCTTTAGATTAAACAGGCAGTGATCGAACCCAAGACCTCTGGCTTCTGGCATTTCAGTCCTAGTAGCCTATCCACGGTTCTTTGTCCGACGAGGTAGATTAGAGAAACTATCAATCTATATTCGTCGTTTGGATTTTTGGTCGAAGACATAGCTCTCGCATAGTGACCTCGAATGAGTTTTATCACGAAATTGTCACTTCTGTTGATTCGAGCCACGTTGCATAAGACTTTGTATGAATGTAAGAAGATTCGGCAGTTAAATTTAAGCCGGTATAGCGCCGTAAACACTGCCGCTCGAACACCCGAAACTTCTCCATCTGGGAAGGGGCAACCTTGAACCACAAAGGACAATAACGATCATCGGCCGTATGAGGGCCATGTAGAAAATTACCTTCACTCTGGGGTCAAGCCGATTGCTTTTAAACAATCGTTTCGTCAGATTGAAGGCTCCTCTGGCCCTGGTCAGAGCAGAGTTTATATGTCTGTCGAAATATAAATATTGATCAAACCAGATACCGAGGTATTTCACTACATTTTTGCTCGTTAATCGCTGCCCGTGAAGGTCAACGATGACCATCTTGCGTCAATTCTTGTGGCCCTAGCCAACGGAGTCTGGAATGGAATTGTCTCCAACTTCTGGACGTTTATTTTCAGTTTCCAGTTTTCGCAATATCGCTGAATCTAGTCGAACTCATGCTGCCAGAGAATTCTAATAACCTTAACCTTTCGGGCAGTTCTGTACGCAATTTGATCGTCAGCGTACGCAATTGCCTTGGTTAGACTACCTTTCAGATTGCTGGTGTAAACGCTAAAGAGAATTGGCGAATTCACTGCTCCCTGTTGAAGACAATTTTGAATTTGGAATATTGTGGTAGAAGTTACTTTGCCACTTTTGACAACAAGTTTTCTACGTTATGCATATTATAAAGTATAAACAACAATGGTTTGCTTATATGTCAAGCTTGATCTGTTTTAAATTAAGACCTTCTAACCATACGGTGGTATCCAATTCCAATGGATATCAGAAACAAGTTAAGACGTAGCATGAATTGTGTCATTGCCCGCCTTGAACCCGAACTGTTTATCCGGAATTACTTTGTTATCCGCAGCCCACTTAGTCAGAGCCCTATTGATGATCTTCTTGAAAACTTTTTTGATGCTCGGAAGAAGACTTTACGGAGCTCAATTTTAGTTATTAAGAAGGGACTTGGTCCCGTTTGCTTGGTGATTATGGCATTTACCAAGAAATCATCATTGAACCGCGTGAAACCGCATAATGTCATTTTATTTTGAAGGCAAAAGTTATGAAGTAAAGCTCTGTTTTCCAGGTCGTGGTTTGGGCGAATGCTAACATTCATCTTGTACAATGTACACTTGCTGGAAAGCAGTTCCAGTGCCTCCAACTTTTACCTCGGATCTTCAATTATGTAAAAGACATCGTCAAAGATGGCATCTTCTAGATCTATTTGCGCTGTCATACGTACGTCTCTGTTCTCTCCAGTTCTTTGGAGTTTCAGACACGGAAGGTCATTATCGTTTTTTTTCCTGAATATCTTGTTGATTTTAGAAAACATATTCGGGTCACTGGAATTAACTTACCGGATCTAGTGGTCCCAGGACTTGTTCATTTATAACATGTAGTTCTCCTTAATTAACAGATCGATATACATATATTATTGCCGACTTCAGTGTCCTAATCTCCAGGTCGTGGGGGTCTGTGAATCGTTTGTATAAGCTTTTGAGTCTTGTCATTAAACCACTCTTGTGTGCATGTAGTGCGTCTATAGTCACGTTTTTGTAGGCGTCCATTTGGTCCTGTCTCTACCTTTTCCTGCGGATCTTCAACTATGTGAAAGTCATCGTCAAAGATGGCTTCTTCTGGATCTATTTGCGCTGTCTTAAGCACGTCTCTATTCTTATTTCAGTTCCTTAGAGTTCTTTTTCCTGAATATTTTATTTTGTTGATTTTAGGAAACATACTCGGGTCACTGGAATTTACTGTGGCCCCAGTACTTGTTAATTGATAACCTGTAGCTATCCTTGATTGACATTTTCTGTATTTGTCAGGTTTCTGTTGTTTGGTGGAACTATGTCACTCGAACGAAGTTCTCTCGATAAGGCGTTGGTGAAACGAGGCCAGTGCATCTGTTTGTAAGCACTTTCGAGGGTGATTACCCACTTTGTCCATCTGCTGTCGTACAGCAAAAGATTCAGAAAGGAGCCGCTTGTTGGACACGACGACGCGGCTTTTCTGTAGCCAGCACGTTGACACCATATTTAACGTTGTAAAAATTCATCAAACTAAGAAAATGATTATCGCTGGGATTACTGTATTGATTTCTCTAATCTTCATGTCTTTCGTTCAAATCACCAGCCAAGATGAAATAGTTTTTTTCCAAACTTAGTTGCAGTTCCCTAAAAAGAATCTAGAGTTTTGAAACCTGCAGAGCTCCATCGGCATTATGCAGTCCTACGCACTAACCATCAAGTCACGGGTACAACATGGCTTAGAGAAATGAATTTGTATATTTACCCTACTTCTCCTTATCAATATTGAAATTATCAAAAATGTACATACAAATGTCTTTGAAAAGACGATATCATCTTTAAAAAATAGTTTTTGAAATCCAACAATACTAGTTTTTGTTTTGTTTCTACCTTTACTTGTGTTTGAAAATGTTTTATCTTTAAAATAATAATTAAAAATTGAAAGAAAATTATTGTATCTTATTTATACTCAACTCACTTAATAATTTATTCTTAATATTTTTCCCATAATTACATTCCTTGTGCAGAAATAAGCTACAAACGGGCATAGGTATAGCAACATCTTCATGGCAACCAGCAATAACAATAAATACGTAACCTACAACTTATATTGCATTAAATATAAACATGTCCCTATTTTATATAATTTTGTATTCTTTGTTTGAAACAAAACAAAATAAAATAATAGAAAACAGAAAACTACACTCTAGTTCTTCACTTCCAAGTAGAACATCCATAACCTAAATGAACAAGGACTAAAAATAAAGCTCAGAAAATAAAGTCGAGGAAAAAAAGGATCCATGTCGCTGCCACAAAAGACATTGTGAGTAATCTCATTGGTCTCAGGTTGTTGCTTTTAGAATAATTAAAAATTCAAGATGGATGTTCGCATTGTAAAAATACCTTTGCCATGTCTCTGGGTGGATGGTGCTGGGCTGGCATGGTGCTCCACAGCAAATGCGAAGGACGCCGACTACGAACGTGTGGTGAACCCTTCAGGTATGGGCATGGGTATGGGCCACAGGCTTAAGCATATAGGCGAGGGCGTTCTTCGGCGGGAAAATGTTAATATAAAACAAGAAAAAGACAAAGCAAAACTTATACCCAAAGCGATACAGAGAGGGAGTGAGAAGGACCTATACATAGAGCTCTAGGACTTCAATACCAAACTCAAACCCTTTAATTCCTTTCCTAAGCTATTTTAAATCGAAAAATATGACGAGAATTTATATATGTATATAGAGAGAGAGAAGATAAGGAAGACTGAGGTGGAAAACTATTTCTGTAATTACGTGGGAGGCAGGGCACAGACATAGACCCGCTGAATGAGGATAGTGCTGGTGCGGTGGTGAGGTTGGCGGCTGCGGAGGCGGCAGATGATGATGCTTGAATGCCTGATTGAAGTGGAAATGTTGTAAAAAGCAAACAGCTAAGCGGCAAAGAGTCTCGTTAGTTTGATGTGATATATTTTCTACTTATTTTTGTGTTTTTCTGCCGAGCTATCTGAATTTCCCACGAATATTATACAATTTTAAAAATAAAATAAAATGGGCAACTACGTGTTTTATGAACTTGCTTTGTGTTTTCAAGTTCAAAAATGAGTTTTTAAATTAAAATAATGACATGTTAACAATAATGAAACAATTCAATCTGGCAATACTTTTTCGGAGTTGGTCTTTTTGACAGCTGTCACTTGATTGATTCTCAGTTTGGTTTGTTATTTCATATTAAATAGACTAGACACCGTTTGCAAATAGTGCAAATAAAGTATTGAATAAGTTTATCGAAGTTAACTGTTGGTGAGCGCATTTTTTCACGTCGTCGTGGGCCTGTGGCGTGGCCTCCAAGATAGTGCGATTTAACACCGCTATACTATTTTGTGTATGGGGTTATCTACGCAGATAAGTCCGAGACGATTGACGCCTTGGAAGAGAATATTCGGTGGGTTATTGCTGAAATACAGCTTTATAGCGGCCCCATACGGCAAAAAATCGTAGAAAATTTGGACTCTAGGCTGGAATTTATTCAACTCAGACGTGAAAATCTTATCTTTATAATAAAGCTAAATTCTTAGCCATACGTTTAATTTTATTCGTTGTATTTCTTTTTGAAAACCAAGGGTCTAAATATCTTGTGAGATATTTTAGTTAAACCAAATTTTACACTTTATTTTTAAGTTTTCCATATCTTGATATTATTATCTGTAAAAGAAAATATTGGAATTTGATGGTTTTTGAGATATTGTCGACAAATATTAATCCTGAATTTACGGATATATTCTAAAAACCATGGGTATATGTTAGAGAAGTACCAATAATATTATGAGTTCAAATTCTTACAATTGTTATTTTTTAAGCCTGTTTTGAAGAAAATCAAAAACCAAAATAAATATTGCACCAGTCCAACATACATAGCATAATTTAAATCTCCAGTTTGATTTATTTTAACGAATCCCTAAGTTGGTATAAAGTGTTTATGCATTGCAAGTTAACAGTAATAACATAGCTAGGTATATGATGCTGATGGCATAAGAAATCATTTTACGGTAACACTAGCAAATGGCATGAAGGTTGAATTTATTTTAATGAAAAAGGCATTGATGCTCTTGATCGGAATGATTATTATTTTTTCTTAACAGGTGTATTAAAGGATTTCATTTTTATACAATAGTTTATCCCAACTTTATTTGACTGCTTTGGTAATTACATTTGTTCCTTTTTTTTCTTTAAAGAATTTACCATCAAGGTTAAAATTGATGTTGAAATGAACGATACACTTTTATTTTCAACAACTTAAGTTGTTAGGTAACCTATAATCAGTAGATTTAAATGCATAGAATTGTGGTCTGCTATCAACATGTTTGCGTCTTTTAAATTAACGACAACATTTAGGGTTGTAAATTTTTTATAAATATATTTGGCTCACTTTAACCTCATAGGTAATGGGTGATTTTTTTGAGGTTAGGATTTTCATGCATTAGTATTTGACAGATCACGCGGGATTTCAGACATGGTGTCAAAGAGAAAGATGCTCAGTATGCTTTGACATTTCATCATGAATAGACTTACTAACGAGCAACGCTTGCAAATCATTGAATTTTATTACCAAAATCAGTGTTCGGTTCGAAATGTGTTTCGCGCTTTACGTCCGATTTATGGTTTATGCGATGAGGCTCATTTCTGGTTGAATGGCTACGTAAATAAGCAAAATTGCCGCATTTGGAGTGAAGAGCAACCAGAAGCCGTTCAAGAACTGCCCATGCATCCCGAAAAATGCACTATTTGGTGTGGTTTGTACGCTGGTGGAATCATTGGACCGTATTTTTTCAAAGATGCTGTTGGACGCAACGTTACGGTGAATGGCGATCGCTATCGTTCAATGCTAACAAACTTTTTGTTGCCAAAAATGGAAGAACTGAACTTGGTTGACATGTGGTTTCAACAAGATGGCGCTACATGCCACACAGCTCGCGATTCTATGGCCATTTTGAGGGAAAACTTCGGAGAACAATTCATCTCAAGGAATGGACCGGTAAGTTGGCCACCAAGATCATGCGATTTGACGCCTTTAGACTATTTTTTGTGGGGCTACGTCAAGTCTAAAGTCTACACAAATAATCCAGCAACTATTCCAGCTTTGGAAGACAACATTTCCGAAGAAATTCGGGCTATTCCGGCCGAAATGCTCGAAAAAGTTACCCAAAATTGGACTTTCCGAATGGACCACCTAAGACGCAGCCGCGGTCAACATTTAAATGAAATTATCTTCAAAAAGTAAATGTCATGGACCAATCTAACGTTTCAAATAAAGAATCGATGAGATTTTGCAAATTTTATGCGTTTGTTTTTTTAAAAAGTTTTCAAGCTCTTAAAAAATCACCCGATACATACAAAAAACATATATCATAACATAAAGTTAATACTGAACGTTGTTTTCTGGAATACTTTAGCTAAATTACCGGTACCGAACTTAAATTCTTCTTTTTTTAATTGAATTTCTATTAATTAGTGTTTCAACATTACCGTCTTTACGACTTAGATGAAGGGAAAATTGCCATATCTAAGCTGAAGTCTAACAAAGCCACTGGAGCAGATGGCTTGAATGCAGAGCTCTTCAAAGCAGTTGGAGATAATTTGGTTAGGAGCATGCACCAACTTATCTGTAAGATATGGTCGGAAGAAAGCATGTTCGAATGGAAACTGAGTTTTGTTTGCCGATACTGAAAAAAGGAGACCCTCTAAACTGCACCAACTATAGAGGTATCAGTCTACTTAAAATCGTTTACAAAATCTTATATGCCGTAACATGTTAAAGTCTAAGGTCCATCGTCAACAACCTGATAGGTCCTTATCAGTGTGGTTTTAGACCAGGAAAGTCCACAGTCGATCAAATATTCACATTACGGCAGATCCTGGAAAAACCCCAAGGACATCAAATCGACACGGACACCCACGAGCTGTATAGAGCCATGTCTAGTTTTGGCATCCCTGCCAAACTCGTGAGTTCTTACAGGATGACCATGGAGAATTCACGCTGCTCCATAAAGGTTGGAAACAATTTAACAGAACCTTTCACTGTCAAAAAATATTTAGACAAAATGAATAGTGCAGAGCTCCAACGTAAAGAAAGTACCATCGACAGACGTAACTTTGAGGTAGTTAAGGGCTTTGTGTACCTAATCTCCGCTCGCTAGGCCCAAACGAAGTATTACTCTTGCTACCCGCTGTTTCTTTGGGCTAAGATTGGGCTTAGCAATTTAGTAGGAAAGCCCTTTCTCGAGGGACCAAAGTGTCGCTATATGGGACCCTCATCATCCCCTTCCTGCTATACGGTGCAGAGGCATGGGCTATGACAAAAGCGGATGAAAGCACCTTGGGTCGTTTTGAGGGATAAGTTATTCACGTGATCTACGGTCCCGTATGCAAAGAAGTTGAGTGGAGTAGAAGATGGAACGAAGAACAATACGGGTTGTAGAGACATAGACTCAGCCAGAAGGATAAAAGTCCAAAGACTGCTATCACTTTGTCACGTAGAGCGGATGGAAACCAATGTTCCGGCCCGAGCCTTTTTAACTTTCCATAGGAAGTTATTGTAATGGATACGATTTGTCGAATTGAAAATTTTGACATTTCTCGACGTTTCAAGGTCCCTAGAGTCGTAATAAAAGATTTTTGGAAAGATGTCTGTGCGTGCTTGTGTACGTACGTTCGTACGTCCGTACGTTCTCGACGTTTTTTTCGTCGTCCATAGCTCAAGAACCAGAAGTGATATCGACTTCAAATAAATTTTGTTATACAGATAATAGTGCAGAAAGATGCAGAAAGGGCTCTCAAGAAAATTGAGTGGGTGGTTTTTTTAAAAAAAAGGTGAAAATTTTGGTTAACCCTAAATATCTCATGGATCAATGACGCTAGAGACTTTAATTAAATTTTATATTATATATTGTAACGTGATACCAAAAAAAAAATACCAATTAACGTTTTTTTTATAAATCAAAAAAACTGAAAAAAAAAATTTGTCAGCACCAAAATTTTACGAATAAAAGATGGTTTTATGTCCAAAACAATTTTGTACAACGAATAATAACGTTTTTGGTATCAGGTAAAATTTTGAGAAAAAGTAATTTGACAATTTTTTACAAAAAATTAAAAACCTAAAAAAAAATTAATAAAAATTGGTAAAAAAGGATTTTCGACTCAAATGTCCTTTAAAAAATTTATGATGTAGGCTTAAAATTAATTTTATTTTATAAAAAATATTGTTTTAACATTCAGTAATCTTTTATAAAAATCTAACAGTCACTTTTTTCATAAAAAAATTAAATCTATAAAAAATAGTACGCAAAATTGGTAAAAAATGATGTTCGGTTCTTGATATCTCGTGAATAAAAGAAAACATTGGCGTCAAATTAATTTCATTTATCCAATTTGTTTTGTTTATATTAGAAATAAAAACTTTTAAGAAATGCTACTAAAATTGGTAAAAATTTGTTTTCGACTAAAAATCTCGCTAACCAAAATAGATTTTGAAATAAAACTTTTTCATCATATGCAAAATATTGTTGGTAATTTTTAATTGTTTAAGAATAATTTAACTGATAACTTTTTTAAAAACAAAACACGAAAACCTACAAACCTTTTAAGCAAGACAAATCGACGGACGGGATGGGAAGTTATCAGTGTGGGTTGCATCTCACCCTACTTTTGAGAATAATTTCGAAACTGCAATTCGTAAAATAACAGCAGAACGTAATTACAAAAATAAAAGTTGTAATTAAATGCACTTCTTAAAAGGTTGGCTCAAAATAAGTCATAACACCGGGAGGCCGAATTATGGACAGTTTTTTGCTTTGCAGCAATTAAGGCCGTGTGTTAGCAATAACGCGCAAAATATTCTTCCAGCTTAAAAATGTGGGCCCTCTCTAGCCTTGGCACACATAAATGGTTAAGTCACTATGGCTTAGTTCTCAACGGACTGTTGCGCCAACTAATTTGTTTTTATTTTAAAGCGCCAATCAGCTTAGGCTTATGTGCGTAGACAAGCGACTTCACAATACCCACCAATCAAAATTCAAATGGTGAAAAATCGCACGTTCTTGGATGCCACGTAACAGATTATTTCGTGGGCTGTTTGGCATGTAGTGCCGTCTTGTTTGAACTAAAAGTCATCGAGATCCTCGAATTCAGACACGACAAATTAATTAATCATCGTTCTATTATGGCCGGCTTCATTTTTGAAGAAATATGTACCAAAGATTCGCTCTGGCAATAGAGCACACCAATCAGGATATATCGGCTAGGTGGCGGCGGCGCACAGTGGACCGATCCATACATGCCAGACGTAGTCAAGTCAACTGCGACTCACTGTTGTTCATGCGGATGTAAATAATAACAATACCCAGCTGATCTCAGAATTTCAATCCACTTGACATTTGGTTGGTTAAATAAAAAGTTCTGTCACTTCAAAGTCAAACTTTCAATTTATAATATTTCTTGAATAAAATTTTTGCAATTCAAAGTAAAAACAATTTTTTTTATGATTTTGAATCCAAAAAGAATTAAATTTAAACAAATGGCAGGTGTATTAGTCGGTTTGTTCTCTTATATTTTTCCATGTTTGATATCTTGTGTCCCGTTTACTTGTCTTGGAAATGAGCTTTCAGTGAAACACTTATTTTGTGGTATAAATTGTTAAAAATGTTATTTTGTTTTAGACAATCTAAATATGAGTATGTCAAAGTGTCGTGATAAATTATATGTTTTTGAAAAGTGTGTCATGTCAAGTTAAAGAATATATTATGTTTTTTTTCTTTCGCACTAATTTGCAAGGCCTTTTTTTTTTGGTTTGAATCCTACTAGAATTTGGAATTTCACGTATGGAATTTTATGGCGTTTGGCGTTCGAATCAAAAGAAGAACCGGAATGTTAAAATTTTCGAACATGTTCTGGATAAATTTAGTCTTTCAGAAGAAAATATCGAGATCTGCAAGCAGATTAAAAATAAAATTAAGCTTTTGTCTGCAAGTTTTGACAAAAAGTGGAAGGCAGCTGGTTCGAGAAATGATAGATTTCGCCTGAAATACAAAGACTGGCTAGATGGTTCCAATTTTATATTAGCATTGGACAATCAGAATAATAGTTTAGAAAAAAATGAGGGGCACTTTAAGAGTGGAAGGCCAAACAAAAGTTTTGATGATTGTACACCTCATTCTAAACGCGCAAAAGTTCGTGATCTGCTTGAGTCAAGAACTCCTCCAGAAATTCTGTATGCTGCTCAACACGTTCTAGTGGAATGCGCATAGTTGCCGATGTGATCAAAGAAGTTACCGACCATCCTGAGGCTGCTAAAGAATTAAGGACAGTGCAGAAAAAGTTCGATCAAATCCGAGAATACAGCAATGAAGAAGCGCTTGCAGTGTACATTGATGCAAAACTCACTCGTCATGCATACAAAATTTTAAGAAAACAATCTTTAGAGAGAGGTCATTCATTATATCCGTCTATTTATAGTTTAGCAAAAGCAAAAAAAGAGTGATTTCCGCATGAAGATGCAATATTTATTGACGAATTAAGTGCCTCCATAAATATCAAGGATATAGTTTATCACACAGCTATTCGATTACTGATAGTTCAACAAGCTGTAATATCGCAAAATGTAGTGGACAGTTCGTCACTTCTTTTAATATGCAAATGGGGTGGGGATGGAAGCTCAGCCCATAGTACTTTTAAGCAAAGATTTGAAAATCAATTTTCTACAGATGAGTACTTGTTTTCCATTTCGTTTGTTCCGATTCAGTTAAGATTAATGTCGGATGAAAGAAATATTATATGGCAGAATCCCAATCCATCTTCAACACGGTTATGCCGCCCATTTAAATTTCTATTTTCCAAGGAAACAGAAGATATGGCACTTAGAGAATTCAGTAAAGTTCGAAATGAAATAAATAGTATTGAGGACTTGGAAATATCAGTTGGTGGTAAAAATATCAAAGTAAAATTTCAATTTGTGTTCACCATGATAGACGGAAAAATTGCGAACTTTTTAACATCTAACCGGTCAACTTAATCTTGCTACATTTGTGGTGCCAAGCCAAGCGAAATGAACCAAATTGTAATAAATAGAACACCAAAAACTGAGTTTTATGAATATGGTTTGTCAAGTCTACATGCTTGGATTAAAGCACTTGAGTGTTTTTTACATATAGCTTACAGACTTGATGTACGGAAGTGGGCTATAAGAAGTGAAAACGATAAGGTTTTGGTGGAAGCGCGAAAAAAAAATATTCAAATTCTTTTCAAATCTGAAATGGGTTTAATTGTAGACAAGCCAAAACCTGGCTTTGGCAACACAAATGATGGCAATACTGCCAGAAGATTTTTTAAAAATTATGTTAAAAGTGCCGAAATAACTCAAATTGATCCAAACATTTTACAACGGTTTTACATTATCTTGAGCTGTATTTCATCAGGATACGAAATAAATATAGCACTTTTCGAAAACTATCTGCAAGAAACAAAACTGTCATACGTTGGGCTTTATAATTGGTACCCAATGCCCATCTGTATAAAGCAGTGCATAGTTCCGATAGGACAACTCTCTGAAGAAAGCCAAGAGGCTCGGAACAAAGACTGTAGCGTAGACGTTTCCGAATGTCTCATACTAGAAAAAATTCTAGGATTAACTCTAATAGAGACCTTTTAAACATGCTTTTAATTACATCAGATCCCTTAATAGATTCTTTTCGAGAAAAACCCTTAAAAAATGCTCGATCTATTCCACCCGAAATCTTAAAATGTTTAGTAGAACCTGATTTGACTGCAAGCACTAGCCAGAGATCAAACGAAGATGATAATGATATAAAATTTTTATTTATCATGATTTGGAAATAAAATTTAAGTTCATTAAAAATTCCATACATATACACAATTTTTAGGTTTTTTTATTTTTTTTGCATTGAAAATTGTATTTTTTGGGGAGAGATTCTTAGGACCAATTTAATGGCCTAAGAAAAGCAACGAAGTTGTCTGAGCGGGACAGAGAATACAAAAGGGTGTTTAAATCTTGAGGCATAATACTTTAAAGTTAAAAAGCTGTTAATATTGGCGAAAATAGCCAAGAAAATGAAAATATGATGAACAGGTAATTTTTTTATTTTTAATTTTCTCAAAAACTAGAAGGCATAGAAGCATATGGTTTTCAGTATTTGATTAGAAATTAATTAAGGTAGCTTATTTCATCTATTAATTTCATATTTAATGTCACAGTCATGAAAGAAATTGTATTCAATGTGTTTTTTCAAACTTTTTTTTCACAAATTTTGACTTTGAAATTCGATTATCTCGAAAAACATTGATTGAAATAACTTGATTTAAAAATTAGAATTATATGTCGAATTTTGGCTTTTAAAAAAAGTATCATTCATAACTGTAGGTGTTTCCGTTGTTTTTTAATAATTTTTTTTAAAATTGTTTGTCATATTTTAGAAAATGGCCCTTCCCGCCTAAACGGGGGGAGATAGACCCCCACCTCCCATAGTAAAAAATGCTTGTATTGTCAAATAAAATCATTTAACCAAGAGAAAGAATTTTTTACGTCTAGCATGTATCGGCCCCTACGAAACAAAATCTGCAACATTATGAATAAAAAAAATTAAAGTAAATGACAAAAATTATAAATTCTATAGGTAAACTATTTCTCATTAATATAATAATTAAGTACGTCCACTAGGACACCGGTGTCCCTTTTTGTTTATCATCAACTAGCGGCCCGTCCCGGCTTCGCACGGGTAGACATAAATAGGAACAGATAATGTAGCTTTCTAATGAAAAAAGAATTATTAAAATCGGTCCAGTACTTTTTGAGTTTATTCGTTACATACAAAAATACAAATCTTCCCTCTTTATAATATTAGTGTAGATAATAAGTTTATGCAAAATGACTAGTGATAAGATAAATGGGTATAATAACAGTTTACTTACCAGGCAATAATTATTTCACACTTTAAAATGATAAAAAACACTTTTTCACTAAAAATACTTCTCCGAAATTGTAGACTACCGAACGGATCGAAATGACAGTTTCCAATGACTTTGGAAAAAGAACGGTATTATAAATTTTAAGTTGCCAATAAAAAAACAAAGAAGGCACTCTCAGAGACTAGTATATCAAAAAAAAGTTCATACCCCTGTAAATTATTAAGTTAATATTTTTTGTCTTGAGACAAATGTGTCCCCGTGGTCGTGAAAGGTTTAACAGAAGCACCAGCCCCAATCTTCGAATAAGTAATGTCCCAAATACGGCCATTATGGCTTTTAACGTATAATCACAGATAATAGAGTTACATAGATATCGCATCCAGTGCAAATAAAAATGATCATATTTTTTACCCCCTATTTAAAGCGATTTGTTGAAGTCAAACCTTGCAACCATATTCAACATAACAAAATAAAACCTATAATACAATATCAAAGCAACAGACGACAGACGTTGACCTGTGAGTTGCGTTCGAAAGATAAATAGATACATTTTCTTATTTGAATTCGTGTTCGTTTGCCAATGCAACCCTTTTGAGTTCTTTTTACGTCGTCGCTTCTACGTTCCAACACACTATTTGCTGTGCAGGTAGTTTTTTGTCTATATAATTTTGCAGCAACCAACGCGTTGCAACGCTTTCTTTTTCTTCGCTTCTCAATCTAATCGGTTGAGCGAGCGATTGACTGGAAGGTATCGGGATCGGGATGGCTCCTCTGGTGTGTCGTTGGATTTGTTTGGTCGTGTCGTGCGTAGGTATGTATACTGTATAGTGTGTATACATTTTCTATATTTTTTTGGGTTGTGCGATCGGGGTTTGTGTGTGGCTTCTTCTTTTTATTTTGAAGTTATTTAATTTACTTCATTCGTTGTCGACTTTCGAACGATTTGGATGTTCATTTATGTATATATGATTGAGCAATACATTTTTCTTTGTTAATTTTACAGTCAGTGGTCCTTTTTTTCAGCGATTTTATTTGTCAACGTTTTTTTTAATAGCAATGGGTGATAAGAGATTATCTGGGGTTTCTTGTTCCGTTTGTATGAAAACGAAAAGAGATTACCCTAATTTGAAATTTTTTAAGTGCCCTTCTAGGGAAAAAAATGAAATTTTGAATAATTTGTGGAGGCAGGCATGTGGATTCAGAAATGAAGGCAAATACTTTGTATGTGGAGACCATTTTTGTCCCGAGTTTGTGGGAAGAAAATATCTTAAGAAGGATGCTATTCCTTCTTTAAATTTAAATTCTGATTTGGGTTCAGACTTAAATTTAGAAGATCTTAATAAGTCTCCTCCAACTAAACGAAGAAGAACTTCGAGCAGTTGTAGCATTTCATGTGTAAGGTGCGATCAATTATCACAGAGATGTGCAAAAGAGGAGAAAAAAAATGCAATTTAAAAAAAAAAATTATCAAGTTTAAAAATTCAAATAAAAAACTTAAAAATAAAGCATTATAAAAAAAAGAGAGCGCATACTGCTTTAAAAGTTTCAACAAAAGGGAGATTATCTTTATCGTCTCAAATCCATGGGCTACATATTTCCGACCATTCAAAAACATTTTGCGATATGTTGATGGGGTTGTCGAAATCTGCAAAATATAATAACAACGAAAAAGAAATTTCCCAAAATATATTTTATAGATCGCAAAGCGCCTATAAATTTTTGAGGGATGGGCTGGGCTTCAGGCTTCCCCACATATCCTCTTTATACAGATGGGCTCCTGTTAAAGGAATTCAACCAGGATATGTAAACAATGCCCATTTGTATCTAAAATCAAAGTTCGCTTTATTAAACGAGCGAGAACGTTGTGTTGTGTTGATATTTGATGAGATTAGGATTCGTCAAAACCTCACATATAATATTTTAATTGATTTAATAGATGGTTTCGAAGACCTAGGAGCAAAAAGAAACAGAATTTTTGCCAATGAAATATGTGTTTTCATGGTAAATGGTTTGTTTGATAGTTGGAAAAGTGTTTTAAACTATTTTGTGTCAGCAAACGGTGTAAATGGGGCTAACCTAAGCGAAATTATAAGAAATAATTTGAAAATCTGTCAAGATCTTGGTCTTAAGGTTTGCGCTGTAGTCTGCGATCAAGGACCTAATAATAGAAAAGCTTATCAAATATTAGGTGTTTCTGAAGAAAAACCATTTACAATTTTTAATGATGAAAAAATATTTTGTTTTTATGATTTTCCTCACTTATTAAAATCAATTCGTAATGTTCTACTGAAATCAGATTTACAAACTTCAGATGGTAAGGTTTCTTTTAATGTTTTCAGAGAAATATACAATTTAGAAATTGACAACGTGGCTAAGACATGTTTAAAATTTAGAAGTTCTCATATAGCACCAAATGCTTTTGAAAAAATGCATGTTCGTCTTGCTACGCAAATATTTAGCAGGACAACTGCGGCATCTATTCAAACTGCTTTTGAACTTAATTGCTTAAAAGAAAGCTCGAAGGAAGCTATAGCAACAAAAGAGTTCACACTTAAGGTAAATAATGCATTTGACTGCATGGATAGTGGTTCACATTATGACAAAATATTTTAAAGCGCGGAGTTCAGCTAGGGAATCCAACTTATAGTGAGTTGAAACTATTTTTGTCTTACTTAAAAGAAATACAAAAATCAGATAACCTTCCAAGAAACTTTTGTTTAAAAGGTATGGAGCAGACGATAAACGGAGTTTTATTACTTAGTCAAGATATAAGTAATGGCCTATATAAGAACGTGGATTATTTACTCACAAAGAGAATTCACCAAGACGTATTAGAAAATTTATTTTCTATTATTCGCATCAAAGGTGGGAATAACAAAAATCCATCTGTTTACGAGTTCAATGTTCTGATGTCAAAAATTCTTTCATCAAATCTTATTACTTTTTCTCCTTACAGTAATTGTGATGATGATGATCTAATTTAATTTAAAACAGAATGTTCCTATTTATTTCAATATAATAATGTACCTACATAGTATGTACTATATATGTATACATGTACCTAATTTATGAATTTGTGAGACTTGTTCTAGTCAATGTATGTTTTCGTTATATGGATGTAAAATAAAATGAAAAAAAGAGGCTGGGATGCGACCCACACTGATAACTTCCCATCCCGTCTGTCGATTTGTCTTGCTTAAAAGTTTGTCAAAATATATCAATTCTTACCAAATTTGCGTTCTATTTTTTGTAGATTTTATTTTTTTATGAAAAAACGAACTGTTGGATTTTTATAAAAAAATTACTGAATATCAAAAACAATATTTTCTGTGAAATAAAATAAGTTTGAAGCCAATATTTTTAATTTTTGAAAAGCTATTTGAGTCGAAAGTAAATTTCTACCAAGTTTTAGTATTGTTATTTTTAGGTTTTTATTTTTTGTAAAAAAAAACTGTCAATCCAACATTTCTCAAAATTTTACCGAATGTTGAAAACAATATTATTTATAAGATAAAATTATTTTGAAGCCAATATCTCAAAGTTTTGAAAAGATATTTGAGCCGAAAATCAATTTTTACCAACTTTTATTAATTTTTTTGTTTAGGTTTTTATTTTTTGTAAAAAAACTGTCAATTCGATTTTTCTCAAAATTTTACTGAATGTTGAAAACAATATTTTTTGAAAGATACAAGTAGTTTAATGCCAATATCTCAAAGTCTTGAAAAGATATTTGAGTCGAAAAACAATTTTTACCAACTTTTATTAATTTTTTTAGGTTTCTATTTTTTGTAAAAAAACTGTCAATTCGATTTTTCTCAAAATTTTTCCTAATGTTGAAAACAATATTTCTTATAAGTTAAAATTAGTTAGAAGCCATAATCTCGAATTTTTGAAAAGATATTTGAGTCGAAAATCAATTTTTACCAACTTTTGTTAAATTTTTTTTTCGGTTTTTAATTTTTTGTAAAAAAACTGTCTTCTATTTTTTTCAAAATTTTACTGAATGTTGAAAACAAAAGTTTTTGAAAGGTAAAAGTAGTTTAAAGCCAATATCTCAAAGACTTGAAAAGATATTTGAGTCAAAAATCAATTTTTACCAACTTTGAGTAATGTTTTTTTTAGGTTTTTATTTTTTGTAAAAAAAACTGTCAATTAGATTTTTCTCAAAATTTTATCAGATGTCAAAAACATTATTCTTCGTTGCAAAAAATTGTTTTGGAGATGAAATCATATTTAAGTCGTAAAATTTTCGAAGTGACAAATTTTTTTTTTCAGTTTTTTTGATTTATAAAAAAAACCGTTAATTGGATTTTTTTCCAAAAATATAATTGTTTTGTATCACCTTACAATATATAATATAAAATTTAAATCAATACTCTAGCGTTATTGGTTCATGAGATATTTAAGGTTAACCAAAATGTTCACCTTTTTTTTAAACTGCTATGGTAAAAAAACCACCCACGCAATTTTCTTGAGAGCCCTTTCTGCATCCTTCTGCCTTATTATCTGTATAACAAAATTTATTTGAAGTCGATATCTCTTCTGGTTCTTGAGCTATGGACGACGAACGTACGGACGTACGTACACACGCACGCACAGACATCTTTCTAAAAATCTTTTATTTCGACTCTAGGGACCTTGAAACGTCGAGAAATGTCAAAATTTTCAATTTGACAAATCGGACCCATTACAATAACTTCCTATGGGAAGTTAATAAATTTGTTTTGTTTGTATTTTTTGTTTTTTTCATTATCTGCTACATATTTTACAAATCTACTTCGTTTTTTGGGCAAAATGTTTCACTTTTTGGCATTCTCATCCCTATCGAAAGTCGACGACGAATGAAGTAAAAATAACTTCAAACACTGATCGCACAACCCAAAAAAATATAGAAAATGTATACCTACCTACGCACGACACGACCAAACAAATCCAACGACACACCAGATGAGCCATCCCGAAACCTCTTATATCTTATGCCATAGTTAGTTTCTTCAATAAATTTTTCTAAGGATTTTATATGTTACCCCAGTTTCATGAGCTAATGTTTTTTTAAAGAACAACCTTGCTTTTAAAGAACAACCTTGCTTATATTCACAGGTTGGCCTTGGCACATACAAAAATCACACCCAGGAAATACAAACAAAATTCACACACATCGTTAAGAAAGATCAACATAAAATACACAAAAGACAAAAAAAACCATAAGGCACAAGAAGTAAAAAAAAGAAAATACAACAAGTTATACAATGCAATAAAATGTTTGAGTATGATTCATGCTAGTTCGATCAAACTGGGACGTAGTGGTACGTCCCAGTCGATTGAAAAATGGTCATTTTTTTTCCTCTGCGTGCGATATCTATGGAACTATAGTATCTGTGGTATAATGTTTTTTTTTGTAATGGTGAAGTTATTATTTAATACACGTCAAAAGTTGATAGCTTCGAATTGACAGAACAGATGCCGAAATAGTGGCCTATTTAAAATGAAACCTCTCAATAGAAGATCCTTTACCTACATCTGTCAGAATAGCTGTCATTAATTCAATTTTTCTTGTGAACACGAATTTACCTTCTTTTATTAAAAACGGTGGCATGTCCGGGAAAAGTTCTACGCTTTTCACCCATTTTACTTCTACGATTGCCTTAACAGTTTTACCAAAATTTTAGTTCATTGAATCAGTAAACGGGCAATTGATACCCGATAATGCATCATCTGGCAAAAACATCGCCCAAACTAGAAAATTTAAGGTTTTCGATTTCGCAACGACGACGCTCACAACATCTATGCACTCGTTCAAATCTCGCAACTGAGCTGGGAACTTAGGATAAGCGACTATTGACAACGACTTCTGTTAGCTAAAAAGGCACTGCAGCAGTTTAAAAGCGATCCAAATGTTCACGGGAAATCGTTTTTAGTGATGAGGCTTAGGTCCATATATTTTTTTGGAAACAACATTGGCACCACCACGCCAAAGGTCAATTTTTAGCTAATTCTTATGGCTATCACACGGGGAGGTATTGTGAGCTGTCCACCGAGATCGTGCAATTAGACGAAGTTAGACATTTTCTTGAGGGGTTTTCTTAAGCCGCTGATCTATGCGATGAAGCCACGAATCAAATTGGTTCTTAAAGTCAACATAACTCATTCGATCCATTACATTCAGCCTGATTTATAGTAAAATTCGACAGATATTTCTGATATACAACTCACAAATGCTAGGGACATTGCATCGAAGTTGTAATCTGGAATTGATATGATAGTCCTCAAAAACGAATAAGAAAAACCTCGATAATAACTCGCTACCTATGATAGCCAGATCTGTTAGGTGAAACTAGTTTTATAACTCTGACTTTCTCCGGACAAATAAGGACCCTAAAAAAGATTACAAAAGGAGGCAGAATAAAACATTTGCATTGTTAAAGAAAACAAAAAATCATGTTAAAATTTAAACCAAAATAAATATTGAGTTAAAAAACCACATTTTTAAGTTAAACAACTTAGGCTTTTCTGTTCACAAAAGTTCTTGAAAGAAACAAATAAAATATTGCTAAACATTCAAGCATTGAACTCGTTTTAACATAATTGACAGCTAAGAAGTTCTGTTCGCTCTACTATTTCTTTGTCATGTATTGGATCTGTTCATTTACTTAATTGTAATGAGACCTCCGTTTATTTTTTAATAACAAGTAAACAAGTTCTCAATTGGTAAAAAGAGGACAAGCAACAAAAACTACCCCAGATACTCCCCACATAGTGGACAAATCTGGACGGATAACAACAATACGGTGTACGTCAGGTCAAATTATCAATCTTTACCTAATATTTTGCTTCAAAAACTTATTTGCAACGATAATTCTTAGATTAAAAATTGGTTTTAAGGGATTATAGTTAGCATCTATAACTATAGATGAATGAAACTGTAAGCTATTCGACAATAGACAGATTGTGTGTGTACTGATCCGATGATGGTGTCATAAGCCCTATAACGTTCTTCATCACACTCATTATTATATTCATTTCCCTCTGTCTCTCCCCGGCCTTAACCTGACCTAAATTATTTGTTGCGCTCTGACAATAACATGAACTCTTGTTAACAAAGCTTATAACCTACGAGTCGAGTATGTTTGAAACTCCAGGTAATGTAGAATAGCTTCAAAATGTACCTCGACTATATGCACAGCTTAAAGGGGTTCCATTTCCATAACACGGAATGAGCATTTTGAAGGAGTTAATTCACAACCGCTGTACGGTAGTTTCGCCGGGATACAAAACACAATGTGAACTTCCCTGTAAGGGTAAACAATCCATGCTACAGCCCTGATTAAATAATGTAATTAAAGATTCTTGTCTAATTATTCACTTGGGATTTGATTCAATTAGACTGAAACAAAAGGCAATTGTTATACCGTACGTATAGTCTATAGTCGTAGTCGTAGTCATCATCGTCGTCGTCGTTATCGTTGTCGTAGAATTAGTGAGCATGAGCAGGAGCCAGCAGCAGGATTCAGGTTCAGGATAGCAAGAAGTTCTAGCTCTGATTCTAATGGGTGGTAGCTTTTTGCAACACAATCATATTCCATCGTCGTCGCAGGTTATGCATGATGCAGGTGTATTTGATGTATCCTTGTTGTATATATGAACGAACGAAGGTATCATGTGTTTTTTCAAGGATTTCAGCTGAAAATTATATTCATTAGCGAATAGAATATTTCCCGAGGAACAACAAGAATTTAGTGGCATAAACTGCACCAGTCAAAATAGGAATATAATGTTATGAGCTTTAGTGAAATATGTTGAGCTGTGACGGTGCTGCTCTGCAGTCAATGATTAAGATGGAGATAATGGTTAAAGGTTTAACTATATTCGTTATTCGTATCAATATCAAGTTTTGCAGGAATAGGTTTGGTAATTGCGGTGAGAATAAGCTCTATATTTCTCTAAATTTAGTGTCTAAGGGGTTTGAGTGTGAAATTGCCTCACTTTAGAAATGGAATGAAAATTTTCATTTAATAAACCAATAATTTGAATGTGTATAAGTTTAGTAGGAAACTTGTATTTTGTATATAACAAAATCAAAATGAGACTGATGGAATGCGACTCATATACTGATAACTTCCCTTTTACTCTGTTTACATTTTGTTTTACCAACCAGCCAAATTTTAATTTCACGAACTTCCGAGAGTATGCACTCAATTAAAGTTCGCCGAGGTATTCGGAACGGTAGACCAATTTGGTGTTAGTTTTGGTAGGATTTAATTTAATTGGTTTGCTCTTTTTTAAAATATGTATTTGTTTGTAATAAAACTGTTAATTCTAAAAAAACTATACCAAATATCAAAAACGTTGTTGTTCTTTAGGTCAAGCAAATTTTGCACTTATTTAAAATCTCTTTAGCACAAAAACCACCCACTTGTTTTTTTTAAAGTCCTTTTTAAATATTTTGATGTCAGGCATCTCTCTACCATAAATTAAAACTGCTTTTATAAGCTTTATTGATAAAGCCAAGTGGCTTGTAGCACAGTTTGCAGATATTTCGATGCTGCCAGTGAGTGGCTTGACTCCTTTTGTGTTAAGTGCCTTGCACATGAGCAACGAACTGCGAACTGCGAATGGACGAACAAACGTGATTTTACACATTTCAAAAAGTCAATTCCACACAAAAACACATTCAAATTATAATAAACCAATTGACACTAATATTAAGATAATAAAATTTGCATTTTGTTCTCTAAAACAAGAGAATTTTGTAAAAAAAATTTGGTAGTAACGAATCGCAGTGTGGTTGCTGCGAACTGTCAAACTCTATTCGCGTTCCACATACCATCCACACTGCAACGAATAAATTGTTCGCGCTCAACTTAACCTCAAAATTATACCACTCTTGTTTTGTTTTTGTGTGAAAGATGATGGCTGAGGAAAATATGGAGAAAAGGGTTGACAATTCGTCGCTACCTGCGAATAGAAATAAAAGCTCATGTGAAAGAAAAGTCAAAATATGCGAACATCCACAGTTCGCAGTTCGCAGTTCGTTGCTCATGTGCAAGATGCTTTAAGAGCGTAAACGATCCTATGCGACGAACCTTATTTAGCACTCGTACAGTACCTAGAGTACTAAAAGATCTCGACATCCCCATATCCACTGCCCCAAATAGTTTCCGTGCTATTGTTCTAAAGAAAGGCAAAACCATTGCCTAAGCTTTTCTATCTGTCCTACTCCACATGTCTCTTTCCGAGTGGATAGAACACAGCATTTGTCCTATTATCCAGGGTAGTTAAAAACGTCAATGAATTTTCAACAACACCTTGCAGATCGAAAGTTTTTTAATGACAGACAGTATGGTTTTCGTAGTTTATCTCACGGAACAGTGAATCAATTTTTTACATTGTTTTTAAGAAAGTGAGATTATTGGAATTGATGTTTCAAAGGCATTTGATAGAGTTTGGCATCAAGCTATCTTATCGAAAATTAGAAATTACTTTTCGGATCGTTCAATTCAAGTAGTAGGTATTGGAAGGGTTCAAATCTGATATCCATAACTTGCACATTGGTGTACCCCAGGGCTCTGTTTTGTCTCGATACTATTCCTTATTTTTATTAATGAAACTTCTAACTCACTTAATTGTTTCGTGCTCAGTTTACCCTTGAGTTTTATTTCACAATACACGAATGTCAAATGCTTGACCAGTCTCAATATTTCTAACATCAAAATGTGGAGACATTCAAAAACAATATGCATCGGTATCTGCTTTATAATCCTATCCTTTCCCTCCTTTCCTTTTTTTCACACTGGCAAAAAAGGTTATCGAGCATGTCTAGTCTATTATTGACAACTGATATCCAGGGGCATTCCAGAGGGAAAAGTTAAAAGTTCAGGTAGTTTTTGCATTTCTTCCGGTAAATGCGTTGCTTATGGGCCACTTTTTCTAAGAACGTATGGAATTAATCGAGCTGTCAGCTGTATAAGTTGCCGTATGCGAAGGATTCTATGGGTCGGCCCATTTGTATACCTTGAACCAATTCAGTTGGCTAATAGTCGTTTGTGCAGAGAGAGGATTAAGAGAACAAAAATGGTGCGCAAAATATTTAATGAGTAAAGATTTTTCCTATGATCTTACATTGTCTAACTCAACTTTGTTTTTCCTTAAACTTAAAATGAGACGGAATGTATTTGTTTAATTCTTTAATTTGACTAATTTCAGCGAACTTATAACAAAAAATAAATAAATCTAAAAAATAAAATAACAATAATATAAATTACAATAATATAACTTAAATAATAAATGTTTATTTACATATACTTAGTTTTCAGAACCAATGTCGCTTTCATATTTGGTTGAAGAATCGTCACTTGGATTAATTATAATTGAATCCGAAATTGTGTCTCACTCAGGTCTTGAGAAAAGTATTCTTTATCAGCTCTTATGGCTTTTTCACACACTTTTCGACATTCTTCAGCCATTATTCCTCTGCTAATTCTTGAACTTCTAATATCTCGAATGTTGTGTTTCATGAGCCTACTCTTGCCTTGACAGTTGCCCAAAGATTTTCAATGGGATTGAGATCTGGATAGTAGACGTAGAACCTCATGTCCCATGCCATGAATGATATCGTCAATCTTATGCTTTGGGTTGTGTGAAGCTCGGTATCGTTTTATTACCTCATACAGTTCAAGTTTCAACATCTGAAGTACATATATGAGGAATATTGTTTTCGGTTAGCCATTGTATAATCTCGGATTTCTTGCTAGCAGAAGTAATTTGTTTTTCTTCTAATTTATTGTGGTACGAGGCGTTGTCCAATACAATAAGTGAAGGGTCCTCCAAGTTATTCGAAACTTGTTCTTGGATCAATTTTTATAAATTTTCGAATTTCGTGTCGTCGTGATAGTCTCCCGTTTTTGTTCCAGATTTGAATAAAAGTAAGACGTTTTTCACGAAACCTCTTTCACCGCCTGCATGCGCCATTATAAGCCTCTGTCCCTTAAAGCAACTTACTAGTTAAAAACAAAAAGACATATTTGACATTTTTTAGTCGCTAGTAAATTGCTAAATAATTAAAAAAATTACTTCTTAGTAAAATGTTCAGCCTTTAACAATTGGTTGGTTAAAATTTTGCCCTAATGTGTTTAATAATTATTACAAGGTATTCATAACCCCTTCAATGCGCGCACAATTTTAAAATAAAAAAACTTGTCCAACATCCCATTTTCTTGCAGTTCTGCGAAGTTTTCGAGTTTTTCGCGGAGTTAGTCAAAAACATTTGATTCCTTTATATTTATCCCCGTAGGCTCATGGATTATCAAAATAATGGCTAGCAAAATGATCACTGCATTACCCGTGGAATGATGGTTAACCTAACCAAATTGTTGGATAACCAAATTGTTAGGGGATAATAAGAAGATAAAGTCGTTTAAAATTGGGTAAATCATCGTTTAAGCTTAGAAAATTGCTAAAAATCTTTAAATTTAAAATACATTTTAATGGGCGGTGTAAATAAAAACGAGTAGGACAAGTAAATACTTGAACATATCAAAATAACAAGTAAAGCGCAAAATTGAAGTGAATATAAAACAAGTATTTAATCTTACTCGCGAGTAAATACTTGAGAGGCTAGTAAAACCCGGAAAATGCCAATTTTGGTGTGAATAAAGTCAAGTAAATACTTCTATAGCAAGTAAATATTCGTCTATTCGCAAGTCAACCCGACCCCAGACTTGCAGTCGTACTTGTCCACGAAAGATGGCTGCATTTATGAACCTGCGTGGTGTGAAACGTTATAGAGACCGGCGCGGCGTGATATAAGTCCCGATCTATCTAAGGGACTATTACGGTTTGAGAGCGAAAACGTAGATTTTCTCACTTCGCACTTTTTTGATGAAAACACTGATGCAAGGGGTGGAGGATTAACTGCACGGAAAAAGATGGACATTTTTCTGAGATACGTTAGTGATTCCAAGGACTGCAAGAGGACAAAAACAAACGGGAACGACAACTGACTTGTGAGTAATGACGGGGAGTCAAGGTTAGTTTAGGCGAAAACAGAACAAGGTTAGGCAAAGGCAAAAACAGAACAAGTCGCAACAGGAAATGATGCGTAGTCTGTGTGGCGCTACAAGTATTTACTTGCCTTTTTTGTGAATTCATATGTCTCGCTTTATTCACATCGGTTTACTTGGAGTTTAAAAACTCGTTACACTTTACTTGTAAGTAAATACTCGTCGTACTCGTTTTTATTCACACCGCTCAATGAATCGATTTTTAAGCATCACTTAGTATGTATTCTTCAAATAAAGCAAAAATGTTTTCGTTTTTATTATTCCGACAGAATGCTTAATTAATGATGACTGAAAAATTAACTTAATTTATCGTTTTAACACGCTTAAAAATCAAAAACCCAAAGCAATTAATGACAAAATTATTGAAGTAGAACTAAAAATCAATAGCAAAACACACAACACTGATATAAATTAAAGCCTTTCTACCATTCCCTGAGCCTATTTTTAGCATAATGTTGACAGCTTCGCATTTAATCCCCTCCGTAGACATCATAATTTCATCAAAAGTTAAAGTTGAAACAAATATCGTTGTCAAATTTCAGCAATATTTATATAAAACTTGTTAAATTGTGTGATAACATGGCTTCCATCAGGACGTGGTTGTCAGTTGATTCTGCTATAAATTTATATCTATGTAAATATAGAAAGCATACAGAACAGACTTTGTACATAATTTACATATACCTACACATTCACTAACATACATTAAATATTTACATACTCGTACATATACATTTTTATTCTTGAAAGTAAGTAAACAAAAATATAATAACACACATGTTGAACAATTTTTAAATTCAACATAAACTTTTCTACATAATATATTCTTATTCATACGAGAAAAATGGAAACGAAACGAAAAAATAGAAAACAACAAGAAAATTCAATTTGCATATTTCTTTAAAACTTTCTTATGTTATGTTTGAAATCTTGTGTATTTTACATTCATAGAAATATAGAAAAAACTTTATAAAATATCCTATATACACTTAAGTGTACTTAACTTAGGTATGTTGGAGGTTGAGTTGTTATAGCTTTTAGTTTGGTTGGGATGGGTGTATGGATTTCCTATCTCATGCAGTGGTTTTTATTCCCAATAGATATCATTATATTTTTAGATAAAATTCGGATTTTAACAATATCTATTTTGATTTTTTTTGAAACCATATACATATAATATATGTCATATATGTATATAGACGATTGGGATTGCACGTATTTGCTCTTACATCGAATGATAATATTATTTGGGTGCTTATGAATAATATTATGACAGTCCTTGTAGATGAAATAAAATATTTTTGATCTTTTATGTGCATACATATAGGTAGTATATGACCTAAGAGAGGCTTGTAATTTATATACGGTTTATCTAAACATGAAATAAAATAAATGATAAGTTTTTATGCCATTGTTTTTGAAGTGGTTTGGGTTTTTTAAAATTTTGCATATATTTTAAATATCGCTTACAAAATCTTCTCTGCCATGAAATGTGAACGTCTAAAGCCCATCGTCAACAACCTTTTAAGTCCTTATCAGCGTGGTTTTAGACCGGAAAAGTCCACAGTCGATCAAATATTTTCATTACGTCAGATCCTGAAAAAAAAACCCAAGAACATCAAATCGACACCCACCATCTCTTCACCGATCTACATGGACGAGCTGTTTAGACTATAGAGCCATGTCTAGTTTTAGCTTCCCTGCCAAACTCGTTTTTTATTCAAGATGACCATGGAGAATTCGCACTGCTCCATAAAGGTTGGAACTAACTTAACCGAAAGTTTCGATGTCAAAAAAGGCTTTAGACAAAGTGATGCGCTGTCAATCGATTTCTTTAACATCGTCCTTGAACAAATAGTGCAGAGCTCCGTCGCTTTCTTTCAAAAGTCTGTCCAATTACTGGAATATGCTGATGACATTGTTATAATTGAAAGAACTCAGCGTGATGTCAATGAGGCTTTGGTGAGTATTGAGGCAGGTTCTGCTATGAACGCAGAAAACAACGTCAGTGCTGAGATCAAACGAAGAATAACTCTTGGTAACCGCTATTTCTTTGGGCTAAGAAAGCAATTAAGTAGCAAAGCCCTCTCTCGAGGGACCAAAGTGTTACTATATGAGACTCTCATCATCCGCGTCCTGCTATACTTTGCGGTGCAGAAGCATGGACTATGACAAAAGCGGATGAAAGCACCTTGTGTCGTTTCGAGAGAAAAGCTCTTCGTGTGATCTACGGTCCCGTATACATAGAATAGGAGTGGCGGAGAAGATGGAACAACGAGCTTTAGCCAGAAGGGTAAAAGTCCAACGACTAAGATGGCTGGGTCACGAAGAGCGCAGGGGAAAACTTTTCAATTCAATAATTTCCTCTTGGCAAATCCAAAACGATTTTTCCTTTAATAATATGAAAATGTTTTGGCAGCTTCGTCTGCAGTTGGCCATCTGATGTATCTGTTGGATCTGTTTATTTTAATGAGGCTGCACACACTAAATCTGTCTGTACCTTAATGTTATCATGAGCAGCTTCTCTATTAAAATAGACTCTCTTCGAAGTCCATAATTATGTACATCCATAGCGTGTATTTCTCTGCATAAGGTCTTAAAAAAATCTGCATGTTGTTTAAAAATTCTGTCCGAAAACTTTGGAACAACATCTTCCGCATATTTTTAATTTTTGACAATAATGTACAATAATTGTACAGTTTCAGAATCATCATCCTCACTTTCTTCAAAAAAGAAATGGAATGCTTGTTTGATTATAATTAGGTTTTAAATTTTAATTAAAGCTTTGAATCTTATTTTTTATTTCTGGAGAAAATTACAAATAAATTGAAATGTCAAATAGTGACAGCTTAAGTGCTCACGCTTTGTTTATAGGATGTCCAGAGCATGCTTGATATGCTCGGACTCTGTTCAGAGCTCTATTCTGAGTTAAAAAAGAAAAACGCCTATTATCTTTGCAACATTGTATACTAACAACAATATTATCTCTCTTACATAAATGATGTAGCGTTGTGTGCAAGACTGTTCTAGAGACTAAAGATATCATTGAATACAAATAATGTTATCTCTTTTCTCAATATATAATGCTACGGATGATTAACTCGCGCAAGTTATAGAATTGCTTCCCAATCATAACAACCAAACCATACCAAGCGTATTCCATATCGCTTAATTAAAATACCATTAAATATTAAATGCCCACCAAGCATATTTCATTGAACATAATTTATGTGAATAGACATAAAATATTAAAAGTATTGTAAACAAAGAATGTCTAACAAAGAATCTCCCACAGATACAGAATATCCAAACATAAATATAAAATCAAACTAATGTAAACAAAAATCGTCAACGATCAAAAATCAAACTAATGTAAACAAAAATCGTCAACGATCAAAAACAATAAAATTGAATCATCATAAAATATGATGATAATGCATGTGTACCAATACACACATATTTATAGTCTGTAAGAAGAAATCAAGATTATCAAAATAGTATAAATAAGCAGGATTTTTCCTGACAATAAGCTCAGTTCCATCTTGACACTCCTACGTATAGCAGAAGATTTCCCCCCACCAGTGGTAAGGGATCCGATTCTCAAATTAATAAATAAAATACTTGTTTAAATTTTAATCTTGTGTTTTATTTTAAAATCTTTTTAAAAAAATTCCGGAGGATTTAAAATACAAAATTGGCGCAGTCGGTAGGATCTCACTAAGAAGTTAAATGAAAATTAATGAATAGATGAGATTCAGTGATCGGACCGAAAAGAAAATAAAAAAGTTTTTTTAACCGGTAGAATTTTGTGCGGATTAAAGTACAACGTACATTATCTAAAACATTATTCAACGATCGAAATTAAATTGTGTTTTGTGAAAATTAATAACACTGAAGTGTTTTAGTGGACAAAACAATTTCGTACCAGAAAAACAAAATTATTGTATACTTAAGTGTTCATAATTTTTTTTTAATACACGCATTCTCATAGAGAGATAAGTAAGTAAAACAATAACATAGTGTCTACGAAAAAGACAAAGTGTCTATGCAAAAGACAAGCAGGTAAAAAAAAAAAAAAGAAATAAATTAAAAAGTGCATACAAAAAAAAAAAAAAAAAAAAAAAATATAATAACTTTTAAAGAAAATATAAGTGAATGAAAAACTTGCGGAAATTAAGGGAAAGAATTTTTAAAATACAAGAAGAAACTATAAACAAAATGAACGCCGCAGAACATCAAGCTCAACAGGCTGCACTTACAAATCAGCAAGCGCAATTAGCCGAAATTCAAGCTCAAGCAAGAGCACAACCTCCGATGGATCCAGTTCAACATGCAGTTTGGGCAGAACAGCAAAAATTCTATTTAAAAGAATTAAGGATGATTAACCCATTTAAAGGATCATCAGACAATCTGGCTCTTTTTATATCATCGATGGAGTATTTACTTGAGAGAATCCAGGATCCAACTTACATGGAACAAGCAGTTTTTGTGGTGCATCAGAAAATTCAAGGCGAGGCTTTGAGAGCAATAAATAGTCTACAACATCTTGCACCTTGGGCAGACGTAAAAGTACAACTGGTAAGACAATTTGGCATTAAAAAATCTTATCTTAAATTAGTGCCAGAAATAAATAGTGTCAATGAGAACGACACAATTAGGAATTATAATAAAATTGACAATTTGTTGCAAGAGTTACAAACAAAAACTCAACTAGAACCCGATAATGTTTATACTCAGAAAAATAATGAATGTATAGCTTTAGAATCATTTAAAAATACATTGTCACCCAGTCAAAAGGCAATTGTGATTGCAAGCCAACCAAATAATATTATGGAGGCTTTTGACCTGTTAGAGAGTAATAATATGATAAGACAAATCAATGAACAAATTAAATATCAAAATATACCAAAATCAAATCAAAATAATTTTAATCAAAATCTAAATCGGAATCCTTTTAGAAATAATTTGCATCCCAACAACTCATTTAGACAAAATAATTTCAATAACAATTTTAGGCCGCAACATGATAGAATCTCTTCAGAACAAGTTAGACAAAATAATCATAGAATATTTGGAAACGCAAATCCAAATAATTTTAGATTCGGATTTAATAGAAATAACCATCAGGCAAATTTTAATAATAATAATCAAAGATCATTCAATTCAGGACAGTATAGGAATAATAACTATAATAATACTAATAGGAATCCAAGGCCAGAACCTATGGATGTAAATAATACGGAAATAAAAAATGAAGAGGTAAATTTTACTATAGCCGGGAAGAGGAATCACTTCCCATAATAAAAGTTACAATAAATAATAAAAAATTTAATATTCTTATAGATACTGGCTCAACAACAAGTATACTTGATGAGTCACAACTAAGAGAAATTCCGAGAACTTTAATGAAAGTTCCAATCAAAATTAAATCGCTCAATCATGAAAATATTATAAAATTTGAGATCATAACTGAAGTACCGGTAGAATTCAATGAAGATGAAGCTACCATGGCATGGAAGTTGATGAGAATACAAAATAATAAATTTGTAGGAATCATAGGTCAAAATTTATTAAAACCTATAGGAGCGACATTGTATTTAAAAGAAGGATATATTGAAATAAATAACAGAAAAACATACTTTGAGAATTATGACAGCGAAAAGAAAGAAATTAAAAGTATATACGAATATGAAGAAATTAAAACTCTAGAATATTGCAACTCAACTCAAATGAGCCAATTAATAGATAAGAATTTAAATTATGAAGAAACACAGGAATTAAAAAAATTTATTGACGAAAATAAATATGTTTTTTATCAAGAAGGTGATAAACTTACTTCAACAACACAAACTATGCATAGCATTAGGACTGAGCATGATAGTCCCATATTCAGTAAAATATATAGATACCCTAAAATCCACGAAAGAGAAATTGAACGGCAAGTTAATGATTTATTACAACAAGGTATAATACGAAAAAGTGTTTCCCCTTATAATGCACCTATTTGGGTAGTCCCAAAGAAAATAGATAATTCAGGTGAACAAAAATGGCGAATGGTAGTCGATTATAGAAAATTAAATGAAAAAACAATCGAATTTAAGCATCCTATACCTAATATCGATGAAATATTAGATAAATTAGGACGAGCTCAATATTTTTCAACCCTTGATCTTGCAAAAGGTTTTCATCAAATAAAAATGAATCCCCTTGATTCTGAAAAAACAGCTTTTTCAACTCCATACGGACATTATGAATGGTTAAGAATGCCATTTGGTCTGAAAAATGCACCAGCCACTTTTCAAAGAATGATGAATGAGGTTTTAGAAGGTTTAATAAATAAAATCTGTGTAGTATATCTTGATGATATATTAATTTTTAGTACTTCATTACAGGAACATATGGTAAATCTTCGATTAGTTTTTCAACGTTTAAAAAAATATAACCTTAAAGTACAGGTAGATAAATGTAATTTTCTTAAAAGAGAAACAAAGTTCTTAGGGCATACAGTTACAGACAAAGGTGTGGAACCAAATATAGATAAAATAGAAGCTATAGAAAAAATACAACTTCCTTGTACAGCTAAAGAAATTAAATCATTCTTAGGAATAACAGGATATTACAGGAAATTTATTAAAGACTATGCAAAAATTGCACAACCCATTACCAAATATTTAAAGAAAGATACAAAAATTGATAAAAACGATATAAATTATATTAAAGCACATCAAGAATTAAAAAATGCGCTTCAAACGGGACCAGTACTTGCATATCCTGATTTTAATGAAAAAATCGTCTTAACGACCGATGCATCCAATTATGCCATTGGAGCAGTGCTAACACAGAAAGGGCACCCAATAACATTTATAAGTAGAACTCTCAATGAACATGAAAGGAACTACAGTACAACAGAAAAAGAATTACTCGCTATAGTTTGGTCAGTAAAATACTTACGACCGTATTTATATGGCAGACGCTTTGATCTTAAAACAGACCACCAACCATTAAAATGGCTACAAACAAAAAATTTAGGCAGAGATATTTCACCCAGATTACAAAGATGGATACTCCAATTAGGAGAATACGATATGCAAATCGAATATTTAAAAGGTACATGTAATACAGTAGCAGATTTTTTGAGTAGAGAAATTAAAGACACACAAGAAATTCACATGTTAGAGCAGGATTCAGTCAGGCCTACAGTACATTCACAACATGAAGAAATGAATGATCATTTTCCAATAAAAGATAGTGCAGTGAATATTTTTAAGCAACAAATTATTTTAAAAGCAGGAAATGGATTGAATAAAAGTCCTAAATATAAAAGAATACATATTGGAATAAATGAATTATATAAAGATAATTTTAATGATTTAATAATACCGTTAATAGAACAAGTTAGTACAGGAATTTATACTGAATTAACAGACAGTGAATATAATATTCTTCAACAAAAATTGATAGAGTTATTTGGAACAAGAATAAAATTTTATAAATGTGAACATTTTGCTAAAGACTTAGAGACAGAAGAAGAAGCCATTAAACAGATAAAATTGTATCATGAAAAAGAAACAGGTCATGCAGGCATTGAAGAAAATTATAACGGACTTAGAACAAAAATCTATTTCAAGAAATTAAAAGAATTAATAAATGACGTAATCAATAGTTGCAATATTTGCAAACAATCTAAGTATGATAGACGACCAATTAAAGAAAAATTTCATTTAACAGAAACTCCAAAAGACATTAATGAGATAGTTCATATAGACATTTATTGTATTAATAAAACAAAATACTTAACTTCCATTGACAAATTTAGTAAGCTAACTACAGCTACATACGTTCCAAACGTTTCTCATGAAACCTTAGAAGAAACAATTTTACAACTATTAGCCACAAATGGTAAATCAAAAAGATTCATTATGGATAATGAATTTAACTTTCCAAGAATTATTAAATTATTAGAAGACCTTGACATAGAAGTACATTTTACTAAACCAAACAGTCATACAGGGAATTCAGACATTGAAGTCTTTCATAGAACATTAGCTGAAAAAATAAGAGCAATCCTAAACGGAAAAACGAACCCTAGTATACATGAAATTCGAGTAGCTGTTCACAAAGCTAATCTCTTTTATAATACTTCGATACATTCTACTACTAAGCAAAAACCATATGATATACAGAAAGGCAATGTAGATAAAAATAAACTTCATGATCTAATGATCAAAAACAAAATAAAAATAATCGATAGATTAAATACTAATAGAGAGGAATATAGTGAAAATAGAACGGAAGGGTTTGTTAAAAATTCTAGAACAGAACGTCATAAAACAGCACCAAGATACAAATACAATAAACTCCAAGATCAACACACGAAAAATATCCAAAGGGAAAGAAAGAGTAAGCAAATAAATCAAGACAATTTAATCAAAGCTAGCCAAATGAACAGAAAAACCCAGAGAAGAGTTTTAGTTTAGTGTCAAACACAGATAGAGGAAGACGTACAAAAATGAAAAGTCTCGTGTTATTATTCACTATTATTGGCTTAATAAGCAGCAAATTAATTATTGAAGAAGTAATAAACAATAATGGTTACGCGGTAATCAAATATGACGAAGTAAACATAGTAAACGAATTTAATTTTATAATGCATATAATTAATTTAACGGAAATAAAAGTGTTATTAACAAAAACAAACAAACAGTGGTTAGAACAAAAGAATTTTATAGTGAAATCTCCAGAAGATATTATAATTACAACACACATAGACAGTGAACTAAATTTAATTGAAGAAGAACTAAAAAGCATTAAAGGTCATAAACCCCATGTACGAAAAACAAGAAGTCTTATTAACATAGGAGGGAGAGTCTTAAACTTTTTATTTGGAACTATGGATGATGAGGACAAAATAGAAATAGAAAACAGATTAAAAACACTAACCATAAATAATCACGAGTTAATAATTAATAATAATAAACAGGTAGATATAAATAATCAACTTCAACAGGAAATAAAAACATTAAAAAATTTAATTGATACAAAAATAAAAAAATATTCCGGTTCTGAAGAGAAATTTAAACAATTAGAAAAAAGAATGATAATTCTAGAGTATACTAGAAGAGTTGATAAATTGAAAGAAATCGTTGAAAAAATACAAAATATCATTTTAGCAAGTAGATTACAGATAATGACAAATAGTTTATTAACGGCGGAAGAAATAGAAAATTATGATATTGATTTGTTCAAACTAAAAAACATTAAACTCTCTATAAATGAATATGATAATGATCTTTTAATTTTTATAATTCAAATACCAGATCAAATTTATAGTTTTGATAAATATCTTATAACGTCTATCCCCAACGAGGAAAATATTGAATTAGAAATAGATGATGAAAATATTATAAAAATAAATGATACTTTTTATAAATATCTTGAAAATAAAGAATTAAAACATCTTAAAACCTATACTAATTGTATAAATAAAAATAATTGTCTTAAAAGAAAGAATGAGAAAAAAAATATTGTAAAAGAACTTCAAAATGGAATATTAATTGTTAAAAATAGCAACTCTGAAATACAAAGTTCTTGTGATGAAAGAAAAGTTATTCCAATAAAAAGAAATGTATTAATAAATTTTGAAAACTGTGAAATCAAGATAAACGAAAAAGAATATGTTAAAAAACATTCAATTTTAAAACAACCAATAAATATTTATGTGGAAGATAATTATAATTTTACAGACATTAACTTAAAAATTGAAGATTATAATATAACAAACATTGAAAATATTAAAGAAATAGTAGAAAAAGTTTCTATTATGATTTGTTGTATTGACCAATTTTAGTTTTATATTAAGGGTAGAATTAATAGAAAAAGTTTTTGACCAATCCTTTATTCACTTTGGTGTAAATATATTTTTAATTGTTATAATTTGTGTTATACTTATAATTCTATACAAAAAATTGTTCCAGGAGAAACAAAAATCAAAGGGGGGAGGAGTTATAGAATTGCTTCCCAATCATAACAACCAAACCATACCAAGCGTATTCCATATCGCTTAATAAAAATACCATTAAATATTAAATGCCCACCAAGCATATTTCATTGAACATAATTTATGTGAATAGACATAAAATATTAAAAGTATTGTAAACAAAGAATGTCTAACAAAGAATCTCCCACAGATACAGAATATCCAAACATAAATATAAAATCAAACTAATGTAAACAAAAATCGTCAACGATCAAAAATCAAACTAATGTAAACAAAAATCGTCAACGATCAAAAACAATAAAATTGAATCATCATAAAATATGATGATAATGCATGTGTACCAATACACACATATTTATAGTCTGTAAGAAGAAATCAAGATTATCAAAATAGTATAAATAAGCAGGATTTTTCCTGACAATAAGCTCAGTTCCATCTTGACACTCCTACGTATAGCAGAAGATTTCCCCCCACCAGTGGTAAGGGATCCGATGCTCAAATTAATAAATAAAATACTTGTTTAAATTTTAATCTTGTGTTTTATTTTAAAATCTTTTTAAAAAAATCCCGGAGGATTTAAAATACAAAATTCGCACAAGTGTAAAGTGACCTTACCCAACTTGGAGTTCGCAACTGGAGCAGTGGCACCTTTAGGCATGGGCCCGGTGAGCCAGGTCCCAGGGTCGCGCAATTATTTGGCCCCCAAATCCACCAAATCAAAATGAATGAATCTATACAAGAATTATATAGAAAACGAAATAAGGTTACTAGACAATAACAGAAAAACAAGTTTCATTTTACTCTCCGTTCCGTTGAAATTCTCCTCCTCCACATCTTAAACTTCTGGCAACATGAATCTTTAATCATACACCTGTACACGCTGTCAACATTATTTTAACAACTCTGCTTTCGTTCTACTCTACAGTTCTGCACACATGTTGGCTTTTCAACTCACTCCATAAACAAATACAAAGTTGTCCCATGATTAGTCGCATAGAACAATTTTGAATATTTGGCTGACACAATCTTGACATTTCTGGAAAATCATGATATTTCAATAGAGGATTATAGAGGACAAAGCTATGATAATGCGTCAAACATGCTGGGAGAAGATTCTGGTTTGGAAGCAAGGTTAAAGGAGAAGTGTGCGAATTTGCTGCCTTATTGTACCTTGTGCAGCACATTCTCTTAACTTAGTAGGCCTTCATGCGGCTGGTTGTGTGCAGAAGGCAACAAGTTTCTTTCAAGTGGTTCAAAAAATATACAACTTTTTTTCTGCTTCAACCCATCGCTGGAATAAATTGAATGAATGAATTGAATTACTATCTATCTTTAGAGATCCAGAGCAAGCTTGGATTTCCTTATTTTAACAGAAATTTGGAGCACAATATTAGGAAGAATTCATAAGACCAGCAAGAGCCTTCAAAAAGAAACAATAATGATTGACGTTGCTGCCAATTTGCTTTGTTCTTTCATAAATGATATAAGGGAGAATTTTGATAAATTTGAAGCGTGTGCCAAAATTCCGAATCCGGATGCTAATTATAAAGACTTATTGCAACGAAAAATAGACGAAGTTCGCGTGCCACATATTTTGATGGTCCTGCACCATCCGTCCAGCTAATTGGGAAAGAAAAGTATAAAGTATCAATTATTGACACTACTACTTTGCAATTAAAAATACGATCCAATTGCTATCAAGAAATGAATGCATCGTTTGGCTTTTTTTGTCGTTTGCAATATTTGACTTCAGTGGAGTTGCAAAATTCTTGCGAACAGTTTTCAAAAAACCATATTGATGTTAATGCATAAGGACTTGAGTTAGAATGCTTGCACCTCGAACAGTATTTAAAAGAATTCAATAAAGATGTAAATGAAGATCTTATTACAAAATCAAAATTGTACACTCTAATTACAGTGGATGAAATTGGGACCACATTTCAACTATTGAAGGTGAATTAAAAACAAATATAAAAAAATAACTGTTTTATGTTTTTTTGTTAGTTCTTTTTAAAAAGTAAAAATATGTAAAAAAAAAAAACACAAATTAATTTTAAAATTATTTTTTTTAACCTAAAGAATTAAAAAAAAAAATATATAATACCTACTTTTTTTGGCCCCCAAATCTTATTGGGCGTAAAGACGCCCCTGAACTGGAGACATCTAGCTAGTGACCAAGCTAGTTGGAGAGGTTTGTTGGGTGAGTCCCTTGTTTACTCAGGACTGTAGTAAGTAAGTATATAATTTAAACATGTTTTTAAACGTGTTTTTAAAAGTTGCCAAGCACAAAATTTGCTTTCATTTTTTCTTAGTCATTTTTTCACACGCCAAACCGTGTGGGGGCCCGAAAATACGGACTGCTCATAATTTTTGAGTTTAAATTTATAGTGAACAAATTAAAGTTATTTAAATTAATTACCTTTTCTTTATAATGTGTAAGTTTTCCTATTTATCAAATGTGAGCAGTGTCTTTTATTAAATAAAGTAATTTTAGGGACATGGTTTATAACACCAATAATGAGGTACCTTAAATAAGGTATCGTTTTTAACATGTCTAAGAACTAAACAGGTACCTACAATTTTCTTAACACTCCAACTTCACCACCCCCTTTACCCTTTTTAAGAGGATGTTTCTAGAAGAAGTTTAAAAAATACCCTTTCACATCACTTATTTTTATACAGTCAGTCAGCGAAAAAGTGAAGTCTGCTATGATCGGCTAAGCATTCTTACAAAGGTACTTACTTCGAAAAAGTCGCAATTGCTGTCAATTCCTGCCACAAGAAACGAGATGTATCACAGTATTGAGTACTACCAAGAGTGGATAACTCCATATTCTAAAACTATCATCGGTCAATATCAGTGTGGCTTCATCCCAAGCAAATCAACAACTCATCAGATTTGTTGTCTTAGACAGGCGATGGAAAATTTGCCTTAAAGTTAATAATCCAAATTATAATCATTTTATAGACTTTAAGGCCGCGTACAGCATTGCGAGAGTAAAACTATACAAAGCCATGAGAGAATTCCGCTTCCCAAATAAATTGACTCGGCTACGTAGTAGCTTGACCATGACCAATCCTCCTCATCTTAAACCTGGCGTTGGAGAAAGAAATCCGTGACATTGACACACCAACAGGAGGGATCACCGTCTTCAGGTCCAGCCTTAAGCAGACGACTTCGACATTCATCCAGATCGAGGAGGCTGCAACTTAGTGAAGTTAAAAAAAGTACATGGCTGCGTCGACTGTGAGAAGAACAGTTAGTCAAACAGTGCAATCCCTTCAATAGCGGCAGCCGATAATTACATAAAAGCAGAAATACGTGCGTAATTGCTTAAAGCCAACAGAGCCTCCTACTATAGTCTGTCAAAGATTTTTAAAAATAGACACCATAACAAAAATTCTAAGCTGCTATGTAGGGTTATGTTGCTGCTAGAACTTATCTATGGATCCGAGACCTGAGTGCGTAATAAAAGGCACTCATACCTCTTAGACGAGTTCGAGAAGAAAGTCTTACTGAGAGTTGATGGCCTCTTATGGGAGCAAAGACGATTCGGGAGACGCTGCAACCATGAATTGTATGTAATCTACCTCGAAGCTGATATTGTAAAAAAAAAATTAAGCTCCGTAGACTCTGGTGGGCTGGACATCAATGCTCGATTGAGCGAAAAGGAACCAGCCCCGAAAAGTCTTTTGCAGTACATTTTATGATAGACGTTAGCGTGAAATCCTATCTTTAACAGCCTACTAAGAACACTTTTAACGCTTTTACCTTAGAACGCTTCTATTCAACAACAAATTCGGCTATCGATAAACTTATCGTTCAAAGGACTAAGGAAACTCAACAAAAAGAACAGAACAATAATGAAAAAGGTTTAAAAAACTCTTGGAATCAATATCATAAACTGAAATAGGGCAATGGCAATATGTATGTTGTATTTTAGGTGGAGTGCCATAACCCCCGCGGCATTAACCCCCGCGGGGGTTAATTCCCAATTGAATGGGAATTAACACCCGCGGGGGTTAATTCCTTTTTCAAGTGGCATTAATCCCCACAAGAAAAAGGAAATAACCCCCGCGGGTGTTAATTCCCATTCAGAAATGGCTTTAACCCCCATTTTTTCTTTTGTTTTAGCTTTGCTGTACAATAGTAAACAAATAAAGGAAAAATAAATAATTATATACACTCAGAAAAAAGTGAACGGGAGCTATGCCTATAAAGTATTGTTACGGAAATTATAGGCAATTTTTCAATAATTTGGGTAGTATTTCAATTATTATTTGAAAAATCACTATAAAAATTAGGTGAACTTCCATTATTTTTTTTAGATTTATAGGAATAGCAAAAATCGACGTTTTCCTATGCAAAATGGATGATCCCCCTATACTTGATAACAAATAGAACAATGTGTATTGGGAAAACACAAATAATTGTAATAAACAGGCATACTAGCATTTTGAGTAGGAAGTATTCCCTTACATTTTGTTGAAGTTGCAATAACTTGCTGGTTAATGTTACAATACGGTTAGGAAAATTACCGAACTACGGAAATACTACACTATTTGGGTGATATAACAATAAATTCTAGAAAAATACCATGCTTTTATTGTTGACATTCCAATAATTCATTGTTACAAAACATTATGGTGAGGCAATGAGTCAAAACACTATAATGTATGGGAAATATAACAAAATATGTAGGGTATTTAACAGATCTTAGTAAAAATAGATTATTTCCTACATTATATAGGAAAAATTATTCCTGTAGTTTTGGAAGATTTCCAACAAAGTATAGTTTTGACAACATATCAGATTGGTGTTTTTAAAGTTCCTACAAATATACAGCTTAAATACCAATAATTGTTGATAAATAGCCAATATTTGATAACAATAAAACAAATGTGTGAAAATAGAAATAAAAAGTTAAAAAAGAAACTACTTTATGGGTGAAATTTAACATAACGTCGAAATTTATAGGCAATAAAACTAATTTTATAGCCTTATAAGCTCTATTCATATTGATATCATTGCAATAACATATGGTTAATGCACCTACTAAAATTGGTTCCACTTGGTTCCCCATAATGTATTGGAAAAAGATCTATATTATTGTGCAAATAACCAATCCCTTCTAATCCCGAAGCATTGAGGTCATATTCCAAGTCAATAGGTAAAATAGCTATATCGGATAGTTATTTCAACAATACATATGGTTGGAAACTCTCAAACGATCAGGGAAAATAGCTATAATGTAAAGACAATACCACAACCATAATTGGCTTGTTACCAATATATGTTATTAAGAATACCTGATTTCTATGTGTAAGAAAACTAAAAAAATGGCGCTGTCACCTATAACGTTTGGGAAAGGCTTCAATACAAAAAGTTGGATACCCTTCATCTAATTGCGATCATTGCAATAACGTCTGGTAATACACCTACTTAAATTGGCGTCACTTGGTTTCCCATAATGTATTGGAAAATGATCTTTATAATTGTGCACATAACCAATCGCTTCTACTCCCAAAATATTGAGGTCATATTCCAAGTCAATAGGTAAAATAGCTATATCGGTTAGTTATTTCAACAATACATATGGTTGGAAACTCTTAAACGATCAGGGAAAATAGCTATAATGTAAAGACAATACCACAACCATAATTGGCTTGTTACCAATATATGTTATTAAGAATACCTGATTTCTATGTGTAAGAAAACTAAAAAAATGGCGCTGTCACCTATAACGTTTGTGAAAGGCTTCAATACAAAAAGTTGGATACCCTTCATCTAATTGCGATCATTGCAATAACGTCTGGTAATACACCTACTTAAATTGGCGTCACTTGGTTTCCCATAATGTATTGGAAAATGATCTTTATAATTGTGCACATAACCAATCGCTTCTACTCCCAAAATATTGAGGTCATATTCCAAGTCAATAGGTAAAATAGCTATATCGGATAGTTATTTTAACAATACATATGCTTGGAAACTCTTAAACGATCAGGGAAAATAGCTATAATGTAAAGGCAATACCACAACCATAATTGGCTTGTTACCAATATATGTTATTAAGAATACCTGATTTCTATGTGTAAGAAAACTAAAAAAATGGCGCTGTCACCTATAACGTTTGGGAAAGGCTTCAATACAAAAAGTTGGATACCCTTCATCTAATTGCGATCATTGCAATAACGTCTGGTAATACACCTACTTAAATTGGTGTCACTTGGTTTCCCATAATGTATTGGAAAATGATCTTTATAATTGTGCACATAACCAATCGCTTCTACTCCCAAAATATTGAGGTCATATTCCAAGTCAATAGGTAAAATAGCTATATCGGATAGTTATTTTAACAATACATATGCTTGGAAACTCTTAAACGATCAGGGAAAATAGCTATAATGTAAAGGCAATACCACAACCATAATTGGCTTGTTACCAATATATGTTATTAAGAATACCTGATTTCTATGTGTAAGAAAACTAAAAAAATGGCGCTGTCACCTATAACGTTTGGGAAAGGCTTCAATACAAAAAGTTGGATACCCTTCATCTAATTGCGATCATTGCAATAACGTCTGGTAATACACCTACTTAAATTGGTGTCACTTGGTTTCCCATAATGTATTGGAAAATGATCTTTATAATTGTGCACATAACCAATCGCTTCTACTCCCAAAATATTGAGGTCATATTCCAAGTCAATAGGTAAAATAGCTATATCGGATAGTTATTTTAACAATACATATGCTTGGAAACTCTTAAACGATCAGGGAAAATAGCTATAATGTAAAGGCAATACCACAACCATAATTGGCTTGTTACCAATATATGTTATTAAGAATACCTGATTTCTATGTGTAAGAAAACTAAAAAAATGGCGCTGTCACCTATAACGTTTGGGAAAGGCTTCAATACAAAAAGTTGGATACCCTTCATCTAATTGCGATCATTGCAATAACGTCTGGTAATTCACCTACTTAAATTGGTGTCACTTGGTTTCCCATAATGTATTATAAAAAGATCTATATTATTGTGCACATAACCAATCCCTTCTAATCCCAAAATATTTAGGTCATATTCCAAGTCAATAGGTAAAATAGCTATATCGGATAGTTATTTCAACAATACATATGGTTGGAAACTCTCAAACGATCAAGAAAAATAGCTTTAATGTATAGGCATTACCACAACCATATATGGGTAAGAAAACTAAAACAATGGCGCTTTCACCTATAACGTTTGGGAAAGGTTTCAATACAAAAAGCTAAATACCCTTAATGCCATTGCGATCATTGCAATAAACGTCTGGTAAGACACCTACTTAAATTGGTGTCACTTGTCGTCCTATAATGTATTGGAAAGAGATCTATATTATTTTGTTAAAAACCTAATCCTTACCAATCCCAAAATATTAAGGTCATATTCCAGGTCAATAGGTAAAATTGCTGTATCTGATGGCTATTTCAACAATACATTTTGTTGAAAACTCTTATACAAATAATGAAAATACTTAAAATGTTATGGCAAAAGCCCAACCATTATTGGATCGTACCCAAAATTATAAAAATTAGGTTCGTTAAAATACCGGCTCCCTTTGATTGAAAAAACTAAAACAGAAGAACTATCACCCATTATATTTAGGTAAAGTTTCAATACAGAAAGTTGAAACCCTTATTAGGTTTGGTATTACTGCAATAAAGTCGAGTAAACTTATCTATACGAAAAGGTATAGTTTTATTTCCCATTTTTTATAGCAAAAATATCTCCTTTTTGGGGATTTATTCAACTCTAAAATATTAAGGTTATATAAAAAGATAAATATACATAACTATTGTAACCTATACTCGTACCATGTATAAAATGGATCTTTAATTCAGGGCTTAGATTATTATTTTTGTCCAACATATGCCAATTATACCTATGTATTTCTGAAATTGATGCTTGCAACCTTTTCTCCTAAACTGTACTTAATATTCGGTACAGCATTAAGAACAGTAGAAATTTGCATTGGTTCAGAATGCAAATTTTATCTTTTCCAAAAAAGCTGTCAAAAGATTTTGTCTGAGCTCAAAAATGTTGCCTTGTGATAGGTTATAACAATTTATGCATTTCAAATATTGATGGTAAGGCATTATATGCTTTCCAATCTACAAAAAAGCAATATTTTCATTTTTAATTCCTACTTTAGCAAATACCGGTCATCTGGCTGTTTTATTTATTTTTATAAATTGAGGTTTTCCCGACGTAAAAATCAAATATTTGGATAATTATTCAATGACCTATTTAATTTACTTCAAGTAAAATGTGTGAATGATCTCATTTTGTTTTTAATTTGTCAGAATCCGTATTTTTCGGTTTGATTTGGTTGTAGATATTCGTTCCTTACAAAAATTAAATGAGTGGCCCTGGTACAATTACGCTGGGCAACACTGTTTTGTTCCAGGCAATGATGTTTGGATTTTTGCCTGTAGATTTTCATAGACTTAATCCGACTTCATCACTCTATCACAAAATTTTTTTTAAATTTAACTTCTTTTTAAGGCTATCATAATTCATGAAGTACTTTTTTTTATACAAATCGTGATGGCTTTCTAGATTTATAGTCCCTATCTTCAATATTTAGTTTAAATATTCATAGTATTTCATAAAACTTTCAAAAATCTTCATAAGTAAGTAGATTTTTCCTGTCTTACATAAATCTTTAAAAAAACGCTGAACCACTTTCAACAAGGGTTTCAACAGCAAATATCAAAATCATTTGAAAGTAATTTTTTCTTTGAAACGAATCCGTCGTCTTTACAAACTACCACTTCATGTCTTTTGAAATATAAAAAAACCATGAAAACAATAAATTCATAACTGATTAGATTATCTTTAAACTATATCTAGAAGACGAAGATTTGCTCTTTGCATCGTACAATTTATTGTAAAGAACTTTGTTGTGATTAACCTAAGCCTTAAAAGCACTGTTTTGGGTTATCTTTAACGCTTTCGAAGAGCTATATTATAAAAACTTGTTGTCAGAAAAATTATATGGTGCGAGATTCGAATTAAGGACAACTTAAACCTTTAAAAAAGTATTGTTTTGATTACCGGACAGAAAAAACTTAATTTTGCCGATCAGTGTTATATTTCAAAGGTAAATTAAATATTATAAGTACCTAATAGTTTAATATAAGGTAAGTACCTAACCTGTGCATTGTTTTTTTTTTATAATTTTGAATATCATTTACATTTTCGATTCTTTAATTGCAGTTACTTCATCAATGGTTTTATCCTATTAACGAGATTTGGATGACAAATTCTAAGTTTTCATTTGCTTTATATACCGACATATTTTTGCAAGACGAACGCATATGCAGCTTTATGAAGCCAATAAGCCCAACAAAAATTAATTTAAAGTTTTTGACATCAAAAGAAAAGTTATTGGGTTTTGCGACATGTAAACAAATACCTAGAAAAGCGATGTAAACTCACCTTTTAATTTTGTTGTTTAACTTCGCGCCAACAACAGAACAGAACGTTCATTTTGCTGCCGATTTAGTTTGTGTTCAATTAGATTGCACAAATACAAACGCATTTCACTTAATTTTTGGATGATCTACCAATACATATTGGTAATTTACATAAATAGATAGATAAAAAGGAAGCAAAAAAAGTTATCCGCCATTGTATTCAGCCGTTTTATTCAGTATTCTTCTTTAATTTTGTTGTTTAACTTCGCGCCAAAAACAGAACAGAACGTTCATTTTTGCTTTCATTATCGACCTATCTCGCTCAGGAGCATCTAAAAAAGAATGCAAGCGCTAAGGGTACACATGTATATACATAAATATGCATGTAATGCACATGTACATTAGGGTGCGTTTCTCGCGACTACTTTTTTCTTTAGCTCTGTTCTGAAAAATGTGATGGAAAGAAAAATTTGAGCCTTTAATATTAATATTAGCTAATACTTAGCTTAATAATAATACATCTTTACCAGACACCTATCGCCGATGGATACTTTGAGAGCTGGGGGAGATAATACTATAAAATTCCGCTAAACCATTCAAATTTATAGAAATAAAATCAAGTTTGTGCCATTAATGGCAAATCTCACATGCCGTAGGCGAGTAATTTAAATTAATTAATTAAGGACTCAAGTTCTTGTTTGACATTTTCAAAAAATTCCCATCACAGAACAAAATAAAAATAGCAAAAAAGCCACCTTAATGTGAACATTTTGTTGATCAGAAGGCAGCTCACCAATACATAATGCCAATTTAGTTTGCGTTCAGATTGCACAAATACAAACGCATTTCACTTATTTTTTGGATGCTCTACCAATACATATTGGTAATTTACATAAGTAGATAGAGAAAAAGGACGCGAAAAAAGTTATCCGCCATTGTATTCAGCCGTTTTATTCAGCATTCTTCTTTAATTTTGTTGTTTAACTTCGCGCCAAAAACAGAACAGAACGTTAATATTTGCTTTCATTATCGACCTATCCTCAGTTCCATCTAAAAAAGAATGCAAGCTCAAAGGGTACTTATGTATACATTTATATACGCATGTAATGCACATGTACATTAGGGTGCTTTTCTCGCGACTACTTTTTTCTTTATCTCTGTTCTGAAAAATTTAATGGAAAGAAAAATTAATTATTATTAATATAAGCTTAATAATATTTAGCTTAACAATAATATATCTTTACCAGACACCTATCACGCATGTAATGCACATGTACATTAGGGTGCTTTTCTCGCGACTACTTTTTTCTTTATCTCTGTTCTGAAAAATTTAATGGAAAGAAAAATTAATTATTATTAATATAAGCTTAATAATATTTAGCTTAACAATAATATATCTTTACCAGACACCTATCGTTAATGGATACTTTGAGAGCTGGGGGAGATAATACTATAAAATTGCGCTGAGTCATGCAAATGTAAGGAAAGAAAAACAAGTTTGTGCCATTAATGGCAAATCTCACATGCCGTAGGCGAGTTATTAAAATTAATTAATTAAGGACTCAAGTTCTTATTTGACATTTTCAAAAAATTCTATTCACAGAACAAAAATAAAAATAGCAAAAAGAACCACCTTAATGTGAACATTTTGTTGGGGAGAAGGCATCTCACCAATACATAATGCCAATTTAGTTTGCAAAAATACAAACGCATTTCACTTATTTTTTGGATGATATACCAATACATATTGGTAATTTACATAAGTAGATAGAGACAAAAGTTATCCGCCATTGTATTCAGCGGTTTTATTCAGTATTCTTCTTGTTTCAGACAGTTGCTAAAAACAATTGCCAAAAGCCGAAGTCAATCCATCTGAAGTATCCACTCAGAACAGATCTGAGAAAGAAAATTACCAAAGTTTTGTTTTTACGAAGATAAAAGTGGTTTGCAATTTTGAACAGGAGATAGCTACCTTTAATTATTGCAATTTTAAACAAAGTGAGTTTATTGATATTTTATTTTAAGGTTCTTATGGTGATAAAATTCATAAAAACGTGCATTTTTTTTCAGTATCCCGAAGTCAATCCATCATCCACTTGGCAGAGATTTGGAAAGAAAATTAAAAAGTTTTTACGCAGTTAAAGTGAGTTCCAATTTTGAGGATTATTGAAATAATTCAAGTACGGTGGTTAACAAAGTGAGTTTTGCATTGATATTTTATTTTAAAGTTCATATGATGATTTAATTTATAAAAACATTTTATTTTTTTTGCCAATAATGCTTCGTCATTTGGGCAGCTCAAGATAAAACTCCATATTTAATTTTGTTTATATTACTGAATTTTTCAAAATGTGCAACACTGCTTCGTGACTTAGACGATTTCTTTATTTGTTTATTAACTTCCCATAGGAAGATATTGTAATGGGTCCGATTTGTCAAATTGAAAATTTCGACATTTCTCGACGTTTCAAGGTCCCTAGAGCCGAAATAAAAGATTTTTAGAAAGATGTCTGTGCGTGCGTGTGTACGTACGTTCGTACGGCCGTACGTCTGTACGTCCGTACGTTCGCGACGTTTTTTTCCTCGTCCATAGCTCAAGATAAATGCAGAAAGATGCAGAAAGGGCTCTAAAGAAAATTGCGTTTGTGTTTTTTTATCATAGTAGTTTAAAAAAAAGGTGAACATTTTGGTTAACCCTAAATATCTCACGAATCAATAACGCTAGAGACTTGAATTAAATTTTTTATTATATATTGTAACGTGAAACCAAACAAATATATTTTTGGACAAAATTTGTTTTTTTTTTATAATTCAAAAAAATTGAAAAAAATGTCTGTCACCTCGAAAATTACAAGAATAAATAATGATTTTATCTTCAAAACAATTTTGTGCAACGAAGAATTACGTTTTCAACATCAGGTAAAATTTTGAGAAAAATCGAATAGACAGTTTTTTTTTATAGAAAAATAAAAGAATAAAAAAACATTACTCAAAGTAGGTAAAAATTGAATTTGGACTTAAATATCTTTTCGAAACTTTGGTATTGGTTAGAAGGCAGCTCATCACTACAAAATGCCAATTTAGTATAAACGCATTTCACTTATTTTTTGGATGATATACCAATACATATTGGTAATTTACATAAGTAGGTAGCTAGTGGCTTCAACTTAAAAAACAAGAAATGATAAATATACATATATTACCTCCAAAATTGTATCCATCGAAGAATAACGATTTTGACATCTGGAATTTTTTTTATAAGAATCTAATTTACAATTTGTTTTACAAAAGTATAAATCTAAACAATTCCTTCTAAAAGTAGGTAGACAATTATTTTTGACTCAAATAACTCGGTATCAATAAAAAATATTGACTTCACCTTTTAACCAATTTTATCTCATAACAATATTCCAGTTGATAACTTTTTTACAAGAAACTTAATCCTACAAAATTAACTTAAAACTGATAAAAAATGGTTTCGACTAAAGTTTTTGAGAACAAAGAAAGATATTGCCTCCAAACTTTTCTTAACTTGCAAAAATGTTGTTGTATGTAAAACTTGATGAAATATGGACAAGCAAGCACGAATAGAAAGTTATCAGAGTTTCATCCCAGCCTTTTTTTGCGAAAGAATTTTTAAATGTTTCTAAATAATTGAACGAATGCATCATCTGCAAATATTCAAATTTTATAATAGCTGAATGCATATTTTTGCTGCATTCTGTGTTCGCAGTTTTAAAGTAATTACAAAATGACAAGATTGAATACATCATAAAATTTGATTTTTTTAATTAGTATACATATATATGTATTGAAAAAATATGTATTTAAATAACTTTCCGTGTTTAATTGATTTTTAAACATTTCTTTTAGTTTGAGCACTGTCAAAAATTGAGAAAAAAGATTCAAATATGGACTTAGTCCGAGAAAAATTAAAAAATTGGAATATGGAGCACTTAACAGACGCTTTTATAAGTGAGTATTTTACATTTCTAGTTAAATAATATTTCTTCTTATATATTTCTATTAACACGCGTATTTATTTAATGTTTGTAAACTTTTTTGGGCTGTTTTTTAGAAAAAGACAAAACTCACTTGATTTTAGAAAAGTACAAATTCAAAATTAAATTAAATGTTAAAATGCTTTTGGAAATTAAAAAAAGAACAAATGTCAATTTAAAATTGAGCTTTACTTAAAAGTCTATATAAAAGTAGGCTTGATAGTGACGCAAATCTTAGTCCAAGATTTGGGGTTATACAAATTTATTATGTCATTTGAATTAGAAATACGCTTAAAAAATAAACCTCAATTTCAAAAGAATAATATATTTTGGATATCACTTCTTAACTTAGTCTACGAAGTTTTGTTTCATTTGCTAATAAACATCGATTTTAAGGACCATTTATTCAATGTTTTATAAGTCATTTCACATCCACTGCTAGGTGAAGAAATCGACGATGAAGCCTTTGTTCAACTAGAATATGTAAATGTTTGTGAAATTATTAAGAAAGCTGGCCCAAGAATTAAGTTTTGGAATAAATTTGCAGCTGAATATAAGAAGAACGAAAACGTAAGATTGATAAAAAATCCTATATCAGGAGTAAAACTCCACAAAACTTGATTATATTTGCAAAAAAAAGATTTATTTTCACTTCATATTAATTATATACATAATATCAGTGGCCATACAGCCAATACAATACTAAAAATTATTTCGAATCGTTTAAATATAAATATGATAATATTAATATGTACAATAAACCCATTTTTATATTTAAACACACAATATTAAGTTGTCTTTTTTATTTATCCGCTTTGAAATCAATTTGTTCTTTCTTTTCCCCAACATAATCGAATAAAATTTGTTCCCTTCCTTACAACTCGGGATAATTTTGTTCCTTTTTATTTCGCTACGAAATGTAAGCTGGGTTTTAAAGAAACCAATATCATCAAATATATCGAGATACGTACTTTCCTAAATTTGTCAATTAGAAAGAAATATGAAAAAATGCATATACCTAACATAACACAACATATGAATTCATTTTATTTTAAATCAATTCCTTTTTAATTGTTTTTAATTCCTAATATATAACCATGTTTAAAAAAAATATTAGATTGATGTAGTGTCCATCGACACGCTATCTGATGTTACCCAGCCACTTTCTCCCTGGACTTCAAGCTCAATCGAGATTGAAAATATCGAAGACTTGGATAAAACTCTTCAATTTGTAAGTACATATTATTTCGTACTCTTTAATGAACAATATTATTTCTAGAAAATGGTTGCATTAATAATAATACTATGACTATAATCGAAGTTCCATAAATTATGCGGAACTTATCGAATGTTCTATTAACTAAATATAATGAGAGCCTTTTTCATTTTTTTTTATAATTACCCTCTCTTTAAAATTAAGTCGAGCATTTTCTACTTACAAAACAATTAAGCTACATTTGTGTTTATTTTTTTTTAAAGGTCCTAGAAGATCAATCAAACGCAAATTGTTCAAACCAAAACCGTACATCTATTCCTAAAGGAACAGTTAAAGAATATCTATCTCATGGTGAAGGCAAAGTGCTAAAAACATTTTTAAAATCACACGGAAAACTAGACCAATTTAACAGAAATCGTTTAGCATCTATTATCATTGCTAAGGAGTTTGAGTTGGTTAACAGTTCGAATGAAAATGACTTTAAAATAACCACAGAAAGATTTAAAGAACTCACACAACAAATACTCGAAATTTTTCCTACTGAATCACCATCTATATACTTCAACCCATATATGAAAGACACGAAACGAAGGGCATCTGGAAAACTGTGGGAAAGATTGCAAACATTTAAAAAAACAATTCGACGATCTAAGACACTTTCAATCCAACATTCAGACTCAACATCAACAATTAAAACCTCGGAAATTGAAAAAATTAATGAAAAATTACAGTTCCTTTATAACTATCTAGAACCATATGATAAAATTGTTGAATTTTGGAATGATACTGTAGAAGCAAGGGCTGAACTTCTTAAACCGGAATCAAATCTAACAATAGGTTCATATGTGGACAAATTTCCTATTTTAAAGAGTGCTGAAGGATATAAGCTTTATAAAATAGATTTTGACCATTACTACAAGGACAAATCAAACAATTTGCTACACAAGTGGACTGAAATAAACACGAAACTCATAAACATTGCTGAAAAGAAAAATAAACCAGAAATAAAGAATCTTTTAACATTTAAAAGCAACATAATTGGATTCTTCCTTCTACCATATCTTTTATCCACTCCAGTCTTAGGAAAAAGAAAACTTACACAGACTAAACGCAGCACGAAGCTTGAAAGTGCTAATTCCTTTTTTATTTTTGTTTCGGTAAGATTGTTTGTATGACTTATAAATATATTATATTTAAGTTTATCATTTCACATTTTTCTCTCTGTAGTTTTTAGTTGTTTATGCATTAAATCATAATTTATTATCTAAACAAATTTAAATTTTCAGTGCTCAAGCCGAATTCAAGAAAAGTTGGTAGAGGTAAGGAGATTGCTTCAAGTCAATAAGCAAACCTTACAACCCACTGTAATTCTTGTGGGCGAAAATAAGGCTGAAATCACGGAGGCGTATTTAGCTATTGATGACAGTCTGTACAACTGCGAAGGTCCCATAGAGGCAATAGATGCATGCTTCAAGAGCTACACAGCATTGAACGCGAAATTTCCTGAGTCCTCCCATCATATTTGGATGCTCATCCAAAAGTACATTTATAATATCAGTACCGTACACGACAAAAATTACACAACAGTTAATTCGCTCATAAGCGACCTTACGTAAGTCCTTAGCATTACAATTATTTTTTGCTTAAATATATTAAAAGTGAAGTTAATATAAATTATTTTTAAAGAGAATTCTTATTTTAAATGGAGTGCTTCAAATGTGATGTGTTTCATGCATCATTTCAAACTTATGTTCAACATTTGAAACATAAACATAAATATGTAAATATATATAAATGTAAAAAATGTAAGGAAGAAAGATCATTTATTTATTTTAATAGTTTTAAAAAACACATAAGCAAGCATTTTATGAATCCTTTGGATAAATGTGCAAAACATTTAACTGAAAAAAATACTCACTTAATTCCTTATAATACAATTGATGTTGAAAACCCACTTCAAACTGAGGGTTCACAACAAGAAAATAGCATTGACATTCTAAGAGATAATGCTAATTTAGAACTCATTTCGAACCTCTACAAGAAAAATAGTATATGTAAAAAGGACGTGCAGTACATAGTAACAGCTTTTGAAGCCTATTTTAAAAGCGATTTCCTTAAAACTCTTTTTAAAGGTATTAATACAAATTATGCGCAGGCTATACAAAATCCTTTCAAATATATCTCGACAGAATATAAACGAATAAACATGTTAAGAGAAAATGGTTTGTACTTTTCTTCATCGTCTGCCACTATAGGCAATCGATTAGATTATACAAATCTTGAAAATCGCACAATACTTCAAAACATCACAGTAAAGGAAAAATATATTTCACTTAAACTTTATATGATTGTGTTTTTAGAAAATAGTTCGGTTTTCGATCATATAATGGAGTATATTAACGAATTGAAACTTGAAACCAATTCTGTTAGTAATGTAATGCAAACCGCATTTTGGAAAGAAAAAGTTACTCAATATTCTTCTCAATGTATTGTATTACCATTACTTGTATACTTTGATGACTTCGAAGTTAATAACCCTCTTGGTTCAAGGAATGGCTACCAAAAGATAGGTGGCGTTTACGTGTCGTTTCCGTTTCTTTCGCCGCTTTATCGTTCCAAATTAGAAAATATTTTTGTGACATTATTGTTTCATACACTTGACAAAAAAGCATACGGTAATAGCGTCTTTCGGCCCCTAATTGATGAATTGAAAGACCTTGAAATTAACCCCTTAAAAATATCTAATAAACAGGTTTTCTTTGTCCTTGTTTCTTGTATAGGTGATAATTTAGGACTTAATTCCATGCTTGGCTTCACTGAAAGTTTTTCTTGTAACTTTTTTTGCAGAATATGCAAAATGCAGAAGAGCGATGCACAAACTGCCATTTCAGAAAATCCTTTCTTGATTAGAAATCCGAAAAATTATGCAGATGATTTGAAAAAACATGACGTAAAAAAAACTGGTATTTTATCATCCTGTATATTCAATGAACTTCGCAATTTCCATGTTTGCCGAAATTTTAGTGTTGATTTACTTCATGATCTTTACGAGGGTACATATTTGTGGTTTTGAAATAGCATTTATATTGCATTCATTTATTAAAAATACAAAATATTTTACTTTAGAAATATTAAATAATAGAATTATAGGATTCTTTTATGGGCGATTCGAAGGTTTAAACAAACCTCAAGAGCTCAGTATGGATAATTTAAAAAATCATAAGCTAAGATATTCAGCTTCAGAACTAATATGGTTTATGAAATACCTGCCACTTATTATTTCAGACTTAGTGCCTCAATCCGACATTCTATGGAATTTTTTTTTAATTTTAAAAGAAATAATAGAACTACTCTTTTTAGAAAGCATTGACGAACAAATTATTAGTTGCTTGGAAAATTTAATAAAAAAGCATCACACTTTATATTTAACTCATTTTAAAATGCCACTCAAGCCAAAGCATCACTTTATCACTCATTATCCATTCATAATGCGAAAATTTGGCCCGTTGAAACAATTTTGGGTTATGCGACATGAAGCAAAGCATAAAGAATTAAAACAAATTGCTAATTCTACACGATCTCGAATAAATATTTGCCATACAATTGCGGAACGGATTCAGCTATCATTTTTCCAAAGTAAATTTCAAAATGATTTTGAAAATAAGATAATTTCTGGAAAAGAAATCAAATGTTTCAACCCTTTCAAAAATATTTCTGTTTATATTGCTCAGTTGAAAAACTTGGACAGCAATACTAAGTTTTGTAAGTGGACAACAATTTGTGATATAAAAATTAAAATAGGAATGGTAATAGAATTTAATAACATTGATAATATTCCATGCTTTGGGCTTGTAGAATTGATAGGTATAGTGCGCGAAGCAAATATTTTCTGCGTTTGCAAGCTACTGAAAACAATGTTTTTTGATAGGCACAATTATGCATTCTTGGTGGAAAAAACGAATTTATTTAAAATTATCGAGTTTAAATTAAATGTAACAAATATACGTTCTATAATTTTATCTAATGGGGAATTATATGTTACTTAACTAATTTAAATGTAATTCCACCCTATATCACGTTTACCTACGTTTTTATAAGAAATAGTTTCCTACAACAATAATAATATCTATTATTGGCTATTCTAAATAAGATTCTTTTATATAAATTTCCTACATTATAATCAGAAAGACGAAATTTTAAATGTCTCTTAACGTTTGCTTGCATACGGTTTTAACTCAAGAATTACATTTCTTGTTTAAAATTCCTTTTTTTTTTCTTTAAATCAAAACCATAAACAAGCTTCAAAAGCTACACAGCATTGAACGACAAGTTTCATAATGATATTAAAAGTATAATTATTCTTTTATATTCTTCACACTTTTCATAATCAGAATTCCTTTTTCTTTGCTCCTCATATCATTTGGATGCTTATCCTAAAGTACATTCATTGTTTCAATGACACGACCAGAATCACACTAATGTTAAATCACTAATAAGCAGGTAATTTGATTTCTAAGCAAACAAAATATCTTTTTAAAATATAAACAAAAAGAAAATCTTTATTGTTTTAAATTGAGTTCCAAAAATGTAATGTATTTCATGATACATTCAAAAGTTGTGTTCAACGTTTGAAAATGTCCAGCAGAACAATAATTTATTTTAATAGTTTTAAGGAGTACCTATGCAAGGATTCTACAACTTTTTTGATAGAAGTACATATCATTTTCAGAATTTATCATTGTTTAAATAACAATACTGTTCACTTTTATTACAGCTTTTTCCAATTAATCTCATGATTAATTTTAGAATTTTTTGGTTGGGTATCTTTTCATCTTGTTAATAAACACACTTCCAAGTTAAAGTGCTATTTATCAGAGGGTTCATAATTTGCTTGATATCGTTATTTTACTCATGAGACATGCGTTATAATATAAAATTTATAATTATATTTTATACTTTTTCTTTGTTAATTCCTTAATAACATACTTGTAATAAATATAAGTTTATTTTGTAAAATCAAATTTATCGTTAAATTAAAATATGATGTAACAAAATATAAAAGACTGTATTATTTATAAGACAAAGCAAGATTTTCTCTCACTGAACCTTCCATAAGAATGGTCAAACATTTACCGAATTCAATTATTATTCAATTTTCGGATACGTTTGGGTATTTTGGGTAAAGATTTTCTGAATTTTCGCAAAAACATTTCAGATTTAATATTGCAATGTACAAGTTGGACTCAATGAAGATCTTATAAAGTAAGTATTTTTTGATGTCGGGATTTTAGCAATCAATTAAAGGGCAATCCCAAACTAGAAATGTAATCTTCAAATATCAACAATAATGATAGGTTATAAACCATTCTGTATACGTATTTGATCAATAATTGTTGGGATTGTATCAATAAATTTAGGAGAAACCTCAAAATTTATAGGAAAACTACAAATCAAATTCGGAATTCCAACAACAATTTTAGGTAAAACCCCATTATTTATATGCAATGTATAAATTATTGTTGCAATTTTAACGATAAATTAAGGTGCAATCCCAATATCAAAATGTAAGCTACAAAATCAGTTTGGAATTTCAACAACAATTATAGGTAAAATCCCACAATTTATATGCAACGAATCAATAATTGTTGGGATTTTAGCAGTAAATTAAGGTGCAATCCCAAAATAAAAAGGTAATCTTCAAAACTTGTTGGGAATACCAACAATAATGATAGGTGATAAACCATTCTGTATACGCATTTGATCAATAATTGTTGGGATTGTATCAATAAATTTAGGAGAAACCTCAAAATTTATAGGAAAACTACAAATCAAATTCGGAATTCCAACAACAATTTTAGGTAAAACCCCATTATTTATATGCAATGTATCAATAATTGTTGCAATTTTAACGATAAATTAAGGTGCAATCCCAATATCAAAATGTAAGCTACAAAATCAGTTTGGAATTTCAACAATAATTATAGGTAAAATCCCACTAATTATATGCAACGAATCAATATTTGTTGGGATTTTACCAATAAATTTAGAGCAAATCCCAAAATAAAAAGGTACTCTTCAAAACTAATTGGGAATATCAACAATAATTATAGGTGATATCCCATTTTTTATAGGCATTTAATCAATATTTATTGGGATTTTAGCAATAAATTTAGAGCAAATCCCAAAATAAAAAGGTACTCTTCAAAACTAATTGGGAATATCAACAATAATTATAGGTGATATCCCATTTTTTATAGGCATTTAATCAATATTTGTTGGGATTTTATCAATAAATTTAGGTGAAATCTCAAAATGAAAAGGTAATCTTCAAAACTAGTTCGGAATTTCGACAACAATTATAGGTATAATCCCACTATTTATATGCAACGAATCAATATTTGTTGGGATTTTAGCAATAAATTTAGAGCAAATCCCAAAATAAAAAGGTACTCTTCAAAACTAATTGGGAATATCAACAATAATTATAGGTGATATCCCACTTTTTATAGGCATTTAATCAATATTTGTTGGGATTTTTTCAATAAATTTAGGTGAAATCGCAAAATGAAAAGGTAATCTTCAAAACTAGTTCGGAATTTCGACAATAATTATAGGTAAAATCCCACTATTTATATCCAACGAATCAATATTTGTTGGGATTTTAGCAATAAATTTAGAGCAAATCCCAAAATAAAAAGGTACTCTTCTAAACTAGTTGGGAATATCAACAATGATTATAGGTGATATCCCAGTTCTTATAGGCATTTAATCAATATTTGTTGGGATTTTATCAATAAATTTAGGTGAAATCCCAAAATGAAAAGGTAATCTTCAAAACTAGTTCGGAGTGTCGACAATAATTATAGGTAAAATCCCACTATTTATATGCAACGAAACAATATTTGTTGGGATTTTAGCAATAAATTTAGAGCAAATCCCAAAATAAAAAGGTACTCTTCAAAACTAATTGGGAATATCAACAATAATTATAGGTGATATTCCACTTTTTATAGGCATTTAATCAATATTTGTTGGGATTTTTTCAATAAATTTAGGTGAAATCCCAAAATGAAAAGGTAATCTTCAAAACTAGTTTGGAGTTTCGACAATAATTATAGGTAAAATCCCACTAATTATATGCAACGAATCAATATTTGTTGGGATTTTAGCAATAAATTTAGAGCAAATCCCAAAATAAAAAGGTACTCTTCAAAACTAATTGGGAATATCAACAATAATTATAGGTCATATCCCAGTTCTTATAGGCATTTAATCAATATTTCTTGGGATTTTATCAACAAATTAAGGAGAAATTCCAAAATTTAAAGGAAATTTACAAAACAATTTGGAATTCCAACAACAATTTAAGGTAATATCCCATTATTTTTATGCAATGAATCAATAATTTTTGGTATCTTATCAATAAATTTGGATGAAATACCAACATTTTATGGTAATGTACAAAACCAGTTGGGAATTCCAACAATAATAATAGTTATTATCTCATTTTAGATTTCAAATTTAGCAAATATTATTGGTGGTTACCAGTTAAATTTAGTTAGAATCGCTAATAGAAAAATTGATAAGCCATCATTCGGGTATTTCAACTATAAATATAGAAAAAATCCCTTCCCAGATGTTTAATATAACTATAATCATTGGGCTTTTCCCATAAAATTTGGGTGGAAACTCTATAAGATGTAGGCAATATGAAACATTATTTAGGTATGTAAGCAATATTTTGTAGTAATCGAATTTGGTTGAATGGAATTGAATTGAAATGATATACCTATACAACTTTTCATTACCAATAAAGTACTGTCAGATATCCAATACATTTTTGTGGGTTTTGTAACAATAAAAAGTAGAAGTCACGAAAACGCCTATATATATGGTTGCATTATACGTGAAAATTGAGCTAAATTACCAATAAGTTCTCTGAGTGTAGGTATAAAATGCACAACAAAGTTGCGATCTTGTTCCTTGAGTTGAAGTTTAAAATAATGTATTTAAATATTTTTGGAAAATAATTCTTATTTTGTTTTACGCATTTTTAAATGTACTTAAACCTTTAACTTAAACAGAAATAAAGTACATATCTATTCTTTTTAGAAATGGTGAGTTTTCAAAATGGAATTGAGAAAGCTATGATATACCTTACTATAACAGATATACAAAAAATACGAACTAGTGTTATGCACTTTTTACTATTATCATAATCTCATGCAGGTACAATTGTTATTTTAGGTGACGTGAAATGACACCAAATGAAATAAAGCCAAATTCAACAAATTTGGCATTATTTCGTTTTTGAAAACGAAATAAGGCCAAATTTTCAATTTGGGTTTATTTCGCTTTAGAAAACGAAATAATAGCAATTTGGCATTGTTTCGATTTAAAATTTTGCAGGATTAGGAAAAAACATAAAGTAAAATTATCTTTTGTTTTAATAAAAATTCGGGGGAAGCGCAATTATGGAACAATTTTTTTTGTTATTAATTAAAAAAGTTGAAAAATGACAGATACTTGTTGCTCGATTCAAATTTTTGAAATTGGAGCCTAAACAAGTTTTTTTGAATTGATAGCACGGCGGCGTACCAACAGCTAGGTATGTAAGGGGGGGCATGCTGCCCCCCTGCAACCCCCCTGCTTGGGATCACTATAGGATTTGGGGTGGGTGCGAGTTTGGGTATAAGCAAAGAACACGAATGCATTGTGATTCTTTCATAACTGTGAGCCATACTTGCTTTTTTTTTTGTTGGGAATTTCTTTGATTTTAGTGCTCAAATGCAAAAGTTCTTTGCATATACCCAAACTCGCACCCACCCCAAATCCTATAGTGATCCCAAGCAGGGGGGTTGCAGGGGGGCAGCATGCCCCCCCTTACATACCTAGCTGTTAGTACGCCGTGCTATCAATTCAAAAAAAACGTTTTGCAAACGAAATATTGCCAACTTTTGAATTTTAAAATATTCGGCGTTGTTTCCATTATTTTTTTGGCCTTATTTCTTTTTATAAATCGAAATAAAGCCAAATTGGTTTTATTTCGTTTTGAACAACGAAATAAGGCCAAATTTGAAATTTGGTGTTATTTCATTTGGTACTATTTCACGTCACCGTTATTTTATTTCGATTTTTTATGACTCCAATACAAACTATATGTGCAAAGAAAATTTTTTACATATGGTTTGTGAAAATTAAAAAAATCGCGCGCCTTTATGTTTGTTGTTTTTTTCTTAACGTGGGGCTTATTTCCAGTTATAATTGGGCATTAACCCCCACATAAAAAGGGAATTAACCCCCGCGGAGATTAATGCCATTTGAAAAAGGAATTAACCCCCGCGGGGGTTAATTCCCAATTGAATGGGAATTAACCCCCGCGGGGGTTAATGCCGCGGGGATTATGGCACTCCACCTGTATTTTAATACCGTTGGCCATTCACAGTCGAATTTTCAACGTTTGGTGGCCAAATTTGAGACGACCGATTCAGTAAACAATCAGCCAACACCCGTACGTTCAAGGAGCGTAATGCGTAAGGTCGGCAGAGAACATCGCCGCGGTCACTGAAAGTGTACAGCAGATCCCAAGGCAGTCTATTCCTCGCCGTGCACAAGAACACGACCTTTCGCAGACTTCAACTTGGCGAATTTTGCGTCGGGACTTGAGCCTACACCAGTACAAGATCCAACTGACCCAGGAGCTCAAAGTTCATGTCCATAGACGATAGACAACTCCGTTTGTTCGCTGACTGGGCTTCGAATCGTTTGGAAGAGGACCCCAAATTTGGCCGAAAAATCATCTTTAGTGACGAGGCGTATTTTGGGATCAATGACTGTGTTAAAAAGCAAAATTGCCGTATATGGGACGACACCAACCCACGCGAGGTTTACCAGGTGATAAAGCATCCTCAAAAAGTTACCGTTTGGTGTGGATTTTGGGCCGGCGCGGCGGCGGCGTAATTGGTCCGTACTTTTTTGAAAACGATGTTAGTGAGGCAATCACCGTCAACAGCGAGCGCTACATAACGATGATAACTAATTTCTTATTGAACCATATGGACCTAGACTACATGTGGTTCCATCAGGACGGCACGACCGACATGCCACACAGCAAACGCCACGACATCTACAAGCAACATCTAACCACTCTCATTGAAAGAGCCTTATTTTACGTTTTGCACATGACTATTGCATAAAAACGACGCAACTCTCGAAGTTTTGAACAATTCAGTTAAGGAGTCATCTCAAGGACACTAAAAGTTCATCATTCAACCATTGAGATTCAGTCATGTGAGATCAGATCAAAGCCAATATTCCAGACCCAATATTATCACAGAAAATATCTGATATCTAGTCATGGTCAAATCACTCTGGAAAATCACACCTCATTGGAATATGTCACCTTTTCCTGTAAAATTTTGTGTGTTTTTATTTTTCAATTGAAAAACGTTTTATAATACATTGGAGCCATGTTTTCATGTTGATGTCATCGTGATAAGACTTCCAAGACTTCGAAACACGAAAATTGAGTATAACCATCATCATTTCACAGACCTTTTAGTATTTATCGAAATGAATGTGTCTACAGAACTTATACTGCCATCGAAGACCAAAAACACGCGATTTAACTTTATTTCGTGATTCTTAAGGTGATGATAGGCTTTGTTCGTGTTAGCCACCAAACCCAAGGTGTCCGGTATCTTAGGTAAGGATATCCGTTAAATGCGGGTATCAACCATGGAGTTCAAAAATCTGATTTCTCTACACCTCTTCTTATTTGTTGTTTCTTTTGTAACACCTTCTCTGGTTTCCCTTGCCTCGTGACTATATTGATCTAAAAGATAAGGATTTCAATTGAAGGAAAAGGGTGTTCATTCGATTGAATTGAGGACTTCTTCTTCCATTGCCATCGTATAGGCAGAACTGCCATCCTTTCCGTTCCATCCATATCGTATGCCTTTATACCTCTTGGGAAAAATCAGAATGTTCATTCAAATGAAAGAAATAGGGTTTCTGGTGGTATTTCTTTTTTCGTGTTTTATTTTGTTTAACATATTCTGTACCAGTTTTATACTTTTTGCGGTTTGAATCGAAATGAAACGAAAAATTGAATCTGTTGATGTAAATCAAATGGTTTTTAAAATGTTTACCAATGTAGGACTTTGTGTCTTTTGCAATTGTAAAATATATTTGTTTATTTATCGAGTAAGACTGATACCTATGTATTTTTACCTGAAGCTAAAAAATCTCAGAATTGAATTGAATTGAATTGAATTGAATTGAATTGAATTGAATTAAATTGAATTGAATTGAATTGAATTGAATTGAATTGAATTGAATTGAATTGAATTGAATTGAATTGAATTGAATTGAATTGAATTGAATTGAATTGAATTGAATTGAATTGAATTGAATTGAATTGAATTGAATTGAATTGAATTGAATTGAATTGAATTGAATTGAATTGAATTGAATTGAATTAAAAATGTTTATATTTAATGTAATTAATATGCTTTAAAATTTCTCCGACATTAAACCTTATTTAATATGATCCTAATTTTGTTCATTTGTCTCCAGCAGACGTTTTGAATTATATTGTATTATCGGCAATTAACCAATGTCCTTGTTTAATGAAAAATTAGCATAATAATCATTCACAGGATAACCAAATTATTTATTTATTATATTGCTATATATCAACAATTTTATAATACTACGGGACGGGTGAAAGTTTAGAGTTGTGTTGAAGCGAGAGACGTCCACACATACAAACATTCTGCAAATAGTCGCTGAATTGCTGCTTTTCAGCACCATTATTATTATTATGCAAATAATGAGGACAATTATGAAAACTCCTGAACCATTTATGTAGAAATTATATGGCAAAGTAGCACATATTAATTTTGTACAACATTATATTGTTATTGGCAAAATCAAATTCCCTATATACGAATAATAAAATCATTATAATATGCATCAACTATACACACAAAAACAAAATCAGAAAGGAAATCGAATTGTTTTTTAACAATAAACTATTCGAACAAACTGTGCGCATTTGATTGGAACAATTAAATTACGCCAGATACAGTTGAATGGGGTTGATTTTTATTTTTATTTGTTCATTTATATTCAAATGCGTGAAACGAGGTTAGTATTTATATTGTCCTGAATATTTTGTTTTACATTTAATCACGATTTGAAATAAATTGATGTACAATTAAACCATAAACTATCTCTAATTTCATGCAGAGAGTATAAAATGGCATCAATTTTTTGGATGTAGCTGAATGGAAAATTTAAATAAACCTTAGGTAAATTACTTTGAACTGTGATTAGTTTAGGTTGAGGTTAAATGATAAAACCTTATTGTGTATTATGATTTTTTCTGACTCCATTGACAGATTTTTCCTTTAAATGTTAGATAACTTTCGATGGGCTTTATCTCTTGAGCAACGTCGTCTAAAGAGCTGTTGGTAAGATTTTGGGTATAAGTGGATAAGAATTTTAATATATTATTTCTGCTTTTAAATGCTTAGGCCATAATTTTTTTTCGAAAAGTGTTACAATAGAAGGTATCATTTGGATAAGTCCGCTAATTGGTTAGTTGTCCCTTTTTAAGTTGTCATCTTTTGCATCTTTTGACTTTGATGAGAAAAATCCAACGGATTATCCATTTTGCGGTTTCAAAAGTATAGGGCTGGAATTCGACATCTGTCAAACTAAGTTGTTAAATCAATTTTTTTTGTCAGTTGAAAGTCTGACATTTATGAAAATGGATCGCTTATATAAATCGCACAACGCATACAAATTGTTAAAACCTACCACAAAAAGGGTGATTCTGCCACAGCCACATATCGTGCTTTAAAGGAGATTATGGTTTACTTAATCTTCAAGCTACGCAAGCAATTGGCAAAAATTGTGAAGAAATTTGAGAAGACTGGATAGGTAACAGATATTGTAAGGCTTGTGCATCATCGTTTCGCTCGTACCACTGAAAATATCGCTACTGTACCTAAGTGAAAGTGTTGCCAAAGACCTGAATACTCGAATGTGTCGATTCCTCTTCGCTCTCAAGAATTAGGACTGTTTTACGGCACATTATGGTGTATTTTGCATTTGCATCTAAACCTGTATCCTGTAAAGTCCAGCTCACAAAAATAATGAAGCCAGCTGATTAACGTCGTAGATACATCAAATGGGTGCTTGAACAACAAGCGGTGGATAACGATATTTCGAACACAATTTTCTTCAGCGATGAAGCACATTTCTCACTCGGTGGGTATGTTAATGAACAAAATTGTCATGTTTGGGGTTCTGAGAATCGTCAAGTAATTGAAGAGAGGCCATTCAAAATTAGGTGGCGCAACAGTCCGTTGAAAATGCCGAATCCAAACCGCTACTTTGACAAAGCACTTTTCATGACAAGAATTACTCTTAGAGAATTTGTCAATTCCTCGCAAGAGGTAGTCGTAGTACCCGTGAAAAAACGTTAGATGGCACAGGCAGGGATTGAACCCAAGACCTCTGGCATGACAGTTTAACGCACTAACCATCATGCCACAGGTACTACAATAGAGACTATTACATCCACAAAAAGTTACTGTTTGGTGCGCTGTTTGATGCGCTCTTTGGTCCGGAATGTATGATTGGACCTTAGGTTAGGTTAGGTTGGAGTGGAGTGGCTGTCCAGATGTCAATGACTCACTTAGACCTCAAGGGTCCGTTGTGATACCACTAACGAGGTTATTCATGGGAGAGTAATGAACTTAAACAAACCATTTTGTACTTTTAATAAAGTTAGAGAGACATTTTATGTCAATCGTTGCCAGTTCACTGGTTTTATCGAAGAAGGGATTACCGAGAAAGTTATTCCTTCTAATGGAGAGTGCTGGACATGTACATAGAAGGTGTTGGACTGTTTCTTCTTCCTTCTCGTCCTTGCAGCTTCTACAGAAGTCATTTGTGTAGACCCCTAGCCTCAGAGCATGTCTTCCTATGAGGCAGTGTCCTGTTATTACTCCAATAATTGTAGAGCTTATATTTTGTCTGCTCAGGGATATCAAGCCTTTTGACCGGTTTAAGTCTATGCTTCGCCATATTTGCTTGGTTGCTAGGCCGGTGGTACCCTGTGACCATCTAGCATTTGTTGATTCTAGAGCATATTGTTTGAGAAGATATTTGCATGTAGCAAGTGTTGTTCCTATGTTATGTTTTTGTCTATCATTAGGCAGAAGTTTTTGGCGAGCTCATCGGCATATCAATTTCCCGGAATGTCTCTGTGGCTCGGCACCCAAATGAGGTAAATATTAAATTGTTCCGTCATCTCATTCAGAGATGATCGGCAATCGTGGACTAATTGAGAGTTTGTGGAGACAGACGCGAGAGATTTAAGAGCGGCTTGGCTGTCCGAGAAGATTCGTATATCCTTGCAAGATATAACGTTTTCTTTGAGCCAGAATAATGCCTCTTTAATCGCCATTACTTCTACCTGGAATACACTACATTGATTGGGAAGTCTGTACGATAGACTGAGATTTAGTTGTTCCGAATAGATACCACTTCCAACTCCTTAATCGGTCTTTGAACCGTCTGTATAGAAGTGTACCGCATTGTCTTCCAGGGGTCTCTCTTCTTCCCAGGAGGATCTTGAAGGGATGGACACATGGAAGCTTTTACCGAATACCATTTTTGGGGTGGTATAGTCTAAGCGATATGGGATAGATCTGAAATTGTCTAGGATGGTAGTATGTCCAGTATTGTTACTGTTCCATTGAGAGGTGGCTCTAAGCCTCACACATGAGTTGGTTGCCACCATTTTGGAGCAGATGTCAAGAGGTGTTAGGTTTAAAAGCACTTCCAGGGCTGCGGTTGGTGTTGAGCGAAGTGCTCCTGTGATGCACATACCTGCTGACCGCTGGACTTTGATGAGCTTATTTAGATTTACCATCTTGTCCAGTGCGGTCCACCATACGACAACTCCATAAATGAGTATTGGTCTGATTACCGAAGTGTATATAGCCAGTGGGTTATTTTTGGGGAGAAGCCCCATTTTGATCCTATGGCCTTTTTACAAGTAAAAAGCGCTACAGTAGCCTTTTTTACTCTTTCATCAATATTTGCCTTACAGTTTAGTTTTTTGTCTAAAATGAGGCCTAAATATTTAGCTTGGTCGAAAAAGCTTAATGGTATTCGTTTAATCTTGGGTGGGCTAATCTGAGGAATTTTATACCTTCTCGAAAAGAGTATTAATTCTATTTTTTATGTGGATTGACATCCAAGCCACATTGCTTAGCCCATTTTGTTAGCCTATTTAAGGCATTTTGTAGGAGTTCTGAGAAAACTTGGGGGTGTTTCCCAGATACAGATATTGCAACGTCGTCAGCATATGCAATCACCATGAAACCCTCTGCTTCCAATGATGAATGATGTTAGTAGGTTGTTTACTACCATGTTCCATAAAAGAGGCGAAAGTCACCGTCAATTCGAAACGTTATGATAACCGACTTTTTTCTGCCTGCTATTGGTTGGTATGTGGTTTCAACAAGACCCTGCCAACTGACCACCAAGATCATTCGATTTGACGTCGCTGGAATTTTTTTGTGGGGCGAAACTCTTGAGCACTTAAAAACCAACATTCGTCAAGTTATGGCTGAGATACAACCCAATATGTCTCAAAAAGGGTTCGAAAATTACCTCAAAAGAATCGATGCTTGCAACAATTCGATTGGTGGTCATTTAAATGATGTAGTGTTTCATACACAATATCAACGTTCAAACTTTATAATAAACTAGCAACCCGTCCCGGCTTCGCATGGGTAGACATAAATAGGTACAGATATTTAAGTTATAAGCATGCTAATTAAAACGACCATTAATCACTAAATTAGAAAACATTTTTTTGTCCTTTCATTAATACTCTTCGCAGTGTATGCGATGAAAGACATTTTATGGCTAATTTTTTTACACCTTCGGTTGGTTTTATTAGGAATTTCTAAAGATTTCCATAGTAATCTAGTACTAAATAGAGCGTATGTTACTCAGTGATAATGTAGCTTTCTAATGAAAAAAGATATTAAAATCGGTCCAGTACTTTTTGAGTTACAAACAAAAATAGAAATCTTTCCTCTTTATAATATTGTAATATTCGGCTTGGTCCGACAATTAAAACTTATTTACACTTCGTAAATAAAAACACAAATTCACTTTATTCAAATAACTTACAAAAATTCTTTATTTAACTTTTTCAATTATTACTTTTTAAACACAGTCTTTACTTTCAGTTATTTTTTTCAAACACAGTCTTTACTTTATCGCAATTCACAATCAATAATCAACCGCTTCGCTTCCGAGCGCCTATTTATATACCTCAAATCGGTTCGAGAATCTACTAGGTTGTTCTCGATGCTTAACGAAGCGAGTTCTCCTCTTTATCACTAGATACTTAACGAAGCTAGTTCTCCTCTTAGCCACTAGATGTTTCTCGATGCTTAACGAAGCGAGTTCTCCTCTTAATCACTAGATGTTGCCCTTATATTAAAAGAGATAAAGAGTGTATGTACATTACAATATTAAGTGTAGATAAGAAATATCATGAAAACAAATATTTAATATGTGTTTTATTTACGTTTACTTTCGAAACCGCAAAATGCACAAAATATCAGAATTAAATGAAGTCCTCGTAGGTATAGTAGAGATTTTCTGTAACGATAGTATCCTCCAACAATGTACCTATCTTTCACCTTCATCACTCATTCATATTGCCAAGACCTTTTTTTTAACCTTTTATGAATTTAATAGAATTTGTGTTATGACCATGTTCGGTGGTATCAAAAACGTATGACTTGTATACACTATCTTCCACCCGTTCCTCCACCGCTCGGTGGCGTATTGCCATCGCCATGGCACCAAAACCAGCAATGACATTCAAAAACTGGACATCGTCAGCCATTAATTAACTCACATCAACAGAAGGAAATCCTTACCTACAATCAGGCAAGCGGACAAAACAAAAAAGATGTTTGCTGGCTAAATCTTCCAGACCATTAATTTTCGTCCAGAGAAGCAGTTCAGTTGTGGTCGTCTCGTCCCTGGTTCCAGCATCATGGTGTGTCCGTCGGTGTGTGATTTGAGGGCGTCCAAAAAACACAAACATATTCGATTTCCTTCTTTTTTCTTCACATTATTCCTCATCCGCATGAATAGTGTTTGGCCACCGCAATGGTGATGCTTAACCCAAGCTATATATGTCTGCCCAAGTCCAGTTTCTTTCTTTTTTTGTTAAGGGTCCTTGTGGGGGAGATTTGGGGTTAGACATTCCATTCCGCAGCAGAGCGCACATTCACTCTACTGGCACTGACTCTGGGCTCTGGCTCTAGCTCTGGCTATGGTTCTGATGCTGCTTCTGCTGCGATAAGAGTTCACCAAAAACCTAATGAACTGATGATTTCTTTTGTTGATGATGAGATTCTTGTTAGTTTTGTGCTTGCTACTCTCTGATGCCAACAAACTAAGTTTCAACGTACATACATAACGCTCGTATAGTTGGATCGGGCGGGGGTGTGCCGTGCCCATAAAGAAGATAGCTTGTTCCGTATTTTTTGGTCTGTGGTGTTTTTTAGTCTTTTGACCAAGTAAACGAAAAACGAAGACCTTAAATGGAAGACAAATCGAAGCACAGCATATAGATGAGCATCATGAAATAGCCTTGAGGGGGGAGGAGAGGGAGAATGTGGAAGAACATGATGGTGCGATGGTGATTTTCAAAAGTACGAGGACGAAAATGAGAACGACCAACGCCGCGACGACGACGACGAACGCACCAAACCAGACCAAGATCAGATATATTATAAAGACCTAAACCAGAATATGGGTGCAGGCTAACACCATCGTTTACTGCTTCTCTTCCTTCACCGTTATAATGGCAAAAAGCAGACAATCGAAGAAGATGTTGCTGGAAAAAAAACGGGTGGAAAATAATGAAAACTTGGCAGTGTTCTTTATAGATCTTCCAAGTATAGGAAGAAGGTATCCTTGGATTTTTTTAAAGTTTGATTCTTCTTTTTGTTTTGCCTGAAAACGCGATAAAAATTTGAAACGGTGAGCCCCCAAAGCTTAGGTATATACATATATACGAACTGTAGTGTAGGAGATTGTAGGTGGAGAGGTTTATGGAAGTGAGGTGGATCGGTTTGGAATTGTCTTCCTTTCCGTTCAATGAAATCGTTAAAACGATATTTTTGTTATTTTTCAATTGGATTCCATAGGAAACTTATAAAGTACTGTGTACAAAAGTCTTAAGATTTTAAATTCATTTTTCATGTCATTTTTACGGTTTTCGTCACCTCGAATATTCAATGAACAAGAAATTATATTGCTTCCAAAATAATTGTAAGTATACAAAACAAAGTTTTTGACATCAGATCCAAATTTCGAAGAATCGTGAAAGTGAAGTGACAAAAAATAAATACTTCAAGTTTGTAAATATTGATTTTCGAATATATGTGCAATAATTAAAATTATTATTGGCTTTAAACTACTTTTTTCTTATAAAAGACATTGTTTTTAACATTTGGTAGAGTTTTTAAAGAAATCCAAAACCTACAAGAACTTCTACACAAAATTTATAAAAACTGATTTCTTACTCGAATACCTCGATAATAAATAAAGGTATTGGCTTCAAAATTATTTCGTTTTATACAAAATATTGTCGTTACCTAACATTTTTTTAACGGGCACTCAAGGGGTTATTAATAACCTTAACACGTTTAAATTTTAAACACAGTGCGAGCTTTAGAAAAATCGAGAAGAATGAAAGAAGAGATACCGGAGCACATTGGTCTTAAAGTTTTGAATACCAAAATGATAGCGAAAAACAGAACTGGGTAAAGCAATCCACATTCTCGATGTGCGATTAAAAAAAGAATCTCTATGCTTGACAGTATACGTCCGAAATTGAGTTCAAGTGCATTCCTCGAAGTACGAGTATTTCGGCTGAATTGTTTTAGGGGGGGATGCATCTGGCTAATTCGACAGAACACTATTTATAAAAATACTGGTAGAACAACGAATGGCATGAAACCTAGCAGCATTTTTGGCAAAATTGAATATGTGATCATTCCATAAGATTTGATCTGTGATACACATACCGAGTACTGAAAATTCATTAGTTTCCTGGATGCAAGTGCCACTCATAGATAGCGGCATCGGGGGTGGGAAACAATTTAATGACAGGAGACAGCATTGAGTTTTTGAAGAAATAAATTCTAGACGGTTTATAATTTCCCATTGAACAATGCTGTCGAAATAGGAATTTTATGAGCTAAACATACGCTGCCGTTGAAGTTCCACATCCGAAGGACAAGGAGGTGAATCTATAAACGAATATAAAAAGCTGAGGGTACTGTCGTCAGCGAAACAGTTTAGATCGTTTATGAAGATAAGGAAGAGTTCTGGGGAACACCAGCATTTATTTTATGAAAATCAGACTTGAAACAATCCAATACAACTTGCATTGAACGGTTAGAAAGGTAATTTCTAATCCAACGAAGAAGAATTCCATCAATATCAATAGCACACATTTTTGATAAGAGAGCTTGGTGCCAAACTTTATTATAACCCTTTGAAATATCAAGTGTAATAATCTTACTTTTCCCAAAACGATGTAAAGATTTGTTACACTGTTCGGTGAGATAAGCCATGAGATCATAAGTGAACCTATTGCTTTAAAAACCATACTGCCGGTCAATAAGTAGCTTCTGTTCTTCGAGATATTTCTTAACCTGATGATAATTAATCAGCGTTTCCATGACTTTGGAAAGAAAGGAAATGAGTGCTATGGGACGATATTTGGGGGGAGAGAAGGATTCGCCTTTTTTAAGGACAGGCTGGACAAATGGTGTTTTCCATCCATTCGGAAAGAGGCCTGTAGAGTAGGAAAGAGGGAAAAGCTTACGCAGTGATTTTGCCAGCGTTAAAGGTCACTTCTTCAGAACAATGTATGTCAAGGTCTTTCAGTACTCTTGCAACTGCACGGGTGCAAAAGAATATTTGTCCCATAAAATCGTTTACTCTCTCAAGAATAGGAGGACTCATGACACTTTCTGGTAGGGTCGATTTAACAGCAAACTGTGCTGCCAGTAAATTAGGTTTATCAATCGAGTTTACATAGGCAGTGTCATTGTGGACTAGGTTCGGAACCTGAAAACTTCTCATTTGGTATTTACGAAACTAGTTAAATACTGGCTCCTTAGTCTTGGTAATGAGAGTATTGATTTTGTTTTGTAAATGGATCTACCTAATGTTTTCTTGAAATGTTAAACTTTAATTCAATTTTTGTATGCATTATATAAGTTTATTATATTTTAACTTTCTTTTTTTAATTTTTCTTTTAAGAGTCACCACACCAATTGCATTTTAATATTTAAAGATTATTCAATGCAAATGTTGGCCACGGCTCCGCCTCAAATGTTCCATCCGCTATTCTATCAAATTTGCCATACTCTTTCTATCATTTCGGTCGAAATCTCAAGAATAAATGCTTCAATGTTGCCAACCAGTACGTCAATCGAAGCGGGCTTACCGCTTTAGACATGTTCCTTAAAATATTCTTTATCAAATCATAGGATCTAGCCGACCAATTGACCGGTCCCAAACGCGTAATAAGCAGTAGCTCGCCTCTCAATCGGTTTTTTGAGGGGAGGAATGCAGCTGGCTATTTCTCTAACTATAAATAAGGATGAAACAAGAAACTTTTTCACGGTGTTAAAGCTAAGTAAATGATTCAACGATGATCATCACAAATCAATTTGAATGGTCTGCGTTCAATACTGTCTAAAAGACTTAAGGACTTAAGTAAGTTTCAGGTTCTCCAGCCCAGAGATGGGAATAATACTTCTTTCCTTGTTAGCTTTAAATTTACCTCAAGTTTGTTTTATTTACAAAGCGTAGAATGCTTGATTTAGTATTTATAAACGATAATATTGAAGTTGAAATTTCTAAATGCAACCCTTTGTTTTTAAACTCGATTCACAACGTTGAACACCAGACTATTCTTGATTAGTTTGCTGAATTTTTCGAAAGTATTAAAGATGTCATAACCGGGCACTGTCTAATAGGAAAGCACGCCAATCGGTTAAGCGTATTCTCAAATGATTTTTGCAGAAGCTGTATGGTTGAGGAAGAGGAGGAAACAGTTCTTCATTTTCTTTGTACATGCCCTGCACTAGCTCAAAAACGCAAGAATTACCTAGGAGAATTCTTCCATAACGATCTAAACGATCTAAATCATATTAGCATAATCAGCCTCTCAAGTTTTGTAAGGGACTCAAAATGGTTTCATTGAGCTTAGAAGAAAGCCTCAAGATTCAAGTGGTATCATAATGGACTTTTTAACTGGCCTAAGTGTGTCCTTCTCCATCACGGACAGCCACTTTAACCTAACCTATATCAATCCAATTTTTAAGTCCGGATATAAAAAGTTAGTTAAAACATATCGCTCAATTAGTAAACTTTCAACTATTCCAAAGATTTTGTACAAAATAGCAAAAAACAAGCTATATGCAATAATCAAATGTCATATCTCTAAATTTCAAGATGGTGTCATAAGTGGTCAATCTGCAACTACTAATTTTGATTGTTTTTCTTATTAAATGGACGGGACGTGGTTTATAAGGATTTTGTAAAAGCTTATAGTATTGTAAAAAATTGGTTTTGATGGCAATCCACTAAACTGGTTCAACTTCTATCTGACTGGAAGGAAACAAATTGTAAGAATTGGTGACTTAGAGTCTTGCCCGATCTTCATTCAGGTGTTTTCCATCAGTTTTATCAACAGCCAACCACTTAATATTTACAGATGATATATTAAAATGTTTAAAGTTACCAATATCTAATTATAATGATTGTGTTGCATTTCAGCAAGACATTTTAAAGTTTTCAAAATTAGTGTGAACAAAATGATCTTGACCTTAATCTGTTAAAGTGTTCTGTGTTAACTTACAGTCACTTAACAAACCCCATAATTTTTTATTATTTCCTCAAAGGAATCAAACTATTCACCCTTATTTTGACATTCTCTTTCGTTCGAAAGTTATTCGAATTCGTATGATACGTATGTTCACTTTCTAACGATTCGAAAGTTCATTTTATACGAAACTAAAGCAAACTTTGACTTTCTAATCATTCGAAACAAACGTCATTTATTAAGCGTTCACATCTTGTTGAGAGAATTAAAAGAAAAACATGTAAGTTCTGTTTTTTTTTTCCGAAAAATCAAGAAAATGGAATACGTTTTTATGAAAATCTGTTGATGTTTTTATTAAAAGTCACAGTCACGCTCAAAGTGGACAACTAGAGAACAAAAGGAAGTTCTTATAAAATTAATGGAAGAAAACCATGAAACCGAGAGAGGTTTTCTTAAAAATCGAAACCCCAATGGATTTAATGCATCCATAATTCTTCTTCTATTTATGCTGTTTTAATTTTTCATAAATAAAACAATTTGAATTTTTGAAAGACAATTTAAACGATTTTAACGACTGTGTTACTTTTTGATTCTTGTTGACAATTGTGAAGTGTGACCAGGTGTGATTCAAATAAAGAGACTTTGAAGTTACATTTTTTTGTTAATGCATGTGGGACAAAGGCAAATTGAATTATAAATACATTAACTATTTTATTAGATTTAAAGGTGCTGAGTTAGCTGTACAAAATTTTTTTATGTATTTTTTTACTTTTCATATCAATAAACTTAAATTTATGTTCCCATACTCCAAGTGTCATTGATGGTTTTTAAATAATTAACATCACTAGCACTTAGAACTTTATTAATTTAATTTTTCTTAAGCTAAGGTATTTTTTGTTTTCCATCCAATTGTTTCAATGAAATTGAAAGTTTGTGGAACAATTTTAAATTTTGTTACTTTGGTCACACTAAATAAGATCGAAACTTCAAACAGCTGACTTCGAATTCGAGTTCATTTCGGTTCATTTAATATATTCATTCAACGATGAACATTATTTGTTAGTCAAAATACAGAAATTTCATTCTAATGAATAGATCTATTCTAACGAATTGGCTATTCATTAGAATGTCAGAATAAGCGTGATTAAGAGTTCACGAGATTAAAGACCTAGGCATAGTACTTGATGAGAAACTTAACTTAATTTTACATGTCTCCTATATTATTTTAAAAGCTAACTCTAGGTTAGGTTTCCTTAAACGGAATTCTTCAGATTTTAAGGACCCATACACTGAAAGCTATTTTTTGTTCACCTCTTAGACAATTACTGGAGGATTGTTCTGCCATTTGGAATCCTGATACTAAAAAATTGATAGCAACACTTGAAAATATCCAAACGAATTTTTTGAGATTTACTTTAAGAAATTTTAGTTTAAATGCTTACTCAAATCTTGATTATACTCGTAAATCTAAATGCCTTTTGTTAGGGATGCAAACTCTTGAATCAAGTCGTAGAATGTTTAGTGTTTTATGTTTATTCGTTATATCCTTTCAAATGACATTGATTGGAAGTTTTTGATTTCTTTGATTAATATTTATCTTTAAGAAGGAGAAATTTCATATTTCAGTCTCCTTGATGAAAGTGACACTCATAGATATTCATATTAGCAGAGGTGATAACTTACATTTCGCCGTCTCATCCATGTTTTTAAAATTTGACTTAGCTTGGTGTAGAAAAATTTATTATAATTTCTTATGAGTTTAATTTTCTTTTAAAATGACCAAGTGCCCAAAGAAGGACAACGAAATGATTAAATAATTTAAAATTTGTAAGGAAAATCTTTAGGAAACAACTGTGTCCATAGCCTGTGGAAGTATCACTGGCTGATACCATAGTTGGTCAAACAAACTTTAACCATTCGTTTGAAACTATTCTGAAAAACTGAGTATTATCAGAAATGTTTAATATTAATAAAGATTTTTTAATAACAAATTCAACTTATTTATAGTTGTTTTCATAAGAATAATCTAAACTCTGCTTATTCACTGGAATGCAGATAAGGAAAGTGATGAGTGAAGTAAAATAATTAAACTATTTATAACGAAACCTTTAACATCGCCATTGAGTCAAAAGAAAATGTTAATTTAATCTGAATTGGATTTCAAAATACAAACTTTATACGAGTAGATACCTTCTATGAAATACATCAAACACGAATTTAAGCGTTCTTCAGAATATAGTTATTTTAATTTATGCTAATTGAAGGATAATAAAGTTAAGAGATAAACGATTTCGGGGAATTTAATTTAAACCAAATGAAGAACAGAATTTATTACTTTCACGATTGATGGAAATCTTAGCTTGTCCAAGGAGTCTCTGTTTGGCGTAAAGGACAAGAGTGTCTCCCACAGATAAAGAGATTGGAAAGTAATTGCGTAGTTCCCTCACTTTTATCCGTCACTTTTTGTCCCGAAAAACTGACGAAATAAAAAAGAACTGAGTTCTACCAAGGACGCGACGGCAACTGTGACAATTTAAACTATAACTTTTAGAAATCATCAATTAATTAGAAATTGCAAATCGTCCTCTTAAAAGACTTAAGCTGGGCCTAAGCAAAGACCTGAGATTTTTCCACAGCACTTTAATAGCCAAGTCCTTAACTGCTGAGGGTGGAAATGATGACGTCGAAAGTGCTTCAATAAGGTTACGAGAATCGAAGGGAGTGGGAGAAGAATATGCGATTTTTTTCGTCTTCAAAGCTCTCCCTACCCTTAGGGCTGGCCTGGTGCGGTGCATTGTGTGAAATTCAAGTGTAAAACGTTTGCGATTACAAATAAATTATCTCTAATGGTATTTTTTGTTTCCTAAAGTGTCCTATTCCTTTGGTTCGAACCGAACCGAACCAAACAGTGGTGTAGTTGCACAGTTAAGAGAATCGACAAGAAAAGTGCTCTAAGGACTCCGTGACACTGAAAAACGGAAATAATGGCCGGCAAGAGTGCCAAAGCAGCAATGGTATAGCCCCCATAACCACAGTCCACAACTAGAGCTAGAGTGAGCACAATGTGATCTAAGAGATAGAGAGGGAGCGAGAAGGAGAGAAGGGAGAAATTAAAGAAAATTTAATGTTTATGTCCCCGAATGGCACTTGCCGTTACCGTTTTTATCTCCCTCTGGAAAATAAGATATTGCTGACGGTTGTCTTAAGAGCACAATTTTATTTGAATAAAGTTTTTACAAAAGATTTGTTGGAATTCACCAAAATAACAAAAAGAGAAAAAAACAAGGATGAATATTTTCTTATATATTATGTTTTGTTGGTGGCAATGTGGGCGTTGATGTGGGCGGAACGGGTGTATAATGCAATCTTAATGATGTGGGGGGATTGTATGATTGTCCCTGGATCTTCTTTTGTCATTTTGTGTCAAAAGAGCTAAGATTAACTTTGATTTCTGTTTATATTTTTAATGTTCAAATCCTGAAATAATGATTATACTCTTCTTATGCTGAAAAGTTTTGACTTAAGGGAATTAGCTCGATTATTGAAGATAGCAAATTTATGATTATAAAATTTCTTTTTATGAGAGAAAATAATAATTAAAAATTTATTTAAGTTAAATATTAAAGTGAAGTGCTATTTTATTTTTGTGCAAAGAAAGGGAAAACTTTTATAGAGGTCAAAAGGAATATTGTGGAAACGTTCTTAATTTGATAATTCCCATCGATAGAAATACAGCGTCTTTCATTGCAAATGCGACGTTTCTATTTATTTACAAAAAAGAACGACTGTTGTTCGAGATAATTTTGAAATTGTTTTATTCTTTGAAAAACCTTTCGATGCTAATATCAAATGAAATATTCAATTTTCGATAAGCCTGTCAGCATAATTTCCAACGATGGAATGGATTGTATTGGTCGTTGGGATTTGTGGCTTATTCACACCAACCTTACTTACTTACTTAAGGTCCTGTTTGAACTAGGGCCTCACCCAACAAACTTCTCCATCTAGCTCGGTCCCTAGCTAGATGTCTCCAGTTTCGCGCTCCAAGTTGGGTGAGGTCACTTTCCACTTGTGCGCACCACCTGATCCGCGGTCTTCCTATACTGCGCTGCCCTGTGGGTGTGGATTCGAAGACTTTCCGGGCCGGAGCATTGGTTTCTATGCGCTCTACGTGACCCAGCCATCTTAGTCGTTGGACTTTTACCCTTCGTGCTAAGTCTACGTCGCTGTACAGCCCGTACAGCTCGTCGTTCCATCTTCTCCTCCACTCCCCTTGAGTGGATGATGACAAATGACCCACATTGTCGAAACGAATTAAAAGTAGAGGATAGTCTTGATGTCTTTCAGGACGCTTTCTCTTTGGCGTTGTTCCTGCAGGTGTTCCGGCCCTCTTTTTAGGATCGGTGGCAGAAGAAGTTGGAGTTGCAGGAGATCCAAGTTGAGATACACTTCGAGGTCGTTTTAGTGCTTCCTTTTCAGCTTTGCGTAAATGCTCGGCTATTTCAAGTTTGAAATCAAACAAAGGTAGGTGGAATTCATGTTAACGATGCCATAGAATCCACGCATTCACTATGCATAAATCTATCATGTGAAAAAATACTCGCTTATAATACTTCTTCGATCGTAAGTGTATAGTGTATACGATATAAGCCCAGTTTCGAATCAAGAAGGTCCACTCCACCCATGTACTTGTTGTACACATCAACAGCTTGCGGAGCAGGAAAAATTTTATATACTTTATCCGACGTTTCTCTGTTACTAGATTCATTCCCACATATGGTGACATCAGAGTAATCATTTTGTTATCGAACTTAGCTGAACTCAATCAACAGTTGCCACTTTTTCGATCATGCTTCCACGTTCTTCTTTCATCAATTTATTTTTCGGGATTCTCGAGTTCGGGACGCGATTGATCCTTACGGAAATGGCAAAATACCATTCTTAAATAAACACACTTGTAAATTTGGGCTATTATACCACTTACCAAAAAATAATTTGTGGTTGACATTTTTGGCCACAGTATATGTTAATCTGGTGACGACATTTCAACTAATTCCCAGATCTGGAGCTCCATCAGGAAATGTATTGCTCTGGTGTCCATGTCCAGCAAACAAGTCGAAATCGTAGCTAAATCCAGAAATTGCACTCATAACTTTTAGTGCTTCAGTTCATGGTGACATTTTGTAGGTATGATGTGTTCATCAACGGCGAGAAATTCTTCTTTTATGATCAATAGCAACCGTTCTCATATTTTGTCCAAAAAGTGGCCTTATCTTGAATAATTTGTCGTGTCCTTCTTGCCCAAAAGGAATGAAATTATCATTGTCGTTGAAATGAATAAAGCTTTTAATGCAGTTCTTATTTAAAGGGGTGTGTTCGAAAGTGTCGTTTTTCTCTGGAATCTCATGGAAACACAGGTCGAAAAGTGCAAAGGTTTTTTTTATTTTCTAATTTGAAAATAAGCAACCCCTTCATGATAAAAATATTTGTTAAAGCCTAGTACGCTGCTGATGCGAAACGAAATTTTCCGGTGGTCTCCAAGTGCAGAGCGAAATGAAAACGAAAACCACAGCGGAAAAATATTTATGGAGAGTTCTGTCTGGAAGTTGAAGTTCACATTTTTTTCAATTTTAAGCCTAGTACGCTGCTGATGCGAAACAAAAATTCCCATACAAAAATGACATGACGAAATCATAAACGAAAAATTTTTCAATAAATAAATTAAACGTCAAAATTTCGCAAGCAATTAATAAACCGGACAATTAAATTGAGAACGAAAAGAGTGGAGAATTGTACTAAGAAATCTAGTACAGCTATTCACTAAAATGACACATTTCGTCGTTCAGCAGCGTACTGAAAAACGAAAAGCACAGCGAAATTTTTCGTTTATGATTTTGTCATGTCATTTTTGTATGGGAAATTTCGTTTCGCATCAGCAGCGTACTAGGCTTGAATCATAAAAGTGTGTTTGTAAAAATAGAGTTGTATATGTAACACACGTTTGATTAATTTTGAATGAAGAAAATCAAATCACTGTTGATTTATCTTGATAATACTCGTTAACTGAGTGTGTAAATGACATTTTCGACAATTATTCAATTCAAAGGATGTAAATTGTTAACTTTTAGTGCGAAAGCTCTGAATAAATTCTAATCAATCTTGAAATTTGATGAACATCGAGTAAGGTTAATAAATCGTTTAAAAGAGTACCAAATCGAAGGAGTTTTTCTTGGGCCTATCCTTTGAATTGAAAAAGTTAAATTTAATTGGGAAAATTGATTGCGAAAATTTGTTCTCTATTTGTTTTTTATATCTGATACATAAAATAAATAAATAAATTAGGTGGCGCAACAGTCCGTAGAGAACCAGGGCCTAGTGACTTACAACTCTCAACCATTCCTGTGTGCGAGTACTGTTGTCAGGGATGGAGGGGACCTACAGTTTAATGCCGAATCCGAACGGCTAATTTGAGAAAGCACTTTTTCATGACAAGCATTACTCTTGGAGAATTTGTCAATTCCTCGCAGGAGGCAGTACCCGTTTTTTTCTTTTTTTTTTTTTAAATTAAGGTGGCACAGGCAGGGATCGAACCCAAGACCTCTCGCATGACAGTCCAACGCACTAACCATCATGCCACGGGTACTACATATCTGATACATTAATAACAAAAAAGTCTTACGGAACTCACGATCAAAATACACATGTGAAGTATTGTTGACCTCCCATGAATAGGATCAGGAGAAAAGAGAACCTATAGAAGAAATACCAATATAACACGTAATTTTTTGATTTCTAAGAAGAGTTTTGTTCTTTTTCCGAGTGTGTTCACCAATTCGAACCCTTCCCACCTGCACTTTTGCAAATTAAAGCTCATATTTCAGATCATATACGCTTGTATAATCCTGCATTTCTGCTAGACCACACAATTGTTCTGGGTCCTCAGAAATACTACCGTATTCGTTTTTTACTTACTTACTTTAATTTTTCCCAAATCAGGTTGGAAGTTTCAAAATGGCGTCATCTTCAAACTGACTACGTAACCAACCACAGTATTCCGTGACTATATGTCAACTGGAACAAAAGCGAAACTTTTTTATCATGTGGACCTGAGAGCAATACTTCTGAACTAATCTTAAAATACAGTTGCAAATATTAATGCAAATTGACTAAACTTCTATTTTACTTCTTAAACAAACCTTTTTTTCTGGACTCTTTCCCAAATGATCTTCTCAGCTGTTATTATTCCATTTCAAAGTCAAAGATGATCCTTTGTGGCTTTAAATGATTGAAATAATTTAAAGCTTTTTTGACATTAGGTGATACGAGTACAATTTCTCCTTCAACTGTACCATGGACCCACAAATTTTTTCTCAATATGGTTCGACTACAAGATGGAGTATTGACTCCAAATTGTTGAACAATGTGACTTGTTCTCATTCCACCATTTTTAAGAACTATTTTTTAATTAATTATTGGCTGCTATCACATCTTTTTCACTGGCTATTGGTGGTTCCATATGGCAACTGGAGTATTTTAAGATATTGTGCACGTCTTCTGTAACACTTGTCACTACCCGCGATGTGCATTTACATATATTTTATCCTTTGTGAACAAATCAAATTCTATGTTGCCACTTTCTTAACGCTTTCCAAACAAAATGCATATTCGTCAACTAAAAAATTAATCTTTTCCTTTATTTGACTCCACAATTAATACATACATACATTTTAAAACAAAATTGCACTTAACAATTTAATTTGCACACAAGCTTTTGAACATCAACGAAATGCACGAACACGTGGAATTTTTGACAGATCAACTAGTTTGGTTTGGTGCCATTATTTATGCAATTGTTATTTAAGACAACAACAATTTATGTAAAAATGTGAGAGAGATACAAACAATTAAAAAGACGAAAATGAGAAAGAGAAAATAAGAATAAAAATCAATGGCGGTCCGTGATTTGGAGTGATGAGTCAAAATTCGAAGGTTGCGACTTGCAATGGTGACGACCGCAAACATGTGATAAGGAATGTAAAAAAAGCATTTCACAAAGACTGCATTCACTTCAATCAAATGATGGAAGCTATACCTATTTCTTAAAAGAATGGTGCTTCTTGCCATACGGCTAGATCGAAAATAGCGTGGTTATCTACTGCTATAATTCCTTCAATGGAATGGGCTTCCAGCAGCCCTGAAATTTTAACAATCAAAACCGCTTGGCATAAAATAAAACAAAAATTGCGGCAGGAACTCTTTGAGACCCAAGAGCCAAAATAACAAATATTTGGTAATCTGTTAGTGCGAAGAATCCCAAAAGTTAGTTGATACTATGCCTGGACGCTTGGAACCAGTTACCAAAGGTAAAGGTGACGCAACTCAGTGGTGAAATTAAAAAAAAAATAAAAAGAGGCTGGGATGCGACCCACACTGATAACTTCCCATCCCGTCTGTCCATATGTCTTGCTTAAAAGTTTGTCTAAATGTATCAATTCTTACCAAATTTGCGTTCTATTTTTTGGAGATTTTATTTTTTTATGAAAAAATGGACTGTTGTATTTTTATAAAAAAATTACTGAATATCAAAAACAATATTTTCTGTGAAATAAAATAAGTTTGAAGCCAATATTTTTAATTTTTGAAAAGCTATTTGAGTCGAAAGTAAATTTTCACAAGTTTTAGTATTGTTTTTTTTTTAGATTTTTATTTTTTGTAAAAAAAACTGTTAATCTAACATTTCTCAAAATTTTACCGAATGTTGAAAACAATATTATTTATAAGATAAAATTAGTTTGAAGCCAATATCTCAAAGTTTTGAAAAGATATTTGAGCCGAAAATCAATTTTTACCAACTTTTGTTAAATTTTTTGTTTAGGTTTTTATTTTTTGTAAGAAAACTATCAGTTCGATTTTTCTCAAAATTTTTCCTAAAGTTGAAAACAATGTTTCTTATAAGCTAAAATTAGTTAGAAGCCATAATCTCAAATTTTTGAAAAGATATTTGAGTCGAAAACCAATTTTTACCAACTTTTGTTAATTTTTTTTTTCAGTTTTTAATTTTTTGTAAAAAAACTGTCAATTGTATTTTTTTCAAAATTTTACTGAATGTTGCAAACAAAATTTTTTGAAAGATAAAAGTAGTTTAAAGCCAATATCTTAAAGCCTTGAAAAGATATTTGAGTCAAAAATCAATTTTTACAAACTTTTATTAATTTTTTTTTTAGGATCTTATTTTTTGTAAAAAAACTGTCAATTAGATTTTTCTCAAAATTTTATCAGATGTCAAAAACATTATTCTTCGTTGCATTAAACTGTTTTGGAGATGAAATCCTATTTTAGTCGTAAAATTTTCGAGGTGACAAATTTTTTTTTCAGTTTTTTTGATTTATAAAAAAACCGTTAATTGGTTTTTTTCCAAAAACGTATTTTTTTTGTATCACGTTACAATATAGAATATAAAATTTAATTCAAGTCTCTAGCATCATTTTTTCATGAGATATTTAGGGTTAACCAAAATTTTCACCTTTTTTTTAAACTGTTATGGTAAAAAAACCACCACGCAATTTTCTTGAGTGCCCTTTCTGCATCTTTCTGCCTTCTTATCTGTATAAAAAAAATTATTTGAAGTCGATATCTCTTCTGGTTCTTGAGCTATGAACGACGAAAAAAACGTCGCAAACGTACGAATGAACGGACATACGGAAATACGTACACACGCACGCACATACATCTTTCTAAAAATCTTTTATTTCGACTCTAGTGACCTTGAAACGTCGAGAAATGTCAAAATTTTCAATTCGACAAATCGGACCCATTACAATAACTTCCTATGGGAAGTTAAAACTAATGGACCAACTATTTTGCTTCTATAAGATGAGCTTTTAAAATATTACATAGATTTGTAAGATCGCTACACAAACATTTTTCAAGACTTAAATACAAAAAATTGATAACCTCAGGTCGATGGAGAGTTCAAAGACTTTGAAACATTGCATTCTGCTAATTAGGCTCTGTCAAAATGTTCAATAATTTGTCTTGAAAAATTGAATAATTTTCCATTAGAGAATTAAGTAATTCTACCGTTTTTCTTACGGAAACTAACCTTTTTCTAATTCGTGCAGGCTCATTTTCCGGAGAATGCTGTGGACTTTCAACCATTCCTCTTAATATACCCTCTAGAGAATCTTATGACTATTGACGAGACGATAGTCATAAAGTAACGTGAAGCAAATTATTGACGATATCGTTAATGATAATCAGTTTGACGTTTATCGTTTTAAAAATAATTATGGAATGACTCCCCTGTTTTCAAAATTCTGTATTTTAAAATGCTGTAAATAGTCCAACGAACCGAATTCTACTATCAGACAGGATTATCCATTCAATATAGACAACGAAAGAAAACAATCCCGTCTTCCCGACTTAGACGAAGTGAAGATTGCCATATTTAAGCTTAAGTCTAACAAAGCCGATTAAGCAGATGGCTTGAATGCCGAGCTCTTCAAAAAACCTGGAGATAATTTGGTTAGAATTTGGTAGGAAGAAAGCATGCCCGATGAATGCATCTTCAGCATTGTTTGCCCGATACTGAAAAAGGAGACCTTCTAAACTGGACCAACTGTAAGGAATCTGTCTACCTAACATAGCTTACAAAATCTTCTATGCCGTAATATGTCAACGTCTAAAGCCATTTGTCAACAACCTGATTCTTATCAGTGTGGTTTTAGACCAGGAAAGTCCACAGTCGATTAAATATTCACATTATGGCAGTTCCAGAAAAGAAATCAAGAACATAAAATCGAGACTCACCACCTCTTCATCGATTTCAAGGCCAAATCTGACATCATCTACATTGACGAGTTGTATGGAGTCATGTATAGTTTTGGCATCCCTGCCAAACTCGCCTAGTTGTGCAGGATGACCATGGAGAATTCGCGCTGTTGCATAAAGGTTGGAAATAACTTAACAGAACCTTTCGATGTCAAAAAGATGATTTTTCGGCCAAAATTGGGGTCCTCTTCCAAACGATTCGAAGCCCCGTCAGCGAACAAACGGCGTTGTCTACGATCATGAACTTTGAGAACTGGGTCAGTTGGATCTTGTACGGGTGTAGGCCCACAGGTCCCGACGCAGAATTCGCCAAGTTGTAGTTAGCGAGAGGCCGTGTTCTTGTGCACGGCGAGGAATAGACTGCCTCGGGTTCTGCTTTACACTTTCACGGACCGCGACGATGTTTTGGGGCGATCTTGCGTTTCTTGAACGTACGGGTGTTGGCTGATTGTTTACTGCACTGGTCGTCTCAAATTTGGCACCAAACGTTGAGTCAAAGAGTCGACTGTGAAGGGCCACCACGTCTACCGTAAAATGGGCGAAATCCGCGTAACGTTTGGGTTAACGAATACTCAGTTTGATAATAAAGTTTTATCATTTGAACGTGCTGTTCAATCGTGTAACTTGCCATGATAATTTGGCATAAACAAATGAATAATAAACAAAAGATTTGACAGATGTCACCAAAACAGAATAGCCACCACCACATCATCCCCGTCCTGCTATATGATGCAGTTGTATGGACCATGACAAAAGCGGATAAAAGCACCTTGGGTCGTTTCGAAAGAGAAGAGTTCTTCGTGTGATCTATGGTCCCGTATGTATAGACGGTGAGTGGAGGAAAAGACGAAGGAACGACGAGTCAAGACGTCAAGACAAGGTGTAATGGTCATCTTTTGATGAGCCCAACCATTACACCGGGGCGAAACGCATATATGAACACTTATGCTGGTTATATCTTAAATCATATTTATTAAGTTAAACGGTGTTCAGAAAAAACAATTCGACTGTTAACAGTCAAATATTTCTTTTTCGAACGACGAGTTGTACGGGCTGTAAAGCGACGTAGATTTACCCATAAAATGGTTAAAGTTTAACGACTGAGATGGTTGGGTCATGCAGAGCGTATGGACACCAATACTCCGGCCCGGAAAGTCTTAGAATCCACACCCACAGGACAGCGCAGTAGAGGAAGATCGCAAATCAGGTTGCGCGCACAAGTTGAAAGTGACCTCTCCCAACTTGGAGTGCGCAACTGGAGACATCTAGCTATTGACCGAGCTAGATGGAGAAGTTTGTTGGGTGAGGCTATAATTCACACAGTACTGTAGCGCCACCTTAACTTGGTAAATACGAATTTTGAAATACAGTAATCTAAAAAATAGTATTATAAATACAGTATTATGGTCCTTGCCCCAACGCATGGTCATTATCATTTTCGTCGCGCCTTGGGCTTTTGTAAATAAATTATCTGACTATTGATTTATCTATCATTTTCATGTTTTATGAGTTGATGAACACTTTATCCTTCAACGGTGATTTTAAAAAACAGTCTGAATAAATTACAGCAATATTGACGGATTTATCTGTAGCAATATGGCCGCTATTAGCGATCAATTTTCCCCAATGAAAAGCCCTTTAGAAGTACTTGGAACAATTTTAATCAAATGATATAAAAAAAAGTAGCTTCAAAAAATTATACTAAAACTTCATTAAAATACATCTATATCACTTAAGATACTAACTTAACCTTTTATTACTATTCTGGGGCTTTTGTCTTTTGCCATAAATGCTAAAAATTGTAACTTGTTATTTAATTTATAGGCACATAAAGACTTGAAGAGTAAATGTATATTTTTCCCATAATAAAGGGTGATTTTTTAGCTATTATCTTTTTGGCAACACTGGTTTAAACAGTTGACAAACGTTTCGTGTTTTGTTTCACTGTCAAACATCTTCAGTTTGGTCTATAATTAAACCATGAATCGTCTTACAAACGAACAACGCTTGCAAATTATTTAATTTTATTATCAAAATGTGTGCTCTGTTTAGAAAGTTCATCCAGTGAGCGACGAAGTTCATTTTTGGCTGAATGGGTACGTAACTAAGCAGAATTGTCGATTTTAGAGTGAATATCAGCCAGAAGCATTACAAGAGCTACTAATGCATCCAGAAAAAGTCACAGTTTGGTGTGGTTTATGGGCTGGTGGCATCATTGGACCGTACTTCTTCAAAGATGATGCGAATCGTAACGTAACTGTGAATGGTAAGCGCTACCGTGAGATGGTATCCAACTTTTTTTTGTCAAAAATGCAAGAGCTTGACTTGCATGACATGTGGTTTCAACAAGACGGTGCCACATGCCAAACAGCGGATGAACCATTTGAGGCGCAGTCAAGGGCAACATTTGCATGAAATAATTTTCAAACATGAACAATTATATGGCCGTACTATCGATTCAAATAAAGATTTCCTGCATTTTCCTGCATTTTTCTGAATTTTGTGTTTTTTTTAAACTTTCCCATAGGTAGCTTTTAAGAAATCACCCTTTATAAAATTCACTGTTCTTCCTTTTATTAATTTAAGGAAAATCAGAGCACATTTTCAAAGTGGGAGTGATTTTTCTCTTGCTTCAATACTTTATTCTCAAGAACCACTTCCTTGGCATCAAAGTTGTTTTCCTTTAACTTATAACATCTTCTGTGAATTGAACATTTACTACATTGCAAAATAAAATTGCCCCTCCTCCGCCTCCTCCACCGCCACTCTTTACATCCAAGTTAAAAATGTTTCCTTTTATATCAAATTTCCCATCGTAAAAATAATACAAAATATTGAAAGAAAAATAAAAACGTTTCATGTTTGCCCGTTAACATTATTTGTGTTTAGATTTAAAAAATCTCAATTTCATTTTTCTCAACGTTCCTTTTTTTTGATTTTTCTTTTTGTTTTATTTTGTGCAAGTAGGTAGGATAATGACAAATGCATCCGGCGGAAGAAACATTACACAGTGCAGAATCCATGGAATGAAATAATATAAAATACTACAGAGAATGAGAATCAACAAGAAAGAATGAAATTTAACTGAAATCATAACGAATGACACTGAGGACAAAATTTATTATAATTCATATCCTGGTGCCATCAACCGATGCGGATGTATCCTTTCCGCAATCTCAACATCCGATGTGAAAAAATATGCTTCTTCGTCTTTGGTTTCTGTTTCTGTGTTTTCTTTTTATTTTCTTCTTTTTCTTTTTCTTTAATTTTTAGTTTTTATGTTTTATTATATTTCTTGTATTTCTTGTATATTTTGTTTTATATGCGCGCATAAGAAAAACGTTCTCAATCATTTTTCATTGAAGATAAGTAAAATATTTGCATTGAGGACAATCCTTGAGACCGATTGTAATCATGCTTGGTTAAGGTAACGAGTTTTGAAATTACAAATGAGATTGTGCTGTGCAGTACGCTCGCTATGCCGCGGCGGCAGGCGCGCGGTGAGATTCCATAGCGTAGCGATGCCAATGCTATACCCTTTTGTCTCTCGTTTATCTGGAAAGCTTTCGAGAGATGTATTTCTTAAAAGGAAAAATGGAAAATTTTTTAAGGGAAAGCGAAAAATTTCTAAAAAAAAATTACAAATTTATAGAAAAGTAAAATATTTTCAGGTAGGTACTTTAACTTAAGATCTAGATATAGGAAGTTTATAGTTTATGAATAAATTCCAACGCAAATACACGGGATTCTGGTTAAATTGTGCTTCTATTCAGTTTAAGATTCAATTGCAGTTATTAGATTAAACCTAAATTCAAGTTTATGTTGAATTCAATGTAAAAAAAGCTGATTAAATTGAAACACTGAAATAAATTTCGATGGAATTTTTGTAAGGACTATGGACTCAATTGTTGAAAAGGATTCTTGATTTTTTAGCGTGTAAAAGTAAACGATTCTTATAGAACCGAGGAATCATTAGTGTTTTTGGTGAATACGGGAGGTGGGGGGGGGGGGGAAGGGCAACGAAACAGCAGCACTTAGTATAGTATGAAAAATCAAAAATTAAATCCTAAAATAAATGTTTTTCAATTTTTCTTAGTGTGAACTCGTTGGTAAAATGGTCTGCAGATCTAATACTTTTTCACAGCTTTGAACTTATGACTAATAATTTAGAAGGGGTAAAATATTATTATTCACTCCGCTTCCCCAACACCACACACAAAAAAAAACACTGTTATTTATTCAAACAAAATTGTTATCGATTGAATGGGGTCAGTGAAAAATATTTTATTAGTTGAATGTTTTCAAGTGAAAATAACATAGATAAGTTCAGTAATGGAACTCCATAAGGAGCAAGGTTAATTTATTTATTTATTTGTCTATAAGTATAAACTTTCGTAGACTAGAAACTTAGCTTAATAACAGTGAATATAATTAAAGTATTGATAAATAAATAGGTACATTACAAAAAAAAATCTTAATCTAAAAATCAAGTGATATAATATTTAATATTTGAAATTTGAAAATTTCCTTGGAACATTCAAGATCAATAACATTCGCATATTTATTAAAAAATGTACAGCACCTTGTGACAGTTTCATTACAGCCATAGTTTGTAGAATGATGAGGAATATCAAAAAAGTGGTTAACTCTTGGCCTAAGAGAGCGTGTAGGGTTATGCGTTTTAAACAATAGATTTAAAGACGGACAAGAAATATGTCCAATGATAATATCTCGGGCAAAGGATATTAAGAAATAAATTCGTCTTGTTTCCAAGGTTTTCAAGTCTAGTAATAAGCAACGTGATTTATATTGCGGTAATGGAACTGTCCAATTAAGCTGACGGAGAGTATACTTGGTGAATCTTTTCTGAATCTTCTCAATCCTATCAGAAGAATTTTTATAAAAAGGACACCACACTACACTACAGTATTCCAACGTTGGCCGCACTAAGCTAACAAAAAGATTTTTCAATGTGTACGGACAGCGAAAATCTTTTGAATTTCTAATCAAAAAGCCTAGCATAGAGTTAGCCCTAGAAATTATAAAGTCCACATGCATTCTAAAATCCAACTTGTAATCAAAAATTACTCCTAGATCCTTATGATTATAGATTTTTCGGAGTTTGACTGATTCTAACTCATAAGAAAACATTGTTGGAAGTAGGGATCTTGTAAAAGAGAGTTGGCAACATTTATCGATGTTTAAAGATAAATCATTAAGACCACACCACTTATAAAAATTATCTAAATCGCTTTGAAGGTTTTTGCAATCATCAATTGATTCAATCTTTTTGTAAATTTTAACATCATCAGCAAATAGTAAGCATTGTGAAAAAGAAATATTAAGAGGGAGATCATTGATAAAAAGCAAAAATAGTAAGGGACCCAGATGACTTCCTTGAGGAACACCAGATTTATTTGAAATTATTTCAGAACGATTTGAGCCTAATTTAACGTATTGGATACGATTAGTAAGATAACTAGCTATCCAATTTAGTAGAGGGCCATTGAATCCGATTAAACCTAGCTTTTTAATTAGTATTTTGTGGTTTACTCTATCAAAAGCTTTGGCAAAATCTGTATAGATTACATCAATTTGCCCTCCCTTTTCTATTGAATTTACGCAGAAATTTGTAAAAAGTGTTAGATTTGTTGTAGCTGATCTTCCTTTCATAAAACCATGTTGGAAAGGTGAGAAATGCATATGTACGGCTTGGTAAATTTTGTCTTTTACGAGGGCCTCAAAAATCTTAGGAATGACTTGAAGTTTCGCGATAGGTCTATAATGTTCAACACATTGCTTAGAGCCAGATTTATGAATCGGAGTGATGTATGAACATTTCCAGCAATCTAAAAATTGTCCTCTTTCAAGCGATGAATTAAAAATCCGCTTAAGAGGTTTAATAAGATTAAACTTACAATTTTTTAAGAATAAAGAAGGAATATTATCTGGTGGTAAAGTAACATTATTTTCTAGGTGATTCAATTCTAGTAAAATCTCATCCTCCGATAGAGATATATTTCCCAAATCAATAATCTTCGAAAGCATATAATTAGTTTCAAAAACATCACAACTGGTTTTGAAATTTGATTGAAAAAATTTTGCAAATGAACCACAAATTTGTTGTGGATCATCACAGACAATATCACCATAAGTCATTGTAGAAGGAATGCCGAAAGATTTTCTTTTAGAATTAATATGCTGCCAAAAACACTTCGAATTTGATTTAATTTTTGATTCTATAGACCACATGTACTGAGTATGCAAGAACTTTTTTAAAAATTCATATTCTCGACGTAAGCGGCAATACTCCTCACGAAAGCTTAATTGAATTTTGCTTTTATTAAGCATCTTTATCATTGCATTTTTAAGACGTGACAGGCTTTTACAGAACCAAGGAGGCTTACCACTTTTTCTTATTCTTTTGATCGGCACATACTTTGAAAAAACTTCATATAAAACATCAAGAAAACATTTATAATTGAGAGACAAATCTTCATGACATAGTAACAAATCCCAATCAATATTACTTAAATAACTATTGATGCTATTATAATCGGCCTTATAAAAATCATATTTAAATGTAGTACAATGCTGATTGCAATTAGTTTTAGAATAATAATTAAACTTTAAAGATAAAAGTAAGGCATTATGATGAACATCATTTTTATCAACATTTAATAATGGAAAATTTTCTTTACTTAATGCTACATCTAGATCCTCATGAACAAAAATAAGATCTAAGATCCTGCCAAGATCATTGAAAATGTTATTTACTTGAATAAAATTTAACGATGACATAGTATCAAGAACTAAAAATTCATTTTCGTGTGAAACATTATACGGAACCAATATTTTAACATCTTCACTATAATTCCACTCCACAGAACTTAAGTTAAAGTCTCCTAAAACAATTACATAAGATAAAGGATCAAGGTCATTACAACAAGCTTTAATATTATTAACATGAGAAAGAAAAACATTTGAACTAGACTTAGGAGGAATATAAGATACAAATAAATAAATGTTTCTGCAGCAAATGTTGCCATGATATGTTGCGTTGGGAAATTCTATTTTTACACAAATCTGCTCTATCAAACCTGAGGAGTCACAAAGAGATATTTGCCTACTCTTTATGTTAGATTTCACTGCTAAAAGAACTCCTCCTCCTCTTGTTAGGTGACAGCATGCAAGATCACGATCTCTTCTATAGATTTGATAGTCACCATTACATAATTCTTCATTACAAATGTCATCGCTCAACCATGTCTCTGTGAGAGCAATTATTATCGAATAGGTGCATTCAATAAGAGCATTAAAAAAGACACCTGTTTTTGTTCTCATCCCGCCAACGTTATGATAGTATAGAGAGATGGAATCAGCTGGTCTATTAGCATTCACTTCGATTAAATCAGCAACAACAATATCAGCAACAGCAACATCAGCAACAGCAACGTAAGAGAGTTTGTAGTCATGAGCGAAAACCGGTTTTGTTCTCATTTTGTGATGGAAAAAATATTCAAAATGCAAGAAAAACTAACTTATACGATAAAAAAAGATATCGATTGAATTTAAAAGCCTGCAAATTAGTTTGAAATTTAAATTTAATTTTTTGAAAAAATAATAATAAAAAAAAAGAAATGAATAATCTATATATATAAAAGAAAGTCGTGTTTGTTACAACACTTATAACTCGAGAACGGCTGGACCGATTGCCATGGTTTTTGATTTGTTGGATTTGTTTCCGTCCCGAATAGCAGAATACATCTTAAAAACAATGAAAACTCGATATGTGTAATGAATTCTTAATCATTTCAATAGATGCTGATTTGTTTATTACATGTCAAACATTTGTTGTCCAAACCTGTCAAATAGTGTAACAACTATTTTTTTTTGGAGCTTATGGCCTGGTTGCTGAGACCTTTAAGCCACAACTTAATTTTTACTTGCGACATATAGGAACTATATGGCAAGTTTTGCATTCGTGCAAAATTTTGTCTGTCTGTCCACGCTCCTACAGCCTAAACCATTGGGTCGATTGAGTTCAAACTTGGAAGTTAAGGTTTTGAGCAGATTCGCGTTAGGCGTTTTTTTCATTTTTTTTTTAAGATCAAAACTAACAGTGGCCCCCATAAAATTTTTTTGGTCAAAAAACGATAATTCGAATTTTCTCAAAAACAAACCGATAGATTTTTTTTTAATTTTCTCTAAAATTTTATTTTATAACTTGGCTTCTTTTAATAAGAAAAACATATTTTTGTATTGCTCAGGAAAGGTACCGCTCATAGAACCGTTATTTTGTTTTTTAATTTTCTCAGCAACTTATGTACTGATTTCAATAATTTTTTTTGTGAATAAGCTCTTATATTGCTTTAACAATATTTGATTATCAAAAGTGCAATTTTTTTTTGTTTGGATTTTTAAAAAAATATTGAATTTTTTTTTTTCAAAATTCTATATCTCAAAAACGGGTTAATATTTTTTTACGAAATTCAAATGTAGAGCGTATATTTACAATCACTAAACAACTGCATACCAAAAATATTTTTAGAACAAAATTGAAAAATTTTATATATAAAAAATTAATTTAAAAAAAAACCGCTCTAACGATTTTCGAAATTTTTTTTTGAAAAATCAAGGGTTTTTTTATTTATAAAATGGCATTTAAATTTTTGAAGACAAACTTATTATTCAGGTAAAATTTTGAATCTTAAATAAGTTTTTTTTTTAAATTATTTTAACTGTATTGAATGTAACCCCCTCCCAAAAAAATTGAAAAATGGAGGTTTTTTCGACAAATCAAATGGCATTTATATCTTTGAAGACAAAATTATTTTACAGGTATATTTTTAAATCTTATATACATAGATACTTTTTTAAACAGACTCTTTGAATACAGGAGCAAGTTCGTGCGACCCAGTCGTGCATTTTATTTTCTAAAGACATCATGTGTGCTGACCAGTTTCTTTGCGATTTGTCAAAGCGATTCGTTCGCACGAACTTTGCTTTACTCAGAAATGCCACGTTATTCTACATCGAAGAAATTTCAACGTCGGAAGCAAGGCGATGCAGTTCCTGGTCATCCAGATATGCGTTCTACTGATGCTCTTGGTCGTATTTACACAGTTCATCCGAAGAATGATGAATGTTTCTTTTTGCGGTTGTTGCTGGGACATGTTCGAGGGTCAACATCATTTGAATCACTACGAACTGTTAATGGTATCGTGTGCCCCACATTTCGAGCAGCATGTCAAGAGCTAAATTTGCTTGAAAACTATACTCATTGGGACACGACAATCGCTGAGCAATTATTTCTGCATCTCCAAGTCAGATACGCACATTATTTGCTATCATCATTTCAACATGCTTCCCATCGAACCCACGTGACCTGTGGAACAATACAAAGATAACATGTCAGAAGATATTTTACATCGAATTCGCGTCAGCTCAAGAAATTCCGATCTTGAGGTGAATGAGGGGATCCATAAACAGACTTTGCTCTTGATCGAAGATATGTATTACCTCATGTGCGGCAGTTTGTTAGTTAGGTTAGAAATGCCAGCGCCAGATTGCGGAATGAATGACGCATTTAATAGAGAATTGGAACGTGAACGTGAATATGATCCACATGAACTAATCCAATCAGTTCAAACGAATGTACCTCTGTTGAATCCTAAGCAGAGGGAAGTCTATGATACACTGATTGATGCAATTATGATGGAAATGGCGGCTTATTTTTTTGGATGCTCCCGGTGGAACTGGGAAGACATTCCTCATGTCATTGATTTTGGCCACTGTACGTGCGAGATCCGAAATTGCGGTAGCAATTGCTTCTTCTGGAATAGCGGCCACATTGTTAGACGGATGCCGTACGGCTCACTCAGCGTTAAAATTGCCATTAAACCTTCAAACTACTGAACAACCGACATATAACATTTCGAAACACTCCGCAATGGCCAAAGTTTTAGTAGCATCAACAATCATCATATGGGACGAATGCACAATGTCGCACAAACGCGCATTGGAAGCACTAGACCGAACATTAAAAGATCTGCGCAATGACTCGAGATGTTTTGGTGGTGCAATGATTTTATTATCTGGCGATTTCCGACAAACACTACCAGTCATTCCAAGATCTACTGCTGCCGACGAAATAAACGCTTGCCTCAAAGCATCAAATCTGTGGCGATATGTAAAGAAACTTCAACTGTCTGTTAATATGAGAGTTGCATTGTTGAACGATCTATTTGCTGATGATTTCTCGAAGCAATTGCTGACTATCGGTAATGGCCGTGTCCCTGTTGACAAATCGAGCGGTTTGATTTCATTTCCTCCAAATTTTTATAATTTCGTATCATCAAAAAACGAGCTTATCAACAAAGTATTCCCGGGTATCATTGCTTCCGGGTATCATTGCTTTTTTTTCACTTGTAATGTTTGTAACAGCTTAACCATGCAATGTCGAACATTTTTGTTTATACTACTTAAGTTTGGATTGTATTATCTATCAAAGAGTAGTAATCTTAATGGTGTTTGTTTATTAATTTTCATAAAATTTGATGTTTACAATTACCCCCCTACTTTTTTAAGTAAACGAGAAAAATGGGGTAAATGAAAACGGTACCAGTCGTCCTACATTTGTGGAAAGGGGAGACCAAGGAGATCATCCTTATCGCAAGGGTAACCAGGGCGAGATCTGAAATAAGGCACCTTGCTATAGTGTCCTCCACGTCTGACGAAAGTGCTGGTTTTCTGCCTCTAGATATAACGACAGTAGGATTTTTCCCTTCACCGATCCTCTGACGTGTATGATGGAGCTGTGGTTTTTGGTTGATATGTACGTGGCATCTTTTTGATATAAAATATTGTTAGATCAACACCAAAGCCATTGAAAATAAATGTTTACAATATCGCCAAATTGTTCACTTTTACCCCATTTCGGTGTTTACATTTACCCATGATAGGAACATAATGGGGTAATTGTTAACAGCCAATAACTTTTAAATTTTGTTATACAGACAAATAACAACATATAGCATGCATTTATACTCATATTTCACTTTCTTAAAGATAAAATTTAACTTACTTCGATCGCCTTTGTTTGTTTTGCAACAATTTTAATTAGCACTGAAAAACTTAAAAACGCAGAAAAACGAAAGACTCGCGGAAACGAACAAAACATAAATAACCCTTTGACAGATAAGGCCTTCCACGCGTCAATATGATTTAAATATAATGTCTTTTCAAATAATTTCATGGTATGCTTCAAATTATAAACGGTTTTGAGAAAATTAAGTGTGTTTACAATTACCCCTGTTTACAATTACCCCCCTTGACCCTATTATTTTTTATTATTTTTATTCTCATTCTGTATGTATGTTTTCATCATCATTCATCATAATACAATACTTTTTTGTTTCTATCTATATAAATATATTATTTTGTATCATTGTTTTACGTTCATCAAAGCCTAAATTAGTTCAGCTAAAAAGTAACACGACATTCATTGACTGTTAGGTGGTACGAAGTTCGCCGGGTCAGCTAGTGATAAATAAAACGTGTTTTTTTAACGTGTGGTTTTCAATCTGGCAATAATTTTTTTCGGAGTTGGTCTTTTTGACAGGTGTCACTTGTTTTTAGCTGAGCCGCAATGTGCCAATATTCAGTTGACATAATCGCACTGCAGAGTCGGTAGTTCGTGCAACCTTGGATCAGTTTCGCAACACGTTTACTCGAGTGGATAAGGCACATCCTAAGGAACGTTGTACAATAGGTACAGAAGATGCTATTGCTGCCTTGGAGCAGAGTATTGAACAAGACAGGGATTACAAAATTCAACTCGTGCAAGAATTGAAGCCAAACGACCATCAAGCGCATCACACGTTCTGTGAATGATCGTCACCGATCCCGATCTACGCAAGAAAATTTTGTTTAGCAATGGGTAGGCTATTAAGCAAAATTGTCGTTTTTTGAAGTGATCATAATCCACAGACCATTGCTAAGACGCCACGCCGCCGCCGCCGCTCAGCAACCAAACCTGTTTTAATTTTTAATGATGTTCTGAGCGGGAAGAAGAAAAAATGGCGAAAGTAAACATTGAGTTGTTAATTTCGTGTGTGCAATCTCTGCAAAAACTACTAATCGCTCAAAAGCAGTCGCTCAGTGCCTGGCCATACGTCGCTTAGAGTTGCCTCTGAGCCGCTTGCCGCTCAGCCGCTTAGCCGCTCAGCCGCTTACTGCGTGGCCGAGGCCTTATGGGTCTATAGTTGTTGATATCGTCCTTTTTTCCTATTTTGTGTATTAATGTTGTTTCGTTGTTTCTTTCCATTGTTCAGGGATTTATTTTGTTTGTTCTATTTCGTGAAATATGTTTGTTAAAATATTGGAAAGGGAGTTATTCCCATAAATTAACATTTCTGATGATATTTCGTCATTTCCGGTGCATTTGTCTTTCTTCAGATCGTCAATTATGGTCTTTTCGATAATTTCTTTGCTGAACATAAGGGTGTGTGTCGGAATTGAATCTGTGTTATCTATTTTATTTTCTTCTGTATATTATTAAGTAGATTTCAATTTTGTTTGAGAGGATAAGGTCTATTTCGTTTTTAGTCTTTCCATTCGTTGAGATCCCCTGTTTTGATGTTCTATTTTTTAATATCAACCACTATTAGAAAATCCCTAAAAGGACAAGCATTCATCAGCAGTTTAATTTATATATTTACTTAACTAGCTGACCCGGCGAACTTCATACCGCCTAACAGTCAATGAATGTCGTGTTACTTTTTAGCTGAACTAATTTAGGCTTTGATGAACGTAAAACGATGATACAAAAAATATATTTTAGATAGAAACAAAAAAGTATTTTATTATGATGAATGATGATAAAAACATACATACAGAATGAGAATAAAAATAAAAAAAAAATAAAAAATAATAATTAAGTACTTCAAACTCAAGTCAGAAAAAAATTATTGAAAACTATGTTGTGCAGATTGGGAAAAAAAATAAAACTCGGATTAATTCATTAATAGGATTTTTATTGAAGCACTTTGTGGTAAACGACATTCTTTGTTTTTTGGTCAGGCGCAAGAACAAATAAAACGGATGGTTTGCCGACACGTGAGCATGCCACGTACAATTGACCATGAGAAAAACATGCATTTTCTAGATTGAGGCCACAAATAGTCAAGGATTGGCCCTGTGATTTGTTGATCGTCATGGCGAAGGCAAGACGAATCGGGAATTGAATTCGTTTAAACTCAAAGGGCATATCCGTTGGGATCATCGGAATCCTTGGAATAAGAACTTCCTCATCTTTAAATTTTCCTTTAAGTATCGACGCGTGAATCACATTGCTCATCAGTTTCCTTATCACCAAACGCGTTCCATTACACAGTTTGGGTTGGTTTAAATTTCTAAGCATGATGACTCGGTAGTCATTTTAACCAACTTTAAGTTTTAGCCAACTTTAAGTTTTAAATTATGCGGTGGTAAACCAGGCACATCCAAGGAGTTTAAAAATTCAGTTGGATAATTAGTGGCTTCTTCTTCGTTTGTTACACAGTCGATAGATTTGAATGAATACAGAGTACCTACGATTTGATTTTGAATTATAAAATTGAGGTCATCTACATCTTTATTTTTAGCGGCCAAAATTGCTCGCTCTCTTAACCATTTAGTATTTTTGTGGTTAGCAATGATATCCGGGAATACTTTGTTGATAAGCTCGTCTTTTGATGATACGAAATTGCAAACATTTGGAGGAAATGAAACCAAACCACTCGATTTGTCAACAGGAACACGGCCATTACCGATAGTCAGCAATTGCTTCGAGAAATCATCATCAGTGGCCAAAATCAATGACATGAGGAATGTCTTCCCAGTTCCACCGGGGGCATCCAAAAAAATAAGCCGCCATTTCCATCATCAATTGCATTAATCAGTGTATCATAGACTTCCCTCTGCTTAGGATTCAACAGAGGTACATTCGTTTGAACTGATTGGATTAGTTCATGTGGATCATATTCACGTTCACGTTCCAATTCTCTATTAAATGCGTCATTCATTCCGCGATCTGGCGCTGGCATTCCTAACCTAACTAACAAACTGCCGCACATGAGGTAACACATATCTTCGATCAAGAGCAAAGTCTGGTTATGAATCTCCTCATTCACCTCAAGATCGGAATTTCTTGAGCTGACGCGAATTCGATGTAAAATATCTTCTGACATGTTATCTTTGTATTTGTTCCACAGGTCACGTGTGTTCGATGGGAAGCATGTTGAAATGATGATAGCAAATAATGTGCGTATCTGACTTGGAGATGCAGAAATAATTGCTTCAGCGATTGTCGTGTCCCAATGAGTATCGTTTTCAAGCAAACTTTGCTCTTGACATGCTGCACGAAATGTGGGGCACACGATACCATTAACAGTTCGTAGTGATTCAAATGATGTTGGCCCTCGAACATGTACCAGCAACAACCGCAAATAGAAACATTCATCATTCTTCGGATGAACTGTGTAAATACGACCAAGAGCATCAGTAGAACGCATATCTGGATGACCAGGAACTGCATCGCCTTGCTTCCGACGTTGAAATTTCTTCGATGTAGCGTTCCAAGTGTAATAACGTGGCATTTCTAAGTAAAGCAAAGTTCGTGCGAACGGATCGCTTTGACAAATCGCAAAGAAATTGGTCAGTGTTGTCGCTGGAGGTGTTTTGGCACGTTGAGCAGCATTCGACGCTGTGAAATATACTCTCTGACCGTTCTCTAGATGCACCCCAAATGTAAAACAGTGGGATGACGTTCATGAATAGGGAATGAAAATATACGCCAAATTGCTTCATTGCAGTTCACATATCTACCAACTTGATAGCGCGTGATTTCATCGGTGGTATTGGATGTTTGGATTCCAAAAACCGCCATGTGGCTCCCTTTCGTGACATATTTGCAAATGTATTTAATTGACTTGACCGAATTGCAATACTCAACATTACAATGTGCTTTGAATGTTTTGGAAAGAAGTGGTGAATATGGCACAATCCAACTGTTGTCAACTACGAAATCGTTTCCTTTCACTTTAGTTGTCATTGTCATCGGGCGATCAACGCCGATACAGCGGATAACCATCGTTGCCTGTAATGGTCTCTGCCGTGAACCTTGTAGACATTTTACAAAAAATAAATTTCTGAACGCACACATGATGTCTTCAGAAAAAAATAAAGTTGTGGCTTAAAGTTCTCAGCAACCAGGCCATAAGCTCCAAAAAAAAAATAGTTGTTACACTATTTGACAGGATTGGACAACAAATGTTTGACATGTAATAAACAAATCAGCATCTGTTGAAATGATTAAGTACTCATTACACATATCAAGTTTTCATTGTTATGTTTGACATGTAATAAACAAATCAGCATCTATTGAAATGATTAAGTATACGTTACACATATCGAGTTTTCATTGTTTTTAAGATGTATTCTGCTATTCGGGACGGAAACAAATCCAACAGATCAAAAACCATGGCAATCGGTCCAGCCGTTCTCGAGTTATAAGTGTTGTAACAAACACGACTTTCTTTTATATATTAAGATTACCTCAAAATTTAACTATTGTATGTTTTCCAAAAAAATATCCTCCTTAAAGTCGGAAGAAATAATGTTACACGGAAATTGTATTACCCCAGCAAAATTCTTTGCCAACCGAATTGCTGCTTATACGAAAAAACCGAAAGATCCTTTTTCATGTACACACGACTTGAGTACCGAGTATATCAAAAAATTAAATCCATGTAATATGGTTTTAAGAATTCCAGTAAAATTAAAAATATGTAAATATTTATTTGAGTCTTATTAAAAGTTATACATATGCCAGCAATATTTACCAATCAACTCGGTGTCCGCGTTTCGCATTCCCCGTCCTCGAATCCTTCCCCGTTCTCATCCTTAACGTCGTCATTTTATGCCATTAAAAAAAAGAAAACTTTTTAATAACATTATGCTGTTTGATGAGTAAAAATGAATGTGATTTAATTATAATATGTACTTGAGTAGGTATATGTATTTATACACAAATATTATCTTTTTCTCTCTATTTTAAGGTACCTAGCTGTGTACTGTACATCTGGGAAGTCTTCTTCAATTATCCTGTTATCATGTTTGTACGTTGTTTTTTTTTTCTGTCCAGGACGCGTTGATTTTGTATATCTAGGAGTATATTCCTCGTATCGTGGATTTCACAAAGTATACTTACATGTTTCCAGCACACATCAGGATCGGAATATTTATATTCATTCTTTTAGTTGGTTCGTTGGCCTTTCTCTAGGGATGACCAGGATAATTCAGTACATTCCAGGATTCGGAATCGGAATCTAGGCAGAGGGTAGAGTTGGTTGGATGGTCGTATAGCTCAGCTCAGCTCATACGATTAATGTGCATTTGTGAGTGTGTACGATGAACATTTTCAATGAACACATTAAATTTAATGCCCAAACATGAGAAGTACATTAAAAAAATTATGTGTTCTTATATTATTTCTGGGAACTCACATTATGTATTTTTTGTTGTTGTCCTTAAGACAAATATTTGTTTCATGGAAAATGAATTTTCACCAATTTTATCAGTTTCTAAAGTACAACAGAAATTCATAATGAGATTTTGAACACTTCTTAAAAACGTATCTAATATTTCAAAGTACTTTTCAGCAAATTAATGTTTCTAACTTTAACGTCAATTTTGAAAGTCAAGTTTTTACAATAAGTAATCAAGGATTTTACTACTCATGACACTTGGTAAGAGAAATTATGGATTTTTTGTATTTAAAGTATTAGTACCAAAGTACTGAAATACTAAAACAAGCGCTGGTACTTGGACTTATGTTGGAAACTGAAACTTTGCAGTACACCTCAACTTAGGAGAAAATTGATATTTGTTACAGGATTGGTCAAATTTTTTCCAAGTTTGAAAAAAAAACAATAAGTCTTCTGTATTAATTTTTTTTTTCTTTTTTTTTAAGATACTTATTAAACAAATTGGGGAGATTTGGAAAGAGCTTGTCGGCATCATTTCCATGATTACGGCGCTCTGGTGGCAGGATTTTATTAACAGAAAACTGTTTATTCATCTACCTTGATCTAAGAAACTTTGCATGGGTCGAACTGAAGCGAATGTGGATCGCATTCTTTCAAGTTTTCCAGAAAGTCCAGAAACTGCGAAGAGTTCTATGAACCGAATTTCAGCTATTTCCATAAAACCAATTTGTTTAAGAAATAAAGCCAAGATCGAGAACGCGTAGTTTACACAGTTCGTTTATAGTAAAAAAAAGCAACGTAGCCTGTACTTCCGATAACGGATTCAAGCTCATCGATTTTGCTGCGGGGCGAAACGTCATTGTAGCCAGTACTCGTTTTCCACACCTCAACATCCATGAAGGAACTTGGAGCTCTCCAGATCAATCTACCATAAACCAGATTGACCATACTGCGATTGATGTCCGAACTTTCTGAGGAGCTGAATTCGAATTGGACCACTACCCCGTTGTAGCCATTTGGGTTTTCAGACCCAAAGCAAAACAGAGATTTCCAAATCCTTCTCTGTCCGAGTCACAAGTAACCTCTTTCGAAGTTCTTTGCCGCCAACACAATGTATCGAGAACCAGTGGCAACGTTGTCAAGATGCAATCAGAGAAGCCACCTCTGGGTTTAAAACAGCCACCAACAAGAAACCCCTGGTTTGCTATGGTATGTCGGCAAAGCGGCGTTGCATAAAAGGATAAGAGGAAAGTTGAGAGGTCCAAAAGCAGAAATGAAGCTTGAGTGTTTTATGAGCAGGTGAAACAAAATTTACAAGTACATAAACCTCAAACGGAATGCTGAAAAATCAATGCCAAGGATATGGAAAGACCACTTTTGCAGACTGTATAATGGCGGCGACGAACCGAATTCCGCTATCAGGCAGAATGATGCATACGAAAAATCCCTACTTCCCGAATTAGAAGAAATAAAGATGGCCATATCCAAGCTGAAGTCTAACAAAGCCGTTGGAGCAGATGGTTTGAGTGCCGAGCTCTTCAAAGCAGGTGGAGATAATTTATAAACTTATAAACTTGTCTGTAAGATGTGGTCGGAAGAAAGCATTCCCGATGAACGGAACCTCACTATTGTTTGCCCGATACAGCATATCCTGAAAAAAACCCAAGAACATCAAATCGACACCCACCTTCACTTCATTGATTTTAAAGCCATATGGCGTCCCTGCCAAACTTGTCCGTTTGTGCAGGATGACCATGGAGAGGTAGTTAAACCATTTTCTACATAGGATCTGCTATGAACACAGAAAACAACAACAGCTCTTAGATCTGCTAACTGCGGTTCTAGTTTGACATCTAGTTTGTTGGGTGGGGCCCTAGTTCAGAATGATTTTATTTATGTTCATTTACACTTAAATGTATTCAATAATTAAGGTCTTCACTTTAAATTAGGAAGTCATCTTTTGGTCAACCCTGTACTTATCAATAAAAGAAAAAGTGGGCAAGTGCCTACAACCGAGATGTGATGAATTAATTTAAGAGTGCGGTGGAAGAGATTCTCGCAGTTCATCGTTTATATGTTTGTAGTGCAGGGTAGGTATATCCTTTTCACATAAATGTACGTACATCACAACATTCTCGTGTCCGTTGTACTTATACGGCGGCGTTTTATACGCTTTAATGCTGATGTTGGATGTCATAATTCATGAGAGTATCATGACCCTACAGCAACTATACTTCTGGCAAATAAGTTACATTTCACATACCACCATTACCACAGCACCGTCAAGCATCCCGACCGCCACCACTCGCCGCCGAGCCGCTGAACCGACCGACCTATCCCATTCCCATCCCTAGTAAGTAGGTGGCGATGTTCTTTATTTTTTTGTTGTTGTATTTTTTAACATATAAAATGAAAATTATATAATTTTTGTCTAGGAATGAGCTGAGCACTGCTTGAACTTTTATTTAATCCTTGCCAGAAGTTGTTGTAAGTAAGTATATGTAAAGGTATATACAAAACATCTTCCTACAAACCTTCGTATGGTATGTATCTATATCTACCTTACATGGAGTTTTGAAAACTTTTAATGGTTAACAATTTATGTCCATCATATAAAATGTATGAGTATATACAGCAACTGAGGGCGTTAATAATAATTTTAATTTATTATTTCTTAATTAAGTTCTTGTGTTCTTAGAATATACACAACACACAGAAAATATAAACGATTGAATATTTTCATTAGTTTAAAGAAAAGTATAGCTGTAACCAACTCACATCAGGTCTAACTTTTCTTTTAAATAAAATGCTGTCACTGCGCTGCAACTTAGAAAAGATAAAATTAAAGTATATTTAATAAGGTTTCAAAAGAGTGAAGACATTTCTAAAGTTTTGCTTAAATTAATTCTGTTGTTTACAATAATGTTAGTTTGTGGTAAGCATAAATATAAAAAAGTCAATACTTTAATTTTGACAATCTTTACTTTACTTTGATAAAACACCTTTTTTAAATCAAGAATTAAACGGAAGTGTCCATGGTTCTTATATTTACCCTCCATTTGACCTTGTTTTACTGAATTGGTATAACAGCCAAAAAGGTTTTGGCTCAGAAGTTGGTGACTTTACACTTAAACATTATATTGATGGTGAGGTGACCAACCAACCAACAAATTCAACGCTTCATTTTGTTACAATCAATTTTTCAAAAGGAATTTTACTGTGTAATTCATTTGAAACTTCAAAAGTCTTTGAGTTAAAACGGAAGAGAATGATCTTATGGTGTGTTTGGAGCACTTGCAAGTAGAACCGGGACCTTGTTTTTTAAAAACGTATGTAATGATCCTTTATGGTCAAAGGTAAGTATTTAAAAATGTATTTTTGTGCAGCATAGCTTTCATAAATAATAAAAAAGGTAGCGCAACAGTCCTTAGAGTGTGACTTACAGATCTAAACCATTTCTGTGTGTGCGTCTTTTTAATTTTGGAGGGGTTCTTCAATTTGTATGCCAAATCCGAACGGCTAATTTAAGAAAGCACTTCTCGTGAGATGAATTACTCTTGGAGGATTTTTCAATTCCTCGCAAAAGGCAGTACCTGTGAAAAAAAAAACTTTAGATGGCACATGCAGGGATTGAACGCAAGAACTCTGGAATGTCTGGCAAGTCCTACGCACTTTTTTTTTTTTTTTTTTTTTAATTCATTTTTATTAATTCAATCTTAGATCTATCTTAAAGCTAGACAAAAATTCATATAACTAGCCTTATTAACCATAACTTACAACTAACTTACTGGTCCCATACGGACGCTCTAAGTTAAACAATAATACTTATTTCTAATGCCCTTTGGGCCCTAAGATCTATTTTACTTCAATTCTGTTTTATTTATTTTTGTATTTATTAGAAAATTTGAAAAAAACTAATTTCAATATCCTTTTTTAATTATTTTTACTTAAAACTACTTAAAAAAAGGTCCTTAATATAAAACTTAAAGCTAACTAAAACTACCTATTCTACCTATAAACTACTTAAAACTAGAACAACCACAGCAGCAAATCTAACTATCTAACGTTTTTTGTTTTTCATATTTTGTCTTTTTTTTTGTATTTTTTTTTTATTATTCCATGTTTTTCTTATTTTTTTTTTTGTATTTTTTTGTATTTTTTCGTATTTTTTTTTTTTTTTTTTTTTTTTTTTTTTTTTAATGTTTTTTTTTGTGCCACCATGCCTTAACCTTAAAACTATAAAACAAGTATGTAAGCCGGCCAAGGCTTAAAACCTCATCCCGACTACTCACTATCAAGTGCCGATTGAAGCCACCAAAACTGGTTCTCCTGCTTCACCCTATCAGTTCGGTCCCGTTCGGACACAGCCCTACTGAACCGAAGGAGCTCTGCTCCGCCTTGTGCCATGACGTCCCGATTGTACAGGAGTCGCCTATCCACGGTTCGTCGTCTGACGTGGTAGATTAACGGAACTGCCAATCTATCCTGTATCAGACCGCATCTATCTAAAAAGAGGAATGCCTCTGGTGGAATGAAGCCGCTCAAGCGTGCACTTTCAAAATACTCGTCGTTCGGATAGAACGCCCCGAAAATTAAATTGTTGGTCGAAGACATAGCTCTTGCAATGTGACCTCGAACGAGTTTTATCACGAAATTGTCAATTCTGTTGATTCGAGCCCCGTTGTATAGGACCTCGTTGGAATAATAATGCACGTAAGAAGATTCTGCTGTTCGATATAAGCCGGTACAGCGTCGTAAACACTGCCGCTCGAACACCCGAAACTTCTCCATCTGGGAAGGGGCAACGTTGAACCACACAGGACAACCATAAACGATCATCGGCCGTATGAGGGCCATGTAGCAAATTACCTTCACTCTGGGGTCAAGCCGACTGCTAAAAAACAGCCGTTTCGTCAGAGCGAAGGCTCCTCTGGCCCTGGTCAGAGCAGCATTTATATGTCTGTCGAAATATAAATACTGATCTAACCAGATACCGAGGTACTTCAATACACTTTTGCTCACTAATCACTGCCCGTAAAGATCAACGATAACCATCTTGCGCCAATTCTTGCACGTATCCAGTCGTTTCCAGTCGTCGCAATATCGCTGAATCTTGTCGAAATCACGCTGCAAGAGAATTCTAATAACCTCAACCTTTCGGGCCGTTCTGTACGCAATTAGATCGTCGGCATACGCAATTGCCTTTGTAAGACTACCTATCAGATCGCTGGTGTAAATGCTGAAGAGAATCGGCGAATTCACCGCTCCCTGTGGAAGACCATTTTTAATTAAGAATGTTGTGGTAGAAGTTACATTGCCACTTTTGACAACAAACTTTCAACCGTTAAGCATATCATAAAGTATATACAACAATGGCTTGCTTATGCCAAGCCTGCTCAGTTTTAGGTAAAGACCCTCTAACCATACGGTGTCAAAGGCCTTTTCCAAATCAACCAGAACAGCACCTGTGCATTGTTGTTTTGTTTTATTCCATTGGATATCAGAAACGAGTTTAGACGCAGCATGAATTGTGTCATGACCCGCCTTGAACCCAAACTGTTTATCCGGAATTATTTTGTTGTCCGCAGCCCACTTAGTCAGAGCCCTATTAATGATTTTTTCGAAAACTTTGCTGATGCTCGGAAGAAGACTTATCGACCGAAGATTTGACGGGTTGGAGTTGTCCTTTCCCTTTTTCGGGAGAGGATGAACCACAGCGGTCTTCCAATGCACTGGATAATATGCATTATTCAGTGCATTGTTGAAGAGTGTGGTGTAAATGTCAATTGCCTCTATCGGTAAATGTCTTAGTACAACGTTGGATATACCATCGACACCTGCTGACTTTTTATTTTGTATTGAGTTGAAGATGAGCTGAAGCTCAACCTTCGTTACTAACAAGTGACTTGGTCCCGTTTGCTCGGCGATTATGGCATTTGCCAAGGAATCGTCATTGAACCGCACGAAACCGCGGTGCTCAGATCGCTGTTGTGTTATATCATTTCGAAGGTAAAAATGATTAAGTAGGGCTCTGTTTTCCAGGTCGTGGTTGGGGCGAATGCTAGCATTCACCTTGTATACTTGCTGGAAAGCAGCTCCCACCGCCTCCACTTTTTCCTTCGGATCTTCAATTCCAAAAAAGTCATCGTCAAAGATGGCTTCTTCTGGATCTATTTGCGCTGTCCTGAGTACGTTTGTGTTCTCTTCAGTTCTTTGGAGTTTCAGACACGGAAGGTCATTGTCGTTCTTTTTCCTGAATATCTTTTTGATTTTAGGGAACATACTAGGGTCACTGGAATTAACTGACCGGATCTTACGGTCCCAGTACTTGATAATTGATAACCTGTAGTTCTCCTTAATCAACAGATTGACATTTTTTATTGACGACTTCAGTGTCCTAACCTCCAAGTCGTGTGGGTCTGTAAGTCGTCTGTACAAGTTTTTGAGTCTTGTCAGTAAGCCACTCTTGTGCCTACGTAGTGCGTCAATAGTCGCGTTTCTGTAAGCGTCCGTTTGGTCCCGTTCTTTGTACTTTGGTATTGTCCGTTCCATTGTTCGTTTTATTGTTTCGTCCATCTGTTGTAAATGTTGGTCAATTTCTGTATTTGTCAGGTTTCTGTTGTTTGGTGGGGCTATGTCACTCGAACGAAGTTCTCTCGCTAGAGCGTTGGTGAAACGAGGCCAGCGCATCTTACTGTAATTGTAAGAATGCGTTGCAACGTATTCCTCCAACTCCACGCGTTCGTTTGGAATCTGCATTACAGCAGCCAGTCCGCAGTGATCACTGTCGTACTCGACTGTCTGTAAGCAGTTTCGAGGGTTATTACCCACTTTGTCTGTAATTGTCAGTCTTGTGTCGTACAGCAAAAGATCCAGAAAGGAGTCCTACGCACTAAACATCACGCCACCGAGTAGTTTATTTTAACTTTTTTTTTATTTCTATTTATTAAAATCTACTTACTTACTTACTTTATTAAATGAATGGCCCTAATTTAGACAGAGTATCAACTTCTCGTGAATTTGATGCTTTATCTGATTTCATCCAAAGAATTTTTTTGTCCTATCCTTGCACTGAAATCGTTGTTAAGGGCGATTTCAATGTACACAATTCTTCATGGCTTCAGCATTCGGGCCCGACAACAACCGAAGAAGTGTGTGCTGAGATCTTCGCTGAGTTGAACCACCTAACTCAGCTGGTCAATGAGCCCACCCGAATATCGTACGTTGAAAGTCGATCACTATATATTTTTATTGTTCTAACTCTTCTAGGCACATCTGACCATTGTATTATATCTGCAAATTTCTCGTGTCAAAGCATTCCATTTAAAGAAAGAGCTCCCAGGAGAACTGTTTGGCAATACGAGAAATCTAACTGGGACGGTCTCAACAATTACTTCAGGATCTTTAACTGGTCACTATGCTTCCTCGACGTTGACGTTAACGTCAGCGCTGATATGATCACAGATTTGATTCTCCTGGAAATGAGAACTTTTATCTCGGACAGGGTTAAAAGCATCAGACCTAAAGAAAACGCATTGTTTGATGCTAGCTGTAAAGAGGTTATTATAGGAAAAGAAGTATGTTTCCGATGCTCTAAGCCCAACCCTACTTGGGAAAGCCGAAAAAAAATCAGGAACGCCTGTTACACCCATATTCGACTAACCAAATTATACATGACCAAAAATTATGGCAAAAAATACTGCAATGTCCCAAAGGCAGTACAGAAAGCTAATCTCTTTGCTAGGCACCTCATCGCCAATTCTACGCTGCCTGTGAGTGTTATGACTCCGCCTGTACTTGAGCGAATTAGTGATTCTATGGAGCCAATCTTTTTTCGCACTCCTATTGTGGCGAGAGTCTTAAAAGATCTTAACATACATAAATCCGCTGGTCCGGATGGTACACCCGCTGAAGAGGTGTTCTTCAACGCTGGCAAAACCACTGCGTAAGCTTTTTCATCTGTCCTACTACTCAGACCTCGTTCCGAGCGGATGGAAAACTGCATTTGTTCAGCCCATCCCAAAAAAAGGCGAATCCTCCTCACCCTCTAATTACCGACCGATTGCACTTACGTCCCTTCCTTCCAAGGTCATGGAAACACTGATTAATTATCAGCTCAAGAAATTCCTTGAGGATCGAAAGCTTCTTAATGACCGTCAGTACGGCTTTTGCAGCAATTGGTCCACTGGTGATCTCATGGTTCATCTCACCGAATAGTGGAGCAAATCTTTACATATCGCTTTGGAGAAAGTAAGATTATTGCAAAAGCTTTTGATAGGGTTTGGCATCAGGCTCTCTTATCGAAAATGCGTGCTTTCGGTTTTCATGAATCCTTCCTTCATTGGATAAGTAATTACCTTTCGAATCGTTCAATACAAGTTGTATTGGATGGATTCAAGTCAGAAAACCACAAAACAAATGCTGGTGTGCCCCAGGGCTCTGTTCTATCTCCAACACTATCTATCATTTTTATTAATGATCTCCTGTCTGCAACTTCTAATCCAATACATTGTTTCGCTGACGATAGTACTCTTAGCTTTTTATATTCGTTTTCAGAATAACATCCCTCTTCTTCGGATGTGAAACTGCAACGACAAATTACGATAAGCTCATTAAATTCCGATCTAAACAGCATTGTACAATGGGTATTAAAAAACCGCGAGGAATTTAATGCTTCGAAAACCCAATGCTGTCTTGTATCGTTAAAGCGAGATATACTTTCTTTGCCTTTATCCATGGATGGCACTTGCATCAATGAGACTGAACATCTCGATATTCTCGGTATGTGTGTCACCAACACCTCTTGTGGAACGATCACATACGTGATGTCGCTGTTATCTACAAGACTTATATACGTCCAAAGCTTGAGTATAATTCCCATCTCTGGGCTGGTGCTCCTGCAACTTACTTAAGCCTCTTCGATAGTATTGAACGTAGAGCATTTAAATTGATTGGTGATAAGTTCATTTACTTCGCTTGAACATCGTCGTAAAGTTTCTTGTCTAACCCTTTTTTACCGTTATTTTAATGGTTTATGCTCTAGAGAAATAGCCAGCTGCATTCCTCCCCTTAAACAGTTCAACCGTAATACTCGCGCTCCTAGGAATGCTCATCAGTACACCCCCGAGCTCAACTTCGGTCGTACTGTCAAGTACAGGGGTTCGTTCTTTAGCCGTACTACGCGAATGTGATATGCCTTACCACACTCCTTGCAATATTCAGGAATTCAAAACCAATGTGCACCGACATAAATGTATAAATAAATGGCTCTCCTTACTGCTGCTAGTATCAGCCTCTGGTACCCGTAATGAATTTATTAAAAAACTCAAAACTTGGAAGTATTTAAATTGACAGCGCAGCATAACAATTTGACTACAGCTGTCATTGCTTTTTGTCGTAAGCAATTTATTTCAATGTAACTTGTACAACAAATTGGTTGTCGCTTACTTACATTTTCTTTTTTTATAGCAAATACGAACCACTTATCTCTTTTTGCTAAACACTCCTTTCTCCGATCTCCTTTTCCACCTCTAATACCGATTCCTGAATGTAAATTCCCTCCTTTTATCCTGTCTCCTCAAACCAATCTCTCAATTTTGTATTTGTTCTTCAATAATTCCTCCATCTTTTCTTTCAAGATTTTCGCTTTCAAGGCTCTTCTAAGAGTCCCTTCCAAGCGATTTTTTCAACTAAAATTTCTCCTTCGTTTTTGAGATTGTCGGTCACGGGATTAGCTTGACGCTAACCAAGAAAAACTTCCAAAACTTGCCAAAATGTAATGGCGAGTTCAGACTCCCTTCCAACAAAAATGGATTGAGAAGGAACCTTAATTAGGCTTTTTCCTACTACTCTATTGCGCGGAATTCGAAATGGGAATTGAATGAAACTATTTTTGGAGATTCAGAGAAGATTGTTACTTCACCAACAATTTCTAAAAATGAATATACTTAAGATTACACGCGTAAAAAACCCATTTTGTACATTCGAAAATTTAAGTTAGTAAAAATTAGGAAATTATTTTATGTTACGTTAAATATTTTGAAAAAGAAAAATACATTGCAACATTTTGTAAGTATTCTTGTCCATTTTGTAGAGTTGTTTTGGGGTGAGTAAGAGTCCACCTGACTCGTTACTTCTACGGCTCATCCGAGGGAAATTCTTTAGGTCAGAAACTCGAACACCTGCGTTTGTTGCTTTTGCAAAGTACAGGCTATATACACCAAAAGTTGACAGATAACAACGTTGCTCTCAACTTCACCAATATTTTGCAGCTGCAACTAAAAGAAAGAAGGAAGAATACAAATCATCTAAAATGTTGAGGCTTTTGATTAACCAGCGATAGGTATATACTATCCTATATATGAACAATAAGAAAGTTTAACAACAAGGCATAATGTACCTATACCCGTTGAATTACTACAAAATCCGTAAGAATGACATCTAAACCATAGTCTTCGAGAAATGTATATTTCAACTGTTTCCATTTGAAGACATCTAAAAATGGATGAAATAAAATCGAAGCTATTTCAGCAGAATCGCATGAAAAAATCTATGAATAACTTTATAAGCCCAAACAGATAATATTTTGATGGAATATTATTACCGTTCGAAGCTTTTAATAGTCTCATCGTGCGTCGTCGTGCCTCGTGCGTTCGTTGTCGTCGTTTTCGTTTTCATGTGGTGTGCAGTGCATTTAACTATTCAAAAGCAGTAAAAGCTAATTTCATTAAACTCCTGAAAACTGAATCGATTTTATTTATTATTCAAAAATTGCGAAAGGAGACTCGTCCGAATACAAATTGGTATGAGTTTGTTCCGTCTACAAACATATACAGCAATGGCCAAAATTATACTGACACGTTGTTAAAAAAAAATATCGCTGGCCTTTATCTTTCTCTAAATCTTTTTTTGAAGGGAATGGCCTGGCAACAAGTCTACTTTCAAAGCTTGTGGGACAAAAAACTAAGAAGAGTGTAAAGAACAAAAGAAGGAATCAAAATTAGCAATAATTTAAAAAGTATAAATTGTGAAGTACCCGTGGCATGATGGTTTGTGCGTTGGACTATCATGCCAGAGGTCTTTGATTCGATCCTTGCCTTTGCCATCTAAAGTTTTTTTCACGGATTCGGCTTAAAACTGTAGGTCCCTTCCATCCCTAACAACAGTACTAGCACAAAGGAATGGTTGAGAGTTGTAAGTCACTAGGCCCTAGGTCGGGTCCCAACGGACTATTGCGCCACCCAATTCATTCATAAATTGTGAAAACAACTCTATATCGGCGGTTCTCAAGATACGATCGGAAATCAAAATCAAAAAGGGTGGGAAATCAAAGGCTTTTAGTTTAAGATAAATAATTTGGTGACTGATTTTATCAAAGTCTTTTTTAAAGTCTGTAGTCAACTCCATTCCCTTTCTCTACTTCGTAAGTTTTGGACACAAATTCAGCAAGATTGGTTGTAATTGATCTTCATTTTACGAAGCCATGTTGTTGGGAAGAAAGAATAGGTCTACAATGAAAATAGAGAGAATCTTAGACTATGCTTTTGAAAAGCTTTGTAATTTAAGAAAGTTTAACTATTTGTTCTTAACATTTAATTTTTCAATTCGTTTGGTCCAATCTTCGAGGGTCCAAGTTAGACCAAAACACTGTATTGTGTTGTCGGTTGAAAAATTATCAGTCGCAACAACTGTTATTGAAGTTGGGACTGGTTCCACGTAAGAAGGTGAAATGCAAAAGCTAATCATGATTTCATACATTTGATTAAGATGATGGCACATAATCCTCAGGAATTAGTTCAACATCAAGAATAGCTCTCAGTATATTTCACAGCACCTTTGAACTCATCAAAGTTTTCTCTGGTAGTCGTTAGCTCCATCAATAAGAGAAATATTGGTTCACTTAAGAAGTCCTCTGTAGGTGAAGGTCTAGGTATCAACGAATGGAATTAATAACATCCGCGGAAGAGTTTAATTCTTTTTGCATCAAATCAAATGGCTTATTTATATTAAGATTTTAAATTGCGCAATTAATCACTATAATCTCGCTTTTGAGATCAGATTTGAGGGATTCAATTTGAGTAACAAATTTAAATGCATCTCTTAACTGTTTTCTTATGTTGTCAAAATTCCATTTGATCGATTTGATATAAAGGGTTTTTCAATAGAACGGGTAGAAGTTGTCAATGTCAATCGTGGCGTTTGCTGTTTGGCACGTAACGCCTTTCTGCTGGATACACATGTTGTCTAGGTCCATATGGTTGAATTTGGGCCATAAGCAGGCACGTAGCCAGGGGGGGGGGGGCTAGAGGGGCTCAAGCCCCCCCCGAAATGATTTTTAAAAAAAATATTTGAACAAAAGTTTGTATATTCTCTTATTAGTTCCTAACTACTTATGTATATTGTTCTGAAATCATGTTGTCTAATGCCATGTCAACACCCCCGATTCGCAATTGTCTTGGTATAGTAAGCGAAATAGCTAATTTCTTCCGAAACCATTCAAATGCAAATAAGACTTTCCAAATCGCCATAGTACCCGTAGCGTGATGGTTAGTGCGACGCTGTACCGGCTTATATCGAACAGCCGAATCTTCTTACGTGCATTACTATTCCAACGAGGTCCTATACAACGGGGCTCGAATCAACAGAATTGACAATTTCGTGATAAAACTCGTTCGAGGTCACATTGCAAGAGCTATGTCTTCGACCAACAATTTAATTTTCGGGGTGTTCTATCCCAACGACGAGTATTTTGAAAGTGCACGCTTGAGCGGCTTCATTCCACCAGAGGCATTCCTCTTTTTAGATAGATGCGGTCTGATACAGGATAGATTGGCAGTTCCGTTAATCTACCACGTCAGACGACGAACCGTGGATAGGCGACTCCTGTACAATCGGGACGTCATGGCACAAGGCGGAGCAGAGCTCCTTCAGTTCAGTAGGGCTGTGTCCGAACGGGACCGAAATGATAGGGTGAAGCAGGAGAACCAGTTTTGGTGGCTTCAATCAGCACTTGATAGTGGGTAGTCGGGATGGGGTTTTAAGCCGGCTTACATACTTGTTTTATAGTTTTAGGGTTTAGTTTTAAGTAGAATAGGCATGGTGGCACAAAAAAAAAATAAATACAAAAAATACAAAAAAGAAAATACAAAAAAATAAATAAAAAAAAACATGGAATAAAAGAAAAAAAATAAAAAAAAAAGAACAAAATATTAAAAACAAAAAACGTTAGACAGTTAGATTTGCTGCTGTGGTTGTTCTAGTTTTAAGTAGTTTATATAGGTAGAATAGGTAGTTTTAGTAAGCTTTAAGTTTTATATTAAGGACCTTATTTTAAGTAGTTTTTTAAGTAAAAATAAAAAAGGATATTGACATTAGTTTTTTCTAAATTTTCTAATGAAGAAAAAAATAAATAAAATGGAATCTTAGGGCCGAAAGGCATTAGCATTAAGTATTATTGTTTAACTTAGAGTGTCCGTATGGGACCAGTAAGTTAGTTGTAAGTTATGGTTAATTAGGCAAGTTTTATGAATTTTTGCCTAGCTTTAAGATAGTTTTAAGAATTAATTAATAAAAATGAATTTGAAAAAAAAAAAAGTGATGGTTAGTGCGTTGGACTGTCATGCAAGGGGTCTTGGGTTCAATCCCTGCCTGTGCTACCTAACTTTTTTCACGGGTACTGCCTCTTGCGAGGAATTGACAAATCCTCCAATAGTAATTCTTGTCATGAAAAGTGCTTTCTTAAATTAGCCGTTCGGATTCGGCATATAAACTGTAGGTCCCTTCCATCTCTGACAACATTACTCGCACACAGAAATGGTTGAGAGTTGTAAGTCACTAGACCCTGGTTCTTCATGTACTGTTTTTTAAATCGCCATCCAAAAATACGCACCAGAAAGCAGAAAAAACGACTTTTGCGCCTTTGTGAAACAAGGTTTATTGAAAGGCATGACAGCATTTTTTCATTTGTACAGCTCTTCAAATGTATTGCTATTAGTCTTGAAGAAATATCCACCAAGACGTGGGCAATGTCTTCAAAAGCATCAACTCTGTTAGCAGCAATTCAAAGAAGTGATTTTCTGGTAAGCCTCATGGTATGCGAAAAACTTTTTAGTTTAACGCTACCCTTATCAATTTTCCTTCAAAATGAATCTTTAAATTTCGTGTCTGCAATAAATCTCACGAAACAAGTCTTAAGTTCTCTTAAGAACATAAGAGAAACTGCCAGAGACTTTTTCAGAGACGCTTTTCAATCCGCATCACAACTTGCCAGGGATTTATTTGATAGCATAACAATTCCAAGGCTTTCTTTGAAACAAACAACGAGCTCTAATCCAGAAACATCATGTCCAGAAGACTATTTTAGAGTTTCTATACTTATTCCCTGTCTAGATTCTCTTATACAAAATCTTACTGACAGATTTATGGTCAACGAGGACGTTTTACTATCGTTTCAAGCTCTGCTTCCAGGTTTTGCTGCCGCCAATCGAGTAAATGAAATGGAAAATCTAACTCTCTACTTCGATAACGATATATCCTTGTCAGCTGTTAATGTGGAGTACATACTCTGGTGCGAAAAAATTTCATCGATGGATCCCTCTTCCGATATGTTCTGAAACTGCTAGATATATGTGACAAGACCTACTTCAGGAGCATAAGCTACTTGCTTACAATTTTGGCCACACTACCAGTTACAACAGCTAGCGTTGAAAGAACCTTTTCAACGATGAAAAGGATCAAAACAGTTTCCCGAAGCGTTTTGGGCCATCCAAGACTAAGCGCACTTGCAATGCTGTCTGTTGACTCATGTATTGATGTGGATCCAGATAAAGTGATCGACATCATGTTTTAAAAAAAATACAAGGCGTTTATTGCTGTAAAAATCCAAACTATTTATTTAATTAAATAAAAAAAAAATACAAACAAAAATAAAACATTTACATTATGTAGTTTTTTTTAAGTTTTTGTATATAGAATTACTTCTTCGAAATTGAACAAGCCCCTCCCGAACAGAAATCCTGGCTACGGGCCTGGCCATAAGAAATTAGTTACCATCGTTATGTAGCGCTCGTTGTTGATGGTGACCGCCTCACTAACGTCGTTTTCAAAAAAGTACGGACCAATTACGCCGCCGGCCCAAAAATTTTGTTTGTTAACACAGCCATTCATCCAAAAATTTTCGGCCAAAATTGGGGTACTCTTCCAAACGATTCGAAGCCCAGTCAGCGAACAAACGGCGTTATTTATGGTCATGAACTTTAAGCTCCTGGGTTGGTTGGATCTTGAACAGATGTAGGCCCAAGTCCCGACGCAAAATTTACCAAGTTAAAGTCTGCGAAAGGCCGAGTTCTTGTGCACGACGAGGAATACACTGTTTCGGGGTCTACTGTACACTTTCACGGACCGCGTTGATGTTCTCTGCCGACCTTGCGTTTCTTGAACGAACGGGTGTTGGTTAATTGTATACTGAACCGGTCTTCTCAAATTTGGCCACCAAACGTTGAAGAGTCGACTGTGAAGGGCCACCACGTCTACCGTAAAATGGACGTTAGTGTTAACGAACACTCATTTTGATAATAAAGTTTTATCATTTGAACGTGCTGTTCAATCGTGTAACTTGCCATGATGATTTGGCATAAACAACTGAATAATAAACAAAATATTTGACAGATGTCACCAAAACCAAATGGCCGCCACGGGGCGCCAAAATCTTCCCGCAGCCAATTTAAAAATCCTATAGTACAAACCATGGTGTTTTAGTCGTTGGTCAGTTTTTCCAGGTCATAACTTTTTCCAAGTTCACTGAATATTTTGCGACACTTATCAGTCGATTCACTTATTGATTACTTAATAGTGTCATTGTTTCATTTAATTACAAGACGAATGTGGGACAGTGATGTTATATATATCCAAGAATTTAGCATTATTATAAGGATAATGGTTTGTCATTATTTTAAACATCATATCGGGCAAGTGGTTCGAATAAATTCCAGAAGAGGTCTAATTTTCAAACACTTCTTGCAGCAATTGCGACCAGCCAAATATTTTCTAACAAGGTGTCAATCGTCTTATTGGGCTTATCTTGCATGATCTAAGACTTCACACCAAACTCCGATCCCATCCAACGAACGTGGGATGCTCTTAATGGTTGTTCGGCTTCAATTCTGCCAGGAGATGCGGCCTAACTGCGTCTCTGAGGGTGCACATTATCCTCTTGAGTAAACGTTTCACGAAACCGATATGTTGATCGAATTTCTTCACAAGAACCGAACCATTTTTTTGGTAATAGATTTGGACGATTTTTTGTTCAGGAGTAAGTCTGTTAATTACAGAATGGCAAACCAAATCAAGCATAAATCAACTGACAGCTGTCAAGGAGACCAACTCCGAAAAAAGTTATACCAGATTCAGAACCACTCGTCTAGAAAAAAACACCCTTTTGAACCTTAAAGGCACCTTGATATAGCTAGTATATTTTTCAAAAATTAATAAACAGTTAAACTCAATTATAAGAAATGTTCCTATTATTTTGACCATAGCTGTATATGCGTATGCGTCTATTAAGCCAATGAAATACTTAAAGTTCTATTGTTTTCTATATGGTTCACTGGTTTGAGCTTATAACAATAAAATTATATGGTGATTTCGACTATGATTGTACCAATTTATGTATGAAAATGGAAATAGGTACACAGTACAAAATCACACAATTATATAGGTACGAGTAAAGGGTGTCTCCGAACAGGAAAACGTACCATGATAATAGCACTCATTGACATTAAATTTAACTATTGAAATGAGTTCCTCTGACTTCCTGGTGGTGGTGGTGGGGTAATGTTCCTGTGTGTCTCGCTCTGTGATTATTATTATTATTATTTGTATATACCACATACGATGTGAGTTGAAATGAAATTAATTTTTGGAATGTGTACCAACTTCCTCCTTCCTATTCTCGTTTAAGAATATGCAAAAATGAAATAATTTTTTTAAGGGTTGTTGTAGCATCTTTTATGTGGTTTTGTCTGGGGTCTAATAGCGAGTTGGCTCAGTTATACTATTTTTTTATTTTTTTTAATGACTCTTTTTTTTTAATGGTGAAAAACCAGCTTGGAGTATTAAGCGTTTGAAATTGCAATCTGAAATTGAAATTGAAGACATCATAAGGAGATTTTTATAGAACCTTTATAATTTAGTAATTCGTGAAATAAGGCCAAGAGAAAATGAATGAAGAAGTGGCAATGCACAGAAAGATCAAGCTTCTATAAAGGCTGCCAAGATTTATTTTTAACGCTTGGTATCCAAGTTTCTATTTTAGCCAAAAAGTAAAAACCATGTGTTTTTTGTGTTTTCTTTTTGACGTTTACATTTAAGTTGATAGAGCGCGTGAACAAAAAGACGAAGGATTCGCTATCAAATTGTTCCCAGCTATACATATGTACAGTTGTACATCAAAGAGGGCCATCAATAGTTATATCTTTTTGAATTATTAAATATTTTGACACTGACAGCTATTTCTTGCTCGAAATCTGGACAGAAAGTCAGTATCATTTATGTGCGGATCATGTGTCGCTTTATGCTCGAATAACTTTGGGAAATATTGAAATCTTTTTTCCAAAGTGCGTTTTATAAAAAAAAAAATCTAGCAAAAATAAAGCAGCTACCACGCCTGCTATAAGCTAGTTTTGAATGTACTTGAATGTACTCATGCTTGGTGAGACTCAATCCATGAATCCATCGATCTTATACAACCCCAAATACTTCACGCATTGGCCTGTGGAGAATTCTGCACTATAAAGCATCTTGCACATGAGCTACGAACTGCGAACTGTGGATGTTCGCATATTTTGACTTTTCTTTCACATAAGCTTTATTTCTATTCGCAGACAGTGACGAATTGTCAACCCTTTTATCCATATTTTCCTCAGCCATAATCTTTCACACAAAAACAAAACAAGAGCCTTATAATTTTGAGGTTAAGTTGAGCGCGAACAATTTATTCGTTGCAGTGTGGATGATATGTGGAACACTAATAGAGTTTGACAGTTCGTAGCAACCACACTGCAATTCGTTACTAACAAATTGTTTTTACAAAATTGTCTTGTGTTAGAGAAAAAAAATGTCCAACAGACATGGTTAGCTTCTAAGGACAGCTTCTAAGTTTGGGCCTAAGAGTAACTTGAATTTGGGAACGTTTTTGGGCGAAAATTCTTAGGCTCGTAACGTGCGGGCTTATTGTGGAAAATCCAATGCATTCGCAAAAATAGAGGGTTGTTTTACTGCAACTGTCTACATGTATTCCATTCCACAATCATTCATTTGTGCATCAAATTTCCAAATTGTGTTATCAGCAGGATTAGCGTTGTCTATCGGCCGCCTAAGAGTTGTGTATTTAGCCCTTTCATACTGTGGAAACAGTGAGGGATCGATGTTATGCCAGCAATTCGGAAACGAGTCAAATACTTAAGGCAAATATAATTTAGCAATCCTTGAGGTGTTTGGAATTTGGAGTGAACCGATGTGCTATTGTGAAGTCAACTCACGCAGCTACTTGTTAGACGTTGTGCTTCATATAAGTAATAAAAATCAATGTTGGCTTTTACTGACAAAACCATAAAACATGGAAAAAAGTTAATTTTGTATTACCTGATTACGTGATGGTGTAAAAATTGTTTTATAAAATTACGCGCACAAGGAAATGGTTGAAAATTTTAAATCTCACTATGCTAGGCCTTTCATGACCTGTATAACTTTACCTATAAAATCCAAACATCTGGTGCCGTTTTTGGGAACATGGCGTGTTCAAATTTCACAACAGTACTTTGAGGACATACATACCAAGAATTACAAGATTTGTTGGTCTCCTTGATCCAAATGCAAAGGTGGTAAATTATGTTTTAAAGACAATTTTGGAAGCATTAAAGTCTACTCGATTTTCGATTCCCCATTTAAAAATGCTGCCTAGGTCAGAATTTGATGAGTTTACCATACATTGCCGTTGAAGATCCGCATTCAAAGATGAAAAGCAATGCAAATTTAAGAACAAATATGAAAAGTTAGGGTATACTATCGTCATCGAAGCAGGAAAGTGGATTAAAAGTTTCAGACAGGAGATCATTAGTAAAAATGAGAAAAAGTGTCGGAGATAGAACATAGCCCTGGGGCACACCAATATTTATTTAGTTTTTTTCGGACTAGAACCCACCCAATTCCATTTGTATTGAATTTTCCGCAAATTTTAATACAACGAAGGACGGATTCGTCAAAACCTAAGGCACACATTTTTGATAAGAGAAGCTGATGCCAAACTTTATCGAATGCTATCAAATATCAAAGTCTATAATCTTACTCTTCCCAAAAAGATATAAAGGTTTCTTCCACTGTTAAATTGGTGCCCCCTGGCGGCCATTTTGTTTTGGTGACATTTGGCAAATCTTTGTTTATTATTCAGTTGTTTATGCCAAATCATCATGGCAAGTTACACGATTGAACAGCATGTTCAGATAATAAAACTTTATTATCAAAATGAGCTTTCGTTAAATGCAAACGTTGCGCGCATTGCGCCCATTTTACGGTAGACATGGTGGCCCTTCAAAGTCGACTCTTTGAGACGACCGGTTCAGTAAACAATCAGCCACCACCCGTACGTTCAAGGAACGCAAGATCGGCCGAAAACATCGCCGCGGTCCGTGAAAGTGTACAGCAGAACCAGAAACAGTCTATTCCTCGCCGTCCACAAGAACTCGGCCTTTAGCAGACTTCAACTTGGCGAATTTTGCGTCGGGATTTCGGGCTAAACCTGTACAAGATCCAACCGACCCAGGAGCTCAAAGTTCATGACCATAAACAACGCCGTTTGTTCGCTGACTGGGCTTCGAACCGTTTGGAAGAGGACCCCAAGGCCCAAGCATAGACTAATTTTTAATGAATTTATTTTCAGCAAATGAACTACTACAATATTTTATTGGTCTTCAAGAATATACCTACCTTTAATTATATGACATGCATATTTTCCTGTGTCTGTTCTGTATATCAAAAGGAATATCAATACACATTAAGATTTATTCCAATAATTAATAGATTAACACAAGGACACAATCGATTAAGAGTACTTAACGACCTTGCCTCTCTGTCTCTGCCTCTGTCTTTGTACGGCTATAATGATACTATCAACTTATTTTCCAAGGATACAATCATTTGGGATTTAATCCGACCCAACCAAGAGTTCAGTCCTCCGTTGGTCTTCCAACGGGATTGGGCAATATTTTAATTGAACTCCACTACAAACACAAACACAACAAGAGTTTAGTGAAATCCTTATAGAAGGACATCACATTGGAAAGTGAGAGGAAAAGAAAAATAGAAAATGAAAAACAAAAACAAAAACAAGAAAAACACAACAACAAACAGAAAAAGCATCAGCAACAGCAACAGACGAAAAAATGGTCGAACATCCTGATAAAACAAATCCAATATGGAGTCGATTGGGGAATCAGAGGCAGTTATCTTTGGCTACGAACGTATTACGTATAAACCGTTTATTGCTATATCCGCAATATATTTTATGGGATCAAAAGATTAACGCCACAGATATAGAAACATTCCTGATGCTATATACATACAAACATACTTAACATGTAGGGATAGGTCTAGATATACATCCTGTGTAGTGTGTATGAAATGAAAGTATTATGTTCGACAGGGTAAATTGTCAGAAAGTAAGCCTGCTACCTTTTCATAAAATTTATCTTGGGCAAGTTAATTTGATGGATGACGCTTCATTGCCCTCAAGCCAACCTTTATAGAATTTACTATGTAGATCTACTTGTATATCAACCTATCCTTTATATGGAAATCCATGATACAGCTATTACGGAATATGTGTACGTACGTATCCTTGCAGATGATAATGGTTTATTTATTAAATTTAAATCGCTTCGGGAAATCAATCGAAAGGTTGAATAAGTTGAACGATGACGATGACGATGGACCTTATCCCGTGTCTTATATATCTGCATGTTGCTATATTGCTATCAATAAGCTAGCTATGTTTTTATGGTTGTACTATTAATTTTGTTTTATTACAAATTATAATATTTATGAGCACATACTCGTAAATTCGTAAAAGTCAAGATTTTTTTATTGATAAGGCCTCCAGATATATAATTAATATCCTTTCGAATGTTGAAGATACTAATTTAAACATTTGAATTGATGATTTGAAGGAGTCACATGATTGATGAATAAAGGCCTAGATTATGAAGCTTGTACCTTGCCTCAAAAGAGATTAAATAGAAGTTGGAGTTGGCTGCCCGCTACTTTTCAGCATTAATCTCGTCAACTACTTTTCCGTCAAGAACAATATGTGCTCTCTCAAACAAGGTTGTTATCTACCCGTAGGAGTCTAACGGGGTTGGTTTTTGTCACATTATCTGCTTTGTAGTAGATTTGGAATAAGTTCGTATTTGTTCTGTCTTCGAAATCATTCTCGAGCTCGGTGCTGTCATAACTCACTATGAAACTGGTATCTCCAACGCGCCTATGGGTGTCCTTACTAAGTTCCCCCTAGTAAGAAAGCGATATGATCGGCGATTAAAGCACTGGAAAATAACAAAGCTGTTGGCCTGGACGGCGCAATTTCCCAGAATTTTCGCAAGCAAGCTCATCCAGGAAATCGCTGCAACCTCTCAAAGTATAGCAGCATGGGTAAGTGGAAAAAGGTTATGATTGTCAAGCTCCCACAAAAAGGAGACCTGATGAAGTGCAAAAACTGGAGAAACATTTGCGTTCTGCCTGCAATCGCCAAAATAATAGCAAAGGTTGACTTATAACGTATCAGAGAACACCACTTGACGCTGTCCTTACTGGTTATCAGTGCTGTGCTGCGGGCAACCTTGACAGGAAACTGAGGTATAAGATTCGATGACGATGTATTCTTGCTATATAAAAGGATAATAAGTCTCCATAAAATAACAACAAGAGTGGCGACAGAAGCAGAAATAGTGGGGCTGAAAATGTTAAGCCTCGGAACCTCCAACACATCTCTGATAAACATTGCTCAACAAACAGTAGAAAAAGTAGAGAGTTTTCTGTATCTTGGAAGTATTGTCTCTACTGAAGTTGGAACCGAACAAGATACCTATCACTAGCCGTATCAAGGAATCTAATGTAATGTATGGCTGTAAGCCTACATTAATAGTTGTTTAGGAAACATATTGCAAGTTTTCGGGTCCAATCGTATATCCAATGAATAACTATATATAATATAACGGGTCAAGAATCCGTTGCGTTGGGGTGGTTAAATTTTAAAGGCCGATGTTAAATGTTAACCACACCTAAACGTCAAGTTTTTAATTTGGTATTTCTCAATTTCAGAATAACTCAAATCAAAACCATATCGTACACTTCGAGATTTGTTTGGTCAATTTTTTCGTCTAAATGTGAGTGCAATCCGTGCAAAAGTTTGAGCAAAGCGGGTGTGTAGGAGATGTGAAAAAAACCAGTGCATGCTCGTACAGCAGAAAATATTACTGCTGTTGGCGATAGTGGGGCTAAAAACCGTCCATCTTAACTCGTCATCGTGTCTAACAATTGCATCTCTGGCGTTCATCGTTGATGAACATTGTGTATAAAGACTTGCCTTTACCCTCTTACAAAGTGCCACTGATTTAAGAACTAAAGCCTTTTGAACATTTCAAGCATTGTCAATGGTGGCAAGAAATGGCAACGGTGGATGATCAGTTTTCGAAGAAAATCATCTTCAGTGACGAGGCACATTTTCACCTCAGTGGGTTCGTCAATAAGCAGAATTGCCGCATTTAGACGAATGTTAATCCAAGAGTGATTGCCGGAAAACCAATGCACCAAAGAGTGATTTTTTGTGCGGTTATCTCTCGTGGTGGCAATATATATTGGCCGCTAAGATCATGTGATTTGATACCGTTGGGCATCATTCTTTGGAGTTATTTGAAAGAAAAGGTGATCGTCGATAAGCCCAACAATTTAAAGCCTAAAGAATGAGATAATTCGGCACATTTCAAAAAACGGTCCTTAATTATGCCTCAGTCATCAAAAATTTGGAACATCGGATAGAGGTGTGCCACCGAGGTCGCGGGGGGTCGGTTATTTGGTCGATATTTTATTCCATACATAATTGAACCATACCAATATTATCATAATAAAAATAAATGACAGTAATTTCCTTAATAATTTGTATTTTTTTTTAAATTAACATCGGCACTTAAACCACCTTTTATTATCAAAGGTACAAGTGACAGTGGATTTGACCCACTCACGCAATGCAGTAGAAACCACTCACTCAAGAAGGCAGAGTCGGGAAGCACGTGGAGAAGAACAGCTAAGGAGGAATCGTCGAAATTAGTGAAGAACTGGGGGGATGTTGTTACATGCTTAGAAAAATTTAATCTTAAATTTCTCTTTAAACCTTTGATTTAGATCCTAGGGACCTTAAAACATCGAGGATTCTCCAAATTGTCAATTCGAAAAACGATTACAATAACTTCCTATGGGAAGTTAATAAAATCGACCGCTTTAAATTATGCTTAGACTTTTGCAACATCATCAACAATCTTAATAAAAATGGAAGTGTCGGATCTCTGATTTTTTCTCAAAAATTGTTTGACCTTATTTTTCGACTTTATTTCGCAAAAAAATCCAATCAAAACCCGACTATCTTTTGGCATTGGTATTTATAAAGTAAATAAATAACAATAAGTGGGCTGTATACTTCTTATTGTTGACAAAATTTTCCAAATGGTCTGTTAGAAAATTGTGTGCTTGACAATTTTGACAAACGTGTTAACATCGTTGGACCTATAGAAACGGAACAAATCACGAAATACTTAGGGACGCAGAGACGATATTTTATGAGAATTTTTGAACAATGTTCAGAACACCAAAAGGATTGTTTTAACAAATTTTAAGATCACTATATCCCATTCCGACTGGTCGACAAAATTACATTTTTTTTCTGTTGCACAAATAAAAGAATATTTTTTTAAAGGATTAAGATGTCCTTAATTCGAATTTTGCCTTTAATTTTTTTTTATCACATCAGGTTTTTAAAATATGCCCCATTAAAAATGCTAAAAACAACCAAAAACGGGTTTTTTAAGCCGAAGTTAAAACTCTAAATATAGTATATTAACAATAAATTGTATAATTATAATGGTTTTGAAAAGTACAAATCTTTCGTTTAGATTAAATTCAAAGCATTTTAGTATTTTACATAGTTTCTGGAAATTCTCATAAGTTATGAGTTTTTAAGTGAATCTATATGAAGTTTCGAGTTTTGGAAAATAAGTTTCGGACTTAATTTTATGTGCAGATTTCAAATTCAATCTCTTATTTTAACTATTTGCTTAAGTTTTAATAATAATCGTTTTCAACATTTTTGTTTATATCTATACTTCTATATATTTCACATGAGCGCGACCAACGAACGACGAATGAATTACAAAATGTGAGTTTATGTACGTTTAAAGACATATTTCCACACAAAATCTTAACAAAACGATAGCAATATAGTTTCTATTTGATTTATGATGCATACTTTTACTTTTCAATATCATATATTAATAAATTTAAGAAAACAAATTTATTCGTCGCGAAAAAAATTTTAGTTGATACTGTCAAACTTTATTCGCGTTCCACATCATCCACACTCGCAACGAATAAAATAATCGCGCGTACTTAACCTAAAAAAATCATTCTTGTTTTGGTTTCGGTGGTGAATGGTGTTCGGCTGTGCGAATTAAAAACTCTCATGTGAAAGAAATGTCAAAATCGACGAATATTCGTTCATTCGTTGGTCGTTGGTCGTGCTCATGTGAATAGTGCTTTATACTTTTACTTTAATATTATAAATGCGAAAGTAACTCTGTCTGTCTGTCTGTTACTTAATCATGCCTAAACTACTGAACCAATTTGCATGAAATTTGGTATGGAGATATTTTAATACCCGAGAAAGGACATAGGCTACTTTTTACTCCGGGAAAATGACGCATTTCCATGGGAAAATTCAGGTGGGCCGATCGCTTTTACGCCTAAACTACTGAACAGATTTAAATGAAATTTGTTAAGGAGATTGTTTGAGACTTTAGAAAGGACATGAGTTACTTTTGACCTCGGGAAAACAACGTATTCCCATGGGAAAAATTACATTCCGGGGAATCTGATCGCTTTCACTCCTAAATTATCAAGGTTAGGTTAGGTTAGGTTAATGTGGCTGTGGATACAAAAACCACACACTTAGGCCAGAAGAAAGGCCCATTGTGATACCACATGAATCTAAAGAATTACTTCTCACTAGTTGAACCATTTCGAGCTTTTTATAAAGCGAAGGAGATATCTGATATCCTTTTTAGCTAGTTCACTGGGATCATCAAAAGAGTATTCTCCCAGATGAAGTTTGCGTCTTCGTGAAAGAGCAGGGCAGGTGCAGAGGAGGTGAGAGATTGTTTCTTCTTCTTCCTCGTCCATACAGCTTCTGCAGAAGTCATTTGAGGCTACACCAAGCCGTGTTGCGTGTCTGCCCATAAGACAGTGTCCCGTAAGGACACCTATTAGGGAGCTAATATCAAGTCTGCTTTGGGATAGCAAATCTTTAGAGCGCTTTAGGTCCAATGAAGGCCATATTAGTTTTGTGGCTGCGCATGTTGGTAAATTGTGCCACCTAGAGTTTGCTATCTCGAAAGCTTTTTCTTTTAGCAGAAGCTTACATGTAGCTATTGGTATACCTATCTTCTCCCTTTCAGGTGAAATAGGTATGGCAGTTCCATTTTTAGCGAGTTCATCGGCTCTACAATTTCCTGCGATGTCTCTGTGGCCCGGCACCCAGCATAGGTGAATGTTAAATTGCTGCGCCATCTCCATAAGAGACGATCGACAATGGAGGGCCGTTAGAGATTTGGTTGAGACGCCGTCAAGAGACTTGATAGCAGCCTGACTGTCAGAGAAGATGCGTATATCAGAAGCTGATATCACGTTTTCTCTTAGCCAGGAGAGAACCTCTTTGATCGCTAAAATTTCCGCTTGGAAGACGCTATAATGATTAGGGAGGCGGAATGAGATGCTTAGATTAAGCTTTTCTGAGTACACACCACTACCAACTCCCTCATTTGTCTTGGATCCATCTGTGTAAAAATGGATGCTTTTGTCATCTAGGAGTTTTTTGTCTTCCCATTCATCTCTGGATGGAATGGATACCTGGAAGTTTTTACCAAATTGGGGTTTTGGGATAGTGTAGTCTATGTACTTTGGTATAGAACCAAAGAGGTTCAGAATGATGGAGTGCCCAACATTGTTGTTGGTCCATTGAGATGAGGCGTTGAGTCTTATAGCTGTACTCGCTGCCATTTGTTTGCTGAAAATGTCGAGGGGTGTCAGATGGAGGAGAGTGTCCAACGCTGCTGAGGGTGTGGTTCTCAAAGCCCCGCTAATGCAGAGACATGCAGTGCGTTGGACTCTGCTGAGTTTGTCGTAGTAAGTGACTTTCTCCAGTGTAGTCCACCATACTGCAACCCCGTACATAAGTATTGGTCGGATGACCGAAGTGTATAGCCAATAAGTTATGCGAGGTTGAAATCCCCATTTGTTTCCTATGGCTTTCTTGCAAAGGAAAAGAGCTGCTGTAGCTTTTTTAACTCTTTCCTGAATATTAGGTTTCCAACTTAATTTTTTATCCAATATCAGACCAAGATATTTGGCCTCATTGGTAAAAATTAGTGGTACACCTTTTATTGAGGGAGGTACAATTTCTGGGATCTTGTATTTCCGTGTAAAAAGGACGAGGTCTGTTTTTTGAGGATTAATACTAAGTCCGCAGTGATCTGCCCATCTAGTGAGCATATTTAGTGCGTTTTGGAGGAGGTCTCTCAGTGTATTAGGAAATTCTCCTGTGACGGCGATAGCAACATCATCGGCATACGCAACCACTCTGTAACCTTCTCTCTCAAGGGATATTAGTAGCTCGTTAACCACTATGTTCCACAGGAGAGGGGACAGAACACCACCTTGCGGAGTGCCTCTATTGACAGACCTTTTAGTACAAAAATCCCCCATCTTAGAGTTGATGATCCTGCTTTTTAGCATTAGATTTATCAATTCACAGAGTGAGTATTCGACGTTTAGGGTCGTCATAGCAGAAGTGATAGCGGATGTGTCAACGTTGTTGAAAGCGCCTTCAATATCGAGGAAGGCCACCATAGTATATTGTTTTTGTTCTAGGGAGTATTCGATAGTTCTTACCAGAGTGTGTAAGGCTGTTTCTACCGATTTCCCTTTGCAGTAAGCATGCTGAGTCATTGATAGTCTCTTATCAATGCTGTTACGTACATGGATATCAATCAAACGTTCCAGAGTTTTGAGAATGAATGATGATAGGCTAATAGGTCTTAGATCTTTAGGGTTGACATGCGAACATTTGCCCGCCTTGGGAATGAAAACTACCTTTACTTCTCTCCATCGCTGAGGTATATGGACCAAATCTAGACAACTTTTAAAAATCATCTCAATGATGGGTAGAGTTATGTCAGTCGTAAATTGCAGCTCAGCTGGTATGATGTGATCTGGCCCTGGAGATTTGTAAGGTTTGAAACTATTCAGAGCCCCAGTCAACTTCTCTTTTGTAACAAGACCTTGAGGAAAAGTTAAGTTAATACCCGACCCAGGATGGTTTGTTGTATTAACGTATTTGGAGCTATCAGGGAAGTGGGTGTCAAGTAGCAGGTTTAGCGTTTCTTCGCAAGAGTTAGTCCAAGTACCATCCAAGTTTTTTAGACAACTAGGCATGGTTGGATTTGTCGAGAGAATCTTCCTTATCCTTGATGCCTCCGAGGATTCTTCTATTAAGCTACAGAAGGATCTCCAAGAGGATCTTTTGGCTATTCTCAGTTCCTGTTTATACTTTTTGAGGGATTCCTTATAGGAGTCCCAGTCTTGTGAATGTCTAGTCTTTTTTGCACGATTAAAAAGCCTTCTACAGCCTTTCCGGAGTGTACCCAGTTCAGCAGCCCACCAATATGGTTTCTTCTTTCCCCGCACTGTAGTGAGGGGGCAGGCAGTTTCCATGGCTTTATTAAGGGCTGCTGTAAGCTCATCGACTTTTTGATCGAGTTAAAAAGCGCACAAGGGCGGATCATAAAGTTCTGGTTTAATCAGATTCTTCAGAGTAGCCCTATATTTTGGCGGGCCCTGGTGGTCGTGGCCCAAATACGCTGATACCAGCCAGTAGGTATGGTTATCTATTACCATACTGGTTGTGGTGACGTCTTTATCACTGAAATTAGAGAGTAAAAATACATTTAGATTACGTTTTACTAGTATGCAGGACCTTGGGTTACCTTTTCCTGTTACATAGAGCACGTAGTAACCAGGAGTTCTCAATCCTCGAACCAGGGATTTCACAATCCAGGGTTCTTGGATGAGAACGACATCTTCTCTAGTTTTTGGCAGGCGGAGAAGTAGGGAGGCCGAAGCCGTTTTAGAGTGTTGGAGGTTAATCTGTAGTATTTGCAGCATTTTGGCTACAAGTTGGCAGATCAACCTCCACCACTGTTAGATCCAGCTCATCCAGATCAGACGAAGAAGAACCTAATAGTTCATCTTCCTCCTCTCTGGGGAGAGCTTTGTCATTTGAGTCTTCGGTCTCCATTAGGGATAAACCTCCGACGTTTTTAGAAGAAGACTGTGCTGCGACAGAAGAGGGCCCTGCCACATTCTCATCCACATCCAAGGATGGGAAGGTGATGATGTCACTTTGACTCTCTACGTCTTGCGGCACAGCTTCTGAAGAGGGTTCGGAGGAAGACCGTGCTGCGACAGAAGAGGGCCCAGGTACAACTTCATCCACATCCAAGGAAGGGAAGGTGATTGTAGCACTGGAACCCCCAACGTCCTGCGACACAGCTTCCGAAAAGGGTTGTGGAGGCTCGCATGAAGCGTCTACCTCATCTTTTTTGTAGATACGCAATGTAATTGTCCCAAAACCGTATCTTATCACTCCCTTATCTCGCGCCAGAGAAGCCACAGAGTCTTTATTGATAACGATAATCGCATTTCTATAAAGACCCTTTGGCTCCTCCAGTTTCACGATCTTCCAGTCGTGACAAGGGAGGTCCGGGTTGCCAATCTTTATGATTTCGCGTATGTCATCCGGACATGAGGGTTCTTTAGGGATCCACGTGCGAGCTCTCGGCCTGCATGGAATGTCCTCCTTTGCAACGACCTCGAGTTTTGCACCTGGCCAAACTTCGCCCAGCATGCCGACAGCAAGCGTATAAAGATCGCGCGACCTCTGATCTTTACAAGCGATGAGCTTGACATGACCTTGATGCCAACCCTCATCGCTTGTTACAGGCGGTGGACCCGGATGATCCAGCATGACTTTTAGAAAGCCAGCCGAGAGCTCCAGATTCACCCTCTGCCAACGTTCAGATGTAATCGTGCCATCAATATTGCTCCTATCAATGACCGCGATAATGATTTTATTAGATTCCTTGAGTACATCACTAAAAGGTTTAGTGAGAGGAACTCTAGGAATGATAGGAGTGCTGGTGTTCTGCACTTTAGGCTTTTTAGGGACGGGAGTGGACTCCTCCAAGGACCTTTGTCGCTTTGACGTGGAGTCGTGGCGACTAGTATTGTCTAGAATGGATTCAGCCCACTCCAGCCTTTTGTTAAGGATGGGATTACTTCCATCCCCCAGTGTTGAACCAGAGGATTTTATAATCCTCATCGCATTCCGCCGTTGTTTATAAGAGCTCCTAGGAGCATACTGGAGAGGTTTACTCTCTTTAGTAGTGGAAAGATCATTATTCACGAACTTTCCACTACCGACATGAGGAAGCGTTTTCGCCAATTGTACATCCTGCACCTTTGGTTTCAGGACTCTTCTGGAGAAATAATTCCCGAGAATCATTGACCTTACTCAGCTTCTACAACTCGACAAGTTCGACGCTCAGGTAGAAGCCTAAATTATCAAAGTTTTGAATAATATTTGGATAAAAGTGGTATTACGGGAAAACAACGCATTCCCAACCCTTATGAAATAAGTTGTCGAACATGTTCGCTCGCGGGCGGGGGTCGCACGTGGTAGACGAGGCAGGTGAGGGCGACAGTAGTGTGGTGAGGGGGGGAGGAAATCACTGAGTGGCTCTACCCGAATGGGCACACACGTAAGGGCACACGCCGTTGTCGGACGCATGCAAATTACAGAGAAATCCTGGAAATATATAGTTTGTAAATTTAATTGTTTCTTTAATACTTAATGATTTACTCGGTTCATTTTGATCATTTAATTTACCAGAGGTAGGTAGGTAGTTTTAAGTTAGTTTCTTTAGTTCATCCGCGTTTTTCTTTTAATATTAATACGTGTTTAATTTTAGTTTTAAAATAATAAACGGTATACAATAGGTACCTACTTAATTTCTAAAACTAAAATGTAAATAGTTACGACAGTCGTTATAATACTTACTTAATTTAAATAGAAGCTTTTAAATAATCTCCGTTTCGTTTACGTTTCTAATTAATCTTGATTTCGTCTACGTTTAGCTTGATATTACGCTAATATGCCTGGAAAACGTAAATCTAATCTAGCGCGTAGTTCTAGCAGAGCTCGAGCTGCGAAAATAGCTAGAAGTCAAGAGTCCGAAGAACAGACCCAAACCCGTTTGGCTTTAGATGGGCTCAAAGAGCTTCTCAGGCTGAAGTTCAGAGTGAAACCCGTAGATCTTTAGATGCTGAGCGTCACGCAGCTAAAAGAGCCGCTGAAACTGTAGATGAAAGACAGCCACGAAGACTTTTAGACGCTAAGCGACATGCATTACTAATTGCGTCAGAGTCAAAAAGTTAAACAGACTGTAACGGCTCGATTACGTTGAGTCGTTCTGGCCAAGGAAGGAAAAACAAAAAACGTCGTATATAAAAATGTATTGCAGTAACCTATCTTCTTCTTAAAATGTATTAACCCTAACCTAACCTAACCTCTATGACAATCACACTTAGTATGGCCTCATCCCAATCTCGGCACAATTCAAACACACGTACAAAAAAATACAGCTCAGGTTTTTACATACTACTATCCAAAAAAACTATCTAATGCGGACGAAGTCGCGGGTAAAAGCTAGTTTGTTTATATATTTCAAAAACTTGATATAATAAAATTGTTTAGACAACAGGTTCGTTACAAGAACCAAACTTACTTTTAAACCGGTTTGCCTTTTTCTGTTGAAAACCATTTTAACAAAAATGGTTTAGCGTTTCATTTAGGTTTTTGTAAGACAGGTGAAAACTAACAACTTCTGAAGTTTTTTTCAAATATTATATAAAATTATATAAATATGTATTTCAACTAAATATTGAAGAAAAGGATTATAGATTTGGAAAATCATCACGGATTATATGGAAAAAAAAGCTACTTCATGAGTTTAGATATAGCCTCAAAAAGCCTTTTTTCGAATTTTAAAAAGTTATATCTCAAAAACCTGATGTGATACATTGATTTTAAAGTCGAATTTGAATAAAGGCCGACAAAACTTATTAGAAAAGTGCAATTTTAATGCCAGTAAAAAAACCTTGCCGACCAGTGTTATTTATAACGATAGGTACCTTAAGTTCATCTGATTCTGAAAATGCATGTCTCTCCAATTGTTGTGTAGGTTGCTGAAATCGTTATAAAATATTCTTAGAATCTTTTGCTATTGAAAGGTTAGTACACGCACCAAAATCATTATCCTTTAAATTCTCTTCAACTTATTGAATATTCAACTCGTGAAACAGCGATCAAGTGAATCAGTTTTTATATATAGAACTTAGCATAGTGGCATTAGAAAATGTGCCATTTTAAGACCGAAAAGGTACTTTACAAAATGTGTCCTTGCACAAAATAACCCCATCTAGATATACGAATACAATACACATCATAACAAAAGAGAGAGAGAGAGAGAGGGGGGTCGACGACGACACGTTGACTTTTAAAATGAAGTAAACGCAAATAACCTGATGTGCACAATTGGTTCAATTCGATTATAATCATTTGCCTCAAAATGTCGAACCAAGAAACAGACGATTTTCAGTCTTAAAAGCGAAAACCATTTACAATCCATTCCTTATACCTTAACAAACCATAGTTAAGGTATGTAGGGTGCCTATACTTTACCCAACCCTCGACCCTCAAACCCACTTAAGAGTCTATATACAGTATACCTACATTCTATGATGGCTGAAATAATAGTTTACAAAATCGAAAAGCAAAACATTGCCTATTACCAGTAACGTATAACGGTACCTATGCAGTACCTACAATATCCAAATACAAAATACAGATACTATACAATACAGGCTTAAACCAAGTAACGGCTGTTAGAAAGCATGTCATTTGCAACACAACGGATACGGCTCAGCAATTGAATGAGAGTACGGTTGAAATCCTTTTTTTTTTTTCAAAATGGAAGCTGTACTAGCTATGTAGGAAGATGGGGATGTGCGCCTATGTAAGCCCACTACCTGTTTTCCTTTAGCTTTTCTGGGCTACGTCAAATCGTTTTAAGGATCGTTTAGCTCCTAATCCATGTGACAGTCTTTTGTTGAAAATTGGAATCCACACAAAGAAACAAAAGGACACTTCGACTACAGTCGCGTCGCCTAAGGGTAGACAATGAAAACAATACTCACCGAGCTCGAGCATCATCGCCGGTACCACTACCACAGCTAGTCACTGAAGAGGGGAGTACAAGTCAAGTCAAGGAGTAGGTTAGATAGGTAGGTAGGTGGGTATGGGATGTGAGAACACAATTTCAGGTACTTGTCACCGCTGTAACGAGGCTTAGGGTTTCGTTTTGTGTAATCAAACGCAGGTACCTATATTTTGCAATCCCATCATCATCTCGGAGGATGGCTGATGATGTTGAAAAAGTCTAAGACTTTTAAGTCGGTCGATATTATATAGTTATGGTTTTTCTAAAGCTTAAGGAGTTCAATATTCTATTCTGGCTTCAATGCATGCAAATAGGCTTCCACATCATCATAAGCAAAGGGGAGAGCGCCCCGTGGCAAGTGTAAAGCGTTTTAAAAGAGGCGAAACACTTAAGTGAGAAAGATAGAATTTTAAGCGACAGGAAACTATATAAACTAGTCGTTTATTTATTTAAAATTACAAGAGCGGCAGGTACTCGTACTCGTGTTATTTAGGTTATTATTGAAGCTAATAATTAAGTGGTGGTTAGCTGTCCTATACAAAAATGTTCCATTTCCGATGGAAAATGTAGTAAGGGTAAGTTGTTGGTTAGAAATGTCTGTTCGAAGTTCAATTGCCAAAGACAATATGAGCAATATGCATAAAATATATTCAATATTGCATCGAAAAGCCTTGAGCAAGAATACAAAATTTCAGTAAAAAAAAACCTCAAACACTTTTTTTTTTAACTTCCCATATAGAAAGTAATTGTAATCGGTCCGATTTGATGAATTGAACGTTTTTGCATTTTTGACGTTTTAAGGTCCCTATATAGAATCTAAATCAAAGATTTTTAGAGAGATGTCTGTGTGTACCTTTTTTCATGAATCCCAAAATTGGTCCCCAATCAAATGTCGTGAAGCCCAAATAAATTTTATATTAAAGAACGCCCAAATTGTTGGTTGTCATTTTGCCCATTCTTATGACATAGGGATTGGGCTTTGTGACACTTATTTTGGGCATTACGATGATTAATGATTTCTATTGTTTCTTATATCTTATCACCCAACGACATATAATCCAAATCATAAAATACATTTAGCCCAAATAGAGAAACGTCGTAAAATATATCACTAAGAAATTAAATGTCATATTACCATAACCCGAACCAGCTTTCAATGTCGTAACGCCTAAATTAGGAAATGTCATAACGACCGGGGGTCGAATGCAGGGAGCATTTAACCCCCGTACATATTTCACTGTTTATACGCACTGATCAAGGAAAACATTTCGTTTTATTTCACTTTTAAAACTGACCTTATTTCATTTTCTTAAAATTAATTAAAGTAACGCTTTCTTGACGTTCCGAGTTTTTGGGCGATATGATTTTTTTGTCGGTTAACGTTACATTTGGGCGATCAAATTTAAAACTCAAAACGTGCGTCGTAGTGTCGAAAATAAACAAATATTTTGTCTGAATGCCCAAATGTTTAAACACGTGACATCTTTGGGAGATATGTCAATTAGAAATTTGGCCGTTATGATATTTTAAAATTGATTTGGGCAATATGACTTTGATGTTGGGCCTTGTAGCATTTTCTGTTGATCAATTTTTGTGGGCGATAGAGCCATTATTGGGCGATTTGACAGTTTTAATATTTTGACGTTATTTTATTGGGCAACAAGACCGAACGCTTCTTTTTCTTTGAAATGTCAGAAAACCTACAAACATTTTAACGCCCAAGGGTTTGCCCAATTCGTACAACAATAAAATGTTTATAATATTGTTTTGGGCGTTATGACATTTTTTATTTGGACAATATGGTTTTGAGCGAACATTTTGGTTGACCCAAAATATATCTCACGAAGCAATATCGCAAGTGACTTCAGTTAAAATTTATATGTATGTGTCAGTTAAAATAGATTTGAAACCAATGATGTATAACTTTGAGGAAATGTCTCTTGCAATAAAGCCATATTCGCTTGAATTGTGCGGAATGTAGCACCGTCTTGTTGAAACCACATAGTCTCCAAGTCGTATTCTTCAATAGCAGGCCCCGTGCTTATGCAAATAAACCTTTAACTCTTGAGCACTTAAATACCAACATTCGTGAGATTATGGCTGAGATACCGCAAATATGGGTCCAAATGTGGTCGAAAATTACCTCAAAGAATCGATGCAACAATTCGCGTGGTAGTCATTTAAATGATGTAGTTTTGACACATAATGTCAACTATCAAACTTTATAATAAAAGAGAAATATCATGAAAACCAATATTTTATATATTTTATTTACGTTTACTTTTAAAATCGCAAAATGGATAACCATGTATGTATGTTTAACAAAAAGCATTTTTGGGCTGTAGTGATGCACCTGCACGGGAGGAATTTTTAATTTTTGGGACAGTGCTCTAGAACTACGGAAAATATTGCTGCTGTAGCCCTTGGTCTTGAAGAAAATTCAGATTTGTCGATGATCTTTTGAAATATGCAAACGACAGTAAACCGTATTCTGCATAAGGACTAGAGGCTTTTTAAATTCAGTTAACACAAGAATGCAAGCAGATTGATCACTAGCAACGTCGGACCTTCACTGATTGGGTCCTTGAAATTAGTCAAAATGATCCGGATTTTCATCGAAAAACCATCTTCAGCGATAAGGCCAATTTTTACTGGGAGGCTTCTTTATTAATCATAGCTACCTAGGAATATCCAAATAATTGTTGAAAAGGTTCTCTATTCTCAACGTGTCACTGGTTGATGTGAGTTTTAAGTGGGTTGTTGGACTTTACTTATTCGTAACTGAGTCTGCTGTTACTGTTGCGATGAAAAGACTGAACAGCTAAGATACGATTAATGATACAAATTCATAAAATTAAAGGGCAAACTACAAACGAGCGTTGGAATTTCCCAATATCAAATAATGAACTAATAAAAAAACATTTAAAAAGGTGTTCGACTTGGATGTGCCATTGAGAATATTTTCGTGCAGGAATTTACAAGTGCGATCTTTTAAGGACTTTTGTATAGAACATCTAAAAGAGTGTTAAAAAACAACTGTTTTGATTTAATTCGAAACACACATGGGCTCTGGAAAGACCTTAACAGCTACAGGAAGAACAAAAAATACAAAAAAGCGGTACTATCTAGAGCTTTGTAAGTTTAAAAAACGAAGTTTTAACCTTAAAAATATTGAAACAATAAACAAAGCTGATTTCTGGAAAACAGTGAAGCTTTTGGGTTTAAAGACGACTTTAATGTCTGCAGCTCTGCACATAGACCTTCTTAAAACACCATTTTTAAGCCTGAAAAATCGTTCCCCATTCAATATGCAACCCCTTTAATAGCCGATGAAACTCTTGATGTTCCATTTTCTCTATCTAAAGTTGAAGCAGCTATACAAAACTCTAAAGATGGCAAAGCTCCTAGGAAGGACAGAATATCTTTTGAATTTTATAAGCATCTCACCCTCAAATTTTTACAACTCCTTACTGTCGATTACAACAACATTTTTGAGACGGCCAACGAACGCTCCCTGAGTTTTCGATCAGCAATCATCTTTCTCTTGCATAAAAAAGGCAACCCTGAAGATCCAACAAACTACAGAGGCATTTCATTTCTAAACATTGCGACAAAGCTTTTTAGTTCAGTATTGTATACTAGATTATCCAATTAGATTAAGAGCAAGGACATTTTGACTGAGTTTCAAGCAGGGTTCAGAAAAAACACTCAACAGTCGATCAAATATTTTCTCTAGTAAATATAGATGACATCTACAAGAAGAATGGCAAAAAGCTGTATGCCTTTTTCGTCGACTTTCACACAGCATTCGACTCTATTTCTAGGGAAGCTCTCTTCTACAAGCTCTATAATTATGGAATCTATTTAAAAATAATAGCAGTCATCAGAGCAATGTATAAAAAAACGTGGCACGAGTTTGGGATGGAAAATGGGAGCTAAGCAAGGATGCGCTTTAAGCACGCTACTGTTCAGTCTAAACATAAACGATATAACAAACTCAGTGAGAGGCGATATAGTGCTTGGTGGAAAATCCATTCCTGGTCTCATGAATGCTGACAATATAACCTTCCTGGCCGAATCTATAGACGGAATACAGTTGATGATGAATAGACTTCAGTGATATTACAAATTCTGGAACCTATCAATTCATTTATCAAAGTCCAAATTAATGATAGAAGCGGTGGAGGGAGATTCTCTAGAATAGACTTTTTAAGAAGAAGCCGTAGAAATAGTTAAGGAGTACAAGTGTCTGGGTGTATTGAATCTGAATCTAAGCGTGCAATGTATACCGTGTGGAGAAGCTGTTATTTGAGAAATGAGGTTTCACATATTGCTAAATACAAAGTTTTTCGAGCAACCGCAACTGCAATTCTTTTTTACGGAGCGAAAGTGTGGGGATACATGGTTACATTATCAGAACACCCTACCATCACATTATAATTATTCAAAACACCCTCTATCAATATAAAACTGTAATGCTAACACAAGATACACATCAAAGTGCATATCAGCACATTTAAGCATAAACAATTTGTGTGGGAGTTCATCCCAAAGTAGATTCTATATATCTTGTGTCAGCAATAATAAGACAAAAGAATTATGATCGTCAGTCAAACTTAGATTTGCTGACTTAACATTTAATTAATATAAAAAGGGTTTCATCTGAGCAATATCGCTTCTTGTTCATTTCAATTCAGTCAAGTTTAGTTGATCTTCGTATAGCCTAAGATTTCCCCCGACCCACGGTAAGGGATCTGAAGCTTTTTTTAAATAAACTAATATTGTTAAAAATAAAAACGGAGTTCTCATTTAGTTGTGGTATTCTCTAAAAAGAGAATACAAATATTATATTTTTTAATTAGTTTTCGAACCGTAAACAAAACTGGCGCAGTCGGTAGGATCTCGAAAGATCAATGAATCGTACTTATTAAAGTTTTATTCGGGATTTAAAAAATAATCGTCCGTACTAATTGAAATAGTTAAATACCGGTTAAGTGATATAACCAAAAAGGTATAGGACAATAAATTAATAAAATTCAGTGAAAAACATAGTGAATACAGATCCGTGAAGGACAATTTCACGAAATCCCATAGAGGGAATGTTGGACTGAAAAAATAAAAAAAAAAATAATATAATATATATTGAATGCAACTAGAGGAAATTAAAACTCAAAAGGGAGCAGAGCACCGCAGAAATACTACACACAAAGTGAAATAAAAAAAAAAAAAAAATATATATTCGAGTGAAAATCGAATTTCGAACTAAAATCGAAAAAATACTAATTAGTAGCTCACTCCAACTAAAATGGAGAATTAATTAAAAACAAAACTGGGACAGAAGAAAAAGTTTAAACAAAAATATAATATACATATGTATATAACCTAAATTGAAAAAGTGAAAGAAGGAAGAACAACTTTACGAGGCAGAACTATCCAAGTCGAAAGCCCCAACGTGTAAAAAGAAGGAAGAACAACTTTACGTGGCAAAAATAATAATCCAAGTCGAAAGCCCCAACGAGATCGAATAATTAAATGAGGAAATATAATCCATATAGGATTCCACCAGCATTAAAACCCGACGAAAAGGAAATCAAATCAACAGATCCAGTAGCAGCAGATCAACAAAACAGTGAACCAGTATTAAGAGTAGAAAATCAGGTAAAAATGGCTTCAATCAACCTTGACCCCCTAAAATTATTAAAAAATTTACCAACCTATAATGGGAAGAATTGTAATTTAATTATATTTATAAAAAAAGCAGAATTTTTAATAAATTCATGTAGGTTGTATAACGAAGGTTCACAAGAATTTATAGTGAGTGAAATAAAATCAAAAATAACAGATTTCGCCCTAGAGGTAGTATTAAGGAGTGGCGACCCTAATAATTGGCAAGACATAAAAAATATTCTAGTAAAGAATTTTGGTGAGAAAGAATCTTTTCTAAAATTAAAAGAACTAGCAGATAAAGTTTATTCAAAAAACATTTCTCAACTATATAATACATTCTCAGAAATCCTCTGTAGACTAAATAATAAATATTATTTATCTGAAAATAAACCGGAAGAATACAATCCTTTCAATAATGAAGCGTCATTATTATCTAAATTTTGTGAAAGAATACCCCCGAACGCAAGTTCAATAATAATCAATCATAACATAACAACCCTTAGCGAAGCATTCTATAAATTAGAATCTTGTCATTGGACAAAAGAAGATATTCATAGTAGGAACGATAGAAACATTAAAAATAATGAGTACAAAAATAATTTTAATAACAATAATAATTTTAATAATAATTATAAACCTAATAATTTTAATCCAAACTATAGAAACGATAGAAATTACAAAAATGATTTAAAAAATTTTAATTATAGGAATAATAACAAGAGAAATTTTAATAACAATGGTAAACACTTTAATAGAAATAATAATCAAAATCAAAACGAACAGTATTATAGGCAACCGAACAGAAGTGGTAATTTTTCCAATCAAAATCGTAATACATTTGTTACGCAAAGAAATATTCCAGAACCAATGGAAGTGGATCATTTAACCCAAAGTACACCAAATTTTCAAATACAGGCCTCAACAGACCATTACCCTGCATAGATGTCCATATTTTAAATAAAAAGCTTAAATTATTAGTAGACACAGGAGCTGCAACTTCTATTTTGAAAGAAAATATATTTCCAAAACATTTTGAAACTAAACTAGATAAACCACATACCATTAAAACATTATTTAGAGATAATTTAATACGTACAAAAATAATTTTGCCATTACCAAGTGAATTTAATAAAAAAGAATCGACCATGGAATTTTTAATTACTCCAATTACGAATAGTACATTCGATGGAATTTTAGGAAACAATATACTTATACCATTACAAGCCGAATTATCATACTATACTCATACTGTGAAAATTAATAATATAGAAATACCATTACTATCCAAACCCAAGGATGATTATCCTCTAGAAAATTATATTCTAGAGTTATCAAATACACAAATAAACTTATGTAGAATTGATGAAAATGAAAATTTAATAAATAAATTAATTAAACCTTATATGAACGCGGAAGAAAAGAAAGCACTAATTCAAATACTCAAGAATAATAAGAAATTATTTTATAAAGAAGGAGATATTTTAACTCATGTTAAAGAAGTTACTCATAAAATTGAAACGAAAAATAATAAACCAATATATACACGATTGTATAGATACCCAGAAGTACACAAAAATGAAGTAGAAAACCAAATAATTGAAATGTTAGATCAAGGTATAATAAAAGAAAGTAGTAGCCCATATAATGCACCTATCTGGGTTGTACCCAAAAAGATAGATAGTTCAGGAATCAAGAAATGGCGTATTGTCATAGATTATAGAAAACTTAACGAAATAACCGTGGAAGACAAGTTTCCTATTCCAAATATTGACGAAATATTCAGTAAATTGGGGAGAGCCCAATATTTTACTACTCTTGACTTAGCGAAAGGCTTTCATCAGATATTGGTGAACCCTGAAGACAGGCATAAAACTGCTTTTTCAACAGCTAATAATCATTACGAATTTAATCGGATGCCATTCGGATTAAAAAATGCCCCCGCTACTTTTCAGCGAATGATAAATCACGTATTAGAAGGACTTGTAGGAAAAATATGTGTTGTCTATTTAGACGACATCCTTATATTTAGTACATCATTAGAAGAACATATTTCTTCAATAAATAAAGTATTTCAGAAACTGAAGGAAAATAATTTAAAAATACAAATAGATAAATGCAAATTTTTTAGCAAAGAAACAGAATACTTAGGTCATGTTATTACTACAAATGGAATAAAGCCAAATCCAGATAAAATAAAAGCTATCGAAAAAATACCCATTCCATGCACAACTAAACAAATAAAATCGTTTTTAGGACTAACAGGTTATTATAGGAAATTTATAAGAGATTATTCAAAAGTAGCAGTGCCTATGACAAAATACCTGAAAAAAGGAACAAAGATAAATATTAAAGACCCAGAATATATTACAGCTTTTGAAGAATTGAAATTACTCATATCTAGTGACCCTGTTTTAAAATATCCTGATTACACTAAAGAATTCGTGTTAACAACAGATGCATCAAATTATGCAATTGGGTCTGTCCTTTCACAATCAAATCATCCATTATGCTATGCATCTCGAACCCTTAACGAACATGAACGTAGATATAGCACTATTGAGAAGGAATTATTAAGTATTGTATGGTCAGTAAAATATTTTCGATCATATCTCTACGGTCGCAAATTTAAAATACGAACCGATCACAGACCTTTAATTTGGTTAAGCAACCTTAAAGAACCAAATTCAAAACTCCAGAGATGGAAAATAAGTTTAAATGAATATGACTTTGATATCGAATATTTAAAAGGAAAAGAAAATCGTGTAGCAGATTACCTTAGTCGACTTGAAATCAATGCAATCAATGCAAATGAAGATACATCGTTAGCCACAAATCATAGTGGTATAGAAGAAAGAAATGATCATATAGGAATTTCAGAATTACCTACAAATATGTTTAAGCATCAAATAGAAGTTATAGAGTCAGAAGATGAAAATAAAAATATAAAATGTATATACCAAGGTGTAAGAAGACTAACTATTAAATCAAAAGATGGAGGTGATTATTTTACTGAAGCATTAAGAGAATTTTTACCCGATCACGGAAAAGTGGCATTATATTGTCCAAGTGATAATTTATTTTGCAAAATTCAGGAAAAATATGTTGAGCTTTACAGCAATCAAAGTAAACTGATATTACTAAGATGCATTACGCTTTTAAAAGATTTAAGTAATACAAATGATGCGTTGAATCTCATTGAAAAGATTCATGAACAATATAATCACCGAGGAATACAAGAAACATATCTTGAAATTAAAAATGAATTCTATTTTCCAAAATTAAGGGAATTAATAAGAAGATTCATAAACAATTGTACTGTATGTCAAACAGCGAAACATGATAGAAATCCAGAGAAAATAAAATTTGAAATAAGTAAAACTACACTTAAGCCAAATGAGCTTATACACATGGATATATATATTCCAAGTAAAGATATTTACTTTTTGACAATTATTGACAAATTTACTAAACATTTGACAGCTTTTCCCATAGCTAGTAGAAACGCTCACAAAATAATTGAACAACTTAAACTTAGAAACTCTATACTAGGCAAACCTGAAGAAATCGTATGCGACAATGAATTTAATAGCCTAGCATTTAAAGAATATTGTAACGAAGAAGGAATTAAGATAAAACTTGTAACTCCAAATCATAAGACAGGAAACTCAGATGTAGAAAGAGTGCATGGTACACTCAATGAACATATAAGAATATATAATGTACAAGAAAAGAAAAAGAACGTATTAAATTTAAAAGAGAAAGTAATAAAAGCAGTTAGTATATATAACTGTACAATCCATTCAACGACATTAAGAAAGCCTATAGATTTTATTCAAAACAAAATTAAGTTAGAAGAGTTAGAAGAAATTGGACGAAAGATTCATAAAGTTAAAGAAGATAATATTAATAAAAGAAATAAAAATAAAATAGATTTTGTTGAACCAGATTTAAATAAAGATTTATACGTAAAAGCAGACGTAGTTAGAACAGCAAAGAAGATAGCTGCAAAATATAAGAAAACAAAAGTAGAAAAAATAAATAACAAATATTATGCTAATCAGAAAAAAATACATAAAAGCTTTTTCAAAAGAAAATATAAATATCAAAATAGCGATAAATAATTTAATCTCTTTACAGGCAATATGAAAGCCATAAGCATTTATTTATTCTGCATCATAACCATGGTGAAATCAGAGTTCTTATTGCAAGAAATTCGTAACCAAGCAGGATATATTATTATTAAACAAGAGCCAATTGAATTGATTGAAAGATATGACAAAATACTTCACATTATTAATTTAGAAACTTATAATGAAATAATTAAACAAATTGAATTTTCTATAGAAACAGGCTATAATAATTTTAATGACTTAAGATTAAAAAGACTAATGACAGAAGCATTAGGAGATACAAAATCAAAATTACATAGTATACTTCCTTATTCTAGACAAAAGAGAGGAATAATAAACATAGGAGGTAGTGCACTCCATTTTCTTTTTGGTGTTATGGATAATGATGAAAGATTAGAAATTGAGAATCATTTGAAAATAATAGAAGAAAACAATAAAAATGCTATAACAGAATTAAACAAACAGATAGGGATTAATACGCAATTCCAAACAGAGTTAGAAACTATGGCAGACAGAATAAACAAACATCAATACGTGCTTAGAAATTTTATTAATTCAACAGAAGTAAAACAAGAAAATTTAGCTAAAAGTATATTATCCTTACAAATTAATACCGATATAATGTTGTTAAACAATGAAGTTGAGAAATTACAAGACAATATAGTCTTTTCAAGATTAGGAATTCTAGGAAGAAATATTCTTACAAAAGAAGAAAATAAAAGATTTAATATATCTGTACAAAAATTAGAACATATAGAAAGTAGTTTAGTAACTAGAAATAACAATTTAGTTTTTATTTTAAAAATACCAGTATTTACATATAAATATGAAACCATAATTATTTTACCTGTTCCAAATGAACAAGGACTAGAAATCGAAATATCAAAGTATAAGTATATAATTTATAACAAAACATTGTATGAAAATAATGCAATTAAATATGTTAAACATTTAAAGAAAAGTCCAATATGTATACAAAATTTATATGAAACAAAATACGAAAATTGTAAGATTAGATCTAATAAAGATCAAGAATTAATAGAAATAGAAGATGGCCTCATATTAACAAAAAATTTAGTAGAAACAAGTCTAAATGACTATTGTAATAATATTAAATATAAAATTACTAAAAATAACCTAATACATTTTAAAGATTGCAATATCAAAATAAATGCAACTTTGTATTCAAATCAAAAAGAAACTTTCAAGCAAAATATTTTAATTCCATTATATAATACACTAAACTTTACAAAAATAAATGTTACTTTAGAAAATATACATATAAATCAAATCGAAAATTTAAAAGAATTACAAGAATTAAAATATCAGAACAATGTAAAACATATTATATCATATACAAGTATAACAATCATAATTGTTGTAATTGCAATATTATTATTATATTGTAAGCGTAAAGAAACCAAAAAAATTAAAATTGAAAATAGAATTATAGATACTCAGGAGAGCATCAAACTTAAGGAGGGAGGGGTTACATTATCAGAACACCCTGCCATCACATTATAATTATTCAAAACACCCTCTATCAATATAAAACTGTAATGCTAACACAAGATACACATCAAAGTGCATATCAGCACATTTAAGCATAAACAATTTGTGTGGGAGTTCATCCCAAAGTAGATTCTATATATCTTGTGTCAGCAATAATAAGACAAAAGAATTATGATCGTCAGTCAAACTTAGATTTGCTGACTTAACATTTAATTAATATAAAAAGGGTTTCATCTGAGCAATATCGCTTCTTGTTCATTTCAATTCAGTCAAGTTTAGTTGATCTTCGTATAGCCTAAGATTTCCCCCGACCCACGGTAAGGGATCTGAAGCTTTTTTTAAATAAACTAATATTGTTAAAAATAAAAACGGAGTTCTCATTTAGTTGTGGTATTCTCTAAAAAGAGAATACAAATATTATATTTTTAATTAGTTTTCGAACCGTAAACAAAACTACATTTTGTTCGATGCAGTGGAAAAGGTCCTCCGTTTTTTCATCAAAAGCACCTTATGGCTGCCGAGTACGACACCCAACTATATGCTGCACCTAAAAACAGGTCCAGGCCCCTTTTTCTTGGATACTCTCAAATTACGTTTTTATTCTGTGGCAAGAATAATGGAGATGGGAGAAAACAGGATTCCGAGGCTTCTGCTTAGTCACTTTATTAATTCTAGAGGATGCGTAGGTGAAAGGTATAAGGTATATCTAAAGATAACCTTTCTTTGCTTAGTTCGAAATTTGATGATTTGTTAATGAAAATCGGAGACAGGATGTTCGATCAGTTAACTGAGGTAGCGGAATCATCAATATAAGGAGCTTACTACAGTAAAGTTAACCATTTTTTGGGAAAAAAACCTACTTTTTGACAGATCACACCATACGCAAAATCAGTACAATCTTTAAAGTCAGAGGTAAACTCCTCAGTCTAAACTTTATTCCTCACCGTCCAGATCTTTCTCTATAGTTTGATGTATGCAATCGAAGAAAACTTGAAGACGTGTTCCATTTTTTGGAAGTTTTTCCAATTCCATAAGAACTCCGCAAGAGATACTTTGGAATTGATGTACTCAGTTTAGAGGAAACCATAAAATTGATAACGAGGGTGAAAAGTCTTATACCAATATTGTTTGAGTGCCTTACGATATTGAACATGTAATCAATGAAAGTTTTTAATGTATACAAAATTATTTGCAAAATTTTTTAAATTTAATTTTTAAAAACGTTATATTATATTTTTTTTTAGTATTATTATAATAAAAATTAAAATTTAAATGTCAGTCTGGTAGACGGCCATTGGCCAAAGCATTTAAAGACTTAAGATAAACTTACACAGAAAATTGTGAATAGTATTAAAATTTTGAAGTCAATAAAACTAACTTAACTAAAAACACACAAAGTACAATGATGCCTAATTTAAAAGAATGTCAATTGTGTTCATAAGCTTAATCCGTGAAGCTGAGGTTATGGAAGTAAATTATTATTCTGGAAGAGGGTCATTTATTGTTAATATGAAAATTATTCGTTCATGAAATCGAAGAAAATAAATATTATTCCCGCACAAAATCAGATTACACAAAATGCTGACTTTTCCAAATCCATATAAATCTATACTATTATATAAAAGCGAAACCATTTAAAAGTTTGTAACGCATGATCTCAGAAAGTAGTCAACCGATTTATTTGAAATATATTTTATTATTTTCTATATTGTTATGAGAGTATTTATGGCTTTAATTTTTTTTCATTAATTATTTGTCAAATTTAAATATTATTAATTTTACATTTTTTGTTAATTTTTTTTTCATTAGTTGACTTATACAACCACTCATATCTTAAAACCTATACAATAATCGACAAAGATTAGCATTGCTTCATAAAGTCAATATTGTTGCGCAAATTTTAAGCCCAAAATCACTTCTAAGTTAAACATACAACCTGAGAAATAAATAAAAACAAATTATAAAATTATAAACTTTTTGAATTTATTTTATCCAGGAAATTAGATTCCATCACAATCGCGCGGTCGCTGCTTTGTTTCATTTCATTATCATTCCAACATTTTTAATTTTCTTTTCTTCCTATGCTCTTTCTCTCTCAATATGTGTTCCATTTAATAGTTACGTTTTTTCTCTTACCTAGCTACCTACATATTCAATTTTTCTGTATTGTATTTGTATGGTTCATCAACTAACCTACTCACACACATTATTTTTTTGTTTCTCTAATTCTATCGTCACATCGCTGAGCAGTGTGGCTGTGGGCTCTTTTTTTTAAGTTACTATGGACATTTAATTAACTGCATTGCCGTGCACATGAAATGCCGATTTATCTAAAGAAAAATTAGATCTTTTTAACTTCCCATAGGAAGTTATTGTTATAGGTCCGATTTGTCAAATTGAAAATTTTGACATTTCTCGACGTTTCAAGGTCCCTAGAGTCGAAATAAAAGATTTTTAGAAAGATGTCTGTGCGTGCGTGTGTACGTATGTACGTCCGTACGTTCGCGACGTTTTTTTCGTCGTCCATAGCTCAAGAAAGAGAAGAGATATCGACTTCAAATAAATTTTGTTATACAGATAATAAGGCAGAAAGATGCAGAAAGGGCTCTCAAGAAAATTGCGTGGGTGGTTTTTTTACCATAGCATTTTAAAAAAAAAGGTGAACATTTTGGTTAACCCTAAATATCTCATGAACCAGTGACGCTAGAGACTTGAATTAAATTTTATATTATACATTGTAACGTGATACAAAACAAGTACATTTTAGGGAAAAAATCCAATTAACTGTTTTTTTTTATAAATCAAAAAAACTGAAAAAAAATTTGTCACCTCTAAAATTTTACGACTAAAATATGATCTTATTTCCAAAACAATTTTGTGCATCGAAGAATGATATTTTTTGTCATCTGATAAAATTGACTTTCGACACAAATATCTTTTCATAGCTTTGAGATATTGGCTTTAAACTACTTTTATCTTTCAAAAAATATTGTTGTTAACATTCAGTAAAATTTAAAAAAAAATCGAATAGACAAAAAATTAAAAACCTAAAAAAAAAATTAACAAAAGTTGGTAAAAATTGATTTTCGACTCAAATATCTTTTCAAAAATTTAAGATAATGGTTTCAAACTAATTTTTACTTATAAAAAATATTGTTGTTAACGTTAGGACATATTTTGAGAAAAATTGAATAGACAGTTTTTTTTTACAAAAAATTAAAAACCTAAAAAAAAACAACAATTCTAAAACTTGGTAAAAATTTACTTTCGACTCAAATAGCTTTTCAAAAATTAAAAATATTGGCTTCAAGCTTATTTTATTTCACAGAAAATATTATTTTGGTAAAAATTTGGTAAAAATTGATACATATACACAAACTTTTAAGCAAGACAAATCGACAGACGGGATGGGAAGTTATCAGTGTGGGTCGCATCCCAGCCTCTTTTTTATTTTTTTGGTTCGAGGAAGTGAATAGATTATAATTCTTCCAATTTAAAAATAAAAAAAGTTCTATTATAATAGCTTGAATTACCAATTTTGTATCACTTCCTCGAACAATAAAACTAAAATTAAGTTAAAATTTTCTTTACAAATAACTCGAAGAAGGTACTTACAATGACGTCGATAAAAAGAGCACACAAATATGGGTAGGTAAAGTCAGTTGCACTGCGACTGCACTGAACATGAGCAGATGAATAAAAAAATGTGTCTATGGATATTTACACACGCATACCTATAGATGTATGAGAACATTAAAAACACAAATTTGTTTTTTTTTACCGCAAATCTATACTATTATATAAAAGCGAAACCATATATACATATAAACTAAAATTAATATTATTGTAGAAAATATGCTCAGTCCCATTGAGAAATTTTTTCATATGCTAATACTAATATTCAAAAAATGTTCGTGGTTACAATTTGCGAAGCAACGCGAGCACGGGTCGGCTAGTTACTAATATGAGAATTAATATAATGGACTAACGAGTATATTGACCCATGATATTGGTTCGTCTAGACTCAAGAGTCTAGATAATACTTGATGATGTATAGGCACATTCTACGTATACACATTTATGATATAACTAACATAAAAATCTCATCTGCAGGTACAAAAGGTATTGTTCTACCCACAACAAAATTAAACTTCAAATACATAAAGCAAAAGGGATATTTTCTAAAATAAATTTGAAAATAATAAATTTGACATCAAGGTACAATCAAGATCTTTCTATAGGTACCACCGTATTCACATTCATCTTAACTGGGTTTTAACTCGTCAATATGTTTTAATCCGATAAGTGAGAGATTTATCCTTTCATTCCGATTATAAGTTGATCCTTTTTTTCCCCATCGACACCTTCGTACATACTACATATTTTTCGATTTTGCTATTTTAATAGAATTCAATATTTTTCTAAGTCCCATAATTTGTCTATAAGAAAAAATATACGACATCCCATAACAATTTATTAAATTGAGAAAAAAGAAAATAATACAAATTTTAAACATTTATATAGCCACCTCCTTTTTAGTCCTTCTCATGTCTCATCACAACCTCAAGGAACATTTCGTCATCACTTACAAAAATGCTCTTTATTCATTTATCATACAAAAATATAAAATCCTGTTAAAAGGAGTGTCAGAATGAAATATAGGGTGAGATTTTGATATTCAATCAATCTCAGACTAATAAATATTCCTGTTGAAACTTTCTATAACTTCGAACTCAATAATTCATAAACATATTGAAGCTTCTGTCTGTATATACATATAAGGTTAAGTAGGCACCTTATATTTAAGTTAGGTGGATATTTTATGTATGTACCTACAGGGTGGGTCAAAAGTGACTTTCTTATTTAAAGTGATAATAACTTTTATATGCATTAATATTTACTTTCCATAGAAGGTTATTATGTAACCCGTCAGATTTACAGAATTGAAAATTTTGACCTTTTTCGAAAATTCAAGGTCCATAAAATCTCAATCAAAGGTTTTTAGTGGTATGTCTGTGTGTTCCTACGCTGGAAAGTCCGTATGTTCAGGGAATTTTGTTTAGCTGGCCATATCTCAAGAACCTGAAGAAATATTGACGTTTTACAGGTAGGTTATAAAAAAAGGACCCCGAAACAAGGAATGATATTATCCCGAAAATAATTGTATGAATATCGAAAAATAACGTTTTTGACATCTAGTAAACTTTTTAGAAAAATGGAATGATAGTTTTTTGTTATATCTGCAAATTTCTCTTGTCAAAACTCTCAAGTTAAAGGAAGAGCTCCTAAGAGAACCGTTTGGCAATACGAAAAAAGCCAACTGTGAAGGTCTCAATAATTATTTCAATATCTTTAACTGGTCACTTTGCTTCCTCGATAGTGAAGTTGACGCCAGCGCTGATATGATCACAAGTTTGATTCTCCTGAGAATGAGAACTTTTATCCCGAACAGGTTTTAAAGTATCAGACCTAAGGCAAACGCATGGTTCGACGCCAGCTGTAAATAGGTTATTAGGGTCAAAGAAGTAAGTTTCTGTTGCTATAAAGTTAACCCTACTGAGGAAAGCAAGGAAGGCCTGCAACGCGCATATTCGACAGACCAAATTTATACATGACCAAAAATTACGACAAAACAATACTGCAATGTCCCAAAAGCAGTACAAATTTTTGACCATTTGTAAAAAAGCATGAGGAATTTCCTTTACTTCCTCGGTTCCAACGCTCGTTGTCAATGACACTCCATTTGTTAGCTCTTCATAGGAAGCTAATCTCTTTGCTAGGCAGTTCGCAGACAATTCAACTTTGCGAGTGAGTGTTATGACTTCACCTGTACTTGAGTACGTCAGTAATTCTTTGGTACTAATCTTTTTTAACACTCGTACTGTGGCAAGAGTCCTAAGAGATCTTAACACACATAAATTCGTTGGTCCGGATGGTACCCCCGCTATTGTTCTGAAGAGGTGTTCTTCAACGCTGGCAAAACCACTGCGTAAGCTTTTTCATCTGCCCTATTCCTCCGGTCTCGTTACGAGAGGATGGAAAACTGCATTTGGCCAGCCCATCCCCAAAAAAGGCGAATCTTCCTCACCCTCTAATTACGGACCGATTGCACTTAAGTCCCTTCTTTCCAAGATCATGGAAACGCTGATTAATTATCAGCTCAAGAAATATCTCGAAGCTTCTTAATGACCGGCAGTACGGCTTTTGCAGCAATTGGTCCACTGGTTATCTCATGGTTCATCTCACGTTTTGTGGAAAAGTAAGATTATTGAACTCGATATTTCAAAAGCATTTGATAGGGTCTGACATTAAGCTCTCTTATCGAAAATGCGTGCTTTCGGTTTTCATGAATCCCTCCTTCATTGGATTAGTAATTACCTTTCGAATCGTTCAATTCAAGTAGTATTAGATGGGTTCAAGTCTGAAAACCACAAAATAAATGCTGGTGTGCCCCAGGGCTCTGTTCTATCTCCAACACTGTTTTTCATTTTTATTAATGATCTCTTGTCTGCAACTACGCACTACGCGAATGTGGAATGCCTAACCACACTCTGTCTTTCCCAGTCATTGCAGTATTCAAGAATTTAAAACCAATGTGCACCGATATCTCCTTTTAAACAATCTCTAATATGTACTAACAAAATTTCAATTTCGACTCGAATATCTTGAAAAAAAAACTAAAGACTTTGGTTTTAAAATAATTAATCTTATGCAGAACACTGATTTTAATATTTGTAAATTTACTTAAGAAAACTTAAATTGACAGTTTTAGAAAAGTCCAACTAACAACTTTTTTTTTACAAAAAACTTAACGAAGAAAGCCACAGAAACAACTAAAAATTGATAACAATAGTTCTCGGCTCAAGCTTTTCTTATCTCACACCAAAAATGTTGTTATTGATTAAGTATTTGTAAAACTTTTAGAAATATCGACAGACAGGCACGAATGGGAATTTATTAGTATGGGCCTCTTTTTTGAATATGTATTGCAGTTGGACCCAACGGCAAAGTTTTTCGAAAAAGAGGCTTTAAGCGAAAGTCTGTTTATTACAAATTAAAATGTGCATACTTGCGCATTTGTCGAAATGAAATATACACACTAAAATTTTCTAAAACAATTGAAAGAGAGTCAGTTCTCAATCTACGCCCGAAGATGGACATATATAGTCCGAAACGCGTCGCGTATACATTTATATCGGGTGATTTTTTAAGAGCTTGAGAACTTTTAAAAAAAAAAAACGCATAAAATTTGCAAAATCTCATCGATTCTTTATTTGAAACGTTAGATTGGTCCATGACATTTACTTTTTGAAGATAATTTCATTTAAATGTTGACCGCGGCTGCGTCTTAGGTGGTCCATTCGGAAAGTCCAATTTTGGGTAACTTTTTCGAGCATTTCGGCCGGAATAGCCCGAATTTCTTCGGAAATGTTGTCTTCCAAAGCTGGAATAGTTGCTGGCTTATTTGTGTAGACTTTAGACTTGACGTAGCCCCACAAAAAATAGTCTAAAGGCGTCAAATCGCATGATCTTGGTGGCCAACTTACCGGTCCATTCCTTGAGATGAATTGTTCTCCGAAGTTTTCCCTTAAAATGGCCATAGAATCGCGAGCTGTGTGGCATGTAGCGCCATCTTGTTGAAACCACATGTCAACCAAGTTCAGTTCTTCCATTTTTGGCAACAAAAAGTTTGTTAGCATTGAACGATAGCGATCGCCATTCACCGTAACGTTGCGTCAAACAGCATCTTTGAAAAAATACGGTCCAATGATTCCACCAGCGTACAAACCACACCAAACAGTGCATTTTTCGGGATGCATGGGCAGTTCTTGAACGGCTTCTGGTTGCTCTTCACTCCAAATGCGGCAATTTTGCTTATTTACGTAGCCATTCAACCAGAAATGAGCCTCATCGCTGAACAAAATTTGTCGATAAAAAAGCGCGAAACACATTTCGAACCGAACACTGATTTTGGTAATAAAATTCAATGATTTGCAAGCGTTGCTCGTTAGTAAGTCTATTCATGATAAAATGTCAAAGCATACTGAGCATCTTTCTCTTTGACACCATGTCTGAAATCCCGCGTGATCTGTCAAATACTAATGCATGAAAATCCTAACCTCAAAAAAATCACCCATTATAAAACTATAAATAAAAAACTAATATTGTGATATAAAAGTAAACAAAAGATAATAAATAAAAATACAAAATTAAAATAAAAGTTTGTTCGTTTTTGTTTTTATTTTTATTCAATAACTATTATAGTTTCCAGCTAAATTTCTAACTACTAATTGGATTTTTTTAAGGAAATTGAGCACAGAATGAAATCATTTTGAAGTCAATACCTTCATTTTTTCACGACGGGAGCGTATCGGAACCCCCTTTTTAAAATCCCTTTTTTTTTTAAATCCAGAAAAAAAAAAGTTTTAAAAACCCGTCTTCTAAAATACCACAATTTTAAAATCCCGACTTTTGAAATCCCGCTTATTTAGAATCCAGATCAATTAAAATCTCGCTTTTTAAAATCCCGCCAAATTCCGACAATTTTGTTTTTTTTTTTTTACAAAACATGTGCAGTGCATGTCAAAAACATTATTTTCTATTAGATACAATTATTTTGAAACCGAAAATCAATTTTTACCAACTTTTAGTAATGTATTTTTTAGGTTTTCATTTTTGTACAAAAACCGTCAATAGGATTTTTCTTAAAATTTTACCAAAAAAAAAACGAGGTGACAATTATTTTTTTCAGTCTTTTTGATTTATAAAAAAAAAACCGTATATTGAATTTTTTTTAAATCATATCAGTTTGGTATAACAAAATTCATTTAAAGTCGATATCTCTACGTACGGACGTAAGTACATACAGACATCTCTCTTAAATTCTCTTATTTAGACTCTAGGGACCTTGAAATGTCAAGAAATATCAAATTTTTCAATTCGACAAATCGGACCGATTAGAATAACTTTCTATTTGAAGTTAATTAAATAAGAGATGAGGGCAGACCCACGTCTCGTCTGTAAACCAGGCAACCTTCCAATAGGTCCAGAATCAAGATGGGGGCTAGCGAGAGTAGCATAAATATGCTGAAACTCTTTAGACCAACGTTTAACAAATCCTAACATGGAGTTGGTTTTACTAACGATAGAAATCGCAATTGCTTTTTGTAAAAAATAAGATCGAATATTTCCCTTATAAGCACTGTGCAGTAGTTCCAACAAGTTGAATTTACATTTCAGGACTATAAACAATTTCAGGCTTCAAAAGAATTTCGATCATATCCGGATACCTTTAACGATTTATGGTTTCGGTATTATGGCGACATCAGTTTCAAAGGATGAGGGTCTAGTAATTATTTTGATGTTTGACCACAAAATGTACACAAGTGAATGCAATTCCCGCGGGTCAACCTTGGATTCTCAATATTGATTATTAATGAATCTATTTAACTGTGAATTAGCGATGATCTTGAGCTAGTTCTTCAGGATCTCCTGACTTTAATTCTTTCCGAAATTGGTTACTGTGTAGAAAACTGTTATTAAAGCTCTAAAATAGCAATGAGCTGCACGACACACCGGGCAAGAAATAATGCTGAATGATATGCTTTAGTTCGGGCAGTGCTTCTTAATGATTAAATCGTGTCACCAGTTCCGTGATCCTGTGCATAGAGGATGAATTTCGCACATTCAAAAGACGCTGAAAACCTCATTGGTTGAAATAAACAAATCCGCTTTAAAGCACTGTATGTTAGTTTAGTAAATGTCCCATGTTTGTTTCCTTAGTACATTGCAAAATAAAAGAAAAGAAATATTAAAAACGCTTATGATTTTTTTTTTCAAATTAGTAAGAAACTTTTGACTTTTGTAGTACCCGTGGCATGATGGTTAGTGCGTTGGACTGTCATGCCAGAGGTCTTGGGTTTAATCCCTGCCTATGTCATCTGAAGTTTTTTTTTCACGGGTATACTGCCTCTTGCGAGAAATTGACAAATTCTCCAAGAGTAATTCTTGTCATGAAAAGTGCTTTCTCAAAAATTTGCCGTTCGGATTCGGCTTAAAACTGTAGGTCCCCTCCATCCCTGACAACAGTACTCGCACACAGGAATGGTTGAGAGTTGTAAGTCACTAGGCCCTAGTTCTCAAATGACTGTTGCGCCACCCAATTTTTTTTTTTTTAAGAAACTTTTGACCCACCCTGTAAATATATAAAGGTCTACTGTAGTGGCTTGTTATTGGTGTTGTAAATGTTTGGCCTCCTATATAATGTGAATGAGTTAATGCGTATATCCTTTAGCATTGCGTGCCACAAATATTTACTGGCCGATATAAATCAAAATATGTTATAGGCAACAAATTTATTTACCAATAAATATTTCATCACTCTTTATACTGAGTTGAGTTGAGTTGAGTTGAGTTAAGTAAGTGAGTAAGTAAGTGACTGAATGGGATGTAAAACACATTGGGTATTTCTTCAAGACTATCTTTGAGATTTTCATTTTTACTTTAAGTAACTTACCTTTACCATGGTCATGCTTTGAATGCTTTGCTTGAATTATTTGACTTTAGGTTCTTATTTAGTTTAAGGTTCTTGAGGGTAATTTCATGACTTAAGGTTGTTCAAAATAATTTTGAGATTTTAGAATCGTTACTGAGTTCAAGTAATTTAAGTAATGTGAGAACCTTGAACAGGTTTGATAATTTATATTTGATAATTTCATCCTTAACTTCTTATCCAGATTTTCTTAAACGAGTTAACGACTTCAATTGTCTTTATCAAGGATTATTTTTTTATTTAATAACATCAAACTTGAAGGATATTTTTTCAAACCCCATCAATAAAAGCCACTGAGAGTGATTTAAATTAAAAGAATTGTTAACATAAAGACCATCCTTAAATTCTGATGCTACTTTATCTCTAATCCAGATATAAATTTATATTTCTGCTGTAATAATAAACTATTTTGGATGAAAACTTTTGGCAAAAGTTATTTATTTCTTTGAAGAAAAATAAGTCAACCATACACAACCTAATATAATATGTGTGGTGTGCCTGTGTGCAACATATTCCTATACAAAGATATCTAAAAGACCTCATTCAGTGGCCCTTTAATAATAAACTTATTTTAAAGGACATTACTTTTGACTTCTATAGACAAACCTTTTTCTTGGCTCGCTCATTGTCTGTACAAAAGTATAGTACTGTAGAAAAAAAAATTGTAAAATATTAATATTATTTTTAAACTGTTCTAGTAAAAATTTAAAAACAAATATATTTCCTTCATTATATTCTCCATTAGTGGGCAAATAATTAAAATGTTAGTCAATCTGCATTTTGTTATAAATAAATTAATCCTTCCCACGAAAATCCCGTGGCAAGCAGTGACGGATCGTACATTTAATCAAGAAAAAGGGGGGTTACGACTCATTTTCTTCTTTTTGAAAAAGTTTACTTTAACTTTGATCATAAAGTCTCTGAATTAGATAAACCATAAGTTCGGGAATTATAGCTTAAGTACACAAATAATTTCCAAATAAATAATTCAAGAAATTTTATGATTGGAATCGAAGCAACGGTATTTATTTTGATATTATTTAAACATATGACAAGACTTATGTTCTCCCTGAACCATCCTAATTTTTGTGAGAATACTAGATTATCCTTATGTGGGAAGGATGAGACGTCGCACAGATTTTGGAACAATTATTTTCCTAGTCATTTTTGTTTTGGCTAGGCTTGGGCATTGGCAGAGAAAGTGGAAGGTGTCCTCTTCGGTCTTCGCACCTTCTTCATAGATCAGATGAGCTAATAGGACCCGTTCGGATACCTATCAATAAAGATAATTGAGACCTGCCTATATGTAAAATGTGTTTTGTTTTTCCTTTAGAAATATTTGGCCATAGATTAGGTTAGGTTAGGTTGAGGGGCTGACAGTTGATGTCTTAACCGTCACACTTAGATCAATACAGATCCATTGTGATACCCGTGAGTATTGATACTCAAGCTAATAAGAAAAACCTATGTGATCAGTTAGTCAAGCCATTTAGAGGCTTTGACAAAGTTCAGAATTTTAGTACCTGGCGTACTAGAGAGTTCTTTTAAATCCCCAAAGAAAAAGTTGCCAAGCAGTTTCTTCCTTTGATGGGAGAGTGCGGGACAGTGACACAGAAAGTGCGAAGTGTCTTCATGCACCTCCTCGTCACCGCATCCTCTGCATAGATCATCTGAACTGATTCTCATCTTTTTCATATGAAAACCTAACAGATTATGTCCGGTGATTATGCTTACGAGAGATCGGAGTGATCCCTTTTGTAGCTGCATAATTCTTTCCGTTCTTTTTGGCCATAGATTGGCCATAGATTACTCGCAACCTTGTTGCGGGGCAAAACGTCATGGTAGCCAGTACGCGTTTTTCACACCTCAACATCCACAAGGGAAATTATAGTTCTCAATCTACCGTCAACCAGATTGACCATATTGCGATCGACGCTGGACACGCTTCCAGCATAATGGATGTCCGAACTTTCCGAGGAGCTTACATCGACTCGGACCACTACCTCGTTGTAGCCAAGGTTTCCAGCCCCAAGGCAAAACAGGGAGATGCTTTGAGCAGAAATACAACGTCGAATGGCTACAATCGCAAGAAATCACCAAATCCTTCTCCGACCGAGTTACAAGTAACCTCTCCCGAAGTTCTCTGCCACCAACACAATGTATCAAGAACCAGTGGCAACATTGCCAAGATGCAATCAGAGAAGCCGCCCCTGACGTGCTGGGTTTCAAGCAGCCACCAACAAGGAACCCCTGGTTTGATGAGGAATGTCGGTTGGCAAACAACAAGCACGCAAAGCGGCGCGAGCTGCATAGAAGGAGTCTCTAGGAAGGAGAGCTGCTCACAAACTCTATGAGCAGAAGAGGCGAGAGGAACACCGAATTCTCAGAAGGAAAAAGAGAGAGCATGAGAAGCGTGCAGTTGAAGATGTTGAGAGGTTCAAAAGCAGGAATGAAGTTCGAAAGTTTTATGAAACGAAATTCACAAGTACATAAACCTATAACCGAAGGCTGCAAAGACGAAAGTGGAAACATCATAGTGGAACCGCAGTCAATGCTGAGGATATGGAGGGACCACTTTTGCAGACTGTATAACGGCGACGACGAACCGAATTCCGCTGTTAGCCAGGATAATCCATTCAACATAAACGACGAAAGCTTGAATGCCGAGCTCTTCAAAGCAGCTGGAGATAGTTTGACTAGGAGCATGCATGTAAGATATGGTATGAAGAAAGCATGCCCGATGAATTAAACCTTAGTTTTGTGTGCCCGATTCTGAAAAAAGGAGACCCTCTAAACTGGGCCAACTATAGAGGCATCAGTCTACTTAACATCGCTTACAAAATCTTCTCTGTCATAATATGTGAACGTCTAAAGCCCATCGTCAACAACCTGATAGGTCCTTATCAGTGTGGTTTTTGGACCAGGAAAGTCCACAGTCGATCAAATATTCACATTATGGCAGATCCTGGAAAAAACCCAAGAACAACAAATCGACACCCACCATCTTTTCATCGATTTCAAGGCCGCATATGACAGCATCTACCGGGACGAGCTGTATAGAGCCATGTCTAGTTTTGGCATCCCTGCCAAACTGGTCCCTTTGTGCAGGATGACCATGGAGACATCTTTCAAAAGTCTGTCCAATTGCTAGCATATGGTGATGACATTGACATTATCGGAAGAACTCAGCGTGATATCAATGGGGCTTTTGTGAGTATTGAGGCAGAGGCCGCAAAAATGGGTTAAACGGTTAATGAGGGCAAAACAAAGTAAAAACAAACAAAAAACAAAGCTATCGTCAAGAAAGGACCTACAACACCGACGTCGCGGCCAAAATGTCACCATTGACATAAACTCAATAATAATTTAATTTAATTCAAAAATGGAAAAAATGCACATTAAAATCAAAATGAGCATAAAAACAAATGTTTGCTGAAAAAGTTTGAAGTAATAACTTTCTTTGTTTTCAAGGTATACTGCAGTTGAATGCCATTTTTCAGCAGTTTTTAGTTGTTTTTGTAAGTTTTAGTTTTTTTGTAAAAAATTTCTCATTATATTTTTTGAATATAATTTTGATTTGAATATCGATTTTTCCAGAGATATTCTGGTCGGAAACCACTTTTTACTAATTGTTAGTAGACTTTCTTATAAGTTATTATTTCTTATAAAAAGATACCAATTGGATTTAAAACAAAAAAAAAACTAGCAAACTAGCAAACGTCTTTTATAAGCTAAACGTAGTTAAAATCCCATTTTACATTTTTTCCAAGACTATAGAGTTGAATATCAATTTTAACCAACTTTCGGTATTAGGTATTTTTTAGAGTTTTAGTTTTCTGTAAAAAATACATCACTTTGAGTTTTCTAAAACTTGAATGTAAATAACGTCATAATAACATCATTTTTCGTTTGCAAAATATTGTAGGTGCCAAAAATGTTTTTCCAGTTTCTCTTGATTTATAAAAAAAGTTATTTGATTTTTTCCAATGTATACACCTTTTCGGTACCACGTTGCAATGTATAATACAAAATTTAATTGAAGTATTTAGGGTCAACTAAATTTTTCGCTTTTTCCTAAAGAGGCATCCCCAACACAGATAGATCTCAAAAACCATTAATTTTGTTTGTAGAGACCTTGAAAGGTCGAGATAAGTTAAAACTTTCAATTCCTCAAATAGGACTTATTACTACAAAATTGAACAAAATTAATTCAGGAAATTGTCGGGTTCGTTTTTCTTAAAGATTTAAATTATGTGTTCAATTTTTCAAACCCCAAACAAAAGTCCAAAATTCAGTATTCTCATAAATTTTGAAAGAACTTTACATCCGCAAAATCCCATCTTACTAAATAAGTCAGTCTGAATATTTTTTTTTCTAACCCCACTGTAGCCTTTCTAATATATTTAGTTTCTATATGTGCTGTTAATGTCAACTTACATCTTTCTCATAACATTGATTAGAAAAGTTATAACACTCATTAAGAAAATCTGATAAGTTCAAAGTTTCTGTTTTAATTGTAACATCGCCATCGCTCGCATCGCATGTTTTGACATTTATATATAAATGAAGGATTTAGTTTTGTTCGGTTTTGTTATTTTGGTTGAGAAAAGTTTGATTTTCTTTTTTCATTTATATTTTGCTAAAATTTTAAAGGATTTCTTTTCTTTAAAACTAAAAACATGTTCACATGGTTAAACATTTTAAAAGGTTGATATTTAGCAATTCTTTTGATGAAATCTTAAAGATTTTGAAATAGCAAATGGTGAAATTATAATGTTGGGAATAATCCCATTTATTTTTAATTTCATAACTTCTTTCCAGATAGTGAAAGCCTCTTCTCCCCCAAATATTTAGGTAACATTTGGAGACCTAAACATTTTGTTTCTCCTAAATTTCATCACCATCCGCAAACCGCAAGTTTGAAAAGTAAACCATCTTAATTGTTGTCTGATTTACTACTGGGAATAATAAACCTCAACCGTATACAATTTTCAATCCTTCCAGACTCAAATGACTTGAAGTTTTGATAGTCAAAGTGAATACGCCACCACACCTTCCAATGCAATTCTTGAAATAAAATAAACATTCCAGACTTTTTATACCCACGTGCCGGCTAAAACTTTTAGTTCTTCGCGCCAAATCCTTTTTGTTCTTTGTTCGCCAGGAACTGTCTATCAAAAAACACTTTTAAATTGATAAAGTTTGAGAATTGAGAGACACTGCCATGCCGTCGCTTTTCCCTTCTTCTTGCAAACTCTGCTGACTTGACGCTTAATGTAATTTCGTTTTGAAGCAAAATAAATATAGCAATCTAGAACTACCCACTTAATTTCACATCCTTCAAAAGTTCGCCAGTAATTTCTTTCTTCTTCGAAGTTCATCAATAATTTTATTCTTTTTTTTTATTATTTCCCTTGAAGACCGCACATTAAATATATCGGAGGAAGGTACATTACATGCCTGAATCGAATCGGATATTTAAAGGTAAGACCAAGGGGCTAAGCTTAATCACGTCTTTAGCCAAAAATACCGACATACGCAAGAAAAATATATCTCATACACAAAAGGATTCAAAAGCCTTTAGCAAAGATAGGGCATGGGAATTTTCGGGGATGAAATTATGTTTTAGTAATGAGGAGAAGGGGGTGGGGGACGACGAGATGTTGGTGGGTTGATGTAAACTTGATATACGATAATGTCGAACAAAAATCGATGAGGAAAAAAAGAAGACTAAGTCGAAGGAGGAAATAGAAAAAGTAAACTTGGAATCTTTCTGTCGAAACCAATATAATGAGTTTTTGTGCATCAAAACTTCTTGAGATAGGTTTCCGGTCGAAATTCGCAAGCTGAGTCAAAGTTTTTTCTTACTGTTTCTTAGCTTCGTACAAACCTGCCACCCTTCCAACTCCTCCACCGTTCCGTGCGTTGTTGTTTCTTTTTGATTTCGTGATAACTTCTCTGATTATTCATTCTATTGGATGTCTTCTCTTCTTCGTTTCCCTTATCCATATAAAACATTGCATCGTATACTCTGGTGATAGCAATGGTGATGTTGATGGTGATGGTAATGCTGGTGGTGGACACGTTTGGATGGTACGTGCCAGAAACAGACACTTAATTGCTTTTCAATAGTCTGAAAGTTTACATCGTAAAAAAATAAAAGTTTGCTTATTTTTTCTATTAGGAGAAAAGAAGTTTGAGAAATTTTAGTCCAATTTTCTTAAGTTAACAGATGATGTCAAAAAAGGAGTCAGTTTTTGGAATTATTAAAACCAAGACGTAGAAATCTTTAATCCTGAATATTACATTGTAAACGACTAGCTTACGACATAATTAACGTTTGCCCACCACGAAATATATTCTAGCAGCGGTTACTTCTATAAATTTTGTATGATAGGTGATTTTTTGATATTTTCTTATAAACAACACTAGTTTTGACAACTCACGCACGTTTCCTAGTTTATGTCACTATCAAACATCTTCAGTTTGGTCTATAATTTGACAATGAATCGTGCGTTTTCATAACATTTTATAGTTAATTTAATTTATCTGCTGAATTGGCTATTCGAGCTATTATGCCAAAAGTTCGCATTAAATTTACATTATTGGACATAAAACCACCAACACGCTTACGAAGAGTGTGAACTAAGGAAAATATCGTAGCTGTATCGGCCAGTGTAACTGATGACCGTGAATTATTGATTCGACGCCGCCGCGCCGCCGTTCGCAACAATTGAGTCTCTATTATTCCACTACGTGGAAAATATTGCTGAAATACAGTTCGTACAAGAAGAAGTTGAACGACATACCCCAATTCGGAATTTTGTGTGAATAGGTTATTGGAAAGTTGACCAAAGATCCACTTTTTATCAAAGAATTGTGCTCATTATGGTTGAACGGATACTTCTTCCGTCTTGCGATGATAAAAACTTTTCTTTCCGTATAGTATAAAAGCTTGACTTGGATGATATGTGATTTCAACAAGACGGTATCACATGTGCGTAACAATGGACCAGTTGAGAAGTGTTTCGGTAAACAGTTTATTTTACGTTTGGGGTATCTAGATGGTGTGATTTAACAATTAAGGACTAATTTTTGTGAGGCTGTGTTAAGGCTCATGTCTGGTAACAACAATCTTGCATTTATTCAAACCCTGGAAGCAAACATTGAATCATCTATTCGTGAAATAACATTCAAACTGTTAGAAAGAATATGCCAAGATTTTACTACGCGGGTTGTGGTGGCATGAATTAATCTTCAAAAATATATGTACTTATTTCGAGATTTGAACGCAACGTTAATTCGAGTGACTAGATCTATTTGTTCGAATTAACTATGTTTATTTTGACATTCGAATGAAAAAAATTCATTGCAGAAAATTAACCTAAATGAACCTTATCTTGGAGATCAATTGTTTGAAACGGTTTGACATTTTTATTTGATTTAGTGTGACCATTTTAAAAAAAATTTATTCTTAATTCAAAGTTTGTAACAAATTAACAGTTTCTGAATTAAAAAAGTGATGTTAATAAAGTGATAAAGAAAAACATTCAAGGCATGAAATTTAAAATTTTGATTACTATATATTTACTATGTATATTGTTATATTTATTCCTCAAATGAAGTCACACTTTTCAATTAAAATGTAAACAACCAATGATTCAAAAAATTCAAATCGGTGTACTTTTGCATATTTTGTATGAGGTTTCACCCGAGGTGCAGATAATAAGAGATAAAGATAATGCTAACTACAACTTTGCGATTTTTCAATAAAGGAGGCTACCAATTTCTTATCATTAAACACGGATTGTTTCCTTTTGATTTCATTTTCTACCAACTTCTTTTTGGTTTTGTTTTTGAAATCAGAGAAACATCAAGCAAACATTTTTATCTTTAAATTCACTTATTTTATTTACAAACCTTTTTCCATGTACTACCGTCGTCTTTAGATGGAGACCCATAGCTATTGAGCTTGACTGCAGCATCTCTCCAAAACCGGTCAGCATCTATTCCGATTCTCCTCCATTAACTATCTGAGGACGTCTTTCTGTTCCCTATTTGTCCAATTGGAATATGATTGTGCCCTTTTTAAAATTAAAAAAAATATCGTCAATATAATTTACTTTGTTTAATTATCATATACCTACAAAATTACAAAACTTAAATTCATGTTCCAGGAAATATGTGAACAACACAAAAATTACATTTAGTTCGAATCATTCGAAAGTCAAAGTCTACTTAGTTTTCAAAAATAAATGCACTTTCGATCGAAACCGATTCTCAAAATAAGAGTACTAATTGTACATTTGTCTTACTATCGAATCAACTAAAGATTATACAAATTTTTGGAATTGTATTGTTTTCTTTTTTATAATTTCTGCTAGCTCTTAAAAAATCACTCACTAAAAGCAGTTTTAAGTTTGCAGATAATAAGGGTATGCTGAGGCGTAGGTAGAAATGGCGATCTCAAGGCAACCTAGCCTGAGATCCAATTAGCGCTGTAGTGCGCCGTTTTGATATGCTGAGGCGTATTCGCCACATTCTTTCTTGGAGCTCTCTACTACTAAATAATATAATATAGACGAAACGGGACTTTTTCTTTTTTCGAACATAAAATTAGTTTTGTAATGAAATATGATGGGAAGGATAGCATCTTATTGAAAGTCATCGATACAAATATTTTTATTGATGAGTCAAAGATGAAATTCAGTGTTGATTTTTTAATGAAACCTACAGAGTATTTTAATGTATCTGACTTTGCAGTATTTAACAATCAATCAAGCTGTTGTTTCAACAAAACGATGCAACATGTCACACAGCTTATGCTACGATAAACATGGCACAAACAAAAACAACAAAGAGGCTGGGATGCGACCCACACTGATAACTTCCCATCCCGTCTGTCGATTGTCTTTATGTATCAATACTTGCCAAATTTGCGTACTATTTTTTGTAGATTTTATTTTTTTTATGAAAAAACGGACTGTTGGATTTTTATAAAAAAAATTACTGAATATCGAAAACAATATTTTCTGTGAAATAAAATAAGTTTGAAGCTAATATTTTTTATGTTTGAAAGGTTATTTGAGTCGAAAGTAAATTTTTACCAAGTTTTAGTATTTTTTTTGTAGGTTTTTATTTTTTGTAAAAAAAACTGTCCATTCGATTTCCCTCAAAATTTTATCGAATGTTGAAAACAATATTTCTTATAATATAAAATTAGCTTGAAGCCATAATCTCAAATTTTTGAAAAGATATTTTAGTCGAAATTCAATTCTTACCAACTTTGAGTAATGTTTTTTTTTAGGTTTTTATTTTTTATAAAAAAAAACTGTCAATAAGATTTTTCTCAAAAATTTATCAGATGTCAAAAACATTATTCTTCGTTGCACAAAATTGTTTTGGAGATGAAATCATATTTTAGTCGTAAAATTTTCGAGGTGACAATTTTTTTTTCAGTTTTTTTGATTTATAAAAAAACCGTTAATTGGATTTTTTTCAAAAAATATATTTGTTTTGTATCACGTTACAATATATAATAAAAAATTTAATTCAAGTCTCTAGCATCATTGGTTCATGAGATATTTGGGGTTAACCAACATTTTCACCTTTTTTTTAAACTGATATAATAAAAAAACCCACACTCAATTTTCTTGAAAGCCCTTTCTGCATCTTTCTCTCTTATTATCTGTATAACAAAGTTTATTTGAAGTCGATATCTTTTCTGGTTCTAGACTCTAGAGCTATGGACGACGAAAAAAACGCCGTGAACGTACGGACGTACGGACGTTCGGACGTTCGGACGTTCGGACGTACAGACGTACGAACGTACGGGCGTACGAACGTACGTACACACTTACGCACAGACATCTTTCTAAAAAATCTTTTATTTCGACTCTAGGGACCTTGAAACGTCGAGAAATTTCAAAATTTTCAATTCGACAAATCGGATCCATTACAATAACTTCCTATGGGAAGTTAATAAAAAACAAAAACGATAGTTTTTGAAATTGACATCAATTTTACCTTAATTGAAATATAATCTTCGGTATTAAAATTTAAACATGATTTCTGGCATATTTCCATCACGACTGAAAGCCAATTCACTGGTCCGTAATGTGCAACTATATGTTACTAGTGTGGCAATCAAAATCAAAATAATAATTTATATATTATAACTTAGTTTAAGAATAACTCAGTATTCAAACATATTTGATATTGAATTTTGTTTAAATAATCAAACTTGTTTATCGAGTATAAACAAACTTTATTGTATAAATAGTGTTTCAAAAATAAATAAAAATCAGTTCTGACTTGATAGTTAAAGCCAACACATCTCGTTTCATTAAAACTTTCTCTCAGGATTCTACACTAGGTTAGAAAACGTTACGAGTATCTTCAATAAATCAATTGTGGCCCGAGCTGTTTGACTGTTGCGCCGTCTTGTTGAAATATCTTGTTGAAATATCAGCTCCTGCACATCTTGGTTGTTCAATTTATGAACAAAAAAGTCAGTAATCATGGCTCTTTAGCGGCCACCATTGATTGTAAAGTTTTCATCACCATGGTTTTTAAATAATAAAATAAATAATAATATTAAGAGTCCTTAGAGGACCTATTGACTCGCAACCATTCCTGAGGGCGAGTCATGTCAGAAATGTAGGGGACCTACAACAGTTTTAATACTGAATCAGAACGGAAAATTTGAGAAAGCACTTTTCATAAAATCAATTTACTCTTGGAGGATTTGCCAATTCCTCGCAAGAGGCAGCACCCGTAAAAAACTTTTAGGTGGCACAGGCAAGGAATGAACTTAAGACCACTCGTATGACAACACTACGTACTAACCATCATCCACCTTTTTAAATTCCCATATGAAGTTATTGTAATCGGTCCGATTCGTCGAATTGAGAATTTTGACATTTCGACGTTTCAGTGTCCCTAGAATCTAAATAAAAGATTTAAAGAGAGATGTCTGTGTGTGCGTGTGTACTTATGTTAGTATGTTCGTACATTCGGGAAGTTTTTTGAGCCATCCATATCTCACGAACCAGTGGATATATCGACTTCAAATTTTCAAAAAAACTGGAAAAAAAAATTGTCCGCTTGAATATTTTACAAACAAAAAATGGTTTTAACGCCTAAATAATTGTATGCAATGAAGAATAATGTTTTTGACATCAGATACAATTTTGAGAGAAATCGAATTTACAGTTTTTTTTACAAAAAATAAAAACCTAAAAAAAAACATTACTAAAACTTGGTAAAAATTGTTTTTTCGACTCAAATATCATTTCAAACATCAAAAATAAATTCATCTTATAGAAAATATTGTTTTCGACCTTCAGTACATTTTTTATAAGAACCCAACAGTCAGTTTTTGTCATAAAAATTTAAATCAAATCAAAGGTACGAAAAATTAGTAAAAATTGATGTTCGATTCTCGACATCTTGTGAATGACATCTTGAAATGAAGGTATTGACTTCAAATTAACATGTTTAAAGTTTACCTACCTACAAAGAACACCAAACAGTAAGTTTTAGTGGATGTTACGATTTGTGAGGAATATCATCAATTGAAATATCGATGCCCTCCCGGAAGAATGTATTAAGCGACATTTCTTTCGAAAATGACTTTTTGACGACTTTTCGCTTTCCTATCATGTATATAAAAGAAACTAGAGAAAAAATAAAATTGTAGCAACAGCCAAGTTTTTTCCCTGGAATAATGTTGCTCCCTGAAATTTGTTTTATCCGCCAGTAAAATTATGCTAAGCGACATTTTAGAAAAAATGAAAATCTTATTGTCTTAAGCAACCAAAGTTCCACAAAAAATTTTTGTCAGATGTCGCATAGTTCAGCCGATATTGTCGCTTAGAACATGTTGCTACCGGAAAGCTCTTCCATTTGTTGTCGCTTGATACATTTTCTACCCATAACATTTGTCTTGAAAAATTTTAAGATTTTCCGTTAGGTTTATAATGCAACTACAACTCTGCTTTTATACTTCTTTAAATTTCATTCTACTATTCTTTTGTGTTTTCCAATCGCTTTAACAATTTCATCTAGTAGTCAGTTAAATACGTTACTTTTTAATAATGAATCTAGTAGCCTGTTTCACATTTCTTTGAAAATTGGATCATTCATTTCATTTTCTCATTGTTAATGTTGAAGTTGTAGTTGCCGCATTGTTTGAAGTTATTACAGAAGCGAAGGGAATGTAAGTTTCAGAATTTATCTTAAGATTATTTGTTTTTATTGTTACGTTTCTTTTAGAAAATAAATTTGTTGTAGAAGAAAGTTTTTGTTTTTAAAATGAGTGGAAATAATCCAAGTACATCCTCTGGTTTGAAAAAAATTAATTTGCCTGCTTCAAGAGGCAAACTAATGCTGGAATTGGTAGAGAAATCGAATGAACAATGTGACGGAGTTAAAGTAAGTCGATTAACGTATTAAAATGGTATTTTAATTATGCCTAGTGGTACGGTAAATAAAAGGCTAATTTTTATTTCTATGGTAACGCATTTGGAAACCATTCAACCCTCTGTGTTTAGTTCGCCAACGCTATCCACATCAGGATCAGAATCAGATCCCTTTGAAACTCATGGAAATTCTTCTTGGCACTATAATTCCATGGACGATTCAAGTGATAGCGAAATGGGAACCCATTCCCCAAAAAAGAAGGCATATTATAATGAGGGAGTGGTGGATGCGAGATCTTAAAAGGCAGTCAAGCCAAAAAAATCTTTGCAATAAAATCCGTGCAAAAGCTGCCAAAACAAGTGTGGAACAAAGTTCACTAACGAACCAAAACTGCCGAAAAGAAAACAGAAACAAGAAAATATTTCATCAATTTTGAAGGGAAGAAAGAACAGGTTTGTATGCAGTTCTTACTTAAGACCCTGGATATTTCGAGCCGCGTTGTGTCGTACGCTCTTGAAAAAAACTGCATTAAAAACATCAGCTACGGATAAAAGAGGTAGAACTCTTCCAGCAAATGCTACTTCAGAAGAACTTAAAGCAGCTGTTTGCAGTTTTATAGAAAGCTTGCCAAAAGTCCCATCACACTATTGCCGATCCTCGACCAATCGCACTTATCTGCCAACAGAATACTTTAGCATAACCAATTTATACAGGAACTATAAATCAAAACAAGTGGAAGAAGGTAAAAATGCTGTTTCCGAAAAAATATTCCGAAGGATTTTCAAACCCTATAATATTGGCATCCACGTTCCGAAAAAAGACAAGTGCACCTTTTGTGAAGCACATAAATCCCGCGTGTTGGAGGAGAAAGTTCTTGTTTTGAAGTACTACCAACAAAAGGAAAACAGCCGAAGGAATGGATAACCATGATTGCCAATTCAAGGATAAATCCAAGGCCTTACGAGGTTATAAAACTAACTATAGATGATTTTCGCGACTGGAAGAAAGAAGCTTTGAAATATTTTCCAACGCAGGGAGTTAAAACTAGGGAACAAACTAGTTTTAAAATATCTGAATCCAACATTTTTTTGTTCTCTAAGTCATCCTGTGACATCAAGTATTCAATATTTAAGTCTGGAGACATGGAACCACCTTCATACACGTTGGATTTGTGTCGAACTCGAAATCAAGTTAAATGTCTTAAAAATTTTGATGAGCCTGATATTTTATACACCGCAAAACTGCCAATATCTGGGCCAAAGAAAAAGGACTTAGAAACTCTACTCAAGAAGAAGTTTATCCCCGAACGGTATATCCAGGAATACCGAAAAATCATTGACATTGTTGGTGAAAAGGAAGATGTTTTACCAGAGACTGATGAAGAAGACGACTTATCGGAAAATCAACTGAATCAGTGATCTGTAAATTTTCATATCTGAAAAGTTAACTATTTTTATTTATTTTAAAGTTGAACTGTTTTCTTTTTTATTTTCTGAAGTATATTGTTATTTTTAACGATTATTTTAACTTTGTTGATAATAAAAACTCAATAAAGCAAATGAACTAATCGACAATATTTCTTGGAATCCTGTAATATTTCCTACCACCCATTGATCTAAGCGCCATTTAGCCACTGTATCAAGCGACAATCTGTAGACCATGAAAATGTTCTAAGCGACAAAAACTTTTTATCTGATCGAAACTTTGTCCATGTGATAGTACAAACAAAATGTGGCCTAAATCTCAATAAAAATTATGCTTATCACTTTAAAATACACCAATAATTGCCTAAACAGGAGTTTTTTTTTCGTCTCTTGTAAAATTCTTAAAATGTCGCTTAATACATACTTCCGGGAAGGCATCGATATGTATATGGCAGTTATGTGTGTTGACATATTCATTTAAAAGTGAGCTTCATCGTTTAACAAAATTCGTGCGATGAAGATAGCCGTGGCTTACAAAATAAATGTACACAATTTGGAAGCCTTGACCAATCGTCATTCTATTCATGACAAAATGGCCATCAGTTAAAATAGTTTTACCAAGTTAAAGTTCTATATACCTGTAAGAATGATTAACTGATTATTCATTAGTCATATGGAGTTAATTTGGTTGCCATAAAGTCAAGTATCATCATAGTTATATGATATTTTTAAACCACCAACTTAGTTAAAATACAAAATTACTCCAATTTAATTTCTTCTCAAAATCTTTTCTATGCAATATTTTCTATACAAAACAAAAATACTAAATTTTAAATATTAAAGACAGATATCGCTAAAATCAATGTCAAAATAATGTATTCCACAATATCCATCCTCCGAACACGTCACGTACCAACACAGAACACACCTGTTCCTCATATCATCCTGAAGTTCGAAATCCTAATTCCTAAAGGAATTTAAACAACAAAAACCTATAAAATGATGAAACAAACAATTGATTGAATCAATGATGAAATATCAATGCAACGACATTAGGTTTTAATCATCCGAACTGAGAAAGCAATTGTTTAGAACTCAACCACTCTAAACGTGCCTGCCTGCTTTCCTTCCTGCCTTCCTGATGCCATTCAGCACCAATCGTGTTAAACCCTTTCTGACGATGACGATGATGACGACGTGTTTATAGATATAAATTTAATGTCTGGTGCATTGTGAAATGTGAATTTGAATCTATGCCAAACAAACCCTCACCTCAACGCCCAACGCTCAACGATCAAAGCTCTACACTCTATACGCTCTATACCTAAGTACACTAGACTAATATTCAAGTATTTGACAAAGTACCTTCAATCGGTAAGAATAATTCAATTTCAATTGAATAAAATTGCAATGGCATCATGCTCGAATGGGCAATCGAAAACGAAATATATATGAAATCAATAAATCCCTTTGAATTTGTTTACACATGTGCTCACTTAAATATATAAAAATACAAAATATATAGAAATTGAAATTTATACAAAAAGGAGACATTCATGCATAGGGAAGGCAGACGCTGAAGGTAGAAGGAAAAAGGACTCTGGTAGTGGAGCCTGAAATAAAATCCAAGTGCACTCAATTGCAACTCTAAAACACATCAATTATTCTATCACAGGTGTGTGTTTACGAATTTATAAAAACATTCTCAGTACTGTACCTGTGTGGGTATACGAGGACCTATACCTTGCCTACATAGATACAGCTCACGACATTTATATAGGTACATGTATACCGGTATACCAGTATAAGTATCAATAGCAATCCAGGATGCAGGATGCATAACGATGAAGAATGTTTCTGTAGCAGAATCAGCAAAGGTACGAACAAAATTCCTATAACCTCACATACCTTTACCCTACACAGGGTGGGTCAAAAGTGACTTTCTAATTTAAAGTGATAATAGCTTTTATAGATTTGAGCTCTTAGTGTGATTTATGGACATTTTTTAGGAAACTATGGAAAATGACTCTCTCTTGTTCAGAATGAAGAAAAAGACCCATGAGCAGCGTGAAGTCGAGGAAATCCAAAGATGCTTTAGTAGGAAGCAAGTGTAGAGTTTTTATAGACGAGTTAAAAGGGAAACAACGGGATTCACTAGCCGCCCGCCCCGGAGCCTGCAAAGATAAGGAGAGAAATACTGAAGTGGAAACACGCAGCTGATGCTTAAAATTTGGAAAGATAATTTTTACCAGCTGTTTAATGTCGATGAAGCCCAAGATCCCACCAACGAGCAGCCCCTACAAATCCATTTCGTTGATGATCTGGAGTTCCATACCCACCCGACCTGAATGAGATCAGAGTTGCTGAAGGCTGAAGTCCAACAAAGCTGCCGGTGATAAAGGAGCTTTTCAAGCACGTGGCAGCTGATCTGGTAATGACCATGCACCAACTAATAACCTAACCATCAGCATTTTAAACATCGCCTGCAAGACCCTGTTCAGCGTATTATGTGAACGCCCGAAACTATTCACAGATGAACTAATTGGTCATTATCAGTGTGGCTTCATTCCTGGAAAATCTACCATCGACCAAATTTCCCTTCTAAGCCAGATCTTGGGAAGACCAAAAAATATAACATCGGTACGCATCATCTTTTCATCGATTTCAAAGAAGCATATGACAGTGTCAACAGGAACGAACTATACCATGCCATGTTGAGTTTTGGTATGCCTGCCAATCTGATACGACTTATCAGGATGACGTTGGAGAATTCTAGTTGCTGCGTCAAAATTGGTAGAGACTCAACCGATACCTTCGAAACCACCAGAGGACTTCGACAAGGCGATGCGCTGTCATGTAGGTGCTTGCAATATTGTTCTTGAGAGAGTGGTGTGAAACACCAACGTCAATACCAATGGCACCATCTTTCAAAAATCTACACAATATCTTGGATATGCAGATGACTTTGACATTATGGGAAGAACCAAACGAGCAGTTACTGTTGCCTTTTCCGGTATCGAGTCTGAAGCGAACAATATGGGTCTTGTGATTAACGAGGACAAAAGGAAGTATTTACTGTCATCGAATAGTGTCGTTTTCCATCGTAGACTCGGTTAGATCGTGACCATTGATAGGTATAACTTCGAGGTGGTAAATTAATTTATCTATCAGCGCTTAAATCAAGCGTAGAATTACTCTTGCTATAATCGCTGTTTCTTTGGAATAATTATGGCCCTATCTTTGGAGGAATAAAGCCATATCCCGAAGTAGCAAAGAGACGCTGTACAAAACCTTGGCTATCCCAGTCTTACTGTATGGTGCAGAAGCCTGGACTCTTTCCCAGGTGGATGAAAGATCTCATGGTATTTTCGAGAGGAAGGTTCTACGAACGATATACGGTACGGTTTGTGTTGACCGGTAAAATAATATCTGACGGAGAGGATACAATCACGAACTATACGAGCTGTACAGGGACTTGCCACTGGTCAAAAACCTATAAGTTTAACGATTAAGATGATGAGAGCATGTAGAGCGAATGAATATCGAAGCTCCAGCCCGTAGGGTATTGAACGCTAAGTCTGAGGGAACAAGAAGCACAGGCAGACCTCATCTCCCATAGAGTGATCAAGTTGAGGCCGATGCACGCTGGCTTGGTATTCTAAACTGGAGACAAAAAGTTAGAGAAAAAGGAAGTAAAGTAAGTATTGTATCACAGAGAAGGGCTTTATCTAGAGAATTTTTCAAAATTAGTGAGACTAGAGCCATTTCGTCAGGTTCAGAAAGAAAATCAGTTATTTCATCCATTTTGGAAAGATTCATCAAGATCTTTAAGGAATGCCCTTCCGAAGCTGGACATTTGCACAGAGGAAATGAATCACAGTTTACCTTTCATGTTGATCTCTAGAGCTACGGTAGTGAGTATTGTGAGGGATACTCAGTGTGACCTTGGCCTGGGTCTGCCATTGTTAGAGCAGTATATATAGAGGATGTTGTGGCTGAATTGATAGTCGTAATCAAATGTTATCAATTTTGGTTTAAGTTTGATTTGAGTATTTTGCATGCCCCTATATTGCTAGAAATTCAGCTTGAAATACACTGGCGCAATCAGGTAGCCGAAAAAACTTAGGGAAGACACATTTAAGGACTCGAAGAAGATTTTCGATCCAACTTCAAACTCAATCTTTGAGCCGTCAGCAAGATAGTAGTATCGAAGTCTTTCGTAACCATGCCATCCTTCCAATCCTTTCTGGCAGGAAAGAAGACTTTAAAATCTTTTCTGAGGTTCAAGGCAGGTGTGCAGTAGTTGGTGTCTGTCGCAAAAATATTCATCACTGTTGGAATGCCTATATGATTAGCCTTCTGCCAGAAAGCGCAGAATAATACTTAAGGCATCTGTTGGGCAGGGTCAAAAGACCCGTGTATTGCCTACACTAGCTTTTCTTCCTTAGTTTTTCGATATTGTATTTCTTGTTTAAAGCAGGCCGCCACACAATCGATACATAAGACAAAATAGGACGTACATGGGCTGTGTACGTACACAAGATCATCTTCGATTGAATGCCCCACTTTTTACCAAAAGTTTTTCTATAGGCGCAAAAGGCAATACAAGCCTTCTTAACCCGTCCTTCAAAGCTTACTTTTCAGTTCAGTTTGAGATTTACAATGACTCCTAGGTATTTCGCACTGGAGGATGAAGAAAGGATTTGAACTTTTCAATCGGGGTAGGACGAAGGCATCTATTTTAGTTTTGGTCATTAAGAGCATAAGTTCAGTTCAGTCTGATTAACACCTCCTGCTCATGCCGAGCTTCTAACTTTCTTCAGAGCTATCTCCGTGATTTTGATAATTACGGTGACGAACTTTCCCGACACCAGTGAAAGCAAATCATCAGCATAAGATACCACCTTCACGCCACAATTTTTATCTTTTCATGCTTGACTAAAATTCATAAGATCGGCGAGAGAACACTGCCCTGGGGTGTTCCTCTACTCATATGTTTGGAAGAGATTGTGTTACCTAACGAAGCTTGAATCCTTCTTTCACTAAGCATAGAAATAAGTGAGTAAGTGATTCGTGAATCGATTCAGTAAGGACGTTATTGAAAGTCTAGGAAGGTAGAAAGAGTAAATTCTTTATAATAAATTGTCTTCTTAATGGTACGCATTTCCTCATGTAGGGCAGTAGACTTGCCTTTAAGATATGTTTGCTGAGATTCTTCAAGCGGACATTCTTCGATAATGTCCCTGATATGAGTATCTGAGGTCAAGTTTCGGGATAAAAACTACTTTAACCTGTATCCATGTCTCCGGTACATTATTGAGGCATCCTTTGAAGTTGGTATTCAGTCATGTTACTGATATGTCTTGCAGTTTTTGTAGCATTACTGATAGTATGCCATCCAAACCCGGATATTTAAAGGGAGAGAAAGTATTAACAGCCCAGGAAATGCATTCTCTTGTAATAACAGAATTAATTTGTTCTAAATGAACAAGATAATATTGTTTGGAGTACTAAGCGTTAGGGGGTTGCAATTCTAGCAGCTCGGAAAATGTGTCGCCATCAGTACTTCTAAGGACTCAGCTGGAGAGAATGTCCACAATCCATCAAGTTTCTTCAGAATAGATGGATTGCATTGTTCCTTGGATAAGACTCTACCAAGTCTAGCGGAAACTTTTATGTTTTTAATGTTAGAAAAAATCTTGTTTGTGGCAGATATGAAAGATTGTTCTGTTCATATCTCTTAGATGAGAAAGGTCTTCGTTAGAACCAGGAGAGAATTTTGTATAGATACATTTTACCGGGCAAGAAATCTAAAAAAGAAGTTTTAACTGATGGTTCAAAGACTGTAACCCTGGATTTTACATCTTCTACAGATTCCCACATAGAACCATTATTTTGTTTTTAAGTTTTCTCAAGAATTAACGAACCAATTTCAATAATTTTTATCATCGTGTGGTACGGATCCTAGGATCGGTTTTGCCTTCACTTTACCCTTAAAATAACTCCACAGAAAAAATTCGGTGCAGTCTAATCCGGAGAACGTGGAGGCCAATTTAAACATGCATTTTTGGAAACTATTCTGAGCATGATTTTTTAGGATCTTCTAACTTTAATTCTTACCCAAATTGGATTTCGAAAGAAAACAGCTTCAATTTTGTTCTAAGAACTCTTCGTAATGATCTGCGAGACACACTGAGTTGACAAGAGCGCCTTCGTGTCGATGTTTCAGGTCTCTTCACAATCGCTTCAGTTTGGGCGATGATACAGCTCCTTGTTGAGGATTTCGGACATTAAAATTACGCCGATAAGATCTTCGAGTTAACGTAATTGAGGGATTATATTAAATATAAAATTCAATTAGTTGGGTCCTTGCTAAAGGTCTGTAACTCATTCTAGTAATTCTCGAAAGTTTGTTTTATGAGTATATTTAAAAAAAATTAAAGAATTAACATTTTTTCCAAAGGAAGAAACTTTTGACCCACCTTGTACGTTTGTATGTGCATATATTTGATGTCTCTCTCTTTTTCTACCAACACATGTATATACATATGTACTTATCAAAGATGGGTATGAAATAATAAAAACAGGTCAACAGGAACAAGTGAATTTGTTTATAACCAAGTCTGCCTGCAGTTGACTTCAAATACTGAAAGGAAACAAGGATCACATATCAATATGATGATGGCAAACTGAAATCGAAATCGAAATGGAAACCGATGAAGTATGGAAGCACTTGAAACGGTTTTATAAAAATTAAATATACGTATATAGGAATTTGGTCTTTAGAGCACGAAACTTCACATGGAAACGAATTGTACCTAAGTAAAATAATGATTTCGAAAGGCGAAACTCTTAGAAAACCATTGATTGGGAATGAAACTTATTGTTGTATCAAGAAGCATCAAAAATTTTCTATTTTTATTGTTATTTATTTTTTTTAATATTTATTTGGACAAAAGAAATTTGAATGAAAATAAAAAAAAATATTAAATAAGTATTTTGTTCGCAATGCTATGTTTAATGCCAATTATCTACTGGGAACATAGATGTCTAGTTTTTGCTACCTTCCCAAACTCTGTTTGTACAGGATGACCATGAAAACAACTTAACCGAACCTTTCGATGTTAATAAAGGTTTAAGACAAGGTGATGCTCTGTCATGCGATTTCCTTAACATCGTACTTAAAAGAATAGTGCAAGTGAACACTAGAGGCACTCTCTTTCAAAAGTCGGTCGAATTACTAGCATAAGCTGATGACAATGACATAATCGGAAGAACTCAGCGTGATGTCAATGGGGCTTAAGTGAGTATTGAGGAAAAGGCGGCCAAAATGAGTTTAACGGTTAATGAGGGCAAAACAAAGTGCAAGCTGTCATCAAGAAAGGACACCGCCTGACGCGACATCTCGGTAAAAACGTCATCATCGACAGACGTAAATTTGAGGCAGTTAAGGACTTCGTCTACCTAGGCTCCGCTGTGAACACTATACACTGATTTTGCAAAGGCTTTTAGTAGGGTCAATTTAAAAACCCTCTTAAGAAAACTTGAGTCCTAAGGAATTAGGGGGCGATTGTTCAAGGGGTTTGGTTCATATTTATTTGGTCGTAACCAATTTGTAATTGTTGATGACATTTGTTCTAAAAGTATCCAAGTTACCTCTGGTGTTCCTGAAGGAAGCTATCTGGGTACTCCTATTGTTCTTATTCATATAAATGATGTATCTAAAATTCTCCAAATATCTCTTATTTGCAGATGACATCCAGTTTGTTGCTGTTATTTCTAGTGTCAAGTTGAATTTTGAAGGTGGTGTAATCTAAACGATCTTAAATTAAATGTCGATAATGTAGGACATGATGTCGTTGGTGTTCAAATGGTAGACATGTGCATTCAAGCGGACACAAGCGTACACAGGTTTTTCTCAAAACCCACCTCTGTCTATTAACTCCTACTCTCACCCCCCCGTGGTGAACATCTTGTGCCTAGTACCTCAACTGGAGATTGGGTTCCAACCCCAGTGGAAAGTTGTTGGGGGTAGCAAACGAGATAGGGGGGAGAGGTGTTTCCACTTTAACACCTCTCCTTTCATCCACGGCTTAAAATAATTATAAATTTATTGAAAAATCCAAAAACATTTTACGTCGAAAAATGACTCCAAAAAGAAATTTTGATCTTTTAGAGATAACTAATTACAATTCAACTTTGAGAAACTTATTATTTTAAGTTATTTTCGGCCATCTTGTCAATAACCTATTCACAACAATGTAAACTTAGCACGCAATTTAGTCACAATATTTCGAATAGCCGCATCAGTAAGTCGATTAAACTGACCATAAACTGGAAGAAGCGCAAGATGACCTTTCTTAACAGAACATGCATTTGGATAATACTATTCTTTAATTTGAAAGGGTTGTTCGTTTGCATGAAACATGGTTATACAGTAGACAAGACAGAAGATGTTTGACATTGACACAAAACAAGAAACGATCGTGTGCAGTGAAAAACAATGTTGCCAAAAAGAAAATACCAACAAATCACCCATTATTTATAGGAAATAAGATGTTACAAAGTTTATTATCGTTCTATATTGAGCGCGCTCTAAAGGGGTTAGGAATACCCTTATAATTATTAGACACAGTTCGAGCAATTAGGAAAGAAGGATAGGATTAGAAAGGAAAAGCCGATGGACATTGGGAAATATTGAGCCTGGTAAAAAATTCCACATTCGTGTAGTGCGGCTCAAGAAAGAATTAATGAAATTGGACTCAAGGGTAAACTGATGAGCATTTCAAGAAGTACTAGTATTATTACGATTGAATTGTTTAAGGGAGGAATGCAACTGGCTATTTCACTTAAGCATTGTTTATAAAAATAACGATAAAACAATGATAGGTATGAAACCTTGCGGGGGTGTTCAAGAGATATAATTTTTCCTATAATTCTTAGAGCTCTTTTTTCAATTTTATCCAAAAGACTCAAGTAGGTTATTGGGGCACCAGCCCAAATATGAGAATTATACTCAAATTTTGGACCAATAAACGCTTTGTTAATTGGGTTGGATTCGAAATCCTGTATGGATCATAATACTGTATTTAAAATACTGTATCGCAAAATACTGTATTTCAAAATACTGTATGTACAAAATACTGTAAGATCAAAATACTGTAGCTCAAAATTCTGTATTTTAAAATTCTGTATACCAAAATTCTGTATCTCAAAATGCTGTAAATAGGCTGACAAATAAAAATCGTTTTGATAATGTAAAAAAGTGCGCACTTTTTTACATTATCAAAACGATTTTTATTTGTCAGCCTATTAACAGCATGTTGAAATACAGAATTTTAAAAACAGATTACTTTTATAAAGAATACATCATAATATTTTTTCATTGGCATAATGTTCTAATATACTTCCCTTGAACAATAACATATGATAATAATTCATAATTCTTTGAATTTTTGTTGTTGTTGTAAATACATTTGTATTATACAATTCATAGATTGCTACTTATAAATATTATTGCCTATTGTTATTTACTTATTTATGATATGATGATATTAATTATGATGATATTAATGTATTCTGTTTTTTTTACTTGTTTTGAGTTTCAATAAATGATATAATGTACATGCGGAAATCGAGTTCTGCTTTTGTTGTTCTCTATAATGGAAGCTTAAGAGCGGAATTTTGCAAAAATACAGTATTTTTAGATAATATTTTGCTCATACAGCATTTTGAGAAGAATAATTTTGAGATACAGTATTATCAGATACAGTATTTTGACAAAACAGTATTTTGAGATACAGTATATTAACCATACAGTATTATGAATATACAGTATTATACAGTATGATACAGAATTTTAACCATACAGTATTTTAAAATACAGCATTTCGAGCCACTCCCTTGTTAATTATATAGCCAGATCAGAAGGGGCTAAAAACTTCTGGCATCATCGGAGAAAACCCAAGTACTTAGCAGCATTTTTGGCGATGTCAAATATGTGATCACTCCACAACAAGTAATTTGTGATACATATACCTAGAACTGAAAACTGTTCAGGCTCCTTAATGTCAATGCAAGTACTACCCATGGATAGTAGAATTGGGTGAGGGTTACGCGTTGAGTTTTCAAAGCATTAAATTCTACACGATTTTTGATTCCCTATTGGACAATGCTGTCAAGATCAGAATTTAATGAGCTTTTCATACGTTGCCGTTAATAGTCGACATCCGAAGAACAAGGATAAGAAACTAAAAAAAAGGAATAAGAAAAGCTGAGAGTACTATTACTGCCATCAGCGAAACTATTTAGTGGGTTAGAAGTTTCAAACAAAAAATCATTTATAAAATAAGGAAGAGCGTCGGAGACAAAACAAAGTGGAGGTAATAGAGATGGTCACCTGGAGCACATGCCATAGGTGACCGATGTTAAAAGTGAAAGGTGTCAAAAGTGACAGATGGCAAGAGTGACAGGTGTCAAAAGTGACAAACGTCAAAAGTGAAAAATGTCAAAAGTGACTGATGTCTAAATTGACAGATGTCAAAAGTGACAGAAGCCAAGGGTGACAGGTATCAAAAGTGTGAAATTGGTCCTTTTGAATACCAACTATTCCTCTATTGGTTTATGGTCTTCGAAACAAATCGCTTAGCACTCAATGAATGCAACAGCTCGAACCTCTGGCTAATGCACTCGAGGTTTTGCCCTTAGACTATAACCAAGTATATTTCCTTTTAATGTTCTTTTTAGCTCGCAAGCTTCACAAAAGAACAAATAATAAGATCTTTACTGATTGGAGTTCAGTGAGGAAAAGACACTTTTATTTTCAAATACTATTGCTATATATACAAAAATTATGTGTTATCGAAATTGTTCCATACTTCGATTCTTGACCTCACAAATAATCGATATTAAGGGTGAACGACCAGCTATCCCAAGTGCATAGTTCAATAATGCTTAGTTGACATATTTTGTCAACCTAAACAAATGAGCACCGATCGTGCACCCATCAACCCATTAATATTTTATTATACATTTTAAATAAACTCTTGCCGCTCGTGCCATCAGGGCAACATGATACTTTTATTACCCTGACGTAGAAGGCAAGACAATGCTTTGCATTGAATTTATATATTGCTTAAGGCAATGCATGGTATGGGAAGCAAGTGTCAAGTATCGAAGTATGGTTGGATTTTTAATAGAATTTTAAGTGGTCGCTAGTGTGATCCCTTCACAAAAGTCATAAGTGACAAATGTCAAAAGTGACTGATGTTTTAACTGACATATGTCAAAAGTGACAGATGGTTTGATTTTGTAATATAAGAATATTTTCTTTTTAACGTTCAAGAATTTATGTTCTGTCAGTTTTTCATTTTTGAAATCTCAAAACTTTTAACATCAGTCACCTATTGCATGTGCCTCAGCCTCAGGTGACCATCTCTGGGACCTCCACTTTGATTTACTCTGTGGCACACCAGCGTTTATTTTGTGGATATCACACTTGAACCCCTCCGATACTACTTGAATTAAAATGTTATTTCTACTTCAACGAAGAAAAAATTTATCAATACCAAATGCACGCATTTTCAATAAGAGAGCCTGGGTACCAAACTCTATCAAATGCTTTTGAAATATCAGGTTAAATAATCTTACTTTCTCCAAAACGATGTAAAGATTTTTTCCACTATTCGGTGAGATAAACCATAAGATCAGCATCAGCATTGGAAACATACTGCCGGTCATTAAGACGCTTCCGTTCTTCGAGATATTTCTTAAGCTGATAACTAATCAGCGTTTCCATGACTTTGGAAAGAAGGGACGTGAGTCCTATTGGACGATAGTTAGACGGGAAAGATGATTCGCCTTTTTTAGTGACATGCTGGACAAATGCTATTTTCCATCCGCTCGGAAAGAGGACCTGTAGAGTATAGGAAAGATGGAAAAGCTTGTATGGGCCCATATATTTTCTTTTATGTGGTCTTAAATTTTCAAGAAATTACAAATTTGCAATGACTTTGTAGGAAATATAGAACTTTATTTAAATCTGGTCACTACGGCGTACGCGTACTATTTTTTTTTTCTTTCGATTTGAGACAAACGCTTTACTTTTATTCTATTGTTGTTTTTTTCTTTACCCACGTATACTCTTTTTGTCAAATTGAGTTATTAAAATGTCTTGCTAAATTCATGCCTTAGAATTGCAAAATGTGTATTAGGAATTTTGTGAGTTCCAACAAGCCCAAGACTTTGTGGTGAAAGAGAATGCGGTGACTTGGGGTTTCGAAGTAACAGCCGCCACTTCTTTCTCGATCGTAGCCAGGAATCTACATTGAGAGTCAGAAAATTTCGTGATCAACGAAGACATATTTTTTTTGTCGATTTGACAAATTACTCGTAAGCACATTTACTGATTTTCTTTGAAATACTTTTTTAATTATAAAGACATTACTTTGACAGTCATTTGTGTTGAACGCTCCGCGACCTTAGTGTATCAAAAAAAAAAGGCTACCGAGGCCGGCCGTCGTTGCACATTGGTTTAGCAGCGGACGATTCTCCTTGAACTGCGAAGCGTATATTTATAGGAAAATCCGAGCAGCACCTACTAATCGTCTGATTTAGAAATCCTAACCTCTTTCGTAATCAGAAAAGGACAAAACACATATGTGCATATATCATCTTGAATTACCTCAATCATCGTAATTAGGTTAAGTTAGCTTTAAGTATATTATTATTTTTTTTATATTCTTTTTAATACATGTAAAAGTTTGACACTGTCATGAGATAAGTCTCTGCGAGATCGCTATCATGAGATATTGCAAAAATTACGAAAGATAAGTATTCTTGCCACCAAAATTCGCATATGATTTAATTCTTCTTCTTGATTTTAATAGCGTTTTAGTACCAGAGTTGAAATACTAACCTCGTATTGGCAGCATTCAACTCCCAACAGAGTCGTGCGCACAACTTCGCTGGAGGAGAATTAGCTCGGTGAGTTTTTTTTTTATTATTTTTGTGGAGTTGCCATATGTAAATTCTGGTGCAAGAAATATTATAAGTAAATACATCAGTTATGGTGAATTATGAAATTCAGTTAAAGTTGCGAGTGTCAAACGAAACTTTTAAATAGTATGACCGTGGAGTATTTATCGTATTTGTGTACAATACAAGTGGGAGGGCCACATAAAGGGACTAACTTCATCCATAGTTCCGTATGATGAATGTTTGGTTATGATATGTAAAGAAGCGTGTTTGGTTTCTAGCACTTGGTAGATTTTCTCGTTTTTTTTTTAAATAGCAAAATAGGCACGTTAATACGTACACGGCGGTCCAGTGGTGTGTGCAAGATCCCACCCATCCGACGAGTTAGCACAATTGGCATTCGCTAGCGTGCCTGACGCACTATGCCGACTGGACGACCTAGTTTCGTAACTTGTAGTATCCTTTGAGAATCCTGTGGCTAAGGGATAGTGAAACTATTCTATAACATTAAGTTTTTACGAACTAGGAACAACAATTCCGTTACAAGCTTACGCAGTGGTTTTGTCAGCGTTGAAGAACAACTCTTCAGAACAATAGGGGGTTACTACACGGGCCAGCGTATTTGTGTATGTCAAGGTCTTTTAGTATTCTTGCAACTGCACAAGTGCGAAAAATGATTCGTCCCATACAATTGATTACGCTCTAAGAACAGGAGGGCTCATGACACTCTCCGGTAGCGTCGAATTAACAGCAAAGTGTGCTACAAGCAAATTGGCTTTATTAACCGAGCTTACATAGGAAGTGTTATTGTAAACGAGCGTTGGAACCGAGGATGACGTGGTGCTTCGTATACGTTTTTTACAAATGACCAGACATTTTTAATATACTTTTGGGACATTGCAGTATTTTTTGCCGTAATTTTTGATCATGCAAAAATTGAATGCGTCGAATAGATCCATTACAGCTCTTTCTAGCTTGTTTGAACGAATTCCGGTTTTCCTCAGTGGAATTGACCTTGTAAATCGGTAAACTTACATCTTTGATGCTAATAACCTCTTTACATCTCCAATCAAACCATGAGTTTTCCTTCGGCTTGAAAGATCTTAACCTATTCAGGATAAAATTTTTCAATAATATAGCTTTGAAAAATTATTTTATCAAGTAAGTTTTTGTTTTCCTTCTAAACACCTTATCCATGATGTACTGAAACTATATTTTAAAATAAAGTTAAAAACATTGATAAAGTCTTAAAAACATATATGTTAACATTTTCCTTTATTTAGAAAAATAATTTTTAAAAAAGAGACAAAATTTAAGACACAAAAAGTTTTGATAGTTAATCTAAAACACTTATGTACCTATTTCTTAAAAACATATTTTCCTCACAAACAGAAGTGTATACAGACTTAGTTCTCTTGAGTCTTGAGAGATTAAAGATAAACAACATTTCAAAATGAAAACGAAAGCATTTCTGTTTGTATTTGCTAAGCTTTCCATTTATTTATTCTTTCTTCAAGAACGGAAAAACTATAGTAAAATAACAAAAACAACACAGAGAAGAGCGAGAGCTCACAAATTCGTCTATTTGACCAATTTGTTGGTCCTAATTAAACTTTTACACACTTAAACGAGTACACATTACTTAGCGTTGGTTTCCCGGCTCACGATGCCGAACTTCAAAACCCAACCATCCAAAAAGCCCATCCATACCCAAACCCATTCCCATTCCAATTTTTCTATCCCCATCTGTGTAAATTTTGGAGTTATAAATTGCCCAAGATAAGCAAAGCAGCCTGAATTTAGGTGAATTTTTAAATATTATAAAATACAAGAACCGTATTTAGCTATTTAGCAATATACAGCAATAGCAAAATAAGACGATAGACCGACCAACTACCATACAGCTAACAACAGGAAACACCATCCATTTATTTATCCCCCTCGCCCTCCCACTGTTATTTATGATATAATTGGGTTATTCCATGGATATTAATCTAAACATTAACTAAGTTGAATTCTGATAACAATAAAACGCGCACCAGGATTATGCAAATCATGAGAAATTCGCCGGATGCGGATGGATGGAATTCGATTATTGTACTTGAAAAATACGGATATTCCTCGTCCTTAGCTTTTTTTTTATAAAAAATACCCCTACCCTACAAACTACGAGATACGAGATAAAAGCTACGACGCGACCTACCTACATATAACAAAGAAGCAACAACAAAAACAACAACAAAAGAAACAGAAACAGAAACAGAAGAGCCAACAATATCCGTGGGCTTTGTTTTTGAAATTATTCACATCTTCAAGAATTATGGATGAAGAAAGTGCCCTTAAGGCTACAAGCTCATAACTTAAATCCGATATTCGCTGGCGCTGGGTTTGATGAGCATGGGCTTGGGCTTGGGCTCTGCTAAGATGGATTTATGATATTTATATTGATTCGGCGAGCAATTGAAAATTAAAATCCATTAAAAGCGAGCGAGCGAGGGTATGTTTGGCATTAATTAATAATGCCTCACTTATATACTTATATACACATCGTCGTATACATCAGCTAAGACCCTCTTATCCCTTTGAGAAAGCCTTGAGTGTCGGGAAAATGGTAAGATTTCGAAGGTTTTGTGTGTTCAATACGTTTTGAAGAGTGTACTGTACACATTGTAGTTATCCTATCTAAGCGAAGAGGTTCTACTTGTTACTCTCTTACAAATTATTGTTTGTTGATATTCGTCGTAGTCGTCGTCATCGTCGCGTCGTAGCGTTGTCGTTGGGCTTCCGCTTATACCAAAGTTCATATTCCAGAATTATGTTGACCAAATATACGCTACGCATTGTACTGGAGTGTTTGTTCTAATTGGGATGTTGATATAGGATGTTTGAGGATTTAACAGTTTGTGAAGAGAAATCGGACGGACATGATGGATAAAGCAAGTATATACTATACATATATATTCAATGGATTATAGGATAATACCTTATGGACACAATAGCGTATTCGTTCGAGATATTTAACAATACATGTTTTAAGGAAACAATTTTTTTTATAATAATTTCAAAGGATTATTGAAGATTGAACCAAACTGAACGAGAATTAGATAACGGAATTAAAACCAGGTTTGATAAAAGTCAAAATTAACAAAGTAATGATTTGACTTCTAATGGGTGATAGTTTCGCTATTTATGCTTTTTGCCAACACTGGTTTTGACATCTTTTTAACTTCCCATAGGAAGTTATTGTAATGGGTCCGATTTGTCAAATTGAAAATTTTGACATTTCTCGACGTTTCAAGGTCTCTAGAGTCGAAATAAATGATTTTTAGAAAGATGTCTGTGCGTGCGTGTGTACGTACGTTCGTACGTCCGTACGTCCGTGCGACGTTTTTTTCGTCGTCCATAGCTCAAGAACCAGAAGAGATATTGACTTCAAATAAATTTGTTATACAGATAATAAGGCAGAAAGTTGCAGAAAGGGCTCTCAAGAAAATTGCGTGGGTGTTTTTTTTACCATAACAGTTTAAAAAAAAGTGAACATTTTGAAGGAGGTTTTTTGTATGAAATTTTATACTCGCAGTTTAGGCAGCTGCTTGCAGAATTTACAATTGAAAATTAAAAATGAAACAACAACAACTTGAGTGTGCTACCACCAAGTTCATAGGCTGGAGTTATAGCTATTTCACGGGGACCAACCCGATCATCAGACTCCTTTAGTGGTGCTTAATCGCTTTTATGTTCAATTTAATTTTTGAAGAACTTTTGCCCGAGCTGGGCTTGAACAAGCGACCTAGCGTGTGAGGAGCTAGTGCACTACGCACTACGCCACCGCACCCACATGAAAGTTGTAAGCCAATTACAGGTTTTTTCGTTCTATCGAACTATACTGAACCGATTAGCATTTTTCTTAGCATTTTGGTTAACCCTAAATATCTCATTAACCAATGACGCTAGAGACTTGAATTAAATTTTATATTACATATTGTAACGTGATACAAAACAATTATATTTTTGAAAAGAAATCCAATTAACGGTTTTTTTTATAAATCAAAAAAACTGAAAAAAAAACTGTCACCTCGAAAATTTTACGACTAAAATATGATTTCATCTCAAAAACAATTTTGTGCAGCGAAGAATGATGTTTTTGACATCTGATAAAATTTTTAGAAAAATCTTATTGACAGTTTTTTTTATAAAAAATAAAAACCTGAAAAAACAATACTCAAGGTTGGTAAAAATTGAATTTTGACTCAAATATCTTTTCAAAAACTTGAAATTAAGAGTACAAACTTATTTAATGTTATGTTATATGTTATGTTATATTGCTTTCAGCATTTTAAAAATGTTGAGAAAAATCGAATTGACAGTTTTTTTACAAAAAATATAAACCTAAAAAAAAATGTATAAAAGTTGGTAAAAATTAATTTTCGACTCAAATATCTTTTCAAAAATTTTAGATAATGGCTTCTAACTAATTTTAACTTGTAATAAATATTGTTTTCAACATTAGGAAAAATTTTGAGAAAAATCGAATTGACAGTTTTCTTACAAAAAATAAAAACCTAAAAAAAAAACTTTATAAAAGTTGGTAAAAATTGTTTTCGACGTAAATATCCTTTCAAAAATTTGAGACATTGGCTTCAATCTAATTTTAACTTATAAGAAATTTTATTTTCCACATTCGATAAAATTTTGAGAAAAATCGAATTGACAATTTTTTTTACAAAAAATAAAAACCTAAAAAAAAACTTTATAAAAGTTGGTAAAAATTAACTTTCGACTCAAATAGCTTTTCAAAAATTAAAAATATTGGCTTCAAACTTATTTTATTTCACAGAAAAATTTGTTTTCGATATTCAGTAATTTTTTTATAAAAATCCAACGGTCCTTCTTTTCATAAAAAATAAAACCTACAAAAAATAGTACGCACATTTGGTAAAAATTGATTCATATAGACAAACTTTTAAGCAACACAAATCGTAAGACGGGATGGGAAGTTATCAGTGTGGGTCGCATCCCAGCCTCTTTTTATTTATAGATTGGATAATATTGCCTATACCTCCATTATATAGGGGTTTTAAATTGGCGCGTTTAGATTTTGGCGCCCCGTGGCGGCCATTTTGTTTTGGTGACGTCTGTCAAATCTTTTCAGTTGTTTTTGCCAAATCATCTTGGCATGTTACTTGATTGATCCAGCACGTTCAAATGATAAAACTTTATTATCAAAATGAGTTTTCGTTAACGTAAACGTTGCGCGCATTGGTCCCATTTTACGTTACTCTTCAAGGTTTGGTGGCCAAATTTGAGTCGACCGGTTCAGTAAACAATCAGCGAACACCCGTACGTTCAAGAAACGCAAGATCGGCCGAGAACATCGCCGCGATCCGTGAAAGTGTACAGCAGAACCCGAGGCAGTTTATTCCTCGACGTGCACAACAACTAGGCCTTTCGCCCTCAAATTTCATGACCATAGACAACGCCACGCCGCCGTTTGTTCGCTGACTGGGCTTTGAATCGTTTGGAAGAGGACTCCAATTTTGGGCGAAAAATCATATTTAGTAATGAGGTGCATTTTTGGATGAATGGCTCTGTTAACAAGCAAAATTGCCGTATATGGGACGACACCAACCCACGCGAGGTTCACCAGGTGACAATGAATCCTCAAAAAGTTACCGTTTGGTGTGGACGGCGGCGGCTTATTAGGCCGTACTTTTTTGAAACCGACGTAAGCGAGGCGATCACCGTCAATAGTGAGCGCTACATAACGATGATAACTAATTTCCTATGGCCCAAATTGAACCATATGGACCTAGACTACATGTCATTCCAGCAGAACGACGCTACGTGCTACGTGTTAATAGCTCGCAAACAGCTTGTTTTATTCCATTTCAACATCTACCCGCCCTTATTGAAAAACCCTTTATAATGATCGGTGGAGGGAGCTTCTTTTTCGTATTTATATCTACATAATATCTTAGGTCTGCTTTTCTGATCATCGCACACAGCAATGGCCTCCAAGTACTTGGTTCCTCTGCACTTAAATTCAGATCCATATCAAAACATCTTCTTCTATTGCGTTGCGATCCTTTTAGGAAGACGGAGACCCGTGCATAACACAAAGAATATAATCAATTTGAAGTTTAAGTGTCTTGATGAACAGTGGCGACATCCCAGTTTCCAATATTATCATATAGCTTGGCGAGTTTGGCGGAAGATGAAAAGTTCTTTTGATGAAGAACCTTGAAACAATGTTCTAAGTTGCATTTATAGCAATTTTCGCCTTTTTAAGTTTAATACTCAAATGCTTATCCATTTTCATGTTTCGCGTGGTCAGCACTACAAGATATTTGTACTCCTTTACAACTTCAACAGGATTTCCGTCATAAAAGCATTTGTCATTCTCACTTGTTCTTCCACCTCCCTTCTTTACTATCATGACTTTGAATTTATCCAGATTGAACACAAATTTCTACAGATCGTAATATTCTTTTAACTTGTTAATCTAAAGTTGTAGAATTTCCGGAGAGTTTGCCATCATCACTACATCATCTGCTAATAACATATATTCAATACCAACAGGTAAATAGTTCACTAAGTCATTTTTATAAAGAGCGATAAAATCTAGACTAAGCGTGCAGGCTTGTTGGATTCCGGATTGAGTTGCAAGCCACCCCATTTTTTTTTTTTTTTAATTGCAAACTGCTGACTTTGTGTCTTTGTATATGTTATGAATTAGTTTTCCAAACTTTTGAGTCATACCAAGTCCATATGGCTTGTAATTAAGAGCATTGCAATCCACAGTATCAAAAGCCTCTCTGAAGTCTACAAAAAGAACATAAAATTTTGTATTTCTTGCTAGAAATGACTTTGCAATACTTTATAGAACAAATACGTGATCAATTGTGGAATATCCAGATCTAAAACCAGCTTGCAACTCACTTAAGAGATTTTTCGAAGCTATCCAGAGTCCAGGACAGATGCGTAGAATCCAGGTGGAGCATAGTGAAACTTTAAAAGATTCCTTGGGGAATTAAGAGTTGTTTAAAATGGTTAGGTACGCAAAATTTCAGGACTTAATCTGACATCAACTCAACAGTACACTTTTTACCATTTAAAATCCGAGCTAGATTCCAGAATTCAAAATTTCAAAAACAAATCGGTCAAATCAATTAATTTGAAATGTTAAAAACTTATAAGGCATAGATTTATCAAATTTATAAAAATTAGAGTAATTATTTTGTGATTTATTGTATTTAGGCTAGATCCGCCGTCTGTTCGCTTTCTGTTGTTAAGCTTTACTTTAAACCTTCTTTGATTGAAATTTCCAAACAAAATCTTAATTCACAATATTGATAAAAATGCTTCTATCCTACAAAAATAAACGGAACTAAACTTTTATGAGCGAAAAATCATTATCCTGTTTACCCTTTAAGATTAAAAAAAAGAATACCCACAAATCCTTTAAACAGAAAATAAACATTTAACAAACCTCAAGTCAAGGGAAGGGATATTGTATGTACATATAAACATAGTATGGACGCAGTTAAGAAAGATATTAAGGAACATTTTAATAAGTATATTAAAGGTAAACGTGAGCTAAACTCGCATTTGCTATATAAACTCCCTGCTCCCAAAAGCATAGCAATATCCATGTTCCATCATCAAGTGGTCCCCCACTAAAGTCCCTTTCAATATTAAACACAAGAGTATTCCAAATAATATCCAAAAGGAACAACAACCGAAACCCATAAAGTAGGTAAGTGTAATTAACTTAAATTGTTAGCATTAAACTAAATAGGCAGGTAGCTTAAATGTTATTATTGTTAGTGTTATATCTTCCATGCAGCGCACAACGCTGCTCGTCCTTAGAATAAGAATATACCTACACTCTTAATATATGTAGAAAAAGGTTCCTTCTGCCCTTCTGTCCTTTTTGATGATGATAGAGCATAGGGTATTGCAGTGAGATGTGCGGGAGAGAATAGCATTCAGTAGGGTTTTAGCAAATAATGAAGATTATATATCCTTGATGTGGGGTAAGGACATTGAATTGGTGGATGGGGAAAGGGAAGGAATGGCTTACTGACTCCAAACGAGTGACGACGACTACATACATATACCATAGGTACACAACAGAGGGATGATGTTCAATAAAAATTAAAATTCACCCTGAGTACGTTTGGTGAAAATCCTTGAATGTTTGCATATTTATCAAAACTGTTTGTTAATTTATACTACGAAGGACGAAGAAGACTCCCTTATTCAACGAAATCAACCCCCAGCCCCCCGTCCTCTTCAGAACAACCGTTAAAAATTCAAAAACAGAATATTTAGCAATTCTACAATTTCAACGGTCGGTTTGTTTAATTTCGCCTCTTCATTTCTTCCTCCCAGCAATGGTACCGCCATAGCCATTGCCACCCCTGGCGTCATCATCATCATCGTCGTCGTCTCCATCGTCTTCATCGTCGTCGTTGGTCGTGGTCGTTCGTCCTTGTTGTCGTCATCATCATCACATTCAAACCAAAAGAACTATACACGAGCCAACCAACAATACCAAGCATCAGCTATATCATCACCCTGTGGCCCCTCCCCCCCCAATCTCCTCCACCTTGCTTCCCCAAAATGGAAAATTTACAAAACAAATTTCAATTTATTTACTTATGTTAATGTTTTCTACAAAACATAGAGATAACACAAACAAATGTTTTACATACACAAATTGTTATGCATTGTGAATACTCTTTTCCGTTTCCGTTCATGCCGTGTTACCGAACCGAAGAGAAAAAAGTACAACAACAACAAAAATAACAACAACAACAAAAAATGTGATGAATATAGAAAAAGATATTTATATCAGGGTTGCCATGTCTTGAAAATTTTAAGAATAATTGTAGCCCATTATCGGAGCCGAAAAAGTAGCCCAAAATAGCTCAATTTCAATAAAAATAAAATCTGGTAGCTTCAAATTTAATTTTGATTTAAAAAGAAAAGAAAAGAAAAGAAAAGAAAAGAAAAGAAAAGAAAAGAAAAGGAAAGATGAAAAAGATATTGTTAATCTGAGTTGCCATCTCCTGAAAAAGTTTATCTTCCCGATTTCATATTATTTGCTGCCCATAATCGGAGCCGAAAAAATAGCCCAAAATAGCTCAATTTCAATAAAAATAAAGTCTGGTAGCTTCAAATGGAATTTTAATTTTTATTCAAAAAGGAAAACGAAAACAAGATGAAAAAGGTATTGTTTACCAGGGTTGCCATCTCCCGAACACGTTTAGTTACCCTATTTGATAATATTTCCAGTCAAAAGTCGGAGCTGAAAAGTAGCCCAGACAGTAGCCCAATACCAATACAAAAATTAGGCTCTTAACATATCCCATTGGTGTCCATTCAAATAAAATTGTTTTTGAAATTATCCGATAGCCGAATTGTCATTTTAGGAACTTTGAAATGTATAATGTATATGGGAATAGTTCAGCAGTACCTAACTAAAGTTAAAACTAATTTTAACCAAGAAATTTAGGACGTTATACAAATTTAATGTGGCATTTTTGATGGGATTTAATATTGTAAGAAAACTCTCAGTTGTGATTTGTTTTTATAACTTTACCAAAAGCTAACAACAATATTTTGTAAAACATAGGATAAGTTTAAAGTCAATACTTTTTAGACCGAGAGCTAGGAGCAAATTTTTGGTGTGAAAGGAAACCAGTTGATACTAAAGTAGCAGCACCAGTTGATGCAGGTAGTCTCAGTAAGGGTGATAGCAGAAACGTTTGTCTGCTAGCAGCTAGCAACTGCATTTATCTGGAAAATTGAAATATGAAGGGAAACCACTTCTAATATTTTGCTACTTGACGCCTAAGGCTGGCTGAATACAAATATGGTTTCGACAGACGTTTAGGTGGTCACATTGCAGAGGTCGCCGACAACGAATTTTTTGGCGTTCTTAGACTTCTGGGAATCCACTTAAAATTGGTCTCATACGGAAGCCTTCGACTCCCTAATTGCTAACATGTACTGTACATAACAGACGTCTACGTTTCCGAATTTGTCCTGCAGAGATGGCCTAAGCCCTCGACTCCCTGATTACGAATATTTACAGTACAAGCATCTAGGTGGACGCATTCTCCTGATAGACTTTTAAATTAAACTTTAAAATCTAAGTCGAGAATGATAATTTGTATGTTATGAATTAAATTATAGAAGTAATGTCATAAAATCTATGTCAAAACAAAGGATTTGGCTTCCGAAAATTACAATCCAACATTTAGATGCTGAAATTTAGCCCAACTTAAAAAACACGAACAAAATCGCTTAAAACATGCTAACATGTGTTACAAAATTCAAAAGAGACATTATTAGTCAAAATTTGTTTGTGTTAAGGTGTAATTCAAAAGATTGTAACCATTTGGAAGTTGATACATTGATAATGACTTCCCTAGTTTTGTTCACGTTTTTTTTTTCAAAATCTTTTTATAAAAATCAATATTCCAAAAGTAACTAAATAATTGATAATATATTGAAGTATTTTGAATATCTCCAATTCTTAATACTTAAAATGTGTGTCCACAAACTCTTTTTGCCTAAGATGAATGTTCCTGTTTTTGTAAAAATGCATAGATTATGAAACCTGATAACGCCATCAGCAGTGAATGTAATTTTACTTTCTGAAGTTGGTTTCGGAGGACCTAAGCTATTAAGCTCTACAGCAATATTTTCCATTTTTTTAATTATCCATAGGAAGTTACTGTAATCGCTCCAATTTGTCGAATTGAAAATGATGACATTTCTTGACGTTTCAAGCTCCCTAGAGTCTAAATGCGTGTGTACGTACGTTCGTTAAGCTTTTTTCGTCGTCCTGATGCTGTTGAAAAATACGACGGAGAAAATGTGGTTTCAACAAGACGGTGTGCCATATGCCACCCAAAACGAGCGAACATGGCCTTATTGCAAGAGACATTTCCTGGCCGCGTAATTTCTCGTCCGTCGTCAACTGGCCACTAAGATCCATTATTTGAATCGATAGTATGGTTCATATAATTTAATGTTTTGAAGATTATTTCATGCAAATGTTGACCTTGACTGCCCCTCAAATGGTCCATCCACTTAGTCCAATTGTGGCATACTCTTTCCAACATTTCGGCCGGTATCTTACGAATTAATGCTTTAATGTTGTCTTCCAATGCGTCAATTGAAGCGCGTTTGTCTGTATAGACATGAGCTTTAACATAGCAACACAAAAAATAGTCTAAGGGCGTTAAATCGCACGATCTAGGCGGCCAATTGACCGGTCCCGAACCTGAAATAAAATGTTCACCGAACTCGCCTCTCAATAAGTCCATTGTTGCGCACCGTCTTGTTGAAACCACATGTCATGAATGTAAAGCTCTTGCATTTTCTTCAGAAAAAAGTTGGATATCATCTCAAGGTAGCGCTCACCATTCACAGTTACGCATCATCTTTGAAGAAGTACGGTCCAATGATGCCACCAGCCCATAAACCGCACCAAACTGTGACTTATTCTGGATGCATTGGTAGCTCTTGCAATGCTTCTGGCTGATATTCACTCTATTCACGCTGATATTGAGCTAAAAATTAGCTTCGTCGCTGAACACAAGAAGCGCGCGATGAACTTTCTTAACAGAGCACGCACTTTGATAATTAAATTCAATAATTTGCAAGCGTTGTTCGTTTGTAAGACGATTCATGGTTAAATTATAGACCAAACTGAAGATGTTTGACAGTGAAACAAAACACTTGCGTCAGCTGTTTAAACCAGTGTTGCCAAAAGATAATAAATTGCTAAAAAATCACCTTGTACAAAAGAAATATCATAATCCTGTATATGGTAACGTGATACCAAACTAATAACATTTTGAAAAAAATCAAATAACGATTATTGTCACTTGAAATATTTAACGAAACGAATATGATTTTAGCTCCAAATAATTGTGTGCAACGAAGAATAACGTTTTTGACATCTGCTAAAATTTTGAGAAAAATCGCCTCGGTCGTGTAACTTTTTCCTGTGGAGCTACGTCAAGTCTATGGTCTATGCCAACAAGCCAGCGACGATTGATGAACTTCGTACGAATATCGAACGTGAAATTGCAGCAGTATTGGCCAATTTATGCTTAAAAAATGTTGAAAATTATGTTCAGCGTCTGGACTTCTGCAAGCGTGCCCGTGGTGGCCATGCAAAAGAAATCGAGTTCCATACATAATGGCATCGAACGTACTTTCACAATAATATAAAGAATTTCATGGATATCCAAAACCGTTTTTGTTCAGTGTTGACTACGTGGAAAATTTCACGGAAGGACTTAGGTGAGAAGGTTTTCAAAATAAAGCTGGTGTAGCAATTGAAGGTGAATGAAAAACCAAAGAAAAAAAATAAGATACATAATTATAAAATATTCAAAATCAGTCAACAATATTGGTAATTAACATTACAATGTTATTAAATTTATTTAAAAACATTCATTTTTAATGTATGGTTGATCTTTGCAATACTTGTTACATTTGTACATATTTTCTTGCAAGATATTTTTCAAAAATTTGGCAAAACTCTATTAAAAATAATAAAGTTCGTTAACTGACAAAAACTAATTCTTCTAAAAATATCGCAAAAGATTAGAGTATTCAATTAATTCAAACTGTAATTTTTCATTTTTTGTCGGTAATTTCGGAAAAAATAGTCCAATTCCAATAAAAAGCACAATCTGGCAAGCCTGTTGTTAGGAGGATTATTGGTGGTATATCTCGTCAGCGTAAAAATACAGATTTGAGTTTTGGGAGAATGAAGAATAGCTTTAGTTAAAATTACGTTTATGTTGATATTCATATAATACATTATATAACATACAGACAAATATTTAGTATATTTCATTGTTAATTAACAAAACAATATTTTTTGAATATGATGTATGATAGTAATAACAACTGGACTATATTTTTGTAAGTAAATTATTGTGTTTCCTGAATGGCTAGAAGCTAGAAATGAAATGCACTATGCACTATCTTTTAGAAAACATGGCACTAATTTATGTAGAATTTTATTTAAAGTTGTTTTAAATTAAATATTTCCAGTTAAATTTTAAATGTTATTTCATAATGTTTAGCTTTGAAATTAGTTTATTTTTTATTTTTCTTGGTTTTTTTCTGGAACAGAAATCCATTTTATAGCCAATTTCATTGGGAACTGCGTATTTAGTTACACAAGTTTTTGGTGAAAATGTCTGATATATGTATATAAATAAAAAAAGTAAACTGTTGGATTATTAAATAAAAAAGAATACTAATTCATTTTTGTCTAATGTCATTTTTAATCGATTTCCCATAGATTGAAAAAAGATACTACTATATCTGCATATATCTAGTCAACTGTTTCAAAAAACCGAATTGATAGTTTTTTTTCGAGAAACATGAAAAAAAAATACTTCTAAAAATACTAACTTAATTACTTAAGGTGGCACTACAGTCCTGAGGAACCGGGGCTTCAACCAACAGGTGTCTCCAGCCAGCTCAGTCTCAAGCTAGCTGTCTCCAGTTTCGCACACCAAGTTGGTTGAGGTCCTCTTCCACCTGCGTGTGCTATCTGAGTCGTGGTTTTCCTCTACTTCGCCGTTTTTTGGAATTTGATTGTAACACCTTTCGGTCTAGAGCGTTGATCTTAATTCGCTATACATGACCCAGTCATCTAAGTCGTTGGACCTTTATTCTTTTAACCAAGTCAGTGTCGCTGCACAGGCAGTACAGTTTGTCAATGTATCTTCTCCTCCACTCTCCACTCGACGGGACCAAAATTCAACCGAAGAATTCTTATCTCGATCTTGCATCCATCCTAAGACGTTCTCATCTTTCATTGACAGGGTCCAGGCCTCAGCGCCATTAATGAGAACGGTAATGGTGATGGTGATTTTTCTACTCAATTGTCTTCTAAGTCCGAAGAAGCAACGATTTGCAAGAGTTATTCTTCGCGCTGGTGCCGTAGTCTGAATTAATAGCGGTACCTAGGTAGACAAAATCCTTAATTACCTCAAAATTATAGTCCACGACGCGACGTCGTCGTCGTTCAATGTCCTTTTTTGAAGACAGCATATATTTACTTAGTCTCGCCCTCATTGACCACGGAACCCATCTTCTCCGCTTTCGTCGCAATGCTCAAAAACGTTCTACTGATCAATCTATTATGGCAATATCATCGGCGTATTCGAATAATGGGACGGACTTTTGGAAGTTTGTTATTTTCATTTTGACGATTGAGTTTTGCTTTATTCTTCCCAGAACGATGTTGAAGAACATCGCATCGCCTTGTCTAAAGCCATTTTTGACATCAAATGCATCGGAGATATATTTGCCGACCTTGATAGTGCAGCGTCCAATCTCCATCGTCATTCTGCACAAACGGATAAGTTTGACAGGGATGTCAAAACTAAACATTGCTCTGTAGAACTCTTCTCTATAAAAGCTGTCATACGCGGCTTTGAAATCGATTAATAGATGGTGTCAATCGATTTGAAGTTCCTGGGTTTTTTTCAATATCTGGTTAGTGGTCCGAAGCCACACTGATTTGGACCTATTAGGTTGTTGACGAACGGCTTCTGACGTTCACATAACTCATCAGAAAAAATCTTATTTGTGATATTCAGGAAAATGATGCGTGGCGATGAGTTGGCGATGTTCATAAGGTCTCCTTCCTTGAGTATTGGGCAAACTATGCTGAGATTCCCTTATCGGACATATATTCTGCAGACCATATTTTGTAGATGAGTTGGTGCATACTCCTTACCAAGTCATCGTCTTCTACTTTGAATAATCCGTCAGCAATGCTGTCAGCTGGCTAGGGTATCGTAAAAAATTCTCTTTGCATATTTTAATGTTATTATGTGTTAAACAAAATATGTGTTTTATTTTTTTAAGGTAGAAAAAAGGTATCCCGAAGTTGCGAACGTACGTCAAGTTGTCATATTAACAATCGTCGATAGTCAACTGGAAATTTGGCCAATAGTCAATATGACAATCTTATTTAAAAAAATTGACTACTGGATAGTCAATAGAACAATATTCGATTGTCAATTTTGGGTAGTCAATATGACAACAAAAGTAGTGAATAGAACAAATTCGGTAGTCAATATGACAATTTGGTTGTCATATTGACTACCAATATCGAGGTAGTCAAATCAGATTTCGGTTATTGACTACCGCAGTTGTCATATTGACTACCGCAGTTATTGTATTGACTAACGCAGTTGTCATATTGAATACCACAGTTGTCATATTGACTGCTGCTGTTGTCGTATTGACTACCGCAGTTGTCATATTGACTACCGAAGTTGTCGTATTAACTACCGCAGTTGTCATATTGACAACCGCAGTTTTCGTGTTGACTACCGTAGTTGTCATATTGACTACCGCAGTTGTCATATTGACTACCGCAGTTATTGTATTGACTACCGCAGTTGTCGTATTGACTAACGCAGTTCTCATATTGACTACCACTGTTGTCATATTGACTGCTGCTGTTGTCGTATTGACTACCGCAGATGTCATATTGACCATCACAGTTGTCGTATTAACTACCGCAGTTGTCATATTGACAACCGCAGTTTTCGTGTTGACTACCGTAGTTGTCATATTGACTACCGCAGTTGTCATATTGACTACCGCAGTTATTGTATTGACTACCGCATTTGTCATATTGACTAACGCAGTTCTCATATTGACTACCACTGTTGTCATATTGACTGCTGCTGTTGTCGTATTGACTACCGCAGATGTCATATTGACCATCGCAGTTGTCATATTCACTACCGCAGTTATTGTATTAACTACCGCAGTTGTCATATTGACAACCGCAGTTTTCGTGTTGACTACCGTAGTTGTCATATTGACTACCGCAGTTGTCATATTGACTACCGCAGTTATTGTATTGACTACCGCAGTTGTCGTATTGACTAACGCAGTTCTCATATTGACTACCACTGTTGTCATATTGACTGCTGCTGTTGTCGTATTGACTACCGCAGATGTCATATTGACCATCACAGTTGTCGTATTAACTACCGCAGTTGTCATATTGACAACCGCAGTTTTCGTGTTGACTACCGTAGTTGTCATATTGACTACCGCAGTTGTCATATTGACTACCGCAGTTATTGTATTGACTACCGCATTTGTCGTATTGACTAACGCAGTTGTCATATTGACTACCACTGTTGTCATATTGACTGCTGCTGTTGTCGTATTGACTACCGCAGATGTCATATTGACCATCGCAGTTGTCATATTGACTACCGCAGTTATTGTATTGACTACCGCAGTTGTCGTATTGACTAACGCAGTTGTCATATTGACTACCACTGTTGTCATATTGACTGCTGCTGTTGTCGTATTGACTACCGCAGATGTCATATTGACCATCGCAGTTGTCATATTGACTACCGCAGTTAATGTATTGACTACCGCAGTTGTCGTATTGACTAACGCAGTTCTCATATTGACTACCGCAGTTGTCATATTGACTACTACAGTTGTCATATTGACGAAATTATTCTATTGACAATCGCGGTTATCGGCTAAAAATTGACTACCAAATAATCATATTGACTATCAAAATAGTAAATATGATGACTTTTTTCATTCTGTGCAGTCAGACACTTCTCAAAAAATAATTGATGTAGATTCAAAGGACATTGAAACGTCAAGAAATGTAAAAATTTTTGAAAAATAGAACCCATTACAATAACTTCCTATGGAAATAAAGCAACGAAATTGTTTTAAAAAAAAATATTAATTGAAAAATGAATTAACTCGTTTTTGAAAATTTGCATTCTTCTCGGTCAAAATTGTTCTCAAAAAACATTGGCTTCTTTGTTAATTATGTTAAACCAACTCTATAAAATAAAATACGAAACGACTCAACAAACATTTCTGTAAGCTCAACAATCTTAAGACATCATTCTAAAATTATTTCTATGCATTTCTTATGTTCCCAAAAAAAGCAATAAAACCTTAAATTCAAAATCACAACTCGTCATCAAAAAATTGAAAACAATGATTTACTTCGAAATTAAGTTTAAAGATAATGAACCTTTCCAAAAACTTCTTCGGCATAAGGCAAAGGCAAAGGCAAATACATACTCGTAATATAAAACCCCTTCTCACTTCATTTATGAAGTTTGAAGTTATTTTGAACTGAAAAATTTTTGGCAACCAAAATTATTCTTATTCGTAATTTTAATAAGTTCGTATGACCGCAGGCCTGCGGTCGGTCGGTGGACGTGGACGCAGAGTCATCACATCATCCGCTCCGCACACCACCATATCGTCACCCATAGGAATACATGGGACAAGCAAGAAGTACAGCCGAGACAGGACGACTTGTTCTTGTTCTTCTTCAGCTTCTTGTGCTAAGGCTGACTGCTGGCTGGTAGGCAAGTCCTTAAAGCACTCAAACATCCATTCACAATAACTTTTGGAATTGCAAAATAATGAGTACATTTCTACACAAATCGAGGTTGAGAATCAAGCCTCCATTTGGCCGGCAACCAACTGTAAGGAGCACGGATACACTATCTCCTTTTTCTACTATTTTTGTTTTGTTTTTTTTTTTTTGTGTGTGTGTGTGTGTTTTCTTTTTGATAACACAAAAAGATAGACATTGTATGATCCTTAGTCTTCTTCCATCTTTAATAGTTTTTGTTTTTTTGTTTTTGGGATTACAAGAAGAGTAAATTTTGGCAGCGTGTTTTCTGCTTATTTGCTAGAAAATGAATGACTTGGTTTAATGGACCGACTGACTGACTTGTTATTCCCATTTTTGTTTTTCGTCCTTGCCTCTGATGCTCTGAAATGGGATAGATCTCCTTTCCATACGAATCTTTATGATTTTTTTTGAACAATTTTCATGTTGGATGAGTGAGTGTGGTTATATATTTTTAAAGAGGTTTTGATGTAATGAAAGCTTTCATGATAAGAATGTTGATGAAAGTTGAATTGTTGTCTACATTTTATACGTCGTCATAACGTAGTAGACAACAACGACGTAGTAGTGGTCCTTGGGGTTTTTTTTCAAACCAACAACGACGTAGTCCTTTTCGTCCTTGTTGTCGTCGTATAAGTCGGTAAGACAAAACAAAATACCTCTTTCATCAGATTTGCGATGTTTGTTTCGCTGATGTTAAGTCATAAGCAAAAAGAAATTAGATATACGGTTAAGTTGGTATAGCTACCTATAACCTCTGTTTTTGGGAAAGTCTATCATCTTATCATTATGTCAGGATCATGGTATATTTTGCTTTTTTTTATGATCAATATTTTGTGGACAATTTTGGATAACAACTTTGAATTAAGTTGATATGAGGTATACCCAAAATTTTAATCAAAAAACAACCAGTAATTTCTTAGGTTACGTTGTTGAGTTAAGGACAGTCTAGTCAAATCCCATGAATAAAGAAATGTTGTTGTTTTGACAAAGTCTATGAATTAGTTGAGGTTTGGAGCCATGGGAAATCTTAATTTCGTCATTTACAAAAATAAATATCTACTCATCAACAATTTGAAAAACAAATTACAATTTAATACAAAATTGAGGCTCTACAGCTTCATAGTGAGTTTCTTTTTAAGGCCCTTCTTCGTTGACATCATTATAGCTTGAAGTAAAACTTTTATTGTACTTCAAAAAACGGTTTTTGCTGCATCCGATTATTTAGAATAGTTAAGATTTATTTACCCTTTTACCACAAAATCACGAAGGCTACTTACACAGCTGAAAAAGCTAAATGATTTTGATGGCCTTCATTAGAATTTGATTTCAAAATCACTCATTTAGATTTCGTTACCAATTTAGTATCCAATATGGTTTTTCACAAGGGACTTGACAACTTTGAATTTTATTTCTGAACTCACCCTTTCACTCATCACCGAATTTTCACTGTCAATTTATTTTGTAAGTTCAACAATTCCATCATGGTAAAGTACACGAAGGAGCAACGTAAGACAATTATAAAACATTTCCTTCAAAATTCGGAGTTGGTTGAGCCTCAACTTTAAGAGTTTTAACTCGAATTTTCGGTCGTAATTCTCGTCCTAGTAGACTGTCAAAAACAAGTTTTTTTTCCAAAAATTATCGTCTATACATATTCTTTGTGTGATTTTGCCGTGTCAGTGAGACAACATGTTCGTAGCAAACGATCCAAACCCATCAATTCCGCGGCTGGTGGTGTTCTCTAGAACAAGACATCGCTCAGACCACATTATTTTGAGTAAGGATATTAGTTCAGACCCATACAATATCAAGTTGACTTAAGATTTGAAGCCGATGGATCATTAAAAGCAACGTACGTTCTCGGATTGGGCTCTGGAGAAGATGCGCGAAGATGATAAATTTCATCGCAAAATAATTTTCAGTGACGAAGCTCATATTTGTCTCAATGGGTTCGTCAATATTCAAAATTTGCGCTTTTACTCTGATGAAACAGATTTGTTTTATGAATAGCCCCTTCATTTACAAAATATAACTGCTGGGTGCGGTTTGAATTCCGTCGGTGTTATTCGTCGATAACGATAGTCAAGTTACTGTTAATGGCATTATTAACGATTATTTTTTGCCCAAATTGGAAGACATAGACTTAGGCGACATGTGGTTTTAACTGGATATTTTTACAAGCCACACAACTCACCTTACAATGGATTTATTAAAGAATAAGTTTGATGAGCGGGTTATCTCAAGAAAGGGGCCAGTCGATTGTCCGCCTCGTTCGTGTGATTTAACGCCTCTAGACTACTATGCTACGTTGAGTCATTGGCTTACACCAACATGCAGACGAAAAGTGCTTTTATAAATGAGGAAAGAATACGATTTAAGATTTCTCGGAGGAATTCCCGAGATGGAATAAACGGTGGCGTCTACAGTTCTAGTAAGGTTGAAATACTTAGTGAACACTTTATAGGTCTTCTACGACTATAAGGAGGGGTTTATCCGCCTGTACGTACATGGAGTTATACTAAGGATCTGGCCCTCCAAGTTGAGGGTAGTGCCATCGGGGTGACTTTTTGACGTAAAAACATCATATTTGCGAAGCACCAACAAGCCTCCGATACGGAAGGATTTACTGATGACGAAACAAGCAAACGAAATAAGGACAACGATCTTCGGATCTGTACATGAAATGTTAGGTCCCTTAATAGACCACGTGCAGCCAAACAGTTAGCGGAAGCCGTAACTGCTGCAAGGCAGATATTACCGCCATCCAAGAAGTGCGATGGAATGGACCGGTTAAAAGGAAACTTAAAGACTGTATACTAAGGCAACTGTTACCGAGAACAAAGGCAGCGTCTATACGTTTGTGGATTTGTTGTTGGAACTAGACTCAGGCAAAAAGTTTTGAGTTTCAACAGTGTGAGCGAGCGCATCAAGACAATACGCATCAAGGCTAAATTCGCCAACATAAGCCTAATATGCGCTCATGCCCCAACTGAGGAAAAAGATGAAGACACCAACAAAATATTCTTGGAGCCCTTGGACAAGACATATGAGGATGAGGAGTGCCCTGGCTATGACATTAAAATTGTCCTAGGAGATTTTTACGCCAAGCTAGGAAGAGAAGAAATCTTTGATGGCACAATTTGGAGATACAGCCTGCACGACATCACCTCCAACAACGGATTCAGGCTGATCGATTTCGCTGCGGGGCGAGACGTTCTGGTAACTAGTACGCAGTTCACACATCTTATTATCCACAAGGGGACATGGAAATCTTCTGATCAATCAACTGTCAACCATATTGACCACATTGCGCTCGGCGCACGAAACTTCTCCAGTATACAGGATGTCCGAACATTCCGAGGGGCCAAAATTGACTCGGATCACTACCTCCTTGTAACCAAGCTACGGCTACGGATATAACGATCCAAGTCAAAACTATGAAGTATACTGTGAAAAGATTCGACGTTAGACGGATACAATCCCAAGAGATTGCCATGTCCTTTTCCGATCGAGTCTCTTACAACCTCTTAACAGGTCTTATGCTGCCTGCATTAAGCATTGAAAACCAGTGGCAACATTGTCTTGCAGCCATCACACACGGGCACCAAAGCAAAAACCCTGTTTTGACGACCGAGTACTGGCAAGCTCACGCAGCTAAGCAACAGGCATAAAAAACGGTATGCCCTTAAATGGATATCAATCAATCTTTCTAAGGTCTTAAGAAAGAATGATGATAGACTTATGGGTCGTAGATCTTAAGGGTTGACTTGCGAGCATTTTCCTGGTTTGGGTATAAAAACAACTATAACAATATCTCCATGCCAAGGGCATAAGGACCGAACATAAACAGTTGTTAAAAATTTCCTCAAGGATTGGTGACATTATGTGTGAGGATTTTAGTAGCTTATAGCCTGAGAAATTTACAAACATGAGTCTTACCTCAACATCACGGGCTACAGCATGTATTTTACGTTTTTTACTTGTCAAATGTCAAAAAATGTCAGCTTAAAAATTGACAGCTTAAAAAGTGACAGCTAATCAACACGAAAAAAAGTCAACTAGATTGCCAATATTGACCTAAGAACAGGCTGACTTGGAATTATGGACATTAGTTGATAGTTGAAGTTTTTTAGATTTCCAATATGACTATGAAAAATGTGCTGTTAAAGAAAGCTGAAAACGAGAGAAATTGAGTCAAAATGAATATTGCATACATTAAATCTACATTAAAGCACGTATCAACTCAACATTTTCTCTATAGACTTAACCAGTCAAGGTGTACAAAAGCCAATTTTATTTTTTAGACCATCATGAATTTTAAAAGAATGATATTTTGAAGTTGAAGTTAGAAATAAGGGACATTATTTATGTTGATGATGATGATGGTGATGACAAGTATAACAAAAATAAAAACCTACATCATCTTTCCTAAGAAAATGAAAATTCTATACACTTTAAACTTTTCTAACCACACCGAAAAAGGATGCATACAAATGAACTTAATTTTATTCATAACTCAGTTTGTTGACAGTTTGGTCAAAAGTTTTTTCGTTTGTTTTTGTAAAAAATAAAAATAAAAGAAAATATTTATTCAAAGCCTCAGGTGCTGCTGAGTGTATTTTAAGTATTTTCCAAGTGACATCTTAATGGCGTCAAGTCAAACTAACTATATATTTTATTTTGCGGAAATGTTAACAAACATACAAACAAAAATATTCATCCCATTATCATAAATTTACTTTGATAAATTAAAGGATTCTTTTGTCTAAATCATTTTTCCGCACACTACTTAACCCCTGAAGGGGATTCACATAAATCAAGTCCGTTGCCCTTTGCCATCGCCTTCGGTTCGGTTCTTACGTCCGATCCCAAAAATAAAAATCATTTAAAAGTGAGTCAGTTAAACATGGCTTTATGTTCATTCAAGCACTAAATATTTAATGCATCTGACAAGTGTCTTAATTGAATATCAATCAATCAAAAATAAAAGGACTCTGAAAAGCGCGGGACAACGATCGACTGTGACGTCTGACGTCTGACGATAGGCGATATGAGACGACAACAACGACAACGTGCTAAAAGCTGATGTTTGCGAATTTTCAACGAACAAGGACGAAATTTGCAAAACCCACTCCCCTGACACATAATATGAGCAATATGAGCATATTACCAGGGATCCGTGTGGCACGCCACAGTGATGACTGTTAAAAGGCAGCACAGGGCTGTTGGTTTGGATTTGGATTTTGGGGTGTGCTCGGTGCGGTGTGGGTGACAGATTTCAATTTGCCTACCGCTTGCGGCTCACACAGGATATTCTCATTTTCCTATATATTTAGGTAAACCAAACCTAGATAAAATTTAAAACCCACCATGCCACTGGAATGGGGTCTTTCATAAAATGCGCTTTATAAGCATTTTTATTGATTTTATTTTGTGTATGAAAAATAAAAATGATAATATGAAAAACAATATTAAAAGTCCCGTTTTTTGTTTAAAATACAAACAAAGGTTAGGCAGACTATGATGGAGTTGTGCTAGGATTTCGACAATAGGTAAACGAATACTAAGCTGATGTATTAAATTTCTCGGAAATGAAAGTACACACATACATATTTTATTCAAGCAATTATTCCTTTATATAGGTAACTATAGGTTTGTTTCATGTCAATCAACTGTCAAAAACAAAATACCTACGCTCTGGCTTAGATGTTTCAATGAAGACCATAGAATATACGAGTAAATAAGCATGATCAAATGTTTTGATTTTTTGTCTAAAGGTTCTATTTTTGAAAAGCTTTAAAACACGCACACGTTTCTATATTCGATTGAATTTCAAAACATTTTTTAAACAAAGGCTATTCAAAGTCACTGTCAATTCTGTAGAAAAGTATTGTTTTATTTAAAATTGAGCATTTCAACCTAGGATGAATTTTCTAGTTTGAAATACAACTTAATAAAAATATGAGGTTAGGCACAGGTTGTAACTTTTAAATGAACATTCTTAGTTTCGCTTGAGGGATAGATTCAAGGTTATACCATAATAAAAGACTCATTATTTCAGTTACTCCCGACACGAAATAGCTGCACAAATTAACTTAGGTTAGATAAGGTTAGGTTATAGTGGCTGTCCAAGATGGAAACGGACACACTTAGGCCAGTTTAATGGCCCATTGTGATACCACATGAATCTTGAGGCTTCCTCCTAAGCTCAATGGAACCAGTTTGAGTCCCTTACGAAACGTGAGAGGCTGATTATGCTGATAATGATTTAGATCGTTTAGATCGTTAAAGAAGAATTCTCCTAGGTAATTCTTGCGTTTTCGAGTCAGAGCAGGGCATGTACAGAGAAGATGAAGAACTGTTTCTTCCTCTTCCTCGTCCATACAGCTTCTGCAAAAGTCATTTGAGAATACGCCTAGTCGCGTGGCGTGCTTTCCTATTAGACAGTGTCCGGTTATGACACCTATTATCGAGCTTATATGCGATGTGCTTAGAGAGAGCAAGCACCTTGAACGTTTTAAATCCAGTGTTGGCCGGATGTTTTTTGTGACTTGACACGTGGTGATGTTGTCCCACCTGGTGCCTGCCCTCCTCACAGCGTCTTGCATTAGCAACAGTTTACAAGTAGCGATTGGTATGCAAGTACGTGCCAAACGTGGTAGGATGGGCTGTACTGTACCGTTCCTGGCGAGTTCATCTGCCTTACAGTTACCTGGAATGTCTCTATGGCCCGGCACCCAGCAAAGGTGAATATTAAACTGTTGTGCCATCTCCATTAGAGATGATCGACAGTTCTGGACTGTTATAGAGTTTGTAGAGACAGAATCCAGAGATTTGATAGCGGCCTGACTATCTGAGAAAATACGGATATCAGATGTTGATATCACGTTTTCTTTAAGCCAGGACAAGACTTCTTTTATCGCCAAAAGTTCTTCCTGGAACACGCTTCAATGATTGGGAAGGCGGAATGAGAGACTTAATTTCAGTCGTTCAGAGTACACACCTCCACCAACCCCTTCTTTTGTTTTTGACCCATATGTAATGTATAGATATGGATTGACTCATCTTCCAGGAATGTCCTATCCTCCCAAAAAGATCTGGGAGGTATAGAAATCTGGAAATTTCTGTCGAATTGCAGTTGGGGGCACATTAACTTAAGAACAGATCCAAACTGTTAAGATTTCTTCATAGCTAAATGCACAAATAGTACAAACAACCCCATTCAAAACATTCAAAAATAAATAAGTTGGCCCAACAGAAAAAGTTGGGAAATAGGGTCTAGTGACTTACAGCTTCCAACCGTTCCTGTGTGCAATTAATATTGTTAGAGATGGAGAGGACCTACACTTTTAAACCGAATCCGAACGGCTTACTCTCTTAGGATTTGCCAATTTCTTTCCAGAAGCAGATTGTAGGTGCCAAAGGGAGGGATTGAACCCAAGACTTCTGGTATGATAGTTCTATGCACTAACCATCATGCCACGGGTACTACATTCACAACATTAGTCAGCAAATTAAAGTTTACGTGGTTTTCTTACATTATGATTGGGTCTAAATGGGGGGATTTAAGCTCTAACAGCGACTCGACTAGGCTAATTCAACTAAAGTATTTACATGTGATGAATTAACTAGGTCCCAGTTATAAGAACCTGCTTCTTATATTCTCTAAATAAAGGGTGTTATTTTTCACCTATACAAATTTGAAATGAATTAAAAAAAAAAAAACAATTTGTTTAATTTTTGATTTAGAGTAAGGTAAATCCTTTGTCTTTAAAATGAACCAATCTCTTTTCGCACTCGTACTGTGACAAGAATTCGTATAGATCTTAACACACATAAATCCGCTAGTCCGTATGGTATCCCCGCTAATGCTTTAAAGAGATGTTCTTCAACTCTGGCAAAAGAACGCTTTTTTATCTGTCCTATTCCTCAAGTCCCGTTCCGAGTAGATGGAAAACTGCATTTGTCCAGCCCGTGCCCAAAAAAAGGCGAATCTTCCTCATCCTCACCCTCTAATTACCGACCGATTGCATTTACGTCCCTTACTTTAAAGGTCATGAAAACGCTGATTAATTATCAGCTGAAGAAATATCTTGAAGATCGAAGACTTCTTAATGACCGTCAGTACGGCTTTCGCAGCAATAGGTCCACTGGTGATCTCATGGTTCATCTCACCGAACAGTGAAGCAAATCTTGACATCGTTTTAGAGAAAGTAAGACTATTTCATTTGATATTTCAAAAGCATTTAATAATGTTTGCCATCTTGAAAACGAATCCCTAATTCATTTGATTAGTAATTACCTTTTGGATAGTACGAAGTAGAATTGGATGGATTCAAGTCTGGAAGAAACTAAATAAATACTGGTGTACCCCAGAGTGGCCCAGAGCTCTGTTCTATCTCCAACACTCTTTCCAATTTTTATTAATAATCTCCTGCTGCAACTTGTTTCGCTGACGATACAACTCAAAGCTTTTTATATTTGTTTTTAGACTCACATGCACATTGCACATCCCTCTTCTTCGGATGTGGAACTTAGTAACTTACTTAAGGTGACTTATAAAACTTTCGAACTTCAATCCTGCTTTTGAACCTCTCAACATCTTCGACCGTACGCTTCTCATGCTCTCTCTTTTTCCTTCTGAGAAGTCGTGTGTTCCTCTCTCCTCTTCTGCTAATAAAGCTCGTGAGCAGATCTCGTCCTTCTATGCAGCGCCTTTTCACGTGCCCGTTGTTTGGCTGCATTTGCCTGCTGACATTCCTCATCAAACCAGGGGTTCCTTGTTGGTGGCTGATTGAAACCCAGCACGTCAGAGGTAGCTTCTCTGATTGCATCTTAGCAATGTTGCCACTGGTTCTCAGCAGAGAACTGCGAGAGAGGTAACTTGTGACTCGGTCGTAGAAGGATTTGGCGATCTCTTCCGATTGTAGCCGTTCGACGTTAAATCTTCTCCCAACATCTCACTGTTTTGCCTTGGGTCTGGAAACCCGAAGTGCTACCTTGGCTACAACGAGGTAGTGGTGCGAGTCGATGTTAGCTCCTCGGAAAGTTCGGACATCCATGATGCTTGAAGCGTGTCTAGCGTCGATCGCAATATGGTCAATCTGGTTGATGGTAGATTGATATGGAGAACTTCAAGTTCCTTTGTGGATGTTGAGGTGTGGAAAACGCGTACTGGCTACCATGACGTTTCGCCCCGCAGCAAAATCTATGAGCCTGAATCTATTATCGGATGTGTTGTCGTGCAGGCTGTTTTTCCGGATCATTCCACCAAAGATGGTTTTCCTTCCTAGCCTGGCATTAAAATCGCCCAGGACAATTTTAATATTGTAGCTAGGACACTGCTCATATGTTTTTTCTAAGAGCTCGAAGAACATATCTTTGGTGTTGTCATCCTTCTCTTCTAATGTTGCCGAATTTAGCCTTGATACGGATGGTCATGAGGCGCTCGTTGATGCACCTATAGCTCAAGACTTGCAGTTTTTCATCCTCTTTTTCCCGGTCCATCCCATCGTATTTTCTGGATGGCGGTGATGTCTGCTTAAATCCGTCCGTATCCGAGGCTTGTTGATGCTTTGCAACTAAGTTTTCTTTATGTGACTGACGCACGACCTTCAAGCTGAAGGACCAGGTCCTTGATTTAAGTCCAAGGACGAAAGCCAGCATAACCTTACATGCCTGGACTTCGAATATGTCGTAGTTGCCCTATAAGATGTTCACTAAGTAGTTCAACCTAACTGGAACTGTAGACGCCACCATTGATTCTATCTTGGGAATTCCTCCGCTGCCGTCTAGATGAAAGGAGAGGTGTCTTAATGGAAACAGTGGAACTGCAACGACAAAATATGATAAGCTCATAAATTCCGACCTAAACCGCATTGTAACAATGGGGAACAAAAAACAGCGTGAAATTTAATACTTCGAGAACCCAATGCTGGCTTGTATCATCAGCATTGAAATCTCCTTTCAAATCCTTTTTCCTTTTTCTAGTGTTCACACTGTGTCTTTGCATAATAAGGGTTGTACTTACCTCTTGAGTTAGCGCTTATTATAAAAACGACATCAAGTAACCAAGAAGCCAATGGGATGATCGGCATCGCGCTCTTAAATCCGCAATCATGTGTTACCAAATTCAGCAAATGTCTAAGACCTTACCATGCATATTTTCTTTCGAATCAAATGTAAGACGTACGGTCAATGCCAGTGTTAATCGATTCTAACCAAGGTTTGTAGAAAATCCTGAACTTTCAAGCAACCATTTGGAACTTTAAAAAAAAAAAAGTAGGAATTGTGGTAGAACACGAAAACGCTCCAATAAAAACTCTCCGATTATTCTGTTTGGCCTTCACAGTCGACTCTTCAACGTTTGGTGGCCTCACGACCGGTTCAGTAAACGATCAGTCGACTCTTCAACGTTTGGTGGCCTCACGACCGGTTCAGTAAACAATCAGCTAACACCCGTACGTTCAAAGAACACAAGATCGGCCGAGAACTTCACCGCGCTCCGTGGAAGTGTACAGCAGAACCCAAGTCACAGTCTATTACTCGCCGTGCATAGGAACTAGATCTTTCGCAGACTTCAACTTGGCGAATTTTGCGTCGGGACTTGGACAGGAACTTAAAGTTCATGAGCATAGACAACGCCGCCGTTTGTTCGCTGATTGGGCTTCGTATCGTTACGAACAGGACCCCAATTTTGGTCGAAAAATCATCTTTAGATGAGGCATGTTTTTGGATGAATGGCTGTGTTAAGAAGCAAAATTGCCGTATATGGGACGACATCAACTCACGTGAGGTTCAATAGGTGATAATGCATCCTCAAAAAGTTACCGTTTGGTGTGGATTTTGGGCCGGCGGCGGCGCGGTGGCGTAATTGGTGCGTCCTTTTTTGAAAATGACGTTAGTGAGGCGGTCTACGTCAACAGCGAGCGCTATATAACGATGACAACTAATTTCTTATGGCCCAAATTGAACCATAATATGGACTTAGACGACATGATGTGGTTCCAGCAATACGGCGCTACGTGCAACACAGCAAACGCCACGACTGACATTTTGCATGAACGATTTAAGCGTAAAGTTGTCTCTCACAGGGGTGATGTGAATTGGCCACCAAGGTCATGCGATTTGACCCCGCCCCGCTAGACTTTTTCCTGTGAGGGTTCTTGAAGTCGAAGGTCTATGCAAATAAACCACAATCGACCGATGCCTTAAAGGTGAACATAACACACATAACAGGACAGGACCATTCGGATCCATGCCACCGTAAGCAGCCGAGGTGGGCACTTGAATGATGTCATATTCCACACTTAATAGCATACATGCGTCTTTCAAATAAAAAAATAATTTTGTTAATGCCTTACACACAGCTTGTTTTATTCCATTTCAACATCTACGATAGCCCTTATTGAAAAACCTTTTATAATAAACAGACTTTTAATGCATATGATTGCATTTCAGCAAATTTCTCTTAAACCTTTTAAAAATAGCGAAAAAATCCCTTCTATCAAAGAAATTCCACCCAAACTCATCAAATTACTATTGCTCAATTAAATAAAGAAACGAAGTTGATACATATATTATCAACATATGTACCTTTACATTTATCTATTAATGTATGTAATGTATGTATATTTAGAAAAGATATAATTTATGTAGCTTATAATCCAATTAGGTTGAGAGATTAGAATCAATTAATAAACGAAAGCTATTTCCTCTTCTATATTATCCAAAATGATGAAGGTGTCACTTCTCATGAGATTTATCCCCATCCATATTTAATGAAAAAGATAATGTTAAAGCATGTGTGATGATATTGCACCGCAGCTACTATAGAATCACTGTTAAAGGGGATCCCTATTCAATATATACATAGGAAGACGACGACGGGGAAAGATATTCTAGAACTTCTATATACTTTCTTAATACTTCATAATATTGATTGTTTCTTCAAGGATTACCCGAGGCATTTTGTCGTCTCAGAAACTAATTCCTTTTAAGAGGTTATTTCTCTCTCTCTTCTATATACATGTAAAGTACAGGGTGGGACAAAAATGTCTTCTTAATTTAAAAGAAATTATATCTTAGTTTAAAGATATTTGGGGGATTTGCTAAAATGAATTATACAGCGTTTTAAAAAAGACCAAACTTATTGAATTTTATCAATCGATTATATATTAGAGCAAGAAGTATATGGGCATCACTTTAATGACGTATTGCGAACACTGCTTTCACCAAAATAACGCTTCTAAGGGAAATTATTGGCTAATGGATAATTTCCAAAATTCTGCACAAGTTCTTTCTGTGGGGTTGTTTGAAGGGTAAAGTGTACATTAATAATCCTACCAATATCTTGCAGATACTTACTTGCTTAAGGTGACACTACAGTCATGTGTGAACTAGGGCCGCACCCAATAAACTTCTCCATCTCGCTCGGTTCCTAGCTAGATGTCTCCAGTTTTGGTTTCCATGCGCTCTACGTCAGACAGCCATCTCAGTCGTCGGACTTTTACCCTTCTTGCTGTACAGCCCGTACAGCTCGTTGTTCCATCTTCTCATCCACTTTCCTTCTATGAAGAAGAACTTTTCTCTTGGAAAATCCCGAGGTGCTTTCATCCACTTAGTCCATGCTTCTGCATCGTATAGTAGGACGGATTTTGATGAGGGTCTCGAGAGAGGGCTTTACTACTCAATTGCTTTCTTAACCCCAAGAAACAGCGGTTAGCAAGAGTAATTCTTCGTTTGATTTCAGTATTGGTGTTGTTTTCTGTGTTCATAGCGGAGCCTAGGTAGACAAAGTTCTTAACTACCGTCTTTGCCTCTAGACTCACAAAAACCCCATCGACATCACGCTAAGTTCTTCTGACTATGTCAATGTCAAGCCAGTAATTGGAGAGACTTTTGAAAGGTAGTGCCCCTGGTGTTGATGTGGGAGCTCTGCACTATTGTTTCAATGACTATATTTAAAAGAAATCGCATGACAGCGCATCACCTTGAATACTCCATGGTCATCCTACACAAACGCACAAGTTTGGCTGGGATAGCAACACTAGACATGGCTCTATACAGCTCGTCCCTGTAAATGCTGTCATAAATGGCCTTGACATCGATAAAGAGATGGTGGCTTTCAATACGATTTTCTTTGGATTTTTCCAGGATCTACCGTAATGTGAATATTGGATCGATTGTGCACTTTCCTGGTCTAAAACCACACTGATTAGGACTTATCAGGTTGTTGTCGATAGGCTTTAGACGTCCATATATTACGGCACAGAAGATTTTGTAATCGAAGTTTAGAAGACCCGCAGACAAAAATGAAATACCACTGTTGAGCCCAGGTGTCCTACGAAGTGTTATGGAAAACGCTCTGGAAAGAGCCCATTTCTGTAAGCATGAAGCTGTTTCTCATTTGATTGGTTATTATCACTTTAAATTAGGTTTCATCATTTTTAACCCACCCTGTACAACCTAGATATCACAATATAGTTACACCCAAGTTAATAGAAGAAGAAGAGAATGATGGTGTATAGCTTTAGGTTTTAATATGTGTCCAAAAATGTAACAATGTTTCTTCTTTTGAAGGTATTCACTCAACTTCCGAGGATGAGGATTGCTATATTATCTATACATTCGACTTGTGTACCCAAACCCAAGCCCAAGCTCAAACCAATCATATTATGTTTCTTAATTTGATTTTCTAATCTTCCCTTCCAGCAGAATGAGAAGAATCTTTTTAGATGATGGCATTTTCTCTATTCCTAACCTAACTTTCCCTACAGACCCTATATTCTCTAACTTAGTACATATGTACATATGTGACATTGGAAATTAAAGAAAGACTGCGAGAGTTCTATAAACTAACTTATCTTTCCTTGGCTACTTCGGTTCGGTTCGGTTCTGTCACTCGCCGTCATCATTTTTGTGTAGAAATGAATAGGGATGGGATGAATTTGGATGAATGTTTCTTCAAAGAGGTTTCAAACAAGCTTTAATTTTTAGGCAAGAATAAATTATATACAAAAATTGATAGAGAGCTGAATATAGAGGTAGCATTCCAATCCTTGCTTACTCGTATAAAGGATAGCCTTCACATTGCAAGACAAAGATATAAAACCAAGCTAAGGCACAACTATTTAATATGCATGACTCCACGTTGGGCGCCATCCATCGCCAGACGTTAGATCTGAATTTTTCTCTTCTTTTCAATGGGAAGGGGGGGATATTTCATTTTTGTGCTATTTTCTCTCTCTTACTCCTTTCACTTTCATTAATTACTATGTTAATTGGGATAGCAAGTTCTGTGACTCTTTTTATTTTTTATTTCCTTTTGTTTTTAATTTAATTTTTTTGAAAAATCTTGTTTCGTCTTCTTCTTCTTCTTGTTCTTGTGGAAAATTTGAAATGTAAATTTTGTAAATGAATATTCCCTCTTTTCGGTCTTTCGTTCGTTCTTTCGTTCATTGTGCAACGTGTGACAGAAAATGTTTTTGTACCTGTATAGAGATAACTTTTTAAGGGTGGTAAAGATGAAGAGGTATAGTATAGGTAACACCATTCATTAACAGGTGAAGGAGATAAATCGTATATGTAATGTGGATAAGAAAACATGCTTAGATTACCATATTAGCATACTGTAGGTATTATGTCATGCAGAATAAATGATGGAGTAAGGGTGTTTTATAAAGAGGGAACGGGCGAGGATTGTAAGTACTTTTATTTTTACAAAAAGAAAAAGAACAATTTTAAAAGGATGTGATGTAGTATTTGATTAATGGTAACGTAATTCTAAGGAAATACATTAAGGTTTCTTTTTGAGATGTAAAATTAAATTTAAATACCCAGTATGTCAAAATTCTAGACCACAAATGTATGAAGATTAAATATTCTTCCATTTCTTTAAGATAAATACTTGCACCAAATAAATGGATGCAGAAAACAAATGGGGATAACACTAACCATAAACGTAGTTAAATTATTAAAATTAATATTTAATTAAATTAGCCTGAAAAACTATTAATGCGGTGTTCACGATTCTTGTACATGGAAGACATATTGTTTGGTTAACGAAAGACCGACTAGACATCAGTTATCAGGAACACCAAAATGCAGACTTAAACTTTTTGGAAAACATTGTAAAAGTATCCTATCCACATCAAAAGGGGAGTGAAAAAAGTAATAACCTAGGTAACTAGCCTTGGTTTGATGAATGGAAAAAAGATTCGGAAATTCTCGTTTGCATGATTGAGGAACTTACGAAGATCTTCTCAACTACATTGAGGCTAACAAAAAGTTGAAGGAACTTTGCATAACAAAAAATAAAAGAAAATATGAGTAACGTCAAGCCTATAAACAGGAAAATTGCAAAAATTCAACAGAAATTTGAAAACTGGTCTGGGAATTAAATGGCAAGAGATTTGCTGTTCCCAAAAATAAGGGGTACAGCTTCAAGGATTTACTTAATCCCATTACGTCACCAAAAATTTGGCATTATACGTCATCTCGATTCACCAGTGAAGTTTTAGAGTAGAGTAGAGTTTAGGGTTGGGGAGAGTGATCCCTATAGAGGGGGAGGGTCGTTGATGGTGTTGACCCTCGGAGGATTTGCCCACCTTTGTATCCGACGGATACCACCTTGGCTACTACAAATTGTCACAAATTCCCCAACAAATTGGTAATGACAATATTTTTATGAAACAGAAAAAATGGTACAAATTACAATTTTGTCAGTAAGTAGTTGACAATTGTGACAGGAAATTGAGTTTCAGTCGTATGGTCACAATTTTATTTTGATATATAATGTTTTCAAGTGAAAGTGATGATAAACGCGAAGTACGCCCCCCTCGAATTTTTAGACAAAGAATAAACAATGATTTCGCATCATTAAGTGATTATCAATTAAAGGGCAAATTTTGCGTCTGCAAAACAACAGCAGAATCTATTTTGTTAAGAATCGGTGGGCACCTCCAGCATCTCACAAAAAGAAACCATGCTCTTGATGTCACTCGCTAATACCATATGCAATGAAAACTTGTCACATAAGTGTGACAAATTTGTAAAATTATCACCTGTCAATGTTTATGAAATATGGCCCTGAATAGAAACAGGGAATGTCTTAAAAGAATTCCAAGCTGCCTTTACATCAGTTTTTCCACCATTGATAATATATTCATTGTTAGAAGTGTAACGGAGAGCTTTAGAACGCTAAATAAAAACTGTATGTATTTTTCTTCGACTTCCAAGCAGCTTTTGACACAATTAATCGGGGAGCTTCATTTTATTGGTTTAGGAGTATCACTCAAATTCGGTCGTGTGCTCGAAGAGTTGAACAAAGGAAGTTGGCAGTGTGGAATGGAGCGGAACTTTCCGACTGGTTCGCAACAACAGTAAGAGTAAGGCAGGGTTCTACAATGAGCACGACCTTGTTTTCGCTTTTCATCAGTTACCTCATTGATTACCTTCTTGGTGGCGTCAATTTCGCAGGAGTATGTGTATAATATAGTTATGTTTGCTTATTCCCCAGAAACTTTGCAACTCATGATTTACAGATTATATTACTACTGCAATTCATACAGTTCAATTTGATTGTTAACACACAAAAATCCAAAGTTATGGTTTTTAAAAAAGTTGGAGGTCGAAATGCCTCGAATGAAAAATGGACGTATAACGGTGAGACTATTGAATGCGTCAGTGAATACAAATACCTCGGAGTAATCATTTCAAGAAATTTGAGCATGGAAAAACAATTTACAGAAAAACTGCAAAAGGCTAAAAGTACTATTGATTTATCGTGGAAAAAATGCATTAGTTTAGTTTAGTTTAGTTTAGTTTATTTCATCAATCTGAGATTAACATTCTCTTTTAGATTACATAAATATAATATAAATAAAGATAACGAAAAATAGTAACTTAAAGATATAATAAATACTTAAAATAAATACAGAAAACATAAATTTAACATATATATATCACAATAATTAATGAAATAACAAAATTAACATTACATGTTTTTTAAAAGTTTCTCGTGAACTGTGCATACAAATATCTATTTTTTCAATTACAGCATTAGTTTCTCTGATGCAACGCATAATCGGTACATTTCTACCATAATTACTTCTAGAATAAGTCTCCCGTAAATGAAAGCCTATACGAAGGCCTCTACTGGGAAAATAAAATTTTATTTGCTCTAGCAAGTAAGGGCACACAATGTGACTACTTACTATATCCTTTATCATCATAATAGAAAAATACTTTCTTCTGACCTCAAGCGTTTGCATACCAAAAAGCAAACATCTCACATTATATGCGGGCATAATAATGTTCCAATTTAGCTTAAAAAAACAATATCTTGTGAAACTTCTCTGAATCCTTTCAATTCTCAATGAATGATTTGCATAGTACGGATTCCAAACCACGCAACAGTATTCCAGGGTAGATCTCACAAAATCCATATAAAGAGATTTAAGAGCATATGAATCGGAGAATTCTCTAGTGTTCCTTTTTAGAAAACCCAACATTTTATATGCTTTATTAACTATATAGTCAATGTGACTACTAAAAGTGAACTTCCTATCAAATATGACTCCTAAATCCTTCTTTCCAGTTACTTTGTCTAATGTTATATTATTGATAGTGTAATCAAATACTATTGGTGCAATTTTCCTTGAGCATATAAAGCTTTGACATTTGGCTACATTTAAGAAAAGAAGATTTTTATTGCACCATGATGCAAGTTCACATAAATCTTCTTGCAATAAATAACAATCACTTAGAGAATGTATAGTTCTGAATATTTTTACGTCGTCAGCATATAATAAATACCTGGAAAACTGGAAAATGTCAGGAATATCATTGATAAATAAATTAAAGAACAAAGGACCAATGTGACTTCCTTGAGGGACGCCCGAGGTTACTTTTATGCACTTTGAAACATATCTGTATATCTTAACGAATTGGGTTCGATCAGTAAGATAAGAACGTATCCATTCTAAAAGTATGGAGTGGATACCAAGCTTGGACAATTTATATAATAATATTTCATGGCTAACTCTATCAAATGCCTTGGCAAAGTCGGTAAAGATGATGTCGGTCTGGAGACCACTTTCAAATCCACTAACAACTAAATCACACAAAATAGTGAGATTTGTAGCTGTAGATCTGCCGAAAACAAATCCATGCTGAGAATCGGATACTATTTGTTTTGTAAGAAAAATGAGCTTATCACACACAATTTTTTCAAAAATTTTAGGAATAATAGATAACTTACATATTGGTCGGTAATTACATATTTTTTGCTTTGCTCCAGACTTAAAAATCGGAGATATGTATGATGTTTTCCAGTCATTTAAAAATTCACCTGTTTTAAGAGACTTATTGAAAATTAGCAACAAAGGTAACGCAAGGGACGTTGCACATTTTTTGATTATCTTGGGAGATATACTATCTGGACCAAGTCCTTTGTTTTCATCGATCCCATTTAACGCTTCAAGTACATCTGATATTTCTAACTGAATAGTTCCTATATCAACTACATTAGATGGAGTAAAATCAGGAAGCTCGTTAGGAGACGTAACTGCGTAAACAGATTCAAAATAATCTGCAAAAAGATTACAGATAGTTTGCAAATCACTAGATATAGAACCCGAAAACTCCATACAATTTGGTAAACCACAAGATTTTCTTTTGGAGTTAATAAAATTCCAAAAGCTTTTGCTGTCCTTCTTAACTTTAGATTCAGCTGTTGAAACATAATTACCATACAAAAATTTATTTAAGACATCAAAAGACTTTTCGATTACAAGATAGTTCTGTCTGAAAACCAAATTATTTTTGTCTTTTTTGTAGCGTTTATATGCTTTATTTTTTCTATTTTTGAGTCTGTCATTATACCATGGTGGGTTGGAATTCTTTCTACTTATTTTTTTCGGAATAAAACTTTCAAATGCTTGTTTTAAATAAGTTTTAAAAGATACGAACGCTTGGGTCAGATCTTGGCTTTCTATTATGGACTCCCACGGTAATGAATTTAAAAATAAATTCATTGCATCGAAATTACCACGCTTATAATCAAAAAAATAGTCGATATCATTAGTGGTTTGAAAATAGGCTAAGAGCTTACAATCTATGACTAGGCTAATATGATGCTGAGAATTTTGAACCACCGGTGAAAGAGCTTTGTCAACGTTCACTTCTAGCTCATTATCAACAAATACTAAATCTAATATGCGATTCAATAAATTAGGAACATTATTTTTTTGCAATAAATTAAACTGGCTGTAAAAATCTATTACAGAACACTCAATTTCAGTTTTAACTTTAAAAGGAATTAAACATTTATCTTCATCATCAAATTTCCAATTTACATCACCGATATTAAAATCGCCCAAACAAATTATGTGATCAGATGGATTTAAGGAATTAAACACATTACGACAATTTTCAATGTGAATGTTATATAAATCTAATGGGCTTCCTGGTGGAATGTAGCTAGCGGAGATATATAAATATACATTTTTTCTAAGATGCACTTTAACAATTAATTGATCAATATCGAAACAAGTGTCGTTATTGCTTGAGTACAATTCAATTTGGTTCGAAATAAAATTAGTTTGAATGGCGATAATAATTCCACCACCTCTATTAAGACCAGTTTTTGTTGAACAACGATCTTTCCTATATATACAGCATATTGATTACAATTAAAAAGTTCTGTTGTATGATGGCTATCATTAAGCCAGGTTTCAATCAAAACTATTATATGATAATTACAAGTAGCAAAATATAAAAATAAATTATTTAATTTAGTTCTTACTCCACCAACATTTTGATAATAAATATTAAAATCACCAAAACTAAGTAATTCTTGATCAAAAACAGCTACAGCAGCAACATCTACGGCGACATCCACGGCAGCATCGTCAGCAACAAAAACTACTCTTGAGCGTAATTCATTGGCAACAATAACATCAGCAGCAACAACATCAGCAGCAACAACATCATCAACGACCATGATACAACTAAAACAGATAGCGCATTCGCGTTTCTATTTTTGTTTCGTTCTGCGCATCTACGTCACAAGCACTCAACGAGTTTGACGTTTATTATTCAGTATGTGAAATCAAAACAAAACAATGGCATTAATTTGTTTGGATATTTTGTTTTTATAATAAAATGTTAATATTTCTAATATTTTTCATTTAGATAAATGGTTTTAAATAGTTAATATTTGTGTTTATTCGTAAGTTAAAGAAAATTTGTGTGTTTGAGTGAAATAAAAAATCGAAGTAAATGAAGAGTATGGTGTATTTTTTTTTCATTTTCATTCGGGTGCAATTTTCTCTAAGGAATCACCTGGAAGATTGTTTAATTAGTGATAAATGGTTAAATAAAAGATATGATGGTCTTTTTAAATCATTGGTTTTTCAACCTTTTATTTAATAAATAATTTGTTTGTATTTTCTTTTCCTTGATAGTTTGTTTTCCGTGATTTGTCTGTTTAGTTTTCGTATTCGGAACGACAACGAAAGAAAAAGTTCATAACCTTCTCATCGCATTCGATCGTTGCTTTCTCGGCAACTTCAAGTAAATGCTGTATTTTGGACAGATGTAAATGCCTTCAGCTTCTCCATTTACTGCATTAAAAACATTTTCTAATGCAGCAAAGTGAGCCATCATTGTGGGATTTGCTTTAGACAAGCCTCCTTCGTCCAAATGATTTACCCAAGAGCTTTCGTCTGGTTCAATTTGTTCCAGGTTTGGTATGGTGTTTTTTAAAACGATGGCAAATGTAGCCAAGCAAGTTTTCCAAACCATCGTAATTAAATGGGAGATTTTCTTCTGGCTCAGAAGCAATATGCATGCTATTGTCGACTTTCTCACGACAAAAATCCTTCCTAAAAAAGCGAATATTGTAAAGATGAATGGATTATTAGATTGTGAGATCAAACCTGGTCTTAGTCCTTAACTCTGTTTTGAGTTGCTCATTTTCTTCGCGTAAGGTTTTTCTAATAAGTTTATAAAAACAAATTATTTTATACAATTTCAGAATGCTTATTAAGATTAAGATTTTGTTCCTATCATAAATGCCTACAAATATTATTAGATATGTAGGTACTTACAATTATTGTTCAATTAGCACATCAAATTGAGCTTGTTTTAATTGTGGATGTGAAATATTTTCCATCAAGTTATCATTTTTGCATTGTTGTTCAGGCACGTTTTCATGCTCGAGCTCAATGGGAACCAGCAACCCACTCACTACATCTTTTTGCTTTTACAGCTCCATTCTTTTCGAGCGCTTTGTTGTGTTAGGCTCAGACGCTACAGGCAGTTGCTTTGCGTAAACCGTAGGAACTGCATCTGGTTTCAAAATCCGATACCTTGTGAATCCTATTGATATAAATCTATTTCAGATTCTTATTCTGAACTACTTTTTTTTATTAACTTACCCATTTCATACTTTGTATTGTTTATAAAATCTTCTTTCAAAAAGGAGACTACAAATTCTTGCAGTCTGAACATTAATTTTATCCTTGCGTTTAGTGAACAAGACCCACTGCTTCGAGAAATTTAAATTTCCTTTTGGAAATGTATGAAAACTGGAATCTTTCGTTATCTTATTTCTTTCGTTATTGATGGAGTCAAAAACAGAACAAACACCCATGTTTATTAGTAAATGTTTTTTTTTTGTATAAATTATGAACAATATCACTTTAAATAACTTTATTGATTTAAAAATATTTTAAATTCACTTCCGTTAACATTCACAACAAAAAATAGATTGAAATTGCGCCAAATATACTAGCTCTCTTCAATTAATTGAGTGCTGGTGACGTCACGATAGTTTGACAGCCAAAACCTTACATGCGCAATGCGCTATCTTATTAGTTGTATCATGATCAACGACATCATCAGAAACAACATCAGCAGCAACAACATCATCAGCAACAATAACAACATCAGCAACAACATCGGCAACAACAACACCAGCAAGAGCAATACCTAGGTCGTTTGAGTTCTTTCCGGTGGTGGATCGTTTTTTGGCTTGTAATTAAATGGGCGAATACGAATACCCTTAGGCCAGAGCTCAGAGTTGTATATCAAATGCACATATTCCAGAGGAGTACCAATTTTGAAATTGATAAATTTTAACTTATTCATATCTTCATTCGACGCAATTAGCTTATAACACGGAAAAAGATAGGCATCGAGTTTAGTTTTAGATTGAATATAATCAGTGATATTTTCAGTTGATGTTTCCTTTCTGAAACTGGATAAATGAAACCACCTCATTTTTTAGAAATGGAAACATTGCGCATAGCAGCAAATTCAAAGTGTTTAAAGAGGTTGCTGAAAGTTAACTTCTGTATGGCTATCAAGTGTGGGGTTGCAAAAAGTATAACAATGTAGAAAAACTCTTAACAAACTACGGTAAGACAATATTTCGTCTGCCATCGAATGCGCCAAACAACGTTATTATGTTAGAAACAGGACTTCTCCTCTTTTTTTTTGAAACATTGAAACTGCGAGCTGACTATTTTCTGTATGCCATCAAGATGCTCTAATCCCGATTGGTTAGAAAGGTGGTTTTTAAAGCTATCCAGGACAATATAAACTTTTACAAAAAGTGGTCAAGCCTAACGGAAAGTTGTTCTCTTAATTTTATTTTAATCATTAAAAACATATCGAATTGTATAGCCATCCTGTACGAAGTAGTATCAAAAATGGACGAGAAGTTTAAAGCCGAATATGTACAGGAAGCTTCAAACTATAGCAGGCTTAGCCATAATCTGGAAGATAGAAACTATTTCCTTGATGGTCACAATTTGCAGCGAATTACTCACCCTAAACTTCATACCACAGAGACCAGATTTACCATTGGAGTTCAGTATCTGCTGCAACTAAAGGGAATGGGAAGACATTTTTCATTTCGTAGGAAAGGCTCCAATTCTAAATAAATCTAGAAGAAGTATCTTTGGAAGTAATTTTTTATTTGAAGAAGAAGTTTTTACGTAATTAAATGGTATGAAAGTAGCCAAAATGTAAAAACATTGCAAATCACGTTAAGGTACAGTGAAAGAATAATTAATGAAGATTTCTGAAAATTTAAAAAACTGCTGATTACTGTATCCCAAAAAAAGATGGCAATTTAAAAAAAAGTAAAAATATGAAATACATTTCTAATCAATAACGCTATAGTGACTTTAATCCTTGACAACTGGTTAAATTTTTATAAAAAGCGAAGGGGCAGTTCTTATACAAAAAGTAAAAACTTTAAAATAAATAGGTACTTCTAGGAGTTGGTAAAAATTGATTATTGACTAAAATATTTTAACAGAGATTAAATACATTGGTTTGAAACTTATTTTATTTTATAAAAACGCTGTTTATAAAAATTTTGTACAAATTTTTGAAAAAAAAGTTGACATTTTTCTTATCAAAAATAAAATTTTACAAAAAAAACTACAAACATTTCGTAAAAACTGATGTTCGACTCTGGTATTTCGAGGAGAAATAAAGGTATTGATTTTATAAATATTTCATTCTATACAGAACATTAAAAACTGAAACGGTCATTGCGGGCGATTTTAATGTACACAGTTCTTCTTGTATTCGCTTTTTCGAAGGAAACTTAACCAGAAGGAAGATATGTTAATGTCTTTGCTGAGTTAAATCAATTAATCCAGATTGTAGACGAGCCAACTCGAATACTTGACGTTGCAGGTCAATCCGCCAACACTCTAAACTTGTTTCTTACCTCGAACCCTAACGCTAGTGTATTACCGCCTCTAGGCACATCAGAACATTTTATCGTATCTGCAAATTTCTCATGTCTAAAAAAACCAGTTAAAGAAAAAAAAATCCTATAAGAACCGTTTGGCAATATGAGAAAGCCAACTGGGACGGTCTCAACAAATTCTTCAGGAACTTTAACTGGTCACTATGCTTCCTCGATAGTGACGTGGATTCCAACGCAGATATGTTCGGACCGGAATAAGTTCAAACAAGCTACAAAGAACTGAAACGGTCATATTCGAAGAACCAAATTTTTGCATGAACAGAAATTAAGGCATAAAATACTACAATGTCCGAAAGGACTGCCTCTTACGAGGAACTGACAAATACTCCAAGAGTAATTCTTGTAACGAAAAGTGCTTTCTAGGTAGCCATTTGGATTCAGCTTAAAACTGTAGATCTCCTCTATCGCTGACAACATTACTCGAACACAGGAATGGTTGAGAGTTAAACCCTAGTTCTCAACGGAATGTTTCGCCACCTAATTTATTTGTTAAATTATTTTCTTATAATTTAAAAAAAAACCTATTTACCTATACATACATACATACATACATACATGTTTAAAGATATAATATTATTAAGCTTCAAATTCAGAGTCAACAATTCTTCTCGAATGTCACAGTGATTCTTCAAAACCAATTTTCAAAATAATTTAAAAATTTTAATTCTTATTGGATACTGACAACATTATCTTGGATGTTTTTGATGTTTTCTATATTTTCAATTTACATACATTTTCTTAATGGTTTTATTTTCTTTAGTTTTATACAGAGCGGCTGTATAGTTTTTGTAATGAAATAGAACAAAATAAAAGAAAATTTTCATACATACAAAAAATTACGTATACGCCATGGTGTACCACAACAAACATCTTCCTCACTTACAGATACTGAACTTGTTTTCCTCATTTAAATGAAAATTAAATACGTTTTGTTTCAGGACTAAATTTTGTGTATAGTATATTTATTTAAAAAATAAAACAAAGAACTGGTTAATACGACATAAATACTAATATTATTATACTCCTTCACATCCTTGTCACACTGCCGACATTGTCATGTCATTATTCTTGATTCATTTCATGTCCCCATCCACTTGTTTCGAATATAACTTTCGGTTAAGTAATCTTTTTATGTTTTCCTCTATACTTCAACTCTGATCCGCATACCATATATACATACCTACATAGCTAAAAGATAAAAAGAAACATAATATCTATATTATATACATTAACTTACAGTCGTAGATATACTCGTATGTACGAGTATGCTAGATAAATAAATATGTGAAGAAAATTGCTAGCAGAATACAAAACCGAAAATAATCAAACATTCATTTTCATTCTCTGCGTAATTACAGAATGTCAGGACGAAATTACACGCCTATCTTATATCATAAAATAAAATTTATCGCATCTACTTCAGGACATTGTGCGCCTCATTCCATTGCCATTTATTTCGAACAAAAATAAAAGACTAGCAAAAACAACAACAAAGAAAACAAGATCAACTCTGTAAGTATATTAATTTCGCACATATCCTTTTTGTTGGACAGAAAAATAACCCCCAAACTTCACTTCCACCCACCACCGATAGAGAAAGAGAGTCCTTGAAAATTTTCGGGGAATGTAGAGATTCCTAGATTTCTTCTTCTCCTATTTGAAATTTAGCCATATCCTGCACACACCAAACACACAGAATCGGGATATGCTTGCTCCGATCCTTAGGGAATTATAATCTCCAGGGAGAAATAAAGTATGAAACTATAACGCGAGACTATGAATCAAAAAGGACAAGCAAAAAACAATCAACACTGAAACAAAAGAAGGACGAATAAAGAAATAAAGCGAAGAAAAAACAAAAAAAAAAACAGCTGGATAAAAAGAGCAAAGAGGAAATAAGGATAAACTATAAATTTAGTGTTCGCAATGAAATATTATGTAGGTGTGGCTGGATGATGTCCTGAGAGAATTATGTATGTGTTTTATGTGTGCACAAACTTGTGTGCAGTAAATGCTATCACATGTATCAAAAATAAAATAAAAACGAAAAAATACAAAAATTAGAAGGAGATGAATCGGGAGAGTAATGCGATGCACAGTGGGACAAAGTTATAGCAAATTCTGTCCATTTTTGCTCCATAAAATTGTTCCAATTCCTAACTCTTTAATTTAGGAAACATTTTTTTGAATTTTCAAAACTAAACGATTTAATTTTAACTCAGTGATTTAATATTTTAAAATGTTCCCAAGAACAACACTTATTACTTTAGAAATATTTTCCAAAACTTGTGTATTACAAAACAATGATTAACAAATTTTATATTTAGAAGAGATTTGATTGATTCTCATCTATTTTGTGTACACTTCCCCAAACTTTGCTTTTCTGATAATTCAAATGATTTTAAAAAATATGAACGATGAATTTATTTTAATTGCTTTGATTTTACTCTTAGATTGAATTTTTTTTTGTATCAACTTGACAGGGCTTTAGACAACGTAACACCAACAAATTAAAATTTAGAGAAAAGAAACAGACCATATTGTTAATTTTATAAAAAAAAAAAGTTGGTTTATAGTCAAGTTTTTTGACGCCCTTTTAACTCAAGCTCAAACAGCCTAGATCTAGAATCGGCTAAGGTTATTTTTGATAAATGACAATCAAAATTTACGAATTTAATCTATGCAAGGTGATAGTTAAATTGATAATTTAAAAGTTTTCACAACCAAAATGTAGCAGTCATTTTGCTACAACTATGTATGTCGTTTTTGCATAAAGCAACTAAACGCTTACATGACTGAATCATTTTCTTAGTTCCGTTAAAAACATTATTGTAACCGATAAAGATTGCGACATTCGAAATCAGGAATTTTATCACAAGACAACCAATTTTTCGGCAACATTAGTCTTATATGTGCACAAGGCCCCACTGAAGAGAAGGATGATAACACCAAGGATATGTTCTTCGAGCCCTTGGACAATATATATGAGCAGTGTCCTAGTTACGACATTAAAATTGTCCTGGGCGATTTTAATGCCAAGCTGGGAAGGGAAGACAACTTTGGTGGAATAATCAGGTGGAATAAAACAGCCTACACTTCCGATAACGGATTAAGGCTTATCGATTTTGCTGCGGTTCGAACGTGGAGTTCTCACGAGCTCTATGAGCAGAAGAGGAGGGTGGAAAAAAGACAGCATGAGAAGCGTGCGTTCAAAGATGTTGAGAGGTTCAAAAACAGAAATGAAGTTCGAAAAAAAAAAACTTTCGAACTTCATTTCTGTTTTTGAACCTCTCAACATCTTTGAACGCACGCTCAACGCCCAAGGCTGCAAAAACAAAAAACCGCAATCAATGCTGAGGATAAAATCTTCTCTGCTGTAATATGTGAACGTCTAAAGACCACCGTCAACAACCTGATAGGTCCTTTTCAGTGTGGTCTTGGACCAGGAAAGTCTACAGTCGATCAAATTTTTACAATATGGCAGATCCTGCAAAAAACCCAAGAACATCAAATTGACACCCACCATCTCTTAATCGATTTCAAGACCGCATATGACAGCATCTACAAAGACGAGCTGTATAGAGCCATGTCTAGTTTTAGCATCCCTGCCAAAGTCGTCCGTTTGTGCAGGATGACCATGATGATATCAATGAGGCTTTTGTGAGTATTGAGGTAGAGGCGGCAAAAATGGGTTTAACGTTTAAGGGTTAATGAGGACAAACAAATTAAATACTGTCATCAAGAAAGGACCTACAACAATTCTCAGTCAAAACGTCACCAACGATAGACGTAACTTTGACCTAGTTAAGGACTTTGTCTACCTAGGCTCCGCTATGAACACAGAACACGAAGAATTACTCTTGCTTACAGCTCTTTCTTTGGGCTTAGAAAGCAATTGAGTAATAAAGCCCTCTATCGATCGACCAAAGTGTTGCTATACTCATCATCTCCGTCCTGTTATACGGTGCAGAACCATGGACTATTACAAAAACCGATGAAAGCACCTTGGATCGTTTCGAGAGGAAAGTTCTTCGAGTGATCTACGGTCCCGTATGCAGAGAAGGTGAGTGGTGGAGAAGATGGAACGACGATGTGTAGGGGCTGTACAGCGCCGAAAACTTAGTCAAAAGGGTAAAACACCAACGACTGACGTGGCTGGGTCACGTAGAGCGCATGGAAACCAAAGCTCCGACCCGGAAAGTCTTCGATTCACGCCTACAGGGCTGCGCAGTAGAAGAAGACCGCGGATAAGGTGGAGCGCACAAGCGAAAAGTGAACTCATCCAACTTGGAGCTCGCGACTGGAGACATCTAGCTAGGGACCGAGCTAGATGGAGAAGTTTGTTGGGTGAGACCCCAATTCACACAGGATTTAAGCGCCACCTCAACTAACCAACAGAGATTAAATATTAGCCTGAATATTTAAGAAAAAGTCACGTTTTATTCGGCCAGGATAAGACTTCTTTTACTTGCAAAAGCTGCTCCTGAAGTACGATTAATTACTAGGAATAAAAGACTTATATTCAGCCTTTTAGATTACAGACCTCGACCAACCCCTTCATTTGTTTTTGATCCATCTGTATAAAAGTGGATTGATTTATCTTCTTGGAATGCGTTATCAGTATTATCCTCTTTGTGGCTCGGAATTTATTTAAAAAAATTAAGAATTATGGAGTGGCTAATATTGTTATTAGTCAACTGCAATGAATCCTTGCTAAAATTTATGTTCAGAGTCGCAGATAAGGCGTATGAAGCGAACCAATTGTATCGGGTTTTTCAATAAGAGCGCTACAAAAGTTTTTTTTTTTTTAAATAAAACAAAAACGGTTTTGGGTATCGATGAAATTCTTTATTCCTGTGAAAGTACGTTTGATGCCATTATGTATGGAACTCGATTTCTTTTGCATGGCCACCACGGGAACGCTTGCAGAAGTCCAGACGCTGAAACCAATTTTCGACGGTTTTCAAGCATGTTGACATGTGTGGGTTGTGGCGCGGTCCTGTTGGAACCACATGTCCTCCAAGTACATATCATATAATTGGGGTCAAAAATATTCGGTTATCATTGCACGGTAGCGTTCCCCATTCACAGTAGCGTGCCGATTTTGATCATCACGGAAGAAGTACGGCCCAATGACGCCGCCGGACCATAAACCACACCAAACTGTAATTTTTTCGGGATGCAATGATTACGTGTGGATTGTTGCCTGTCTAATACTGCATATTTTGTTTATTGGCGAAGCCATTCAGCCAGAAATGAGCCTCATCGCTGAAGATGATTTTTCGATGAAAATCCGAATCATTTTCAAGTTGTTGTTCAGCCCAATTCACCAACATACGACTCTTCTGCTGGTCAAGCGGCTTTAGTTCTTACGTCAATTTAATCTTGTAAAGATGTAGGCCAAGATCTTTTCGTAAAATTCGCCACAACGACGTCACAGAGATGCCCAACGCTTGAGAACGACGTGTGAGAGACACAATTGGGCCTTCTGCAACTGATGCCTAAGCGGCAGCAATATTCCTGACACTATGGGCACTTCTTTGTCTCACTGCCACAGGAACATTTTGTACTGTGCCTGTGGATTCAAATTTTTCCACTACACCCTTAATTGTTGATCTCCTAGGGCGATTATGACGACCATAAATTGGACGTAGCGCTTTTAACGTTGGGTCCACTGACTCCGAATTTCGGTACAAGAATTTTAATAATTTGGACTCGTTGTTGGTTCGTGTATCTTTCCACCATGAAATGGCAAACCTTGCTGAAGAGAAATGTCAAAAGAGCAACAAGAAATATGGCGTCGTTTGCTGTCCCTGTCGCTCTACTTTTGTAGCGTCCCTGTTGAAAAACCCTGTACAAAAAAGTGCGTACATTTAAACATTATCGAAACGATTCTTCTTTTTCAGACTATTTACAGCATTTTGAAATACTGAACCTTGGCCAACTAAAATTCACTTCATAGAGCATTTTGTAATAAAGAATTTTGACATACCATATTTATTAGAGTATAAAAGTCATTGTTAATTTTTGAATATTTTGCAAAAGGCTTATGTTTTCAAAAATGTCACTAATTTTTCTTTTTATAATTATTTTTAAGTCTAAAAATTGGTCCAAAACCAATAAAAACATGAAATTGCTGGAACGTAATAGTCTAAAAATATTTTATCAAATTCCGATTTCGAGGGCTAAAATCATTAGCTCGTTCGTCAATCGCATTTGATTGAAAAGCATTTGATCTTTTTTCAAAAACTGCTAAATTGAACTTCTATTTTTTAAGTTTATTTTCTTTTTTTTTTCAAATTATTCCAACTTAACCTTATAAACTGTCCCAATGTTCAATGGTGGGAGAAAAGTTAACAATATGACTTTTTTATTTGCTAAAAGGACAATAAATCATGACTCTATGAGTCCACTTAAATGTCCCTAAAGGGAATATGCTAGAGAATGTGTGATGTCTTGCTTCTGCTATATAGCCAACTTGATGGATTAGAAATTATTCTCTTAGTTTGAGGCTGACAGAGGTGAATAAAAATGACAGAATGAGGTTATGTGATTTTTTTTTGTATCTTTCTTAACTTGTATATTTTTCCACATACATATCATACAACTATATACATATATATAAGCATCTGTACATATGTATATATTAAAAAAATGAAGATGCTTAGCTTTTACGTAACCATTTTTGATGGAGATACATTCTTCTGCTTCTGGATTTGAAATAAAGCTCTAAAAAGTATTTTGACCTTTGAAAAATCGAAAAGTCAATCTATTTACAGCACATACGCTGCTGCTTTAAAAAGTCAATGTCTGTTTGTTAGTTAGTTCAGTTCAGTTTTGATTTGAATTTTGTATTTAGTTAAGAAAATACAGAATCTTAAAAAAATGAACTTGGTTTAAAGGTGTCAGAATATGCTTGAAGGCTCTTTAAGAATTGGGCTATGGGGTTGCAATTTTCAGTCTAAACATTTCTTTTTTTTTTAACTCAAATTAATACAAAAAGCATAACATAAAAGAAAAAAGGTATTAAAAGTATAAATATGTCAACTTAAGAAGAAAATATTTTTGGTTTTAAAATTGCCCCGAGACAACTCTTGATTCTTATTTAAAAAAAAAATGCTTCTGATGTAAAAGTAACCAAACAAAAAGTATTTCAAGATACAAATTAAAGAAATAATTTCTTTACTATGGCACTGCGGGGACACCTGCTTTTAAAATGTTCAATTCTTCACAACTCATGCCATCTAGATGTTCAAGGATTTTAATTTTCTTACTTTTAAAAACAGGTGTTTTTCGAGAAAAATATAATAAAATATTATTCAGGTGAACCCGATGGGCATAGGTAAAATTAATATACCTATCCACGATTCACAAATTATGAAGACTAGGGGAGTTTTTAAACATTCTTATTTTTGAATGTGTACTTGAAGTGGATATTGCCTAAAGAGAAAATTTTAAATTGAAATTTAAAAGAAAATCACTACTTGAACGTGCATTTTAAAAATTCATTATAAGTTTACTATAAACTAGGTAGAGAAACCCTTACCCAAAAATTGATTTGGCAGTTGATAGAAGTACATCCTATGTTATTATATATTTTGGTTTCCTAATAAAAATTGTTCATCTATTTTTTCATAAAAAGTAATAACAAAAAGGAGGGCTTTAAAAGCAACCTTGGGGTATAACATACCAGCTTGAGCAAGCAGATGTGCGGCCTATTTCACCAAACACTTTTCAATTTGCAAATTTTCAAAAAAAATAGAATTTACTACAAAATAGAATTGAAAAGTGTTTCACAAAAATTCCAAAGTAAAAAGATTTTTCACTTTTTATTTTTTCAGACTTTATTTGATAAGTGAAAAATAAAAGTGTTTGACCAATTCAAAATCCGACTAAGCAAATATTTGAAAAGTAGCTAAGTAAATCTAAGATAGTATTTATTAAAATCGAGAATGGATTGAAAAAAATTTGTGAATCAATATATATCATGGTACCATTAACACATTCAGCTACATAAGGAAATCCTAATTGAGACAAAAATTGAGAGGCTATGTCTGAACAATTTTTAGATCAGCAAATGGTGTTAGGAAGAAAGGTATCAATGATAATATTCGACACTCGATGATCTACTCTGCAGACGGTTGCTTCGATTATTCCGTGCATTAGATGCAATACAGTGACATTGGGCTCCATTCCCAACTCAAGTTGAGTACACAAAAGTTTTGGGAAGAGACTTAAAAACATATTCCATTGGTTATCAGCACAAATTTGATGGTACTTTTTGGTAATCGAAAACTCCCTTTTGCCGAAAAATTATTTAAGAAATCGAATTTAATTCTTAGTTTCACTACTCTTTGGTAAGTATTATTAACCTCTTCATTTTAAAAATATTTTTCAAAACAATTCATTTTTGTATAATTTGATTTACAATAACTTTTCAAAAGAAACGTGATTTTGGTATAAACTGTCAAATTCAATTAAAGGATGGCTACGATGACGATGGATTAAAAAACCTCTACAAATTCAGACATTTTCGAAATTGAGATGAATCACAAAATGCATGTTTTTTTGTAAATTCGTAAACAAAAAAATTGCCTATGCCCATTGCGTTGTTAATTTTTATTTGCTTCTTCATTTTTTAAGCTGTTTATTTATTTTTAACTACCCATAGAAAGTTATTGTAATCGGTCTGATTTGTAGAATTAAAAACGTTTCTCGATGTTTCAAGGTCCCTAGAATCTAAATAAAAGATTTTAAGAGAGATGCCTGTAAGAGCGTATATACTTAAGTTGAAGGCTTTTTTCAGCGTCCATATCTCAAGAACAAGTAGAGATATCGTTTTCAAATAAATTTTGTTATAGAGATAATAATTCAGAATGAGGCAGAACGGACTGAAGGAAATTGAATTAGTGGTTGTTTAAATAAAGCAATTTAAAAAAAGTGATAATTTTGGTTAAATATATCTCACAAAAGAATAACACTAACAACTTAAATTTTATTTTTTATTATATTTTATGAAGTGATACCAAACAAGTATACTTTTAGAAAAAAAATTCAATCAATATTTTTTTTATAAATCAAAAAAAAACTGAACGAACAAAAACTGTTTTTATCTCCAAAATAATTTTATGCGACAAAGAATAACGTTTTTGACATCTAGTAAAATTTGTATAAAAACTTAATTGACAGTTTTTTTTACAAAAAAAAAAGAAATAAAAAAAATTACTAAAATTTCGTAAAAATTGATTTTCGACTCAAATATCCTTTCAAATAAAAAAAAAATTAAAAAAGAGGCTGGGATGCGACCCACACTGATAACTTAACATCCCGTCTGTCGATTTGTCTTGCTTAAAAATTTGTCTATACGTATCAATTTTTACCAAATTTGCGTACTATTTTTTTTAAGAAAAAACAGACTGTTGGATTTTTATAAAAAAATTACTGAATATCGAAAACAATATTTTATGCGATATAAAATAACTTTGAAGCCAATATTTGTAATTTTTGAAAAGCTATTTGAGTCGAGAGTAAATTTTTACCAAGTTTTAGTATTGTTTTTTTTAGGTTTTTATTTTTTGTAAAAAAAACTGTCAATTCGACTTTTCTCAAAATTTTACTGAATGTTGACCACAATATTTTTTGAAAGATTAAAGTAGTTTAAAGCCAATATCTCAAAGTTTTGAAAAGATATTTGAGTCGAAAATCAATTTTTATAACCTTTTATACATTTTTTTTAGGTTTTTATTTCTTGTAAGAAAAACTGTCAATTCGATTTTTCTCAAAATTTTATCAGATGTCAAAAACATTATTCTTCGTTGCAAAAAATTGTTTTGGAGATGAAATCATATTTTAATCGTAAAATTTTCGAGGTGACAAATTTTTTTTTCAGTTTTTTTGATTTATAAAAAATCCGTTAATTGGATTTTTTTCCAAAAATGTAATTGTTTTGTATCACGTTACAATATATAATATAAAATTTAATTCAAGTCTCTAGCGTCATTGGTTCATGAGATATTTAAGTTTAACCAACATTTTCACCTTTTTTTTAAACTGCTATGGTAAAAAAACCACCCATGCAATTTTCTTGAGAGCCCTTTCTGCATCTTTCTGCCTTATTATCTGTATAACAAAATCTATTTGAAGTCGATATCTCTTCTGGTTCTTGAGCTATGGACGACGAAAAAAATGTCGTGAACGTACGGACGTACGGACATATGGACTGGACATACGGACGTACGAACGTACGTACACACTCACGCACAGACATCTTTCTAAAAATCTTTTATTTCGACTCTAGGGACCTTGAAACGTCGAGAAATGTCAAAATTTTCAATTCGACAAATCGGACCCATTACAATAACTTCCTATGGGAAGTTAATAAATAAAAATATTGGCTTCAAACTAATTTTATCTTATAGAAAATATTATTTTCGACATTCAGTAAATTTTTTTTAAATGTCCAACAGTAAGTTTTTTTATACAAATTAAAATCTACAAAAAATAGTAAAATTTGGTAAAAATTTATGTTCGCTTTTTGATATCTCGTAAATAAATGGAGGTATTGACTCCAAAATGATTTTATTCCGTACCAATTTTTTTTTGAATTATGCACTCTGTATTTTTTTATATAAGAAATAAAAACTTTCAACAAAAGCTACTAAAATTAATAAAAATTGATTTTCGACTAAATATCTCGTTAACAAAAATATATTTTAAAATCAAACTATTCCATCATACACATACACAATGGTAACGTTTTTTGGACAAATTTAACTGACAATTTTTGCTCTGAAAGAGAAAAAACTAAAACACACGATTAAAACGAATTTAGAACAAAAAAGCGGTATGTAAATTATAATTAGTGTATCTCCAGTTTTATTTTTTAAGCACCTTATATATTTTAAATAGGAGACACCATAGCTCCGATTCTAGGAACGGGACACAGATCCATCCAACTTCACCACTACCGTCAGAACCATTTCCCTTCTTCACTGGATTTACTTTAAGTCAAATGCAGATGAGGATAACGGAGATATCAGGCAACTTTTCTTGTCATGAAAAGTGCTTTCTCAAATTAACCGTTCGAATTCGGCTTAAAACAGTAGGTCCCCTCAATCCCTGACAACAGAACTCGCACATAGGATAGTTCTTAACGGACTGTTGCGCCACCCAATTTATTTTTAATAACTTCACGATAATCTTTTTTTTGATATTTTCAAAATTCGAACTTAAACCTTTTTTTGGAACCTCAATTAATTACCTTAAAATTTTCAAAATTCAGATTCAGGCGTTTTGAGTTTTTGCAATATAATGGTTGTCGCATTCCCGTATTCACAGTTCTCATAATTAAAAAATTCTTATGCATTACTACTTTTCTGGCTTTCTTTTCGTGTTTTTTTTGTGGTAGAAATAAAATATCTATAATATATCAATTTGTTTAAATATTTTTAAATATTAATCTAAGATCAAATGAAATTAAAACTAAAAATTTTAAATAGAAAAAAAATTAATTTTGGATAAAATTTTGTAAAGTAGTGTATACACCTTGAAAACAAAAGTTTCGAGTTCATTTTTTTGGGCTATTCAATAACAATTTTTTGTGTATGTGCATGGTTGGGAGGGGAATGCGAGGCCTTCACAACACCTTGGTCTCAGACTCATTCAAATGAATCCATCCCAATGATTTAAAACTATACAGAAATATATATTAAAGCTTCATTTAAAGACATGATACGGTAGGAATAACTAATAAAAAGAAATATTATTACACAAACCTATGTTCTTTTATATACGCCGCAAGCTTTGGTCGCGATTTTGACAGATCGTCTGTCAATTAGTGGCGTTGGTATATTGGTACAGGCCTCATCGAAACATCATATAGTTACGATTTTGCGGTTCCATTTTGAGTGTAGCAAAACGGTCAATCCAGAGCACTAGCAGATGTCAACGTTTAAAGAGGGTAAGATATGCCAGTAGGGTCGCAGGGTTCAGAGATGAAAACAAAAGAGATAACACAGAGAAAACTTAAAAAGCGGCAAAACGTCGTCACGAGCGCAATACGCACGACACTGTAGAAAAGGATAACTGTGCCACCGAACACCGGGGGTTTTGAGAGGTGGTTTGGCTTATCCTTAGGGCGTAAAAGGGCGTAATCTCCGAAAGTACTAAGATCTCACACTGGTCACTATTGTAAAAAATGTTCCTATATATGTAAACCTTTTTATCTATTATAAGACACTTAGGTGTATTTCATCGGTGACCAAAATGCCCATTATCCTTCGTGTCGTGTTAATGATGTTGTTCATCCACATCAGGATATTGCAATCGCACCGTTTTGATTAAAAAAGTATCCCAAAGTCAAGTCAAGTTAAGTGTCTATTTTATACCATAACAAAGTTATGTTTTCAGTATAAAACACCAACATTTTAAAGCTTAAAGTATTACCACTCTTTTCCAAGTGATATTTTTATAGACTATTTTGTTTATTCCTCTCGTCGTAAATAAAACGTTTTAAACAAATTTTATAGGCCTAGGATTTGTCATTTTTCTAAATGGAATTTGTTTACTATTTTGCTTGTAGTGTAAAATAAATCGTTAAACATAAACGTATTAGTCTTGTCACATTTTCGAAAATAAAGTTTATGTTGAACATATTTAATTTTTAAGCACCATTTCGTAAGAGTTTTGAACAAGTAAACCACAAGGGCCAAAAGTTATTTGTACATAGTAAAAAATAGCAACTACAATTCTTTTCAATAGCCAACTTAATATTTGCTTGAATTTTAAGTTCCATAAAATATATTTAGCTATGGGTATTGGGTTAGATACTCAAAATATAAACATTTTTTATCTTCCATGGGATATAAAATTCACTTTAATAACTCAACAAATAAAAATAATACATATAAAGAACCCATCGTAAAAAGCAGTTCATGGCAATCAATGGTAAATAGAGGGAAAAAGAATGATTTTCTGAATTTATCTATTTGCCATAAAGTGCAGAAATATATTTTTTTTTAAAGTATACAAATAAGTGCCGTGTACTGAATTTGTTCAGTGAATAGTGAGAACAAAAATGTAAGTAAGAAGTTGGAGTACTCACTTTTTTTTAAATCTATCTTATTACAGTTTTTCTTTTGGCCAGATGAAATAGTAAACTGATTTCTTAAGGGAATTGATACAGTTTTTAATTTGAATTTAAAAATGTGCTTGAATAGAATTGTAATACAGAAAATGCAGGAATAGATTCCACTTTAGTTTATGGTCTTACACAAAAACATTTTAAAGACAATCTCATTATAAATTTAAATATAAAATCAAGCATGATTTAAAAATAAATGAACCGCTTTAAAAATGAAGAAGTAAATAAAAGTTAACAAGACAATGGACTTATGCTAGATTTGACGAATTGAAAAAAAGATGAATTTGTGATTGATCTCACGTTCAAAAATGTCTGATTTTGTAGAAGTTTTTTAATTCATCGAAATCGTAGCCATCCTTTAATATACATATATTTTCCAGTCTATAGCATAAAAACATCTCTTTTGAAAAGCTGTACTTAACAAAATTAAAAAAAAAAATGAATCGTTTTGATGAATGTTTTGAAAACGAAGACATTAATTAATAGTAACCAAATAGTAGTGAAACTAAAAATTAACTTCGATATCGTAAATGATTTTTCAAAAAAAGCGATTTTTCGACTAATGAAAAGTACCATCGAATTTGTGCTGTCTAAAATTGGAAATAATCTACAATGCAATAACCAAAGGAATACGAAGTTATTGTAATCGGTCCGATTTGTTGAAATGAAAATTTTGACATTTCTCGACGTTTCAAGGTCCATAGAGTCTAAGTTAAACATTTTTAAGAGATGTCCGTACGTTCGGAAAGGTTTTTTCGTCGTCCATATCTCCAGAACCAGTGGAGATATCGACTTTAAATATGAACAAAATAATTGTCTCCTCGAATATTTTACAATCAAAAACGATTTTATCTCCAAAATAATTGTATGCAACGAAAAAAACCGTTTTTATAACATTTATTTTCTATAATCAAAAATATTTGGCTCAAACTAATTCCATCTTATAGAAAATATTGTTTTTGAAATTAAGTAACATTTTTATACAAATCCAACAAATTTTTTTCATAAAATTGAAATTTACAAAAAAAAGTACGAAAAATAGGAAAAAACTCGTAGGTAAATAAACTTCAAAATAATTCCATTCTGTGCCTAATTTTATTATTAAAGTAAGATATTGTTTTTAGAAAAATCAAATACCTACATATTTATTTTTTTTATATTTTATATAAGAAATACAAATCAAGAAATGCTGCTAAATTTGATAAAAATTGGTTTTCGACTAAAAATCTTGTTAACAAAAACAGATTTTGAACGCTGAAAAAACCTAATTTTTTAATTGTATGGTTTTTTAATCCTAGTTTTTAACAGCGAAAAAATCTGTTGGCAACTTATAACAATATGGTTAAAAAATAAATAAAAAACTTAAACTTTTCAAAAAACCCCAGAAGGCACCATTTATGAAAGTCTTCATAATATGTTATTACATAATAATACAAAAAACCATCCACTTTTCCCTTAACAAAATAAACACCATATACACGAAGCTTACAACATTTGTCTTGAAATATCTTAAACAAATCAAATAGCAAAAAATATGTTTTTTATCAGAAGAGTGGAGTTTTTCAGTTACATCCATTTAATGAGTGCTCAAAAATTTTAACTTAAATTAACATGTTTTCTTATTTTCACAAGAAACAACTAATTTTAAACTTACCACTTTAAGTTATTGTTATCGGTCCGAATTGTCACATCTCGAAGTTTCAAGACCCTTAGAATCTAAATAAATGCTTTTTTTGTGATATGTCTGCGTGTGAGTCTGTACATACGTCTGTATACGTAAATACATTTGTTTTAAGTTCTACATACCTCAAAAAGCAGTAAATTCATATTTTGACTTTAAATAATTTTTGTTTGCCACAAAATAACATCAAGATATGAAGAACAAACTTTTAAAGAAATTCAGTTATTAATTATGGTTATTGAAGCAATTTATTATGATGTCATATGAAATTGCCATACATGTTTCTTTAAATAAAAAAACTTAAAAAGAATAATTGTCAGCTCTTATATTTTGGAAATAAAAATTATTTATATAATTTGCGTTTATCTTAACAATATAATTCATTTAATCCAATAAGCCACACAAGTTCTGATCTTTTGTAAAACCACCTACAAAAAACCAAAATCTTCATATCTAACAATTATTCTTATCAATTTCTTACTCAGGTTTTGCGTCAATACTTCTTCAATATGTTCCAAAAAAAAAACACGAATCGTTGTAGAGAATGGTAAAAATGTTAGTCCCGCGACTCGAAACTATATTAACTTTAGCCTGCAGCTTTAGACTGAAGCAGTTTTCCTCAAACTTTGAACACAAGGATTTTAAGGTTATTTAGGAAAGAAGAGCAACTAATGTCTTTTTAGCTTCAAAAATAACTTTACTAGCCACATCATCAAAATTTACAATTTTTATTTTAATATACATATGTACATATTTTTAATCAAAATTATTAGCGGTGTTAGAACAACAAATGAAATATATGTAGATATAAAATCTTTATTCATTAAAAACGATACATAAAAATTTACAATAGAAAAAAAAAAACTTACAAGCATGGCATAAGAGCCGTCTGTCTAATATTATCAAGACATTTACATTGAGAAAGAAGAGTATATCATTATGGAAAATAAAATAAAGAACATATATAAATAATATTACAGTACAATTAGGTACTTTAAATGATTGTTCAAAATATTTAAGTTTAAATTTTTTTTTAAACTAAAAACCGAAGATGGCGAAGAAGTGGAAAAGTTTCGGAGAATAAGGACTTTTAGTTTAGTTAAAACGGAAAAAGGCGAACTCTAAGAGGTTCAAGTTATGGAATATTGGTGCTTTTAGTTTAGCTAAAACAAAACTTTATTTTCCTTTTTCTACTTAAGTAGATACTTCAAAACAGACTCAAATAAGAATTTCTGTAATTATTTGCATGGGAGACATAGCGTACCGGCAATTTCCAACCATACTCCCCGTTCAAAACACGTAAACATTCTTCCGACGAAAAGAAGCTTTTATCAAAATGAAGTCTACGGATTTCCTGTAAAGTAGGACAAGTTGCTAAAAAATGGTAAACATCTTCGTTTTGGTTTGAGTTGCAGAGTGAACAAATTGCATTTAAGTCAGTTCTATGTGGCCTGTAGTTGAGTTCAAGAGTTTCAGTCCGTATTTTGAATATTAAACTTATATCAGAAGCAGAAAGGTCTTCACAGAAATAATAATAATCACCCAAAGTCAAATTAAGACGGCTATAGGTTGCTCTAGAAAGTGATTCCCTAGCCTTTTCGAGATTGGCTTTGTACATTTCCTCATCAACCATCGAAATGCAGTTGTAGAAGATATTTCTCCATTCTTCTTTGTTGTTTGCATTTAGATTCATTGCTAAATTATGTGCTGTGGCAAAAGCATGCCAATTTCTAAAAGGGGAATATCCACAATGGAGTGATATAAGCAGGATTTGCTTGTGCAGATTACTATCAGGTCTATGCATAACTTTAATGAGATAGTCTGCGTTGGCCTTTAAATTTCTAACATACATTTAGCCGGAAGATTCTTTTGAAAAAGTATCTTTGAATAACTTCCATATCCTCTAGAAATTGGTATCCATTAACTTGATTCTAATAACAAAAGCAACTGTTCACGGTAGCCTCAAAAACCTTAAATTTCGAAGCTTCTTGAAAAAAAATGTGACCACATCGAGTTTATAGCTGATTTGGCTAGTACCAGTTTCTCTTTAATATGATTTTTGATGTTCAAATTATGAGTGATAGTAAAACCAAGATATTTATTCTCGTTGACAACTTCAATGGTGGTACCATCTAATGTCCAATTTGGTACATTATTATCTGAACGGTTTTGAGGTTTAAAAATCATAATTTTAGATTTAGAAATGTTGATTTTGAGATCCCACGAATCGCAAAATTGTTTAAGTTTATTTATCTGAAGCTGCAATGTCACTGGGTTATCAGAGAACACCACCAGGTCATCAGCATATAGCAACATCTTCAAAGATAAATCGCCAAAGTTGACACTTCCCGGTAATTTATTTTCAATATCATTGATAAAAAGAGCGAACATCAGCGGACTCAATATACAGCCTTGTGGAATACCTGTTTCGGTATTAAAGGATTTTGACATAGATATACCATTACAAACCATTGCAGACGTGTTTAATAAAAGTTGTTCATAGATCCGAATAAATTTAGTTGAAAGGCCAATAACTGCTACCTTATACAAAAGTGATCTTCTGTTGATGGTATCAAAAGCAGCTTTAAAATCGACGAAAAAAGAGTATAGGGGCTTCTTTTTGTCGATAAAACGCCTGGCAACACTCGTAAGAGCAAAAATTTGATCAATCGTTGAAAGACCCGCCCGAATACGCCCGAATTTCTTTCAATCCAATTCACAAGCCTAACGTACAACATTTGTGCAAAAGTTTTCTTAGTGAGCTCAGAATTGAAATGCCTCTATAATTTTCTGGTGAAATATAGGAAATATTGTAGCCAAACGAAAGTAGCTCGGAAATTTCTCTTCTGTAGACATTTTGTTTAATAATATGAAAATGAAATATTTAGAAACTGTCTATGGAAGTAAATTTAGCCATCCGTTTAAATTACAACAAAACAACTAATCAAGCTGCCAGAATTAGCTCAAAGCCTGAATGAGGATTTCCTATATCATTTTAAATGTCAAGTTCAATTAAGAATTTCACCTTCAATGTTTAATTTCTTATGAATTATTTTACCATTAAGTATATACATACGTATTTATTTAAAGGTAATGTTGCATAATTAGCATAAGAAAGAGAAATTTCCCAAAATACGTATTATTATTATACAACCCAATTTTATGCATGACAATTTCAAGTAAATAAAATTCTTGGAAATTCCGACTGATTCTACTTCCACATAAAATAATTTTGTTTTTATTTTTGTATACAAATTTATACAAAGAAAATATTTTAACTCATATAACGTCACAAAGTGTATTTTACATCATAAGACTCATATTCCTCTTTACTGCATGCCATAAGCTTTTCGATATATTTGTCTACTTTTATCAAAGTAAACTGGTACACAGGGCGCGCCCTAGCCCCGAATTTTCAAAAAAGTAAAAAAACCTAAAAAAAACACATCTCTAAATCTTCCAAATTATAAATCTCCTCTCCAAAACTCTCCTCATCCACAATGAAGCTTTTACTCTCAAATCCATTCTCTAAATTCAGCAACATCCAAAACCTGCGTGCACCATAAAAACAAACTTACTCCGAAAAATTGAGCAAAAGCTCACTCCTCATCTAAAGTTCAACAAAAATCCTAGATAGCATCCACAATGGGATATGAGATGATTATTCTCCTCCTCGCGTGGCGCCCAACAACGAGAGAGCACGCATCAGAAGGTCCTTTTGATTTTATATTTCGGGAGCACTTAACAATATCATGGCCAGAAAACACAGCGCAAAGGAGCATCATCATCTCATAACGAAAGTAAATTGAGAAGGAACTCACAGCACTGAGCTGAGCACGGTAATACATACAATACGGTCCATCCACACCACATGGCACTTCAACTTCAGTCAGATTGTAAGGTTCAATCAGAATAGCTGGTGCGAAAGGATTTTACACTATTTGTTCCTTTTTTTCATCGTCGTCCTGTCACATTCTCGTGTCAGGCTCGTGTCAAGTGATAGTTTACTGGTTGAAAGAATTCATACCAAAATCAAAACCACCCCCTACCCCACCCCAAGAAACCTCTTCTTATTACCCGCCAAAGGAAAAGCCGGAAAAGTTATAAGAACAAATCCGTTAATTACCGTGATAAATATGACTTTGTATTTTTATTCTTCGTACGGCTGGGTTGAACCCAATGAGGAGGAAGAAAAGAGAATATCATGAATCTTGAATTCGTCGTCGTTGTCGTTGTCATGAATTCTTGAAAGGACCTTAATCCCTCTTAATAGATCCCTAATTGTCCCAAGGCAAATTGTCCTTCCACACACACATCTCACATATGACAATATATCGGATTAATTTTACGCCATCCAATCCGTACTTTTTCTGTCTTTCGTTCATAAGTTCGTTACGAGTAGTTCGTTCGCTTTTGCCTTATGGTTTTTTCGGTTCCGTTTTCGAGGACGATACGACGACTTAACTCGTCCTTGATGATGCGTGAGTGAGCTCATCTCTGCTTTAGCTTCTACAATCTTGTATACATAAGGACATACGAGTATATGCCATAAGGATAACAATAAGCTTTTGTGTCATTCAATTGCGTACAAAAACAACACCGGTAGCAGAAAAGGAAAGGAAAAGGAAAAAAGCATCATGCTAATCGGAATGAAATTAATATGACGTCAGAAATCTGAAGAACGACAACGATTTTTTGAGTGAGCGATTTTAATTACTTTGCCGTTTTTGAAACCATGACAGTGATTTAGAGTTCGGGAACGGAAGTCCTTTTTGAGTCCTCGTTCGTCCTCGTTATTCTGAAATAAAGGATAATACGGTGCAGACATATCTATTTATGTACTAGCGTGAGTTTTATATAGTGCTTCAAAGTCGAGTAATTATAATCTAATTAAAGTTGAATAAGTATCGGTCTCGGCGGCCGGCGCGGCGCAGAGCGGCAGTGACAGTGGCACACGGGGGAAAACTTAAAATTAAAAAAAAAAAAAACACGGTGGCCGTGACAGCCGTAAGTGAATTAATTGCGAATTTATAATTTCCTGTGATTATGGTTTAATGTGCGTCCCAATTAAAGTTTAATAACTTTCTTAAGTTCATTATATTTTTCTCCATCATAGCCTGAGTTTTGTTTTTGAGGGTTGTTGTTATTGTTGTTGGGTGAAATTTTAACCACCGACCGACGACGTACCGCACCACACCGTACTGAGGAAGAAAGTTTGGATTATTGGTTTTTGGCGCAAAATGTCGGTATTTTTGGTGCTGTTGCTGGCTTTCGTTCAAGGTAAGAGTAAAGAGAAAATTTTGTTTTAAATGAAAAAAGAAAACCTATTTTTCCCAACAGATTGTTTTTTCCCCTCCCCCTTCTTCATCGTCGACGACGACGACGGTCGTCCTCGACGGTCGTCAGTTGTTGTTGCCGTTGTCGTTGTCGTTGTCGTCGTCATCGTCATCGTTTAACTTTGTGACTTTGACATCTCAAAAGCGGAATTAAAATTTCCTAAAACTATGCTCTGCTTGGTGCTTGCTTGCTTGCTTGCTTTTTTGCTTGCTTGCTTGCTTGGGTTGTTTGTTGTTTTTAGGGATGTTTAAGGTCGTAGTCGTCGTTTTCAAGGGGTGGGCATGGGCATGGGGTATGTGTGTTTTTGTATTTAGACGTACCGACTTTTTACCCAAACTTGACAGTTTAATGTTATTTGCCGGAAAAGTTTAGCATTTAGAGAATTTAAAAAACTGTTTTTCTTTTCTTTCTTCGTCTTTTTGTTTTTCTTTTCATGTACGTTCTGTAGTTGAATTATTTGGAGATATAAAATGTGAATGTCTCGGCGGCCGGCGCGGCGCGTAAGAACTTGACAATTTTATTTAATTAATTTGTGAGGTTTTTTGCGGCTAAAATGTTTTTTTTTTTTTTTTTTTTTTTTTTTTTATTTTAATTTTGAAAATATTAAAATATTTTTGAAAGTTTATGAAGCTTGATGGAGTCTATGTTTATGATGATGATACCGAGATGATGATGAAGATAGTGTCTTTAAAATACTGAAGAATGTTATGGAAACTTTTTTATGATTGACATGAGGAAGGAAACATTTGCAAAATAACTTTTTGAAGAAGCTGAAAACTTTTTGTTTTCTTCTCTTGGATCTTAATTACTTATCAAAAATTCATATATTTTGCATATACCCTACATACCTACGTATATGTGTAGTGTATAATATTGTATGTATATACGTAATGTAGATAAATTGTGTAGTATCAAGGTTCATGGGAATTAATTTTCGTATACAAGGAAGATGATGTTGTCTTAGACTTAGTTTATTTTTAGAAATTTAATTCATTAAAAATTTAATTTCGAAAAATTTTGTAACATTTGAGACTTTTTGTAAAGTCGTGAAGTTTAAGATTATAGAGGGAGAGTACATACACGTAAAAATAGGAAAACAGTACCATAGTTACCTAAAGTTATTTATACTTGAGTTTTATATCTATGTGTAAAATTGTAAGCAATTGAAATAAGAACAGAATGGCTCTGTTCTTATTTCAATTGCTTACTTACTTAGGAGAGTTTGAAGTTCGTAACATTTTTTTCTCCTAAGTACACATAAGGAACGTTATCATTTATTAAGCCTGGATTTTACTGAGGTTTTTTTTTTTGATAAACTGGTTCATAGGACGTGGAACTTTTTTTTTTGGCAAATCTAGATTCATCTTAGTAAGTTGAAGGCTAAGCCTCTTGCGATGAATTGACAAATCTTCCAAGAGTAATTCTTGTTATGAAAAGTGCTTTTTTTAATTAGTTGTTCGACTTTGGCTTAAAACTGTAGGTCCCCTCTATCCCTGACAACATTACTCTCGCACACAGAAAAGCGTTGAGACTTGTAAGTCACAAGGCTCAAGTTCTCAACGGTATCTAATTTTTTTATTTTTAGTCATATTAATAGAGAAAATTTGTATTTGAATAATTTGATAAAATATCATGTTTTAAGTCGATGGTTGTTTTGTCAATATTCTTGTAAGCAGTGTTTGATCGATGTAGCCAATTGCATTCCAGACATTAAACAATTGGTAGTACTCGAATTTCCAGAAAAACTTATCAGTACACTCTTGAGCTCAGGTTCAGTAATACTGTAAAGTATGTAGATTCTTTTTTCAACCGCCGAACATGAAGAATGTGAAATGTTTTACTCAACTCTCTTTTTTCCTCCCATGCAAAACTTTAAGACCAATGCGCACTACTATCTAATCGTTACTGAATTCTTATTTAACTTAAAACTTGCACGATGTACAAACATGTAAGCGTAGTTAAGACCCCCAAAGTCTTGGCACATTATGAAAACAATAGAAAATTATAATGTATACGCCTGAGTGTACCACATACATATACTTAATAGGCTGTTTTTTTAATTTACCACGTCACTTTTATGAAACAATTTTATTTGTTAAAATTAATTTGACGTATAGTAATAATAACAAAATACATGAAATTTTTAGATTATTATTACCCTCATACCATTTTATGTATTAAACCGTTTCCAATATTATTCACTTTTGGTAAATACTGACATTGACTATTTATGAAAATTACTGAAAACAAATATTTTAAAACAAAAAATGTATAAGGTACCTTCTAAATTTTGAGTTTTCCAAAATAAATTTCTTAAGGTCAATTTCTGACGAAATTATAAAATAAAATAAAAATGAATGTAGTAATTCTCGGTTTATGTTTGGAACGCCAATTTAAAAACATTTAGAACTCGAGTATTTCATTACATCTAATTATATCTGTATCACTTGGTTTAAAACAAGTTCTAAGAACTTTAGATCTCGGTTGAATAGAACTGAGTTTTTTTTTGATATTTTTGTAGCACCCCGTAGCTGGTTTTGACTCAAAATTCTGAAATTTTACAAACAAAATTAATTATATCTGTCAGTTTTTTGATGGATTTAGGATTTGGTTTTGATATTTTCACTTTTTTTGAAATAAAACTTGTGTTTTCGTGTTTAAGATTTGCGTTATATTTTTGATAAATGTACTGAACACTTTACTCGAATGAATATCAAAAGAAATTGGATTAGAGTCTTGTAATATCTAAAATATCAATTGGTGCATACATTGTACATAAATGATAGAAAGTATTATATTGAAAGTTTTAAGAAATCGTGTTTTCAGAAGATTCAGCCGAATGATTACTATAGAGACGAAAAATGCAACAATATTGCTTATGGTTTAGTAATAATTTAAATATGTGTAGCTCTTATGTCTGTTTTGTGCAGACTCAATTGTCATGGTCATTATAAACGCTAATATGTACAATGCCCATCCAACCCTTTGATGTAATAAATGCATACATAATTATGTAACACTAAAATAAAGCACACGAAAAGTAAAAAATTTAATGGGTTTAAAAACGTCCTCAACATTTTACATTACACAGCTCCTTTGTATGACTTTTTACTAAACCGTCCATGTTTATTTGTTTTCTTAAAATATTTAATTAAAAAAAAATAAATTGGGTGGCGCAACAGTCCGTTGAGAACAAGGGCCTAGTGACTTACAACTCTCAACCATTCCTGTGTGCGAGTGCTGTTGTCAGGAATGGAGGGGACTTACAGTTTTAAGCCGAATCCGAACGGTTAATTTGAGAAAGCACTTTTCATGACAAGAATTGCTCTTAGAGAATTTGTCAATTCCTCGCAAGAGGCACTACCCGTGAAACAAACTTTAGATGGCATAGGCAGGGATCGAACCCAAGACCACTGGCATGACAGCCCAACGCACTAACCATCATGCCACGGGTATTTAATTATTGCATAAAAATATCCTTTTGGTCTGATATTTAATATGAAACCTTAATAAATCTTAAAATTAGCTCTTTGGAAGAAATACAATTATGTATTGCTAAACCAAGTTCTAATATCCTAGAACCCCTAGGACTTAATAAATCGAAGTACTATCTCAAACTGAGATCTAAATCAGAGTTCTAGAGCTTGAGAACTTGATGAAGAAATGAGTTCGAACTCAATCGAGTTCTAGTTTATCAATAAACCGAGTTTTAGAGACTAGAAGTTGGTCAAGAAATTGGCAGTTATTAACATAAATATTTTCTTGGCTTAATGTCAAAGCATTTCCTACAAACAAAAAATGTATGAAATTGATTTTTCAAATATTATAATTATTTTCTTACTGATGTCGTCTATTGCATTCCAATACTTTAGACCTGTATTCGAATATAAACTGCCGGTCATAAGGTTAGAAGCAGGCATTTTCGAGAAGTAAAATTAATATTTCTCCCGTTACATGATGGATTAGAAAAAAACAACTATGGTAAATGAGGGACTATTTTGTTAACAACAAAATATAAAATTTGGGTAAAGGAGAGATTTAGCTTACGGAACTTTCATGGCAAATTGTTAATTGAGTCAAGAATATGCGGAAATAAATCGGATCATTAGATTAGAAGCAGTGAATAAATCAACATTTTTTTGTGAAGTGCATACATTTTTCTTTCGGAAAAATGGCACAATTTATAAATTAATTGTTCTTCATTGAGTGTTAACAGAAATGGGCAACAAAAAATGTTTGACAGTGGAGGAAAGGACAAGAAAAGATGTTTATTGCTCTAAAGGTCTTTAATGCTTTGCTATAGCCTGAAAAAAAAATCGAAGTGATCATTGTGTCAGCAATTATTTAAAAAACCATTGTCTTACTCGAAAAATTATAAAAAAAACACTTCCTCTGCCTTAAGACTTCGCGAAACGCGAAATGTCCTTAGAATAGCGTCAAATTCAGCTTTATCGACAGTTAAAACTAGGAAGAAAGCTAATGTTAAGGCCAGCTTATCCACTGTTAAATGCACAATACGCCATGCTAAACACTTAAAGCGCCTAGAGCTTAGGAAAAAACCACCACTTTATGACGCAAGGAAGAAGGAACGCTTGTGTTTCGAGAAAGATCACATGAGCTGAGATGTGCGAAATGAAATGACCGCAAATGATTGGCGGAGGGTTTTTTTTTCTCCAACGAAAAATTTAACCTAGATGGGCCAGATGGTTATAATTATTATTTCCGTCACCTGAGGAGAGAGTAGTGATTTTTAAACCGTCACCATAGCAAAGAAGGAGGCGTTATCGTCTGAAGCTCAATTTTATTGTATGGCGCTGTAGACTTGGTAGCCCAAAATACCAAATGACTAGGAAAACATACAAGACCTTGCTAGAATCAGTGTTCCCCAATATTAGCGAGCTCTTTGAACCAATTTCATGGCTTTTTCAGCGGGAAAACGCTCCCATACACAAAGCTCGAGAAGTAAAATCCCTCATTGCGAACCAAAACTTCCACTTGCTGCCTTGGCCACCATATTCCTCGGACCTTAACATAATTGAAAATTTGTGGGGCTAGCTTACAAGTAAGGTACATGAAGGAGGAAAGCAATACGATGACAAGGAAGCGCTAATTCATGGTATCAAATTGGCCTGGAGTGAGATTTCTTTGGTGTACTTTATAAATCCTTAAAAGATAGAATTTTTGAAGTTATTTTGAAGGCTGGTGGTAGCACACATTATCAAAAACCTAATGAAAACTAAAAAACATAACAAAATACAAACACTTGCATTTTATTTCCATTTATTTCATGTGCTTCTAATCTAATGACCCGATTTATTTTCGCATATTCTTGACTCAATAAACAATTTGCGATGAAAGTTGCGTAAGGTACATCTCTCCTATACCCAATTTTTTTATTTTGTTGATAACAAAATAGTCCCTCATTTACCATAGTTATTTTTTTCTAATCCATCATATAACGGGAGAAATATCGATTTTACTTCTCGAAAATGCCTGCTTCTAACCTTATGACCGGCAGTGTAATTGTTGGCTTATATTTTATTCTCTTTATACTTAATAAGTTAACCTTCAAAATAATTTGTTTAAACAATTTTTTTAACAGATTATTTTCAAATCTTAAAATATTTTAAGATCAGTAAGTGCTCAGAAATATCTATCAATGAGAAATTTTCTGTTCAAAAATTTTGTTCTAAAGTCTTTCAACTTCATTTTCAGATGGTTAGCTGGTTATTTGTATATGATAATTAAGAAATTTCTCCACTTTTCTAAGGAATTTACAATTTAAAAATACGTCTAACAACAATTACTGACTATTCATAACAAAGTTTGTACGATCAAGAGGTCGTCTATGGGGCTCATATCCTCAGACTATTGACTACATATATTTCCACAGGAAATAGTCAAGTGGCGCTAAATCGTTAAGGAGCTCGGAGGCCAATTCACGGGTTCGTAAAGTGAAATTATGAAGTTACCAAACGTTTCCTTCAATAAATCAATTGTGGCACGAGCTGTGAGACATAATGTGCCGTCTTGTTCAAACCACAGTTCCTCCACATTATGGTTGTTTAATATTGATTAATGAATAAGTCAGTTATCACCATTAATTGTAAAGTTCTTTTCAGCATAGTTTTTAAATAAGTTCGGACCAATTATTAACCAACATAATATAAAGCACACCAAACAGTTAGTTGTTGTAGATGCAACGGTGTCTCAATATGCACTTGAGGATTGTCATAACTACAAATGCGGCAGTTTTGTTTAATGACATATCCATTCAACAAAAAGTGATCTTCATCGCCAATCAAAATTCGTTAATGAAAATTGGGATCAACGACAATCTTGTGTTGGGCCCATTCACCGAATCTACGCCTTGCTAGGTGATCCCGAGGTTTCAATTTTGGAAATTCAAAAGCAAATTAAAATAAATCATTTGAAAGCTGACAAAATGGCCGCCAGTTGTAACCGGTGTAAAAAATGTATCTAAAAAACCAAGTAACGAGAAGAATAAAATCCATGTGCGTCACTCAAGAACAACAAACCCAGGTTTGTCCATTTTTTGTTGACCTTTTTTGGTAAAAGAAGAGAATATCAGGGACATTGCAGCGTTTTTGGAGGGTTTGCAGATTAATAAGTCTTAAGCGATCTTTATTAGGTGATAAGAATAGATTATTACCTCAAGGAAGACCGCGAAGTGCAAATCGAAGAAGTCTGCATTGTACAGATTCAGAGATTGAGAGTTCTGATCGGAAGGCTAGGCTTTACTAGCGTATTAAAATAGAGGTCTTATAAAGGTAGTGTATAGTGATTCAGTGACATAGGGGTTAGAGAATTCTTTAGACCAACGTTTGATGAATCCAAGGGATAAGTTGGCTCTTGGGGTCGAAAACTTAAGTGAGTGTCGCAAATAACTTCTAGATCGCGAACAGAACAGACAGAAAGAATGGTTACATCGTGCAGACTATAGGTTCAGTAGAGAAGATGTAATAGCTTAAGATTGAAGAATGTTATGAATTGGCATTTATCTACATTGAGTTCAAAGACATTTTTGATGCACCAAGTCTGAAATGAAAGTATAATTATTAATCAAGGACATTAATAACTTCGTTGATAATTAAGACAAATAACAAAGGAACAAGGTGTCTCCCTTGAGAGACTCCTGAGTTAAGGACATTAATAACGTCGTTGAGTTAAGACAAATAACAAAGGACCAAAGTGTCTGCCTTGAGGGACTCCTGAATTTGCATAAATGGGATCTGAGATTGAGAACCCGAAAACAACTCTATATGGGTGGTTCTCAAGGTACGATCTGAGCCATGCAATACAAAAAGGGTGGGAAATCAAAGGCTTTGAGTTTAAGATAAATAATTAAATAATTTGATGACTACTTTTACCAAAGGCTTTACTAAAGTCTGTTGTGATAGCGTCCACTTCATTCCCTTTCTATAATTCGTTTAGAATTTTGGACACATTCAGTAAGATTGGTTGTAATGGACCTGCCTTTAAGAAGCCATGTTGTTGGGAAGAAAATATATGCCTACAATGAAAATAGAGAGAGTCGTAGACAATGCTTTCGAAAAGCTTGGGAATTGAAGAAAACTTATCTATGGGCCTGTACTTCATAACATTATTTTTGCTCTTTTTTTACGAACAGGAAAAATAAAGGAATCTTTCCAAAACATTTGGGAAGGTAGCTTGAAAAAAGCTTACATAAGAAGGTAGCAGACTTTTTTAATAATATTGTAGGCAAACCATCCGGACCAGGAGAGAGAAATCATCTTTAAGTAGACTTAATTTTTTGACAATAATATTATCAACAGCGTAATATGTACTGAATTGTTGTTAGCGAAGAAGGAATTTAAATCAATATTGTTTATTAGATTATTAAGTAAATTGCTGAGTTATACCCTCCTGGAGAGATTCATCCCACTTCACTATCTGGGTCAATTGCTTAAAATTTGTAAGTATTGAATCCTCTCTGAAATCTTCCTTCAGATAAACTTGATTTTGACAAAGTTTGATCTAAATGTCTGCAACCAAAAAATAACTCAAGTCATATCAAAAATTATCTTAAAAATCTGTGATGGATTTCAGATACAAAGTTGTCTGTCTTCTTCAATATTATCATCACGTGTTTATAGTATTTTCAAAAGTTATTTCAAATGAAAACTGAAATTCAATTTTAAAGCTTTCATATAGAATATAATTTTTGACCCAAATCTGTAAAAATCTGTTCTCCATAATGAATTCTTCATTTCATATTTACTTTTGTTTTTCCTCAAAAAGGAATAAGAAGAATAACAAAAATAAAGAAGAGAACACGAAAAAATATCAAAGTTTATTTAGGGTAAGTGAAATCATATACATAGGTCAAAATAAAACCTTATTTCAGGTCACATCGTAAACGAATTCCATTTATTTCACTCTTCCTCGAAATGTGTCTTCGTTTTTCTTATGTTTGTTTGAATGAAAATGGACACATTCTTGCTCCCGCATAATCTTCCCCAAAATACATATACATTCATACAACAAGGATTTGCCTCAAAATTATTCTATGACGATACGGCTCACTTACTTACAGCTCACCCATAGCCATCGCTTCGCATATCCTCCAACCAAAACAACGTTCTAAATGTATGACACGAGTATAAGCCTACACTCTACACTCCTTCGAAGGCAACAATCCTTTTTCCTTTCGAATTGCCTTCCAGCAGGCAGCATAAAAATGAATAAATTGCCCTGGTGTCCATAAAACATTTTCCAAAAGTACGTCATCCAGGGGAAGACGTCTGATTTACGAACTATACGAACTAAACCCAACTTCATACATATGGATACGACCCTAAAAATAATATATATGTATATGCATAAGGATGTTTGATGGGACTTGACTTGATATGTGATGAAATGATAGTTGTAAAAGGCTCTTCTTCGCACTCCAACCAAACTCATCATCATAACCCCTCAAGCTTCATCGTCGAGCCTCAACAAGGACGACCTTTACAACATACGGAATGACGATGACGACGACGACGACAAAGACGAAGACTACGACGGACGTAAGGTTTTAAGCCTTTCTACAAGCCTTACCCGTACGCAACCTTCAGCCAACCAACTCTCTCTCTCTTATCCATCAAAACACAAAGCACTTACATAAATGACACTTTGATGCCGAAGAAAGTATAATGGAGGAATTCAACTCGAAATTTCACACCATTTCCGGCCACATCACACAGCCCAAAGCAAAAAGTAAAGCGGAGCAATGTTAAGCAAGACAAGATAGACGAGGTGAAGGGGCGATGTTTATGTTATGATGGTAAACGCGAACATGAATAAAACTGACACAAAACGACAACAGACAACAACTCAGGGTCTGTGAGGAAATCAAAAAAGGCTCGTTTTTGCAGGAAGTATGACTCTTTAACTCTGTGTCGTTGGCGATGTCGATAGAGCTGAGTTGTGCAGTGTGGAAGAACCAGTAAAGGATGAACTCTCCATCTCTGTATAGCCTAGAGACGAAGTTTGTATTCTCCCCTTAACATCGACACCAAATCGCATCGCTTTGTGGATGAGGGAAGGATGCACAGGAGAATAACAAATCTCGAAATGGAATAACAAGTTTATGTGACATGATGCTAATGCCTTAACCTCTTCTTCCTATCGACACACACACCCCCCCTCCCCTCTCTATCTTCATCATCTAACGTAACGACCCCTTGGGATTTTTATTCAAATAGCACCCACTGTTTGCATCGGGACAGTTATGTCAATTTGAATGGGTTACGTCCCGTTTAGTCACTCACTAGTCAAAGTCACAGTCAGAGTCCTCGTGTGTCCTTGGAAGCTGCTTCAAAGTTATTTTTATTTATTTCTTTTATAGGGTTTGTTATTTTACTTTTTTAAGGTTTTATATAGCGCCACATCAGTGACAGTCACACCATCCGCTGAGTGGATGTGAAAAACGTCGTTTCAGGATACAATAAATCTACATATAGCACAAATTTTCAGTGGTACCCCATATGTGTTTTCTTAAATTAGATGCAAAAATAACAAAAACACATTTGGAAGTGGTATGAATTCATGATACTAACATCGAAACGAAATCAAAACTCTACTTTATTGGAAAATACAACGAGACAGATTTTTGACGTAAAACGATACATAAATATAACGTGAGATATTCCGGTGAAAGATGAGCCTCAAATGTGCTGGGGATAATACCAACTTAGAGAAGATTTCTTACTATTGATCTTCACCGAAAAAATAAAATCAAAATCAGTTCTATCGGGTTTTTCAATAAGAGCGCTTCAAAAGTTTTTTTAAATAAAACAAAAAAGTTGTGGATATCAATGAAATTCTTTATGCCTGTGAAAGTACGTGGGATGCGATTATGTATGGATGCATGGCCACCACGGGCACTCTTGCAAAAGTCCAGACGCTGAACACAATTTTCGACGGTTTTCAAGCATAAATTGGCCGATACTGCTGCAATTTCACGTTCGATATTCGTACGAAGTTTATCAATCGTAGCTGGCTTGTTGGAATAGATAGACCATAGACTTGCCGTAGCCCCACAGGAAATAGTCTAACGGCGTTTAATCATACGACCGAGGCGGTATATTATATTCGTATGAAATGATAGATTTCAATCAAACATGACATTACGATGGTAGAGAAAGCGATTCCATCCGTATGTCTGTCTGTCTCCGGCCCTTGTAGTCGTAGTCTAAATAATTGGGTGGATTGAGTTTAACATATTTTTGTATCGCTTAAGAAGAGTCTCCCCATAGAACCGTTATTTTGCCCTTAAACTTTCCCAGTAACTGATAAACCGATTTAAATTTGTTTATTTCTGAACAAGCTCTTATATTGTTTAAATAATATTTGATGATCAAAATTATTAATGGAGTATTTCCAGGGAAAATAAGATACATATTAGATATTGATAGTTATCCTAAAAGGTCACACTTCTGAAAAAAAAACTTAAGATTTTTGGTTTTCATTCTCACTTTCTTCCATGGTTATCATCATATTTATCTTGTAGAACACAACAATTTAAAATTGGAGGTACATACTCAAGGGAAATTCAATATACATCAGGTGTCCCCCAAGGTAGCCACTTGGGTCCACTCCTTTTCATAATGTTCGTTAATAATATTGTCGCGATCTTTAAGTACCGTGAAAGGTTATTATATGCAGACGAACTGAAAATATTTTTAAAAGCTTCGAGTTCGGATGATTGTCAAATTATGCAATCTGACATTAATTCCCTATCAAATTTGTCACATCAATAGCCTCAAGTTGAATATCAAAAAGTCTAAAGCGATCTCTTTTTTCAGGAAATCTCATATTTTGTTATTCAACTATGCAATTAAATCAGTGGCTTTAGATAGGGTTTCAATTATTAAAGACTTAGGAGTTTTTCTTGATTCCCAACCTTCTCTAAAAAGTCATTCGTTTTATAAAACGAAATGGAAAAGATTTAAGAGATCCTTTCGTATTGTTATCCTTGTTTACATATCTTGTCAGATCAATTTTGAAATACGCGGATGTTATTTGGAGCCCTATTTATAAAGTTCACTCTGATCGGATTGAGAAAATGCAATACGAAACATATATTTAAAAAAATGGGTTGGAACTTAAATCCTAGTTATAAGGCTAGATGCCAATAACTTGGAATAAAGTCTTGAGAATCAAGAACAAAAATTAATAGTATAATGCTTGTTAGAGACTTACTATGCTAATATATCAAATGTCCATTGCTTCTTGAATTAATACCAATCTATGTTTCCGATAGGTCTATGAGAGCTAGAGCCTTGTTATTCTAAAGAACGCACACTACAAATTATGTATATCATCAATAAAACTTTGTCAATATCTATTTTATATTTAAAATCAAAACTGATGTGATATATTTATTTACTTTTTAATTTGGCCTTGGAGTGCTCATAACTGTTAGCTGTAATATTGCTTTTAGATCAAGTAAATAAATAAATAAAAAATCATTTGATAACCAAATAAAGATAATATGTATCAGCTTCTCTTATTAATGTGGAGGATGTAAAGGCAAAGAGATTGAAGAAGACATCATTGACTTTCTCTATTTCAAAAAAGGTTTTCGACGACCTATACGACATCTCTTCTTTTCCACTGAAGGACATCCTGAAATTCTCGAAAAATCTGTATAATTCCAGAGAGGGCAACCCAAACCTTAAAACTATTTTTCATTCCATAGGATGCTATTGTAATCGCTCCAAATTGTTGAATTAAGAATTTTGACTTTCTCGATGTTTCAAGGTTAATAGAATCTAAATAAAAGGTTTTTAGGGAGACGTACGTTTTCTCGTCGGACATATCTCAAGAACTGTTGGAGATATCGCTTAAAATACATTTTGTCTCCCTGATAATAAATTAAAAAATTGAGGAATAGATTTTGAAAAAAAATTAGTGGGTGGTTTTCTTTTAATCTAGCAATCTTAAAAAAAGCCATAATTTGCCGAATGTTGGTTTTTAAGTGCTCAAGAGTTTAATGTGTATCTGCATAAACACGGTCTTTCGCGTAGCCCCACAACAAAAAATCCAGCGGTGTCAAATCGCATGATCTTGGTGGCCAGTTGATATCGCCACGACCGACGAGAAGTTACAAGGGCAGGAAATGTCTGTTGCAATAAAGCCTTATTCGCTAGAGCTGTGTGCAATGGTTGATCCAGGGAGGGGCGTTGTAGGGGTCATGACCCCCCCTGGGAGATAATTTGTTTGTATTTTCGTAGGAATTCCTTTCAATTCAAAACTAATCGTATTGCGTTAATGGATATGACCGATATTATATTTTGAATTATTTATTGTTTTTATATGAAAAAAAAATTTGCATTTTACTTCGCTAAACTTTGTTGCTAAAAGTATTACTTTAAACTGAGGATTGGACCAAAAAAATAACATGAAACGGAAATTAAACCCTTTTCCAAAAACGTAGGACAAATTCATTAACTTCATGACTCCAGGGGGGGGTCATATCCATATGAGCCATAAAGCTAATACAGTTAAGTTGTATAAGTAAAGATTTCATCTAAAGATTTGTAAGTTTGCTGTTGAAAACTACTAAAATGTTTGTTTTCACGCAATTAAGAATTTGGAAAAACTTTAGTAGGTAATGCTTTAAATTATTTTCATAAAATTTGTTTCTAAGTAAAAGAGCAAAATATTTAGGTTCTTAAGAAAAAACCTTTAATAAGAGATCGTCAATTTTATAACATATCTTTTTTTTTTGACGCGCATAAATATTGAACTGATTTTTCCTTGCGACATATGTATAGGAACTACATACATATATGGCAAGTATTGCATTCATAAAAAAATTCGAACTAGACCTTTTAATCAAACATGACATTACGATAATAGAAAAGTAGAAAAAAGTTGGCTCCCCGATTCCATCCGTCTGTCTTTCTGTCCTGGACTCTATAGCCCAATCCATTGTATCGATTAAAAAACAAGGTTTTCATCCGATTAGCGTAAGGCGTTTTTTCATTTTTTTAATACGAAAAATAACAACAGTCCCCATAAAATTTTTTTGATTAAAAATTGAAAATTAGAACTTTTTCAAATGAACCGATAGGTGTTTTTAAAACTTTCTATAAATTTGTTGTTATTAATTTGGCTTCTTTCTAAAAGAAAAACGTATTTTGATATTGCTTCAGAAGGGTGCTCCTTATCCTTATAAAACCATTATTTTGTTTTTAAGTTTTCTCAAGAACTAATGGACCGATTTCAATAATCTTCTCTGCAAGTTCTTGTCGATGATCAAATGGATCAAAAAAATTAAGTTAATCTAGGTTTAAATAAAATGGGATTTAAATTTATGAGAAAAATTTATTTTGCAGGTACATTTTCAAATCTTAAAATATATTTAATATTTTACTTTTTAGAAGAAATTAGCACGTCATGCATTTTATTTCTTTCAAAATTGATTTTCTGTTTAATACAAAAACTTTCAAAATCTTAAAAAAATAAAGAAATCTCGTTTTTAAAGTGAATTTGCTTTAGATGCTCTAGAACTGAGATTTAAACACGAATTTCAAGAATATAAATGTCCCAAAAACACAATGAAAGTTTCATATCTATTAATATAAAAGCTTTGAATCTCTTAAGAACTGAAGTGAAAAGAGATTCTGAAACGTGTAATTTGTGAGTGCCAGACAAAAGTTTGTTCCCAATTTATTTGTTTACCTTAATTTGTTTGTACTTAATTTTTAGAGAAATTAAGTACTTAAATGCACCTATTTCCTTAAATTCAAGAACCAAACATTTTGCTCTCTATAATTTTTAAGTTTTGTTGACTCCCGAAAATTGAATTCAAAACAACTATGTATGTAAGTTACAAAAAGCCAGAAAATTCCTAATATCAGATTCACTCTCATTTTCCGGGTTTTTGAATTTTTGTAGCGTTTTTCGAATTAATAGAAATGGCAACAAAAAAAGAAAATATTATTTTTGAAAAAAAGCTCTGTTTCAAAGCAAATGTTTACATTTCTGTGTGAAAGCAACAAAAAAACCCCTAAACTATTGTGTTTTAGCTCCTAAACTTGGCATTCTGTTGGAATCTTGGAATGCTTTCATATGTAGGTAGCGGTCCAAATTAAATAGTAAGACTATACCTTGCTGGACAGCAGTGTTCTAAAATATCATATGACTATCGCCCCGAATTGACAGTGACAGTCGTTCCATCGTCGTTTTCGGTCCAATCACACCTCCGGACCAAAGAGCGCACCAACCAGTGAATTTTTGTGGATGTAATGGCCTCTCTTCAATTACTTGAGGATTCTCAGGACCCTAAATACGACAATTCTGTTTATTAAGATACCCACCGAGTGAGAAATGTGCTTCGTCGCTCAAGAAAATGTTGGTCGTAAAATCGCCGTCCGCCGCCGCGCCTGTTGTTCAAGCAACCATTCGATGTATCTACGAATTTGTGAATGGTCAGCTGGCTTTAGTTGTTGTGTGAGCTGTACCTACTTTAAATGGATATATATGCGTGAGCTGGACTTTACATGGATGTAGGTGTAGATCCAATTGCAAAATACGCCATAAGGTACGATAAGACAGTCCTAATTCTTGAGAACGACGAGGAGTCGACACATTCGGGTCTTTGGCAACACTTTCACTTACAGCTGCAATATTTTCAGTGGTACAAGCGAAACGATGATGCACAGTCCTTACGATATCTATAAACAATCCAGTTTCTTCAAATTTCTTCACACGCACGATATGTGGCTGTGGCTGTAGTGGCTGCAGTGGCTGTGGCAGAATCACCATTTTTGTAGTAGGTTTTAACAATTTGCGTGCGTTGTGTGATAGTTAAGCGATCCATTTTCGTAAATGTAAGACTTTTAACTGAAAAAAAATTGGTTTAACCACTTAGTTTGACAGATGTCGATATACTGCCCAATCTTATTGAACAGAGATGTCAACACAGTTTGACACTCTGAATTATCAAACCATAGACGACCAACATCGAAACTTCTCATGCAGTTAAAAAAAACTCTATACATATTTATAAAAATTGACAAATGCTTAATTGTGTATAATTTAACAATTTGAATCTTTTTCTTCAGTTTCAACTAAACAAATCTCATCACGTTTATATCTCATATTTTTATTTTTATGAAACATAATTCAAGCACAATTAATTTTAAACCTCTCTCTCTGATTTTCTAAAGAGTTCTTTTCTGTTTTGGTTCTGTATTATGTTTGAAACCTTTTATGTTGTAACTGTTATAATAAATGTTGATGTTTAAGACTTTATTGCGTTACTTTTATTTCCTTCGTATGTAGCATATTATTGCTGCTACCCACTGTGATGGAACAAATCGTTCTAATGTACAGAATTCTATTAAGAAAATGCGTCTGGCCTACATACGAGAGATGAGTATCCTTTATACGCGTATCCAATGCTTTTATTTTTATATGAGAAATGAGAAACATCAACTATTCACCTAAAAACATCACAATATGCTTGGGAATAGGAAGCGTGAGTGTAGACGTAGAGCAGAAGCTGTCAGAAATTTAAACGAACATATCACTCTTACGTACTAACGTACATATGTAGGTACACGTATATAAATATATAGGACAACCATATAAAAACTCTCTCGCTTTCCTCACCGCCCGGCAGCCCACCGCTGCGCCGCGCCGCTTGCCGCCTGCCACCTTGAAGACATCAATTCATCAATTCATGTAGGCAGAGTGTTTTTCTTATCTATCACAAAAGTCAAAGTCTAAAACACTTTTCGAAAATGGGGGTCCTTATCGATTGGCATTACGTAAAAAGTACGAGGCATAATACGTAAGTGTCAAAACGCATTTTGTCATAAAAGCCTTCAAACAGTAAACACCTAACACCTCTCATCGCACAGCTTACATGATGTGATGACGATGAAGACGGGAGATGCCTTTCCCTGCGACGACGACGACGACGCCAATGCGATGATGGCAAATAATAATACATAAATGTGCCTCTAAGGATTTTATACAATACCTATTCCTGTAAAGGTAGGCAAGGATATGAAGGTAGGGCCCTTTATTCCTTTTCTTCTTCTGTTTTAGAACTTCACGCTCGATTACGCTTACGCACTGCGCCTTTGCATTCTTTATCCACTCAAGTGACAAAAAGAATAAGCAGTTCTCTTAAAGCCTCTTAAAGGATCCCTCACCATTTCCAACACTAAACAAAAAGCTTCAAAAGGTGGAATTGGGATAGGGATTGGAATTGTGAAGTCGGCATTCGATATGGCAATCTACTGTTACAGTTGGGAATCTTGGCAATGGGAATGGAAATGGAAAATGAGAATAAGAATGGGAAAATAAATGAAGTGACGGGATATGGTATTCCCCTTACATGTGACAAAACGCTGTCAGTGTAACATGTCAGTTAGATTTATGCAAATAACGTTACCGAATCCCTTGCTGCTTCCTATTCATGATATGCACAACATTCACATCGTGTGTCGTCTTTTTTCGTTTCGTTTCTTTTTCACTTTCTATCTTTTTCACTCTTACGTATGTTTGTACATAATATAAGCGATTTTTGTCATTTTTTTTTCTTTTTACAGATTTCCAACGTGGAAGTGGCGCTGGGGGCGCTGGTGGAGTATACGGCCTTTTTGTAACTGACATCAATGTTCCAGAAATTGTTGACTTTCGGGATAATGTGACTTTGTCGTGCAGCTATGATATGAGTGGGCACACATTAAACTCCGTGAAATGGTACAAAGATGAAAATGAGTTTTTCAGGTGAGTAACAAAAATGCGGGATATGTGATATGGAATTTGACAAATTATAATCCAACGTCGTGGGGGCATAATGATGAGCATAGGAGGGTTACCATCGTATGGGTTTTTTGGGTAATGGAAAAGTAATATTGGCATTGAAAAAGTATTTCACAAAAATATATTCATGATTTTAGATATTATAATTGATTTTTTAAGAGCTATTTATATAAAATTACAAACAAAAACACATACAATTCGTGAAATCTTTATTCAATCCTTAAAGATTAATTTATAGAAATGTCCAAATTTTGGCATATACTTTCTAATATTTTTGCCGGTATCTGACGAATTAAAGCTTCAATGTTGACCACCAGGGCATCAATCGCTGTAGACATGTTCTTTAACATGATTTTACAATTAACCGGGTCCAAAGATGGAATATAATGTTCAACGAACTCTCTTCATAATCAGTCCATTATTACGCCTTATATGTGGGATTTAGTACCGTCTTAGTTTTTCAACTTAATTTTTCCACAAAATATTCCAAGAAGTGCAGTATAACGGCAGCAATTCACAGTCATCACTAACACTTGCCGATACATCTGAGATATTTTTTTTAGTTCGCACTCTACGTGAACGTGTTTGTGTTTTAATGTCCAATAATGTAAATTAGGTGCAAATTTAGTGACAATAGCCCGAAATCCGCCTCAAAGGGTAGATTAAACTTACCATTAAATGGAAGAAATGCACGATGCACTTTCTTAACAGAGCACGCATTTTGATAATAAAATTCAAAAAGAGGCTGGGATGCGAACCACACTGGTAACTTCCCATTTCGTCTGTCGATTAGTCCTCTTAAAAGAATTGTAGGTTTTCGTAATTTGAAAAAAAAAGTTGTCAGTTGAATTATTCTCAAAAATTTTAAAATGATTATTGATAATTTTTAATTTTAATTTTGCATATAATGAAATTTTAAAAAACGGACTGTTAGATTTTTATAAAACATTTACTGAATGTCGAAAATAATATTTTCTGTGAGATAAAAATAGTTTGAAGCCAATATTTTTAAATTTTGAAATGATATTTAAGTCGAAAGTAAATTCTTATAGTACCCGTGGCATGATGGTTAGTGCGTTGGACTGTCATACAAGAGGTCTTGGGTTCGATCGTTGCCAGTGACACCTAAAGTTTTTTTCACGGGTACTGCCTCTTGCGAGGAATTGACAAATTCTCCAAGAGTAATTCTTGTCATGAAAAGTGCTTTCCCAAATTGGCCGTTCTGATTCGGCTTAAAACTGTAGGTCCCCTCCATCCCTGACAACAGTACTCGCACACAGGAATGGTTGAGAGTTGTGAGTCACTAGGCCCTAGTTCTCAATGGACTGTTGCGCCACCCAATTTATTTTATGTAAATTCTTACCAAGTTTTAGTAATGTTTTTTTTTTTTGGTTTTAATTTTTTGTAAAAACTATCTATCACTTTGATTTTGCTTAAAATTTTTTCCGAAAGTGAAAGGAAGTTTTATAAGATAAAATTAGTTGGAAGCCATAATCTCAATTTTTTGAAAAGATATTTGAGTCGAAAGTAAATTTTTACCAAGTTTTAGTAATGTTTTTTTTTAGGTTTTTTTTTGTAAAAAAACAGTAAATTCGATTTTTCTCAAAATTTTACCAGATGTTAAAAACGTTATTCTTTGTTGAACAAAATTATTTTGGAATAAATTCATTTTTGTTCGTAAGAATTTCGAGGTGACCAATATTTTTTATTCAGTTTTTTTGATTTACATATAAAAAAAAACCGTTTATTGGAATTTTTTCCAAAAATATATTTGTTTGGTATCACGTTAAAATATATAATATAAAATTTAATTCAAGTTTCTAGCAATGTTAGCGTGTTTCAGACGGAACTTTTGGCGATAAAACAATTCTTGTCCTGGCTTAAAGAAAACGTGATATCAACATCTGATATCCGTATTTTCTCAGATAGTCAGGCCGCTATTAAATCTCTGGACTCTGTCTCTACAAACTCTATAACAGTCCATAACTGTCGATCATCTCTAATGGAGATGGCACAACAGTTTAATATTCACATTTGCTGGGTGCCGGGCCATAGAGACATTCCAGGTAACTGTAAGGCAGATGAACTCGCCAGGAACGGTACAGTGCAGCCCATCCTACCACGTTTGGCACATACTGGCATACCAATCGCTACTTGTAAACTGTTGCTAATGCAAGACGCTGTGAGGAGGGCAGGCACCAAATGGAACAACATCACCACGTGTCAGGTCACAAAAAACATCTGGCCAACACTAGATTTAAAACGTTCAAGGTGCTTGCTATCTCTAAGCAGATCGCATATAAGCTCGATAATAGGTGTCATAACCGGACACTGTCTAATAGGAAAGCACGCCACGCGACTAGGCGTATTTTCAAATGACTTTTGCAGAAGCTGTATGGACGAGGAAGAGGAGGAAACAATTCTTCATCTTCTCTGTACATGCCCTGCTCTGGCTCGAAAACGCAAGAATTACCTAGGAGAATTCTTCTTTAACGATCTAAACGATCTAAATTATATCAGCATAATCAGCCTCTCATCGTTTCGTAAGGGACTCAAACTAGTTCCATTGAGCTTAGGAGGGAGCCTCAAGATTCATGTGGTATCACAATGAGCCATTAAACTGGCCTAAGTGTGTCCGTTTCCATCTTGGACAGCCACTTTAACCTAACTTAACCTAACCTAACCTCTAGCAATATTGGTTCGTGAAATATTTAGGGTTAACCAAAATGTTCAACTTTTTTTAAAATTACTATGGTACAAAAACCACCCACTCAATTTTTTTTGAAGTCCTTTCTGCATTATTATCTGTATAACAAAATTTATTTGAAGTCGATGTCTCTACCGGTTCTTGAGCTATGGACGACGAAAAAACTTCCCGAACGTACGAACGTACGTACACACGCACCACAGACATCTCTCTAAAAATCTTTTATTTCGATTCTAGGGACCTTAAAACGTCGAGAAATGTCCAAATTTTCAATTCGACAAATCGGACCGATTACAATAATTTCCTATGGGAAGTTAATAACTTGCAAGCGTTGTTCGTTTGTAAGACGATTCGGGATTATAGACGTATGACATTGACATAAAAATGGAGAGTTGTCGAAACTAGCCAAAAAATAATCACGCATTAAAATCAATTTGGTAGTCGAGCTTAAGACACCAAAAAGTGAGGACTATTGTTTGAAACATAAGACAAGCACGAAACTTATTTATGATCTACGTCAATATGCCAAACCCATTTAATCTATTTCAACTTTTTCAATAAAGGTAAACATTTCAAAGGAATCGGAAGAAGAACTTTTCAGTAAACTTTAGGTTACCAAGTTTGTTACCTACTCTTCCTACGATAGTCTAAAAAGATTTATGGGTTTTCACCTTTTTTTTAACTTCTCATTGGTAATTGTGCCAATCTTGTCCTTGGTTGATTAGTTTCAGACATCTCATTGACAAACAATTTTATTGACTAAAGTGTCAGTACTTAACAAGCACTTAACAGACTTGTCTTCTTCTACCAACACCTAAGGGGACTTCGTAGTAAGACTGCTGATATCTTTCTTAACTCTAAATTATTCCCCCACGAAGTTTTTCAGTCAAGAGTTCGAAATTTACAGAAATGATCGTCATGTTGGAATAATGCAAAGGATTTAGGTGGAGGTGATCTCATAGCATTTCTCTTCGTCTGTATCTTTTACATTTCAACTATTAATTGAACTGGTCTGTGTAAAGATAATGGAACAGACTAAGACTATTTTCATTCTAAATTTTTACATTCCTCCAAAAAGTTTAGAGTGTGTTTATAGCGAACTCTCCTTGGCATTAGACTTTCTTATCAATTTTTCCTGCTCTGGCACCAATATTTTACTTTTAGGTGATTTTAATTTACCACACGTTGACTGGATTCCATCTAAAGAAGAATCCTGCCTTGAAGCCTCTCTCTATCTCCTTTACAATTGGAACTATCTTTTCTCGATAAAATCTTTCTTACTGACTTACAGCAAATAAGCTGTATTAAAAACTAAAAAAATCGAATTCTCGATTTAGTATGTTCTTCTAGCGTCAGCTATTGATACCCTTGTTCTAGAATCTAGATTAGGAATCACTACTATTGATAAATATCAACCCTCTTTGGATATTTTTCTTGATTTAAGTATAATCACCTTACTGAAAACAGTAATTTCTTTGATTGCTTCTATAATTTTGATTTCAAAAGAGCTAATTTCCAGTTGTTGTCTGATGATTTAACCATTTCTGGAATTGCTGATACATTAGCATTGTCTAATATTAAGCGAAGCAGTTTCAAATTTTTATAAGATCCTTTATTATTGTTTGGAAAAAAATGTACCTTGAAAGAAATCAAGAAATACAAACTTTAGCCCCCCTTGGAACACGAAATAATTCCGTTTCCTGGGTAACAAAAGAAATAAAGCATGGAAAACTTACTCTTTAAGGAATTTAAGTCCCTTTCTTATTTTGTATACGCTTATTATGTTACTGATATGGGCACCCCCTTAAAACAGAATTTTTAAAACAATTTTAGAAACTTGTCAACTTATAGGAAAAACCAGATGACTTTCCAGTTAACTTCACTTACAAGAACCCTTCATAAACTGTTGATATCTGTAACGCTTTTGCCACCAAATTCCGTGTGTTTGTTAATATATGTACTGTACATAGTACTGAAGTAGTTGACGAAGTATATTTTTATAATCTTCACTCCTTTTCGCAAACTAGCTGTAGTCATATTCCCTTTCTACAAAGAACGGTCCTTGGTCTTCTAACCGTTTTGAATGATGACTGCTCAGCCGGTACCGATGGTATTCCCCGATAATATTAAAAAAGTGTAATAATCCTTTAGTTTGTCATGAAAAAGTGCTTTCTCAAGTTAGAATTTTAATTTCGGATTCGGCGTATAAACTTTAGGTCCCCTCCATCCCAGAAATTACTCGCGCACAGGAATGGTTGAGAGTTTTAAGACACTAGACCCTGGTTCTCTACGGACTGTTGCGCCACCTAACTTATTTATTTTATTTTAATAATTCTTTAGTTAAACCCTTTACGTTCATATTCAAACTTTCACTAAAAACAGGCAAATTTCTCAGAACATGGAAGAAGTAATTTCTTACAATAATTCTCAAGAAAGAATATAATAAATCACAGGCCCATTGCAAAAGTTTCTTGCATTCCTAAACTTTTTGAACAAGTTGTTTGTGAGAGTGTAGCATTTTTTAGTAAGAATGTCATTGTTTCGTGAAAAAACGATCAACCGTTACAAATTTCCTCACATTTTCAAACATACATATGTTCAAACGCTTTAGAATAAGGTTATGAAGTTCTGTGTATAGTTTATACACTGACTTTTCTAAGGCTCTTGACCAACTTAGCCACAGAATTATTTTCTTTAAACTTAAAGCTCTAGTTTTTTCACCATTTGTCTTAACTTGGTTCAAATCCTATGAGGTAAAATTTAGAAATTGTTATTCGAAAACTTTTGTCGCTCAACCTGGTGTTCCTCAGGGAACCCATCTTAGCCCATTTCTATTCATCCTGTATGTTAACGACGTAACGTCATGTCTTTGTCAAGTGTCAATTTTGTTGATGACTTGGTGTGTTAAAATGCTAGACAATAACTTTCACTGAAAAGCAAATCGGTAGTGTATTTGGTTAGTGCCTGGTTACACGAGCGCAAAAAAGGCTTACTTTTATGGATACACACAGAAAAAAAAATTAAGTGGGCATGCAAGAAATAGAGGAACAGTCGGAAATTAAAACACACAAAACTTCGTTGGATACTCAGCCGCAGGAACAGCACGAGCAAAACAAAAGGCAATTTGTTGTATACATTCTACTTCGCCGTCAAATAGAAATGAAAATGTCTAACAAAAGGAGAACGTTTTGAGAAAGAAACATGATTTTTAACGCAAAACTCATATCTGAAAATGAGGAAAAAGACGAAACTTGGCATTTTTTTCCATCCCTTTCCTTCTTTCTAAAAATCATCCGTTCTCTTTCGTGAATTAATTCTTTTTTGCGCTCGTGTAACCAGGTACTTATTAAATATAGCAGCAAAAACTCTGTCGGATCTTCACTTTTAAAGATTAAAGTGTTCATTTGTGTTCCAACTTAGAATTTACTCATCACTTTGATTTTATTATCAATATGGCAAGTTCCATGCTTGGTTTTATAAAACGCTTGGGCAAAGGAGTTCAATAATACCTATGTATGTTACTCTTTCTTTGTAAAATTGTCATGATCTTTTTCATCTTGAATATGCTTCGAATGTATTGGCTCCCTACTAGGAAATTCATAGAAAACGTATTGATTCAATTCAACATAATTTCATTCGCTTTGCTGTTAATGGCTAAAACACAAACACGCTTCAGCTTCGTCTGCGTTACGATGGGCCTGCTTCGAGGTTGCTTTGAATGACATTTCTAATATGACATTTCTAAAATGGCACTCCTGTCATTGGCAGCTGTTATTTTTTCTCAAAAGTTTGTTTTGCTTTTTCGTACAGTAAAAAATATGATTTTTTAAATCGAAAAAATTAAATTTATCGCAGAAGTAGCTTACACAGCCTATAATAACCAAAGGGAATCCCTCCAAAAACAAATTTATTTTGTTTGTTGACTTTTTTTACAGCTGTTGAGCTGTCAGACTAAGCAAATGTTCAGCAAATTTGAACTAGAGCTTCCGTTTAGAGTCACATTACGTAACATTACGTTCTTTTCCTTAAGATTGTCAAACGAAAGGTGAGGTCAAAGCTTCATTGTGATAGCATGCATTGAATTCCTATGGCTGAACTCGTAAACGTCAGGCGAAGCCAAAGCTGAATCGTGTTTGTGTTTCAGCCATAAGGGTCTTTCTTTTGATGTTCCTTATGATCTGCATCCCTATGAACATCGTATTCAGCATCTTCAAATCCAATCTCTCTATCAGAGGCGTGTTATTAATGACTTAATATTTCTTCATCAACTCATTAATGGTGAAATAGATGCACCTTATTTGCTATCTTGTGGACCTTTGAATTACCGAGGCCGAACTCATCACCTGCGTGCATTTGATTTTATACGTATTGACATCCATAAAACTAACATTGGGAAGAATGAAGCTTTAAGTCAACTAAGCATTTTATATATACAGGGTGTCCCGTAAGTAATGGATAACCCTGAAATGCCGCATAGTAGACCTTATGACCGTCCTGAAAACTGATAAAAAAAAGTTCTATCCCAACCACAAGAAAAGTTATATGCATTTTTTTGTTCAGTGCATTATTTTTTTTCTTACTTTACATTTTTGAATACCACGACTACAAGTGAATGAGTTCCATCATTTTTTTTTTGCAGTAATATTTTACATTACTTGTGCCAACACATAAGTAGAAGAAAATTATTATAACTGTTGGACTTCTTAGAGAAAAAAATTATTTAACATTGAATTTTAATGCAAAATGTGAAAATAAATAATTTTTGAAAAAGTTAAATCATAGCTGGTATAAAAAAAATGCATGAATACCTGAGTGGCCAACTATTTTAAAAATATGCGCGTTAAATGCAGATTTCAAAATGGTATTACTTATTATTATATCTAGAGTCAATAGCAAGTTATTGGTAAAAATCTGCAATACTAGAGTAAATTTAGCAAAAACAAAAGTTTTCAAAATTAGCACAGTAAACGTGAAAATAATACCAAGCGTTGAACATAGCAGATTTTTGATTTATTGGCTGTTTCTACGGTATTGTCCTTATGATAAATCCAAGCTTTCAACTTCTAGGGCCGAATGCATTATTGATAAAAATGTCAAAAAAGTGCAAAAAACGGTTACATTTTCGAGCTTGCTTTGAATTGTACCTGTTCTATTGGGCTCTAACAAATCCATCAAATATTTTGTTGGTTGCTATTAGTTTATTTGTTATTTTATCTTAACAAAAAGTTTTTGAGCCAGCTTTTAATCACATGAGCGCATAGTTGGCCACTCAGGTATTCATGCATTTTTTTTATACCAGCTATGATTTAACTTTTTCAAAAATTATTTATTTTCACATTTTGCATTGAAATTCAATGTTAAATAATTTTTTTCTCTAAGAAGTCCAACAGTTATAATAATTTTCTTCTACTTATGTGTTGGCACAAGTAATGTAAAATATTACTGCAAAAAAAAAATGATGGAACTCATTCACTTGTAGTCGTGGTATTCAAAAATGTAAAGTAAGAAAAAAAATAATGCACTGAACAAAAAAATTCATATAACTTTTCTTGTGGTTGGGATAGAACTTTTTTTTATCAGTTTTCAGGACGGTCATAAAGTCTACTATGCGGCATTTCAGGGTTATCCATTACTTACGGGACACCCTGTATGTAACTTAAAAAGTTAATCGATTGATTTAAATCTAAATAATGTGAGATTGTTCAGAACCAGTGTTTCACTATCAGATTAAGAGAGTGAGAGTCAGTGAATAAAGTCGTGTTTCATATTGTCTCCAGGAAATTTACTTTTTGAGCCCCAAATTTTGAAGTAAAAACAGAAAAATCTTTACGAACTCTAGCGGTTTTGTTTTTGTGGGTGAGTTTTTTCTAATTTGAAAGTGGAAGATAGGCTTATTTATTATAAATTGGCCAAGAAAATATTCTTCAATTTCGACTGACGGCAACTGTAGTTTGAAATGACTCTTGATCGCACACCACCAAAAGGAGCCGACAAAAACACACCAACACCAAACCGTTCCGCTAAGAGAGTCCTAGCCAAAACATCACCGGAACACTTTCCACCTCAAAAACAATCCGCTGAAAGAATTAATATGTCTGTCGGAAATATGTTGATTCCCGATCTTTTAAACCTGGTAAAAGGCACAATGTCCTCACTTCTGGATGAAAAACTGAAAGATCTTCCAACCAAAGCAGATATGGATAAAATTGGGTCAGAAATCAGTTCTCTAAAAAATGACAATGTCGCTCTTAAGGCTCAGTTATCGGAGATGGAGTCCCGGTGTTCTTCTCTTGAACGTCAAGTTGAGCTCATGTCAAAGAAGGCAAATGAGAAAAACATTATTCTACACTTTCCAACTGAAGCGGGGGTCCAAGGAGTAGCAAAAGCAAGAGAACTTTGCATGGATTTGCTCCAAACGCAGGACAGGGCAGTAATTGCTGATACACGCACGATTCGTTCTAGAAATGTAAACACCGAAAACGTGATTGTCGAGTTGCAAAACAGAGAGGATGTCGGACGTATTCTAAATTCGGCAACACGATTAAAAGGCACAGGTATTTCACTTCACAAAGATTACCCAGCAGCAGCAAGGGAAAGGAGACGAAAACTTTTCCAAATTAAGTCACAAATATCGTCGAAAAATCGAAATATTAAACCATTTGTCCGCGGAGAGACCATCATAATCGAGGGAAAAACATTTTATTTCAACCGAAATAATGTGTTGACATGTGATGATGATGGAGGAATGTCATTACTGCAGCAGCTGTCAAACGATGTGTCAACAAATAAAAACTCTACCACAGCTCACCAAACTGTAGATAGTCAAGTGCTGCCAAATTATTTTTAACGAAAATGCCGTCAGTCATGTTTACACTTGTAATTTAAGTAATGTAATAGTAAATAATGTTTCATGTAAAATTTGTTCGTATAATGTAGCAGGTTTAGGAAACAAATTAATTTATAAAGAATTTTTTGATAAAATTAGACTAAATGATATTTTTCTACTGTTTGAGACTTTTATATATAAGTACGGTGACCATATTTTCCGAGACAAAATAATGAACAGTGCCCAAAAAATGAAAAATGTTGACCAGTTTTCAAGATTTTTTTTGTATTTCATTGAGTAAAAGTAAATAAATATAATATAATATAAATTAATTAATAAATGTAGTATAATTAGGTAGGTATATACATATGTATTTATAAACTAAATAAAAAAGGAACTTTCATCGATAATAAACAAAACAAACATAAAAATAATACAGATTTTTTCAGTCTCTAACTTATTTACAAAAAAAAATAAACCAAACCTTAAACTATTTTATATCATATTGGCTAATAAAAGGACTTTGACATTGAATTACAAAATATATTAATATTGTTAAAATAAGTACGTTTCGGAAGAATACATTTTTTTAATTAATTCTGGCTTTCCTTTTTAATAATTCTTAAATTCGATGCAATTTAATAAATTCATAATTGCATTTGCAAATTAAAATGGACCTGATTGTTTCAATTTTCATATTGTTTTTTTCGTTTGTCCATACGTTGTTTAAAATTGAGAAAACTCTCTCTATAGGGACATTAGACCAAGGAAGGCATAAACAAAACTCTACGATTTTTGAAATGTTTTCATACTGTATCATTTTTTCATTGAAAAACTTGAAAATTTCAACCCACCTATCTCCAGCACTCATTTGGCTCTCCTTTCATTCAAAAATTTTTTCTTTAGGATCATAATTTTGTACACATGAAAACTCGTCGAAAACATCAGTGTCATTAATTGAAATATTGCTTCTCTTTTTCATAATATACATTAAACATAACTCCACTTTGTCCGAGGAAGGAGTGTAATTCTCACTCTTCATTTATTTTTGGAGTGAAGGGTTTTTCAACAATGCAATAATTGCAACAGTCGGAGTGCACTCTCAAAATTACTTATGGAAAATGCCATAACTAGTCCAAATGGAAAAAATATGAGTTTCATTCACATTCACTGAAAGTTATTTTTACCATATGTCATGGTCAGTAAAACTCAATGGTAAAATTAATTTCCAGTGGTGAAAGTCATCCTGTGCGCAAGTGTAAGCGTATTAGTTTAACTTCCCCTTTATGTTAGGATGTATAATATGATCTGATTTTTGTAATTGTGAGATTAGGAAGTGTTCCGAAAAAAAAGACAACGAATTATGATGTAAGGGTACGCTTTCATTAAACATTTAATGGTTTTCATGCTTAGGCTTTCCTCAAAGAAAAAAAATCATAAAATAATGAACAAATAATGAGCAATTTCTAAAATAATGAACATTTTTATGTTTTCCGACACACGATAATGCATAATGAACATTTTATTCAAATAATGAACTGTTCATTATAATAATGAATGGATGGTCACCGTATATATAAGGACACAGACAAATATGAGAATTGTTTTCCGGAATTTTTATTAAATTGGATTCCAGCTGCGAGGCCTCAGGTATACGGAAGAGCGAGCGAAGGATGTCTGTTCGGAATAAAAAAATCGTTTCAAAAAAGCACAAGTTGCCGATTTGTTAGCGAGATGAATAGAACGGTTGTTGAAATAACCGCGATTAATGAAAAATTTTATATCGTGCCTGTTTATATAAATTGTAACAAGTGGATGGATGATTTTGCTGAGTTGTATAACTTCCTGTTGGAGCTGGGTAGAGAAAATATTATGTTAATAGGTGACTGTAACGCAAGGGTGGGCTCTTCGCAGCTGCTTCAGGTGGAACCAGAATTTATGCCAGCATCAATATGTGATGAGAGATCAGCGTGTGACACAACGGTAGACAGCAAAGGGAGAAAGTTTATAGAAATGTGTGAAACAATCGGACTAACACTACTGAACGGGAGAATGCCGAGCGACAAAAATGGTAACTTCACCTTTATAAGAGGAACTTCCTGTTCCACAATAGATTACTGCCTCATTCGTGGAAGGTGGCTTGATTGTGTAGATGATCTAAGCGTTGAGGAACTAGTATATTCTGATCACATTCCATTAAATGTTAAGTGTAAATTCAGTGAATTACAAGGAGAAAGAAATGAAGGTCTGAAATTACTACCTAAACTTAAGTGGAAAGGAACTCTGTTGGCGTCATATCAAATGAACCTTGATTTGTGTATAAATACTCTAAGCGATGACCAAATTAAGTCCACTCGAGGTATTGATCTGCTAGTTTCAAGCATATCTCAAACAGCACAAACTTTTCAATCACGCCGCATGCAGAACTGGAAGGATCCATGGTTTGATGCAGAATGCGAGGCAGCAAGGAAAAAGTCTTTCGGCTTTCTGAAACTTCTCAGAGCAACAAATTCAATGTCAGCTAAATCAAGGTATCAAGAGGCAAATAAGGCTTTCAAAACAATTTGTAAAGAAAAGAAAAACCAATACTCTCGCTCTCTCATGCAAAGATTATCGGAAGTAAGAGACAGCCGAGCTTTTTGGAAGCTTATTCGGGAATTAAATGGCATACCGTTTGCGAGGAAAACTGAAATAAGCATAACTATATTAGCGGAACATTTCGAACGGTTACTTTCTGTCTCGGGAAGCCCAAATCAAATGCAGTTTGCCTACCCATGGGTGGGAAGCGATTATCTCGACCGTGCTTTCACAACACAAGAGATAACAGATGTCCTTAACAGATGCAGTATAAATAAGGCTCCAGGGGAGGATCGTGTCCCGTACGAATTCTACAAGTACGCATCGGAAAATTTCATAACAAAGCTTACGGATGCCTTCAACTACATCTTTGATAGCGGTGAAATTCCACAAAACTTTCGAAAGAATATCATCTTTCCCCTATTTAAAAAAGGTGATGTAAACGACCCTAACAACTATCGAGGTATATGTTTCTTGAACGCAGTTATGAAAATTTTTACCGGAGTCATTTTAGACAGGCTGACACTCTGGACACAAGAACACAACCTCCTAAGTGAGTTTCAAGCTGGGTTCAGGAAGGAATATTCAACAGTAGACAACATTTTTTCCTTAACAAGTATCGCTAATTCTTACATTAGCAAAGGAAAGAAATTATATGCTTTCTTCATTGATTTTAAGGCAGCCTTCGACTCAATCAACCGGATCGCTCTCTTCTACAAACTCAGTTGTCTCGGTTTGTCATCAAAAATGCTAACGATAATACGCCGGCTGTATGAAGATAATTTATCAGCAGTATGGGACGGAGCTGAAAGATCAGACTGGTTTCAAACGACATCAGGAGTCAAACAAGGTTGCCTTTTGAGTCCACTTCTCTTCTCACTCTTCTTAGATGACCTGACATCGTTTCTACCAGGAGGTATTTCTTTTGCGGGTACCGACATAAAAGCATTGCTTTATGCAGACGATATTGTCATTTTTGCAGAGACTCCAAATATGTTGCAAATCATGATAAACAAATTGCAATTGTACTGCCAGCTGTGGAGTCTCACAGTTAATACCAGAAAGTCTAAAGTGATGATATTTCGAAATGGAACAGGACGGTATGCAAGGGATGAGAAATGGAAATGGGAATGTGAGGAACTCGATGTGGTAAGGGAGTATAAATACCTCGGAATTATCATAACCCCGCAGCTCTCTTTTAAAAAGCATCTTCAGGAAAAGTTGAAGGAAGCAAAAAAAGCAATCAACTGCAATTGGAACGGAGTACTTGGGAAAAAACACATTGCTCCGAGTGCTAAGTACAAGCTTTTTGAAGCGGTCATGCGATCAGTTATGTGTTATGCGGGGCAAGTATGGGGAATAAATCAGTATGAGGAAGTTGAAAAACTTTTGAGGTATTTTATAAAAAAGATATTCTGGCTCCCGGAAAATACCCCGACATATATGCTGCACTTAGAGACCGGTGTCGCGCCGCTCTACGTCTTCACCCTCAAGATGCATCTGTACTATATCTCCAAAATAATAGCGCTCCCAAATCATCGACTGCCAAACAAGATAGTAAGACATCTTCTATCCCAAAAGTCTCAATTCTTTGAAGAATGGACAAGACTCGGCACCCAGCATGAGGTCCAGTTATTAGAAAACAACCTAGAATCTTGGAAAGACAGCTTCCCTACACTGTTGGAAAAAATTGAAGTTTCAATGTTTGCTGAATTTGAAGAATTGGCCCATAGGAGTGAATCCCGAAATATGTATAAGCTGCTGCAGTACAACCTTGGCGAAAACAACTATTTCAATGACCGCTTTTCAATTAGTTTAATATCATCGATTTTCAAAACCAGGGGGGAATTGCTTCGCCTAAACTATCAGCCTTATGGACCTGAAGGGAGCATAGAGTGCAGTCTTTGCAACCTGCGAGCGACCGAAAATGTCCTTCACTTCTTGGGAACATGCCCAATATTGAAAACGATTCGACGTGCACACTGGGGAAAATGGTTACTGACTTTAGAAGAAACCAAGGACATACTCAACGGCCAAAATTGGACGAACTTATACTCATTCGTCAAGGCAGCATATTATAGAATGCAAATTATAAATGAAGCTTTTTAAAAATACAGGCGTGAATCCATATTAATTATGTAACTCTAATTTGGTACTTCAAAAATTTGTCTTGTAAACAAAAAACAAACATAAAGATACTATAAGTACTATAATTATTCAATTTATGTAATGTTAACTAAATAATACTCTTTTTTTCTGGCTGACGGCAAAAGCCAATGCTATATTTTGTGTTTAAGTATGCATAATGTATTTCAATATTTTGTTTTAAATAAAATCACACTACTACTACTGTTTCACTATCGTAAACCTTTATTTTATTTTTTGTACTGTAACAAGTAACGCATGCACTTATGATGAAGTTTTAAAAAAGAAAGTGCAGTTGTGCAACATTTCTCACAATTTGTGCGCAACATTATAAAGATTAAGTTGAATGACTTATTTACCCATTTTCTAAATTATTAATAAACCATTAATTTATTGATGAATACAAAATAATGGCATGTACATTTTAAATGTGTCAAATTTTTATTTTTAAAAATGCATTTTTAAATTCCGTCAAAACACAACATTCTTAAATTCCATGTTGGTCACATTACTTCGAATGTAATTTTCGTCCTTTAAGTCATGTGTATAATTATAAGTTGATCTGATTTTCTTTTTGGACAGCGGCAGTTGGGACTTCTATACCTAAAATCTTTTTGATATCATTTAGCTGGGTATGTTGAGGGTTGTGTACATGCTGGAGAAGGGGTACATTACTTTGTGTTATACTAGAGAATAATGTTGGTTTAGTGAGTGAGACGTTACATTTTGTTTTTATGAAAACAATGCCATAATGACTCTACAGACGCTCATATAGGGCCAGTTCCTCTATGCCTACATCTTTTATGATTATAGGCACATTCATGGAAACGAACAAACACTGCGACTCTGAACACGCAATATATTTAGCCGTTTATTTTTGAGGCAAGTTAAACATGAACAAAAAATCATGCTCAAAGGAATACCCCTGAAACAGGATACAGCCCAGGACATAGATACGAGCATAGGAATAAGTATCAGAAGAAAAGCTGTAACTAAGGCTTTAGCTTGTGTATAGGTACATTATAATGGTCCCGAGCTCCCGAGCTCCAGTACTCCAGCCCCAGCCCTACGAACGACCAAAGACCGACGACAACATGAGAACCACATTAGAATTATTTGCATTTTGTTTGCCTCTCTTGTCATAACATAAAACAGTGCGGTACGCCATTTGGTCGGGCTTTAAAAAAGGATCAAGAATGTAAAACATCATCAGAGAGCGAATCCTTGTGTGTATCTTTTTTCTATTTTTACAAGGTTGGTTTTTTGTGCAAGGACGATAACACATAAAAATTAGATCCTTTATTTTTGTGGTCTTTTGCTCCTTTTTTATGCGGAGTGGAATAACTTTTTGCATGTCTTTCGAGGCTGATAAATTATTTTAGCAACATTCACCTATTAATTTTGTGTTCTTCTTCTTCTTCTTCCTCATCATCATCATCATCTGTTCGTCCTTTAGTGAAGCATCTTGATTGTGTATATTTTTGTTAACTTTTTTATGTTGACAAATACTTGCTTATGGGAAGTCTCAATTTATTATAATTAACTCTGTGAATTATTAGCAATAAAAAAGTATTTACCTTAGTGTTTGGAGTTCGACTTTGGAGTGGAAGAGCAAAATATACCGAGGACGAAAACAAAAAATAAATAAAATAACATAAATTCACCGCACGTGCGGTGTCCCTTTAGGGTTCAGGATTCAGCTTTCAGATACTGCTTTAGAGCAAAACAACCTAATGCGTATATAGGGGCGTATATTTAATGTTGGATAGATATCTCTTATCCTTTGCCAAAAGCTATTTTGTCGTTGAATGAATCCTTGATAAAATTTTATCGTAAAAAAGGTATATTTGTTGTCTTGTTTTGTCTAGGCGCCTACATTTAAATTAAGTTCCAATATCAATTCATTTTATATATTGTGTCCCCCAATTAGCCCTCGACTAGATTTTTTCCGTTTTGATAAAATAACTCGGTAGAGCAATTTGGGTTATATCTTTTGGATCGGGTATAGAGCCCCCGAAGAGTGTTTTTAACAATATGTCAGGTCTTAAGGCTCTGTACCGTAGGAAATCTTGATGCCATTAAATATAGTCCTGATGCTTTAGTACATTTGATAATATATTTATTTTTCAAAGTGAATTCACAAGTATGCGAGTTTTTTTCGAAGAAATCTAAAATATTGTTTTAATTTCACTACAGGAGAAGGTACAAGATATTGCTTAGACAGTCAGAAGCGAGAGGAAATTTAAAAAAAGGGGACTTGGATGCAACCCACTTTAAAAAGTTCCCATTGGTGTCCTTTTTAATAATTATTTTGTTGCATTAAGCCAAATTTTCATTCAAGGAACTTCGAAAAGTATATTCAAAAAATAATTGAAGTTTTAATTTTCGGGAAGATAACTTAATTTTCTGTGTCATTTTTCGTAGGATTTTTGTTTTTATTTCGTAAAAAATATTCTATTTTTAATTTTATTGAAAGTTAACAACAATTTTTCTATAAAGATGAAATAAGTTTTTTTAAATTCTATTAATTTTCGTAAAAGAATTTGTGATAAATATTACTAGGGTGAATTTGCCAATTCATCGGAACTTGTATGACAATTAAGATCTTCGAATGTAACATAATCACTTTTTCAAAAAATTAACACTTTGTGTCTCTAGATTAACTAAATAAGATTGAAATTTGATTGTACTTTAGTTACCTGGATGATTTTCAAATGGTAGACATGTGCATTCAAGAGGACACAAGCGTCCACAGGTTTTTCTCAAAACCCACCTCTGTCTATCAACTTCTACTCTCACCTCCCCATGGTGAACAGCGAGTGTCTAGTACTTCAACTGGAGATTGGGCTCTAACCCCAGTGGAAAGTTGTTGGGGGCAGCAAACGAGAGAGGGGAGGGAGAGGTATTTCCACCTAGGCACCTCTCCTTATCCAGACGGCAGCGGAGGAATTCCCGAGATGAAATCAACGGTGGCTTCTACAGTTCCAGTAAGGTTGAAATACTTAGAGAACACCTTATAGGGCTTCTACGACATATTCGGAGCCTAGGCCTATACGGAGCGATGTATACTACGGCGAGTGCTACCAAGAACAAAGACAGCGTCTATTTGGGTGTGGATTTGTTGTTGGAACTAGACTCAGGCAAAAGTCAAAAACTCTTGAGTTTCAACAGTGTTATCGAGCGCATCACGACAATCCGCATCAAGGCTAAATTCGCCAACATAAAAGATAAAAAAGATGAAGACACCAAAGACATATTCTTCGCGCTCTTGGACAAGACATATTATGAGCAGTGCCCTAGCTATGACATTAAAATTGTCTTAGAAGATTTTAACGCCAAGCTAGGAAGAGAAGATATCTTTGGTGGCACAATCAGGAGATACAGCCTGCATGACACCACCTCCGACAACGGATTCAGGCTGATCGATTTCGCTGTGGGGCGAGACGTTCTGTCAGCTGGTACGTAGTTCACACATCTGGATATCCACAAGGGATATGGACATGGACACTTGTCAAACGGATTGGACACATTTCGATCGACGCACGACACTTCTCCAGTATACAGGATGTCCGAAAATTCTGAGTGGCCAACATAGACTCGTACCACTACCTCTATGTAGCAAAGGTTCGGCTACAGATATCCGGATCCAAGCCAATACAAGGAAGTACTGTGCATTAAGCATTGAAAATCAGTGACAGCATTGCCTTGTAGCCATCAGAGATGCCGCCTCTGAAGTGCTAGGTTTCACACGGCCACCACAGCGAGAGGAACACCGGCTTCTTAGATGGAAAAAGAGAGAGCATGAGAAGCGCGCGATCGAGGAGATAAGGGGATGTAACACCAGGATTGAGGTTCGTAAATTTTAACAAAAGGTAAAAAAAACCTCCCAAGGGTACCAACAACGAACCGAAGCCTGTAAGGACGATCAGGGGAAAATCGTAGTAGAACCGCAGTCAATATTGAGAATATGGAAAGACAACTTTTTCAAATTATATAACGGCGCGGCCATGATGAACCGAATTCCACTAAACCTAGACGAAGTGAAGAAAGCTATATCTAAACTGAAGTCAGACAAAGCTGCTGGAGCTGACGGCATCGGCTGGGTCATGTAGAGCGAATGGACATCAACGCTTCAGTCCGGAAGGTCTTCGAATCCAATCCCGATGGACGGCGCAGTAGAGGAACACCACGACTCAAGTGGCGCACGCAGGTGGGTGAAGACCTTAACCAACTTAGCGTGCGAAACTGGAGACAGCTAGCTAGGGACCGAGCTGCCTAGAGACGCATGTTGGTTGAGGCCCAGGTCCGTCCTGGACTGTAGCGCCACCTTAAGTAAGTAAGTAATTAAGTAGTAAGGTGCCAATCCGATTTGTACAAGATCTTAAAAATTTTAAAACCTTACTGCGAGAAAAATACTCTCACAGGTCCAAATGGTGCCTGATAGCGATAGCTAGACTTTTTCGATTCGGATAGTATTAAAGATACGACCTCCACATTTTCACAAAATATTTTTGAAAACGCTATCCAAAAATTGAAAACATATATATTTTTTGAAATCTTTACACTGTAGCCTTTTAAGATTTTATAAGTTTGATATTTAATCAATTTCGGAAATAACCCACTTTCAACAAGCCCCAAGCTTTTAATATGCACTAAGAACCTAAAGATGTTTTTTGGATTTTTTTCAAGATCTCTAACTAACATGTGGTTCCTGTTGAAATGTTTTCTCTTTATTTGTGAAAGATTTTGTTAAGATAATTTAATAGGAATTATTATATGGTTTAAATGTTATGAATTGTAATAATGTCTTTACACAATTTTCATTGTTGTTGTTTCACAAGATCAGAAAAACAAACTGATTTTTTGAAGGTTAAAATAAAATTACCCTACAAATCTATGCATAAACTCATTGCTTATACAACTAAACTCATTATAAAAAGTTTATTAAATTCAACTCAAATTAATTTCACCGAATGATTGGGGCTAAAAATTTTGCAATCACAACTCATTTGGCCTTAAAAAGACCACAATAATATATTCGCCAATCATTTGATTGCAATCATCTGAGGTTTCATGCATTTCTTGCAATTACTTGAAGTCTTTCGATTCAAATGAAGTCTTTGCGTTCTTTTGAATTATCTGCAGTCTTTTGAAGACGTTTCTGCATTCAATTGAAGTTTTTGCATTCTTTTGCAATCTGAAGTAAAATTTCACTACACAGTATATTCTAAATTACCCCTAGCATACACCTAGCACACCAATTTTTCGTGTCAGACACCGATTTTCGATGTTATACACCAAAAGATTAAAATCAAAGTGCGTAGTGAAATTTTACTTTAGAATGAAAAACAATGCAAGGACGTCAAGTGAATACAAAGAATTCATGAAATCTGAAATGATTCAAATCAATCGATTGAGTTCAATGAATACAATCTTTATATTGAACTCATAAATGATTGAATTCCCAAAAGATTGCTTTCTTTTACAAGCCTGATATAGCTATACAGTCTATTGCCTTGAGTTGATATTACTTTTTTATGGTTTCTACAAGATTTTACCAGAAGTGACACAATTGGTGAAACAATCGAATCATTGGAAACTCAACTCTACATTACACCAGGAAATCGTCCTATAGATAGAAAATTTAAAATGTCTATACATTTTTTGGTCTGTATCAACTGCAACACTCCGATTTATTTAAAAAAGCTCTTCTAATTTGAATAAACAATTAAAACCTTACACTGTTGAGATTACACAATTTTTGAATATGATTCATCAATAATTTGTTGTTACCAAATTTCAGAAAAAGAAAACAAATCAGCAGGATTTTTAATTAACAAATTTTATTTAATGATTCAAACTAACAATATTTGGTTACCCCGATAAAGGCAAAACTTCTTCAAATAACTCATTTTATTTTGTAGGGGAGATTGGGCGTACTTGTTGCTTCCTGCCTTAATAGTGCTTAAGACTCTTTTAATCTCCAAACGTGTACAAATTAAAAATAAACATACCTCTATAGAGCTTCAAGATCATCCTATTTTCTTTTTTTATGGCAATAGATAATATTCAGAGTCATATCATAAGCATTTCACAAGTACCTACCTACTTCACCTTCATGTACCTTCATAGATATGTACTTACATGTTGTATACCTTTATGTAACTCTTCATTACCGCATTTTGTTCTTGTGAAAACCCTTGGGTTATAATGACACACAGAGCTGGAGACACAGAAAGTCAAAGAGTTGGCATTGAACATGTTGAAAACGTGCAATTAGTTCCCCCTAATATAGAAACATCATCCCAATCCAACTCTCAATCCGAAACTGGAGGCACTGCAGCCTTTAAGCAATATTCTGGTCTGGTGACATTCTATAACATGCTTAAATGTTTTCATGTTTTTAAAGGTTTTATTTTTCTACCCCACATTCAATCATATACTCGTACTAATGTTTGTTCCCTGTATCGCCTTATTACGCTAGTATCTATATGACATTGTGTATCTTTTCATGTATCTTAACCATTAAGCAGCCATAATTACCACGTTAATAGCAAACAGAAGAACAACTCTTCAGCCTTCACATCATCGTTTTAATTACGTACCCTTGTGCCTTTCGGGGAGCTAAGAGGCAAAAGTAGACGACGACGACCCACGAACTGGGTTTATTTGCTAATAGAATATACCGCCTTTCACTTTCTTTCTTGTAACGCTCCTGTGTCCCGTTTATAAACCATATATGGGTTAGGTATACCGTCGTCATCATCGTCGCTCGTTGGCGTTGTCGTTGTCGTAGAACCGTTTCAACAACATTATCCTTAGCGGATTACAAGCAAACGGGAAAAAGGAAAACATATTTTATCTTCAAATGAGACGAAAACGTGTATGATGTGAGTTCTTTTTCCAGGGATGGATTAAGAAGTAAGGGAAACAGTCGCGATTTAATGCTACTTTGAAGAAAATTAAAAGTAGGGTCCTAATTTCAAGTGAATTTCTTATAAACACAAATATGGTTCACTAATCGCTTGAAAAGTCTTTTTAGGAGGGGTAAATCAGACTTGATCGATCTATGAAAGAAGAAGAGGAAGCTCTTCAGCCACTTTAAGTTACCTATTTCTGAAGAAACTGATAAATCAACCTAATTTCGATGCACTGGGTTGTTCAACTAATCTATTAGAAAACTGCCACTCCCCACAATATTTCCTGTCTTAGTTTTTACCTACAACTTAACTTTTTGAACCTGTATTAATTTCTAATCATTTCCAAAATGTAACCACTGTAAGAAGTCATTTTCTATAAAGCTTATTGAATATTTCCCCAAATATTTCATATTTTTACCAACTTAACGGAACAGTGCTTATATAAACTTTCGTAGCTGGACGTACCGTATTTTAATTAGAATTCTATAGGATGTGTTTAAAAAGCTGACAAGAAGTTATAGGAGAACTTAGGATATGGGGTAGAAATACCCGATGATGTTTGTCAATTTTTACTACAACTCAATAGTGCATGTTGAAAAAGCTTTTATTTTAAGAAAAAGCAAAGCAATGGATTGGCAACGTTGCCAAGATGCAATCAGCGAAGCCGCCTCTGACGTGCTGGGTTTGAAGCAGCCACGAACAAAAAACCCTTGGTCGGCACTTCGGCAGTCAAATGCAGCCAAACAACAGGCACCCAAAGAAGAACTGCATACAAGGACAAGAGCTGCTCACGAGCTCAAAGAGCAGAAGAGGAGAGAGGAACACCGATTTCTCAGAAGGAAAAAGAGATAGCATAAGAAGCGTTCGCAGTCAATGGATATGGAAGGGCCACTTCTACAGACGGTATAATGGTGACGACTAACCGAATCCCACTGTCAAGATAATCCATTCAACATAGACGACGAAAGCCAACAATACCGTCTTCCCAACTTAGACGAAGTACATATTGACATATCTAAGCTAAAGTCTAAAAAAACCGCTGGAGCAGATGGCTTGAATGCCGAGCTTTTCAAAGCAGCTGTAGATAATTTGATTAGGAACATGCACCAAATTATCTGTAAGATATGGTCGGAAGAGAGCATGACCGATGAATGGAACCTCAGTATTGTTTGCCCGATTCTGAAAAAAGGAGACCCTCTAAACTACACTAACTAAGAGGCATCAGTCTACTTAACATCGCTAAGAAAATGTTCACTGCCGTAATATGCGGACGTCTTAAGCCCATCGTCAACAACCTGATAGGTCCTTATCAGTGTGGTCTTAGACCAGGAAAGTCCACAGTCGATCAAATATTTACATTACGGCAGATCCTGGAAAAAACCCAAGAACATCACCATCTCTTCATCGATTTCAAGGCCGCATATGACAGCATCTACAGGGACGAGCTGTATAGAGCCATGTCTAGTTTGGCATCCCTGCCAAACTCGTCCGTTTGTGCCGGATGACCATGGAGAATTCACGCTGCTCCATAAAGGTTGGAAACAAGTTGTCAAAAAAGGCTTTAGACAAAGTGACTCGCTGTTGTGCGATTTCTTCCTTCAAAGAATAGTGCAGAGCTTCCACGTTAACATTAAAGGCACTATCTGTCAAAAGTCTGTCCAATTACTGGCATATGCTGAAGACATAGACATAATCGGAAGAACTCAGCGTGATGTAAATGAGGCTTTTGTGAGTATTTAGATAGAAGCGGCAAAAATGGGTTTAATGGTTAATGAGGCCAAAACAAAATACATGTTGCCATCAAGAAAGGATCACAACACCGACGTCTTAGTCAAAACGTCGCCATCTACAGACGTAACAGAGGTAGTTAAGGACTTTGACAAAAGCGGATGAAAACACTTTGTTTTTCTGACTATCATTGGTACACCTTTAGCTTTTCATATTCATTTTAAGTTTCAGACCCGGATGTGATATTTTAACGGCAGCGTGAAAATCTATTCAATTGTATCGTAAAAGCCTAACCCTTCCCTAATGCCACTATCCATTAGTGTCACTTGTATCAATCAGCTTTCAGTTCTGACCAAGAACATCTTTTCCGAGTGAAGTTTTATTCTTATTTAAGTGTTGTTGTTGAATCTCACTGGAGATTCTTGGACAGAATTCAAAACTATAACATTTGCAACTCTCGAACACTGTCCCAATGCTTTATTTCTGTCATTTTCATAAACAGTATTCTTGTAAACCAGGCATTTGTATCCCCCCCTTAAACAATTCATACCGGACTCTGTTTTTCCCTTCCATCTTAATATTCAATGTTTTAAGAGCAATGTTCACGGGTATCTCCTCTTGAATCCTTTCCTATTTTCCTAACGCTCGCACTGTGTTTAAAGGTAAACAAGTTAAGGGTATCAATAACCCCTTGAGGGCCTGTAAACTATTAAACAAAATTTACTATAATTCCCCTTATTCTAGAACTACGCATCAATAACTTAAGCATGAATCCAATTTCCGATGTATTGTTGAGTATAGGGAGATTCTTTTTTAGCCGTACTACACGAATGTGTAATGCATTACCCAGTTCTACGTTAATTTTCCTCTCATAAGAATACAAAAATTCGGATGTATTTTTGTAAGATTATATTAAGCCTTACAAAACAAGTATAAATCCGGCTATGGTTTTCGAATTGCCTATTGGTGCTGGGATAGCGGGATGATAATTAAAATTACATATCACATCACGTCACACATTTCTTCAAACTTCACTTCGTTCCATCTTCATTTTCGTTCAAAACAGGGACGGGGGAACTTGTATTAATTAAAATTTTCAAAATGATTCTAATGCTAATAAGGGGGCGTAATACTGTAGGCAAACTCTTGACAAATAAGATCGGATTAAGAAAACCCATATAGTCATCGTGAGGATGTACAAAAAGAAAAGAGTTGTTTGTGCTTTTTATGAAGACGAAGCCTCTTCACCTCCCCCCCCCCCTCATCGAGTTTTGAAACAAAATTAGGGAGAATAAAGGTGCGTATATAATATGAATATGGTGCCACCAATAATTTCCTAATGTAGTTTCTAATTGAAAAATTTTACACCCACCGCCATCACGTGACAAAATGGTCTAGGCTCTAGGGTAAAAGGTTTTAAGAAGAAGCCCCCATCATACTTTTTTGTTGTTGTGTTCAAAACCACAAGGTGTACCTTGGGTGTTTTAAAGTTCATACGTAAACTTGTAGATGGGAAATTCTTAAACTTGTTTTTCCTCAGCTTATTTTAATCCTTTTTCCTTGATTATGACATTTTTCTCGAGTGTAGACACTCATGACCTCGTCTTTAAATGGTAGGTAGATGTCAAAACGGGGATCAAGATTTATGTACGTAATATGTGAAAGTCGTGCAAGAAGGTTCATTTTACGTAGCACTGACTCTGGATGGAAGGATGGAAGAGCTGCCGGAGGCGCGAGGTGTGGTGTGGCTTGGCGCGCGATGATGGAAGCAACCAAACACTACATACGATGCATGCATGGAATAATGAGTTGGTTTATGCTGAGTGGTATACTGAAAACAGCAAATACTTGACTCAGATCTTCATATGTATACATACCTTCCATCTCATCGTCATTCTTATCCTCATCATTCTCATCATCATCACAGAAGTCAAGAAGGACCACTTTACAACATCATGGCATTGGGATATATTATTTGGAAGAAGGATTAAGGATATAAATTTACACGCGTGTGGTGAAGCTAATTAAAAACTTAATTGGAGCGCAAGTCCTCAATGCGGCCAGCGTGGTTCAGTTCGGTTCAGTTGGGTTTTGGTGCGGTACGGCGCGCACCATGGAAATATAATATGCAAACATATGAAAAAGATTCTCCTTTTTATATCTCCTGGATAATGAGAAGAAATGCAAGGATAATAATAATCAACATTGTTGCATGTGGCATATTCCATTGTTGAATGTTGTTTTTCTCGGTTTTGCTTTTCTTTTTGGAATATGAGGATATACGTAGTTGTTGGTTTTAAGAATTAAAACAAATTGAAGGACTGAAAGGAACAAGGAAGGATGGTTGTGTATTTTTTCTTGAAGCAAAACTATAAATATAAAATTTATTGCGGTTTTTTTAAGCTGATGCTTATTTTTTTGAAAAAAAGAAAACGAACAAAGTTTAAATTTTTGCCTTGATTGTAATTTAAGCTAACCAATGATGCGAAAATTAAAACAATGTGTTATCAAATTTTGTACATATAGGATTGAATCAAAATTTCAAAACATGGTCGAAATATTGATTTAATTGAGAGTCGGCTTTGTTCAAAGTACATATTTTATTGTTACACTTAGGGATATGGAAATTGAATGATTTCAAAAGCCCTATTGTAAACTCTTAGTATCTAACAATAAAATATGTACTTTTTGAATTAAAATTTTGATTTTTAGAAACGTGTTTTTTCTCTTCTTATGTTAAAAACTGCACAGTCTTTGAATACATTTCTTTTTCAGTGGTTGTCTCTTAAGGAATAATTTTAATCCCTCGAAAACCTAAACTTCGCAGCTCTCGTCACTCTTGTCATTGTATTGAATTAAAATATTCTACGATAATTTTGGGGTCTGGATGATCATACAAAAACGTTGTATTACCAATCAGAGAAAACTTAACATGTAAATATTTTTTGACTTGTGGCTTTCAGTCTTGCAATGCCTTTTTTTAAGGTGCTGTCACTTGATTTTATGCTCAGCTGTCACTTGATTTTATGCTCAGTTTGGTTTGGCATTTTAAAATGAATAGACTTACCCCTGAAAAGCTTTCGCAAATCGTGCAAAATTTATTTCCGAAATAATGTTTTGATTCGCGCGACGCACGCAACGAAATAATAAATTTATTAAAGGAAACGTTTGGTGAGCGCAATATCTCGTGGGCCTGTGGCGTGGTTTATAGGATAGTGAGATTTAACATCACTACTGGACTATTTTTTGTGGGATCAGGTCAACTCGCTTACCTACACAGATAACCCCGAGACTATGAACACCTTGAAAGATAATATTCGATACTTTATTTCTGACATATGGCCCTAACTGCTGCCTTTCGGAAGTAATTAGAGCGAATAGTGGCGGCCACTTGCCCGAAATAAATTTTAAAACATAGTGACAAAGCCTTATCTTTATAACAAAACTGAATACTTGGCCAAACACAATTTATAATAAAAAGTAAAAAGACCAACACTTGTATTGGCCAAAACTTTCTATAGCGTTTAGCAATGCTCCGAAAGTGTATAGAGATTTAAAAGAAAACACGGTGAAAAGAAAGACTGAAACAAAATGGTGCTTTGAAATTAAACATTCAACATCTTTTCCCAATTTCTTTTTCTTCAAATAATTAACAACAAGAAGTAACAAGAAGTATAAGTTTCGAGTTCCATGTATGACTATGTTAATAAGAGGTAGAATTTTAATTAATTGAAGAGAACAACATCGTTCAAGGGCCTGCTTCTACTGGCCTTATTGATCATTAGTTTTGTTTCAAAGACATTTCTTAACTTCCCATAGGAAGTTATTGTCATCGGTCCGATTTGTCGAATTAAAAAATTTGACATTTCTCGACGTTTCAAATTCCCTAGAGTAGAAACAAAAGATTTTTAGAGAGATGCCTGTGCGTGCGTGTGTACGTACGTTACGTTCGTACGTCCGTACGTCTGTACGTTCGCGACGTTTTTTTCGTCGTCCATAGCTCAAGAACCAGCAGAGATATCGACTTCAAATAAATTTTGTTATACAGATAATAAGGCAGAAAGATGCAGAAAGGGCTCTCAAGAAAATTGGGTGGGTGGTTTTTTTACCATAGCAGTTTAAAAAAAAGGTATGATAATTTTGGTTAACCCTAAATATCTCACGAACCAATAATGCTAGAGACTTGAATTAAAATTAATATTATATATTGTAACGTGATACCAAACAAATATTTTTTTTGAAAAAAATCCAATTAACGATTTTTTTTATAAACCAAAAAAAATATTTGTCACCTCGAAAATTGTACAAACAAAAAATGATTTTATCTCCAAAACAATTTAGTGCAACGAAGAATAACGTTTTTAACATCTGGTAAAATTTTGAGAAAAATGGAATTGACAGTTTTTTTACAAAAAATTAAAAACCTAAAAAAAAATTAACAAAAGTTGGTAAAAATTGATTTTCGACTTAAATATCTGTTCAAAACTTTGAGATATTGGCTTTAAACTAATTTTATCTTATGAGAAATATTGTTTTCAACATTCAGTAAAATTTTGAGAAAAATCGAATTGACAGTTTCTTAGCAAAAAAAAAAACCTAAAATTAAACTTTGTTCGAAACTTTGAGATATTGGCTTCAAACTTATTTTATCTCACAGAAAATATTGTTTTCGAAATTCAGTCATTTTTTTATAAAAATTCAACCGTCAGTTTTTTTTATAAAAAATTAAAATCTACAAAAAATAGTACGCAAAATTGGTAAAAAATGATGTTCGGTTCTTGATATCTCGTGAACAATAGAAAACATTAACTTCAAATTAATTTCATTCATCCATTTTGTATTTGTTTATATAAGAAATAAAAACTTTAAAGAAATGGCACTAAAATTGGTAAAAATTGGGTAACGACTTAAAACCTCGTTAGCAAAAATAGATTTTGAAATAAAACTATTTCATCATAGGCAAAATATTGTTGGTCGTTTTTAAATTTTTGTAGAATAATTCAACTGATAACTTTATTAACAAAACACGAAAACCTACAAACCTTTTAAGCAAGACAAATCTACAAAAGGGATGGGAAGTTATCAGTGTGGGTCGCATCCCAGCCTCTTTTGTATGTAATTAATTTGAAAGTAATTGATGATTTACAGTTATACGCTTGGTCAGAAAAAAAGACTTCCACCAAAATCATTGTAATTAAAAAATACCAAAGACCCCAATTTCGAAGCGATAACGGAGCGGATAGATGTACATCTTTAATTTCTGAACCTTGCAGAATTTTCCTCAAAGTAGTGCTTAAGTTGTTGAGATTGATGGCGAATTGATGTGAGTCTTACACTATCGGTTAAAGTTGCCACATTCTCGTCTGTTCACACCGTACCTTCCACAAATTTTAAGACTCGTTCACTTAAACAATAAAATGCACGACTGGGTCGCACGAACTTGCTCCTGTAAGCAAAGAGTCTGTTTAAAAATGTACCTATAAAAGATTTAAAAATATACCTGTAAAATAAGTTTGCCTTCAAAGATATAAATGCCATTTGATTTGTCAAAAAACTTGTGATTCATCCCAAGACACAACTCATCCTAGGACAACTCATCCCGAAAATGAAAAATACTTGTAAGCATACTTAACGAAAACAATTGTTTGTGTATTCAACTAGTTAAAAATATTTAAAATTATTAAAAAAATAAATAATTAAAATAATTAAAAATAAAATAAAATAATTTAAAAAAAAATTTTAAGATTCAAAATTTTACCTGAAAAATAAGTTTGTCTTTCAAAATTTTAATGCCATTTTATAAATAAAAAAATCATTGATTTTTCAAAGTTTTTTTTTGAAAATCGTTAGAGCGGTTTTTTTTTAAATTAATTTTTTATATATAAAATTTTTCAATTTTGTTCTAAAAATAGTTTTGGTATGCAGTTGTTTAGTGATTGTAAATATACGCTCTACATTTGAATTTCGTAAAAAAATGTTGACCCGTTTTTGAGATATAGAATTTTGAAATAAAAAGAATTCAATTTTCTTTAAAAATCCAAACAATAAAAAATTGCACTTTTGATAATCGAATATTGTTAAGGCAATATAAGAGCTTATTCAAAAAAAAATTATTGAAATCAATTCATAAGTTGCTGAGAAAATTAAAAAACAAAATAACGGTTCTATGAGCGGTACCTTTCCTGAGCAATACAAAAATATGTTTTTCTTATTAAAAGAACCCAAGTTAAAAAATAAAATTTTAGAGAAAATTAAAAAAAAATCTATCGGTTTGTTTTTGAGAAAATTCGAATTTTCGTTTTTTGACCAAAAAAATTGTATGGGGGCCACTGTTAGTTTTGATCTTAAAAAAAAATGTAAAAAATGCCTAACGCAAATCTGCTCAAAACCTTAACTTCCAAGTTTGAACTCAATCGACCCAATGGTTTAGGCTGTAGGAGCGTGGACAGACAGACAAAATTGACCGGACGGAATCGCGGGACCCACTTTTTTCGACTTCTCTACCATCGTAATATCATGTTTGATTAAAATCTCGAGTTCGAAATTTTGCACGAATGCAAAACTTGCCATATAGTTCCTATATGTCGCAAGTAAAAATAGTGTGAGCATATTTGTAGATTTATGTTTTGTGTGAGCGCTAACACATTAAAAAAAAAAACTATCTATCCATTTGCTGATTTCTTTGAATTTGTACTCGTATAAGTATTTTTGAACAAACAAAGTGTTGATCGAATGTTTGAATAATTGAACATTTTGACATTTCCCGCCGTTTCAACGTCCCTTAAATCTGAAGCGAAAGTGTTTAAAAAGATGTCTGTACTTCCAGACATTCGGGATACCTTTTTTCTTCCCCTATATCTTAAAAACCAGGAGAGACATCGACTTCAAATAAATTTTGTTTTACAGCTTGTAACATCAAAAGATGTAAGGGGTTTAAAAAAAATAATTAGTTGTTTTTCACTACGACTTTTATTCATTGGGATACTATAGTAGTGAAAATTCGAAAAGTATTCAAGTAACGTTTTTACTTGCGACATATAGGAACTATATGGCAAGTTTTGCATTCGTGCAAAATTTTGTCTGTCTGTCCACGCTCCTACAGCCTAAACCATTGGGTCGATTAAGTTCAAACTTGGAAGATTCGCGTTACGCATTTTTTTCATTTTTTTTTTAAGAACAAAACTAACAGTGGCCCCCATACAATTTTTTTGGTCAAAAAACGACAATTCGAATTTTCTCAAAAACAAACCGATGGATTTTTTTTTAATTTTCTCTAAAATTTTATGTTTTAACTTGGCTTCTTTTAATAAGAAAAACATATTTTTGTATTGCTCAGGAAAGGTACCGCTCATAGAACCGTTATTTTGTTTTTTAATTTTCTCAGCAACTTATGTACTGATTTCAATAATTTTTTTTGTGAATAAGCTTTTATATTGCTTTAACAATATTTGATTATCAAAAGTGCAATTTTTTTTCTTTGGATTTTTAAAATAATATTGAATTTTTTTTTTTTCAATATTCTATATCTCAAAAACGGGTTATTATTTTTTTACGAAATTCAAATGTGCTCTACATTTACAATCACTAAATAACTGCATACCAAAAATATTTTTAGAACAAAATTGAAAAATTTTATATATAAAAAATTAATTTAAAAAAAAACCGCTCTAACGATTTTGGAAAAAAAATTTTGAAAAATCAAGGGCTTTTTTATTTATAAAATGGCATTTAAATTTTTGAAGACAAACTTATTTTTCAGGTAAAATTTTGAATCCTAAATTAGTTTTTTTTTTTAAATTATTTTAACTGTATTGAATGTAACCCCCTCCCAAAAAAATTGAAAAATGGAGGTTTTTTCGACAAATCAAATGGCATTTATATCTTTGAAGACAAACTTATTTTACAGGTATATTTTTAAATCTTATATACATAGATACTTTTTTAAACAAACTCTTTGAATACAGGAGCAAGTTCGTGCGACCCAGTCGTGCATTTTATTTTTTTATAAATTTAAACAAAAAAAGGGAAAAGAGGCTGGGATGCGATCCACACTGATAACTTCCCATCCCGTCTGTCGCTTTGTCTTGCTTAGAACTCTAACAAAATGTTCATAACATTATTTTCTAACGACATTAATAATAATAAATTAATGAAAACCAATTTCAACCAACTTTGCGTACTATTTTTTGTAAATTTTAATTTTGATGAAAAAAACTGACTTTCGTATTTTTATAAAAAATTTACTGAATGTCCAGTGTCGACCACAATATTTTCTACAAGATGAAATTAGTTTGAAGCCAATATGTTTAATTTTTAAAAGGATAAATAAGTCGAAAACTGTCAATTTGATTTTTCGCAGCATTTTACTAGATGTCAAAAACGTTATTGTTCGTTGCATTAAATAGTTTTGGAGATAAAATTATTTTTTGTTCGTAAAATATACTTCCCATAGGAACCTATTGTAATGGGTCCGATTTGTCAAATTGAAAATTTTGACATTTCTCGACGTTTCAAGAAAGATGTCTGTGCGTGCATGTGTACGTACGTTCGTACGTCCGTATGTCCATACGTTAGCGACGTTTTTTCGTCGTCCATAGCTCAAGAACCAGAAGATATATTGAGTTCAAATAAATTTTGTTATATAGATAATGATGCAGAAAAATGCAAAAAGGGCTCTCAGGGAAATTGCGTGGGTGGTTTTTTAACCATAGCAGTTTAAAAAAAGTTGAAAATTTTAGTTAACGCCAAATATCTCACGAACCAATAACAATAGAGATTTGAATTAAATTTTATATTATATATTGTAACGTGATACCAAACATGTATATTTTTGGAAAAATATCCAATTAACGACTTTATTTCCAAAATAATTTTGTGCAACGAAGAATAACGTTTTTGACATCTGGTAAAATTTTGAGAAAAATTGAATTGACAGTTTTTTTATAAAAAATAAAAACTTAAAAAAAAACATTACTTGAAATTGGTAAAAATATCTTAAATATCTTTTCGAAAATTTGAGATTATGGCTTCCAACTTATTTTTTCTTATAAGAAATATTGTTTTCAATATTCTGTAAAATTTTGAGAAAAATCGGTTTGACAATTTTTTTTTACAAAAAATAAAAACCTGAAACAAAAAATTAATAAAAGTTAGTAAAAATTGATTAATCACTTTTCAAAAATTTGAGACATTGGCCCTTAACTAATTTTATTTTTTAAAAAATATTGTTTTCAGCATTGAGTAACATTTTGAGAAAAATCGAATGGACAGTTTTTTTTTACAAAAAATTAAAAACCTAAAAAAAATTAACAAAAGTTGGTAAAAATTGATTTTCGACTTAAATATCTTTTCAAAACTTTGAGATATTGGCTTTGAACTTATTTTAGCTTATGAGAAATATTGTTTTCAACATTCAGTAAAATTTTGACAAAAATCGAATTGACAATTTTCTTACAAAAAATAAAAACCTAAAAAAAATTAATAAAAGTTGGTAAAAATAGATTTTCGACTCAATTATCTTTTTTAAAATTAAAAATATTAGCTACAAACTACTTTTATCTTATAAGAAATATTATTTTGAATATTCGATAAAATTTTGAGAAAAATCAAACAGTCAGTTTTTTAACAAAGAATACATACCTTAAAAAAGCATTACTAAAAATTCGTAAAATGGATTTTCGACTCAAATATCTTTTTAAAAATTAAAAATATTGGCTTCAAACTAATCTTACTCACAGAAAATATAATTTTCGACATTTAGTAAATTTGTATTAAAATACAATTTTCAGTTTTTTCATAAAAAAACATAAAATCTACAAAAAAAAGGACGCAAATTTTGTAAAAAATTATGTTCGGTTCTAGATATCTCGTGAAAAATAGAAGGTATTGACTTCAAATTCATTTCATTCATCCAATTTGTATTTGTTTATTTAAGAAATAAAAACTTTTAAGAAAAACTGCTAAAATTAGTAAAAATTGGTTTTCGACTAAAAATCTCGTTAACAAAAATAGATTTTGAAATCAAACTATTTCATTATATGCAAAATATTGTTATATTATATTATATTAGATATTGACTTCAAAATTATTTATTTGTTTTTAACATATGTAGGTTTATTTTATTACAAAAATTCAATCTGTGTTGTGTTATAAGAAGTAAAAACTTTCATAAAATGTTACTAAAAATTGGTGAAATTTGTGTTTCGACTAAAATATCTCAAAAACAAGAAAATATATTGAAATCAAACTTATTTTGTTATGTGAAAAATATTGGCGCGTATTCATAGAGAATTACTAAAGTCGTGATTTCTTGATCTATAGTTTAAGGCTTATTGATTAAATAAACACAGCTCTTATTCATAGTCAATTTTCCTGATGTGTTTAGTAAAACCCCAGTTTAAGGTTGTATTCTACTACAATTATACTTCAAATGACAGGTCAAAGCAAAATTATACTGTTATATTTTCAAACTCGTTATTTTGTGCTGTCATTCCTAGAATTGGATGTCGAAAAAAGTAAGCAAAACAAAACTATTTAATAGAAAATCAAAAAAAAAACAACAACAAAGTTCAATAACATTTTAGATGAAAACCAATGAAAATATAAAACACGAACGGCAGGAAAACTTATCGCAATCAGACAAAAAACTTTGTAGCGAATATTGCCAAAAAGAAGAGCTACACCAGCAAGTTTACGTACAATTTATTTGATATGATTTACCTTTTCAGCTTTTCAATTCAGAAACAAAAATCAAATATGACATTAGGCTGTGATAATAACTACTTAAACATAGCATTTTCTATGTTTATAGTTAAACCACAGTTTTAGCTATAAACTTAGGTTTAAATTTATTTATAAATAGCCTAAACTCTGGACTTGCTTAGCAACAACTTAGTAAGAGTTTAGCAAACATCTATGAATATGCCCCATTGTTTTTAACTTATCTTTAAGTTTTTTTTAGAAAACCCTAAATTCTAAAAACTGAGAAGAAATTGAATGATATTGACTTCAAACTTTGTAAGTATATATTATTATAAATATTTGGAAGAACTTTAAGAATTACCGACAGACGAAACGAACGGCAAGTTATCAGTGTGGGAGGTGACCCAGCCTCTTTTTTTAATTTCAACATAAATCGCATAAGTCCCCCATCCCAATTGCTGCATTAAGTTTACTGTCTCGTTTAAAATGAAATAAATCGATGTATCATATCATTGGATTTAAGGAGACAGGAGTTAGTCTTGTTTGATAACCAGCTAAAAGTTTACCACTTTGGCTTGGAATCTAGTACAATATGAAATAATTTTGTTTGTATATATGTATGATAGATAAAGATATTTACAAATTAAACTTTGTAAATTTGTTATTAGCAGATCGAAAAGCTTTGAACACGTCGTTAAGGATTGTTTGAAAATGAAACAAAAACAATAAATAATTTTCGTCTAGTGAAAAGTGAAACGATGAGAATTGGGGGCATTCTCATCGTAGCTTTTCTAGAAGCAAGTCGTTGTGATTGAAATACGACCTAGACATTTTTAACAGCCCTTTTGATTATAATTTATTATAAAGGTACTTCTAGGCCCTTTCATATATATACAAATTAATTTTTGTTTGCAAAAATTTCCATGGGTGCTTTATAATTATAGTTTAACAAAACAATATCCAAAAATTATTTATTCGAAACATTTGTTCTGATTTTGTTTTTACAGATACTCACCAATGATGTCCCCAGTTTACATGAAATTTCCAGTTGTTGGAATTGTGGTTAGTGAAAATAAAAATTTCTGCAACGAATTTTCGTGTCAAATAGAATTAAATTTGCAAGGCCAAAAATCATCAGGTGTTTACCGCTGTGAGGTTTCCGGTGATGCACCACACTTTAAACTCACAACAAAAGCTGCAAATATGACAGTTTCAGGTAAGTTTAATAAAACTTTTAACCTCTTGAGTTTTTTTCACTAAATTTTGAATATTTTTTTTAATAATTGTATCTCTTTTTGACAAAAAGAAAACACAAAAACCTCTTGATACATCGATCATTAAGATAATGAAGAACGATGTTGCATTGTATCATCATTTATGGCCATAATCTGAATGGAAATGGAAAAGATTAACGAGGCCTCATAAATCAAGGATTTTCATGTTTTACGAGCTCTTATTGTGTGCAGCAGTTCAACTGCATTCAGGCGCAGAGTGAATCCACTCAATCTTCACCCCATTCATTCATTCGTTCGTTGGTTCGTTCATTTATCCAGTTCGTGCAAATGTCGGTCCTCGTCGACAACGCTAACGTCGTCGTCGTCGCTCGTCGTCATCGTAGGTTCAAAGTGTCTTCTAAGGTCCTTGGAACTGAGTTTTTGAAATATTACTTTGCTCTGCAACAACACTGAACAAAATGTCCGTCGGACTATAGATATCCTTTTTCTTAGTACCATTTCTTTTATTTTGTCCTTATACACACATTTATACATACATAGATTCTAACTCTTATGTAGTATAGTTGCTGATGGAAAAAAGGTCCTTTTGAAGTGCATATGCTTTTCTTGAAAGAAGAAGAGAGTGCTGCAAACTCAAGAGGATATCTCTTATCATTCATGTCAAATGCATTATAGGATGTTTCGTTTGCACTTTTGTGTCTTTTCTTCATTCTTCATTCTAATGTTAAAATTTTATACAGAAAATAGTAAAAAAGAAAATATAGAAAATGTCATAAGATCTCACATGAATCTCACATCATGACAAGCAGATATAGATTTATTTAAAATTGTATTTTTTCTTTTTATTTCGTAAGGAAATCTCCTTAAAGTACTGAAAATATGGAAAGATGTGTTTGGGATTTTTCTTTTTCTCTTTATAAACTCATAAGAACTCGCCTGGCAACTGATAGAAGAAATAGAGCCAAGATTAAAGCTGTGTTTTTTTGAAAAGTTTATAGCCAGCAGAGCGAATTTAGGTGCACAATAACAAAGCAATCATGATGTAAGGAAATATTTTTCATATGCTTTTCTTAAACCTTTTTAATTGCGATGCACGAAATAGACGTAATAGTAAATATTTAAAAAAAATATTAAGTGGTCAAGCAAATATAAAGAGGATGGGATGCACCCTTAACTTTTTTTTTTATAATAAGCGCACACCCAAGGGTGAGCATTAGGAAAGGGGGAGAGGGGTTGAACGGAGGTTTCGGTGCACATTGGTTTTGAATTCATTAATATTGCAATAACTATGAAAGACAGAGTTAGGTAAGGCATTCCACATTCGCATAGTACGGCTAAACAACGAATCTCTTCACTTGACAGAACGGCCAAATATGGACTGGAGGGTATACTGATGAGTATTTCTAGAAGCGCGAGTATGACGGTTAAACTGTTTAAGAGGAGGAATGCATCTGGCTATTTCTCTAAAGCATAAACCGTTTAAATAACGGTAAAAAAAGGTGAGACCATAAATTTTAGTGTTTCCACTAAGGCACCTCTCCTTTCATCCGGACGGCAGCGAAGGAATTCCCAAGATGGAATCAACGGCGTCTACAGTTAAAGTTAGGTTGAACTACGTAGTGAACACCTTATAGGGCTATTACGACGTATTCGAAGCCAAGGCATGTGGAATTTTACGTCCTTTATTAGCGAAGGCCCTAGACTGCTATAAAGCAGACATCACTGCCATACAGGAAATACGATGGGATGAGCCGGGAAAAAAGAGGATGAAAAACTGCAATATTTATTATGGTGACTGGTACCGAGAAAACCAACACCGCTTAATTGGTGAGGCTTTGTCATTGGAGCCAGACATAGGCAAGAAGTCTTGAGCTATAGGTACATCAACGAGCGGCTCATGACTATCCGCATCAAGTCTAAATTCGGCAACATTAGTCTAATATGGGCACACGCCCCACAGAAGAGAAGGATGACAACACCAAGGATATGTTTTTCGAGTTCTTGGACAAAACATATGAGCAGTGACCTAGCTACGATATTAAAATTGTCCTGGGCGATTTTAATGCCAAGTTAGGAAGGGAAGACATCTTTGGTGGAATAATCGGAAAAAACAACCTTCCCAATAACGGACTCAGGCTCATCGATTTAGCTAGGGGGTGAAACGTAATGGCAGCCATTACCCGTTTTTCACACCTCAACATCCACAAAGGAACTTGGAGTTCTCCACACCAATCTACCATCAACCAGGTTGACCATATTACGATCGACGCTAGACACGCTTCCCGCATCATGGATGTCAGAACTTTCGGAGGAGCTAACATCGACTCGGACCCCTACCTCGTTGTAGCCAAAGTAACACTTTGGGCTTCCAGTCCCAAGGCAAAACAGGGAGATGCTGGAAGAAAATACAAAGTCGAACGGCTACAATCGCAAGAGATCGCCAAATCCTTCTCCGACAGAGTTACAAGTAACCTCTCTCGAAGTTCTCTGCCGCCAACTCAATGTATCGAGAACCAGTGGCAGCATTGCCGAGATGCAATCAAAGAAGCCGGCTCTGACGTGCTGGGTTTCAAGCAACCACCAACAAGGAACCCCTAGTTTGATGAGGAATGTCGGCAGGCAAATGCAGCCAAACAACATTCACGCAAAGCAGCGCTGCACAGAAGAACAAGAGCTGCTCACGAGCTCTATGACCAGAAGAGGCGGGAGGAACACCAACTTCTCAGAAGGAAAAGGAGAAAGCATAAGAAACGTACGGTCGAAGACATTGAGAGTTTCAAAAGGAGGAATGTAGTTTGAAAGTTTTATGAGCAGAGAAATTCACAAATACATAAACCTCGAACCGAAGGCTGCAAAGACAAAAGTGAAAACATGATAGTTGAACCGCAGGCAATTGTGAGGATATAGAAGGACCTCTTCTAAATTATAGGTGACGCAACAGTCCGTAGAGAACCAGGGCCTAGTGACTTACAACTCTCAACCATTCTTGTGTGCGGGCAATTGCAGGGGTGGAGGGGACCTACAGTTTCTATGCCGAATCCGAACGGCTAGTTTGAGAAAGCACTTTTTCATGACAAGAATTAATCTTGGAGAATTTGTCAATTCCTCGCAAGAGGCAGTACCCGTGAAAAAAAACTTTAGTTGGCACAGGCAGGGATCGAACCCAAGACCTCTCGCATGACAGTCCAACGCACTAACCATCGTACCACGGGCACAAGGACATCTTCTGCAGACTGTATAACGGCGCCGACGAACAGAACTTTGCTGTCAGGCAGGATGATCCATTCAACATAGACGACGAAAGCCAACAATCCCATCTTCCCGACTTAAACGAAGTAAAGATTGCCAAATTTAAGCTGAAGTCTGACAAAGCCACTGGAGCAGATGGCTTTAAATCAGCTGGAAATAATTTGGTTAGGAGGATGCACCAACCTATCTATAAGGGGAAGAATTACTCATGTTTTTTACGAATGACCAAACATTTTGACTGCCTTTGAGACATCGCAGAATTTTTTGCCGTCATTTTTGGTCATGTTAAAATTGGGTCCGTCAAATATTGGCGTTGCAGGCCTTCCTGGCTTGCTTGAACATATTCTGGTTTGGCTCAGTTGGATGGATTGGCTTTAAAACAACGGAAACTTACCCCCTTAACCAAAATAACCTCTTAACAGCTCAAATAAAAATATGCGTTTTCTTTAGGTCTGATGCTTTTTACCCTGTTTGGGATAAAAGTTCTCATTCCCAAGACAATCAAACTTGTGGTCATATCAGCGCAGGCATCAACTTCACTATCGAGGAAGCATAGTGACCAGTTAAAGATCCCGAAGTATTTATTGAGACCGTTTCGTATTGCCAACGGTTCTCTTAGGAGCTTTTTCTTTACCTGGAGAGTTTTGAGACGAGAAATTTGCTGATATAACCCAATGGTCAGATGAGCCTAGAGGAGATACAACACTAAAAGTGGACTTATCAGGTAAGACTAAGGTAAGGTAAGAAACAAGTCAAAAGTGTTTTCTACTCGACTTACCACGTCCGATATTGATATTGAAATCGCCCGTAACAACGATTTCAGTGCGAGGAAAGGACGAAACAATTCTTTGGATGGAATCAGACAAAGCATCAAATTAAAGAAAGAATTGGTGCAAAGACCATATTGTGGTAAGAGCTGATAAGCAATATTATTCCTAATGTATATAGCAAGGCCATGGTGGGAAAAGAATAAAGGCACCAAGCTATATCCATTAATAAAAAATTCAGCAGGATCGGAATCCTCACCTACTTGTTCTTCACCTAGTGCAAAAACAGCTGGCCTGTTCAAAACAGTATGGAAGTACTCCGATAGAAAAATTCACTTGCCACTAAACCCATCTTCTTCGCTTCCGTAGCAATACTCAAAAAAGCTCCACTGGCATCACGCTTTGATCTTCCAATTATGTCAATATCATCGGCGTATCCGCGTAATTGGATGGACCTTTTGAATATTGTGTCTCTAGTGTTGACGGTTGAGTTTGACACAATTCTTTCCAGAACTATGTTAAGGAAATCGCATGACAGCGCATGGATGTTGTTCAAAACATTTTTTGACATCAAATGGTTCGAAGAGATCTTTTCCGATTTTGATAGAGCATCGTGGATTCTCCATCGTCTTTCTGCACAAACGGATAAGTTTGACAGGGATGCCAACATTCGACATTGCTCTGTAAGGCCCCTTCCTATAGATGCTGTCATACGCTGCTTTAAAATCGATATAGAGATGGTGGGTATCGTTTTGAAGTTCCTGGTTTTTTTCCAAGATCTGTCAATATTTGGTCAATGGTGGACTTTCCTGATCAGAAGCCAAACTGATGAGGACCTATCAGGTTGTTGACAGCGGAATTCGATTCGTCATCTTCGTTATATAATTTAGAAAAGTGGTCTTTCCATATTCACAGCAAAGACTGCTGTTCTATTGCAATGCTCCCTTGATCGTCTTTGCAGTCTTCGATCCAAACTAGAATTACAAATGAATAATAGCCGAAATCAACCTTCTTCAAGACATGATACAATAATCGTTGCGTTTTCTTTTTAATAATTGCTTTTTATAAAAATTGTTTTGTTCTACTTACAGGCGATACACCCAACAAATATTCTTTTATGATAGATTATTTTGCATTTTCTACTTAATATGAAACACATTTAGTTTGAATAAATTTCAATTTATTAATTGGTGGCGCTTACAAAACCAGAATACAAACCTACTCATTTTGAGAACTATGGGACCCACGTTCTTGGTTTTCTTTTTCATCGTTAGGTCTAATTAAAATCGTTTAATAGAATTTTCTATTAAATCCATAATTCGTACTCTTTTTTTAACTTAAAATCAAGAAACTATGTTCAAGTAAGCATTATAAACATTCCATTATGTTTCGAATTTAAAAATCTTAAATAATGTCATTACAATGTTCTAATATTCCATCATTTGTATTTCACATAGGAACGTACATTACATCTACAATATTTAATTTAATACGCTTTCAACCAAAATTTAAGAATGTTTTTGTGAACATTTTAATTGGAGCTTAATTAATTGTAATAGCATAGCAATAATAAGATCGTTTACTCATAACATAATATTTTGATTTTCAGTTGCGCAATCAAAACTTTTCTACAAGTCAATTTACCTACTCCTTCATCTTTCCAGTCTTCCTCTTACACTGCTTTCATCACCATACGCACCACCGCACCTCAGCAGCGTGTACACAAAAACAAGACAACAGAAACAGAACATTGAACAATTTTCCACAGCTCCTCGAAATTTCACTCGAAAATCTTCTTAACTGCGCCTTAATTCCCTTTCAAAGGATTCACATATAGGAGAGGCGAAAGACCTATCTGTAGTGAAAGTGTTGAGGGTTCTTTGGAAACAAATTAAGTACCTATAGGCTTGTGTATGTCGCATTAAGAGCACCTCAATATCTCTATCTCCGTTCCCGAATATTGTATCGTATCGTATCGTTAGTACGACAAACAATGTGTACATGTACTTTATTCAATCTGCGCCGCGCCGCCGCTCCGCCACCGCAGCAGAATTTTACCTTTACCTTTACATCATACCTTCCGAAAACCTAGTAAACCCAGAAATACAAATTTGTGTATATAGTATAGGTACATAGAAATAAAGAGTACACGTACTGATTCGCTGTTTTGTTTGTGATTCGTTTCAGCACTGCCGCAAAATAATCCGCTTATAAGGAGCTTTCACTCAATGTACCGGCTTGATGAATTCGTCACAGCAAACTGCTCATCCGATTACTCAAGTCCGCCAGCAACATTGACTTGGTACATCAATGGCGAGAGGGTGAGTTCAGTTAGACGTGTAGTAGTAGTAGTAGTTCATTTTTGTCCTTAATTGCTGGAAAAACGACTTAATTTTTCCCAAAAAATCCCAAAACTGGATTTTCTTGACTTTTGTTATTATTTCTTTTCTTTGTTTTGTAGGCTTTTCCAGGTGAATTACAACCGACCATTGAACAAACCATACCTGCGCACGATTACAACTTGACGAAACAAACCTTGCAAGTACATTTCTATCTTAATGGACCGAGATACTTTAATTCGGGAAGGATGTTGCAGTTGAAATGTGTGGCGGAAATCGACAAATATCCAAAGCTGAGGCGAGAGACAACATTAAGTGCCTCCCTAATGCAAGATGAAAATTTAAACAATCAAATGCTGCTAAGCTCGGGTGAGTACTTAAGATTTTTTGGTTTATCTATTATGGTTTTTGAGATTACGATTGCTAAGACTTATAGGCTAAGGAAATATCGGAGCGTGTTAGAAAAAAATTTATTTTAATGAAGTTCCGTAATTGTTTGTTTAGGTGGATTTAAAAAAAATGTATAACATTTTTTAAAACTCGCTTTTTTTGAAGTTTTCGAAAAATAATGCGTGAAGTTTCAAATTCTTACTTATCGTGTCTTCTCTTTACATGAAAAAACTCAAACTATATCAAAGATTGATGAATGTTCCACGAATTTCAGGAGTGCAATTCGGATGAACAATTTTTCTTTCAGATTACTTCTTTGTGTTCTGTGTTCACAGCGGAGCCTACGTAGACAAAATCCTTAACTACCTCAAAGTTACGTCTGTCGATGGTGACGTTTTGACCTAAACGTCATCAGTGTTGTAGGTCCTTTGTTGATGACAGCGTGAACTTTGTTTTTCCCTCATTAACCTCAATGCTCTCAAAAGGCCCATAGACATCACGCTGAATTCTTCTAATTATGTCAATGTCATCAGCATATGCTAGTAATTGGACAGACTTTTTAAAGATAGTGCCAATTGACGTGTGAGCTTTGCACTATTCTTTCAAGTACGATGTTAAAAAAATCACATGATAGCGCATCACCTTGTCTAAAACCTTTTTTGAAGGTTGTTTCCAACCTTTATGGAGCAGCGTGCATTCTCCATGGTCATCCTGCACAAACGGACGAGTTTGGCAGGGATGCCAAAACTAGATGGTGTCATATGCGGCCTTGAAATCGGTGAAAAGATGGTGGGTGTCGATTTGGTGTTCTTGGGTTTTTTCCAGGATCTGCCGTAGTGTGAATATTTGATCGACTGTGGACTTTCCTGGTCGAAAACCACACTGATAAGGACCTATCAGGTTGTTGACGATGGGCTTTAGATGGGCTTAGCTCGTAGGTTACAAACAATTTAAAATAAAGTCTTGAAATTGATTTTGAATCTTCCGACAACGAATTGATAGGAAACTCGGTTATTTAATAAATTTAAAAAAAAAAACAACAAATTATATTACACAAAAATTGATCCCTATATATTTGTGTTTTACTTGTTATTTATTTAATCAATTATTTATTTAAATTGTTTTAATGATTTAGAAAATTTGTTAAATTTATTATATATAGTATTTCAATAAACCTGCTTAATTGATGTCCATCACTTGTTAATTTATTTATTAATTATTAAATTATTAAAATTTTTTTTTTAATTCTATTGTTTATATAATAGATACTTTTTTCAATGACTTACAATTTTTGTTAATTTATTATTAATTCTTATATATTGATTTATTTTGTATTTATTTATTTAAATATTTTTTTTTTTATATGAAAATTATTTGTTCATTATTTATTTCGCTATCCGTTTGGTTAATGTTCAATATTTGTTAAAGTATTATTCATTTGTATATCTTTATTTATATACTTATTTATTTTTTTTAATGTATACATTTATTTATTTCTTGAGTATATTATAAAGCTTGGTTCTATCTAGAGCTTTACCGCCTCCCAATAGTTTCAACTTTTTTAATGAAGGTTTCAAGAAGCTTTTCCTCGACTGTATTTTTGTTCTATATTTTCATTTGCTTAAAACATTGTATTTCATGTATGCAATAGAGGTTAAGATATCAATATTTTCTGGTAAAATAAATATATCTATCTGTTTATCAGTTTCCGAAGGGGACTCTGGTCAGCACCAAAAAAAAAATATATGGTTTTTTAAAGGATAAGTTTGGTTAGTTAGTTAGTTTTATTGACTTAAAAAATGTATCTTAAGTCCTCTAATAGTTTGGCCGATGGCCGTCTACCAGACTGACAGTTACATTTAAATTTGTATTATAATAAGACTAAAGAAAAATCTAATATAACGTTTTCAAAAATGAAATTTGATAATTTTGCAAATAATTTTGTATACATTAAAAATTTTAATTGATTATGTTCTGTATCGTAAAGCACTCAAACAATATTGTAAAAAGAGGCTGGGATGCGACCCACACTGATAACTTCCAATCCCGTCTGTCGATTTGTCTGGCTTAAAAGTTTGAAGGTTTTTATGTTGTGTTAAAAAAGTTGTCAATTGAATTATTCTTACAAATTTCAAAATCTAGTTTTGTTAAATAGATTTTTAGTCGAAAACAAATTTTTACCACTTTTAGTAGCATTTCTTACAATTTTTTAGTTCTTATATAAACAAATACAAATTGGATGAATGAAACTAATTAAAAGTCAATATCTTCTATTGTTCACGAGATATCAAGAACCGAACATCAATTTTTACTAATTTTGCGTACTATCTTTTGTAAATTTTAATTTTTTATGAAAAAAACTGATGGTTGGATTTTTATAAAAAAAAATTACTGAATTTCGAAAACAATATTTTCTGTGAGATAAAATAATTTTTAAGCCAATATTTTAAATTTTTGAAAAGATATTTTAGTCGAAAATAATTTTTTACGAACTTTTAGTAATGCTTTTTTTAGGTTTTTATTTTTTGTAAAAAAACTGTCAATTCGATTTTTCTCGAAATTTTACTGAATGTTGAAAACAATATTTCTTATAAGTTAAAATTAGTTAGAAGCCATAATCTTAAATTTTTGAAAAGATATTTGAGTCGAAATTCAATTTTTACCAACTTTGAGTACTGTTTTTTTAGGTTTTTATTTTTTACCAGCCGACCCGTGCTCGCGTTGCTTCGCAAATTGTAACCACGAACATTTTTTGAATATTAGTATTAGCATATGAAAAAATTTCTCAATGGAACTGAGCATATTTTCTACAATAATATTAATTTTAGTTTATATGAACGACATTTTTGTCTATTTTCTTTTTTTCTTTCTTTTATTCATACCTAGAAACGTTTTTTTGCAACCGAAAAATATAGTTTGCGGTAAAAAAAAACAAATTTGTGTTTTTAATGTTCTCATACATCTATAGGCATGCGTGTGTAAATATCCATAGACACATTTTTTTATTCATCTGCTCATGTTCAGTGCAGTACAACTGACTTAACCTACCCACATTTGTGTGCTCTTTTTATCGACGTCATTGTAAGGACCTTCTTCGAGTTATTTGTAAAGAAAATTTTAACTTAATTTCAGTTTTATTGTTCGAGGAAGTGATACAAAATTGGTAATTCAAGCTATTATAATAGAACTTTTTTTATTTTTAAATTGGAAGAATTATAATCTATTCACTTCCTCGAACCAGAAAAATAAAAAAGATCTAATTTTTCTTTAGATAAATCGGCATTTCATGTGCACGGCACTGTAGTTAATTAAATGTCCATAGTAACTTAAAAAAAAGAGCCCACACTGCTCAGCTCAGCGTTGTGACGATAGAATTAGAGAAACAAAAAAATAATGTGTGTGTGTAGGTTACTTGATGAACTATACAAACAATACAGACAAATTAAATATGTAGGTAGGTAAGAGAGAAAGAGTATGGGAAGAAAAGAAAATTAAAAATGTTGGAATGATAATGAAATGAAACAAAGCAGCGACCTCGCGATTGTTATGGAATCTAATTTCCTGGATAAAATAAATTCAAAAAGTTTATAATTTTATAATTTGTTTTTATTTATTTCTCAGGTTGTATGTTTAACTTAGAAGTGATTTTAGTCTTAAAATTTGCGCAACACAATTGACTTTATGAAGCAATGGTAATCTTTGTTGATTATTGTATAGGTTTTAAGATATGAGTGGTTGTATAAGTCAACTAATGAAAAAAAATGGACAAAAAATGTAAAATTAATAATATTTAAGTTTGACAAATAATTAATGAAAAAAAATTAAAGCCATAAACACTCTCATAACAATATAGAAAATAATAAAATATATTTCAAATAAATCGGTTGACTACTTTCTGAGATCGTGCGTTACAAACTTTAAAATGGTTTCGCTTTTATAATAATAGTAGGTATAGATAAAAAAAACTGTCAAATCGATTTTTCTGAAAATTTTACCAGATATTGAAAACGTTATTTTTCGTTGCACAAAGTTGTTTTGGAGGTGAAATAATTTTTTTATTCGTAAAATTTTCGAGGGGACAAATTTTTTTTCAGTTTTTTTGATTTAAAATAAACCGTTTTGGATTTTTTTTTCCTAAAATATACTTGTTTAGTATCACGTTACAATATATAATATAAAATTTAATTCAAGTCTCGAGCGTCATTGGTTCATAAGATATTTAGGGTTAACCAAAATTATCACCTTTTTTTAAACTGCTCTGGTAAAAAAAAACCACCCACGCAATTTTCTTGAGAGCCCTTTCTGCATCTTTCTGCATTATTATGTGTATAACAAAATTTATTTGAAGCCGATATCTCTCTTGGTTCTTAAGCTATGGACGACGCGACGTACGAACGTACGTACACAGGCACGCACAGACATCTTTTTAAAAATCTTTTATTTCGACTCTAGGGATCTTGAAACGTCGAGAAATGTCAAAATTTTCAATTTGACAAATCGGACCCATTACAATAACTTCATATTTAAAGTTAATAAGACTTCCCACCCTCGTTCTCCATTCATCAATTTTATTGTTTCCTCTAAACTGAGTACATCAGTTCCAAAGTATCTCTTACGAAATTCTTTCAGAATTGGACAAACTCCCAAAAAATGGAACACGTCTTCACGTTCTCTTTGATTGCATTGATCACACCATAGAAGAAGATCTGAACTGAGGAGTTCACCTCTGACTGTACTGATTTTGCGTATGGTGTGATCGGCCAAGAAGTAGGTCTTTTTTATTCCGAAAAGTGGTTAACTTTTCCTGTTTCTAGGTGCAGTATATCTATAGTTGGATGTCGTACTTAAGTCTAAGTGCTTTTGATGAAAAAACGGGGGACCTTTTCCACTGCATCGAACGACAACTATCCCCACACTTGAGCTCCAAAAAAAAAATGTAGTTGCGGTTGCTCGAAAAACTTTGTATTTAGCAATATGTGAAACGTCATTTCTCAAATAACAGATTTTCCACACGCTACACATTGCACGCTTAGCTTCCGCTACTTTTGCTCGGAGGTGTCTATCGAGATTTAGGTTCTCATTCTAGAGTCTCTCAGTCCACCGCTTCTAAATATTATTATTTTGGACTTTGACAAATTAACTTATAGGTTCAAAAATTTGCAATAGCACTGAAGTCTATTCATCATCAGCTGCATTCCGAATCTATAATTCGGTCAGGAAGATATATCGTCAGCATAAATAGTTTTAAAGGATTAAGTTTTCCTGAAAATTAGACTATCATCAATTTTCATCGTTTACTTTAAAAATAACTAAACATTGATTTATTTCATTTAAAAAATACTCCTTTTTTGACTGCAAAGAAACGAATCAAGGCATAAGTGACCAAATTTATAATTTTTAACATTCATTATTTTTGTATCTTTCAGGTATGTCTGCATCAGAGCCAATAAGTCGTATAAATCTTCTATTATTAATAATACTTCTTTCAACAATTTGTATTCAGAATAAATTAGTTACTGACATTAACAGATAGTAAGTAAGTAAATTATAATTTTTCTTAAAAAATTCAAATAAAATAAATAAATCAAAACCTATAAACTATTATATTCTTTTATATAAATTATTCAAACTTTAACCTAAAAGCACAAAATAAGGATTATACGAAAAGAAATATGTACACCATTTTATACTGTTTTGTACAAAGTACTCGTATTTCATTAATTTTTGTTTTCTTTTTATTATTTTTTAAATTTATAAAGCATTTAATTTAAGTACATATTTCTTATCATTATCGAACAAATAATAAAGTTTTTATCTTTTGGTTTAATTTAAGCATTAATTGTATATAATGTAAATTTTTATATATACACATAGATATTCATCACAAAATGTAAATTTTTAAATTATAAAATGCAAACGGGATTTCCATGGTAGTTATTTAAGTGGTTATGTATAATGTTTTTGTTTTTATATACATACATATACAATACATGTAGCTACTAACTAATAGATCGTATATACATACATATACTTAAATTTAAATCCTTCATTAAATAAAAAATAAAAACATACATTCATCAAAACAATGAATAAAAAAATGTCAAAAGAATAAATCGAAATTTTTGTTTGCAATCAGTGTAATGAATGATGTGTGATACAGGGTGTAACATTTTAAATATTTTATTGAGATTTTTGTTTTTGATTGTTCAAGTTTTATTTGATGCAACTGATTTTTTTATCTAATTTATTGAGATTTTACTGTTCCTCAGGACTGCCTTAATTTTTGTTATTATTTTAATTTGATTAGTAAAATAAATAATTGTCACAAACATAGCAAAAAAAGTAGACTGTTTTTCCAAAAATATGAAAACAGTTCCATATTTTTTAATATTTGTAATATTTTAATTTTTCAAACATCGGTAGATATAATGAACAATTTGATAAAAGGTATCAACAAAAATCGGCCATATAAAATGTAACGAGTTTTTTTCTTAAGAGCTATCGAAATTTAAAAACAAGGGCTGAAATTTGTATTTATAAAAAAATGCAAATGGGACATCCGCTTAGTGCAATACTCTTTCTAACATTTTGTCGGGTAAAGGTCATACCTGAGTCGCGGTCTTCCTCTACTGCGCCGTCCCTCAGGATTGGATTCGAAAATCTTCTGGACTGGTACGTCGATGTTCATTCGTTCTACATGACAGAGCCATCAAAGTCGTTGGACTTTAATTCTGTTAACCAGGTCAGTATCCCTGTACAGTTCGTCGTATTATCTTCTCCTAGACTCTCCATCTATACAGACGGGACCAAAAATCACCCGGAGAATTTTTCTCCCACAGCATCCTAAGACGCTCTCATCTTTCCTTGACAGGGTCCAAGCCCCAGTACCATCCATAAAAGAGAACCGGGATGATGGGCGTCTTATAGATGGTTCTCTGGAAGTCCAATGAAGCAGCTATTTGCAAGAGTTATTCTTCGTTTCATTTCAGCGCTGTTGTCTGAATTTAAAGCGGTGACTAGGTAGACAAAGTCCTTAACTACCCTTAAAGTTATAGCTGTCCAAGGTGCGTTTTTAACAGCATATATACTTGGTCTTGCCCTCATTGACCACTAAACCCATCTTCTCCGCTTCCATCACAATGCTCAAAAACGCTCCACTGACATCACGCTTTGATCTTCCAATTATGTCAATATCATCGGCGTATCTGAGTAATTGGATGGACTTTTGGAAGATTGTGCCGATTGTGTTAATTTTGTACAATTCTTTCGAGAACGATGTTGAAGAAGTCGCATGACAGTGCATCGCCTTGTCGCCTTTTTTGACATCAAATGCATCGGTGAGATCTTTTCCGACCTTGATAGAGCAGCGTGCATTCTCCATCGTCATTCTGCACAAACGGATAAGTTTAACAGGGATGCAAAAACTAGACGTTGCTCTGTAGAGTTCTTCCCTATAGAGGCTTTAAAATCGATAAAGAGACGGTGAGTATCGATTTGAAGTTCCTGGGTTTTTTCCAAGATTTGCTGTAATGAGAATATTTGGTCAATGGTGGCCTTTCCTGGTCTGATAAGTTCACGAACGGCTTCAGACGTTCACATAATACGGCAGAAAGGATCTTATACGCAATATTCAGAAGACTGTAGTTGGCGCAATTCAGAGGGTCTCTTTTCTTGTGTATTGTGCAAACTAAACTGAGATTCATCGGCCATGCTTTCTTCCGACCATATTTTGCAGATGAGTTGGTAAATGCTCCCTATCAAGCCATCACCTGCTGTTTTGATTAATTCGACAGCGATGCCGTCAGCTCCAGCAGCTTTGTTGGAATTCAGTTTAAATATAGCTATCTACATTTCGTCGAAATCGGGTTGGCGGAATTTTTGATCTGCGTCGCCTAGGTTGAGTGGTTTTATCTCCCTTACAACTGAATTCGATTCGTCATCGCCGTTATATAATTTGGAGAAGTGGTCTTTTCATATTCTCAACATAGACTGTGGTTTTACAACGATGCTCCCCTGATCGTTTTCAAGGCTTCAGTTCGTGGCTGGTGCCTTTGGGAGGTTTTTTTTACCTTTTGGTAAAATTTACGATCCCACGCTTCTGACGCTCTCTTTTTGCCATCTAATAAGCTGGTATTCCTTTCTCCTCTTCTGCTCGTAGATTTCTTTCGCTAGTACATCTTTCTGTGCGGCGCCGTTTTGTATGCCTGTTGCTTAGCTGCGTGCGGTATCCGATATTTATCGTCAAACCAGGGGTTTCGCTGTGGTGGCCGTGTGAAACCTAGCACTTGAGAGGTGGCATCTCTGATGGCTGCAAGACAATTCTTCTACTGATTTTCAATGCTCAATGCAGGCAGCATATGACTTCTTAAGAGGTTGTAAAAGACTCCATCGGAAAAGGACATGGCAGGCTCTTGCGATTGTAGCCGCCTAACGTCAAATCTTCTCACAGTACTTTGGCTTAAACGAGGTAGTGGTCCGAGTCAATGTTAGCCCCATCAACGATTATTTTCAATGTTAGGACATCCTATGGTGTTGTGCAGGCTGTATCTCCTGATTGTGAAACCAAAGACGTTTTTTCTTCGTAGCTTGGCGTTAAAATCTCCTAAGATAATTTTAATGTCATAGCCAGGGCATTGCTTATATGTCTTGTCCAAGAGCTCAAAGAATATGTCTTTGTTCTTCATTTTACTCCTCTGTTGGGGCATGAGCGCATATTAGACTTATATTGGCGAATGTAGCCTTGATGCGGATTGTCGTTATGCCCTCGCTCATACTGTTGAAACTCAAGACTTTTTGCCTGAGTCTAGTTCCAACAAATCCACTCCAAAATAGACGCTGCCTTTGTTCTTGGTAGCAATCGCCGTAGTATACATCGCAGTCTTTTAGTTTGCGTTAGCCCGGTCCATCCCATCGCACTTCTTAGATGGCCTTGCAGCAGTGTGCTCGGCTGCACGTGGTCTATTAAGGGACCACCGTTGATTAAATCTCGGGAATTCATCCTCTGTCGCCTGGACAATGTGAGGTGCTTTAGTGAAAATACCTCTCCCCCACCCTCTCGTTTGCTGCCTTTAACAGCTTTCCACTGGGGTTAGAACCCAATCTCCAGTTTAGGTACCAAGCACCCGATGTTCACCGCGAGGACGTGAGGGTAGGAGTTGATAGACAGAGGCGGGTTTTGAGAAAATCCTGTAGACGCTTGTGTCATCTTCAATGCTCATGTCTACCATTTGAACGTCGGCGAGTTCCTCACTAATAAATACTTTAATGTAGACTTTTAGTGAGTCAATCAAAGCGGGCTTGTCCCTATAGACAAGATCCTTAATATATGGCGTTTTTCTTTTTTAGTTCAGAGCTGAGCACTGAGCAGAGTTTAAGCGAACAGAGTAGAGTAGAGTTCTGAGCAGAGTATGTTCAGAGCTCTCTGATTTAATTATGAAACAACTTGAGCACTAAACTGTCATGATTTGAAATGTCGTCTGTTTGAAGGCGTTCAAAATTTTCTTTAATCAAATTAATTAAAAAAACAGTCATAGCGTGGGTCCTTTTACGCCTGAAATAAATTTGATTCATACAAATGCTATTTGCAATTAGTTTTTTCTAAATTATCTTTCCTTCTGCACTAGAGCGACCAGCCTCTTCCGCCATTTTTAATGTTTTGATAATGATTTTTTTTAATTTCCCGGCTTTCAAATATCAAATTGTTCGTGTTCAGCATTTTACTCCGTTTACATGTTCTGAGCTCACAGAGCGCGCTCTGAACATGTTCAGAACTAAAAAAGAAACACGAATTTGAAGCTCTGAATGATCAGAGCTCAAAAAGAAACACAATTATTTTTTGACAGTTCGAGCTCTGCTCTGAAATAAAAAAGAAAAACGCCAATAGCCTACCAAAAATTAGTCAGCAGGCGTTAAATTGCACCATTTAAGCGGAAAGTTTAATGGCCCTAAACGTTAAGTAAAATGTTCGTCGAACTATTTTAAAGGCCTTCATCAAAATTTTACACATTCTGGTTTAATAGAGGTTCAATTGCTGCAAACGGTGCCAAATCAATATTTTACTGTCACTAATATTTGTCAGTGTAGTTGCGATATTTTCCTCAATTTGAAATTTTCGTAAGCGTGTTGGTAGTTTAATGTAAAATAATACAAATTTGGAGCAAAATGTAGTCACAATAGCTGGAATATCTGACTCAGTTGGTCAATTAAACTGAGCATAAGATGGAAGAAGCGCACGATGAACTTCCTTAACAGAGTAGGTACGCATTTTGATAAACACAAATACATTTTTAAATGCGATTGAGATAAATTAAGCTCAGTTCAAGTCAATAACAGTTCTTTTAAAAAATGTATTTTAATTGAATAATTATAAAGGAAGTGTTACCGTAACCTAAACTAATATAAAGGGAAAGTATTGTAAATTCCATAAAATAAATAAAGAAACATATACCGCTGAGTGTCCCTACCCAAAATAGATTTGAACATCATTTAGTTCAGAATATGTGTAGGTACTTTCCGATTTAACTATTAACACCCTGTTTAATTTCAATACCGATATAAAATTGAACTTACAGCAACAACAAAAAAAACTCATTTAAACAATTTTTTGCTATGTTAATATTTTTTTTGTCCGTCCGTCCTCCATTTTTTTACATCGTTAATCAAGGACCGATGTAGTAGACACAATATTTAGTGCTAAACTGAAATCCATTAAAACACTCGCCTGTCGTATCTGAAAACTCCCAAAATCCTTCCCCAACTCCAGTGCCCATAGTCGCATAGTCAATATGCTCAAAATGTGTCCGGCCAGAGGAATAACACACCAAACAAAAATAAAAAAAAGGTTCGAGCAAGATTGATGAATGTGAAATAGTTGGACAGGACTTTTTTTCGACATGATACTCGTACTAGGCGGGTTTGGCGGCGGCGGCATCAGTGGGCCAAGCGGCACGGCGGCGGGTTATATCCTTTATCCTATTTCTATAGGATATAAAACAAAACAAAAATAAAATTGAGAATATTTCATTTTTTTTGTTGTTGTTTTTTTGTTAAACACATTACACATGATGTAGGAACTTCCCTGCGGCAACTAACCTCTATCCTGGATCCTGGATCCTTTGGTCGTTAGTAGTTAAAATATGTACATATATCAAGTCCTTCGTGTTAAAGTTTTTTGTTATATTCTGACATTTTTGTTGGTTTGGCATAAACGTGTGTCTGTATATATTATGAAGGGGGGTATTGCTTGCTATAGAGAAAGAGGCCAATTGCGGTATGGACAAGGACCATGATGTTGACGCTGACATACTAATGGTGATGAGAGATGACATGCGGATGGTCTTTGATATTAAAGGATTATAAGCTCAACCATCATATAACCACGATAGATTTATAGATGCTTTAATTTTAAATCTATTCACATTTGCAAAATTGACTGCCTCCGATGGGGTGGATTTTATGCCATATACTAGCAACGTACTTTGTTCGTAAAGCATAGGGACTTTAGTAATACCGCGAATCGCTTCATATTTCATATAGTTTGAGTGATTTTGATCAAAACTTAATTGATTCATATTTCGTTTTTAGAATTTTTGAACTAGTATTTTTAGAAATGTAACTACAAATATACAATACATAGAAAGTTAGTCATAAAATTTTGATAGGATTTTTCTAGTCCTTTTGAATATTTTGACCATATTGAAAAAACATTCGTAGATTCTGTTGGACTTGACATGAACAAGGATTTGATTTTCTTTTATATTCGTTCATTTGAAATTCTGCAAAATTTCATGTTTTTATCGTATTCATTAAAAATGAGTATTAATATTTGGTGGATAACTTCCATAGTTTTTAGAAATAAAACGATATGGAATTAAAAAAGTTCGTTATCCTTTGCTAAGCCACAGTATAAGTATTAACATTGCCATTGAACTCAACTACTCAAATTATTGTGATGTGATTGAGGATTGAAGGCTTTATATATAAGAAAACGATATGCTCAAAAGATTGATTGTGATTTTCTATTCATCATCCTTCAAAGTACTGATATAACTAATTATAAAATTAGATAGGCCACCCAATCCAGATGGGTGAGGTCACTTTCCACTTGTGCGCCACCTGATCCGCGACATTCCTCTACTTCGCTGTCCTGTGGATTAGGATTCGAAAACTTTCCGGGCCGGAGCATTGGTTTTCATGCTCTCTACGTGACCCAGCCATCTCAGTCGTTGGACTTTTATCCTTCTGGCTAAGTGTAGCTGTGTAGCCCGAATAGCTCGTCGTTCCATCTTCTCCTCCACCCACCCTTTATGCATACGGAACAGCAGATCACGTGAAAAACTTTTCTCGGAACGATAAAAGCTGCTTACCTCCGCTTTTGTCATAGTCCTTGCTTCCGCACTGTATTGCAGGACAGGGATGATGAGAGTCTTATAAACCGACACTTTGGTCACTCGAGAACGGGATTTATTACTCAATTGCTTTCTCTGCCCAAAGAAACAGAGGTTAGCAAAAGTAATTCTTCATTAGATCTCAGCGCTGGTGTCGTTTCTGGGTTCATAGCGGAGCCTAGGTAGACAAAGTCCTTTACTACCTCAAAGTTACGTCTGTCGATGGTGATGTTTTGACCAAGACGTAGGTGTTGCAGGTCATTTCTTGATGAAAGCATGTAATTTGTTTTGCCCTCATTAACCGTTAAACCCATTTCTGGTGCCTCTGCCTCAATACTCACAAAAGCCCCATTGATATCACGCTGAGTCCTTCCCATTATGTCAATGTCATCAGCATATTCTAGTAATTGGACAGTCTTTTTAACGAAAGTGCCTCTTGTGTTGACGTGGGAGCTCTGCACTATTCTTGCAAGTACGATGTTAAAAAAATCGAATGACAACGCCTTGTCTAAAACCTTTTTTGACATCGAAAGGTTCTGTTAAGTTGTTTCCAACCGTAATGGAGCAGCGTGAATTCTCCATGGTCATCTTGCACAAACGGAAGAGTTTGGTAGGGATTTCAAAACTAGACATTTGCTTGTCCCTGTGGATGCTTTCATATGCGGCCTTGAAATCGATGATGAGATGGTGGGTGTCGATTTGATGTTTGGGCTTTAGACGTTCAAATATTACGGTAGAGAAGATTTAGTAAGCGATGTTAAGTAGAGTGATTTCTCTATAGTCGGTGCAGTTTAAAATGTGTCCTTTTTTCATTATCGGGCAAGCAATACCAGAGGTTCCATTCATCGGGCATGCTTTCTTCCGACCATATCAGATAAATTGGTGCATGCTCCTAACCAAATTATCTCCAGCTGCTTTAAAGAGCTCGGCATTCAAGCCATCTTCTCCCAGCGGCTTTGTTAGACTTTAGCTTAGATATGACAATCTTCACTTCGTCGAGTTGGGAAGACGGGATTGTTGGCTTTTGTCATCTATATTAAATGGATCTTCCTGCCTGACAGTGGAATTCGTTTCGACATCGAAATTATACAATCTGCAGAAGTGGTTCTTCCATATCCTCAGCATTGACTGCGGTTCCTCTATATGATGTTGCCACTTTCGTGTTTGCAGCCTTCGGTTCTAGGTTTATGTACTTGTGAATTTCGTGTCTCCTGTTCATAAAACTTTCAAACTATATTCCTACTTTTAAACCTCTCAACATCTTCGTCCGCACGCTTCTCATGCTCTCCCTATTTCCTTCTGAGAAGACAGTGTTCTTCTTCTCTTCTGCTTATAGAGCTCGTGAGCAGCTCTCGTCCTCATATGCAGCGCCCCTTTGCGTGCCTGCTATTTGTCTGTATTTGCCTGCTGACATTCCTCATCAAACCAGGGGTTCCTTGTTGGTGGTTGCTTGAAACCCAGCACGTCAGAGGCGGCTTCTCTGATTGCATTTTGGCAATGTTGCCACTGGTTCTCGATACATTGTGTTGGCGGCAGAAAACTTAGAGAGAGGTTACTTGTAACTCGGTTGGAGAAGGATTTGCCGATCTCTTGCGATTGTAGCCCTTCGACGTTGTATCTTCGCCCAGCATCTCCCTGTTTTGCCTTGGATCTGGAAACCCGAAGTACTACCTTGGCTACAATGAAGTAGTGGTCCGAGTCCGAGGTAGTTAGCTCCTCGGAAAGTTCGGACATAAATGATGCTGGCAGCGTGTCTAGCGTCGATCGTAATATGGTCAATCTGGTTGACGGTAGATTGATCTGGAGAACTCCAAGTTCCTTTGTGTTTGTGGATGCTAAGATGTGAAAAACGCGTACTAGCAACCATGACGTTTCGCCACACTGCAAAATTGATGAGCCTGAATCCGTTGTCAGAAGTGTTGTCGTGCAGGCTGTTTTTCCCAATTATTCCACCAAAGATATCTTCCCTTCCTAGCTTGGTGTTAAAATCGACCAGGACTGTTTTAATGTCGTAGCTAGGACACTGCTCATATGTTTTGTCTAAGAGCTCGAAGAACATATCCTTGGTGTTGTCATCCTTCTCTTCTGTGGGGGCGTGTGCGCATATTAGGCTAATGTTGCCGAATTTAGCCTTGATGTGGATGGTTATGAGGCGCTCGTTGATGCACCTATAGCACGAGACTTGTTGTTTAAGGCTGGCTCCAATGACAAAGCCACATCTAAATAAGCGCTGTTGATTTTCTCGGTAGCAGTCACCATAATAAATATTGCATTTTTTCATCCCCTTTTTGCCCGGCCCATCTAATAGCATTTCCTTGATGGTGTCGGTATCTGCTTTATAGCAGTCTAGGGCCTCTGCTAATTCTTCGGCTGCACTTGGCCTATTGTTCTATTTGTTCTAAATTTTTCCACCTCTCGACCCACCCGACTGATTATTTTATATTAAATTAAATATATATTTAAACACTATTGGATTTTCGAATCCAATATTAACTACGACCGTACGCGATTTTAAATTCTTATTATTCGAATTGCACTACCCGATGTGCCGCGAGAATTAATTTGACAATTTATGAGAAACGTCAGTCGATATGTCAAGCAGATGAAAGAATTCGCCACAGGTAGCAATAAAAGTATTGCCAGCACGGTAGCTCAGCTTAAGGGGGGGTTTCGATTAGGTGAATATTTTATTAATCGAGGTGATCAATAAAATTGAAATAAAATTAATATCAAAATGATATCGAAATACGAAGTGGTGAATTTCACCTAGTCGTATTGAAACTATTTAATGGAAGTTTACCAAAACCAAGAGCTGAAAAATTAGTCTTCAAATCAAGTTAGGAAATAAAATAAAGGTTTTGTTTTTCAGATGGGCAATTAAAGTTATGTTTTATTGCCTGGAAAACCTTGACCAAAGCCGGGATTAAAAACCAGGATCTTTTATAAAAGAGAAAGATACACATTGACAGAAGGTCAATTCTCGATAAATGTATTGCCAACAAAAAGAAAAATTATGAATATAATAACAAAACCGAAAACAGAAATCACTCGAAGGAAATTATTTCGATTAGAAAAAAAATCAAAAGCGGTAAACGCGTCCCGTATCGGGGAATTAATACTTCGACTCGAAGGTCAAAAGGACGAATTAGAGACAAAGGAAAGGACACACAAAAAAGCAATATTCTTAATAAACAAAGAAAACACTATACTTAGCTTTTCGACTTCCTCAACAGTTATCGTAGTCCTTTCTCAACCCAATATTTCTCCAAAAAAACTATCGTACAAAAATTACGTGACGTAGGTCTTTTAAAAAAAATTCCTTCACACAATTTCGTATCGTCTTCATGCCTTGACGATATTGTTCAACCAATATGTTGGCCAACCGTCGCACAGTTCGTTGATGTGGAATCCTTTCGCACACTTTGGTAAGACCTATTAAATTTGCTTTCCCAAAATGCTAGAAGAGCAGGTCACTGGCTGATGGTCCAGGTTTCTACTAAACTCTTCCAGAATTTTGAGGCCGCAGTAAGAATTGTTAAGGGTGGTTAGCAAAAAGGGAGATGAAACTTGTTATGGTAAAATTTTCCGCAACAAGTTCATGAAGTCACCCTGACGCACGACCTTCAATTTAAAGGAACAGGTCCTTGATTTAACTCCAAGGGCAAGAGCCGGCATAACCACTCCTTACAGGCCTGGGCTCCGAATATGGCATAGTAGCCTAATAAGGTGTTCACTAAGTAGTTCAACCTAACTGGAATTGTAGACGCCACTGTTATTGCCATCTTTGGAATTCCTCTGCTACCGTCTGGATTAAAGGAAAGGTGCCTTAGTGCCAACAACTTTCCATTGTGGTTTCAACCTAATATTTAGTTGATTTACTAGACACCCGATGTTCACCACGTGGAGGTGAGAGTAGGAGTTGATAGACAGCGGTGGGTTTTGAAAAAAAAACCTATGGACGCTTGTGTCCTCTTGAATGCACATAATGTACCATTTGAACATCCTTAATGAAATATGCTTCTCATTTAAAATTCAGTAAAATTCTTTTATTGATCATAATGAAGAAGTTAAAATTCAAAAAGACAAAAAAGAAATATACGAAGGAATATTTGAAATTGAAAGTCAATACTTTTACTCACATTCTCAAGCATCTTTGATAATATGTTGAGCAATTTATTTTAATTAACTCAACTCGAACGCACGCTAATTCATAATTTACAAGCGCCTACTATCCGACACCACCCACATGTCAAATTTATTTTCTCCTTCATTTCTCATATATTTGCTTTTTGTTTTCTTCTCCTTAATTTTGATCCTTAGATCTAACTTATTAGTATTGACGTCAATCAAACATCATTTGTCATCTTCAAAATCCATTAAATATACCGAACAAAAAGTTTTTTAAAAAATAACAAAAACAAACAAACAATCGAAAAAATAAAGACCAACTCACAAATCCCAAATGAAATCATAACAAAATACCAACAGAAAAGAAACAAGGATCAAAAAATGAAAGGACGAAAGAAAGAAAAGAAAAGAAGTAAAAAATTAGAACTACCAAATTAAATGACAAACACACACAATAAACCACCCTACACTCCAAAAACGAAAAAGAAAAAAAACACCAGTCAAGGACGAAATTCTCGTATATCGTACAAAGGACGAATTCAAAAAAAAGAAACAATCCCCCAATAATAAGAAAACGACAAAACATTCAGAATTGCCATGTTCGTTTGTTTACTTCAAATCAATTTCATCGTTTCGATTATTAATGGCAATATTATTCAAATTTCAATTGGATTTCAAAATTCAAGAATTTGTGTTTGTATTATTCTTCTTCCTAAGTTCTTTGGTTCATTCTATCTCTGGAGATACTCCGACGTCTCAGTCATCGTCGTCGTAGTCATAGCTCTCCCTTTCTCTTTCTCGGGGGTAAGGTCCTTTGGGGGTCCTATAAGGCTCGTATATATTTATAATGGCGCATAGAGGCGACGACGGGCGTAAAAGAGCAAACGTCTAAATCGTATTGGTTTTTTGGTGTATCTTGTATCTCACATCATACACAGATACGTAAGACAACAACTAAAAAAAGGACTCTCAGTATAGACAAGCTCTGCGTATCCCTTAAGGAAGATTCCCTTTCCCACGCACACTCCTCTTACACTCCAGCTCACTCCCTCAACAAAGCTGATTATTACTATTGAAAGCTAATATAACGATGTGGGAGATGGGAATGGGACTCCTCGCCCTCCCCTCGAATGGAGGGCCTGCCCGCCAGCCAGGACCGCTTTTGCGGACGGGAACGAGAAGGTTCAATAAAATCATTTGACTGGGATTTTTATTTTATTTTTCATTTTTCTAATAGTGAGAGAATAGAGAATTTGATATCGTGGGGTGGTTGGGTTGGGTTGGGGTTGGGGTTGGGTGGAAAAACCTTAGAGAAGACTTTAAAATTTATATTCGATTTGAGTTATTATATCGTGGATAAATCTGGTTATCAGCTTTTATTGTGCGCCAAAATAATGGCTGGGGAATTGATGAAATATGCTAATGCGATATATTTCCGAGGTTTAATTTCGATTGATTGATATTGAATCGTCGTCGTTTTCATCGTCGTCGTTGTCGTTGGCTCTCACTGTCGTCATTTTAGTCATGATACTTATATACGTTAAGGACAACGAAAACGAGAACGTGAATTTTTACGACAAAAGATGTCGAAGACGACAATATCGACGTTATGACGACTCAAGGCACACGAACGCATGATTTGAGTTTGTTACATAGATGAATGAGCATAAAATTTTTAGAATTAGTTTAACGTATGGGTGTTTTTTTTCAGGATACATTATATGCCCCTACATACATATAAAAAGTATAAATATTAAAATTCAAAATTAGGTGATGTTTGTGAAGTGTGGAATATGAATGCCGGAATTGATATTTTTATTGCATATTGCTAAATTTTACGGAAGAGAAATTTGACTTTTAGGTTAAGTGACATTTTTGAATGGAAAATTTTACTTAAGGCGAAAAATCAATTGATTTTGGGAGTTCTTGGTTTACGAATTGAGTAACTTTTATGAAGGTATCAATCAAATAGGAATTCTTACAACAATTAAGTTTGGAATTTTGTAATTCAAGTTTAAAACTTACATTTTTTGTGACATTTTTGTACTAGTCTTTCCATGTTTTATATTTTTCAATACAGCTTTGATAAGTTTATAAAGGGTTGATATATTTCAAAAACTTTCTTTTTATATTGTGCGTGCACTAAACGGGTTATGAATACCCTTATAATGATTAAACACAGTGCGAGCAATTAGGAGGGGAGGATAGAATTAGAAAGGAGATAGCGATGCACATTGGTTTTGAATGTCTGCACATTGTAATGAGTATGTAATATTGAGTCTGTTAAAACATTCCACATTCGTGTAGTGCTTCTTAACAAAGAATTTCTGTACTTTACAGTACGTCTGAAATTGAGCTCTTGAGCTCAAGAGATACAAAAGTTTCGGTCAGACAACGGTCACCTATCATTTTTAGAGCTCTTTTTTGATCCAAGAGAATCAAGTTAGGTTATTGGATCATCTACCCAGATATGGGAATTGTACTCGAGTTTCGGACGAATATAGGCTTTATAAACTATGGCCAGATCAAAAGGGGTAAAAAACTTCTTGCATCGTAGAAAACCTAAACATTTAGCAGCATTTTTGACGATGTCGAAAATGTGATCACTCAACAACAAGGGGTTTGTGATGCACATACCTAGATATGAAAGCTGTTCAGTCTCCTTAATGGAAGTACCACCCATGGGTAGTGGCATTGGGGAAAAGTTACGCTTTGAGACAGTAGACAGCATTGAATTTTCGAAGCATTAAATTCTATGCGGTTTTTGATTCCCCATTGGACAATGCTGACAAGATAAGAATTTAATGAGCTTATCATACGCTGCCGTGCGTTGGTAGTCCACATCCGAAGAACAAGGATGAGAATTTTAAAACGAATATAAAAAGCTATGGGTACTGTCATCAGCGAAACAGATCAGATTTAAACCCGTCCAATACAACTTGAATTGAAAGGTCCGAAAGGTTATTTCTAACCCAACAAAGAAGAGATTCATCAATACCGAATTCACGCAATTTTGACATTTTGGGACATTGTAGTATTTTTTACCATAATTTCTGGTCATGCAAGAATTTAATTTGTCAAATGTGTCCCTTAAAGGTCTTTGTAGTTTTTTTTGAACTTATTCCCGTTTTTCTCAGTGGGGTTGGCTTTGTAAATCCGGAAACTTACATCTTTAATAACCATAAGTTTCTTTGATAGAAGAATTATGTTTCTAACCAAAAATTCGCTTTAAACCACTTCATTATCGAAAAATAATTGTTCCTGAAGAAGTCGTTGAGATCGTCCCAGTTGGTTTTCTCATGTTGCCAAAGACGATTCTCTTAGAGGTTCTTACTTAAGAGTGTTGGGGAATTGACCTGCAACGTTAGGAATCCAAGTTGGCTCCTTAACTAACTCAGTCAGATGGATTAACTCAGAAAAAATCTCGACATGATTACCGGCTTGAAGTATACAATCAAAAAATTTATGAATCAAAACTTGATTTCGATAACGCGATAACGTGGGCACGTTAGCAGCGGTCTATTACTAATTTGCTATGACTTGGCCTCATTTCGGCCAAAACGGTCGCTCTTTCACGTTAAATGTTGGTTCCAAGCCTTTTTAACGTGCTCAGCTTGTTGAAAACAGGTCCATATTCAAAAATAACAATGGCCGACGAGGTTTCCTTCCTGGCAATAATATTGGACTTTTCCAATAGAGAATGCATTATATACGATAGGTTTTTGAGATATTATTTTTTGATATTCGAAAAAAATACGTACATATTTCCAAATCTAGAATCCCTTTCTTCAATGTTCAGTTGAATTGTTTATATTTTTTCATATGACATTCTAAAAATCTTCATAAGTTATAAATTTCAAATGTCTTACAAAAATAGGAAAGAAACGATAAACCTTTTATGCTAAAACGGTTTTCTTTAGAAAAAGGCAAAACGGTTTAGAAGTAAGTTTTGTTTTTCTTGGCAACATTTATTAAGTGATTTACTATCGAGCTTTAAATACCAATATATTCAATGTTTAAAAGAAGACTCCACCATATCAAAACTAACTAAAAATATAGAAAACATAGAATGACAAATAATTTTCTTTGACGAAAAGATTTGTTTACTTATCCAAAAAAAATTTGTTTATCTTCGAGGCAAATAATGTACTTGAAATCATTCAAACTGCAAAAATTCAAATGCCTGAAACATATTTTCAGTAACATTTACATAATGTTTTTCTTAAAATGTTGCAGAAGGCTTTAAATTCGTCTTTATTTCTTATGTCCATACAATGCCAAAAGAAAAAAAGAGGGTGTTTTTATGGCTGTTTGAGAAGTTTCAATGGTTGTTGTCTATGGTTCGAAAGTTAAAAAAACTGTTTTGACACTTCTTTTTAGTAAGGTTTGCCAATTCATCATAAACAGCAATGCTTACAATTAATCTGTTAGAGAAGCTTATAGATTACTGCTTGCTTTGAACAGTTCGACAGCGATGCCGTCAGCTCCAGCAGCTTTTTTGACTTCATTTAAGATATAGCTATCTTCATTTCGTCGAGGTCGGGTAGGCGGAATTGTTGATCTGCGTCGCCTAGGTTGAGTGGTTCTATCTCCCCTACAGCGGTATTCGGTTCGTCATCGCCGTTATATAATTGGGAGAAGTGGTCTTTCCATATTCTCAACATAGACTGCGGTTCTACTACTATGTTCAGTTGATCGTTCTTACAGTTTTGGTTTGTGGCTGGTGCCCTTGGGAAGTGTTGTTTACCTTTTGGTAAAATTTACGGATCTCATTCCTGTTGTGACATCCCTCCGTCCACTCGATCGCGCGCTTCTCATACTCCCTTTTTTCCATCTAAGAAGCCGGTGTTCCTCTCTCTTCTTCTGCTCGTAGAGCTCGCAAGCAGCTCTGGTCATTCTGTGCAGCGCCGCCGTATGCCTGTTGCTTAGCTGCGTGAGTTAAGGTAGCGACTCTACCGTTTGATAAAAAAAACAAATTTTAATTACTTATGACAGCTTGCTGCTGCGTTTATTATTCGACTGAAAAATTCTTATGGATAACAATAGGTTTAAATACATGAAATGTGTTTATTAATCAGTTTAATTGTGGGAAAGCAAGAATACATGAAATGTGTTTATTAATCAGTTTAATCGTGGGAAAGCAAATGACAAAATGCAGTAATGTGATCTTGAAATACAAATATGAATATTCTAATGATAATGCAATAATCTACGGGAAGTTGTTGGTGTTGATGACCGGAGCCAAGGCTGGTGCTAGGTGAGGTATGTAACTCCTCCCCCCCTTAAGAAAGCTACGGTCAGAGAGGCTGTAGGAGGCATCTGTAGCCGGAGCGAACAATACGTTGACTGCTGGAGTGTGTTGATTGATGCTGGGCGTTGTTGATGGCGTAGAATCTCTGGTATTTTTGATTTTTGTAAGATAAATTACGACTAAAATTCCAATAAGCATAGGAATCGTTAGGATTGTAGTATAGTCGAGGATAATCTTGTAGCTAGTGTTTTTTTCTAGGTTTCTTATTGCTTTTTTATTTTCGAAATGGAAATCTTGTAATGTCTGGAAACTGATTGTTTCGCTAGGCGTCAATGTGATTTGATTGAACGACGTGGGAAAAATATGTACATCCTCAAAGTAGACTCGGGTTTCGCTTTCATAGGTTATTCCGTTCACCTGTACGCTGCAGTTTGTAAAGTGTATTACGAACGTTCCATTAAGGCGATGATCTTCGGGGCCGCAGGTGGATTTTATTGTTGTACTTGGGCTATTCACAAATAGTATGTAACCTGGTTCTGGCTGGAGAATTTCGTGATTTTGGTTTTTGATTGACGTTTCGCAATTTGTTGGCTTGTTACGAAGTAAGTCCTCTACGCAGCTGGATTCCATCTTGAACTCTGGTTTAGCATTGTTTTTGCAGTAGTACACCCTCTCTATTTGTTCGCACTTATTGTCGAAATATTGAACTCCATTTTTACTCAGAGTGCAGAAGGGTTTGGTGTGGATTAGTTGGTTTCTTATAGGGATAGGTATTAGATGAAGGAAGGAATATGTTTCTTTTTTAAAGGATGGGATTTGTATGTTAAAGATTACGTTTGAATGGTTATAGTAAGCTTGTAGTTCCAGTAACTCATAAATGTGTTCATTTGACTTTATTTCAATGGATTCATTTTTAAATGACTCGTAGATAAAGTCTAATTCTTCTGTGTCTAATATATGTTTAGAAATTATGTTTAGTTTTGCGAAGATAATGGATTCCGCGATATTTGATAAATGATTGTCAAGGAGCTCTATATTGAAGTTGATTTGATTTAAATACTGAATGTACCTAATAGAACTTTCTTCCGATCTTATTCTATTGCCTAGGAGTCTTTCGGTTTTATTCAAATAATTCTCAATGGTCTTTTGTTGATAGTTTATATGGTTTGTAATATTATTAAACCTTTCTATCATTTGATTGTTGAGTCTAATTTGGTTGTTCTCATGTTCTTCAATGTTGTTTTCTTTTTGAGTTAGGATTTCTATTTCCTTGTTTAAATTAATAGCGTCGTCAGCATCCATATTTCCTGTAATGCTCTTTATTACTGTACCTAGCCCATTTATTATACCTCTTTTTTCCCTAGAATTCGGAGTTAGTGATTTGAGCTTCTTTTGTAGTTGCTCGTATTTCATTTGAATTACTTTTGCTAGATCATTGAAACCGTCTATTTTGCGAAAAAATTCTATGGAGTTTCCTATTGCCTTTACATTTTCATCGTATTTGTCTAGTTGCACTATGTGAATCAGGTTCTTATGTGAAGTTATTGTCTTTGCTGTTCCTAGTTTTATTGCAAACAGTCCGTGGTTGTTTGTTAGGTCATGTATTTCAATTTTTTGTCCTGTCGTTATTGTTGTCGTTGTTGTTGTGAGCAGTATGTTGATTATTAACCTGAAATTTGCGTTTCTTTTTAATTTTCGATTTATGTAATTTCTGATTGTTAGTTGTTAGTACTGTTACTCTTCTGTTATTTTTAATCCTATGTCTACTGAATCTAGGTGTTATCTTATTTCTTCTATTCTCCTTCCTAAATATGAGTGACCCTGTTTTAATGCTTAAGGGTTTTTCTCTATTTTTGTTTAATTTATTTAAGTTTTCAGTTACCTGTTTTCCTATTTTGTTTTCGATGGAAGGAAATAATTCTGCCTGAAATTCATTAAGTCTGTCCAGATAGTCGTGAACATTATTATATTTCATATTTTTGAACTTATATGTTCTACCATAAAATAGTTCGTAGGGAGTTAATTTTGTTGCGGAATGGATGGAGTTGTTGTACGTAATTATGGTTTCATTGAGTATGTCGTCATGGTCTCTGTTTCTGTGTTTTGCAAGAATGATTCTATATATTTCAGTTAAGGTGGAATGGAGTCGTTCCACTGGAGAATTGCTACTAGATTGTTGGAGTGAAGTCAAGTGATGGTTAACATGGTATTGTCCGATGAAATCTTTGAAAACGGAGGAGGTGAACTCCGCACCTTGGTCCGACACAATTTTGGTTGGAATGCCGTGGAGGCTCATAAAATGCAAAAGTGATTTTATTATTGTGAGGCTATTCCTTACTGGGACTGTATATGCTGCGGCGAATCTCGAAAATTTATCAATAATTGTAAGGATTTTTTGGTTATTAATGCAATAGATGTCAATGTGGATGATGTCTAATGGCTTACGGGGGTTTTCAGGGATTTGAAATTCAATTTTTTGAGGATTTCTATCGTACTTTAAGGTCTGACATAGCTCGCAATTGTTTATAACCTTTGTTATTTTATTTTTCATGAAAGGGAAGAAGTATTCACGTTTAAGGTGTAAAAGTGTCTCATTTATGCCTCGGTGGTTATTGTTTCTATGATAATCACTAATAAGTTTGTCTTGATTGTCACTCTCTAATACTTCCATAAGTTTTTCTGTACAACGGATTAATTTAAAGTTTTTGTTATTCGAAAAGAAATTCGAGTAGACGCTTTGGACGGTTTTAAATGTTTCGTCGTCCGTATAAATAGCGCAATATTTATTTGTGGGTAAGAATTTTTTAAATATATCTATGATGATATTTTCTGAAAAATTCTGCTTTTCGATTGTGCGTCTTAATTTATTTTTAAATGGCATTTCTACTCGAGGTGGTTTATCTATTTCAACTTTCCTAAGAACAAGCTGTATGTTAAATTCATTCAAAGGGCGTTCAGAAATATATATATGGTCATCTAGGTTTTCTAAAGCTGAGTGTATTGTGGAACCGCTAGAATTAGGATTGACCTGGTCTATTTCATTGATATTTAGTTCAATTTTTGCATCATCATTTTTAATTCTACTAAGTGCGTCAGCATTTAGATTTTGAACTCCTTTTTTGTATACTATTTCATAGTCAAACTCCTCTAACTTTAGACGCCACCTAACGAGTTTGGAATTTGGGTCTTTGAGATTCATAATCCACTGTAGGGGTTTGTGGTCGGTAACTATCTTGAATTTGTGGCCAAATAGGTAAGGACGGAAATACTTTGTAGCCCAAACGACTGCTAGTAATTCCTTTTCTATGGTGGAATATTTGCATTCCGAATCTGTTAGGGTTCGGCTGGCATAGCAGATGGGTTTATCGTTACCTATTGCTCCTTGTGAGAGCACCGCACCTATGGCGTAATTACTCGCATCTGTGGTGAGAACAAACGGGCGGGAAAAATCTGGGTATTGGAGGATAGGGTCGTTTATGAGAAGATCTTTACACATTTCAAAGGCCGTGACGTATTTTTTGTCTAAGGTGATTAACCTTCCTTTCTTTAGACATTCCGTCAAAGGTTTAGTGAGCTTAGCGAAATCTTTTATGAATTTTCGATAGTACCCTAATAGTCCTAAAAATGACTTTATTTCTTTCTGGGTTTTCGGGATCGGGAAGTTTTTTACAGCCTTTATTTTATCCGGATTGGGTTTTACTCCTTCTCTAGAGATAATATGCCCAAGGAAGGCTGTTTCTTTGTGGAGAAATTCTGTCTTGTCAAGCTGAATTTTGAAGTTAAATTCTTGGAGTCTTAGGAATACCTTTCTTAAATTTTCTATATGCTCCTGTAATGAGGTCGAGAAAATTACAATGTCGTCCAAATAGACTAAACATATTTTTTCTACAAGACCACTTAAAACGTGATCCATTACGCGTTGGAAAGTTGAGGGGGCGTTCTTCAGCCCAAATGGCATCCGAACGAACTCATAGTGGCCTCCTTCTACATTAAACGCTGTTTTAGGTATATCTTTGGGGTTCATTTCAATTTGGTGGAACCCGCTAGCTAAATCTAGTGTTGAAAAATACATGCATTTACCCAATTTATCCAGAATTTCTGTTATGTTGGGGAGTGGGTATTTGTCGCTTATTGTTTTTTCATTTAAACGACGGAAGTCAATGACAAGTCGCCATTTTTTGGTTGGTATATCTTTTCCTTTTGGAACTACCCATACTGGAGAGCTCCAAGGTGAGTGACTAGGACGGATAATACCTTGTCTTAGTAATTCTTGAATTTGATTATTGACTTCCATTTTGTGTATGTAAGGGTACCTATATGATCTAGTGTAGATGGGAACATCGTCATTCGTTGGTATCCTATGTTTGACAGCATTTGTGAAAGTGAGAGGTTGACCTTTTTTGTAAAAAATATCATCGAACTGATTGCAAAGCTTGATTATAGATTTTTTTTCTTCCAAATTAAGGTGATCGAGTTTCAAGGAGTCTATTATATTATCACTTGGATTTTCTTTTTCAACTTGTGAAAATGCTTCAGAGATATTTATTTCGCGATACTGGGAATTTGAGTATGGGCAGACTTTAATTGGTTGCTCTAGGAGGATGTCTTGTTCTGCGTTTGAAGTGTTAGTAACTTCAAAAATTGTATACCAGTTGTTGGCTGTGTAGATTCCTTCCGAAATGGAAACGTGTGGTTTTATCTCAGTTGGTCTAACGAAAATGTCTCCGTTTTGTACGTCTACCGGGAGGCGGCAGATGATTTTTGAAAGTGGGGGAATTGTATATTGGGATGATGTGTAATTTGGTTTAAAAAGGAGGGGAATGCTAGCGTTAACAGTGATGAGTCTTTGTTTCTCGAAGTCTATTTTCGCTTTAATTTGGGTTAAGATGTCTAAACCTATGAGACCATCAAAGTATCCATGGAATTTGAATATCAGGAATTTAAATGTTCCTTTTGTTCGAAACTCTGTGAAGCAGGGAAAATTAATTTCTTTGTTGATTGTGTGATCTTTAAATATTGTTTTTATAACAGTTGGATTAATTTGATTTTGGAATTGGGGATCGGCGAATTCAGGATTAATGAAGGAGGAGGAAGCTCCAGTGTCGATCAAAAACCTAAGGGGTCTGCCAAATGGTGATGAGATATTAATATAGGGTAAGATATTTCCATGCTTGTTTATATCTATGAACCCGATTGGTTCCCAGAGGCTATATTCTGAAAATTTACAGTATTTTCAGGATGATTTTCTGCTTCGAATATATCGAGGCCTTGTTGGAATTCTTCGTTATAGTAAGTATCTAAGTCCTGGTAGTGGTTATCGAGATAATTTATATATTTATTGCCGTCGTCTTGCTCAAGGTAATTTGGGCCTTGTAATTGTTCTGTATTAATATTGTGGATTTCTCTAGTGAAAGGATTCGAAGGACCTGCTTGGCCTGAATTTTGGAACTGTGTAGGTTGTTTCAATTTTGAATAAATGGTACTGGCTTCCATCGGTTCGGGTTGCTGCGCTTTTTGTCTATTTGAAAAATTACCTGAGCCGCTGTTATTTTTAAAGGGTTTATTAAAGGGGGCATTTTGTTGCATTTGACCTAATGAGGGGGTTGTAAAGTTATTGGGTTTATACTGTTTCGCTTGTGGGTTGAAGAGATTAGTATTATTTTGTGTTTGTTGCAAAGATCTATTTTGTGGGTTAAGATTAAATGCGTTATAAGATGTTTGGACATTTGGTCTTGAGGAATAGTTGAAAGGTTGTGACTGATTTACTTGGGGGTTTTTAAAGGAGGACTGAAAGTATGTATTAGCAAGTGAAAATTTCTTTTGTTGTTGTAAGTAAAGGGGTTGATGTTTCATATAAGATATATTTTGTTCTTTTGTACAGAATGCAAAAGCTTCTGCAAGAGTTTTAGGTCTCATAGCCCTAACTGTGGCTCCTAGTGGTTCTTTTAGTCCCGATAAGAAGCTATTGAGGCACATTTCTTGATATAAGTCTTTTTTTGCAGTAATCACGTTTGCATTAGTTTCGTGAATTCGTATATGGTTAGTCATTGCAGATTGAATTTCAATAATTTCACTATAGAAACTTTCCATAGTTTTATTGTTTTGTCTTAAATTGTGTAAGTCCCTAATGAGGGAGGTTTCGTTGCGTTTATCAGAATAGTGGTTTACTAAATTGGTTTTTATAGAACCCCAGTCTAACGTGGTCCCATAGACATTGAGTACTTCGTTGGCAGGGCCAACTACTTTGTTTCGGACTGCTCTTATTATTATTCGTCCTAAATTAGTTCCTTCAATTGCTCCAAGGAGGGAAAGTATTTCTTCGACATTGTTAATAAATTCAAACAAAAGTCTAGGGTTACCGTCAAAGGTTGGGATATCTTTTACTATATGAGGGATTTTAAGTGAATTTAAAAGGTTTAAAGTGGCTGCAGCAGCGGTTGCTGCTGCTTCAGCATTATTTTGATTATCTTCAGGCATCGGATTAACTATTTCAATCTCTTTTTTATTACTAGAATCTATTATATATAATTCTTTGGTACCTAAATTTTTATTCTCAAAATTAGGTATTTCAATATTCAAATCAAAATTCTTTATATTTGGCTCTTCAGCATTTAAATTTACCTGTTCAATACTTGTTTCTATGTTAGAGTTATTCGAACTACAAGCAATATTCTTTTGCGTATGTAAAGGGTAAGGATTATTCTTTGTTTTGGGAACTCTGAACATTAATAGAAATTGTATATTTCGACTTACGTGGCACAAAACAGCATGGTGTCCAGTGTTGGTGCAGACTTCAGAGTTTTCCTTTTAATATTTTCGATGTGCTTTCGAAAGTTTTTAACACTTGATGATTGTTGTTTTTTTTTTTTTAATTGTTTTTTTTTTTATGCTTATTATTATATATTTTTTTTTTGTTTTCAGGTAATGTAAATTTTATTATTATTTTTCTTAATTAAAGTCACCAATAGTTTTTATTTATTATCGTTGTTAAGGGATATTTTCGATGTTCTCTCGAAGGGGATTTTTTATGATTAGGTATATATTTTTTATTTTTATTTTTCCGATGTTTTCTTTTTTTTTTTTTTTTGAAAGGTTATTTGGTTATTATTTTTTTTAATATTTTTTTTTTTTCGATATTCACTCGAAGGGTCGTTTTTTTTTTATATTTTTTTTCGATATTCTCTCGAAGGGTCGTTATTTAGGTTCCACCAGTGATGAGGGAATGAAATTCCGCGGAAAATAATGTTACTTGTACCGATTTTCTCTCGATATTGGCGATAGTTATTTATCACAACATTAAATGTTTCTTTCTTTTATTTACTTTTCAATATTCACTATCGGGAAACCACCGACATAATTATTAGAATGAAATAAAAAGAATTTCCGTCACTGGGCTACTCGACTGCGCCAGTTAAGGTAGCGACTCTACCGTTTGATAAAAAAAACAAATTTTAATTACTTATGACAGCTTGCTGCTGCGTTTATTATTCGACTGAAAAATTCTTATGGATAACAATAGGTTTAAATACATGAAATGTGTTTATTAATCAGTTTAATTGTGGGAAAGCAAGAATACATGAAATGTGTTTATTAATCAGTTTAATCGTGGGAAAGCAAATGACAAAATGCAGTAATGTGATCTTGAAATACAAATATGAATATTCTAATGATAATGCAATAATCTACGGGAAGTTGTTGGTGTTGATGACCGGAGCCAAGGCTGGTGCTAGGTGAGGTATGTAACTCGTGCGCTTGCCGGCATTCGTCGTCAAACCAGGGTTTCGCTGTGGTGGCCGTATGAAACCTATCACTTCAGAGGCGGCATCTCTGATGGCTGCAACCTTTGGCAATCCATTGGTTTTCAATGCTTAATGCAGGCAGCATAGGACTTCTTAAGAGGTTATTAGAAACTCGATCGGAAAAGGACATATCAGTCTCTTGCGATTGTAGACGTCTAACGTAGAATCTTCTCACAAGTTCCTTGTTTTGGCTTTGATCGTTATATCCGTAGCCGTACCTTGGCTACAACAAGGTATAGTGGTCCGAGTCAATGTTGGCCCCTCGAAATGTTCCCGTATACTGTAGAAGTGTCGTGCGTCGATCGCAATGTGGTTGACAGTTGACAATTGATTGATCAGGAGATTTTCTTGTCAAATTGTGGATATCAAGATGTGTGAACTGCGTACTAGCTACCAGAACGTCTCGCCCCGCAGCGAAATCGATCAGCCTGAATCCGTTGTCGGAGGTGGTGTCGTGCAGGCTGTATCTCCCGATTTAGCCACCAAAGATGCCTTCTCTTCCTAGTTGGGCTTTAAAATTTTCTAAGACAATTTTCATGTCATAGCCAGGACACTGCTCATATGTCTTGTCTAAGAGCGCGAAGAATATGTCTTTGTTTACTTCATTTTTCTCCTCTATTGGGGCAAGCGCGCATATTAGGCTTATGTTGGCGAATTTTGCATTGATGCGGATTGTCGTGATGCGCACGCTCACACTGTTGAAACTCAAGACTTTTTGTCTGAGTCTAGTTCCAACAACAAATCCACACCCAAATAGAGGCTGTCTTTGTTCTCGGTACAGCAGTCGCCGTAGTATACATCGCAGTCTTTTAGTTTGCGTTTGCCCGGTCCATCCCATCGCACTTCTTGGATGGTGGTAATATCTGCCTTGCAGCAGTTTAGGGCTTCTGTTAATTGGTCGGCTGCACGTGGTCTATTAAGGGACCTAACATTCCACGTACAGATCCGAAGTTCGGTGTCCTTATTTCGTTTGCGTGGGTTGTCAACAGTAAATCCGTCCGTATCCGAGGCTTGTTGGTGCTTCGCAACTAAAGTATTTTTTACGTGGCCAGGAAGTCACCCCGACGACAACGGCACAACCCCCAACCTGAAGGCCAGATCCTTAGTATAACTCAAAGGACGGGGAGCTGGATAAACCGCTCCTTATAGGCCTGGGCTCCGAATATGTCGTAGAAGCCCTATACACTGTTCACTAAGTAGTTCAACCTTACTGGAACACCACAGTTGATTCCATACCGGGAATTCGTGTGCCTTGGGGGAAACACCTCTCCCCCTCTATCGTTTGCTGCCCCCAACAACTTTCCACTGGGGTTAGAACCCAATCTCCAGTTGAGTTACTAGGCACCCGATGTTCACCACGGGGAGGTGAGAGTAGGAGTTGATAGACAAAGGTGGGTTTTAAGAAAAACTTGTGTCCTCTTGAATGCACAGTTGCACATGTCTACCATTTGAACATCGTTAAAATGGCGTTTAAATAATTGACGGGCATCTAAATTTCGCAAAAGCATAACTGGCGCGCCTAATTTCATTTGGATCTTATGTGAAAGCACACCGGATAGCTCAAGTGATTTAAGAACCTCTATACTGGGTATGAAGTGTTCCATTCTGAGTGCGTGACTGTGTCCTTTGACAAATACTCCGATCAAATCTCCTCCTACTTCCAAAATTTGTCAATCTATTTTCAAAACAACATCGTTTCTTGATGTTACAATCCATCTATGACATATGCACCTAGTTATATGCCACTAATTACTGTTCTAAAAAAAAGTATACATCGAATATTTAAATATAAGTGTTACCGACAGATCTGCTAAAATTAATTGGAAATGAGATATTTTACCACCGTAAAAAAAAGTATCTTAAAACACTTACCAGTCTAGTAAATACCTATACACAAAAAATCATGTCCTGTCATATACTAAAAGTATAAGATTGGTTTTTAACTTATGTACATATTTGATATAATATTTTCAACAAGATTATAAATGACTTGCCTTGAGAAACATTAATAACGACTGACCACGCCCACTATAGATCTATTTTGTTTAATTTGGTATAATTTTGTTTTACTTTATTTCATTTTATTTTATTTTACTGTTTTACTGAGAATAAAAAAAAAACAACACATTTAAGTAAAACTTAAAAATTCACTTTGTTTTTTTTTCATAGTTTCTCGAAAACGGCTTTTAAAATTCATAAACATAGCTATGTATGTTAAAAAAATGAGAATAACTATTAAATATATCTTTTAGTTCAAAAATATAGTATTTATTTAAATTTATCATTTCTCCATTTTCAAAAGTTGCTTTAGTTTTCTTTCTGTGAGCCAAAACAAAATATTTGACTTAGTTTAAGTAAAATTCACGCAAATATTTTTTATTATTTTTAGATAATTGCTTAATATAAGATTTTCACTTGTATTTAAACATATCATTAATTTTGTATACATCATCCCACAAATTCTGCAAACTTAATAAAATATTAAAAACATTAGTAAGTAATTCTGCCAACTATATGTTGTATGACTTAATAGCAATACTAAAAAGTAGGTTATTGTACATAAAATTAACAAATTTCTTAGAACATGAATTAAAAAGATAATAAAATCATCTTTAAGATAAAATTGTAAATTTTAAAAATAGTAAAATAAAAATATAAGTACATTTAATGTAATAAAATGTGAGGAAATAAAATTTAGAATTTTAAAATTAAGTATTAACGAATTTTATAATAAAATTTATTAAGTTTTTTTATATAATTGCACCATAAAAGTAGACTTATACATTTTATTTTAAATGGAAAAACAAAATATTACTACATAAGTCCTTTTAAAATATACAAATTCAAAATGCACATTTAAATCAAATTGTAAATTCATAAAATTCATTACTAAAAAAAAACATAAAACTTTAAATATTGCTTTTACAATACATTTTAAAAAATATGTATAATTTATGAATTTGTATTATTTTCATAAATCAATTAAAAAGCAAATCAACTTATTTTATTTCAGTTCTTACAAAAGGAATAATTTTATTCATAACAAATCGAGATAAAATTTGAAAAAATAAATGGTACAGGTTGATGTTATTTTAGTTTGTTTATAATAGATTTAAATAAATAAATAAATCTACGATCCATATAAAAATATATAAAAATTGTTTTTGTTTCATTTTTAAAATTCTGTTATGAAATATTACATTTAGAGAAATTAAAAGGTAAGCATAACACACCATAAAGTTATTCTGTTTTAATATTAAAGTGGATAGTTATGATCCCACTATTATAAATTATTGTTCTTAGTGCACTATTGGACATTTTCAAGTCTTTTTCAGCACAAAAATAAACTTTAAAATAAATACAAAGCTAGGAAAATTAAAATTATAAGAAAGTTTGTTTGTTCTGGGATTGTGCAACTTACTAACATTTTCTTCACACAATTGGATTAATTACATCAAACTTGAATAGTTTTAAAAGACAATCCATTGGCTGGTTGTCAAGTGAGGCGTCACTACAATGTAGGCGAAATTTTTTAGAACATCAAATTGATTTTCCAGAGTCTTATGCAGGGCCGTCGAGAGGAATTCCGGGCCCGGGACGGAAAAATCTCTGGCACCCCCATATTTACCATTTTTTTCAAAGTTCATGCCTACTAATATGGTGCGTTCTAATTTCAATTACGAATAGCATGAAATTGGTTGGAATTGGAATTAACGGAATTAATAATTTTTTGTTTGCAAAGTGAACCGAAAAAAAAGTGTTAATCATCAAATCAATCTCACGGGTATAGTCCAGTTTAATTGAAATAGAAGATGGATAGAAAATAATTCTACATGCGAGTAGATCAGATTCCGAACAGAATCATTCAGTTTCAGTTAAATAAATATCACTTAAGGCTTCTAATGATGTTCTAAGGTTTTTCAGATGGTTTCACTGCCTCAATTCTAGCTGACCATCTTGTATCGGAAAGTTTGTGAAGGGATCCGGGCACATTTTTCTTAAGAATTTTCCAACGTTGATCACTGCTGCTAAACAATTTGAAACACTTTTGAACAACTCCAAAAAATGTTATTGCGGCAGTACAACATTTCGCTGAATCGACTCCACACAAGTTAAGGCTGTGAGATGCACATGGTGAATACACGGCATTCGGATTTTTGTTTAATATATGCCTTTGTGCACCATTATACTGTTCTTTCATATTGCTTCCATTGTCATAGCCTTGTGCACAACAGTCTTCTAAAGGGATTTCGTTCTTTGCCAATGTTTCGCAGACCAATTAAGCTATTGCGGTGCCAGTTTTTTTTGTTGCAATCGACAAATTCCAAAAACCGTTCTTAGATGGTGAACACATTTTATTCCAATCGCAGATATCGCAAAATAAATGTGTTTTGTTCCACATGACTTGAATCAGGTGTTGCATCGACAATTATAGCGAAGTATTTGGCGTTTTCAATCTCCTTTAAAATTGCTGAATTCACATGTTGGGCACAAATTTTGATGAACTCATTTTGAATCTCAACGGAAAGGTAGTGGACTTGGAAATGTTTGTGCTCTTGTTGTTAAATTCTTACTTTTTCCAAGTGCTCCTGACGTAAGGGGTCATAATAACTAATTAATTCCAAAATGCCAAAAAATGTCCATTATTTGGCTTTCAAATAATATGGCTATCGCCTTGTATTCCTAGTCCCCTGGTGGGATTTTCCGGTCCACCGAAACCGAATCAAAAATTTCGTTTACAGCAGAAACAAAAATAGAAGAAAAGAAACTTCATAAAAACCGAAATGAATATTTGTATTTTTTCTTAATTTGCCGGGCCCCTTATTTTGACTTTAAAAATTTTCAAAATAAAATAAATTTGAAATTTACGTTACATTAAATAAGAAAAGCGAAACAATTTATTATAACTTTCTTTCAATAGTTCAGAGTTGCCCAATTTTCCATTAAATATTAACAAAAATGTACGCCAATAATAATCAGGGGCCCAGATCGGCAAGCTTGTTACTGATAGATTGGCAGATAACATGCAAGCAGGGGCCCGATTGCGAAAGCATGAATAAATTTAAATTTTCGGGCCTCTAAAAATAAGTGGAAATAGGTATGTTGATGATTGATAAATATAGAGTATATTCTCATTGCTTTCAATTTTACGGGCCCCTAGAAAATCCCGGGCCCGGGGGGTTTCCCCCCCCCCCTTCCCCCCCTCTCGACGGGGCTGGCTATAGGCATCGTTTTCGGATTATCCAATGTTCACCGGACACCCTGATATAATAGCTTATTCAAAGTAAAATTTTATCTCAAACACTTTTCCATCAACTAGTTTAAAATAAATTTTCTGACCAAAATGGAGTCAAAATCTCATTTTCGTCTTAAATTGCATTTAAAATAAACTTTTGTTGAAAATTGATTATTTTTGTTATACCTACAAACAAAGCTCCTCTGAATATTTTCATCAGTAACCTATCACCTTATAATACTTGTATGTACAATGTACATACCCACCCAATCATTTTATTAATTAAATATTTGGTTTGTTTGTGGTAATGGACTTATAAACTTTTGTGAAATCAATTAATTTTGTGTGTTAACCAATCATATAAGTTTTGAAAAATTGTCATCATCATTCAATATAATACAGTCGACTTCCTCTAAGTCGACTTTCACGGGATGTCATAGTAAATTATATTTAGAGGGAGTTTTTAAAAAATTCGAGTTAGAGAGATTATTATTTTTTTTATTGAATATAAGAAGGATAACAATCAATAAATATATAGATTGCATTTTCGATTACATTCTTTTCTGGCATTTCGATGTTTATTATTTCCAAAATTGTAGCTACAATACAGTCATCGATTTCAAAAGAATCTCTCTAATAAACACCCTTAAAATTGTAATCAGTTTCAGTTAGGCGGTTCCAGATCCTCTCAATTTTATTGGTTTCGTTTGACGCGGCTTTGGTTTCACATATCAGTTTGTTTAGCAGAATATCATCTTCATCGTTTCCAGTCTCGTCCTTGAATCCAGCCTTTTTAAAACAATTTTCAATTGTCAAAGGAGTTACATCCTGTAACCACGCTTTTGAAACCTGGTGTACACAGTCTTGTAGTGTTATCTTATAAGGTCATCTTTTTTGGATTCTCAGACACTTATGGTCTTGGTTGGTGTACGGCGTTTATGATGAACTTTTAAATTTTGTATAATGCCCAGCCCATGTCCATCGGTTGAGGTCATGTTAGGGGGGAAATACTCAAGTTTTATTAACTTAAATTTATCCTTAACTTGTTTTAGGTAGGCAGGATAGTTATCGATTAAGAATTATACCTTGCGCTTTGATCGTTAAAACTTTATATTGAGCTTCAAAAGCCAACTAATAAAAATATCTGCTCTTATCCAAGAACATTGGTTGGCTACATAATCAACTGGCAAAGATTTTATTTTATTAAAACAGCGACAGTTTGCTCTAACCGATGAACAAGAACTAACGCTTTTCTGATCCTGTCATGTGGGGCCTCAAAAAGCATTCCATGTGCATCTCTCCAAAACATTTTTCGTCTTTCAAAGCCAAGGTTAAGTGTCAGGAAACATTTTTTTTAAAAATGCCTTTTTATCGAAATTAAAAACATCGTCCGGTTTAAATCCTCGGACAACTTCTGAAATCTGTTGTTTACATTCATTACTTACTTACTTAAGGTGGCTCTACAGTCCGGGCGGACCTGGGCCTCAACCAACATGTGTCTTTAGCCAGCTCGGTTCTTAGCTAGCTGTCTCCTGTTTCGCACGCCAAGTTGGTTGAGGTCTTCACCCACCTGCGTGCGCCACCTGAATAGCGATCTTCCTCTACTGCGCCGTCCCTCGATATTGGATTCGAAGACCTTCCGGGCTGGAGCGTTGATCTCCACTCGCTCTACATGACCCAGCCATCTAAGTCGTTGGACTTTAATTATGTTAACCAGGTCAGTGTCGCTGTACAGCCCGTACAGTTCGTCTTATTATCTTCTCCTAGACTCTCCATCTATGCAGACGGGACCAAAAATCACCAGAAGAATTTTTCACCAACAGCATCCTAGGACGCTCTCATCTTTCTTTGACAGGGTCCAGGCCTCAGCGCCATAAATGAGAACCAGGATGATGAGTGTCTTATAGATGGTGATTTTAGATGCTCCAGAGGGGACTTAACTACTCAATTGCCTTCTAAGTCCTTAAAACCAGTGATTTGGAAGAGTTATTCTTCGTTTGATTTTAGCGCTGGTGTCGTTATTTAAATTTATAGCGGTCCCTAGATAGACAAAGTCCTTAACTACCTCAAAGTTATAGCTACCCATGGTAATGTTTTGTCAAAGACGTCGATGTTCAATGTCCTTTTTTGATGACAGCATATACTTGGTCTTGCTCTCATTGACCACTTATAACCCAACTAATCTGCTTCCGTCGCGATGCTCAAAAACGCTCCACTGACATCACGCTTTGATCTTCCAATTATGTCATTCATTGCATTTGTTATAATCAACAGAAGCACTTTGCGTAGTTTTAAATCCGATTAGCAAGACAACACTTGCCTTGAAATTAGGCAACCCTAAGCTGCCTAAAAACCTTATAAACTAATAATAAAGTTCTTTTAAAGTTAACGTATTTAAAATTTAAATTTTATAAAATTCCGTTAACGTTTGCACAAACAAAAAATTCAACTTAGAAGGATTGAAATAGTCCAAGAATCAAAACAATTTGTTCAAATTTAAGGGACATTTTGAAGTGGATGGAGTTTGACTTAGACTAAGGTTTTTGTATGGAAAATTGAAGGGAATGCTAAAATATGGCGAAAAAATCGAGTTAGGGAGAAAATCGACTTAGAGGGAGTCGACTGTTTATGTATATCTTTGTTATTGTATATTTATGAGTTATCTAATTAAAAACTACTTATATTAAGTGCTTATTTCCCCATACTTTCACCTTCTGGCTTATACACAGAAACCACATTTTGAACTACTTTTGAATATTTAAAACCAATACCAGATATGATTCTTTAAATTATTAATATATTTATGCAAATATTATATTCCTATTAAAACATTACGTTTCAATCAAACTAAATACTGCTTTAATGAGAAACCGTACCAAATTTTGGGTTTAATATTTAAAATTTGGGTGATGTTGTTCTTTACGAACAACTTAACTTATGTTGTAGTAAAATTTCTTGGTTTTCTTAAGAACTAGTCTTAACTTCTTGAATTTGATGACAAGTTTCGGAAAAATTGTACCGGTCCACAAGTTTACGTTTTTTTTTTCTGCATAAACAAACCATTATGTTTATGTCCTAAATTCGAATCCCGCAGTGAAATTTTACATCACATGAGGTTTTTAAAATATATAGTTTCAGACGAAAACGTGTTCGTTTTATAGGAACAGTTTAAAGCTTGAAAGTATCTCACTTGGATTTTCTAAATTTCTCAATAGCTATAAGATGACTAATGGATCTTCATTTGACTCTATCTAATGTTTTGAAAAACCTTGAATGTAATTTCTTTACGTTTTTCAATAATTTTTAGTGCTGGTTCTAAGTCCGAGTTAAAATTTTAACTACAAGGTTTTGAAGATATATTGGCCAATTATTCCAACAACCTATAAAGCATACCAAACAGTCAGTTTTTGTGGATGTAATGGTATTCCCAACATACACTTACTTTACTTACTTACTTAAGGTGTCCCTACAGTCCTGTGTGAACTAGGGCCTCAAGCAACAACCTTCTCCATCTAGTTGGGCACTCCAAGTTGGGTGAGGTCACTTTCCATTTGTGCACGCGACCTGATCCGCGGTCTTCCTCTACTGCGCTGTCCTGTGGGCGTGGAAGACTTTCCGGGCCGGAGTATTGGTTTCCGCATGCGTTCTACGTGACCCAGCCATCTCAGTCGTTGGACTTTAATCCTTCTGGCTAGGGCTCGTTTCACACTACACGGTTTTGATAGTACGGCAAAAAACCGGACGGCGACATTTTGTTAGAGACGCGGAGAAGAGCATATACGCTTTCGTATTATACGGTCACGGCAAAATGCGTAGCAACCGTCTACTGCTACTACAGTATACGGCAGCCGGACGGCGCGCGGCGCGATAAGCTTAGTGGCGTACGTGACGAAATGCATGTTTTCACATTATACGATTTTATTCGTGCGGCAGAGTTCGATCAGCCACTTCAAAACCTGTGAAAAAGTATACTAAGCGCAAGAACACTGCATATATCGTGTTTTACCGTACGGTCAAAACCGTGTAGTGTGAAACGAGCCTAAGTCTACGTCGCTGTACAGCCCGTACGGCTCGTCGTTCCATCTTCTCCTCCACTCACCTTCTATGCATAGGGGACCGTAGACAACGCGAACATCTTTTCTCTCGAAACGACCCAAAGTGCTTTCATCCGCTTTTGTCATAGTCCATAGTCTACTATACTCAATAGCTTTCTTAGCCCAAAGAAACAGCGGTTAGCAAGAGTAATTCTTTGTTTGATTTTAGGGTTGTTGTTGTTTTTTGTGTTAATAGCGTAGGTAGACAAAGTTCTTAACTACCTCAAAGTTACGTCTGTCGATGGTGACGTTTTGACCGAGACGTCAGTAGGTCCTTTCTTGATGACAGCATGCACTTTTTTTCCCCTCATTAACCGTTAAACCCATTTTTGCCAACTCTGCCTCAATAATCACAAAAGCCCAATTGACATCACGCTGACTTCTCCGATTATATCAATGTCATCAGAATATGTCAGTAATTGCACAGACTTTTGAAAAATAGTGCCTCTGGTGTTGACGTTGGAGCTCTGCACTATTCTTTTACGGACGATGTTAAGAAAATCGTATGACAGCGCATCACCTTTCCTAAAGCCTTTTTTGACATCGAAAGGTTCGGTTAAGTTGCTTCCAACCATAATGGAGCAGCGCGAATTCTCCATGGTCATCATTGGTCTACCCTCAAACAAAGAAAACACCTAAAACTTTTGTATGCAAATGGTTTGGTAACGCTCTGGTATCGCTCAAGACTAAATTGTCAGTGCTGATGGACAGCACAAGTCACAGTCACTTTATGAATCTAGACAGATTGGAAGGGTAACTATCCTTAACGCCACTATGATTGAAGGTAACAAGGACTGGCTGAAGCACCTTATGATGTCCTCTTTATGAACGTAGCAAACGTGTTGATGATCATAATTTTATTTGATTCCCTAAAGTTTTCTAGATACACACTTTAAATGCTTGAACTTCTTAAACCAAAAGTTTCTTTAACTGTATACTTAAAAGCCTACAACTTACCATCACTTTCGAAGTGAAAATAAATCTTGTTGAATGTTTTCTCTTTAAATATTTGACCTTTAACCTAAAACACATACTTTTGTACTTATTTCTACATACATGGTTAAAAAAGAACTTTTTTCTTAATGCAATCAGCACGTGGTTGTTGGAAAACTTTCATTTATAATTTCAATCAAAAAGTTGGTAAAATAGTTTTGAGAACATTCCAACGGGTCTGGCTCGTCTGGGTTCGGTTCGTTTTGGTTTGGTTTAGTTGGGTTTGGTTTGGTTTTTGGTCTGGGCCAAGGAATAGCTATGCGATGCATCCATTAATAGCACTTCATAGTTTTAGCAAAAGTGGTATAGAGTTGTAGGGTATAGGTGGAGGTCTACCGCCTACCCAACTTTATACCACTTAAACCTTAACCCCATATCGTCATCAGTTCAAATTCCAGCTGCAATGCAACAACAAGGCATACAAAAAGAAAGGATTTAAAATGTAGAAAACTCCAAAAATTAATCAAACTGAACTTTTATAATTTAATTTAAATTAAAGTTCATATTTTTGTTGTTTGTTCTGTCCAAAAGCTGCTGTTGCTGATGCTGCTTCGTTTTATCGTTTAATATTTCTAAAGCTACAAATATGTATGGGAAACTGATGCATGATGGTTTAAAATTTCTGATAACAACAAAAAGGACCTTTATTTGTTTCTTTTGTTGCTTGTTAGAAGAGAAAGAATTTATCAACCCTGTATTAGCCAAACTCTCATCCACTTTAACTTTGGAGTTTAGACCAGGGGCTAAAGAGATAGTAAAAAAGATGATGTACGGATATGCACCTACTTTGACCGTAACCGTAACCAAATTCGAAACTTATTTGTAGTTAAAAGAAAGGTCACTCGAGTTACGGTTGGAGCTCTATCTTTTGAAAGATGAGACACCATTAACTTAGTGCTTGTACATCCGAGGTAAAATTTTTGGAATAGCGTTGCCGTCGAATTTTATTTCTTGTAGAAAACTTTATCTTTTAAAAATATAGCAGAAATTGAAAAATTATTTCCCTGATTAGACAACTCCAATCATGTTGTGTAAGCCAAGGGATTTAAGGGTTTGAAAATTAAAAAAGCAAGTAAAAACCTCATTTCAAATAACCGAACAAAATTTAAGCGGCAACACTGGTTATATGAAGTCAATTTGCAACTTGGCTGCTTTTGTCTCAAGGCGACTACTCTCGGGAACAAGTTTCATTATACACACTCCCATACATGACACAGGGATGCACATTTTCCCATACTCTTTAGTGTGTTGCATGTCCTTTGATATCCAAAAAATTTTAAACTCTCGAAGCACAATCACTTGAGAAGATTGTGGTGCTGGGGCCTGACGAGGACGGACGCACGCCCTCTGCCGGTCGCTTGGTGTGAGAATATAAGAAGCCATGGTGTGGTGCTTTTTGGAGTTCTTCTCTGACTTTTAGTGTATGTATCTTCTGGGAAATATGCATAGCTGAATCTTCAGCTTCTATTCTTTGGCAATAATTATTTTGGCGGTTTGAAGTAGTTGGGATCAATTTTAGGGGTTTTCTTTACGGAACTTTGTCTTCAATATTGAGAGAAGTGAACATAGACTTAACCCCAATGTGATATATACAAGGGTTCGGGGGTTATGTAGTGTCACAGAAAGGGAATTAACTTTTGATATCACTAGGTCAATAAATTTTGCTGGAAAATGTGTATGAAGTTGACTTTTATGTAGTTTATATATAAACTCGAAAGTATAAAGTTTTGAAATTGTTTTTGTTTGTTTTTTTGTTTTAATAGTTTTGAAAATTATCTTGTATGATACAAACGTGTGTTTTGTGTTGCTTCGAAAACTATAGTAATCTGTTTTAAACAAAACAAGACATTGGAAAGTAATAATAATTATTATCGTAATATAAATGGATACAAAAAGTGTTTTTATATTTTTACTTAAGCAAGGTTCTTTGAAATCGAGGTATGTTGGGATGTTTTATAAAATGTTGTGTAATATGAAGTTCGATAAAGTTTAAAGGTTTTATTTTACGAAGCTCAAGGAAATAAGTCACCTAAACTAAACTTAGATAAATATAATCTTCAATCAGGGTATTACATCTTGTTTCATGTTAAAGTGTATGAAATGTTTTACAGTTATAACCTTGTTTTTCAAGCTGTATACCTAAGTTCTTAAGATATGAAAGTATATTTGGAATTTTAAGCAAAGCGAAAACTGAATGTAGTGTCAAAAAATAGTTTGAACAGTTAACTGGCCTGAAGAATCTTTTCAATCTAAACCTTAAGCTTATCTAAGTACTTGGGACAGTTAGAGTCGTTTTCATTCTGAGAGTTAATAAAAGATCTTTCCTTCACATTAAAAATCAGTTGGTGAATTCAAAGTTCGTATTTGATAGCGTTGAATGTGATCAAATATTCTAAAAACTGTCTGCTCTTGGACTGCCATTTAAAACGCTGAAAACACTTAAAAAAAATATTAACCCAATCTATTCAGAATATAGCTATGAGAAATCGTCAAAAAGTCTGAAATTTCGCGAAACTATCCGGATTGAGGCTAGAATGTAATATAAGTAAGCACAGTGCTTTTTGACATTTTCATTTATGGTAAATGATGTAGTTTATTATCGTTATGGTGGGATTGATTGTAAGAAGTACTAAAAATAAAGTACTGATGCATACCCTGACGACATAGCACTCAAGGGCGGATCCAAAATTTTAATCAGGGGGCAGCCCCGTGGAGGGGGGGGAAGGGGGAAAACCCCCGGGCCCTGGATTTTCTAGGGGCCCGTAAAATTAAAAGCAATGAGAAGACTGTTTTTTTTTCAATATAGGTAGTCTAAATTCATCATCAACATACCTATTCCCACTTATTTTTAGGGGCCCGAAAATTTAAAATCAATAATGCTTTCGCAATCGGGCCCCTGTTTGCATGTTATCTACCAATCTTTCAGTCACAAGCTTGCCGATCTAGGCCCCTGATTATTATTGGCGTATACATTTTTGTTTATATTTAATGAAAAATTGGGCAACTCTGAACTATTGAAAGAAAGTTATAATAAATTGTTTCGCTTTTCTTACTTAATTCAACGTAAATTTCAAATTTATTTTATTTTGAAAATTTTTAAAATCAAAATAAGGGGCCCGGCAACTAAAAACAAAACACAAATATTTATTTCGGTTTCTGTTTTTATAAAGTTTCTTTTCTTCTATTTTTGTTTCTGCTGGGAACGAAATTTTGATTCGGTTTCGGGGGACCGGAAAATCCCACGCAAACGTTTTTCAATTGTGGTTTCCGTAACATTAATTAATTAATATTTTGAATAGATTGTTTACTGAAGATTTGAAGGATATCAACTCACTTCAAAGTGTGTAAATTAAACCAGCCATACAAAAATAGCAAGGAATTCTATATAGAATATTGGACACCATTTTCTTCCTTGGCGAAAGGGGACTAGGACTACGAGGCGATAGCAATCTTATTGGAGAGCCAAATAATGGAAATTTTTTGGCATTTTAAAATGAATTAGTCATTATGACCCCTTACGTCAGGAGCACTAGGAAAAAGTAAGAATTTCACAACAAGAGCACAAACGTTTCCAAGTCCACTACCTTTCCGTTGAGATTCAAAATGAGTTCATTAAAATTTGTGCCCAACATGTTAATTCAGCTATTTTGATGGAGAGAAAAAACGCCAAATAATTCGCTATAATTGTCGATACAACACCCGATTCAAGTGATGTGGAACAAAACACATTTATTTTGCGATATCTGCGCTTTGAAGAAAATGTGCTCACCATCCAAAAACGGTTTTTGGAATTTGTCGATTGCAACAAAAAAAAAACTGGCACCGCAATAGCTGATTTGATCGGCGAAACATTGGCAAAGAACGGAATCCCTTTAGAAGACTGTGGTGCACAAGGCTATGACAATGGAAGCAATAAGAAAGGACAGTATAATTGTGCACAAAGTCATATTTTAAACAAAACTCCGAATGCCGTGTATTCACCATGTGCAGCTCACAGCCTTAAGTTGCGTGTAGTCGATTAAGCGCGAAGTTGTACTGCGGAATATCACATTTTTTGGTGTTGTTCAAAAGTGTTTCAACTTGTTTAGCAGCAGTGCTCAACGTTGGAAAATTCTTAAGAAAAATGTGACCGGATTCCTTCACAAACTTTCCGATACATTGAGGCAGTGAAACCATTTGCAAATCATCTGAAAAACCTTAGAACATCATTAGAAGCCTTAAGTGATATTAATTTAACTGCTGAAGCTCGAAAAGATGTAAATGGCGTTTTAAAATATGTATGTATATGCACAAATTTGAATGCGTCCTGATGTATTCGATTTGGTGCAAGGTTCTTAGCGCTATAAATGAAAAAAGTTTCCTTCTTCGAGCCAGAAACAGTATACTATTGGCGTTGAAATTCGAGATCTCGACAACTTGATCTTCGATTTGAACATTATTCGAAACGGATGAGATCAATTTTTATCTGAATGCAAAGCAGTTGCTACTGGATTGGGGGATTTTCCAGAATCGTTTCCATCGAACCAAAAAAGGCAATTAAAGAGACATTTTGAAGAAAACCGAGGAGCTAGAAAGCAAATAGAAACAGACGAAGAAATAAATTTCAAGAGAAACACTTTTTACGTCATAGTTGATTCAATTATATCTGGAATTTCTCGTCGGTTCGATACGATGAAAATTTGAATGCCACATTTTCATTTTTATGACAGTTTTCAACAATGGACGAACTTGAGATTAAAAACTCCGCTACAAGGTTCATCCAAAAGTATAACTCGCATGTGTCTCAAGGGTTTAAAGAAGAAATAATTCATCTGAAACACATTTATGAAGCCAATTTTGAAGCAGAACGTCCGCCAATGAGTTTGCTCAATGCTATTTATTCCCAGAACTTGGAGACGATTTTCCCCAACATTTGTGTTGCTCTCCGTGTGTTTTCCACCATACCTGTAACCGTAGCTAGTGCGGAACGTTCATTTAGCGTCCTTGCCAGAACAAAGAATTTTCATCATTCGTGCTCATCACAAGATCGTGTTTCTGGACTTGCTACACTATATGCATCGAAGCACCTTTGGCAAGGGAACTGAATTTCGACGCAATTATAAGTTGTTTTGCTGCTCAGAAAGCTAGGAAAGCTCGTTTACCAAAAGAAAATATTTCATTGAATGCAAACTCACTATAATAAAACATTGTAATAATATTTGAATATAAAGAAAAACAATAAAGAGTAATTAACGCAAAACTTTTAAAATACTTAGTTTTTTTTTTAAAGACAAATTTTAAATACTTTTACTTCGCTCTATTTTATTTTCATAGTAGATAGATCTTCATACTATTTTTTTTTAAATAGTTAATCGACCGTATTATCAGTTACTAACATGTCGTTGGCAATATCGAATTGAATGTGTGATTCTGTTCGGATTCTGATCTAATCGCATGTAGAATTATTTTCTATCCATCCTCCATTTCAACTAAACTGGATGATACCCGTAAGATTGATTTGATGATTAACACTTTTTTCGGTTAATTTTTCAAACAAAAAATGATAAGTTCCGTTAATTCCAACCAATTTCATGCTATTCGTAATTGAAATTAGAACGTACCATATCAGTAGGCATGAACTTTAAAAAAATGCTTAAATGCGGGCCCCCCCATGCCCGAGATTTTTCCGTCCCGGGCCCGGAATTCCTCTCGACGGCCCTGCTCACATTTATTCATGTGTTAGTCCAGCCTAAAAATGATAGGATCGACAACGGCAACTAGGAAATAAGGCATGCAAGTCAAAGTCAAACTGTTTTGTCAATCGTGAAAGCAAGTCATATGTGCAATGTGCATATATGTAATTTTTATTCATAAATGTTTCTTAGTACCTATGTATGTATATAAAATAGTACCAAAAAAAAAATACTTGAAAAAATAAAAAAATAATATAATATATGTATATTTTTTGAATTATCAATCAATGAAATCAGATTGAGTCCCTTACGAAAAAATAAAAGACTGATTATGTTAATATGATTGAGATCGGTTAGATCATTATAGAAGAATTCGCCTAGGTAGTTCTTGGGCTTTTGAGGTAGAGCAGAGCATGTAAAGAGGTCGTGAAACACTGTTTCACCTCTTCCTCATCCATACAGCTTCTGCAGAAGTCATTTGAGAACACGCCTAGCCGCGTGGCGTGCTTTTCTATAAGACAGTTTCAGGTAATGACACCGATTATCGAGCTTATATGCGATCTGCTTAGAGATAGGAAGCACCTTGAGAGCTTCAAATCTAGTACAGGCCACATGTTTTTCGTGACCTGACACATGGTAATGTTATTCCACCTGATGTTTGCCTTCTTCATAGCGTCTTGCTTTAGCAATAGTTTACATGTAGCGATTGGTATGCCAGCATTAGAAAAACTTAGTAGAATGGGTTGGACTGTACCTGTACCATTTCTGGAGAGTTCATCTGCCTTACAATTTCATGGAATGTCTCTATGGGACGGCACCCAGCAAAAGTGGTTATGGACTGTTATAGAGTTTAAAAAGAGACAAAGTACTCCAGAGATTTGATAGTGGCCTGACTATCTGAGAAAATACGGATATCAGATGAAGATATCACGTTTTCTTTAAGCCAGAACAAGACTTCTTTTATCGTCAAAAGTTCCGTCTGGAATACGCTACAATGATTGAGAAGGCGGAATGAGAAACCTTATTTCAGTCATTTAGAGTACACACCTCCTCCAACCCCTTCATTTGTTTTTGATCCATCTGTGTAAAAGTGGACTGACTCTTCTTCTAGGAATGCTCTATCCCCCCAGAAAGATCTGGGAGGTATACAAATCTGGAAGTTTTTGTCGAATTGCAGTTGGGGGATGGTGTAGTCTGTGTGCTTTGGAATTAATTCTAAATACTTTAGAATTACGGAGTGGCCATAATGTTGTTGTTAAGCCACTGTGATAAAGCTTTGAGCTGAAAAGCAGAGCTTGCAGCTATTTATTTCCTTAGTATATCAATAGGTGTTAGGTAGAGTAGGGTATCCAGTGCCGCAGATGTGGTCGACGGTCGTGCGAAGATATCCGCTTTCGCGGCTTACAGCTTTTTCTAAAGCAATCCACCATTCTGCCACACTGTATAGTAAAATCGGCCTGATTACCTATGAGTATAAACAATGCGTGATTCGGGGATGTTAGTCCCATTTATTACCACTGGATTTCTTTGCAAGAGAAGAGAGCTACAGTAGCTTGTTTGACTATTTCTTGTATATTATCATTCCAATTTAGTTTTTTATCTAAAGTAAGGCCCAGATACTTAGCCTCATCTGAGAACTTTATTGTGGAATTTTGTATTTCCTCGAAAAAAGGACTAAATCGATCCACAACCAATCAGCTCCAAGTATTAGGTTGTCTAAGGCATTTCATTTTGTAAGATTTCTTTTAGGGTGTTAAGATGCTTTCGTGCGACCGCTATAGCAACGTCCTCTGCTCTGAAATTCTCCGCATCCAGACCAGTTAGGATTTCATTTTTTTTAAACTAACGAATATTCTAGCAGAAGAGTTGCCCAGTTTTGAGTTACTTACTCTGCTAGTCAAGATTAAATGAAATAACTCCCCAAGCGAACCTTCTACGTTCAGAGATGTTATTGCAGATGTGTCTACGTTGTTTAAAGCGCCTGCGATTTCAAGGAAACCAATCATAGTTAACTCTGTAAGATCAAGGGAGTATTCGATGGTGCTTACTAATGTGTGTAACACCGTTTCCACCAATTTGCCTTTACAGTAGGCACGTTAAGACATAGACAGAAGTCTTATATTAATACTTGCCCTTAAATGGATATCAATCGATCTTTATAAATTCTTAAGAAGGAATGATGATTGATTTATAGGTCGTAGATCTTTACGGTTAACTTGCTAGCATTTCCCTAAAAACAACTTTCATTTCTCTTCATGCCGAGGGAATATGAATGAGATAGAAACAGCTGTTAAAAATTGCCTCAAGGATTGGTGGAATTATGTCTGAGGCTTTTTGTAGTTCGGCTGGTATTAATGACCGTGTTCTTTCTCGAAGAAGTGATCGCACAATTGGCCACCGAGATGTTTTGAATTGACACCCAAAGGCTTTTATATTTGGTTATACGTTAAGAGTAAGGTCAAAAAAGCTATACAACCAATACAAAATCTCACAGATGAAATTCTTAAAGTTATAGAGAGGATAAAACCGCAAAAGTGGATATTGGCCAAAGAAAGAAAACCTTCCTCTTTACAATAATTCTTCTTTTTTTAAAATATCAAAGTAAAATTCTTTTTTGGAAAACCTTCTACAAATGTAAAGACCTAACTTAAAACAAACATTTCAGAGTTTGCATTTACCCACATTGACCCTGATTGTTTTATTAGACCTTATTCCAAGGGGCACATATATGGACAGCATTTTGGACGTTCTCCTTATCCAGAGGAATTCTAAGTCCGATTTGAACTTCGAGTTCTTGTATTGGTACAATGCAAAAATCCGACTCATAATATTTGTATCTATATTTTTGCATTTGAAACCTTATCGGCTTAGGTGCTGAAACTTGTAAATCTTAATTATTCTATCGAGTAAACTATATGGTGAAGATAAGGGAGACCTACAATTTTACATTGACTCCAGAGGTTTAACTTCAGAGGCATTTTTCATGAGGAAAGTTACTCAAGTAGGATTTGTTAATTCCTCATAGTGCCCTTTAAAAAAAAACAATACCGAGATCTCCGACATGATAATTCTATACGCAACGAACTAACCATCAGACACCAGCCACGGGCACTAAAGTCGTAAATTAATCCAACTAAAATTAAGTGTTAAAAATTAATCTAATCTTCTAATCGTCTATATAGTTAATTTCTAATTCCTGGATTTTCAGAACAATCCCATCAATGTATCCAAATGAATTGATTGCTTCATAATCAACTCTAAGTACTTTCTGAGATTCGCAAAAAGCACAAACAAATTTAGCATATTATTCAAATCCTTACTGAGCAAACTTTTATCGACTTGGGATTTAATTCCAAATCAGTTCAGATCTCGGTGCAAGTAAATTGAAGGTGTTCTTTTTTTAGCTGTTTAATATTTCCAGAGCAAAAGTTTCCCATTACTGCCCTGGGAAATTAACTGCAAAAGGATAAACGAGAAATTAATTATCTTTCTAGCTCATCATTTCCATGGGAACAACTGTCTTCTGGTGTGAGAGTTATGGAGATATAGGAGGTAGGTTAGGTAAGGTACCTACGTTAAAAAAAAGGCACAGGGAGGAAAGCATCAAGGAAACAACTGCGACACAACGGTGAACGTGTTTCGCTACCACATTCTTTGTCCCAAAAAAAGTTGTACAAAACCAACTCCCTTTGCGTTTTAAACTTTTCTTCTTTTTATGTTTTGTTTTCGTTCTGTGGAAAAAGTTTAAAACATTTTTCATTCACTCAACCTTCCCTTTTCTATGTCTATGTAGGGTAGGTATCCTCAACTCAAGCCCTCGCACTCGAACTCCAACTCACTCTACGTCCTTTCAGTCATTCCTTTCGACGACGAGCGACGCGCAACGTTCGAGTTCGAGAAGGACGAGGTTAAGAGAATTCTAGTGTTCTCCATGTGGAATAAACGCTAGCAAACGTCATTGGGAAGTTGTTTCGCTCGAGTGTCAATTTACACATTTCCACAGGATCAAAGGCGAACAAACTTTGAAAGTCAACACGGACACTGACTATGTCCTGTGATCTCCTCGGCCACATGAGGAATTGGCCATCACCATTCTCTGCTCGCCAGAGTGTTCTTTCGTGTTGTTTTAGGCAACTTTATTTGTTTTTTCTTTTTTGTTATCCTTGTTTTATGTATTTGAGTTCACCCCTTCCTTTCCTGTCCTTTCCTCCAAAGCCAATAATAAAATACTCGTACCATAAGAAGAACGAGGGGGTTGATGAATTGGACTTCAAAGAAGGTAGGGTTTTAAGGAGGGGGAAAAGGGGTGTGGACTTGAAGGTTAGCAAGTTTTAAATTATACCCAACGGTCATCTTGTAGACGCGTATTAAGTGACTTAGCGTTTTTCGCTTACACGAAACACCATCCTATTATAAGGATTTCTCCAAGAGCAGTAAAGGGGAGAGATCCTACGTTATGTTGACCATCAGTTGAAAATGAAATGGTGCAATGCGACTTATCGTCGAAAAAGAAAGATAAATATAAAGTGATGATGATGAGTATCTGTAAAAAGTGTCACTTTCTATCAGGGACGAATTTACTGGTAAATTTGTGGTTTGGATGCAGGAAATAAAGATGAACTATTTAACTTCTGTTTCCTGAAGATATTGTTCTTAGTTTAAAAATGTTGACATTTCTTGCTCGACGTTTCAAGGTCTGTTTATTTTGAATATATCGCTTTTAAAAAGATTTCCATATGTGATAAGGATGAATTCAGACTTTTCGTCAGGAAGGGAGGGGTGGTGCTCACACAATTGCCATTAAATCGATTTTTTGTATATAAGCGCCTACAAATTTTAAAGATCCAAATATTTTAAAGTAGTACCCGTGGCATGATGGTTATTGCGTTGGACTATCATGCTAGAGGGCTTGGGTTCGATCCCTGCCTATACCATCTAAAGTTTTTTCACGGGTACTGCCTCTTGCGAGGAATCGACAAATTCTTGTCATGAAAAGTAGGTACTCTCTCAAATTAGCCTTTCGGATTCGACTTAAGACTGTAGGTCCCCTCCATCCCTGACAACAGTACCCGCACACAGGAATGGTTGAGAGTTGTAAGTCGCTAGGCCCTAGTTCTCAACGGACAGTTGCGCCACCCAATTTATTTATTTATAAATATTTTAAAGTAAAATAGCCCTGACTCATACAAAGAAAATTCACTTAGTAAGTAAATTTCTTCACTTAATAAAGAGGCAACAATGTTTTGTATGTGGAATAAGTATTTCGTAATTTGTTCACAGAGGGGTCAAAAACAATGTTTTCTACTTCAAACACCATTGGATAATAAACGGGAAGGTTTTGCTTGTCCGAAGAACTTTCTTGAGATATTTATATTAAACAACGTTATGAAAAGCTGTTAAATTCAATTGTGTTTAAAATAATTCAATTTTTAATGTCAAATGGTCAATTTGCATCTAATCAAAAATATTCTACATACATCGTCGTAGAGTAAAACAGTGTATTTTATACCTTCTGCCATTTGGAAAGTGAGAGATACGGCCTTGAGATATTTTACGGAATATTTTTTGAAAATACCGACTGTATGTAAAGAAAAAAAGCTAAGGATTTAAAAAGTTTGATATTCAATCCATTTTGGAACTTTCAAGCAGTCCCTAAAAAACCTAAAATAAGTTTAAGATGAGTTTCAGAAATTCCTTAGGGGTTCAATCCTATATAAAATCCGAATCTGATCCCTAGCGAACATAGGGCCTCTACTACTTCTACTCGCCCTCGTGTGCGATTTCCGGTGTTGTGTTTGAGCTCCTTCCAGCTATTCCTTAATTTCGACGGTTTCCTTTCGACTGTTCTTCTGCACGTGCTTCTTGGACTTTGGACTCTTTTGCGTACTTAAGTGATTTAATTCCATTTTATTACTTGTTCTGCAACGCAGTTTATACCTTTTTGAAGCGTGTGTCCAAGTCACTTTCGCATTTGTAAAACAGTGTCAATTAGTTCCTGACCTGGGTTCGTGGATACCTATTAACGAAGGTCTGCAGTTTTCTGGTAATCGTTGCTGTTATTTTTGTGGGGCTGCATCTGTATAACAGTACTTTTTTTTTTAAGTTATTTATTAATTAATCATTTACAATTAAGTTAGTATCTGCAAAGCCGTAGCTTTTCTGTAGAAAATTATTTTTCTATACAATCTTATGAATAAAGTGAGTAATTTAAAACAAAATTATAGTATTCAAAGTTTTAATTAAAAGTATCTTGAAGTTTTATAAATTAATTACGTACTTGGATTATTTAAGAAGTAATTTTGTATGTGTTTTTTTCTTTTTTTTTGAATTAGCAATATAGTTACTATTTCACAAGGAAGACCGTTAATTATCGTGGGAAAAGTATGTAGTAGTAGTTATTATAATTTCTAGGGATTTGTAACATTCCTTGGGCTCGTCTTCTAGTGTTTACTTAATATTGTATCGGTGGAGTGAATCGGTTGTCATCAAAGTACTCAACAATTGTGGTCATCTTAAAAATATCCTCCACACTAATAGTTTTAAAACCTGCCTCATTACTTTGTTGACTACTATTTTGAATGATCTTAATAGCTGCATTTTGAAGCTTTTGTATTTTTTGGGTATGTGTTTTAGCTGCATTACCCCAAGCAAGTATACCATACCGTATCTTTGACTCCATCAAAGCATAATATACTTTCTTTAAGACGCTTTCAGATGTATGGAACTTCAAATCTGTAATGGCAAATAAGGCTTTCGTGAGGTCCATTCGTAGTTTGTCGATGTGTTTATCCCAAAGAAAATGACAATATATCACCACACCCAGATATTTATAGTTGTTCACTAACTCAATGCATTCCTTCGGTGTGTTTGGGCAAGCATCATTTTCCAAGGAAATTCGCTGTAATGTTTGCTTGAAGTGTGGACTTCGAATGTGCATCATTTTGGTTTTGGAGGCGTTTATTACTAAACCGTTATCGTGACACCATCTCACAAATTCGACATTTCTGCGGAATAGTCTTAGATTTGTATTCAACCTGACAAAGTTATTCCCCCAAAACATGGAATAATATCACAAACCTAGCTTAAGACACTGCTGGCGATATCTTCTTGGAGTCCGCCTTCAGCAAAAATAATACTTCCAAGGTACTGCAAAGTCTCTACTTTATCTAATGGTTGTTGAGCAATGTTTGTGGAAACTGTGAAGACCAAGACCTTTCTAGAAGGATTAATATAACAAAACACCTGTTATGCAAATCCAACAACCCACACCAGAGGTTGGTCCCCTCCAGGGATGGAGAGGACCTACAGTTTTACGTCGAATCCGAACGGCTAATTTGAGAAAGCACTTTTCATGACAAAAATTACTCTTAGAGGATTTGTCAATTACTCGCAAGAGGCAGTACCCGTGAAAACTTTTTTTTTAATTAAGGTGGCACAGGCAGGGATTGAAACCAAGACCTCTGGCGTGACAGCCCTACACACTAACCACCACGCCCAGGGTACTACACGGCGAGATCTTAACTATTATTAAAAAGAGAAATTTTGTAAGAAGAAACTGGCAATGATATCGACAGCAGGATGATATATGTATGTACATGAAATGAAACTACTCAATAAATTGATATCGGAAAAAATAACGGCATTTCGTAATGTAAAGTGGGGTAAAAAACTAAGATCTTTATTTCCTAATACGAAACCCTTTTGGAATATTTACAAAATAATACGAAATAAAAACTGTTCTATGCCTCATCTTGAATCTTCTGGTACTTCAATTACAAGCTACGAAGAAAAAGCTGAATTACTTACCGATACTTTTGCTGCAAACCATCTCATTACACCTTTTTCAATTTATTGGTTAAAAACATGGTTAATGAGGGTGTAAATGAATTCATTAAAAAACAGAATCAGTTTTCCTGTAAGTGAAATGATCTCCACTGAGGAGATTGAATTTATTGCTTACTATCTTCAAAACAAAACCGATTCCCGTAAGACTACTTATCATTTTGAGCAAAATTTTTAATAAAATTATACTTCTTAAAACAGATCCGTAAAGCTGGAAACACCACAATCGAATTTCGAAATTCTAATGATGCAGATATTTAGGGCTCTTTTTGTGCTAATTTAGTGCTCTAATCCCGACTTGGTTCAAAAATTCCTTCCCCTCAAACTTGTGGTGTTCCCAGCTTGACATCAAGCTAGAAACACTACACCTTTAGGTTCATAATTTCAAAAAACTGATGATGAGGGAATTTAGGGTTCTTTTTGGGATCCTAAGTTAGTGAAACCCAATTACCACTCAACTCATACAATGACGGCTGTCTTTACTATTTTCGTTTCCGGTAACCTATGAATATTAAGGAAAAACAGCTTTCGTATGCATACACTTTCGGCTAAGAGGCCAGAAACCTACTGACAAAACAAAACAATTACTTTCCTCTTACTAGCATACACAAACCCCGCTGTGTTTTCAGTCAAGCTTGGAACACCACAAGTTTGAGGGGGAAGGGATTTTTGAACCAAGTCAGGATTAGAGCACTAAATTAGCACAAAAAGAGCCCTAAATCACCCCATCATTAGACTTTTAAAATTGTGTTTGGTTGAGAAAGTCTCCAAAAGTTTTAGCTTTACGTCTTAAGTTTAGGGATATGGGCTTAAAAAAACAATTTGGAGTTCCACGAACTAAGGAGCCCAAAAATAGCACTTAATGACCCAATCATTACTTTTTTAAAATTTTGTTTGGTTTAGAAAGTTTCCAAAAATTTCAACTTTGCGACTCAATTTAGAGGGTAAGGGGTGGAGATATTAATTTAGAATGTCGCTAACTTAGGAGCCCAAAAAGAGCCCTAAATTTCCTCATCATCAGTTTTTTGAAATTATGAACCTAAAGGTTTGGTGTTTCCAGCTTGACGTCAAGCTGGGAACACCACAAGTTTGAGGGGGAATGAATTTTTGAACCAAGTCGAGATTAGAGCATCATTAGAATTTTTCCAGCTTTACGGACCTGTATAAATTGATGTTCGGTTCTCGATATTTCGTGAATAATAGAAAACATTAGCTTCAAATTATTTCATACAATTTGTATTTGTTTATATAAGAAAAAAAACTTTTAAGAAATGTTATACTAAAATTGGTAAAAATTGGTTTTCGACTAAAAATCTCGTTAACTAAAATAGATTTTGAAATCAAACTATTTCATCATAATGCAAAACTTTGTTGGTAATTTAATTTTTTTTTTAAATAATTCGACACTTTTTTTTAACAAAATACGAACACCTACAAACCTCTTAAGCAAGACAAATCGGCAGACGGGATGGGAAGTTATCAGTGTGGGTCGTATCCCACCCTCTTTTTTGCTAATGTATTTATTTGCTTATTTATTTATTAACTTATTTATCTATTTATTTATTTATGCTAATAAATAGCTAACGTCACCAGCAAACCTGAGAAGGAATACAGATTATTAATGAGAGACAACAACATATGAACCTGTGTTGAGTTGAAATTCGTTTCAAAATTGACATTTGCGTAAGTTTGGCCCATTTCCATAGCTCTCGCTAAATTTGACGAAAAAATAACTGAGTACTGAAACGTCTACTATGGTTAGTAACACAGTTGCTGACTAAAAGCTTAAGCTAATCAGACAAAAGCATTTCTTCCTATAAATCATTGCATTGTGCTTTGCAGTAAGTACTAAAAACATTTTTACTTTATTTTCAGGCAGTTCATAACCAACGAACAGTTGAATGATATATTCAAGAGTGAACTGATGTCTTAGAGGCCACTTTTCCTTCCGTGATATAAAAAAATAAGGGTGAATATATTCGATACGATACCTGTTTGCAATCAAGCCCCTAGGTACATTATAACAAAGCAAAATATATTTTTACGTCCTCAATACTCCACTTTCTTGTGAAAAACGGAAATGAAAATGATACAACAACTTATATGTAAGTGATGCCACCAAAAGCTTTAAGAACAAACTTAAAGTTCGCAGAAATTCATATCTTAAAGAACACCAATACTTATATTTGATCTTTTTATTTAATTCTTACAAAAATTATTATTACTGTACTAAAGGCCTTTAATGGTACTATTGCATCCCTGACTTCCTCCGTTGTGCCATTGAACTCCGATAGCAAATGGCTTCACAACTTTTTTATCATCAGCAAGACACCAATAAAGAACGTTACGCGTTTCGTTCGTTGGTTTTATTTTCTTTTGTTGAAATTCAAAGCATATCTCAAAAGGAATAGGGGTTTATTTTTGGTCTTTTCGACCACGCACCATTCATTGCCTACCAAAACGCCACACCTTCAGTATATCAATGGCTGAAGTTTTGTGTTTTTGGTTTGAAATACAAAAGGGGGACAAACGCCAAACAAATATCGAGTGACAGAAGCTAATTTATTATTTATTGCGGTAAATATTAATAAATGGGCGATTTGTTTTCATTAGACAGCTCTCACTATACCACCTACAAACTAAGAACAGGAACAAGAGACGTCCTTTAAGATCGAAACTTTCGCGCTTTCGATTTCAAAAGAAAGAAAAGACAGAAGTTGGGTGGGTGGGACAGGACATAAATGTGTTCCTTGGGGTTTTGGTTATTTTTTAGAGGTGTTCTGTGTGCACGTGTAAACCTAAATAATGAAATAGTGCGGTAACGGTTCATATTTTTGTTACGCATTGAGTAGGAGTTATGGAATCCAACTGAAAAACTGTCAAACAAATAAAATGTTAATAATGTTATTGAAGGATGAAGGTCCTATCTGTAAATAGAAACAAAGGAAAAAAATAAGACTTATAATATGATCTTATCCTTTTTGTGTCTTTTCTTTTTCTTCCCGAATTTGTGCACATTTTTACAAAAACATAGTACCAAAAAAGGTCCTTTACAGGGTCCAAAAACAGGGCATACTAATGTCAATTGCAAAGCAATAAAAATACTTACAGCGTTTAGCAACTAAAGATAACGTTCATATTAAGCGCTTTTAAAGTGGCTTATTTTAACGTCTCATAACTGTTCCTACTACAGGGTTTTTAAATTGGCGCTGGTAGATTTGGGCGCCCCGTTGCGGGCATTTTGTTTTGGTGACATCTGTCAAATCTTTTGTTTATTATTCAGTTGTTTATGCCAAATCATCATGGCAAGTTACACGATTGAACAGCACTTTCAAATGATAAGACTTTATTATCAAAATAAGTGTTTGTTAACGCAAACGTTGCTTGCATTGCGACCATTTTACGGTAGACGTGGTGGCCCTTCACAGTAGACTCTTCAACGTTTGGTGGCCAACAGGCGACAGGTTCAGTAAACAATCAACCAACACCCGTAAGTTCAAGGAACGCCAGATCGGCCGAGAACATCGACGCGGTCGGTGAAAGTGTACAGCAGAACCCGAATCAGTCTATTCCTTGCCGTGCACTAGAACTCGGCCTTTTGCAGACTTCAACTTGGCGAATTTTGCGTCGGCCTACACCCGTACAAGATCCAACTAACCCAGGAGCTTAAAGTTCATGACCATAGACAACGCCACGCCCCGCCGTGTTTTGCTGACTGGGCTTCGAATCGTTTGAAAGAGGTCCCCAATTTTGGCCGAAAAATCATCTTAAGTGACGAGCCGCATTTTTGGATGAATGGCTGTGTTAAGAAGCAAAATTGCCGTATATGGGACGACACCAACCCGCGCGAGCTTCACCAAGTGAAAATGCATCCTCAAAAAGTTACCGTTTGGTGTGGATTTTGGGCCGTCGTGGTGGTGTAATTGGTCTGTACTTTTTTGAAAACTACGTTAGTGAGGCGGTCACCGTCAACAGCGAGCGCTACAAAACGATGATAACTAATTTCTTATGGCCCAAATTGAACCATATGGACCTAGACGACATGTGGTTCCAGCAGGAAGGTGGCGGCGGCGCGGCGTGGCGCTACGTGCCGCACAGCAAACACCATGATTGACATTTCAACATCTACCCGCCCTTATTTAAAAACCCTTTACTTAGTTAAAAGGAGGCAGGAAAAAGATTCTGACATTCTGACGCTGGCGCTGTATCGCTGAGACAAAATTGTTCGAAAAATCGGTGCATGTCGTCTTTTGTTTCAACACCCAAAATCACAAGAATAACCACCCTTACCATTGACATACTATACATATAGTACATATAGTATGTCAATGACCCTTACAGTTTGTATAAATATTTTAACGGGTTATTTAACGATAAATGACAACTAAGTTTGACAGGTGTCAATAAAAGTACTACCAACTTTTTAAACCATGAAATTAATGAATGGATTAAATACAAAATAATTGATATTATACATATTAACGTATTAACATATGGCATGTAGAAAACGTGGCGTGATGGTTATTGTGTAGGGCTGTCATGCCAGAAATCTTGGGTTTAATCCCTGCCTCTTGCGAGGAATTGACATATCCTCCAAGAGTAATTCTTGTCATGAAAAATGCTTTCTCAAATAAGCCGTTCGGAGTCGGCTTAAAAACTGTAGGTCTTCTCCATCCTTGATAACATAACTCGCACACAGGAATGGTTGAAAGTTATAAGTCACTAGGCCCTAGTTCTCAACGGAATATTGCGCCACCTAATTTATTTTTGTACACATGTCATGTCCATTTCAATTTCTTTTTTCTAAATATGCACTAGTCAAAAGAACACTAGTCGTATCTGTACCGACAGTGCACGGTAGTACACAGGTGTTGAAAAAATGTTTTCCAGTTCTACGAGTTTCAGAGAGAGAGAAAGCCTCTATTGCCTTTTACGCCTGTAAAAAAACTTTCGGTTAAAAGTGTGGCTTACAATCGAAGATGAATTTGTGGATTGATTGGTGGCCTGCGCTTAACAAGAAATAAAACATCGAGCAACTAAAATAGTTTTAAAGAATACACAATACGGAAGGCCTTCAATCCTGCCTCAAGGTTGCCTTAAATGTTATTCTGCACCTCCTACTAGTAAGCTACCATACCAACACTAATGAACTAATTTCAGCGGATATTTTGCGGCAGACACCGACTACTGCACCCCTGCCTTGAACCTCAGTACAAATTTTAAAGTCATCTTTCCTCCCAGAAAGGATTGGGAGGATGACATGGTTACGAAAGATTTCCATACCACTATCTCAACTGAATGACGGGTCAAATATGGAGTGTGGAGTTGGGTCGGGAATCTTCTCTTCTCAGAGAAGCATGCAATCAAATCAAACTGAAACCAACATGGAAACACGGCTATCTGCACTGACAGCCAGGCGGCTATTATGGCTGTCACTTTCGGTCACTACATCCTCTATACTGGTCCAACAATGTCGGGATGAACTATCCAGCCTCAACAACAACATCCGTGTCACTCTTGTTTGGTTTCCAGGCAGTGTTGCCATAATCTCAAATTTCATAATGCTAGATTTCAAATTGTATAATGCTAGATCGTATGGGAGCTCAAAAAACAAAATGCTAGATTTTAAAATCCATATAAAACGTCCATATCGATGATTAAAAAACAAACACCTTAAAAAATGCAAAATAATATTTATTTTCACATTTCAATCTTTTGAAATCAATTTTGGCATTCAAGAATGCAAAACTTAAAAACAATAATGCCAGAAAAGCATTTAGCATTATTTTAAAATTTCATAATGCTTTTCTCTTCTCTATAATGCTCTATCTAGCATTAATAATGCCGTTAACGGAACACTGGTTCCAGGTCATGGTGGCATTGATGGATCGGCATTGCGAAAAGAGTCAATATTTCTCTTGAAGCTATGAATTTTCTCAATTTTTCAGACAGAGTCCAACCACAGGTGACCGATAGGAAGCATGCAGCAAAGCTGAGGAGTATCCCTCACAACACTCACTGCCGTAGCTGCGGAGACCAACATGAAAGGGAGACTGTGATTCACTTTCTCTGTAAATATTCTGGACAGTTCTAGAATGTTAAGATTCGGAAGGTCATTCCTTAAAGATCTTAATGAACTTTCCGAGATGAAAATCAAAGACCTGACTTCCTTTCTAAATGCGACGAAATGGCTAATCGAGTCTCGCGCGAGTTATCAATCTCAGCCCCTTTTTTATAATAGGCGCACACTCAAGGGGATATTACTACCTTTATTATGTAGGAACACAGTGTGAGCACTAGGAAAAGGAGAGATTATTTGATATTAGATGTCGGTGCACATTGGTTTTGAGTTCTTGAATACTACAATGACTGGGAAAGACAGTGTGTGGTAAGGCATTTCATATTCGTGTAGTACGTCTAAAGAACGAATCTCAGTACTTGACAGTACGACCGAAGTTGAGCTCAGGGGTATAATGATGAGCATTCTTAATGAGCTTATCATATTTTCTCGTTGCAGTTCCACATCCGAAAAAGAGGAATGTGATTCTGCACAAATATGAAAAGCTAAGAGTACTATCGTCAGCGAAACAATGTATTGGATTAGAAGTTGCAGACACAGGAGATCATTAATAAAAATGACACTATTGGAGATGAAGCAGAGATTTGATAGACTTGAACCCATCTAATACTATTTGTATTGAACGATCTGAAAGGTAATTACTAATCAAATCAAGGAGGGGTTCATGAAAACCGAAAGCAAGCGCATAAAATTAGCCCTATATCATCTTTCTAATCACAAATTTTAGAGGTTAAGTCATTATAAACGATACTTGACTTCAACTAACAAAGTGCCTCCTATAGCTAACTCGAGTTCCACACCCCGACTTGCTTGGTTATCACTAGGATTAAAAAAGTGAAACTATTGCTCTGTTTGACATATCCCTCCATACCCTCTACCGCATACGGACCCATATATGGAACACCAAGTTAAACATGATTAAATTCTATTATTTTGGTAAGAGGGGGGCAGAAATGCAATATAGTATTAAACTAGATCCACTTTACAATGATAAATAGTTTTTTGTTTTCCGCGAGTTATCTTTCATTCGTCAATAATTTCATTCTTTGAAGAGTTCGTATGAAGTGCATTTCAGTACAAAAAGTTCAAGTTCAGTAGGATGAATCCAAAGATTTTTTATGGCAATCATAAACTTTTGGCTTTTATCCCTGGTGATGGGGGTCAAAGCGATGATGATCCAGCTTCATATTCTGGTGACGAATATGTTCCGCGGAATGAACACGGAAGAAGTTCAGTGGCAATTCCTGAAACAGATAGCGATTGTTCCGATGACGATGACGAACCCGAACCATTTCTTCCGAAGACGCAGTAGCGTAGCGTGAGGGGGGGGTGGGGGCAAATGCCCCGGGCGGCACTTGTTTGAGGGGCGGCAAAAAAGGGGCGGCGGCAAAAAAAAGGTTACCAAAACAAAAAACCCTGCACTTGTTTGAGGGGCGGCAAAAAAAAAAAAGGTAACCAAAACAAAAGAACCCTGAAATAATTTTCGGTAAACAGAATTTCGTATGGGGTGGCATCCAATCGACCTGTACTTCATTTAACCACAAATTTAACTTAAGCATTAGACTGAAAATCTACGATGGTAAATCTTTTGCGAATTACGATCCACCCATCACACATTCAGATGAACAACAAAATCTTAAATAACAATTGCTTCACTATTAGCGGTTGTTGCGACCGAAAATCTCAAAGAAAATTTCTGAATAAGCAACGCAGCAAAACAATCCCTCATTAAATTATTCTAGCAGAACACATATCTTTTGGGACGGGTGGTGAGGTGTCGACTCGTCGCGGCGGAGCAACGCGGCGGGTAAAGAAAAACATCGAAATCAACCCTTCACGATCACGAACATTCACGCACCAACCCAAAGTGTTCTGGTATCTGGCAGTTGAACACCTGCAAAATGCAAGTTATTTTCATTTGCTTTCGCAAATGAGCAATTTTCAGAAATCTGTTTTGGCACTAAACACGAATCTACCATTGCAAACATCACTTTGTATAGCACAGAATCTAACTCCGAATCAGATCATAGCTATGCTTCTAAAGCATTGAAAGAGAATTTAACCCACTACAAGGATTTAGATGAATTAGAACTCTTCTTGTTCAACGAGGACCAGAAGTTGTGCAGCATCTTCAAAGTAACTTTGCTGCTGTATCTACAGTTTCAGGTACATCTAGGCGGTTAACGATTGGTTTTACCGCACACTAACAAATGGCGAAAAAGTATTAAGGAGCTGGTTAGCTTATTCTCCTTCTAAAATGTCATTATTTTGTTATTGTTGCTGCTTATTTGAAGATAAGACCAGTGGTCTATTTCACCAAATTACAATTACAATCACAAATTTGTAATTGTAGTTTACAATTACAAATTTGTAAACTGATTTTCTGTTTCACAAACTACAAAATTCAATCCAACAAATTTGTAAGAAAAGAGACACAAAATATGGGAAATTGTAATTTCCAATTACAAAAAAAAAAAAAACCGTTTCACCGTTTGATTTCCAGATTTGTAAACTACAATTTTTTTGACAAATTTGTAAGTCGGCGGACAGAGAACAGAGTTAGCTATGAATAAACAACATACAATTTTTCTTGCAAGCTCAATACGTGTTGATTTCAAATACATAAGTTTTTAAGGAAGATTGTATTTACCTGCAATATTAAAGAACCTTTCACAAATGCTTTCGAATTCCTGTGGCCACCGTACACTATTTTCAAAAAAACATGAACAATAGCCGCACAAACACAATGTACGGATCTACAAACTGTAGATTTAGATACACCGTGCATATCTGCGATCCCATGATATTGGTTTCCATTTCCAAGCCAGTGTAAAGCTATAAGAAATTGCTGCATCGGTGTCAATGAAACGTTTTTTTCAGTCTCATTTGCAATTTGTCCTATTATTTCCTCCGCCTTTACACGTTTCAAGCGAAACTTTTCATTGAATGTAAAAGTATCAGAAATTGCATAATTTATACGCGGTCGATAAAATTTGTCTTCGTCTACGTACATATATGTTGCACGAAATGGTCACTTAAATCGCTATCGGTGCTACAATGCCTGCGACGACGTAACGACATTCTTAAACTGCAGACAATATTCTTATTGCAAATTACAAATTGTAATGAAATCTACACATCATCTTTCTATTGTAAGAAATTTTAATAAACTGAACAAAATTGTAAATATATTTGATTTGGTGGAACACAAACTTACAAAACAAAAATTTATTTTACAAATTTGTATTTGTAAACTACAAACAAAAAAACGTTTTGGTGAAACGCAAATAATGAAATTTCTACAAATTTCCCTTTGTAATCTACAACTACAATTTTGTAAAACAATTATCTCGTGAAACAGAAAAAATAAATTTTTCTACAAATTTGTTAAAAAAGCACTTGTAATTTACAATTTGTAAGTTGGTGAAATAGGCCACAGAGAGGGACAATCAATGTTCTGTTCAACCAATGGATTCAATAACTGGAAAAAACTTAATCCCAAAGTACAGAACCATGAGTCAGGTCCAAAACATAACATAAATGTTTGCAAATGGAAAGAATTGGAAGTAAGACTTCAGAAAGATCAAACCATTGATCAAACTGAGGAAAAACTCTTGGCTAATAAATCAAAAAAATGGCAAGAAATTCTTGTTAGAATGGTTGACATCATTAAATTTCTAGCAAAACAAACTTAAGCTTTTCGTGGCCATAGAGAAGACCCTACAAGCTCTTACAGAGGCAACTTCTTAGAGCTAGGACATCTCATCTCAAAGTATGACCCAGTCCTTCGTGAGCATCTTGTAAGAATAAAAATGAATGAAAAAATATCAACAAGTTATGTCGCCACAAATTCAAAATGAATTTATAAACATTTTAGGAGAAGAAGTGCGACATCAAAATATTTCTGAGGTGAAAAAAGCGAAATACTATTCAATAATTTTTGATAGCACTCCTGATATTTCCCACAAAGACCAGACCAGTCAAGTGTTGCGGTATATAAAAATTGAAGATCATCATATAAAAGTGGTGGAATCCTTTGTTGATTTCATTGAAACGAAAGATAAAACTGCTGAGGGCATTGTCGAGATGATCCTTTGTAAACTAAAAACCGACGGCCTCGATATAATGGATTGCAGGGGCCAAGCTTACGACAATGCCGCTGTTATGGCCGGAAAAAACACAGGAATCCAAAAAAGAATTCAAGACATAAACCCGAAAGCCCAGTTCGTTCCATGCTCAAATCACTCTTTAAATCTTGTTTGCCTGCACGCTGCTGCAACTGAGTCCGGAACATTGGAACGATGCTATGTGTTTTTTGCAATGTCAACTCATCGTTGGGACGTCCTGATTGCGACTACTGGTAAATCGTTGAAAAGGATTCAAGAAACAAGATGGAGTGCAAGAGCGGATTCAGTGGAGACCAAATACTCTTACTATGAGGATATTTTAAAGTCTATAGAAAAGCTTACTGAGACAGGCGAAAGCTTAAATACGAGAACAGATGCAGGAACTTTGTTTATAGCAATGCAATCCTTTTCTTTTCTCTGCTTTTTGGGCTTTTGGAAACCTGTTCTTCATGAAATAAATGATTGTCAAATTTACTTACAAACCGAAGGTCTTGACCTTTATCAGTGTGCAGCTAAAATCAGTGCTCTACTGACTTTTCTTGAAGACACAAGAGAAAAATTAGTCAATGCTCTTGTTTACGCAAGGAATTTGTGTGAGAGCTTAGGCATTTCCTTGGATCCTCCCAGAAGGAAAAAAAGGAAATACATCTTTGGTGATGGAAGCACAGATGTTGGTCTGTCTCATGACGAAGAGTTGAGAAGAAAATTGTTTTCTTCCTTAGATAAAATCATCGTCGAAAACAAGGAGAGATTTAACCAATTGCAAAGTTTGGCCAAAAAATTCGACTTTCTCTCAGCTTCCAAGCTACTGGCTGAAAATTTTGATTACGATTCGGAACTTGCATTCAATGAGCATGATGTATCTCCCCATGATTTCAAAATAGAACGTGGTCGATTAAGAGCCTTTGCATCTTCCTTGGAAAGACTTAACGATCTTGAAAGAACAAACCCGCTTGAAATATTAAATTTCATAGTACAGTCGAAGTTAGAAACAAGTTTGCCAAACATTACCATTATGCTGCGTATTTTTTTAACAATAGCAATAACAATAAGCAATGCCGGATGTGAGAGGAGTTTTTCAAAACTAAAACTAATAAAAAACTGTCTCAGGTCAGCAATGAGTACTCTAAGGTTAAGTAATCTAGGAATTCTAGCCATAGAAATGCAAAAAACTGATGCGATTGACACCGAAAGAATAATAAAAGAATTTGTGTGTAAAAAACAAAGAAGACAAATAATTTAAACATTTTCTACGTTTTATAAATTATTAAATATCGGTAACGTACATAAGTCAATGTCAGTTGAGTTGCTTGCCACAATGTAATTAAAAAAACCAAATTTGCTTAATTTAAAAATCGAAACAAATGTTCATTAAAAATAAAAATATACGAAACTTTCCTTATTAAAATGAATACAAAAATTAAATTTTTGCTTTGTACTAGTAATAACCAAAATGAAGTGATTTAAAAAATTAAATATAATTTCTTAATCTTAATTTATTTTTTGAGCTTTATTTTATAGTGAGTATGCAATTTAAAACATTAACCAAATTTGAATGTTAGGTTCCTTAAAATGTGGTTACTTTCAATATGGTTTTAATCGATATACATCACCTACAAATAAATGGATACTCTGTAAGTATAGTTCATTATGGAAGAAATGGTAGTGTTCACCAACTTTGACAACAAAATTTGGGGCGGCAAAATTTGATCTGCCCCGGGCGGCAAACACCCACGCTACGCCACTGCGAAGACGACAAAATCCAAATCGAGGAAAACAAAGCCTGATAAAATTAAGTGTGTAACACAACATTTAGACCCCTTTGACGGGAGCATTTTAAGTTTACAGGATTAACGCAGTTACCAAAGTTCATTGGAAAATTGGAATCACCTGCAGATTTCTTTTTATTCCTTTTTTCAAATGAGCTTGTTGACACGATACTAGAACAATCAAACCTCAAAGCTGTAAAAGATAATATAAACAAAACAGCAAACATTTGTAAATATGAAATGGAACAATTTATAGGTATGACAATTTTCATGTCAATAGTAAAACTACCTGCATCGCGTCACTATTGGAACAAGTCTATAGGCCAGTCACAAATTTAGGAAATTATGACATCCAACAGATTTGAAGCCATAAAAACAATCCTCACTTTAACGACAACAACAATTGTATTCTCTTTGGAAATCCAGGACACGACAAGCTTTGCTTTTTAAAGTGCGACCACTTTTGGACGGCATCAGGCAGCACCTACTACTCGTGCCAAAAGAAGAATTTTTAGCAGTTGACGAACAAATAATTCCAACTAAAGTTCGTCCTGACCTGAAACAGTATTTAACCCGGCAAAACCTCATAAATGGGGATACAAAAATCAAGTCTTGAGTGGGGTATCATGATTATGATTTTGATATTTTCGTAAGTGATCAAGGTAACACTCGTCCTGAAGGCGCTCCTGACTTAGGTGCTAGTGGAAATGTGGTTACTCGTCTTACGGAAACTGTACCCAGAAATGTTAATCACAAAATTTTTTTGACAATTGGTTCAATAGTCCTAAACTCCAGATTTATCTAACGAAAATAGGTCTACAGTAGACGCTCGACATAGTGAAGTAATAAAAACCAGCCATGTTCACTATTTCGAGATTGTTCACTATTTCGAGCGGGAGGCTAGAAACGCTTTCGAAAGTTAAATTTGATCAAAAATGCACATTTTGTTCAGTGTGAAGGTAATTATAAAGGGTGTCCCAAAATTAACGCAGGATTTGAATTAAATAGAAAACGCCGTTTTTAGTCTTTTGATAGTTATATTTTTATTGACTCGTAAAGTACATAGGATAGGGTTATGTATGGAATAACACATCGGACAAATGGCCTCCACGGCTTTGCATGCACATGCGCACTCTTTTGTTGAAATTTTCCATGACCATTCTGCATAAATGTGGCTGAATTTCGTTGATGCAGCATTGAATCTCCTCCTTTAATGCACGGGTGGTTGTGCACTTGTTGACATAGACTTGTGATTTCAAATAACCCCATAAAAAGAAGTCTAATGGTGTTAAATCACACGATCTAGGAGGCCAATTTTGATCACCGAAACGAGAGAGTACACGACCTGGAAATGTCTCATGCAGTAATTGAATTGTTTCACGGGCTGTATGACATGTGGAAACGTCTTGTTGAAACCACATATTGGACACATCAATATCATCCAATTTTGGCAGAAAGAACTGTGTAATCATGTCACGATATCGAGCACCAGTAACAGTCACTGCTTGACCAGCATCATTTTCAAAAAAATATGGCCCAATTATGCCTCCAGCCCAAAATCCACACCATACAGTCACGCGTTGTGGATGCATTTGTTTTTCGACAATCACATGTGGGTTCTCCAAACCCCAAATGCGGCAATTTTGGCATTTGACAAAGCCATCAAGATGAAAATGTGCTTCATCGCTTAGGATGATTTTGCTCGAAAAATCAGGGTCCATTTGTTGATGTTCAATAATCAATTCAACGAACTCTCTTCTCTGTCCATGGTCATTAGGCTTCAATTGTTGTGTTAATTGAATTTTGTAAGCATGAAGCGCAGATCTTTGGTGAGTATACGCTGTAGAGAGAGAGGTTCTTGAAATTTGCAATTCTTGTCCACGACGACGTCGAATTGAGGTTCCTGGATTGTCAGCAACACTCTCACGCACTGCTTCGACATTCACATTTGAACGGCTTGTTTTTGGACGACAAGTGTGTTTGGCGTCTCCAACGGATCCAGTCTCCATGAATTTTTCAATTAATCTCTTCACAGTTGACGAAGTTAAAACACTATTCCGACCATATTTTGTATGAAATTTTCGAACTGCAGCCGCCAAGCTTTCACTATTTTTGAAATATTCCTTGATAATGAAGACACGTTGTTCTATCGTGTAACGCTCCATTTTTATTAACCCTATACTGTTAGCTGTCAAATTGCTTTTTTTCAGGGTTGCCAACACTTCACTGCACAAATGGCGGCAAATTCAAATCTTGCGTTAATTTTGGGACACCCTTTATTTATTTAATCAATAAACAAACATTTTAATCAAGAAACAGCAAAACAAAAACAAAAACAATTCATAATACATACTTTTATAAAATAACATAAAACAAAAACATTTTAACTCATAAAAAACGAAAAAAGTATTACATTTTTGGAAAGTAGTTTGTCACTTTTGTCTGACTTAAATTTAAATTAATTTGAATGGCTTTTTCTTGCAATCGTTTCAAGACTATAACATCAGAAGAGTCTGTATTATTATGTCCCGCCCACTCAATTATCTTATCAAAGAGAACGACAGCATCCTTTGAGAAAACGGAACATGTTGGTCGCTCCATTACCAACTGCACATCTTCTTCTTCGTTTTCGTTTTCGGCTTCTTCAATATCCGACAAGACTTTATCTTCGTTCCAATCGCCTATGTCACCAGGTGTATGCGTTATGCCTTCGTTTAGATGATTGAGTAGATTAATCACCTCTTCAGAAATATTTTGTATGTCCTTTTGCCTAAGAACTTTAAGGGGAATATCATCTTCCTCATCAAAATGTTCGTTGGATTCAAAAATATTTTTCCAACACTTTGCAATGACCGCACCATCTAAGCTATCCCAAGCCGATCGTAAATTGAACACCGCATCCTTGATCGTGATTTCTTTTACCGCTTCGCAAATATTTTTTAAAGCAACATAAGAAAATTTTACGTTTTGTATATTTTTTGCATCTTTGTTATCATTTCACTACCTACCTTTTTCAGCTGCAATAATTGACAATAACAAGCTTTTTCTATAAAAAAGTTTTGTCAGTCGGATTACGTTTTGGTCCATCGGTTGAATGAGTGGAGTTACATTTGGTGGCATATAGATGACTGATATGCAGCCATCTGATGTTTGCAGCTGATTTTCCGGAGGGTGACTAGGAGCGTTATCCAAAATAAGAAGAGCTTTAAGTGGCAAATCATTATTTTTAAGAAAGTCTTGAACTTCTGGAACAAACTAATTATGAAACCAGTCTTTAAATATTGCTCCTGTCATCCAAGCTGATTTAGAGTGTCGGTAATGTACGGGCAAGCACACATTTCTAAATGGGCGAGGATTTTTGGCTTTTCCAATTACAAGAGGTTTTACTTTATGGCGACCTGAAGCATTGTTGCAAGCCATGAAAGTAATTCTTTGTTTTTCGGCTTTTCTTCCTGGAACAGTCTTCTCAGCCCACGAAACATATGTTTTTCCAGGAAGAAGCTTCCAATATAAACCTGACTCATCAGCGTTATATATTTGATCTGGCTTGAGATCCATACTCTTTATTTTTTCTTGAAGAACTCGTTTAAAAGGGCAGACCAGTTCTGGTTGAGAAGATAGCTTCTCTCCGGATATTTTCAGATATCGAACTCCATACCTTTTTTTAAATTTTTGTAGCCAACCACCGCTTGCAACAAAACCATATCTGTTACCATTTATTTTGTCCAGTATAGAAATAGCTTTTTGTTTCAATATCAGTCCACTCACAGGCAGATTCTTTCTACGTTGCTCCAAGAACCATTTATACAGCCTTTTTTCTACATCTGGAAGTTTGGATGTCCTCAAAGTTTTTCTTTTTCCAGGGCCACAATAAGTCTGAGTCGCCGTAGATGTTATATTGTCCCTCTTTTTATATATGGAACTTACGGTGGATCTGGCTATTCCATATTTTTTGGCCAAAAACGTTGCCGAAGTACCTGTTAAAAATGTGAATTAACCACATACCATTTATTCTTTAAGTTAAGAAATGTATAACACCTGCTGACAGCTTCTTTAATACCTCAGTTTTTTCAAGCAATGTTAAATGCTTTCGGGCCATTCTAACTTAACAATGCACTAAAATTAACCAGATATACTCTGTCCAACAAAAATAGTCAGTACACGTCTTATGGGAGAGCTTTTTTCTTGCAAATGGTGCCAGTCAGTGGTTTTATTCCCTTTTTACCTACTGAAAAAGAAAATTCAACCACTGACTTACACATAAATTGTTGTTGTAATTACGCTTCGACGAGCGTATATCCCCACAACCTTTACCATGCGCAGCCAAAGCCACACTGACACTGATAAATAATGTGTTCACAAACAACCCTCTTCGTATGTATTGAAAATAAGCAGATTGTTATTAGAGTTACCATTTCCACGTTAATGCAAATCATGGTGGATTTTTCTTTGGATTTTGTTTGGGAGCTTTCAGAATGTGTGCTTTTTTAAAAGCTTTTGAGAACAAATATGGGAATGGTGTTGTCGCTTGCTGTTTTTCGGTAAGTGAAGTTTATTTATTATTCTTCGTAAATTAACCCTTTGTTCCCGGAGATATCCACTTTTTCAAATATTTGTATAAAAACTTAAAATTTATATAGAATGTTTATAATGAATAATGCATTTAAATAAAAAAAAAAATATTCACTAAAAATTAAGACCAGTAGGAATATAAAGAAAAAATATAGAGTATTTGGTTTAATTGCGAAACCACTAGGAAGCAAAGGGTTGAGTTTAAGCGAAAATTATTTATAATACATTGTGTAATTATAGATGGTGAAAAATAGTGATTTTGTTCATAAAAAAAATATTCTTTGAAAAAGTGTTTATTTATACGGTGTTTTATAATCAGTGCCAAAAAAAGAACTGCTTTTATTTTATTATAAATCTGTGCTGTGTTGTTTATAAATTGTGTATTTGTGAATATTGTGTGATACAGAATCGAAAATGTTCATTATTTTTTCATAATTGAATTTATGTTACTCTTAGTTTTCACAAAGGGGTTTTTGAATTCGGGATTATGTACATAATTTATAAATTTTCTTAAACGGAATTTATTTTTAACTTTCAATTTAAAATCAAAAGTTGGTATCCCTACTAATATTTATCAGAGCTTTTTCGAAATTTATAATGGACACTACGGAAACCCTGTAATATTTGCTCTCTCTCACAGCTTAACGAGATTTCACTTCAGTCAGAGTGAGAGGTAAACGTCCTATCTTCTCTGTACTGACTATTTTTGTTGGACAGAGTATAGGTGTTTACGCACAGAAAATCCAAACAAAAATGAGAATATTGCACACATTTCAGCAGTTGGTCGAATTTGTTTTCAAAATTACAATGTTGTACAAAAGTAAAAACACAGCAAGAACTTGTGTTTAACTGAGTCAAGTGGTTGCTTTCTTTTGTAATTCAGTGTAAAATATACATTAATGAACGGTAAAATTTGCTCGTAGGCAGTCGACATGCTGTAGACGCATTGCAGCTGCAATGTTCTTGTTCAAACCTGAGAAAAAATATGTGTTCACTATATCGAGATTTTTATTGTTCACTATTTAGAGTAGTGCATGTAAAATTTTGGGTGTTCACTATATTGGATAGTTCACTCTTCCGAGATTCACTACATCGAGCGTCTACTGTATTGCCATTAGGCACTATGCGATTAAACCGTATTCCGAATATTGAAATGCCTTCAGAAAAAGAGCTCAAGAAAAAAGGAAGATGAATCTACTTAGAAAAAGTTGCCTTCCTAAAAGGGTTTCGGATAAGTGCTGTCACATGGTTTGATAACAAGCAAGTTCATATGCTTTCTACATTATGTAGGAAGCGAACCAGCTACTACAAAACGAAGATATTTTAGAAAAGAGAAAATGTATAAGGAAATAAAGTGAACTTAGGCTATAACAGTTTACAATCCGCACATGGGAGGTGTTGATTTATTAGACTCTATGCTTATTTTATATAGACCTCAGTGAGAACTGACAAAGTTGACCACATGCCTGAATGGCAAAAAAATCGTCAAAAACGCAAAGTTTGTCAACTAAAAACCTATACCAAATGCAAGAAATGTTATGTCTTCTTATGTTATAATGATAAGAGAAATTGCTTGGTTAAATTCAACGAATAACAGATAGGTATTCAACATTTAACCTTGAATGCTTAATGTACCATATATGGCCCTTAATTTTTTGACTGAAATTGACTTTAATGCATGATGACCCATATATGGCCCATATGTAAAACTATATATATTTGTAAAAAAAAAACTATATTAAACTTTTTCTTAAACGTAAATATTTAAAAACTAATGCTACAATTTTTTTTTTTCATTGACTTAATAATTCATGCAGTAGAGGGCTAAAGCCAATTAATACCTACTTTCCCTGCAAAAGATTCTGTGTCACCAATCACAATGTTTTTTTGTAACAACATTCCAAAAACAACATAATTTAATCCTTCCCTTGTTACATTGAAATGAACTTTTCAAAAACAAACAAACAAACAAAAATAAAAGTTTATTTTTTAAAATATTTTCCAGCTTCGAGTAAATACAAATCGAGGTATCCCACCAGGACCATTTGAAAAATATAACAAAAAATGAAAACAAAAATAAAAACATTGTTATTTATGCATGATGCTTGCTCACATTAAACCATCAGACAAAATACACAAATGCACAGGCATACCATCCGCATCCCGTTACCGTCATCCTTAAAGCATCATCATCATAGCATCGTTTCTGTGACTCTGTTTTCTATGCTCTCGATCTCGTCTCAGATTCAGCTTTAGCTTCAGCTTCAGCTGACTATATAACTCAAACTCAATCTCCATTCGTTATCCTTTTTCATCAGTTTTGTGTCTGATTTTTGCTTGCTTTCCTAATTAAGAGCATCAGAATCAGAATAGCAAATAAAAACGGATAACAAGCTGAAAGCAAACAAGTGTAAATGTGTGTTTTCATATGCACATTCAAAGGATAATAGAAACAAAAATGCACAACTCCCGGTCCCGAGGACGAAGAAGAAGAAGATGCTATCAAGTTGATGCTATCGTTGTCGTTGACTACTCGTTGTCGTCATCGTCGCCGCCGCCTTTCTCATGGTCGTCGTCCTCGTCGTCGTCGTTGTCATTGTCGTTTTCGTCCTCGTGCGTCGTAGTCTTCGTCGTCGTAAACTTCAATGTGCCAATGTTGGCACAACCACATGTTCCAAATAGATTCATTCGAGCTGCCATCGTCGTCCTTTAGTTTTTTCTGCCTTACTGCTGCTATAAGTTCCTTTTTGTGAGTTGCGACTTGTGACTATGTTTTGTCATAGAGTACACATAAAAACTAGTGCAGAAAATAAATAAACAAAACGTTAACAAAGGATACGTGTACATTTAAACAATCACAATCCCAAATGAAAGAAACGCACCTTGATAAACATAAGAACCATAACCTGGTTTATGTGCTGTGCTGTAGTTTTTGTTCTTTGTTGGATGGAAAAAGGGTATCACATCAGTTGTATCCTTTTTTTACTTTCCACACAAGCACAAGAAAACAGTAGCTAATCTAGCTTTGCACTCGTTTAGTTAAGAATTAAATTATAGGTTACCCCTTTTCAAGATTCGTTTTTATTCAAAAAACTTAGGGGAAATATTTTAAACAGCGCGTGGCTTTAAAATATTATGGTGCATGACTGATTCTCAGTTTTTACAAAGTCTCCAGGATTTGGGTATAATAATTCGAATCACGTTTACGCTTTGTAACGGGTTATCCATTTTGCGGTTTCAAAAGTATGGGACTAGAATTCGACATCTGTCATTTAGTTGAAAGTCTGACATTTACGGAAATGGATCACTTAACTATCGCACAACGTATACAAATTGTTAGAACACTAAAGATCTACGACCTATCATCATTCCTTTTAAGACCTTAGAAAGATTGATTGATATCCATTTAAAGCGAAGTATTGAAACCAGACTTCTGTCTACGTCTCAACATGCCTACTGTAAAGATAGATCGGTGGAAATGGCGTTTTACACACTAGTACGCACCATCCCTTAAAGAACTCTTACGTCGTTTTCAATTGGCAATCTGGAAGTGAAAAAAAGCATTCTGAATGCGTTCAATTGGGCAAAAGTGACAGTTCTAATTGTGAAAAGAAGAGAATTTCCATTCTGGTTTTAAAAACAGAATCAGAAGCAGAATCACTCACACATTCATAAATTTTAAATGTCACTTCCTCCATGTTTGCAGCACAAAAACAAAATGAAATTTAGCGCGAATACACATATATGTGACACATGTCATACTCAACCAATACATTCTCACCAAACTTCAGATTCTTCGGAATAAAAAAAAACTGTTCAATTGGGATTCCGAATCGAAGAACAATTCCAGATTGCCAATTGAAAACGACGTTACAAAATGCCTTAGACAGACTAATACTTTTGGCTGATCGATAAACCAAATTAGTCCTATTTTCGTGGAAATACAAAATATAACAAAATTCCATTGTTAACCCTCCATATGTATATTAAAGGAATACAATTAATGTTCTAAGTAGGTACCTGGGTCTTATTTTAGACAAAAAACTAAATTGGAAACGCAATATACAAGAAAGATTTATAAAAGCTACTGTAGCTCTCTTTTCTTGCAAAAAAGCTGTTGGTAATAAATGGGGTTTACAACCGAATCACGCATTGCTTATACACATCGGTAATCAGACCGATTTTAATGTACGGTGTGGCGGTATGGTGGACTGCTTTAGAAAAAGCTTGCCTATGCATAAGCGCATCGCTTCGCACGACCCCATCTGCGGCACTGGATACCCTACTCTACCTAACACCTCTTGTTATATATAGCAAACAAATAGCTGCAAGCTCTGCTATTCGCCTAAAAAGTTTATAGCAGTGGGTAAACATAACAATAACATTGGCCATTCCGTAATTCTTAAGTATTTAAAATCAATTCCACACAGACTACACCATCCCCCAACTGCAATTCGACAGAAATTTCCAGATTTTTATACCTTTCAAATCTTTCTAGGAGGATAGCACGTTCCTGGAAGACGAGTCAGTCCACTTTTATACAGATGGATCAAAAACAAGTGGAGGTGTGTACTCTGAACGACTAAAATTAAGTCTCTCATTCAATTAATTTTCAATTCAATTAAGTCAACCATTGTAGCGTGTTCCAGGCAGAGCTTTTGGCGATAAAAGAAGTCTAGTCCTGGCTTGAAGAAAACGTGATATCAACATCTGATATCCGTATATTCTCAGATAGTCAGGACGCTATCAAATATCTGGACTCTGTCTCTACAAACTCTATAACAGTCCATAACTGTCCATCACCTCTAATGGAGATGGCACAACCGTTTAATATTCAACTTTGCTGGGTGCCGGGCCATAGAGATATTCCAGGTAACTGTAAGGCAGATGAACTCACCTGGAACAGTACAGTACATTAGTACAGCCCATTCTACCACGTTTGGCAAATGCTGGCATACCAATCGCTACTTGTAAACTATTGCTAATGCAGGACGCTGTGAAGAATGCAAACACCAGGTGGAACAGCATCACCACGTGTCACAAAAAACATCTGGCCTACACTAGATTTAAAGCGATCAAAGTGCTTGCTATCTCTAAGCAGAACGCATATAAGCTCGATAATAGGTGTCATAACCGGACACTGCCTAATAGGAAAACGCCACGCGGCTAGGCGTATTCTCAAATGACTTTCGAAGAAGCTGTATAGATGAGGAAGAGGAGGAAGCACTTCTTCACCTTCTCTGTAAATGCTTGCTTTAGTTCACAAACGCAAGAATTACCTAGGAGAATTCTTCTATAATGATCTAAATCATATTAATACAATCAGCCTCTCGCGTTTCGTAAGGGACTTAAACTGGTTTCATTGAGCTTAGAAGAAAGCCTCAACATTCATGTGGCATCCTACTCCATCACGGACAGCCACTTTAACCTAACCTTACCTACTACAAAAATGATGATTCTGCAATAGCCACATATAGTGCTTTAAGAGGAGATTATGGTTTACATAATCATCCAACTACGCATTTTTATTTTATTGATGAACTTGTTCCGTAATCAATTTGTAACCTTCTTCATATTCAAGTTTTAAGACAGCCGATAGTAGCGAACAAGAACTAACCTAACAATGGGCAGACGACATAAGGGACTTGAAAGTAAGGCAAGTTTCTTCCATCTGATTGGCCAGCTGCTGCCAAAAAATTGCTTTCCAATTAAAGCAACTTTATTTTAAAGTTAACTGGAAAGTTAGTCTAGAAAAATCCCCCTAACTATCAAGTCACTTCCAATTATGTCAAAATGACAGCTAATCATAATTTTTCATTCAACTGAAAGCTGAACTGTATTGCTCTGTAATTCATTTATTTTCTGCACAGTTCCATTTAATGGACAGGTTCAGACGAGATAAGGGACTTGAAAGTAAGGCAAGTTTCTAGTATCTCATTGGTCAGCAGCCAAACAATTACGTTCCAATTAAGGCAAAATTTAATGGAAAGTTGACTGGAAAGTTAGTCAAGAAAAATCTCCCTAACTATCAAGTCAAGTCTACATATGTATGTCAAAATGACAGTTGATCATGTTTTTTTCATTCAATGAAAACTGAACTTTATTACTCTATAAATTATTATTTGTTGTCTGCACAATTCCATTGAATGTTTTGTAGAAACGAGTTCCTTCTCAAATTGGAAGAGAAATAGGTAAAATTACTTTACTATACAAAATACAAACCGTGCTGGGCTTTTACATACATTGCTTGCCTGAAGACGATTTTGTAAACATTCCTAGTTTTTGTACAATGAACTGTAGGTAGAGGTAAGTGAAGTAAATTTCTGAGTTTGAAATGTATTACATTTGAAAAACTAACTAGTTGCCTTTGTCAAAATTTACCTTCAAAGAATCACGTTTAGTTCAAATGAAGTCCCTTGTGTTGTCGGAACCTGACCAATTAAATCCAACTTAACGAAAGATCAATTCACTTGGAAATTTTCGGTGCCTTAAGGCCCAACTATAATAGACATAAGCAAACATAAGCTTATGTCAAAAACCCAACGAAAATTCACTTAAGTTTGTGAAATTACTGCGGATAGCCATAATGCAACTTTGCTCACGCATCTACATGTCAAAATAATATCAACACAGAATGACAATTGACAATGAAAGAATACACAACAGATACACAGAATGAGATATTCATGTGCACACTGTATGTTTGTGTGCCAACTACACAGGAGATTTTTCTCTCCAACTAAATGTCTGATATGGATATCTGATATGTTTGATATCTGAAGGTTTTCATTTCATTTCATTTCACTCGTATTGAGATTCTTTGTATTCGCACCTTTACTTATGCGCGCATATGCTAGCTTATGCCTATTATAGTTGGGCCTTTAGGGTGATAAATGAAAAAAAGAATAACTTACGTGTTCCATCAGTTATTTGTAATTTACAACAAGCATCGAAAGCACTATTGAAAATTTTCACTTCTTCACATGTATTCACCTTTAAGATAGCCATAAGGAAGAACTGTTATGAGTAATTAAGTTTACCTTTACAAAAGGTTTTAACTTTTAACTATATTTCATGACAGTTGAGTATGTTTATACATTTTATATTTCCATCATGCTCCATTGTCAAACAGCTTTTAAATGCAATAAATGCGAATCATTCAACCCATCTCAGACTCTTTTCATTCCTATGTATGTATATAATGTATGCAGGTATATTATTCCCACTGTCCTAGTTCTAGGGCAAATATGAACGCAAATAAAAGCATAAACGGTTCAGCGGATGATGTCTTGTTAATAGCAAATAGTTTAAATGTCATCTAAAGGAATTCCTGCGTATTGAAAAAGATATATGTACCTACTTTTCTGACATATAATTTCTGTTTGACTGGATAAAAGATACATTAGATCTTTTTCAAACCGAACTTAAAAATAAAGCTTTTGAAGTAATGAGAAATATATACGTGGATAAGCGATACAAAAAAGTTACATCATATAGAGTTCAGTAGGTTAACATTTTTGAATAGGTACTCGTACATTCATATTTGCAGATATCTATGCAATTTTGTGTAAGGTTTGTTTAAAGACAATATTTTAAACTCTTAAAATATAGTTTAATGGGATTTTCCATTGGTGAAAATTGATATTTTTAGTTATGAATAAACTCTTTTTAAATAAGCAGGTTCAGACAACATAAGGCATGTTTTGCCCCCATTAATGAAGTTTGCTGAAATATGTAAGCTTCGTTTCAACCTTACTTTGCAAAACCTGACAAAATGCAAAACTATTTGAAAGGTTGAATTATAAGCTTAGAAAAATGCTTATGTGGACAAAGCAAAGAACTCGCTTTTTAGTGTTTTTTATGCAACACTAGAGAAAGTCCAATACTGGCGGGGATGATAATAATAACTAAATAATCGAAAACCGTTATCCATTTTAAAGTAAAAAATCAATTTTTAGATCAAAATGTGAATACACCAATCAAACACATCATAAATCAAAAATAAATCAATTTATTTTGCCCAGTGGAATGTAAAAAAGGAGAAAAATGAAGCCGTTTTGACAGATCAAAAGCAAATAAATTGATTTATTCAACCTATGGAAAACCCTATAAGCAAATGACATCGCAAAATATAGTGATGTATTATCAACCTGTTGCACTGACATGAAACAAACAGGGATCAAATCATGGTCCTAAGAGTTTTCAACGGTTATTTATTTGATTTTTTAACGCTCCCTCAGTCTTTTAAAATTTAAACTTTTTCCTTTGAAAATTTCTCCCAAATAAAGCAAAATAAATGATGAAATGCCAAAATCATCAGAGCAACGGATTCTAGATTCTTGTAACTTTTCAGTTTTTGAAGTTGAGGTTTAAGCGTTGGAAAAGCTAGTGAGCGGAACGTGGCAGAGGGGAAATCATATGTATTTTTAAAATATCTCTGCACTCAAAGTTACAACAACGGAACTCAAAACTCTTAAACAAAATCAACTTAAGAAAATGATCATAAACAAGCTTCGCTCCTTGAAAAAAAAAACACATCGTTTACCCCTTTTCAGTCCAACAATCAATTTAAGTCCCAGGAATGATTGTATACACCGCATCAGTTTCCGTCAGTTTGTTTTGTCCTCGGCCCATAAGTGCGTGAATGGGAAAGTTGTTTTTCTTTATTTTAAGACACCACCATATCGTGCGTCGTCGTCCTTGTTGCCATTGTCACCATACCGACCCTACCGATCCTGATCCTATTTGTTTATCCAATTTAAATGGAAAGGGTATATCATAAAAATGAGAACCTTTAAGAATGTTCAAACTAAATCACGCTCAAAAATTCGTGCAAGCACATCAAGAACGTAATCTCTTCGAAGATATCTCTGGTGTTCCATCGATTTGTGTCCTTTCGATGTTCCTTCATCGCATCATCATTGTTGTCGTTCGTCGTCGTCCTTTGTCGTCGTTGACATCGTCAAAGTCGTAGTTGGTTGATGTCCCTGTTCCCAGTCATTCGGTGGTTGGTATTTCAATCGTTTTCATTTAACTTGATATGCGTTTAGTCTAGATTTAGATTCCAGGTTTGGAAGCCTTTCATTCAATGGGGGTATATGTATGTGACGAAGCCTTTTTCGCATTAACCGAAGGATGAAGACGACTGCGACAACGACATCGACAACATTGATGCTGAAGGCTTTTATTTTATTTTTTTTGCGACCCTCTGATAGAGCACGTGCGATTATTTCCTAACATCAAATCTAAAAATCAGGATATGTATTTTGCATAAATTGTGAATTGTTTTCGAGAAAGGGTTTTTTGTTTGTATTTTACGTTCAAATGACTAAAACGATATGGCTTGAAGGTGGTGATGTTGTTTTCTTGACAAAACGAAATCAATTACGTTTAAAGAGGAGACATACAAACCTTTGGGAAAGGGTATACCTTACCTACATACCTAAACATAATGAAAGTGTTTCCATCGATTCCCTGGAGGTTCACTTTGCACGTTATTTTCTTTTTTACATTTTCTATTTTTGTAAAGAAAATTGAAAGCCTTTTTTTGGCGCCCAATATTCAGGACACGTGAAATTATCATCTCAAAATGTATACAACATAACATAAAACGAAACTCAAGTCTAAATGGGGAAAATATTAAATAGAATTGTGTAGACTTTCAAATGAAATGTTTATAGATTTGTCAAAGGAATCGTTTGCTTTGAAAAGTCGTTTAAATATGTCACAAACAATAAAGGCAAAATTGCTTTATACAGTTGATTGAAGTACCTACATACATATGTACCCGTTTACCTATCGAACTTTCAAATATCCTGCATCAAGCCATAATACGCAACTTTGTTATTATGTCTCAAGGACATTTTCCATATAAAAACGATTTTGTAGACTATGGCAGTTGTGAATCTTAATAGAATGAGAGATTGACAAATAAGTATAAAATTTTAAATGCTCTTATAGCATTTCTAAACATTCTCTATCTACTTTTACGACATATGACTCCTACAGTAAACAGTTTTTCTCAATTTGATTAAGATCCGGAGGAAGTTCCATTGTTTGCGGGGCCCTAACTTCTTACCTACTTACTGAAGGTGGCGCTACAATGCTGTGGTCCTTACCCCAACGGTCTCTAGCTAGATGTCTCCAGTTGCGCCCTCTAAGTTGGATGAGGTAACTTTCCACTTGTGTGCTCCACCTGATCCACGGCATCGCTATACAACGCTAGATGACTTCGAAGACTTGCCGAAACGGAGCGTCGGTTTCTATTCGCTTTACGTGACCCAGCCATTTCAGGACTTTTGAAAGATAGTGCCTCTATTGTTGACATGGGAGCTCTGCACTGTTCTTTTAAGGACGATGTTAAGGAAATTGAATGACAGCGCATCACCTTGTCTAAGGTCTTCTTTGACATCGAAAGGTTCGGTTAAGTTGTTTCGAATTCTCCATGGTCATCCTGCAGGGATGCCAAAACTAAACATGGTTCTCGTCCCTGAAGATGGTGTCATATGCTGCCTTAAAATTGATGAAGATATGGTGGGGGTCGATTTGATGTTCTTGGGTTTTTGAAAGGATATGTCGTAATGTGGCCTTTCCTGGTCTAAAACCACATTGATAAAGACCTTTCGGGTTGTTGACGATGGGCTTTAGACGTTCACATATTACGGCAGAGAAGATTTTGTAAGCGATGTTACGTAGGCTGATGCTTCTATAGTTGGTGCAGTTTAGAGGGTCTCCTTTTTTCAGTACCGTGCAAACAATACTGAGGTTCCATTCATCGGGCATGCTTTCTTCCGACCAGTTTTCACAGATAAGTTGGTGCGAACTTTTAATCAAATTGTATCTAGCTGATTTGAAGATCTCGGTATTCAAACCATCTGCTCCAGCGGCTTTGTTAGACTTCAGCTTATATATGGCAATCTTTATTTCATCTTACGTCGTTTTCAATTGGCAATCTGGAATTGTTCTTCGATTCGGAATCCCAATTGAACAGTTTTTTTTTATTCCGAAGAATCTGAAGTTTGGTGAGAATGTATTGGTTGAGTATGACATGTGTCACATATATGTGTATTCGCGCTAAATTTCATTTTGTTTTTGTGCTGCAAACATGGAGGAAGTGACATTTAAAATTTATGAATGTGTGAGTGATTCTGTTTTTAAAACCAGAAGGGAAATTCTCTTCTTTTCAGAATCAGAACTGTCACTTTTGCCCAATTGAACGCATTCAGAATGCTTTTTTTCACTTCCAGATTGCCAATTGAAAACGACGTTAGTCGGGAAGACGGGATTGTTGGCTTTTTTCGTCTATATTGAATAGATCATCCTAGCAGAAGTGGTGCTTCCATATTCTTAGCATTGACTGCGGTTTCACTATGATGTTTCCACTTTCGTCTTAGCAGCCTTCGGTTCGAGGTTTACATAAGTATGTACTTGTGAATTTCGTTTCACCTGCTCATAAAACTTTCAAACCTCATTTCTCCTTTTGAACTTCTCAACATCTTGATGAGATGTTCTCATGATCTCATGGACTTCAGATAGAAGTGCAGGAAATTAAAACTCCTTTACCATTCTTGTCTTTTCCACATACTCTTCAACAACATTTCAAAACGTCTAGCCGTCCCGGAAAGTTATTTGATTCGAAAAAAATTACATCTTCGACCGTTCGCCAACACTTGCTCCCTTCAGTCTGCCTTCTACCTAATGGACATTTGCCTTCTACAAAAAGTTCCCACCCGCGAGTTAGGTTGAAAAGTCGCAGCCATATCTGCGTCTATCATCAAATGTCATCAGGGAATTTTTTAAGATACGTACATATACATAATAATTTTCCAAAATTCAAATTATTTCTTTGAACGTTTTTAGTTTTCTTTTTTGTGTCTCTTATTCTGTTCAGAGGGAAATGAACGAATTCAATTTTGTTTTGTATTGTAGAAAGCCCTTCAAAGGAAAACAAAAACACAACAAGTACATGACAGTATCCCACTCTCCTCTAATCATAGAACAACAACAAAAAAGCCACAGGCTACAATACTGTTCAACTTAATTTTAAATTCAACCATTTCTTACCTTTTTTTGTACACCATCATGTTCCACTTGGAATATTTGAAAAAATAAAAAGAAATAAAAAACAGAATTCAAAAGCAACAAAGATAAAAGCAATTGGAAGAAGAGCTTCGTCTCCTTAAAGGATCTCTGTAAAACGTATTTCGTTCGTAACGTAGTTCTACTGCTACTACTAACTTGTAAGGCCCCCTAGAGGGAGTAGATGAGAAATTATGCTCTCGGGATGTATTCCATTGTCCAGCTGATATTACAATGTGATTCTGAAGTTGCCTGCTGGCGATGGGATACATCTCTCTTCGTCATTTTGGAAACCCCATCATTAAAATGTGCACGACAGATGAAATCTGGGAAATCTTCTTTCGCTTTCGCTATAACAGAATACAGATGTGCTATTACTCCAGCAACTAAGAACTGAAAACCGAGAACTAGTTCTCCTCCAAAAGCAAAATAGCTCCCGACAATATGACAGGATGATGCGGCAAGAAGATGAAACCAAAAGGTAGTTCCTAGTTGCATAGCAAGCAATAAATTAAAAAGCAACAAAAGTGTAAAAAAAAAAAAGAAAAACTGAAATAAATTGAAGAAAACTCTATACTTCGTTTCTTCGTTTGTTTTGTTTCATATTTCGTTTCAAAACTCCAAAAGAGTGAAATTGATTTCATTTCGTAAACTTTACAATGATGAACGAAGTTAATGAATTATTAATCACGACAGATGCGCTTCGATGGTGGTTCATATTCTGCTGGAGCAACGGACTGCAACATCGAGCAGCTGGTATAATTTCCAAATAGGGCCAACAGTAAGGCTACACCATAGCCAGTTGCTCGTTCGCCCTGTTTTTATTTTGGAAAAAGTAAATATTGATTAATTAATTAATGGAATTAGAGACAAGATATCTCACTACTCACGCAATGAACTGGAGTTGCCATATCAACGTGCATCCAAACTCCGGGGAAATCAAATCCAATGTGAGCTGCAACAAAAAGACCAGCACATGATGATTGTGCATTATTTCGATCCTGGAAATAAATTGAGAACATTTCAAAAAAGGGAATATTTAATGAAGTAAGATAAAATTTAATTAATATGCTGTAATTTATTTTGTATGTTTTTTGTGTTTTTCTAGAAGATGAAAATGGGATAGGATTGAGTTAATTAAAGACAATTGGGAAAAGGATGTTCCCAATGACATTAAGAAGGACAAATGCTTGAATAAGTAAGAAAGGAAAGTCCGATTCCATGATTTATCACACCAAAAATGCCCTAATTTTTTTGAAGGCTTAAAATATTTGCTATGTTATTGAGAATACAATTTTCCTAAAAATATTTCCCACAGCCAAGTGATGCTGAGGTTGTTCTTGGAATTAATTTAATTTAATGAATACATTTTTCAAAGGAATTTTGCTTTGTTTTCAGCGAGGAATTATTTCAGTATTCAGTGGAAATTCATCTCAGAATTTCCATTGAAATAACAACGTTAAATTCATTGATTTGGGACAGTGTTAAATTATTGATATGCAGAAATTCTGAGAAGTTACTTCATTTTAACATTAAATTAAACCATACAATTGCAATGACTGACCAATTACAATTGTGGATGGGATACAGCATTTATCTCCTGTGAAAATTGGATTTGTGAATAATGTCGATTTAAATTTATTGATGTCGGAAAAAGTTTCAACGGAAATCGCTGTATTCGGAGGACTACCAAAAAAAAAAAGTTTTTTGAACACGCAATTTCGTTTGGAGATTTCTGATAAAATATTTGTTTTTTAAGTTAATTCCGAAAATTTGATCATAAAATTAGAGACTGCGGAAGAGCAATTTATGACCCGTGGGTCACAAGTTTTTCTTAAAATTGAAAGCATATCTTTCACTTATATTTTTTTTTTTGAGAATTGGTTTAAATGTTTAGGTAAACTAACCTTTTTTTCGTAATTATAAATTAAAAAGTTTCTTTTTAAGATGCAATGAAATTTTATTTATTTTTGTCTTATACTATTAAAAACAAATATTCGCATTTATACTATGGAACTCGACATTGTAAGACTGGCTTAGCAGCAGGGCATTCTGTCACTCCAATTTTACAAGACCTTGTTGATGATTTCAGACTTAAGAGCTTGGATAGTTCCTTGTTGGCAACAAATTTGTTCTACGGTGCCCAAAAAAAAGTAGTCCAAAGGACAGCCCCGTCGAGTGGGGGGAGGGGGGTAACCCCCCGGGCCCGGGATTTTCTAGGGGCCCGTAAAATTGAGAGCAATGAGAATATACTCTATATTTATCATCAACATACCTATTTCCACTTATTTTTAGAGGCCCGAAAATTTAAAATCATTCATGCTTTCGCAATCGGGCCCCTGTTTGCATGTTATCTGCCAATCTATCAGTCACAAGCTTGCCGATCTGGGCCCCTGATTATTACTGGCGTACATTTTTGTTAATATTTAATGGAAAATTGGACAACTCTGAACTATTGAAAGAAAGTTATAATAAATTGTTTCGCTTATTTAATTTAACGTAAATTTCAAATTTATTTTATTTTGAAAATTTTTAAAGTCAAAATAAGGCAAATTAAAACAAAACACAAATATTGGGCAGGTTCATGCGACATAAGGGACTTGAAAGTATGGCAAGTTTCTAGCATCTGATTGGCCAGCTGCCAAAAAATTGCCTTCCAATTAAGGCAACTTTATTGGAAAGTTGACTGGAAAGTTAGTCAAGAAAAATCTCCCTAACTATCAAGTCAAGTCAACTTATGTCAAAATGACCATTGATCATGTTTTTTAATTCAACTAAAAGCTGAACTTTATTACTCAATGGTTTATTTATTTTCTGCACAACTTCATTTAATGCTTTCTGTAAAAAGGTTCCTTGTAAATTTAGAAAAGAAATAAGTAATATTTCTTTAAAATACAAAATACAAATCGTGATAGACTTGTAGCTTGCCTGAGGAGTGTTTTGTAGAAAATAATGATTTTGGTAGATTTTGTACTATGAACTTGAAGTAGAGGTTTGTAAAGTAAAGTTCTGAATTTTAAATTCATGACACTTGAAAAACTAACTAGTTGCCTTGGTCAAAATATACGTTCAAAGAATGAAGTTGACTGCAAATGAAGTCCCTTATGTTGTCTGAACCTGCCCATTCATTTCGGTATCTGAATAAAGTTTCTTTTCTTCTATTTTTGTTTCAGCTGTAAACGAAATTTTTGATTCGGTTTCGGGGGACCGGAAAATCCCACCAGGAGACTAGAAATACGAGACGATGGCAATCTTATTGGAGAGTCAAATAATGGTAATTTTTTGGGCATTTTGGAATTAATTAGTCATTATGACCCCCTCACAACAAGAGCAAAATGAGTTCATCAAAATTTGTGCCCAACATGTGAATTCAGCTATTTTGAAGGAGATTGAAAACGCCAAATACTTCGCTATAATTGTCGATGCAACACCCGATTCAAGTCATGTGGAACAAAACACATTTATTTTGCGATATCTGCGATTGGAATAAAATGTGTTCACCATCTAAGAACGGTTTTTGGAATTTGTCGATTGCAACAAAAAAAACTGGCACCGCAATAGCTGATTTGATCTGCGAAACATTGGCAAAGAACGAAATCCCTTTAGAAGACTGTTGTGCACAAGGCTATGAAAATGGAAGCAATATGAAAGAACAGTATAATGGTGCACAAAGGCATATATTAAACAAAAATCCGAATGCCGTGTATTCACCATGTGCAGCTCACAGCCTTAACTTGTGTGGAGTCGATTCAGCGAAATGTTGTACTGCCGCAATAACATTTTTTGGAGTTGTTCAAAAGTTTTTCAAATTGTTTAGCAGCAGTGCCCAACGTTGGGAAATTCTTAAGAAAAATGTGCCCGGATCCCTTCACAAACTTTCCGATACAAGATGGTCAGCTAGAATTGAGGCAGTGAAACCATCTGAAAAACCTTAGAACATCATTAGAAGCCTTAAGTGATATTAATTTAACTGAAACTGAAACTCGAAGAGATGTAAATGGCGTTTAAAATGTATGCACAAATTTGAATGCGTCCTGATGTCTTCGATTTGGTGCAAGGTTCTTAGCGCTATAAATAAAAGAAGTATCATTCTTCAAGCCAGAAACATGACTATTGACGTTGAAATTCGAAATCTTGACAACTTGATTTCCGATTTGAACTTTATTCGAAACGAATGGGATCAAATTTATCTGAATGCAAAGCCGTTGCTACTGGATTGGGGGATTTTCTAGAGTCATTCCCATCGAACCGAAAAAGGCAATTAAAGAGACATTTTGGAGTAAATCGAGGAGCTGGAGAACAAATTGAAACAGACGAAGAAATAAATTTCAAGAAAAACACCTTTTACGTCATAGTTGATTCAATTATATCTGGAATTTCTCGTCGGTTCGATACGATGAAGAATTTGAATGCTACATTTTCATTTTTATGGCAGTTTTCAACAATGGACAAAATTGAGATTAAAAACTCCGCTACAAGGTTCATCCAAAAGTATAACTCGCATGTGTCTCAAGAGTTGAAAGAAGAAATAATTCATCTGAAAAAACAATTTTGAAGCAGAACTTCCGCCATTGTGTTTGCTCAATACTATTTATTCCCAGAACTTGGAGACGATTTTCCCCAACATTTGTGTTGCTCTCCGTACCTGTAACCGTAGCTAGTACCGAACGTTCATTTAGCATCTTTGCCAGAAAAAGAATTTTCATCGTTCGTGGCTCATCACAAGATCGTGTTTCTGGACTTGCTACACTATGTATCGAAGCACCTTTGGCAATGAAATTGAATTTCGATGTAATTATAAGTTGTTTTTCTGCTCAGAAAACTAGGAAAGCTCGTTTGCAAAAAGAAATATTTCATTGAATGCAAACTAATTCTAATGAAAACATTGTGATAATATTTTAATATAAAGAAAAACAATAAAGAGTATTTAATGTAAACCTTTTAAATACATACAAAAAGACAAATTTCAAATACTTTTACTTCGCTCTATTTTATTTTCATAGTAAGTAATAGATCTTCATGCTAATTTTTTTTTTAAATAGTTAATCGACCAACCAACATGTCGTTGGCAATATCGAATTGAATGTATGATTCTGTTCGGAATCTGATCTACTCGCATGTAGAATTATTTTCTATCCATCTTCTATTTCAACTAAACTGGACTATACCCGTGAGATTGATTTGATGATTAAAACTTTTTTTCGGTTCACTTTGCAAACAAAAAATTATTATTTCCGTTATTAAAATTAGAACGTACCATATAACATAGTAGGTATGAACTTTGAAAAAAAAAAATGGTAAATATGGGGGGGCCCGAGATTTTTCGTCCCGGGCCCGGAATTCCTCTCGACGCCCCTGCCAAAGGGCTCAAATAACCATAACCAAGACAGCTGATAACACTATTCACACAAGACTATGAGTCTATTACGTGAATTGTTGAGCTGTTACGATAGATAGCGAGTTGATGTGAATTGCGTGTGAGTTTAGCAATCTCGACAACAACAGCCAATTGTCGTCTGTGTGCGACTAACAGTGGTCTCTACTAGCACACCTTTATCACTAAGTTTTTATTGGACAGGTTCGGATCACATAAAGGACTTAAAGGTAATGCAAGTTTTTAGTATCTGATTGTCTAGCTGGCAAAATATGTCCTTCCAATTACGGCAACTTTATCGGAAAGTTCACTGGAAATTTAGTGAAGATAAATAGCCCTTACGATCAAGTTAAGTCTACTTACTTCAAAGCTGGAGGGTACTTCCGTATAACTTTGGAAACAATAGTCGTCAACATGATAATTGTCAACGAGATCAAAACACATTTAAACACAACTTGTTTAAAGGATTTCAATACAACAGCCACAAACTTCAAAATTAATGCAATACTTGAATTAAATAAGGCAACACTATAGCCCAAAAAAACTTGGTCCAACAAAATTGTTAAGAGAATTGGAAATAACTTTTGAAAAAGTGTTTAAAAGTTATGTACGCATGGAGAAGCGAACTTTTAAATAACTTCTGTTTAAAGTGACACCATTAATCGATTAAAGATACTATGTATAATGAGAAAAGCAATATCATTGCTTATCGTTAACATTAAGGATTCTGGCCAGGGGATACAATTACGAAGATTTAACATTCATGACAGCTATTTCTCCGCAAAGAATTAAACAAATGGTAATTGAAACATGCAAAAACGTTGAAAATACCATAACGAAGGTTCATAAATATCATCCGCTCCAGAACATGACTTCTGACTGCATTGCACTTCCTTGATTTCTTTCCGGTAACGTGCCAAGAAATTATTTATCTTTTTCACAGCTGATGCCTCACGGTCGTCATTAAGATAATTTTATTTTGAATTAAATGGTCGCATCCTTGCTTTTGCATAATATTGTTGTTATTATCAGGACTCTTAACTTTTCAAAGAGCTGGATATTCCTTGTATAGCTCCATAAATTCGCCGCAATATTTTTGCTCTTCATTTAATATTATTTAAAAAAATCCACAAAATCGGGTGCCTAGTACCTCAACTGGAGATTGGGTTCCAACCCCAGTGAAAGGAGCGGTTATACCAGCCCTTGCTCTTGGAGTTAAATCAAGGAACTGGTTCTTCAGGATGAAGGTTGTGCGTCAGTTTGACTTTCTGACCACGTAAATAAAAAGCAGTTGCGAAGCCTCGTTGTAGCTAAGATAGTACTTCGGGTTTCCAGACCCGAAGCAAAACAGGGAAATGCTGGGAGAAGATACAACGCCGAACGGAGAAGAGACGGCCAAATCCTTCTCCGATCGAGTCACAAGAAAACTCTTCGAAAGTTCAATGCCGCCAACAAAGATGCAATCAGAGAAGCCTTCTCTGACGTGATTTGTTTCAAGCAGCAACCAACAAGAAACCCCTGGTTTGATAAGGAATGTCAGCAAGAAAATTTAACCCACAACAGGCACGCAAAGCAGCACTGCATAGAAGGACGCGTGCTGCTCACGAGCTCTATAAGCAAAAGAGGAGAGATGAACCCCGGCTTCACAGAAGGAAAAAGAGAAAGCATCAGAAGCGTGCGGTCGAATATGTTGAGAGGTTCAAAAGCAGAAAACGAAATTCAAAAGTACATAAACCTCGAACCCAAGGCTGCAAAGGCGAAAGTAGAAACATAATAGTGGAACCGCAGTTAATGCTGAGGATATGGAAGGAACACTTCTGAATATAACCTAAGTATTGTTTGCCCGATACTAAAAAAAAGAGACCCTCTAAACTGCACCGACTATAGAGGCATCAGTCTTATAAAGGTTGGAAACAACTTTACAGAACCTTTCGATGTCAAAACAGGCTTTATACAAGGTGATGCACTATCATGCAATTTCCTTAACATCAGCCTTGAAAGAATAGTGCAGAGCTCCCACGTCAACACGAAGCACTATCTTTCAAAAGTCTGTCCAATTATTGACATATGCTGAAAACATTGACGTCATCGAAAAAACTCAGCGTGATTTCAATGGGGCTGTTATGAGTATTGAGGCAGAGGCGTTAAAAATGGGTTTAACGTTTAAAGAGGGCAAAACAAAGTACATGTTGCCATCAAGAAATGACCTACAACACCGAAGTCTCGGTCAAAACGTCATCATTGACAGACGTAACTTTGAGGTAGTTAAGGACTTCTTCTACCTATGCTCCGCTATGAACGCAGAAAACAACACCAGCGCTGAGATCAAACGAAGAATAACTCTTGCTAACAGCTGCTTCTTTGGGCTAAGAAGGCAATTGAGTAGTAAGGCCCTCTCTCGAACGACCAAAGTGTCGCTATATAAGACCTTCATCATCCACGTCCTGCTATACGGTGCGGAAGCATTGACTATGACAAAAGCGGATAAAAGCACCTTTGTCGTTTCGAGAGAAAAGTTCTTCGCGTGATCTACGGTCCCGTATGCATAGAAGGTGAGTGGAAGAGAAGATGGAACGACGAGTTGTATGGGCTGTACAGCGACGAAGGCTTAGCCAGAAAGACAAAAGTCCAACGGCTGAGATGGCTTTGTCACGTAGAGCGCATGGAAACCAATGCTCCGGCCCAAAAAGTCTACGAATCCACATTCACAGATCATCGTGGTTTTGAAGAAATTAACTGCCTGCCTTGCTTTTACGTTGCGATCAAAGAATGCAATTGACTGCAAATGAAGTCTCTTAAGTTGTGTGAACCTGGCTCATTGATTGTTTTGTTTTCGTTTGTGGCATATACTTTCCCCTTTACAACTTACAAAAATTAACATTCACTGATTTCTCTTTAAAAAAAAGTGATCGTTTTAAATAGAAAAACGAAACCTCTTAAATCATTGGTTCTTTCTGCAAAGATATTATACTGACTTTCTGCCAGATTTCGAGCAGTAAGCATACGTTACTTTCGAAATAACTACGATTTAAATAGAAACATAAAAATATGGCTGAAACACAAACACGCTTCAGCTTCGGCTTCGCCTGACGTTTACGAGTTCAGCCATAGGAATTCAATGCATGCTATCACAATGAAGCTTTGACCTCACGTTTCGTTTGACAATCGTAAGGAAAAGAACGTAATGTTACGTAATGTGACTCCAAACGGAAGCTCTAGTTCAAATATGCTGAACATTTGCTTTGTCTGACAGCTCCACAGCTGTAAAAAAAAAGTCAACAAACAAAATACATATGGTTTTGGAGGGATTCCCATTGGTTATTATAGAAATGTCATTCAAAGCAACCTCGAAGCAGGCCCATCGTAACGCAGACGAAGCCGAATCTGAAGCGTGTTTGTGTTTCAGCCATAAGCTGCCCACCCTATACTAACTTATGGATTGAAGCAATTTTATGCTCTGTATATTATTCCCAACTTCCTCGTACTTTGTCAAATCCAAGCTAACTCCATTTCAGTGCAAAATTCATTAATTGATAAGTCCAATATATATATTCCCTTTCATAAAAATAATATCTACCTTCTATATTTTTCTTCTTTTCTTTTCATTATATCCTTCAAGTATCTCATAGATACAATCTTAATTAAAAGAAGACAGCCAAAAGCATAAGTCCTATATTGATGGGCAACACTTTAGTGCTGCTTCACATTTTATTTACCCGCACTCAAGACGTTAATGTTGGATCGTAATAAAGCGCAATAAATTCGACTTCTTCCAATGTATCTGAACATTCGAGCATCTGAGCATCTGAGCATCGGCATCCAAAACAGAACCAGACTCAGACCCAGAACCAGGACCGAACAGCATAAGGAATGTATGTATATCTATATTTTATTCGATATATACTCGGTACTGTATGTGTATTAAATTGTTCTATTCAATATTTTAGGTGCAATGAATTGAAAATGAAAGAACTCACCAAAACCAAATGAACCGAAAGAACCATAAGGAGCTCGGAGATAGAAGTTGGGAGTGTGTTCCACTTAAACCAAAATTATGAATCATTTATTGTCCCGGACTAGTTGTTTACACCAATGTTATGAGGCAATTAATTAAGATTAGAGCAATCAATCTGTTATTTTGTGATTTTTCCCCCGCAACAAAAATAAATCATAAAACAGACCAACTTGATTGGCAATTTCACGGGCTCAAAGGATTGAAGACCTGCAGATGGTGATATAGACGATGGCGAATGAAGATTTATATGTATAAAGATGGAAATGGAGATCTAGATGTGAATAGAAAAAGATGTGTGGATGGAAAGTTGAAATGTTCAGAAATCAAAGACCAAATGAACCCAATTTTTATTACATACTTCCAAATGGCCATCAAGGTTGGTTGATGTTTGATGCTTGATGGTGGATCCATCGTCTACGTCGCCGTCGTCGTCGTCAACATCTTCGTGTCGGTCGTCTATGGGTTGAATAGGTCGGATTGATATTGGTTCAGGAGGTTTTGGAAGATGCTTCGTGTATTTTGATACATATATACGAAATACGAGTAAAATAATATTTCTAAAAACCCAACGATATGATTCATTCACACAGCATTTTATTTGATGCAATAAAAATACAAGTATTGCCCATAAATATGGTATCCACATCCGAAATTGAGTTTTATGGCTTCGTTTTGGTTTCAAACGACCGACGACGACGACTACGACGAAGACTAAGAAGACTTAGACTTAGAGAAAAAAGATGAAACGAACAAAATGTGGCAGGAGAAAGAATTACTTTTTATTTTATTTCTATAAGTATAGAAGTGTATGTCTATTTGAGTTGTGCATCTAGGTCAATTTCAATAAAATATTTATTATTTCAATCCGCTTTGATGTGGTTCTGTCAAATCGAAATAAAATACCATAACCAAGAATCAAAAGCAACATAGGTACATAGTTCTTTCGAAATTGTTTTTTTTTTTGAATTTTATCGATTAAACCCAGGAGACAGTTTTGTAAGAGATACTTTAAAGCATCGTTTAATTTTGGTTTCTTGTTTGAAAAACTAAATAATAAATAACGAACTTAAAATATTCGAGATAATTGTTTAAACGTTGTAAGAGTAGTAGTTTCTTTATTTCGTAAAAAATATTTCCAAAAAAGTCTATGACCGCTCATTTTACAATTCAGAGATTAGATAATTTGTATCTTACAACTGAAACATTATCTTGGGAGAAAAAAAAATATAATAAATAGTTAAGAAGAAAAATCGAAGGAAAATACAAAAAACATTAAGAGAATAATAATAAATAAATAAATGTAGAAACTTAATGTATGTATTAGCAAAATAATTTTAAAAAAATGGCAAATAAATAAGTGAAAAATTAAATAATTTAAAAAACAACTAATTGAATATAAACATAAATCAAGAAATAATAAATAAATTAACACATAATAAATTCAAAAAATAAACAAATAAATACATAAATAAATAAATACAAAAAAATAATAAAACAACTGTAAATAAATTAACACATAAATAAATTAACAAATAAATAAATTAACAAATAAGTAAATAAACAAATATATAAATTAACATATAAATTTATAAACAAATAAATAACTTAACACATAAATAAATTAACACATATGTAAATAAATAAGCAATAAATAAATTCAAAAATAAATTAATCAACAAATAAATAAATAAAAATAAAAATTATCAAACAAATAAGTAAATTAACAAAAAAAAAAATAAAAAACCATTAACATAAACCAAAAAAGAAAAGAAAAAAACAACGCAATAGTCTTACTTAAAACATATCACAGATTATGCAAGAAGTTGGGTTATGAGACAATTCTCAGAACTTTCACAGCTGATATTAAAATTATTTATAAGCTTACAAATTCTATCATAAATCAGTTAAACATTCGCTTTTCTGTGGAGACTTAAGGTTGAATAATGCCAAGGAAGGTTTAGCATCATTTTTAAAACCTTGTTTTGTAATACCTGCAACTTCTTTAAATGACATCTGGCAGCGTTACCCATACATACGGCGCAGGGACATAAGGCCCAGGGACATAACGCCCAAATTTTTTTTTTGGACTTATGTCCCACCCGAGTGGGACATAAAGCCGAAATTTAATTTGGGCCCCAAGTCCCACCCAAGTAAGACTTAAGTCCCAAATTTGTTTGTTAAAAATGGGACATTGTCCCCAAATTTTTGCAGAGCCAAAAATTAATATAAAGTTTTTGTATTTCAATACAATGAACAATAATTTTTTGATACGGTGATAATACAAAAATTAGGAAAAACAAAAAAGTTTATTTTCAACATTATTTGCGGGATCTCAGGATTTTAACTCCCTTTTTCGGGGTCACACCCGCTCACGCAACTCCGTTGCTCCGCTTAGGGTATGTAAAGTCGCCAGGCAGCCGCCAATATCAACAGCTTTTTTGAATAAAAGCACCTGTGGGTGGCCCGCTTCGCGGGATCTCAGGATTTAAACTCCACAAAACAAAGTCTTGTGGTATTGAAGTGCTCCAAGTTTTGTCATTTGGTGATTCTTGTTAAGTGGGACATTAGCCCCAACATTTTTATTTGGGGCTTATGTCCCACCCGAGTGGGACTTAAAGCCCAAATTAAATTTGGGCTTTATGTCCCACTCGGGTGGGACTTAAGCCCCAAAAAAAAATGTTGGGCGTTATGTCCCTGGGCCTTATGTCCCTGCGCCATACTTGACACCCATATAACAATATTGCTTGTAAAGCAAAGTTTTGAATCGAGATGAACACCTAGGTACTTAACAGACTGCTCCAATTCAATTATGGTACCACTTACATGTAGCTGATTGCTGGGAAGATAGCAAGGTTTTCCTTTTCGTGTAAAAAAGATGTCTTGCGTTTTCCCAATATTCAGCTTTATTTTCCATTTTGTATAATATTTTTCAAGAACCTACTTCGATCGCATGTTTTAGATTTGTCTTAATGTTGAGAGAAAATTCATGTGATAAAAATACTGCAGTGTCATCAGCGAAAATAGCTGATTCAAATTGCGGTAGACGTGAAAATAAGAAGTGTAAATATTGAACAAGGCCGGACCAACGAGAACCTGCGGAAAATAAGTTGGACAAGGTGGATACAAAATATTAATTGGAAGTGCCAATGAAAGAGCAGCCAGTATATTTCCCCAAGCATTTGCTCTTACACACCCCCAATCTCTATTTCGACAGTTAAAATCGCCACCTAATAGATATTCACCATTCATTGTAAATAACTTTTTTAAGTCTTGCTTGAACCACTTTCTTTTAATATCTAATGAAGATCCAACAGGGAAATAAACAGAACAGATTTTTAAAGACTTTTGGTTTCTTAATTTAATCATAACACCTACATTTTCAACGAGTCTTGTTGGAATTACAGGTAAAAGCGAATGTTGAATTGATTTTCTAATAAGAATCGCAACTCCACCACCCATTCGATCTATTCTATCGATACGATAGCATTTGAAGTCGGATGATGGCAGTCCTGTATCAAGATTGAGCCAAGTTTCTGTTATTAGAGCAACATCAACTCTATAGCTATTCAAAAAGTTTAAAAATTCATGAAATTTATTGCGTATGCCTTTAGCATTCCAAGTTATTATTTTTATTTGTGTGTCTGCCATTTTATTTAACATTATTAGTGTATAAAAACTTAGTAGCTAAATGAGCGATCAAATTAAATTGTTCTATTTTAGTTTTACAAACTGATAAATTTGAAATAATTTCCATGCACAATGAATTTAGTTCCTCGATTGTGAAGAGTGATGAATTGTTGCCATTGTTTGATGAAGAAGCGCGCGCCGCGCAAGTCATTTTCCCACGTATTCATTGTTGGCGTAAATTTTAAAATTTCGTGCTTGAATTTGGAAAGCTTTTCCTCGGAGCATTGATCAGTCCTCGCTACGGTTGTGGGAGTGATGGGAAATCACTCAAAGAAGCAAACGAAATCGGTTTTTCGCAAGCTTGATGCGTAGAAATTTGAGTTGCTGGCTCGAAATGAGCTTTTGGCTAAAGAAGAGCTTTTGGCTGAAGAAGAGCTTTTGGCTGAAGAAGAGCTTTTCTTCCAGATGATCTTTCTTTAATTTCTAAATATTTAGATCTACTGGTGCATGAAATATCACTAATGTCAGTAGCTTTATGATTGTGTTTATGATTGCCGTTGCAGTTGGCATTGGCACATTTATTCACGGAAGAATTGTTACATTCGCTTGTTTTGTGTGAACCGGCCGGCGGCGCAGATAGCACAATATGTTTTTATGTATCAATTTCTCTCACCGTGCCTAAACATTTGATAATTAATGCATTGCGTCAGCTTACCTTTTATTTTTCTTTGGAAGTTCCAATTCACTTGTGTGTGAAAAATAGAACGAACATTTTTTTTTAAGTTCACTTAATTTAATTGTTCCATTTTCAAGGTGAATGAGGTAGAAAAAGTCAGTAAATTGATCATATTTTTTTTTTCAATTTTCTTAACATCAACACATTTTAAGCCAAGTGAAATGAGTTCAGCTTTGAGTTCATTAGTTTTAATATCATCCAGACCATACAACATAACTTTGAATGTTTTAGCACTTCTAAGATCATGAGAAAAAAATTGACAATTATCTTCTTTTAGTTTTTCTAACACAATATTAAATACTTCTTTAAGGCGGTTTTTAAGAAATTTTAAACATCTTTAAATAAAATTGATTTGGGAGACGGGGACAATCCAGAAAACCAAAATCCCGAAAACCCAAAATCCCGATAATTCTAAATCTAATATCCCGAAAATCCAACAAAATCCAGAATCCCAAAACTCCAAAATCCCGTCAAGGCAAAAACCCTGCACGAGCAAAAAAAAAACTTTAACGCTAACAAAAATAAAGGTTTATGGTAGAGGGGATCAATATAAGCATACTGCCATCGTTTAGGTGAGAGGGGCAATTTTATAAAAATTGACTTAAATAAATAAATAAGATGGCGCACATGTCCATAGAGAACTAGGACCTTGTGACTTACAACTCTCAACTGAACCATTCCTGTGTGCGAGTAACGTGGTAAGGGATGGAGGGGACCTACAGTTTTTTAAGCCGAATCCGAACGTCTAATTTGAGATAGCCCTTTTCATGACAAGAATTATTTATTTTATTTATTTCAATGAATACCTTAAACACAGTAAGATACATATCTTATAAAATAGTGCTAAGCATAAAATAAGGAAGTTAAATGAGAGCCACATGACGTTAAAACTGAAAAAAAAAAGTTAAAAGTATAATGAAATCTTAGATTATAAATTTACATTGTTTTATTTTACCAAATTAAATATATTTGAAAAATATTAAGGAATTCAAACGAGAAATTCAAAAATTAAGTTAATAATATTACTAGGCATACGAAGAAAAATAAGCCTTAAGCTTGCTTCTAAATCTTATTTAACTATCAATCCTTCTTATATCACGTGGCAAAGAATTCCACAATCGAATAGTACTAATAAAAAACTGACGTCCGGAAGTCAAACAAGAATACCGAAGAGGAATCAACTGAGCTGATCTGATTGAAGAGGTAAACCTAATTTTTTCATAAAGATATGTTGGTTGATGTGACAAGATAATGTTTGACAAGAGACTCAGATAACGAAACTGTAGAAGACTATCGAATGACATATTATAAAAATAATTGGTATAGTTAGAAATATGCGAAAAACGTCGCAGTCCAAAAACATAACGTACTATGCTGTTAAATGCGATTTGGAGTTTGCGTTTGGAGGCAAAGCTACATTTGTAAAATAATTCACAGCCGAAGGTGAGGATGGACACAGCTATACTCTGTCCAACAAAAATAGTCAGTACACGTCTTATGGGAGAGCTTTTTTCTTGCAAATGGTGCCAGTCAGTGGTTTTATTCCCTTTTTACCTACTGAAAAAGAAAATTCAACCACTGACTTACACATAAATTGTTGTTGTAATTACGCTTCGACGAGCGTACAACCCCACAACCTTTACCATGCGCAGCCAAAGCCACACTGACACTGATAAATAATGTGTTCACAAACAACCCTCTTCGTATGTATTGAAAATAAGCAGATTGTTATTAGAGTTACCATTTCCACGTGAATGCAAATCATGGTGGATTTTTCTTTGGATTTTGTTTGGGAGCTTTCAGAATGTGTGCTTTATTAAAAGCTTTTGAGAACAAATATGGGAATGGTGTTGTCGCTTGCTGTTTTTCGGTAAGTGAAGTTTATTTATTATTCTTCGTAAATTAACCCTTTGTTCCCGGAGATGTCAACTTTTTCAAATATTTGTATAAAAACTTAAAATTTATATAGAATGTGTATAATGAATAATGCATTTAAATAAAAAAAATAATATTCACTAAAAATTAAAAAAAAAACCAGTAGGAATATAAAGAAAAAATATAGAGTATTTGGTTTAATTGCGAAACCACTAGGAAGCAAAGGGTTGAGTTTAAGCGAAAATTATTTATAATACATGGTGTAATTATAGATGGTGAAAAATAGTGATTTTATTAAAAAAAATATTCTTTGAAAAAGTGTTTATTTATACGGTGTTTTATAATCAGTGCCAAAAAAAGAACTGCTTTTATTTTATTATAAATCTGTGCTGTGTTGTTTATAAATTGTGTATTTGTGAATATTGTGTGATATAGAATCGAAAATTTTCATTATTTTTTCATAATTGAATTTATGTTACTATTAGTTTTCACAAAGGGGTTTTTGAATTCGGGATTATGTACATAATTTATAAATTTTCTTAAACGGAATTTATTTTTTACTTTCAATTTAAAATCAAAAGTTGGTATCCCTACTAATATTTATCAGAGCTTTTTCGAAATTTATAATGGGCACTACGGAAACCCTGTAATATTTGCTCTCTCTCACAGCTTAACGAGATTTCACTTCAGTCAGAGTGAGAGGTAAACGTCCTATCTTCTCTGTACTGACTATTTTTGTTGGACAGAGTATAGTGATTTTGCAAGAAGACATCGGGTTTTAAAGGGGGTATAGGAATGTGAGGCCTATAGAGTACGAAGTACACCATACGTCTTTCCAACCGATACATTTATCTGATTATCCCAGTTTAAGCTCCTGTTAAAGGTCACGCGAAGGTTCTTAGCACTTTCAACATACCTAATTTTGTCGCTATTAAGAAATATGGAGGGAAAGTATGACAGATCTAATGGCTTTTTTGAAATAATAATGCAATTGGATTTTTTGAGGTTCAAAATAAGACGGCTTATGTTTGACCACCGTGCAATTTCTGCAAGATCTTCATTCATACAGGAAGCCCCGTGCTCTATCAAACCCAATGGACAGCTTAAAACTAGTTGCACATCGTCAGCATACATATTAATCGAACAGTGCTTGATAAGAGTAGGGAGCTCATTGATATATAATGAGAAGAGAAGGGGCCCTAGGATGGATCCCTGTGGAACGCCATTGGATACAGAAAGAAATTCCGATAAATTATCATTCACTGCCACTGCTTGTGTCCTATCTGTTAAGTAAGACGAAATAAGTCTAACAGTGCATGGTGAAAAATTAAACAATACAGATAGCTTGTGACATAAGGATTGATGGTTCACCATATCAAATGCCTTAGAAAAGTCAAGTAAGACCAAGAAAGATACCTGTCCTTCGTCAAGAGCATTACGTATTTCTTCAGAAACACCTATTACAGCAGTAGTACAACTGTGTTTCTGCCGAAATCCAGATTGTCTAGGGGAAAGTAGGCTATGTCTGGAAATATGGTGTTTGATTTGCTTTTGCAAAAGCTTTTCGAAAGCCTTTGATAAAAAGGAAAGGATGGAAATTGGTCTAAACTCATTACCTTTGGAAGTTTTGGGAACAGGTATGACCTTAGCTGACTTCCACTGTGTGGGGAATATACCAGTTGTAAATATCGAATTAAAGACATGAGTTATATATATGGGAGAAGTATAGGTAATATTATTTTCAGGAATGAGGGATGTACTTCATCAAGTCCGACTGCCTTGGATTTAATGCAGAGAATGCTTTCAAGCACATCGAAGCAGCTAACCGAAGTTAAACAAAACATAGGGCAATGAGTAGACTGGGAATGATGACTAATTCCTTGAGGTGTTATTTGTTGGGTGTTATTATTTGACTGCGAAGATAAGAACTGTCGATTAAGCTCATCAGGCTTCACTGCATCAAGATTAAAACATTTAGCTTTTCCAATGCCAATATTACGCACGCTTTGCCACAAAAGCTTACCACTGTGGGAAGCATTGAGCTGGCTAGAAAAAGTTCTTGTTTTAGCTGCTCTTATCTCAAAAACAACTTTGTTGCGAATTGAACAATAAATTCTACGTTGTTCTTCCAAGCGGTAGGATTTGTTAATTCCTCGCAAGAGGCAGTACCCGTGAAAAAACTTTAGATGGCACAGGCAGGAATCGAACCAAGACCTCTGGCATGACAGTCCAACGCTCTAACCATCACGGCACGGGTACTAACAAAATTACTTAAAATCTTAAAACAAAATATTAAAAACAACGCCAATGCTCACAGTTATAAGTTATACCTTTTTCAAAAGCCAGAATTCTACATTTTATAACTAACTAGCTGACTCCGCCTCATGTTCAAATGGTAGACCTGTGCATTCAAGAGGACCTAGCATCCACAGGTTTTTCTCAAAACCTACCTCTGTCTATCAACTCCTACTCTCATCTCCCCATGGTGAAAATCGGGTGCCTAGTACCTCAACTGGAGATTGAGTTCCAACCCCAGTGGAAAGTTGTTGGGGGTAGCAATCGAGAGAGGGGGGAGAGATGTTTCCACTAAGGCACCTCTCCTTTCATTCAGACGGCAGCGGAGGAATTCCCAAGATGGAATCAACGGTGGCGTCTATAACTTCAGTAAGGTTGAACTACTTAGTGAACACCTTATAGGGCTACTACGACACATTCGAAGCCCAGGCCTATAAGGAGCGGTTATGCCGGCTCTCGCCCTTGGAGTTAAATCAAGGACCTGGTCCTTCATGTTGAAGGTCGTGCGTCTCAGTGTGACTTCCTGACCTTAAATGAAGGGAGGTTTAACAAATGGAATCTTGTATTTCCTCAAAAATAGGATGAATTAATATTTGGGTGGGTTAACAGCTGGTCCACACCGATCAGCCAAAAGTATTAGTTTGTCTGAGGCATTTTGTAAGAGTTCTTTTAGGGTGATGCATTCCTGAAACCGCTATAGCAACGTCATTCAAATAGGCATTCACTTCGAAAGGATTTTATTTACCACCAGATTCCACAGGAGAGAGGATAGAAAACCACGTTGCGGTGTCCCTCTACTAACGAATCTCCTAGAAAAAGAGCTCCCCAGTTTTGAGTTAATTTTTCTGCTAGTCAGAATTAGATGAGTTAATCTCCCAAGCGAACTCTCTATGTTCAGAGATATTAGTGCAGGTGTGATTGCAGATGCGCCTTTGATGTCAAGGAAAGCAACCATAGTGAAAACCCTTTACTTTAAAACAAAAATAAGAAGTCCTTCCCAAAGCGTACCAAGTAATGAAAAACTCGAAAACTTCCTAAAAGCGACCAACAAATCTCATTGCAAACGTGATACATAATTTTTTACATTCTTAACAACATAATAGCCTAAATTTCTTTCTTTTCACTTTATATGTTCTCAAAATATTCCCAATCCCCAATTTCCGCTTTATTAAGAAAGAAACGTGAATAATAAATAAATTCTTAAATTATTTGAAAGTAAATATTTCTGCATCGAGGCGGCTTTATTACGTAATATATGAGCAGCATTCTTAAGCGTTTAACGCCTTCATTTGTATTTTGATATAGGGGTTTTCATTTCTAGTATATGATGAGTATGAAAGTTCGCGCTTTTTTTCGCGTTCAGCTTATAGCTTATCATTTCCAACATTCGCTCGGTTTCTCTGTTGGATAAATGAATAATAACACCATAGTTCAGTGAGCACCAAAAGAAGACGTTTCTCGTCGACATCGCAACTATGCGACGAGCTAACATTCACAGTTTACGGAAATTGCTTCTATAAAACAGCCATCATAAAACTGTGGAATACATCTCTATATAATATAAAGGCTTCTTTCGCTCGTAAGTTATTATGCGATTTTTTTCTTTTCATAAGCTATATGTATTTCCTTAAGAAATCGTGCTGTGCACAGCAGCGTCTTCTTCTTCTTCTTCATGGTTATTTTTTTTTCAGTTATTTACAAAAAGTTTCTAATGCCACAACCGCAACGCAATCTACCACTGAATGCATAGGGTAAAGTTGGAGAAGTAGGTCGAGTAGAAAGAATCTCCTAGGGAGGACTAGAAGGGTTGCTCTCGATATAAACTCGAACCTTACTTTTTAAAAACCTGTTGTTCCTTTTTTTTTAAATCCCATATCTTACAATCGCAGGATTTCAACAGATTAAGATTTTGAATAAGCAGTATTTTAGAAGAGGGGATTTTAAATAAAAGTGTATTTTAGCAGACGCTATTTAAAAACGATTTTTGTTCAAGCTGAAACTTATTTTTCCAAAACTGCTTAGAACCAAAAATTACTGATTTATTTTCTTCATTAAACCAACGTTGCAATGTCTCCAGAAGGACTGTGTTCAATTAGTACCGCAAAAAAAAATATATTTTGATCCCAATTCACCCTATCATCATATTTTATGGTGTTAAATCGATTCTCTATCGTTTCCAGCACGTTGTTTTCTACTCACGATGAATAAAACACACAATATTACTTTACATTATTTATGGTATGAGTCTATAAAGAAATAACGGTAGTATTGCACTCTAATATTTGTACCTAATGTAGAAGAATCTCTAATCCCCCAGTGAGTTAAAGCCCATCTCACACTTGGAGTTGGAGCTTGGAGTTCGACCTAAGAGTGTTTCGCCTTCTAAATGTCAGTTATTCTCATAATCGCGCTAAACAGGGCCACGACCAGGACCAGGACCTCTTTTTACACCAAACTTATATGTATATACGAGTATATAAACGATATAAGCAGCAGAAGCAGGAGCATCGGCATCCTTTAGCTTTTGCGGATTAAATGAATCTACTGAGCTTGTGTGGGAGCATGGGATATGCTGTTGCAGCAACTGTAACATATCCTCGTACCCAACGTCCCCAATCTTTGGGTAAAATCTTCACCACATTAAATAGAAAGAGAGCAAATATTATTATTTAGAATAACCGTTTGTCAAGGGGGTTGGTTGGTCTTAGGGTTGGTGGATGGGTGTATCTGGAACTACTGGATGGTGGATGCCTCTGCTGGTGCTGATGATGGGCGGATGCAGTGGAAGGATGATTGGTGTGTTGTGTTATGTTGTGGATGTGAAAAATAATGAGATGAATACTTTGTGCAATTTACTGCTGTGCTAATAGCATAGCAATCTTTTCGTCTTTTCGGTATATAACATCTTCGTGATGAGGATGAGGTCAATCCGTATCCGCAGTAGTAGCAGTAGTAGGGGTGGTATTTAGGGAGCCATCAGGAAGTTACGTACGCATAATAATTTCTGGTCATCAATTTAAAGTGCTTCATGAAAGTTTAGTGTTTTACCTTTTCTTTCTCAACTCATTCTCATATGTGAGTTCTTTTATGAGACAAACAAAAGTAAGACACACCATAAGATATAAAGATTGTTGGCCATTATGAAGCTTTTATCGTCCATGTTCAATGTTCTTAGGTATGGTAAGATGTAAACTATATAAATTTAAGAAGGAAGATAACATTCTTAAGGCTTAATTGTAGGATGATTTTTGTTTTGTTGGTTTGTTTTGATTTATGTTAAGAAGATAAATGTTGCGTGTATGTAATATTGGAAATTGATATTAACACTTAAAGTGTGATAAAACTGATTCCTATCTTATAATAATAAAATCCATGTAATTTTTTCTTCCTATTTATATTTTGTTTATTTATATGGTACGGAGTATTATAATCTAATGGAGATAGCACAACAGTTTAATATCCACCTTTTCTGGGTACCGGGCCATAGAGATATTAAATGGTACAGTACCTACAACCCATTCTACCACATTCGGCTAATGCTGGCATACCAATCGCTACATGTAAACTATTGCTATTGCAAGACGCTATATAAGAAGGCAAACATCAGATGGAATAACATCAAATAATCAGGTCACAACAAAACATCTGGCCTATTCTAGACTTTAAGCGATCAATGTGCTTGATATCTCTAAGCAGATCGCATATAAGCTCGATAATAGGTGTCATAACCGGGCACTGTCTAATAGGAAAGCACGCCACGCAGACTTACCTAGGAGAATTCTTCTATAACGATCTAAACGATCTCAATCATATTAACATAATCAGTCTTTCACGTTTCATAAGGGGTATCACAATAGGCCATTAAACTTGCGTAAGTGTCTCCTACTCCATCACGGACACCACTTCAACCTAACTTAAAGGGTTTTCAAATATATAGAAGGGTTTCATTGAGAATGGTTCATTTTTGACTATCAAAAAGTACTTACAATGCATTCAAATTGTTAAAATTCTCTACAAAAATAGTAGTTAACATTTTGCAGACCTCTTGGAGCACCCCACGACAATAGTGAAAAAGATGAAACAAGTCATTGATGTCCAGAATCGAAATCGTGTGCTTCGCTCAAGAACAACTGAGAATATTGATGCTTTAGAACGTGAGGTTGACGAAAACCCAGGTTCGTTCTTGGATTATTCTTCAGTCTCCCCTTTGTTCCAGGGCTGATTTAATTTTATGATTGGTTGATTTTAAATTCAAATTAAATAGAACCTTTGGTGGTAGACATTAGCATTCAAAAGGACACAAGCGTCCACAGGTTTTTCTCAAAACCCACCTTTGTCTATCAACTGCTCCCTGGGGTAAAGATCGGGTGCCTAATACTTCAACTGGAGATTGGATTCTAACCCCAGTGGAAACTAGAGAGGGCGAAAAGGGGGAGAGGTACCTCCATTTACGCAACTTTTTCTTATCCTGACGGCAGCGGAGGAATTCCCGAGATGGAATCAATGGTGGCGTCTACAGTTCCAGTTAGGTTGAACTACTTAGTGAACACCTTATAGGGATTCTACGACATATTCGGAGCCCAGTCCTGTAAGGAGCGGTTTATCCAGCTTCCCTCCAGGTTGGGAATTGTGCCGTCGGGGTGACTTTCTGAACACGTTAAAATATTTAGTTGCGAAGCACAAAAAAATCTCGGATACGGACGGATCTACAGATGACGAACCAAGGAAACGAAAAAAGGACAACTTCGGATCTATACTTGGAATGTTAGATCCCTTAATAGACCACATGCAGCCGAACAGTTAGCGGAAGCCCTAAACTGCTGCAAGGCAAATATTACCGCCATTCAAGAAGTGCGATGGGATGGACCGGGTAAACGCAAACTACAAGACTGTAATGTATCGATGCTATCTAGCATCTTAAATCACTATCTATAAGACACTTATTATCTTGGTTCTCATTTATGGCGCTAAGGCCTGGACCTTGTCAAAGAAAGATGGGGGCGTCTTAGGATGGATTTCTTCGGGTGATTTTTGGTCCCGTCTGCATAGATGGAGAGTGGAAGAGATGATACAACGACGAACAATATGGGATGCACAGCGAAACGGACCTGATTAAAAGAATAAAAGTGCAACGTAGAGCGAATGGACATTAACGCTTCAACCCAGAAGGTCTTCGAATCCAATCCCGAGAGACGGCGTAGTAGAGGAACACCGCGACTAAAATGGCGCACGCTGGTGGGAGAGAATCTCCACCAACTTGGCGTGCGAAACTGGAGACAGCTACCTAGGGACCGAGCTGGCTGGAGACGCATGTTGATTGAGGTACATGTCCGCTCCGGAACTGTAGCGTCACCTTAAGTAAATAAGAACCTTTGGTGTTCTTTTCGCTCTTCAACCTTCTACCCATAACTGAAAATTCAACTGTCACTTCCAAAACCTTGGCATTTTCAGACGTTTTGATAAAATGCTCAGCGACGAAGCTCGCGAAGGTCATCCGAGTTAAATTGTTTTGGTAGTAAAAATCATTACATTACATGTGTTAGAACGGTGGGTTAAAATTCCATGTACAATATCGTCACATGAGAAAAATCATGGATCTATACCTATGAATCTGAAACTATGAGGGTGTTACCAAGATGAACAAAATCCAACACTTCTCTTTGGTACTCGATATGGTGACCTGTTTTCTTGCTATAAACGGACATGTGGTTACCAAACTATTTGAGGAACATAGAACGTTCAATTCGAAATGGCATGCATGCATTTGTTTGCCGGAAGTCTTAAGATAAATGCGGAAAACAAATGTTAAACGTCACATCATTCTTCATCATGAATGTGCAATTCTTTAAAAACTAATTGCTACCGGTATCCAACCCTGATTTGGTACCAAACGAATTTCCTTCATCACAGATTGGAAAGTCTTGGAGAATATTTGGTAAATATTAAAATCATATAAAAAGATATCTTTTTGGATTATTTATCGTTTTTATGTTGGAAGCAAACCTAGTAGTGTAGAAAATTTTGATGGAATGGTTAAACAGGAAAAGAAATCAAGTTTTTGAAGATCTTTAGTAAGATAAAGTAAGATAAAAGAAAGCTGATGAATTGCATTTAAAAATACGTACTGAAACCCGCCTACGTCAGAGCAGGCAACCAGTAGTTGTAAGACAATACGAAAATATCATACAAAAAAGGCACATGCTTTTCAATATTGTATTTCGAAAAAATGTTTTCAGTATTCAATATTGTACTTATGACCCCATACATTTTCAATACAATCACTGTGATGCGCGTCCATATACATATGTATATTTCCACATAGTTTCGACAATGATTCATGGTTTTGCAAAAATGTATCAAATATTCTTCAGCAAGCAATAAAAACAGAAACAAAAACTCATATTTGAAGCACTTTTTTAAAATCAAACAATTCAACTCTTTAAATTATGGATTTTAAATCATTCCATGCAGAGGATAAACCTTTATCCTTTCATGATTTTTTTTTTGTTGTTGTTGAGCCGTCCTCATTCCTTATGATGACCATGTACATAGCACAGGCATACTGACCATCATATTCAGAGTGTAATTTTCTCTTCACTTGAACAATGGAGTTGCAGTTGCAGCAGCATCAGCATCAGCGTCAGCAGCAGCAACAACACCAGCAGCCAAAGCACTACAGTCACTGCTACTACATCATTCGACCTAATCGATCAAAAATCCCATCGGGTTAAATGACTGTCGCATGCATAGCGTCCGGCTAGCTCTCCATCATCTCTATACACCATGTCGCCATCAAATAGCCTCAAGTTATCATCTCTGACATTGTCATGCATCACTATAAAGATCAACACAAAACAAAAAAACAAAAACGAAAAGAAACAAAACAGAGCTAAAAATAAAACAACAATTTCCCTATACACGCTGCAAACAGGAGGACACTTCCATAGGTCGAGCATAGTACACAAAATAAAATAAATCACCGACCGTAACCAAGCAACAACCGAAGCCACTCGAAAAGGTGGATGGATCTCCCGCCCTACTATAGTTATAAGGACCAAATCCAAATACGAACCCAACCCAACCGACCAAAGGGGTGATTTGTGTTTGAATTTGCACGCGCTAGACTTCTAGATTTAAAATCTAATCTCAAACAACCACCACATCACTGTACATGGCGTTCAGTCCTCTTCATCTAACACGCGTCCCCACAAAACAAAAAAAATACAGCCTCATATATGCAAAAAAGCATGGCCCCCTTAAAAAAAAAAAGGATAAAGCACCTTTCCCAAAAAAATGAAGGAAAAAACAAACATAAGGCTCTTTTATACTTACAGCGACGGAATTTTTCATGTCAGCTATCGCCGATGTAAATTCAGGAAACTGCAATTCAGGACAATAAATTATTGGTGCTAATAAATCTCCAGATTTGCGTCCAGCTTCAAGTGATTTCACCTCCCAATCCTCTGAGTTTGTCAAAATGGCACCATGATACTTGCCTGTTGCTATACCCTGCAAAAATAACAATAAAAACGTTAAAACCAAAAACAAAAAAGGGTTAGTGAATTTTGGTTAGAGTATAGAGGTACCTACTACTACCGTTATATGGCTTATACAAGATACAATCTAAGCAACCTTTGGAAGCAAGAAAGCAGGCAAACAGGGTATTGTAAAGTTGCTATAAATTATTGTTAATTTATTGAACCATTACAGAATGCTTGGCGCGTTGTGTGTTTTTGTTGGTCCTTGCCTCTTATGGAAAAATATACTATAGTATTCCAGCCACAGATATACTCTTTAAGAGTAGAAGCAGCACCAAACCCATCCAAAACCCAACCGCCTACAAAAACGCAGCTCAACGTTTTGTTCGTTACCCAAGCGTATCGGTCGTGTTTATTTTTCTAAAGAAAATGCTATTCGAAAGGAAAAACCAAGGGTGATATATTCGTTCGTGTGTGCTATAACTTTTCTTTTTTCGTCTCCGCCATCTATTTAAGCTCAAGAATATTGTGTTCAATATTTTTAACAGTGTTGTTATATCTTTTTTTATTGAACTGAAAATCGTCTTGTTTTCGAATTTTAATTGTTTTGAAATCTTTACTTTTATGTATTTACTTGACGGAACCTTTGTAAAAAATGTTAAAGGTTTTATCTGAAAGACATTGATGTATTAATTACTTCTGATTGCTGTGCAAGAAATCAGACTGCTGGTGCTTTAAAGACTAAATAGTCACAGTTACGAAATAAATTAATTTCGGAATTACGAAATCCAATTTCAACTTGAAAATAAGTTTTTACAAATGAACAATTAAGTCCCGAGAACGAACCTTAAATCTACAACAAGAAAATAATTGGATGCTAGTAATAAATTAAATCTCGACTGAAATGGTAAAATATCTTAAGTCGACTTGATTTCCTTTTTTTTAAGGATTCTTATTAAGAATTGTAAGGCACAACTTCTTCTTCTAACGAACAAAAATTCATCGTATGTGTTACATGTCTTAAGTTAGCATTAGAAAAATTTAAAGTGGACTAAGATTATATTAGCCTTACATTAATTTACAATAATAGAAGGCAAAACATTTTAAGTTGATTTAGGTTACTTTTCCGCGCAAAATAAAAACACAATCACCTTTAAGTTGACTTTAGACAAGAGTTATAAAGAGTTATTAAACGAATGCAAAAATTTAAGATGACTTAAAATAAATTCAATGATAGTTTGGTTTTACTGGTTTAGGGAAATTTCGTCATCGTGATTAGCGAAATCACGGAGATGGCTCTGAAGAAAGTTAGCAGTTGGGCCACGAGCAGTGGGGTAGGTGTTTTATTCAGAGCAAAACTGAACTGATGCTCTTTACGACCAAAACTAAAATACCTGCCTTTACCCTACCCCGACTGAACGGTTAAATCATATCTTTTTTTTCCAGCACGAAATATCTAGGAGTCATTCTAGATCCCAACCTGAATTGGAAAGTAAACATCGAAGTACGGGTTAAGAAGAAATGCATTGCCCTTTACGCCTGTAGAAAAACTTTTGGTTAAAAGTGAGGCTTACAATCGAAGACGATTTTATGGATGTACACAGCCTTTGTACGTCCTATTTTTTTATATGGATCGCTTGTGTGGTGGCCTGCGTGTAACAAGAAATACAATATCGGGAAACTAATGAAGATTCAAAGAATAGCTAGTGTCGGCACTACAGGGCCCTTCGATCCTGCCCAACAGATGCATTAAATGTTATTCTGCACCTCATACCAGTAGACTTACACATTAAATATTTAATATCATGCAGTGCGCTAAGGCTTAAAGAATCAAACTGTTAGTTTTCCAGACCATATGGGCATGGCAACACTAAGGAACTGATTCCAGTGGATATTTTTGCGACAGCCACCGACTACTGCATCCCTGCCTTGAACCTCAGTAAAGATTTTAAAGTCATCTTTAATGCCAGAAAGGATTGGGTGGATGGCATGGTTACCAAAGACTTCCATACTCTCATACATATTGTCACTCTTATTTGGGTTCCTGATGAATTGGTCAGACCCAGGCATATATACCAGGGTCACTGCAATATGTACCGGACATTACACGATAGGAGAGCATTCATCAAAGCTGGGTACCCCTCACAATACTCACTGCCGTAGCTGCGGAGGCCAACATAAAAAGGAAACTGTGATTCACTTTCTCTGTAAAATGTCCTGCCCTTACCAGTTCTAGAATGTTAAGCTTCAGAAGGGCATTCCAGATCTTGATGAACTTTCCACAATGAAAATCAAAGACCTGATTTCTTTTCTGAATGCGACGAAATGGCCCTAGAATTGCTAATTTTGTCAATATAAATCCGTCATAATATAATCCTTTTATATTTTTATTTTTCATTACATAGATCAAACGAGTTTATGGTACCAAAGGCTTCTTGTGACTGCCACCTTTACCTACCCTACCCTGCTGATTTCAGGGATGGAGGGGACCTACAGTTTTAAGCCGAATCCGGAAGGCTAATTTGACAAAGCACTTTTTTGACAAGAATTACTATTAGAGGATTTTTCAATTCCTCGCAAGAGGCAATAACCGTGAAAAAAACTTTAGATGGCACAAGCTGGGATTGAACCCAAGACTTCTGGCATGACAGTCCAACGCACTAGACATCATGCCACGCGTACTACTTAAACTCTAATCATTTATAAAAAAAATTAAATCACTCAGACTTTCTTCCTTTTGTTCATAAATGTTTTATATTTATTTCCAATAGGGAATCTTTTACTTTGTAGAACGAACCTAATGCTTCTAAAACTCGATGCTGATCACAATTTTGACGTCGCCAAAAACGCGCAACCTTATTGTCTAATATTTTTGAACACCTTCATATTTCTTTTCAAAGTAAAGAAAAACTCAATGCTTATTTATTTGTATGATTTCTCTTTTGGCTGTTAAGGTCTTTTTTCGATCGTACAGTGTAAGTTAAGACCTCCTTTTCCTAGATATTTAAAATTCCAACACTAACTTGAATTTGTATTTATGCTTTATGCTTTTAAAACCTAGGCTACTTTAATATTATTGGTCGTATTGTATTCATAACCTCTTGAGTTCAAGCATAATTTACAAAAAAAAAACTGATTTCTATAAACTCTCTTCAAGTTAATTTTCTGTGAACGTTAACTTTTCTAACCCGAAAGTAGTTTTAGAGCTCGATTTTATGTTCGTGTAACTTTCGAATATAATAATAAAACATTTGTAATAAACCTTGAATCGGCATCAACTTGAAATTTTTGATGTCATTAATTTTGAGTCATATTTTCTATTCTTAGAACTCTATGTCTTAAAGTTTTTTTTGGAAAGCTTCTTTGAATCGTATTTTTCTATCTTGGAAAATATTTAAAATGGGCTTAAAATAGTTAACCTGTTTTAGCCGAGAATCAATGTAAAGCCTTACACTCAACTTCAAAGACAAAAGCATTGATCTCTTTGTTTTTGAATTAAAATAAATTAATTTATAACAACCCTGCCTTGTCGGTACGAGGAAATTTTCCTTCTTTAAACACCTTGCAGGGATATCGACATCAAGTGGGTACACAGATGGTAATTTGTTGCAGAATGGTAAAAAGAAAAGGACTAAAAATGCATACGAGCAAAAAAAGTAAACTAGGATAGTAAAGTGTAGAAAACTGAGAATGCAATAGAAGAGACACACACGCCCAGCCCAGCACAGCACATCCCAGCTCAGGCCAGGCAAGCAGACCAGGCTCACCCACCCTCACTTTGAAGTAGTACACCTTCCTAGATGAAAGAGAGCCGACAGAAGGAAGACAATCGAATTAGAGGAAGGAAACAAATTTGTGAAACAGGAAATTTCCGTTAAATTTTATTTTTCTACTTTTTATTGTTTCTTCTTCGATGCGGGGTGGGGGAAGGGGGTGGTTCGGGCGTATTGGTTAGATTGAGGTAGAACGGTGGCAAGAAGTTATTGCCATGGTTTGTGCCATCACCCACCGCCACTGCCACCCGACCATGATATACGAAAAGATAGAAGAGGCGACGGAGCAGATCACTTAAATCATTTTAAAATCATCTCATTGGATATACGTATGTACGTTTATGTATGTATATGCATAGGTTGTGTAGGAAGGTGCCTCCATATAGTTAAATAGCTGGAAGGGGATATTTTACAAAATTCCAAGTAGTGCAGCGGTAGCGCGCGAGGAGACGTGATGGCTTCGGAATAAGATTCGCGCGATTTATGAGCCGATTGGGTGGAATTGGTGGTGTTTTTCTTTTTTTTTTGTGTGCAAGGGTGGATAATGTAAATTTTAAGCTTCAAGGAGCAATATAATTTATTTGGTTAACAAAGATAGTGTGGTGTTAGATGGGAAAGGAAAGGGGGGTAGTGCAACATAGAATTGTAAGCAATCCCATCACAGTAGTCGATTGCGATCGTCATTTAGGAAATTGCAATTGAGAAATAAATTAAATGCAATTGGTTTGGGAAGGGTAAGGGTAAGTGGTTGTTGGCAGGGGGTTGTAGGTTGAGCAATGTAAATGCAAATACATATGTTGCGGTAAGAAGGAAAATAACAACAAGCACACACACACACACACTTTCTCTTTCGACATGATTGATTGAATTTTATTGAGAAATCAAGAGTAATGCCAATCAAAGTGGTAAATCAAGAGCAGAGGGTGTTTTTTAGAAGGTAATTTATTTGACTTTCATAAATAAATTGAATTTTGTAATTAGAGAAATTTTCAATTTCTTTTAGATGTACTTTAACCTTAGAAACAATAACTCAAGAATGTCAAAATAGAGAAGGGTTTAAATTTATTGTAGTCTCTGTTAGGGATTTTTTAGCACTATAAACTTAAAGACAACTTAAGCTAATACAACAGAGTTGTCTCATTTTTGGGTTTGTTTTTCATTTTTGAGGCTTCATTGAATTGTTAGATGAGTCTTGTCTCATCAAGGTAGACACGACATTCTTCTATAACGTACGTTGTAGCAACAATTTCTGAGTAAGTCTTGACGACTCTGTGAAGCTTTCAAAAGGCAAATGTGACACAAAATTTAAAAAAAAAAGTAATTTGAAGCTTTTTGTACTTGGTGATTACACCGTTGGTCCCTTTGTGGCTTCAAGACTTGATGCAATTGACTTTATCAAGGTTCAATTTATCCATAATTGAAAGGAATCATACCAAAAACATAAATGTTAAAAAATGAGCTCTGCTGCATTAAAAAAAAAAACATAAGTTTAAAGTCTACCTTAACAAATCTATGAGATCTAAAAATATGGCAAGTTGTACACTTTCGAGAAGATAGCATATAAAAACCGCAAGCGTTTGCGGTTCTGATGTCTTCATTTACGACTATCGACGCATATTACCTTTAAATTCTTTTGAAACAAGCTCCACACGCATGCAAATGGTTTGAGGACGATATGCGACGACGAGACCGCAAATAAGTTTTGCGCTATTTTGCATATCGTCTGAAAACCTTCGCATATATTTTTGTGACAGTTTATGTGTATGTGCGATCGCCCCATTCATTTGCGGTGACACAAAAACAAGCAGTTTCTGTTTCAGTTTCAAATAATCGATGACAAGAGCTTCGTAAATTGCGTCAAGCATTTGTAGGATTATCGTTGAAATTGTGTTAACTAGAATGCGGAACAGATATTGGATGGACCTGAAATTGTGGCCCGTAAACAAGAAACGAAGAGTCAATATTAGTCGGTCCGAAGCAAGAATGCTTGATGGCATATTGGTGCTAGCTAAGTAGACGATCAAATAAATGGTTAGGTCCAGCGCAATTTCAGTAACAATTTCGTCTGTCGATGCCGGAGCCAGTTCACACACTATGAGTCCGTAATTGCTGTACACCAGATTCTTGGCGACTGTAATGTTATTCATCTTCTTCAATCAAATCCAATGCTAAAACAACAATAGCAGCCCACTTTCTTTTCGACATTTTCAATTAATTTCAGCACTTTTCAGCGGCTTTTGGGACAGATTGCGCACATCGTCTGAACACCTTTATAAGCGAATTTGCGTAGTGATTTACGTTTAGCATTTGCGCTGCTTTTTTAACTTTTTACATGACGTCAGAACCGCAAATATGTGCGGCTTCTTATATGCCATCTGCTAGTAGCTTTAGCAGTGTGATATCCAAGCCACTTATAATATTGACAAATATTTTCTATTAATTGATTACAAACTACAATTGAATAGGTTTACTGGCAATGTATTTTAAACCTAGTAAAATAACAGAAAACTTGCAAAAATATTGCTGGTTGCAGACGGACCACATTTGTTCAGCAGTTGAATTTTAAAGAAGTACCTTACGCGGCGTCTCTTAAAGTGAACTTAACCAATATCTTGCATAACATGCTTCCGGGAAAAATTCGGAACTTATGAGGAGAAGTTAAGTCTATTGCCTAGTCTTGTATTTATATAATGCTTGATTCTTTTATTTGAGAGTTGTTCGTCATAGAGGATTAAAACCAAAATTTGTCAAGCCTGTCTCCAAAAAAAAACGTACCTTCTAATTTGGTGGTTTATCTAATTGAACAATACAACACATTTTTACATTGTGTTAGAGAAAGTAAGTTTATTGCACTTGATATTTCAAAAGCAAGTAATGGAGTTATATATAAAGCTATCTTATAGAAATAACCTTACTAACTGCTAATGGTTTCTAAAATTCACAAAATAAGTGGCTGGTGTTCCTCAGGCCTCCATTTTGTCTCCGACTTTCTTCCTTATACATGTAAGACCTTTTGTCTACAAATTGTAATCCATTAAACTTAAAAACTCAGCTTTCCATATTCGTTTCGGCAGCGAATTATTCAAAATGTCAATGCTATTTCCTGTCGTTATTTCCGAATCCACCCTACTTTTTATCGAAGAAATTAATCAACTTTCAGTTCGGGTATGCATATTACAGTTCGCATCTTATAGAGTTATCACATACTCGATATTGCCAAAAATGATAATATTTGACTAGGATTTCTCAGCTGAAGATGCCAAGAAATGTGTGGAGCCCACTGATCTGGCTGTTTTGTAAAAAAAAGCCTTCACTCGTCCAAAACTAGAACATAACTCACATATTAGGAGATGTGCTCGTATAACTAGTGTAAGTCTTTTCAAAAGAATACAAACAAGACCTTTGAACATGACAAGCGATAGAAATATAACTGAAAATTTTACATTGCTCGTACACCATCGCAATGTTTCATGTCTTTCGTTGTTTTCCCGATAATATTAAAATTCCTATAACGGAAACATCCACACCAAACTGTTTTGAAACAGACAACGTACGGTCTAATTGGAGGTTACTTCAATGCAAGGCACCATATCTGGCAGAATAACACCATCAGTACTGAAGGGCAAAGCCATAGTAGACTGGATTTACATACACAGTGATGAACATTCTTTGGTGTTATTGTCACAGCTCAAGCCAACCTTTCCCAGAACTCCATCGACCTTCGACTTTTTTCTATCAACTTCTAATTTTATTTATTTTGAATTAAATGGATGCTTTCGATCAAGCTCAACCAACCAGCCATCCTAACGGCAAGGCCCCAAACGGACTTCTTAAACTATAGGAGACTGAACGTCGAAAGAATGCAGAGGCACGTCGAACAACATCTGTACTTCCACATGCCAATAGAAACCTCCAGAATGATGAAATTGATGGAGCCGTGGAGTTTTTGGAAATGACAATCGGCAACGCACTTGACGTCCAAAAGGTACCCAAGACAGCTGAGGATAGATATCAACACCTACCGGAGTATGTGCAGAACTTATATTCGCAACGACAAAGGTTGAGAAAAAGGCTACAAAGAATTCACCAAAGGAAACTTAACGCACTGAATCATGAATACAGGACACTGAAAAGTAAGCTTGAATGTGTTAACATCATGTTCCGAAACTCCATCCGGCAAAACAATGACTGAGCTTTTAAGGAGAAATCAAACCTGGAAGAAATAAACCACTACCGCAAGTCATTGCCGTAGTGGAACATTCTATCCAACAAACTTTGGCTCTCACTCCTGAAAAAAAGTGTATTCAACGAAACCAACTTGCGAAATGACCCAACTAACAACCCATACTTGAGCACTACAGAAGAAGAAATCAGAAATAATAAACTACTTCAAGCCAAAGAAGTCAACAGGCCCAGATGGGGTATCTAGCTTCAACCTAAAGCGGCTCCCGCAAGCAGTGTTTGTATTCGTGACAATCGTCTTCAACAACTGCCTCAACAATGACTACTTTCCCGAAAAATGGAAAACTGCTAAGATCGTGGCAATTCCCAAGAAAGGAGATCGGAATAACATCTCCAACTATAGGCCCGTATCTCTCCTGAGCAATATCAGGAAACTATTGGAGAAACTTATGCTCAGGAAACTCAAAAAATTCTGCTGTGAAAAAAGCATAATTCCTGGGGATAACCAAGTCAACCTTCTTTTATTTTAAGAATGCCAATTATATTAAACAATATTTTATTTTAATCCCAAGCCCATGTATTAATTTAGGCCGGCTATGTGCTAACAAACTGTTTTAAATATAAACAAAATATAAAATTGTATACTTAGAAGTTAATTAAACAAATCTTGACAAATTTTGATATTATTACAAACATTTTTCTGTCAAAAAACAGTACACCACCCCCCCTTCAAAAAATTCAGCAGTAATACTTATATTAAGAACAACGCTCATCAGTCTATCGTTGAGCTGTCTAATATAGATTCTTTTTTCAGCGGCACATCAAGAATGTACAATGCTTTACCCAACTCTTTTCTTCTCTACCATTTGTATATTCAAAACTTAAACGCCAATGAGCATCGGTATCTCATCTTTAATCTTTCTATTATTTTTCTAACGATCGTACTGTTTTTTAAACTTGTGCTCAATTTATAAAAAAAAATCAGCCTCGAATACGAAGGAACTTACCCTAATACACAAGAAAATGGACTGAAAAATGCTGTGAAGGTTAAGACAAATCATAGAGCTCAAAAAGAAATATTAAGGAAACTGTCGCATATGCCGCAAGTCCCAAAAAGTAAAAGCCAAAGAGCATTATATTCAAAATCCATTGCTTATAGTCTCTTTTCTGACGCATACCTAGCTATTCATTAAAACATGAACAACATTACCTAATTACCGTTGTTATTCAAGAAGAAGAAGAACTGTTGTACGTTTATTTGTCGTTTGGTTTTGTTTTAGTTATGTGGGCATAATCTTGTGAAATACAAAAACCTAAGATAATTTTCATGTTCTCAAATCATAGATCATTTTCATTATACAAATACATACGTTATCGCCAGGAGACTCACAAAAACGTGTTACATTCGAATTAGGGCGCTCTTATTTCCATTCATACTCACAACGCGATTACCAACCACATTCGGTGTTGCATGCATTTTACAAAATATTTATCACAAAGAACGTTTGCAAAATCCATAGATAGAATGTAGCTAAGCAAAAACTCGCTAATGAACTTTACAAGCACAATAGAACGTACCATCCATGGCTTGGATTGGCTTGGCTAGGCTAGGCTAGTAGCTAGTTAAAAACGAAAGAAGGTGGCAGGCAAGCTACAGCTTCAGCAACACAAAACAAAAGACACGGAAACTTCGCAATATTGAATAATTGCCTAGCTGTGTGCGGTGGTGATGGGTTGAAGTGGAGTGGATAGGGTGCGGTGCAATTGCAACTATAGCAACCAAAGGTATATTTACCTGAGCTCCGGTGAGTGTTGCCATATCCAATATGATGTTTGCCTTCAAATCCTTTTGTGCATAGGTTACACCGTCGGCCAGGACCAGACGTCCCTCAGCATCCGTATTGTTAATTTCCACAGTACGACCAGAATACAGTGTATGAACATCATCTGGGCTGTTATAGTTCCAACAAAAAAACAATAACAAGCAATGTAGCAGCGGTAACGGTAGCGGCAACGGCAACGGCAGCACCAGCACCAGCGCAAGCACCAACCAACAGCAAGCATCAAACACCAGCAGCAATAGCAAATACCATGTGAATAAAAGAAGACAAAACAAGAGGATAGTAATAATTAAAATCGTTATTATTCATTGCCAGCGACTTGGTCGTGGTTTTCGTTGTCGTTGTCATCGTCATTGTCGTTGTCGTTGTCGTCATCATCGTCATCATCATCATCAACGAAAAGCTAGGAAAACGCTAGCGTTTCAATTAGCTCACTCACCGTGTGGCATTCGGTCCGACAGAGTTTTCAGCCAAACAAAAGACTGCATGCAAATTCTCTTTGAATCCGCACTTAACCGCCGCATAAAATGCACCAAGAATAGCTGCAGCACCGCCGCAATCCCTTTTCATACCAGGCATTGCAGTCTTGCCTTTGATGCTCAAGCCACCAGTGTCGTAGACAATTCCTTTGCCCACCAACGCAATTGTTTCGTTGGCCCCCTTCGGTTCGTGCGAGAGAACAACGAGAGCCGGTGGCACAGCCGCTGCCTTCCCCACACCATAAATGCCGCCAAATCCCAGCTCTTGTAACTTTTCGCCACGAATGATGTGCGGAGTCAGCGAGAGCTCACCAGCAATGACTCTAACCTCTTCGATAAAGTGGCTGACATTCATTTCGTTGCATGGCATATCGACTATTTTGGCAGCCAACCGGATGCCTCGTGCGGCTTCTTCCATGCAGGCAATATCGTCGGCAGACAATGCAGATGTGGCAAGTTGGCCGTCTTTTTCAATGACAACAAACTCAATACTAACGGTGTTGTTTGATTTTTCATGGTTCGAGTTGGAGCCATTGTTGGAAGTTTTTCGTGAATACAATGGAAAGGCTCGAACGACGGCACAAGCACTTGCAAATACGTCCGCACGCTCGCAAACAATTACAACAGTGTCGTTGACATTCATTGTTTTGTTCTTAACCAAATTAGAGATTGCATGAGCACGAGAGCTAGTGTTGTGGCGAGAACTTTTGAGGGGGAGTGCGGCTATGGTTGCCATGTCCAAGTACAACGAACACGAGTCCGTTGGTGATGGATGAAGGGATGAGACAGCATGCTTGAATGTTTCCTGGTTGACACGCGGAGCAAGTTTGCATTCGATTACGGGAAACTTGAGAAGATTAAGATGACGCAGTTGGCCGATAATAAGGACTGGTGTTACATGAGGATCGGATTTGGTTAGAGATGCATTGAATTTAATGTCGGTAACCATCTGCAAAATATTAATGAAACAATTTGACAAATACAAAAATTTTGATAGTCATGCGTATAAATATGAATCTATGTATGTATATAATTTATCAAATAAATTCATAATTTTTTGAAGTATTTTTGGAGGAGAGGAGTATTTCTTTTTGTTTTGAGTTATTAATAATTCACTTTCAAGAGGTCGCCTAATAAAAAATTTTAGAGCTTAAGTATTCGGATGTTTGCATGCATAGTCATTTTTAAGAACTAAAAAAAAAGTAGCGCAACAATTCGTTGAGAACTAAAGCTTAGTGACTTACAACTATCAACCATTCCGGTTTGCGAGTCATGTCAGGAATATAGGGGACCAACAGATTTTTGCCGAATCTGAACAGCTACTTTGAGAAAGCACTTTTCATGACAAGAATTACTTTTGGAAGATTTGTCAATTACTTGCAAGAGTCACGTGACAAAACTTTAAGTGACAGGCAGAGATTGAACCTTTCAGGAACTGGATAAGCTAAAAATTGGTTAAGTTTTCTGAATTGTATGCATACCTTGAATACGAATAGTTTTGTTTGGCGCTCGGAAACCGGTGAAATGATTTCCTTGGATTTAGAAGGAAAGTCAGCTTTTCTGTTTCGTTCATAAATAAAACCGTAACTACATAAAGAAGAATGGCTACTTTCCATACATGTGTGAGTAGTAAAAATTAAGAAAATTGTTGTTTTTTGCCATTTCAGCTTATAACTTTCGACTAATAGACATTTATTTTTTAAAAGCTGATATTTCAAAATAATCGGTGATGACATATACTGTTTCGGTAGCAATGATTAGCTTAATTTATAACCTTTATATTAATATATAATTATTATTTCATTTCCTAGCTACAGTGTGGCTCCCACGACTAACCGGACAACTGAAATATAATTTTTCGAATTGCATTTTCTCCAAGAGAATTTTTGGAGAGTGCATAACTTTGTAATCATTTTATATGACACTTAAAACCGTTTTTGTTTTAAATAAGACAAAATTACAATTTTAGCCATTACAGTTAATTAAAAGGAACTAATGAATTTAACACCTCACACATAATCGGACACTAAATACTTATTACTTTGTTGCGTATCCTTTCGCTTTAATGGCTTTCTCAAGGCGTCGTGGTATTGAAGAGACAAGTTTTTAACATACTTCAAGACTTATTTTTTGCAATTCCTCTTGAAGGCCCGTCTGAAGGTCGTAAATGTTTCTAAAGTTCAAGTATTATGAACCCTAAGGTTAACTTTTCTTTCGTCCGTGAACAAAATCTAATTTATAATATTCTCATATATCTACGGGTTGACTAACAATTCAAAAATAAGTAGTTTAAATTTATTCGAAGAACATGTATCCTGTGTTATTATGTTCATTAGCAAACTTAATTCTTTCATTTAATTTTTTCATTCGGCTATTACTTCAATAATAATGCATCTTCTTCTGAAGGTTTCGTTGCTGAATTTTTTACTCGTGGTGTCATTAACAAAAATCTTGAGAGATTCCAAAGATATGAGAGAAATTTTAGTTGATTAGTCTAAAAAGTAGCTTCTCATCGTACGTCTCCAGGTTGTGTCCTTTTAATATTCTGCTCACATTATTTCTTTTTTAAATCGTGAGATTATGTACATATGTAATGGACTGTGGAATGACTCCGTTGCAAAACTTTTGTTTAACCTCATACTGATCTACCGTCCTGTATTTCTTAAGTAAACAAATACAGATTTGATTTCTCTAAGAAAATTGAGCACAGAATGAAACCATTTTTAAGTCAATACCTTCATTTATTCACGAGATATCCAGAATCGAACATCAATTTTTACTAATTTTGCGTACTATTTTTTGTAGGTTTATTTTTTATGAAAAAACTAACTGTTGGATTTTTATAAACATTTTATTGAATGTCAAAAACAATATTTTCTATAACATGAAATTAGTTTGAAGCCACTATCTTTAGTTTTGATAAAGATACTTAAGACGAAAGTCAATTTTTACCAACTTTTAGTAATGTCTTTTTTGGTTCTTATTTTTTGTAAAAAAAAATTTCAAAATATTACTAGATGTCAGAAACGTTATTTTTCGTTGCATACAATTATTTTGGAGATAAAATTATATTTTTTTTCGTAATATGTTCGAGGTGACAATTATTGTTTTTCAGTTTTTTTTTATTTATAAAAAAACAGTTAGTTGAATTTTTTTCAAAATTTAATTAGTTTGGTATCACGTCACAATATCTAATATTAAATTTAATTCAAGTCACTAGCGTTACTGGTTCGTGCGATATTTTGGATTAACCAAAATGTTCACTTTTTTTTAATTTCTATTGTAAAAAAAAAACCACTCAATTTTTTTGAGTCTTTTCTGCATCTTTCTGCATTATTGTCTGTATAACAAAATTTTTTTGAAGTCGATATCTCTACTGGTTCGACCGATTACAATAATTTCCTTTGGGAAGTTAATAATAATAATAACATTGTCATTTGACTTGAGGAGTACCGTTACAGAGTGACTACAGTGCAAAACAGTGAGTGTCCGATTATGTGTGAGGGGTTAAATTAAGGAATTGTTTTTTTTTTTTGTATTTACTCACTTTACATAAAGATGAGTTTTTGAGCAGCGCTTAAAAATTTACTTTAAATAATGTGTAACTTAAACTTACAGTTACATATGTACTTCAAGGGCTAAAGTGACAACTTTAGCTATTAGATTATTTAAGAACACTGTTGTCCAACAAGATATGGCCTTACTATTTTATTTGGACGAATGCCTACATATAAAAGAATTCTAAGATTCCATCAGATTTCTAAATATGCCATATTTAAATGAACGCTACAAAAATATAGATTCAAGAACCCAGAAAATGAGAAAGTATTTTCAGAAAAATGTGATCTTTTTTCGCAGGAAAATAAAACAGAATCTGTTATGAAGAATTTTCTGGCTTTTTTTGACGTATTTTTTTCGGACTCAATTTTCGGGAGTCTAGTTCGGAGCTGATGCTAGAATACAAATTTGTTTGGTTCATGAATTTAGGGAAAAAATAAAAACAAATCAAGGTAAACAAATAATTTGGGAAGAAACTTTAGTTATCGAGAGTTTCAAAGCTTTTATATTAAATTAAAAGACATAAAACGTTAATTTGTCATGTTTTTCAATTAGCCATTAGCTTAACGAAAATGTCACTTTTGCTGTTTTTGGGACATTTACAGTACTGTGCAAAACATTTTTGCAACTAGAACCTCCAACATTTTTCATTAAAAAAAATTGTTTAGAAAATCAAACAGCAAAATTCTTTCTTTAGTTTTCTAAACAAAAGTTAACACTCTTCACTTAAACAAAAAATAAATAACTAAATACTTTAGTATTGGTAAAATTGCTGTGCAAAACACTTGCAACTTAGATCTCACAACTAAATTTCAAACTATTTTCTTACTTCAAGGCAAGGAAATGTTAATATTTAATTGTGTACCCTTTATTTTTTATAACGGCTGTATATCTTCTGAGCATCGAAGCTATATGGTTATTATTACCCGATTTCGGAATGTCATTCCACTGCCTCTGAATTCCAGCGAATAGGTAACTTTTGTACTTAAAAATGTTGCTCCCAATTCTTCTCTTCACAATTTCCCAAAGGTTCTCTATTGGGTTTAGGTCTGGGGATTGGGCTGGCCATGGTAAAACCTCAATCTTTTTTTCTGTAATCCACTTTGTGTCCAACTTCGACCTGTGTTTGGGATCATTGGCGTGTTGTAACGTCCATTTCCCAGTGCGCATAAGGCAGCATGGTGTTACAAAGCAGCCCAAGACCAAAATTGAGCCACCGTCCGTTTAGTGCATTTTGAATTTAGCCTCTCACCTCTTGGCCTCCTGGCATGTAGTTTTCCACCCGATCCTTGCATATTGAACTTTAATTCGTCAGAAAACAATGAGTTTTTACAAAAGCCAAACGAGCTTTCAAATTTTTTTTAAATAAATGACTCTTTTGCTATCTGAAAACCACGCAATCAGACCTGCAGTGCGTGGCGTCTGATAGTATTTAGTATTTAGTATTTATTTTATTTCTTGATTAGCTTACACTTTAAGATACAATATCTTATTTATAGTGTAGCTTGTAAAATGTACAGTAGCTACATACATAATTGATTTTAATTCAAGTTTTACATATTTATAAATTTGCGAATATAACTTAATCTATGCATTATTAAAGTAAAGTTTAAGTACCTTTCCCATTTGTTTCGTATTATTAATACTTTTTATTTCTCGCGGCAATGAATTCCAAATTCTTACTGAGTTGACAAAGAACTGACGTTCAGATGTTAGACACTGAAAACGCGGAATTACTAGATCACGACATCTATTAGAGTTGAAAAAGTTTAATTCATTGTAAAGATCCACAGGTTGGCGGGTTAGAAGTATGTCAGAGAACAAGGTTATTGTGCGGAATTTTAAAAAATTCTCAAACGACATCCCAAGAAGTTGGGATGTATGCTGCGAAACTCTATCGTAACGTCGCAGCCCGTGAATATATCTTATTGCGCTATTAAATGCAACCGTTAATTTCCTTTTACTCTCGAAGTCTAACTTACAAAAAATTTCACAGCCGTAAGTAAGCAGAGGTAATATCAGCGTTTTCACTAGCAGAATTCTAATTGTTAAAGGAATAAAGTGCTGTGTTGACCATAGCATGCGTAGGACACCATACGATTTCCCAATTGTGTTGTTTATATATATATATATGTGTCCAGGTAAGGTTGCGGTTAAAAACTACACCTAAATTTTTAGCTGAGTCGACGTAAGCAATAGGACAGTTATTCAAAAGGATTGCTGGAAAGTAAGACACATCAATTTTGTTTTTTGAGACCACGAGACACTTTGATTTCTTTGGGTTAAGAAGTAAGCAGTTATTAACCGACCAACGCTCAATCAAGCTTAAGTCCTCATTTATACAAGCTGCAGAGTGTTCAATAAGTCCCAATGGGCAGCTCAAGTAGAGTTGGGTGTCATCAGCATACATGCGTGTTGAACATTGTCTTACAATTGAAGGAAGTTCGTTAACATAGATTGAGAACAACAACGGGCCAAGGATCGAACCTTGCGGAACACCCCTAACGACAGGTAGGAAGTTGGAAAGAGTTCTGTTAACCTCAACTGCTTGCACTCGATCAGTAAGGTATGAAAATAAGAGCCTGACTGCGGAGGAAGAAAAGTTAAAATGACGTAAGAGTTTTTCGCAAAGTACCATGTGATTTACCATGTCAAACGCTTTTGAGAAATCGAGGAGTATTAAAAATGTGACATTATCCTCGTCTATAGCTTTCCTAATATCTTCCGAGACACTTAACAAAGCTGTAATGCAGCTGTTTTTCTTTCGAAAGCCTGATTGCTTGGGGGTTAATAGACTGAACAGATTAAGAAACTCATTCATTTGTTTTTGTATAATTTTCTCAAAAAGTTTTGATAAAAATGGCAATATTGAAATTGGCCTAAATTCGTCTCCTTTTGAAGTTTTTGGAATGGGTAAAACTTTTGCCCTTTTCCATTGTGTTGGGAATTCATTTTTTATCAAAATGGAATTAAAAATATGGGTAATAACGGGCAAGAGCGTTGGTAAAATAATTTTCAAAAACGAAGGGTGCATATTATCAAGGCCTATAGCATTGGACTTAATAGAGAGGAGTGCTTCTACAACATCCTCCGCAGTTATTACAGAAAACATAAATGAATTTGAGTTTGAGGTATGCGATGAAAAAATCTCTTCAAAATATTGTAGGGGATCTAACGATTGGTGGTTAATAATTGGGTTAGAAACGAAAGGTTTGTTGAGAGCGTTGATGTCTATGTCTTCAGCCAAACCACAAGATACTTTTCCAACACCGATATTCTTCAAATTTTTCCAAATTTGCTTACTTCCTAAAGACGCGTTGATGCGAGTTGCATACAAAGCGGATTTTGCCTTACGAATTTTTTGAACAGTTTTGTTGCGCAAAGAGGTAAATTTTTGGTGAAAGCTGTCAAGACGAAAGAGTTTCCACCGTCTATAGGCTAGGTCACGCTGTCTTATCAAAGAACGTATGTCATTTGTGAACCATGGTTTGTTGTGAGGAGTGCAGCTCTTGGTTTTTAAGGGTACATGGCTCTCAAATAATCTATTCACCCTGCTATTCAGAAAATCTACCTGCTCGCTGGGGGATCGGATTTCCAAGACAGATAGTTGATGGGTCAATGGTCAACCTTTTGCTGTGGTGCTTAGAGGCCTTCCTCCTCTATGATGGCATAGCACTTTTCCAATTTTGATCATTCTACAAATAGTTGATTCGTGAATGGAATATTTCTTTTTGTGATGCTTCTTTTTTGAAATCACTCAAAATTCTGGATTTTATATCCGATGAATATTTGTTTCCCGCCATTTTTAAAACAAAATCTTATTTTTTTTTTAATTTAAAAAGAATTTATCTTAAAAAACGTTTTATCGGTCAAAGTCTCGTCTAAACCTAACTAAACAAATCAAGCTACACTTGATAACTTACCAACTTCAAAATAAATCAGTTTAACCGTTATTAAAATGAGGCGAAAAGAGAAATGGCCACTAGTTGCAAATGTTTTGCACGGCTTAAATGATTATTGTTTTTGTAAAAGCGGTGCGTTTGTAGAATTTGCCTGTGAATCAGTGCTTTAAGATTATGAGCAGTAAGTTGAAACATAAAAAAGTCTAAAGCTAAAGTTTTTTTGATAGGCGGTGATAGTTGCAAAAGTTTTGCACAGTACTGTATATTCTTGAAATTCGTCTTTAAAACTCAGTTCTAGAGCATCCAAAGCAAATTCATTTCAAATTTTTTTTTGAATTTTTAAAGATCTTAAAAGTTTTTGTTTTTAATAGAAATTTTATTTTGAAAGAATAAAAAAAACTTTAGGAAAGCCTTACACTATTTATGTCAGTTTATGATGGAATTCAAGACGAGTTTCTGGAATTTGAAGGCAACTTAATATCAAATTATCTATCTCTTATTCAAGGTTTTTTAAGAACCTAAGTATTTTCTCTTTCTCTCACAAAAAAGATTTTATGAAAATTACTAAAGTTTTTCCAAGTTCTAAACTGTGTGAAAACAGAGATTTCAGATTTTGGTGAATATCGTTAAATAACTAACAAATCTTTAGATGAACTCCTTACTTATACAACTTATCTGTATAAGCTCTGTGGCTCATATGACCCCCCCCCCCCCCTGGATCGTCCATTGGTCAAAAGTTGATGATTTGCGCCTCGCGATTGCAAAAGGGCTGGATTTCCGATTCATAAAATGTTCTTGGTCCAGTCCGCAGTTAAAAGTAGTGCTTTTGGCAACAAAGTTTTAAGCAGTAAAATACAAATTATATTTTCATATATAAAATTATAAGGGGGCTCATATTAGGTCCGTTCGCGTACCTTCTAAAACAGTCCAATTTTACGAAAAAAATACGAAATTTAAGCAAATCCTGTTCGCGTACTCAAAAATTTCGTAGTTTTTCGTAAAAGAGAGCGCTCACGAGAGAGTAAAATATTTCCCCAACCTACGAATTTTAGCCCAAGAAATTTCTTTGGGCTGATTTGTGAAAATTTTAAATTTGATAGAAATTAAATAAATTGCTCGTTTTTGCTGTCAGTTATAAAATTTAAAAACAAATTTTCAAAGAAAAGCAACAAGATAGTAATATTGTGTGAAAAACTTGTTGTTTTCCCGTTCGCTTACTTTTTTGTAGATGATTAGAGTCTTATATAGAGACGCTTTGGTCCCTCGAAAGAAAGCTCTACTACTCAATTGCTTTCTTAGCCCAAAGAAGCAGCTGTTAGCAAGAGTTATTCTTCGTTTGATCTCAGCGCTGGTGTTTTTTTCTGTGTTCAGAGCGGAGCCTAGGTAGACAAAGTCTCTGCGCTTTTCTTTCAAGTACCATGTTAAAGAAATCGCATGACAGCGCATCACCTTGTCTAAAGCCTTTCTTGACGTCGATAGGTTCTGTTAAGTTATGTCCAAACTTTATGGAGCAGCGCGACCAAACGGACGAGTTTGGCAAGGATGCTTAAACTAGACATGGCTCTATACAGTTTGTCCCTGTAGATGGTGTCATACGCGGCCTTGAAATCAATGAAGAGATGGTGGGTGTCGATTTAATATTCTTGTGTTTTTTTGAGAGAATTTTACCCCTACTCTTTGAAATATTTCTTTTTACGAATTTTAGTGCAGAAAGTACGCGAACGGACCTATTAATTAACGCAATACCATAAGTTTTGAATTTGAGGGAATTTATTCCGTTAATCATTTGAACAACCAACAAGATGGGCGCCAGCGGCGCAACATATCCCACAACTCGTGGGACATTATTGATTTATTAAAGGAGACATGTGATAACCGCATAGTTTCAAGTTACGGACCCGTGAATTGTCCTTCAAGATCGTGCGATTTACTATTTACGCAACTTGACCATTTATTTGACACTTATAATAAATTTGTTTCATGGGAATGAAAATAAGGTAAAGCGGTTATAAGACCAATTTTAGTTTTAACATTTTTTAACACGGTGAGAACATTAGGGAAATAGGAAAGAAAGTAAGATGATTCATATATATTGCTCTTTAAATTTACAAGTTCTTAGTGTAAGTTTACTGATTGATTAGACTTTCTGCTAAATAATGGTGCAATATTTGACTCCAAAAATGCAGCTAAGATGTTATTTTACGATTAAACAAAGCTCACTTGGCCGACTAGAAGGTTAAAAGGTGACTGAACTCAGGGAGGGTTATTGTTATCTAGCGGAAGCTACTTTTACTATGGACTAAAAGAAACTCTTAAAAACTAGATAAGATAAACACCCAAAGTAACAAAATCTAAGAAATCTCAGAACACGGAGAATGGTAAGTATGTACGAAGAATTATTTAAATATTGCAAACTAGGTTTATTCCCTCGTCTAAAGGAAAACACAGAAAAACCAACAAGTAGTAAGGTTCTTGTCAAGATTACTTTACTGAGGAAAACCAACTCCAGAACAAAATTTTTCACTCAAAAACGTTAACATTGGTAAATAGCAATACCATAGAAATAATGCTAGGATTTAATTATTGCCTTCACGCACAACCTGTTGATACGGCTTCTGTAGTTCCAAAATCCACCTTCATTGTTATGTTAATATTGTCATACAGGTTATTTAAAGGTCAAATCAAACTGGAGAAGGATCACACAGAAAAACAACAAGTCTCTAATTCCTATTAGAAAATACCTAACCCATCTTTTTCAAAACTTACCTTGCGAAGCCCTTGAAGGCAATAAGGATTGGTGGTAAATGCTTTAATCTTGGTATTTCTATTTGATAGAATTAAGCTCAATAATCGCATGGAAATTTATTCAATTCTTTCGACTAATAAATTGGTAAATAAGATGCCGAAAGAAACCCCGTATAACCGGTGTTCTGTTCGGTGTCGGTGATTTGCAAATAGTTTCTTTTTTTTTTAATTTAATTAAAAAAATTGACAGTTTGCGATGTTATTTGACATTAGATGATTCGATGACATTCGGCTTTGCGATGTTTTCTTTTTCATTTTCTACTTTACTTTTGGAATAGAACGGAAGGAAGAATTTATGGAAGTAGTAGATTTTCAAAGTTTGGTTGTTTTTAATTTACTATTTTCGTCATAGAGGAAATATATTATCTAGAGTCCCGACTTAATGGGTTTGCTCTCTTTCGGCCTACAAACTAAATTGAGCGAATTTTGCCCATTAGCATAAGCATGTGTTAGTTGTCCCGTGCATTTCTTATGGGAAAATGCAGATTCTATGTAGTTGTTACGGGCTTTTAAGAGAGTTACCTCAAATAAAATTTGAGGGTGTTTCAGGCAAGACGGGTACCAGTCGGGACTCTAGATAATATATTTCCTCTATGATTTTCGTATTTGAAAACTTTCGTTTAGGGGCCGGTTATAGCTATCATTAAAATCCATCAGTAAAATTTGAAACAGGAGGAATCTGAATTGTTTTACTGATGAGCGTTTATAGCAATCAGTAAATTTACGTCATTAAATTAATGTCACTTTGAGGCTTCGCCCTCAGACAATTTTGTTTACTGTTGCTTTCATCAGTAAAATTTTTAATGATGTGATCGGAACAGTAAAAAATTGGAACACCAACAGTAAAACGAAATGGATTTTTTTTTGGCTTTTTGGCAGTCAGCTGTTCAGTAAAATGAAATTTCATCATTAAAGAAATTAAAATGGATTTATAAATTAAATAAAACTTTAAATGCATTGTTTCTTTTTGAAAAAAATACTTGAATATAGGATTCATCTTATTGCATCAATCTTTTGCTAGAAATAAATCTGTAACACATTCAAAAACTAAAAACAAAAATTTTACTGATGGATTTTACTGATAGCTATAACCGGCCCCTTAATTTTTAAGGTTTTCAAAATAGGTACCTATAAATTTAGTATTTTTTCACTAATTCAAAAATTCTGTATCTGCTAAGGGAAAATTATGTTTTGTGCTTGGAATAGAAAACTCAATTAGTAATCATAACCTCGGAAACAATTTTGCGCCGTCACCAGGAAACAGCGTGCTGTCTAGCAAATATTTTTTAAAAACAATAAAAACAGGACCACCACACACACTTTCGTTAAGGCTTATGGCAACACTGTACTGTCAAAATGTATAATATTTTATATTAAGTAAATTTTGCAAACATGTTTCTGTTTTAAATTTGTATTTAGGATCTGTTTTACATTGTAAAAGTCACAGTTAAGCTACTTGGAAGATAACTAGCAGGTAAAATTCACAATAGCCATTTCACAATAGCTAGGTAGGTCTAAGTAGAAGTTAATTTGTCAAGTAACTTATTGAGTGGATGAAGTACCCAATGGCTGCGTTCAATCTCGTGTTGGGTAGGGTATCTAGGATAGGTGGATTTTTAGATACCTTGTTGAACGGGTTGGATAGCTGTATTGAGATAGCTGTCAAAAAATAAAAACAACTTTCACCTGTTCACAAAAAGGAGAGAAACATTTAAGCTTCGAAGTCAAAATTTGGAGGCAAATCGTCTATTATGTACAGAACATCCTCAAATACAACTTCAACTAACATTTTGTATCTTTTTGTTTACCAACACATACAAAAAGCTGAAATCAATTTTCAAGTTTCTTGAAATTCAACCATGTGTTGAATCAGCTGTTCTGTCAGATACCTACATACCCCAGAAATTCTTGGATACCTTTGGATTCCTTTTTTGACATCTCAGCTGTTTTTGATCAGTTGTTATTTTACACGTAAAACACTAACAAAAAGGTATCCGGATACCCTATCTGTCTGAGATTGAACGCAGCCAATAAAGCAGATATTTGACAGTTAATAGAACTAAATGCAAAGATATTCGTAGTTTTACTTTTCAATTAGAATGGATATTCTAAGATGATGAATTTGATTATTTCTTTTTCCGCGTTATGGTGGCTTCATGAAATCGTGTATTCCATATAAGAACGGACTTAATGGAATCTTTGGATGAAGTTAACTTTGGAGCTGGTTTTCGTTTGAAGAAAGAAGCAGTGAGCTATGTATTATCCTTAATACAATATGACATTTCTACTAAAACAAAGGTACGTTCAAAATTATTGACAATTTGAAAATTTAAGTCACACGACCCAAGGTGCTTTCATCCGCTTTTTTATAGTAAATGCTTCTGCAACGTATAGAAAGACGGGGATAATGAAAGTCTAATATAGCGACACTTTGGTCACTCGAAAGAGAGCTCTGCTACTTAATTGCTTTCTTAGCCCAAAGAAACAGCGGTTAGCAAGAGTAATTCTTCGTTTGATCTCAGCGCTGGTGTTGTTTTCTGAGTTCATAGCGGAGCCTAGGTAGACAATGTCCTTAACTACCTCAAAGTTACGTCTGTCGATGGTGATGTTTTGACCGAGACGTCAGTGTTGTAAGTCCTTTCTTGATGACAGCATGTACTTTGTTATGCCCTCATTGACCGTTAAACCCATTTTTGCCATCTCTGCCTCAATACTCACAAAAGCCCCATTGACATCATGCTGAGTTGTTCTGATTATGTCATTAGCATATGCCAAAAGTAGGAAAAACTATTGAAAGATAGTCCCTATCCAGTATTGACGTGGGAGCTTTGCAATATTCTTTCAAGGACGATATTAAAGAAATCGCATGACAGCGCATCACCTTGTCTAAACCCTTTTTTGACTGCGAAAGGTTCTGTTAAGTTATTTCCAACCTTTATGGAGCAGCGCGAATTCTCCATAGCCATCCTGCACAAACTGACGAGTTTTGAGGGATGGCAAAACTAAACATGGCTCTATACAACTGTCATATGCGGTCTTGGAATCTATCAAGAAATAGTGGGTGTCGATTTGATATTCTTGGGTTTTTTTTCCAGGATCTGCGGTAATGTGAATATTTGAGCAGCTGTGGAGTTTCTTGGTCTTAGACCACACTGATAAGGACCTATCAGGTTGTTGACGATAGGCTTTAGATGTTCATATATTATGGCAGAGAAGATTTTGTAAGTGATGTTAAGTAGACTGATGCCTCTATAGTTGGTGCAGTTTAGAGGGTCTCTTTTTCTCAGTGTCGGGGAAAACAATACTGAGGTTCCACTCATGGAGCATGCTTTCTACCGACCATATCTTACAAATAAGTTGGTGCACTTCTAATCAAATTATCTCCAGCTGCTTTGAAGAGCTCGGCATTCAAGCCATCTGCTCCAGTGGCCTTATTAGACTTCAGCTTAGATATGTCAATATTTACTTCGCTTAAGTCGGGAAGACGGTATTGTTGGCTTCTCTGATTGCACCTTGGTAAAGTTGCCAATGGTGCTCGATACATTGTGTTGGCGGCAGAGAACTTCGAGAGAGGTTACTTGTAACTCGGTCGGAGAAGGATTTGACTATCTCTGGTGATTGTAGCCGTTCGACGTTATAATATCTTCTCCCAACATCTCCTTGTTTTGACTTGGGCCTGCAAACCCGAAGTGCTACCTTGGCTACAACGAGGTAAATTTTGTTATTATAATCTAACAAAAAAATACTTGGCATTTATTTTTTAAATATGAAATATCTGGCATATGTTCATCGCTATTTTAATAGTTCACTATTTCACTATTATTTTCACTATTAATTCCAATAACCGTATGAAATGTCAATGGTGGCTTCAATATGTACTTGCAAATTGAATTAGCAATAGATTGGCTGCGTTTAATTTCGTGTTAGATAGGGTATCTTGGATAGGTGGATTTTTAGATACCTTGTTGAACGAGTTGGATAGCTGTATTGAGATAGCTGTCAAAAAATAAAAACAACTTTCAGCTGTTGGTCATCTACAAAACGAGAACAAAATAAGTCAATTTTGAAGCTTAAAAAAATAGATCATAATTACCTTCTAAAATTCGGAGGCAAATATCTTCTTCATCGTCTATTATGTACAGAACATCCTCAAATACAACTTCAACTAACATTTTGTATCTTTTTGTTTACCAACAAATACAAAAAGCTGAAATCAATTTTCAAGTTTCTTGAAATTCAACCATGTGTTGAATCAGCTGTTCTGTCAGATACCTACATACCCCAGAAATTCTTGAATACCTTTAGATTCCTTTTTTGACATCTCAGCTGTTTTTGATCAGCTGTTATTTTACACGTAAAACACTAACAAAAAGGTATCCGGATACCGTATCTGTCTGAGATTGAACGCAGCCATTGGTTATATTATATTTTTTGGAAAAAACAAACATTCAGGTATATACATATCTTGAAAGTTCTGGCCATATATTTCGAGGAAATAATGGCCGATTATGCGAACTTCATTAAACAGTAAATTTTAATTTATTAAACGCTAATTCGTAAATGGCTTCAATATTGTCTTCGCTCCATAACGACTGTTAGGCGCCAGTTATAGCTATCATTGAAATCGATCCGGAAAAATGTTTGGATCCATATTTGATGGTTTTCCCTTTGATTAGAAATGAAAATTATATACTGATCGATCGGAAATCACACAAAGAATTTTTTTTGAGAAAAAAGTGTAATTGCACATTTATTTTTCTCTAAAAATTTATTTTTCTATTTTCCGGACGGAAATTTATTTTCCTTAACAACTGATACCTTTGTGTATATATTTGAATAGTACTATCATGGAACACGCAATTTTGTTACGGAAGGTGAGCCATGGGGGCGCTGCCTGTACGAAAATTAAGTGTGGAATCTAAGAGCTACTGGAAGTATAAAAATATTGAAATAAATAAATAAAATAAATTACTCAAATGTAAACAAAAATCAGTCATTGCCAACGTTACCTGAGATTTTTTTATTCATGCCTATCAATGTATAGAAGGTATGCATATGCAATACATTTAATTGTATGTGTTTTAGACTTGTTTTCAGAAAATTGTATTCATTTGATTTTGGATTTTATATTTTTGTGAAATCTGAAAATTTAAAAGCAACGTTTTCAAATTTAAGATTTGATACAATGCTTCGTTGCCATATTTTGAATTTTTCCATAGCTAATGCATTCGATGCAGATATTTTTTAAAATTTGTATTTCTTATTGTAAAGTTGGTAGTGGGCTGGTACGTAGAAAAGTAAGTATTAATGAAGGTAGGTTGGTATGTATTAAGCAGAATTGTAAGGACTTAAGTCGTTTCGTCATTGCAGTTAAGCCATGCCTTAAGCAAGAATTAAATGGTAAACTTAAAGGGCCAACGCATTGACTCATCTTTGACGTTATAAAAAAAATTAAACTTTCTGTGTCAACACACCGTCAAATTTCACAGCGTCAGTACTTAAAACTTTGACTATCACACGATTTAATAAAATAATGCTTATTTAAGCCAACGTTGTTTTCATTTTGTTAAATTAATTTTGTTAAATTAATGTATTAAACCAAAAAAGTAAAAACAAATATAAGAACCTACAATCCTCCTCACCCTCATTTTGATTGTTTCAAAAAAACGGACAAATGGCTAAAGATAGTGCTATAGGGGATTGTACAAAAAATCCTTTTTAAGCAAAAAAATATTAAAATTAATGTCTCCTTCTAGACTTGACTTGATTTAATGAAAAAAATGATAGTTAAATTCAAAATTAAGATTTTCTCCAAAATTGAAATAAAATTTGTATTTATTTCAGATCTCCAGACCTCCCTTGATATTTCCAGACCTCCCTTGAAATCTCCAGACCTCCCTTGATAGCTCCAGAACTTCCTTTGATATTTTCAGACCTCTCTTGATATTTCAAGACCTCCCTTGAAATCTTTAGGCCTCCCTTGATATATCCATACCTCCCTTAATTTTTCTAAACCTCCCTTGATATTTCCAGGACTCCCTTGGTATTTCCAGAACTCCCTTGATTTTTCTAGACCTCCCTTAAAATCTCCAGACCTCCCTTGATATCTCCAGACCTCCCTTGATATTTTCAGACCTCCTTTGATTTTCCCAGACCTCCCTTGATTTTTCCAGACCTCCCTTAATATTTTCAGACCTCCCTTGATTTTTCCAGACCTCCCTTGATATTTCCAGACCTCCTTCAAAATATCCAGACCTGCCTCGATTTCTCCAGACCTCCCTTGAAATTTCCAGACCTCCCTTGATATTTCCAGACCTGCCTTGAGTTTTCTAAACTTGAAATCTCCAGACCTCCCTTAATTTTTCCAGACCTCCCTTGATATTTCCAGACCTCTCTTGAAATCTCCAGATCTCCCTTGATCCTTGATATTTCCAGACCTCCCTAGACCTATAGACCATATAGAAATCTCCAGAGCTGCCTAGATTTTTCCAGACCTCCCTTGATATTTCAAGACCTGCCTAGATTTTTCCAGACCTCCCTTGATATTTCAAGACCTCCCTTGATTTTTCCAGACCTCCCTTGATGTTTCCAGACCTCCCTTAAAATCTCCAGACCTCCCTTGATATCCTCAGACCTCCCTTGATATTTTCAGACCTCCCTTGATTTTTCCAGACCTCCCTTGATATTTCCAGACCTGCCCTGATTTTTCCAGACCTCCCTTGATATTTCAAGACCTCCCTTGATTTTTCTAGACCTCCCTTGATATTTCCAGACCTCCCTTAAAATCTCCAGACCTCCCTTAATATCTCCAGACCTCCCTTGATATTTCCAGTCCTCCCTTGAAATCTCCAGACCTCCCTTGATAGCTCCAGAACTTCCTTTGATATTTTCAGACCTCCCTTGATATTTCAAGACCTCCCTTGAAATCTCCAGACCTCCCTTGATATTTCCATACCTCCCTTAATTTTTCTAGACCTCCCTTGAAATCTCCAGACCTGCCTAGATTTTTCCAGACCTCCCTTGATATTTCAAGATCTGCCTAGATTTTTCCAGACCTCCCTTGATATTTCAAGACCTCCCTTGATTTTACAGACCTACCTTGATGTTTCCAGACCTCCCTTAAAATCTCCAGACCTCCCTTCATATTTCCATACCTCCCTTAATTTTTCTAGACCTCCCTTGAAATCTCCAGACCTGCCTAGATTTTTCCAGACCTCCCTTGATATTTCAAGATCCCTTGATTAAAATCTCCAGACCTCCCTTGATATCCAGACCTCCCTTGATATTTTCAGACCTGCGCTGATTTTTGCAGACCTCCCTTGATATTTCAAGACCTCCCTTGATTTTTCCAGACCTCCCTTGATAAAATCCAGACCTCCCTTAAAATCTCCAGACCTCCCTTAATATCTCCAGACCTCCCTTGATATTTCCAGACCTCCATTGAAATCTCCAGACCTCCCTTGATAGCTCCAGATATGTCCAAACCTCCCTTGATATTTCCAGACCTCCCTTGATATTTCCAAACCTCCCTTGATTTTTCCAGACCTCCCTTGATTTTTCCAGACCTGCCCTGATTTTTCCAAACCTCCCTTGATATTTCAAGACCTGCCTAGATTTTTCCAGACCTCCCTTGATATTTCCAGACCTCCCTTAATATCTCCAGACCTCCCTTAATATCTCCAGAACTCCCTTGATATTTCAAGACCTCCCTTGATTTTTTCAGACCTCCCTTTATATTTTCAGACCTCCCTTGATTTTTCCAGACCTCTCTTGATATTTTCAGACCTCCCTTGATTTTTCCAGACCTCCCTTAAAATCTCCAGACCTCCTTTGATATCTCCAGACCTCCCTTGATATTTTCAGACCTCCCTTGATTTTTCCAGACCTCCCTTAATATTTCCAGACATCCCTTGATATTTTCAGACCTTCCTTGATTTTTCCAGACCTTGATTTTTCCAGACCTCCCTTGATTTTTCCAGACCTCCCTTAAAATCTCCAGACCTCCCTTTATTTTTCCAGACCTCCCTTGATATTTCCAGAACTGCCTTGATTTTTCCAGACCTCCCTTGATATTTCAAGACCTCCCTTGATATTTGCAGACCTCCCTTGATTTTTCCAGACCTCCCTTTATATTTTCAGACCTCCCTTGATTTTTCCAGACCTCTCTTGATATTTTCAGACCTCCCTTGATTTTTCCAGACCTCCCTTAAAATCTCCAGACCTCCTTTGATATCTCCAGACCTCCCTTGATATTTTCAGACCTCCCTTGATTTTTCCAGACCTCCCTTGATTTTTCCAGACCTCCCTTAAAATCTCCAGACCTCCCTTGATTTTTCCAGCCTCCCTTGATATTTCCAGAACTGCACTGATTTTTCCAGACCTCCCTTGATATTTCAAGACCTCCCTTGATATTTTCAGACCTCCCTTGATAGCTCCATAACTTCCTTTGATATTTTCAGACCTCCCTTGATATTTCAAGACCTCCCTTGAAATCTCCAGACCTCCCTTCATATCTCCAGACTTCCCTTGATATTTTCAGACCTAACTTGATTTTCCCTTGAAACCTCTAGACCTTCCTAGACCTTGAATTTCAAGACTTTTCTAGACCTCTTTTGATAGTTCAAGACCTTGAGCTTTCAAGACCTTGACCTTTCAAGGCCTCAAAACCTTTCTAGACCTTGACCTTTCAAGACACCTTGACCTTTCAAGACCTCTAGAACTTGACCCCTCAAGAGCACTCTAGACCTTGACCTTTCAAGACCTCAAGACCTTGACCTTTCAAGTCCTTTCAAGACCTCTTGAGCTTGACCTTTCAAGACCTTGACCTTTCAAGACCTTGGCCTTTCAAGACATTGACCTTTCAAAACCTCAAGACCTTGACCTTTCAAGACCTCTAGACCTTGACTTTTCAAGACCTCTAGACCTTGAGCTTTCAAGACCTGTATTTATTTCAGATCTCCAGACCTACCTTGATATTTCCAGACCTCAATTGAAATCTCCAGACCTCCCTTGATAGCTCCAGAACTTCCTTTGATATTTTCAGACCTCCCTTGATATTTCAAGACCTCCCTTGAAATCTCCAAACCTCCCTTGATATTTCCATACCTCCCTTAATTTTTCTAAACCTCAATTGATATGTCTAGAACTCCCTTGATTTTTTTAGACCTCCCTTGAAATCTCCAGACCTGCCTAGATTTTTCCAGACCTCCCTTGATATTTCAAGACCCGCCTAGATTTTTCCAGACCTCCCTTGATATTTCAAGACCTCCCTTGACTTTTCCAGACCTCCCTTGATGTTTCCAGACCTCCCTTGATATTTTCAGACCTTGATTTTTCTAGACCTCCCTTGATACTTCTAGACCTCCCTTAAAATCTCCAGACCTCCCTTAATATCTCCAGACCTTAAAACCTTTCTAGACCTTGACCTTTCAAGACACCTTGACCTTTCAAGACCTCTAGAACTTGACCCCTCAAGAGCACTCTAGACCTTGACCTTTCAAGACCTCAAGACCTTGACCTTTCAAGTCCTTTCAAGACCTCTTGAGGTTGACCTTTCAAGACCTTGACCTTTCAAGACCTTGGCCTTTCAAGACATTGACCTTTCAAGACCTCAAGACCTTGACCTTTCAAGACCTCTAGACCTTGACTTTTCAAGACCTCTAGACCTTGACCTTTCAAGACCTCTAGACCTTGACCTTTTAAGACCTGTATTTATTTCAGATCTCCAGACCTACCTTGATATTTCCAGACCTCAATTGAAATCTCCAGACCTCCCTTGATAGCTCCAGAACTTCCTTTGATATTTTCAGACCTCCCTTGATATTTCAAGACCTCCCTTGAAATCTCCAAACCTCCCTTGATATTTCCATACCTCCCTTAATTTTTCTAAACCTCCCTTGATATGTCTAGAACTCCCTTGATTTTTCTAGACCTCCCTTGAAATCTCCAGACCTGCCTAGATTTTTCCAGACCTCCTTTGATATTTCAAGACCCGCCCAGATTTTTCCAGACCTCCCTTGATATTTCAAGACCTCCCTTGACTTTTCCAGACCTCCCTTGATGTTTCCAGACCTCCCTTGATATTTTCAGACCTTGATTTTTCTAGACCTCCCTTGATATTTCCAGACCTCCCTTAAAATCTCCAGACCTCCCTTAATATCTCCAGACCTCCCTTGATATTTCCAGACCTCCCTTGAAATCTCCAGACCTCCCTTGATAGCTCCAGAACTTCCTTTGATATTTTCAGACCTCCCTTGATATTTCAAGACCTCCCTTGAAATCTCCAGACCTCCCTTCATATCTCCAGACCTCCCTTGATATTTCTAGACCTCCCTTGATTTTCCCTTGAAACCTCTAGACCTTCATAGACCTTGAATTTCAAGACCTTTCTAGACCTCCCTTGATATTTCAAGACCTCCCTTGATTTTTCCAGACCTCCCTTGATGTTTCCAGACCTCCCTTAAAATCTCCAGACCTCCTTTGATATCTCCAGACCTCCCTTGATATTCTCAGACCTCCCTTGATTTTTCCAGACCTCGCTTGATATTTCCAGACCTCCCTTGTTTTTTCCAGACCTCCCTTGATGTTTCCAGACCTCCCTTAAAATCTTCAGACCTCCCTTGATATCTCCAGACTTCCGTTGATATTTTCAGACCTCCATTTATTTTTCCAGACCTCCGTTGATAGCTCCAGAACTTCCTTTGATATTTTCAGACCTCCCTTGATATTTCTAGACCTCCCTTGATTTTCCCTTGAAACCTCTAGACCTTCCTAGACCTTGAATTTCAAGACCTTTCTAGACCTCCCTTGATTTTTCCAGACCTGCCCTGATTTTTCCAAACCTCCCTTGATATTTCAAGACCTCCCTTGATATTTCAAGACCTCCCTTGATATTTTCAGACCTCCCTTGATTTTTCCAGACCTCCCTTAAAATCTCCAGACCTCCCTTGATATCTCCAGACCTCCCTTGATTTTTCCAAACCTCCCTTGATATTTCAAGACCTCCCTTGATATTTCCAGACCTCCCTTGATATTTCAAGACCTCCCTTAAAATCTCCAGACCTCTCTTGATTTTTCCAGACATCCCTTGATATTTTCAGACCTCCCTTGATTTTTCCAGACCTCCCTTGATATTTCAAGACCTCCCTTAAAATCTCCAGACCTCCCTTGATTTTTTCAGACATCCCTTGATATTTTCAGACCTCCCTTGATTTTTTCAGACCTCCCTTGATTTTTCCAGACCTCCCTTGATTTTTTCAGACCTCCCTTGATTTTTTCAGACCTCCCTTGATATTTCCAGACCTCCCTTGATATTTCAAGACCTCCCTTAAAATCTCCAGACCTCCCTTGATATCTCCAGACCTCCCTTGATATTTTCAGACCTCCCTTAATTTTTCCAGACCTCCCTTGATATTTCCAGACCTGCCCTGATTTTTCCAGACCTCCCTTGATATTTCAAGACCTCCGTTGATATTTTCAGACCTCCCTTGCTTTTTCCAGACCTCCCTTGCTTTTTCCAGACCTCCCTTGATATTTTCAGACCTCCCTTGATTTTTCCAGACCTCCTTGGATATTTCGAGACCTCCCTTAAAATCTCCAGACCTCCCTTGATATCTCCAGACCTCCCTTGATATCTCCAGACCTCGCTTGATATTTTCAGACCTCCCTTGATTTTTCCAGACCTCCCTTGATATTTTCAGACCTCCCTTGATTTTTCCAGACCTCCCTTGATTTTTTCAGACCTCCCTTGATTTTTCCAGACCTCCCTTGATATTTCTAGACCTCCCTTAAAATCTCCAGACCTCCCTTGATATCTCCAGACCTCCCTTGATATTTTCAGACCTGCCTTGATTTTTCTAAACTTGAAATCTCCAGACTTCCCTTAATTTTTCCAGACCTCCCTTGATATTTCCAGACCTCTCTTGAAATCTCCAAATCTCCCTTGATCCTTGATATTTCCAGACCTCCCTTGATTTTTCTAGACCTCCCTTGATATTTCTAGACCTCACTACTTGATTTTCCCTTGAAACCTCTAGACCTTGAATTTCAAGACCTTTCTAAACCTCCCTTGATAGTTCAAGACATTTCAAGACCTTGAGCTTTCAAGTCCTTGACCTTTCAAGACTTCTCTAGCCCTTGACCTTTCAAGAACTCAAAACCTTTCTAGACCTTGACCTTTCAAGACCTCTAGACCTTGACCTTTCAAGACCTCTAGACCTTGACCCTTCAAGAGCTCTTTAGACTTTGACCCTTCAAGAGCTCTCTAGACCTTGACCTTTCAAGACCTCAAGACCTTGACCTTTTAAGTCCTTTCAAGACCTCTTGAGCTTGACCTTTCAAGACCTTGACCTTTCAAGACCTCTTGAGCTTGACCTTTCAAGACCTTGAAATTTCAAGTCCTCTAGACCTTGACCTTTCAACCTTTCTTGACCTTTCAAGACCTCTCAACCTTGACCTTTCAAGACCTTCCTAGACCTTGACCTTTCAAGACCTCAAGACCATCCGAGACCTTGACCTTTCAAGACCTTTAGACCTCTTGAGCTTGACCTTTCAAGACTTTGACCTTTCAAGACCTCTAAACCTTGACCTTCCAAGACCTCAAACCTTTCTAGACCTTGACCTTTCAAGATTTCTTGACCTTAACCTTTCAAGACCTTTCTAGACCTTGACCTTTTAAAACCTTGACCTTGACCTTTCAAGACCTCAAGACTTTAGTAGACCTTGACCTTTAAATACCTCAAGACATTTCTAGACCTTGACCTCTAGACCTTGACCTTTCAAGACCTCTTGAGCTTGAACTTTCAAGACCTTGACCTTTCAAGACCGTAAGACCTTGACCTTTCAAGTCCTTTCAAGACCTCGAGAGTTTTATCTTTCAAGTCCTTTCAAGACTTGACCTTTTAAGACCTTGACCTGTCAAGACCTCAAGACCTTGACCTTTCAAGACGTCTAGACCTTGACCTTTCAAGACCTCTAGATCTTGACCTTTCAAGACCTCTTGAGCTTGACCTTTCAAGACCTTGACCTTTCAAGACCTCTGTAGCTTGACCTTTCAAGACCTTGACCTTTCAAGACCTCAAGACCTTGACCTTTCAAGACGTCTAGACCTTGACCTTTCAAGACCTCTAGACCTTGACCTTTCAAGACCTTGACCATTCAAGACCTCTTGACCTTAACCTTTCAAGACCTCAAGACCTTTCTAGACCTTGACCTTTCAAAACCTTGACCTTGACCTTTCAAGACCTTTCAAGACCTCAAGACCTTCCTAGAACGTGACCTTTCAAGACCTCAAGACTTTCCTAGACCTTGACCTTTAAAGACCTCAAGATATTTCTAGACCTTCACCTCAAGACCTTGACCTTTCAAGTCCTTTCAAGACCTCAAGAGTTTGATCTTTCAAGTCCTTTCAAGACCTCTTGAGCTTGACGTTTCAAGACCTTGACCTTTCAAGACCTTGACCTTTCAAGACCTCAAGACCTTGACCTTTCAAGACGTCTAGACCTTTCAAGACCTCTTGAGCTTGACCTTTCAAGACCTTGACCTTTCAAGACCTCTCTAGACCTTGACCTTACAAGACCTCTAGAGCTTGACCTTTCAAGACCTCTAGACCTTGACCTTTCAAGGACTTGACCTTTCAAGACCTTGACTTTTCAAGACCTTGACCTTTCAAGACCTCTATAGACCTTGACTTTTCAAGACCTCTAGACCTTGACCTTTCAAGACCTCTATAGCTTGACCTTTACGAACACACACGCGCACAGACATCTCTATAAAAATCTTTTATTTAGACTCTAGAGACCTTGAAGCGTCGAAAAATGTCAAAATTTTCAATTCGACAAATCGGACCAATTACAATAACTTCCTATGGAAAGTTAATAACATTTGAATTTTCTTAAGAAATTTCTGAAGTTAATGTACCTTGTATAAGTCATTCTTTTTATATTATTTATCCCTAAAAGAAAACTAAACAAAAAATGTTCGCATGGTTTAAAAATATTTGTCTCATTTGAAAATGATTCGAAAAACATTAATTTTTCTAATTGGTAACCATAAAAAGTTTATATTCTAAATATTTTTTTGTCTTGTCTTGTTGTGTTTTTTTTTTATTTTCTTTATTCCAAATCAACCAATCAAATGACCACATTATACAGAATATAAATAATAGATTATAAAAAAAATGTATTTTCATTGCCTCCCTCTAACTTTCGCTGAGTTTGTATACATTCTTCTCTATCTTCCGTTTTTTTAATAATCGGGAAAATTATTATTTTATATTGGAATTCTCGCTCATTTTTACCCCCACCCCAATACGAACGAACTGTTTAGGAAGTCGGTGAAAAGATGTCAGGCTGAGCGTTTCTCTTCATGATAGTACTATTCAAATATATATACAAAGCTGATACTTTTATGTTCAAAATTGAAACGAATCGTTCCACTGATTTTTGTGTTCCAATTTCACACAATTCCAATGACAGATTTGGGGCCGGTTATAGCTATCAGTAAAATCCATCAGTAAAATTTGAAACAGGAGGAATCTGAAATGTTTTACTGATGAGCGTTTATAGCAATCAGTAAATTTACGTCATTAAATTTAATGTCACTTTGAGGCTTCGCGCCTCAGACAATTTTTTACTGTTGCTTTCATCAGTAAAATTTTTAATGATGTGATCGGAACAGTAAAAAATTGGAACACCAACAGTAAAACGAAATGGAATTTTGTTTGGCTCTTGGCAGTCAGCTGTTTAGTAAAATGAAATTTCATCATTAAAACAATTACAATGGGTTTATAAATTAAATAAAACTTTAAATGCATTGTTTCTTTTTGAAAAAAATACTTGAATATAGGGGTTTTGTATGAAATTTTATACTCGCAGGTTAAGGCAGCTGCTTGCCGAATTTACAATTGAAAATTTAGAATGAAACAAAAACAACTTGTGTGTGCTACCACCAAGTTCATAGGCTGGAGTTATAGCTATTTCACGGGGGCCAACCCGATCATCAGACTCCTTTTAGTGGTGCTTAATCGCTTTTTGTTCAATTTAATTTTTGAAGAACTTTTGCCCGAGCTGGGCTTGAACAAGCGACCTAGCGTGTGAGGAGCTAGTGCACTACGCACTACGCCACCGCACCTCCTCCTCATACGAATCCAATCGAATTGTTGGCTTATGAAAAGAGAGGAGATAATAGAAAGAACCTGAATAAAACAACAACAATTACAATTACTTAGAAAAATGCTAATCGGTTCAGTATAGTTCGATAGAACGAAAAAACCTGTAATTGGCTTACAACTTTCATGTGGGTGCGGTGGCGTAGTGCGTAGTGCACTAGCTCCTCACACGCTAGGTCGCTTGTTCAAGCCCAGCTCGGGCAAAAGTTCTTCAAAAATTAAATTGAACAAAAAGCGATTAAGCACCACTAAAAGGAGTCTGATGATCGGGTTGGCCCCCGTGAAATAGCTATAACTCCAGCCTATGAACTTGGTGGTAGCACACACAAGTTGTTGTTGTTTCATTCTAAATTTTCACTTGAATATAGGATTCATCTTATTGCATCAATCTTTTGCTAGAAATAAATCTGTAACATGTTCGAAAACTAAAAACAAAAATTTTACTGATGGATTTTACTGATAGCTATAAACGGCCCCTTTCTGTCAGTAAAAACTTGTCGGTGGATTTCAATCAGGAAATTTTTTTCATTGACAAAAATTTTTAATGATTGCTTTAAACGACCTGTCAACAAAATTCCAATGTTTGTTTTCAATGATGAAAACCAATGATAGCTATAACTGGCGCCTTATGTGGTTTTTGTTTTATTTGAATTTAGGACATTGAGTTGATAATTCATTGCTAAACTTAACTGAAAAGAAATGTCGACACAGTTTGACATTATGAACAGCCAAAGCATCCAAAATCTAATATAATACAACAGATTTTAGGAACTAAACTGAAATTCTGTAAAAATGTTTACAAAATTGTACAAAAACAATAAGAGTTCAAAAGGTGTCGAGCTGAACTCAACCATCCACATTCAAAAATGTACCAGAACATCAAATTCTGACATTTCCTTTTTGCACTGACATTCCATGACTTTCTAGTGTGCCTATAAAATTATGAAGTGAAGCCAATAAACCAATTTGGAAATGGAATGTCTATCCTCCGACGCAGGCATCGACAGATTGAATATATTTATTTGTTTATAATCTAATTTTCCACAATAAATATCAACAAATAATGTAAGTTAATAGTTTTAAATTAAACATAAACAAAGTGTCTTTCGATTTCCCCCTAAGTTTTCCTCAATTTCATTGTGTATTTGGTGAAAATCTTCAAAATAATTGAGCTCCAATGGTGTCAAGAATAGAAAATATTGCCAAATGAGTGATTGATGAAAAAGAAACTAGACCCACCCATAAAAGCCCAACAACAGACGCACTTGATTAGTTAATTAGGGAAGCAGAATTTATAGTCTGCTGTTGATGTGTTATTTACAGTGAACCAAAAATTAAAAACTTTAAAACAAAAACTATTTATCTGTTTAATGTGTTTGGAACCTCTAAAAACTATTTTCTAGCCTCACACCATGACGGAAAAGATCACCCTTGCGGATGCTCTATCCAACGTGGAAGTTCTGGATGAACTGTCGCTGCCCGACGAACAGCCATGCATTGAAGCCCAACCTTGTTCGATTATTTACAAAGCCAATTTTGATACTAACTTTGAAGATAGGAATGGATTTGTCACTGGAGTTGCTAAATATATTGAGGAGGCTACAACTCACGCTAATTTGGTTTGTTTTTTTTTTTTTAAATATTTGTGAAGAAAATCCTTGTTTGTTTATTTTTTAAAATTTTGTATTCTTTTTAGAATGTCCTACTGGATGAGGGTCAGAAACATGCTGTCATGTTGTACACTTGGAGATGTTGTTCGCGGGCAATTCCACAGCCCAAATCCAATGAACAACCCAATCGAGTCGAGATCTATGAGAAGACAGTGGAAGTTCTTGCTCCCGAAGTCAATAAGCTGTTGAATTTTATGTATTTTCAAGTAAGGAAATAATTATTTTGATTCTCTCTAAAATTGGTGGTATTCAAAGTTTAGGTATAAAATTTGTTTTGATTTCGAAAAAAGGCAAACATAATTTTATCTTTAAAGTTAGTGATGCATATCCGGTGTGTATTTTGGATTGGCCTTCATTGTTTGTTGACGTAATCGTGTTAGATAAATAGATGTGATTCATAGAATTCGTTCATGACTTTAAAATACGCTCGAGTGTAAACAATGCAAGCCAAGCCTTGTTTATTGATAGTTTAGCTGTCAATTTTGAAGTATTTTAACGATACTCTGGTAGTTTCCGTAGCATAATGGTTTGATACTTAGGACTGCCATGTCAAGGTTCTGGGGTGCCACCATACAATTTTTTCACGTGTACTGCGGCTTCCGAGAAATTGACAAATCCTCCTAAATCCATTCTTATCATGGAAAAACCTTCTTAAATTAGCCGTTTTGACTCAGAGTAAAAACTGTAGACCCTTACGTTCTTGGCATTACTTGCACGCAGGACTGGTTGAGAGATGTAAGTTACTAGGATCTTTTATAACTACTCTTGTTTTTTTTTTTTTGACTCATTAACAAATGGTCAACATTAGTTGACGCTGCACTCAGGTTTGAATTAGATCATAACCAAAGTCTGAAGCTGAATAAAGTCCATCGGAATATTGAAGAAGCTTTTATTTCAAAGATGATGTTGTGGAGTAAACATTCTTGGTACGGCCGATAGTGCTATGTTCCTCGATTTTCTCATAGCCTGTACTAAACAAACAATATAATTTTGACAAACTTAAAAAGGTTCAAAAACAGCTAGAGTTCCACAGGGTTTCTACAATCGGGCCCTGAAGATACCTTAAATATTGTTCTGGATCTCTTATCACTCGCAACATTGAATAGAATATATATTTATTGCTTTAGAAGTGTATTTAAAATGCAGCTTGTTGCAGCTGTTGTAGTAAGTTCATTTTTCCTACGGCAATTTATTTTGCTGAAGCTGTAGATTCTGATTGTAACCCCATGTTCGCATATTTTAACTTTGACTGTGTTTAGGCAGTATTGGTCACCGAAACGTTACAAAATTTCTGATATTTTCATGTGACAAGAAATGAGTAATGCACCATAGTTTAACCTCGGCTAATATTTAAAAGTATTTGGGAGTAAAGTGGTGATTGAAATTGGTTGGAAACTTGTCCGACTTTTTAAATAATGTATCTGTTAGTCTTTTCGCCAGACAAACAAGTGTCTTTCAAGGTGAATTGTTAAAAAATCAAAACGCAATCACATCAAAACTGAGGCACGGTTTCACGAGTATTCACAGAAAGTTATTAAATCGTTAAGTCATCGTATATACTCGTTCAACAATTTTGGCACGATCTTGCGAGCCTCAAAATCAACCTCAGGGTCACTGATTTGTGGGTTTCAGGTCACAGAGGTAGATAAAGAAATAAAAAAAATGAACGAGCTGACCTGTCTTCACACGTAGTTCACAAGCAAAAAGAGTTAAATTTCCTTCGGTGCTATGAAGGGAACAAATTTGTTGATTCTTCTAAAATTGAGTTAGACCTCTTAAACATAGCGAGTTCAATCATGGCTTAAGATCTTGGCCAGCGAGGTCTAGCAATTGAAGAGTAACACTCGCACTACCAAGAATGTTCATGTCATTAGTTTTAGTCGAGTCAAGCTTCGGTTGTACTGTCATGTAAAGAGATTCGTTCTTTAACTGTACTACGCGAATATGGAATATATCCAATATTTTCGACACCTACCTTAAGACTCTCTCTTTTCTTATTGCACTTTGTCTTTGAAATAAAAAGGGTACTATAAAATATGTTGAGTGCCGCACTCGTTATAACAACAACTCTTATTTATCCAAAATTATTGCAATTATATTCACTAGCTTCCAAAAAATTTAACCTTTTCTGAATTTGTATATTCTTTAAATCGTTTAAGTTTTTATTTTAACCTTTATTTTTCGGTTTATTTTTTAATTTTAATAATTTGCTAATCTGCTCGGCTCGTCTACTCTGGAATAGTCGAAGATGTTTCTTGATACAAAAAATGGCCGCCGTTTTTAGGTATTCAAAGCTTATTAAATTTGTATTGCCATCAATGCGTGAGGGCTTTTAGCTTGAGTGTTGCCAGCTCTGGTAACACTCCCCCTGGCAAGGCGGTTTCGTGAGCCGTTTTTCCACTTTCGCCAAGCTGGCCAACATCAAGCACCGCCAGTTTCGCGGTGGACCTTGTATAAATCCCTGTTGCAGTCTTTACTGACCCGCTTCTTAGTTCCCGTATTTGCCCGTAAAGGTTCAAAGCCATTATGCAAGCATCTGTTGAAAGTGAATGTGCGACCTCGACGTGTATCGCCCGAACAGTCATGCATGTTATCAGAACACCCCACCTCTTCTCCAAATTTCTTCCTACCTTTACAAAGAGCATTCCGAAGTGATCGACGCCAATATACGAAAACGGTACCGTAAACGGGTGAAGCCTTGCTGCGTGCTAAAGGGATATACATGTTATTTTTGCAAAATTAAACTGAAGAATCACTGCCGTAGTTCATTGAATACAGTTTCGTCGTTTTGGTGAAGAAATCGGATATGGTAATTTGTTATGATTAGTTCAGTTATATAATGGTCCGTTTCCAGGATTAGTTTCATCCAAATATGGTGATTTCTTGTCAAATTCTGAAACAACAATAAAAAACTTAAAAGAGAAAGATGCGTATTTCGACAAAAGCATTACCAACTCGAGTAATTCATCCGGACCTGCTAAAAAATTGAAATAATTCCTCAATTGTTTTCAACGATGTACCGCTTGAAAGTAGTAGATTCATCAGAGAAGTTCATCATCGAGTAGAACTTAAGGCTTCGAAAACTCAATGATGTTTACTGTCGCAAGAACATAACCCTCCCCTAATACCAATATCCAAGAGTGGCACTTGCATCGGAGGGATTGAATAGTTTTCAGTTCTAGCTACGTGCATCACAAACCATATCTTGTTGAGTGATCATATATTTAAAGTCTCCAAAATCGCTGCTATGTGCTTAGGTTTTCTACGCTGATGCATAAAGTTTTTGTTAATCCTTCTGATCTGGCTTTTATTTATAAAGCCTTTATTCGTCCGAATTTGTGCCCCAATAATGCATTTAAGTCTCTTGAAATTGAAATAGGTGATTCTTTTTTGACTTTTCGTTCGTTTTTTTTAGCCGCACTATACGAATGTGAAGTGCTTTCACAGGCTCAAATTCCTCCCCCCCCCCCTCCTATCCCCTATTCCTACTGTTAATTATTAAAATAGTATTAGTATAAACTCTAGCATCTTTGCCACTTGAAACGAGGAAACCATACAACTTTCATATTTCTTCTTTATGTACAAACACATAAAAGCACTGCAGAAATGGAAGAAATGTTTGCAACCAGTGCTTTACGGCTGAACCAGACTAGTTGCTGCGAACAGATTCTACACAAGTACATAGGGAACAATTTAAGCATAGGCTTCTGTCTATACTTAAATAGGAACGTATGGGTGGACAATATTCCATTTTGAGTCTCTTGGACAGAATTCAAAAGAAAGTCCTAAAACTGATAGGTGATCGTTGCCTAACTGAAACTTTAGTATCTCTCGAGCACCGTCGTAAGGTTTCATGGCTGTCATTATTTTATTGCTACTTTCATAAACAATACTCTAATGAAATAGCTAGTTGCATTCCTCCCCTCAAAGAATTCAACCGTAATACCCGTTCTTCTAGGAATGCTCATCAGTTTGCCCTTGAGCCCAATTTCGGACGTATTGTAATGTACAGAGCTTATTTCTTTAGTTGCACTACACGAATGTGTAATGCTTTACCAGATTCAATATTTCCCACTCATTGCAATGTGCAGACATTCAAAACCAATGTGCATCGGTATATCCTTTCTAATCCTATCCTCCCTTCCTCATTGCTCGCACTGTGTTTAATCATTATAAGGGTATTCATATCCCCTTGAGTGCGAGCATAATATAAAAAACAATTACAATATACTGACGGCTCGACAACAAATACTCGATTAGGTGCAGATTTCTTTTCTGACACACTCAATCTTACCAATTCCTTCAGACTGCCGAGGTTTGGTACTGACATACACTGCAAAACAGGTCTCAGTGATAACAGGCTAATATCATCATATTCATTGATAGTCAAGAAGCATTAAACTCGATTTTTGCCATAACAATAAATTCGGTGCTGGAAAATTACAGTCGCCAAGAAATTCCAGTTCTCAGCGAAAACCCAATGAAAAATGGAAATGCATTGAAACCTGTGCCACGGTCAGGAAATAATGGCCCAAATCCGACAAAACAAAATCCTACCTAGCATAAGCGAAGGGGACTAATGGCAATCGGAGTTAACCGAATGTCTTCGGAAGCTTCCTTCCTAAAATACAGGGCGAACTTACTTGCTTACATACTTAAGGTGGCGCTACACTCCGGGCGGACCTGGGCCCCAACCAACATGCGTCTCCATCCAGCTCGGTCTAGCTAGCTGTCTCCAGTTTCCAAGTTGGTTGATGTACCCCCTCCACACACACCTGCGTGCGCCACAAGAGTCGCGGTCTTCCTGTACTGTGCCGTCCCTCGGGATTAGATCTGAAAGCCTTCCGGGCTGTAGCGTTAATGTCTATTCGCTCTGCATGACCCAGCCCTCTAAGTCGTTAGGCTTTTATTCTTTTAACCAGGTCAGTACAGTAAGTCGTTTTATCTTCTCCTCCACTCTCAATCTATGCAGACGGAACCAAAAACCACCGGAGAATTTTTCTTTCGAAGCATCCTAAGAGGCTTTCATCTTTCTTTGACAGGTTCCAGCCCTCAGCGCAATAAATAAGAACCTGGATGATGAGTGTCTCATAAATGGTGATTTTAGATACTCGAGAGAGGACTTTACTACTCAATTGCCTTCTAAGTTTAAAGAAGCAGCGATTTGTACTCGATTTCTGCGGTGCCTAGGTAGACAAAGTCCCTAACTACCTCAAAGTTACAGCTGTCCTTGGTGACGTTTTGTTCTAGGTATCGTCGTTCAGTGTTTTCATTAGAGTTCAACAGCCTCTTTTCATGCATTAAAAATCACAATTGGTCCCAGTTTCTTCCAAAGATTTAGTCTTAAACGTAGACACCATGACTAAGGCTACGGTCTCAGATTCCCCATGTCAAATTTGTTGATATGATCCAACTACGCTTAAAAAAACCAAGATTTTTGCGAATTTCTACACGTGAATGTTTATAGTTGACTAGAAACGAAAAATTCTACTTTTTTTGCTTTAGAGTCTTTAAAAATTACAAGCTACCACCCTCAATCGTATTTTGTCTCCAATTCAATCTTAAAATTAATCCATTTACCATTTCCAGCGCAAAGCTATTGATGCCTTCTCTGGCGAAGTAAAACGCCTCTGTCATGCTGAGAAACGTAAAGATTTCGTCTCCGAAGCCTACCTTCTGACGCTGGGAAAATTCATCAACATGTTTGCCGTTCTAGACGAGCTGAAGAATATGAAGTCGAGTGTTAAGAACGATTACAGTACATATCGGCGAGCGGCTCAATTTCTGAAAGTCATGTCCGATTCTCACACACTCCAGGAATCACAGAATCTTTCAATGTTTTTGGCAACACAAAACAAGATCCGAGACACTGTCAAAGACACTCTCGAGAAAATTCCTGGCTACGAAGATCTACTCTCGGATGTGGTCAACATATGTGTCCATATGTTCGAGACAAAAATGTATCTGACTCCCGAGGAGAAACACATGTTGGTCAAAGTCATGGGTTTCGGTTTGTTTCTGATGGATTCAGATGGCTGCAACATTAATAAATTGGATCAGAAGAAGAAGATCCGTTTGGACAGAATTGATCGCATATTCAAGAATCTGGAGGTGGTTCCGCTGTTCGGGGACATGCAAATAGCTCCTTTCAATTATATCAAACGAAGCAAGCACTTCGATGCCAGCAAGTGGCCTCTCTCCAGCTCGACTGCAACTAGTCCACAGGCGGACTTGATGGTTCATTTGCCACAAATTCGAGAAGATCATGTCAAGTATATTTCCGAGCTAGCTCGCTACACCAATGAGGTGACCACAACAGTGAAGGAGAATCCATCGGATGCTGAGAATCGCTGCACATCGGATTTGGCTTTACGGGGACTGCAGCTACTCTCTGAATGGACAAGTGTGGTCACAGAGTTGTACTCATGGAAGTTGCTCCATCCAACCGATCATCATCAGAACAAGGAGTGTCCCGTTGAGGCTGAAGAGTACGAGCGGGCTACTCGCTACAATTACACGTCTGAGGAGAAGTTCGCTCTGATTGAGGTGATTGCCATGATCAAAGGCCTCCAAGTGCTGATGGCTCGAATCGAGACGGTTTTGTGTGAAGCCATACGTCGAAATATCTACTCGGAGCTGCAGGACTTTGTGCAGCTGACACTGCGAGAACCGCTTAGAAAGGCTGTCAAGAATAAGAAGGACCTCATCAGGAGTATTATTATGTCGGTGCGAGAGACCTCCTCCGATTGGCAAAAGGGCTACGAACCCTCCGATGATCCAGCTTCGAAGGGCAAGAAGGATCCCGACGGAGGTTTTCGCATCCATGTGCCACGTTTGAACGTCGGCCCATCCTCAACTCAACTCTACATGGTTCGAACAATGTTAGAGTCCCTGATCGCCGATAAGAGCGGTGGCAAGCGGACACTGCGCAAGGACATTGATGGCAATTGTTTGATGCAAATCGATTCGTTCCACAAGACCTCGTTCTACTGGAGTTATCTGCTCAATTTCAGCGACACCTTGCAAAAGTGTTGCGACTTATCACAGCTTTGGTATCGAGAGTTCTATTTGGAAATGACTATGGGAAGGAAGGTGAACAAATGTCTGGTTCGTCATCAACACAACGAGGAATGCAAAGATTTGATAACAATGGAGAAGCGTATTCAGTTTCCCATTGAAATGTCGATGCCTTGGATTTTAACAGATCATATTCTGCAAACAAAGGAGCCATCTATGATGGAGTGAGTTACATAATTTTGTATTTTTCTGTGATTGGATTTTTATTAAGGTTATGTTTGTTCATAGATTTGTTTTATATCCTTTGGATTTGTACAACGATTCAGCCCACTATGCGCTGACAGTCTTCCGTAAACAGTTTTTGTACGATGAAGTCGAAGCTGAAGTAAATTTGTGCTTTGATCAATTCGTCTACAAACTGAGTGAACAAATATTTGCTCATTATAAACAATTAGCTGGAAGGTTTGTTAAATAAAAACAAAATAACATATTTTATAATTTTAAACAATATTTAATTTTTTTTAATTTCTAGTATGTTTTTGGATAAGCGATTCCGTTTGGAATGTGAAGTTCTTGGATTTAATTTCCAATCCTATCCAAGGAATAATCGATATGAGACTTTACTTAAACAAAGACATGTCCAGTTACTTGGTTTGTAGATTGATAATTCTATGAATGATGGAGGAGTTTAATGAATTGTGTTTGTTTTATTTTATTTTGTCCAGGACGCTCAATTGATTTGAATAAACTTATAACACAACGTATAAATGCAAATATGCATAAAAGCATCGAACTGGCTATTTGTCGCTTTGAAGCCAATGATATTACTGGAATTGTGGTAAGTTAAATTGTTTTCTTTATTTATTAATAAGGTTTTGTAATATGGACGGATATGGTGGAATCACAAGTGGTCAATTTCCATTTGGGTGAAAGGAAATTTGTTGATAACGCTGTTCTTGCCTCGTCTATATATCTGATGTCGGTAGCCTAAAAACTGTAACTTTTTAAGATATTAAAGCCATCTACTGAATTCCTTTTGTGTAAAAGGCTGCGTTATGAAATCCAGTGTGACATATACCATTTTTGAAAATCAAAGCCTTATATTAGCCTATCTCTCAGTTGGAAGTATAAGAGTTAATAAATAGAAGTATTAGCCTAGATAAAGCCTCAGGAGAAGACTGAATTTCGTTTGAATTCTTAAAACAATACGACCAATGGCTGCTCTAATGGACAAACAAAAATTTTTAACTATATTCATAATACTGGTGCTGTACCTTCTAGTTTTAAAAGAGCTATAATTCTCAGTGTTGAATAAAGGTGATTCATGATCTATTTAAGTGGCCCAGTTAAAAATATTCTATCTGAAGGGTTTAAAAATGAAACAGGAGTCAAGCAGATTGAATTTTAAGATACTTTTTTTTTCAAGTGACAAGTGCTAAGCAAAAAGTATTTAAAGTTGTTAAGAGCAAAAGTTGTTGGTGTCTGGGAATATTGGAAGTTCAAAATTTGCTTTGATACTTTATTAAAAGATTGTTTAAATAACCTAGTAATACCGCTGCCGTCTACATATTATACCCAGACCCTGATATATCACCACTGCACTCCAAAAATGATGACGTTCCTATGAGTAAATTCAAATTTTCGAGACAAATTCAAAAATGACTCACAAGAGATCCTTAAGCACTTTAGGCTTCAAATCTGTTTCCAAAATATCAGTATTGATATGATTAGATGTTTTGATGTATTGATATGATTAGAGGTTTTTTGGCCCAATCGTATTTCCAATGGAAAACTATACAGGAGAACGAATCAGAAAGCAATTGGCTCTGTTGCACTAAGATGTAAATGGCAAATGATAAGACACTTACTGCGCTACAGTCCTATGCTTCATCCAACAAACTATATTGATTAGATTTGAAAATTTTGCTTCTTGGTATCCATGTGCTCCGCGAGACAACCGTCCCGTATATGCATAAGAGATACACTGCAACAGGCGCAATGAAGAAAGCAAAAACTTCAATAAGTAATCAGTGAAATGGTAGAAGACCTGGATAAAGCTCCGACAATACAAAAAGCATTTCAATTTTTTGGACAATATCTCTGAACTATACAAAGTTATGAGAAAATTCGTCATATCTACATAGTTGGCACAAAAAATAAAGACGGGGATGATGAGGGCCTTATGTATCGACACTTTGGTCGCTCTCAAGAAAGGCCTTTAGCCCAAAAGATAGAGCGGTTAGCAAGAGTAACAGCCCTATTACGGTTGTCAATTATCAATACGCTAGTTGACATTTTTCAATGAAATTGATGAATTGGTATTATCGTTGTCAGCAATCAAATTTTTTGATAAACTGTGAACGCTCTTCAGAAATTAGATCTATTGTGAATGATTCAAATTGACAGACTTGGTATTATGGTTGTCTAAATATTTGTTGATTATCAAATTTTCAGTCAATCACAAATTCCTTTTTGATAAAATATTTTACGGATCGCGAAAGCCAAAAGCATGTCTACTATTGAACTATTTTTCGGTGAAAATGAAATTGAATAAGAAAATAGGGTGACATGGTCGACATTGCACCAGTGGTACTCCATGCACCACCGCGAAATCTAACATACCGACAGTAACATCAGTGTAAATTTCACATTATCTTACGCGCCTTTCGCCAAAATATTAGTGGATCTCAGTCTGGTGCTAGTTGTTGGTACGTGCGGACGTGTACAAGCCTTTTTCCAAATTTATAGTGCAAATCAAAAAATTGAGGTAAGCTGTTTTTTTTCTCATTTAAGTTGTGGTCCATTTTTTTTTTTACTAAACATCGATAAAAATAATTTGTGTTGTTTTATTCATTGGTAAAATAAAATAGATTCAAATATAATTGGGTAGTTAGCGATTTATTTTGACTTCAAAATAAAGTGAGGGTGCACTATGCACCACAACAACATGGTCTTAAATGCACCATGGTGCATTTTGCACCCACTTGTCTAGAAAATTTACTCAGCTTCTTCTACCAAATCCATTACTTATGTATATGCTCCGAGATTTCATCTGAAACCAATAACGCAACAGATTCGTTTGACTGTCAGAACATGGAGCTGGTTGGTCGACCTGACACATCCGAGAATCCAATTGCAACTGCAGATCAGCCAACAACAGCTCCACATCCACTTCCACAAATGGTCGAAGCAGAAGAGGGTCCCCATTGTAGCCGAAAGAAGCCTTTTTTAAGCCCATTTGATTTTAGACCACAAATGAAAGCTGGTCCTCGTAAGCCCAGGAAGCGCACTGCTGGTAGAATCGTTATTGCTACAGACACTCCCGAGAAAAATGAAATACATACATAGCTGCAAAAAGTATCAAAAAACTGAACAAAAATCCAATGATTGTAAAACGAAAAGTACTTAGGAAAGTGATAGCGAAACTGATGTCTCATTACCACTTGATGACTCAGAGGACAATTTTGAATTATTGAATGATTCAGTTATTTTAGACTATAAGACTATTGAACGTCCATTAATTCGATCTCTTTCCGTAAATGATTTTGTATTAGTGACTTATAACATAAGTCAAAAAAATCCAAAGTTTGCTATATTGGAAAAATATTAGAACCTAAGAACAGTAGAAACGAATGGTTCATTTCATTTTTGAGACTAAAATCAAAGGCTAATGAGCTTTTTTGTATGCCGCAAGTCCCAAATTTTGCACTAGTCAAGGAGGGGGAGATAAAATATATTCTTAAAGATCCTTCTGTATCAGGACCAACGCAAAGACAACAATCACTGTACAAATTTTCTGAATATGTTTTCAAACTAAACATATGTTAATCTATTATCCGTTTAACGGATATTAATGAATTTCTTGGCTGTTTTTTTTTTTTTTAATCTCTTGAAGAGAAATATTTAATTTATTTACATTTTTTGTTATTATTAAATTTTTATATATTTAATAAGTGTTAAATGAACTATGTATTTTTGTTTTTATTCTTAAAGATACAATGAATTCCTATTTGAAATGCTTGCTTTATTTCTAAATATTAGTTGGTGGTGCATTGAGTACCTACATGGTGCATTGTGGACATAAGACTGGTTCATTTAGTACCTACCATGGTACACTATGCACCATTTCAGTTTTTCTGAATAATCAATTTTAGATTTAAGAATAAACATACAATGCAAAAATTAACTATGCACGAATTTGTCTAAGAAATCCATATAAATGATGTTAAAAAATCTAACAAAAATAATTACATTTAGGGAAACTATGACCGTTTGAAAAATGGGTGGTGCAATGTCGACCATGTCACCCTACTTTGGAGCAAGCAAAGATTCGAAGAAAACTACGCGATGCTTCAAATCCCATGGATTTGGCTGAACATAGTAGATAAAAGATATTTTTTAGTAACATTACAAAATCTAATTTGGCTCGCTTTTAGATTCATTCAAAACATTAGACTTTCGAAAGAAGTTTTCCTTAATGTATTTTTAGATATCAACGACAAGTTAAAACCAACGAAAAGACAACAATCCATCCCAAACATACTAAAATTTGCACTATTCACAATAGATTTTTGATCTTTGTTCACAATATCACAATGGATCAAAAAATGATCAACTCGCGCTCATAATACCAATGTATTTAATTTAATTGACAAAATGTTTCAATTGTCAATTAATTGATCTTTGACAACCGTAATAAGGCTGTAATTCTTCGTTTGATCTCAGATCTGGTGTTGTTTTCTGAGTTCATGGCATATTGGAGGCAGACAAGACAACTGTACTGTTTTATTGTTCCATGCAGATTTTACAAACCTTAAATATCTATATTTGTCTATTGAAAACGAATTCCATTTGTAACGATGTCGTGTGGAGAAGAGTCAATCTTTGTAAATACTTCTGATGGCGTAGCCTAGGTCGACAATGTCTTTAACTACCTGGTGACGTTTTGAACGATACGTTGGTGTTGTAGGGAATTTCTTGTTTCTTTGTTTTGCCGTCATTAACCCTTAAACCCATTTTTGCCACTTCTGCCTCAATACTCACAAAAGCCCCATTAACATCACGGTGAGTTCTTCCGAATATGTCAATGTCATCAGCATATGCTTGTTTATTGGACAGACTTTTGAAAGATAGTGCCTTTAGTGTTAGCGTGGGAGCTTTATACTATTCTTCCAAGAACGATGTTAAAAAGATCGCATGACAGCGCATCACCTTGTCTAAAGCCTTTTCTGCCATCGAAAGGTCCTGTTAAGTTGTTTCCAAAACTTTATGGAGCAAGGCGAATTCTCTATGGTCGTCACCCTGTACAAACGGACAAGTTTGCAGGGATGCCAAAACTGGATATGACTATACAGCTCCTCCCTGTAGATGCTGTCATATGCGGCCTTGAAATCGATGATGAGATGGTGGGTGTCGATTTGATGTTCTTGGGTTTGACCGACTGGACTTTCCTGGTTTAAGACCACACTGATAAAAACCTATCAGGTTGTTGACGATAGGCTTTAGACGTTCACATATTACGGCAGCAAGGATTTATTTAGAATGATGCCTCTATAGTTTGTGCAGTTTAGGGCTCCAAAAGCCTTAGGGTTTCTCGCGATCGGAGTAGGTGGAAAAACTTGTTGAAGTCGGCCACGAGAAAACCAACAACTTAGAATAATACACTGAACCCCATTAAGCTAACCACCTCCTGAATTGGTTAGTTCTTGTACTGCCGAAAGCCAAAGTATCGAATACAAATCCCCCATATTAGAATAGTACCAGTGGCGTAATGTTAAGTGCTTAGGACTGTCATGCCGAGGTCTTGGGTTCAATCCTTGCTTGTGTCACTTAAATTTGTTTTCATGGGTATTGCTGGTGCTTTCTAAAATTAGACCTTTGGTTTACTCGCACACAGGACTAGTTGAGAATTGTAAGTCACTAGGCTCTGGTTCCCTACGAGCTATTACGCCTTCCTAATTATTTATTAGAATTATTTAAGGCTAAGCTAAGCTTTCGAAAATTAAACCAAAAAATACAATTCAGAAAAATGCATTAGATTTTCATTTGAATACGGTCGATTTAATTTAAAGTTTGAAGATCATTTCCTTAAACGGCTATCCGCGGCTGCGCCTCTAATGATCCAACCGCTTAGTTCAATTTTGGCATACTATTTCTAAAATTTCGGATGGTATCTCACGAATAAATGCTTAAATATTGGCTCTTAGTACGTCAATAGAAGCAAGTTAGTTGCTATAGAGCCTTAACATATGCCCCAAACGTGGAATAAGATGTTAACCGAATTCGCGTCTTAATTGTTCCATTTTTAAACGTGCTGTGTGGCATGTGGAACCGTCTTGTTGAAAACACATGTCAAGCATGTCAACTTCTTCCATTTTCGATTAACATTGACCATACAATTTAAGAAGACCGCTATGAACAGAGCATGATAACAAAATTCGACAATTTTTAAGCGTTATTCGTTTATAGGACGGTTCATGGTTTAAATATAAACCAAACTGAAGATGTTTGGCGGCAACACGAAACGTGCGTGAGCTCTCAAAACCGGTTTTGCCAAAGAGAAAATAGCAAACAAATCAGCCATTAGACAACTAGTGAACGGCAGCAATTGCCGGTTATAATATGTTTGAGTTCATAATCCATTGTGCATTAATTTGATGACCTGATTGTCATTAACTAAATTCTTATTCCTTTTTAATTAATTTGAAAACATTTACAACTAATTATTACAGGAATTAGACGGTCTACTTGAAGCCAATCGCATATGCCATAAACTTTTAAGTAAATGGTTAGCTATGGATAATTTTGATGGTATGGTTAAAGAAGCCAATCATAATGTCCTGGCTCCTTACGGACGAATAACGTTGCACGTGTTTGTCGAACTAAATTATGATTTCTTATCAAATTATTGTTACAACGCAGCAACCAATAGGTAAGTTTCTCAAATTTTGTTGTTTATTTATAAAACAAGAATTAAAATCATCCTCTTTCCCTTTTCACAGATTTGTTCGCAGCAAAGTCAATTTATCTTCCTCTCAAGCTATTCAGCGTGAGAAACCACCACAAATGTCTCACTATTACTTATGGGGTTCGAAACAGCTAAATGCCGCCTATTCGACACAATATGGTCAATATGCTGGCTTCGTAGGTGCTCCCCACTTCCATGGAATGTGTCGCTTGCTTGGATATCAGGGCATTGCCGTTGTTATGGACATCATACTTAAGGATATTGTCAAGCCACTCATCCAAGGAAGTCTACTGCAATTTACCAAAACCCTAATGAGCGCAATGCCAAAGTCTTGTAAACTGCCACGATGTGAATATGGCTCGCCAGGGGTGCTGAGCTATTATCAGGCCCATTTAACAGATATCGTTCAATATCCTGACACAAAAACTGAACTCTTCCAATCATTCCGTGAATTTGGAAATTGTGTTATATTTTGTTTGTTAATCGAACAAGCTCTGTCACAAGAAGAAGTTTGTGATTTGTTGCACGCCGCTCTCTTCCAGAATATTTTCCCAAGACCATTTTGCAAAGGTGTGTTTTTGGAAATTTAAATTTTTCTATCTGATCTTCATTTTTTCTTGTTTTTTGTGATAATTTCCAGAAAATGAAAAACCCGAAGCCAAACAAAAACGATTAGAAGCTCAATTTGCGAATTTGCAAATTGTTTCTAATGTTGAAAAACTTGGATCAGCTAAAGTGAGTTTAATTCTAACTATTTTTAGACAAGATGCAATTTATATTTGTTATCAATTTACAGCAAGCAATGATTGCCAGAGAAGGTGACCTTTTGACCAGAGAACGACTTTGTTGTGGTTTGAGTATTTTTGAAGTCATCCTGAATCGCATCAAGAGTTATTTGGACGACCCTGTGTGGGTGGGGCCACCGCCAGCCAATGGAATTATTCATGTTGATGAATGCTCTGAATTCCATCGTCTTTGGTCAGCCTTGCAATTTGTCTATTGCATTCCAGTACGGGGAACCGAATACACAATTGAGGAGCTCTTTGGTGAGGGACTGAATTGGGCTGGTTGCGCTATGATTGTTCTGCTTGGACAGCAGAGGCGATTCGAGGCATTAGACTTTTGCTATCATATTCTAAGGATACAGCGAGTAGATGGCAAAGATCAAGATGTCAATGGAATTGTTAGTCCTATCACTTTCCTTGTTTTTAAAATTTGCATTAACAAAATGTGTTTGGTTTTATTTCAGAAACTAAAACGAATGGTTGACCGGATTCGTCGATTCCAAGTTCTCAACTCCCAAGTTTTTGCTGTGCTAAATAAGTATCTTAAAAGTGGCGATGGAGAGGGTTCGAATGTTGAGCATGTTCGTTGTTTCCCGCCACCGCAGCATCCATCGATGGTATCGTCACACTATCAAGATCCAAACAAACTCCGCCAGAGTCTGAATAATTAATTTTTCCAAACAAATGTATGTATATCAAACTTGGTCTTCTTCGTCTTCTTCATCTAATCAACAACAAAAACAACAACTCTATCGATGTTACAATATCCTGCTGATGTGCATTTTCTTATAATGACAAAATTTAAATATTAAACAAATATACAAATATGTTTAAATGAATTTATTTTAAGATCAAAATTAATTTGATTTATATATTCGAGATTTAATTTTATATCATTATTATTATTATTATTCTTATTTGCTAAGAATGTTATATTATTAAGATGTTAAGTGAATATCACTAAATACCTACCTACCTACCTACAATTATTATATACATACCTATCTACCTATGTTTTGTTTTTCCTTTGCAGTATTTTCATGTCTTTTTGTTTTGTTTTCTTTTTTCTACTTTTTTTCTAATTAATCTACAAATCTATCGAAAGTTTATTATTAAGAATTAAAAGTAATAGAATGAATGAATTATACACCAATAACAATTATTATTGTATAACAAATTAATTTTAGTATTTATAAGTGAGGGCGCGGTGTTATAAAACCGTTAGTATGACTCATTGTGGACAGATTGTTTTTTTTTTTTTAGTTTTTTTGTAAACAAATGGACACATGCAAGACACAATAATTATATTAATAAAATATTTATTACTATTTAGAAAAAAAATACATGTTTTTCATTTCTTTAAATAAGACGCCAATAAGAGGTTTCATTTATAATAGACCGCAAGTAAAGAACTTTTTAGTCGTCGTTCTTAAACTTTTAGAAAAACTTAAGTCGCTCAGAAACTACTCAGAACATTTACGCTTATTTTGAGATTCGAAAGTTTGCCGATCGAAAATTCATTTGTTTTTGAAAACTAAGTGGATTTTGACTATTGAATGATTCGAATTAAATGTCATTTTTGTGTCGTTCACATTATTTCCTGGTGAACAGCTAAAGAAACATGTTATAAAGCGCACAATCACTTTCCAATTGGGCAAAAAGGGGAACAGAAAGACGTCCTCATAAAGTTGATGGAAGAGAATCCGGAAATTGCTAAAGGTTTTTCTACAAACCAAATAGATGCTCACCGGTTTTGGAGAGATGCTACCGTCAAGCTCAATAGCTATGGGCCTCCATCTTAAGACGATAATACATGGAAAGAGGTTTGTAAATAAAATCTCTGAATTTAAAGATAAAAAATGTTTGTGTTGTTCAAGGTCTGGGCTGGTTTCAAAAACAAAACCAAAAAGAAGTTGGTAGCAAATGAAACAAAAAGGAATTAGTCCGGGTACATGTGCATTCAAGAGGACACAAGTGTCCACAGGTTTTTCTCAAAAACCCACCTCTGTCTATCAACTCTTACTCTCACCTCCCCGCGGTGAACATCGGGTGCCTAGTACCTCAACTGGAGATTGGGTTCTAACCCCAGTGGAAAGTTGTAAAAGGCAGCAAACGAGAGAGGGGGAGAGAGGTGTTTTCACTAAAGCACCTCTCCTTATCCAGACTGCAGCGGATGAATTCCCCAGATGGAATCAACGGTGGCGTCTACAGTTCCAGTAAGGTTGAACTACTTAGTGAACACCTTATAGGGCTTCTACGACATATTCGGCGCCCAGGCCTATAAGGAGCAGTTTATCCGGCTCCCCGTCCTTGGAGTTATACTAAGGATCTGGCCCTCCAGGTTGGGGGTTGTGCCGTCGGGGTGACTTCCTGACCACGTAAAAAATACCTTAGTTGCGAAGCACCAACAAGCCTCGGATACGGACGGATTCACTGTTGAAAACCCAAACAAACGAAATAAAGACAACGAACTTCGGATTTGTACGTGGAATGTTAGGTCCCTTAACAGTACACGTGCAATTAGCGGAAGCCCTAAACTGCTGCAAGGCAGATATTACCGCCATCCAAGAAGTGCGATGGGATGGACCGGGAAAACGCAAACTAAAAGATTGCGATGTATACTACGGCGACTGCTACCGAGAACAAAGACAGCGTCTATTTGGGTGTGGATTTGTTGTTGGAACTAGACTCAGGCAAAAAGTTTTGAGTTTCAACACTGAGCGAGCGCATCACGACAATCCGCATCAAGGCTAAATTCGCCAATATAAGCCTAATATGCGCGCATGCCCCAACAGAGGAGAAAGATGAAAACACCAAAGACATATTCTTCGAGCTATTGGACAAGACATATGAGCAGTGCCCTGGCTATGAAATTAAAATTGTCTTAGGAGATTTTAACGCCAAGCTAGGAAGAGAAGACATCTTTAGTGGCACAATCGGGAGATACAGTCTGCACGACACCACCTCCGACAACGGATTCAGACTGATCGATTTCGCTGCGGGATGAGACGTTCTTGTAGCTAGTACGCAGTTCACACATCTCAATATCCACAAGGGGACATGGAAACCTCCTGATCAATCAACTCTCAACCAGATTGACCACATTGCGATCGACACACAACAATTCTCCAGTATACAGGATGTCCGAACATTCCAAGGGGCCAACATTGACTCGGATCACTACCTCGTTGTAGCCAAATTACGGCTACGGATATCCCGTCCCGATCCAAGCCAAAACAAGGAAGTACTGTGAGAAGTTTTGACGTAAGACGGCTACAATCGCAAGAGACTGACATGTCCTTTTCCGATCGAGTCTCTAATAACCTCTTAAGAAGTCCTATGCTGCCTGCATTAAGCATCGAAAACCAGTGGCAACATTGCCTTGCAGCCATCAGAGATGCCGCCTCTGAAGTGCTAGGTTTCACACGGCCACCACATCGAAACCCCTAGTTTGACGACGAACGCCGGCCGGCAAGCGCACGCAGCTAAGCAACAGGCAAACAAAACGGAGCTGCACAGAAGGACCAGAGCTGCTCGCGAGCTCTACGAGCAGAAGAGGAGAAAGAAACACCGGCTTCTTAGATGGAAAAAAAGAGAGCATGAGAAGCGCGCAATCGAGGAGAAAGAGGGATGTCACAACAGGAATGAGGTTCGTAAATTTTACCAAAAGGTAAAAAAACCTCCCAAGGGTACCAGCCACGATCCGAAGCCTGTAAGGAGGGTCAGGGGAGCCTCGTTGTAGAACCACAGTCTATGTTGAGAAAATGGAAAGACCACTTCTCTAAATTATATAACGGCAACCACGAATCGAATTCAGTTGTAAGGGAGAAAGAACCACTCAACCCAGGCAACGCAGATCAACAACTCCGCCTACTCGACCTCGACGAAGTGAAGATAGCTATATCTAAACTGAAGTCAAAGGCCCCTTTCACACTAAATGAATCCGAATCAATCTGGATCACTCCGAATCAAGTTGAATCTGATTCGTCATCTCCACTCTTTCACACCAGCTGAATCAACCTGAATCTATAAAAATCTTTTCATCTTCTTTTTGTTTTCCTTCTTTTAGTTGCTCTCTCTCTCTCGTATGGTTGTTCATTCAAGACTGACCGGACAAGGAATCTGACAGGTTGAATCAAGTGCGACCTCGAATCAAACTTGATTGAACCAGATTCGTCCGGTCTGAAGGGGGGAAAAGAATCCCTTCACATTTAAACGGAGCGCTCGAAGCCGAATCTTGGTCAATCAGATTCAACTTGATTCGGAGTGATTCTGATTGATTCGGATTCGTTTGGTGTGAAAGGGGCCAAACAAAGCTGCTGGAGCTGACGGCATCGTCGAATTATTCAAAGTAAAATATGTTCGGAAGAAAGCATCTGAATTGCGCGAACTACAGAGGCACCAGTCTTCTGAATATTGCATATAAGATCCTTTCTGCCGTATTATGTGAACGTCTGAAGCCGTTCGTCAACAACCTGATAGGTCCTTATCAGTGTGGCTTCAGACCAGGAAAGTCTACAATTGACCAAATATTCTCATCACGGCAAATCTTGGAAAAAACCCAGGAACTTCAAATCGATACACACCGTGTCTTTATCGATTTTAAGCCGCGTATGACAGCATTTATAGGTCGCTGTATCTTTGGACTTAGAAGGCCATTGAGTAGTAAAGTCCTCCCTCGAGCATCTAAAAACACCATCTATAAGACACTCATCATCCCGGTTCTCATTTATGGTGCTGAGGCCTGGATTCTTTCAAAGAAGGATGAGAACGTCTTAGGATGCTTCGAGAGAAAAATTCTTCGGGTGATTTTTGGCCCCGTCTGCATAGATGGAGAATGGAGTAGAAGATATAACGACGAACTGTATGGGCTGTACAGCGACAATGACCTAGTTAACAGAATTAAAGTGCAACGACTTAGATGGCTGGGTCAAGTAGAGCGAATGGACATCAACGCTCCAGCCCGGAACGTCCTCGAATCCAATCCTGAGGACGGCGCAGTAAAGGAAGACCGCGACTGAGGTGGCGCACGCAGGTGGGTGAAGATCTCAACCAGCTTGGCGTGCGAAATTGGTGACAGCTAGCTAGGAACCAAGCTGGCTGGAAACGCATGTTGGTTGAGGCCCAGGTCCGCCCGGAGTGTAGCGCCACCTTAAGTAAGTAAGTAACTGCATTATATCAAATAATGTGGTTAATCGTCTAGATGTAACTCACTAAGCATAACTAGTATGTTACTAAATATGATTTAATTATTTTCATATCACTTTTCACGGTGCCTAGAGCTCACATAACAGAGTACAAACGTACGTACTAATGAGATTTTATCCCTTTAATACCATATTATTTATTCTTATCCGATTGATAAAAATCAACATAAATCAAGATAATACAATTTGTATTTCTGTTTTTTTTTTTTGAAATAATAGATGAACAACTGATATTAGGACATTAAAATAACAACTGGAAAAATCAAAATAACTAACATAATGATTGTGTTGTTATCAAAGTATTATTCTTTTTTTTTACGGTGATTTGCAAAGAAATATAAACTTAGCCACAAGTGGTGATTGTGCACTTATCCTATCCTATCGATTCTTTAAGTAATTTTATTCTTTTTACTGAAACTGAAGTTGTACAAGTAGATTAATTGTTCTGATATCTGATAACAACGTGCGTCGTACGATAGAAAGTTACACCCTTATATACGAGTATGTACCATAATTATATCTACAAAAATAGATATAATAGTTTTGTATATATGTAGGTAAAACACTTTGAATTTAATTTGAGCAATTGTACTGAATAGCAGGGGCGTTTTTACCATAGCATAGGCCTATTAAAGGGCTACAATTGGGGACGGTTAGGCTGGCAGGAGCGGCTTAAGTCAATTTATAATATTTTCTGAACTTCCAAAACATACAATAAAAAGGCAAAATAGCCAACCCCAGAAAATCGTTCTAGCTCTGTAGTTAGTAAACAACCATTTGATAGATTATTTCTCAAGAAATGGTTACAAACTAAATATTGAAGACGAAGATTTTTCGAAATCAAAGCGAATTTCTAATGGTTTTTTAAGCAAACATTTATTTAAAACCTTTCTTATAAATGGTGAACATGATTCTTTAAGTAATTTTATTGAAAGTCACTTTGGTCTCTACTTTGTGGGCTATGTCGCCTTTGTGATAGCGGAAAATCTCGGCTAGCTTTAATTGAAAAAAGGTTGTAACACAAAAGTTCTATTCTTAAAATGAAAACTCTTTCCAAAGCCGAAAGCAGAATTGATTTCAATTTGTTTGAGAAGTTAGAAGATGAAAGAAAATACTGCCGTAATTTAATGCTCAGACTTGTCGTAGCTTTCACATCCTCGTAAAACCATTGGGCAGGTTCAGGCAACATAAGAAACTTCATTTGCAGTCAACTCCATTCTTTGAACATACATTTTTTCCAAGGCAACTAGTTAGTTGTTCAAGTGTCATAAATTTCAAACTCGGAACCTTACTTCACAAACCTCTACCTTCTGTTGATCGTTAAAAAAAACTACCAAAAGCATTATTGTCTACAAAATATTCCTCAGGCAAGCTACAAGTCCAACACGTTTTGTATATTGTATTCCAGTTGACAAGAAACCCTTTTTCCCAAAACATCAAATGGAATTGTGCAGGAAATAAATTAATTGTAGAGTAATAAAGTTCAGCTTTCAGTTGAATGAAGAAATATGATCAAGTGTCATTTCAAAATAAGTGGACTTGACTTGATAGTTATGGAGATTTTTCTTGATTAACTTTTCAATGAACTTTCCAATAAAGTTGCCTTAATTGGAAGACAATTTTTTGACAGCTGGCCAATCAGATTCTAGAAACTTGCCTTACTTTCAAGTCCCTTATTTTGCCTGAACCTGCCCATTGTGGCAAGATATAAATTTAGATCTATACTAAACGGGAATTTCATGATGATTTTAGAAGCAATATTGCAATTTGATCCATTTCTTTCAAAACATTTTCCAAGTTTTGGCAATGAACACGTCATATTTGTCTTTTTTTATTATGAAAATTATATCAGCTTGAGTCACAAGAACGATTATGAAACAGGTTAAAGATCTAAATATATACTTCTTGTTAATTCGGCCCATGCTTCATAAGCAATATAGACCATCTTTTTATTCTTTCTACGAAATACAAATAAAAACATATCAGCCCGGGGCGCCAAATCCTTTAATACACCTCTGCTGAATAGGCTTTAAAATGTAATAAAGATTGAAGTAGTTACGAGCTATATTTTGAATCGGGTTTGTTAAGAATTTGTCCATTCGATTCCATGTAAATTACTTAATACTTACTTCTTACTTATCTGTACTGTCCACGGTAGTTAAGAGTGGTAGATAAAATATTGTCACCGAATTTGAGACAAGTGGTACAAATTTTCACGAACTCGTCCATATTAAACTCTATAAGCGAGCAAAAACTAACTAGAACATAGAGGTGGCAACACTGGGTTGGATTCTGTCTTTTCTGGACTACGCCATTTGGTCTGGTTCAGTTGGTTAAGCGGGCCGTAGACACTTCAACATGATACGGGTAACCTCGGTTCGCGTACCATTTTCGAGTTAATTTTGATCGTCTTCTATAGAAGTTGCGCGTATAGCAATCTGATGGTTAAACGTCAAATTGGCCCCCACCAAAGCCAAAATCAAAAGTACAGAGTTATCCATTTTTCGGTTTTAAAAGTAAAAGTTTGAACGTTGAAATTATGTGTGAAACACTACATCATTTAAATGACCACCACGCAAATGGTTGCAAGCATCGATTCTTTTGAGGTATGTACATAGGTACTTTTTGACACATTTTTTTAAATGCTTAAGAGTTAAAGGTTTATCTGCATAAACACGGTCTTTCGCGTAGCCTTACAAAAAATAGTACAGTGGTGTTAAATCGCATGATCTTAATGGCCAGTTGATATCGCCACGACGAGATATTACGCGGCCAGGAAATGTTTCTTGCAATAAAGCCACATTCGCTCGAGTTGTGTGGCATGTGGAACCGGCTTGTTGAAACCACATATTCTCCAAGTCGTATTCTTCAATAGCAGGCAAAAAAAAGTCGATTATCATATGACCATAACGCTCCACATTGACGGTGGTGACAGACGACGATGGAACGTTTTCGAAGAAGTAAGGTCCAATCACACCTCCGGACCAAAGAAGCGCACCAAACAGTGACTTTTGGTCGATGTAATGGCCTCTCTTCATATTTATATTTTTAGTGGCGGAAAGCTTTTATTTGGTTTTATTGCGCTTAAAGTATCTAAAAAACCCAGGCCACAGATTTTAGTATAGCTCTGAAAGAGGAAAGAGGACATCCAACCATTAAACACCGCTCGACTGTTTTCGTGGGTTTATCTGAAGTCGATTGTGTACACAGATAAGCTCGAAGAGATTGACACCTTTGAAGAAACAAAATAATTCAGCAAGCAAATTTAAAAAAATACCTTCTCCTTTTTCAGCAAAAGTTTGTAATTTTTGTGAAGAACTTAAGTTTTTTGTGAACACTGAGCAGGAACAAAATGAGCATTAGCAGTCGACATTAAAATAAAATAATTTTGTTTGACCGTCACATTTCATTTTAAACCGCTGGCCTTGATCACGTTCTGTTTGAACAAAAACGTATAATTCTGTAGAAGACAATTAACGCGACGGGCAAAATTGTTTCCCATCCCCCTAACCCGCATTCTGTTTGACCAAGCCTTTATCTTTATAATATAGCTTAATTCTTCCATCTCTAACAACATTACTCGCACACAGGAATGGTTGAGAGTTGTAAGTCACTAGGCCCTAGTTCTTAAAAGACTGTTGCGCCACCTAATTTATTTATTTTTTAATTCTTGCCTATAAAATTATGCGTTTTTTCAAAAACGTACATCTTTTTTTCTCGCTCTCTGGAGTAAACGAATACCACTCGCACTCACGACGGGGATACGTTCAAAAACTAATTGATTGCTAATGGTGTTTTCCATGTGTAAAATAAATCACTTTATTTTTGATCTAGTTCTTTCAAAACATTCCATGGGGCAACATAAATTGATTTATTTTTGATTTAAGATTAAATGTGCAGATCTGGATGGAGTAAAACAAAAATGATGTTCCATGTGCCACCAAAAAACATCAGTTTTTAATTTAACCATGGAAAACACATTAACTAACTAACTGAATTTCAAGGGAAACGTTGGAGAAAGTAATGACAAATATTTGTAAAGCACTGGTAGATTGAAAACGTCTGGTTTATATTGAAGAGGAGGATATTAGCAACATTTGGTTTCAAGAGGACGGCCGGCGGCGCTACGTGCCACACAGCCGAAGCTACCTAAACCCGATGTTTTGCGCCCTGTTTAAAAAAAAAAAAAATTTATTTGGCGGACCCTTTAGTTTTTATTTATGACGAGTTTGAAATTAGGTAGTTTAATATGGCCCACTCTGTATTTATTCATATTTGTTACTTTTAATGATAAAGTGTAAATGATAAAGTGTCAATTATTGTATGAAGTTTCTAAAAATATTGTAGTTTGAACTCAAATGATAAGCTGAATCAAAAAAGCCCTCAAAACCGCTTTAAAACTAACAAAATCAGGAAATTAGAGCTTTCGAGTATTAAATAGGTTTTCACAGATCATAAACAATAAAAAAAATTTGTTGTTATATTTAGAAAAAATCGCTTTTCCTAAAATCAATTTTTACAAACTTTACAACACATAAACATTTTATTTTATCTGAAACGTTTTTTTCTTTTATTAACACGCTGTTAAAATCTTCCAGAATCGTTTACTTTATTGTAATATTATTTTACGATTAAAATCTAAGCCGACGACGCAAGCTTTTTTATCGTTTTTTCTATTTTTGAAAAATAAAAAATAGTTGATTCCTTAATGATAAATTTTTGTTGTTAGGAACTTGACGGGTGGCACGTGGTTTTTGGTTTTATCTACTGGACATTGAATTTGAAATTTAATAACTAAAAATATTCCACTGCCTATAAAATCAATCATTATTACGAGTTATCAACAATTGAGCACGTTTTATGTTATAATCTTTAAAATATTTAGCAATATAAATATTCCAATCAATATTTTGGGCATCTTATCATCTAACAATAAAATTTGGCGTCTTTCATGTTTTTTTATTCTTCATTTAAAGTTTTAAGTAGTATGTTTCTAATTTAAATCTTTATTATGAGGCTTTTTAAAATAAAGTACCTATGTAATTGCGTCTTTTGATTGGTACATTCGAGATTCGGATAACAACTGATTTTTTTCGCACCTTTAGGGTGTATTATCTTATCCGTGAATATAGTAGAATTTTTGAGAACTTATCATGAAAATACAATGATTTTAAAGTGCGAGTATTTTAATAAAAAAAAGTTGACTTATTAAGGAAAAAGTTAACTTCGAAAAGGCAAAAGTGTGGTTTCCTTTCTTGACTGTTGTTCCCTTCTGATAGACGTCTTTACTTAACATAACATAATAGTTAGTAATTACTTACCCCCCTTTTTCCAAGTCACATAGCTCATATCGAAGAGATAAAACAAATATAAAAATGTACTATCGTCGCATGGATAAAATGTTATCCTAAGTTAAAACTACCTACTTTTGGGAAAAAGCATTTTAACTTTAAAATTATTTTATCTTAAAAACTACCGTGATCTTAAAAAAATGAATTGGTTATAAAGAAAACTTCTGGCAATTTAAAAACATTGAAATTAATATAATATTCTGATAAAAGAAATAATATCGTTGCCTAGTCAAAATATCGAAAAATTGAGGTTTTGGGATTGAGTACTTTGTAATGGACATGGGAGTATCGCCAAGTTCCAGATATCCTCACTCTCACCAAATATTGTGTAGGTTCCGTAATTTTTAAGAATGAAGTAATACTTATCCGCTGTTTATTATACAGGTTGTCCCATAAAGGATGGTGCAAACTAAATATATTGATAGGCTACGCAATCATTAAAATAGTATGCTGACAAAAAATTTTACCACTTTATTTCAAAAATGTTAGTTGTTCTTAGACTATATAAAAAGATATGAATGGCATAAGACATAAATGCAAATCAAGGAGAAGATACAACGTCGAACGGCTACATTCGGAAGAGATCGCCAAATCCTTCTACGACAGAGTCACAAGTAATCTCTTTCAAAGTTCTCTACCGCCAATACAATGTATCGAGAACCAGTGACAACATTGCTAAGATGCAATCAGAGAAGCCACCTTTGACATGCTGGGTTTCAAACATCCATCAACAAGGAACCCCTGGTTTGATGAGGAATGTCGGCTGGCAAGTGCAGCCAAACAATGTACGTAAAGCGGCACTACATACAAGGACGAAAGCTGCTCACGAGCTCTATGACCAGAAGAGGAGAGAGGAACACCGACTTTAACAGAAGAACGTTTTATGAGCAGGTGAAACGAACCGAAGGCTGCAAAAACGAAAGTGGAAACATCATAGTTGAACCGCAGTCAATGCTGAGGATATGGAAGAACCACTTCTGCAGATTGTATAATTTCGATGTCGAAACGAATTCCACTGTCAGGAAGGAAGATCCATTTAATATAGACGACAAAAGCCAACAATCCCGTCTTCCCAACTCGACGAAGTGAAGATTGTCATATCTAAGCTGAAGTCTAACAAAGCAGCTGGGAGAAGATGGTTTGAATACCGAGCTCTTCAAATCAGTTAGATATAATTCGATTAAAACTTCGCACCAACTTATCTGTAAAAACGAGTCGGAAGAAAGCAATGGAACCTCAGTATGGTCTGCCGATACTGAAAAAGGAGACCCTTTAAACTGCACCAACTATAGAGGCATCAGTTTAATTAACAACGCTTACAAAATCTTCTCTGCCGTAATATGTGAACGCCTTAAGCCCATTGTCAACAACCTGATTCGTCCTTATCAGTGTGGTGTTAGACCAGGAAAGTCCAAAGTCGATTAAATATTCCCATTACGGCAGATCCTGGAAAAAACCCAAGAACATCAAATCGACACCCACCATCTTCATCGATTTCAAGGCCACATATGACAGCATGTTTAGTTTTGGCATACCTGCCAAACTTGTACCTTTGTGCAGGATGACCATGGAGAATTCGCGCTGCTACAACAAGGTTGGAAACAACTTAACAGAACCATTTGATGTCTTTATCATCGTACTTGAAAGTATAGTTCACTATCTTTCAAAAGTCTGTCCAATTACTAGCATATGCGGATGACATTGCATAATGGGAAGAACTCAACGTGAGTATTGAGGCAGAGACGGCAAAAATGGGTTTAGCGGTTTATTTCAAAACAAAGTACATGCTGTCATCAAGAAAGGACCTACAACACCAACATCTCAGTCAAAACATCACCATCGACAGAAGTTACTTTTAGGTAGTTAAGGACTTTGCCTACCGAGGCTTCGCTATGAACACAGAAAACAACACCAGCGGTGAAATCAAACGAAGAATTTATCTTGCTAACCGCTGTTTCTTTGGGCTTAGAAAGCAATTGAGTAACAAAGCCCTCTCTCGAGCGACCAAAGCGTCGCTATATAAGACCCTCATCATCCCCGTCCTGCTATGCGGTATAGAAGCATGGACTATGACAAAAGCGGATGAAAGCTCCTTGAGTCGTTTCGAGAGAAAAGTTCTTTGCGTGATCTACGGTCCCGTATGCATAGAAGGTGAGTGAAAAAGAAGATGGAACGATGAGCTACACGCCGCCTTAAGTAAATGTAAATCAAAAGTTATAATATTTGAAAAAAGTGCTGAAATGGTTTAAAAACAAATAAAAATAAAACACTCTTATTAAAACAATAACTGTTGCTCGAAAAGCGTTATAAGGATACACAAGTTGCATAATTCTGCAAGGTTATGAGTGCTATCAAATATAATTTTTATTTCAAGATGGCGGCATTTCCTTAGCGGTACCATTCTAAAAACATTTTTTCATACATAACATCTTTCCAAACATTAACCAAATAAGTTATTTCCCCCACCCAGATAATATATAATTGTATGAAATTTGTTGGCTAGTTATATTACACATTAAGTTTTTGACCGTTTTTCTCCAAATCTATCAATTTTATGATAGAACTATAATATGATTTTTTTAAACAACCTTTAATTTTCTAGAAATTTGGATTCAACCCTTTTCAAACTTTGGGTATACTTCTTAAAAATTTTCCTGGACTAAATTTCTAGAAGTTATTTTAGTATTTCTGTAAAAAAAAACTTTACCAAAAATATTAAAACAAATTTGAATCATGTTTTAACTTATTATATTAACAGTTAATATACAAATATTTTTATTTTCATTAGCTTTGTATGGACCTTAGTTCTGATATTATAGCTTTTACATTAAAGGATTTTTTCGTATCAAAATACATATGTATATATTCTACATAAGTATATGTATACATAAATGTATGTAAATGTAAAGATTTTAATTAATTAATTTACCTATTATTTAACTATAGATAATTACTTAATCAATTATACTATTAATTAAAAAGAAGAAAATATATATAACAACAAACAAAAAAAATTTATATAAATTGGCCTTCATTACATTGGTCAATCGACTAAATGAAGAACTTAATGCAATAGAGGTCTCTATAAAAATCTATAGGAATTGAGCCTTCATAAATTCGAATGACCATTTGTAATACCGTTCTTCATTGGTGAATTGGTGTAATGGAACATAACCTTATAGTTGTCCGAGTAGTTTCGTGGAAGTTTAAAATTTATACCATCGGCTCCAATGTACACAGCTCCGAATGCCATCGATTTGGTTATTTTGACAAATTTTACACCGTAGTTGAGAGGAATCTTACGGAGTTCATGGAGAAATCCTTCACGCATTAAATGCCAACTATTCCAAACCGATCCAACACAAACAATATTAAGATCACCACTCTTTACCAATTCCTCATGAACTCTTGGAAGCAAGGATATTGTACTCCGGGCCAGGTGATGACCAGCTTCTTGGAATAGGAAAAGGCAGAGGGCATCACCTTCATCTGCGGCTTTTGATAGTTTTTGACATAAACTTGCAAAGAATGGCTTATCGAATTTGGCATAGCAATGATCCAATAGATCCAAACGAGTCTTAACGTTGAAGTGCTGCTTGATTAGTTCCCATGCTTTGTCAATTGGATACTTTGCTTTCTCGAAATTATCAACATCGTCGAATACTATTTTCATGGCTCTGTAGGAGATGTACCAGGCTAGAAGTAAAGTAAACACATTATTAAATAAATGTGTAGGCAATTAAGGAACATTATTTTATATGAATTTAATTGGTTGCAAACTTGAAAAAAAAATTAAATATCGTAATGATTTGCTTATCTTCAGTTTTAAAGTTATAGTTTGTTAAATGATGTCTCAAAAATGTCTTATACCTTTAGGGCTAAAACAATTTTGGAAAAATAGCTAAATTTTAAGATACAAAGTAAAAAAAATACCCAAAATTCATAAAAACAAATTGGAAAATGCTAAATTTTAGTACATTAGTTTTAGTCACTTAAGTGATAATTGATCAGTGTCAACTTAGCTAAATCTACCATCAACCAGATTGACAATATTACGATCGACGCTAGACACGCTTACAGCATCATGGTTGTCCGAGGATATGGAAGGACCACTTCTACAGACTGTATAACGGCGATGACGAACCGATTTCTGCTGTCAGGCAGGATGATCCATTCAATATAGACGACGACAGCCAACAATCCCGTCTTCCCGGTTTAGACGAAGTCAAGGTTGCCATATCTAAACTGAAGTTAGACTTAGGCCGATGGAGCAAATGGCTTGAATGCCGAGCTGTTCAAAGCAGTTGTAGATAATATGATTAGGAACATGCACCAACTTATCTGTAAGATATGGTCAAAAGAAAGCATGCCCGATGAATAGAACCTCATCAGTATTGTTTGCCAGATTCTGAACAAAGGAGACCCTCTAAACTGCAGAGGCTTCTTAACATCGCTTAAAGTCTTATAGAGCCGCACTTAACATTTACACCAAAGAGTTAAACATTGTGAATCCATTGAAAAAACAAGCGAGGCAGCGAGGCTCCGTAGAACCCTCGCCCTTAATCTCATGATCCCGGGGTACATAAAACACCCTGATGGATCATGGTCAAACTCGAGCCTAGAAACGCTTGAACTCTTCATGGAAACTCATTTCCCCGGTTGTAA